>OX465573.1:7566890-10066890 GCA_950022955.1 Xestia ashworthii
AGATGGGAAAGATACGTAGCTAACAGAGTGGGGAAAATAAAAGACGTAATTCCACCTCAACAATGGTGTTATGTACGATCGGAACTTAATCCAGCTGACTGCGCTTCGAGAGGCTTGCTACCGAGCAAAGTAGTCAAGTTCAACTTATGGTGGAACGGACCTATGTTTCTGAAAAACTTTGCAGAAACAGAAACACCTCATAATGTGAATTGCCACTTTACTACAAGCGAAGCAAACCGGGTCGAACCCAATGACGTCAGTTCGAAAAACTACAACACTGAAAATATTGTTTACAAGTTGTTGAAGAACCACAGTTCGCTGACTTCAGTAATAAGAATTACTGCTCGAATTGTGCGATATATTGCATCACTAAAGCAAAAATTACGACCAAGCGCTACTTACCTAACAACAACTGACAGCTCCTTAAAACAAAAACTGGAGTGATAAAACGACCCACTGTTAAACTAACTCCATTACCACAGCAAGAAACACTGCTACCTACCGAAGAAACAACAAATAACAAAAGAGAAGAAGATACAATAACTGAAAACCAAAGAAGAAAAAGGAGCACGCGAACCAACAAGTACAGTTTCCTGACTTTCGCTCTTATAACTTTAATAGGAATGTTAGGAACTGCACAATCGTCACCAGTAACAAACAACTATAAGGTGACCTTTATAACCAACAATCAACCTATTTATTTCGATGAAGCCGGAAAACTGCAACTTATACATGATGAATGGACTCTACTGATCTATTACAACCTAACGTCCTACTGGCAAGCTGCGAATAACATGAACGACTACATAAACCAAATTGATAAACTCTGTCAAAGAATCGCGCACGAGTTCACACCATGCGAAGCAGTTGTCAGACACCTACGTCATGAAATGCATCACCTTGAGAATTATAACACTATGTTACTTTCTCAGCATTCGCGACAAAAACGAGGCTACTTTGATGGAATCGGAAAATTAGCCAGAACACTTTTCGGGGTTTTGGATGAAGACTTTGCGCAAAGGTACGAGAAGGACATCCAAAACTTGCAAATCAACGATAATTACTTGTTACAGTTGATGAAGAATCAAACTTTGATCATAGAGGCTGAAAACAATGTAATTAAAAACAATACGGAATTTATGGACAAACAATTTCACGCAATACAAACCTACATAAATCAGACTTGCAACATAATCACAAAAATTGAGAACAGAGCACAAATTTTATACACAGCAAATGACGTGAATTCTGCCGCTTTATCATCAACTTTAATTTTGAGCGACTTGCATAGAATTCAAGAAATGCTAATGAACGCTCTCGCCAACATTTATCGAGGTCATTTGGATACACACTTGTTTCCTGCATCTCAAATAATAGAACAGCTGAACATCATCTCTGGAAAACTTCCACAGGGACTAGCCTTACCGATAAAGGACATACAAAAAGATTTCCGTGACATCTACGAACTAATCCATGTCAAGGCTCGGATTACAAACAACTTTCTACTTTTCGAATTGCATATTCCACTTTTGAGCGATGAGGACTACAAAATATACCGGGTAATACCTATACCATTCCAGAAACAAGGACAATTGAGAATCGTGCAGCCTTTCTCCAATTATATCGCCATAAACTTCGTGAAAAATTCGTACATCACTATGGAAGAGCAAGACATGCGCCAATGCACGCCATACGGAGAAGACGAGTACACATGCATTTCACGTCAGCCGGTATTTAGCTTACAAGACAAGGACGCACCTTGCGAGGCCAAGGTATTCAGTCAACAAACTTCATTATCCTGTGTCATCAATGACGTAACTTGCAAAGAAACTTGGATCCAATTACATAAACCTAACTGGTGGTTGTTTACATTATGCGACAGACAGCTGATGCGCGTCATATGTAGCGATCAAGTTACGCCAGCAGTCATCAACGGTACTGGGGTGATTGCCTTGAAACCAAAATGCATACTACAAAAGAAAGATGCGACAATATTCACCTATAACCACTTAGGAAGCAAATTTCACATGGAGGCGGATATTGAAGTACCTACACTTAACACGACTATCAACAATTTATTTGATCTAAGTTGGAAAAACGCACAGCTGAATATGACAGAACTGGATACATCTGCAATAAATATCAGAAACATAGATAAGCAAATAATTCAGCAGAAAGAGCAGGAAAGACTACCACAAGGGATAGATATATCGAGTCACGACATATATCTCTACTCTGTGACTTCTCTGCTGTTGGGAGGAGCTGCTTCGTTTGCTGTCTACATTTGGATCAGGAGACTATGGCATAAGAAAACTAAAAGGCCACCTACAAGACAACCTACAGGAATCGACAACAAAGTCGAAATCGAGATGCAAGAAATACGCCATTCGACACCGCCGGAGCCACTATACAGCGACGCGAGGCCGAAACAACTGTTTCACTTTGAGGAGCAGTAAAGCTTATTGTTTTTATGTGTACATGTTTAATTTTACTTACTTACTAATGTTTACTTTACTGTCTTTAGTTTTTATTGTGACGTTCTGGGATGTCTTACTTTTATATTTTTACTTACTTAACCTACTTTTATACGGTCTATACTTTCTATTATTGCGTTTTGGAATTTTTACTTTAAAACGTTTTATGTACTGGATGCTCATCCCGCCTTTTCCCTCGGGAGCATGTACGGTTTACGTACATTCCGTCATGCTGCAAACGCAGCAACCTACTTTTCTCTTTGGTATTTAAAACAATGTTTAATATGATTTTAAGTTAGTTGACAAATTACATACTTACGCGAACACCGCGGATTAGCATCCAACCCACTTTTACTTTGTTGTGATCGGTACTCTAATAAACCTTTAGTGTTACCAAATCTGTGTGTGTTTACCTCAACTCGCCTAACTCCGAGTACTGACTTACCACTTCTTACTTAAAACTACAAGTGTAAGGTACCAACTACTGCGGGACCTTACAAGTGGTCTACACGGAACTATGGTATTGAAGGACGCTTCATTTCTGTGTCGTAGGATCATGTGTCACAAATTCACAAGCAAAAAGTAGAAGTAAAATAAGCAGAAGTAGAAGTAGTGGTTTGGTGGGTTCATAAAATGTACAAAATGTTTGGTTGTTTACCTATTTTGGCGAGTTTGCGCACGTGATGGCTTGACCTACTAATAAATATGACAGGGCAACATTTTTAATGAAGATTTTTTGAAAAATGTGACCTTTATTAAAAAGTGGTTCAATTGATTCTGCTCGTGATTCTGATCAAACTATTTTCAGGTTTTGCGCATTTATCGTTAGACGTTGAGTGTACGGCATGGCAGAGCGATGCTGCATCTTACATCCAGGCCTTTTTCCCAGAATTAAAACCAAGTAGTTTGAATAACATTCAATGTCATGAAACTCCTAAATCCATAACTTGCCTTAATGTTTGTGCAATAAGTAAACTATGATCCTCTGAAACACTAAAGATATTCGACTCGCTATAACCTAACCCGAACGATCAAGCAAAACCGACTCTAAACCACTCTAAAACATATCGAGTCGACATCTATCCTCTGCACAGTTTAGTAAAGCGAGAGACTTCTACTGTCAACTGGTTTAGGGCGGGACTGGACCACAGAATAGGAAACAAACAGAAGATTCCTCCCTACAGCGAATGAAAACGACTGCACACGAGACTGGCATTTATTTGTGATCTTGTCTTACCGTTATTTACTTACGCGTTTACAGCCCTACCCGTAGTCCAAGTTCCGTAGTCGTTTTATGTAATACTAGCTTCTGCCCGCGTGAAGTTTTGATATTGCAACGCATCGCCTGCTCAACGGAAGCTTTTTTCCCGCTTGCAACATTTCTTATTTCTGCTCCGCTCCTATTGGTAATAGCGTGATGTTATATAGCCTATAGCCTTCCTTGATAAATGGACTATCAAACGCAAACAGATTTTTTCAATTCGAGCCAGTAGTTCCTGAGATTAGCGCGCTCAACCAAACAAACAAACAAACTCTTCTGCTTTATAATATTAGTATAGATTCATTACAAACGTGTAATGATAGATATAGTGCTGTTATATCCATCGAAGTGGCCTATTTTCTTTTGACATGAAGTTCCCTATTTTACTTTACCTTGGTTAGAAAAATAAATTTCAAAATCGTTTTGATTAGCAAATCGTTAGTTTACTCAACTGAACTAAAACTTCATATAGGCGCAACGATGTATGCGTTAGGATGAAGTGCAGCAACACTTTAAAGCTTTGCCTCTGTGTGGGGTCACTATGTGGTGAGACGTTCATGCTCATTCGAAACACGACGACTGACCTGAGTTCTTGTCGCGCTTAGTCACGTACGGTCGGTCGTTACGTCAGCGAGAACAAAATACGGCAGATGGTCGACGCTGACAGACGCTGAGAACAACATGTATACTCGTACAAGTTAGAGTTCAGACCTCGGGTGTACGTGCCCGTGTGTATTTTTTACTGGTTGTATGGGACCTGATCTTCTGTACTTATCTACAATGTGACTACGTTGAGTGATTCCAACTGTCGACCTATGTTATTCGAGTGATAACGCCGGGGTGTCGAGTTTTTGCGGCCATCTTAGTTTCGTGGGTGTATCTAGTTGAGCTGAATGATAAAACGATACGGGTTTTGTTACGTCTATTAGATTTGTCGGCTTTGTCAAGCCAATATAGAGTCTTTGTTTAGATTAGGTTTATATGTCTATGCGCAAATTATCGTTAAAGCAGTGGAGATTTAACAACTTTTTCTTCTGAGCTTATACAGTGTGGAATTTTTCAATGCCACCTCAAAGTACTAAAAATACTGGAGATAGCAAATTTTACTCTAAGGAAACATTAATTTATTTAAAAAACAAACAAATCAGCATTTACAGATTTTCGGAAATTCGCTTGTCACACGGCGTTATCATTGTAAGTATACTGAAAAAAACTTCGAATATGTTTCGAAAATTCATCTACGCGAAATCCGCTCACTAATAGTTAGTCCATAATGAATAAATTGCGGTTGCAGCCCGACCCGGTAATCGAACCCTGGACCTCATGCTTAGCGGCTGCGCCTGCGGCCACCAGACCAACGAGACATATGTCACTAAATTAACAGGCACTATATCGAAATGTCTGTTAGACTATGCTGTCCGTCAGTCCAAAACTTATCCTTTCTCTGTTTGACCGACCCATGATGAAGTCGTACACCTAAAAAAACAAAGCATTATACATATAATATTGTATTTGAAGCCAACAAGAAATGATATAAATACGAGCAGCAATTCGAATGAAACCTAAACCCAAATCTAATAACATAATACCTACCTAACATTAATTATTTTTATTATTAATATACAATAAGACCATATTATCTCCTTATCCGAAGCCAGACAGCAATCAACATAATCCCAAGTAGAATCGAAACCAATAATCAAGTCAGAATTACAATGCAACCATAAAAATAAGCCGGGCGACCATCGCGTGGCGGTTTGATTGGAGCGGTAATCGTAAATGTACTATTTAGGTCATGCGTGCTGCCAGTTAGGCTCTTTTGGCTCTACGTGGGGACTATGTATGTTGGTAATATTGTGTACTAGGTTTTTAGGGGAGTGGACAGTATCTACACATATTCATAGTAGACAAACTGCCTCGTTGATCGCAGCTGGTGAGTACATGGTCCTGCGTTCGATTCCCAAACCGGGCAACGAGTTATTGGGTCCTTCGATCAGAAATTTCTCAGCCACGGAGTTCGTATTTGCAGCCGATTGATGGCAAAAGGCTCGCCTATTTACCATCATCATAATCATTCTCTTGCCCTTATCCTAATTCATTTGGGCTCGGCTCGCAGCTTGTCTTTTTCTTTCATACTTCTCTATTTTTAGTCTGCTCTTCAGACACTTCTTTTCTTGCTATGTCATTCTTAACACAGTGCATCGATCGTTTCTTTGGTCAAAAAAAATCAAAGCATTTATTTCAGGAAGGCCAATTACAGGCACTTTTGAATTGTTGAAACAATGACGAAAATTAAAATGTAGCTGCAGTCCCAGTTACAAGACATAAAAACTGTGATAGTCCGTGTGTCACTGCGGGGGGGCCTACTGAAAACCAGCGCTGAGTGTTTTACACCCAGCATATGCTGAGTTGGTTACCCTTTCTTTATGGGCATGCTCAGCGCAGTTGAGCTGTTTTTAATAAATTGTTAAGCTGTCTGCTGTTATGATGTATCTGTATGTGCTGCTCTATTGTGTTGTGTTGTCCATTAACGGATCAAGGATTATTCTATTCTATTCTATTCTACTGTAGTTGCCCATTCCCTAGCGTAGATCTATCTCTATGGAGAAGAACGGGCAAGAAACTCCATGGACACTCTTTTAAATCAAAATGATTGTTAATCAAATCTTGATTACATCATTCATGTTGAGATGGTATATTATGCGAGAACAATGAAGCAAGATGTGCACGTTAAAAGTGTCCATAGTAAAAACAAAATGATTCATTCAAATAAGTCTTCCTCTCCCCCTGTCTTCCTTTCTTTCCTTTCTTAGGCTCGCCTATTTCTACGAGACTAATTGGAGAAACTGGGTGTACTATTGAGTACACCTCTGCTTAACCCTTTGACAATACAAGCGTGATGTTATGTTATGGACAGTATTCATCATCTGCCTGGCCTTTTCCCATCTATGTTGAGGTCGGCTTCCAGTCTAACCGGATGCAGCTGACTACCAGTATTTTACATGAAGCGACTGCCTATCTGACCTCAACAACCCAGATAGTATTGGGCAATACTTCAGACTCTCAGGCCACTGACCTGAAGGTCCGCTTTAGCAGAATCACGTTAAAAATGTTATATTCTTAAAATGGAGTTAATTGTCATAAACATAAAATCCATTGTTTTTTGCTGCAGTCCATCAAGTGATTCATATTATGATTTTACTAAAGCGGCCATTTTAGGCCCGCTGTAACGACTGTCAAAGATCTAAAAATGCCAGCCGGGATCAAGGGCGTGGGCGAGGGTCGAAATACAGAGGAAACGCGGTATGTAATGAATGCGGTCACCGGTTGGCCGGCTGTTTGGCAAGCGCTTCTTAACCTTGAAGATTGACCCGTGGGGCTGTTACTATTTAGCTATGAGCTCCTCTAGTGGATAGTATTGCGTAGCAAAAATCAAAATAGAAAAATGGTGGTTTGTAATTTTTAAGCCATTGTGTGGCCAATAAGTTTATGTGGAACTCCTGTCGAAATAAAAATTGCACGGGTCAATGGGTTTAGGTTCGCCTGCCGAGGTCAGTCTATAGATGGGTGACCGTCCTTTGATTGCGAGTGTAATCGTTAATCTTCGCTTGGTAGATCTTTCAGTAGTCTTAAAAAGCTAGCAAGGGTAGATTTTTACCTTCACCAACGATTTATCAGTAAATTAATTCTAATGAAGTAGATAATGACTAACTAGATTTTCGTGACTTGTAAGGTTGTTTAGTAAGGTATAAATAATTGATATTACCCTGTCCTAATGACCTAATGCTAAGCAGTGACCGCTGTACAATACCTCATAGGTCAAGTTCGACCAGAACGTGTCCCTTTCATTGCAATGTGCCCGTGATTTGAAGGTGCCAGTCTCTGTCATGAATGACCCACCCATCCTGTGGTACAGTGAAAGTTTTTCATTAACATCTTATACAAAATTTATGGATATCTTCCGTGATTATTTGTTATTTTGAGCTCCCGATACTTCGACGCTGTTGCAAGCGCCATGATCGCGGGTTGACTGGAGAATGCGGATGGATGGAAAATAAAACATCACAACAACAACAACAACGAACACAACAACCACAACATCTTATACATATAGCAGTGATAGCCTAGTGGTGTGAACGTAGGACTGCCTAGTCAAAGGTCTCGAGTTGGACCCCAAGACACGCGCCTCTGATTTTTCGGATCCATGTGCGTATTGTATAATTGTCACTTTCTTCGTTGAATGGAAACATCTTCCTGAGGAAACCAAACCAGCAGGCTTGAGAGATATTTTTCTACGGCTTGTAAAGCTAAACCTGAGCCTCATGGGCGGATGAGCGGTATAAAACCTCCACCAGGACACCATTACCCAAACGAAATAAAAAAACAACATCTCTATTTTCGTCCAGAATAAATACGCAGACTTTGATAAACATAAGTTAAGTAATTGGCAAATATATGAAAAGTCAATAAAGTACAAGTATCCAAGTATAACACGTTACTTGAAAAGTTCCACCCGATAGCAACTTAACTGATAATATGGACTTTAAACTTCGAACTTTATGGAAAATCAACCAAGGGTAGCAAAATTAAGTTTAAGCAAATTTCTACTTATGATACTCTGAACTTTGTTGCTCGATATGCAGATTTATAAGCCGTCGTTAATAGACAGGGTGTGGAAGTTTCGGATAACTTTTGAATGGCCTTAATTAGTAAGCAAAACGTCTCGAATAGGGCGATGTTGTTGGAAATGGGTATATATAGTACTTGGACGAAGTTATGATAAAACGTAGACATAATCAGCCTTAACGTGCTCACTTCTGGGACACTGGGAATTGGTTTCCACCGGTATGAGTTGGCAGATGTCACATGTTTTCGATTACTTGGTCTTAGGACATGTTAGTTTCCTCACAATGTTTTCCTTAACCACCTTGAGGGTAGTGGTGTAAACGTGTTGTGGTTCGAACCCAGGCAAACGTTACTATGTGTCATTTATTTCATCACCACTGCTGTCAAAGACTCCTCCGTTCATAATCCCATAATATGTAGTTCATTAAAAACTCAAAAATCTGAAAATTAGGCTCAGACAAAAACGAATAAAATTAAGTTGCAAACTCACTAAAATTAATAAATTAATTTGCCTAGGTCGGTCTCTGGATCGGTGACCACTCATTACATAACTAGTGTCAGGGAAAGCACGTTAAGTCGTTTGTCCAGCTGTCATTTACAGTCGCAACAGTCCATGGGTAATTTTAATTACTCGTGGTTCCATAGCTTTAGAGTTTGTTTCCTGAACTTCTGAGTACATCGATAGAAAACATAAATCCATAACAGTATATCATATCCCACCGACCACGGGTACCGAGTGATAGCATAATTTGACTACGGGTTTCTTGGTTTTTTATTTTTTATTTATCTACCAACTACCAGGAGGCCAGAACCATAAAGGATATAGATCTGACCCAGTACGAACCGGGTTGTGGAGGTCGGATAGAGTCGCTCCACATAAAACACTGGCATTCAGCTGCACCTGGTTAAACTGAAAGCCAGCCCCAACCTAATTGGTAAAAGGCTAGACAGACTCACAAAAAATTAATAAAATCACTCCGGAAAATGGAAGAAAATTTACCTGTGCTCATATTGTTATATCAAAGACTAAAATCTTCATGACGCAACCCGCTTTAGGGGTGTCATTCATTATTCCAATCCATTCAGCCTCAGTGCCGTAGCACATACATTTTAGAAGAACCAAGCCTCGCCCGTACTACCCTTACTAAGAAATAGTGCTGATAGGGTAACGAAATGATAAGAGATTGCTAAGCTACCTTTTTAAAGTAGGGAATATTTTTAAAATATCGAAAATATCGAGAGTTTTACGTTTCTTTCTTAGCCTTTTACGTGTCCCACAGCTGGGCAAAGGCCTCTTTTTCCTTCCAAACCTCTCTATCTTATGCGATATTTAGCCATGTTCGCCCCGCAAACAAGGTCAGATCGTCACACCACCTACGCCGCGGTCTACCTCGACGGCGATTCCCTCCGTCAGGCGTCCAGTGAGTGACGATCTTTGCCCACCTCTCCGGGTGCATTCTCACTACGTAGCCAGCCCCACTCCCACTTCAGCTGGGCTGTTTTTTCTCTGACATACTGCAACCTGAGTTACGGAATGCTGGGTGGTTTCTTACGCGATCTTTACGCTTCACACCGAGCATAAATACAGGCTCCGTGGCCTCTACTAAGCAATTCCTGATAATAAATGTATGTATATAAATATAGGATTTTATAGGTATTTAAAATATATATATAAGCTGTATGTATTACGTATATTTTATTGTATGTATGAAGTTTTTTTTTTTTTTTAGGTTTATTTAATTTAGGATGTAATATAAATGCACTATAATACGTAAGTATATCCTCTTTTGCAAATTTCGCATTCAAAATTAGGTTTGCTGTAAGAAAACCCAACTCTGGGTTAAGCTCGCCTTTGTACATACGCTGTATTATTGCAATTAATATGTATATTTGTTGTTTATTTGTGTGCAATATAAAGAATAAGAAGGATAAAGTAGGTTTTGTGGTCGCAAGTGCGACTGCTAAGCACGAGTTCCTGAATTCGATTCCCAGGTCAGCCAAAGTTTCGCTATTCGTGCCCCGTTGATGGCAATAGACTCGCGCCTTATAAAATCGGATTTAAACAAAGCTGGCAATATGTGGGTGTTCTTTTACGTACACCTCTGCCTAGCCCTTGTCGGATTGTAGTTGTAGTGATGTTATGAGTTATGTTATGTTGCCCAACTGAGATTAAAATCCAAGATCTCATTCTCAGCAAGAGTATTTACGATCAACGAGGCAAAATAATTATTCAAAATCTCAACAGACCCTATTAAAACAGTACTGGTTTTAAACTTGTGATAATATAGGTGTAGTATAGTTTAATTAACTTTAAATTACTTTAGCCAGGTATTCGGCAAATTGCCAGATACTCAAAGAAACTTGACGGTCGCTCACTAACCAAGCACGTGGTTATTTCGTCTTTTATGATACGACTATTTTTCAGGTATAAAAGAAAGTTTTATTCTTCTAGTTATTTTAACACTAGTGCATTTTAACATACAATTCTGGTAAACATACAATCACATACCCAAGCAATTATTTCTAGGATTTTCAAAAATATTTAATTCGGGAATCGATCCCTCAATTTCTAGCACAAAAACCCATTGGTCAGGTTTTGGATGCAGGTCAGAATTACTTGAACTTGCAAAATCGTCTCTCACCATTTCTAAAAATATGCAGTATATTGTCAAAGTGTTTGTTACTGTTGACTCTTATCTTATCTTCTTCGCAGCGTGCTGATAGCTAAAATTGTTTGGGACTTTCAGTAGAGTTCATCAGCTCTGTGATATATCAACAAACAGGACACGCTATCAAGTGCCCCATCGTTTAAGAACAACACCATATTTACGCTCCAGAGCAGGGTCATCTATGAATCACCTGAACAGGTTTCCTTGCTTCAAACAACCTGTGTCCTGAATCTTCATGATCATCATCAGTTTCAGCCTACAGCAGTCCACTGACACAGGGCTCTTCAATCGCTCACTACTCAACTCTCTCCTCGCCAACTCTCATTCAATTGCTACCAGTACCAGCCACCCAGGGACGATCGTCGCTCCATCGAGACTATGCCGGAGTCTTCATCAACATCATCAAATTAGCAGAATGAGGTTTACTGACTTGACTAAGGCCTCCGCCAGAATCAATACTTCGTCTTGGGCTTCTCTGCCTTCACAAAATCCTCATCTAGACCATCATTTGAATTAACGACCCGAATGGCGTAGTGGTAGTGAGGCTGCCTTACGTTCTTAGGGTCCTGGGTTCGAATCCCGGTAGGAGCAAATGTGTGATGAGCATGGACATTTGTTTCCGAGCCATGGATGTTTTATAAGTATGTATTTACAAAAAAAAAAAACTATACATGTAATATATCAACTATCTGGTATCCACGACACAAGGCTTGATTAGTGTGGCACTAGACGGCGCTGTGTGTTAATGTCCAGCGTTATTATTATTATTATCATTATCATCAACCTCCAATTATTGATTTTTCTCTGTAAAATCGAATGTGCTAATGTTTCTGACAAGATCGTATCTCATTCGAATCCAACCACCGATATATCGGAACCGACAGTCGGAAATATCACGAAGCCGAGTTTCTATTAAATATTTATGCCCATCAAATAACCTGTCAAAGATACGTCTATGTACCTATTTTTACCAACAAAAGTAGCAGAATAAGTACTAACGGTTTGGGTGAGGGTTTTTCTCAGAATTCGTTTCTCCTGCATATTTTAGGATGGGTCATCATTCGACAGTTATTTGTCTGAGATCGAGGTCTTGACTTGTCAGGTCGTGAGCACTGGGTCTTACGTCTGGGGTTTTGTAGTAAAAAAGATTGTAGAATAAAAATAAAAGTTTTTAATGAAATATGACTTGAGTTAGTAGCACTTTATCAAATCGAAGTACCGGTTTAATGACTACTAGTGAGAATAATTTATTTCAAGGAGCTCGTAGCAAAATAATAACAGCCGCACGGGTTGATCTTTAGGTTAAGCTATGCTTGCCTGGGTTGGTCTGTGGATAGGTGACCACCCTAACATACCGAGTTTCCTCCGTGCCTCGGAAAGCACGTTAAGCTGTTGGTCCCGGCTGTCATTTGTCCATCTTTGACAGTCGTTACAGGTAGTCAGTGGCCCAAAAAGTCTGACAACCAGTCTTACTAAGTGGTATCGTATTTCCCAGTATTAACTGGGTTGTGGAGGTCAGATAGGCAGTCGCTCCATGTAAAATACTGGTATATAGCTGCATCCGGTTAGACTGGAAGCCGACCTCAACATAGTTGGGAAAAGGCTAGGCGTGAGTATGAATATTTTTTTACTCGAAAACGATTTATCATTTATCTGTCTCTAATTTGGCCGGTAACTTGAAGAAGATTCAATTGATGAATCAATTTATTTATAAATTAAATATGTTCAGGAACGATTAACTTTCCTGCTCTCTGAATGAATTTACAATAATAACATTGTATGTGTTATGTTATGGCTTCTTAAGCGCCTTCGGGCGTGATAGTTATAAAGAACGATACTGTATTAGGAATTTCCTATAATTTTAGCAGTGTTCGTGAAATAATAAATAAATGTTGCATTCAAAAAGATAATCTGCCAGTATTTGCAGATTGTCTATTGTCTTGGACATTTTAGTTAAAAGGGGCAAGTCCACAGTGATAAATCAATTTGACCAGCTCCTAATGTCCTGTCAGGACAAGGGTCCATTACACAAAACAGAGTTGGCAGACCGGCCAATTGTGAGTCGGGCTCGCATACCAAAGGTTCCGTACCACCGTATAATATTTGCTCCGAAAAAAACACGTTTCTTGTTTGGAAACTCCCTTTAATTTTTAACTTTGTTTTGTTTTTATTTTGTTGTAGCAGTGATGTCAATACGCACTCTGTAAAATTTCAAATGTCTGCCTATTGCGGTTTCAAAGATGCAGTCCTGTGAAGATAGACTAATAAATGAATATGAATGACAGATAGAGAGACGGACGGACAATCAGTGCAGCCTTAATAATTAGGATTCTGTCAACACCCTTTACGTACAAAACCCTAAAAAAGACAAACCTTAAAGTGGAATATATACTTTTTTCCTAGATAAAAAAAGTTCTTTTCTAAACTGATTTAATGGCTTTTTGATCTCGGCTCAATGCCCTCTTCTATTTTGCTTCTCACCTTTGACATTTTGTACGGTTTTGTCTTTTCTATAAATAGGGACCTGTCTGTAGGGACTTATTTAAAGTAGGGTAGGGTTTATTTTCATTAAGCAGTTGCTAGGTTGTATTAGGTCATTCAAAGAGATTAGATCAAGGGGTTTAGATGAAGTGCTGCCGAGAAAAATGATGGAAAACTATAAAATACATCGGATTGGAGCTGATGTCAATTGCCAAACTTAAGTGGCAGTGGGCAGAGCACATTGCTCGCAGAACGGATGACCGACGGGGCCGAAAAGTTCTGCAGTGGCGACCGCGAACCGGAAGACGTTGCGTAAGAAGACCTCCCACTAGGTGGACCGATGACCTGGTGAAGGTTGCGGTAATCCACTGGATGCGAATGGGGAAGGCCTACGTCCAGCTGTGAACGTCTTTCGGCAGAAATGACGATGTTGTCAATCCTGGTAAACATCGTTGCATAACACGAAACACTTTTTAACAGATTGCCACTTGCGTAGGCCCTCTTCTCGGAGTATTCATTATCATCATAATTTCAGCTGAAAGATGTCCATCTACTGCGTGAAGTAAGTTTTCCTAAATCCTCGTCACTTGTACCACTTGACATCCTGTGCTGTATCTCGTGGGGGCTTTCCCACCCTGTACTTTTCGGTACGGAGTTATCAACATTTTAGTAGCCTGTAATATATTACTCGTAAGTGTTTTTTTCATCAAGAATATATCTCAGTTGCAGCCCGCAGCGTCGATTTTTAGCCATTTGATGAGTCTTGTGCGGACCTCCACTGAAATGCTAGTGCTGTGACATTCCTACTCATAAAAAAACTTCTGTTAGTAACTTTTAAGTAGCATCGCGGACGATATTACTCAGTCAAGCACTTTTAACCCCAATTTCTAACGTTAAGGTTTACTGCTCTAAAGCCCACGGTCACCCCAAAAACTAAACGACAATCGAATCGAAAAAAGCCGACATAGACTGATAATGTAGGAGTAATTTGTCAGCCCTCCTTCAATGTCACGTATCGACGTCGCGTGCCCTCCGGCAGTTCCCTCCGTTACCTCGACCAGTGCTCCAATTCATTTGTTTTGCCCCTGACTTTCGCCAAATTCGTAGATGCGGCAAGAGTTTGATTTAGGTGCGTCTGGGTATTGGATTCGAGTAATGGGGTTTCCCTATTTCAGTCTCCGGTGTTGTTTATGTGTGGAGTTAGTTTTTAGAAAGCAAAATTGTTCTTAAAGTTGTGATCGGCTTTGGGCATTGGGTCAACCTGAAACATAAGACGAAATTGTTTTCTATGTTTAAACCAAGATTTGTTTACTTCACCTTATTTATTTGATCTTTTATGAACCCACACAAAGCAAAGCATTTATTTGAATGAGACCGTTGCAGATACTTTTGAAAGTCAAAAACAAAAGGATGATGCTACAGTCCCAGTCACAAAGCACAATAACTTGTGAAAGTACTGTAGTTGCCCACACATAACGCAGCCTACAACACAACCCAGAGCAGACAACACAGGAAAATAACTTATAATATTTGAGTACATTGGTACTGCCCTTCCAGCAAACCTGCAAAACGAAAAATTCACCTTGCCCTACTATTTTTCTATGGAAATAAAACTTTACAGACGGTTTTTTTGTTATCTACTTCAAAATAACCCAAGAGTTCGTTTTTTTTTCGCATGGACAATTGGACATCCTCGATGGATGCCTCGCCACCTCTGGCTCGGGTGTGGGGACACAATTGTATTCTTCACAATCACCCCAACAGGGACGATTTACTTGCGACAGACCGCGTCTTAGATAACAGGGAGGAGTGAGCTTGTCCTCGCTCTGTCATTCCATGTAAGAGGCACGTGGAGTCACCACTCGATGCCAACTCGGGCCAATTTGCATAGACGACGGACTTCCTCAAGTCCATCGCCAGCAGGTTCCTAGAACACCATTATAATTTCGGCTAAAAGTCCTGCTTGAAATAGAGTATTTCCTGAAGCATCGCCATATTGACCGGACTACCATGATCTACCAGTTTCCCGCAACCGTCACCAGGTCAACTGTATCAATTAACTTAATAAAAACTTAAGTGGAAAAACCAAACAATTACCTTCAAACTAACTTAGGTCCATGTTCACCGAAAAGATAACGGTCTGATTATCTAAAATCAGCTGTTTAAGAGACATGTTCCCATTCGAAAATGTGTTTTTATACAGCTGTTTTTAATTAATCAGACCGTCATTATTTTGGTGAACATGGACCTTAATACATAGTGAACACAGCAACAGTCGGCCTGTCCTTTGTTTGTCTAATTTATTTCAAGGTTAGCCCTAAAAGAGTTCTAAAAGTTTTTAGAAACTAACAATGAAGAGTACGGTACTTAATGGAAAATAATGGTAATTTTATGGTACAATGGTTATTTTTTCGTCAATGTGGATGGTATTTTTTACATTTGTTTTTATTTTTGTGTGTAGTTTTTGTTAGGTGAGTACTTTCGAATATTTATCAAAGCTAATTTTAATTAATCAAAGCTAATATTGCTTTTTAACCTACGAAAAAAGGAGTAAAAGAAGGGTTCTCAATTGGACACGTATATTTCTGGATTCCCAGACTCACCGTCGTCATTACTTTTTTCAGGAATATATTGGTGACGATTTATAAATTAGTACCTTAACTGTCATTATTGGTATTTCGCCACTGCCATTCTTTATAGGACAAGTACGTCAGTTCCAAAATCGTACAGTAAGATTGGTCATCTTCTAATCTTCTAACCTTCACAGTTAGCCTCGTATACGCAATGATACAAAATGGTATTTAAAGCGTACGATTTTATTAATTTCCTAGAGGGAGATTTGAAATAAATAAATAAATACAAAACAAAAATCCTGATTAAAAATTGACAGATGTCATTCTAATCTCCCTTAAACCAAGTTTAAAGGCTTCAAAACATACTAGAATACGTTCCTAACAAAACGGGAGCTCCTAAAATTGTTCTAATTTACTTCGCCGCCATTACAGGAATACCGAACTGAATCGTATGCAACTCACGTACACAAAATTACTTCAATTAACGAAAAAGCTCCTGGCTTACGAAGAAAATAATCTGGTGAACGTATTTTTCAAGATAATGTTCATCAATATGTTGGAGAATGTCTGTCTGAATGCTATGAGAGTCCGCAGTCTAAAGAAAATATGGATTGATTGTAAATAATGATGTATGATATAATGATGATATGATGATGATGATATAATTATGATATGATGATGATGATATAATGATGATATATATATTAAAAAAATATATGGCTAGGTAGGGTGTGACTACTGAGCTGATGAGAAATTGATAAAGAGGATAAGATGCTGCGCCGACTACAATAGGCAAGACGACAAAAAAAATCAAATTAGTTCGTCAGTTACATTTTCTAAAAAATATTTGAAGCATATTTTGTCTTTTGTTACGTACCTACTTAAATCAAAGTTGACGAAGATACGACGCTTTTCTCCTTCTTTTTTTCTTGGTGCCCTGAAACAGTGACACGAGGTCGCGGCAGACCATGAAGGAGGTGGCGGAACCAACTGGATGTCTTCCTTGATAATTGGAAAAAAGTTGCACATAATCGTGACCGTTGGAAGGAATAGAGAGAGGCCTTTGCCCAGCTATGGGACAATATGGTCTAGCTATAATAGCATGAACGATTTATCTCAAAGCTTGTTGTTGCTATTGTTAACAGGTAGACTTTACGAAATACGTTCTGTAAATTGGAAATTCAGGACCTCAGGACCAATAAAACTAAACCTCAAAAAGCCAAGTAAACGTAAATTCTAAAACAACCAGTTGGTTACTAAATCCTATAACCATTGTAATGAGGAAATAAATCAACCGCGTACAAAACTGGCAGGCAATTGCGTTGCCAACCCTGGTTCGGTGGTAGCAGCCATTTTGAACTGACCTCTACGTTCCTAAGTACGTTTTCCCCGTTCGTCTTTTATTTAACATTGCAAGGGGGGATGGAAGCTCGTGTTATGTTAGTTTTTTTACTTGTGGCCTATCTCTTGGAGTCAGCTAGAGCTTCTTTGACATTTCGTGAATCCAGTACTTTATTTGCTATTCACAGTTTAGTGTCGACATTTTTCAAGTGCTGCTCTTTTGTTGACGTGTGGTGGTATGTCGTGTTCTATGGCTTTTGTGTTTTGAAGGTGTCTTTAAAAATGGTATATAAAACTTTAACAGTTAGTTTTTTTCCTGGTGTTTGAATAGAATTAATATTGTGGTTTTCAAAAGCGAATTAAATCGAGCTCGTGGCTAAATATTAACAGCCGCTCGAGCCGATCTTTAGGTTAAGCCATGATTGCCTAGGTTGGTCTGTGGACACCATACATACCAAATTTCCTCCATGCCTCGGAAAGCACGTTAAGGCGCTTAGACGAGCTAAATTAGCAACTCTATTTGTGGTGGTTCAAACTTCGTTTGAAATGCTGTTAGAATAAAGTTCTAATCAGCTTGCACTACAAAGTGGTGGTTACGTCAGCCACTGCGGGCCAAATAGCGCGAAATGAGTGGTTTCGATCGATTTACAAAAAAACTATTGATTGGATTAAAAAACTAAAACAGTATCATGCTAATATATTGCTTGTAGAATTATTTGCCAAAAAATCAGAATAATCGCATGCATATTAGTATGTTTTTTATTGTTTGAAAGATATTTTTAGAGGTAAGTTCGTGATTTCTTTTTATCGAGCCAAATTAATTGTATTATGTTTTCAAAACAGTATCATGCTAGCATATATCCTGAAGAATATCATATATTTTTCTGGTCTTGTTTATAGCAGTGAATCATATACTTTTAGTAATTATAAAACTCGCGTTTAGCTCATGTAATCGCCTTAAGCTGTTGGTCCCAGCTGTCATCTGTCCATCTTTGGCAGTCGTTACTGGTAGTCAGTGGCCCAAAAAGTCTGACAACCAGTCTTACCAAGTGGTATCGTATAACTCTGTATTAACTGGGTTGTGGCGGTCAGATAGGCCAGCTGTATCCGATTAGACTGGAAACCGACCCCAACATAGTAGGGAAAAGGGTAGGCAAGGCAGGCTTCACTGATCCCCGAAAAAGAGTATCCATTGCTTGGTTTAGCAACTTAAGCTTAACCTAAGGTATACCTCAGGTTTTATAGTATTTGTAACACATAACACACAATCAACACACACCTCACACAGTACACTCATACATGAACACATGCTCATACAACAACACGCATACACTGTCACACAATCACCATGCACCACGCGCACCTCAGGTTTTGTAGTATTTGTAACACATAACACACAATCAACACACACCTCACACAGTACACTCATACATGAACATATGCTCATACAACAACACGCATACACTGTCACACAATCACCATGCACCACGCACACATTCATATACACACGCACATAACACAGCACATAAACATTACACTGCCACACTAAAACACACTCGTTTTAACTCTTCTACGTCTACCTTAAATAAGTACTATTGACATTATTTTACCTACCTGGTTTAAAACTTTGATGCGTATGTGTATTATTGCATTTACTTTTGTTAGATGTCCTAGTAACTATCTTAGTGGGGTCCTGGTGTCCTAAAATACAGGCCTCGGCTTAGTTTAGGCGCCAGTCTCCCACAAATAGAACATTCTTTTCCTTTACATAATTATATCAAAACAAAAGTACTGTACTTATGTTCTTTATTTGTGGAAGAGAAATAAACAATTTTTTTATTTTTATTTTATTTATATCATTGTAGAATAACATTATGCTCGCCCTCTATTAAATGAGACTTAAACATAAATTGTACAACAAAGGTATGCTATTAGGTACCTACAGTTCTGCTTATCCCTTGAGGGCATGATTCCACATGATTTTTACTTAAGAGGCCTGCGGAGCATGCGAATTTCATACAAACGTAATACCAAAATTATTTGTAAATCAAACATATTCTTTAGGTAGTGTGTATTTATTTTGATTGGATTACAGAATATATAGGTTTCCAAACACATATTTAGAACGTACATCGATTTAAACAAGAGTTATGAGAAAAATAAATTTTCTATAGAAACTTTAAATTCCTCATATCTCGTCTTTTTATCATTGTCCTTTCAAAATATTTATTTGGGAACATGGATATTCTATAATACAATCGAAATATATACACACTACCTTAAGAATATGTTTCATTTCCATATCATTTTGGTATTACGTTTGTATGAAAAACGCATGCTCCGCCGGCACCATAAGTGTTAAAGGTTACACTACCTTAAAACAAAAGTCTACAAACAAAACAACTATTTCATATATTCCATTTAAAAAAAGAACAAACTTACGAAACGAAAAATCTCGCTTGCAAATGCCTCAACAATAAAAATAAATTCGGTATCAACAGCTCTATATAACGCTGAAGTAATAAGTTGTAAATCAAGGGCCGTATTACCGAGAAAGCCTTCATCTACATATCATAACATTACGAGTACTAGTACCAACGAATATTTGATGAATGAAGAAATACTTGCTCTTGTAAAGTTGAGTATTTCGTTAAGCAGTTCTTAGAAGAAATTGAGACCTTGAAAAATTTGAGATCGGAAATAAAAATACAAGGTACACTTCTTCACCGACTAAGGTAAATATGACAAAAATGGACTGGTAGTAGGACTAGTTCATAGGAATATTTTTAAACTATCAAATAGATCCTAACATTAACATATATTTTTTTTTTAATCAGATGGGTGTCCACTTATTAGTAACATAATGAGTTTCCTCCGTGCTTCGGAAACATGTTAAGCCGTTGGTCCCAGCTGTCATTTGTCGACCAAGAAGGAGACTAGAACAGAGCAAGGCCAATAGCAGGCAGAAAGGGACGTTTACAACAGGAATAAACCTAGCCTAGTTGCCTAGCACCGCGGATTAAAACTAACAAAAAAAAAAAATTGGTCCAAAATAATAAATAATTAGTAACATTATTTTCTTAAGGTTATAATCAAAACTCGGTAATAAAATAAAATATGCAGCTTAGGTACAGTGTATCTTATTTACGCGTCCTATTAAAAATATCAATGAGTTCAAAAACTAGATACTACACCGCTGCTCTCGATAGAAACCTCCACTTTTATAGTTTCAATATAGAGCCTGAAGCTTTTAATTTTTATACAGTAATTATAGACATATAAAAAGCTTCAACTGATTATAAAATATGTAGGTCACAAGCGTTCGATATAATACTATTATGAACTATTTTACATTGTTTAGCATCAGATACATATATTACTACGTATTTTAATGAAAATAATAAAGTTATTTCACCTCTCATTTGCAATTTTTGGCAGTCGTAACGGGTCTGAAGACTGAAACTCTGAAGAACCTCTGGGGCAACCACCATTTTACCAAGCTTCGGGGTTGTGGAAGTCTGTTAAGCAGTCACACCATGATACACCATGATAAATACTGGTATTCAGCTGCATCCGGTTACACTGGAAACCGACTCCAAGTTGAGTAAAATACTGACATTAACCTGCTAATGGTTAGACTGGAAGCCAATCCCAACGAGGTTGGGAAAAAGCGAGTCAGAATTATTATCTCTCTCTCTCTCTTATTATCTATTTATTTTTATTAACCATTTGTTTATTAGTTTATATAGTGTGTAAAACCGTTTTGTCCGTAACGTACCCTCTCAAGGTTCATTGGAAGTCAGACAGCATCACCTGTCTGGCATGAATGCTGAAATGGACCTTTTTGGCGCAGCCGTGAGGCACACAGCAATGTTTTACTCATTGTTTTGTACCTTTTTTATATTATTGTGTGCATGCTTTAGTAACTGACGTCAAATAAATATTTTTCTTTCTTTCTTTCTTTTTCTTTCTTTATCTTATGATGAGCGTCACTCTTTCTTGTCATAATGTAAACCGTACGAAGGGTCTTTTGTAAACTTTCACGAACAGAACACATTATAAAACACATGAAAACGCGTACTTATCGCGAATTTCGAACGTCGTCGGGAGTAAATTAAAGGTAAATTCGCGATAAATACCCGTTTTCGGACGGGAAGGAGGTTTATGAGACTAGCTTATGTCCGTGGCTTCAACCGCCTGGAGTACGATAACTGTCCGATTGGCTCGTATTACCAAGATAAAAACAATCTATAAGTTATAAACTATCTTTGTGCCAATTTTCATCTCAATCGCGTCAGTATTTTTGCGTAAAAGACTAACAAACATCCAGACATCCAACCATCCT
This sequence comes from Xestia ashworthii, assembly GCA_950022955.1. Classification (NCBI taxonomy): domain Eukaryota; kingdom Metazoa; phylum Arthropoda; class Insecta; order Lepidoptera; family Noctuidae; genus Xestia; species Xestia ashworthii. The sequence continues at coordinate 7,588,661 of OX465573.1, forward strand.
CATAATTTTTTGCATTTTTTTATTATTAGTTGGATGTACCCGAAACACGATCTTGCCTGCTGATGTCTGACCTAATTTCTAACGTACTTTAAAAGCTTATCACCAAATCATATCACCTGAAACCTCATCAGTACACGACAACGCATAATAAACATTTTGGAGGTCACAAAAAAATCGATGTCAACAAACCTATTGCTGTCTTTGTCTCACTCATAGTGTCAGTTAGGGCCTCGTTATCGCTGTCCCCACTTGTGAGGCCCTTTGGAGAGCCCTACGGCCAGGCATTATTACTATAATGATTTTCATATATAAAAGACTGTTTGTTTAATAATAAGTAAAACTATTCGGTGTGAATGTGGTATGGGACTTGAAGTTTTTGCCCATTTTTAAAGAGGAGGGTCACAAATTTTGTGAGTGAAATAGGGTGTTTTTATCCAACTACGACGGAGCGGAAGGGTTATGATTTTTGAAGTCTGTACGGGCTGGTGTTCGCAACTCCACGTCAAACCGCTAATTTTGCGTATGAGCTATAATCCACCACGCGGGCCCAGTGCGGGTTGGTAGGTGTCACATGTCTTCGACTTTTTGGTTCTAGGACACGTTTTCTCACGATGTTTTCCTTCACCGTTTTGAGAGCAGTGGTGATGGAATAAATAACACAAAGTAATGCGCCTGTCTAGGGTTCGAACCCACGACATAAAGTTCGTAAGTCGGGGGCGCCACCACTGTGCCACCGCTACTCTCTATATGCTAGAAGTCTGTTTGTAGGTTTGTATTTACGTATGTTCGTCCGTAGCGCCTAAACTGCTCATACGATTTTGATGAATAAGGTGTCAATCGAATCGGTATTGTAGCCCGGGTAACATAGGGTCCATTTTATCCGACTTATAAATAAATAAATAAATGAAATTTTTGTTGTAGTTTACGACACAAATTCTGTTGTGGGCGGTTTTGAAATTTTGACACAGTTTGCTACAAAATCAAAATCAAAATCAAAGCATTTATTTCAAGTAGGCCAGTTACAGGCACTTTTGAATTGTCGAAACAAAGATGAAAATTAAATGTAGCTACAGTCCCAGTCACAAGACATAAAAACTGTGAAAGTACTGTAGTTGCCCATTCCCTAGCGTAGATCTCTATGGAGAAGAACGGGCCAGAAACTCCATGGACACTCTTTTAAATCATAATGTTGTTACAAAATCTTGGTTACATCATTCCTGTGGAGATGGTGCATTATGTGAGAACAATGTAGCAAGATGTGCACGATAAAAGTGTCCATAGTTAAAACAAACAAAAACAATTCAAAAATAAAATAATTAATAAAATAAAAAAAACAAAAGCTACAGAATCGGAAGAAGCATTGTTTCAGCCAATCAACCTAACGACATACACGAAATAATGTGCTAACCAGGCAACCACAGGACAACTCGCGTTAAAACCAATAAAACACCTAAAATCTATGTCAAAATAACAACGCGCAGAACTAAAATGCTCGAACACAATATCCAATAAATTATCAGTATTGAACATCTAATACAAAATATTCATGACTTCGGTGTGTACTCCGCTTTATCATCCTGATATAACATAGAGCAATTAATACCACGCCGTTAATAGCAGTAGAAGCAATCATTTGATAATTTTAATGTGTTTTTCATTGTTTTGGGTGGTAAACATTTTGATGTTTTATGTCACTTGTTTAAAATTTCATTGCATTAAGGACAGAGAAAAACATTGCGGGAAACCCCGAAGGCTTGACTCGTGGAAATCGCAAGGCTAACACACACAGAGGCGCGTTGCTTTTCTCTGCGTTTCCGCATTTCTGCGTCCTGCGATATCTGTTTGTAGTACATTATGTATTATGCATTATGTATTTCGGATGGCCGATGGGGCCGAAAAGTTCTAGAGTAGCGACCGTGAACCGGAAAACGATGCGTTGGAAGACCTCCCACTTGGTGGACCGATGACCTGGTGAAGGTTGCGGGAATCCGTTGGATGCGAGTCGCACGGGACCGGTCAATGTGGCGACACTTGGGGGAGGCCTATGTCCAGCGGAACGAAGTCACACTGCCGCGATAATGACGCCATAATAGGAATAGCACACATTATCGCAATATTAAGCGTTTTTGCGTCCCTATTCCTTACACACGGGCGCATTATTACCAGACGATATTCTACTCATATCGCAATATCGCAGGACGCAGAAACGCAAGCGTCCCGGCGTTATTATCGCAGCAGTGAGTGGGATCGCATGCGTCCCAATACCAAATGTTCTAAGAACTCATATCGCAATTTCGCAGGACGCAGAAATTCGGAAACGCAATAACGCAAAAACGGGCCTTTGTGTGGGAGCCTTAAAAGCGTTGGTAGCTTGTGAAAGTACAGTGGGTTAGGTTATCAACAAGTTTATTTAGGTTGAGTTTAAACTACGCTGTAAACAGATAGCTCTATTAATAGCCGATTGTTAAACAACAACAATGAAAACAAGCCCAATTTCAAGGATGCTTCACTTAAAATATTACTTGGTATAATCTATTAGTAGAAGGTACCCAATCATAATTGTGAAGTCAACTGAAAACCTCGCTCATAGTCTAGACTGTATTAAGATGTGCTTGAAAGGGCATTCAAATGCGTTAAATTCTTGGTAATTATAGTTAAAAGCTATTACATGTGACTTACTGGCCGGAGCCGGAGAGATGCTATAAGTAACTAAAGCAATTTTAATTTTAGAAACAGAACTAGGGTACTGTGCAAAAAATTAAAACCCCTGAAATTGTTGAAATTGAAATTTATTTATTTGCCAGAATGTAGGTGCTTACAATACATGGTAAAATAATTTTAGTCTCACTATATTCGACGTATCAGTCGTGCAAATATTTGTAGCAGGTACATGCAATAATTGGTCATACACATCATAGTAATAATAGAATTTACAATCCTGCTTCGTTAATATTAATTAGGAACATTAAAATCAATATATTAATTAGATTTATGAAAAATGTCTACAATTTTAACAAAATCCAATTCAAACAGGGAACTAATCATCATCATTTGCATAACCTTTTCCTCCCAGTCTTACCAGATGCAGCTGAATACCAGTATTTAACATGGAGCGACTGCCTATCTGACCGCTACAACCCAGTAAATTCTGGGTAATACGATACTACATGGTGAGACTGGTTCTTAGACTTTTTGGGCCACAGAGATGGACAAATGACAGCCGGGACCTACATACAGCTTAACGTTCCTTCCGAGACACGGTGGGAACTCGATATATTAGGGTAACCACGGGAAACAGCTAGCTTATATGTAAAATAAAATTACATAGCAGTCCTCTATAGTTATTTTTCTCAACATTTCAGCCAAGCATGTCAATATATCCGATGTTGGGTTTCCTCAGTGCGAATTTCCCGACGCTGCATGAATATTCGCCTATTATAATATCCGAAGGGACCCCTTTGAAGGTGTGAAGGGGTGCATATAGGTAATATTTTTCCTGTAGGGGCGGATTTGAGAAGTGTGAAAGTGAAGGCAAAGAAGGAAAAGGTTTTGGGTACATAGATTTTATGGTTGTTATGGTTGGGATTGATTTTGAACTGATAGGTAGTCGCTCCATGTAAAATACTGGTATTCAGCTGGATCCAGTTAGACTGGAAGACGAAACCAACATGGTTTGGAAAAGGCTAGTCAGATGATGATGATTTTGAACTGAAAAATACAATGCAAAATCCTGGTACTGGCAGGTTCATGTAAATAATAACAATTTTGATAAAAATAATAAAACATTAGCAAGTGGTGAAGGGCGGTTTATTTTGGGGATGGCTTTTTGGTAATTTTGACGTTTAAAAAGTGCTAAATCATCATTACCCGAATAGTTGTGTCACTTAGTGTTAGCGATAATATAAATTAGGCTTTCAGTTAGGTGTCACTTAGTGTTTGCGATAGTAGGAATTAGGATTTCAGTTAGGTGTCACTTAGTGTTGGTGAAAACAGGAATTAGGCATTCAGTTAGGTGTCACTTAGTGTTGGTGAAAACAGGTATTAGGCATTCAGTTAGGTGTCACTTAGTGTTGGTGAAAACAGGAATTAGGCATTCAGTTAGGTGTCACTTAGTGTTGGTGAAAACAGGCATTAGGCTGTCAGTTAGGTGTCACTTAGTATTGGTGAAAACAGGAATTAGGCATTCAGTTAGGTGTCACTTAGTATTGGTGAAAACAGGAATTAGGCATTCAGTTAGGTGTCACTTAGTGTTGATGAAAACAGGAATTAGGCATTCAGTTAGGTGTCACTTAGTGTTGATGAAAATAGGAACTAGGCACTCAGTTAGGTCACTTGGTGTTGGTGAAAACAGGAATTGGGCATTAAGTTAGGTCACTTGGTGTTGGTGAAAACAGGAATTAGGCATTCGGTTTGGTGTCACTTAGTATTGGTGAAAACAGGAATTAGGCATTCAGTTAGGTGTCACTAAGTGTTGATTTAAATAGGAACTAGGCACTCAGTTAGGTCACTTGGTGTTGGTGAAAACAGGAAATAGGCATTCAGTTAGGTGTCACTTAGTGTTGATGAAAACAGGAATTAGGCATTCAGTTAGGTGTCACTTAGTGTTGATGAAAACGGGAATTAGGCATTGAGTTAGGTGCCACTTAGTGTTGGTGATAACAGGTATTAGGCATTCAGTTAGGTGTCACTTAGTGTTGATGAAAATAGGAACTAGGCACTCAGTTAGGTCACTTGGTGTTGGTGAAAACAGGAATTGGGCATTAAGTTAGGTCACTTGGTGTTGGTGAAAACAGGAATTGGGCATTAAGTTAGGTCACTTGGTGTTGGTGAAAACAGGAATTGGGCATTAAGTTAGGTGTCACTTAAAATTGCAAGAATCACCAAGGTAGACAAAGAAACGTGTGTGTAGCTGTGTAAGCAGAACTACCTCCAAAGCTCACCAACAAAAAACATTTACTAAACTGAAAAAAAAAATGAAAATGAAATTCAAGAAATTTCAAAGAGAAATACAACTTCAATTAAACACGAAGAAATACCAGAACTTTACTTGACCTTCGGAATATTCGATTTTATTTGACGGTAAATCTAATATAATATCTTTATGACTAGAAGGTTGTCAGGTCGGTATTTTTTAGGGTTCCGTAGTCAAATGGCGGAAACGGATCCGTTATTATTTCGTCATGTCTATATCGATGAAAATTGGAAAAACGTATAGTACAATAGGGATGATTCCTAACTAAAAAAAAAATATTCTGTTAAGTCCGTCAGTTAGATTATCGAAAAATATTGGATACATGTTTTTTGCTCTATCAAATTAATAAAAATTAACGAAGATAAAACGAGTGAAAGATCATGAAAGCATTTTCATGATCTTTCACTTGTGACGTAACTTTCTGGTAAAAATGGTCTCAAATGTGACGTCACACGAGTTTTCGCCGCACTGTATCGTCGTCATTTCGTTACGTGACGATTTCTACTAAATCACACAAAAAATACCTAGAAATTATGACCCTATGTATCGAGGGCTTTTTAATTTTATAATTTGATGTAACTTGTTACGATTATGTTAATATCCCAGCCAAAAGAATGTCTACTTAGAGTTCAAAGATAAAGTCCTGTGACAGACGAACGAACTTATAACTGGTAGTGGAACCTTTGTAATAGGGTACCCTTTAGGTGTGGAACCCTAAAAAGCAATGAGGAGAGACAATAGATTCTGAGATAGGAGGTCATAACATTATTTTAATGATAAAACTAAAACTTGGTTTGCCATAGTTTTTTCAGGGAACAAAAACTCACATTATTTTGCGGATGATATAGTAGTATATGATGTATATTCTGTGCACACGTAAATCATTTTGACTACGGAACCCTTCACTGTTCATGGTGTGACGCCCGCATTGCCGGTTTTTATTACAAATTTTCATTTTACGACACTGAGAATTAGACCCAGTTTTGTTATAAAAGTCTGAAGGTATAAAATATAAAAGGTCTTCCGTTTTGTTTAGTTTTCTTTATTCAGTTAGAGTTAACTACTAGTGTTTACCATTTTAGCTTTCCAACAACAGATTAGAAACTCTAAAATGGTTAGGAATACTGAAAAACATAATTAAATAATTATACAATTTTTGTAGCTTTGTATGTCCCACTACTGGGCAAAGGATTCTCCCAAATCCTTCCTTTAATTATATTAATATGGAAAAAAATAAGTTCATAGAAAAAAAACTATTGTACTTGGACTAAGGTGATTCAAGTAAAGTGAATAAACTAGAGGAAATGTTTCTCTTTAAGGGGACTACAAGAGCTACATTAGCACCTCTATTTGTGGTGGTTCAAACTTCGTTTAAAATTATGTTAGAATAAAGTTCTAATCAGCTTGCACTACAAAGTAGTTGTTACGTCAGGCTCTGTGGGCAGAATGAACTCATTGAGGGAGTTATGAAAAAAAATGTGATTCACTATTTCGGCCATCTTGGATTTGAAATTAATTATAGCGTATTAGTAGTATTCTACTAGTCAAGCCCTTTCATTTGATACCCATATTGAGGGAGTTGTTTCATAAATATGTAATCCGCCATTTTGTGGCGGCGTCCATTCAAAAATAGCTAAGAACAATCAAAGCATTTATTTCAAGTAGGCCAATAACAGGCACTTTTGAATTGCCGAAACAAAGATGAAAATTAAATGTAGCTACAGTCCCAGTCACAAGACATAAAAACTGTGAAAGTACTGTAGTTGCCCATTCCCTAACGTAGATCTCTATGGAGAAGAACGGGCAAGAAACTCCATGAACACTCTTTTAAATCAAATTATTGTTACAAAATCTTGGTTACATCATTGATGTTGAGATGGTAAATTATGTGAGAACAATGTAGCAAGATGTGCACGTTAAAAGTGTCCATAGTAAAAACAAAATAATTCATTCAAATAAGCCATGGCAACTAAGAGATGACCAGTCACAACTGACAGCGCCCGTTCACGAACATGACGCATGGATCAGCACCATTCAGCTCAACCATTTTGAAGGGAACTAAATGGTCCGACACACGCGCCATAATCAGCGAGTCACTCAGAACACTCCGACTCCGACCTTTTAAACAAAGAAAAACCAAAATCAAATTCGGTTCATCCATTAAAGAGCTACGACTTCACAGACAAACACACACACACACGTCAAACTCATAACACCCCATCGTTTTTGCGTCAGGGGTTAAAAACGTCGTGTAGTGCGATTATGTTTAAACATTTTCTTCATCCAAAAGGCTACTTACTACTCACTACTTTTTTTTTTTTTTTAGGATCGGAAATCATCAAATGACTTCTCCCACTCTGGGCGGAGCGGGAGGGAGTGTCAGACTTTTACTGACTAAAACCCATCCATGTTCCTTCCTCGCCCTTTATGTTCCGGGGCTGCGGTATCTCTTTCGAACAGGCCCGCAACCCCGGCAGTACTACTCACCCCTCAAAATAAATTATGTCCATAATGGATCTCCAGCCTCAAGGTCACCATTTAATCTTAAGAGAAGCGAAACTGATTTCCATTATGTTCTGCTTTGTCGGGTAAACGAAGTTTCGTTAGTGGGGGTAATGAGTTATTGTGGTTCTTGAGGTTGTTGTTTGACAGCTTGGTGTTGGTGGACACTGTTTTAAGCTTTCACGATTTATAACTAAACGTATACTTCACTTTACCGGGATATCTTCCGTGATTGGTATTTAATTTGCCAATCTCAGAATATGTTCCGTAAGTTTTGTGAAAGTACTCGTAGGTATAGCCGAGTGCAATAGCCAATAAATACTCAAAAGATGTAATGAAGTTTATAGTGATTTTCTTGGGTTTTTTTTGTTGGGTTCCTAGAGGTGTGGGGAAGATAGTTAAAAAAAAAATAGCCTCTCGCGGTTTTGTTTTCTATTTTGAATTTTCTGTTTTATGAGACTCAAGCGATATCAGATTTGCGACAGGTTTGTACGGGTGGAGGGACAGTATCGCTAATATTTCGAAATCGGGATGAAAGTCGGAGCAATGACCTCTATTTCCATCTTAACTGGCACCAACTATAGCATATATCCCGAAGAATATTAAATATTTTTCTGGTTTTGTTTATTGCATAATGCCTAAAAGTATTTGATGAATCAAATACTTTCATTATAAAACTCGCGTTTAGCTCCTATAGTCACCTTAAAGATATACTGAATTCACCCCATCAATCTGCGGAGGGTGGCTCCTTACACCATGTAATAAAACTAAGTCAGGGTTAAATTGCAAACCATACTTCCAAAAAATCTCATTATCTAACTTAACAATTTCCCCAGAACTTCCAAAATGAGTTTCTTTCAATACAAAACAGTTTGAAACATTTCGATGTAAAGCTTATCGTTTTTCGTAGTTCGTATTGCATCACCAGCTTATAATTTTGCTACTACAGGACATGGGCCTCCTATAATCCACTTCACGGACACAGTACGGGTTGATAAATGTCAAATGTCTTCGAATGTTTCGTCTAGGATATGCCAGTTTCCTCGCGATGGTATTCCTTCCTTTTTGAGAGTAGCGGTGATGAAGTAAATTATACAAAGTGATGCACCTGCCTGGGTTTGAACCCACGACTTACTGCTCGTAAGTTGGGGTCGCCACCACTTAACAATTTCCCCAGAACTTCTAAAATGAGGTCAAAACAAAACAGTTTGAAACATTTCAAGGTAAAGCCCTCGTTTTTCGTAGTTTGTGTTGCCGTAACCAAAATCCTTCTCAACAGAAAAATTATAGGCAGGGAAGTTATTAAACGATAAATTTCGAAGGATTTTTCCTTAACGGGAGAGTGCTTGAGTGTAAATATATGAATAATATATTCCCTCTCTTGCTTAAGCCTGCTTTTCTTTTACGTATTTATATTTATTGATGTTTGTTCCTCGAAAGGAGACTTTTATTCAATATTGGTCTTTGTTCTTTTAAAAGTATTGGTAATGTTTTAGGATTATTCTTTGTGTTAGACTTAGGTAGCCTTTTCTCAACTATGTTAGAGTCGGCTAAATTTGGATGCAGCTGAGTACCAGTGTTTTATTGCCTATCTGACCTCCACAACCCAGTTAGATACAGAAAATATAACGTCCCGTCTAAGACTGGTGGTCAAAGATCTACAAATGACAGCCGGGAGCAACTGCTTAAAGGATGACCCACGCTAATAGACCGATGTCGAGTCTGAGCCGAGTGGCGACATGGTCTAGCGAGAGTCAAGCTTAACGTGTTTTCTGAGGCACGGAGAAAACTCTTTCACCCAAAGAACAACCTAGGCAAGCGCTGCCTAACCTAAAGATCAGTCATCATTTCATTATTTCAGCCGAAAGACGTCCACTGTTGGACATAAGCCTCCCCCAAGAGTCGCCACATTGACCGGTCCATTAGGACTCTCATCCAACGGATTCCCGCAACCTTCACCAGGTCATCGGTCCACCTAGTAGGAGATCTTCCAACGCATCGTCTTCCGGTTTGCGGTCGCCACTCCAGAGCTTTTCGGTCCCATCGGCCATCCGTTCTGCGAGCAATGTGCCCTACCCACTGCCACTAAAGTTCGGCAATTCTTCGGGCTACGTCGGTGACCTTGGTTCTTTTGCGGATGTCTTCATTTCTGATTCGATCACGCAAGGAAACTCCGAGCATAGCCCACTCCATTGCCCTTTGGGTGACTTTTAAGATCAGTGCCTGTTATTATTCGGCCACGAGCTCTTCAAGGAGGTAATATATGCTTTAAGCTTAAATTGGCGATTAACACCGAAAGAGTATCAATTGATTATATAGAATTACTTTCACAGCCATACCAGATTACCTATAGGTAGTCGGTGATAGCACTAAATGGTAAGTAGAACTAGTAATTACCTCTGATCGATAAGTTCGCTATGCAGACGCTAGTTCGACTGTGTAGGTAATGTGTTGTGTAACAGTTCTTGAAAACTGTTAGACCTAGTTGTATTTAACCGAATTTGGTTAAGTGGTTTAGAAGTGCCTCGTTGTTATAGTAGACGCGGGGTCTCGGGTTTTATTCTAAGTTTGGACTAAATTTTACCATCGGAGGGACAACCAAAGTGATACTATAAAGGGTGTAAAACATCTCTTGACGAAGCCGAAAGGCACTTGTTCTCCACGTCATTCCGATCATTTTTTTGTTCTACACTATACCTGGGAACCTTCTAGTTACGGAGATATTGGGGGTCAAAGTTACAACTATTTTGCAAGTATTTTTTAAATACAAGTTTTAATTGCAAGTTTTTTACTTTACAAACCTCTACGACATCCGTACTATTCAATACATCCATTAGCACAATGTTTCAAGTGCGTTACATTGAGTTATATCACAAAACGTGATTTTTCACCCCAAAAAAAAAAGTCGTTTCCTAGCAATAATTTTTGCGTAAAGTAACTTAGTTTGATATACAGAATGCTTGGTAGACGTCTTCGTGATGAGGTGGTTTACACCCTGTATATCGATAACATCATCTGCCTAACATTTCTCTAATATGTTAGGGTTGACTTTAAATCTAACATGCAGCTGAATATCTGATAAAGATTTTCGGATTATGATGATGATGATTTACCTCGTTGATCCAGTAATCGCTACAGGAATTTCTCAGTAGCAGCTACAGTCTCGATTTGTGTCCGGTTGATGGCAATAGGTGAACTGGAACTTGTACAAGTTGGCTAGAAACCGCTGCAATCAGATGGTAAGAGCATCTAAACGCCGATACATTTGTGAAAATGTTCTCAAGTCTTCTCCGGCTGATATTTGGAAGTTTCTCAAATCATTGGGCATAACAAAGTCCCCTGCCAGTATTCTACCTTCTAGTCTGTCCTTGAATGATCTAAATAATCATTTCTCAACGTCACCTACGCTTTCGCTTGATGTTAAAAGTAAAACTATTAATGACATAACTTCCAAGCCAATGTTACCTCCTGACTCTTTCTCTTTTTCACCCGTGACTAACATTGAGGTCCTTAAGCTTTTTACGTCGATTAAGTCTGGGGCTGTGGGCTGTGATGGGATCAGCAGAACAATGTTATCCTTTATGACTGATAGCATTGTTCCTATTATAACTCACATCATCAATTTTTCCCTATTTACTGGTGTGTTTCCAGCTATGTGGCGTAAGGCGTACATTATCCCTCTTCCGAAAATCCCCAATCCCAGTTTGCCTAACCACTTCAGACCCATATCCATTCTCCCTTTTCTTTCCAAGATCCTTGAAGCAGCTGCTCTTAAGCAAATATCTTCTTACGTTCTCCAGAATAACCTGTTGTCCAAATTCCAATCTGGTTTTCGGCCCGGCCACAGCACAGCCACAGCCCTGCTTAAGGTTACTGAAGACATTAGGGATGGCTTGGAGAATTCGAAGGTTACGGTGTTGGTTTTAATAGATTTTTCCAACGCTTTTAACACCGTCGACCACGATATTCTCCTGGCCATACTGTCTCAAATTGGGGTCTCCTCATTGTCACGTGATTGGTTTTCATCATATCTTCGTGGTCGCCAGCAGGCAGTGCGTGCTGATCAAGATTACTCCGTCTGGTGCGACCTGGTGACTGGTGTTCCACAAGGCTGCATACTCCCTCCTCTATTATTTTCATTATTTATAAATTCCATTACTTCAATCTTCAAGTGCTCTTACCATCTGTATGCTGATGACCTGCAACTTTATGCTCAATCTGACATTGCTACCCTTGATAATTGCATCTCATTACTTAATGCAGATCTTCAAACTATCAGTGAATGGTCTGGTAAATTTGGGGTTGCCGTCAACGTCGGGAAATGCCAGGCCATCCTCATAGGTAGTTCGTACTACTTGAGAAATCTGGATACTAGCCAACTATTGCCGCTTATGTTCAACAACTCCGTGATCTCTCTCTCTCCAGACGTCAAAGACTTGGGCCTGTACATCGACGAGACACTTAGTTGGAATAAGCAGGTTGCTCAGGTTAGCCAGAAAGTCACTTACTCACTGCGGTCTCTCTATAGATTCAAACATTTTCTGCCTTCTAGCACCAAATTAACTTTGGTCCAGTCTCTTGTGCTTCCCATTATCGACTATGCTGATGTTTGTTACTCTGATTTATCCCAAGAACTTTTAAACAAATTGGATAGCCTTCTCAATAACTGCATTCGTTTTATTTTTGGCCTACGTAAGTACGATCACATATCTTCATACCGTTCTCAGCTTAAGTGGCTGCCTATCCGAATCAGGAGGTCCCTCAGATCTCTCTGTATGCTCTTCACTATTTTGACCGATCCTTGTGCTCCTGATTATCTAAAAGAATATTTCAAAGTGTTGGGCAGTTCACATAGCCGTAACCTTAGAGCTTCCAAAAACCTACTCCTTGAAATTCCCTCACATCGCACTGGTTTCATGTCCGCTTCTTATGCTGTCTCAACTATAAAGCTATGGAACGCGCTACCCCTTGGCATTAAAAAAACTAAAAGCAAAATGGCTTTCAAACGAACAGTTCGGAGGTACTATTTGAAGTCAGACTAAATTACTCACAAGCTAGTCGTAGTTATTATTATGAGGTTTCTCGTATTTTGAACTATTTGTATGTATTTTAATATGTATTAGTTTATTTCATCTTATCTGTAATATATGTGTATTAGTATGTATACTATTTATGTACTTATTTCGATTTGTTAACAAAATGGTATTGTTCTCATTGATTTTTGTACTCTACTACAATGCTGTCATATTTGACCCAATGGTTGACTGGTAGAGAATGCCTTGTGGCATTAAGTCCGCCTGTGTACCACTCTTGTACATGAAGTTTAAATAAATAAATAAATAGGTTCACAACAGACTTAAACATAATTCCGACGACCGACGTAGCCCGAAAAATTGCCAAACTTTAGTGGCAGTGGGCAGTGGACATTGCTCGCAGAACGGATGGCCGATTGGGCCGAAAAGTTCTGGAGTGGCGACCGCGAACCGGAAGACGATGCGTTGGAAGACCTCCCACTAGGTGGACCGATGACCTGGTGAAGGTTGCGGGAATCCGGTGGATGCGAGTCGCAAGGGACCGGTCAATGTGGCGACACTTGGGGGAGGCCTATGTCCAGCAGTGGACGTCTTTCGGCTGAAATGATGATGATGATGATGAAACATAATTAACAAAATGTGGGTGTACTATAATAAGATACACAGCCTAACCCTGAATTGCAACAAGCTACCGTAAATCTTATGTCCACTCGGTATCAGTTATTGCCGAGATACGAAACACTTTGAAAGATATTCCCTTTTGTTTAGACACTTGGGTTACTCTAGCCTGAAATTCAAGTTACTCAGAATTTTAAACCTGTTTCTGCCAATAACGCCAGGTCTGTGATTGAAACTCAGTATTTACAGTTCTAGTTCTGTAGCTAGAAGTTCTGAGAAACCGTTAGCAAAGTTTGGAATTGCATCCGGCTTTAAGCTCGCTCTATATGCCATGGATTGGAACTTTTTATTTCTTGAAACCTGAGAATCGTTAAGAATCGCCTTTTAGGTAAGCTTGTATCATTCTTCGACCACGATATCGTCAAAAAAGTCGTAAGGAAAGTTAATGTAAAAACAACTTGAACTTGAACTCCCATGGATACAAAAAAAAAAACAATGACGGTAATTACTGACTACTACGCAATTGACCGGTCAGTGTATACGTCCTTTTACGGTCATTTTCAATAACTTACTGTTCGGTTTCGGTAGGTTGCTATCTGTCTGTTTGATATTTTCCTTAGACAGACGGTTAGAAACACAAAGGATATTTCAAGCTAACTTGGTTTATAAATACCGATAACTGCCAGATGTGGCCTATTAACTGACAGTTAGACGTAAGTAAGTTATAGAAAAAGCATTCGTTAGGGCGTCCACTCCCGGCGTTTCCTCTCCACTCATGTTGCCACCTTATATTACTCACCATTAGTCACCATTTATCAGAACAGCTTATCCCCTGGCAGTAATCAAGCGTAATGCATCAAAATCATACAGAAAACAATTGCCCAACAAACAACGAAATCTTTCACAATCTGACACAATAATAGCAAAACCAGTCAACATTTAACCACGAAAAGTCCAGTTAAAACTAACTGCAAGGTTTTCGTGTTAGAATAAGAACTGTTAGGACACGGTCACAGGGCATAATCGGTAGCGGGCACGATGTCACCACAGTGTAGTGTGCGTTCGTGTAGATGGGTAATGTGTGGCAAAATGCGAAACCACTCTAAAGATGTCCTGCTCTTTGTGTCACTGCCAAACTGCTGTTCTTTGACTGTTCTTTCTGAAGCCACTGCAGATGCTGTCGGACTTTGAAAGGTATTTCAGTATATTACCTGTCAGAATCAAATGTCCGCAATCAAAGTCCTGTGCGCTGGTTTTAACTGGTAAATAACAATCTACGATACTACGGAGTATCTGATGTCCAAATGTGACGCTGTTTTATAAACTACATATAAGAAAATTGACATCACGGCCTACTTACTCTAAAACCTGCTCGAAAGACCAACAAGTAGATGCCTGGGTAATAATGTGTGTGTTATTTGTGCTAAACAAACATTGTCTTCTACCACCCCAGCATTCAAATCAGCCTTTAATGCCCTCAACATTAAAGGCTGATTTTGCATGTGTCTATGAGATATTTATTTATTAAAACTTTATGCACATAATGTATAAAGGCGGAGGCGGTGGGATGAGTTCATGTTTTTTTACATCGACCTATTGCGCTTTTCACCGGTTATTTAAGATCAAGGCCGATGGTATTTTTCTTATTTATTTATTTTTCTCTGTCTTATTTGACCCAAAGGTTGACTGGTAGAGAATGCCTAATGTACATGAAGTTTATATAAATAAATAATACATTTTCTTGGTTGCACGCCCGCCTCAGCGCCCGCTGCCGCCCCTCACTCAGTCCTGCCACTTATATAACACACGTAGTCAGACTCGCCGGCGCCTCGCAGTTATCGATCATAGAACGTAATTACTGGCTCACTTTCTACTCCGCTGTTTGTGGGTAATGGTTCTGTATCTTTTGGCTACGTTATGTTAGGTTTAGAATTGTGGTAAACTGGGGTGAAGGTCTAATCTGGAAGTGTGAAGTCTTCAGTTTAATTTGACTAGCAGGTGGATAAATCTACATCTACACTAATATTATAAAGAGGCAAGATTTGATTTTTTGCATGTTTGTTTGTTACGGTTTAACTCAAGAACTACTAAACCGATTTAAAAAATTCTTTCACCGTTAGAAAGCTACATCTTTACCAAGTAAAAGAAGCTATAAATTATATTGATGTCATGCAAATTAGCCGAGCTATCACAATTTTTGCAGACGAAGTCGTGGGGCAAGTGCTAGTAGCTGATACGAGTATGCTTGCTGAAATGGTTGGGAAGTTGAAATTATGTTTTTCCTACTCCTGCTCTATTCTTATTTGATTTATTTCGTTGCGGGATCTAAATTATTTATCTGGGACGTAGTCGATGGTCATCGTCTCAGCGCTTTTCTGGTGGTCCTCAACGTTTATTCTGGCTGTCTGTTCCATTGGTTTGGGAATAATGTGGAAGCCTTGTCCCAATAATAAAGACTCATGAAAATGATGGGTTACCTTCATAATATCGACAGTAACTGCATCGACGGTCGCTGTATCGACAACGTTCTATCGACGGGTTAATGAATCGACAGTTGATGGATGAAATATTTTTATGATGGACACCATATGAATTACCGATACATATAAATAACATCACTTTAGACAAAGGGAACACTTTAAACCCATATTTCGGCAGTTATTAATAACAGGCGTTGTAGACATTATAACAGTTATGATTATCGTGTTATAACAACAATTTATGTTTCTTTGTTTGACCTAAATGATCATCTACTAAGTTCAGAAAAAGGATGAATTTCAGTCCAATTAGTTTTAGAGGAGTACTTGTTGCATTGCTGATGCATTCATTAAGATACTGATGCGGACATTTAAGTTTTATTTCAAGAAAATGCATGAAATATTGGTGGATAATAACCAATTTACATCAATCGTTTTTAAATCTAAACCAATTCATAAATGTTAAAGATTTAACCTACATAAATATTAATAACTAGTTTTCTTATTCTTATTCTTTATTGCACACACAAAAATTAAGAAACAAAAATACACAAAATTAAAATATATACCTAGCTTATGTACAACGGCGAGCTTAACCCAGAATTGGGTTTTCTTACAGCAAACCATACTTGAGTTTTACTTCAATCATTAGGTACAAATTAACTAGGTACTTTCCTAATTATTATTTTTCCTACTTACATCTTAGCCCAAGAAAAAACAAACTTAACCAACCAAATATATATGACCTCAAACCACTTCTTTTCCCGGAAAAATTCCAAACGAAAAGTTCGGCAAAAACTATGCTATAAGTAGAATAGCACTCTTTCTAGGACAAAGGTCTATAGCTCAACTAGTAAGTTGTTTTACTGTCTCTATTAGAGTGAATACGTGACGTTTTAAGCTAATAATGTACCCGCGAGAGTATGCCATTGAAAAGTGGGGGAGCAGAAGGTAAATTTTCTGAAATAGGTTATGGAATAATCAGCCTAAATGGTCCTGATACTGATGAACACACGGCTCTAAGAGAGGGAATGGGCTATAATCCACCACGCGGGCCCAGTGCGGGTTGGTAGAATATTTCTAGATGTCTACGGTTTTTTTGGATCTGGGACATGCCAGTTTCGTCACGTTGTTTTCTTTCACCATTTTTGAGAGCAGTGGTGATGACATAAATTACACAAAGTAATGCGCCTACCTGAGTTCGAACCCACAACTTACTGGTCGACTGTTCGTACGAGTAAGTCAGGCCGCCACCACTGGACCACCGCCGCTTTCTAGGCCATGGCATATGAGAAATAGAGTGGCAATTTTAGGTAGCAGTCACGAGGCATTGATCAGCAATCATTCTTGGCTCTGGGATTCGCACAAAAGGGATGCTACTGAAATTTTATGGCACAGCGATGAAGTTTGGGGTCTATTGAGTTTAATTCTAAGAACTTTAGAAAAAGTCAGATTAGATTATTCCCTCAGGAGCTTCAATACTGGCTCGCTGTGAGGCTATGTACTCGTTTAATTGCAACAAGCTGTAGCATGAGACCTAAAATTGGTAACTGGCGAAATGTTGATGTCAACTTCTACATGCACGTTCGGAAACTTGTGTTTTTTTTGTTATGTATGAATGTATCATGTATCATGTGTCATCGTTCGACAGCCAGTTTCGTCAATTCAGTGAAAACTCTTTTGCTATTAATTCAAAGAAAAATATATTTACGCTATAGACAAACTACAACTCTAAATAATAATAAATTGTAAAAGTATCAAAAGGGTTACAGGGTGTCAAAAAGTTTGACACATCGCTATCAACAGGAAAAGTGCCCAGAAGGCTGTGGCGTTGGATGGCAATGCTGATTCTTTTGTTATTTGATTCATAATATTTCTGGTTTTGACTAAACCTATTGCTCTATTCCTAGCATGTACCCCAAAACAATGTAAACCGCGCTTAACAGTCGTAAACGAAGGATTTCTCATGTGATCCCTTTCTGTGCCCCCCTTATGAAACATGTATATTATTATATTTAAAGCACTCTCTCCTCGGTTTGTGTAATCTCCCGCCTAATGATCTTAGTTAATTGTAGAATTGTGTTCACGGCTTTGACTTTGAAGTTTTTAGGGCTATAACTCTTGGTTGAAGTTTTTGAATTATGAGGTACTGTAAGTGTTCTTGTTTGTGGCGTAACTGGCTACTAAATAGTGTTGTAGAAAATAGTGGTTCTCGTTGAGAGAAAGATAGTGTGTGTGTGAGTTAATACCAATGCAGGCTGCGATCGGCAATTCGCCTGCAAATGTAGTTAGAATTGAAATCATCTGCCTAGCCTTATCCCAACTATGTTGGAGTTGATTTCCATCTGAATACAAGGAGTGACTGCTTTTCTGACTCCCATAACCCAGTTAGTACTGGGTACTACGATACCCCTTGGTAAGACAGATTGTCAGATTTTCAGGTCACTGACTACCTTTAACGACCGACAAAGATCTACAAATGACGGCCGAGACTAATGGCTTAACGTGCTTGCCGAGGTACGGAGGAAACTGTAATGGGTGGTCACCCATCCACAGAACAACCTAGGTAAGGGCATCTCGTGACCTATTATTCTACAGCCAGGAGCGAAGGCTAATTCGAAAAAAAGTTACCGAATTAGGTTAGGATAGGTTGTCAGGTGACAACGGTGCCGCACTAAACCTTTATAACCATAAAACGAGAGCAGCATAAAAATAATCAATTTTACGTTTATATTCTCATAAAATTGGAATCGAATCCCGAACTATAGGCAAGCTAATCAATTTTATAGCCGACCAGCTATTAGCCATCGGCTGTTACGAGCTACGGATCGTATTTAACAAATCCTCGTTAGGTGAGATTGGCGGGGACCTGGCTCTACTCTGGTAAGTAATGAAAACATTATGTTTGATTAACTTTTTGGTTGGAATATCTTTTAAAATTGGAATAGTGTCCTGTTATGGCCTTGGTGTTAGCTTAATCTATTAGATGTTATCCCTTTTTAACTGACTTCTAGGTTCTATGTTCGACGGTATGTATTTTTCGGCGGCAAAAGTGAAACGATTTTTAAAATGTTTTTTTTTTTATTCGAAAGCCTTATATTCTTGAGGTGGTCCCATTATCAACAAGTCAGAATCTGATGATGGGATCCATGGGAAATCCCAGGCAAGTCGATGGCACAAAAACTGAATCAATGAAACAAAAGTCACCGCTGACTTCTGAAGGTAAAGTAATTTTTCACCATTTTGAGATTTTGAAGTCGGTTTTATTGTTGTATCTAGTTGTGGGTTTTCTTGCCATGGTCAAAATCAGCCAGTATCACATTCTTTATATAGAAGGGACGCACCTCAGGAAATCACTCCTTATCATGTATTCAGTCTTTTTTCAATTTTATTGAGGTTATTCGAACTAGTTTGCAACTAAATACCAACATTTTATTTGGAGCTATCCAGGCTAGGATCGTAGGGGATCCATTGATCAAAACTGGACTTTTTGAAAGATAGACCCCTGAATAGCTGGGATAGTAAATCTAATGGTAAGATATGGTGACGCTGCAACACATTAACTACTCTTGAACATCACGCTCGAAGATGACACTCGAATGTCCGCAATAAGTAAGAACCAATGAGTAGTCGAACTATTGTTATTCGAAATTGGGACCGTGTCGAAATAATTAATTGTCAAAATTCAGGATGACACTCCAGAATACCGACGTGACTTTTTATAACTACAACACCATGCCGACATATGGGCCTTTCTGCTTAATTTAACCTTGTTTTTTGTTTTGTCCTGTGCGGACTTATAAATACTTTTTCTTTCTTTATATCTACTGAGGCTCACTGTGGTCCCTAATACCCTAAAACTCTATGCAAACAAAAATCACAAGCCCAAGTTAATTTCAAACTTACTCCCTAGGTCTTAAAGAAACATTCATCATCCAACTGAAGGCATTACTCAACATATCATCCTAAGTCCTAGGTATGTGTTACTTTTACAGCTAGTTTTATTCTCCTCGTAAACGTAAGAAGTCTGAAGACATACAAACTTCCCGGCCCCGTTAAAAACTTAAGTAAGGCGTACCCGTAACATCATTGTCGGAGTTTCGGCACTTTTTGTGTTTATTTGACCTTGTCTCCGACTCCCCGTACTTGAGTATGTTGTAGCATTATCTTGTTACGTAGGGTCTATGTGTGACTTATTTTTTTAACAAGAAACGACTTTCTCTTCCATATTGTGCTTCATTCAGCATAAGCTATAATGTTCCCACAGCTGGGACGACGGCCTCGCCTCTGTGGATTGGCCCGTAGATCCATCACGTTTATCCAGAAAGAGTAAGCAATGATAGTGTAGTAGCCTAGGTAGGTGTAACCATCAAACTGGCCAAGTCATATGTCTACCCATGGCACGCACCTCTGATTTGTCGGATGCGTGTGCGTTTTGTATAACTATCACTTGCTTCGGTGAAGGTAAACATTGTGAGGAAATCAGCATGCCTGAGAGGTATTTCTTGACGGCATGTAAAGCCTATTCAGAGACACACGAGAATAAAGAAGAAATGAGGAAATATTGTGGTTCTAGGACAAGCCAGTGTCTTTATGAAGATTCTGTTCAAGTCGGAGTAAGTGGCCAGCTGTACCTCTGGATCACCAAGCTCGTTAAACATGCCAGTAAAGTAGACGATCTACTGGTATTTAGGATCTGTACGAAGATGTTTGCCATGTTCCCTGTGCGATTTATTAGTCGTCTGAAGTGTGACCGTGGATCACTGTAGGACAAGGCACTTCTCCGATCTTGCTTTCTCTTGTCTTCTTCAAACTTTGGTCACTCAATGCTGAGTGTAAGTCTCGAGTGTATTTGGACGATCGTAGAAGGACAACCGAATAGGTGGGCAGACGATCTTATTAAAGTGGCCGGATGAAACTAGATAGTTATGACACAAATCCTGCTTCCATTTTCATATAAATACACAGAGACAGGTGGGCAGTTTGACCTTGGGCCTCTGAGGAGGGTGTCTGTAACCTCTAACATGCACGTGTTGGGATTTTGGCCACGGTCAAGGTCTTATTCTGACACGTTCCGCTTTAGGGCAGGAGGAGTCATAAAGAGAATGCTTATATAAACGCGTGTGTGAATGTTTTGATTTAATTTAGGGGCTGTAGGTATCTGTATTATTGAATTGTCCGCTAAGGGCTCTGTAGTCGATAGCAGGTAGGCTTTAGAAAGAAAGAAAGAAAAAATGTTTATTCGTCGCAAATCCATGACGTGCATACAATATTAATATGGTAAACATAGAACGCATTAATACAAACACAAACATTTAACTAAAACTGAAAAATACACAGCAACATTAACAGTAAGACTAAACGGACAAAAAATAAAAAGTTGCACGCCGTGAGTGCGACAAATAGGTTTACCACTCAGCATGATGCTGTGCTATGGGGAACCCACAGAACAGCGCTGGTTTTCAGTGGTCACCTGTGAAAAACGTACGGAAGCCAATACAGCGATATTTGACTAAATGAGTATGTAACTAAAACAAAACAGATCGGACTTAGAGTACTCGTATGCAATAATTGTCATAAAAACAAAAACAAAAACATTTCAAATAAAAAATAAAGGTACAATATTATACAGACTGCAGGCTGAACAAAACAAACACACACATTTTTTTTTTTTTTTTTTTTTTTGTCTCGCTCTTACCCCACCTGCGCGTCGCCGCGCGCCACCGCGCCTTCGCCTGTGGCCCTGCGCGCGCGCTGCATTTCTCCTCTATGCCTGTTGGCGCGTTGACGTACGTTGCGTCATACATAAGTCAGCGCAGCGCGCCGAGCCCTCAGCGGCGGCGCGGTTTCGCACGACTCACGAGTCTTGTGTACTCACGTGATGCATGTCACACGACTAGTTGCTATGGTGCTACCGATAGCTACCTTACTATGTATGTACATACAGCTTAGTCGAGGCTTAATAATACGTAATGTGTTTTCTTGGAAGAAGTGATGCCGTCTCGAGCCGCCTGGATAGATATGTCTCGTCGATAGATGATAAAGTTTAAGTAAGTAATTATTTATATTGTATTTGCTGTTCATATTTTTAAACGAGGTGAATGTTTGGGAATGAATTGTATAAATGTACAAAGAGAATTTAATTTAATTTCGACAAAAAGTGGGTCTTATTGCATTGTTTAATTGACACAAACAGACAATTATGATATCAGCACCCCAAACACTTAATCGTAATACATTTTTCTCTAGCATTTTGAAAGACTTTGAAGATATTCGGTATACATTGGTTTATTAGTTTAAAAAGTTCTGCTGCTGGACTACAAACGTGAAAAAAAACTTGTTGAATTGTCAAATTAATAAATTATAAATTAATAACATATCGTTTTTTTACATGGAGCCACTACCTATTTGACCTTCACAACCCAGATAGAACTGGGTAATACGATACTCCGGATTTTCGGGCCACTGACTGTCAGTAACGTCTGTCAAAGATGAACAAATGGCAGCCGGGACCATCGTTACGTAATGGATGATCATCCATCCATGGTTCAACCTTAGTAAGCGCTGCTTAACCTTGAAGATCGAACCGTGTGGCTGTTATATTTAACCATAAAATGTTGGTTGATTCTGTGTGGGTGTAAGATTTTTGCTGTTTACGGTAGAAAATCATAACATGATACTTTTAATGGCGTAACGAGAGTTTGTTCGCCCATTTTGTAATTACTTTTAACGTGTTGATAAAGAGCTTTTAAATGGTCCCTAATGTTTATGATTTTGGGTTTATTAATGTTGAATATTTATATACAGTACCTGTTTGCTGTTTTTATGCTCTATTTTAATATTATAAATGTGATAGTAACTGTGTATATAACGTGTCCAAACCATATAACCAAACAGTAGATAGATATAGATAATATACTACATTATAAAGCTGAAGAGTTTGTTTGTTTGTACGCGCTAATCTCAGGAACTACTCGTTCGAATTAAAAAAAATGTTTTGTTAACACAAAACATTTATTTAATTCGATAGTCCATTTATTAAGGAAGGCTTTAAGCTATATAACATCACGCTACAACCAATAGGAGCAGAGCATACATGAAAAATGTTACAAAAACGGGGGAAATTTATTCATTTTGTTAGCTTTTTCTCTCGTGCGTGACACAGACGAAGATGCGTGGGTCAGCCAGTAATATTACAAAGCTGAAGAGTTTGTTTGTTTGGTTAAACGCGCTAATCTCAAGAACAAGAAGGTTGGAATTGAAAAATTCTTATGTTGGATATCCCATTTATCGAGAAAGATTATAGGCTATATTACGCTACGACCAATAGGCGCGATGCATAAATGAAAAATGGAGCAAAACCGGGGAGGGAGCTTTATCTCTCGTATGTCACGCAGACGAGTTGCGTGGGTCAGCTAGTCAGTTTATGTACACCAACAATCTTGGGACATATTTTATCTTGGGTAAACGCTCCCTTGGGAAAACTTTCAACCTGCACACGTGTGAAGCCGCGGGAAACACCTAAATTTGTTTTATACTAGACCTATAACAAAGTGTTGATTATGTGGAAATAGATGTTTTAATAACAGATAGTTTTTTTGTTATCAGGAATCAATAAACATGGCGGTAAACTGCCTTGTTTGTCGACACCTGTTTTACTTACCTATATGGATTGGAACCGTTTTTTTTTCTCGATCTGTCCCACTCCTGGACAAAGGTCTTTCCCTCCACTCTTTCTATCATCGTGAAACCGCGCGTTCTCCTTCCAGTTTTAACGCATACTGTCCAGTTTATCCCGCTATCTCCTTCATGGCCTACCGCGACCCTGCCTCACTGTGTATGAAATATTCATGAGCGGCGGCATGCTTTCTCGATAAGGGGGGTGCAAGTGCATCCCCTTGCACCCCCCTTATCGAGAAAGCATCCTATTAATGTCGATTGATAGACTTTTATGTATAAATCGAAAAACTCTTACTCCTTGTCCGAATTGACAAACGAAAGCCTATCATGTGTGGAGTGCAAAAAGTTTCGAGCTGTTTTATGGAACTGAAGACGCACCACCCTGGAAATAATCTGCCGGTGCCTATGGAAATATTGTTTATCCAGTACCTATCTACCTAACATGAGTTTAGACTGCATCCCCACAGTACTGCAACTTTTGCAAAACCTCATAAGTTTGTGACTTCAAATAAAACGCTTTATCGCCATCATGGGCCAAAGAATCTTGGCAATAGATTCGGTGTGCCATGAAATTCAATAGAAACTCTATGAATCAATCTCCACATGACGATAATTATCATTACGGCGATAATTTGGCACAGCGTGCAGTTTGAATGTTGCTGCACTGCTCTTGATCGTGGAGATGGCGTCATCTAAATTAATATTATGGAAAGATTTGATTGTTTGTTTCTTACGATTGAACTAAAGTTAGAATTACACAACACATTTTAAAAATTCTTTCACTATTAGAAAGCTACATCTTTACCGAGTATCATATATCTATATCTATACTAATATTATAAAGAGGAAAGATTTATATGTGTGTATGTTTGTAACGAATAAACTCAAAAACTACTGGACCGATTTGTATAATAATTCTTCCACCGTTGGAAAGCTATATTCACCTTGAGTAACATAAGCTACATTTTATCCCCGTACTCCCACGGGGTGAAACCGCGTGACGTCCGCTAGTAGGTTTTAATTATATTGAAATCATGCAAATTAACCACTTTTCGCGAACGAAGTCGCGGGCGAAGTGCTACTTGTAGTAGTAAATATAATCATATGCATAACACTCTCCCATCAAAACCCAATTGGACGCTTAGGACCACTAGATCAACGAGGTGGTCAACAAAATAACATAATGTTGTTATAATATGTTGTTGTTGGTTGTTGTTGTTTGTTGTTGTTGGTTGTTGTTGTTGTTGATGTTTGTTAATGTTGTGTGTTGTGTGTGCATCACGCCTGTATTCCACGTAGGGTTAGGCAGAGGTGTTCCTAAGAGTACACCCATATTTCGCCAATTACGTTAAAGTCCCATGTCATAAGGGTGAGCCAATTACTATCAACCGGGCACAAATCTAGACTCTGTAGCTGCTACTGAGAAATTCCTGATGGACAAACCCAATAACACTTTCCCCGACCCGGGCATCGAACTTAAGACTGCATGCTCAGTAGTCGCACTTGCGAGGCGGTCAACAAAAAATAACCTTGAAAATAAACCGTCCACATCCGAGCTTCATCTGTGATCACCAAAATCTCGAGACATCCTACTTTAGCATGTCGGGAGAGTATTTTTTTTTTGTATGTTCCCCGATAACTCGAAGATGGCTGGACCGATTTGAATTATATTTTTTTTTGTTTGAAAGGGTATACTTCCCAGGTGGTCCCATAATCATCAAGTCAGGATCTGATCATGGGTTCCTGGAGAAAAAGAGTGAACTCTTCAATTTTTTAGGCACACTTGATGGGATTTGTGTAGTTTTTGAAAGAATACTTTCTTAAAGTGGTCCCATTTCAATTTGGTGAAAATCTGATGAAGAACTTCAGAGATAGGCACCGGAACTCCTCAATAAATGATAGCAAATGGAAAAAAAGTTTCCGACGAATTGAGAACCTCCTCTTTTTTGAAGTCGGATAAAATTACCTTGTAAATAAACCGTCCACATCCGAACTTCATCTGTAATCACCAAAATCTCGAGACATCCTACTTAGCATGTCGGGAGAGTAAAAAACTTTAATGTGGAACTGTAAACGGCTCATAAAGCCCGACGTGGACGCATTAAGCCGTGTTAGTGGGCCAAAGGGGCAATATCCCAGCTAATTTGATAGCAGCAGACAAACGAGCTGACATTGTGGTGGTGTGTCAGTGATGGGAGGCCGCGGGAGCGGAATTTGAAGGGAGAAAATAAAGGGTGTAAAAAATCTCTATACGAAGCCGTAAGGCACTTGTTTTCTCCGTCATTGCGATATTTTTTGTTCTACACCATACCTGTTCCCAGGCCTTCTAGTTACGGAGATATTGGGGGTCAAAGTTCCAACTTTTGGACAATTTGTTAAAGTGAAACTTTTATTACATCGTCTCAAACTTTTTCTTCTGTGTGTTGCATGTCGCGTGACGGTCGGCCGCGGAGTAGGGATAAAGTGAAAGGCGCTCGTCAGAGCAGCCAAGGCCAATATGGCGGCGCCTAAAGTTCGCAGCAGCTGACCGTGTAGTGTATAGACTATTACTCATTTGTGCCAGTGCTCCACGCTATTTTGTTTGTTTTTGTTAATTTAAATGTTGTTTGTCAGTGTTTAATGTAATGTTTATTTTAAAAATTTTTAGTTAAATGTCTAGGTATAATGTGAAAAAAAGTTTCACTTTTACCGTGGTTTCATTAAACCACACAATCCTTTTATTTTTTTTTTCAAATAAAAGTTTTTATTGTAAGATTTTTACTTTAATCACCTCCACGACCCTCGTACTATTCAATCCATCCATCAGCACAATATTTTGAGTGCATTACATTGAGTGCCACCTCAAATCCTGATCTTTCACCCAAAAAAAAGTCGTTTCACAGCAATATTATTCGCGTTAAGGGGCCGGCGGAGCATGCGTCTTTCATACAAACGTAATACCAAAATAATTTGTAAGTCAAACATATTCATAAGGTAGTGTGTATTTATTTCGATTGGATTACAGAATATCTAGGTTCCCAAATACATGTTTTAGGCTTTCACGGTTTAAAACTAAACTTATATTGTTACTTACGGGACAACAGACAGAGACAGATACGACGGGTAGACAGATTTGTCTGCTCGTAACAATTTTATTTTCCATCCACCCGCAGTCTCCAGTCAACCCGCGATCATGGCGCTTGCAACAGCGTCGAAATATCGGGAGCTCAAAACAATAAATAATCACGGAAGATATCCCGTAAGTGACAATATAAGTTTCCCAAATACATATTTCGAATGGACACTGATTTCAACAAGAGTTACGAGGAATTTAAAATTTCTATAGAAAACTTATTTTTCTCATCACTCTTGTTTTTTCATTCAAAATATATATTTGGGAACTTATATATTCTGTAATCCAATCAAAATAAATACACACTACCTTAAGAAAATGTTTGATTTACAAATTATTTTGGTATTACGTTTGTATGAAATTCGCATGCTCCGCAGGCCTCTTAAGATGAGGTCCCAAGCCAAAAATATATTTTTTGCTTCGCCGGCCCCTTAAGTTACGTAGTTTGATGTACAGAATGCTTGGTTGACGGCTTCGTGATGAACATGTTTCCATCCTGTATGTGAAAGCCGTGCCAGTCAAGTTGAACCAAATATCTTAATAGTTACCAAAACCTTGGGTCCATATAAATGATGGCTATAAATCAAAGTGAGTGAGATATTATGTTTTATACGTCCTCACGGTGTCGGGGCGCACTTTGTTTGTAAGTCAAGCTGAAGGGGTAATCTGCCGGTTAATTTGATAGCTACGGTTATGATAACCAGTAAGTTATAAGCGGGAGCGAGAGCGATTTTCGTGTAAACGCTTAGGAACACAATTTAGGACATATTTTGTACTTCTTATAATCACTAAGTACACATTACTAAACCAAGTCCTCCGCCGCATATGTCTGTTTGTCTGTTCGCGATAAACTCAAAAACTACTGCTCTAATTTTCATGCTGTTTTCACCAGTGGATAGAGTGTTTCTCGAGGAAGGTTTAAGTATATAATTTGTACGCAGGCAAAGCCGCAGGCGTCAGCTAGTGCCTTTATAAAAACTTCCAGCGCATGGAGGTTTGTTAGTAGTTCCCCTTTATGGGAAATGTGTTTTTTTTTTTCAGAATATCTTGAACCATCATATTAAGATTAGGTCCCAAGCCAAACAGATATTATTTTATTCTGAAAAAAGGCACCTTAGTAAAACAAATAAGAAAAATCCCGAACAGAATGAATGACGCATACATTAATTACTAAAACCCTAGTTTTCACCACTACTTGCTATAAAGTACAACAAGTTGGATAAATAGGTTGTCAGGTAATCAGCGAAATAACTGACATACCGGTAATCGGTTTTCGTTTTAAAACTGCATCAAAATCTGGCTCATGAACACTGGCAAGTAAAAAGATACTTTAACGAGGATAGAAGTGAATAGTAAAATCGATAATAATTGTTTATACATTTATTGTTTCAGAAAAATGGGTATTCTACTTTAAATTGTATCCATACTACGTATTTTCTCTTCAGCGCATTAAAATTGAGAGCCTACCAGACCCATTTTGCCAATTTATGAACTTACTTACGTAATATTTTTATTATGCTGCGACATAACTGTCATTTTATCAAACTATGGTAGGTACCTCAATGTACCATATTTCACGTAAATAAAGATTCCTCTACTCTACTCTACTTTACTCTACCCTACTCTAATGTACTCTACTCTACTCTAATCTACTCTACTCTTAGAACGGCCTTGTTGGCGGAGCAGGCGCGCCGCTCATATAAGTGAACGCTCATATGTCAATCGACCAATAGCCGCGCTCTTATTCAAGCACTGTTTTTTCGTTAGTACGACAATAACAAGCTCGCGATCTGTGTGAATTGTTTATTTGTGTGCGTAATGAACGTACGTATCTTGCTTGTTGTGGAGTCAAAGAGTGGGAGACAAGCGGCGACACGCGTTCTAATACAAATCAGGAACTACTTCTTTTCCGACCTCTTTTGTCTGTTCTGTGGATAGGTTTATTTGCAATCTTTTCTTTGGTAATTGTATTACCCAATAAACAGTACTCAAAAAAGTTGTGGTGGTTAGATAGTTGGATAAAGGATAGACAAATATTTATGAAGATTTTGGTCTCGGTAATTATCATCTGTCTTTAGACCAAACCCCAATCATTAATTAACCCGCTACCTCTCATAACCGACACCACACGAAGACATTAGTCCCTGACACGCCCCTTGCGTCACCCGGCCGTGTGTCATATTGTCACGTCACCAACACGCCGCCTTCATTTTGTTTTCTGTTTCACTGATTCGGGTGGCTCACTGAGAAAATTGACTGATGTGGTACAGAGAATACGTAATTATTAGGTGTTTTAGGTACGTTATTGGATTCTAGATTAGGTCTACTTTTGTTTTTCTGTATCACTGTCACACAGTCAACTTTATACCCTTTACTGTAAGATTGAATTTGGGTTGCTGCTCTTAGGGGAAAACGCTCTGAAAGGAAGGTAGGTTGTATGATTTTTTCGATGTCAAATGAAATCAAATGGAAATCGAAATAGAATCTTATTTGAAGGGATTAGTGATGAGTTTTTATGATTAAGAATTCTGTAAGGATAAAAGTTTGTCAATCAAAATTAAGTATTTAGATTAGTGATCACAGTGCATTTGGTCACGGTTAAGCAGCGATTGGAATGAAAAAAAAAACAAATAATTTGTATTATTCCTCTAAAACGGTTCTTTTCAAATTATTTATAGTGTATAACCTCTATGAATATGCAAAATCAGGAATGATTCATTTTATGTGTTCGTCGTTACCGAATATTTTCCCGAATATTTTGAAAATGAAAACTACAAGTTTACATGATAATAGACATAACTGACACACTCGCTGAGTGACTAAATGAAATGAACATTTTGTTGAAGGCTTAACAAAGTAGGAATTTTTTTTGCAGGTTTGTTAGTTTGATTTCTGTTGCCGTTTGCTAGAGAACCGAATGACCTATTGTTTCAACAACCAGAAACAAGCGACTCTATCTAATTTTAAATGAACAGTAATTTTAAAATTGTATTGTAGAAGAACCTATAAATTTTGTAAACACACATTCGGGTTCGCAACCTTTGGACCAAATTAAAAAATGACAGCGTCAGCGTGATCTTATTTCAAAATGTTTACGTACCATGATGTCAGATGCGTTCCAGTACCACAAAATAATAGACGACAGTGCTTTAAATCGCTAAAATATAACCCGACCAAGTGATATTGCTCGTTAGTTTCGTATTACACGTATGAAAATTTGAGTTGATTGATTTTCGGAGTATTTGTTGTTGATTGAATTGTCGCTGCGTATCTTGGCAGTAATTCTTTGTTTACAAAAATTATAGCTTTTCGTGGCGCGGACTATAGGTATTGTTGTTACTGTTTTTTCAGTCTCCTGTAAAGTTGCACTTATTTGAAAAAAAATATAGAATTGGTCGTTATATTTTTTTAACCAAGGTCTTTCCAAGGCGTATCGTATTACCCAGTACTAACTGGGTTCTGGAGGTCAGATAGGCAGTCGCTCCGTGTAAAATACTGGTATTCAGCTGCATCCAATTAGACAGAAAGCCGACTCCAACATAGTTGGGAAAAGGCTGGGCAAATGATGGTCTTTACAATTTTCTGACACAAAAATTACATGTATAAATAATATAACCGACTACTAAACTGCCTGCCTACCCCCGAAACAAGGACAAAGCTCCACCTAACCCCAGTATATCCATCATCTAGCCGTAAGCGAGATTGTCACGTTCGTTCGTGCCGTATGTCCGATCTTCATTCGTTTTGTATGTATGGACATGTATGTGTGTGTATAAACTGACTCTGAGTGAGTGAGTGTGTGTGTGAGTGCGTGTGTTTTATTATATTGTTGACGTGTGAGTATGTTATCAAGATGAATTGTTGTATTTTTGCTTATCTTTATTGTTTCCGGGTGAATTTGTAGAAAGATATGGGTAATCGTTGCTCATACTCATCATTGTCTACCTAGAGTTTTATCATATCGGAGATTGTTTGCAGTTGTTCGTTGCTAACTGATAGAAATTTATTTACTCGTATATGGTAATATACATAGGCAGTCATTACAGACACTACATCGACACCCAATATGAATAACATTGTAACTCAGTATGACATGGTTTTCAATACAGCTATTTTAAATTTTTTGCAAAGTTTATTATTTATTTGCAGCTGCAGGCTTAAGTTGTTCTGTACTATTGTGAGTTTCATTATTTTAATTTTAATTGCTCTTTCAGATGGTTTAGAAGCCGTTTTGATAAAACCACTGCAAGTATGATTTTTGTACAGATTTTAAGCATTTTAAAATGAAAAGCATTGTAACTACAGTTACAATGCTTTTCAATGAAGTTATAAATACATTTGAAAGCTTTTTTGTATGAATATTATTGTATCTTATTGTACGATTACGAATTATACTGATTAAAGGAAAATCTTTGGTGAATATGATTGTAAGCAACAATTACAATGTGTATCAATGTTACATTTGGTTGAAAAGACATGGTAAGTACATGGAGGAGTTAATAAAACTCGCTTTATAATCATTATTTTAATTCACATTAGAGGCTGCCAGCACTGGCGCTGGCGCCGTCACAGGCGCTACCTGTGCCGCTGCCTTGCCCTTCCGTTTTCGGGCCGCCTTCTTCGTCGTAGCCGGCGCCGCCGCCTGTTTGGCCGGAGCCAGCTTTACAGAGGGCGGGGGAGGCACTTCAACTCCCTGCCCTGGAGCTGCATCAGGGAGGCACTCCGGTATCACCGGGTGCCGACCGACCTCCGTCGTGTAATCGGGGACTACCTGACGGACAGGGCCGTCATCTACCCCAGTCGCTGCGGAGATTGGAACCGGCGAGAGATGTCATGCGGTGTCCCACAGGGATCGGTTCTGGGACCGCCCCTGTGGAACATCGGTTACGACTGAGTGCTGCGCGCCGACCTCCCTAATGGTGTCAGCGTTGTTTGCTACGCAGACGCCACCCTGGTGCTGGCACAGGGAAGGTCGCACGAGTCGGCGGCCGAAGTGATGACACGCGGGGTTGCGATAGTCGTTGAGAGGATCCGGCAACTGGGTCTCGAGGTGGCATTGCACAAGTCCGAGGCCATGTGCTTTCATGGGCCTCGGAACGTGCCACCGTCGGGATCCACACTGACGGTAGGAGAGGTATCCATCGGCGTCCAGTCGACGTTGAAGTACCTAGGACTCGTCCTCGACAGCCGGTGGAATTTCGTGGAGCATTTCCGACGTTTAGCCCCCAGGCTGGAACGGACCGGGGCTGCCTTCAGGCGGCTCCTGCCCAACCTTGGGGGGCCAAACGCCTCCTGCCGCAGGCTCTATGCGGGGGTCGTGCGGTCCATGGCCCTCTACGGGGCCCCAGTGTGGGCGCGTTCCTTGAAGTGGCGTGCCGCTCATTATCTGAACGCGCCCCAAAAAGTGGTGGCCGTAAGGATGGTCCGTGGGTACTGCACGATCTCCCGCGAGGCGGCGGGCCTGCTTGCCGGATTGCCGCCATGGGATCTGGAGGCGATAGTCCTCGCGCGCCTACACGAATGGCGCGCGGAGGTACTACGCCGGGGGGAAACTCCGCTGCCGCGGCAAATTGCCGCTCAGCGGACTGACCTCCGGCGCGATCTCATGGCGGCATGGAGAGAGCGACTGTCGCAACCCCGCGCAGGGCACGCCACGATAGTGGCGGTAAGTCCCCTCTTTGAGGAGTGGCTAGAGAGGCGCCACGGCGTCCTCACCTTCCGCCTGACGCAGGTCCTCACCGGACACGGATGTTTCGGGAGGTACCTGCACCGAATCGGGCGGGAGGAAACGCCCGGGTGTCTCCACTGCGAGGATCGACCGGAGGACACACTGGAGCACACGGTGGAGGTCTGCCCTGCGTGGGCGGAGCACCCCAGTGCCGGGCGGCCGGCGCGGCCGTCCGGCAGTATTATAGTACTTACCTAAACCAAAGTAGCTATGTTGGTGTATATAGGTTTTGAAGCTAGTCCTATATTCAAATCACTAGGAGTAATTAGTGTATTAATATCCACATTATCTTCCTCTGCTGATACTTGACAATTACTATTACGGATTTCAGTACAATCAGAATCTGGAAAAAACACCATTAACATTTTTACCCTTAATAATAAATTAGTAGGTACATAATAAAAGTCTGTCAATGAATCAAAACGTTTAGGGAAGTAGGTATTCAATGTGCTTAGGTTTGTGATAAAATTATTTGCAGATACCTAATCTTTTTAAACTTTCATGAACACTGACCTCTTTGGCTTTGTGGCTGAGGGGGTAGATATTCGTCTGATAATTCATCAGCTGAAAAATCACCATCATTTTCTTTTTCTGAACAGGCATAAAGAATAGGACGATTACGACGTCTTAGTTTTCTTTTAAAGCTTATTAAGTCGGCACCTACAAAAAAGGATCGCTAGAGTAGGATATTACAATTATGAGTTATTACTAGATACATATTTTAATGTAGGTTTTAACAATTTTAACAGCAATAAAACCAACCGTTATATAATTCAAATTGATCTCTGTTGCGTTTCTTAGAGATATCCGTTTGATTTGAAGTCTCGTCAATTGGAGTATCCGTACTATCTGTGTATCAAATAAGTAATCATAAACTAATTGAATGCTCACTATTTATTACGTTTAGGAGCCCAACTTGAGCTACAACTAGCGAAGTGCCAAAAGTAGGTAAACATAAAATGATCAAAACAATTGAAACTTTAAAGGTTTTCTAGAACACAATGGCGCGTAATATCTATGTCTATTACTTACCTATAGATTCCACGACTGGGACATCTTTTTTGTAAAGGAGATTCACCATAAACCTCCCACGAGATACCATTTTTGCAATAAATTATTCACCCACAAACGGTCACTGGCACTGGAGCACAACGTCAACTGAGCAGAAATCAGACAGTAATGGCGGTTATGTTTACGAATAAAAACATTTCTCGTTAACAATAACATTGGATATGCTGCTACTATTATATTCAAATGACGAACTAAAAACCTATTCTCGATGTCAACACAGCATCTTTCGTTACAATGATAACATTTAAAATAAGTGTTTAGATTTTAGAAGAAAAACATTGTAATTAAAAATTACACTATGGTTATAAAATAAGTAGTCCAAAATTTAAAATGAATAACATTGTATCTCAATTTGCAATGAGTTTATCACAAAGAAACCCTTGTTGAGCAAACTTTTGTGTATTGTAACTTTATTTACAAGTATACTTCAATAGAAACAGTGTACATTTTGAATTACAATGAAATAAATCCATTTCACATAAGTAGTTCTTATCGTCATAGAAATACGGTTCAAAGACAGAAATAAAGCTCTGCTCTTGCTTAATTCAAATTACATAAAATTGTACAAACGTGTAACTAAAGTTACAATGTTATTCATATTGGGTGTCGACATGTAGTCATTAACAAAAAACAATTTAGCGAAGCAAAATACTACCGAATAAATCTAAATTAACTGACTTCCGAATTCGAAGAAGTCAAAACTAAAATGTCTAAAATAACAAGGCAAAAAATCAATGAAACAAACAAAGTAATCGAGTTTCGAATTCAAGTATTTTTTTTCTTGTGCGTCATTGTATACAAAAAAAGGTAGGTATTATTTTGAATTGCTAACATGTGTACGGAGTTTCGTTAGCAAATCTAATTCCTTGCATTTTGACCCAAAAAATCAACACACACAGTTTATCTAAACTAATAGTCTACACCAAAAAGGAAAGTTTGTATTTTTGTGTGTATGTTTGTAATGAATAAACTCAAAAACAATAGGCATGACGACAGTATCAAAAAATTACAAATCTATTTAGTCCGTCAGTTAGATCATTGAAAAATAATGGACACGTATTTTTTGTTTTTGTAAATCAATGAATATTGGCAAAGATAAAACGCATCAAAACTCGGGAGTGGGGGCCCGTGACGTGAGTACTAGCTAAAAATTGTACCTAGGCGTGTCGTATTGGGAATTTTAAAAGCCATATCTTTGTCAATATGCAAACAGATAGTTTATCACCTGAATTAACACATAAGACACTTTTTATCCCGGTAGTAAGATCCCATGGGACAATAATCAAACTTCACGCGGGCGAAGCCACTGGCAGAAGCTAGTTATATTATAAAAAGGAAACAATTGATTTTTAGTTTGTCTGTTTGTTTGTTACGATTTAACTCAATAACTAATCAACCGATTTTTAAAATTCTATCACCATTAGAAAGCTACATCTTTACCGAGTAACATAGCTGTAGCGTATAACTGAGCGAACGAAGCCGCGGGCGAAGTGGAGTTAGTTATAAACCAAACGTCTCCTCAGACTCCTCAAAACACCACTCCACGACCCTCATCTTAATATCAAGAAGCCTTTCAGAGGCTATAATTCTTCAACTTGTCTGAGTAATAAAGCCCACTCGGCCATCTTAAGCCTTCGGGACCTATTTAAGGCCATAATAGCTGCTAAATAGCATGTTAGTGCTTCTGGATTTTGTAAAAGGGACGCATTAGGGGTAGTATCGGTAAGGTAGTCGAGGAGTTATGGGGCTTAAGGTGGAAAATTATGTTTTTGTACAGGGTGTAAACGGACCTTTAAACCAAACACCCTGTACATCAAATTAATTAAATTAACGCAGAAATTATTGCTGGGAAACGACTTTATTAAGGGTGAAAAGTTATGTCAATATATCGGGTGACTGGTAATTAGTGTACGATACTTAAACACGTGATTGTGCTCATGATAACAATCAACTTTTTCTATGGCACCAAACCTGAAATCGGCACAATCACGTATTTAAGTACCGTACACTAGTTACCAATCACCCTATATTTTATTTCATGTCACTAAATACAGGGTGTAAACCACCTCATCACGAAGCCGTCAACCAAGCATTCTGTGCATCAAACTAAGTAACTTTACACAAAAATTATTGCTGGGAAACGACTTTTTTTTGAGGCGAAAATTTTTTTTTTGTGGTAGAACTCAATGTAACGCACTTTAAACATTGTGCTGGTGAATGTATTGAATAGCGGGGGTCGTAGAGGTGTTTATAATAACAATCTTGCATTAAAAACTTGTATTTAAAAAAAAACTTGTCGAAAAGTTGGAACTTTGACCCCCATATCTCCGTAACTAGAAGGTTCCCAGGTATGGTGTAGAATAAAAATGATCGCCATGCTCTCCGCAAGTGACTTTCGGCTTCTTTAAGAGGTGTTTTACAGGTCTTTATTGTCACTGAAAAATTCTCTCAAACTAGCTTTTTCTACAATAAGTTTAATTAAACTCCTAAATTGAATAGAGTGTCATTTATACACAAATAAAACGAGTTTTTTTGTTAACCAACATCATTTTCAAACCGTTTGACATGCAAACCGCGAAACTTAAATAAACTGTCCGCAAATTAAGCTCGAAACACATTTTTTAACAAAAAAAGGCCTACACGAGCATAAAATACGACAATGTTTTCAATAAAACCCCTTTAAAATAAAAGCTCTATGTTGTTTAAACTGAATTACTCGTAAATTTAACTGTATACGATTTGAAACTTTAACGCATGAGAAATAAAGTAAATTTTTGACAGAATTTTCGTTTCAAATGAAACTCTAGAGACGTGACTTCGTCGTTTGAAGTTAAAAATGTAATTTGTTTATTGTATTTTGTTTTTAAAACATGGCGTCGGTAATGAGTTTAGTAATAACTGAGAGATTACTTAATTAAATTGAAGAAAAGTTAGTCAGCTGCTTATTTTCTAGATTAATTGTTAGAACTGACTTCAATTTTTCAGTTAAGCAGATAAACGAATCATTTTCATGTATCTATGTAGGCAGTATATCAACTATCTAGTGTCCACGACACAAGCCTCGTTGCTTAGTGTGGCACTAGATGGCGTTGTGTGTAATGTCCAGAGATATTTATTTATTATTATTTGGAGTTTTGCCGTTTCCTTAAATTGTGATGAAGTCTTATCTATTTCTCAGTAACATGAAGTCAGGACCTATGCTCCGATGGGGGCAATAAATAAATAATAAATAATAATAAATAAATATTGCTGGACATTAACACACAGCGCCACCTAGTGCCACACTAAGCAAAGCTTGTATCGTGAACACTAGATAGTTGATATACTACTACATATATACTTTTTTTTTTTTTTGTTTGTAAATACATACTTATTATACATTACTATAAACATCCATGACTCGGAAACAAATGTCCATGCTCATCACACAAGCATTTGCTCCTACCGGGATTCGAACCCAGGACCCTAAGAACGTAAGGCAGCGTCACTACCACTACGCCATTCGGGTCGTCAATAAGAGTGCAAGATATTAAATGTGACCTCAACATAACAGGCAAAATGTAGGAGTCCCATACGTTCATATACCTCTACCAAACCTTTCCGAAATTGCAGGCGTGATGTTTTGTGTTCTGTTTAAAAAAAGGTTGGATAGATCACGATTAACTTAAACAATGATTTCAAAACAAATCAAATGCATAACATTTTAAGGTCCACATTCAACGAAAAGATAACGGCCTGATTATCTAAAAACAGCTGTCAATGTGACATGTTCGCATACAAAAATGGGTTATAAACAGCTGTTTTTAGATAATCAGACCTTCATCTTTTTCGTGGACATGGACCTAAATATGACGCCTGTTGTACCCGAGGGTTAAGGCAGAGGTCAATCACATTTCGCTAGTTATGTTAAAGTCCCACGTAATAAGAGATCAGTCTATTTCCTGCAACGGGACAAAAATCAAGACTCCACGGCTACCACTGAGAGATTCCTGATGGAATAACCCAATAACACTTTGCCAAACCTAGATATCAAACCCAGGACCTCCACCTCAACAGAAGCGCTTGTGAATACTACAATAAAAGGCAGATTACCAAAACTAATACCTGCATCATCTATCTATCCATAAAACCCGAATATCCTCATCGTACCCCAACTAATATATTCAAAGAATCATAAAATAGAGCACATCCATTCTTCCCCAATTCTTCGTACAGACATTCTCTGACTTATGATCCGTGTTTCTCCACTCACAAGTATTCCCATATAATCTAAGGTATACATAATATATGTTAGTAAGAGTTTCTGAATGTGCGTTTACATACTACCTACGTATGCTGCGGTTTTATATGGAAAATCGACGTTTGATAAAATAGCTAGGTATTTTTTTTATTGTGCTGGGACATTACTTAATCTAATTTATTAATGAGGAGCTCCAGGCTAAATAATAACAGCCGCTTGTATCAATCTGCAGGTTAAATCTGTTGCCTAGGTTGGTTCGTAGATGGGTGACCCGTAACATACCAAGTTTCCTCAGTGCCTCGGAAAGCACGTTAAGCAGTTGGGCCTGGCTGTCCATTTGACATTTTGTAGACCTTTGACAGTCGTAACAGGCAGTCAGTCAAGTCTGACAACCAGTCTTACCAAGGGATATCGTATTACCTAGTACTAACAAAAATGTTATTATTGCAGTACTACGGACAGGCGTGGAAATCGGATTTACTGAAAACGTACACAAACAAAAATTAACAAGTAAATTATCTCTCGTCTGGTTGAATTTAAACCGTACACCATTTTCAAGTACGCCAAAAAGAGTTCACAAAATAATAACCATTTTAAGTCAATACAACCAGACAGAATTGCCGTTTTTATTTACAAAAGGAAAACTATCTATACATGCAAAAAATAACAGTTTTTTTTACTGAATTTACGATTTTGACAAGACTTTTACTAGAGTAGATAGCTGATGTTACAAAGTCTAACTTAAGCTACTTTTATTTTAGAGAAAAACAATGAAGGCTCCGTGAAAAACCAATAAAACCCTCGAAATTGGAAACAAAATCTGATTAAAAAGGTAAGTTCAATTTTTTATAATAATTTAAACCGAACGGAGGTCACGGGCAGTTGCTAGTTTTTAAAATAATAATGATCTGTGTAACATCCTGTAGTGGCAGAAACTCTGTTAGCCTAAAATGCTAATAGGATTTCTGAACAATTATCCTTTACCAGATTTCATAATAGCTGAATATTTTGTAAGCTTTCGTACTAATTTTAGCAATAATGAAATTAGTAGAGTTTATTTCTGAGTCAACTAAGCGAGTAATACGATGATGAAGCGATGAATACTAAGTG
Organism: Xestia ashworthii; assembly: GCA_950022955.1. NCBI lineage: Eukaryota > Metazoa > Arthropoda > Insecta > Lepidoptera > Noctuidae > Xestia > Xestia ashworthii. The sequence continues at coordinate 7,627,204 of OX465573.1, forward strand.
AGTGAGTGATAAACTATTTATATTTAATTTGAGTACCTATATTTTGGAGAATTACACCCACTGGATTTTTTGTTTAAGAGATAATCTGCCTTGTTTTTAGTGAGATTTATTGGTTTGTTTTTTTTTAAAGGAAATACATGATGGCAAAAGTGTGTTTTAGAATGATTAAAATCTAGCTTTAGCCCGCGACTCCGCCCAAGTGGAGGTCCAGATCCGAAATAGATAAAAAAAAACATAAAAAAAAAATTAAAAAAAAAAATACATAATATTAAATTTGATAAAAAATTACATAGTTAGTTTAGAGCCTTCTAATACAGACATTATTTGCCTAAATGGAGGCTCCAAACACATTTACATATAATGTTATATCTCATTAGCACAATAAACTATTTTGTATTTTTTTTTTGTATTTTATCCATGGGTTAGTAATCTCTTGGTATATCTGTGTGCCCAACATCAAAGTCGTCATCATCATCAGCCTATTAATATGTTCCCACTGCTGGGACATAGGCCTCATCTCTATGAGAGGGAATGGGCTATAATCCACCACGCGGGCCCAGCGCGGATTGGTAGATGTCACATGTCTTCGAATTATTTGGTTCTAGGACATTACAGTTTCCTCAAGATGTTTCCTTCACCGTTTTGAGAGCAGTGGTGATGAAATAAATTACGCAAAGTAATGCGCCTCTGCCTGGGTTCGAACCTACGAATTACTGTTCGTAAGTCGGGGCCGCCACCACTGGGCCACCGCCGCTCTCTCAACATCTAAGTCGGTTCAACCATAAATATGTTACAGACAGAGTACCGAGTTATGGCTACTAATCTTCTCATATGACTGTGTAGGCTTAATTGTCCGTGGACAAGTATTTTTATCTATAGACAGCTGATCTTAGGGAATAGGGAATGTGCGTACATTTTTTTTTATTTCGATACATAATGTAAAATACTATAAAACAAAACTTTTGTTTCTATTTCTTTCTAACGGAATATAGTACCTACCTACAGGTTTTGTGCTTCGATATGTCAAACGACGTCATGAAAGGTATCGGATCTCTCTATCTATTCAGCAGTTTCAAATGTTTACTACTTAGTATTTCTTATAAAAGTTTATAACAATATTTTCTCTTTGCTATTTCTGACGTTAATACGCTTTGTTTGGAGCGATAAAAAAACATGCATAATATACCCTATTACTAATTTAACAATTAATTAGAGTATGAGTAAACATTTAAGTAATTCAAAACTACAACAGCAATAGACGATGGACGAGAAAACAAATTTTATAGAATACAAACAAAAATTTGTACAAAACAAAACAACGTAGACCGAAAATTGGTACAAAATAATTTCGCCTCCGCTACTAAAATATGTTAATTCTCTGTTAACTTTTATTCTGTGTAATTAGACATTATTATTTCATCCCAAAACATCTCACTGAACAATCTCCCCTAACTCATAAATATGCGAAAAAAAAAGAAATACTTGAAGATTTTCCTCTTTAGTGGAGCTTGAGTACTGTGGGGTTCAGGGATCGATTCTTGAACCTGACAAAGTTTGCGGATTCTCCATAAAGAAATTCTTAAGAGTAATTAATCCAAAGTCTAAACACTATAGCAGTTATGTCATACATTAAATTAATGAATTGCGGGATTAAGGAATTTAGGAATTTTGTAGCTGTAATTACTTGAATAACTTATTATTTTTCTTGAATTAAAAGGCTTGAAGTTCATCACCAAACTATGTTGAGTTCGGTTTATAGTAAATAATAGAATTTTACATGGAGCGACTGCCTATCTGACCTCCACAACCCAGTTAGTAGGTAATAAAGTATCTCATGGTTACTCTTCGTTCTCTTCGTCAGACTTTTTCGTTTCTGAGTAATGACTGCCAAAAATAGTTGTTGTATTTTTCCCCATCCGAAATTTCCAAAAATGTACGATTCCGAGAACAGCCAGTAACGTATACTCGTCAAAGTTTGCAAAATTTATTAAGTCGTAAAACCGGTGTGTCGGGCCCCAGTAGTAAAATACAGACCTTTGGCCATTACATAACGTATGCTTGAGCCAACTTGTAAAGGCAACAGTTAATTTATATATTATGAGTTTCACTACCTCTTTTGTTTAAACCAAGCTTGATGCCACCATCTGCATAGGCTTTTAAAACTATATTAGGATCGTAAAAATTGACTCATCATCCGCCTAGACTTTTACCAGCTATGTTGGGGTCGGCTTCTAGTCTAAACGATTCTAAACTTATATTGTCACTTACGGGATATCTTCTGGCGCTTGCAACAGCGTCGAAATATCGGGAGCTCAAAACAACAAATAATCACGGAAGATATCCCGTAAGTGACAATATAAGTTTAGTTTTAAACCGTGAAAGCCTAAAACAGTGTTTAAACGATTCTAGTCTAATTACCAGTATATTATATGGAACGACAGCCTATCTAACCTTCACAACCCAGCTACCACACCGGTGGTTATACGAAACCCTTTGGTAAAACTGGTTGTCCGACTTTCGGGCCACTGACCACCTGTAACGACTGTCAAAAATTTACAAATGATAGCCAAGACCAACGACTTAACGTGCATTAAATACCGACTTTCGTCCGAGGCACGGACGAAAGTCGGTATTTAATGGGCGGGCACCCATCTAGGGACTAATCTAGCAAGCTTAATGTCATTGGTGTGAACTAGACCGAATGTCCGGAACAATTTAATGATTATCCGGTATCTAACCGTTTATTTGTAAACTGTTTCCGATTCATTTATTCGTTGTAGTTGTATAATTGAGTATAAACTCATTGGAAATCATTATTGATGGCAGTGAACATAATTTTCCGCTTGTTATGTGGTGACGCGGGTTTGCATTGCAGTGGCACATGGGAGTGATGACGTCATCAAATCTAACCGAGAGGGGAAAGGGTCACAGTTGTTAGTCTGTACGGTTCATTTAAGATAATCTTTAAAGGTGTGAAATGCATATACCTATATGTTATTATAATTATTACCTATTGCGTTTGTAGAAAACTAGAACTAAAGCCTATTCCTATTGCTAGCTATTTCCTAATGCTATATAATTTATGCTTTCCTCAAAAACTAGTCACCCTAAAAAGTAATAAGAAAACTAAATGGATATCCCGTGGGATAAAATTATGCAGTCAAAAGCAAAGGAAGTTACTTTGGGGGTATAGACATAACCCGACATCCCAGAATAAACTAGCGCTAAAAAAATACTCTACCCTCTATAGAAAGATCATAAAACTCACCCAGAAGGCTCAAAATAATCACTTTATTAAAACCTCCCAAAATAAATCCAAAGCTGCCTGGGAAATTATTAATAATTCAAAAATATGTCTACCGCAAGAACAAATTATGTGTATAAATAGAGACAATTTATCTTTCACTGACCCTAATGACATTGCTAATGAATTAAATAACTATTTTATTGACATAATTGAAAATAAACCGCAAACTGCCTAATTCTAAGTTCCAAAATTTGACATCACAATCATTATTTATGACTCCCGTTTCAGCATCTGACATAATTAAAATTATCGATGACCTAAAAAATACGAATACTGTTGGTTACGACGGTGTTTCTACCAAAGTAATAAAATATGTAAAAGAGATTATATCGGCTCCAATGGCACATATTATCAATATCTCTATTTGTGACGGTGTTTTTCCAAATGGCCTAAAAAAAGTTATAGTTAAGCCAGTATTTAAACAAAACGATAAAACTGATCCAAAAAACTATAGACCAATTTCTAAGATTTCAATAATTTCAAAAATTTTCGAAAAAGTTATTTATAATTCGCTTTACACTTATTTTGAGAAATATAATTTATTTTGTTCGGAACAAAAAGGCTTTCGTAAAAATTGTGGAACAAATATGGCCCTATATGATTTACTTTCTAATGTTATGTCATGTGTTGATAATAAAAATCCCGTCTGTGCTATATTCACTGATATGAGTAAAGCGTTTGACTATGTAGATCATACACTACTTATAAATAAATTACATGCTTATGGTATACGAGGTAATGTCCTCGAGCTCCTTAAATCATACTTAAGCAATAGATACCAGTGTACTGAAATTAGCAGATTATGTCCTAAAACTAAAATTGTAACCACTTACATGTCGAAACCAAGACTGCTAAGGTATGGTGTACCTCAAGGAACCGTGCTTGGACCGTTATTTTTCTTAATAGATATCAACGACCTCCCAAAGATGACACAACAAAAAATGGTTCTCTTTGCAGATGATAGCACAGCTATAATAGAATGCACAAATCCCAACAATTACGAAAATGAGATTAATGACTCATTGACAAAAATAATACATTGGCTTGAATACAACAATCTAGTAATAAATTTGGACAAAACAAAAATCATGCAATTCCATCAACGTCGGGCAAATCCCACTGTTAATCTGACTCACAAAAATAACAAAATAGAATCAGTTAATACTGTTAAATTCTTGGGTATAATGGTAGACGATAAATTGACGTGGAAACCACATATAGAACACCTATGTAACAAACTGAGTAAATCTGCGTACGCACTGTATCAACTGTCTAAAAAAGTAAATATTAGCACGTTACTGACAGCTTATCATGGACTAGTAGCTTCAGTGCTTCGGTACGGAATTATATTTTGGGGACAGTCAACTGACAGGGAACTACTATTTAAGATGCAAAAACGCTGTATCAGATCTATGTGTGGATTAAAGACTACTGATAGCTGTGTACTATCCTTTAAATCACTGAAAATACTAACACTACCAGCAATGTATATTTTGGAATCTGCTGTATTTGTAAAAAGTAAACCCCACTTATTTGCAAAAATGTCTGACACAAAAAGAAAGCCAATACGTGCTCAATATGTGTCACAGCTATGTAATATAAAATGCAAGACATCTTTAATGCAAAAGAGTTTTTTTGGCATTGCACCGAAAATCTACAATAAAATACCAGAAAATATTAAAAAAATGCCTCTAGTCAAGTTTAAAAAAACTCTCGCATCATTGTTAATTGACAAATGTTATTATAAGATTGAAGACTTCTTAAATGATAGTTTTAATTAATATAATATAATTTATAACTGATATTATGTATAATTGACAACTGACTATATGTGCATGTTTACTTTAAAAATATTTGTATGTCAAAATTGACAAGACATAGCGTACTATTTAGTTCTTAAGATCCATCTATCATAATAACCTATGTTTCACAAATAAATTGATTTGATTTGATTTGATTTGAAAGCAAGCTCGATTATGCTCGTTTAAACACACCGATTTTCCATCTGAAATATGTTGGTAGCAACCTGCAGCCTGGATTTAGGCCCGGTTGATGCCAATAGGCACGCCTCCTTTTACATGGTACATAAACATAACTGGCAAAATGCGAGTGCACAAAGGGCATGTCTGCTGTCTGTAATTAAATTTCAGTCATGATGTTATGTTATTTTAACAAAGACCGTAATTCTCATTAAAATCTCAGATAAAATTACGCTCATTTACAACAAAATGACTGCTTCGTTGGTCTTGTAGTTGCAGTGGTTGGATTCCCAGGTCGGGCAGTGTTATTACACGAGCTAAACGCGAGTTTTATAATTACCAAAAATATATGATTCACTGCTATAAACAAGACCAGAAAAATATATGATATTCTTCAGGATATATGCTAGCATGATACTGTTTTGAAAACATAATACAATTAATTTGGCTCGATAAAAAGAAATCACGAACTTACCTCTAAAAATATCTTTCAAACAATAAAAAACATACTAATATGCATGCGATCATTCTGATTTTTGGCAAATAATTCTACAAGCAATATATTAGCATGATACTGTTTTAGTTTTTTAATCCAATCAATAGTTTTTTTGTAAATCGATCGAAACCACTCATTTCGCGCTATTTGGCCCGCAGTGGCTGACGTAACAACCACTTTGTAGTGCAAGCTGATTAGAACTTTATTCTAACGGCATTTCAAACGAAGTTTGAACCACCACAAATAGAGTTGCTAATTTAGCTCGTCTAAGCGCCTTAAGTTTTCCATCAGAAATTTCTCAGTAGGCAATAAACCCGGAGTAGTTTTTTATTTTTTATTTTTATTGTTGTTGTCGTTATTGTGTTTTGGTTTATTATACTAACATAGGTTAAGGAATACTACTTTGACGACCCGAATGGCGTAGCGGTAGTGACGCTGCCTTACGTTCTTAGGGTCCTGGGTTCGAATCCCGGTAGGAGCAATGTTTGTGTGATGAGCATGGACATTTGTTTCCGAGTCATGGATGTTTATATGTATAATAAGTATGTATTTACAAACAAAAAAGTATACATGTAGTATATCAACTATCTAGTGTTCACGACACAAGCTTTGCTTAGTGTGGCGCTAGGTGGCGCTGTGTGTTAATGTCCAGCGATATTTATTTATTTATTTTATTATTTATTTATTTAATACTAACGAATGTATGGGTTCTACTTTTTTTTTATTTTTTTTTAATTAAAGATAAATAAATAAATAAGATCGCCCCTTAGAACATGGTACTTAAACATAACTTACGAAATGTGGGTGCTCAAAGGGCACAGGTCCGCCTAACTAACCCTTCGGTCATTACAGGCGCTATGTTATGTTATTATAATTGTAGCCTCAGTAAAGTTGAGTAGAAACTAAGACAGTACACTGGTACTGGCCTTTGTTTCTACTCAATTTTACTGATGCTACTAACTTACTTCAACTTTACTTTGACCCTTAGCTACTAAGCTAAGGGTCAGGACTGCATATTTTTAATATAATTATATTATTTGTCTTTAGAATACTGACTGTGCCATTTTTCAAATGGAATACGTTAGGAATCGAGTTGTATGGAACCTTCGCCACTGTTAGGCATGTAAGGGAATCTGGTTGTATGGTACCTTCACCACTGTTAGGCACATAAGGGAATCCGGTTGTATGGTACCTTCGCCACTGTTAGGCATATAAGGGAATCCGGTTGTATGGTACCTTCGCCACTGTTAGGCATATAAGGGAATCCGGTTGTATGGTACCTTCGCCACTGTTAGGCATATAAGGGAATCCGGTTGTATGGTACCTTCGCCACTGTTAGGCATATAAGGGAATCCGGTTGTATGGTACCTTCGCCACTGTTGGGCATATAAGGGAATTCGGTTGTATGGTACCTTCGCCACTGTTAGGCATATAAGGGAATCCGGTTGTATGGTAACTTCGCCACTGTTAGGCATATAAGGGAATCCGGTTGTAGGGAATCTTCGCCGCTGGACAGTACTGTAATGTTCATTAAAATATACTAGACTCATTTACAACAAAATATTAGGAAATAATTAAATGAAAATCATGAGTTGTAAGGACCGTCTCGTTGGTCTAGTGGTCGTTAGTGCGACTGCTGGGCATGAGAACCTGAGTTCAATTCCTGGGTCGGGCAAAATTTTACTGAGGTGTAGCAGCCACATAGTCTCGACTTGTGCCCGGCTGATGTCATTAAGCTTACCCTGTATTACATGTTACTTAAACATAACTGGACAAATATGGGTGTGCTATGAAGTACACCTCTGCTTAACCCTCCTTGGATTACAAGCGTGATATTATATATCTACACTAATATTTTAAAGAGGAAAACTTTGTTTGTTTGGTTGTAATTTATAGGCTTAAAAACTACAGGACCGTTTTTTAAAATTCTTTCACCATTCGAAAGATACATTATCCACGAGTAAAATAGGCTACATTTCATCCCCGTACTCCCACGGGAACGGGAACTACGCGGGTGAAACCGCGTGACGTCCGCTAGTATATAATATAATATCGCTGGATATGAACACACAGCGCCATCTAGCGCCCCTGCAAGGCTTGTGTCGTGGACACCAGATAGTTGATATTCTACATATACTTTTTTGTTTGTAAATACGAGTACATATAAACATCCATGACTCGGAAACAAAATTAAATGTCCATGCTCATCACACAAACATTTGCTCCTACCGGGATTCGAACCCAGGACCTTAAGAACGTAAGGCAACCTCACTAACACTACGCCTTTCGGGTCGTCATATAAAACATGCTAAGCCCATTTACAACAAATATAAATAAAGAGCTAAATGTAAATCATTAGTTGTAAGTAACAGAAAACCCTTATCTACAAGTAGGTACGATCTAGTAATTAAATGAAGACTTCACAAACAGTAACATTGGTTTTGACCTTTGAAGGGACCAAACTTAAATCTAATCTACAAACACCCAAAGTCGGGTAGGCTGCGGACTAATTTAGGGGATTCTGATCAGTGGCTGGCCTATAGCTGTGCCTCGCGGTTTCACCCGCTGTTTCTATTTTTGATCGGCTCCTAAGCGCTTATTAGCGTGATTTTAAATGGTTTAAAACCTTCCTCATTAATGGGGTATCGAAGGCTAAAATATTTTGTATAAATCCTACAGGCAGTTCCAACGATCAAAAGAACAAATAAACAAATAGGTTTGCTGTAAGAAAACCCAACTCTGGGTTTAGCTCGCCTTTGTACTTATGCTATACTATTGCAATTAATATGTATATTTGTTGATTTGTGTGCAATAAAGAATAAGAAACAAACTCTTCAGTAAGTACCTATTATTTATTGAATTAAGTAAAATCATCATCTGCCTAGCTTTTCGCAACTATGTTGGATTCGGCTTCCAGTCTTACTGAATTCAGTTGATTACCAATATTTTACATGGCGACTGTCTTTCTGACGTCCACAACCCAGTTAGTGGTAATGTGGCTTTGGTAAGACTGGTAGACGGGCCACTTACTAACTGACTACTTGTAACGACTGTGAAAGATCTACAAATGACAACCGAGACCAATGGAGAAACTCGGTATGTGTATGTTATACCTCTCATTGGCTAGTGCCACAGTATAAAGAGAACCAGTAGGTTAGCTTTAAAGAAACGCTGCGCCATTTTCTTAACGATAAACCACACATGGTTTATCCGATAGTAGCAACCTTAGCAACGATCGACTGTAGGCATCCAATTCAAGGCCACTTCCGAGTCACACTTCTGCTTTTATTTATACTGTGCTCGTGGGCTCAAAAAAAAAAATAGCTATAAAAGGCAATAAATTCAAATTCCCAAAACTCTTTAGGACAAATTTAAATAACTCAAAAAAGCTAACCACACGATTACCCGCGATATGTTTTACTAAACAGTCCAATTTGGTAAACGCCTACAAAGTAATTTATTATTTTTCAAATGTTTCAGTAAAGCATTATTACGAGTACGTTTGGAATTTAGTCGCGCTCAAAGGGTAGCTCCGGGCCTCTGTAATTAGTCCAGTGTCTGTTTTTGTCCAGGGTATTACGTTCCGGGATCATTTCGTGTTTATACACAAATGTGTTTTTAATATTTTTTAAATGGGGTGCTTTTTGAAAGGACTAGGTTCACACTTGCGAAGAGATTAGTGGTAATTTTTGAGAGTTGAAAGTCTTTGTGAGTTTTATTGTTTTTTATTTTACTTATTTTATTTTTAATGTATTGTTGAGGTTGTTTCGTTCGGTGATTAGACTGTGTCCCAGCTGCTGGAGGGTCCCAAAACTCCGTTACCCTTGCTGATCGGAACTACGCCTCTGACGTCGCAATATCATCATCGCAGCCGAAAGACGTCCACTGCTGGACATAGGCCTCCCCCAAGAGTCGCCACATTGACCGGTCCCTTGCGACTCGCATCCACTGGATTCCCGCAACCTTCACCAGGTCATCGGTCCACCTAGTGGGAGGTCTTCCAACGCATCGTCTTCCGGTTCGCGCACGTCCGTACGTCGCAATATACAAGGCCCAAAAAGTTTTATATAAATACTAGCTTTGCTCGTGACTTTGCACTCCTCATGTATGGAAAGTACTTCTTCTTCTTAGTCGTTATCTTCATTGTTGAAGGTCGTGTCTAGTCTGAGGTATTGATCACTCGGTGCACTATGCTCTTCCACGTTTCTCTGTCCTCGGCGGACTTAATAGCTTCGGCTACTGATAGGCCAGTTAGCGTCCGTACTCGGCCTGACCAACGGGTAGGTGAGCGCCCGCATGGTCTTTTCCCGTCTACTTGACCAACTACCATAAGCTTCTCGAGGCTGTCAGGGTTTCTACGACCGACATGTCGGAATACTTAACAGTTCTCTGGAAGCATACAGCGGATAGTCTTGTGATTATTTGGAGCTCCTTAAGAATGGAATGTACTTACGAGGACATTAAATGTAGCTATATTTAAATATAGCTTATAACACTCGGGGAATTATCCCCGAATGTTACTCAGAGAGCTACATGAGTAACTTTCTGCTAGTGAAAGATTTTTTGGAATCGGATCAGCAGTTCCCCTACCCTCTTACTTACAAAATAATTTTACCTTTTTGTAATATTGTTATAGACTAGCTTCTAACCCCGACTTCACCCGTAAGTATTTTGGTTTATCATAAAACTTATTCTAAATTGCAATAGTGTAGGTACCAGAAAAATATTTTCGCTTTAAGGTATAAGTGTAAATGTATCGTTGTTGGTATCAAACGAAGAACATATCATTATTAATACAGCAAAACCTTAGGACTCATCAAAAATCGTGAACAGACGTTGTTTGCAAGCGCTCCCCTGCGCTCATGCAAAATAGATTGTGTATAGGCGGGGAACGCCAAGGTTAAATACTGAAGTTTACTCATACGTAACATTTGCTCAGACTTTAATATTGCAGTCTACAAAAGAATAAATAGACCACGTTTCTTCATCAGTTCAGCAGACTTCTAGTACCATCGTCAGCTCGGTCGAAAGACGCCCAGTTCTGCGTGAAAGGTCTCTTCAAGCATCACCTCAACGATTAGCCCCGTGTAGTCCTTAATCGACGAATTCCAGCTATGTTCCAATCAAACACCAATGCAAACAAAAATTGACTCACCATCTGGCTAGTCTTTTACCAGCTATGTTGGGATCGGCGTCTAGTCTAACCGGATGCAGCTGAATACCAGTATTTCAGGCAAGGGATAGGGTCATCTGACCTTCACAACCCAGTTAATACAAGGTAATACGATACCATTTGGTAAGACTGTTTGTCAGACTTTTTGAGCCTCTTGACTACCTGAAACGACTGCCAAAGACGGACAAATGACAGCCGGAACCAAAACTAACTATCACACTGTATTTTCCAAAAGGTTAAGCAGAGTTGAAGGTGCACCCAACTCATGAACTCACGCAGTTACTATCTCCCTAGTCTTTATCTCCATAATGTGAAGATTGGCTTCCAATTAATCCATATGCAGCTAAATACCCGGTACTTTATATCAGACTCACGACTGCTGAGCATAAGGTCCTGGGTTCAGTTTCGTGCTGTTGTCTTTTTTCCGTCAGAACTTTCTTAATTGCAGCCACGTAGTCTGGATTTCGGAGCCCCTGGGTGCACACCTGTGAGGTACCGCCTAGCCCTTTGAGTCATCATCATCATCATCATCGGCCTATTAATGTTCTCACTGCTGGGACAGACCTCCTCTCTATGAGAGGGCATGGGCTATATAATCCACCACGCGGGCCCAGTGCGGATTGGTAGAATAAGAATAGAATAGAATAATCCTGTATTCGTTAATGGACATCACAACACAATAGAGCAGCACATACAGATACATTATAACAGCAGACAGCTTAACAATTAATTAAAAACAGCTCAACTGCGCTGAGCATGCCCATAACGAAAGGGTAGCCAACTCAGCATATGCTGGGTGTAAAACACTCAGCGCTGGTTTTCAGTAGGCCCCCCGCAGTGACACACGGATGAGGGTAGTAGGTAGTAAATAAATAATGATATTATATTAATTGGGCATTTATAAGTGTGTAATAAATAAATAATGTCAAAAAGGAAAACATAATTATATTAGTAATAATAGAACACGAAGATACCTACTAATTAAAATAAGTACTTATCCGAAAACGAAACATAGTTTATTGACATTTCGCACTGGTAGATGTCACATGTCTTCGAATTTATGGTTCTAGGACATGCCGGTTTCCTCACGATGTTTTCCTTCACCGTTTTGAGAGCAGCGGTGATGTAATAAATTACACAAAGTAATGCGCCTGCCTGGGTTCGAACCCACGACTTACTGAACGTAAAGGTCGTGGCTCACTTGACAAGCACCGCACCAGCACCGCACCAGCACAGCTCCTGACTGGCGTCGCCTCGAATATAGGCTACGGCGCGCGGTCCGCGCGCCGCAAGCGAGGTGTAAGCACGTTGACCACCCGCCGTAAGCTTTTTCATATGGACATTAAAAAATATGTTATGCGACACACGATTTAATGCTCTAATTTGAATGGCAAGTAAATTGCTGGGTTGGAGCGGTGCTGGTGCGGTGCTTGTCAAGTGAGCCACGACCTTAAGTCGGGGCCGCCACCACTGGGCCACCGCTGCTCTGCCCTTTGAGTATTACAGGCGTAATGTTTTGTTTATATCAGACTTTATACCAGACCGCTAGAAACCAGTTACTAGAAACACGATAACTCTTGTTGAGAGTGGCTATCGCACTTTCAAGTTCCCTAAACGGTTGCCAAACATGTACGAATGGCAGCCATCCACAGATCGACCAACACAAGCGTACCTTAATCTTCGATCTACCCTCTAAAACTGACGTCTAACCTTTACTGATCAGTTACTTTGATATACCGATAGCTCAAGATACAACACCGTCTAGTCTTACCTGCCCTCATAAATCGGTGACTGAACTTGCAACCAGCATAAACCTCTACTTTGAAACACTCGACAAATCTCAAGCATTTGTTTATGAAGAAGAAAGTCGTAGATGCAACCATGAGGACTTAGGTCCATGTTCACCAAAAACATGACGGTCTGATTATATAAAAACACGGTCTGATTATCTAAAAACAGCCGTCACTGTGACATGTTCCCATACAAAAATGTATTTTAATCAGCTGCTTTTAGATAATCAGACCGTCATCTTTTTGGTGAACATGGACCTAATTCATTCAATATCTCTCATTGCTTGACATTCAAATACTTCGGTATTGATACCTCAAGGTACACAACTATCTAACCGTACCTGTATTCGTAAATCGGTGAGTGAACCCCAGTTTTAAACCACTCGACAAATCTCGAGCACTTGGTTATAAAGACAGTCGTATGCGCCAACATGAGGGCTGGTATTTTTGTGTCGTTGGCACCACGGGCTGTGGGACCCAGGGGAAATTTGGTGGCTGATCTAATAGGCGGTGGGGTGAGGGATGAGAGCAGAGCGGGTGGTTTAATTGTTTGTGTTTTAAATAAATTCATTTTTTATTTCGGTGTGCTTTGTGAACAGTTCCAGACAATGATGTTGAAAGCCAACAAAATCATTTGCGTAGTCTTTTTCCAACTATGTTGGGTTCGGCTTCCAATCTTGACGGATTCATTTTACATGGAGCGACTGCCTATCTGACCTCCACAACCCAGTAAGTACTGGTTAATATCCATCGGGAAGACTGGTTGTCAGATTTTCGGCCACTGAGTATCTGTTACGACAGTCTGAGATCTATAAATGGAGTTAGACTGCCGAGACCATCGACTTAAACGAGCTTCACGATTAATAGAGGAAACTCGCTATGAAGTGGGTCTGGGTAGTCACCCATCTACAGACTAACCCAGACAAGCGCGGTTTAACCTGAACATCGACCCGAACGCCTGTTGTTACTTACTCACGAGCACAGCAGGACAAAGAATCGGTTAGGCAGGAAGCGGACCCCAATATAGCTAGTTAGGAAAAAAGCTAGGTACATGAAAAAAAAACACTGAATAAGGACGAAACATTTTGTACATTTTATGCAAACACCAAACTGCGTAACAGTTTGTCGTCGGGATTAGCGCTCGTCTTAATACATTATGGTACATGAATGCAGTTGACTGTACGTGAAAACATATTCTTGTTCAGTTTCTAAATATGTAATTTTATTGATTAAAAAGTCGCAGTTACCAACCGCTTCTAACTTAACCCCACATACTGAAAGCTATTTGCCGTAAACAGATAATGAACCCAAAAATCTTGGTGGGAATTCTTTCCCCAATACTATATTTGAAGTTAGCTCTATAATCGTTTTAACCCCAAAAATATTATTATTTTATACCGCCAAGGTCATTCACCCCGTCGACCTTATGCGTTCGACCTGACTATTTGAATTTATGTTATGTGCAAAAGTTGTCGTGACTTGAAAACTGAATAAGATCTAGATGCAATTTTAGATCTAAAGATTTAGGATAAGTATGCAATAAATTTTCAGTGTTTATTTCTTTTGAAGTTCGATGAATAAATGAAAAGGGACTGCCTGTACGTGCGGTTTATAATGGTAAACAATGCTAAGCGTAGCACATAAAAGATTCGTAGCGCGTAGCAAAATAATTGACTGATAAGTGCTACGCGGCGTAGCTCGTAGAGGCATAGTGTAGATATTCTGAGATAATAGTTGCATCGTATGAGAGATTTGTATTTTGCATTATTTTTAGTACGAATTTATTTAATTTCATCAACGTTGATATTGTGAATGTTTTGCCCAATGTTGTCACACGACAACAATCAAGAACGTATCAGACTTTTGTTTCTGGGGGATGGACGTATGGATAGATGGATGTTTGTTACTTTTATATGCAACCGACTTAACGAATTCAGATTAAATTTTGCATACAGAAAAAACACCGTTTCAAGCTTTCACGGTTCTCGTCAAACCGCGATCATGACGCTTGCAACAGCATCAAAATATCGGGAGCTCAAAATAATAAATAATCACGGAAGATATCCCGTAAGTGACAATATAAGTTTAGCATAGAGATAGTTGATAACCTGAATACTTTTTATCCCAGTATTATGATCCCGTGGGACAATTATTGCACTCCACATGGGCGTAGCCACGGACCTAAGCTAGTTTGAATATAATTTGACCATGTTTAAAGATCACATCAAATATTAAGCTATATTAAGGAGCTTGTGGCTAGGGTTAAGCCGTGCTTGCCTAGGTTAGTCTGTGGATGAGTGACCACTCTTACATACCGAGTTTCCTCCGTGCCTCGGAAAGCACGTTAAGCTGTTGGTCCCGGCTGTCATTTGTCAATCTTTGGCAGTCGTTACAGGTAGTCAGTGGCCCAAAAAGTCTGACAACCAGTCTTACCAAGTGGTATCGTATTTTCCAATATTAACTAGATTGTGGAGGTCAGATAGGCAGTCGCTCCATGTAATACTGGTATTCAGCTGCATCCGGTTAGACTGGAAGCCGACCCCAACATAGTTGGGAAAAGGCCCGGCAGATGATGATGGGACAATTATTGAACTCCAAATGGGCGTAGCCACAGTCCTAGTATGAATATAATTTGACCATGTTTAAAGATTACATCAAATATTAAGCTAATAATAACTTTGTTAAGGCGACTACAGGAACTAAGCGCGAGTTTTATTATGCCTAAAAGTATATGATTCACTGCAATAAATAAAACCAGAAAAATATATGATATTCTTCAGGAGATATCAGCATGATAGTGTTTTGAAAACATAATAAAATTAATATTACTTGATTATAAAAAATCACGAAATAATCTATAAAAATTATTTTAACGAGTAATAACCATCCAAATTATATGCGATCATTCTGTTTTTTTGGAAAATATTCTACAAGCAACATATTAGCATCAAAGTGTTTTATATTTTTAGTCCAATCAATAGATTTTTTGTAAATCGATCGATATCACTCATTTTGCACTATTCGGCCCGCAGTGACTGACGTAACAACCACTTTGTAGTGCAAGCTGATTAGAACTTTATTCTAACAGTATTATAAACGAAGTTTGAACCACCACAAATAGAGTTGCTAATTTAGCTCCCGTAGTCCCCTGGCCAAAACAATTATTATGAACAAAAATGAACACAAGAGTATAGAATTAGATTTAATTTGTTCAGAGAAAGCAATAACAAGCAAGTTTAATGACCCCATGAGTAATAAAAAGCCGGTTGTTAACCGACTTCAATGAGTTTTTCGTTTTGTTTCGGGCCAAGTCTACAGGGTGCGTAAAATCGCTAATGGCTAGTTATAAATGTGTGGGTATTAGAAAAATAACTTTAACAGCCCTTAAGTTTTTAAAGGCGTACGTACATACATACATATCATCACGACTTTAATCCCCAAAGGGTAGAGGAGTATCTTATAGTATAGAGTATATTTTGAAAAAGGGACATGTCTATTGCTATCAATCGGGCACAAATTCCGACTTCGTAACTGCCACTGAGAAATTCCTGATGTAAAAGCTTATGGCTCAATAATAACAGCCGGTGGGACAAATTTTCAGGTTAAACTGCACTAGCTTAGGTTGATCTGTGGATGGGTGATGACCATTGCATACCTAGATTCCTCCGCGCCTCAGAAACCACGTCAAGTTGTCATTTGTAGATCTTTGACAGTCATTACAGTGGCTCGAAAGTCTGGAAACCAGTCTTACCAAGGGATTTCGTATTATCCAGTACTAACTGGGTTGTCGAGGTCCGATAGGCAGTCGCTCCATGAAAAATACTGTTATTAAGCTGTATCCGGTTAGACTGGAAGCCGACCTCAACATAGTTGGGTAAAGGCTAGGCAGATGATGATACACTAGGACTAAGACAAAGATGGTAGACCTACTCTCTACGGCGTAACCAAAGGTCAGTTCTATCAGCAAATTGTTTGTCTTGTCCACTCCCAGTACTAAGATACGAGTATCATTGAAAATGTCAAGGCCATACGTTCACTCATTAATTATAATGTATTACTGATAAGAAAAGGGTGAAAATTTTAATTTGCCTAACCTAAATAAATGCCACACACATTAAGTTTTTTCCCGAATACGTTTACTTACATTTTTCCATTAGGTTTTAGATCCTATCCTTACTCCAAAACCGTGAAGCAAGAATCGAAAATAGTTTCCCCAAATATTCGTAAGTTTACTTACATATTGTAATTTTTTGGTTCAGTGGTTCAAAATAGGGATGAGGTGGAGTGTGTCAGTTAACAGGCACAGACATGTCACATGTAGTACCTTTGAAGGTACACAGGTACACGTCACTAACTGTCAATAAGACAAGTCTGAAGATCTTTTGAAGATATTTTTATACGAAGACTATATATACACGAGGACGTCTCACGGATTCACCCGCGTAGTTTCCGTTTTAGAGTACGGAGATAAAATATAACCTATGATACTCAGTGAAAGAATTTTTTAAATTGGTCGAGTAGTTTTAGAGTTACATCTTAACAATTACACAAATAAAACGGAAATGTTCCCAGGGACATTTCATTATCATCATCATTATTTCGGCTGAAAGCGTCCACTGCTGGACATAGGTCTCCCCGAAGTGTCGACACATTAACCGGTACCGTGCGTCTTGCATCCAGTGGACCACCGTAATCTTCACCAGGTCATCTGTTCGGTCAGTCCTGGGGGATTTACTACCGGAACAAAAGCATCATATTTATATCTAAACTTAGGCAGTGGTCTATCTGCTGCCGGGGTCGCGGGCCTGTTCGAAAGAGATACCGCGGCCCCGGAACATAAAGGGCGAGGAAGGAACATGGATCGGTTTTAGTCAGTAAAAGTCTGACACTCTCTCCCGCTCCGCCCACAGTGGGAGAAGTTATTGATGATTTCCCATCTTAAAAAAAAGGCAGAGGTGTATCTGTCATCCCCATTTTCCTGCTTTATCCCAATTTATTTGGGGTCGACGGAGCACGTCTTCTTCTTACATTCCTCTCTGTTACTCGTCGTCTCATCAGACACCGCCCTGCTTGTCATATCATCCTCACGCAGTCCATCCGATGTTTTTTGGTCTTCTTCTAATCTAATAGCTATCCACATTGATACTCAAAACTTTCTTCACGACATTTTCCTTATTTCTTCGGATCACATGTCCATAATACGACAACTGATCACCACACAACTTTAATGGTCTACCTATACCTATGTCAAATTGTATCAAATCTACTACGACACCGGTCGTACGTCGCATTGGCATGAAATCCGCTGATACCTAAAACAACGAATAGCGTCCGACCGCGCGGTCGAGCGGCGCTCACCGCTTCTCCGCGCGGCGCACCACCAATTAACTCTTCGCCACCTCCGCACGACCGCGCGGATCAGCAGTGCCTGCGGGTGTCGGTCGTAAGGTGACCGACAAACAGAGTTACATTCGCATTCATAGTGATTTTGTGGATAAAATAAAATACAAGGAAAATTGATTATAGCGTAGGTATCTGTAAAGGTCAATATAAAGACCGTTTTCAAATGATGGATTTGCCTTTATGTTTCTATCCAGAGCTTTTTGATCAAAATATCTATCTTTCTATTGAGCCTACACTCCACTTCTTCTGAATAAAGACTTCCTTTGCTTCATGTCAGCTATTCTTATCAGCCAATCTTTCAATATTACTGCCTGTGGTGTATATAGCCACCAACATTGACATTGACATTTGAATTTGAATTGTAAATTATTATTTATTTTATTTAATTATTGTGAATGTGAGGACCTTGTGGGTCACTTTTGTTGTTTTTTTCCCACGACTGTCTGGCAGTTTGAGTACTATAAGCGACCTACCCAAATGTCCTTTCTTTGGTATTGTTCGTCGTTTCGTTGAGCTCCTTGAGTTTAAAGTCGAGCTACACGATAACTGACAAATGCTTGCACTGACAGGTCCACTCAAATCTGTATGGTTCTTTCTTCAAAAGACCATCTCAGACACTAATCTGCATAGTTCTCATGTGAGTTGAACAAGATTGTCTGGACTTTAAAAGAGACTATGACCTCTGAGTTTGTTTCGGCTGTTTCTTCTCAGAGTAGTCAGGTACGAAACACCGGCCCCATCTAGTTGAAAAAAAAATGACGTGTAAAAGTGTTTGAGAAAACCTACTTGCTGAATAAATATCATTTATCATTTATCACATTCTACCAATTCTGTAGTGTCACCTAATAGGTCATAATCCCATTGGCTCTCATTTGGACACCATGACGTTGTGTGGTATCTATTTAGTACATCTTTATAACAGCTCGTGGCTAAATGGGAACCGCTCGGATCGATCTCAAGTTTAAACCAAGCATGTCTAGGTTGGTCAGTGGATGGATGACCGCCCATTAGATACCGAGTATCCTCCGTGCCTCCAAAAGCACGTTAAGCCGTTGGTCCCTACTGTCATTTGTAGATCTTTGACAGTCGTTAAAGGTAGTCAGTGGCCCGAAAGTCTGAAAACCGGTCTTACTTGGGGGTATCGTATTATCTAGTACTAACTGGGTTGTGGAGGTCAGATAGACAGTCGCTCCATGTTAAATAGTATGGTATTTAGCTGCATTCGGTCAGACGGGAAACCAGCCTCAACATAGCTAAAAAGGCTAGGCAGATGATGAACTTTATAACACTTTGTCGATTAGACTAACGACCTCTTTTAGTAGACAGATCTATGCAAATAAATGACTATTATATTCTGTTCTGTTCTGTTCTGTTCTGTTCTGTTCTGTTCTGTTCTGTTCTGTTCTGTTCTGTTCTGTTCTGTTCTGTTCTATTCTATTCTATTCTATTCTATTCTATTCTATTCTATTCTATTCTATTCTATTCTATTCTATTCTATTCTATACTATTCTATTCTATTCTATTCTATTCTATTCTATTCTATTCTATTCTATTCTATTCTATTCTATTCTATACTATTCTATGTACACAACACTACTTGGTCTCTTAGTTTGCTCAACTGAAATAGCTGCTGACACCTTTATTGTCGTATTTTTCAAAAATAAATTAAAAGCGCTCAAACGCTCGTGTGTTTTAAATAAAATAACAATTTACTGACACCCTATTTAATAGCCAAGCCATAAAATAGCCTACCTTGGGAAAT
Source organism: Xestia ashworthii (assembly GCA_950022955.1). NCBI lineage: Eukaryota > Metazoa > Arthropoda > Insecta > Lepidoptera > Noctuidae > Xestia > Xestia ashworthii. The sequence continues at coordinate 7,647,114 of OX465573.1, forward strand.
AGCCGAGGATTTTATAGTCTGGTATCGTATGGTATGACGAACGAAAAAATACAATTTTTTTTTTTTAAGTATTCGTAAAAGCCTGAAGTATAATTGAAGCTAGTCTTGCCTGAATTTTGAGGGTCGTGGTAAACGGAAGGTGAATGAATACAGAGTATAATGATCCTATTTATTCGAAAGAAATTAGTTAATATTTTCTAAATAAATTGTGTTAATTACTTCCTTAATAAATACTTAATTATGCTAACGAAGTCAGGCCTTTCTATTTTTATCTTTAACCACAAAAAAATGTATTATATTCTTCATAAAACTTGTAGCTTGAATGGAATGTCTTATCACCGCCTACGCGATAATATTTAATTATGGATCCTATTTATTAAGATCCGCTTAAAAACTAACTTATTCAGAGTAACAATACAAAAGAGTGTACAGTAACATCTATAAAATAAATAAAATTCAAGTGTCTGTTTGTAATAACAAATTATCAGATTTTTACTGAATGCATATGATAGTGTTATTAGATTTTTTTTTTATATTTGTCTGCCTGTTCCGGCTAATCTCCGAAACGGATAAACCGATTTTGGCTGGACTTTTACCGGCATGCTGAATAATGCGTTAGATGTTCCGAGCCACCATACAGTTTGAATAGAACTATAATAATCCGCAAATTGAAAGAACCATACCTAAATAGTTTCCTCTTAAAAGATTTATCCTGAAGTATCTGTGCAACGCTTGTCTTTTACATCTGTCCTGTATTTTTTATTATTTTCTTATAGTACTCGTAATAGTTCCTTCCGTAAGAACGGAAACGGAAAATATTATGGGATTACTAATGAGCGAACCATTTTTGGAAATAAAACTATGTACGAATAAAGAAAATGTAATAGACGCAAGCTTTAACAAGATATATTTCGATTAATTCCCAAGCCAAGTGCGAGTCAGTTTTGTTTTAAAAAAGATCCGTGGCACACGTATTCTTCGTCTTTTTCGTAGTCAAACTCTTGGCAGAGTGGTCGTGGTCGTCACATCAGGGGTACTGTGGCCCGGGGTTGCGGGACTGTTCGAAAGAGATACCGCGGCCCCGGAACGTAAAGGGCGAGGAAGGAACATGGATGGGTTTTAGTCAGTAAGAGTCTGACACTCCCTCCCGCTCCGCCCAGAGTGGGAGAAGTCATTTGATGATTTCCCATCCCAAAAAAAAAAAAAAAAGGGGTACTGTGGCGTTTCTTGTACATTCGTGAAGTGGAGTTTTGACTTGACGTGGTCGGTCCAACGCATTGATGACCTGCCGCGCGCTCAGACATACAACGTGTAACAGAAAGGGTATAGTCATATGAAAGGGTGTGCTACAGACCATCAAACTGAACAACTTTCTCCATGGGAACACCATATATCGTAATCGTGAAAAAAATAATCAACGGCCCCCTACAAAATTCCAATACCTACTCGACCAAAATGTATCAGACAGCTGATTAGCTATACTTTATAATATTATAAAGCATAAGATTTTGTTTGTTTGTTTGGTTGAACGCGCTAATCTCAGGAACTGGTTCAAATTAAAAAAATATGTTCGTGTTGGATAATCCATTCTCGAGGAAGGCTTTAGGATATGTAATCACGCTACGACCATTAGGAGCGGAGCAGGAATGAAAACTGTTGCAAAAACGGGGATTTTTTTTTTCCTTTCGTTTTTCTCTCTTATGTGACGCAGACGAAGTTGCGTGGGTCAGCTAGTCATTCATATGACTATACCCTTTCTGTTACATGTTGTGTAGACGAACAGATAGACAAATAACGTACTGATACTGATCGCCTACGTCATCCCACTGCTGGGCATAGGCCTCCATGACTTCTAGTTGTTTCGATCCAGGGACTAAAGTGGACCACTAGTCGGTTGGTTGCCTGCTCGTCCCACCATCTTCTACGAGTTCTGCTGCGACGCCTTCTCGCTGTCAAACGACATATAGTGTTTTTAATTTCAGGGCAGGGAACCCTGAAAATCGGCACATTATTATCGAGAACAAATTAATAAGTAGAACCAAAGCAGCTTTTAATTAATGACCTTTGAAATGAGATCCGCTTTCTTTTCAACCTTATTTCTTATTATCGGCAGTCTTTTGATCTTGTAAAGTTTTGTTAGGCTGTGCGTACACTTGGGTCAAAATATTTTGCTTGTCGAAGTCGCATTTTCTTCTATAAAAGCATTAATAGAAGGTCGACATCGGCTTTGCTTCCCATAGTAACAAATTGAATAGAATAGTGTTAACAATGACATGATAAAAAAACGATATTTCTGTATATGTACTTATTTTATATGTACATGGGCAATCATCAAATGACTTCTCCCACTCTGGGCGGAGCGGGAAGGAGTGTCAATATATGTCACCGTAAAATTGTCAAACACGTTAGATTGTAATCTCTCTAGCGAGATTGTAATGTCTCGAAATATTGTCAACTAAACGTACTGCTCACAATATAACGCTTTATTTTCGGTAGATTTTAATCTATCGAAGTGAAACCGTAATATTGCGAAATGCATGCGATGGCAGTATCTCTGCCGCCATAATTGGGACTTGGGGCAACCCCCCGTTAGGTTAGTTAGGTTCCTTTAAACCCTGCACTCGGAAATAGACGATCTACGTCGACTACGCTTTTTAGGGGAACATAAAGTGTTTTAAGGTTAGATTACATTAATCGGTATTTCTCAGGGATGGTACATTATCTTTTCATGAGAGTGGTACCACTGGGCAAGGGGGACCCCTCCTTCCCTCCACACCGCGTGAGTTGACTACCATCGCATGCATTTCAAGAAAAATAATGCGTTTTATTGTATTACGCAGTATGTTAATTTGACAATATTTCGAGAGTTTACAATATCGCTAGAGAGATTACAATATAACGTGTTTGACAATTTTACGGTGACATATACATATAACGTAACCTAAAATACCACTGCCACTTAAGGGGCCGGCGGAGCATGCGTTTTTCATACAAACGTAATACCAAAATAATATAAAAAATCAAACATATTCTTAAGGTAGTGTGTATATATTTCGATTAAGTATATCACAGAATATCTATGTTCCCAAATAAACATTTTGAAAGGACAATGATATAAGACGAGATATGAGGAATTTAAAATTTCTATAGAAAATTTATTTTCCTCATAACTCTTGTTTAAATCAGTGTATGTACATTCAAAATATGTGTTTGGGAACCTATATATTCTGTAATACAATCAATATAAAAACACACTACCTTAAGAATATGTTTGATTTACAAATTATTTTGGTATTACGTTTGTATGAAATTCGCATGTTCCGCAGTGGCAGTGGGCAGGGCACATTGCTCGCAGAACGGATGACTGATGGGGTTGAGAAGTTCTGGAGTGGCGACCACGAACAGGAAGACGATGCGTTGGAAGACCTCCCACTAGGTGGACCGATGACCTGGTGAAGGTTGCGGGAATCCGTTGGATGCGAGTCGCAAGGGACCGGTCAATGTGGCGACACTTGGGGGAGACCTATGTCCAGCAGTAGACGTCTTTCGGCTGAGATGAACTTAAAATAATATTACATTTAGAAAAGGAGAAAAGCAATAAAGGGCCACAAAAATTCATCCAAATATATTAAAACTATAAAATTTGATTGTCAATTAAAACTGTGGTAGTTAGCGCAGCTTTTATTTGTTAAAACTCAAAACATATAATGTGTGCTAGCGCTGGTCCCCCATCCACGAACTGACTTTGTCAAACGTAGCTTAACCTTCAATTATGAATTAAGCTATTTATTAATATTATTGTGAATAAATAAAATGCCTAGGTTGGTCTGTGGATGGGTGACCACCCTTACATACCGAGTTTCCTCCGTGCCTCGGAAAGCACGTTAAGCCGTTGGTCCCGGCTGTCATTTGTCCATCTTTGACAGTCGTTACAGGTATTCAGTGCCTCCCAAGTGGTATCGTATGTCTCAGTATTAACTGGGTTGTGGAGGTCAGATAGGCAGTCGCTCCATGTAAAATACTGGTATTCAGCTGCATCCGGTTAGACTGGAAGCTGACCCCAACATAGATGGGAAAAGGCTATGCAGATGATGATGTGTATAAATAAAATCCGTAACACGCTTGACGTAACCAATATTAATAAAAGACACTTCGCACTCACCGGTGCTGACTAGTGCGGTGCGGCCGTCAGCGGATGATTGATGCGGCTACATGCGGCAGTGTATATCGACCTTAATGTAACATCGTTATGTTATTAGCGTGTTGTTTTGTTATTATCACGCTAGCTGTTTTTACGGGTGAGCTGAGTGCCTTTAAAATTCACTGCTAGTCAAATATCTGATCGTGGTAGAAAAGCATGAATGTATCTTGAAATCACTGACTCCTAAGTCACACACCTAGGGCGTCAGTATGTAACTAAATGATTCATCTGCCTAGCCTTTTCCCAACTATGTTGGAGTCGGCTTCTAGTCTTACTGGATGCAGAGCGACTGCCTTTCTGACCTCCACAACTCGGTTAATACCAAGTTATACTATACCACTAGGTAAAACGCTATGAAAAATATTTAATTTTAATACCGCTAGACAAAAATATCCAGGTCTGAAAGCAGGCGAGCGAGCGTTCGAGCTCGAACGCTCGACGAGTCAACAACTCCTGAGCATGCCCCGTGGAGGGGCGAAACACGTGTCGAGTAAAGGTTTGGTTGCATGGCATGCTAATTATTTCTCACTTGTTTTGTATGTGGGCGGGAGGGTGGGCCCATATGTGCATGTGCATATGCATGACGGTGAGATTTGTGTCCTGCTTTCAGACCTGGATATTTTTGTCTAGCGGTATTAAAACTAAATATTTTTCATAGCGTTTAATGCCATGGATTTCCGCAAAGTAACGCCTGATTCCATAACTTACCACTAGGTAAAACTGCTTTTCAGACTTTTTGGGCCACTAATTAACTTACGACTAACAAATATCCACAAATGACATCCGGGGCCAACGGCTTAATGTGCTTTCCGAAGCACGGAAGAATCTCGGTATGTAATGGGTGATCACCCATCTACAGACAAACCTAGGCAAGCACGGTTTAACCTAAAGATCGACCCGAGCGTCTGTTATTATTTAGTCACGAGCTCCTCCGTGTCGTTAAACGTCACTGCTAGTCAAATATCTAATCAAGGAAGAAATACATGAATGTATTCTTGAAATCACTGACTCTTAAGTCACAAGCACCTACACCTAGTTTATTTAATTATCTTTAATTCAGTTATAACCCATACATTAGTTAGTATTCCTTAACCTATGTTAGTACAATAGACTAAAACACACAATAACGACAACAAAAATAACAAAAATAAACTTTTCTCTTCTCATGCTCTAAAAGTACGCCATTATAGCCCTACGAAGCGGGATTAAAGTGACCGTTTATTCCCTAGGGAGTAAAAAGTAATTTAAAAATGGAACGATATTTTACTCTGAAACATGGTCACAAAAGAGTACCTTGTTTTTTTTATTGGTCAAAGGTATTATTTAAATTTCGAATTGGCTTGCAAATAGAAAGCGGTTTATTGAAAAAAAAAAACAAATAAACTCTTCAACGCGAGAAAAATTATTGTTGTTTGTGTGCATCGTTGATTTTGAAAAGTATGTGCAATGCCTCTGTTGCTAGCCACTGCAGTAATGTAGGTACTAATTATATGTGGAGTGTGGATCATCTTCATTGCGAAGATGTTGAGAGTTTGTGTTGTGTTTTAAATTGTTAATCTGTGACTGACCTGATAGAAGAAAAAACTGACCGCGCAGTTCAGAATTTTTGTCGAGTGTAAATTTGTTCGGTTTTAAATGACTATTTTTCTCGCACTCGAAGTGAAAAGTACAGTTTGCACCTCGAGACTAAACGCCAACTTAATATACCCTCGCTTTTTAATGACTCCTTCGCAAGCTCGGGAGTCAAATAATAAATAATATAATAAACCATTTATTTCAGGTAACAAAGACCCATACATAAATACCTTAACCTAAATATACATACTAATAACATTTTATGTTAGTATAGTAACTTAAAAACTATGTTAGTACACGATGCACTACACTTGCACGATCTTTTGTGCGTTCTTGTGGAATCTGTCCGCGGAAACGACGGAACACCACATCCTGCGGCCAAAAACTTTCTTCCATCACCAAATGTAGCATACACGTTGGGATACGCACCACAAACGCCTTGAAATTGACGTTGCGGCGCGACTCCAGTAGTTGTACTCTTGGCGTGTACTTCAACCTTCGGCGCACGTACTCCTCGATGTCCTCAGCCTCCGTGGTGTAGTGTAGGCGAGAGATGTACACCGGGGTGTTCGGCTTCGCTGCGCGCAGTTTAACGTTGGGCTCTGCAGGAGCCTTGCCGGAGCGGTTCTTACAGCTTCGCTGACGGCGTTTCCTCCGCTGCACCGTCACGAAACCGTCATCATCAGCCTGGTCCGTTGCCTTTGCAGGCATGGGCTTTGCGGGAAGAGCAGCAGGGATGCTCGAAATGACCACTGGTCCAGGTGGCCGCGTCGGTCGGGCAGCGCTGCGGGGAGGAGCTGCGGGGACGGGGGCGGGGCTGCGAGGCGCACTTACTGCGCGCAACGCAGACTCAGCAATCGGCGCCGGCGACAAAACTGCTGACGCGAAACTCGTAGCTGACGCATTGAGGCAGCTGGCTTCACGACATGTGTCAACGTTGCTAACACGTGCCGGTGGCCCAGTTAATGCCACAGAGTTGCGCAACTCAACTAATTGTTCGCGCAAGTCTGCAACGGTGCTCTGGGATGCAGCCAGATTTCTCTGCACATCAGCCAAACTAGCCTTAAGGAAGACAATGTCCTTCAGCAGGCTCGTAACGTCGACGTGGTCGAAAGTGACTGGAGGTAATTTGGTTAAATCCCTCGCCACAAACGTCGGCACGTCGTCTGGGTCGGTCGCTTTTAGCAGCGTGATGATATCTTGCAACCACCTCGGGTATATAATGGCTTCGTTTAGTCCCTCGTTATAAAATATACTATAACTACGCCATCTTACGGAGACATCTGGCAACAGTACGTGCACAGCGCACAAGTGCCCCATAAGGCGGCCTTCAGTCTTACTACCAACAATGCTCAGAAGACTGTTGACTGACGCCATAACTAGGTGTGTGACAGGAGTCAGTTTGTATCTAAATTATTGTAGCTTATTAATAAGTTGCTGTGTAACAGAAGGTTTCTAGGTCTAAAACAAAAAAAGAATCGAAATGACAGCGAGAACTATTGCCTTTCGACTTCGTTAAGGATAGATACTTTTACACCTGTTATACTGCGAAATTAAGACTGTTCTTTTAATGTCCAAATTCAGCTTAAAAAAACCTTTTTCCCAAACTTCCACCAAAAAACTAACTTATTCCTACTGAACTTATATTGTCACTTACGGGATATCTAAACCGTGAAAGCCTAAAACAGTTAATGCTATGATAAATATTTAGTTTTAATACCGCTAGACAAAAATATCCAGGCCTGAAAGCAGGACACAAATCCCACCGTCATGCATATGCACATGCACATATGGGCCCACCCTCCCGCCCTCATGCATATGCACACATACAAAACAAGTGAGAAATAATTAGCATGCCATTTTTTTTTTTTTTTTTTTTTTAGGATGGGAAATCATCAAAAGACTTCTCCCACTCTGGGCGGAGCGGGAGGGAGTGTCAGACTCTTACTGACTAAAACCCATCCATGTTCCTTCCTCGCCCTTTACTTTCCGGGGCCGCGGTATCTCTTTCGAACAGTCCCGCAACCCCGGCAGGCTTCGGCCCTTGCGGGCCCCTCTCTTATGCTGACATCTCTTTGAGGCGCGCGTGGAACACGAACGCGCCGTCGACACGGCCTGTCGTCGTTAGACGGACGGACGGCTAGCTAGCCCATAGCCAAACGTCCACAGGCCCGCATCTACGGTGGCTGGTAGCCACCACGTGGCCCCCGACGCCCGGTGCGTCTCCCGCGGCGGCCGGGAAGTGAGGATCTCTCCCTCTCTCGTTCCGCCACCTCCTTCGCTAGCATGACTGCTTCGCAGAAGGAGGTGACGGCTTCCCATTCCGTCTCGCTCCGGACCATGGATTGAACCAGGGCCGGACGCGAGAGGTCGCCGCCGCCGATCGCCGCTTCGAGGACACGGCGGTGCTCCGCCCACGCGGGGCAGACCTCCACCGTGTGCTCCACCGTGTCCTCCGGTCGATCCTCGCAGTGAAGACACCCGGGCGTTTCCTCCCGCCCGATTCGGTGCAGGTACCTCCCGAAACATCCGTGTCCGGTGAGGACCTGCGTCAGGCGGAAGGTGAGGACGCCGTGGCGCCTCTCTAGCCACTCCTCAAATAATTAGCATGCCATGCAACCAAACCTTTACTCGACACGTGTTTCGCCCCTCCACGGGGCATCCTCAGGAGTTGTTGACTCGTCGAGCGTTTGAGCTCGAATGAGCTAGACGCACCGCTGTCATGTCGCTCATTCGAGCTCAAACTCATATGCATGAGGGCGGGAGGGTGGGCCCATATGTGCATGTGCATATGCATGACGGTGGGATTTGTGTCCTGCTTTCAGACATGGATATTTTTGTCTAGCGGTATTAAAACTAAATATTTATCATAGCATTAAATGCCATGGATTTCCGCAAAGTAACGCCTGATTCCATAACTTAGCCTAAAACAGTGTTATTCCTACTGAATTTATCACCAACATCGACCTAACTCTAGATGAAAACTTCCTCTATTTCCCTAACGGAAATAGACGTGACGTAATTTCATGTTCATTGCTGAATTACTGATCGACGTTACGTTACGTTGACGCGAAAATTGACGTCAGCTGCTGATCAATTGACGTTGATTTGGTTGTTTCGTATTGGGAATACGGTTTTAGTAGATTAACTGGTTACTTTGTCTTGTCATTTAAGGGAAATATGTTGTCTGGCTGCACCTCGGTGCAAATAAAATAAAAGAACAAAAAAAAAATTAATTTTAAAAAATATGTAATAAATAAAATAAGATAAAATAACTGAATAATATAAAATGACTGAATGAATTTGATTTGAACAATTAGTGACATGATTTGAAAATGATTTTAATGACGAGTCATAGAATGTTTTTTCTCATGGTGTATGGTAAGCGTAATAGGCGATTACCACTCTAATTATAATTAGTCTGTCATTTAGATTATCAAAAAATATTTGACCCGTATTTTTCCTTTCTTTCCGTAAACCAAAATTGACGAAGATATGTCGCTTTTAAAATTCACAATACGTCACGCCTTGGTACAATTTTTAGTGAGATCTGACGTCACAAGCCCCGACTCCCTAGTTTTGATGCGTTTTATCTATGTCAATATTCATTGATTTACAAAAACAAAAAATACGTGTCCATTTTTTTCCAATACTCTAACCGACGGACTAAATAGATTTGCAAGTTTTTGATAATGTTGTCATGCCTGTTATAAAACAGCTACCTTATCCAGCCTATATGGCTGGCTAATTATAACTCCGACAAGAGCTCTTAGCTGTTTTTAGGGTTCCGTTGCCAAATGGCAAATAACGGAACCCTTACAGATTCGTCATGTCTGTCTGTCCGTCCGTATGTCACAGCCACTTTTTTCCGAAACTATAAGAACTATGCTGTTGAAACTTGGTAAGTAGATGTATTCTGTGAACCGCATTAAGATTTTCACAGAAAAATAGAAAAAAATACTATAAATTTAGGGGGTGCCCCATACATAGAACTGAAACTCAATTTTTTTTTCATCAAACCCATACATGTGGGGTATCTGTGGATAGGTCTTCAAAAATGATATTGAGGTTTGTTATATCATTTTTTTCTAAACTGAATAGTTTGCGCGAGAGCCACTTCCAAAGTGATAAAATGTGTGCCTCTGTAACTTCTAAAATAAGAGAATGATAAAACTAAAAAAAATGTGTGATGTACACTACCATGTAAACTACCACCGAAAATTGGTTTGAACGAGATCTAGTAAGTAGTTTTTTTTAATACGTCATAAATCGTAAACCGCAGTTTACCTTTTATTTACAACGAACTGCAAGAACTTTTATAATATGTTACTTGCTGTTACGGAACCCTTCATGGGCGAGTCCGACTCGCACTTGGCTGCTTTTTTAATAATAGTTCTGTAGCCAATCTCTGCGGTTACGGACCATCGACTCTTGAGAAAGGTAAAGGCAAGACAAATGCACTCTCTCTTCCCTTACTCCGAAATCTGATACAACCCGAGAGAGAGATCAGGCGTAGAACAAACGGTCTAACTAGTTTTTCAAGGCACGTGGGTATCATGCCGCCAACTTTGAAACTTACTTACCCAGAAAGAAAAGCAGTTTGAAGTACATGTTAATACACTGGACACTAAACTGACGCCAAATCACCAGTTCAATAATCCACTGCGATTCTTGTTGTCTCATCCTCAATTCCACTCCACTCTAAATAAATATTGACACAAAGAACGTACTGGTATCACTTTAGGTATGATCACCCCAAAATCCACAGCTCCGCCGCTATGGCAACAACGCCTATTTGTTCACTAAACATAGTTTGTGCGACAGTGATGTATCGGTGACATGTGTCAATAAAGCCGTGAATATATATATGTACTACATACTTACTAACTTTGTTTTACTTTAAGCCATTGGAGACTGGTGGAAGAACACATGGAATATTTGTTAGAAATTATTTGTTACTAGTTTCGCCCGCGTTATGTTTGATAATATTGTCCCATGAGATCTTACTACCGGGATAAAAAGTGTTCTATGTTTTAACTCAGGTTATAAACTATCTTTGTGCAAACTTTCATCCAAATCCGTTCAGTAGTTTTTGCGTGAAAGAGTAACAAACACCCATACATCTATGGAAGATGGGTGTTATGTTGTGTTTATGGGTCGAATCAGAAGGTTGCGTGTTCAAATCACGTCGGGGTCACCACTATGGAAGGTGGGTGTTCCATATTTATAATAACTAGCGTGTTCAAATTACTATTAGGGTTCCGTAGCCAAATGGCAAAAACGGAACCCTTATAGATTCGTCATGCATGTCTGTCCGTCTGTCTGTCTGTCCGTCGGTCTGTCTGTCTGTCTGTCTGTCTGTCTGTCCGTCTGTCCGTCCGTATGCCACTTTTTTACGAAACTATAAGAACTATGCTGTTGAAACTTGGTAAGTAGATGTATTCTGTGAACCGCATTAAGATTTTCACACAAAAATAGAAAAAAAAACAGTAATTTATGTACTTAGAACTGAAAGTCAAAAAAAAATATTTCATCAAACCCATACGTGTCTCTATGGATAGGTCTTCGAAAATGATATGGAGGTTTCTAAAACCATTTTTTTCTAAACTGAATAGTTTGCGCGAGAGACACTTCTAAAGTGGTAAAATGTGACCCCCTGTAACTTCTAAAATAAGAGAATGATAAAACTAACAAAAAATATGACTGTACATTACTATGTAAACTTCCACCGAAAATTGGTTTGAACGAGATTTTAGTAGTTTTTTTAATACGTCATAAATCGTAAACAGTAATTTACCTTTCATTCAATCTGCTACGGAACCCTTCATGGGCGAGTTCGACTGGTACTTGGCCGCTTTTTATTAATAGAGATTAGGTTATACAAGACAAGATCGCAGATACAAAAATCCACCGTTCGGGCGGTGACAGCTCATCCATAGAGCCTCCAGTGTTGCCAAGTCTTGAGTGACGAAAAGATATCATAGACGCCACATCCATAGGTACTCACCGCATTTAAAAAATATTAGTAGAATTCGTAGGATAAAGATTATTATGAACTATAATCGTATGTACCTACTGGATTATTTTAAACCGTCATAAATAAACCATCATCAAAAGCCTTACAATTCTGCCTAAACCATACCTACAAACCAGTGTATATGTCACCGTAAAATTGTCAAACACGTTATACTACAATATAACGTGTTCCTCTCTAGCGATATTGTAATATCTCGAATTATTGTCAACTGAACATTCCGGAAGTATCTCTGCCCCCATAATCGGGACTTGGGGCACCCCCCCGTTAGGTTAGTTAGGTTCCTTTAAACCCTGCACCCGGAAATAGGGGCCCCGCGAAGCGGGGCTCCGTCGACTACGCTTTTTAGGGGAATATGAAGTGTTTTAAGGTTAGGTTATATTAATCGATATTTCTCAGGAATGATACAGTATCTTTTCATGAGAGTGGTACCACTGGGCAAGGGGGACCCCTCCTTCTCTCCACACCGCGTGAGTTGACTACCATCGCATGCATTTCACGAAAAATAATGCGATTTATTGTAAGCAGTATGTTCATTTGACAATAATTCGAGACTTTACAATATCGCTAGAGATATTACAATATAACGTATTTGACAATTTTACGGTGACATATAGATAAACAAAGTGCAGCTACATACAATCACAAGCGACGCCGCGTGCTGGAAATATCTCCAGCTACAAGATTATGGAGGCAAGCGCGTCTGTGCTGTGTGTGTGTTAGTATGTTAGTGTGTGCTTGTGTTTCAGTTAGGGATGTGGTTTTTGTATCGATATTTTTGATAAAATGTTTTGTTTTTTGCCAAGGTTTATTAGAAGCTAACGACTTGATTAAATTTATTTAAACCAATTTATTTAGAGCCGACGTAGAATGTATTCTTATTCAATAAATAAAATAAAAATTAATAAATTTTTATTCAAAAATTTAAGGTAAACGTTTACAGTTTTTCTTAAATCTATGTCAAGTTCACACACACATATTTTGAGCCTGAACTAGGTAATCCTGTGTTTCCTGATATCTCTTTACTGTTAGTTTTTTTGGTCTTTCTCAGTGGCCTTTCCAACCATGTTACTTTGATCTTCCCTACTCTTTTAGGCTTGATTAATAAAATAAATAAAAAAAAAAAAATGTGGGTGTACTTACTTAATAGTGCACTCAATTTCACCAGTCATGTTTAAGTCCAATGTAAAAGGGGGCGAGATTTTTGCCATCAACCGGGCTCAATTCCAAACTCCGTGGCTGCTACTGAGAAATGAAATTCCAGGTGAAAAACCCATAAGAATTTGCCTGACCCGGGAGCCGAACCCACGATCTCATGCTAAGCAGTCGCTATTGCGACCACTATACCAAGAAAGCAGTAAAAAAAACTAAACTATGAGGTATTTCTGATACTAAAAAGTTATAAGAATTACCGTAAATAATTAATAAATAAACAAAAAAAAAACACAAAATTAGTTAATAGACTATCCAACACAAAAATAATCAGTCGTTCCTGAGATTAGCGCATTCAAACAAACAAACAAACTCTTCAGCTTTATTATATTACTCGTAGTATAGATTAGTATTAGTATAGATTTTAAAGAGGAAAGATTTGAATTTTATTTGTCTGTTACGATTTAACTCAAAAACTACTAAACCGATTTAAAAATTATTTCATAGTGTGAAAGCTACGAGTACATCTTTACCGAGTAACATAGGCTAAAAATTATATTGATATCATGCAAATTGGACGAGCTATTACAATTTTCGCGGGTGAAGACGAATAAGTGCTAGTGATGAATAATTCAATAAAAAATATCGACATCACACTATCGACACACACCCCACCGCTATCGTGACTTGGAGAGCGCTCAAGCGGGGTCCGCGGCCTATGTACGTTTCATTTGTTTCTCAGTCTGCTGAATTGTCTCCTAGCCTAGCGTAGACAAGCGTAGACAGACTTATCTAGCGTTAGATATTCTTAGATTACGTGCCAGGATGGAAAATGGGAAGATAAAATGTTTTGAGTTGGATTTTTAAAGAGTAAATATGGTATAGGTAAAGAAATTCCTGGCATAAGTTTTTTTGTTGAGTTTAAGTTAACGAAGACTAAACTAACAGTGTTAGGAGGATTGGCATTCATATATGGATAGATGCTATAAATATAATGGCTAACAATTATTTTAAGTAAGATGATTATCAATTTTACTGTATATCTGCTTCTCATGACAATAATTTAAAAGAAATGCCTATGCAGAATCTTTATGAGGCTGAAATTGCAAATTGCTAATGCCCTCGAGCTAGTTGGAGTGATAATCTTCACGAAGTGACTTGTAGCAGTTATATGATGGTAGCCCCAAGCCACTCCAAGGATTGTTATAACCGTAGAAGTACCACGGTAATTAACGGTGTGAAATTAATTTTTCTTATGTTTTTTGGCAATTTGCAGGTCAGTTTGTATGTTGAACAAAATACAGTGAAACTTGGCTAAGTGGGTACCTGTATTAGTGAGAAACCTCTATAGCTGGAACTCATACTGAGGTATCAGAATCAGAATCAGATCTTTATTTGCTTTGAATATAGGTACAGGTATAAGATGTTGTACATACATAATTGATGAGATCGGCTACAGCATCGGCATGCAAATTATTACATAAAGTAAGATATTAATAAAATCAAAAGACATCCGACATTTATGTGTGGATATCTGAGACACTGGGTAAGTAGAATACTTCTTTAAGTGAAACCTATTTGCATGTCCCTTGAATGTCCCAGTTATCCTGCAGGTTTCACTGAAATACGATTCACGAAAGCTTGATGACACTGACCTGCAAATCGTAAAAACCATAAGAAAAAAATAATTTACCTGAGAGAACTATGTCTCACAGAGAACTTCTAAAGACTTTTGATGATGATGATGATGATGATAATGATGAAACGTGATATTCGTGATATTCACTTTCTCTATATTATAAGGGTGAGAATTACCGTAAGCGGTTATTGAGGTCGTGGCGACGTTAATTTACTGTGTCGATTTGGTCATATGACGTGTTGAAATTAGTGCCATAAGCATGTTTATAACGTTCATGTTAGTGCTAATAATACAATTAATAAGTTTTACCTTGTTCTAGTTTTATTTAGTATATTTTATTAGGTTTTTAGTAATTATGTCAATTTAAGTGACGCAGACTGATTTCAGAGAATGAGATTTGACATTAAACTAAACTCAACATTTTTTACTTTATTACGACTGGGTACATATATCAGCAGGGTAGGCAGAGATGAGGAATATTAAAATCGGCCAAGAGCGTGTCGGGCCACGCTCAGTGTAGGGTTCCGTAGTTTCCCGTCCGTCACAATAGTGTTCAATCCAATCCGATTTATAAATAATTCTTTTTTTGTTTGAAAAAAGATACGTTCAGGATAATAAAATATGTAAACGAAGTTAAAAAAAATGCTTGCATATACGATTATACTGCAAACTTAGTCCAGAGATTATTTTGTACAACTTTTTGTCTTTTTTGTACAAAAACTTGTTTCCATCCAAGTTCAAAATAATTTTCCTAGGAAGTCCTTTTAATGTTCTACTTTTCAGATTTTTTTCATATTTTCTAAACTTGTGGTTCAAAAGTTAGAGGGGGGGGGGACACATTGTTTTTTACTTTTGGAGCGATTATTTCCGAAATTATTGACATTATCAAAAAATTATTTCGGTAAACCCCTATTCATTTTTACCTTTCCAACAATATATCACACGACAGGGTTGATATTAAAAAAAAAATCACTTCCCACTTTACATATAGGGTACCCTAATAAAACATTTTTTTACAATTTTTATTTTACCACTTTGTCGGCATAGTTGATACGATACACCATATTGGTACCAAATTTCAGCTTTCTAGTGCTAACGGTCACAGAGATTAAGCGAGGACGGACGGACAGACAGACATGGCAAAACTATAAGGGTTCGTTGACTACGGAACTCTAAAAAAAGGTCGATCCTGAACAATCATAACCATCGAGCAGCAGAAATGGCTTCTTTTGTTGCCAATGGGTGCCAATCTAACATGCATTTCGTACATTTCCACGTCAGGCCATGACTGGTTTATTGGTCTAGTGATCGTAACCGGGACTGCTTAAGCTTAAGGTCCTGGGTCCAATTCCCGGGTCGAGCAAAGTGTTATTGTGTTTTTCCTTTAAGATTTTTTTTTGCAGTAACCAAGGAGTCTAGATTTCTGCCCGGTCAGATGGCAGGCTTTCTATTACATGGGGGTTAGACATGGCCGGCAAAATGTTGTACATACTCTTAGGTACACTTCTGTCTAACATCTAAAGATTTCTGGCGTGATGTTAAGTAAATACCTCAAAAAATATCTAAACACATTTCACATTCAACACAAAAATAACCTACTTACCGTAAAAATCAACACAAAACAGTAACACACAAAGATTAATAATCCCATTTCTTCAGAAGCTAAGTCATGCTTGTTCAGCCGAGCCCATGTTTGTCGAGAACTTAGCTCCGACCTGAACGACCTAGCTTGTTTACCCCTGGCTGGGTCGTTGTGTACCCCTGGCAACACTGCCTATTTGTTTTTGATATTAAGTTATTGTTTTCAAGTTATATGGGGTCTTCTGGGACCTTTGTTGGGATACATTTTTGGAGTTTGGTTTGTAGGAATGAATTGTAAAGTGGTGTGGTAATCTGTTGTCGTGGTATGGACACATGAGTAAGTAAATGGAACAGAGTATAAGCTTCTTAACAACGTGCAAAATTGTTACCTATTTTGGTAGGGTTGTCACAGTAGCTGAAGACAAATTCATCAAATATTTACTTACCTATTGTACTCCTTGAGATAGTTGAAGTATGATACATTTTTATTTTTTTCTAGTATTATTCATACACACAGTAAAATAAACAACCATTATTAATAAATACCAAGTTTTTACATTAAAATATTGTAACTTGTCACAAAACAAACAACTTGTGTTGCCCTGACAACCCTGAGATTTTCAACTGGCTGTGACAGCGTAAACCGGTTTTTTCCACTTTTGCCGCGTAAGCGACAAGCGGCCAGTGGTCACGCACGTGGTGCAACCGATTCGCGCGATTGTATGAAGCTCTGTACTGTACTCTGTGGTATGTACATGTGATGCGGAGGAATGAGGAAAATGTAGACTATGAATGTAGATGGCTATAAGAGTAGAGGAAGACCAAAGAAAGGATGGATGGACTGTTAGAAGGATGATATGGCTAGAAAGGAGGCGACTGCTTAAATAACGAGTAATAGAGAAAAAGGAAAAAGTTAAAACCCTAAATTGATTTGAATAAGCGGAGGAGAATGGCGATTGTTTTGTAGTCGACCGCAGTAACGAACGGTGCTAGTCTAGTGAAAAACATGTTACTTCGAGACCGGTTTAATTTTAGATCGATTTTGTACCTATTGACGCGCGATTAATAGTACCAAAGTATGAACAAGAAAATCTCACTGCAAGTAATATTTTTTACACCTCACTCCTTGTAAAACTGCTCATACAGAGTAAAATCAACCATACATACTTATGTGATTGAATGCCGGTTAAATTGCAGACACGTGAGACTTTTCATTGTCAATAAGGTTCAGAATCTATCAAAATTTTAATATCTACATTTTTCTTGTTTCCAGGTACATGGCATCAGCTTCATGGCACGCTAGAGGAAAATAGAAAGTCGCATAGAGGTAAAGTTTTTAGATATTTCTTTACTCATTTTAGTTTTAAGTATCATTAGTACATGACGTTTATTTTTCAGGGAAAAACATTCAGTTAATAAGTTGGTCTAAGACCAGCTGTGGGGAAAATTCACTGTTAATATTGCAACCATTTTAATGTGAAAAGTCATCAAAATCCATTGTTACCATAAGACGTCACGGAAATTAAAATTTGGAGAGACAATCATTTTTGGGAGATTATTATTTTTTCGTGAAATAACGGTTTCTAATAGAGATACCTATAGACCTATTTCGTAATAGTATAACTTCCTAAGTACTAATATTAATGAAAGCGTAAAATGTTAACCAATACAGTACAGATAATTGAATTACAACGAAAGGGTATAAGTTGCTATCAAATCTGAAATAGAGAACAAAATAAATTACAATAATGCCACCAAAACACAGCCAAAACATAAACAAGCTTTTAAACCTCTACACAAAGTCAAACCACTAACATAGATAAATGTTTTCACTAACTTCTAAAATCCTCTTGGAGTCTATATGTTCTTTAAACACTTTAGTAAACGGCTATTAAGGTCTATTTTCGCGCTAAGCTCCTCGGCTATTTTAATAGCACAAAGTAAGAATGTAATTTAGTAGGAAGCCTGGATTTTGACACTAATTACAACGGTATCCGATACGGATACTGCCGGCACATTACGAGCGGTTAAAAAGAGGTTTTTCGGATATTATCGGATACTGTAAAAGAGGTTTTAACGTGTTTTTATGTTAAGTAAGTTTTTGTTAATACATCAGTATTGCGCTAGCGAATAATGTGCCTTAATGGGCTCGTGGCTTTAAAAGAACAGACGCTTAATTCGATCGACGGTTAAGCTACGCCAGCCGAGGTTAGTTCTTGGATGGGTGACCATTACATATAGAGACTCCCCCGAGAACGGGAAAGTATGCTAAGACATGGGTCCCAGTTGTCTATTGTAGAGCTTTGACTGTCGTTACAGGTAATCTGACAAACAGTCTTACCAAAGAGTATCGTATTACCCCGTATCTGGCCATTGTCAGACTGGAAGCCGATTCCTACATAGTTGGAATAACGCTATGCAGATGATGCTTTCGAAATTTCCGTGTTGTAACGCATGCTCCACGGCCGTGTATACTTCACCTCAGATTATGATCTAAAACAACAGCAACAAGAATAGCAACAACTCTTGTATCTATAATCTGAGTGCTTCACGTAATGCGGCGTGGTAACTCATATCTTTGCGTTGCAAGACGTTGCAGTTGGAATTTCATGGAAAGAATCCCGAACAGCAGAAGGTGACACTAATCCCATACAGGGCTTATACCAGAGTGTTTGCCATTTCATTGTACTCTTATGTCATTGCCCAGAGGGTGTGTAGAGGTTAGAGTGAAATAAATGACAGTTACGTAGAAAAAAAGTAAATTATTGTGTCTGACTTCAACCAAGGTTAATCGATTTCCGATATGAATTGATATTGGTTGTCTAGTATTAAATTGACGACTGCTTTGGACACATTTCTTTTGATAAGCCGCTAGGGAAGTTTCAATTTCCTGTTTTCAAACCTTTTGGGTACAATACGAGTACAAGGCACGTCCTTCGTAGCAATTTGGTACGGATAACTAGCCATTATTTAGTAGCAATTTGGGTGTAGTTTCCCATAATTCGAAGATTTACCATGGACATGCAGTTGATGGTAGCCACGGTAGCAACAAGGGCAATCAGTTATTCCAAACAAATGGACATCCCTTATCGATAAAGTTTTAGGTTCCATATTATTAAAAGTGCAACTTAGATTTTCAATGCTCAGTTCATCACTGACAGTTGAAAGGGCTTGGATCATTCAATTTTTGTATGAAGCGTAGCCAGATTTTTTTCCGCTATTTTGTTATTTTTTTCAAAGTATCAAAGTTACAGTCCATTCACTGATGGAATCTTCCGAACAACTTTGATTTGAAAAATCACTCATAAAACGTGTATTAATCGATAGCTTGCATCAATATAAACCAGTTTTGTACGAAACAAAACGTTCTAAAGTGTCACGTTTCCGAGATTTTATTTGGGGGAAAATATAATGACCACCAAAAATAATTTTTCACTCCTCTTGCTCGAAAAGACCGTCATAATAGCGTACCAGAGGGGCCGTAAAATTGCTCATTATAGCCCTAGGGAAAATAAGCTTTTTTTTTTTTAAATTTCGTAGTCGGTGTTCGAAAGCGCAAAGTCTTTACTCATAATTCATGAAGAATTGACTTATTACTGTTCCATAAAAAAAAAAAACATTTTATTTTAAAAATGGAACCAAACGCGCCGAACGCCGAACTCTTTGGCAGGGATGTGTGCGTTGCATTCCAGCTACAGAAGAAACAAAAAAAGGCATGGGCGCGAAATTTTAAGATTTTTTCTGTATTATTTATTTGAATAAGTAGGATTCCTTTTTATCTCCTACGTTTACCCCACAGACGACACAATATTATATTCGTCTTCACAGAGAACTGAAATTATGTTGCCGGGAAAAAACATCTCATTAAATTTGAACAACAGCACAAATTGTACTTACACATTTAATTGTGAATAAAATAAACTATCATATTAAATATGGTTATTTTATTTTCTCGCAATCGTAGTGAAAAGTACGGTGTAACACACGGCGCTAAAATCCCATTATAACTCGGTTTCTATTTACTACCTCGCTAAAGCTCGGTAGTAAAACTTACCTCGTCTATAATGGGTCATTTTAGCCCCTTGTATCACAATGTACTATTGTGACCACTAACATCTTTCACCGAAAAAATCAATTGAACACCAAATTATAATGAGGTGTTTGATGACATACTAGTTTTGCCTAGGCCGACTTGGGGCACCCCGACACGGATAGATTAATTAGGTTAGAAGGGTATGGCAGGGTCGATGAGCGAGCGAAGCGAGCGTATAGACCCCCGCCATTCCCTTTGTGTTTATTTTATAAACCATTCAGAAGTAGGAGCCCCGCGAAGCGGTGCTCCGTCGACCGGGTCTTCCTCGACTCGGATGTCAGAGCATAACAGTTAAATTTCTGGTGGTCATTGACTAAAAAAATAAAGTTTTGGTTCTAATTTCATGATAAATTGGGGATCAATTTTGGTAACCGTTTACTAATTTTGGCAATCAAAAGTGTTTTTTTTTGCCG
This sequence comes from Xestia ashworthii, assembly GCA_950022955.1. NCBI lineage: Eukaryota > Metazoa > Arthropoda > Insecta > Lepidoptera > Noctuidae > Xestia > Xestia ashworthii. The sequence continues at coordinate 7,667,802 of OX465573.1, forward strand.
TTTTGCATAATCTGGTTTTTCGTTAATTCCATGCCGTTTTATTTTTCATCAAAATCGGACTCGAGACTTTAAGTATTTATCACAATTCCTCATAGATTCGGATCCATCCACGTTCACTTCAAAAAATCACCCTGTATAAGCACTCAAGCTTCGCTTACCGTAGTGAAATCGCGGAGTCCAATCAAGTAGTTACTATATCGAGTATCGACCTATTTATAGTCAGACTAAATCGATTCAGTCTGGGATCGACTAAACTATTATGCTATGTCAATGTCGATGTCTTAATTAGGTCGGTCGCTGTCGCCTGTCCTTGTTTAAATGGTAAGTGCTACTCGATTTAGTTGCTTACAACGTTTAGGGATGAGGCAGGGTGTTGCGATGGCATGTTGTCGAGTTATAGACTGGTTTACTTATAGTTTTGCGTAGTGGAACAAACGGGTTACAGTTTGAAAAAGTAATTTAAAAAATGTGACATAGTTTTAGTTTGTAATACAGGGTGTAAATAACCTCATCACGAAGCCATCAACCAAGCATTCTGTACATCAAAGTAAGTAACTTTGCGCAAAAATTATTGCTGGGAAATAACTTTTTTTTTGAGTAAAATATCATGTTTTGTGGTAGAACTCAATGTGACGCACTCAAAATATTGTGCTGATGGATGAATTGAATAATACGGGAGTCGTGCAGGTGTGTAAAGTAAAAATCTTACAATAAAAAATTGTACTTACTGATTTAAAAGAAAACTTGTCAGAAAGTTGTAAAAAAGGCCCCCTCGTAACTAGAAGTTTCCCAGGTATAGTGTAGAACAAAAAAAATGTAATGACAGGGAGAACAAGTGCCTTTCGACTTCGTTACACCTTTGAAAAAATCACAGTAAAGAAAAAAACACAATGTATCGAAACTTACCTTCTAATGTCTAATCAGTTTAACTTTCCATCAATAAACTTAGAAACTTCTTCAAGAATAGACAATACTAACTGACAAGCAATCTTTTCGAACACTTACAAGGTTTTCCTTACACGTGGGAACAGTCACTCGGATCAATATTCAGGGTCTGCTATTACAATAGTGTCAGAATAATCGATCATTGCTTTCATAATTGAATAGTTCTCTCAAGTTTTGACATGTTTGGCAATCTACTAACATAATGGCGTCACTATGACTTTCCAATGGTCGACCACTGACACTCCATTGAAAGAAATGGCATAGAATCGTAATCTCGTACATAATGACAAATGAATGACTGGTGCCATTTACGAACTTCTTAATACTTCAGATTGCTTATAACACTAATAAATAATATGTACAAATATATGTAAATGAAATCTGCGGGGTTTTATAATAGTGGCAATACAATAATGTCATTAAAACACTATTACCATGACCATTGACCGACCAATGATTGACCATTATGAATTTAGCCGATTACGAACTTTTATCAAAATGACAATGGGATCGTGTTGGAATGACGAATTTATAAAAATAGCAGACTAAGGGCCGAGGTTTAGCTTGCTTAGTTTGGTCTGTGAATGAGTGCCCGCCCATTACATATCGAGTTTCTTCCGTGCCTCTACCGGCTGTCAGTTGTAGATCTTTGACAGTCGTTACAGGTAGTCAGTGGGCTCAAAAGTCTGACAACCACTCACGACGGGGTATTGTATTGAATATGACTATGTTTGGATGTACTTACAGAATGTGTAAATCGTCAACGTCTGTGTCGAACCCCTCCCACTATGTCGTGACGACATATAGTAGTGTAGTTTTAAGTGTCGTCACTTGTGTATGTAAATGAAGGTGTTCACATATAGGACGACGCGATTACTGTCGTCTACCACTTTTGCCAACTAAAACCAACGATAAATTAATCGTCACGACAGTAAGTTTGAACGGAACCTTATTGGTCTTTTAACACACAGTAATTGCGAAGGACAGACAGGCTTATCAAAACCAACTAATGTTTCACTAAGTTACCTTAAGGGGCCGGCGGAGCATGAGTCGTTCATACAAACGTAATACCAAAATAATTTGTAAATCAAACATATTCTTAAGGTAGTGTGTATTTATTTAGATTGGATTACAGAATATGTATGTTCCCAAATATATGTTTTGAAACGACAATGATATAAAGACGAGATATGAGGAATTTAAAATTTCTATAGAAAACTTATTTTTCTCATAACTCTTGTCTCTCTTGTCTCTTGTTGTCGTGATGAACTACGCATCCTCCGCAGGCCTCTTAAATACTGACTAAGTTATCCTATCCTATGATATCTTCTACTTAGATATTAGTTTCACAAACAGTTCATCATTAGCATCGTTTAGCCTTGAAAATAACCCACGATAGCTTCGATCACGGCCCTTATCCGTTTTATATGCTATTACGTATTATGGAACTAGTAAAGATATTTACGGTTCATTAATTTATAAGAAATGTTTCCTATGCTCGTTATATTAATATTCATCATTGGTTATTGGAGCGAATTGACAGAATAGGGACCAAAAATGTTGATAGTAGGTAAGTATTTTATGGATGCAAAGTTAATCGAACTGTTTTTATTTATTCAGCAACGTAATTAGTAACCAAAACATAACATAACGCCTGTAAACACTGATGGGTTAGGCAGAGGTGTACCAAATAAGGTGGGTCATCAGCATCATCATCATCAACCTATTAATGTTCCCACTGCGGGGACACAGGCGTCCTCTCTGTCAGAAAAGGAATAAGGTGATGAATACCTATTGCCATCAACTGGGCACAAATCCAGGCTCTGTGGCTGCTACTGAGTCAATCCTGGCGCAGGACCCAATAACACTTTGCCCAATCTGGAAATCAAACTCAACCTGGGAACCCAGCACCAGTTCCGCAGTTGCACTTGCGACTCGATCTTGTATAAATGCCCGTTTTTAATATATGATGATTTGTGTTTTTACTTTTTTATAAAACTGACCTGTAATTCTTGATAATTATTAATAAATAAACTAAACTAAACTAAATAAATAAACTTAAAAAAAAACATGTTTGATGAAGTGTTATATTTCTTCTAGCTTTTTAGAGAACACACAGAGTCTATAAAAGTCTACCAAAAAATTTCTGTGATACAGACATTTTTTGGTAGACTTTGGTAGGTAAATTAGGTTGATAATCCAATTCTCTTTTTTTGTACCGAGGCAGCAATCCTACCTCTGGTCAATACTAGAAAAGTGTGAAGAAGAGTGTGAGAAGTGGAAAATCCTCAAAGTATTCTTACTTAATCTACATCTTATAGTCTAGATTTGAACCCAAACAAGCTCAGCGAATATTCCCCACTTTTCAGCCAAATCAAATCAATATGGTAATACATAGAAAAGCTGTTTTCTCAATGTTAAATTTCTTAGTAGAATTTCATTCGTTATTCCAGAAAGTTCGAGAAAGTTCTTTGAAATAGGGAAGTAACTGGAAAAGGGGCTGAAGCCTGGAGTAATGATTTTATTACCGAATTGAGTTCCCTTTCATAGAAGGGAGTTTTAAAGTCGGACATGTTTTCGGGGTATCAGAAAATAGTGTTGGACATTAATGTTTATCACAGGCTGAATGGCAGCGATTGGTTCATTTCCCCTTATCCAAAAGAAAAAAGCTTGTACAGAATTATAATCATCGTCTTCTGCTTAGCCTTTCCCCAATTATCTTGGGGTCAGCTTCCAGTCTAACCGGATGCAGCTGAATACCAGTATTTTACATGGCGTGACTGCCTATCTGACCTCAAAGCATTGGAACAACCAAAAATAGAAAATAGTGAAGTCAGTAACTTTTGTTTGTTTGATTCATATTTATTTGCTACTGAATTCTGAAGCTAAAATAATTTTCACGGTTTGGTGTTTCATCAATTCTCCAATCACACGTCATTGGGTTATATCCTCATTAAGGTCGTGGCTCACTTGACAAGCACCGCACCAGCACCGCTCCAACCCAGCAATTTACTTGCCATTCAAATTAGAGCATTAAATCGTGTGTCGCATAACATATTTTTTAATGTCCATATGAAAAAGCTTACGGCGGGTGGTCAACGCGCTTGCCGCTACCATACGACTCGCCTCGCGGGCGGCTCGGCGTCCGCGCGCGGTCCGCGCGCCGCAAGCGAGGGGTCCGCGCGCCGCAAGCGAGGGGACCGCGCGCGGACGCCGAGTGGCCCGCGAAACAACGTCATTGCGCCGTCGTGCTTCTCCACGTCGTGGGTACTCTTTGTTTAATGTATGGCCAGTTACAAATTTAGTTAGAGAGCCCACGACACTAAACCTAGTTCGGTTAGAAATAAAAAAGCCCTAATAAACCGACTGATATTGTTGTAATCGAAGGTTGATCTTATGTTACAATAACTGAATCAATCGTTACAGTACACCGGCTGAAACGTTATTTATAAATAGTTTACATATACTGAACTGAAAAAAATCTCCAGAACTGTAATGGAAAGGGTGTTCGCGGGGTAGGTGAATTAAACCACGAATCCACATTAACAAAATATAATTACTATAGAGAGATAATACCTAAAATACAATGCTACCTCCCGGACTATTACTACCAGCGTGCGGACTGCGAGCGCCGTAGCCTATATTCGAGGCGCCGCCGGTCAGGAGCTGTGCTGGTGCGGTGCTTGTCAAGTGAGCCACGACCTTTACTCTTATCCAGCTGCTCACTCAGTGATGGCCGCTCTTCCTAACTTCGGAATAAAGAAGTCCATAAAACAGATAACTACGTAACGTTTTTTCCGACTCGACCAAAGTAGGGCCAATTTAATAGATCACATAAAGGTTAGGCCATTTTTAACTGACTTCAAAAAGAAGGAGGTTCTCAATTCGTCGGAACCTTTTAATTTTTTTTTATGTGTGTACCCGATAACTCGATGATGGCTGGACCGATTTGAATTATACTTTTTTGTTTGAAAGGGTATACTTCCCAGGTGGTCCCATAATCATCAAGTCAGGAGGCCTGGAGAAATAGAGAGAACTCTTCTAATTTTATGGGAATACTTGATGCGATTTGGGTAGTTTTTGGAAGAGTACTTTCTTAAAGTGGTCCCATTTCAATTTGGTAAAGATCTGATGAAGAACTTCGGAGTTAGGCACCGGAATTCCTCAATAAATGGACTGGGATTGCTGAAATATATTGTCTGTCTATTGTTTACACCAGTTCATATAACATAACATCACGCAAGTACGCTGTGAAGGGGTAAGCACAAGTGAACCACTACAAACTGAAAAATTTAAACTTTTTTTGCAAAAAATAAAACCGAGTCAGTGACAAAAAAAAAGTAAATCTGTTAAACAAAGGTCACCGACTTCAGAAGCTGAAGTTATTTTTTACTTTTTTGTGTTTTTAGAAGTCGGTTTTATTTTTATAATAAATATGTACTTAATCTTCGAAAAATTAAATCATATTTAATGCCAGCCGTTACAAGGTTACGTTGTTGCATTTTGATAAAGTGTCAAATGTGATCTATTCCCAACTAGCACATTAGCGAAAATTACAGCCAAAAAGGCCTCTACTACAGTCAAATGCTCTTTTGTAGCTTTACAAACGGATAAAATGATTCTTGCAACTGTATGAGGGGTGATCTCTACAGCACAGCTGGCTAATGGCTGTAAAATGGTGAAAAAAAAACACAAAATGCTTGTTAGTAGAATTTAAAAGACCTATTGTCCAGCTTTGGCTACGAATAGTGCTACTAGCTGATTAAGACGAATAAAGCTTGTTAATGGCTGGTTAATGGTACGAAACAGCAGCTTAGCTGCTGCGGTGCTGTTTAGTACCGTTAACCAGCTATTAACAAGCTTTGGTCGTCTTAACCAGCTAGTAGCACTATGTACAGTTTCCAGATGATTAATAGACATAAATATGGCCATTAACCAGAAAAGAGTGGCACAAGGGTGTTTAGTTAGAAATTTAGCTGGATAACAAATTAACGCCATTTTAATATAAACAAGCAGATTACATATGAAAAAAACTACTGATATCTGTTAAATTTTCATGATATTTGAGAACTATTATGATAAAAACACTTTATTTCATTGTTACAATTAGATATTAATGCTCATAACCTGAAAATTCTGGTGTCCAGTCTTTGCTAGTTTGGATTATCTTGGCCCTACTGTACGACCCAAGACTTGAAGTCAGCTTAACATCCATATACCAATTGACCCAAAATACAGGGTGTTAATAGACCGAAGCGGTCAACCAAGCATTCTGTACATCAAACTAAGTACAAACAATGATTGCTGGGAAACCACTTTTTATTGGGGTTAAAAATCACGTTTTACCATAACACTTAATGTAACGAATAATACGGGCGTCGCGGAGGTATTTAAAGTAACAATAAAAAGTTTTATTAACAAGTTAAAATAAATTAAAAATTAATAAAAAAAACCCTGACACATAATATCCATAATAAAATTCTTTAATTCGCCATTTCGTGGTGGCGGCCATTTTGGATTTTAAATTTATCATAGTGTATAGTATTCTACTAGTCAAGCCATTTCATTTGATGCCTATAATACGGGAATTGTGAAAAAATATGTAATCCGCTATTTTGTGGCTCCGGTCATTTTGAACCGATTTTCATTAAACATAGCTAAGAACACTCTCGACTAATTCACATTTCAAGCAAAAAGAAACAAATTCAAAATCGGTTCATCCATTCAGGAGCTACGATGCCACACATACACACACACACACACACACACACACACTGACACGTCCAACTAATAACACCCCGTCGTTTTTGCGTCGGGGGTTAAAAAAATAAAAGTTTACACGAACAAGGCCAAGGGTCACTACAGACCTCTTACAAAAAGTTACGATATTATAATATGCAAACGTAAAAACATAAACTCACACCCTTTTCCCACACCACCAAATCAAAAACATATCTAACCCTTGACATACCGAACCCTCGTCTACCATACCTAACAAAGCCAGTTGATAACGACATACGAGATAAATGTTACTGAAAGGGTTTATCAGTCGCACAATGCAAATAACATAGTCATTTCAGTTCCGCGTCTTAATTAAGAAAACCTCGGTGGGTTATCCTTGGGAAGAGCCACTGAAGCAGCGGATGGATATCTATTGATTTAGAGACTTATTGATATGATGAGACGGTTGTCCGATGGGGGTTTTTATCGGCAAAGATGATGAACTTCGAAAAACAAAACTTGTGGGTCAGTTTTTGGTGAATGCAGATAGAAGTGAAAACTAGTAACCTATATCTGCTATAAGTTGTGCCCCATGCACGCCTGAGTGGTGTTACGCCGTAGTGGATCGGCTACGAGTGCTACGAAGCGTTAGGTGACGGTCACACGAGTTTCATAATTTTTGTTTACCCAAAAAGAGCTCATCATCTGCCTAGCCTTTTCCCAACTATGTTGGGGTCAGCTTCCAGTCTCATCGGATGCAGCTGAATACCAGTAATTTACATGGAGCGACTGCCTATCTGACCTCCACAACCCAGTTAATACTGGGTAACACGATACCACTTGGTAACACTGGTTGGCAGACTTTAAGGGCCAAATGACAGCCGGGACCAACAGCTTATTCTTATTCTTTATTGCACACAAAAATTACAAAGAAAACTATACACAAAATTACAAAATATAGCTTATGTACAACGGCGAACGGTTAACGTGCTTTCCGGGGCACGGAGGAAACTCGGTACGTAAAGGTGGTCACCCATCCACAGACCAACCTAGGCAAGCACGGCTTAACCTAAAGATCGGCCCGAGCGGCTGTTATTATTTAGCCACGAGTTCCTCCAAGTTTTACCCAAAAAGAGCTCAACGCGCCTATAGAAGTTTCAACTTCAAAAACTTGTCCACCCAATTTTCCTTGGAAAACTTGTCCAGTTTGATCTTCTAAATCACCACCTAATAGATACTACGTATTTTCTGTTATGCCGTGTTACTAGTGCTCAGTGACTCAAAAAATCTGACAATCAGTCATTGCGAGGGGTATCGTGCTACCGTAGTACTAACTAGGTTGTTGAGGTCAGATAGGCAGTCGCTCCATGTAAATTACTGGTATTCAGCTGTATCCGGTTAGACTGGAAGCCGACCCTAACATAGTCGGGAAAAGGCTAGGCAGATGATGACCCTGTACACCACATGTTTTTCTTTTTGGTTTGGAAGTCATCAAATGACGCCTCCCGCTCTGGGCGGAGCGGAAGGGAGTGAGACTTTTACTGACTAAAACCCATCCATGTTCCTTCCTCTTTCTCTATGTTCTGGGACCCTGTATACCCCTGAATTTAATTAAATTATACATAAAATAGTAGATTGAAGAGACTCATGAATAAATCAGCATTTTAATGTCAACAAATATTTAAAATTATTTTCGCAATGTTTTATACCAACACCTTATTTAAGCAATTAAATACTTAGTCGGACTTCATGAAAACAGTGTAGTCCTGAAAATGGCATCAAAATATTCCTCAACAAAATACGTAAACGTTTTAGAAACCACAGAAACCTATCTCCATCCACACGGAAAACCCCACAATCGCACAAAACAAAAGAATTATTCTCATTGCGTACCCCGTTGTATTTAAGGCCCCCACTTTAATGTAGCAGTGACGTAACCAATTCGATTTAGACCCCCTCCGAGAGGGGGTGTAATCTTGAGGACGACAAATCCTTAGTAAAATCGACGTCTTATGCCTGCGTGGACGTGTCAGGAATTAAAAGAATTGGCTGCGGTTCATATCAGCCTAGTGTAGGACGTAGGATTATGGGACAGATAGCATTACCATTTATATATCGATGGAATTAAATGGGGGTGTTCGGTTTTAATATAGAATTATTTGGGGGTGAAATATATTTTTTGTATGTTTTTGGGTATGAATGGCTGTGGAGGGTTGAAATAGATTTTATTATTTGTTTATAGTTGTTAAATAGCACATGCAACACTATGGACGTTTTGAATTCATTTCAATGAGGACTATCGCGCATCAATTTTCCGCTAGGGGCGCTCGTGTAGAGTAAGGTCTTCCGAAATGTCAGATGTCATAGTGTTCGCGCGTTGCGTGCTTTTTATCACGTAATTTTACTAATATTCACGATTGTGGTCTAGATTGAGTCATTCCTGATTGAACAAGTTTGATTTTCAACAATTAATTTGTGAGTACTTGGAGGAAAAATATTTTAAAAGGTTTAATGCTTGCTAATTTTAGGGGCAATATTGTAAATATGTATTTGAAAGTAAACACAATACGCATTAAAATTAACTTTTTATTTAGTTATTGATACTGAATGAATGACAGGACCTTACTCGCCAGTAGCGCCATCTGGTGAACTCAAAAACGATATTTTTTGCGTGAAGTTACTTAGTTTGATATACAGTATGCTTGGTTGACGGCTTCGTGATGAGGTGGTTTATACCCTGTATAATAATTACGTTTACAAACTGTCTCCAGTATCTTTCTGCTTCTGAAACTATATACCAATCTCCAATGCAATCGACAGAAGCATTTTAAATCCTTTCTAAAAATACTGCGAGCAAAAAGGCTCCTTGAAATGGTCACATTCTTGTTTCAAGCACTTTTTGTAGTTCTTTTTTATAGGGTAGGTCAGTCGTATGCATTTGTAACCTAAGCTTGCTTATTCCGCAAATAACTGAAGATGCTTAAAGTGACAACAATATTTCATAAATTCATTGTAGTTTAAATTTTGAAAGTACCATGGTTTTGAGAGGCTTGTATTTTTTTGTTTGCCTTCCGTTGTGTTGTTGGTAACACATTTGCCCATTATAATTTTTTTATCACTCCTTCTTTTCCCAAATAAGAATTTAGGGACTGCCAATAGAAATGAAAACTAAATAACTTATATCTGCTACGGGTTGTGCCCCACGTACGCCTAAGTGGTGCTACGCCGTAGCGGATCGGCTACGAGTGCTACGAAGCGTTAGGTGACCGTCACGCGAGTTCCATGATTAAGTTCTCAACGCGCCTGAAGAAGTTTTTACTTAAAAAATTAAATAAAACTTCACACCAATGAAAACTACCCTTAAAACATCCGAATTCTTCTAGACCCTTCATAAAAAACCGCAAGGTGGTCTTGTCTAATTTCAAGAGACCCTTTGCACGTCCTACCGATCAGGAACCCAGTTAACAGGAGAACCCAGTAATAGGATAAGACAATAATCAGGAAAGGATAGAAGTGGACCCTATCGGGGATGAAACTGATAGTCGATTGTGGGTTTACGGTTTTGATTTACCGTAATTGCGGGTACTATTGGATTGTTTTTTTTTTGTCTCATTCGGTCGTGTTCAATGTTGTTATTGGTTTCAATATGTACTTACCTAATTTTATAGCCAATCAAATTAATTGGAGCAAATAGATTTGTGCCATGAATCCAGTACATGGTTCTAGAACCCCGATCGCTACAAGATATAGTCGTTTATTTAAAAGTAGCACATCAGCCGCGATTTTATCCACAAAAATTGTGATAGTTCGGCTAATATGCATGTTATCAATAGCCTATTATTCGGTTAAGATGTAGCTTACTAATGTTGAAAGATTTTTTTTAAATTAGTTGAGTAGTTCTTGAGCTAATCGTAACAAACAAACCAAAAATCAAATATTTCCTCTTTATAACATTAGTTTAAAAGTTGAGATAAACCAGCTGTTGCAGAGAATCTACGCTCAAAATCTGTTTTTTTTAGAATCTAACCAACGAAAAATTACGCATTAAACAAGATGCATGAACGTCGACGAAAATAAAGGAGTATTCAAGGTTAGCTTTCAGTTGTACACCCAGTGCCTACACCCATAGAAAAAAGGCGTGAGTTAGTGTATATTTTGGTGGTAGGTAATAGATATTCTTTGATAGTAAAGTTCTCCACATTTTGCCGTCACATAGGCATACAAATTCATGGATTTTTAGATGACAATCGTCTTCATCTGCCTAGCCAACTATGCTGGGGTCGGCTTCCAGTCCAACCGGCTGGAGCTGAATACCAGTATTTTACATGGAGCGACTACCTATCTAACCTCCACAACCCAATTAATACTTAGTAATACGATACCCCTTGGTAAGACTGGTTGTCAGACTTTTTGGGCCACTGACTACCTGTAACGACTGTCAAAGATCTACAAATGACAGCCGGGTCCAACTGCTTTACGTGCTTTCCGAGGCACGGAGGAAACTCTGTATATGTCACCGTAAAATTGTCAAATACGTTATATTACAATATAATATCTCTCTAGCGATATTGTAAAGTCTCGAATTATTGTCAACTGAACATACGGAAGTATCTCTTGCCCCCATAAACAGGACTTGGGGCACCCCCCCGTTAGGTTAGTTAGGTTCTTTTAAACCCTGCACTCGGAAATAGGGGCCCCGCGAAGCGGGGCTCCGTCGACTACGCTTTTTAGGGGAATATGAAGTGTTTTAAGGTTAGGTTATATTAATCGATATTTCTCAGGAATGGTACAGTATCTTTTCATGAGAGTGGTACCACTGGGCAAGGGGGACCCCTCCTTCTCTCCACACCGCGTGAGTTGACTACCATCGCATGCATTTCACGAAAAATAATGCGTTTTATTGTAAGCAGTATGTTCATTTGACAATAATTCGAGACTTTACAATATCGCTAGTGATATTACAATATAACGTATTTGACAATTTTACGGTGACATATACATATAATGGGTGGTCACCCATCCACAGACCAACCTAGGCAATAAATGTATTCTCTTTTCTTCTTCCTTTCTTTATGTGTGTCAAGAAAAAAGATACAACTTTTCTTGACACAGCCAACCGCTTGTCAGTCCTCAGATACCACATCCATAGACTCTACGTCTCTATAAAGGCTCTACAGATGTCCCTAGAGACAGCGTTTCTCATGCCACTCATGTCCGACTGTCTTATTGCGGACGTTGTATTGTGTTTCCTTTACTTTTTTATACGGAACACTGTTATTTGAGCACGAGATAGGATTTTTGAAGGGTTACTCTGTGGATATTTGAATTTGGAATTTACTGCTGGCTTCTCTAGTCATAACATGCATAGCTTGTAATACGCGAAGGGTAAGGCAGAGATGTACGGTCGAACAAGCTATTTGGTTTGCAGTTTAACCCACAAATTACATTGTAAAATGTAAACCAAATAGCTTGATCGACCGTACGTAATAGTACAGCCACATTTCGCTAGTTATGTTTAACTTCCATATAAAATGTGGTGAGCCTGAATGTAATAATAATAATATCGCTGGATATGAACACACAGCGCCATCTGGCGCCCCACTAAGCAAGGCTTGTGTCGTGGACAGCAGATAGTTGATATACTACATAGATACTTTTTGTTTGTAAATACATACTTATTATACAGATAAACATAGCCTAGCCTAGCCTTTTCCCAACTATGTTGGGGTCGGCTTCCAGTATAACCGGATGCAGCTAAATATCAATATTTTACATGGAGCCACTGCCTATCTGACACCCACAACCCAGTTAATACTTTGTAATATCCGACCTGGGAATCTAAATCAAAATATTTTATTTACACATAAGTAAGGCCTAGCTGATGGGCACTCACAAAACATTCAAAAAGGTGGACGGTTCGCATTGGTCGTTTCCATGGAGAAGAACCAGCAAGAAACTCCATGATTACTCTTTTCAAATCATTTGGTATTATTATGTTACAGCATTAGTACTTTAGTATGGGACATTGTAGGCCCGACAATAGATCGTTGCTTACTATACAAAAAACGTAAATCATGATAAAAATTTAACAAAAGCAAGCACCTTATGCTTAGCAGCCATGCTTTCAACAACTAGCCGATAGTTAGTTCAATCAATATTAACCAATACTCAATAACATGCAATACACCAATTAACTCAATATCGGATAAATCTATGTAACATAAACTGACCAACCAAGTCAGTCGGTGTGCGCCCAAAGTTATTCGCAACTTGCCTGCAAACTCGTTAGGTAGTAAGTAATAAGTTTCTGAGTTAACATCCTACTGGAACCATATCTGGTAAGGTTGAGAGCACATTGGCGGCATAGTTAGGCTAAATTCGGGTCCAGAGTAAAATTAACAATTCAAACATTCAATTAAAAAAAAAACCCGAAACATAGGGTCATCATTTCAAGGATTTTTTTTTGGAACGAAGTTTCTTAACGCGTCTTACGGGTGTCAAGCCCTTTCATTTGATACCCATATTGAGGGAGTTGTTGAACAAAATAATATGTAATCCGCCATTTTGTGGCGGCAGCCATCTTGGACTGATTTTTATCAAAGAGCTAAGAACACTCCCGACTAATTGACCAATTGACTGACAGCGCCCTTTCACGAACATGACACATGAGTCATCACCATTTAGCTCAACCATTTTGAAGGGGACATTATCATTATGCTCTACTGAATCATTAGGAATCATTAGGCTCTATTATTATTTTGGTGAGCATGAAACATATATATATACAGTCAAAAATTTTCCCACTGCTGGGACAAAGGGCTTCTCTTTATGAGAGGGATTCGAATGGGTCATAGTCCACTTTTTTATCCCTCAATAATACGCAAAAAAAATGGCTTTTGAAGTACAAAACCTCGAAAACAATATTATTTTGTCTCCTATTCTGACACTGTGCATAAGCTCTTATCTGTTAACTTCAACATGGACATTGTCATTTCATTAGTTCGCAAGTTCCTGGCCGCTAAAGGGGCATTAAGTGAGACGAGGACGTCCCATATTCCTGACACTGAGTGCTCATTTTCACAAGTCAAGGTTATGGAGCCAATGTAGTATGTAGGTTGAAAAAGTGTTATAGAAAAATGTGATCTCACGTCTAACATCCGTATCTATGATCAAGTTAAAGTAATTACTTGAATTTAAATAATAATAAAAAAAAAATGCAATAGACAAGAAATTAAACGAAGTAGTAACCATCAAAAAAACAAGGCTAAGAATTATAATTTTTGACAGTTCTAACTTTAAGCAACTACTAAAACTATAGAATAAAAATCGAATCTTTTTCTTCGTATGGGAAATCATCAAATGACCCCTCCCGCTCTGAGCTCTGAGTGTCAGACTTTTACTGACTAAAACCCATCATGTTTCTTCTTCGACCTTTGTGTTCCGGGGCCACGGTATCTCTTTCGAACAGTCCCGAAGCCCCGGCAGGCATTACATAATGATTTTTACTCAATTAATCACTTCGACTTGTTTATATACGGGTTTTAGTGACGGCCTAATGCCCAATGACATAATTGCTATACTTGTCTCGACACAAGCCAGTTGGCTCTTTCATATTAATTTTATTTGCGTAGTCGCGTCCTTCGGCAGTCTAGCTAAATATCTTTGGTGTGAGCACAAAGATCTGTCAATACATTTGTCTAAAAACAGTTAGTTTTTTAAAGTTTAAAAACAGAAATTCACGAGAATGGGTGTTGGGAAGTTGATTGCATACGAAATTGCAGCTAATAGCTTGTTTTTATGATGATAAACATTTATTTGCAGACGTTGAAGTCCATAGAATTAGATTTGTAAATATTGGCTTCAAAACATTATCATGAATAACAAATACGCATAATAACAAAAACAACATAATCGAAAAATATCACAAATTACATAATAATGTCATAATAGAATCGAATCACAAATAACATAAAAATAACACAATACATACACATAAAAATCACAAATAGGCATAGTAATGAATGTTTGTGCTTGTTTTTAGCTAGCGTGATGATAATTATGATACACGAATAATACCAGCCTAACAACTGCATCATATCGTCAGTGAAGCACATACATCGTAATAGATAGTGTTAACTATACTAATCACTGTCACCATTATCTATACTAATATTATTAAAAGGAAAGATTTGTATTTTTGTACGTAACGAATAAACTTAAATTCTAATTCGATTTTAAAAACATCTTTCAGCGATGGATAACTACATTATCAGCGAGTAACATAAACTATTTTCTATCCCCGTACTCCCACGGGAACGGGAACTACTCGGGTGAAACCGAGTGACGTCCGCTAGTTATTAGACAATTCCCCCGCCGCGTCTGTCTCTCTGTTCCCGATAAACGCAAAAATTATTGAACGGATTTTCATGCGGTTTTTACCAACAGATTGGGTGATTCATGAAAAAGTTTTAAATACAGGATGTGATCCACCTCATCACAAAGCCGTTAACCAAGCATTCTGTACATCAAACTTAGTAACTTTACGCAAAAAATATTGCTGGGAAACAACTTTTTTTTTGAGGTTATGAATCATGCTTTGTGGTAGAACTCAATGTAACGCACTTAAAACATTGTGCTGATGGATGGATTGAATAGTACGGGGGTCGTGGAGGTGTTAAAATAAAAGTTAAAATCTTATAAAAAAAACTTATAGGTATTGAAAAAAAATCTTGTTAAAAAGTTGTAACTTTGACCCCCCATATCTCCGTAACTAGAAGGTTCCCAGGTATGGCGTGGAACAAAAAAATGATCGCAATGATGGGGAGAACAAGTGCCTTTTGGCTTCGTGAAAAGGTGTTTTACACCCTTTATATAATTTGTCAAGGTTTTGTGTAAATTGGTAGAAATCTTACTAATAACATAAATGCAAAAGTTCGTGAGGATTGATTGATATTTGTTACTCTTTCACGCAAAAACCGGATTAATACTTAACGGATTTGGATTTTTGGCACACAGTTTATAAGCTGGTATAACACATAGAATACTTTTCATCACGGTACCATCATCATATCAGCTTGGAATCACCCATTGCTGTGTATACTTTAAAGGCCTCCCCTTTTTAACCGACTTCCAAAAAGGAGGAGGTTCTCTATTCGACTGTATGTATTTTTTTTTTTTTTTTTTTTTATGTATGTTCACCGATTACTCGAAGACGCCTAAACCGATTTGAAAAATTCTTTTTTTGTTTGAAAGGGTATACTTCCAAGTTGGTCCCATAGTCGCCAAGTCGGGATCTGATGATGGAATCTTGGTGAAATCGAGGGAACTCTTCAAATTTTATAGGATAACGTACAGCAATTTTGGTATTTTCTACAACAAGTGAAGCATTTGCGTTTGATAAGAACCATTCTACCATCAGATCTGATGATGAAGCCAAGAGTCACGGAACTCCATAATGAGAAAATGTATCCTAGTCGTGTTTGGGCTTGTTGTAATTGTAACGGTATGCACTTTCCATGTGAACCACTAAAAAGTGAAAAATAAAAACTTTTTTGCAAAAAATAAAACCGACTTCAAAAAGAAAAAGTGAAAAATAACTTTAGCTTCTGAAGTCGGTGACAAAAAAATTAAATCAATCATACAAACGTCACCGACTTCAGAAGCTAAAGTTATTTTTCACTTTTTCTTTTTGAAGTCGGTTTTATTTTTTGCAAAAAAGTTTTTTCTGCTACACTTGCCGGTTCTGTGCGTCTCTTAACAGGTGTTTCCCGCGACTTTGACGTCATAGACCCAAGGAGCTATAGGATGGAAGTATCTTACTACCCTTGAGGGACAAATACAGAATAACACGCAAGTGAAGCCGCGAACATAAGCTAGTTCTATCTAAATGTATTTTTTTTTAAATAGGAAACCCGACCAAAAAAAAAATAACCAGTCCGAAAGTTA
The DNA here is from genome assembly GCA_950022955.1 of Xestia ashworthii. Classification (NCBI taxonomy): domain Eukaryota; kingdom Metazoa; phylum Arthropoda; class Insecta; order Lepidoptera; family Noctuidae; genus Xestia; species Xestia ashworthii. The sequence goes on from OX465573.1 coordinate 7,684,413, forward strand.
AATTATCAATAAATATTTGACGCGTATTTTTTCTTTTGTTATATCAACCAAAATTGTCGAAGAAACGACGCTTTTAAAATTTTCAATACGTCACGCCTACGTGGTTTAGTAGTATTAATTAAGCGAGTTACGATGTCACGGCCGTCTCCCGAGTTTTGATGCGTTTTATCTTCGTCAATATTCATTGATTTACAAAAACAAATTACAACAAGCCCAAACACGACTAGGATACATTGTCTCATTATGGAGTTCCGTGACTCTTGGCTTCATCATCAGATCTGATGGTAGAATGGTTCTTATCAAACGCAAATGCTTCACTTGTTGTAGAAAATATAAAAATTGCTGTACGTTATCCTATAAAATTTGAAGAGTTCCCTCGATTTCGCCAAGATTCCATCATCAGATCCCGACTTGGCGACTATGGGACCAACTTGGAAGTATACCCTTTCAAACAAAAAAAGAATTTTTCAAATCGGTTTAGGCGTCTTCGAGTAATCGGGTAACATACATAAAAAAAAAAAAAAAATACATACAGTCGAATAGAGAACCTCCTCCTTTTTGGAAGTCGGTTAAAAATACGTGTCCATTATTTTCTAATAATCTAACTGACGGACTAAATAGATTTGCATTTTTTTGATACTGTCGTTATGCCTATTGGAAACCAACCAAATTGAGCAATCATTTGCAACCATTCAAGTCACAATTGTACACAAAGCCTAATAATCGTATCCGCGTGGTTAGAATCTGATAAACGAATCCAGGTTGAGCAGTATAGCGTATGACTAGTAATCAAGATGTTATCAATGCTATTTAATAGCATTAGAATATTGTTATATGCTTATGTAGTATCGTTTTGTGGAATTGGGACGCAGTGTAGTATGGAAGTAGGCAAGTAGGCTTTAAAGGACGATTGGGGTGTGGTTTCTTGAAATAAAATTATGTGTTACTAGCGGACGTCACGCGGTTTCACCCGCGTAGTTTCCGTTACCGTGGGAGTACGGGGATGAAATGTAGCCTATGTTACTCGTGGATAATGTAGCTTTCGAATGGTGAAAGAATTTTTAAAAACGGTCCAGTAGTTTTTAAGCCTATTCATTACAACCAAACAAACAAAGTTTTCCTCTTTATAATTTTAATACATATTAGTGTAGATAAAAATAATAAGTATATGGAACTGGAGAGAGTTAGTTTCAGTTTCCTGTTGGGTAATTTGGGAAAGAGACAGTTGGTTGTTGACTGCACTTGTTGATTTTTGTCGCCCTTTATTTTTTTTTTTTTTGTTTTTTTATACATGTATGTACATAGTTTTATTTTAGATCTGTATAGTATACTAGCACTTCACCGAATTCGTCCGCGAAAATTGTGATAGCTCGATGTCAATATAATTTATGTCATAGGCTATAACCGAGTACATAGGGAATTTTTAAAAGGGTTTTTCCTACTATTCTGATTAAAATATCATGTTGTTACGTGCACAGCATTCTGGAACTCCAATTTTAATGAAAAAGGTTCAATCTCCTAGTTACAATCGTTCTTTCTCGGGAAAAGAGGCTTTATATTAAAAAAAGTGTTTACATATTGGTGCTCGTGACTGTACTCGGTAAGGACGTAGCTTTCTAATAGTATATGATTTTTTTTTAAATTTAGGTTGTGAGTGAATCGTAATAAATAAAAAAATAAATGTTTCATTTTTATAATACTTTAGAGTTGATGAAGACAATGTATATAAAAATGTATACAAAACATTTACCAAAAACCACCTACCTACAAAAGAACCACTCAAACCCTCACAATCACGCTAAGATAAAACACAAAACATACATTACATACTTATTCTCAAACTTCTTATAACTTTGCCATTGATTACCTAATTCTTATTGTCAGTGGTCAACAACAAATAAGAAACTTTTGTCGCCAAACAAGAACAAATCTTGCAAGTTTTGTCGCGAGCGACGGCTTCGTTGTAGTAGGTGGGTAGCAGAAGGCCAGTTTTTTCATAAATACAGTGAAAAGAGACAAACACCAGACTTATTATAGACGACCCAAATGGTGTAGTGGTAGTGAGGCTGCCTTACGTTCTTAGAGTCCCGGGTTCGAATCCCAGTAGGAGGAAATGTTTTTGTGATGAGCATGGACATTTGTTTCATAGTCATGGATGTTTATTTGTAGGTGTATTAAGTATGTATTTACAAACAAAAAGTATATACAGGGTGTAAACCACCTCATCACGAAGCCGTTAACCAAGCATGCTGTACATCAAACTAAGTAACTTTACGCAAAAATAATTACTCTAGACAACTTTTTTTTTTGTGGTAGAACTCAATGTAACGCATTTAAAACATTGTGATGATGGATGGATTGAATAGAACGGGGGTCGTGGAGGTGTTAAAAGTCAAAATCTTACAAAAAAAAAAACTTGTATTTAAAAAAAAACTTGTCAAAAAGTTGTAACTTTGACCCCCCCATATCTGCGTAACTAGAAGGTTCCCAGGTATGGTGTGGAAGAAAAAAATGATCGCAATGATGGGGAGAACAAGTGCCTTTCGGTTTCGTGAAGAGGTGTTTTACACCCTTTATGTATTGTATCAACTATCTAGTATCCACGACACAAGTCTTGCTTAGTGTGGCACTAGATGGCGCTGTGTGTAATGTCCAGCATTATTTATTTATAACTACTACGTATAGAAGTGACACTAATTCCCTCTACATTTTTTTTTAAATTAGGCTATTTTGCCCCACTGCTTGATAAAGGCGTCCCCCATTCCCATCCATCTTTCCCGTCGTTTTGCCTCCTCTGGCTGATCAGTCAGGAACGAGTCCAAATCGTCACGCCAGTGTTTTTTGGGCCTGCCTCGGTGACGATAACCGTCTTCAGACAGCTCTACCTAAAATGCTAAAAAGACTCCTAACACAGCGGAAAATGGCTTGTTCTTCCCGTATTTGCGATCACTTTTTTGCTCTGGCTCTGATATTGAAGGTTAATGTTCCAACTTTTTCACACATTTTTATTGATTTATTTATTTATGTATATGTCACCGTTAAATTGTCAAATACGTTAGATTGTAATCTCTGTAGCGATATTGTATACTCTCGAAAAATCACTCTCGAACAGTCAACTGAACATACGGAAGTATCTCTGCCCCCATAATCGAGACTTGGGGCATCCCCCCGTTATGTTAGTTAGGTTCCTTTAAATCCTGCACTCGGGAATAGTGGCCCCGCGAAGTGGGTCTCCGTCGACTACGCTTTTTAGGGGAATATAAAGTGTTTTAAGGTTAGGTTATATTAATCGGTATTTCACAGGAATGGTACATTATCTTTTCATGAGAGTGGTACTATTGGGCAAGGGGGACCCCTCCTTCCCTCAACACCGCGTAAGTTGACTACCATCGCATGCATTTCACGAAAAATAATGCGTTTTGTTGTAAGCAGTATGTTCGTTTGACAATATTTCGAGAGTTTACAATCTCTCTAGTTATTTTACAATCTAACGTGTTTGATAATTTTACGGTGAGGAAAACACAAAATACTTATAAGGACCATACATTAACATAGAAGACCACAAAGGTACTGCTTATTTCAAAAGAAATTTCTTCCAGGAGACCTGCGAGACATCTGTCGCCCCCAATCCCGTACTATTCAATGCAATCATCAACACAATGATTTGAGTGCGTTGAGTTAGAACATTGAGTCCTATCGTGAAAACATGTTTTTTCATCATCCCATACGGCTTCCAGAAGAGTCTGTTTACACTTTGTATTGCCCCTTCTGAGATTAAAGCATTAATATTATGTAATGTACAATCTAACAAGCTATTTGGTTTACATTTTACAATGTAATTTATGGGTTAAAGTGTAAACCAAATAGCTTGTTCGACCGTACGTATTTTTACTCTTGTTGAATGGAGGCAACCTTCTGTATACCTATTTAGTTAGTGGCACGGTTTGTCCTCACGACGAATTCCCTCCGGCGGGATTAGGAGTTCTGATCCTATAATAAAATCGGTCAACTGTACGATCTGTTGTTGGATAGATGGATTATACGCGTTTTAGTTTTAATGTTTGTTTATTTACAAGATTTTAGTTACAATAAGCGAATTCAGAAAGGTCAGATAAGCATAGTTATAGCGACTGGCGTGGGTGACTGGAGGTGGATTACTGTGTTGCCCTATTTCTTACCAGTCGTGGTTACTTTAAGAGTTAATTATTTTCCTTCAAGCTTGTTTTCGTCGAACATCATTGTCTCGGCGTTTTTCTGGTGGTCGTCACTGTTGAATCTGGCTTTCAGGAGTTGCAGTGGTTCGGGAATAGTGTGGCGGGTTCTCACAAAAAAAAAAACAAGATGGCGTGCATGTATGATTGACGTGAACTAAGCAAAGAAGCGTACTATAGTTTTTCTAACCTTCTGGATGAAAAAACTGTGGGTTTATTTTATGTTTGATTGCGAATTATTGAAAAGTTCACCAAGGCTTGTGGGAGCAGAAAATTTCAGACACTTTCATGGTATATAACCATGAAAGTTTTTACTGTACTTGTATAATACAATATACATACTTTTTAGAAGTAGACTTTCTTTAAACTATTCAGAATATCTTCTTTCGGCCCCGTGTATGTATCGTGAGGAGTATTTTTATAACTGATGCAACCCAAATCTAAATGTTTTATTTCGCATAAGCCTAGATGGGCACTTATAAAACGTCGAAAAAGGTGCACGGTTCGCGTTGATCTATTCCATGGAGAAGAACCGGCCAGAAACTCCATGGTTACTCTTTTCAAATCATTTGGTATTACAATTACAAAATTATAAATTAAATCAGTTTCAAACTAGTTCCCATCATTTATATCTGGGGTAATAGCAAAACTACTTTGCGAAACTCACTGTGTTGCGTGTATTACTGTTTTACCAAATCAGAATAACGGTCAATAAAATCCAAAACAAAAATTACAAACTTTCAACATTCCTTAGAATAAGAAAGAAATAATCGTTGAAGTCAATAATACAAAGCACGCAGCTTTAATTCCCTCTAATAAGAACGCCCAAAATAAATTCTACAAATAAATTAAAACATAATACATTGCTTGTTTAAACCACTTTGCTCAAACAAAAAGCCGTATTGTCCCATCAATCGATACAGTACAATTTGTAATACTCGTAAAGAGGTCATTACATGACCTGACCTCTTTGCTTATTTACGTATATTATTAATCATAGCCACGACCATAGTACGGTGAACTCATTTTTTGTGTTTCATAACAACGGAGTTGTGACTTTGACAAATTATAGACGTGAACTGAAATGAAACCACTGAATGTACAGTTGGACAAACGGATTGGTAAACAGGATCCTAACTTGCAACTAACCGTCGTATAGTGTTTGCGTAGCATCTTGCTACGGCGTAGTATTCTGCTACGGCGTAGCTCGTAGCTGCTTCTTGGACCTTCATTTTTCAAGTAGTGATGCGTGTGCACTAAGTACTTGAGTTGAGTTTTTGGCATCGCTCTTCTAATTATGTGGTTTAGTAAGTAATATAAGTAACTGTGAATTTTTCTAAGGTTCATAGATTATGAAAAATTTTTACTCATCAAGTCAATGAGCGTCACTGTTTACTCATGGAAACGGCCGAACTATGACGATTCTGGCAATGCTTGTAACAGCCTTTGTCCTCCTTCTCATTGCGTATTCTGTGAACAATGAGAAGAAAAGGTATTACTACGTAACCTGTATACCTAACTCTTTCGTCGAGTGTACATTAGCTATTAGGCACAAAGTACAAAGCATCGGCTATTTTCGGATAACACGAATAGTTCCGAAGTTTTTGGCATGATGATTCATGATGCTTATTAGAAAGAAATAAACATTATTTTCGTGAGTTGAACACCAAGATGCTCTAGCATTGTATACCTTACAGCCTTTGCTTAAAGACTACATTGCCGTGATACGACTTTGCTGTCTACCCAGCAAAGTTAGCAAGCGTCATATTTTAATGTTTTAATATTAGAGTCACAATTGTAAACGATTACGAGTTAGGAAACTACTAAACTAGCTATTTATTTTCTAAACGACGCAAAAGAAGAAGGTTCTTAGAAAGCTAATAAAATTTCTTATTCTTAACTCATCGGGCATATTAGTTTTTGTTCTTTTGTTAGGTAATTAATAGACATGCGAAAAAAATATTTACAGTCATTTAACTAATCAGGATGGCAATTCATCTACATCTACACTAATATTATAAAGAGGAAAACTTTGTTTGTTTGTTTGTTTGGTTGTAATGAATAGGCTTAAAAACTACTGGACCGATTTCAAAAATTCTTTCACCATTCGAAAGCTACATTATCCACGAGTAACATAGGATATATTTTATCCCCGTACTCCCACGGGAACGGGAACTATGCGGGTGAAACCGCGGGACGTCCGCTAGTAAGAAATATATTTAGTGTTACTCATTAATCTTACCAAAAGTTGAAAACCATATTTTACTAACCGACTTGAAACGACGAAAAGAAGGAGGTTATCAATTCGTTTGAATTTCTTTTTTGGGTGTTTGTTTAGCGATATTTTCGCAAAAAAAAAACATCCAATGCTTAGATAGATTACACGCAGCAATCACGACAGATAAGTTGTCTATCATTGAAGAATTTCCTAAAAATGGAAAACATGAAAACCTTTTTTATAAAAATTAAAAAAAAAAAGTTGACTTGGTATAAAACCGATAACAATATAGTTCCCTGACTTTACAACCCCATTCGTAACGACTCAGATGAGAAGACACGAGTGGAGATACTTGAATATGATCTTGAGGCACCCTGGTAATCAGCCCTGCTATGTACCACTTCATGCACTATTCTAGGATACTTCAGTTCGACCAGATCATCATCTGCTTCGACATTCCCAACAATATTGGGGTCGGCTTCCAGTCTAACCGGATGCAGCTGAATACCAGTATTTTACATGGACTGCCTATCTGACCTACACAGCCCAGTTAATACTGAGTAATACGATACCACTTGGTAAGATTCTACAAGCAACATATTAGCATCATAGTGTTTTATTTTTTTAGTCCAATCAATAGATTTTTTGTAAATCGATCGAGACCACTCATTTCGCACTAGTCGGCCCGCAGTGATTGACGTAACAACCATTTCATCATTAACATCTCTGGCGGAGCGCTTAAGTTCATCAGCATTATGCCATTAGAAAAATCCGTCAATTCACTGATGTAGATACCGGTAGACTGGTCTATTTTAGTGACTTCCATAGTATAATGTCTTACGGTATTTTGCTATGGGGACGGGCTGCTGATATTGAGTCTATATTTATTCCGCAGAAAAGAGCCATCAGAGCCACGGTGTAAAACACCTCTTAACGAAGCCGAAAGGCACTTGTTCTCCCCATCACTGCGATATTTTTTTTGTTCTACACCATACCTGGGAACGGAGATATGGGGGGTCAAAGTTACAATTTTTTGACAAGTTTTTTTGAATACAAGTTTTTTTTTTGTAAGTTTTTGACTTTTAACACCTCCACGACCCCCGTAATATTCAATCCATCCATCAGCACAATGTTTTGAGTGCGTTACATTGAGTTATACCACAAAACATGATTTATAACCTCAAAAAAAAAAGTTGTTTCCCTGCAATAATTTGAATGCCGCAGCCATGGCTTATTTGAATGAATCTTGCTACATTGTTCTCACACAATAAATATACCATCTCAAAAAAACATTGATTTAAAAAAGTGTCCATGGAGTTTCTTGCCCGTTCTTCTCCATAGAGATCTACGCTAGGGAATGGACAACTACAGTACTTTCACAGTTTTTATGTCTTGTGACTGGGACTGTAGCTACATTTAATTTTCATCTTTGTTTCGACAATTCAAAAGTGCCTGTGTGGCCTACTTGAAATAAATGCTTTGATTTTGATTTTGACTTCGTAGTGCAAGCTGATTAGAACTTTATTCTAATAGTATTTTAAACGCAATTTGAACCACCACAAAAAGAGTTCCTAGTTTAGCTCATGTAGTCGCCATAACGTGCTTTTAGAGACACGGAGGAAAGTTGGTATGTAAGGGTAACAACTGCTCAATAATAAAATGGCTCTCTGGCTTTACAACCCCATTCGTAACACGAGTGATTCTTCAATGTGCGCCCGAAGCACCCTGGCAATCAGCCCTGGTACTCAACTTCATGCACCATTCAAGTATACTTTAGTTCGACAAGATAGACGATAAGAATACAAATACCTACGACAGTCCTTAAACAAAAGTTACATCCACAAAAATGGGTACATTCTTCTTGCTGGAACGGGTTGGCTTAAAACGAACTAAACAATGTTTACGAAGTCAAAACAGGCAGACCAAGATTTACACAAATAGCAAAATAACTTACCTAATTCAAACGTTTGGTCCCTAAAATGTCACCTCAAACGCTGACTTGTACCAAATCCATCCCCGTTTCTGGCGTAACTAAACAATTAGTATGGATAACCCAACTAACACTTATCCTACCTAGTGGTAACATGAAAAACAAAATGGCGGCCTTCTGAATAATCTGTGCCTTCCTACGTTTGATTGCATTTGACGAACCGCCGAACAAAATCTTTGGCTTATGCGACGATTGACTTCGCACCTTGTGCTTTGGGTGTTAAGGTCTAGGTTTCCTTGGGGGAGACAAGAGAGTGCTGTCTTAGATAACATTGGTAGAACAATAGTAGGGTAAAGTTGAATAGCGGTAGAATCAGTAGACTGTATCAAATTAGATGAAAACTGATCCAATTGGAAGTTTATCTTGATTACTTCATGAAGGGCGTTGAAAACAGAGGTATTTATTTTCTTAACAGTTTGTAACGTTGGTAACAGTTCTCATTATTTATTAGATAATAACAACCATCCGGGTCGATCTTTAGGTTAAGCTGCGCTTGTCTAGGTTGGTCCGTGGATGGGTGACCACCGAAACGTCCCTTTTATTATATTCACTGTGAAATTTTATAACAGCAGTCTGCTTTACTAACTCCAGGTACTTAATAGTCCATCCACGTTTCGCCAGTTATGTTCAAGTCCCATGTAATAGGAGACAAGCCTTTTGCCATCAACCGGACACGACTTCAGACTCCATGGCTGCTACTAAGAAAATGTTTAATGTAAAAGAACTGTGCGGTCAGGGGACGCGGATTCGGAGTTCATGAAAACGACACCCATGAAGAAAATACCGAAAATTTTCGCCGGCGCCATCTTGGATTTTCATTTTGACCACCACATTTTCATTATCAGCGGCCAAAAAACCACGAAAATGAAACGGTATTGTGGGTCTATTTGCGCGCTTCACTCCTCGCCCATTCGACCCCGCCATACCTTATTAACAATATTATGATTTATCCACGAATTGACAATTTCTACTAAATCGCACTACCCGTAAGCCGGGTTAAGGAAATACGTTCCAAAATAAAACCTTATTACACTTTGTCCGCCCTGGGAATCTAAACCAGGACCTCATGATCAACAGTCGCGCTTGCGACCACTAGACCAACGAGACAGAAAAAAAAACAAAAAGAAAAAAAAAATTGTTAAGGTTAAAATTGTAAAGAGCTGTGGATTTTGTATTAAATAAATAAATAAATAAAACAATCAATAAATTCGATGATTAAATCAACTACATAGCTTGGAATTTTGTGTCGCAGTTCGTAATTTTTGCCGATATCCTACCATACTCGACACGTTGGTTTATAATTTACCACCATTCACCCCATAAAAACTGTCACACTTGAAAATCCCCCACAAACAACCCCCAAACTTGAACCAAAGTTAACAGTTAACACTCAAAGTAGAACTTCTGTTGTGTTTGCAGAACTACTTCCCTGATTAGTAAACACGGTGCGCGTCGGTGACGGCTCGTCCTAATGATCAGCTAGTCAACAGCGCCCGTTTGATTGTCTTGTGTTTATCGCGGAATACTCGCCACACATACATAATTTCATATTCATATTCATATTCATATTCATTTATTTGTCACCTATGGAAAATAAGATGTACGTAGATACTCGTATATATGAGAGAAGTATGGCAAAGTGCAAGATAATCTACAAATTCATTCATTATACTATAATTTACCTCTGTACTAGACTGCCTCGTTGGTGTAGTCATAGCACGCGCGACTTCTAAACTGGATCTCATGGGTCCTGGTTTCGGTTCCCGTGTATGTCTGATGGGTTTTTCATCAGGAATTTCTCAGTAGGTGATGTTATGTAATGTTTGTTTATTGTTCAACTATTGGGATTTGGGATTGTTGTTTTTCCCCATACTCGCAATAATACAGATAGGGACCTAACTTTTAGGGATATGCGTACTGATATCAAGTGTTTTTTTTAGTGAATCGCGAATCAAATTTTAATCAACACACAACAGCTGGACACTGACCTGAAAATGGCAAAACACGTAAGAGAATCTGAATTTTGCGGGCTACTCTGGTCCTTTTACTATAAGCACATAATTATTTACTTATTTATTGATGTATCAGTTACCAAACATGCAGTTTATGTAGAGTGTGAATCCTATTGACAGTCAGTCAGTCTCACAGAAGGGTGTATCAAAATTGACCTATTTCAATCTACAATAGAACCTTTTATCTTCGTTTAAAAATTGTCGGGGTCAACAACAGACGCTGATGAACATCGTCATAACGCCCTTGGGCGATGGTCACGCGACAATTCGTAAGTTTGTGTAGATGTATTTTATTTAAACGTATTAGTATTTAGTATAAGTTTATAATAGGACTATAAAAACTCAAAGCTTTTATTTACCAACTATGAAAACACTGTAGTAGTCCTTTCAGAAAAGGCATGACAACAGTATAAAAAAAATTACAAATCTATTTAGTCCGTCAGTTAGATTATTGAAAAATAATTGACACGTATTTTTTGTTTTTGTGAATCAATGAATATTGACAAAGATAAAACGCATCAAAACTCGAGAGTGGGGGCTCGTGACGTCAGAACTAGCAAAAAATTATACCTAGGCGTGACGTATTGGGAATTTTAAAAGCATCGTATCTTCGTCAATTTTGATTTACGTAACAAAAGAAAAAATACGGGTCAAATATTTTTAAATAATCTACTTGATTAGATTTTTATGTCGTCTACCCAATGGCTCATCATCATTCTGTTCTCATAGCGAGTTCCTACGAAAGTAGAAATATTGCTTGTTACTTTTAAGTATTTTATTGATAATGTTTTTATCAATCTTTATTGGAAATATGTTTCTTTAACTGGGCTTTAAATTGGATTTTCCTAAGTTCTTCTTCTTCTTCGTATCGTATCGATTTTCCTTCCAATTTCACGGTTTGGGCCCAGTAGGTGGCCACGTTTACTGCAGCTGTAGAGGCGCTATTCAGGTCGTCAATACTGCAGGTAAACGGATTTTCCTGTAATAATATAAGTATATTTTCTTTTCAGTATCAAATATTTATATATATTAATAACTTGCAATATTCGATTCAATAAGTACCCCACAATATCATTCTCAAAGTCATGATCAATTTAAATCACCAACTGCAAACTCAACCCCAGTCCGTTCACTCAACCCTTACTGAAAAGCTACACCTGTCAAAAAACCACTCTCAGTCCGCCCCTATTATATTCATCGATATTTACTTCACAAGCTATCGAAATAAATAATTAACTAGCACCATTTTGACGTCCTACTTGAACTTAATAATCGTTTGCCACTTTAATAAATCGAGGTAAACACGCGACCGACTCACGATTTACAAAGTTAATTACAGGAGACTTGCTTTATAAAAAGAAAAGAAAGTGAACACAACGTCTTGACTATGATTTGTTGGGTTCAGTATCAAAAGGGTTCTAACGATGGGTTTATTTAGTCCCACTGTCCACCTCTTGCTTGTCCACCCCGGGTGGACAGTATCACAACTTTTAAAAGGTTTGACCCTACAGGGTGTAAACAACCTCATCACTTGCTGTACATCAAACTAAGTAACTTTATGCAAAAATGATTGCTGGGAAACGACTTTTTATGGGGTGAAAAATCATACAAAATCAATCTACTTGCAAAAAGAGGAGGTACCTAATCAATTCGTCAGATTTTTTTTTGTTTGTATTCAGCTATATCTTCGCCAATTTTGAATCGATTTCGATGATTATTTTTTTGTTTGGAAGAAAATTACTTTACAGCGGTCTCGTTTAATTTGGTGAAGAACTGATGCTGATCTTCGGAGATATACAATGGAACTCATAGAAAATCGGTCGTGATTGCTGCAATCGCTTGAATGTTTATTGTTTTCACAACACCATAACTTAATTTACACAAGAATTTTCTCTTGATAAATAAATCGAACTTATCAAAGGCTGGCGCGGTTATCGGCCTCGGTCATAAGGACGTGCAGTTCTACGTTCATTTCCAAGTTTTTTTTAATCTTATTGAATATCTTGTCATTTACAAATAAGATCAACGGCTGGTTAAATTCAAACTTTTTGAATTTCTTTTTTAATCAAAAATTAATTTTTAATGTTGTACGAAATAAAATGCGTGGAAACTTAAAACTTATTGGTTTATTGTAAATATAATAAATACAGTCAAGAGGCAAACCGTTTCACGTAGCAATCAGAGAAGAAGAAAAAGTATTGCCACAACACAAAAATGGCATAAAAAGTGTTGCGAAGTTATAACTAAAATTATTACTACTTTCTAACACTAAAAATAACTATATGTTTAGACTGTCCTAAACAAATATTATTTTACTCTAAATACCTACCTCCATCACATCTGAACTATTAAATGCATTCAATGACACTTACACATTTCATTTACATTTGTGTAAATCATGATTTTTCACTCCAAAAAACTCTTTTCCAGCAATAATTTTTGCGTAGATTTATTTAGTTTCCTGTACAAAAGCTTGCTTGATGGGTTTGTAAATGGTCTGTTTAAACTTTGTAGGTATATACGAGTATATATTGTTAGGAAGAAATGAGGTTTTGTGTATTTTATGTGCCTCGTTATGATATTTTAAACATCTTCACTTCTGGATGCTACTTTTGATACTTTTACTTTCTACTTATGATATGATACTTTTGACTACTTCATCAAAATTCAGACCATAGTGCTTATGACTTCTGATTATAATGACTTGAAATAACGTTCATTAAGGTGAAAGCACCAAAGTAGACCGCAAAATTATGTTGATTAAAATATGATTTGCAACCGTAATAAATATGGTTATTATAATCACTAATAAAATAATCACTAAAAAACAAGTGAGAAAAAGTCTCTCTATGGGATTAAATGAATTAAAAGGGTTTTTATCGATAATTTTAATGACTACATCTGAAAATACATACGTTTTACGGGCTTCCCCCAAGTGTGGCCACATTGACCGGTCCCATGCGACTCCTACAGCGGATTCCCGCAACCTTCACCAGGTTATCGGTCAACCTAGTGGGAGGCCTTCCAACGCAACGTTTTTCGATTCGTGGTCTCGTTAATCATATTCAGTTCAAAATAAAAACAAAACAAAAAAACGTAAGAAAAGAATGTCGCGAGATACAATGGTCTACGAGTACCTTAAACCAATGCAACATCATCATCATCTGCATAGCCTTTTCTCAACTATGTTGGAGTCGGTTTCCAGTCTAACCGTATGCAGCTGAATACCGTATTTTACGTGGAGCGACTGCCTATCTGAGCTCCACAACCCAGTTGGTACTGGGTAATACGATACCACTTGGTAAAACTGGTTGTCAGACTTTTTTGGCCCACTGACTACTTGTAACGACTGTCAAAGATCTACATAATGACAGTCGGAACCAACGGCTTAACGTGCTTTCCGAGGCACGGAGGAAACTCGGTATGTAAGGGTCACCTATCCACATACCAACCTAGGCAAGCACGGCTTAACCCTAAGATCGACCCGAGCGGCTGTTTTTTTAGCCACGAGCTCCTATAAACCAATGCAACATTATGCTGCTTTAAATTTTACATTAACAACTCAGTCACTAAGGTTTCCAACGAAACCTTAGTGTTTGTTTAGGCAAGTTAGAGGTAAATCGAAATTACATTTCATAGTGCGTTTTATGCTGAGTTCTCACAGTTGAATGTTTCAAGCAAGTAATGAGAAAATAGTTCCGTTCTTCAGTTTAATTACTTGGCAGATTATATGTTAACGTGTTGTTGAAAGTTTATTCAAAGCTTTATAATTTAAATGAAACTGCATTTAAATTGTGAAATAATGGTTTTTGTGACAATGAATCTTGAAAACCAACCGGTTGCAATCATGAAAATGGTTTTTCTGTTATTGGATCTTGAGTTTTCACTTAAAAAACAACGTAAAAACGTACTTACGTAAAAATTCTAATTACTTATTATATTTAATTTATATTAGCGTATTGGTTCACATTACATCGTATATAAAACAACAGTCCACAACCCAATTACACACTTATTTTTATTATACCCAAAAATCATAATTCCCTAGTACAAAACCACCGAATCACGTCCATTTAAGTCACATGAAAAACCCATAATTCTGACACATTTGGGTTAAAAATGACATAGTTAGATCCCCTAATTTCGTTCGCGTGCCGATATAAAGATTTCTTTATCGGATTAACGCAGTGGTTCTCAACCTTTTCTTGATCGGGGACCGTTTTGTTGACTTTCACGTTAAATGAGACATAAGTTTCAAAAATAATAAACATAATAAAACATGTTAAATCCCCAAAGGGTTATACAGAGGTGTACATAATTTATAACATTTTTTTTGTTTTTCGTATGAGAAATCATCAAATGATTTCTCCCACTCTGGGCGGAGCGGGAGGGAGTGTCAGACTTTTACTGACTAAAACCCATCCATGTTCCTTCCTCGCCCTTTATGTTCCGGGGCAACGGTATCTCTTTCGAGCAGTCCCGCAGCCCCGGTATTATTACACCCTCAATTCATCTGTTACGATAGTATTGTATTGTATAACGGGCTGGTGTCCGCAAATCCACGTCAAAGTACGTATAATCCACCACGCGGCCCGGTGCGTGTTGGTAGATGTCACATGAAAAATGTTTGGTTCTAGGACATGCCGGTTTCCTCACGATGTTTTCCTTCACCGTTTTGAGAGCAGCGGTGATGAAGTAAACATCATCTGTTACGTTTAAGTCCCATATAATTGAGGGCGAGCCTATTGCCATCAACCGGGCTTCTACTGATTGTAAAACCCAATAACACTTAGCTCAACACGGGAATCGAATCGAACCTAAGACAAGATAGTAATTTGTTGCACGCTCACCTGCTGAGCATAAGGTGCTGGGTTCAAGTGCCAGGTCGGGCTGTGTTATTAGATTTTTCCATCAGAAATTTCGTTTTGTGATGATCCCGGATGATGGCAATATAGGCCCGTTCCTTATTATGTAGGACTTAAACATATCTGGTGCAATGTAGGGGTACTGTATGCTATCTTCGCCTAACTCTTCTGGGAATAATAGGGTAACTGAAAACTGGATATTTAACATGTTTACTATGTGTTTCCTCTCCCCCCAGACCGCAGTATGGTGCAGAACTTCATTTTCATTGTTTTTGTTTTACGGGAAGAGCGAGACAGCTCCGACACAAGTACTATTGTAACTTACTGGGGCTACCTCAGTTTATGTCAATGTTTGAGAAGTAATAAATATTTTTGTGTTTTGTTTGTTTAGAGGAGTTCGTTGCTAACTTGCTACACAATAACAGCCGCTCAGGTCGATCTTTAGGTTAAGCCGTGCTTGCCTAGGTTGCTCTGTGGATGGACCACCCATTACATTCCGAGTTTATTCCGTGCCTCGAAAAGCACGTTAAGCAGTTGGTCACGGCTGTTGTTTGTAGATCTATGACAGTAGTTACAGGTAGTCAGTGGCCCAAAGAGTCTAACAACCAGTCTTACCCAGGGGTATCATATTACCCAGTATTAACTGGGTTGTGGAGGTCAGATAGGCAGTCGCTCGATGTAAAATATTGGTATACTGCATCCGGTAAGGCCGACCCCAATATAGTTGGGAAAAGGATAGGCATAATATGATGATCCGGGGGCTGCGGGACTATTCGAAAGAGATACCGTGGCTCCGGAACGTAACGGAAGGAACATGGATGGTTTTTATTTAGTAAAAGTCTGACACTCCCTCCCACTCCGCCCAGAGTGGGAGGGGGGTCATTTGATGATTTTCCATCCAAAAAAAAGAAAAGATGATTATGTTCGCGGACCATAGGTTGAGAACCAATGAGCTAACGTGTATAGCCACTGGTTCGCGTTTCTTAGTTTACTTTCAGCTAAATTGAACTCTTTTGTTGGGGCTATATTTTGTCCAGGCTATTGTTGAGAGGCACACTGGCCCCCGGGCTATTGTGTGGTTCCGTTAATTACCTTTTTTGGGGTTCCGCTGTGGTTGGATTTTGTAATGTGATAGTATATTTGTTGGGATATGAGCTGGAATAATCCGAATACCAGTGCTTGCTAATTTTTTTGTGAAGCAAAATAAAGGATAACTTAAGGATTTATTTTAAGGGATCGTTCACACCAATGCGTATAATCAGCCGCCGACTGTGAGTATCCAGTACAAAATGTATGAAAGATTTATTTCAGCCGCCGACTGATTCGCTTTTATTTATCAAACATTTGCGAAATCGGCGGCCGACTATACGTTTGGTGTGAACGATGCCTTATGTAGTAGTTTTCCTACAAATACACACAGACATACATACATACAGTAGTAATCTGTTTTTCACAAGAAAGAAAATATTGCAATCTCACGTGAGTAAACATTACATTTTGACAAGTGGAGAAAGTTTGTTATTGTAGTTCGAGGCGGTATTAACACACGAGCCGTAGGCGAGGGTGTTTTGGAGCCGAGAACTGCAATAACAAATGTTCACGTGTATCAAACGACGTTTTTCGATACACCTTTGAAGAAATAAAATAAAAGAATGTAAAATATTTGTGTCATAAATTATTACTAGAGACTATGATTTATATTTTATTTTTTTACGCGCTTTGCTTTTGCCAGGTTGAAGGACAAGCAAAGGTATGAAGCCTTTATACAGCCTGATATAAAAAAAAGATGTTTTTTAGGGTTCCGTAGCCAAATGGCAAAAAACGGAACCCTTATAGTTTCGCCATGTCTGTCTGTCTGTCTGTCTGTCTGTCTGTCTGTCTGTCCGCGGATAATCTCAGTGACCGTTAGCACCAGAAAGCTGAAATTTGGTACCAATATGTATATCAATCATGCCGACAAAGTGCAAAAATAAAAATTTAAAAAAACATTTTTATTAGGGTACCTCCCCCAGACGTAAAGTGGGGAGCGATTTTTTTTTTAATTTTGACCCTGACGTGTGATATATTGTTGGATAGGTATTTAAAAATGAATAGGGGTTTTCTAAAATCATTTTTTGATAATATTAATATTTTAGGAAATAATCGCTCCGAAAGTCAAAAACAATGTGTCCCCCCCCCCCTCTAACTTTTGAACCATAAGTTTAAAAAATATGAAAAAAATCACAGAAGTAGACCTTTATATGAACTTTCTAGGAAAATTATTTTCAACTTGATGAGTTGAATAGTTTTTGAGTTATATAGCACTTTTTCAAAAAAACGCAAATGATAACTTTGTTTTTCATACAAATACTATGAAAAACAAAGTTATTTTTGCTGACGAAAAATGTTGGTATTTTTAATGGTCTGGGAAGCTACGGAACCCTACAGTGAGCGTGGCCCGACACGCTCTTGGCCGGTTTTTTTTATATGTTTTTGAATTAGAACGCAAATAAATGTTAATTTGTTTATAAAAGTAAACATTATTTTTAAATAATCATGTTTATCTATGATATTGAATTTATAAACACAATTTGAACATTCAATAAGTGTTTACGCCGTAAAGACGTAGATCGCTTTGCCGATATTAAAAAAAAACATTCACCTCTGACTATAGGCATTGAACCAATTTGGACTAAGTATAGGTATAGTTATCTGTGGCAATTTTACTTTCCGCACACGTGTGGAAAAAACTTTTTTCCAAAAAATAAAACCGACTCCAAAAAATTGATTTAGGTCATCTTTCTGGTGAACATGGACCAAATTGTCACCGACTTCTGAAGCTAAAGTTATTTTACACTTTTATTTGTTTTTTGGAGTCGGTTTTAGTTTTTGCAAAAAAGATTTTATTTTTTACTTTTTAGTGGTTCACTTGTGCTTACCCCTTCACAGCGCAGCGTAGCGGCGTGATGTTATGTTATGAACTGGTGTGAACAATAGATAGACATGAGATTTCAGCAATCCCAGTCCATTTGCTATTATTTGTTGAGAAGTTCCGTTGCCTATCTCCGAAGTTCTTCATCAGATCTTCACCAAATTGAAATGGGACCACTTTGAGAACGTATTCTTCCAAAAACTACCCAAACCACATCAAGTGTGCCTATAAAATTTGAAGAGTTCTCTCAATTTCTCCAGGATCCCATCATCAGGTCCCGACTTGATGATTATGGGACCACCTGGAAAGTATACCCTTTCAAACAAAAAAAGAATAATTCAAATCGCTCCAGTCATCTTCGAGTAATCGGGGAACATACATAAAAAAAAGATTCCGACGAATTGAGAACCTCCTCCTTTTTGAAGTCGGTTAAAAATATCAAAAACGCACGTGTGTGAAATACACTGCATTTTCAACCTAATCGTAGTGCGAAAAGAACCAGTTTATGAGGAAGTGTATTGAAAAATAGTTTTTATCTCACTAAACTGACTTGTTGGTCATATAAATACCACCTTTTTAATACTTTATACATACATAGAATTAGCCACTGCTTGTAGCTTCGCTCACGTTTTAAACAGAAATTAACCCACGAGAACGTTTCAAAAGTAGCTTACGATACACAGGGCTAATGTAGCTTACCGTTAGCCAAGGATTTTTCCGAATCGGATCAGTAAAAGAAATATTACCCCCTTTACAAACTTACAAACAAAATAATGTAACCTCCATATAATATTAGTACATGTCGCCCGCCGTCATCCGACAGCAGCCGAAGATTGCTGAGTGGTCGGAGGCGCCCGAACAAAACATTCCCTGCCCTCACTTATCCTATTAGTCTTCTTTTTTCTTTGCAAGTACTTATCTAGTGGTCAGGCAAAGGTGTATGTGTCACCGTAAAATTGTCAAACACGTTAAATTGTAATCTCTCTAGCGAGGTTGTAAACTCTCGAAATATTATCAACTGAACACACTTCTTACAATATAACGCATTATTTTTCGGTGGATTGTAATCTATCGAAGAGAAACCGTATTATTTTGAAATGCATGCGACGGAAGTATCTCTGCCCCCATAATCGGGACTTGGGGCACCCTCACGTTAGGTTAGTTAGGTTCCTTTAAACCCTGCACTCAGAAATAGGGGACCCGCGTAGCGAGGCTCCGTCGACTACGCTTTTTAGGGGAATATAAAGTGTTTTGAGGTAGGTTATATTAATCGGTATTTCTCAGGAATGGTACATTATCTTTTCATGAGATTGGTACTATTGGGTAAGGGGGACCCCTTCTTCCCTCCCTCTCCTCCACTGACTTCCATCGCATGCATTTCACAATATTACGGTTTCACTTCGATACATTACAATCTAATGAAAAATAATGCGTTTTATTGTAAGCAGTATGTTCGTTTTACAATATTTCGAGAGTTTACAATCTCTCTAGTTATTTTACAATCAAACGTGTTTGACAGTTTTACGGTGACATATGCCCACATTTCACCAGTTATGTTTATAAGTCCCATTTACACATCTGCCATAGCACTGATAGCCTCGTGACATGAACCTCGGACTGCAAAGTCATAGGTCTTGAGTTCAAACCCAAGGCACGCACCTCTGGTTTTTCGAATTCATGTGCGTATTGTATAATTATCACTTGTTTCGGTGAAGGAAAACATCGTGAAGAAACCAGCATGCTTGTGAGATATTTCTTGACGGCATTTAAGTCAAATAAGAGACACATGGGCGACATAAAAACACCCACCTAACGACACGACAAAGAAGGACCTCTGCCTAATCCCTTGGGGATTCCAGGCGTGATGTTATGTACTTATCTAAATACCAAAATAAAAACAGCCACAAAAATATTATGTTAATAACTTGTCTAACTAAATAGTCGTACCTATTTACATATTTAATACAAAGTTAGTAACTTCTTTAAGACTTTGTAAAACTCAACGACATTAAAAACATTGTTAAAGCTAAACAAGTAACGCCATCTAGTAGCTTTGCCCCGAACCCATTGGTTGGGTAAATCTCTGAAGTGTCAAACGCAGTTTTACATAGTAACTATAGCCATCTATAAGTTGGTTTAGGAAACTTAAACCACTAGCTCATTCCACTAAAAATGGGATAAAATTTTAGGCTCTCCAAGTGGCTATTTTACAATAAATAATAATATTTTGAAGTCGGTTAAAAATATCAAAAACGCACGTGTGTGAAATACACTGCATTTTCAACCTAATCGTAGTGCGAAAAGAACCAGTTTATGAGGAAGTGTATTGAAAAATAGTTTTTATCTCACTAAACTGACTTGTTGGTCATTTACGAGTAAATACCACCTTTTTAATACTTTATACATACATAGAATTAGCCACTGCTTGTAGCTTCGCTCACGTTTTAAACAGAAATTAACCCACGGGAACGTTTCAAAAGTAGCTTACGACACACAGGGCTAATGTAGCTTACCGTTAGCCAAGGATTTTTCCGAATCGGATCAGTAAAAGAAATATTACCCCCTTTACAAACAAAATTATATATATTATATTAGGCTCTCCAAGTGGCTATTTTACAATATTATGGGAGCAATTTTACGAGTAATTTTATACCGAATGAAATTAATTTCTTGTAGTTGTTTAATATGCATTGACATCCAAATGAAAGTCAATTGCAACCGTAGGGCAATTCAAAGTTTCTGTATGTCAAACTTGTAGAAAAGAGAAGCATACGAAAACTGCATGAGTGATGTAATTATTTGGCAAAATTCGAAACTATACGAGTACGTACGTATTATGACGAATTGATGAAAGTTTGAAGACATATAATAATAATAATAATCATTTATTTCAGATTCATCCTAAGATTACATCCATATTTGTTAGTAAAATTGCGAGCTTACATACTAGTGTTAGTAATAAAGAATGTTTTTTTTTTAACCTTAAATAAAAATAAAGTAGCAGGTCCGGGTGGACTTCCCGATGATGGCGGCAAATCACTAAAGAACTGCGTGCAGCCGTATCCAGCGCGCCAGTATCGGAGAGCGTGAATAATATAAGACTGCAGCTTTGGTTTTTTGAAAATGCTTCTGCCTGAGCCAGAAATCGAAGTCGATCCCTTTTGTAAAAAAATCCTGAAAGTAATTGAGTGTTGTGGATGTTGAATATTTCATCATCATCGGTTTCTAGTCTACCCGGATGCAGCTGAATACCAGTATTTTACATGAAGCGACTGCCTATCTGACCTCCACAACCCAGTTAATACTGGGAAATACGATAGCATTTGGTAAGACTGGTGTCAGACTTTTGGGACCACTGACTACCTGTAACGACTGTCAAAGATGGACAAATGACAGCCGGGACCAACGGCTTAACGTGCTTTCCGAGGCACGGAGGAAACTCGGTATGTAAGGGTGGTCACCCATCCACAGACCAACCTAGGCAAACATGGCTTAACCTAAAGATCGACCCGAGCGGCTGATATTTTTTAGCCACGAGGTCCTCGATGTTGAATATTTCATATCGTATTAAAAATACTATTCGGAACATTTTAGAATTAGTTTTAAGTATCCATTCATCCAAACTAACACCAAAATGCGGACGCATCTGTGTTTGTAACCTTTATTTACTCTCCTTTAAATCTGAATCGAACGGACTTCTATGTGGCTCCAAGTAGACCAGAACGAGGACTTAGGAAACTTTTCATCCTTTCATAATTGATAGTCGCGCAGTCGAAACCACGGGAAAAACGAATCTCCTCTAATTCTTTACATTTTTTCACGTTTTTTACTATTAAATCTACGAAGAATTTATCTGAAAGTAATCACATAATAAGTCTTCGTATGTATACTCCGTGATTTTTTAGTCGTTTTTATTACTTTATGCTGAAATCTCGAAAAAAAATCAGCTGCTTCATACATTATTGGTCGCGTAACTCGAAAAAATGTATGAAGCAGTTGATATTTTTTTCGATATTTCATAGTCGGTTCCATAGTAAAAGTTGTTCATTTTCATGAGTACTATCCGCCCTTAAAGTAATAAAAACGACTAAAAAATAAAGTTGTATAGGGTGAATAGGTCTGGAGTCGCCATAGCAAATTCACTTACAGAGGAGGGTCATTTGTTAATAATAGACTAGTTTCCACCATCAATAAATTGCAAATCTATTTAGTCCGTCAGTTAAAGTATTGGAAAATAATGGACACGTATTTTTTGTTTTTGTAAATCAACGAATATTGGCAAAGATAAAACGCATCAAAACTCGGGAGTGTGGGCTCGTGACGTCAGAACTCACTAAAAATGATACCAAACAGTGACGTATTAAGAATTTTAAAAGCGTCGTATCTTCGTCAATTTTGGTTTATGTAACAAAAGAAAAAATACGGATCAAATATTTTTTGATAATCTAAGTGAAGGACTAATTAGATTTTTTCAGTTAACAAGCCTATTGGACCCTACTTCAGACTTTTTAGTTTTAGATTTTTCTTATTTTTTTTAAAACCTACTATCTTATTTTTAACCCTAGTTTGGGCGAAGTTGCGAGGTATTTAATCACCAATGTGTATGACTACCAACAAATAATGCAAAGAAAAAGTTTGAAAATAAAGTGTAAAAAAAATTATTATTTCCTAAACTTTGTTTAGGTAAAGTAGGGTTCAATTATTAGTAATTAATAACCTCTACATACGAATTTGCTATGGCGGGTCCGGACCCAATCACTCTGTATTAAAAAGGAACCCATACATTTCCTCCCAGATATCTCAAACCACTTAATACCCATACAAAGTAACTATATCCGAGTTAACCCAGCGTCCAGTGAAGGCTTCATTAATTACGTAACCAACAAGACGTATCGGTTAACTCTGAGATTAAACAAAGGCCGACAGTTAAACGTATTAACTGTTAGTTAAGTTAGCGGCGACTTTGACGACCGCGGTGAGAATGACAGCGCAATTTCAAGTTTGTAATATAACGCCTGTAGTACCTGAAGGGTAAGGCAGAGGTGTACGTATTGTATTGTAACGTATTGTAATGTATTGTAATGTATTGTAATGTATTTTAATGTATTGTATTGTATAACGGGCTGGTGTATTTTGCGTAGGGGTGGGAAAATTCACTCGATCCACCCCAACTCCCCGAGAAAGGCCATCAGCGCCCCGATGTTGCCGACAATCTCGCGGAGAGTACCTGTGGGTTACCGAAGTACTTTGCCATGTATGTTGCAACCACTGGGCAGTGCAGAAGCACGTGAGCTACTGTCTCGTCTTAGGTTGTGGTGAGGTGTACGGAATAGTATGCACATTTCGTCAGTTATGTTTAAGTCCCTTGTGAAAGAGGGTGCATCGAATGGGCACGAATTGGAACTCCACGGCTACTACTGATAGATTGCTGATGATAAAACTCAAGAACACATACGAGTTACTGTCTAAACTGACATAACTAACGAGCCAAACTACGTTTGATCTGCGTATTATAATGAGTTTTTTTTTCGGATGGGAAATCATCAAATGACTCCTCCCGCTCTGGGCGGAGCGGGAGAGAGTATCAGACATTTACTGACTAAATCCAATCCACGTTCGTTCCTCGCTCTTTATGTTCCGGGGCCACGGTATCTCTTTCAAGCAGTCCCGCAGCCCCAGATCATCATCAACCTAGACTTTCCTTAACTATATTGGGGTCGGCTTCCAATCTAGCCGGATGCAGTTGAAACCATGCAGCATTTTACATGAAGCGCCTTCCTATCTGACCTCCACAACCCAGTTAGTAAGTACTAGGTAATACGCCACCCCTTGGTAAGACTGGTTGTCAAATTTTCAGGCTACTGCCTACCTGTATACGAGTAAAGCTTATCAATATTAAAACTATCATAGCTGATGGTCATGTGAACCAAATAAGTTGAGAGAGAGATGATCTAGATACGGATCACAAAACCTGGTTCAAGGTGGTGTAGGAGAAGTGTACCTGGAAGGATATGGGGAGGCTTTTGCCCAGAAGTGGGACATACAAGGCTATTGAAAAAAAAAAGCGCTGATTTTGACGTTTTACAAATCAAAACCTTTAATTTAATTTAAAGTATCTAGCTTCTGTCTAGCTCTAATGTTGAAAACATTTATATTTTAAACAAAACTTAAACTAAACAGAGTGTATACGAGTTCCTAGGATACGAACCAGGTGAAAACACAAAACTTACAGTATCCGGTATCTACTACCCTCATACTACTTAAATCCTTCTCAAAACTTTACCTACCCTCTGAAAATATTTGAATTTTGAACTCAGTATAGTGTTGTGAAAGTTATCGAAATTTTTAAAATACACCCAACTTATGCACAAGTTTTATTTGCTCCTAGTGTTGTTACGTTCAAAGTTTTATCGATAAACTCGGTAAGTTTTAGAAACTGTAACCTGTATATTTTGTACATTTTTCATTTGCATATATGAGAGTTTTGTTTTATTATCTTTTGGAAAGTCCATTGACCTGAAAGTTTGGTTTATTTAATTTAGTACCTTTTCAAATTACGGGCGTGACTTTGGTCTCATGGGATCTCAAATGGTTAGGGATAGATAGTTAGCAAGGGTTTTCAATAAGAAACCTCTTTTTTTTAAATTATTTTAACTTTACACAATACTTCCAACATACTTTAATCCAGGAGTTGACAACAAGTTTGCTTTGGTCCTTGTCAATATACATCAGACTAGCGGACGTCACGCGGTTTCACCCGCGTTGTTCCCGTGCCAGTGGGAGTACGGCAATAAAATATAGCCTATGTTACTCGCTGATAATGTAGCTATCCATTGCTGAAAGAATTTTTCAAATCGGTTCAGTAGTTTTTAAGTTAATTCGTTACATACAAAAATTAAAAAATACAAACACATTTAATAAATCTTTCTTCTTTATAATATTAGTATACGTATACTATAGACTATAGAAGTAATAGTTGTCATTGATTTTTTTTTAGCTTGTTTAGGAGTTTTTAAAAGTTAGTAAATTGATTATTTTGTACCAATTTTATTGAATCACAGAATTATTTGAACATACCATCGGGTCACGATCCTTATTATATCTTCTTTAAAACATAATAACAAGCTTTCAATGCTTATTTACAAGACACCAAAGTGTATCTCCTATCATTAGGAGTTTTCCTTACACAGTAATTAGGTGACTCCGGTTATCCGGTAGTCAATGACCTGATGATCAATACCTCTGAAAGGTGACGGTTAGAGTGAGACAGAGCATAATAGTACATTATGGTACAAGTGTGTAATGTTGGTGATTACCGCCGAGGCGCCATTGAGAACCGAGCCGTTAGGCGAGGTTCTTAAGAGAGCCGAGACGGTTATCATCAACACACACGTGTATCATACGACGTTTTTCAACACACTTGAGAATAAAATAATACTAAAAATAACTATAATTTCAACAGTGAAAACGAGTTGTGAATTTTTTTTCGCAATGGCGGGAATAATTCATCAGTTTTCCTATGCGCGCGCACGCGCATCTAACAATGGCGATCGCCCATAGACTAAAAGAATGAGGTTCCTTTTTTTTTGGCTTTTCGCGGATAGCGTTTCAGCCACGTACGAAATGGGGAATTCGAAGTTTTATAATTAAAAAAAAAGTAAAAAAAAAGAAAACAAAAGTTGCATTTGAGTGATAGTTTTATTTATTAAAAACTTATAAGTTGAAATTATCTATGTAGATACGAAGTTGTATGAAATGAGCAAGCAATAGGTACATTAATTTATTTGTACTATTGAACACGATCTTTTTTTTATCGAAACTTTTTTTAAGAACAAAGCAATTCAACCAATAAAATAAAAAAAAACCCTATAACTCACTTGTGAATAATAGCAATGAAAAAGTCACAGTTTGATTACAGGTGTCATTATGTGCCTAATTGCGGTGAAATTAGAGCCACTTTATGAGCAAGTGTGTTGAAAAAGATTTTTACTTGTGAAAGATTTTTTCTTGAGTTAGTGGGGGAAAGATTAAAAAAGTTTTTTTTTTCTTAAAACAAATTAAAAAGCGAGATATGATTTCGCGAATTACCCAATAAATCAATTAATGTTTGCTCAGTAATTAAATAAAATATCAAGTGCACTCCTATAAATATTAATCAAAGCATCCCAGTAGTTCAAGAGATAATCAAATCTAAACAAAACTCACTAAAACCAACCCTCAACAAAAAATATTTATAAGAAAAAAAAAGCTGCGTGAAAAAAGTACACGCACATGTCACCAATATATATGTAAAGCGCCGTTGTGTGCGTCAGGTATCCGTCACCGTTGGATAAATATCTCAAGAGTGGGAACCCTGCGCGAAACGTGCCAGCCTAGCTCGCTGCAGTAGGGCGTCGTTCATATAGACACCGAATATTTATTTAAATGTCATTTTATTAAGCGCCATCTTAATTTTAAAAAATTTTGGTGACGTCTGCGTTTGAAGGTTTGGTTGACTAGTTTTGGCGGGAAGATAGTGTTCTTTTTTCGAAATTTGTTTTGTTTTTTGCAGTGTTTTTTTATTGGTATATACGAGGACTTTTAAATCTTTTTGTGTTAGAAATAAAAGTGAAGAAAAACTAACACGACGAGATTTAAGAAAATACTAAGAAAAAGGTTAAGAATTTGCTGAAATAATATGATGAAATAAAAGAAACTGTTGTGCATTCAAAATTAGGTACAGTAAACATCAAAAAGAAGTTGTAATTTCCATGAATGTCATCAGACCTAAAAATATCATCAACTTTTACGAACTCGTAGATAAAAATACGAGACTATTTTTATGACAACAGCATAATTCTCGTAATAGAACAAAGCGTACCACTAAAAAAGAATACCGAGAACTCATTGAATTTTATGTCACTTTTATTAAGTAAATAAAATTTTATCTGACAGAGCCTACTTCGGTAACCGCGGCTTAACAAAGTACGCATACGGCAATGCCTACTGCGCATGTCCGTGCCTCACTCATTCCGGACTATTTGTTTTGTCGTTACACTATCAAAAAGCTTCGGATTGCTGGCATAGTAGCATCTTCCTTGCTAATTGGGTGATATCCGAACGTTCCTTGGCTGTCAAGCAGCCTGTAGTGTTGTGTGCAAGTGTGTGCGTATCCGACCGCGCGGAATCAATCAGCCGTCTGTCAAGAGTTCGCGCCAATAGTTGATGTTTGGCCGCGTGCGGCCGCTCGTTCGGAATTTGAATAACTTGACGTTTCGTGAGTGCTCTTCACCGGTGATTTGTGGTTCTTGTCGGGTAAACATTCGCACCTGTGCTATCCGCAATACGCCAGCTGTAGAATCTAACATAATTCCCCTGTATCCTCAGACTTTAGAGACATAACTTCGAACTTTTAATTTAAAAACATTTCAAATTAGTGTTCGCCCAGTTTCAAAACTAAAAGTCTTCTTTGCTGACTCAAGATGAATATAACGTCTACGACGGACGGTGAGTATGAACTTTTTAAATTGCGAACATCTGCAATGTAAAAGTACATAATTGCTTGCATTCCCTAGATGCGCACCTCTGCGGAATTCGCTGCACACACTGAATTGAACTTTAAAACTGCCGCATTAGGACGAAATTTTATCAGCAGCTGTTTATCATTTCTTTTAATCGTTTGAGCTTTATTGTTGTGGGAACAAGGTTGAGAATTGTGTGTGAATCATGTTAGCTGTCATTAGGTATGGTGATATATCTTTGCGCGTTTCTGAGCCTAAATGAATGTTTGCGTGTGTGGATGTTCAGTGTGGTTGGGTTGCGGTATTTATTATTGTTTTTAGTCTGAAATTGCTTTTGTCAGGCGAACGTTATATTTTTTGAGTAAACTTTGGAACATTAATGACTTTATTACGGGATCTACGAAGAAAACGAGGTCGGAATAGAAGTGAGGGTTCCTACTTTGCTACCATTGCAGATTCTGAATATTTAATGTCGTGTCTGACCATGTTGGCCGGTTCTAGTTCTATTACTATGCAAGAGGTATAGGTATCTGAGTCATTAGTAATCCATTAAAAGATGGTAGGCTTGCAGTAGATACATTATTTATGATAATGAACGCAGATTGCGGTCGAAAGGGGGGGAATACATTGACATTGACATTTGTTACGAATGAATACTTGATAGAATGTACTGCAGGCCTGTGTCACAGTGTAGGTGAGAACAGAAGGCTGACTTTTCAGCAAGGGGTTTCATGGTTCCATCATATCATCATCTGCCTAGCCTTTTCCAACAATGTTGGGATTGGCTTCGCGTATTTAAATGGAATGATGAAATCTAAACGAACTAAAGAACATCAAGACACAATTCCCATGGATGCCTGTGATGTTTACATTTTCCATTGTAATTTGCATGTTAAAATGTAAACCAAAAAGCTTGGTCGACGGTACATCATAAAAAGTTTGACATAATCTAACCACGTGTTGGTTGGAACATTTTTTTTAAAATTACCGACATAATTTTCAACGCTAGGGACTATGTCCTAGCTAGTTCAACCCGTGTTTATTCGAAAGTGTAAAAGTCTACATCACTTCTTTTTTTTGTAATGTTTTTTTTCTGTACAAGAACGTTTAGATTATCTCGTAAATGTAAACAATAAGAAGTGATAAGATAAAGTTATACGAGAAAGTTTTTTTTTAGTGCACAATTTCAAAGCCAATGAAAGTCGTTATTTAGAATAAATTAGAGATATGGAACGTCGCGGATTGGGACTACTCTATCTATCTGTTTTGTGGTTTGAACTGCAGTATCGGGCGGGGAGACACGAGGCTACAAAGTTTGCAAGATTATACCTTCTATCTGCAAGATGTTATTCTATAGTTTGATGATGAACTCTTAGCTTGCTACCTAGCAAGCTAAGAGTTTTCAGTCATCAGGTTGATTGTTGAGAGATCAAATGTTTTGGTGACTGTGAGAGTCGTGGTCTAGTGTGAAGACTCCAATTATGTTTGAAGATTTTCATGAATGTCTGATTTTAATTCATGTTCCTATTGATGAGACACAGGGCTCCCATCTATGAGAGGGAATGGGCTATCCACCACGCGGGCCCAATGCGGATTGGTAGATGTCTCATGTCTTCAATTTTTTTCGTTCCAGGACATGACGGTTTCCTCACGATGTTTTCCTTCACCGTTTTGAGAGCAGAGGTGCGGACGTCTAGTTAACATTTACTTAGCGATGTTATTAAATGATGGGCGATTACCTACTGTTTAAAGTGTCTGCCTACGTACTATACCATGACCGTATTATAATATCAGTTAAACCCTATGTTTTTTGTTATTGAAACAAACCCTTTCATTTGATTCCCATACCATATGAATGCGTACCATATTTTCAAATTCAGAATGACGTCACCATGTACTGTCATCCAAAATTCCAAACTAAACATGTGTGCAAAATTTTAGCCCAATCGGGAAACGGTAAGGTCCATGTTCACCAATAAGATGACGGTCTGATTATCTAAAAACAGCTGTTTAAAACACATTTTTGTATGGGAACATGTCATAGTGACAGCTGTTTTTAGATAAACAGACCGTTACCTTTTCGGTGAACATGGACCTAAGTGGGTCAAATTTACGGTCTATTTTTTTTATATAGATTTAATTTCAGGTGAAGCTAACAATAGCATTGGTTTAAGCTTTCACGGTTTAAAACTAAACTTATATACGATAATATAAGTTTAATAATAGCATGTTTAAAATGTGTGGCGGGGACTTTCGCGAATGACGCAGCGCTATTGAGGCTTCCTTCCTTTCTTAGTGTCCCGGGTTTGAATCCCGGTAGGAGCAAATGCTTGTGTGATGAACATGGACATTTGTTTCCTAGTCATGGATGTGTTTATATGTATTATAAGTAAGTATTTGTAAACAAAAAGATTATCAACTGTCTGGTGACCACGACACACGCCTTGCTTAGTGTGGCACTACATGGCGCTGTGTGTAATGTCCAGCGATATTTATTTATTATTTTTATTATTTCATTGAGAATCACGTGGTAAGGTACGGTTTTAAGTACCTATAAACAGTTATAATACCTTCCTGTACAAGGTTTTCCAAAAAAACAAAACGATACCTATAGGTAGCCCCTTATCAGTGAGATTACATTAGATTTTATTTTTGGGGGTTTTCTCGCGACGTTTTCCTTCTATCCGTTTGGTCTTAGTGATAAATTGTGTACTTCCTTCTGGGAAAAACATTAAAGTGCCGGAGTTTGAACCTGCGATATTCGGAGTTGAATTTTTAGGGATATTTTTGTGGGTGTAATATTACAACTTCAAAATTGCTAAACGAGGCGAAACTGAAAGGCACTTGTTTTCCCCATTATTGCGATTTTTTTTTTTCTAGACTATGCTTGGAAACCTATTAGTTACCGAGATGTTGGGGTCAAACCAACTTTTTCATAAGTTTTTTGCAATTAATGTTTTGAATGTAAGAACTTTACTTCAAAAACTCCACAATCTACTATTCAATCACAATGTTTTGAGTACGTTACATTGAGTTTTACCGTAAAACGTGATTTTCACCCAAAAAACAAGTCTAAAAAATTTCCCAGCAATAACTTTTGCGTAGGGTTACTTGATTTGATGTACAGAATGCTTGGTTAACCGCTTCGTGATGAGTCTGCTAGCATCCTGTATACCATTTCAACATTTAGATACTTGTGGCGACTGAGTAAGTGCGACCGCTGAGCATGAGCTCCTGGGTTAGATTCCTAGGTCGAAAAAAGTATTATTGGATTGTTTCATCAGGAATTTCTCTGTAGCAGCCACGGAGTCTGGGTTTGAGCCGGGTTGATGACAATAGGCTCGCTCCCTATTACTTAAACATAACTGTCGAAATGTGGGTGTACTATCAGGGACACTTCTGACTAACCCCATGGGCATTAAGGACGTGATGTTACGTTATGCACACCCAAAATAGCATAACATTTCAGCATTCGATACTTGTGACGACGCCGATAACCACACTTGTTGGCGGAGCCGCGCGTGCGTAAAAATATGTTAGGTGAAGAGGTGTCGACGGCGCGTTTGTGGTCCACGCGCGTCTCAAAGATGTGTCAGCGCAACGAAGGTTCCGAAGCCTGCCGGGGCTGCGAGACTGTTCGAAAGAGATACCGTGGCCCCTGAACATAAAGGGCGAGGAAGGAACATGGATGGGTTTTAGTCAGTAAAAGTCTGGCACTTCCTCCCACTCCGCCCAGAATGGGAGGAATCGTTTGATGATTTCCCATCCGAAAAAAAAGGTGAAGAGGTGCCTCTGATGCGTGCACGCTACGTACGCTGTCAACTGATCCCCAAGAGACTGGCGGGGCTGCCACGTTGTATGGCAACACTGAGCTTCTGGCCAAGGTAAAAGCCAGTCCTTGGGTCACGGGAAGTGTCAACTAAGCGTTTTGAAATTTTCTTAAGTTTTTTATTCGTTACAAAAAATAATATTGTTACTGTGTTCACTGTCGCATTAGATAGTCCAGATGAGTCCTAATGACAGTCGTTAGATGGAGAAAATAAATAAGTGGCGAGAAAATGTGCCTAACATGACATTAATGAATACAGCTTATAACTTTGCCTTACTGCGGCATTATATTTTCTCAT
The DNA here is from genome assembly GCA_950022955.1 of Xestia ashworthii. Classification (NCBI taxonomy): domain Eukaryota; kingdom Metazoa; phylum Arthropoda; class Insecta; order Lepidoptera; family Noctuidae; genus Xestia; species Xestia ashworthii. The sequence goes on from OX465573.1 coordinate 7,716,247, forward strand.
ATTATGTGCGTGTTGTCTCTAAGAAGACATGCTGCCCAGACTCCAAACAAATTGGGATATCGGCAGGGGAAAGACGAAGAATTGTACGAGTCAATGCGCGGTGACCACATGTCGAAAATACATATTTTAAATATCATCATTCATTATCATTTCAGCCGAAAAACGTCCACTGCTGGACATAGGCCTCCCCCAAGTATCACCACATTGACCGGTGCCGTGCGACTCGCATCCAGCGGATTCCCGCAGCCTACACCAGGTCATCGGTCCATATAATGAGAGGTCTTCCAACGCAACGAAACCCCGAGCATAGCCCTCTCCATATTCAAATATAAATGCAATAAACATATCAGTCAGATTAAACTATTTTACAGAGCTTTACTTCAATTTAAAGATTTCCGCCTCTAAAGAAACACCTGTGATGTAACGTTCAAACATTTCTAAAAGAAAACATGCTATGACGGTCCTTGCATCTACTGGATTGTAGAGGTCAGATAGGCAGTTGCTCCATGTAAAATACTGGTATTCAGGTGCATCTGGTTAGACTGGAAGCCGATCCCGACATAGAATTATTATGGGACCACCTGGGAAGTATACCCTTTCAAACAAAACAAAAAAAATCCGAATCAGTCCAGCCATCTCTGAGTAATCGGGGAACATACATAAAAAAAAGGTTCCGACGAATTGAGAACCTCCTCCTTTTTAAACTCGGTTAAAAAGGCTAGGCAGATGATGCTATCCACATATCCAAGCCCATATTTACTTCCACTTCTTATACATTTTCCCAAGACTTTATGGAGCAAGAAAACATAATAATTCCATATAAGACTAAAAGATTTGACCCTAAGCCCCATGACATAAACATTTTTATGATATTTCATATCACGTTGGTAATGATGAGTGGCGTACCGTGCAGATACGCACGATTATGTGCGTAGACGTGCGATAACGTGCGAGTATTTGTGAAGACGTGCGAGTATTTGCGGGCACGTGTGAAGCTGCCTTTACGGCTTGACGTTAGCACACTATAAGTTATGAGGTTGTTGGAAATTATCATCTCACTTTAGTTAATAAGAGTTATGTGTTATTGCTGTGTTACTGGTCCTATCTTACACTTGTATATTAGATTGGCCATACATACGGCACTGCTATGATAGGTATGTTGCCATCAGCAGGGCCAGTTAGATGTTGCCTTTTTTATTATATTTTTGTTTTATTATCCTTTGTGTGTTGTCTGTAGTTATGTGCACACTCCACATATGAGTTAATGTTGCTCGAAAAAAATGTGTTTTATTTCATTTTTTATTTTTTTGTAGGAGTTGGTTTGTTGTATTTTCGTCATTATTATAACAGCGCATAAACTTCACAGTAAGCGTTTTAAGTACACAACATTTATGTTTAACTAAAACACCGGATTAGCATCGTATTACCTGATTACAAGCTCGTGGCTATATAATAACAGCCGCTCGGGTCGATCTTTAAGTTAAGCCGTGCTTGCCTAGGTTGGCAATTGATTGATGACCACCCGGTTACATACCGAGTTTCCTTCGTGCCTCGGAAAGCACGTTAACCCGTTGGCCCCGGCTGTCATTTGTAGATCTTTGATAATCCTAAGGTAGTCAGTAGCCCATTTTTTTTTCGGATGGGATATCACGCGGGGCTACGCGAGCCTACGCGGCGCTACACGGGCCTACGCGGGCTCCTATTTATGTCTGCAGGGTTTAAACTAACCTAACTAACCTAACGTCGGGGTGCTTCATGTCCCGATTATGGGGGCAGAAATCGTCGCAATCACAATTTTACGGTATCACATCGACAGATTATAATCTACCGAAAAATAATTCGAGCAGTATGTTCGGTTGACAAAATTTCAAGAGTTTACAATCCCGCTAGATAGATAACAATCTAACGGGTTTTACAATTTTACGGTGACATATTTTCGCTTCCAATTTTGATAGATAAACCTAATATATACGACAGGACCTCATCATCATCATAATCAGCCTATTAATATTCCCACTGCACTATCTAGGACCTACATATATATTATTATACAGTAATAATGAAAAGTATCATTTTTACACGATTTTATAGTACAATGTTACCTGATTTCTAGGTCAGTAATGAAAAATAAGTTAGTACTAAAGAGGTTTAATAGCCTATTAAGAACCTTCTTTCAATTCTCAAAACAAATCAAGATGGTATTCCCCATAGAATCAAATTACAGAAACAAGTCAAATAAAACCTATAATTCCGTTATTGACCAAAGCTTACTGAAACCATCCAAAAACTTCTGCTAGAATAATTTATGATTAAACCTTACTTTTACAAATTACCTACTTTAACAGAGATAACATTACGATACTTGATTTCAAACCTTACTTCAACAAAATAAAGTCTCAATTCAATTAAAACTTTTTTACAACATACTATAGGAAAAGTAAACTATTCCACACGTAATTTCAAACTTTCATTCCAAGTAAATACAGTATGTATTTGAATAAAAGTACTCGTACTATTGGTTACTACGAGCCTACGCAGCGTAGTAAAAACGTAGCGCTACGAGATGCTACGAGGCTACGTCGTAGCAAACTGCTACGCCGCGCATGCGTTATAAAGTCTCCTTGTTTTCTCCTATCTCAATAACAATTCTACGCCCTTTGGGTATATATTCACGCTTTTTGATATATAGAGGTCTTTAGAATAATATTGAATGTCGAATTTGAATGTCTGCAAGAATTAATTGCAAAGGTCTGGACGTTTTAATTAATATTTTGACTCCGCACCTAAGATAATCTAGGTATTGTTAAAACTATTCAATTTCATCAATTTATTATTGCTATGAGACTAATTGGAATTTATATGCCCGAAAATCGTATTGTTTTATCAAGTTTTGGCTGAAAATCAAGTAGTCTGCTATAGCTGAGTATGAGATTGTAGATTCGATTCCCAGATCTGGCAAAGTGTTATTGGATTTTTCATCAGTCCTAAGGGTGAACTTGTGCCCTGATTTCAATAAATTCGTCCCCTATTAGTAATAATAAAATTATTCAAAAATATAAGGTAAGTTTTTACAGTTTTTCATAAATCTTTGTCAACTTAACACTTGTTTTGAGCCTGAACTAAATAATCCTGTGTTTCAGGCAATTCAAGGTAAAATTTATTGATTAAGGAATCACATTACATGTTAATATTATTGGTACTAATATAAAAAGGTATAATTTGTTACCATCTTAACTTAGCTAAATAATTTAAAAATTAACAATACTATGAACAATGTTCACTTTAGCACAAGTAATTACTTCTCTCCCTTTGTCTATTACATGAGATTTGAACGATTTATGTAATACTAGCGTTTGTCACGCAGTTTCACCCGCTTATTTCCCGTTTCAGTGAGAATACAGAGATAAAAAGCATGTAATTTGTGGATAGTGTAGCTTTACAACGGTGAAAGATTTTTTTAAATCGGTCCAGTAGTTTTTAAGTTTATTCGTCACAAACATACAAATACTCAAAGCTTTCCTATTTATAATGTTATTATAGATACTACCGAGTTCACTGAAGGTGAATCACTTACACCATAAGGGTCAAATTATACAGACTAGAGTACGTAGACCTCTGCCTTACCCTTTAGGGACTAACAGGCGTGATAATATGCCCATGAAGTTTCAAGTCAGTTTTCGCGTCAGTCGTAAAATATATGGAAAAAAACTTGTTGGTAGGAAGGAAATATTATGTTCATAATAAATACTTTATGGATGCCATCTTTGGCCGACCCTTTACATCTTTCAGATGGTCATATTAACACCTCTGGGAATTACTTCTTGGATTATTAACTACCCTAAAAAGGGTCGTATTAAAAAAGAAAAAAAAAACATAAAATACCCTTTTTGCGTCAATGTTGTATTAGTTTTAGAAACATATTTAGTTTTGCCAAGTGCTATTTCGACCAAGGTTTCGTAAGTTCTGACAAGTATTGATGCAATTACAATCAGTCTGTAACGTTCCCACTGTTGGGGCTCAAACCTCTTCTCTCTGAGTCTACCAGGTGGTGCTGTCAAGTAAACATTGCAATCAGCTGTGCTCTTACTCAAATTAATTTTAATAAGAATGTTTTGGTTTACTACTGTGAATAGTAAATGAAAGATAAGCCTGATGTACTAAATACTTAACAGTGACAGTATTCTTACCTATAATTTGTGTCAGACTACAGACAAAATCTACTTTTAAATACTATTATGCAGTGTGTAAACAACCTCATTACGAAGCTGTCAACCAATTATTCTGTAAATCAAACTAAGTAACTGTACGCAAAAATAATTAAATAAATAAATAAATATCGCTGGACATTAACACACAGCGCCACCTAGTGCCACACTAAGCAAAGCTTGTGTCGTGGACACTAGATAGTTGATATACTACATATATACTTTTTTGTTTGTAAATACATACTTATTATACATATAAACATCCATGACTCGGAAATAGGAAAAATGTCCGTGCTCATCACACAAACATTTGTTCCTACCGGGATTCGAACCCAGGACCCTAAGAACGTAAGGCAGCGTCACTACCATTACGCCAATCGGGTCGTCAAATTGCTGGGAAACCACTTTTTTATTGTGGTGTAAAATCATGTTTTGTGGTAGAACTCAATGTAACGCACTTAAAACATTGTGCTGATGGATGGATTGAATAGTACGGGGGTCGTAGTGTGGGGGTAGGGGGTGTTTAAAGTAAAAATATTACAATAAAAACTTGTATTTAAAAAAGGTGGTCAAAAAGTTGTAACTTTGGCCCCAATCTCCGTAACTAGAAGGTTCCCAGGTGTCATCACACCTGGGACCCGAACCTGAACCTAAACAAAAAAAAAATCCCAATGACGGAGAAAATAAGTAAGCCTACCTATCGGCTTCGTTAAGAGGTTTTTTGAGTGTTAAATGCCACTACACAGTTACATATAGTTCTATCTCTTTCCCACAAACGGAAAGATCAAAGATCACTAGATCAGGCATTGGTAAAGTCCCTGAACTTTCAAAATAAACTACCACAAAACGACTGATCAATCAGAGTTCATTAAATATTTACGACCACGTGCTGTGACGTCGCTACGTGGTCGGCGTAGACTTTTCCTTTCTAATGACACATAATATATTATTTAATATGAGGTAATCCTCTAAAAGGGCACCGAAAGATAAAAGGAAGATTATTTTGTTGCTAGTGTTTTTGTAACAAGGTACTTTATCATTATATTAAGTAGGAATATTGTCGTACTAAAGTTGCTTCAATTTTAAACCGAAAAGGAACGACCATTGAAATAAATGCAAGATATTTGTCAACAATTTATTTTCAACAAGTGCTACTTACACTCATATCTATAATCAAGTTAAAGGTTTTTTTTTTCAATTAGCCTATCCCACTGCTGGGCAAAGGCTTCCCCCATAGCCTTAAAGTGATTACTTGAGTAAAAGTCATAATTGATTGAAGTTAGAACTGTCAAAAATGTAAATTCTCTTTGCTTTGTTTGAAGGTTCTTATTTCGTTTCAATTCTTTTCTACTGCATAAAAAAAAATTGCGTAAGTAATTACTTACTCCAGTAATTACTGTAACTTGTAAGAAACGGGTGTAAGTAATGCTTATAATAATCTGTGGTAACTTATAACTGGAGTTGTCATCTGTCAACTGGGTTTGCTAAAAGGTCTTCTCTTTTCACTATGGACTTCACCAAGGTCTTCTAAGTCATTGCTGACTTATTCTAGCTCAAAATGTTATGTCTTATTATCGCACCATCACGCACCATCGTGCATCGGTGCAATTAATATCATAAACCTTTTGCAATTGCAATGGTGCAATTAATATCATAAGCCTTTTGCAATTGCAATGGTGCAATAAATATCATAAGCCTTTTGCGTTTGAAATGGTGCAATTAATATCATTAAATAGATCTTCTGAAACACACACAACTGTACAAAAAAGTTTCAACAATACAAGAAAGTCCTCACCTGAAAACAACATATTTCCCGTCACTTTCCCCAAAAACTCGCAGTCCATGACCAGTACGATTACCCGGGTAATGCTGCCGGATGAAAAGTGACCATCCACCGTGCGTACGGCCGGCCGCTGAATATTTGATGATCAACCCTTCATACGCTGTAGTGATCCTCCTGTTGCTGGGCCGCAGGAGAATTAACAGGTTATATTATGTACTTGGTAAAATGATAGAGTTTTTATAAACTGGGTGTTTTGTTTGATAAAAAGTTGTCAATGTCTGTCAGCGCCACATTGTAAAAACCGTTAGATTGTAATATAACTAGCAAGATTGTAAACTTTCGAAAGATTGTCAAACAAACATACTGCTTTCAATATGACGCATTATTTTTCGGTAGATTATAATCTGTCGAATTGAAACCGTAATATTGTAAAATGTATGCGACGGAAGTCAACTGGTGCGGTGTGGAGGGGGGGGGGGACAGAGGGGCATCTACCTACGTGATTATAACACATTTAAAACCTTGGCCCAATAAAACTCGACACGTACGAGTATTCAACAACATTGAATTAATAAACCGCATATTATACTCAAATATTTAATGCCTCGGCTTGAACCCAGAGATAAATTCATAACGTTTCCGCTTTATCATTTTATTAACCAAAGCTGGAATGAAATCGACCAATTAATCCTGTCTTTTATTTATGGTAGGTAGTAATAAAACAATGGTAAAACAAATAGAGATGAAAGCGTTTAAAATCACTAGTGAAATACTAAATAGAAACTAATAGTTTTCGTACATTTTTAGTAAAGTTGGTAGTTTATTTGTTACGTGTAACTTTTTATTTACGTGAGTAACTAATTTAAATTAAATAATGTTGTTGTTGTGTTGTTTTTAAATAAGTTTTTTAAATACATTTAGAGCTTTGTATTTTCACTAACTCTGAATCGAGAGAAGTTGCTATAGTAAACAAATATTTCGTAAATAAATCGGAGGACGCTGGGGCAATAGGTTACGACCACAAAATATAATAATTAGTCCGTCAGTTAGATTATCAACAAATATTTGACCGGTATTTTTTCTTTTTTTACAGACACCAAAATTGACGAAGATACTACGCTTTTAAAAATCTCAATCCGTCACGCCTTTTCTTTTTTGTTTCTTTTTTTTTCGGATGGGAAATCATCAAATGACTTCTCCCACTCTGAGCGGGAGGGAGTGTCAGACTTTTACTGACTTAAACCCATCCATGTTCCTTCCTCGCCCTTTACGTTCCGGGGCCAGGGTATCTCTTTCGAACTGCAGTCCCGCAACCCCGGCAGGAATCCGTCACGCCATGGTATAATTTTTATCGAGTTCTGACGACATGAGACCCAACTCCCGAGTTTTGATGCGTTTTATCTTTGTCAATATTCATTGATTTACAAAAACAAAAAATACGTGTCCATTATTTTCCAATACTCTAACTGACGGACTACATAGATTTGCAATTTTTTGAAATTGTCGTCATACCTATTCTTCTTCTTCTTCTATTCTTCTTATTTATTTAACAATTCAAGCACATAGTACAGAGGCGGACTTAATGCCATAGGCATTCTCTACCAGTCAACCTTTGGGTGATGCAGAGACAAGCAGTGGTAGGCGTACATCTGAAAATAATTTGATTAATACTAAGGTAAACTACAAGAATATAATAATAATAATAATGCTGGCAACACCGTAAGTCAGATGTCGATTCAATATCACCTTTCTAATTTAAATTTATTTTAATTTGTTTTGATACTGATATACAATAGCTGTAATTTTAATATCCAACGCAACTCATACAAATATAAATTTTATAACGAAAATCACCACGAAAATCAAAAGAGGAATATTCAAAAAAATATTACACCACGAGTTGACATGACGTTTGTCAAAAGTCAAAATGAAACCGAAAATGAAAAAACCAACAATAAGCCATAAGAATGTGATATAACTAAAAATAACGACATGATTACGAGAGCAGCATCAAGACGCGCACGCCCACCACCCCCGGACTCGTCGCTCAGCTCCGCCTCGCCGCCGCCGGACCCCGGGTCACCAGTGTCACCGGTTGCGGCAGTTGCGTCGAGCTCCAGTGACGAATATTTCTCTCCGCCGACGTCGCCAACACCTGTACGTCGTGCGGGGAGAGGCCGGCCACCGAAGAGCTTGGGACTTAGGAGCCAACAGGCCCCGAGCCGGGTCCCCGCTACCGGTGGTTGTGTGCAGCGCATGAGATGGACTCAGTCTATGAACGAGAACGTCATGCGCGCATATTACGGGTCTACAGAGGGGGGAACTAACCTCACTGCGTACCGTGTTAGGATGCTGTCTGTGTTTCAGGATCTTGAGCCAACCGTCAACACCTCGGCCCAAGGACTGTCGGATCAAGTGCGGGCCATCCATCGCAATCATCTGTTGGACGACGCCACGCTTGATAGGCTGCGCTCAGAGGTACTGAGCAACTGTATCATCTTAACTCCAGCACAAACCACGGTACAAGCGTTAACTATTGATGCAACCCCACCGCGGTCCAACCCTGCTGTTGTAGAGGAGGATGATAGGGTTGCCACGGTAAGTAGCCAGTGCAGCGACCGATTGAGGAGCGCACTGGAGGATGCACTTCATGAGTATCGATCAACTTCTGTTGAACTTAGGCCCCGATTACCACGGTTACCCATGCATAAGAAAAATAGGGCGTTGGTGTGTGCCCTGGACTCGCAACTCAAGAATGTATTCGAGAGTAGCGAGGACCTCGTTGATACACACTCGATCCTATTCTGTGGGGCTGTTGCGGCATGTCGTTTAGCTAATGTCAAGTTCCCAAATTGTGACGTAGCTACTCGACCAAAACCAGCCGTACCAGCCTGGCAGCGCAGGATTGAGCGCCGTATCGACGGGGCCAGGGTACTCATCGGCAAACTATACTGCTTCAGGGAGGGCAATACACGACCACGTGTGATGCGCTTTGTGAGGCGGGCATTCTCGGGGACTGAAATCAGCCCTCAAGAATACATGTCCCGTGTCACAGAGCGCATTGACTTCCTGAAGCAGAAAGTTTATGCATGGGCGAGCCGTATTCGGCGGTATAAGCGGCGGGTTGATCGGTACTCGCAGAATCGCATGTTCCAGAGCGATGAGAGGTGGGTATACAAAGCTTGGGAGCGACCTCAGCAAAATATGACAGACGTGTGCCGCCCGGGTGATGCCGTCACGAGTTCCTTCTGGCGCAGCATCTGGTCAGTGCCCGTTTGTCATACTGAGGCTGACTGGATGCGCGATGTCGAGCGAGTGTGTGAACCTATTCCAGAAATGGCACCAATTCTAATAACACCCTTAGATATAGCCAGAGCAGTTCGTCCGTTACCGAACTGGAAGTCCCCAGGACCGGACGGACTGCATAACTTCTGGCTCAAGTGGCTTAGTAGTTCACACACTTGCCTGGCATACCAATTCCAGTCATCCTTAGAGTCTGGGTCCCTACCGCAGTTTCTAACAACAGGCGTTACCCACCTGCTCCATAAGTCAGGAAGTCCCGCGGAACCCAAGAACTACAGACCGATCACGTGTTTGTCGACGGTCTATAAACTTCTTACATCCATTTTGAGAACGAAAATTAATACACACATTGACAACAACTTTATTATGTCTGCCTCTCAAAATGGATGTAGGAATGGGTCCCGTGGTACTAAGGAGCTACTCCTCATCGACATGGCCATTAGCCAACAGGTCCGTCGATCCCGCAAGGATCTGTCAACATGTTGGATAGATTATAAGAAGGCCTACGACTCGGTGCCACATTCATGGCTCATGAGGGTGCTGGAGTTGTACAAGATAGATGCAACTCTACGCGCCTTCCTTGAGTCATGTATGGGGCAATGGAGGACGGTCCTTCGATATCCAGGATGTCGACAGATCCAGGGGAACGATGAACCTGTACGGATTAAACGGGGAATATTCCAGGGCGACAGTCTGAGTCCACTTTGGTTCTGTTTAGCCCTGAATCCTCTAAGCATACTGCTGGAGAATTCAGGACTAGGCTACCGGTTGAAGAAAGATGGTCAAGTTATATCTCACCTGCTTTACATGGATGATCTGAAACTCTTTGCCCCCAACAAATTGCAACTTATGGTGCTACTGAAAGTAACTGAAACTTTTAGTAGCGCCATCAGGATGGAATTTGGTGTGGATAAATGTGCAGTCATGTATGTAAAGCGAGGGGAGATTATGGGATCCGAGGGACTTCAACTCTCGGATTCCATACACCTAAGATCCCTTTCCTCATCCGAGAGCTATAAGTATTTGGGTATGTCGGAAGCGTTAGGCATTAACGTAACTGACATGAAACAATCGTTGAGGGAGCGTTTCTTCGGTCGCCTAAAGAAGGTATTAAATAGCCTTCTTTCAGGTGGGAACAAGGTGCGCGCCTTCAACGGTTGGGTCATGCCGGTTTTAATGTACTCTTTCGGCATACTCAAATGGACTCAGACCGAATTAGACGCCTTGGATAGAAGAGTTCGTACACTGCTGACCGAAAACCGGATGCATCACTCACGATCATCAGTGATGAGACTGTACATCCCGCGGAAGTGCGGGGGTCGAGGCTTTTTAAATGCGAAGACCCTCCACAACCGCGAGGTGTGCAGCCTCAGAGAATATTTTCTAAAAGCCGACGTGGGTATGCACCGAGATGTGGTCGCAGTGGACAAGGGACTCACCCCGTTGTCCATGGCTAAAGAGAACTGGCGCAAACCTGTAGTACTTACTACCGATGACCGCAAGAAAGAATGGCAGGGCAAGGAGCTTCACGGGCGCTTTTACCGGGCTCTTCATGGGCCCGATGTAGATTTTCTAGCGTCCGTGTCCTGGCTACGTTTTGGCGACCTCTTTGGGGAAACTGAAGGTTTTGTTTGTGCGATTATGGACGAAGTTATGTTGACGAACAACTACCGTAAATATATTATGAAGGACGGGACGGTTGACGTGTGTCGGGCATGCCACCTTCCGGGTGAGTCCATCAGACATATTATTTCTGGTTGTTCGCGTCTAGCTATCGGCGAGTACTTGCACAGACACAATCAAGTAGCCAGGATTATTCACCAGCAACTTGCCTTGAAATTTAATCTTGTGGAATCAGAAGTACCGTACTACAAGTATGTGCCCGACCCAGTTCTCGTGAAAGACCATGTCACGCTGTACTGGGATCAGTCTATCATTACTGACAGGACTATTGTCGCCAATAAGCCTGTCATAGTGGTGATAGACCGATCAGCGCGCCGCGTAATGATAATCGATGTTACTATCCCTCATGACGAGAACCTCGTGAAAGCTGAGAAAGAGAAACAAATTAAGTATCTCGACTTGGCACACGAGGTTCGCGACATGTGGATTGGTCGATTGTCGTGACGGCCAATGGCCTGATAGCCAAGAGCCTCGACGAACATCTGTCGAAGCTCTCTTTAGGCGGCTGGATCAAGAGCCTGATTCAGAAGGCAGTACTCCTCGATACGGCTCGCATTGTGAGGAGGTTCCTGTCTCTGCAGTCCTAACCACCGGTAGCTTGGACCCTGCTCCCGATACCGGTGGACCACTATTTTTTATGTTTTTAAATGTATTTTTTAATTTTTTTAAGATATATTTAAAAATGTAAATGATATGTTTTATAAAATGAATAAACGAATAATAATAATAATAATAATAATAACTGGCAACACACGAGTCAACAAGTCAATAAAATTTCACTAAATTTTTTTCAAACAATTTACTAAATATAATTATAATTTCAAAGAACCTGCTACCAGCCCCCTTTTTATAAATACAACAGTTACGGAATAAACATATAAACAGCAATATACTATCCATTTTTACACCATGAAACGAAAAAAAACTGTGACACGGAATGACATGTGTCATGAGTGAGTGAAAACGAAATGATCAAAATATTATGTAAAATTAAATTACGACTATGTTGACCCGAGCCGCTGCTCGACGCGCACGCCTACCGCCTCCGGACCCGTCGCCGCGTCGCTCAGCTCCGCCTCGCCGCCGCCAGAACCCAGCCCCATCGTGAGTGCTGTGACACCGGCCGTGGCAGTTGCGTCGAGCTCAAGCGACGAGTATTTCTCTCCGCCCACGACGCCACCACCTGCTCGTCGACGGGGAGGACGCCGGCCGCCGGACGGCTTAGGACCTCGAGGCCCACCGGCTTCTGATAGGGTCCCAGCTCCCGGCGGAAGTGTGCAGCGCATGCGATGGACGCAATCGAATAACGAAAACGTCATGCGCGCATACTATGGGGCTACAGAGGGGGGAAACAACCTGACCGCGTACCGTGTTAGGATGCTCTCTCTGTTTCAGGTGCTTGAGCCAGCTGTCAACGTGTCGGCACAACGACTGTCGGATCAGGTGCGAGTCATCCAGCGTAATCGTATGTTGGATGACACCGTACTTGATCGCTTGCGAACTGAAGTGCAGAGTAGCCGTGTCACGGCCACGCCGCCGTCGCAGGCTGTGGTTCCACCACAGTCTACCGTAACAACACCATATTGCGATGGTGACGTGAGTAGTGACATGGTTACTAATGTAAGTACCCAGTGCAGTGAGGATGTGAGGAGTGCTTTGGAGGGTGCGATTCGGGAATATCGGTTCATGACACCCGAACTTAGACCACGCTTACCTCGTTTGCCCATGCACAACAAAAATAAGATGCTGGTGGCTGTTCTGGATTCGCAATTGTCAAATTATTTTGATAGCTGCGAAGACCTCACCGATATTCACTCGATCCTGTATTGTGCGGCCGTAGCGGCATGTCGTGTAGCTCATGTTAAATTTTCTGATGACAGAGCTACACGACCAAAACCAGCCGTACCGGCATGGCAGTACAGGATTGAACAACGTATTGGTGGGGCCAGAGCACTCATCGGCAAATTGATCTGCTTCAGGGAGGGCAATACTCGCCCTAGGGTGATGCGTTTTGTGAGGCGGGCGTTCTCGGGGACTGATATCAGTCCTCGAGACTATATGTCTCGTGTCACAGAGCGCATCGACTTCCTGAAGCAGAAAGTGTATGCATGGGCAAGCCGTATTCGTAGGTATAAGCGGCGGGTGGACCGATACACTCAGAATCGCACATTCCAAAGAGATGAAATGTGGGTTTACAGGGCTTGGGAGCGACCGGACCAAGGTGTGGCTGACACGCGCCTGCCAGATGATGATGCAATGTGTTCATTCTGGCGCAGCATCTGGTCGGTGCCTGTCAGCCATGCTGAGGGTGAATGGACTCGGGTGGTTGAGCGAGCGTGCGATCCAGTACCAGAAATGGGGGCAATCACTATCAGCCCCCAAGACGTAGCTTGTGCAGTCCGTCCGTTGCCTAATTGGAAATCTCCAGGGCCGGATGGGCTGCACAATTTCTGGATAAAATGGTTCACAAGGTCGCATGCTCGCCTGGCGACCCTGTTCCAATCAGCCTTAGAGTCGGGGTCGCTGCCAGAGTTCCTGACAACAGGTATAACCCATCTGCTCCATAAATCGGGTAGTACTGCGGAACCCAAAAATTATAGACCGATTACCTGTCTCCCGACGGTCTATAAAGTTCTTACATCTATTTTGAGAGCTAAAATCACTAAACATATTGACGAAAATTCTGTTATGTCAGCTTCTCAGAATGGATGTAGGAACGGGTCCCGCGGTACTAAGGAGCTACTCCTCATTGATATGGCCATAAGCCAACAGGTTCGCCGTTCCCGAAAGGATCTGTCGACATGCTGGATAGACTATAAGAAGGCCTACGATTCGGTGCCACATACATGGCTTAGGAGGGTGCTAGAGTTGTATAAAGTTGATGCAACTCTGCGCACTTTCCTAATGTCGTGTATGGGGCAATGGAGGACAGTCCTTCGCTATCCAGGATGTCGGCAAATTCAGAGGAATAGCGAGCCGATAAGGATAGAGCGAGGTATATTTCAGGGCGATAGTTTGAGTCCACTTTGGTTCTGCTTAGCCTTGAATCCTCTGAGCACACTGCTGGAGGATTCAGGTCTAGGCTATCAGTTGCGGAAAGATGGTCGGGTTATATCTCACCTCCTTTACATGGATGACTTGAAACTCTTTGCCCCCAACGATTTGCAACTGATGGAGCTACTGAAGGTAACTGAAACCTTCAGTAGCGCCATCAGGATGGAATTTGGTGTGGACAAATGTGCGGTCATGCATGTAAAGCGAGGGGGGATTGTGGAATCTGTGGGAACCCAGCTCTCAGATTCCATAAATCTTAGATCCCTCTCAGCAACTGAAACCTATAAGTATTTGGGTATGTCGGAAGCGCTGGGCATCAGTGTGGCTGACATGAAGCAATCGTTGAAGGAGCGCTTCTTTGGCCGCCTGAAAAAAGTATTTAATAGTCTTTTATCGGGCGGAAATAAGGTGCGTGCCTTCAACGGTTGGGTCATGCCAGTTTTGATGTACTCTTTCGGCATACTCAAATGGACTCAAACCGAACTAGACGCCCTGGATACTAAGGTCCGTAAATTGTTGACGGCATCTCGAATGCATCACCCGCGTTCTTCAGTTATGAGACTGTATATCCCGCGAAAGTGTGGGGGTCGAGGCTTATTAAACGCTAAGACCCTCCACAATCGTGAGATATGCAGTCTCAGGGAATATTTCCTAGAAGCTGACGTGAAGATGCATCGAGATGTAGTTGCGATGGACAAGGGCCTCACCCCGCTCTCCTTGGCTAAAGAGAACTGGCGCAAACCTGTAGTACTTACTACTGATGATCGCAGGAAAGAATGGCAGGGCAAGGAGCTTCACGGGTGCTTTTACCGGGCTCTTCATGGGCCCGATGTAGATTTTCTAGCGTCCGTGTCCTGGCTACGTTCCGGGGACCTCTTCGGAGAAACCGAAGGTTTTGTCTGTGCAATTATGGATGAAGTAATGATGACGAATAACTACCGGAGATTTATTGTGAAGGACGGTACGGTTGACATATGTCGGGCATGCCACCGTCCAGGCGAATCAATCCGTCACATTATCTCCGGGTGTTCTCGTCTAGCTAACGGAGAGTACTTGCATAGACACAAGCTTGTAGCCAGGATTATCCATCAGCAACTTGCTCTAAAATACAATCTTGTGGAATCGGAAGTGCCCTACTATAGGTATGTGCCCGACCCAGTTCTCGTTAATGGCAGTATCACACTGTACTGGGATCAATCCATCATCACTGACAGGACTGTTATAGCTAATAGGCCTGATATAGTGGTGATGGATCGATCAGAGCGGCGCGCAATGATTGTTGACATAACGGTCCCGCATGATGACAACCTCGTGAAAGCCGAGAAAGATAAACAAATCAAGTATCTTGACTTGGCTCGCGAGGTTGTCGACATGTGGGAAGTGGACTCGGCGATCATTGTGCCGATAGTCGTTTCGGCCCATGGCTTAATTGCCAAGAGCCTCGACCAATACCTGAGGAGGCTCTCGTTAGGCAGCTGGATCAAGGGCTTGATTCAGAAAGCGGTACTCCTTGACACGGCTCGTATTGTTAGGAGGTTCCTCTCTCTGGAGCCCTGACCGCCGGTAGCTTGGACCCTGTTCCCGATACCGGTGGGCTACAATTTTTTATATTTTTAAATGTTTTTTATATTTGTTTTATATTAATATTTAAAAATGTAAAGAGTTTGTTTAAAAATGAATAAAGGGAATAATAATAAATCAGTAGTAAGTCGTGGGTTCGAACTCAGGCAGGCGCATTACTTTGTGTAATTTATTACATCACCGCTGCTCTCAAAACGGTGGAGGAAAACATCGTGAGGAAACCGGCATGTCCTAGAACCATAAATTCGAAGACATGTGACATCTACCAATCCGCACTGGGCCCGCGTGGTGGATTAAATAGCCCATTCCCTCTCATAGAGAGGAGGCCTGTCCCAGCAGTGGGAACATTAATAGGCCGATGATTGTATACTGATGATGATATTACTGTTAATAGAAATTAACACGGATATACTAAAATGAAAAGACAAACAATGATTAATGATTCTTCTTTCTGATAAAATACTCAACAACACATTGCCTGACCAGGTAATCGAATGAAGGACTTTAAGCTCAGCAGTACCAACTAGACCGACTGAGACAGTAAAAAAAAAAGTTATTTTCGCCTGAAATCATTTTAGCAGGAACATTTAAATACAAGACCTTTTCTCTCCAACATACACAAGCTCATTTAAAGCGTTTTACGTTCAAAGCCAAACTCTAATGTTTATTCAGTAAAAAGGTAGTTTCGCAAACGGAAACTAGTAACTATGTTAGCTCGTTGTGGGTATTCATGGTCAACTGACCAACAGTTACTTACCCAAATTAATGTACCTACTTTTTATCTAAACTAGTATTTTGAAGGGAAAGAAATATTACATTTTTTTGTTGGTTTGTATGTTGGTTACGAATTAACTCAAAAATTACTCAACACTTTTTTAAAAATTCTTTCACCATTAGAAAGCTACATCTATACCGAGTAACATCTATACTATCTATACTAATATTATAAAGCAGAAGAGTTTGTTTGTTTGTTTGGTTGAACGCGCTAATCTCCGGAACTACTGGCTCGAATTGAAAAATTCTTTTTGCGTTGGATAGTCCATGTATCGAGGAAGGCTATAGGCTATATAACATCACGCTATGACCAATAGGAGCGGAGCAGCAATAAGAAATGTTGCAAGCGGGAACAAAGCAGTTTAAACTTCCGTTGAGTAGGCGATGCGTTGCGATATCAAAACTTCACGCGAATGAAGTCGCGGGCAAAAGCTATGAGGCTATAATTTATCTTGGAAACTTGAACACCTGATGCAGAACCGCAACAGACCAGCTAAATTATAAGAGATACAAAAATGCCACCATAGCAAAAATTGTTCTACATGATGAGCATTTTCTGCTGAGGGTATAAGTTTGAAGATCTGGAACATCTGATGTGGAACTCCAAGAGCCCAGCTACACCATAACACATATAGGAATGACGTCTTAGCAAAAGTTGTTCAATTTTATGAGCACTCTCTGTTGGTTTATAAAAATTGAAGATCTGGAACACCTGTTGTGGAACTCCAAGAGCCCAGCTACACCATAACACATATATAAATGACGTCTTAGCAAAAGTTGTTCAATCTGATGAGCACTCTCTGTTGACTTATAAAAATCGAAGATCTCGGACACCTGTTGTAGAATTAATTTCCTTTTCCAGTTATCTTCGTGACTCAGTAGCCTACCCGGTAACGCAGGGGAGCAGTTACTTAGATTTCAATTGACAGGTATCTTCACAACAAAACTATAACCATGCCTAGAAAGAGGTCAAATCTTTCCCAATGTTCCAAAGGAGCTAAAAGATGGAGGATCATAAGATCCCAAGAATCTATCGAAGAGCGTCAGGGGAGACTTGATGCTGTTCGAGAACATCAGGCTGCAACTTGCTCCGTGGAAACCTCTTCGGATCGCGAAGCACGCCTGCGTTCTCAGCGTATTTCTACATCCAGGTCTCTAGAGACCAGTGAAGAATAGATGCGCGACTGACCGCTAATCGTGAACGTCATGCATTGTCTTGCGAGTCGGAGCCGTTCACGGATAGAGAATTGCGCTTGAGTTTCAAGCGTATCTACGCATCGACTACTAGATCTCTAGAGACAAGTAGGGAACGTGACGCGCGACTGACCGCTGATCGTGAACGTCACGCATTGTCTCGCGAGTCGGAGACGTTCACGGATAGAGAATTGCGCTTGAGTTCTCAGCGTATCTACGCATAGCTTCTTCTAGGTCTTTAGAGACAAGTGCGGAACGTGATGCGCGACTGTCCGCTGATCGTGAGCGAATCCGAAATGTTTACCGATACAGAATCAGGCTTGAGTTTTCAGCGTATTCGCACATCTACTAACAGGTCTTTTGAAACGAGTGATGAACGTGATGCGTGATGCGCGATGCACGTTCATTGAACGAACGTTTGAATTCTGATCGACGTCGACATTCTCTGAACAGAATGTCGATATCATCTGAAAAATCGGATGTGTCTCAAGATATAGCCGTAGGGCATGGCGACCTGCCGTGTCGACGGCGCGTTCGTGTTCCACGTGCGCCTCAAGAGATGTCAGCATAAAGGGAGGGGCCCGCAAAGGTCGAAGCCTGCCGGGGCTGCGGGACTGTTCGAAAGAGATACCGTGGCCCTGGAACGTAAAGGGCAAGGAAGGAACATGGATGGGTTTTAGTCAGTAAAAATCTGACACTCCCTCCCGCTCCGCCCAGAGTTGGAGAAGTTATTTGATTATTTCCCAACCGAAAAAAAGGGCATGGCGACCTTCCTTGGGTTGATAAGGCACGGAGTGCATTTACGTCTCCTATGATTGAATACGCCACATATTCCGCCATCGGAGGTATGGCTAAAAATTGTACTTTTTGTGAAGCTGTTAAATGGCAAAAATAAACAAATGGTATGTGTTGCTCAGCTGGGAAAGATCCGTTATTTTCCCGTCCCCGGGTTCTTAGAATTCGACATCAGACGTTTCAGATCTTCGACGACCCCGTTGTCGCTGGCATAAGCAACAGGATCCGCGTACGAAGTCGCGGGCAGAAGCTAGTCAGCTATAAATTATATTGATATCATGCATATTAGCCGAGCTGTCACAATTATCGCGGAAGATGGAGCTGAATACCAGTATTTTACATGAAGCGACTGCCTATCTGACCTCCACAACTCAGTTAATACTGGGTAATACGATACCACCAATCCGCACTAGGCCCGCGTGGTGGATTATATAGCCCATTCCCTCTCATAGAGAGGAGGCCTGTCCCAGCAGTGGGAACATTAATAGGCCGATGATGATGATGATGAATACGATACCACCTGGTAAGCTTGGTTGTCAGACTATTTGGGTCACTACCTGTAACGACTGCCAAAGATGGACAAATGACAGCCGGGAGCAACAGCTTAACGTGCTTTCCGAGGCACGGAGGAAACTCGGTATGTAAGGGTGGTCACCCATCCACAGACCAACCTAGGCAAGCACGGCTTAACCTAAAGATCGGTCCGAGCGGCTATTATTATTTAGCCATGAGCTTCGACGCCTCCGCCGCGAAGTCGCGGGTGAAGTGCTGATCTCTAAATAAATATTAAAACTGCCTCGTTCGTCGAGTGGATACAAGGGTAACATCTGAGTATGAGGTCCTTTAATTTTTTTTATTTTTTTTCGGATGGGAAATCATCAAATGACTTCTCCCACTCTGGGCGGAGCGGGAGGGAGTGTCATACTTTTACTGACTAAAACCCATCTATGTTCCTTCCTCGCCCTTTGCGTTCCGGGGCCACGGTATCTCTTTCAAACAGTCCCGCAGCCCCGGCAGGCTTCGGCCCTTGCGGGCCCGAGTATGAGGTCCTGGGTTCCATTCTCGCGTCGGGCAGAGTGCTTTTGGATATTTCCATCTGGAATTTCTCTCTCTCGGCCACGGAGCCTAGATTTATGCCCAGTTTATGGCAATAGGCTCGCACCCTATTGCATTGGACCGAAACATAACTCGAGAAATGTAAATAAAATAAAAACTTTTTTGCAAAAAATAAAACCGACTTCACACAAAAAAGTGAAAAATAACTAATTAGCTTCGGAAGTCGGTGACCTTTGTTTGATTGATTTAATTTTTTTGTCACCGACTTCAGAAGCTAATTAGTTATTTTTCACTTTTTTGTGTGAAGTCGGTTTTATTTTTTGCAAAAAAGTTTTTATTTTTCACTTTTTAGTGGTTCACAATATGTGCATACTCTTTCACAGCGTACCAGCGTGATTTTTTGTTATGAACTGGTGTAAACAATAGACAGACATGAGATTTCAGTAAGAGACACACATTTGCTACATTTAATGAGGAGTTCCGTTGCCTTTCTCCGAAGTTCTTCATCAGATCTTTACCAAATTGAAATGGGATCACTCCGAGAAACTACTCTTTCAAAAACTACCCAAATCGCTTCTGGTGTGCCTATAAAATTTGAAGAGTTCTCTCTATTTCTCCAGGATTTCCCCATTATCAGGATCCTGACTTGATGATTATGGGACCTTCTGGGAAGTATACCCTTTCAAACAATTAAAAAACAAATTCGGTCCAGTCATCTTCGAGTAATCGGGGAACATTGAATTGAGAACCTCCTCCTTTTTGAAGTCGGTTAATAACGACGTTATGGTACGTTACTCAAATATCCGGATAGCCTTTAAAAGATTTGGCCGAGAATCGGTAATTTGCTTCTAAGAATTGAAGAGTTCCGTTCCTTTGTCATGGATCCCATAATCAGAACCTAACCAAATTCTCATCAAACTACCCTTGAAGTGCCTTTGCCAATAAAATAAAAAAAAAACTTATCCCCAATAAATGGAACTTAATACACCTAACTGTCTAAATCTGAGAATATTGTACACATCTGCGTACCCCCTCAGAGCATACAGGCGTGATGTTACGTCATGATGTTGTATAAACAATAAACATTCAAGCGATTGCAGCAGTTACTGCAGATTTACCGTGTATATTTGAAGAGTTCCATTGTATATCTCCGAAGATCCGGATCAGATCTTCAGCAAATTAAAATATAACCACACGGGAAGCACCAGCTTTCAAATTAAAAAAGAATCATCAAAATCGGTTCACCCAGTCGAAAGTACTGAGGTAACAAACACTGTCGAAATCTGGGTGTATTGTACACAACTGCGTACCCCCTCAGAACATACAGGCGTGATATTACGTCATGATGTTGTATAAACAATAAACCTACAAGCGATAATAGCAATCACTGCAGATTTGCCGTACATTTTTGAAGAGTTCCATTGTATATCTCCGAAGACCAGCATCAGATCTTCAGCAAATTAAAATGGGACCACATGGGAAGCACCAGCTTTCAAATAAAAAAAGAATCATCAAAATCGGTTCACGCAGTCGAAAGTTATGAGGTAACAAACACAAAAAAAAAAAAAAACATACAGACGAATTGATAACCTCCTCTTTTTGGAAGTCGGTTGATAAATAAATATCGCTGGACATTACACGCAGCGCAGTAAGCAACGAGGCTTGTGTCGTGGACACCAGCTAGTTGATTTACTACATAGATACTTTTTCAACCGACTTCTAAAAAGAGGAGGTTCTCAATTCGTCTGTTTTTTTTTTTTTTTTTTTTGTGTTTGTTACCTCAGAACTTTCGACTGGGTGAACCGATTTTGATGATTCTTTTTTTATTTTAAAGCTGGTGCATCCCGTTGGGTCCCATTTTAATTTGTTGAAGATCTGATGCTGATCTTCGGAGATATACAATGGAACTCTTCAAAAATAGACGGCAAATCTGCAGTGATTGCTGCATCCGCTTGTAGGTTCATTGTTTATACTACATCATGACGTAATATTACGCCTGTATGCTCTGAGGGGGTACGCAGATGTGTACAATATACCCAGATTTCGACAATGTTTGTTACCTCAGAACTTTCGACTGGGTGAACCGATTTTGATGATTCTTCTTTTATTTGAAAGCTGGTGCTTTCCGTGTGGTTCCATGTCAATTTGGTTATGATCTTACGCTGATCTTCGGAGATATAAATGGAACTCTTCAAAAATACACGGCAAAGCTGCAGTAATTGCTGCAATCGCTTGGTTGTTTATTGTTTATACAACATCATGACGTAACATCACACCTGTATGCTCTGAGGGAGTACGCAGAAGTATACAATACACCCAGATTTCGACAGTTAGACGTGTAAAGTTCCATTCAATGGGATCCCGGAGAAATAGAGGTAACTCCTTAACTTTATAGGCACGCCAGAAGCGGTTTGGGTAGTTTTAGGCAGAGTACTTTCTCGGAGTGATCTCATTTCGATTTGATAAAGATCTGGTGACTTCGGAAGATAGGCAACTGAACTCCTTAATAAATGATAGCCAATGTACTGGGATCGCTGAAGACTCACGTCTGTCTATTGTTTACACCAGTTCATCACACCGATACGCTGTGAAAGGGTAAGCACATGTGAACCACTAAAAAGTGAAAAATAAAAACTTTTTTGCAAAAAATATAACCGACTTCACACAAAAAAGTGAAAAATAACTTTAGCTTCAGAAGTCGGTGACAAAAAAAAACTAAATCAATCAAACAAAGGTCACCGACTTCTGAAGCTAAAGTTATTTTTCACTTTTTTGTGTGAAGTCGGTTATATTTTTTGCAAAAAAGTTTTTTGTTTGTAAATAAATACTTATCATTCAATACATGACTCGGAAATAAGTGTTTATGCTCATCACACAAACATTTGCTCCTACCGGGAATCAAATAACCCGTGACTCTAAGAGTCTTTTCCCAACTATGTTGGCGTCCGCTTCCAGTCCAACCGGATGCGGCAGAATACCAGAATTTATATGGTGTAAAACAAAAACATGATCGCAATGACAAGGAGAACAAGTGCCTTTCGGCTTCGTGAAGAAGTGTTATACACCTTTTATAGTGCCTAACTGGGATCAATTTCCAGATAAGGAAAAATCTTCTTAGGATTTTCTGTTAGTAATTTCTTAGGAACATCCCGTATTCTACACCTGAGCCATTTTACTGGCAACAGGCCAAACGAAATTAATTACCTACATAGCTACGTATTCCCCGAAATTGAAGATAATCTGATTTGATCGGTGCTTCGTAATTATTTAATGCGTTGGCTCGGATAACTAGTTCATCTTAATAAACACGGTGTGGAGTAAATGCTAGGCTCACGAAATAAGCCTGGAAACGGAGTGTTAAGTGGGTTTGGGCGAGCTAATTATAAATATTTGCTGTATTTTGGCAGAGTAAATGGCAGTTATACTTCGTTTCTGTATTGAGACTGGGTTTTCTTTAGGCGTGTTGAGCACTTTTTGGATGAACAAAAATCATGGAACTCGCGTGACCGTCACGTACGCTTTTTGTAGCACTCGTAGCCGATCAGCTAAAGTGTAGCACCACATGGGCGTGCGCGGGGCACAACCCGTAGCTGTGCTACGACGGGGTCGGGCCCTATTGCGGGTGGGGAAGGGGGGAGGAGGAAGGGGGAAATAGAAAATGAACTCAAATATTAAAAAAAAGCTGCACACACAGGTCGACCATATAATTAACAAGTTACTTAGTTTTCACTTTTATCGGCAGTCTTCATAAACACAAAAAATCAAAATATTTTATTTCACATAGGCTTATATGGGCCACTTATGAAAAGTCGAAAAAGGTGCACGGTTCGCGTTGGTCGATTCCATGGAGAAGAAACGGCAAGAAACTCCATGGTTACTCTTTTCAAATCATTTGGTATTACAATATTATTATGTTACATTACAGCATTAGTACTAAAGTATGGGGGGACAGCGTAGGCCCGACAATAGGTCGTTGCTTACTATACAAAAGGAATAATTAACAAAAGTTAAACAGCATCCGGGAATCTACTGCTCCTACTGCCCCTGCTGACTTTTTAACTATATTATATCGTCTTCCACTGTTGGCCAAAGATTTCCCCTTCCGTACTTCTCTATCCTGTGCGATGTCTGGCCTGGCATGATCAGATCCCTGCTCACTCCCTTCTCAGTCTCGTTGTTTTCTGTAACATCATTGACACTGTTGTAGGTATCCAAAATATCGAACTGAAAAAAAAAAACATAAATCAAGGCTAAAATCTGGTCTGCATAAATAAAATAATCAATCTTCTTCAGCTTTTGTCACCATCAGCTATCAGATATTTCAATTCCTCATATGTTGTTCCACTTCTACAATTTCAACTTTACTGCAATGGTGCTAAAGTTGAATTCACTAGTTCAGAACTTACTCGTACTATTGAAAAATTCTTCATTTATCATTAAGAAAAAAAAAACTTAAATCGAACCTAAAATCTGGTCTGTATAAATAAAACAATCAATCTTCTTCAGCTTGTGTCACCATCAGCAGATATTTCAGTTCCTCATATGTTGTTCCACTTCTACAATTTCAACTTTACTGCAATGGTGCTAAAGTTGAATTCACTAGTTCAGAACTTACTCGTACTATTGAAAAATTCTTCATTTATCATTAAGTTTAAGTGTATCTGAACTTTGTTTCCATGTTTACTTGTTTTTAAATTAAATAACAAACGAAGATTACGTATTTTGTAGAAGGAAAAAATCCCATGATTTTGTGTAAAAAAAAAAAAAATAAAAAATCAAATTCAGTTTTTGAGTCAAGATTCAAAAATACAAATGTCAGAATAACAAATTAAATTACAATGAATGAAAATGAAATAAAATTAAAATGGAAATAAATAAAATTTAAATAAAATTACGTTACATTATATTATACTAATTAAAGTTGCATTTAAAAGAAAAAAATGTTAACAGGAATATTGACAGCCATTTATAAAGAAATAATTAGCCTACATAAAAAAAAAAGTAAAAGCTGTATCAAAATTGTACAGCCTAGATAAACTTTACAGGAAAAACTGAAATATACTTTGACGATATCACGAGCAAATACAAAATTCTCAAACACACAATAAAATGTCGCATCTACATTCAACTTGATATAAACAGAAATTCTACATCGAAACTTAATGGCCCAACTTTCCTTTTATTTGTATTCTCTATCAACATAATATATCGAGGCATAGGACAGGTAGAGTAACCTTGTTACTGGCGATACGTAGTACCGGACGGACGTACTCTACAATCCAGTATTTGTTGACCTCTCGTTGAATACGGCTTCTTGTAGACAGGGCTCGTGGCTTGTGGATAACCGCGGGTTTGTCTTTTTTTAACTTTCACGATCAGAACACATTATAAAACATATGCACATGGGTATTTATCGTGAACTTTACCTTGAATTTAAGCCCGACGTTTCTACTGGATAAAAAAAAAATCCAAAAAATCCTTGCCAATGAGAAGCACTATTATAAGAGAATGGTTCGGGAAGCGATTGAGATCAAGAAGTACCCAAATTACAATCGCGAAGACGTCTTCAAACTCTTTTCCGGTTGGAATCCAGTGATCACTAAGTGTACTCGTCAATATGCGGACACTGTTAGTGTATTATAGTGTGCTGTCCTAGTGTGAACCAGCCCTAATTAACATTTATGAAGAACAAGTGAGGGTAGTTGAATAAACGTCTTCGCTTTGCTGTGGCGGTACCTCCAATACTTCAGTCTTCCCGCGACTACGGCTGGTGCAATCCGGTCGAAACGTCGGGCTTAAATTAAAAGTAAATAAAGAAAGAAAAAGCATTTATTAGCCCGCACAGGACAAAACACATCAAAATTATCAGTATTCAAAAACTTACTATTAAAAATTAAACACATAAAAAAAAATTAAAAGAAACGAAACTCGAGGCCAAAAGGCTCCTATCTCAACATGGTGCTGTAACATTAATAAACGTCACAGCACTGGTATTCTGATAGGGCCCAAAGTGAAGGGTAAACTTTGCGATAAACACCCGTGTGCATAAGTTTTACAACCGAGGGTTTTTTGAGGCGTATGTGAGGGCCTTGTGGCTGAGTGTGGGTTCATGGCTTACGACGAACTATAATATTTATCCGTGGTGCTGGGCAACTGGGCCTAACCCAGTTGTAAACGTCCCTTTGTGCCTATTGGACTTGTTTCGTTCTGTCTCTTGCTCATATAGAGCGAATTGGAAATTACGGTTTTATCCTACTTTACTGATTAATTTCGTTGCGGGATCCAAAACAGTTAAATTCATTCTCTGGGACTTCGTCGAGCTTCATTGCCTTGGCGCTTTTCTGGTGGTCGCCATTGTTGATTCTGGGTTTCAAGAGTGGCAGTGGTTTGGGATTAGTATTGGGCTTGTCCCAAAAAATAAATAAAAATAACTGAGGAAAAATCAAAAATCAAAATCGAAGCATTTATTTCAAGTAGGCCAGTTCCAAGCGCTTTTGAATTGTCGAAACAAAGATGAAAATTAAATGTAGTCGTAGCTACAGTCCCAGTCACAAGACATAAAAACTGTAAAAGTACTGAGTTGCCCATTTCCTAGCGTAGATCTCTATGGAGAAGAAATCGTGGCTGAGCATGGGGCGAGGAGGGCGAACACGAAACTTGGTAGGGCAAAACTTGTGGCTAAGTATAAAGGGTGTTAAACACCTCTTCACGAAGCCGAAAGGCACTTGTACTCCCCATCATTGCGATCATTTCTTTGTTCTACACCATACCTATGGGGGGTCAAACTTACAACTTTTTGACAAGTTTTTTTTTAAATACAAGTTTTTTATGTAAGATTTTAGCACCTTTTAACACCTCCACGACCCCCGTACTATTCAATCCATCCATCAATACAATGTCTTAAGTGCGTTACATTGAGTTCTACCACAAAACATGATTTATAACCTCAAAAAAAAAGTTGTTTCCCAGCAACAATTTTTGCGTAAAATTACTTAGTTTGATGTACAGAATGCTTGGTTAACTAACGGCTTTGTGATGAGGTGGTTTACACCCTGTATTGTGGCACTTGGAGTATTATTAAATTCGAGGCTAGTGGCTAACGGCCATTTTCAATAACTCACTAACAGATATCGGTAGATTGCTATTTCTGTCTATTTGACATTAGCTTACGTATCGATAGAAACAAAACGTCACAGCAAAGCTTTCTTTGATTTTTATATGAATCAACTGACTTGTAGGTAACGCGAAGATAACTTTGTTTATAGAATCACCGATAGCTAAGTAAGTAAATAATAGAAAACGGCCAGACATTGAGGGTCTCGTAGATAAGTAGTTAATTAATAACTTAATAAAATATTCCAGGCTAAATATGCTCACCAAGGATATTCCGTTGATGGGCGACCGTTCATTAAATGAGTTGGTCACGGTTGCTATTTGTACATCTATGGCAGTCGTGAGAGGTAGTCAGGATCCCGAATTCTGACCATCATTCTCCGTTTTCCGGGTTCCGTACCCAAAAGGTTAGAATCCTATTACTAAGACTCCACTGTCCATCTGCCCGTCTGTCAGTCACCAGGCTGCGTCTCATGAACCGCGATAGCTAGATAGATGAAATTTCTGTTGCCGCTATAGCAAAAAATACTGAAAACAAAATAAAAATTTTAATGGGGCCCCCATACAATATACGTGATTTTTTGCAGTTTTATGTAATCTTGTAGAGATAATAGTACGGAACCCTTCGTGCGCGAGTTCAACTCGCAATTGGCCGGTTTTTTCACAAAAGAGTATTTAGTCAGGTCAGATATTTAGTCGCTCCATGTTAAATACTAGTACTCAGCTGCATCCGGTCAGACTGGAAGCAGACCCCAACATAGTCTAGAAAAGGACAAGCAGACATGCTTTTACACAGTGAGAGGTCAATTTATTCTGGTCATGTCAAGCTTTATATAGAATCTTGCGTACAATATTGTCGTGCTCTACGTAGAGATGTAGAGTATTTTATTTTTGTCGTGTTTTTTTCTTGTAATGTTGTTTCCGTATTCTTCTATGGAAATGGATATTTGTAAGTAGCTGTACTAAGACTTGTTGAATTTGTTATGAGTTCTTTTTATTTGTAGCTTTGTTTGTTTCTTGTTTATACAAGACTAGCTGTTGCCCGCGACTTTTGTCGCGCGGAAATTTGGCGTAAGATGGCGGTGTGTGTGACGTCTAGCCATTTTTATTTATCATTACTTAGCTGACCCGCGCAACTTCGTCTGCGTAAGACGAACCAACAGTTCCTAATATTAGCGCATTCAACCAACCAAGTAAACATACTCTGCAGCTTTATAATATTAGTACAGATTCAAGTAAGTAACAATTTATTTTTTCTCGAATAGGTTTACATTAATCGCCAAATATTCTACTTATGTTTTTCCAAATAAGGGCTCTTCCCTCGACTGCCTTACGTTTCTATCCTTGGGCACTCGACGATATCATACTCCAGCTAGGTCGAAAGTTCTCATCAAGTGGCATGACTGAGCGGCGACACGTTAAAGCTGCTTCAAACTGTTGCGGACCTCTCGCATCTGCCTTCCTTCTCCAAAGACAGATCTTCGATCACAGTCAAACTACAGCCAGGTCTAAAGTTGTCCTCTGTCTTGGCTTTACATGCCGTCGAGAAATAACTCTCAGGCATGCTGTGGTTTTCTTACGATGTCTCTCTTCACCGAAGCAAGCGATCCTTCCTTCCTTATCGTGTGGTTAGTTGCCTAACCTGGTGTCAGAGTTTGTATGCCGCCAATGGGCCTCTTAGAAAATATATCTCAGGCATGCTGATTTCCTCACGATGTTTCAGCAAGCGATGGTTATACAATACGCACATGAATCCG
Organism: Xestia ashworthii; assembly: GCA_950022955.1. Taxonomy (NCBI): domain Eukaryota; kingdom Metazoa; phylum Arthropoda; class Insecta; order Lepidoptera; family Noctuidae; genus Xestia; species Xestia ashworthii. The sequence continues at coordinate 7,744,545 of OX465573.1, forward strand.
AAAAATAAGAAGTGCGTGACTTTGATTCGAACACGACTATTTTCAACATAAAATGGGACAAACTTTGCGATACACGCTTTTCAATAAAAAATAATCATGAAAATCGGACTTCTCTGGAAAAAGTTACGCGTCATCATCATCATCATCCATAGTCCGACTTCACCCAATGCTGGGTACAGGCCTCTTTTTGTTTGTGCCAAACTCTACGCTCTTGTGCCAGTCTCATCCAGGATATTCCCGCAATGGCAACAATATCGTCTGCTTATCTCACCGCTGGACGACCAAAACTTCTGTTTCGATTTCTAGAACGCCACTTGGTCACAACTTTACTCCACCTGACAGCACCGCGCCTTGCTAGGTGTCCTGCCCTACTCCATTTGAATTATCATCATTCATCATTATTTCAGCTGAAAGACGTCCACTGCTGGACATAGGCCCATCAAGTGTCGCCACACTGACCGGTCTCGTGGGACTCGCATCCAACGGATTCTTGCAACTTTCATCAGGTCATTTGAGTATTGCTCCCCTACATAAAGAAAACAGGCGTTGAATTGCGAACCTCTTCCAAAAAACCAAACATGAGCCATCTGACACGGGCGAATGTCAGTATCATTCTTTCACGGAAAATCATAACACCGCGATTCAGAAAATGGAGTCAAATGAACAACGCCATTTATAGAGCACGAAGTTAAACTGCTAAAACATATGCATGGAAAGCGGTCGAACAGAGACTCTACCGGCTATGTAGATTTTTAAAGCAGGGTCATGTTGACTATTCTCTTCTTCTCTATCGTGTGATTTTTATTCATTAGTACCATTTTGGTTCAACAGATGTCATTGCATGAATCCTTAAATCATGATGATAAGTTCTCCTTAAAAACTTTAAAGTCATATATCTTTTGATGGAGAGCACCGATTACAAAGAAACAAAACCTTCTCTAAGTTTTTAATTTTATGCACAATATTAATTTGAGCATTGGATCAAACCACATTGGTTTTATAATTTACACGTGATGCTATAACAAAAGGGCTACGTAGAGACAGATGAAAATTTAAGAAATCGCCATGTTTGCAGATTTATTATTTGAAATAAATGATTCCCAAACTGTCGTTTAAGTGTTAAAAAAAAGTATGTTTAAAACAATGATTTGGAAACCTTAAGCTTTAAAAAAAAAAAAATACTTTGTCACAAAAAGTGAAAACCGGGTGGGTTTTGAACGTGCGAACCAAAGTTACTATCGGCAATCTTACAGAATTAAACACAATCAAAAAGAATTCAATGTCTTTACTGAGGCTTAAACTTGCGACACAATGTTCGAAAGGCGGTAGCCGTCACCGACGGGCTATTAGTTCTTATGACAATAGGTTTAAAATAGTTATTCTATAACAAAGCATGTTATGACAGTTGTCAGTTGTTAAACAGTTGAAAAATATAGACGAAATGCAATATTGCTCACCCCCGTAAGTAATTAGCGTGATAATATATAGCCTATGTCCTTCCCTAGGTTGAAATACATCTCCTTGCCAAATTTCTTTGCGATCCGATCAGCCATTTTGTTGTGAAAAGGTAGCAAACAGACAGACAAACAGAGTTACTGTCGCATTTATAATATGGACATCACACGTCTCCGAAATCATACATTACAATGAAGTTCTTGAGTACATTGAGTTTCTGCTTGAATACTCGTGCTGTAATGTCGTGATGAAAGCTATTATCATTTAGATTATTTCGTTTATCAAAATATCAGCAGGTAGTAATGCATCATACGCACAATGAGTTTCCCTGACACGCAGAATCAAACTATCGCAAGACTCTAAATTCTCGCCAGCGACCATAAATAATGGCAACTTCGTTCAACGTCAACAAAATGTGAAGATAAGCAAACTATATAAATGAAAAGTATGTATTTAAAAATGTTTAAAATCTTACAGCTATCAAAAAAAAATATGGTTACAAACACTAAAAGTAAAAAGCGGTTGGGGATCGAATAAAATCTTAGACCAATAAAAAATCGAAATAAATCACAAAAAGTAATCTAAAGGGGTCGGGGTTTGAACCTTCGATCAGTGGGTCATAAGCGGCCTTGAATCTATTAGGATATCTGTTCCACTGACAGTTTGCCTAAAATAGCTATTGACATGCATGCGGTGAAACAATTGAAGACTTTGGACATGCTGGGTTAATTTCGTGTTTTTTTTTAAATATCTATTTTTTTTTTTCATAAGAACCTTCTCCTGGCAATAACAGATACAACAAAAAAAGAATTAGTGAAATCGGTCCAGCCGTTCACGCGTGATGCCGTGACCAAGGGAAATAGGGATTCATTTTTATATATAGAGATTTATTTTGATGAACATGTGTGAGAAGAAAAAGTAGCGTATGTTCTATTCCAGATTATAAATAAAATAAAATAAATAAATAGGTATTGCGGGACATTAACACACAGCGCCACCTAGTGCCACACTAAGCAAAGCTTGTATCGTGAACACCATAGATAGTTGATATACTACATATATACTTTTTTGTTTGTAAATACATACTTATTATACATATAAACATCCATTACTCGGAAACAAATGTCCATGCTCATCACACAAACATTTGCTCCTACCGGGATTCGAAACCAAGACCCTAAGAACGTAAGGCAGCGTCACTACCACTACGCCATTCCGGTCGTCATCGGGTCGTCATTATGATCTATCTCTGTGCAAAACTTCATCCAAATTCACTCAGCCGTCCTGGCGTGATTGAATAAAAAACATCCATCGGTAAATACAAACTTTCCATTGGTAAGACTGTTTGTCACAGTTCCTGGCTTCTGACTACCCGTAACGACTGTCGAATATTAAGGCCTGAATTCTTGTCACGCTGACGGTCGTGATGTCAGCGAGAACAAAATACGACAATCAGTCGCCGCTGACGTCTGAGCGTCGCAGTATAGTGCTATAAAGAACATAATGTATACTTTTACGCGACCGACCGTCAGCGCTACAGGAATTCAGGCCTATTTTGTTACGTTGGTATTAAAAACCACATCTACGACCAAATGAATACGTGTATGTGATAAATTACAGCCGTTTAAAATATGAGGTCTCTTTACTTCACAGTAATTGTGAATATAAATTAACGTTTACTATCAGTGTTGGTTGCCTCTCGTGAACGACAAATTACCGGTTGTTATATATTAAACTCATTTTCATAGATTTTCAGTCGTTACAGGTAGTCAGTGGCCCAAAAAGTCTGAAAACTAGTCTTACCCAGTATTAACTGGGTTGTGAAGGTCAGATAAGCAGTCGCTCCATGTAAAATACTGGTATTCAGCTGCATCCGGTTAGACTGGAAGCCGACCCCAACATAGTTGGTTAAAGTCTAGGCAGATGATGTTTATTGAGCTGTAATTGGAGCTGACTTGTCCAATCAAAGCTTTGTGGTTATTTCCTCATGACCATCTCATATGCTTATCAGCATAGACCTCACATATGATCTGAGCAAGACTATGTCTGAAATTAAAAAAAAAAAAAAAAAAAAACTGACCTCTGAATTTGTACCGTTGTTTATTATGAGAATAGTCAGATAGGAAACATCGACCCAATCTATGTACTTCAAACAAAAAGACATTTTCACCGTGTGAAAGTTTTTGTACAAAGTTACAATCCTACTTAAAGACATGAATACCAATTATCACAATATTACGATAGGTTCAAATAAAAGTGGCTTTTAATATTCTAGGTGTTGAATAAGTCATCTCAAGATTTTTCTACTAGAAGAATTTTAGAAAATATTGCGAAAAAATCTTTCATTTTCAGTCTATTTGAAAAACGCTCACGTTCAACCTAATGTTCGCAATTTTCTTTTTAACTCTTCGTTTGCTTTTGACAGAGATGATATTATCTGACATCAAGGAGAGAGAAAAAAAGTCTTAAGAAAAGAAAACATTTGTTTTATTTTTATTACGAAACGATCGAAGAGATTTTCATCTAATTTAATGGTTATCAACGTTTCAACATAAATATTGATGAATATTGGCTTTGAAATACTCAGGGCTTTGCGGATAAATTGACTTTTAAAGTAGGTTACCAAACCCTGTGTGATGACCGGGGTTCTAAATGAACGAAAGAAAAACCGGCTGCATGTGATAAATTATTTACTCAAAGGATAACTCCATGTACAAACCTTATTATTACTAACACCTTAATGACTACCTAACCTAGTACTAACACCTTAATGACTTACTAACTACTAACACCTTAATGACTAAAACTGAAAGTTTAATAAAGGCAAATAATATACACACAAAACAAAATATAAAAGAAACAAAAAAAAATAAAATGAAACAAAAAAAGAAAAATATCGAAAACAAAACTAATTATTCTTTAGCTGGGATCGAACTCGAAGTCGCAAGATTTCAACCACACGCCGTGCCCCTAGACCAGCCGGCTTGATGCTAACCGTAGCGAATATGTAGATGTCAATCTCACGATGTCAGTAATATTATTGTTGCTTCACCGAAACCGGAATTTTAATATCAATATGTGTCCCAACAACAAGGGCGTTTCCGTAAGCTGAGGACAAAATGGGAACAGTCAGCTTTGCACAACTTTTCTAATGAACTGGCTTACTACACTCGTTAAATAGACGCAAGCACTTACCCCGTTTCTTCTGTTACTCGCACACAAATTCACAATATGGGACCAAAACTAAGCATGTACGATCTGTAGCAAATTTCCAATTAACGATGGCCTTATTATTAATCGATTTATGCAATTTCATTCGGAGCACCGTTTTTTCCTGTTCGTCTTCGATTGACGTTTTGTCCGAAGTCCTAATTTACCGCCACCGTCATTTGCAAATTGTCTCACAAAAAAAATATGAATTGTAATCATTGCGACGAGCCTAGTAACGCCATCTAGTATTTACATTTGTTGGCTAGAATCATTACAATATCCCCTCTCCTCTAAAGAATCCAACCGGATTCAAACCAAACGTTTAAGGTCACAAGAATGCCATTTTCCTAAATCTTTGCCTCTGAAACTCTCTAATCTGTAAACGTCACCTGATATCTTCTCTGCTATGACTGCTTTTTCAAATTTAGGGGCCAATTTAGACATGTAAGACTTATCCGCATTCGATAAGAATTTAGTGCGTTTCCAAACAAGATCCCCCACTTTATAGTCACATATGCGACGTCTCTTGTTGTACTGTTCGCTGTTGGTCTCATGTGACTGCCGCATCCTTTCACCAACCTCGTCATAAATCTTACTCCTGAAGGCTATGTTTCTTTCAAATTTTCCTTTGTCGAAAGTAATCGGTACGTCTGGTTCGAAACTATAGGATTTCATACCCTTGACCACAGTCTCGCGTCCAAAAAACAAATAGGCTGGTGTTTTCCCTGTGACTTCATGAACCGATGTTCTGATTGCATGTCCTATGTGTGGTATATACTTGTCCCATTCCTTGTGATTATCTTCAACGTACGAAGCTATAGCCGAGCCAATGACTTTGTTCACCCGCTCAGTAGGGTTGGCCTGAGGATGGTAGTAAGGGGTATACCATAACTTTACACCGTACCCTGAAACTAAATCCTTAAACTGGTTGGATACAAATTGCTTACCATTGTCACAAACTATTACATTAGGGGTTCCAAACATTAAAAATATCTGTTCCTCCAGTATTTGAGCTATAGTTGATGACTTTCCATTCCTGAGTGGGTATAGGAAACAGAATTTGCTGAACCAGCATGTTATAACTAGCAGCATAGTATTGCCATGCTTAGATTTCGGAAAAGGCCCCATTAGGTCCATAGATATGATTTGAAAAGGTTCTGTTACGTCTCGTTGCTTCCCCATTAAACCAGATGGCCTACTTTGCGAGTGCTTGTATTTTGCACACACCTCACATTTCCGTACGTAGTTTTTTATGTCCTGTATCAATGTCGGCCAATAGTATTTTTGTCTCGCTCGGTTGACCGATTTTTTAACACCAAAGTGACCAGCTGTGGGGTCATCATGACATTCCTTCAGGATTTCATGACGAAGCTTTTCTGGAATCACAAGTTTCCAACTGTCGTTTTCATTGGGAAATTGTTTTAATCTCATGTACTTCCACAGTTGCCCCTGACTGACTTCCCAATCCTCGTCATTCTTCCCGGAAAGCACCAAGTCCTCTTTTGATTTATACCAGTCATCTTTATCTTCCGGTTTTATTTCTAATATGTTAATTTCTTCGATCGCTCTTGACAAGGCATCCGGCACAGTGTTAAGTTTGCCTTTGCGATGAACTATTTCGTAATCAAATTGTTGTAAACGCATAGCCCACCTTGCCAAACGTCCATGAGGGTCCTTATTACGGTGTAGCCACTGAAGGGCACTATGGTCCGTAATGACCTTAAAATGACTACCTTCAACATATGGACGAAATTGTTCTACAGCATGCAAAACACTTAATAGTTCTCGCTCAGACGCTGAGTACTTACATTCTCTTTCCGACAGTTTTCTGCTGGTGTAAGCAATGGGAACCTCCAGACCATCGGTTGTTTGAATTAGAACTCCACCAGTCCCCCTGTTAGAAGCGTCACATTGAACAGAAAAGGGCTTTGAGAAGTCTGGTACTCTTAATACAGGTGTTGAAGTCAGGGCAGTCTTTAAATTTAAGAAAGAATCTTCAGCCTCTTTATTCCACACAATGCATTTAGTCTTCTTGCCTCCCTTAGTTAGTTCATGTAGTGGAGCTGCGACAATGGCAAAATTTTCTACAAATCGCCTATACCAACTCGCTAGACCAATAAATCGCTTTAGCTCCGTGTAAGTTGTTGGCCTGGGGTAGTCGAGAATTGCTCTAACTTTATCCGGGTCTGTGCGTAATCCTTCCTTGTCTACAATGTAGCCCAGGTATTTTAAAGATGATCTCGCAAATACACATTTCTCCAGGTTGATGGTTAATCCTGCTTCCTTAAGCTGGTTTTTCACATGTGACAATGATGATAAATGGCCGTCAAAGCTGTCGTCGCATATGACAATATCATCCAAGTAAGTGAACACTCTACTTTCATATTCTGGCATGAACAAGCGATCCATCAAACGTTGTTGTGTTTGAGATGCATTACTTAACCCAAATGGCATGACTTTAAACTGATAAAGTCCTTTTCCAGCGAGACCGAAGGCAGTCTTTTCCTTGTTTGTTTCTTCTAGCGGTATCTGCCAGAAGGCTGATCGTAAATCAATGGTTGATAGGAACCGAGCATTCTTTAGACTGTCTAAGATGGTGGTAACTCTAGGCAAGGGATAAGAGTCTTTTACTGTGACTTTATTTAACTGACGACTGTCGAGGCACAAGCGATTCTTACCCGAAGATTTCTTGACCAGCAATACAGGAGAGCGCCATGAACTGAAGGGGGGTTCTATTACATCATTTTCCAGCATATCCTTTATTTCCTTCTCAAGTTCTGCCATAATTGGAGGTGCCAAGGGGTACTGTCTATGTTTGACGGGCAAGCTGTCCCCGGTGTCAATTCTATGCCGGATCAACGATGTTCTTCCTAAACCTTTACCGATCTCTGTTGCCATTTCTTCCAACAATTTATCCAGACGCTCTTTCTGTTGAACTGAAAGCTCATCTCTCGAAATCACTGGTTGTGACACGTTAATTTCCATAATGTCACCAATTGATTTCCCTTCCCCTATGGCTAAATTAAATGTCTCAAAAAAGTTCATGCCTAAAATAATATCATGTTTTAAACAGTCCATGATATAAAAATCTACCACATTGTATTTTCCCGTAAACTCAATGGGTAAATGAACAATGGAATCCATCGTGTGGTGTGTGCCATCAGCCGTTGAGATCATTTCTTTGTCGACTTTATGTTCTGAAAATCCCAATTTCACAATTTTCGTTGCAAATTTCTGTGAAATTACTGAGACAGTAGCTCCAGAATCCAATAATCCCACAAACGGCTGATTTAAAATTTTTATTTCCGCATAATACCGATTGTCTCGACTATGCTTATTAATATTACAGATTTTCCCTGTTTTGAAAAAACTCGAAACTGTGTGTAGCCATTGCTGCCAGTCATCCGAGTTAGAATGACTTAGTTTTTCGGGGTACGATCGGCCGGCATCGACTCCGATTTGTCGTTTCCCTTATCGGTAGCATTACATGAACATTTATTAGTTGTCTTCCCAAAACGTCCACATCTGTAGCAGAACAGTCTTTGTTTTGGCAACTTACAATCCTTGAAACGATGCCCTGGTGCCCTGCAGTTCCAGCATTTTGATAAAGGTACTCCCTTATCATCAATGGCTGCCAGCTCAGACGTATTTTCATTGCGCGATTTCGTTGAAGTACTTCCCTTATATGCTAAATCCCTCTCCAGAGAATGGTCACTTTGAGTAGGTTCCTTGAAGTTATCACAGCTTAACTTAGTGCGTTCAATAATCCTTAGGACTGATGTTAATTCACTCACTGATTTAAAAGTGTCTCGGCATATGGCCTTCTGCAAATAGGGTTGTAAGTTCCTTCTAAGTATCATCAATTTTTGTGTTTCATGAATCGGCTGGGGAAGCCGGTTGAACATATTCTGCATAATGGCTATATAAATCAAAACGCTTTCTTGGTTGCTTTGGGTTCTCCGTTTAATCTCCTCCAATAGCTCCTCTTGATAATACGGTTGCTGAAATGTGTCCAACAGAAGCCTCACTAATTGAGCCCAACTTGTTACCGCACCCTTATTGGCCCTAAACCATATTAACGCTTCTTCTTCGAAGAAGTCTATGGCATATCGATATAAGTCTTCATCCACAGCATTCCTCGCCTCTTTAAGCTCATCAATCCTTTCCAAGAATGCGTTCACACTTACGGTGCCCCTACCACTAAATTTGACACCCCAATCTTTGATGGGAACCAACTTCCGTTTGTGGAAGCCATCATCAAAAGTGGAAGACCTTATCATACCTGGATGACGTGATGAAGGACCAGGTCTCTCTAAGATCGTTGGTGGTATGTCAGTGTTTGCAACTGGAGGCTGCAATGCGAAATTCTGGTGGAATTCCGTGACTCCATCCACTGCTACGGAAGTTCTCCCTGAGTTTCGGCACTTTTCTAGTCGCTCTAGTATCTGCATAGCCTCTTCGCCCAGGGTCTTCTGTAAGACGTCCTTGTCATGTTCGGAAATTACATCGTCTTCGTCCTTTTCTTCTTGCTCAAGTTGTTTTAGCGACACTAAGGTGTCCTGGATATTTTTTAGCAAGGTCAAATGCTTTTCAATGTCACTAGACTCAGAGGGAATAATAAGTTTGGCACGGTTGGATAAGTGTGTCAAACGCGAGTGTATGCGTCTATAAAACGAATGTTCGGGACTGTGCGATATTTCAGAAATAAGTGTAATTATTGCCGATAATTTCTTTTCACAAATTAATATTTCATTATTCGGGTTGTCGATGCAGGGTCTAGGTACCTTTAAGGAAATAGTCGACTGGCCCGACTGCTCTCGAGCTAAAATTTCCCGTAAAAATTTCCGCATAGTCGCCACGGTCTTACAATCTGAAATCCCTCGACAAGCCAGTTCAAACTCAAGCTCATCTTTATGCAGTGCGTTAACATCCATGATCAAACACAGTTATAAAATGTCAATAAGTAAGTACACAAAATCAAGTTTAAAATAACACGATAAATAGATCTCTATCCTTGGTTACAGATATGGAACACAACTTGTCAAACTTAAAAAGTGTGTTAGTTACAATGTTTATCCAGAATATACAAATACATTAATAAGCTGAATGACTATGACTGTTAAATACTTTGTTTATCTTTCATTCATTTAACCCGTGGGCGCCAATGTGATGACCGGGGTTCTAAATCAACTGAACGAAAGAAAAACCGGCTGCATGTGATAAATTATTTACTCAAAGGATAACTCCATGTACAAACCTTATTATTACTAACACCTTAATGACTACCTAACCTAGTACTAACACCTTAATGACTTACTAACTACTAACACCTTAATGACTAAAACTGAAAGTTTAATAAAGGCAAATAATATACACACAAAACAAAATATAAAAGAAACAAAAAAAAATAAAATGAAACAAAAAAAGAAAAATATCGAAAACAAAACTAATTATTCTTTAGCTGGGATCGAACTCGAAGTCGCAAGATTTCAACCACACGCCGTGCCCCTAGACCAGCCGGCTTGATGCTAACCGTTGCGAATATGTAGATGTCAATCTCACGATGTCAGTAATATTATTGTTGCTTCACCGAAACCGGAATTTTAATATCAATATGTGTCCCAACAACAAGGGCGTTTCCGTAAGCTGAGGACAAAATGGGAACAGTCAGCTTTGCACAACTTTTCTAATGAACTGGCTTACTACACTCGTTAAATAGACGCAAGCACTTACCCCGTTTCTTCTGTTACTCGCACACAAATTCACAATATGGGACCAAAACTAAGCATGTACGATCTGTAGCAAATTTCCAATTAACGATGGCCTTATTATTAATCGATTTATGCAATTTCATTCGGAGCACCGTTTTTTCCTGTTCGTCTTCGATTGACGTTTTGTCCGAAGTCCTAATTTACCGCCACCGTCATTTGCAAATTGTCTCACAAAAAAAATATGAATTGTAATCATTGCGACGAGCCTAGTAACGCCATCTAGTATTTACATTTGTTGGCTAGAATCATTACACCTGGTTAGATAAAATTGAAGACTTGATGACTGATGGGTGTTCCTCAGTCCTCCGTTGCTGTGAAGACTGTCTGATGTCCCTCGGCCCCCGCTACAAAGTCCAAATGTCTGACGACCCTTGGCTCTCTCCAATTCATCTTCAGTTCCGCTTCACCTGGTGTCAGAGTTTTTATGCCACCGCATGGGCTTCTGACTTGGTTTTACATGCCGTCAAGAAATATTTCTCAGGCATGCTGGTTTCCTCACGCTGTTTTCCTGCACTAAAACCAGTGATCTATACATTATAACAGGCTTGTTAACTGAAAAAATCTAATTAGTCCGTCACGTAGATTATCAAAAAATATTTGACCCGTATTTTTTCTTTTATCACATAAACCAAAATTGACGAAGATACGACTTTTAAAATTCACAATACGTCACTGTTTGGCATCATTTTTAGTGAGTACTGACGTCACGAGCCCCCACTCCCGAGTTTTGATACGTTTTATCTTTGTCAATATTCGTTGAATTACAAAAACAAAAAATACGTGTCCATTGTTTTCCAATACTCTAACTGACGGACTAAATAGATTTGCAATTTACTGATGGTGGAAACTAGCCTATTGTACAATACACACATGAATCTGAAAAATCAGAGTTGCGTTGTCTTGTGTTCGAACTTGAGACCCATTACTTGGCGGTCCAACTTTCACACCACGAGGCTATCACTACTAGACAAATGACATTCAAAATGGGGTATCTCCTTGTCTTCAAAGGTATTATAAAGTTTTATCTTTATAAACTCTTCTAGACACTAGAAGGTATGAAAAACTGGTTGTAGTTCTTTGTTGTCAATTGAACATGGGAGAATGGGAGAATCATTCCATCAGTTGAGCGTTATTTGGTGGCGTTAACAATCAAACGTCGGGCTGTTGTTTATATCTATTCTAATCTCGCGGGTAACTCTACTTGCCCAGTCTTAACGTAACCATAAGCATAAACTCAGCTTGTAATGTTTGCTATGCTGGGACACAGACCACCAATCAATCCACCACGGGGATCCAGTGTGGGTTGGTATATGTGACATGTCTCCGAATTTTTGGTTCTAGGACACATCGGTTTCCTAGCGTTGTTTTATTTAAAGGTTTTGACAGCAGTCGTGACGAAATGAATATAACAAATTCTGCTTAGGATCGAACCCACGTACTGCTACATCCTTCATTTGTACCCCTTCTGGTCTACTCAGCAGCCTACGCTGCAATCCTGCTGCTGACGCAGCATTCTCTTATTTCCTCTCTCCCCTCGTCAGCACGCCAGTTGTCTCCCAATCATCCTACCGTGCACATCTATCTTGTACTCGTGTTTTTATTGTTTTAATATACAAGTTTTTTTAGCCTATCGTGTGTCCCACTGCTGGGCAAAAGCCTCCCCTTCCAAACCTCTCTATCTTGTGCGATATCTGGCCATGTTCGCCCCGCAAACAAGATCAGATCGTCACACCACCTTCGCCTCTAAAAAACTTTCATACAAGTTTGTTTTAGCCAAAAGTAATTTCCTTTTTTAAAAACCTAATTCGGAACCCGGTTCTAACAATACAGTAAAACTTTTCGTAGATATTCATATACTCGTATTTAATAAAAGCACTGCTGAATTCTGAAGAACAAATACAAATAATAATAGAACAACTGTACCATCTCCAATCTGAAACATCCCCCACATTATCAGATTATGAAACACCCTATTTCTCCAAATAATATCTCGCCAAGCGGACAAGCTAGACATGTAATACGTCCCAACAAAAGGTTTCTACCTTCTAACACAATGCTCTATTGTTGGCTTTCGGCACAGGCTCAAAATCCAGCCAAACTAAATGTAACTATATGATAACCTAGGGTCCTCGAATGTAGTTAGGGACTCGGTATTAGGGCTCAGGATTGCGACCTTTTTGTATGGGTTTAAATAGAGGGTCTATGCCTGGGAATTGACACTAAATAGTGATATGGATTGAAGCTAAGTTACTTTGCAGAGGGTATTTCTTAGAAACAGGTTGTAAATGGACCACGCAGCCATCAACCAAGAATGTTGTACATCAAACTAAGTAACTAAATATGTAAGTATACGCACAAATTATTGCTTGGAAATGACTTTTTTTTTTGTGAAAAATATCGATTTACGGCAGAACTTAATGTAACGCACTCAAAACGTTGTTAATCCAGGAAAATAGAGTTCACTTCTGAATGAGAGATAGTCAGTAATAAACTTGTGTAAACCTTTATTTTGACACCCTGAAACTTGTCTCTAAACCTACTTATCGTTTGGTGTCCGCGACTACAGATATTCTAAGGTCAAAGGTCAAAAAGTCGATTTTTAACACATTTATTGCAAATATCTCATTTCCTGCTATTTGTATTTTCATAAATATTGTAGAAGATTAATTCTCCACAACTTTTGTTCAAACTTTTATATCTTGAACCTATGAGTGAAAGACTCACTTAAAGATGTGAGTGGCAACACCGCGAGAGGACGCCCTGGAAAAACGTACACTTATTGGTGAGGTTCTTCAGAAACGTCAGTTATTTAGTAAAGGTAAAGGTTTTTGCCTGCCCCCATGGATGAGTTTATGTATAAATGTAAATTATACTTTTCACCGTCTAAGCAAGCGGCTTTTATTATTTAGCTCGTGCCTAAATAATAAAAGCCGCTCGGGTCGATAGTTAGGTTAAGCCGTGCTTGCCTAGGTTGGTCTGTGGATGGGTGATCACCCTCACATACCGAGTTTCCTCCGTGCTTCGGAAAGCACGTTAAGCTGTTGGTCACGGCTGTCATTTTTCTATCTTTGATAGTCGTTACAGGTAGTCGGTGGGCTGTTTCGGGAGGTACCTGCACCGAATCGGGCGGGAGGAAACGCCCAGGTGTTTCCACTGCGAGGATCGACCGGAGGACACGGTGGAGCACACGGTGGAAGTCTGCCCTGCGTGGGCGGAGCAGCGCCGTGTCCTCGTAGCGGCGATCGACGGCGGCGACCTCTCGCGTCCGGCCCTGGTTCAATCCATGGTCCGTGATGGAATGGGAAGCCGTCGCCTCCTTCTGCGAAGCAGTCATGCTAGCGAAGGAGGTGGCGGAACGAGAGAGGGAGAGAGCCTCTCTTCCCGGCCGCCGCGGGAGACGCACCGGGCGTCGGGGGCCACGTGGTGGCTACCGGCCACCGTAGATGCGGGCCTGTGGACTGTTAGCTATGGGCTAGCTAGCCGTCCGTCCGTCTAGTGACGACAGGCCGTGTCGACGGCGCGTTCGTGTTCCACGCGCGCCTCAAAGAGATGTCAGCAGAAGAGAGGGGCCCGCAAGGGCCGAAGCCTGCCGGGGTTGCGGGACTGTTCGAAAGAGATACCGCGGCCCCGGAACATAAAGGGCGAGGAAGGAACATGGATGTGTTTTAGTCAGTAAGAGTCTGACTCTCCCTCCCGCTCCGCCCAGAGTGGGAGAAATCATTTGATGATTCCCCATCCGAAAAAAAAGAAAAAGGTAGTCGGTGGGCCAAAAAGTCTGAAAACCAGTCTTACTAAGTGGTATCGTATTTCCCAATATTAACTGGGTTGTGAAGGTCAGATAGGCAGTCGCTGCATGTAAAATACTGGTATTCAGCTGCATCCGGTTAGACTGGAAGCTGACCTCAACATAGTTTGGAAAAGGCTAGGCAGATGATGACCGTCTAAGCATGCAATGCATTGTTATATTAAGCTTACCTACAACGTTCATACCAAAGGAACAAATCACGCCGAAAAAATTCAACAACAAAAAAAGAATCACCCATCACATCAACTCGCGAAAAAGCGTTACATTTCACAACTTATCCCGCACACACATTCACAACCCCCAACATAAACTTAAATACAAAATATACGGAACCCCTTCCTCGTATACACTATATAAGTTTTTGTTTTATAGCCCAAAGGTTCGACCTTTCGAGGGATCGGTCATCTATCGCGCTATCAAATCTAGGAGACCGGCAGAAACTATTGCTGGCAGCCATGTTTGATTGCGTGCAAACGATCTTAGCTTGATATAGGAATGTTTATGGCATATCCTCTAAGATCGACTGTAAACCTTCAAGGAAACCTGAAATTCGTGCTCAAAAGTTTATAGGCCGATTGATGTATTCGGTGAAATTGTTATGGATAGATTTGGTTTGTGTTACTGTCACGTAAGTGTGGAATCCTATGCTAGATAAACGAGGGATTGTTTTAGTAAGAGACTTCACCGTTTCGTTGTTACAGGACTTTCCAGGGGTTGTCCAGTACAAAATGTTTCGAAATAAGGTCTAACGATTTCGGTAAAAGTTATACTAATAGAGTTTATGTGGGCGAAATATCGATCTAGCTAGGAAAAATCGTTTTCTCTGTTTCCACCCGAGCAGAGCTCGATCAAACATAGACAGAAATAATAAAATAGATCTTAGTTCGGCCATGATTCCCCTGTCATAGAGAGGAGGCCTGTGTCCCAGCAGTAGGAACATTATAGTCTGATTATGATGATGATGATGATGAAGCTACGACACGCAATGTTCTCCAAGAACATTTATTTATTTTATAAAAGAATAATTAAATAAATAATGTACATGTCACCGTAAAATTGTCAAACACGTTATATTAGAATATTACATGTTTCTCTCTAGCGATATTGTAAACTCTCGAATTATTGTTATTGTGTATGTTCAGCATACGGAAGTATCTCTGCCCCCATAATCGGGACTTTGCCCCCCCCCCCCCCCTCCGTTAGGTTAGTTAGGTTCCTTTAAACCCTGCACTCGGAAATAGGGGCCCCGTCGACTATGTTTTTTAGGGGAATATAATGTGTTTTAAGGTTAGGGTATATTAATCGATATTTCTCAGGAATGGTATAGTATCTTTTTCTCTGTTTCCACCCTAGCAAAGCTCGATGAAACATAGCAAGAAATAATAAAATAGATTTTAGTTCGGCCATGATTCCCCTGTCATAGAGAGGAGGCCTGTGTCCCAGCAGTAGGAACATTATAGTCTGATTATGATGATGATGATGATGATGAAGCTACGACACACAATGTTCTCCAAGAACAACATCTAAGTTTTTTATGTACCCTACTGGGCACACAATTCTATTACGAAGACCCGAATACGTTCTTACGTAAGGCAGCCTCACTACCTGTATTCGAATCCTGGTAGGAGCAAATTTTTGTGTGATGAGCATGTACATTTGTTTCCGAGTCATGGATGTTTATATGTATAATAAGTATGTATTTACAAACAAAAAAGTATATATGTAGTTTATCAACTATCTGGTGACCACGACACAAGCCTCGTTGCTTAGTGTGGCACTAGACGGCGCTGTGTGTATTTTCCAGCGATATTTATTTATTTATTTATTACAACACCATTGACCGAGCGATGATCTACCATTATGAATTTAGCAGATTACGAACTTTAAGCCAAATGACAATGGGATGGGAATGAAAAATCATGTTGGGGTGACGAATTTATTAAAATGGCAGAATTAGGCCTCTGGTCTGTAGCTACTGGCCTTACCGTCAAAAATTACAGTCTATTGCAAGGTCACTGCCATTTCATCTTGCTGCGATTCCTGGTTCTTCAATAGGAAATATTATTGTGAACCTTCAAAAAATGTGTCGACTTGTATTAGTCCAAGTTTCAGCGTTTCCTGCTAGACGAAATATTATAATATCTGTGCTGCTAGTAACAAATATATAGTATATTCAAATCCAATATTCAACACATAAAATACTTATGATATTTCCAGAGATCCTGAATTATTCGGAATAACACCGTAAACAAATTACGTCGTAAGTATGTCGAAGTGGAGAGCTTGTCGAAAGTTTCGAGATCCTTCCGTACTTAAGTGAGCGGGATCAAGCACCGCCCTTACCCAACTTGAGAGAATATTCATTACTTTTTTAGTAATGTGGATTTGAATATATTGGGACATAAAATAAGAAAACTAAGTACGTAGCAAGATCTTATGAACTTCTTAAGATCATCACTTAAAATCATCACTTTAAAAATAAAATAATATGGCATTCTATCAAAAATAACATCAAATTAAAGTATTTATTTATTTTATAAATAAGTAATTAAATGAGTATGCATTTATTTATTTTATAAAAGAATAATTAAATAAATAATGTACCTACATGTCACCGTAAAATTGTCAAACACGTTATATTAGAATATTTCGTGTTTCTCTCTAGCGATATTGTAAACTCTCGAATTATTGTTATTGTGTATGTTCAGCATACGGAAGTATCTCTGCCCCCATAATCGGGACTTTGGGCCCCCCCCCTCCGTTAGGTTAGTTAGGTTCCTTTAAACCCTGCACTCGGAAATAGGGGCGTCGTAGGGGAATATAATGTGTTTTAAGGTTAGGGTATATTAATCGATATTTCTCAGGAATGGTATAGTATCTTTTCATGAGAGGGGTACCACTGGGCAAGGGGGACCCCTCCTTCCCTCAACACCGACTACCATCGCATGCATTTCACGAAAAATAATGCGTTTTATTGTAAGCAGTATGTTCATTTGACAATAATTCGAGAGTTTACAATATCGCTAGAGAGATTACAATATAACGTGTTTGACAATTTTACGGTGACATATATATTTATTTTTCCCCCGGCTCCTAAACCAGGTTTATTCATCCACGAAGGGCTAGGCAGAATTGGACCTAATAGTAAACCAACAGTTCACTAATTATGTTTAAGTCCCATGTATTAGGGGGCGAGCCTATTGCCATCAACCGGACACAAATCCAGGCTCCGTTGCTGCTACTGAGAAATTCCTGATAGAGAAACCCAATAACATTTTGGCCGACCCGGGAATCGAACCCTGGACCTCACGCTTAGCAGTCGTGATTACGACCAACAGACTAACGAGGCACTGGTACTACTTACAAAAACGCAGTGGCGGTGGCAGCCCAGACTTACGAAGTCGCGGGTTCGAACTCAGATAGGCGCATTACTTTGTGTAATTTATTTCATCACCGATGCTCATAAAGTGGTCCTAGAACCAAAAAAAATCGCTATTTCCTTTTCTGCTGGGGAGTTTGCATGATCAGTGTTGCATCGATCCGCTCACGCTAAAGAGATTGCAGTTGCAACGAAGACATGATTGTGACATTTACCAATGCGAATTGGGCCCTCGTGGTGGATTGTAGCCCATTCCCTCTCATATAGAGGAGGCTTGAGTCCTAGCAGTACGAAGATGAAGATGATGATGATGTAGATGTAGGCTGATTATCATGAGACGATTGATGATGATGATGACTTACAAAAACATATTTTTAACAGAACACCCCATGATATATCTTTGTTTTACCGTATTGGGAGACAATTATTATTACATTACCTTACGTCAAACATATATTAAATAACATTGTATTTCTTTTCACAGGTAAGTAACGCCTTCATGACGGTTTTGGTAAGCTACTTAATTTACATTTATGTGTTTATTTCGTTTTCATCCGACAATCTGACATTGTTCTTCCTCTTAAGTAAGTAATGAAAAATATTTTATTTTACTGTTTTCCTTCACGCGGTCTCTATAATGTTAAAAATATAAATTAAATGTACTTTTGTACATCAAACTTCAAAACTAAGGAAATAATCACTCTTTTAAATATGTCTTTACAAAAAATCCGGTGTACGTGTGTTTGTTATTCTGCCTCTAAACGGCTTTATCAATTTTGATAACCTTTTTTTACTTAAGAGCGTTGTTCTGGCAGGACAAGTCTGCCAGCCGAGTCCTCTAGCATTTTGGTCTGCTAAGTCTAGAACCACCGCCAAGTCAATAATAGCAACTTTACAGGAGATTGAAAAAATTACATAGAGCCGATGCTTGTTTCTGTGATTTGCGGAAACAACGTGACTTCCGATTCGGCATCAAAATCAAAATGTCAAAAACGCCAAAAATAACTTACGTGGTGTGATAATGCGCTGACGGTTGGTCGCGAACGGTCGCTCGTGACCGGGAGACGCACACCGCGTGCTCCGTAGGCGCGGGACTGTGAACAGTGAGCTATGGGCTAGCTCGCCGTCCGTCCGTCTTATGGCGACAGGCCGTGTCGACGGTGCGTTCGTGTTCCACGAGCACCTCAAAGAGATGTCAGCATATTGAAGGGGCCGAGGCCTGCCGGGGCTGCGGGACTGTTCGAAAGAGATACTGTGGCCCCGGAACATAAAGGGCGAGGAAGGAACAGTGATGGGTTTTAGTTAGTGAAAGTCTGCACTTATTCCCGCTCCGCCCAGAGCGGGAGGAGTCATTTGATGATTTCTCATCCAAAAAAACGCCGAAAAAAATGCCTTAGAACTTCGAAGACTATAGATGTAAACGATCTGTATATGTATCGGTGTGTAATGGTCTTAACAGCAAGTTTTCCACGTGTAAGGAAAACCTTGTAAATGTTTGAAAAGATTGCTTGTCAGTTAGTATCAATTGTCTGTGTTCGTGAGAAAGTTTCTATGTTTATTGGTGGAAAGGAAGATTGATTTGACCTTAGAAGGTAAGTTCCATTAATAAATAGCGTTTTTTCGCATTGTAGTTTTTTTTTTCATATACTAGTTAAATATAAAATACAGGTAATACTAACTAAAAATTAAACAGGATGTCAAACTTCTGGACCATACAATAGTATATTAATATTTAATGGTTGAAATCCCGTTTTATAATTTATAAAAAAATATATGATACTCGTAGTTATTCTTAAAACGAATAAAGCAATTTGGTTAAAACATCTCTTAACTTTAGTAACACTCCAAAAAAATTTAAGTATATCATAACTCATAAGTAATCTATATCTGCTACGGGTTCTGCCCTGCGCATGTGCTTTGCCGTAGCGGATCGGCTACGAGTGCTACGAAGCGTTAGGTGATAGTCACGCGAGGTCCATGATTTTTGTTTATCCAAAAAGTGCTGAACGCGCCCACAGAAGATTTAACTTCAAAAATTAATGTTTGCTGTATTGTTTCTTAACTGTGGTCTCTAAACCATACATACTCGTATATTAGTTGCAGAGTGTAGATTAATACACTCCCAGTTTACTTTAATCCAATAAATAGAACAACTAGACTTATATGGAATGTATATGTCACCGTAAAATTGTCAAATACGTTATATTGTAATATCACTAGCGATATTGTAAAGTCTCGAATTATTGTCAAATGAACATACTGCTTACAATAAAACGCATTATTTTTCGTGAAATGCATGCGATGGTAGTCAACTCACGCGGTGTGGAGAGGAGGGGTCCTCCTTGCCCAGTGGTACCACTCTCATGAAAAGATACTGTACCATTCCTGAGAAATATCGATTAATAATAACCTAACCTTAAAACACTTCATATTCCCCTAAAAAGCGTAGTCGACGGAGCCCCGCTTCGCGGGGCCCCTATTTCCGAGTGCAGGGATTAAAGGAACCTAACTAACCCAACGGGGGGGTGCCCCAAGTCCCGTTTATGGGGGCAAGAGATACTTCCCTAAGTTCAGTTGACAATAATTCGAGACTTTACAATATCGCTAGAGAGATACACGTTATATTGTAATATAACGTATTTGACAATTTTACGGTGACATATATAATGCAAAAAATAACGAATAATGATAATGTAAAAAGCGTAAAAACCCCAGCAGCAGATGAAACACACACTCATCGGATCTCATCAATTAATCATTGTGAAATATTGTACGCACTCCATGCAGAACTGATAAACGATTTAAATAAATATAGCGAAAAGCATTTTATATGAGCATTGAGCATTTTTTGTACTTTTTGTTGGGAATTAATGTGAGGAAATAAAGTGGTTGGGGAGTGAGTGCAGCTCGTAGCTAAATAATAACAGCAGCTCGGGTTGATCTTAAGGTTAAGCTGCGGTTATCTGGGTTGGTCCATGGATGGGTCTCCACCCACTATAAAGGGTGTAAAATACCTCTTCACGAAGCCGAAAGGCACTTGTTCTCCCCATCACTGCGAGATTTTTTGTTCTACACTATACCTGGGAATCTTCTAGTTACGGAGATATGGGGGGTCAAAGTTACAACTTTTTGACAAGATTTTTTTAAATACCAGTTTTTTTTTAAGATTTTGACTTTTAACACCTCCACGACCCCCGTACTATTTGATCCATCCATCAGCACAGTGTTTTTAGTGCGTTTCATTGAGTTCTACCACAAAACATGATTTATAACCTCAAAAAAAAGTTGTTTCCCAGCAATAATTTTTGCGTAAAGTTACTTAGTTTGATGTACAGAATGCTTGGTTAACGGCTTTGTGATGAGGTGGTTTACAGCGTGTATAGCGTGTTTCCTCCGTGCTTCGGAAAGCACGTTAAGCTGTTGGTCCCGGCTGTTATTGTGTATCTTTGACAATCGTTACAGGTAGTCTGCGGCCCATAAAGTCTGACAACCAGTCTTACTATCAGACTATCGGGTCACTGACTGACCCATCAGTCAGACAATAAGTCTTAATGGTTATCGTACTAGTTTAACCCAAATCCAGTACTAACTGGGTTGTGGAGGTCACATAGGCAGTTGCTCCATGTTAAATACTGGCATTCAGCTGCATCAGGTCAGAGTGGAAGCCGACTCCAACGAAGTTGAGATAAGGCTGGGCAGATGATGAACTAAAGTGTTTAGAGAGATACTTACTTTAAAGTTTTCCATAGTAAAGTTATGCATTATTTTAACGTTTTAGGGTTCCGTTGCCAAATGGCAAAAAACGGAATCCTTATAGATTCGTCATGTCTGTCTGTCTGTCTGTCTGTCCGTCCGTATGTCACAGCCACTTTTTTCCGAAACTATAAGAACTATGCTGTTGAAACTTGCTAAGTAGGTGTATTCTGTGAACCGCATTAATATTTTCACACAAAAAAAACAATAAATTTAGGGGTTCCCCATACATAGAACTGAAACTCAACATTTTTTTTTTTTATCAAAACCATACGTGTGGGGTATCTATGGATAGGTCTTCAAAAATGATATTCAGGTTTCTAATATCATTTTTGTCTAAACTGAACAGTTTGCACGAGAGACACTTCCAAAGTGGTAAAATGTGTCGGGCCCCCCCTGTAACTTCTAAAATAAGAGAATGATAAAACTAAAAAAATTATATGATGTACATTACCATATAAACTACCACCGAAAATTGGTTACCTTTCATTTACAACGAACTGCAAGAACTTTTATCTTACTATGTTACTTGCTGTTACGGAACCCTTCATGGGTGAGTCCGACTCGTACTTGTTTAGTTTGAAATTTCGGTTTCTTTTTCTTATTTTATCGATTTGGTGCGTACTACGGTATGCCACAATTTTTATGTCAATCAGTTTTCACCCGACTGTTAAAGAGCCCAAAGGAAGGGTAATATTTTGTACCTAGGAAAGTGCTTGAAACTCGCTCGTTCATCGACTTATAAAACTTTCTTAAGGCATAGACAAAAACTTACTTGCAATAGTTGAGTTAACGCAATAAAACACTTAATAAAGATTTGCATAATGGGTTCATTGCATGTTTATTAATAACACTAATGTATGCATGTCAAAATTAAAATAGTAATGTAAACAACAATAATTCATATTGCATTGCGTTTAATAGACGCTATTATTTCTTTCATTCATTTACTATAACAATTAGAATTCATTTTCATTCTTCAATGTTTATTTTACAGCTAAAGAAAGAAATAAATCACATTTATGTACCTGCATGAACTTACTGCTTATTCCATACATCTGGGCTTCAATTCTGCTATTAAAAATAGTGTTAGACCGACCATGACCGACCATCATGAATTTAGCAGATTACGAACCTGTAGCAAAATGACAATGAGATGAGAATGGGATCGTGTTAGAATGACGAATTTATAAAAACAGCAGACTAAGGTTCATGTTCACCGAAAAGATAAAAGTCTGATTATCTAAAAACAGCTGTTACTGTGACATGTTCCCATACAATAATGTGTTTTAAACAGCTGTTTTCAGATAATCAGAACGTCATCTTTTTGGTGAACATGGACCTTAGACCCCTGGTCGTACACGTATGCCAGTTGCGAGTACTACGCACCTTTCTGAAGAATAAGGTAAATGGATGTCCGTCTTAAGTGGCAGTGGGCAGGGCACATTGCTCGCAGAACGGATGGCCAATGAGGCCGAAAAATTCTGGAGCGGCGACCGTGAACCGGAAGACGTTGCATTGGAAGACCCACTATATGGACCAATGACCTAGTGAAGGTTGCAGAAATCTGTTAGATGCGAGTCGCACGAGACCGGTTAATGTGGCGACACTTGGGGGAGGTCTATGACCAGCTGTGGACGTCTTTCAGCTGAAATGATGATGATGATGATGTCCTTCTATATAGGGCATCCCCCGCTTTCTCACTCACATCTGCCTTCTCAATATCTTTTGTAAGTCTTCTTTCACTCATCCTCTACTCATGACCAAACCATGATACTATTCTTTACACATTAAAACACAATTTAAAGTATACCGAACAGTGGGTTTTGCAAAATGGCTGGAGTCAATCTCCGAACTAGCGTGTGTTTTTCCCAGAACCTATGGCAAAACATGGCAACTTTCAAGTTTTGAATGAATATGCTATAGATAACACACAAAGTTCAACTCTTTGCAGGTATAGTCGTAAAGTTCCAGAGGATATACATTATGTATCTTAACAAATCTTATCATAAGTTACGGCAGCACAATTTCGATCGTATTTGCTGTTAGAATTTGCAGTTACAGTTGAAAAAATATTTATTTATTTCCAGGACATAAATTACTACCTTTAAGATGCAAAAACTAGGCAAGTGAAGTAACTTTTATGATAATTTGAAACTTGAAAGTCTCGTTGGTCAGTCGTCGCATGCACGGCAAAAGATTCTGAGTTCGATTCCCAGGTTACGTAAAAAAAGAAAAAGCAAGTATTAGCCCGCACAGAAAAAAACACAACATAAAATGGTGGTTTTTTCCTCCTTGGTAATTCTCAGTTACAGCCATGGAAGATTCCTGGCTGATGGCAATAAGCACGCCCCTTATTAACTGGCAAAATCTAGGCATACTGTTAGGTACACCTACGCGTCCTTGCGGGAATTACAGGAGTAAAGTTATGTAATAAATTGTATACAGCAAAACCAATTTTATTTCAAGGTCATACAGTTCATTTCTCAGTATAAAAATAGCATTGAAATAAAGCGATTTTACATACCGCAAGCATTTTACCTAGAATACCTAATGTTGCCATACTAATGCATTTTCTAAAGGTCAGTAGAGCTTTCGCAGAAGTAATCGTTTTCCTCCATCGCCAACGTGGCCATTCATTACACTTGTGTGCCACTGTTCGACACGACAAATACACATTGGCCGATGTTATCTTGTGATAATTACCTGCCTAGACAATTGGTCAAGGTTTCTGTAGAATTACCTATTAAATAAGTAAATACGTGGGTGAGATACTAATTATAAAGAAATGCAGTAATAACATAATACAGTGCGTTTATTTATGTAATAAAGCAACCACGATACTCATTCATGGTTGTAATGTGGTTTAATTTTGGACATCATTATGTCACTGAAAACACGTTAACCCAGCTGTCAATCATAGGTCTTTGACAGTCTTTACAGGTCAATGGCCCGATATTCTGACAACAACTTTTACCAAGGGGTATCGTATTACCCAGTACTAACTGGGTTGTGGAGGTCAGATAGGCAGTCGCAGCTCTGGTATTCAGCTGGATCTGGTTAGACTGGGACTGGGGTCGGCACCCCAACATAGTTGGGAAAAGGCTACGCAGATGATGACTTTGTTAGCACACACACCTCGTGTGCCATTTATCTCCTGCGTGATTGTCTAACTTCTATTAAGATCGGTTGCCGTGCCCAAAATTCGGTAGGTATAGTTTAAAAAGGTAAGTAGTATTTTAAGAACAAGGTGACGGAACACATTTACAAAGTCCAGTGACCTGATAATAACCCAGCCATTCAAGCGTGGACTAGCGATCGAGAGGTCGTAAGTTCCAACCCTGCCCCAAATTGATGTAAACAAAGGCCCCCAATTAATAACTTGAATAGCCCTGTCAAAAAGTTATAATCTTCACACTGCTCAAGTGTTCACAAGTGACTATTTAGAATGAAGTTCTGGGTTCGATTTCAGATCAGGCAAACTGTTTTTGCCAACAAGAACTCACTGCATGCCGGAGGCTGAATCTATGCTTAATATAATATTATAAAGCAGAAGAGCTTGCTTGTTGGTTTTGTTTGAATGCGCTAATCTCAGGAAGTACCGGCTCGAATTGAAAAATTATTTTTGTGTTGGATAGTCCATTTATCGAGGAAGGCTTTAGGCTATATAACATCACGCTACGATTATTAGAAGCGGAGCAGGAATGAAAAATGTTGCAAAAACAGGGATTTTTTTTCCTTTTGTTTTTATATCATAGACGAAGTTGCGTGGGTCAGCTAGTGTAATATGTGGCTGGTTGATGGCAAAAGACGCGCCCCTATTCCATAAGACTTGGGCAAAACTGGTGAAATGTGCATGTGTATTCCTTGTACACCTCAACTTAATATTTCACAGAAAAACAGGTGCAGTGTTTGGTTCCTCACACAACACATCCGTTTTTCTTTGGTCTTTCTCTCCCTCTCCATGTTTAAAACTACGCAACGGATTTTGATGCGGGTTTTTTTAATAGATAGAGTGATTCAAGAGGAAGGTTTTTGTTATAATTTTACGCGGGCAAAGCCGCGGGCATCGGCTAGTATAATATTATAAAGCTGAAGATTTTTTTTGTTTGTTTGTTTGAACGCCCTAATCTCAGGAACTACTGTTGTTTGTGTTGGATAGTGAATTTATCGAGAAAGGTTTTAAGCTATATAACATCACGCTGCAACCAACAGGAGTGGAGAATAAATGAAAAATGTTGCAAAAGCAGGGAAAATTTATTCCTTCTGTGATCTTTTACTCTCTTAAATGTGACGCAAACGAAGTTGCGTGGGTCAGCTAGTCAAGAAAATACAATTCATTTCTCTTTTAATCAAATTAAAGTAATCACATTGTGTTTTAAAAAGTACTGAAAACCTACATTTCCCAAGAAACCCTAAATCCGATGAAAACACTCGATAACAACGTATTCTTTTATTTGCGTTCTTTCAATGGAAATGCGCTAAGAAGTTTTTAAAGCGATTTCTCTTGCAAGACGATTTATTACCTGCCTATGGAGACGTGATCGATGCGCCAAGAATTAGGCTGATTGCATAAGTAAGATTGAAGTTGTTCACATTAGAAAAATACATAACATAACATCACGCCTTTAAAAACAAGGCAGAGGTCAACTCATCAACTGGGCACAAATCCAAACTCCGTAGATGCTACTGAGAAATTCCTGCTGGAAAATCACAATAACATTTTGCTCGACCCGATCTCCCGCATTCCCCAACTAACCTAACCTTAAGGGGAACTTAAGGGGAAGATTTATAAAACGATGGTTAGACCTGCTGTGTTGTATGGATCAGAATGTTGGGCCACAAAAGGGATGAATGAAAGGCATCTGCACGTCGCGGAGATGAGAATGCTAAGGGGGATGTGTGGTGTTACGCGAATGGATAAAGTAAGGAATGAGTATATTAGAGGAAGTCTGAAAGTGGCGCCGGTGACTGAAAAGTTGTGTGGTAATCGGTTGTCGTGGTATGGGCATGTGATGCGGAGGAATGAGGAAAATGTCGTGAAAAAAGTTTTGAGTATGAATGTGGATGGGTATTTGAGTAGAGGAAGACCAAAGAAACGATGGATGGAGTGTGTTAAGAAGGATATGGTAAGAAAAGAAGTGTATGATGAGATGACGAAAAATAGAGGAGTATGGAAGAAGAAGACATGCTGCGCCGACCACAAATAAATTGGGATAAGAGCAAGAGAATGATGATGATTTTGCTCGACCCGAGAATCGAACCCAGGACCTCATTCTCAGCAGTTGCGATTGCTTATTAAGAGGAGGCAGTGAAAACAGTAAGTTATGTAAATTTCGCTAATATCTGGCTAAACAACGAAATGTATGTATATTAATAATAAATAAATATCGCTGGACATTACACACAGCGCCATCTAGTACCACACTAAGCAAGGCTTGTGTCGTGGTCACTAGACAGTTGATATACTACATATTTACTTTTTGTTTGTTAATAAATACTTATTACACATACATATAAACATCCATTTAGTATGTATTTACAAACAAAAAAGTATATATCAAGTATATCAACTATCTGGTGTCCACGACACAAGCTTTGCTTTGTGTGGCACTAGATGGTGCTGTCCAGAGATATTTATTTAGTAATTGAAATGGTCCCGGCTGTCATTTGTAGATCTTTGACAGTCATTACAGGTGGCCTGAAAATCTGACAACCAGTCTAACCTAAAGGTTTATCACATTACTAACTGGGTTGTAGAGGTCAGATAGGCAGTCGCTACATGTAAAAATACTGGTATTCACCTGTATCTGGTATGACTGGAAGCCGACCCCAGTATTTTTTTGGAAAAGCTAGCCTAGGCAGATGATGATGGGGATCCAGCTAAGCAACGATTCATGAAGTAAAGCCTAACGTAAAAAACTCCCATTTCACCATTCGTGTTCAGGAGGCTACAAAATTGTAATTTTTGTCACTTGGCTGTGGTTTTCTTTTAAGTTCGTATTTGTTGGTAAGCAATCAATTGGTGACGTAGGTACATACAGGGTGTAAACCACCTCATCACGAAGCCGTCAACCAAGCATTCTGTACATCAAACTAAGTAACTTTCCGCAAAAATTTTTGCTGGGAAACAACTTTTTTTTTTGGGGTGAAAAATCATGTTTTGTGGTAAAACTCAATGTAACGCACTTAAAACATTGTGCTGATGGATGGATTGAATAGTACGGGGGTCTTAGAGGTATTTAAAGTAAAAGTCTTGCATTAAAAACTTGTATTAAAAGAAAAACTCGTCTAAAAGTTGTAACTTTGACCCCCCATATGTCCGTAACTAGAAGGTTCCCAGGTATGGTGTAGAACAAAAAAATGATCGCAATGATGAGGAGAACAAGTGCCCTTCGGCTTCGTTAAGAGGTCTTTTACACCCTTTATTTTTAGTCTCGCGTGGTTGCTGTAATGAGATTTTGTGCCAAGTGGTTAGAGATTACGCTTTACATAAATATGTCCCTTGAGGCGTTAGTGGAAATGGGCATTTGTAGTTTCAGAGTTAACCTCTTGAATGCCGTAATTATAGACACAATTAAAAAGCCATTGTGTCTTGTGTAGATCTACGTTCAAAGGGTTAAGCCATGTCTCAAAGAAATTTAGGTTTTTATATCAATGTCACCGTCTTCCTGTTCTGGTCCCAATTTACTTAGAGTAGACGCAAAACCACCAGCATGCATTCAGCTGCATCTGGTTAGACTGGAAGCCGACCCCAACATAGTTGGGAAAACGCTGGGCAGATGATGAGACGCAAAACGTTTTCTTCTGCCATTCTCCCCTGTCTGACGTCACGGCATTGTTTACTCCTTTCTCTTATGTCTTTTTCTTTTGTTTATGATATGAATCATTCCTCATACAATCTATCTATCGTTGCTTTGGCCCATCTTTACGTCTATATCCATCAACATTCATATCTATCAGTGTTTGAGTAACATGCGTTTATTTCCTTCCAATTTAAAGTCCATATCAAGATTTCATTGAATTATTCTGTAGTAGTCTGTTTAACCATGTCTCATGAAATAATTTACTTCAATTGCTTGAAAACTTTTAAAGGACTTAAAGTAACTTTAAGCTATTTATTTAAGAGTCGTAGCTGTCTTTAATTACGCAAAATCTTCTGTATTCGTAAAGAATAAATAAAGCTGTTTCTTGAGTTCTGAGCAAGATTTATTTAGACTTATAGCTTTTTCTACTTAGCTTTCAACCAACCTTCTTTAATATTTTATCTTCCATTTTGTGTTTCAAGTAATTTATGTGAGAGGATTCTTTGAGGATTTCGTGGGTAAATAATAACAGCCGCTCGGATCAATCTTCTGTGGATGGGCGACCACCCATTACATACCTTTCCTGCGTGCCTCGGAAAGCACTTTAAGCCGTTGGCCCCAGCTGTCATTTATAGATCTTTGACAGTCGTTATAAGTAGTCAGTGGCCCGAAACTCTGATAACCAGTCTTACCAAGGGGTATTGTATTACCAAGTACTAACTGGGCGGTGGAGGTCAGATAGGCAGTCGCTCCATGTAAAATACAGGTATTCAGCTGCTTACGGTTAGCCTGCAAGCCGACCCCAATGTATTTGGGGAAAGGCTAAGCAGATGATGTTATGAAACTTATGAGATGAATATTTTAAGTAAAGATAAATTAAAGACTGCTGAACACCGTCGATGGTCCCCTAACATTTTAATAAACACAGTAAAAAATAGTGTAATTTTTTTCCTCAATAATACGCACATAGACATTCATTAACTCACGCTTTTGCGAGTAGGCAGAAACTATAGATCGCCACTAGCAGGTGGCGTTCTATATCCTTACCTAATCTTCCACAAAATCATAATTTCTCAATGATCTTATAAAAAATCGCCAGTCTGCAGCCACCCTAAGCTAACTCATTAGAATGCTCACCGCACTACCGGCGAGCCACGTAGGCAGCCGACAGCGAGTCGATATTTTGTCCGTATCCTGATTTATCGCCTCGATTAGCTCGTTTTTGTGCCAGCTTCAATGGCAAACGGCGAAAAAATGTATAGAATTGGATATTTAGACTAAGTGTTAGTACCCACTTACTATTTAGTGGCAAATGTGCGCGATTTGTTAGGGAAGTAATAAGGGATAGATTCGGCTGGCTGTTTGTTTTTATTTTAGTGATACAGGATGGGTTTCGTAGGAATTGTTTTAGGTGATTGGCTTTTCTGGGTGGGCAGATGGTCGGCAATTTTGACCGGTATGTTAGTATTAGGTTACCGGTTTGAATATTACTGCAATTATGAGTAAACCACGTACATCTGGGGTTTACCGTTGGGGATATCTCAATTGCATCCATAACCCGTTATTTGACCGACCTGTATAGTACAGGTACATTTCATACGATTTTCAGTTGTTACGAAAAGACTTGTATTTTATTTTATAACCGCTTCTTTCTTTTCTATTAGATAAATCTATATTGGGACTTACATATCAAAAATGCTCTTAATGATAGCTACATGTCTCGCGCATGTCGTTTAATTTATCAGGTTATGAGCCCAGAAATGCACTATCAAACTTTTTTTCCGCAGAATTTGTAGTTGATAACTTTTTCTAAATCTCTAGAATCTAACCTGAATTCCTCAAATGTAAATACAAGAAATGCAGCTTTTTTAGAAAAAGAAGGTTGAACATGTTGCTTTAAGAACCTTCTTCATTAAACAATTCAATGCCGAACTACGTGCAGAAATAGCATTATTGCGCAATGTTGGTTCGGAAATTGGGTCACCAGAGGCCTCTAAGGTGAACAATCGTCGAGGGGCGCAAAATGCAACCATCGGCAGTTTAGATCGGCGAACACGCGTGCGTCACCAGCTGCCGATAACGCTGAGCAAGCGCCGCCCGCCACCGTCGTCGCCCGCGCCACAACACCGGCTGCGGATACGTCACGCGTAGGTACGTCGACCCCTAAACGTGCCTACGCTGCTATTGTCACTAGCGGTAAACCTGATGCGTCGCTGCCTAAGCGACAAACCAGAAAAGGGGAAAAAATGAAAATGGGTGCTCAACCTGCCCTGGCTGCGGTCCATAGCTCCGTGCCAAGAACGAGCCAAGTTGATGAGGAGGGCTTCACGAAAGTGGAAAGGAGGAGGAAGAAGAAGCCCTGTTCTCGCAACCTGTGCGGTACCGCACCGAGTGGACCCAACATGCTGCTGCGTCCTGCAGTGCCTACGACGCAGCTGTACCTTTCACGTCTGCATCACTCAACTACTACAGTACTGAGGAAGTGGTGCAGTATTTGAAAGTAAAGACCAACTGGACTCTGAGGGTTGAAAGGTTGGAATCGCACCACAATATCAACTTCAAGTCGTTCGTGGTACGAGTTCCAACCAACCATCTACAGACCTGCATGAAGGAGGACTTTTGGCCGAAGGGTATCGTTTATCGACGTTTCCGAGGACGGTTACGCGACACCACGCATCAAAACACGACGCCGTCAACGTTACGTGTATAGTTATAGTTTCATAAGGTTTAAATTATGTATTAGTATATTTGATATTGCGCTTTATGTTATTTTGTGTATTTTGTCTATGGGCCATAGTTGCCTGATAATAAAATGATTATGATTATGATTATGATGATTAGATCCAGCTCTCAGGTAACCTGGCTTATCGCTATCCTACTCTGCTATAGGCTACTACTTGACTAAAGTAGACCCTACATGGAGTACCTTGTTCCTGAAGTGAAGCCGGCAGGGAGGAGCTGACGACTCAGATGCCTTCGAGGTTGATAGACAAGGCTATAAAACATGAAACGTTATGCGATTTGGTACCAACTAAACCTTGACCACCCTAAATATTAGCTATCTAACAAACAATTGTGATAGAGCATCAAATCCCTAGACAGTTAGAAATGCAAAAACAAACCTTGGACAACACAAAAATGTTCGAGATTCAATGTTTTCGTTCCAATTTTTTCGTTTATTCAAAGCAGAAATAATTAAAACTAAGTAATGCGATACTTTAAGATATACACGATCGAAATCGAGAAGAAACCTTAAATAAATTTCGTACCTGGCTGCTGTGTTGGCCTTAACACTGGAACTCACTGTTTTCACATGTTTGGTTTTTATTTGGTCAAGAATTTTCAGCTTATCTGGAGTTAACAGAAATAAAAAAAAATAAAAAATAAGTTTATTGACACAAAAACCTTAGGTAGTATACAATATAGATAAAATCCACATAGGCACATTGGATTTTAAGAAAAGGCTGTAGAAATAGTTAAAAACCCTGCCTCCTAAACTAGGGGACCCTGTGACCTAGGAGTCAGTGTTCTACTGTAGCTTCGTGTACAAAATAAACCTTTATTTGTGTGTTAATGACTTAGGTACTTTTACTATACGTATGAATGTTTGAGAACGTTGGAAAGGGGGTATGGCTGTGTGAGTAGGATGTGGTGTAGTGTGATGTGCTGTGTAGTGTGGTGTGGTGTGTTGTGTTGTGGCGTGGTATGGCGTGGCGTGGTGTGGCGTGGCGTGGTGTATGAGAGGAAGGGGTGTGTTATCGTGAATGTTCGTGTGATATGATGTTGTGTTTCAGTATTACTAAAAGTCGGATTATTTTTGAACGTCAGTATTATAACACACCCGGGTACTCTTTACTACTTTCAGGCTTTACCTGGGTAGAGAAATGGCGTAACAAACCTTTATTAACAAAAAACTCCCTTTGAAGATAGATACGAGTAGATACTTTTGGGGGTATGAAGAACAGGGTGTAAAGCTTTCATCCCCCGTAGAAAAAGGAGGATCTTCCGACCAGACGGGTGTTAAGTCTGGTGGGCTACTGCCCGACGGTTGTTGTCGGGTTCTCGTATATGCTCTTAAGTCGCGGAGAATGTTGCTTGCGCGATGTAGGAATTCTGACGTATTTCGCTTGTTAGTTCATCATCTTTCTCATAGATGGCGCTGTAGTACTTTTTGTTCAATGTAGCTGAAGTACTTTTTGTAGTGCCGCTACATACTTATTTGATTTTATTTCTCAAGAATCAGCCACAGAGTCTGGATTTGGGTCATGTTGATGGTTAAACGCTCTCCCATATTACATGGGATAACTTAACTGGCAAACTGTGGGTGTAAACGGACCTCTCAAGTAGCCATCAACCAAGCATTCTGTACATCAAATTAAAGCGACTAGATGAGCTAAATTAGCAACTCTATTTGTGGTGGTTCAAACTTCGTTTGAAATGCTGTTAGAATAAAGTTCAAATCAGCTTGTACTACACAGTGGTTGTTACGTCAGTCACTGCGGGCCAAATAGTGCGAAATTAGTGGTTTCGATCGATTTACAAGAAATGTATTGATTGGACTAAAAAACTAAAACACCATAATGCTAATATATTGTTTGTAGAATTATTTGCCAAAAAATCAGAATGATTGCATTCATTTTAGTATGTTTTTTTTTGGTTGTATGAAATTTTTAGAGATAGGTAAGTTCGTGATTTTTTTTTTATCGAGTCAAGTTAATTGTATTATGTTTTCAAAACACTATCATACTAGCATATCTCCTGAAGAATATCATATATTTTTCTGGTTTCGTTTATTGCCGTGAATCACGTGTTTAGCTCATGTAATCGCGTAACTTGCTGGGAAACAACTCTTTTTATTTGGGGTGAAATATCACGTTTCACGGTAAACTCAGAACATTGTGTTGGTAGACGCATTGAAAGACCTCCTTTCTTTCAATACCTTCTTGACTCCTGTACTATTAAAGTAAAGTTAAAAAAATATTTAAATAGTTCAAACTTAGACCTAGAAGAATCTCTGTAACTAAAGGGTTCCCAAGTATGGCCCAAAGCAAAAAAAAATATCTGACGGAGAGAACAAATACTTTTAGCTTTGTTAAAGGTTTTTTGAACAAAGCTAAAAGTATTAAAGTAGTAAGCTAAAGGGGTAAGTTGTCGTCACGCCTTTACAGGCGTTAAAACACCTCTAATGTCGATCTCACAAGTTTCCGCTCTCAACCAATAGTAAGTCCGTTCGTTCCCACTCACGCCTTGAAACCGTTATTTATTGAGACTCATGAATACAAAGCAGAGACGACTTGTACTTTTTACTTTTCTTTTTTCTTTCCTTTTTTATTTCTTTATTGTTTGTTTGTTTATGTTTCCTTGAGGGGCTGCTGCTCGCAGCTGACTGATTTAAATGGGTGTTAAGTGCTATTATTTGTGCAGTTGGGCGGAATTGTTTGGTAATTTTGAGAGGGTTAGGGAGGTACTTTTTTGAGGGAAATAAGTCAATTTTGTGATAATTTTGGTCTTTGTTTTTTATCGAGATTTTCATCTGAGCACATTTTGGAAATATAGAGCGTTTTAATTCGGATGTCCATAATTCGGAAACGGTGCGTCGTAGGACCATGCTTCTCGAAACTTAAATAGTATCTATGGTCAAGGATAACCTGAAACTGCATTAAAATTCTCAGATTTTTGTAAATAATATTTACAGGAAAAATATTTAATTTTTTTTTTTGCTGATGTAAGTGTATACTCCTCCTCCTAAAACTCCCACCTTAGACTACCCACTGACCCGAATAAGAAGTAGATTGCAGTCTATCTGATAAATAAATCACCATTGCATAACACTCAGGTACTTATTCAAAATTTACAAAATATATGCAATATTTCAATATTAGCATGCAATTTAGCATTGTTATAATACTCCATTTTTATCGTGCAGCTCACATTCTGCTAGAAATCTTTGCAGGATTATAAATAAAAAGCCATTTCATTCTACACAAGAAAACAAAACAAGACAAATAATCTTCCGATCGCACCTGAGAAAAGTTTCCACCGATACATAAGTTGGTACCAGCGAACATTAGCAGTCGTAGATAAAATCCATACTGGCTACACAATAAAGATATTTACAGAAGATCAACTTCATACAGGGAATGAAAACAGTTACAAATAATTTCTTTAGCAAATAAATGCCAGTCACTGGCCACTCCAATCTTCTGCAACTTTGATCTACATAACATACAGTTAAATACAAAAATTATGCCAGTATTTACTGTTCATATAATTTTGAGAGAGAAAAAAAGTAAAAGAATGCAAAAAGATACAAAAGACTAGACTACTATGATAGTCGTACCTTATACATATTTAATAGTGAAGGTAATAAAGCGTGAGGTGTTTTGTGTTTGCTATATAAGCTGATGCCCGCGGCTTTGCCTGCGTACAAATTATATACTAAATCCTTCCTCGAGAACTGCACTTACTCTTACTCTATCCATTTGTGAAGACAGGATGGAAATCGGTGCAGTACTTTTTGAGTTTATCGCGAAAAGACAGACGCGGCGGTGGACTTAGTTTTATATTATGTAGTTATGAAAGGTGTGGACTGTAATTCATATCTGAAACTAGTGATGGTACCACAACCAGGAGTGCGTTTCAATCATCTCATCCTATTGCAGCCCACTGCTGGACGAAGGCCTCTCGTTTGTGCACTACGTATTTATATGAGATGGATATAAACCCTGTCCTGCGCCTTAGTTTGAGTGTTAATTTGGTGATGTTTCACAAAACAATGGTGCACTTAATGTTCTGCGTGTCCTGTAGTCTACTTGTTACAGAAACTGATGTACCAAAGACGCCAAAGTCTAGGGTGACTCAATTTATTTAAATTTTTGTCAACACAAGGAGAAGTGCATTGAAATTGTGCATCATTTTAATTCGTTTCTTCGTCTTCTAATGTAAAGCTAAGCTAACTCGCGATTGGCATTTGTTTCAAAGCAACATCGATATGTGGAAGTCAGGTTTTGCTCTTAGCATAGACTCCACCTTCTGTATGTATATTTTATGTGGTGGCAAGGTGGCAGCGTACAAGTTGGACGGTAGCATTGCTATTGCCAGTGATTTATGATGTGCCACTTAACTGTGCCAATAAACACGAGTTGTACGAGTACCTTATCGGAGGGGAGGAAGAGTGGAAGAGGTTTCTGGTGGAATTTGTTAGGAGACATACTTCGTTTTGTGGTGAAAATTGGTGCAAATGCAAAAGGGAGAGGGATTTACTGTCCATGTCTCATTTGTGCAAAGTGTTAAAATGTAATGATCTATTTAACCACCTATCGATGGTAAATTCTGGTTTAATGAGGTTGTTAATTTCTCAAGGATGTATCGTACGTACCTACATATCAATGGTTTTAAATGTTTGTGTTTCAACGTTACTATTCTAAAAAGATCACCGAATTTATGGCAAACCTCAAAAAGTGACTATTTTAATATTACAAAGTAGTCCCTAGACTTGGATTTGTTATACGGTTTTCGTCGCAACTGGACAGATTCTTAGTTGGACAGTTTCGCAGCTGGACAGATTAGCAACCGGACAGAGTACAATCATGAAAAAAGTAGGATGTCACTTTGATGAACGTATATAATATCTACAATCAGATATCATTGTTATTTAAAATTAAAAATGATGGTTCAAAAGTCATTAGGTACTTCTGGGAAGTAATACATGACCTTTAAATGTCACCAAGTTCATATCCTAAGTAAAGAGCTCTTATTACAGACTTGATTAATATTACATCATTTTGCAAATACTACAAGGTCCTTTTTTTTGGATGGGAAATCATCAAATAACCACCATCCCTCCCGCTCTGGGCGGAGCGGAAGGGAGTTTCAGACTTTTACTGACTAAAACCCATTCATGTTCCTTCCTCGCCAAAGAGCGAGAAAGGAACAGGCGTCCTCCCGGGTTTGATTTCCAGGTCTGGCAGTGTTATTAGTATGTAAAATATTGATATTCAGCTTAGCTTAGTTAGACTGGAACCCGACCCCAAAAAAAGATAATGTATGATTTTTTTTTTTAAGTTGAATTGAAGTGCAAACGGGTCTTATTTTGTTATTATTTGCAATAAGCAAGCTTGTGTAAACCGTTCATTAACATTCGTATTAACTAACGAATCAAAATAAACCACATACATACAGAAAACTCATTTTAAACCCAGTACATGTCTGTAGAAAACGGTTTGACGCACCTCTGCGTCTTCCGCGGGCACATCATTAACGTGAAAGCACTATTGTGCCTGAATGTACACAAGGTTTACAATTCTGATTCAAACATGTTTGAATTTGTCGTATGTTACTGTGGAGACTCGGTTTTTGAGTTACATATTCGTTCGAATTTAGGGCTCTTTTCCTGTTTGATTTTTAAAATGGTTTATGGCACGTTGTAGAATTTCCCATTCGTAAAAATGAGTTTTCATACCTGTATCTACCGAATATACTCGTACGTCTTTAGGAAATGTATTTACAAAAATCACAGTGCTCGCTGTCACAGTATAAGAAACTATCTGGTGCTAAATTCCACGTTTCCAGACCCAGCAGTTTAGGTTGTGTTTATTGTCAGTGAGTGAATTAAATTAATAAGCTGATTGCAAATAGAAGTAGATTTTATATAAAACTAGCACTTCGTTTGCGTCTGTATTTGCAAAAATTATGATAGCTCGGCTAAATATGCATGATATTAATATAATTCAGAGTTTAGAGCTCACACGAATAAGATAGCTTTCTGGCTGAGATTTTTTTCTTTAAATTAGATCATTAGTTCCGGAGATTACCCCTACATACAAGCTCACAAACAATAGGACCTCGTGGCTAAATAATAACAGCCACTCGGGTCGATCTTTAGGTTAAGCCGTACTTGCCTAGATTGGTCTCTTGATGGGTGACTCATTACATATCGAGTTTTCTCAGTGCCTCGGAAAGCACGCTAAGCAGTTGGTCCCGGCTGTCATAAGTAGATCCTTGACAGTCGTTACAGGTAGTCAGTGGCCCAAAATATCTGACAACCAGTCTTACCAAAGAGTATTACTCAGTACTAACTGGGTTGTGAAGGTTAGATAGGCAGTCGCTCCAAGTGAAATACTGGTATTAAGATGCATCCGGTTAGACTGGAAGCCTACCCCAACATGGTTTGGAAAAGGCTATTAAATATTAAGCTTATCAATACACATTATACAGGGTGTAAGCCACCTCATCACGAAGCCGTCAACCAAGCATTCTGTACATCAAACTAAGTAACTTTAAGTAAAAATTATTGCTGGGAAACGACTTTTATTTTGGGGTGAAAAATCATGTTTTGTGGTAGAACTCAATGTAACGCACTCAAAACATTGTGCTGATGAATGGATTGAATAGTAAGGGGGTCGTGGAGGTATTTAAAGTAAAAATATTACAATAAAAACTTATGAAAATGTTGGCACTTTGACCCCCAATATCTCCGTAACTAGAAGGTTCCCAGGTATGGTATAGAACAAAAGAATGATCGCAATGGCGGGGAGAACAAGTGTATTTCGGCTTCGTTAAGAGGTGGTTTACACTCTTTGTACAAATAAAGGGGAATGCCAGGGTTTCCTTCAAGACTCGGCCAGAACCGACAAAGATGAACTATATATCATAAAAAAGGAAAATAATTATAGAATTTGATAGTATAATTAGTTTTCTAAAAGAAGTACACCAAAAAAAGTTATAGTTCTTTAAAGTTGACCACTTACTACTTCTAATTTTAACGGAACCATGAAATAAACTATTAAATGATTAATTAAATTAATTATTTTTGGCACATTATATTCACGTAATTGTTGTGTTTATAGTAAATATATATATATATATTACATATATACATTATTTTATTTCTAAATATAAAAATCAATTGCTGTTCATTAGTCTCGCTAAAACTCGAGAACGGCTGGACCGATTTGGCTCATTTTGGTTTTGAATTATTTGTGGAAGTCCAGGGAAGGTTTAAAAGGTTTTTTTTTAGGTAGATAGTAATAGGTAGGTAGTAGTAGGTAAGTAGTAGTAGATAGGTAGTAGTAGGTAAGTAGTAGTAGGTAGATAGTGGTAGGTAGGTAGTAGTAGATACGTAGTAGTAGGTAGCTTTTTCCCTCTTATATGATGCAGAAGAAGTTGCGTGGGTCAGCTAGTAATGGATAAAAAACACATGTATACTTATTGACAATTTATTATTCATCAAACAACACATCATCATATTTAATTAATATATCGTCTAAAAACTGGCCTGGAGGGGTTATATTTGTTTCATGTCTTGCACAACCGAGGAACCATAATATTGTCATTGTATGTGCACAGCAACCTACGGTTCTTCGCCCAACTATGCAATTACAACAATATTGCTCAATTGCGTCTCTCCCACTTCCATTGTTACGGTTGACCCTCTATGCATTTGAGATAACCTATGGACTTCTGTCAACAATGCATGGAATTGCTCTTTGTTTACACCAAACCAAAAATAGACTAAATGTTCATCCATCATGTTAATATTTTCAAAATCAATTGATTTCTCTTGTTTTAATAATGACACAAAGTCATAGTATATATTATATGCCTCTGTGAAGGTATGGCTCACTTCAATTTCATTTAATTGGTGCCATAAATTACCTCTTAAATGATAATTGCAGATGCGACAATCTACTGTGGCATAGAATTTAAAATCAGTGAAAAGTCTTAACTCTTATAGATAATGGCACTACTAGTCGTTCAGTATGGTGACACCCTGGAAAAAACAGCGGGCCTGCATGTCTGATGCCCTCCCGTACTGAGACAAAACTATTGTTGGCTCTTCTTGAGGGAGGAACGGAGTAGATTCACTTTCAACAGGTTGTGTTACTAGCCCAGATAATGTACCCGGAAGATCAACAATGGATTCTTCAGATGTTGATGGTGGAGAAGGAACTGCAGATGGTTGCGATTGCACTGAAGATGATGTTGATGGTTCAGTGTAATGTTCAGCCAAATTATCACATCTCTGCCAACAAGGGTGACCAATCCGATCAGATGTACGTAGCTGCAACAAAATAAAAAATAAATTATTATGTAAATAAAACACCTATTACCTTTCAAGAGGAGTGATGTTATCTTTATAAAAATACAGTGTAATAATCTATATAAATAAAACAAAGTCGGCTTGGTTACACTATTCAAGACTTGAAAACGGCTGACCAGTTTTTATGATCTTTGATTTGTTGGATTTGTCTGTCCCAAATAGCGGGATAACTAAAACATGGGAAAAGTTCAAGTTCATACTGAACATAATATTTTGAGGTGGTACGTAGTTTGCCCTGTCAGCTGGATAAACATTGAGATATTGAAAGATTTGCTTAAGTATCATATTCTAGCATTTTTATAAAATATTAACATGAATACATACCGAGCATGGCAAAATTCTCTCTGCTACAGCAGCTCTTATACGTGCTTCTTTTTCTGTGTTGCTCGATTGTATGGACACTTGACTGATACAAAGATCTGCCACAGTGAACACATAATTTCCTATGCCCTACAGTATCGGTAGATGATCCTGGTGTTTCAATTGATTGATGTAGTAGCACCCAACAAGCATGACACACAACATCATCCCTTGGTATCTGTAAAATAAACAAAAAAACAGATGATTTTTGTTACAGTTTTTATTACTAGCTCAATTCCTGTTTTTTCTTTTATTATGGTTGTAACATAAAGCTATCGCATTGTAGATATTGGTAACTTACTTCATTATGAGCATTTTGTTGCTGGATCAGTTGTTGAATCTCTTCAGTCTCAGTTTCTAACGAGTATCGTCGCATCCGAAAAGCTTGTACTCCACAATTGATGCAGCGAATTGGTTTGTAAATAAGAGGTTCAGATAAATCCAGGTATGCAGGTTCAGATGTTCGATTCGGCGAGCAGGGTCCGCGAGTAATACAGGATCAGGTTTAGTTTCAATAGCCAAGGTAATCGTTAGAAGTACGAAAATCGGAATCCAGAAACAGCAATAAACAACACAAAACTCATAAAACTCGTAAGACACTTCGTCGGTGAGGAAGGCGGGAGAAGTAAAACTTTTTGACAGTAAGCAATGACATTGACAACTACAAGATCAAGTGTTGCCAGTACTGTAAAGACAGTAAAGATCTCAATTTATTTTGAAAATCGATACTTAACTGTTTTGATTATCGAATTGAATTATTACATTATTATAATAAATATGTTAATTCATAGAATTATATATTCAAAACTATAAGTAAACAATATTTAATATTCCTGTAACGACTGTCAAAGATGTACAAATGACAGCCGGTACTATTGGTAAGACTGGTTGTCAGAATATTTGGGCCACTGACTACCTATAAGAATTACGAGTTATAACTTATGTAAGTAATACATTCATTTACGTAGCTTCATAATGATATTAATGGAATCGATTTGAAAGTGCAATTTCGAATCGATATTATTTTATTTTGGTATTGGTAACATTTATAATTCAAATGGTTGTTAGGAAACGTGCTGATTAGTAAAATAACTATTTAAAATGACTTTTAAACGGTGTACTTCCACAGATTTTATTTATAGTGTATAATTCTTACTATTTTATATTATGAATTATCATTAATATGGAAAGTTTGTCGGACGCTACATGATTCGAGCCGAATCTTGGCAATGCCCTTTGGAATTTTCCTTTTAAAGGAGAACAGCAATAAAACGTAATTACTTTTAATAATGGTTCTCATATATCAGTTGTGTAGTAAATTGCCGTCATGAGATCAATTTGATGCAGATTTTAATGTTGTTATTTGAGGATTCATTGTCAACACCTGGGTTTTAATCTTTTAGAACTTTAGAGAACATTAGAACAATTTATAGTTATCGCTTAAACAACTCAGTTTATGCCACTTTATATTATTACATCGTCTGGGCAACTGAGATGATGTTTCTCGTTTGAATATGTCATTACTCTTAGATAAGTATCGAACTCGTTTGGAATTTTTGTGGTTTTTATCACATTAATTTATTATATTAGATTAAATTAACACAGAAACGTTTAAAATATAGCTTATGATACTCTCTTATTGAATTTTCTTTCAGTTATAGGATCATTAGTTATTAAGATTACGTCCTACAACCAAATATGAAAACATACTAACTTCCAAACTTTACTTATTTATTACATTAGTATATCTGATATCCGTCTCGTTGGTCTAGTGGTCAGAAGTGAGGACCTGGGTTCGATTCCAACGTTGGGAAAAGTGTATTTGGTTTTTTTCATCAGGCATTTTTCTGTAGCCTTGTAGCTTTCTGTAGCCTTGTATGCCTCTAAATGGCGAAACAACCCTATTTTATAAGACCTTAAATGTACCATGTTTTTACACAAATAAAAATTATTCTATTCTATTCTAGCAGCTACAAAGTCTAGATGTGTGCTCGACGAAACGGGGGTGTACTTTTAGCTATACCTCTGCCTGATGATGATGATTGAATGATGATGATTGATCTGATGTTATGTTATTTGTGACTGTAATGACGACAAAAAATACCAAAGGAAATTGAAACTTGTACTAGAGGTCATACCGGTACGAAGAAATTGAGTAAGCGGTTACGGACACTGATAGATACCGGGTACAATGGGGTGAATAGAAACGCAAGGGTCATTTGAAGGGGCTGCGGGGCTGTTCGAAAGAGATACCGTGGCCCCGGAACATAAAGGGCGAGGAAGGAACATGGATGGGTTTTAGTCAGTGTCTGACACTCCCTCCCGGTCCGCCCAGAGTGGGAGGAGTCATCTGATGATTTCCCACCCGAAAAAAAAGGAGGTCAATTGAAACAAAACTTTGGAAGGGATTTTAACGCTGAATTAATAAAATATGTTACCTAGAAGTAATCAATTTACTATGCTTAATTTTACTTTATTATTTAGATACCTTTTTGGCAAGAAATCGTATTACTACTTCAGCGTTAGAATCCCTCTTATATTTCGATTCACTCTTGCGTTTCTATTCACCCTGTTTTACGGTACCTACTTCGGTTAATCCGGTGTCCGTGTCCGCAATTTGTCCATACCGGTTAAACCAATCTTAGAAAAAAATCTTAGAATATTATTGGGGAGTTGTCAAATGACATATAATATAATTTTCTTCGACGAGGGCGTCCGCTTCGGAAGGTGAGTAGTCAGAATAAAGTCTACGTTTCTCAAAAGTGCTGGGAAATACGGGTTTATGATGCAAAATACGGGACCGTTGTCGAGAGTGAATTGAAATTAAAATTACCATTCAATAATAGATAGAATAATCAGTAATAAGAACACTTTTGAAGGATATGATTATATAGACTACTGTCTAATCCTAGCTGGAATAATCCTAAATACCAGGTTGGATAATATTGTAATAGTCTTGGAAATTAATGTTGCTTTTTTTCATGCACAATGGAACTATTTCTTCTTTTTTTTTTATTTTTTTTTTCATTGTACAATGGTCCATTTTAGGTACTAAGTAGCAGAAAACAAAACCTAAAATTACTGTTGCTTTTAGAAATGAATTTACAAAATCTTTGTACTAACAAAGCTTTATTGCAACTAAGTCGCTTAAAAGATCTTGTTTATTTAATCTAGGTTTTAGCTTATGACGAAGTAAAGGCGTACCTACTTAACTGACAAGATTATGATTTAAATATATCGCAACTTACAGATTACATTACATACATTTTAAACAATAAACTCTGAAAAGACTTTTAAAATGGGTAAAGTAAGCCAAAAAAAGCAAGTATAATAAAAATGTAATCCTATCAGATTAAAGTTAAAAGTGAACTTTATTACCGTTTTTTTGTAAATAAATTATTGTTAGTATTTTAAGCACTTACTTACATGAATTCTAAATAAGTTTGCTTCAATTAAGTTTTCATTTGAATTTTTTATGTGATTTTTAACAACATAAATTCTTTAATCATATTTAAGTCGTTTTCAATCATTTTACAGAGCAGCATTTGACACTTAAGGCTAGGTGGGCGCGCGACACACGGCGGCTCGGGACAGGCCCGTTCAGAACCGGCCTGTCCGAGCCGCCGTGGTCGTTTTTAATTTATAGGAATTAAGAAAATCGTTTTATCAAGTCAAACCCAGCGAATATGTCTATAAATAATTAGTTTCTTCAATTTAGTACAAAAATTAAATGTAAAATATAAGTAATATAGTCATAATATTGAAAAAAACGGACTAAAAAGGGGTAATTTTACGATTTTTTTCTATCGAGTAAAGTTCATCAGGTCTTGCAACTGAATGCGATTTTGACTAGACAAGATCCTTATCTAATACATATATTTTTTTTTAATTTAAAACACTACATTCTTTGTTTCAGATGGTTTTAAAAAAGTTGTGTCGCGCGCCCACCTAGCCTTAAAAATGACATTGACAGGTGCGCGCAGTTTTTAAATTGACTGTGGATATTGTAATGATAAAATAAGACGGCCATTAATTCCGAACAAAAGAACCATCTGTACTACAATTACTATACTTAA
The DNA here is from genome assembly GCA_950022955.1 of Xestia ashworthii. Taxonomy (NCBI): domain Eukaryota; kingdom Metazoa; phylum Arthropoda; class Insecta; order Lepidoptera; family Noctuidae; genus Xestia; species Xestia ashworthii. Next base: position 7,788,261 of record OX465573.1, read on the forward strand.
GTTAAACTTTCCAATATTAATATTACTGTCAGCCTGTGCCATGTGCCATCGAGGTAATTCTAGCCCACAATTCGTAAAGCCCACGCGACTATCCCAATTATTATAATGTTAGCAAAATTATCGACTTAACAATGTCGACTCGATAAATCCCGGAATCATTATGAAGATGTCCCATCCTTATTCCTTACATAACCTCGCCGCTTGCCTGCAGATGAGAGTCCTTAACAATCTCACAGCGTTTAATGCATTCTGACTTGTAGTAAACAGATTATAATTTGTTTTTTGCTTCGCTCCTGACTTTATCTGAGTCCCTGAAGGCTTTGTCTTCTTTTTCACTTGCTCAACGTTATTCGTAGTGTTGTGCCTTTTTGTATTTTCATATCTGGACTGAGTTTTTTTTTTTTAAATTAATGATGTTTTTTTTTGTTTCCTTATTGAAAGATGTTTGTAATGTTATTTTGATGTTAGTCGTATCGGATTGGTTATACCATTAAAAGTTGGCTATATTGTATGAATTAAAAGCCTTGCGGGAAACAAAAACATGTTTACACACTCAAAACGATTTATTTACTAAACAATCGATGTAAAATTATTGAAAGTAAACAATTCAAAATATTTAGGAATTAAGTAAATGCATAAGTAAATATCGAAATTGATTTCAAATTACATCTGATCTCAAATCCCTATAACTTTTGTATAGCCCATTGCTTTGGAAATAAAACAGCTCCCAAATAAATCTCTTCTTGCATTTTTGAAAATTGAACCTTTAAAATCTGGCACGAAAATCAAATACGAATACGAATCAACAATTTCCACTCCAATATAAGAGTCCGTAAAAAACTCAATCCTTCAAAATAAACAAAAACAAATAAAGCTAAACAAACACAGAAAAACATTCCCACTCTTCAGGAACCAACTGAAAACTGTTTTTACGACTTAAACTTTTGCAAATCAAAAGCAAAACTCTCAGAGCTTCCTTATCTTTTCATCTTATTTCCTTTCTTTCTTTCTTTTGCCAGACCCGTTGCAGGGTCTTGGCAAAGATAATTCACTTTTAATAAAAGATTCAACCCTTTTAAACTGCGTTGTTATTCGGTCGGGTAATGTTTCCGCGTCGTATAGCTCTCTATTTGGATGATATAACCCGGGTAATTTGAGATGTCTTTTTATTAGTTCCGTCTTGAATTCTGCGTTTAAAACGCAAACAACAAAGATGTGGACGTGGCTTTATGATTAAAATAATTGCTGGTTCGTCTTATAACTAAATAGCTGATGACAAATTATACACTAAAACATTCCTCGATAAAACCGACTTAAAAAAAAAAGTGAAAAATAACTTTAGCTTCTGAAGTCGGTGACCTTTGTTTGATTGATTTAATTTTTTTGTCACCGACTTCAGAAGCTAAAGTTATTTTTCACTTTTTTTTTGAAGTCGGTTTTATTTTTTGTAAAAAACAGTTTTTATTTTTCACTTTTTAGTGGTTCACATGTGCTTTATACACATGGAAAGTGCATACCGTTACAATTACAACAAGCCCAAACACGACTAGGATACATTGTCTCATTATGGAGTTCCATGACTCTTGGCTTCATCATCAGAACTGATGATAGAATGGTTCTTATCAAACGCAAATGCTTCACTTGTTGTAGAAAATACCAAAATCGCTGTACGTTATCCTATAAAATTTGAAGAGTTCCCTCGATTTCGCCAAGATTCCATCATCAGATCCCGACTTGGTGGCTATGGGACCATTTGGAAAGTATACCCTTTCCAACAAAAAAAGAATTTTTCAAATCGATTGGCAAACGACGGAGTTATGCGCGAAGAAACATTAAAAAAAAATAGAAACATCCGAATTGAGAACCTCCTCCTTCTTTAGAAGTCGGTTAAAAAATCACTTTATACTTTATCCATAGATGAAAACAGCATAAAAGTCGGTGCAGTAGTTTTTGAGTTTATTGCGAACAGACAGACAGTGGCAGAAGACTTTGTTTTTTAACTAGCTGACGCCCGCAGCTTCGCCCGAGTACCAATTATATTCTAAAACCTTTCCGCGGGCTTCCCTGACGCTTTCACGTTAGACAGGTGAAAGTCACAGCAATTAATGGTGTTAACTGTAAACGATCCAACGAAAGGCAATGATTTATTTTATGTACGCGTCGCGCTCTCTCATGTGTAGTGGCGGCCCTCCAGGGCCCTCCTCTTAGTGTCAACATTGACGGTACGCTGGTTTACAAAGAGGACCTAGTTTTGGCAGGCGAGGGTTTTATGTAACTCGTTAAAGGGGAGTGAAAACGTGAACAATTTTGGAGGTGCAATTGTGAAAAGTTGGAAATGAAATGAAACACCTCATTTGATCAAACAAATTCATAAATCATCATCATCACCTCATCATCGGCCTATTAATGTTCCCGCTGCTGGGACAGGCCTCCTCTCTTTGAGAGGGAATGCGCTATATAATCCACCACGCGGGCCCAGTGCGGATTGGTAGATGTCACATGTCTTCGAATTTATGGTTCTAGGACATGCCGGTTTCCTCACGATGTTTTCCTTCAACGTTTTGAGAGCAGTGGTGATGTAATAAATTACACAAAGTAATGCGCCTGCCCGGGTTCGAACCCACGACTTACTGAACGTAAGTCGGGGCCGCCACCACTGGGCCACCGCTGCTCTCAATTCATAAATATCTACTGCTAAATGGGATTGCAACAGAACTGGCGAAATGTGTTTTCAATCAAAAATTAGAAAGAGCGATCGTCGATCAGATGTCCGATCAGGCCGAACAGTTCTGGAGTGGCGACCGCGAACCGGAAAACGTTGCGTTGGAAGACCTCCCACTGGGTGGACCTGGTGAATGTTGACGAAATCCGAGGGATGCAAATCGCACGGGACCGGTCAATGTGGTGACACTTGAGGAAGGCCTATTCCCAGCAGTGGACGTCTTTCAATTAAAATGATGAATGATGTTACTGCTAAACGGGATTTAAACATTTAAAATGGTGAAAGGTGTTTTTAATTTTAATAATTAGTTTTCTATCAATCCGCTCCTACGTCTCATCGTTTTATATCTACTTTTCAAAACATTAATATTTCTTTAACACCTTTGAAATAATAATACCTACGTCTTTTCTTGACATGAATGTGCCCCGGCGGTTGAGAGTATGTCATGCTCACTTAAATGTCTCTTTGATGGTGGCGGGTGTGTTGGATCATTCAGTTCCCTTCAAAATGGTTGAGCTGAATGGTGCTGATCCATGCGTCATGTTCGTGAACGGGCACTGTCAGTTGTCACTGCTCATCTCTTAGTCGCCATGGCTTATTTGAATTAATTATTTTGTTTTTGAGTCGTATTTTTTTTTTTTTTTGCTATATGGACACTTTTAACGTGCACATCTTGCTACATTGTTCTCACATAATATATCGTCTCAACATGAATGATGTAACCAAGATTTTGTAACAAAATTTTGATTTATAAGAGTGTCCATGGAGTTTCTTGCCCGTTCTTCTCCATAGAGATCTACGATAGAGAATGGGCAACTACAATACTTTCACAGTTTTTATGTCTTGTGACTGGGACTGTAGCTTTATTTAATGTTCATCTTTGATTCGACAATTCAAAACTGGCCTAAGTACTTGATATAAATGCTTTGATTTTATTTGATAATATGGTCCACTGGTCGTTGGTTCTGTTCAGCTCCACCGAGGTCCACCGCGTCGCCTTTTGGCTGTGTCAGGACTCCACTACGTGGTTATTTTGGTCCACAACTCATCGGGCGCACGGCACACATGACCAGCCCAGTCCTACTTCAGATTAGCGGCTTTTTAAGCAACGTCAGTAATTTGTGTGGTCACAACTAACAGTGGTCCACTTTAGCCCTAGATCGAAAGATTTGTAAGTCATGGCAAGTGGCCTTGGACCAGCTGTGGGATGGCACAGGCTAACCGTAACAGTAAATAATAATATTTCTCTAAATAAATGCTAAAACCACATCAATATCCGTTGTGCTTTAATTGGGACTCCCTTTTAAAGAACAAGCAACTTTTATTCACTTACCTTACAATTCTACATCAAATTCGTGGAATTATAAGTATAACAATTCGAAGAAATCCCTACAAACTAATTTCTTTGACAGAATACTTACCCGCAGGGAAAACATTACAAAACAAATAAAATTAATATTTAAAAAGAAAAGAGAAAAAAAGTTTACATTCCTCACAAGATTTTCTTAAAAAATAAACCTATTACCTAGTTACCGTTGAAGTTAAATACGAAAATTATCTAATTTCTTACTCACAGTTGAAAACGAAGAGAAATTACGTTTTCTAAGACAAATAATGGTTCTGTTTTAAGGGGAGTTTACATTACAGCGCCATTTGCTGTTTCAAATAGCGAACTTAACATTTCAGCTCAACCTTCGATGTTCTTTATATCTTAAATTCTAACCATTGTAGCCATGGGATAGTTTTCCTAAAATTTCATCGTGAAAAGATATGGGTTGGTAAAACGATGCATGCCTTCACGAACATTTTATAAAACAGCGAGTAATCGTAAAAACGAGGTATTCTTCAGAGCTCACCTATACTTTATGCCTGAATTCTTGCGTGACGCGTGCGTGACGTCAGCAAGAACAAAATATGCCTGTCGGTCGCTGTTGATGACAGTGTCGCAGTATGGTGCTAAATAGAACACAACGTATGATGATATGATTGCCTGACTTGGATGTGTTCTTTGGTTCCCTACCCAGGTTCAAAACCCTGTTGCGCTCCCATTTGAACTGACATTTAAATAGTCTTAAGTAATTTTTTTATTTTTGTTTTTAGTCTTTATATTTTATTTTTGTTATTTTATTTTGGTCTTTAATCCTTTATTATTGTAAGTATGTTATTGTAAGTCTGTTATTTGATCTCTTTTTTAGTTTTAAGTCATAGTTGCTTTATTTTGATATGAATGTTGTGTACACCTATAATTGGTACGTACATTAGAACCATACCAAATGGACCTTCAATTGATTATAAATGTTTTATGTATGTAATGTTGGTGCACCCATGTTAAATAAATAAACGTATACCCGTACGCGACCGACTGTGCGCGACCAACCATCAGCACGACAAGAATTCAGGCCTAAACTGAGTCAACCCAATTTATTTTACTTTCAATAGAGTCCATTAGCTCCTGTGATGTGTAATCAACAGGATAGGCATAATGTTACATTACAATTGGACCAAAGTTGACTGAATTTAGCGTAGAATCGTCCCTGAAGTTCAGTTAATCCGGTACGTACAGTCTACGGACACCACACTACTTCAGATCATGATCGTTGTAAGTACATTGCACGGAGTTCGCAGTTTTTTATAACCTCTTTTTAAGTCTCGTTAACCGCTATGTTAAACCGCGCTTGCCTAGGTTGGTCTGTGGATGGGTGGCCACCCTTACATACCGAGTTTTCTCCGTGCCTCGGAAAGCACGTTAAGCTGTTGGTCCCGGCTGTCATTTCTCCATCTTTGACAGTCGATACAGGTAGTTAGTGGCCCAAGGAGTCTGACAACATTTCTTACCAAATGGTATCATATTAACCAGTGTTAACTGGGTTGTGGAGGTCAGATAGACAGTCGCTCCATGTAAAATATTGGTTTTCAGCTGCATCCGGTTAGACTGGAAGCCGACCCCAACATAGTTGGGAAAAGGCTAGGTGAATGATGCCCTCGTTAACCTCAGTTTATTGCACATTCCATAGTAACTCACGCAATAATATGAACTCACCTTTACCAAACGGATAAGTATCATTCGATGTAGCTAACTCGCAAACGGAGATACTCGTAAATTTCGAACTTGTTTCAACGAGACGCCTTTAGAACGGGTTCCTGAACTAGTTTCCAACTGAACTACTATATTTTTAAAAGGAACATCTCGTTTTTCTCGAAATACGGTTGAGAACGGAAGATTCTGGAGGATTGGTAGTACTGTTTATGGATACATGATGTTTTATTGAGGCGTTGACTTTGGTAAAAAATACTCTGGATCGAATTTACTGAGATCTACAAGGCATTTGGAAAGACTGCCGTAAAGCTTTGCTGGTAAAACTGGTATTCAATTGCTTTTGCATGATTATTTCCAAAATCTTTAACGAACTAAAGTCTGATTTTTGACAAACAGATTCCTTTTTTCCTTTTTGACAGTTTTGTATAAACGTGGCTAAGTAATAGCAGTAGCTCGAGTTGATCTTCTGGGTAAGCCGTACTTGCATGTTGGTCTGTGGATTGTTGACCGCCCATTCCATAACGAGCTTCCTCTGTGCCTCGGACAGCACTTTAAGCCGTTGGTACCGACTGCCATTTGTAGATCTTTGACAGTCGTTACAAGTAGCTTGTGTCCCAAAAGTCTAACGATACCCAATGCTAACAGGGTTATGGAGGTCAGATAGGCAGTCACTTCATGTAGAATGACACACATGTACAAGTGTGACACACATGTGTGTGTGTGTGTCTTCATGTTTTTACATTTTTATGTTAATTTGTGATTTGTATTTGTCTCGTGTCTCGTAATGTGTAATTATTAATATGGGGGAACCTGAAATAAATGGTTTTTTTTTTTTTTTTTTAAATACTGATATTCTGCTGCATCCGGTTAGACTGGAAGCCGACCTCAATATAGTTGGGAAAGGCTAGGCAGATGATGAGTTTTGTATAGAAAATGTTCTATTTATTCTTCGAATTAAAATCTGACTGTTCAAAGATCGGCCCTCTATACAGTACTTTCTTCAGATTTAAAGAGAAATTCAGATTATAGAAGTAAGGTCAACTAAATTACTGAATTGAATGAAACGTTTCATGAAAGGCTGATGAAAACTGATCATAATATTTTCCAGCAAAGGAGTAATAAAAGGTGTTTTCAATGATAAAGCAGTTTTGTATAGTGAATCATTACCAAAAGGTTAGGTTACCGATGGGTAAAAGGTTTTCAGGGGTATCAAAATAGTAGGTTGTTATTGCAAAGCTGCTAAAGGAAAAATACGTCGCAAATCGAATTTCAAAATTATGGTTATGGTGAAACCGCAAATAGATAAGACTTGGACAACGCAAGAGCACCTGCTTGCGTGCCTTTTTTTATTTTTTTTCATGGATGGAATCATCAAATGACCCCTCCCACTGTGGGGGGAGCGGGAGGGAGTGTCAGACTTATACTGACTAAAAACCATCCATGTTCCTTCCTCGCCCTTTACGTTCTGGGGCCGCGGTAACTCTGTCGAACAGTCCCGCAGCCCCGGCAGGCTTCGGCTCTTGCGGACCCCTCCCTTTATATTGACATCTCTTTGAGGCGCGCGTGGAACACGACGTCATTAGACGGACGGACGGCTAGCGATACTTCACGTGCCTGGCTTAAGCATTTAATGCTTAACGTGGCTACTGTCGCAGCAAGCTAATTTATCTAAAACAAGAACTTAATTCTAGACATTTAAAGAAAAACAACTAAGTATAGTAAATAAATAGTGCTTGTGACGTCACAGTAAGTCGTCAAAAAATGGCACGCTTGGATTTCATACGGATCGTGATACTTTATCTAGGTATATCTGTGGGTAAAACTGACCAACAGCAGCTTATAGCTAAATCGATACGTCCTGGATATAAGTCAGTGATCAAATCATAAATCCCACTTTCAAAACTAGCCGCAATACCAAGCCCCGAAGGGTTAAGCAGAGGAGCAGCACTACATCCACAATTCACCAGTTATGTTTAAGTCCTATACCAGCAAGTCAGCTCGTGACTAAATAATAACAACTGCTCGGGACAATCTTCTGGTTAAAACGGGCTTGCCTAGGTTGATCCATGAATGGGATTGATCATCCATTATTACCGACATTTCTCTGTTACTCGGACAGTACGCTAAGCCGTTGGTCCTGACTGTCAATTGGAGATCTTTGACAGTCGGTAAATTGTCAATGGCCTGAAAGTCTTAGGGGTAATCGTATTACCCAATACTAACTGGGTTGTGGAGGTCAGATAGGCAGGCGCCCCATGTAAAATACTGGTATTCAGTTGAATCCAGTTAGACTGGAAGCCGACCCCAACATAGTTGGAAAAAGGCTAGGCAGATTATGTTAAATATCACAATAACACATCAAAACAATGACTACCCACAATCACCCCATTTTTCCTCTCCACATGTTAAAACTCCCCTTTTTTCACCCCCTAATCCAGCCTACGTGACCAACCTTACCCCGACTTTGTGCAGAATCTGCAAATTATGCGGAATGTAGCTCTGTCCTCAGAAATGTTGGAGACTGCAAACTTACGCGATTTGTCGTCGAGCAAGGATGAAGAGTTGTGTCTAATGTGAATAGTTACTTTGAATAGTACTGAGTTGAACATTTGAACATCTCGAGTCGGATTTGAGGGGATTTTGTTCTGGATTACTTTTATAGCCGTTTTCAGGGTTAGTTTCGGCGTTTATTGTGTTAATTCTTTATTCATCTTCTTCATCGTGTGGTTAGTGTCCTGGTATTAAAGTTTTTATGCCGGCCATGGTCCTTTGACTTGACCTTACATGCCGTCGAGAAATATCTCTCCTCACGATGTTTTCTTTCACCGAAGAGATAGAGGTGCGTGTCTGGGGTTCGAACTTAAGATCTATGACTTTGCAGTCCATCAATCACACCATTAGGCTTTCACTGCGTCTTTACAGTGATTTAACTATTCAGAAATAAATTGGAAGTGGCTTAGTGTGATACTTTCTGGTAGGAAAAATCTGGTCTAGTCAGGTTAATTGCAAAACTTTGATGATTGTCTTTGTTCTGACTTTGATTTTTATAGCAGACGTTATGAACGAACAGTACAACACTTACTAAATGACAGTACCTTGATCTGAACGCAAGTAATTCTTACAAAACACATACACAAAAGTTTACATGCCATCATCGTCATTCTTATATCTCGTCCATCATATTATACATATTTTTATTATTAATAATATATTACGTACTTCATGAAGCAGAGTTGATAATTACAGACAGGCACGTATATGGGCGCCGACCACAGGGTGCAAGGCGCCGTAACGGAAAAGAAAATACATAGAAAAACCAACCATCCGAACCAGAAAGCAAAAATTTCGTACTCTTATTTTCTTTCTGAGTGTCCCCGACTTACGAACAGTAAGTCGTGGGTTCGAACCCAGACAGGCGCATTACTTTGTATAATTTATTTCATCACCGCTGCTCTCAAAACGGTGAAGAAAAACATCGTGAGGAAACCGGCATGTCCTAGAACCAAAAATTCGAAGACATGTGACATCTACCAATCCGCACTGGGCCCGCGTGGTAGATTATAGCCCATTCCCTCTCATTGAGAGGAGGCCGTACCCCAGCAGTGGGAACATTATAGGCTGATGATGATGATGATGCGAGCGTTCTCAGACATATTATGTTCTTTACGTTCATAATCTTTTCTTTATAAACAAGCAGAATGGCATATTTCTTGAGTAAAGGACAAAAGAAAAAAATGATTTTCAAGCTCTCTGCGCTCGCTTGTCGAATCTACATTTTTTTCATTGATGGGCTTTTCTGGATAGATCAGCCAAGTTCCTTCTTGAATCTAACAGAATTCTCTGATACCAAGTGCAAAAGATGTTATAAGTAACTGTCCATGCAAGATAAACCTATAGATCATTTCTTTGTTAAGAGGCCTGCGGAGCATGCGTAGTTCATACAAACGTAATACCAAAATAATTTGTAAGTCAAACGTATTCTTAAGGTAGTGTGTATTTATTTCGATTGGAATACAGAATATCTAGGTTCCCAAATATATATTTTGAATAGACACTGATTTAAACAAGAGTTATGAGAAAAATTAGTTTTCTATAGAAATTTTAAATTCCTCGTATCTCGTATTTATATCATTTTCCTTTCAAAATCTATATTTGGGAACATAGATATTCTGTAACCCAATCGAAATAAATACACAATACTTTAAGAACATGTTTGATTTACAAATTATTTTGGTATTACGTTTGTATGAAATATGCATGCTCCGCCGGCCCCTTAAATCACAACATGCCATGAAATCAGTATCAAATATCCCATAAAACCAAAACGGGTTCTGGTTATATTAGTCACTGATTTGCACTGTCGATTAAACGTCACAATTCTGCCTACCCTTTACTAACAACCGCGTGAATGTCACATAAAATAGCCAACGACTTTCTATGTCAAATAAAACGAAATGAATAAACTAACAAAACCGCATCAATATCTGCGGTTTAGCCGTATTGCCTATCAAATGCTTTGTTCCTAATTGATTGGAGCCACACGGTCATAATAAAATTGTATGTGCTGTACCACACGCTACATAAATATAAATAACTCACTAGCAAAAAATAGGAATTTAGTCGTAGATTTAAACGAACAGTGTTGGAAATAATATAGGTATAGTGTAGTTCGTGGCGTCATATGAATCGATATAGGTATTTCAAATAGAACTTGTACGGAATTTCTTCCGCGATTATCCGTTATTTTGAACCTTCGATATTTCAACATTGAAAAAAAAAAACTTTTAAAAATGTTTTCCTATTCCTCCGCTATACTTTCTGATTAATTTCGTTACGGGATCCATTCTCTGGGACTTCGTCGAGCTTCATTGTCTCGGCGTTTTTCTGGTGTTAACCCATTTGATTCTGGCTTTCAGGAGTTACAGTGGTTTGGGAATAGTGTGGTTTGTCCTAACAAAAAGAAAAAAAAATCAACACTGTCCCGATGATCAGAGATCCTGTCACCCCAAAAAGCCTATCTTAATTCTAAAATATTAGAGTTATAACTATTTCTAGTCTCTTTTGAGTTTCCGTCGCAAAATGGCCGAGCACGCTCTGACGTCATAGCAGCTAGGTCAGCTCCCGCGGCACAATCAAGCTGGAATAAAATATTCATGCAGCTTTTACTCGCTTTTTGCAACGAGTTCACGTGTATGTTTGATTTTGAGGTTTTCGTTGTTATGTGAACAAAATATGTTGTATAAAATCTTAACATAATATCCTAATTTCGCCCCTGTAATACCCAAAAGGCTTTAACAAAGGATGCATTCTAATAGCGCAGCCATGTTTCGCAATTTATGTTTAAAATCCCATGTGTTAGATGGCGAGCCTTTTGCCTTCAATCGGGTACAAATCCAGACTCCATGGCTGCTGGGAAATTCCTGAAGGAAAAACCCAATAACACTTTGTATGACCTGGAAATCGAATCAAGGATCTTATGTCCAGCAGACGCGCTAGCGACCACTAGACCGACGAGACCGTCAAATCAGCAAATATTTAAAAAACTGATGCAAAGAAATCATTGTTTTCAATAGCTGCGATATTAAACAAACATACATAGAGGGTCTAAACCACCTCATCACGAAGCCGTCAACCAAGCATTCTGTACATCAAACTAAGTACGAGTAACTTTACTCAAATATTGTTGCTGGGAAACGACTTTTTTTTCGGGTTAAAAATCATGTTTTGTAGAATAACTCAATGTAACGCACTCAAAACATTGCCCTGATGGATGGATTGCATAGTACGGGGTTTGTGGAGGTATTAAAAGTAAAACAGTAAAAATTTGTATTTAAAAAAATTATGTCAAAAAGAAGTAACTTTGACCCCGAATATATCCGTAACTAGAAGGTTCCCAGGTAGAACAAAAAAATGACGAGGAGATCAAGTGCCTTTTGGCTTCGTTAAGAGGTGTTTTACACCCTTTATACTATTCGATGCGACTAGCTGTTTCAAGCTGAAAATGGCTAAGATGAAAATAGATGAATTTATATTACACATTTTCATCAACTGCCTAGACTTTTCCCAACTATGTTGGGGTCGGCTTCCAGTCTAACCAGATGCACCTGAATACCAGTATTTTACATGGAGCGACTACCTATATAACCTCTACAACTAAGTCAATAAGTACTGGTTAATACGGTTTGTACCTGACATATTCCCTCTCATAGAGAAGAGACCTGTGTCCCAGCAGTGGGAATATTAATAGCCTGATTATGATCATGATGAATACGACATATAACCCAGTTTAAAAACCCTTATTTACTCGTAACTCCAACGAGTCTCCAGTTCAGTATTGTGAGAAGTAAAGTATCTAACTAAATATGTTATTCAGAGGGAAACAAATTTATCCTCTTACAACAGCAAGGTGAGCCAAGATAAATGAGATATTCTTGAGATATTTCAGGTAAATCTTGCTTATCGTGTCGTTAAAAGTCTTGAAGCTTGATGTTATGTTCATGGATAGATTGGAGAGGTGCTGAGATGTAAGCTATGGATGTAACTTACATTTTTAGTGTTACGAGTATGTTAGGGTAGGAGCTCATGGCTAAATGATAACAGCCGTTTGGGGTCAATCTTCAGGTTAAGCCGCGCTTGCCTAGGTTGTTCAGTGGATGGGTGACCACCCATTAGATACCGAAATAAGCTTGTGTCCTAAAAAAATCGAATTAGTCCGTCAGTTAGATTATAAAAAAATATTGGACCCGTATTTTTTCTTTTGTTACATAAACCAAAATTGACGAAGATACGACGCTTTTAAAATTCGCAATACGTCACGCCGTGCTATAGTTTTTAGTGCGTTGTGACGTCACGAGCCCCCACTCCCGAGTTTTAATGCGTTTTATCTTTGTCAGTTCTCAGTGATTTACAACAACAAAAAATACGTGTCCATTATTTTCCAATACTCTAACTGACGGACTAATTAGTTTTGCAATTTATTGATGGTGGAAACTAGCCTATTCCTATCATTGGTATATCTTAAATAGTTGTTACAGGTAGTCGCCTGGAAGTTTGACAACCAGTCTTACCAATGGGTTTCGTATCGCCCTGTATAAACTGCTGCAGATGTTGATTTGGTAAAGAAACCAAAGAAACGATGGATGGTCTGTGTGAAAGATGATATGCTAAAAAAAAACCGGCCAAGAGCGTGTCGGGCCACGCTCACTGTAGGGTTCCGTAGCTTCCCAGACCATTAAAAATACCAACATTTTTCGTCAGCAAAAATAACTTTGTTTTTCATAGTATTTGTATGAAAAACAAAGTTATCATTTGCGTTTTTTTGAAAAAGTGCTATATAACTCAAAAACTATTCAACTCATCAAGTTGAAAATAATTTTCCTAGAAAGTTCATATAAAGGTCTACTTCTGTGATTTTTTTCATATTTTTTAAACTTATGGTTCAAAAGTTAGAGGGGGGGGGGACACATTGTTTTTGACTTTCGGAGCGATTATTTCCTAAAATATTAATATTATCAAAAAATGATTTTAGAAAACCCCTATTCATTTTTAAATACCTATCCAACAATATATCACACGTCAGGGTCAAAATTAAAAAAAAAATCGCTCCCCACTTTACGTCTGGGGGAGGTACCCTAATAAAAATGTTTTTTTAAATTTTTATTTTTGCACTTTGTCGGCATGATTGATATACATATTGGTACCAAATTTCAGCTTTCTGGTGCTAACGGTCACTGAGATTATCCGCGGACAGACAGACAGACAGACATGGCGAAACTATAAGGGTTCCGTTTTTTGCCATTTGGCTACGGAACCCTAAAAAGGAGGTGTCTGATAAGATGACGAGCAATACAGAAGTTTCGACGAACAAGACATACTGTGTCTACTCCAAATAAATTGGGTTATTGGCAGGAAAATGATGATTATTTGGCAGAATATGAATGTACCAGTTTGTATTCTTCGCAAAACGCAGTGAGATCATACACCAACCCGTCTAACCCTAGAGCAAATTTCCGTGCGTTGAAGCGTTTTTGCCATGCCTATTATTGGAATCAAATATAACGGCTCACAACTTAGGACCCATTAATGTTAATATAAAGGGTGTAAAACACCTCTTCACGAAGCCGAAAGGCACTTGTTCTCCCCATCATTGCGATCATTTTTAGGGTTCCGTAGCCAAATGGCAAAAAACGGAACCCTTATAGTTTCGCCATGTCTGTCTGTCTGTCTGTCCGCGGATAATCTCAGTGACCGTTAGCACCAGAAAGCTGAAATTTGGTACCAATATGTATATCAATCATGCCGACAAAGTGCAAAAATAAAAATTTAAAAAAACATTTTTATTAGGGTACCTCCCCCAGACGTAAAGTGGGGAGCGATTTTTTTTTTAATTTTGACCCTGACGTGTGATATATTGTTGGATAGGTATTTAAAAATGAATAGGGGTTTTCTAAAATCATTTTTTGATAATATTAATATTTTAGGAAATAATCGCTCCGAAAGTCAAAAACAATGTGTCCCCCCCCCCTCTAACTTTTGAACCATAAGTTTAAAAAATATGAAAAAAATCACAGAAGTAGACCTTTATATGAACTTTCTAGGAAAATTGTTTTCAACTTGATGAGTTGAATAGTTTTTGAGTTATATAGCACTTTTTCAAGAAAACGCAAATGATAACTTTGTTTTTCATACAAATACTATGAAAAACAAAGTTATTTTTGCTGACGAAAAATGTTGGTATTTTTAATGGTCTGGGAAGCTACGGAACCCTACAGTGAGCGTGGCCCGACACGCTCTTGGCCGGTTTTTATTCTACACTATACCTGAGAACCTTCTAGTTACGGAGATATGAGGGGTCAAAGTTACAACTTTTTGATAAGTTTTTTTTTGGATGTTTTTGTAAGATTTTGACTTCTAACAATTTCGCGACCCCCGAACTATTTAGGTAATCCATCCTTCAGCACAATGTTTTAAGTGCGTTACATTGAGTTCTACCACAAAACATGATTTATAACCTCAAAAAAAAAATTGCTTCCCAGCAATATTTTTTGCGTAAAGTTACTTAGTTTGATGTACAAAATGCTTGGTTAACGAGGTGGTTTACACCCTGTATATCCATGGTGCTAGGCAACTGGGCCTATCCCAGTTGTAAACGTCCCTATGTACCTATTGGCCTTGTTTCGTTCTGTCTCCTGCTGATATGGAGGGAAGTGGAAATTATGTTTTTTTTTCCTAGTCTTCCGCTATACTTTCTGATTAATTTCGCTGCGGGATCCAAGACAGTTAAATTCATTCTCTGGGACTTCGTCGAGCTTCATTGTCTCGGTGGTCGCCACTATTGATTCGTGCTTACAGGAGTTACAGTGGTTTGGGCGTGTGTGGCGGGCTTGTCCCAATAAAAAAAAAGTCGTCTAACCCTACAAATTCTACCCAAGCTTCGAATCCACAGTTTACGTCCATTTAAGGTCCATAAATAGCCCGAGCCTGCCCCTACCATACATTACAGCATGGAATCCATTGCGAGGTCGTTGTTTTTTAATTGGCCAGTACAGATCACGATTGGCAGAGTTCCCGGTGACGTCACCGGGGTCAGGTCAGAGACCACGGTATGTGGAGCGGTCATTCCGTTTTGGATTAATTCCAAACTTGTATGCAATCTTTTTGATAGTGCTGGCATGTCTATGAATGGGTGGAATTGATAGGTGTTGTTGTTTTGAGGGAATTTGATGGGCCTGTGGAGGAAACAATGATCTGAAACGCTACAACCCGTGCTTTTTAACGGACCCTTCTCGAATCCGTCAACCAAGCATTTATTTCATCAAATTAAGGGTTTTCTTAGTCGTTCACTCTTGACAGAATGGTCGTGGTCATGAGGGGTCGCCCACAACTGCGGTCGCTGCCTTCGCGATCCTTTTCCACCGCTCTCTATTGGCTGCATGGCGAGCACATTCCGCCAGAGGGATCTTGGTGAGAGATTTGATGGAGTCTGTCCATGGGGTTGGTGATCGACCACGAACCCCCCAACGCAACGTACTAAAATTCATATATAAAATAATTCGTTAATTCGCCATTTTCTGGTGGCGGCCATCTTGGATTTTTAATTTATCATAGTGTATACTCGTAGTATTCTACTAGTCAAGGCCTTTCATTTGATATCCATATTATTGAGGGAGTTGTTGAATAAACATGTAATCCGCCATTTTGTGAATAATTCACATTTCAAACACAAAAAGAAAATCAAAATCGGTTCGTCCGTTCGGGAGCTACGATGCCACAGACAAACACACACAGACACGTCGAACATGATAAGCCTCCCGAACACATCATTTAATGAGAGTCAAACAGTAATTGAACTAAATGAAAAGATAAACGAACTCACAAACCAACTGACTAGTGCTCATCAAGAGATTGAAATCTTGAATACGGAGAATTTCCGCTTAAAGACAGACCTGAACAAAAGTTTGAAATTAGTTGAGACGTATAAGAACCTCAGCATATCAGATAATATACATATGTCACCAAGTAGTATCAGGAGGTCTAAAGGTAAGAAGTCAACACTAAATAAAGACATAACTTGCTTGCAGAAAAGTCCCAAAAATACCAGTCACCAAACAACACAGACTGATGGGTCCCCTAAAAATACTGTCTCGAATAAAATCTCGCCCTATAAAACAGTACAAAATCATAATAAATCACATGAAGAATTGGGAGTGGAAAAAGTGGACGTGACTATAGAGAAAGCAACCTTATCTCCAAGTTCCATAATAGATTACTTACAAAAACCAAAAAAAGAATCAAACTCCATCTTACAAAAGAAATCAAAAAGTACAACTACAATGGATAACCCGCAACCTATAGAACAGATGACAGACACGTCCGACTGTAATATTTGCATTTTAAGTACCAACATCAAAAATAAAGTAAGGGATATTGCGGAAACTACACTCCGCAAACATTCAAAAAACATATGTCATTATTTAATGCCACACTGTAAAACCGAACAGTTGCTAAGTGCATTAGAAACAAAATTAAAAACATTTACGTACAACGATTTTTGTATTATATTAATAGGAGAGGAAGATTTTAGCACAACAAATGACTATTTCCAGCTGGTATTTAGTATAAGGACGACCTTGAAAAAAACAAAACACACGAATGTTATCGTCTGTACTCCAACATATAGATACAGCTACTATAAAACAATGTACAATTGGAGAGTAGAGAATTTTAATAACCTGCTTTATCTCGACATACTGACACATGAGCATGCATACTTTTTGGACTCGAACAAGAACCTGTCAGATGACTACACAATGTTCAAGAAACGCACTGGATTGATTAACAACTATGGCATGCATACCATTTTTATAGATATTGACGATTACATTCAGGGACTAAAGAAATGCGATCTACCGAGTAACAACACTAATGACGAGTCACACCAAATAGACGACGTATCGAATAACCAGTTATTTCTATGACAATTATTTAAATATACTACATCAGAATATTGCAGGACTCTTAAATAAATCGGATGCTCTTACTGTATGCTTAGAAGAACTTATAATTAAGAAAATCAATATTGACGTCGTATGCATCTCTGAACATTTCATTATGTCAGGCTGTGAAAACTATCTTTCCATCCCCAACTACGAGCTAGCTGCCTGTTTTAGTAGAAAAGACATAAAACGAGGTGGAACATGTATATTGGTAAAAAAGGGACTACAATGGTTAGATTTACCTGATATTAACAAATTAGCAATAAGTAACTCATTTGAATGTTGTGCTATTCAATTAATGCAAACGGGCACCATTGTGATCTGTATCTATAGAATTCCAAAATCTAATAATTTAACTACATTTTTTGAACGTTTAGAAAAAATGTTACAATTCATATCAAAGAATCGTAAGCAAAACATTATAATATGCGGTGATTTCAATATTGACACATTAAAACGTAGCAACATATCACAAGACCTAGAATGTTTGCTACTTAATTATAATTTAAAGTTGGAACTAAATCAGCCAACTAGGTTAAAAAGCAACACGTGTATTGACAACTTTGCACATAATCTTGGCAATAAATGTAAAGCTGACGTAGTTGAATTTGCTTTGTCAGATCACACCTGTCAAATACTGAAGTGTCCCGTAAAAAGAACTTTCTGTTTAAATTACTGGTATATAAAGCGTCGAGACTTTAGTACAGAAAATATGAAAAAATTTAGAGAATGTCTGGAAAACATTTCTTTTTCGGATATCTATGAATGTGATGACCCGGATAGAGCTTACAATCTATTTCTGGAGACTTTTTCTCTATTTTACGGCTTATGCTTCCCGCTTAAAAAAATAAAAATAAGGTTACACAATAGACCTCAATGGGTGTCGCGTGGAATTCGAGCTTGCAGTAAAAAGAAACGAGCACTCTTGTGGCGTTACCGTCTGAACAGAAATGAAGAAAATAAAATAGAACTCAATAGATACACCAACACATACAAGCGAATAATTAAATTAACACAACTTGCTCAGAATACATACAAAATAAAGTCAGCGATAAATAAAGCAAGAGCGACATGGCAAATAATAAATCGGTCAAAAACTAATTTACCTAAAAATAAAATTGCAAGTATTAAAATGGGGAATTCAATTATAACACATCCACGCGACATAGCCAATGTTTTTAATGATTATTTCATCGACAAAATTACACCTGTCGGTAATATGGGTACACAAACAACTTCAAATATATCCAAATCTAGCCACTCCATGTTTATGGCACCAAGTAATGATAATGACATAAAAAACATAATAAAATCCCTAAAAAACACTCATAGTGTAGGACATGATGGTATATCCACAGAAACGATTAAGTATGTATCAGACTGCATTAGTGGCCACCTAAGTCACATTCTTAATTTATGTATAATACGAGGTACATATCCGGCAGATCTTAAGATAGCTGTAGTAAAACCTCTGTACAAAAAAAATGACAAAGATAACAAGGAGTCTTACAGGCCTGTTGCACTTGTGCCAATATTCTCAAAGATATTTGAAAAATACATATATGAACAAATTCATAAATATTTAGTAAAATATGAAATCTTGACTGAAGAACAAAAAGGCTTTAGAAAAGATAAAACTATTAACATGGCCATTTATGACTTCCTAAATAAAGTAATTGAAAACGTTGACCATAAAATACCTGTGTGTTCAATATATTGTGATATGACTCAAGCTTTCGACTGCGTCGATCACAATATCTTGCTTGATAAATTAGAAGCTTACGGAATTAGAGGAAACGTCCTGCTGATGATCGAATCGTATCTAAAAAGCCGAAAGCAATATGTAGAAATTTCACAGGTAGATCCGAAAACTAAATACGAAAGGGTCTATAGGTCACGTGATAGATCAGTCTTATATGGTGTACCACAGGGGAGCGTGCTTGGCCCCCCTCTATTTATACTGTATATTAATGACTTGCCTAAAGTGACAAAACATCATATGACTCTTTTTGCTGATGACAGTACAGTTACCATTAACTGTACAAACAAACAAAATTATAATAATGAAGTAACTAATACTATTACCTCAATA
Source organism: Xestia ashworthii (assembly GCA_950022955.1). Taxonomy (NCBI): domain Eukaryota; kingdom Metazoa; phylum Arthropoda; class Insecta; order Lepidoptera; family Noctuidae; genus Xestia; species Xestia ashworthii. The sequence goes on from OX465573.1 coordinate 7,807,607, forward strand.
ATAAAATGGCTCAACAATAACAATTTGAAAATAAATATTGACAAAACGAAACTAATGGCCTTCAGTCAACGCAAAAATATAACAATGAATATTAATTACGATAATAATATAATAAATCAAGTAAGTACCTCAAAATTCTTAGGCTTAACCATAGACCAACGCTTGGATTGGAAAGCACACACACTAGAATTGGCAAAGCGACTTAGCACATCGACGTATGCCTTATATAAACTCGCTCCAGTCATAGGAACTGATGCTATTGTCACAGCATACCATGGAATGGCGGGTTCATTATTAAGATATGGCGTTATGTTTTGGGGGAACTCAGCTAATAAGGAACTAATATTTAAATGCCAAAAAAAGTGTATTAGGGCAATGTTCGGTTTGAAATCCACAGACACTTGTAAACCAGTTTTTACTCAGAAGAAAATATTGACATTACCGTCTCTGTACATATTTGAGGTTGCGGTATTTGTGAAAACCAACCCAAACTTATTCCCCAAGCTATCTGATTTCAATAACCGGAGTCGACGACACGCCAGTATGTTATGTGCAAGACAGTCTAAGACAGCTCTTATGCATAAAAGTGTTTTCTGCATGGCACCAATTATATATGATCACATACCAGAATCGATCAAAATCTTAAATGTTAATTTGTTTAAAAAACATCTAAAGAACTTTCTTATAAGTAAATCCTATTATAATGTCTCAGAGTTCCTATCGGAAAAAAATCTGTAGGATCTAAGTATCCATGTTGTAACAATGTTAAATGTTGAATTTATGATAGATTTCTTGTTATCTTGTTTTCAATTTATTATTTCTGACATGCACTTTGCTATAGTAAAATGTAATTGGTCTTTGTCATAAAATTAATTATTTATTTCCTATTTTTCATTCCTATTTAAATTGACATGCTTGTATTGTATCCATTGACACACTTAATATTGTATCCATTGACATACTTTTTATTGTATCCATTGACATACTTAATATTGTAACCTTGTGACATTTGATGTAATATTATGACATTTCTCTTATTGTATTTCATTGATTTGATAAAGTTGTAAAATGGAATTATTATTAATGTTCTAATTGCTTATATTTAAAATTATATTATGTGATTATGATTTGCATGCCCATGTGACGGCAGAGCATGGAGAACTAACTTCTATGACAACATCTATAACCAATTTGAATACCCATGTTTGCAAAGAAATAAATGATTTGATTTGATTTGATTTGATTTGAACTTATAACACCCCGTCGTTTTTGCGTCGGGGGTTAAAAACAAACATTGTAAAACTGAGAAACAAACTTACATACAGTTAAACAACTAAAATAAAACATTTCTGTTAATACTAAGCTAAGACTAACATGTCAAATAGAAACTAGTTAACACAAATGAACGGAACCACCAACTACTAGCACAAGTACTAAGTTTTCTTAATTACTTCTAAGACTATAGCCTGTTTTCACTTACAAGGCAACACCTAAATCATGTCACTACAGTTACACTTGTAATTTGAACACACTGCTTCGAGCCGAGAGTTCAAGTTCCAATAGAGCGATAACATTTAGGCATCTCTAATTGGGCATAAGCTCTTCACACATGGACAGGACTTGCGATCTAGAAATCTAACTTGTTGAACTTCTTACAAGTACCAACACAGTCTTGCAGCTTTGAGAACACAGGCTGAAGTGATGCACCAGTTTGGGGATGTTGGTCAGTTTTGAATGGCAGTTAGATATATTGTGAAGTGATGGTCAAGCCAAACCAATCATATTTTGAGGGAAATACCTATCTCATAGGTATGCTGGTTTCCTCACGATGTTTTCCTTCACCGCAGCAAGTGATGCGAGTCGCACGAGACGGTCAATGTGGCGACACTTGGGGGAGACCTATGTTCAACTGTGGATAGCTTTCGGCTGGAGAAAAAAACAAGTGATAATTATATATTTCGGATCCGGTCATGAGTACGGACGGGGGAATGGATCGCAAGCGCGCCATGTGGTGATATCACGCGATCTACATACCAGTCTACCCCGTAATGGCGTGCTTTTACAGTCCTGATAGTAACAGCTCGCAGCGAGGAAGATTCTGGGTCTCATCGCAGCGGAGTTTAGACGTCTTGACACTGTACCCGATTCGTTGTGCCCCGTGTGTAATTTCAAGTACTTAATTTGTTAGTTAGTGTATGGCATCCAGTGTGTTTTCATAGCACGAAACCCGTCATCTGCCCCTATAATGCTCGAGTCTAACGAAATAGGTAAACAAACACAAACGGTTGTCGTCCAACTAAAATTTTCTCATACGCGGGATAATAATAGTTCTTGCCAGTAAAACTAAAACAGCACATAACACCTTTGTTTTTTTTCATGTTTTTTTTTCTCTCAGAATTAGATCAATTGAATTAAAAATCATTTGGAGTGTCTGAGGTTTACGTTACACGTTGTATAATACGCACATGCATCTAAAAATGTGAGGTACTGGGTTCGAACTTGAGTCCTATGGTCATCAACCTATAGGCGTTAAATTGATAAAACCGCTATCCTTCAACATTTTGTTTTATTTGCGAGAAGAACAGTAAAATTCACAGACTTGAACACAACAATAACAAGGCATCCTCAATTCTTGGAACCAAAACCAACAGAAATGTCTATAGCACACAAGACTTGCAAAAGTCACTTGCAGAATATACCTTTGATGTAAAGTTCATCTTTCCTTACGTGTGCGGTTCACTCATATTGCAAGTTAGTAACTTTGATTGTCAGGAATAAAACGGCTTTGTTCATAAGTAGGCTTGTTTGAATGTGTGGTAGTTATTACTTGAAGTGAGTAGTTTTCTACTAGTTACACAGTCAGTGGTAATGATATTAGATCTTGGTTATAGAAGGGAGGAAACTTGAGGAGAGGAGGCATTCATGGTTTAGCAGAAACCGTTGCGTGAATCAATCTCTAAGATTAAAACGATGGCGGGAAGCATCATCTGCCTAGCCTTTTCCTATGTTGGGGTCGGCTTCCAGTCTAACCGGATACAGCTGAATACCAGTATTTTACATGGATCGACTGGCTGTCTAACCTCCACAACCCAGTTAGTACTGGGTAGTACGATATCACTTAGACTGGTCGTCAGACTTAAGGACCACTGATTACCAATACTAACTGTCAAAGATTTACAAATCACACTTGATTGCAATTTCCGAAGCACGGAGGTACCTCGGACCACCCTAGGGGGTCCGGGGTTCGTCACCCACGGACCAATCTAGGCGAAAATTACCAGAAAATTGACCTGAGTGGCTGTTCTTGTATAGCCACGAGCTCCTTCTGTATCTTCCGTGTATGAAGGTCTGAACAGCGAGTTTTCCACGTGTAAGGTTCACCTTGTAAGTATTTGAAAAGATTGCTTGTTAGTTAGTGTTGTCTGTGTTCTTATGGACGTTTGTTACTTTATTGGTGGCAAGGAAGATTGACTTGAATTTATTGCCTTGGAAGGTTAGTTTCGACGTTTATTATTAAGCCACTAGATCCGAATGATGTCGGGAAACATCGTGATAAAATCGACATTACTTACTCACAAAAAATTGTAACTTAAAAACTGGGCATAGGTACGGTCCAACTATGTTGAATATTGTACCGTAAGCCAAACCGTGTAAAGATTACATTTCAATGCTTTACTTGTGATTCAAATCGGGAGTGGAATCGGCGTCAGTCTATATAATGTGTGAGTTCTTTATGATATGTTTTCAAGTAATATACATCCACCATAAATAAGCACAACTCAGCCAAGCTCTAAAGCCTGTAGCGGTCCTTCACACAACTCTATAAGCCCCCACAAGCTACGCGATCCATCCGAATTGGGGCATTAGCTGTCCTACGTGCTGGCCCATTGTGTAAATGCATTTTTATTTACAACTGAAGGATACTTTAACTTATATTATATATTATAAATACCTCAGATTCTTCTTTTGATATATAGTCCCTGAAAGATCGACCACTATAGTACTTACAACTACTTTGCTATCAAACACCATTGCCAAGTTCCGTTTTGTAAGAAATGGGTTTGTGACGGTACCATACCTTAGCTCTCCGTCAGCCATTTTACTCCGAAACTATTGATACCACACAGTTCGAGTGCAACAAAATAGTAATGGTAAAAAGTTGAGTAGAGTACACAACTCGTTAAAAACATCTTGGTCCTCGTATCCCTCACTCCGCTCAGGATTCTAATCTAGAATCCCGAACTACACTCAGGAGTCTACTCTAGAATCCTTCGCTGCTCTCGGGATCCTATTATTTCCCTCTAATTGAATTCTCTTTTATACATTTTTTGTATAATCGCTGATACAAATATCAATTTTATAGTTAAAAAAAAAGTACGACGTTCCGTTCTACCGACAAATGGTAGTAACTACGTAACCCAGATTCAGTTTGTCATGTGCAGCCGATACATACTACGGCCGTCGGTTAGTTAAGAACTGCGCCCAACTTTACACAATTAATACCGTCAGTCTTGCACAGTAACACAATCAACAACTAAGTTAATGAGTACGACTTTGTTACCCTGATAATGGATAGTCACAGGTTAATGGTTAAGTTACAGGTAGTTAAGTAAAATTGTTTGTAAGATCAAGGTTGGTGATGTTTAAAATATTGAGGTATTCCTCAGAGCGCACCTATTTCTAAGCGCAACCATCTGAGCGCAACTAAATCATTCCTCGGAGCGCAACCATGATTACAAATAGAGTAGGGTTCATTCAATATTATATCGATAGACAGTTTTAAAGAATCATTCCCTCTCTGCGGCGAGTCCCTTAACGTCGACTCGACATGGCTGTCACAGAATATAGTCACACTAAAAACGAAATACGACTTTTAATTTGTGTCTGTCGATAGATTCCTAATGATGCAAACAAAGTAGTGAAGCGCTTCTTCACACAGAGTCTGTAACTACACTGGTTTTACTGTATATTTGGAGGAGCTCGTGGTGACATAATAACAGCCGCTCGGGTCGATCTTTAGGTTAAGCCGTGCTTGCATAGCACGTTAAATCGTTGGTTCCGGCTGTCATTTGTAAATCTTTGACAGTCGTTGCAGGTGACTCAAAAAGTCTGACAATCAGTCTTACCAAGTGGTATCGTATTGCCGGCTTAGTGATAACCGGCTTGTGGAGGTAAGATCACTGCATGTAAAATACTGGTATTCAGCAGCATCCAGTTGACTGGAAGCCCACCCCAAAATACTTAGGAAAAGGCTGGGCTGATGGTGATGATATTGTATACAGGGTGTGAAACACCTCTTAACGAAGCTGAAGGCACTTGTTCTCCCCGTCATTGCGATCATTTTTTTGTTCCACACCATACCTGAGAACCTTCTAGTTACGGAGATACTGAGAGTCAAAGTTCCCACTTTTTGACAAGATTTTTAAATTCAAGTTTTTACTGTAAGACTTTTACATTAATTAAACACCTCTACGACCCCCGTACTATTCAATCCATCCATCAGCATAATGTTTTAAGTGCGTTACTTTGAGTTCTACCACAAAACATGATTTTTCACCCCAAAAAAAAAGTCGTTTCCCAGCAATAAGTTTTGCGTAAAGATACTTAGTTTGATGTACAGAATGTTTGATGGCTTCGTGATGAGGTGGTTTACACCCTGTATTTGTAACAGTAAAAATTTACTTTAAAAATTAACTTTTAGAGTTAATCTGCTAGAGTATACTACCATGTTAGGTCTAGTGATCGAAAGCGTGACCTCTTAGCATAGTCCTGTGTTTGATTCCCAGGTCGGGCAAAAGTGTTATTGGGTTTTTCCTTCAGGAATTTCTTTATAGCAGCCGCAGAGTTTGGTTTTGTGCCCGATTAATGGCAATAGGCTCGACCCCTATTAAATGGGACTTAAACATTACTGGCGAAATGTGGGTGTACTATTAGGTCCCTCTGCCTAACTCTTCGGTAATAACAGGCGTGATGTTATGCTATGTAAATCTGCCTATTGCCAACATTATGAAGGATTTAACTAAAGTTAATAGTTTTCCGGTTATTCTAAAGGGTGCTTTTGAAAAATATTTGTGATCTTATCGAAGGACTAACTAATGTAAATACGGTCTAGATTAAATCGCATCTGTATTTCTTTGATCTATCGTGACTCAACATGTCGCCAATGTCAGGGTTGCTACTTATAACAAAGATTATTGCCAAGATAAAAAAGAGCAATAAAAAAAGTTGGATTAGTCATTTTAGTTTTTTTTTTTTATGAGAAATTGTTAAGTTACTAAGGTGAGGATAATTTTATGATTAGTATCGTCAAAATGAGGTTAGGTCATTTGCTAGAATTACTACCTAATTTTACGATCTAGGCTAGGTTGTTCCTATCGAAATATTAATCTATTAATCTCATTTTAACGGCCCATTGACCATTAAACTCGTAAAAAGAAATTTTACCAAAGAATTCACAAAAACTCTTATTCGTTTGCGAATATTAAAAAAAAATGTATAGTGGCTTCACAACTAATTACAAGACTTTTCAGGTATAAAATTACCATAATCTTGCTTTAATATCGAAAAAGACCCAAAAGATAAAAAAGAAGTACCAATTTGATAATGGATACTGCAGATAACATAATAATTATTGTAATTCCAAGTTAAAGTCAGACAAACCTAGCCCATAGTAATGAATTATGGCAAGTAAGATTATCTCAGCATTCTGCAGCAACTGTTAGGTACTGATTCTCGTGAGTAAGGATCGAAAGTCTGGCCACCATCAGGCTCGACACCCTGTGTAAAATACTCGTGTTGGTAAAAGCTCCGTGTAAAGTTAAGTTTTTTTTTTATATTTTTTTTTTGTATGTAGTTTATGTTGTAATTTTTATGTGATTTTACTAATTAAATTTTCATTTAATTTTATGTGATTTATTTTTTAATTTTTATGTTCTTTTACTTCATGTTTTTAATTGATTTTTTTGTAATGTGCCTAATGAAGATCATGAACTCAAACTAAGTGACGCTAACGAGGAATGGAAGCAAGTCTGTAAACAGCTAAATTGAAGGCGAGAAGCTGTTAAAAAATACTTAAAAAAACATGCAGGGCAGTGTTTGGGGACTATCGATACAGGTGAAAACCAAGTAATCTGTATCTTCTACAGGATGTGCCTCGCGCACGCCTAGTGATGCTACGCCATAGCGGATCCGCTACGAGTGCTACTAGTTCCATGATTTTTGTTCACATAAAAAAGTGCTCAACGCGCCAAAAGAAGTTTTCAGTTCAAAAATTCAGAAGCTGACAACCCTAACACGAAGTCCTCGAATGCGTCACGGAAAGGTGCGTGACTCGACCTTTTTTGTTTTTTTTTTTTAGAGAACTTGCAAAGAGTAATGTTACATTTTACTATTCAACACGACTTTATCAAGAAAGGTATAAGAATGGTTATTGTTCAACCTTCCATATAACCGCATTGCGGCCCAAATCACGAGGTATGACAGAAACTTTAATGGGCAAACTATACGTAAAAATTAAGGAGAAAAACTAGTACACTGGCGGCCATTTCTATGGTAATACTGTATTTATTAATGTATTGTTCGTCCTCGAATTTGTTTGGTGCACGATTGCAGGTATTTTTGTGAATAAAGAAATGAGTTAAGTGTTGCATTGAAGCATTGAGCATTTTTTTTTTGTCATATTTTTACGTTGCTATGATGTTATAATTGAAATGTTGATTGGAGGAAAATCTAAAATAGATATGATTTGTTGAGTAGATTTGTAAAGATTTGAGCTACAAAAATTAAGCTAGCAGACGATGCTCGAAACTATTGTTTAAACAAAAAAAAACACGATATACTTTTAGTACATTTATTTTACTCGAATTATTGCATGAATAATTAAAACAGCATATCCTAGTATCCTAGCCACAATGAATATGTCATGAATTTATTTACTTCTCGCTGGCTATTATAGACAAACATCTACCGTTACTTGTAAACGCTAGAAGCTTAGACAAGCAAGCTGGCAACTCCAAATAAAGCAAGCGATGCGAGCTGGCAACCCAAAACTAAGTCAAACAAACGGGGATCCCGATTTATGCGCTATTTTGGCACAGTTTCAGAATGTTATCTTGTGGGTTTAAAAGTAATTTCTGCAAGAAATACGAGTATCTCAATTATGTTAGTAAAAAATATAACTTCTAACAAAACGAAGAAAAAATACACAATTCGAGTATAATCGACACGTTAAAGTCAAAGTCCAACAAAGTCTGTTTCTAAGGGATAAAGGTATAGTCTACGCGGGGGTCGTGCGGTCCATGGCCCTTTACGGGGCCCCAGTGTGGGCGTGTTCCTTGAGGCGGCGAGCCGCCCATTTTCTGAACGCGCCCCAAAAAGTGGTGGCCGTAAAGATGATCCGTGGGTACCGCAGACTATTTTTGATTTGAAAGAATATTTTGATACATTAAAACAACTAGGAAAATGGGCAAGAAAAAAACCAAACCCTAAGTAAGGAAAGAACTGATAACTTAATAAACCATAAAATATAGGGACCGAAAAGAATTATCAAATGACGGGCGTATGTCATGAGCAGTTTTCTCAGAAAATGACAGAAAAGGGTTTTTTATGTGTCCCTTCTGCCTATTAACCAAAAAAGCAGAACAGAGTGGCAGTGTATGCATTATTTATGTCTCAAAATTGTTACATGAAAAAAAAATGATCTTGGTGTAACTGATCGACATCAGTTACACCATGATCTTTTTTTTTTCATGTACACCATGTTTAAACAAATAAATTTTACTTACTTACCTTCTCAATAGTATTCGTTAATTTTCACATTTAGAAGACGTCTCCGTTTTTTTTAAATTCATTAATTAAGTAAGTACGTCTGATTTTCCTTCTAGCTTGGACAAAAAGTGCAAAAACTTTCTTGAGTCACAAAAATAACACAAGTATAACTCATTATCATTAACATAATAGAAACAAAAGGTATTCAATTAAAAACTAAGTTTAAAAACTTTTGCATAATTACTACTAAACGATTTCCGTGTCTGAAATCTGAATATGAAATCGACCATCAAAATTCCTGTTCGGAACAAACTTTTAACGATTCTACAGTCAATCACGAACGATTTGTGTTTCTATGCATTTTTAACTAGTTACCAATTAATTTTGGCCCGAAGTGTAATGTTCCTTGAATTTGTTATGGTTGGTGTATAAAGATGGTCAATAAAGCTGGTAATTTTATTTTTGAGTGAAAACTTCATTAGGCGCGTTGATCACTTTTTGAGGGAGCTCGTGTGACCGTCACCTTACGCTTCGTAGCACTCATAGCCGATCCGCTACGGCGTAGCTCCACTTAAGCGTGCGCTGGGCACAACCCGTAGCAGATATAGTAGTTTGCACTCCTATCGGCGGTCCCTAATGTTTTTTTTAATTAAATTATGTTCTAGTGTTCTAAGGATAGTGTAGATATAGTAGTTTGCACTCCTATCGGCGGTCCCTAATGTTTTTTTTAATTAAATTATGTTCTAGTGTTCTAAGGATAGTGTAGATACTCGGAAACAAGCCTTCTCTGATCTCTCAAAAGACATTTTCATCCCCCCATCTCAGAAAGAGTATTTTTGCTCTTCGATATCTGAGTGCAAAAGCCGTTTTTATCGTCTAGAGGTTAAAGTAAATTTGAATTTAGAACATCGTGTGCACTAAGTAGTATGTGAATTCAAAACTTAAACCTATTTACTTCTACCTCCATGGTGCCGAACTTATCATACATTTTTTTTAATTTGTTTTGCGCGCGCCATTTTCTTTTCACGTCATATTGTTAACACCTTAGGTTAAAAACAAGGAACTTGAAAACAAGTGAAAAATCTAAAATGACCAGTCATTATCTAGCGACGAGGAAGTTTATTTGACGCCAACAGAATTAACTGAATTTGTTAATAATGCGCATTTTTTTTGCGTTTATTCATTTCCTCGCTGAGGTGGGATGAAAAGTTACGTGTTGCACTCGAGTGCAAAGATTTTTTACCTCGTGCTCTTTTAATTCCCTCGCTAACGCTCAAGATTCTGAGTTTTGAATCACTCGCTGCGCTCGTGACTCAATTTTAAAGTCTTTCGCTTGCTCGGTCATCAAAAAACAACTTTGCACTCTTGCATAACAAATAACTATATAATGAATACCTATTATAACGTTTTTAAACAGAATTTTTTTTTATAAAACAAAAGCCCATTACATAAACTTTGAAAGTACACTCTGCATCTAAAGTCACACCAGTAACACTTAAAAAACTTATCCACTTTGGTTGCCGGTTGTACCTTCCCAGTGAAAAATGAAGGAGATTAAAATTTAATTAGAAAATGTCCATTATCACCTTAAACAAAGGTTTTCAAACTGTGAAATTGGCTATAAAAATCCTCATGGCCGTTATCTAGGACCCCAACAAATTATTGACCCTGGCCTGCTCAATGTTAGCTGAGTTTCAACGAAGATGTAGAGGTTGTTTAAAGTACTGGAACGTACTAGCAGACGTCACGCGGTTTCACCCGCATAGTTCCCGTTCCCATGGGAGTACGGGGATAAAATATAGCATTTGTTACTTGCTGATAATGTAGCTATCCATTGCTGAAAGAATTTTTCAAATCGGTCCAGTAGTTTTTAAGTTTATTCGTCATAAAAAAAATCTTTCCTTTTTATTATATTAGTCTCACTAAATAAAGAGCAGGGTGTAAAGTATATAAAAAAAATCTTTCCTTTTTATTATATTAGTATAGATAAAGAGCAGGGTGTAAACTTCACCTTACCCCATATAAAAGGTTGTTATAAAGGGTGTAAAACACCTCTTCACGAAACCGAAAGGCACTTGTTCTCCCCATCATTGCGATCATTTTTTTCTTCCACACCATACCTGGGAACCTTCTAGTTACGCAGATATGGGGGGGGTCAAAGTTACAACTTTTTGACAAGTTTTTTTTTAAATACAAGTATTTTTGTAAGGTTTTGACTTTTAACACCTCCACAACCCCCGTACTATTCAATCCATCCATCAGCAAAATGTTTTAAGTGCGTTACATTGAGTTCTACCACAAAACATGATTTATAACCTCAAAAAAAAAAGTTGTTTCCCAGCAATAATTTTTGCGTAAAGTTACTTAGTTTGATGTACAGAATGCTTGCTTAAAGGCTTTGTGATGAGGTGGTTTACACCCTGTATATGATGGGATACTGCCCGACACTTGTGGTCGGGTTCAACTTAACGGACCGCATAGAAAAAAAAAATAGGCGCAAGTCTTTAAAGTCACAAAGAACTTTAACATTGCCATTTATAAATTTGATTTTAGTTCTTCATTTGTTGCATAGATGGCACTGTTATACTTTAGTAGTATGTTGGTGTAGTGCCGCCACACTAGTAGCAGCAGTAACCCTTGTCAAGCCAAATGTATATGCCAAAAAATATCTAATTTGTCCTTGAGATAGATTTCCAAAAATATTTCACGTAAACAAAAATGAAGGCGATACAGTGCGTCAAAAACTAGTGTGACCTCACATTTGAGTACATTTTTTACAGGAAAGTGACCTCACAAGCCCCCACTCATGATCTTCGACGCGTTTTATCTTCGACAGTTTTTATTCATTTGTAAAACAAAAAACAGGTGCTTATCCAATATTTTTCGATAATCTAACTGACGGACTAATCAAAGCCATATTTTTTAAGTCAGAGATCATCCCTATTGCGTCTTTCGTCGGGTATTTCTGAGTCTCGGTTCGTGACCAGTGACCAATTGAGACTAGCAATAGTCTCGTCTTACTTTACATAAGATTTAACATTACTGGCGAAAACCATGGATACAGCTCAGCCTTACCCTATGTTATAGCTAAATAAATATCATATAAAGGATGTAAAACACCTCTTCACGAAGCCGAAAGGCACTTGTTCTCCCCATCATTGCGATATTTTTTTTGTTCTACACCATACCTGGGAACCTTCTAGTTACGGAGATATGGGGGGTCAAAGTTACAACGTTTTGACATTTTTTTTTCTAAATACAAATTTTTTGTAAGATTTTAACTTTTAACACCTCCACGACCCCAGTACTATTCAATCTATCCATCAGCACAATGTTTTAAGTGCGTTACATTGAGTTCTACCACAAAACATGATAAATAACCTCACAAAAAAAAGATGTTTCCCAGCAATATTTTTTATGTCAAGTTACTTAGTTTGATGTACAGAATGCTTGGTTAACAGCTTTGTGATGAGGTGGTTTACACCCTGTATACAGATTACTCATTTGAAAAGATACCAACTACAATATTTTTATTATGCCGGTGGAAAATCCATATTTTGACATAGTTTATAGAAATTACTTAATATCAAATTAAATTATTAGAATTAATTCATAAAACTAAGCTTAATGCTTCTAATAAACAACATTACAAACAATTATAAATTAAAATAACCTAACTACCTAAATAAACTAACTAATTTAAACTATAAACTTAAAAATGGCGTCAAAAATCTCCTTCTCAGTGCTGTCAACTGGTAATGTCCCCAGGAGACTGGGGACTTACCACGCTGTATGGCAACGCTAAGCCTTTGGCCAAGGTAAAAGCCATCCCAATGCTTTTATTTATTTTGCCACTTCCAGAATCAGCTACATCGCTGTACCCAGAATCAATTTTATTAACCATCTGTTTGGGTTCCAGTAATTTAATTAATTCTCTTCCCTTCTTTCAGGGTTAGCGGAATCCTATTTTAATTGAATATCAGGTTTGTTTTTAGAGGTACAACGTACTACCCAAACTGTTTGCTGTTTATACATACTTTGGGAAAATAATATTGTTTTATGTATTTTTGTTGTTTAATAAAAACATTACACTCCAATTGGGGTTCGGAGCAGTTGGGTAAAACGAGAACATATTTTTTTTCTAAAAATTAATATTACGGCCTCTCTTTTTACTGTGTCTTTCAAACAAATATTTAAAGCTAACATCATCATCATCAGACTATTAATGTTCCCACTGCTGGGACACAGACCATGAGAGGGAATGGGCTATAATCCACCACGCGCGGGCCCAGTGTGGATTGGTATATTTCACATGTCCTAAGGCTGACATTTACACCTAACACTATACACCCCTAATTTTTAATTAAAAGTAAAAGTAAAGCCTAAGACAAAAAAAATTGGATGGACTCACGTAGATATTAAGATACTAATAATAAGCTTAGTTTAATGTAACATGTCCTATGATGGAGCACGATCGTAGTATTTTTTTTTAATCAAGCAAACAATTAATAAAATGTAAATAAGAGCGCGGACCCCCACGTCTGCGGTAGAAAGCTAACTATAAAAAAAATATTAGTACAAAAAATGGGGCTGTATCCGTGCCCTTTACTAATCATATTTAGATATTTTTCTAGTATTTTGTACATCTCACGTAGTATTATTTTTTTTCACCATACAACATCTTTTTAAGACGGAATGACAAAAATTACAAAAAAAAAATTGTTTCATTAGTGATATTTGGTAAAGGTTTAGGATTTTTTAAACTTTTAATTATTCAAAAAGGTCTGCTGCGTCATCAGCTATGATAATAACTTAAATTTCAGTACATTCACGCCGTAACTCGTTTTTAAATTGGCTTTAAATGATTTAATTTGGGATTTTTCATAAAAATACTAAAAATCGACCTAACCCAAAAACCACTGAATTTCGGTAGAACATTTGGTGGCTTAATTTCTTGCATTATAACCCTACTTTAAACCGAATACGTCGAATTACCAGTAACCCTGTATAATAACAAGACCGTCTTTGACAAGCACTAATTAAAAATTAGTGGTGTATAAAAATTTTAAACTACTGTGAGATTAGTCTTCACCATGTGTATTTTCAAGGTAAGGCCATAATTGATTATGCACAAGTTTAGTTGTGAACCGAGTCAAAACAGTGAACTACTTACTGCTTTTCCTTGAAAAAATATTTTTTTTTTTTTTGATAGTTATTACTAGGTAGTACGATACCCTTTCGTAAAGTGGTTGTCAGACCCTTAGCCACTGACTACCTGTAACGACTGTCAAAGATTTACAATCGACAGCCGGGACCAACAGCTTAAGGGGCCGGCGGAGCATGCGTTTTTCATACAAACGTAATACCAAAATAATATGAAAATCAAACATATTCTTAAGGTATTGTGTGTTTATTTCGACTGAATTACACAATTTCTAGGTTCCCAAATATATATTTTGAATGGACACTGATTTAAACAAGAGTTATGGGAAAAAGAAAATTTCTATAGTAATTTTAAATTCCTCATATCTCGTCTTTACATCATTATCCTTCCAAAATATGCATTTGGGAACATAGATATTCTGTAACTTTATCGAAATAAATATACACTATCTTAAGAATATGTTTTATTTACAAATGATTTTGGTATCACGTTTGTATGAAATTCGCATGCTCTGCAGGCCTCTTAACATGTTTTCCGAGGCACTGGGTACCTAATGGGTGGTCATCCATCCGTGGACCAACCTGTTTGGCTTAACCTGTAGATACCCTGAAGGCAGCTTAATACCAGTATTATACATGGAGACAGTGCCTATATGATATCCACCACCCATTTCTTGGGTAACACCATATCCATAGCAACAAAAATTTCCATTTCTTTATCAGTTTCTTCTCGAAATCTTCCAATACCCATAGATATCCACAAAAGTCAGTAAAAACTATTAATTTGCTATAAGTAGTCGTTGCGTCGTCGTTCCTTTTCATCTCGATCGATTTGCCCTGGTTAAGGGGAAACCCTTCTTATATTAAAAAGGGACATTCTAAAGAGTAGTTTTCTTGGTGAAGTTTATGTGTATTGCTATCTTAATGTAGCTTTTAGTAAAAGACGGGGTTTTTCTTCAGTAAATATTGGAAAAAGTAAAAAAAAACGCTTCAGAATGTTTGCCGCGGCCCGAAAAAAAATCTTTTCGCCCTGACGGACGGTCGCGACGTTCGGTCGCGAACGAGCATTTTTTGTGTAAGACGCTGACGGCAGCGGCGACCGACCGTCACGTCATCGCGACAAGAATTCGGGCCTACGGCGTAGAGGGCATTGCTACGTTGCTACAGCTGCTCTACGAAATCGTAGCAAAGAGACCTCTCACATACTGGTGTACCATAAGCTGGTAATGTTAAAGAAATGATTGTTATATTGCTTCATGAATCTTACATGAGAAAAGTTACAAGTTTTCTCACTTGCATGAAATCTACATTATAATCTGGATCTTTTCAAAGTTTGAGCGAATCATTTTCTTCTAGGCAATCCTGCTCCACCTTAGGCCGCACTTTTGCTTCACACCAGGCGAGGTGCGGCCAAACGCAATCCTACCCAACAACTACCTGGGGGGGTCTTTCCGTAGGTCATATATATATTTGTAGTGATATGTTCAAACCCAGGCGCATTACTTTGTATCGCTGCTCTCAAAACGGTGAAGAAAAACATCGTGAGGAAACCGGCATGTCGTAGAACCAAAAAATTCGAAGACATGTGACATCTACCAATCCGTACTAGGCCCGCGTGGTAGATTATACCGTCCCCTCTCATAGAGAGGACGCCTGTATCCCAGCAGTGGGGACATTAATAGGCTGATGATGATGGGGATCGGACGACTGTACCAACCGTGCCGTCAAAGTGACGACTGACGACTGACTGAAATTAATTTTATAACCTGTCAATACCGTGTGTATTAATTGCCACAACCCTTTAATCACTTACTCAACATCTACCCTCAAATAAAAAAAAAAACATAAAACAAATAAACATCGCATTTCCCCTTAACACGTCTGTTTACATATGCATGGCTGTGGAATTGGAAACCAATCGAGTTGCGCGCTCGTACTTATACGTACTTATTGTGTGTCTGTCTGTCTGTCTGAATGATTTTCCATTTAAATGCGATGTTATATTAAAAGGGGAATAATGGGGAAGTGGAATTAATCTTCTTTTTTTTTGGGTGAGTGTTTTAAATGCTTTTTGTAGGCATAGATGGGTTGTGTGACTGTTTTGGCAACTCATCATCCGTCTGACTTTTCCAGTCTGATTTAGCTGAACTGCCTATCTGACCTCCTCAACCCAGTTAGTACTAGGTAATACGATACGTTAGACTTTCGGGCCACTGACTTTTTGTAACGACTGTCAAAGATCTACAAATGACAGCCGAGACAAATGGCTTCTGGGTATGTAATAGGGGGTCACCCATCCACGTACAAACCTAGGCAGGCGCGGCTTAACCTGAAGATTGACTCCGAGTGGCTGCTATTATTGAGAGACGTGCTCCACTTTGTGTTTTTGGGTATAGATTTGGAAACTATCCTGAACATAATCGTAAGACGAGTATTAATGAAAGGGGAACGATTCCACTGTTGGGACGTTGGGTCACAAGGGAGCCATAATCCACCACACAGCTGATTTATTTAGCTTGAGCCTTTTCCCAACTATGTTGTGCTAAATTTCCAATCCAAACGGATGTAGCTGAATACCAGTATCTTACATAAAGCTGTGACTGCCTATCTGACCTTCAAAACCCCGGGAATTACTGGGTAACACGATACTCCTTGGTAAGACCTGTTACTGACATAAAATCTACAAAAAAAATACCATTAAATTGAAAGGATATTAAATACCTTTATTAAGAGAGTTAATTAACTCGAATTAATTAAAACAATCAGTAAAATAGAGTGATCCACTTGAAATAATAGACTTGTCAGGTTTGACGAATCCTTTTCAATTCCACAGAGGAAGTTCATCAATTTTAATATTACATGATTTTAATTTAATTTTATTGGTTTCGTTCTGGTTTTTCATTTAATAATTAAGTTTGGCTGGGTTGAAGTGGGATTGGGCGGGCCATGTCTGTAGAATGCATCAGGACCGATGGGCCAAAGTCGCCACTCAGTGGGTGCCAGAAGACGGGCAGCGTCGCCGAGGGAGGCCTAGAAAACGCTGGCGTGACGACTTAGAAGCGTTTGCGATAGATTGGCCTGAGAGAGCCGCACGTAGAGAGGAGTGGAAGACTATGGGGGAGGCCTTTGCCCAGCAGTGGGACAGTACAGGCTAATAAAAAAAAAAAAAAAAAATTTTGACTTTTTTTTATATTGCAAGAAGGCCGCTCTTGATATGAACCTAGGCTCAATATATCTGCCTAGGTTCTTTCCAACTATGTTGGGGTTTGCTTCCACTTAAACCAGAATGCAGTTCTTTACAAGGAGCGGCTGCCTATTTGACCTCCATAACCCAACTACTAATGGGTAAAACGAAACCCCTTGAAAATCTTGTCTGATTTTTGAGCCACTAACATCTTGAAAGGACTGCCAAAGATCTACAAATGACAGCCGGGACCTGTTCACGTGCTTTCCGAGGCACGGAAGTAACTCGGTATGTTGGTAAGGATGGTCACCTACCCACGTAAAGACCATGACCAGCGCGGCTTAACCTTAAAGATCGACACAAACGGCTGTTATTACATAACCACGAGCTCTTCTGCTGATTGAACTTTTAACAGCCAATCACTTGCATTCCAGAAACTCAGTGTTAATGTGTCCGAACCAGCTACCAAACTTTCCATAGCCCAATTCTCTATTAAACGATGTTGTACCCGTCTGGGACATGTCCTCGTGAATCCCGGCCTCCAGGGAGAGAACACGGACATTACAGTCGCTAACCGACGTTCTTAATTACCGAATGCTAGTTCAGGGTGGATAGGGCACGCCACGATAGTGGCGGTAAGTCCCCTCTTTGAGGAGTGGCTAGAGAGGCGCCACGGCGTCCTCACCTTCCGCCTGACGCAGGTCCTCACCGGACACGGATGTTTCGGGAGGTACCTGCACCGAATCGGGCGGGAGGAAACGCCCGGGTGTTTCCACTGCGAGGATCGACCGGAGGACACGGTGGAGCACACGGTGGAGGTCTGCCCCGCGTGGGCGGAGCACCGCCGTGTCCTCGAAGCGGCGATCGGCGGCGGCGACCTCTCGCGTCCGGCCCTGGTTCAATCCATGGTCCGGAGCGAGACGGAATGGGAAGCCGTCACCTCCTTCTGCGAAGCAGTCATGCTAGCGAAGGAGGTGGCGGAACGAGAGAGGGAGAGATCCTCACTTCCCGGCCGCCGCGGGAGACGCACCGGGCGTCGGGGGCCACGTGGTGGCTACCGGCCACCGTAGATGCGGGCCTGTGGACGGTTGGCTATGGGCTAGCTAGCCGTCCGTCCGTCTAACGACGACAGGCCGTGTCGACGGCGTGTTCGTGTTCCACGCGCGCCTCAAAGAGATGTCAACATAAGAGAGGGGCCCGCAAGGGCCGAAGCCTGCCGGGGTTGCGGGACTGTTCGAAAGAGATACCGCGGCCCCGGAAAGTAAAGGGCGAGGAAGGAACATGGATGGGTTTTAGTCAGTAAGAGTCTGACACTCCCTCCCGCTCCGCCCAGAGTGGGAGAAGTCATTTGATGATTTCCCATCCTAAAAAAAAAAAAAAAAAAAAAAAAAAAAAAAAAAGGGTGGATAATTATTATGAGCCACAAATTATACTGGTAACTATGCTGTAGTGGAAAAAATATGTATTTTTACCTTGCGGAATTAGAACTGCTGATTTGTGTTCTTTCCTTTTTTAACCGACTTCCAAAAGGAGGAGGTTCTCAATTCGTCGGAAACTTTTTTTTTATGTATCTTCCTCGATTACTCGAAGATGGCTGGACTGACTTAGATTATTTTTATTTTGTTTGAAAGCGTATACTTCACAAGTGGTCCCATAATCATCAAGTCAGGATCTGATGATGGAATCCTGGAGAAATAGAGAGAACTCTTCAAATTTTATAGACACGCATGAAGCGATTTGGGTAGTTTTCGGAAGAGTTATTTCTAGGAGTGGTCCTACTTCAATTTGGTGAAGATCTAATGAAGAACTTCGGAGATAGGCAACGAAACTCTTCAATAAATGATAGCAAATGGTCTGGGATTGCTGAAATCTCATGTGTGTCTATTGTTTACACCAGTTCATAAGATAACATCACGCCAGTGCGCTGTGAAGGGGTAAGCGCATGTGAACCACTAAAAAGTAAAAAAAAAAACTAAACTAATCAAACAAAGGTCACCGACTTCTGAAGCTAAAGTTATTTTTCACTTTTTTGTGTTTTTAGAGGTCGGTTTTATTTTAACCTTTGTCTTTTCATGATGTGGAATGCAGGGAATTTGGATTTGTGCCGATTGATGACAATAGGCTCGCCTTAATTATATGGGACTTAAACATGACTGGTGCTGTGGGTGTACTAAAATAGGTAGGTACACTTCTGCCTAACCCATTCGGGGAAAAAAGGCGTGATGTAGATAGGGATAGGATATCTTCAGTTGATGTACTAACGGATCTTTCAATTTAGTGGCCACGCATACGACCTAAATATTAATCGATAGCTGGTATAAATACAAACAAGTTTTGTATGAGGCAAAAAGTTCTAAAGTGTCACGTTTCCGAGATATGAGCTATCAAAGTTTAAGTCCATTCACTGACGGCATCTTCAGGCAACTTTGATTTGATCAGACACTTAAACTTATGCGTGGCCGCTACTTTGAAAAAAAAATCAAAATGGCGGAAGAAAATCCGACCAAAAAATTCAAACCCAATAGCATAAGGTAGCCTGGCTGTTTAGAAAGTGAAACTCTTGGAAAACCAGATCTATTTCAAACTGCAACATTGCATAACGTGTGAAGTTAATCCCAGTTCTAGCTCTTTTTACTTTCGCTAAAAAATCTCGTCGATTTAGTCAATTATAACCTCGTACTTCAGCGTTCAATTTGATCGGTGATAGCAATCAGTTGTAGTTATGTACTGCTCATTAGTAGTCCGGGCGAGGGCTGTATTTGCATAGTCCAATGTTGAATGTGTAGATACAGTGTCAGACTGAAGCTTCGTATTCGGCCTCGGACATCTTCTGCAAAAAACTAAAAAAACCTTCATCTTCAGCTTCGGCGAATATTGGCTGAAGTTTTGACTGAAACTGATGTTTTCCAGGAAGTACTGACATTGAATGAACTGTAACGTATGCGCAATGCAAAAGACGTGCGCAGCTGATTCACAGATTTCAAAGTTTTATTATTCTACTACTTAAGACCGCAGCTTGGCCCACGTGTTGTTAGGAAAGGGGTCATTATTCCAGGATAAAAAGTATTATATTTTTTAATCCAGGCTATAAACTATTACTGTGTCAAGTTTTATACAAATCAGGTCAGAAGTTTTTACTTGAAAGAGTAACAGACATCCATTCATTCTAACAAACTTTCGCATTTATAATATTAAGTAGGTAGTAACAGAAGTTTGGAGTAGGATAGTAGGAAGATACAAGGTAATTTTAACCATTTCGCTGAGTTGTACCTTTATAACGTCAACATATACGTTTCATCTAAAGGTTTAAATAGTCATTATTTTATTAACTTTAGCCAATCTCGAACTGAGTTTCTTAATGCAATCAAAGATTGTTTAAGGCCGAAGTTGGTTTCGATAGCCTAAATCGACTTCGGCTTTCGGCCAGAAATGGATCATCGTCCAAACCCTAGTAGATTCCTTTAACCAGATACTAGTAACTAGTTATTCTGTCGCCGATGTTCCGATGGCTGATATAATAGTAGCAATAGCTTGTATTGGTGTCGTCGAGCTGCAGCTTGGATTTGCATGTGTTTGTTATATATGTAGTGTGAAGGGGATCATTTTGGTTGGTTTATTAGAAGACTGGTCAGTGGTAGGTTGATACAGTATCAAAGTAAATCACAACTTTGATTTTTTATCAACTAACTGGTGGCGACATCAAAACCGCGAATGGCGATGTGGCTAAATAATAACAGCCGCTCGGGTCGATCTTTAGGTTAAGCCGTGCCACAGATATTATAATACTTCGGCCGTGCTAACCAAGGTTGGTTCGTGGTTGGGCGACTAACCATTAGGTACCAACCGGGTTTCCTGCGTGTTATTACCGGCTGTTATTTGTAAATATTTGACAGTCGTTACAGAAATAATCAACGGCCCCATTCAGAATTCTAATACCTACTCGACTAAGGTCCATGTTCACCAAAAAGATAACGGTCTGATTATCAAAAAACAGCTGTAAATGTGTGAGACAACTGATTATATTTTAACGATTATGATGGTGGTCCATAGAGAAAGTTGTTCAGTTTGATGGTCTGTAGCACATCCTTCCATAATTATGACTAAACCCTTTCTGATTCACGTTGTATAGATAAGTTCTTATTAAAGTTGATGGGTATAAACATCCGTCGACCAAAATAAGAACATTTTCCAACACTATTTTCCATCACAATCTAAATTCAACCACGAAAAAACGAAAGAAAAAGAACTTAATATGTCTTTTCAGAACGTAACTTACATCTAGCGCGAAACGGACCTATTTGGGGCTACAGTGAATTTAATCCGGAGAAAAATAGGAATCTAGGAATAGATACGGAACCTAGAAGTCTGGAACAGGAACAATACAATTATCTAGACTTGTCTGGACTGAATTTAATTTTAGATAACTGTGTGCTTCTAAAGGTGGTTTTATAGCCCATGTGGAACTCTGGGGTAAGGTTCCGGCTTAATTGTAGTATCAGCTCAAGCAGTCTTATTTCGTTTAGGTACTTAGTTAATTTATTTTTCACTTCTCATGCTCTAAAAGTACGCCATTATAGCCCTACGAAGCGGGATTAAAGTGACCGTTTATTCCCTAGGGAGTAAAAAGTAATTTAAAAATGGAACGATCTTTTACTCTGAAACATGGTCACAAAACAGTACTTACCTAACTTTTTTTTTTTAATGGTACAAAGGTATTATTTAAATTTCGAATTGGCTTGCAAATAGAAAGCGGTTTATTGAAAAAAAAAAAAAAACAAATGAACTCTTCAACGCGAGAAAAATTATTGTTGTTTGTGTGCATCGTTGATTTTGAAAAGTATCAGAATCAGAATGCTTTATTTGTAAACATAGGTCAAATTACAATAATGATGTTACAGATAGGTAGATAGTTAGATTTCGGGAGCGATGCGACGGCGAAAATAAAACGTGAGGGCCCGTTTTACTAAGAGTTTTATTAGAAAACGACCCGAGCTTACAGAGTTTGATGCAAGACTGCTTATTCTACCTAGCCTAATACATAGTTAGAACTTAAAACTAAGCTGGTGGTCGCTGGCGCCTGCACATCCTGTCATGTCTGGCTGATAAAGACAAAAGTGCAGCGTACGAGCTTATAGCTCTACCACAGCGATAGATAAGGTGAGTTCAGAGAATGTAACTCCTCCCCCCTTGGACCGAAGTTATCGGAAAAACAGAGATTTTCCAGGAACTTCGCAAAAATAATAAACTATAAAATGACAAAACTTAAGTAGTTAAAACGATTATAAGATAACGTGAAGATAACATTCACATATTTTATAACTAATTTAAGAGGAGTAATCATCATAGAGTTAAGACACTAATAATACAGGTCTCTGAATGACTCTATTTTCCTCCTGTTGAGTAGGATTGTCTTCAATACCATTGGAACGACGATCCTGCCCTTTACACATTTTCCTTAAAATATACTTATACATAACTACAGCTATTAACAATAAAAAGACGATCGCGTACAAAGAGTAAAGAGCGGCACTGACACTATCACCGTTAATTTCACTGTTTGCACTGATTTCACTATTCGCACTATTCTTCAGAAGATAATTTAGCTGGCGTATATCATCCAGGTTAACTCCTTTCAGGTTTACAGTTTCCACTTTCACAGCGTCAGAGGTGAGTTCTCGTAGATCAGGTAAGTTTATGACAGGAACAGGCTTATACTCTGTTTGCAGAAAGTAAGAACGCTGTCCATGAAGTTGGATATTTTCTATAGAAACATCACATTGCGGTTCTATGGTTATAATGTATGTTCCTTGTATGCGTTCCTTGGTGTCGTCATTGCCACAAGTTTGCGATATAATTTGTTTGGGTTTGGTATACACTATCCAACTATTTGGACTAATCTTCTGTAGTTTCAGATGTTCAGACTTTATCTGACGGGGAATACAACGCGACAGATTGCGTTGATATTTCATTAGTTGTTCTATACAAGTTTCTTCCACATATTGAATGAGGTTATTTTCAGAGCAGAGGTATTCATTGACTGTTATCTCTTGGCATGGTTTATCAATCGGACGATATTTCGACCCTTCTACTAAAAGGTAAGGGAATTCAGGAAAAACAACAAAGGTTTGGTTCATGGAATCCATTGGAAGGGAATACAATTTATAATAATTATAAGTAGCATTTAAAATTAACGGAACTTCAATAATAAAGGTTATTTCTTCATTTTTAAGGTAAGCTTTTACAGACAATGACTCTTCTATATTAATTAAATTTATATCATTTACAGGATACATTAAGTTATCATGTTCATTAATATGTTTTAGTAAATTTAACAATTCATCAGAATTTATTACAGCTTTGTGTAAAACAGATACCTTACAAAATGCAACAGCAGTTTCTAATTCGCTGAGTTCAGCATAAATAGTCCTAAAGTTTACAGTAAATTGATCGAGTAATCCAAATACATGAGTCATATAAATTGAATGCTTATCTTTTGTGCTAATATTAGCTACAAGGCCTTCAAGTAATTTAATGCGCTTATTTATTTTATTTGTATTTTCATTAATTATTTCAGTAGTGTTCAGAAAGTGATCCAACATTTCAGAAACCACAGTGAATTTATTGGCTATTGCCTGTTCTTTAGTCTGAATATTATAAATTAAATTATCATATCTAACCGCATCTTCATGATCAAGGTTACCGGTTATAATTTTGATTATAGAGCCTAAAGGGTTTACAATACCACGTTTAAATCTTTTCGATGGAATTAATTGCTGTAATTTCTCTACGGTCTGAGTTTGAATATACTCGACTTGTATTTTATGTGCCATAAACTCATCAGTGTGGAATTTGTTTAGGTGTAATATTTGGCTGAATTCCGAATATTTTTTAATATTAAAAGAAAGGTCCGTGTTTATGCCCTGAAGATTGATTATTTTAACAATAGACCACTTATCATATTGAATAAACGCTTGGCCTATCTTCACCGGAAGAATACCAGGGTTTTGACTAATCTTTACTGCTTGAAGGGCCTGGCTTGGGAGAGTCCAATTGGTTGTTGTCCATATCACCAGGATCAAACTCCACCTGTGGAGGACGTTTTATGTTTTTAAGAGGTACTTTGGTATCCCTATTGTTTAATTTAATTGGTATGATATTGCGTTCTATCTGACCTGTGACAACGGCCTTTTGGTACCTAGGCTTATCTTTTGCTTGTCTCTTATTAACGGCCTTAGCGAAAACAGGATTACCTATTTCTAAAACTGGTTCTAATTCCCCTCCTCGTTTCGTTAAAATTTTTTCTTTGTGACCTTTTAATTTTTCCGAAATATACTTATAGAGTGCCTGAGTTCTCTTCTTATGATCTCTAATCAATTGCTGTTTGTAAGCTTTATCAAATTCAGAGTTAAATGTAGAGTTTAATTCGGTATGACCAAATGCAGCTTCGAACGGTGTTAAATCTGTGGTGCTATGAATAGTGCTATTATAGGCCATAACGGCATAAGTCATTACAGAGGCTGCGTCCGTAAACTTCTTTTCATATTTTGCCAATCTATAAATTTCTATAATTGTGGAATGAAAACGTTCTATGAGGCCCATTGAGTTTGGATTGTTTGGGGTCCCTATGTGTAATTTTATTTTATGTAAATCTGTTAGTTCTCTTAGTAATTCACTGTTGAATTCAGTTCCAGGGTCAGAACTTATTTTCTGTGGAATGCCGTAAAATGAAAAATATTTCATCAACGCTCTTACTACTTCAGGTGACGAACGAGATGGAATTTCTATGGCTTGACCTAATTTACTAAAGGCATCAATTATAGTTAAATAGTATTTCGATTCTATGCTAAATAGGTCTATAAATATCTCTTGAAAAGGTGCATGTTGAGTTTGAGTAAGTTGCAATAAGGGTTTAATGGGTTTCCTATCATATTTAGAAGTTTTACAACGCTCACATGAGTTAATAATGGCGGAAACGGTTTCAATCAAATTTGGCCAATAATAATTACGACGAATCCGTTTAATTGTTTCGCTGATTCCACGATGACATGTCTTACCTTCATGTAATTTAATTACTATAGCTCTTTGTTCCTGCTCATCTTCGACGTAAACAACACGCTCGGTACATTCATAAAACTTAACCACATCTTTCTTAAACAGAGAAATTATGATATTACTGAAGTCTTTTCTAAGTTCTTGATTTTCAAAATAAATGAAATACTTAATTTTTGGTTTTATGTAGTCTTTCAAAAATCCTGTGATGAGATTATAGTTATGAAGAGGCAAAAATACTTCTAACACCTTTTGTTTTTCTCTAGATAAATCTTTTACTTGAATCTCATTGCGAAACCAGCTGAAGACAAGTATTTGATTGGGCTTGGTGTCTATTGCTTCGTTCAAGATCGGTATTCCATTGGATTCGAGATCTTTGGCCGAATGAACTGTCTGTATGGAAGAAGACTCAGACGGTATGGGATAATGAGGCGATTCGTCAAGAACTGCCTCAGTTTCTGGTATACTTATTGGACTAGCTGTAGCGGTTCTTTCAGAGTCAGATATGGAAATTGTTGTAGAACCGTCCGTACTTTGTCTGATCATGCCTTTCTGTTCGTCTATATTAACAATCATTGAACTGTTGTCTAAATCGTCGCCTTTTAGGGCATTAAGTCGGATGCGAGATAGCGCATCTGCGTTTACATTTTGTTTACCGTTTTTATATATAACGTTAAAATCGTATTCTTGTAAACGCAAACGCCAACGTGTTAATTTGCTATTTGGTTCTTTAAGTTGATATAACCAAACTAGGGGCCTGTGGTCAGTGTAGATGTCGAATTTGTGTCCATACAAGTAGGGCCTGAAATGTTTTGTGGCCCAGACAATTGCCAACAACTCACGTTCAATAGTACTATATCTCGTTTCAGTGTCTGATAACGTTCGACTAGCATAAGCTATGGGTTTGTCGCCGCCTATAGGGCCCTGTGATAAAACAGCACCAATAGCGACTTCTGAAGCGTCTGTGGTTAGTACAAATGGTTTATTCATGTCAGGATATTGCAATACTGGTGCATTAATTAAAAGTTCCTTGCATTTTTCGAAAGCCTCAATATATTTTTGATCCGTCAAAACCTTTTTACCCTTTTTTAAGCAAGCTGTCAAAGGTTGTGTAATTTTAGAAAAGTCTTTAATAAACCGTCTGTAATATCCCACAAACCCTAGGAATCGTTTGATTTCAGTCTGTGTCCGTGGTAATGGATAGTTAAGAACTGCCTGAATTTTGTCGTTGTTGGGTCGAAGTCCGTCTTTAGTCAGTGTATGTCCTAAGTATTGCACTTCTTTGCGTAAAAATTCAGACTTATCTAATTGGACTTTAAGATTGGTCTGACGTAATCTATCAAATACAGATCGTAATCTTTTAATATGTTCTACAATACCACTAGAGTAAATAAGAATATCATCTAAATAGACCATGCAATGTATACCCTGCAACCCTCTTAGGACATTGTCCATTGTCCTTTGAAAGGTCGCTGGAGCGGTTTTGAGGCCAAATGGCATACGAAGGAATTCGTAATGACCATTTTGTGTTGAAAAGGCTGTTTTCTCAGTGTCAGAAATCTCTATTTGATGATAACCGGAAGCTAAATCTAGGGTTGTAAAATAATTGCTTTTGCCAAGTTTGTCAAGTAAGTCGATTATGTTGGGAAGTGGATATTTGTCATCGATTGTTATGTCATTGAGTCGGCGATAATCTACAACCATTCTATATTTTACTTGACCGGAAGCATCTGCCTTTTTGGGAACCAAATGCACAGGTGCACTCCAGGGTGAGTGTGACTCGCGGATCACATTGTCTTTAAGAAGTTTTTCAACCTGTCTTTTGATTTCTTCAGCTTGCGCTGGACCCTGTCGATATGGTTTGGTATAAATGGGATCTTCATTAGTGGTTCTTATGTGATGTTTAACTTGATTTGTAAAAGTTAAAGGCAGCTCTTCACAGTAAAATATATCTTTGTACTCGTGACATAATTCACTAATAAGGTCACATTCTTCTTGATTAAGGTGGTCAAGTCGCAATTTCTTTAAATTGTCTGTCAGTAATGAATCTATCTCTACGTCAGTTAAATCAGTCAAATTATTTACTATACACTCGTTAGAAAAATAAGTAACCTTGAACGGAGAAGTTATAGTTAAATTCATTTCAAGGCTAGTTGCGTTCTGTATAACAGTGGAGGCTAAATAATTTTCACATTTAACAATTGCAGCTGGCATTCGAACGCCTTCATGAAACTCCTTGTAATCTAATATGCCATAGCCATCCTTTTGATTAACAGGTAATTTCACTCGATGTTCAGTCCGGGGTTTTAGTCTAAATTCAGGGTCGGTAGAGTAAATTATAGGAATTTTGACGCCGTTTGTCTTCAACATCTTTTCCTTAAACGATAAATCAGCATTAAGTCGGGTTATAAGATCCATGCCAATTAACCCGTCATATCTGGTGTCCACATCATAAACATAAAATTTTTGATACCCTTCATTATTAAAAATGGAAAATAGAGGAATTTCAGCTACTTCATGATGTTCACTAGTCGCATGTATGCTTGTAACTGTAAATGGTTCATAGAACTTTAATTGAGGAAAACACTCATCAGCTTTTCTGGGACTTATAAAAGATCGTGTGCTTCCTGTGTCCAACATAAATTTACCGTTTATCTCAGGGATGTATATGTATGGATGTTTAAGATTGGCGTTAAAATTAAGTTCTATCATTTCCGGTGGGTTTGTATTGCATGTATTTGAAAATTTTGGACAGCTTCCGGATCACTGTTATTTTCGGTTGAATGTAAATTTTCAGCAGTTTTGGTAAATTCTACACTAGGCCTCTCATCTACGCAACCATTTTCAGTATTCATATTTTTATAGTCGTAGTCACAGTTAGTCGTCATATTCTGCATATAATCGTCATGAGTGACGTCGTAGTAGTATTGTTCGCCATCCGTATAAAGTTCATTTATAGGAAAACCTTGTTGTGGTTTAACCGCTGCTGGAGCAGTTCTCATTGTCACGTCACTATCGTGGAAATTATTAGTTGGACGATAGGCCGAAGCTTGGACGGGTCTGTAGCCAAATTGTCCTACTTGGGGTCTATAACCAGGTTGCGCTGTTGGGGGTCTGTAGGCAAATGTTCCTACTTGAGGTCGGAAGCCTAATTGCTGAGGGTTTCTCTTATCAACGACTGGTCCAAATTGAGCCATTTGCGGTCGACCAATTTGTTGATTTGGTATGTTCGGGCGTACGAAATTTTGATTAGGTATACCAAATTTGAATTGAGTTGGGTTTGTAAAAGGTCTGAAATTATTATTTTGCAAGGGCCTCAGATGGGGTGGATTAAAAACAATTCCTCCATCACGTGATGGTAACATATGACCTTGCGGTCGGTGCTGTAACATTTTACTGCGTAAATTATATTGTTCCTGAAAGTTAACTTCTTCAAGGACATATTTTAAAGCTTCTTCCAACGTAGTAGGGTTTTTAATTCGAATAATCCGCACCATGTGTTCTGGTAAATTATACAAGAAAACATTAAGAGAAGTATTGTTATAAATTATTTTTTTAGCTTCTTTTAACGTTGTAGAGCTGTTCTGATTCACTTTTGAAATTAATATAGCACGAATGTCTTGAATTCGGCTACAAAACTGTAAGTAGGACTCGCCTTGTTTGATTTTTAGGGTCTCCAGTTCAATAGCAACGCATTCCTCGCTCCTGGGATCCCCAAAATGTTGGATCAATAAAGATTTTAATTCGCTATACGTCTCAAAATCACCTCTTTCACTAATTAAGGCTGCCGCTTTACTTTTTAATTTACTGGTAATGTTCTGCATTAAAAAATCATTTCTATCCGTAGTCCCTTGGTACTTTTCAATAACATATTCGCACTTTCTTAAAAATAAACTAAGTAAATTAGTTTCACCACTAAATTCTGGAATTAAATTTAAAACATCCCGAGGTATCAATGATTCAGCAAGTTGCATAGAAAATGGTGTTTCGGTACGAGCCGACAGGGTTGCACCTATTGCCGCGGTTACAGGAATCTGACCTTGATTCATTTTAAATGAATACGTAAAAAAAAAAACGAACAAAAGATAAGCAACAATTTAAAAATAATTAAATTAATTAAAAGTAAAATTCTAGTTCTATAATTATTAACTTACTTACTTAATTAAAATTAAAAAGAAAAGAAAATCAAACAATAAAAGAATGAAAAACCTTATCGTTTTAATAACGTGAAAATAATATTCACTTAATTTATAAATCACTAATATTATTAAGAATTAATTTCTAATATAAAAGGTTTTTCACTCGATTTTCCAGATTTAATGAAATAATCGGTACAAAAATCCATTTCATATTAACATTACTAAACTAATATGGGGAATTAGGAAGGAAGTAGAAGGTTACTCACAGTCCAACCGCCTTATAAACTTTCAACATCTCTGCTCACCCACGTTATCGTTACGCTTTATCTAACGTATTTATTTGGTTCGAGGATTGCCAAGAACGTCTCACTGATTTTAAGTTACGACGACTCTACGTTATCACTCGCGAATAAGTTCTTTAGTGTTCTTTTCCACTTTTCCGTGTTTCACACTTGACTTTCCGCGAAAGCAACTAATTACGGCAATCCTACCCGGCTGCGCCAGTTAGATTTCGGGAGCGATGCGACGGCGAAAATAAAACGTGAGGGCCCGTTTTACTAAGAGTTTTATTAGAAAACGACCCGAGCTTACAGAGTTTGATGCAAGACTGCTTATTCTACCTAGCCTAATACATAGTTAGAACTTAAAACTAAGCTGGTGGTCGCTGGCGCCTGCACATCCTGTCATGTCTGGCTGATAAAGACAAAAGTGCAGCGTACGAGCTTATAGCTCTACCACAGCGATAGATAAGGTGAGTTCAGAGAATGTAACTAGATCCTCTATGTTTTGCCCAGAGGCGTACAAATATGCGTAGTATGTAAAGTATGTGCAATGCCTCTGTTGCTAGCCGCTGCAGTTAATGTAGGTACTAATTATCTGTGGAGTGTGGATCATCTTCATTGCGACAATGTTGAGAGTTTGTGTTGTGTTTTAAATTGTTAATCTGTGACTGACCTGATAGAAGAAAAAACTGACCGCTCAGTTCAGAATTTTTGTCGAGTGTAAATTTGTTCGGTTTTAAATGACTATTTTTCTCGCACTCGAAGTGAAAAGTACAGTTTGCACCTCGAGACTAAACGCCAACATAATATACCCTCGCTTTTTAATGACTCCCTCGCAAGCTCGGGAGTCAAACCACCTCGGGTATATAATGGCTTCGTTTAGTCCCTCGTTATAAAATATACTATTTGAAACTTGTGGGTTTTTGTTTTTATTTTCAAAAGCTGTGATATACTTTTCTGAGCTTTTCGGAGGTTAAGTACCTCTTGTAGTTTTTCTTTATTTGTATTTTTTTTAAGCCTGAAATGTTTATTTTATTGATAATCATATAAAACTAGAGAAACGGAATAAAGTCAAGCATGATTGCTACTTCGTTTAAACTTTAATATTGATCAAATTATCGACTTCTAATACCATCGCAATATCCAATAAAATATTCAAAAATACCCAGCCCCCGTCGAGGGCCCGGCGAAGTAAAACAAACTCCCAAATCGGTCCAAAATTATACCCCGGAATTATCTTACGATTTCCGAACCCTCTACATTAGAAACTCGATTTTTCCCACCCCCTCCCACCCCCATTCTTCCCCCAAATCAGACAAAAGGCAGTGAACCCTGAACGATAAGCAAACAGTCCACAATCACCTGGCTTTCCCCCTCCCTTCTCGATGTAAATCCTGCTATTCTTGGTAAATATTTGAATTGAACCTGCCCTCGTATTGTAACGAATTTGAAATGTATGTTTGTTTCACATTGAGCACAACGCCATCTGTTTACAAGGTTGGTAAATAAGTTGTGTGCAATTGATAATAGATGGCAGTAAACAAACTTTTGGATAGTGAAAAATAAAAAAATAAAATTTTAGTCTTATTCGTTTCCAACTTGGTCTTTGATATATTATTATGAATGTTGAAACAAATAAGTTCGTAGTGTTATTGTCATATACAGTAAGATAGTACTCTTTGACCAAAGTTTGGGACAATATAGTGCTACTATTGATATCCTCGCGCAAATTAATGGAAACGCCATTATCATACTATCCATTAAACTAAATAATCATGTAAATCCATTACTTACCGTAATCAATTAGGCAACTCCGAATGTCATGCATGAACCGAATCGGGCTATAATCCCTAATGAGTGACCTAATCAGAGAAGGCTGTAATTAGTACCAATGCACTGCTTGTACCTAAACAGGTTGAGCATAGGATGATTCAATTGTGCTAGTAATTAAACTGGATTTGACGGGATTTGTTTTGTCAATAATTGCAAATGGATTTTTAAAATAGGTACCTACGACCGCTTTGACATTTTGTAGGTATTTTTTTAGCTTGTAAAATAGGTAATGAAAAATAGACAATAATTATCTTCAACATTTCGACAGCATTACTGCCTTCGTTAAGATCAAGCTTTGTCTTTATCAACTCTGGCTTGGCAATACTTTTGAAAAATATGATCGAATCCCTCGGAACTAATTTGATTTTGATCAGCATGGACGTACCTTCCGGATTAATTCCACTTTTAAATTTAAGTAAGAATCAAGCAAAGCGGGACACACATCGACCACACTGATAAATCGACTAAAACCTACCAAAAATTTGCCCCTCAAAAAACTACAAAACGGAATAAATACCCCACGACTGAGTAGATAGTTCAGTAACTACTTAACAACAAGACGGGTGGCCCTTTCCTGCTCCTGACGTAAGTCTCGGTTGCTAGGATACCTAAAATATCTGCAACTAGGTCGCTCAGTTCGGTGCCTAAGTGTATAGACGCTGCAATTTGGCTTGAAACCTCCGTGCTGTAAGCTGGACCACTATTTGTGTGGGCCAAGTTATGCGAAGTTCGGGGGTTGTACTTGAGTCGGTTCCGACAAAGTTTGATCTGTTTAGATTTAGTTGTCAATGCTTCTCCTGCTGTCGAATTGGTACTGTTTGTGACGTAATAACAATACTAACCAATAGGTTTCCTGTCTCGTGTGTGCTGATTCACGGACGCCGATTTTTCATAGAGAAAAACCTTGAGATCTAGTAATAACTTCGTAAGAACCCGCATGGTATCATCAATCCAAATGGTTTTAGAATGATCACACTGCAAATACTTATCAATCCAGCCAATAATAATCTGCTGGAGTGTCCCAGGTGTCCCTTTACCTTCACTCTTGACGACCTGAATAGCGCCTCTTCCGCTGCAGTAAACGTGGCTACCTACTGGGCCCAAACTGTGTAATTGAAAAGAACATCCATTCAATAAGAAGAAGTCATGTAGGATACGTATTCGCTTTCATCTTTCGGGCTGGCCACCCTTTACTGAGTGTAAGTCTTTTTTGAATCTTTCCACTTTTGACGGTTTTGTGTCTGGGCTTTCCAGTTTCTTCCGTACACTTTAATGAGATTATTGGTCCACCCAGTCGGTTGTTTTCCCACATTCTTCGTCTCAGTATACGGACACGGTTAGTGTAGTGTGCTGTCCTAGTGTGAACCGGCCCTAATGAACATTTATGAAGATCAAGTGAGGGTAGTTGAATAAACACCTTCACTTTGCTGTGGCGGTACCTCCACACTTCAGTCTCTCCGCGACCACGGCTGGTGCAATCCGGTCGAAACGTCGGGCTTAAAATAAATGTAAATTCGCGATAAATACCCGTTTTTATACGTTTAATGATGTGTTCTGATCGTGAAAGTTTAAAAAAGACAATTCTTCGTCTCGTCCATGTTTTCCACTCCAGCCCTTTTTTCCCCCATCTTCCATCCAGTCTATATATGGCCTGCCAATGTCCACTTTCTTTTTGCTATAGCTTTTAATATGTCCGTAAGTCTCGTTCGTCACTGTTTTTCGGTGTTTTTCACCCGGTCGACAAATAATGAAAATAAATTAAAATCGAAAGAGGGCTTCCCTATTACCATGGTTCGGAACCCTTGCTGCGCCAATTCGCACTTGGCCGGTTTTTTAATATAATTATCATCTAGACCCATGCCATTACTAACAAAACCTAAGGCCGAGTCATTGCTACTGCTATTATTTGCATTACCTTTCTTTTTCTTTTTTTTCGGATGTAAATCATTAAATGACTTCTCCCACTCTGGGCGGGGCGGAAGGGAGTGTCAGACTTTTACTGACTAAAACTCATACCTGTTCCTTCTTTTATGTTCCGGGGCCACGGTATCTCTTTCGAACAGTCCCGCAGCCCCGGAATTTGCTTTACCAATTTCTCATAACTTACCCCACCAACAAACTCACAGTTGAAATTCTATTCTAGACTAGATTCCGTAAACTATAAAATGCACCAAAATTTATCTATCCAGCCAGGAAGCAGTGTTTAGTTATGAGTTTGTATAATATTTATGTGAAATATAAGTTTATGTTTAGAATGTTTGGTAAGCGGCACATAACATCAGCATCATCACCATTATCTTGTCCTTATTCCAATTCATTTGGGCTCGGCGCAACATCTTAATCTTCCATAGTTCTCTATTATTCGTCATCTCATCCGACACCTCCTTTCGTGCCGTATCACCTTTCACAGAGTCCATCCATCGTTTCTTTGGTCTTCATCTACTCTCATACATCCACATACATACTAAAACTTTTCTCACGATATATTGCTCATGGGAGCAGCGGTGGCCCAGTGGTGGCGGCCCCGACTTACGAACAGTAAGTCGTGGGTTCGAACCCAGACAGGCGCATTACTTTGTGTAATTTATTTCATCACCGCTGCTCTCAAAACGGTGAAGGAAAACATCGTGAGGAAACCGGCATGTCCTAGAACCAAAAATTCGAAGACATGTGACATCTACCAGTCCGCACTGGGCCCGCGTGGTAGATTATAGCCCATTCCCTCTCATTGAGAGGAGGCCTTGTCCCAGCAGTGGGGGATCATTATATGGGCTGATAATGATATTCCTCATGCCACGACCAAAACAACTGCACAAATACACATTGTCACAAAAAAAAAGTTAAAATGAAAGAATGTGATTTGATGAACGCTGCTTGAAAATACGGATCAGTTCAGTCCTAAATTAATTTTTACATCCAATTAAACTGGAAATCTTGAAGGTGATTCAAAAGCACAATTAAAATGAGATATGCAAAAAACTTTGGTCAGATATTTTAGAGCAACAGGCCAGTCTTATGAGAGTCGCAAAATGAAATAAAAATCAATAGGAAATTAAAGTTAATTATGGAATAATTCGTAAAATGGTTACATATTAATTACGTCTGTAACCATTTTAACGTCTTTGTTATTTTTTTCCTTTTTATGATTCTGCTAAGACCTCCAGATCAGACTTGATCCGAAATTAAAGATATGTAGGGAAAAAAAAAAACTTTACTTGCAGTATCTAAATTCTTAAACCAAATCAAACTAACCGCAATAAAATCATAACTTCAGCAATCAGAACCAAGTCTTCAGTAATCGATTCATCGGTTACCGTTCGTTCGTTCGTTCACATTCATTCATTCTATACCGTACAGCAAGCCGCATTGTTTTGTGGTTCACTCTCGAATAAAGTTCCTGTAAGTAATTTCATTGCTGTAAAACGATATTATTGCTATTTTATTTCTCAGTGGTTTGGGATTATGGGCAAATTGGATGTGTTAACTTTAGACTGGGGTTATTGGCTATAAGGTTAAAGCTAAACCGGGCTGAAATATCATTCGATTGTTCGATGATTTGATTTTTTATGAGACTCGAATCGAGACAGTAAAACTATTGAAATAATAGAGTAGTGGAGGAAATCGCCTTCTTACGATGATAATTCAAATAGAGTCAGCCCAAAATTTGGTGACGACTTTGTCACTTTCAGCAGCGTCCATCAACTCCTGACACTGTGATGAGCAAACAACAGACATAACGATTCTAAATGTCCCATCGTTTGTGGGTCAACGACTGTCAAAGATCTACAAGTGACAACCGGGACCAATAGCTTAACGTGCGTTCAGAGGTACGGAGGAAACTCAGTAGCAGGAATGGGTGGTCATCCATCCACAGACCAACCTAGGCAAGCACGGCTTAACCCCAAGACTGTTATTATTTATCCAAGATGTCCTGAAATTTCACAACCAATGAAATTAAACGGTGTCTCAAAGAGGGGATTATCTTTCTCATTCGACAGCAAACATTCAAACTTTAATTTTCTCACAATGCACTCCAAATCGGCTCATACAACCTATATTAAAACGGTTGTTATTATAAAGCCACGAGCTCCAAGTACACATTAAATGACACAAAACTTCGAACCCTCAATAAAAACGAAACCACCCTAATAAACAATATCCTAATTGTTAAAACGCACAAACCAAATACATTCCCTACAAATAATAAATCAAAACATTACACTTACAAGAACAATTTGATTGACAATCGTAATTATTGCTTGTTCCTGATCTGATGGGGGCTGATAACCCTAATGTTACGTTGGCGTGACAAGGGTTATGTGCTTTGACGCACACGCCTATAGGCCTAAGCATTTGAGGGTTAACGTTTCCTAGTTTTAATTTTTATGACGTTTATTACTATTATCAGCAATAACAACTAGAGTGAACTAAATTGGTTTTTTTTTGTGGACTGCATACACACTTACACAGTCCATTATCTTTAAGGGGCCGGCGCGGCGGAGCATGCGTATTTCATACAAACGTAATAATAATAATAATATACCCACTGTACTGGGATCAATCCATCATCACTGACAGGACTGTTATAGCCAATAGACCTGATATAGTGGTGATGGATCGATCAGAGCGGCGCGCAATGATTGTTGACATAACAGTCCCGCATGATGAGAACCTCGTGAAAGCCGAGAAAGATAAACAAATCAAGCATCTTGACTTGGCTCGCGAGGTTGTCGACATGTGGGAAGTGGACTCAGCGATCATTGTGCCGATAGTCGTGTCAGCCCATGGCTTTATTTAAGAGCCTCGACCAATACCTGAGGAGGCTCTTGTTAGGCAGCTGGATCAAGGGCTTGATTCAGAAAGCGGTACTCCTGGACACGGCCCGTATTGTTAGGAGGTTCCTCTCTCTGGAGCCCTGACCGCCGCCGCCGGTAGCTTGGACCCTGTTCCCGATACCAGTTGGCTACAATTTTTTTTATATTTTTAAATGTTTTTTTTTTAATTTAGTTTTATTAATAAATATTTTAAAATGTAATCAATATGTATAAGAATGAATAAAGGAAATAATAATATCATTTAATTCGGGTAACAAAAGACCCATATCACATAATATCTTATAGATTAACATACATATTTATTAAAACCAGAAAAACATAAATAAAACTACTGAACACGAAGAGACGGCGTCATGTTGCGCTGCGTGGTGTCGCGTAGTATTTCGATTGGATAACAGAATATCTAGGTTCCCAAATATATATTTTAAAACCACAACTCGTAATTATGAGGAATTAAAAAATTCTAAACAAAAATTATTTTTCTTATAACTTTTGGTTAAATCAGTATTCAATCAAAATATATATTTGGGTACCTAGATATTCTGTAATCCAATCCAAATAAATACACAGTACCTTAGGAATATGTTCGATTTACAATTTTTTTTGGTATTACGTTTGTATAAACTACGCATGCTCCACAGGCCTCTTAAGTCCCATGTAACAGGGGGTGAGCCTATTACCATCAACCGGGCACAAATCCAGACCCCGGGGCTGCTACTGAGAAATTCTTGATGAAAAAACCCAATAGCAATTTTTTCGATCCGGGAATCGGACCCAGGATCTCATGCTCACCAGTGGCGATTGCGTACCTACACTAGATCAACGAAGCAGTTACCTACAATGTTATTAGATCAGTCATACTTGAAACTTCGACCATAAGTCGGTGCCAACTGCTTCTTAAATCAAATTTAAAAAAAAAATGCTATAGTCTCCATCATGATCTGCCTAGCCCAACTATGTTGGGGGTCGGCTTCCAGTCTAACCGGATGCAGCTAAGTACCAGTATTTTACATGGAGCGACTGCCTATCCGACCTCCAAAACCCCGTTAGTATCGGGTAATACGATATCAATGCATAAATAAAATATGTTTAACATAATTCAACAGCCAACCAAAATGCTACCGAAATAAAAGTCCTAGCGCCACACACGTCCTCACACAGCATACCTGTACAAAACGCATTAGCACGATTGATCAGATCCCTTGGCACAATCAGGTACACAAACCCGAACCTACCCCCTCATACAACCCTTAATTTGAGTGCATTCATTTGGTAATCCACGTGGCTGTAAATCGTATGGTGTTTGTGAAAGTCGGTACACTCTTTGTGGTTGATGGTAGGCGTTTTTCAAAGGTTCTCAAAAAACTTTACAGTACATATTTTCTGTTTTTTTTTTTTGTGAATTCTCACAGGTAAAACTTTTTTTTATGTAGCAAAGTCGTTATATCAATTTAGTACTTTTAATCGAACAGAGGGCTGGCTCTTTCTTTGGCCAAAGAATTAGCATTGCCATTCAACGTGGCAATGCTGCCAGTCTTCTGGGCACGTTTCCCGATGACAGCGATGCGGAGGAGTACTTTGACGCCTAAGTGTCCTTTTGACATTTGTTGTATATATATCGAACATAACAAAATAAAAATAAACACTTATTCATGTAAATGGACCAGAAACAACGAGCGAGGATAGATTCCTACTGCTTATCTGACCTTCACAACCCAGTTAGCACTGATTATACAATATCCGTTGGTAAGGCTGGTTATTCGACTTTCGGGCCACAGACTAGCTGTAGTGACTTTCAAAGATCTACAAATGACAGCTGGGACCAACGACTTTACATGCTTTCTGAGGCATGGAGGAAACTCGGTGTAATGCGCAGTCGCCCGTCCACAGACCAACCTAGGCAAGCACGGCTTAACCTCAAGACTGTTATTATTTATCCAAGATGTCCTGAAATTTCACAACCAATGAAATTAAACGGTGTCTCAAAGAGGGGATTATCTTTCTCATTCGACAGCAAACATTCAAACTCTAATTTCCTCACAATGCACTTCCTAACCACCTACAAACGGGCTCATACAACCTATATTAACACCACATATGCTTAGAATTTAATATTAACGCTCTCCTGCACTTTACATTTTGCTCACCACTTTTAGCAAGCGATAAATTTAATCCAACCTAACATAGCGTAATCCCCTTGAAAGTTGGTAGAGATAAAATTTTGTGTAAGTACCTGAAGTTTGGTTGTAGGTATTTTGAGGATCTTATTGTGGTAGCAGTCTCAGAATAGCAGCATATCAACGTTTTATGTGGACTAGTGTGGTGGTTTTAGTGTGGTGGAATAGACCCTTTTTTTTTCGAATGGGGTCAGACTTTTACTGACTAAAACCCATCCATGTTCCTTCCTCGCCCTTTATGTTCCGGGGCCGCGGTATCTCTTTCGAACAGGCTCGCAACAAGAATTCAGGCCTTAGGGAAGGCCTATGTCCCTGGTTCAATCCATGGTCCGGAGCGAGACGGAATGGGAAGCCTTGCCGTGCCTTCTGCGAAGCAGTCATGCTTGCGAAGGAGGTGGCGGAACGCGAGAGGGAGAGAACCTCTCGCCCCAGCCGCCGCGGGAGACGCAAAAGTAGGGAAGGCCTATGTCCAGCAGTGGACGTCTTACGGCTGAAATGATGATCTTTTCAAAACTTCATTAGAAGATAAATCGTAAAGTTTACCATCCAAGTACCATTTTAATGTCATGGCCTTGAGGTGACCTTCATTAAACTAAGAAGTAAAACGCGCAAAATACCACCAAAACACCATAAAAACACAGTTTAATTGACAGATTACCACGCCATATAGTTTTTATATCACAAATTAACGAACTCTTTAACTAGTCTAACTAACACAAGTTATAACATCAAACGTTATTAATGTCCAAATTAAACGTTAAAATAATTTCTACAGTTTTACAAAAGCGTCCGCATAACGAATTAGAAAAATATTAGAAACAAATTCCTGGAAGGTCCATTAAAACTTGCTTTCTGAATGCAATGATTCTCTGTAACACCCTGTATAATTCATTATAACTCAGCCCGTGTAAAAGGTCATGGAGCGTGTGTGAAAAGGACGGATATATCTGAGATGGTAAGAGTGAGGGAGAGGGTGTTAGGGCACATCATTTACACATCAGGTGACTGGTTTTGCGCGAACCTCTCGCTGACTTTAAGCCTCCTGAAATTGCCCACTCGAGTAATTGAGGACATGCATGGAGGTGTTAATTTGCTTTATTTTAAAATGTATCCATTTGTACTTCGTATTTATTCGGCTGTTTTCGGGAATTTTTGCTTGACGACGGTAAAAGAAACACTTTGAAAACTTTTGAATGTATTGTTATGTTTTCATTTTAGTAATCTGTACAAATATGATGATTATTTATTTCATCACCACTGCTTCTCTCAACGGCCTCTTTGATCTAGTAGTCTCAAGCACGTCTGCTGAGCATGAGGTCCAGGGTTCGATTCTCGGGTCGGGCAAATTGAACACACAAAAAAAAAATGGATTTGTGCCCGATTGATGGTAATAGGCTTGCCTTCTATTACTTAAACATAACTGGCGAAATGTGGGTGTTACTTGTTAGGTACACCGCTGCCTAACCCTTCAGGGATAACAAGTCGTGATGCCATGTTATACTCAAAAAAAAGTGCAAGAAATTTTTGTGAGAAACCGGCACTCACAAAAGACATATGTGACATCTACCAACCCTACTAGGCCCTCGTATTGCACTCCCTATCATAGAGCACACCTTTGCAGAGAGCACATAAGTTTAAATACCTTGGTCATATATTGACCCCTGACCTTAAAGACGATGATGACGTTGAACGTGAACGGAGGGCATTGTCGGTTAGAGAGAACATGTTGGCTGGCAGGTTTGCAAGTTGCTCACTTCCAGTCAAGATCACGTTCTTTCGAGCGTACTGTACTTCATTTTACACGTGCAGCCTGTGGGCTAGGTGTACGCAGAGATCGTACAGTGCTCTCCGCGTTCAGTATAATAACGAGTTTAAGATGCTGTGGGGCTGCCCCGCTTCTGTAGTGCGCACGTGGATTGATTTTACGCAACAAAATGAGTAGAAGGTGCGCTTCCCTGGTGCGCAGGGTGTGGGGCAGCACCAACAGTGTCTTAGGCCTAGTTCAGACACGGCGGGAACCGCACGATTTCAGAATCGCATGGAAATCGCGCGAGTCTTATTTGTATGAGTTATTAAGTAATCGTTCAGACATAACCGCGCGGTTAATCAAGCCGCGCGGTTACGGCAACCCAACCGCCAGAAAATAGAATCGCGCTGCTCCCGCGCGTTTCTGTTACTATGGAGTCTTTACTTCGCGTTCAGTTGCGTTGCGGATACCGCACGGTTAGCACGTCACAGCTTGTGAGTTCACCACCTAAACACACTTCTTCGTCGACCTCCATTTTCAAACTGACGTTATTCTTGCACGAAAATTGCATAATAACCATAGAATAGCATCACAATTTTGCGGTTTGAAAAACCACACGATTCGTGAACGCGCGGTTCCCGCATGTCTGAACTAGCGCTTAAGCATGATTGCCAGTCGTTTGTGTGAGTCACTGTTGTGCAATTACTCATGGGGTGTCACAGCAGTGAGCCACCGGTGTGTTGTTTATTTATCTGTGCTTACTAACATAGTCGTAAGTTTTACTAACAGCTTTTGAGTCAATGATACTTGAATAAAGAGAAATTCTATTCTATTTTATTGAGAGGAGGCCTGTGTCCCAGCAGTGGGAACATTGCAATCTAATTGAGAAAAATATGAGGAAAAACCTTGTGTAAATAATATGGTCGGACTTCATTCTGTTGCCAGCGAAACTTTGAACACTTTGAAGGGTTTCAAAGTTCTACAAACGACGAGTTTGCTTGTTAGCCCAAGTTACTGTAACAATTATACGCTGGCAAACCGAAATTGCAAGGTTTTGACTTCCTATGTCTTAACTGAGAGCTAAGACCGAAAAAAATATTACAATCTCTTGGGTATGTTGTTGAGAACAATGATTCAAATAGTTATGTGGTCGTGCTGGAGTTGCACGAAAAAGTGTACACACTAAGGTCTTTTCTTTCAGGATGGGAAATCATCAAATGACTTCTCCCACTCTGGGCGGAGCGGGAGGGAGTGTCAGACTTTTACTGACTAAAACCCATCCGTGTTCCTTCCTCGCCCTTTATGTTCCGGGGCCACGGTATCTCTTTCGAAACGTCCTGCAGCCCCGGCAGGATGTTGACTCTGCCCTGGAGTGTGATTGTGGTGATGCCCCACAAACGATGGGGCACTTGATATCGTATCCGGGTGTGCCGTTGTTCGCACATCTACAACCTAGTTAGTACTGGGTAATACGATATCCCTTGGTAAGACTGGTTGTCGGACTTTTTGGGCCACTGACTGTAACGACTGTCAAAATTCTGCAAATGACAGCCGGGACTCAACAGCTCAACGTGCTTTCCGAGGCACGTAGAAAACTCGGTATGTAAGGAGTGGTCACCCATCCACAGACCAACCTAGGCAAGCATGGCTTAACCTAAAGATCGACCCGAGCGGATGTTATTATTTAGACACGAGCTTCATTGGTAACAACAGCTGATGCAATTTTGAATATGAGCGAGACAATCATTATTATTACATGTCATATCTACGAACCAGTGACACAATCATTGTTTTACAAATCTAATGAAACAAGCCTGTCAAAAAACTTTTTTTTTTTCTCAATAAACAACAGGAATTTGGTGACAGCCACCAAAAGTCTAACCCAAACTAAAATTCTATTTTTTTTTTTGCCTTCGACATGCTAAGTAGAAGTCGTACAGATCTCTCGCTCACCAGAATCACTTTACTAAAACCGGAATTCTCGTAACGCTGTCGGTCGGTCGCGCAGGGTTGGTCGCGTACGAGTACTTATACATTGTGTTCTATATAGCACCACATAGCGAATTTCCGACGCTGACGTCAGCGGCGACCGACAGCCGTATTTTGTTCTCGCTGACGTCACGAGCGACTGTACGCGATCGACCATCAGCGCGACAAGAATTCAGGTCTTACTTGTATATGTCACCGTAAAATTGTCAAACACGGTTATATTGTAATCTCTCTAGCGATATTGTAAACTCTCGAAATATTGTCAACGAACATACTGCTTACAATAAAACGCATTATTTTTCGTGAAGTGCATGCGAATGGTAGTCAACTCACGCGGTGTGGAGGGAAGGAGGGGTCCCCCTTGCCCAGTGGTACCACTCTCATGAAAAGATAATGTACCATTCCTGAGAAATACTGATTAATATAACCTAACCTTAAAACACTTTACACTAAAAAGCGTAGTCAACGGAGCCGGAGCCTCGCTTCGCGGGGCCCCTATTTCCGAGTGCAGGGTTTAAAGGAACCTAACTAACCTAACGGGGAGGTGCCTCAAGTCCCGATTAGGGCGGCAGATATACTTCCGTATGTTCAGTTGACAGTATTTCAAGAGTTTACAATATCGCTAGAGAGAAACACGTTATATTGTAATGTAACGTGTTTGACAATTTTATGGTGACATATATATTTTTACCTTACGAGTACCTTAGGGCGGTACTAACCACTCTATAAACATATCTCGCGGCCAACTAAGTCAAAAGGCCGGCTCAGCGCCTGGACACTCATACACAATTCAGAGACGCCGCGCCTGATGCGACTAATTCACTAAAAAATTTACACCAACATATCTAAAAAAAGAACTTGTGATATTATAGTTAAGCTGTGTTTTGGCAGTAATTTATTCATGCAGTTATCTAACCGGAAAACTAAAAAAAAAACTGAATATGACAATCAAATGAACCCAATAATGTTATTGTCTTCGCCTACTTTGGAATCTTAACCATAGAGCATCATAATTATACATATAAAGGTTGTAAAAAAACCTCTTAAGGCGACTATAAGAGCTAAACGCGAGTTTTATAATTACTAAAAGTATATGATTCACTGCTATAAACAAGACCAGAAAAATATATGATATTCTTCAGGATATATGCTAGCATGATACTGTTTTGAAAACATAATACAATTAATTCGGCCCGATAAAAAGAAATCACGAACTTACCTCTAAAAATATCTTTCAAACAATAGAAAACATACTAATATGCATGCGATCATTCTGATTTTTTGGCAAATAATTCTACAAGCAATATATTAGCATGATACTGTTTTAGTTTTTTAATCCAATCAATAGTTTTTTTGTAAATCGATCGAAACCACTCATTTC
Organism: Xestia ashworthii; assembly: GCA_950022955.1. Lineage (NCBI taxonomy): Eukaryota > Metazoa > Arthropoda > Insecta > Lepidoptera > Noctuidae > Xestia > Xestia ashworthii. Next base: position 7,851,151 of record OX465573.1, read on the forward strand.
GCGCTATTTGGCCCGCAGTGGCTGACGTAACAACCACGTTGTAGTGCAAGCTGATTAGAACTTTATTCTAACAGCATTTCAAACGAAGTTTGAACCACCACAAATAGAGTTGCTAATTTAGCTCGTCTAAGCGCCTTAACGAAGCCGAAAGGCACTCGTTCTCCCCGTCATTGCATTTTTTTTTTGTTCTAGATACACTATACCTGGGAACCGCCTAATTACGGAGATATTAGGGTTCAAAGTTAGAACTTTTTGACAAGTTTTTTTTTTTAATACTAGTTTTCATTGTTAGATTTTTATTCTAAACACCTCCAAGACCCCGTTTTATTCAATCCATCTATCAGCACAATGTTTTGAGCTCGTTTCATTGAGTTCTACCACAAAACATGTTTTTTCACTTAAAAAAAGTTGTTTCCCAGCAATCATTTTTGCGTAAAGTTACTTAGTTTGATGAACAGAATGCTCGGTTGACGGCTTCGTGTTGAGGTTGTTTACACCCTGTATTAATAATATTAATTTTCAAAAAATCTAATGATGCAGTTTTAGTTCTCATCAAAATGGGTTTCGAGACTCCTTTGAGTAGTTTTCAATATTCCTCATGGTTTCAGATTAGGTCACGCCCTTAATTTCCTTCTTATTTTCCAAAAAAGACTTTAAACTCGAATACTTCAGCAAGAGATGACGGTATAGGTACATCTTTCTAAGCTTCTTCCTGTACATAAGTATTACCCAAACACCTTCCACAAAACTTAAAACTCGCCTGCATACATTTACATCAGCAACTTAACCTACCCAACCCTTGAGGGACACGCGAAGACTACGTACCTATACGTGATGGTTACGTGACGAGTACGTGACGTCACGTGTGTGAGTTCCGTATCTTTTCGCGTTTTTCTAAAAGGCAAACGAGGGTAGTGGGTCACGATGACGCTCTCGTGAATAAACTGCTGCTACTTATGAAGTAATGCAGGTCGGTGGATTAGGGTTCTTTCGTTAAGATAAAAAAGTGGTGCGAGAAAACTTTTTTTTGTTGACCTTTAATGTTGTACCTTTTTTTTGTTGACCTTTAATTTAGCTTGTAGCTAAATGAGGTTAAGGTTAAGCCGAGCTTGCCTAGGTTAGTGCGTGGATGTCTGGATGATCACCCATTACATACCGACTATAACGAGTTTCCTCCGTGCCTCGGGAAGCACGTTGAGCTGTTTTACACAGAAATTATCCTCGGTAATTAAAAAAACTGGTGTTCCATATATTTATTTTGACAGTGTAGGTATACCTTTTGCACTTTTCTTTTTTATTTTTTTTAGTTGTTTTTGTTTTGACATAACTACTTCAGCACCTATATATAAAACGTGTAAAAAAATCAGAACTATCTAATTTGATGCAAGGCAAAATGTACTTATATCGGGAACTACACATGGTAAGCATTTGTGTGTCGATGTTCCTTCCACCCCGAATAGTAGCAAGAAACAAATTTATCCAAACGATTTATAACCATTAACTGTTCATGGTTAAGTTCAAAATCGAAAGAGAAAATTTGACAGTTGGCAGTATCGTGATGCGCTGACGATTGTACATTGATAGAAAAATTAAGATATTAGTTCCAATTTTAACCACGCGCTAAAATATTTCGTAAAGATATTTTTTTACATCTGCAAAATAATTTTAACGATACCTAAAATGTAACAATGTGTCGAGTAACAATTTATCTGTAGAAGAAATAACGTATACAATAATAGAAAACAACACAATATCAATGCACAAATAAACAACGCTTTTATACCTATCCAGAGAAATAGCTTTTATCAAACACGGTTTGAAATTCATTAAAACGGGGACGAAATGAGGCATATTCCACACTAGGTTGAACGTATCTGGTTTATTCGGTAAATTCCCCTGTGCATCAGTTATTTGAGTGAGTTTAGAGGAAAACTCGTTATGTATCACGTATCTACAATGATGTGCTTTTATGTGATAACGTTTAGTTTGACTAAAATGTGTTGTTTTATTAGGGTTCAGGATATTATACAACGTGTAACGTTAAATGCACAAAACCACAGACACCCCAAATTATTTAATTCTGAGAGAAAAGAAAACATTTAAAAAAATCTACGGTTGTATGTGCTGTTTTAGTTTTACTGGCAATTAGATTTACTGGTAAGGATTATTATTATTTCGCGTATGAGGTTTTTTATTGGGCGACCACCACGTGTGTTTGTTTGTTTACCTATTTTTGCGGGTTTGCGCACTTGATGACTTGACCTATTAATAAATAGACAGGACAAAATTTTTTTTTTTTTTTAAATGTTACCTATTTTGAAAAGTGGTTCAATTGATTCTACTCGTGATTCTGATCAAACTATTTTCAGGTTTTGCGCATTTAACGTTACACGTTGTATATTTTTTTGTAATTTATTTAACTGCCTCGTAGATCTAGTTATCACAAGCCCGGCTGATGGTTGATGGCAATAGGCACGACCTTATTACATAGGACTTAAACATAACTGGCGAAATGTGGGTGTATTATTAAGTACACTTCTGCCTCACCCTTCTTTTATTACAAGCGTGATGTTATGTTGAAAAGTTATAGTTTTACGAGGATCTTTCAGTGTATGACAAAAGTGGGACTAACTCCCCGCCGTAAACCTTTCTTTCAGTTGATTTTGAAAACAATAGGCTTGTTTCCACCATCAATAAATTGCAAATCTATTTAGTCCGTCAGTTAGAGTATTGGAGAATAATGGACACGTATTTTTTGTTATTGTAAATCAACGAATATTGACAAAGATAAAACGCATCAAAACTCGGGAGTGGGGGCTCGTGACGTTAGAACTCACTAAGAACTTAGACTAAGAATGATACCAAACAGTGACGTATTGGGAATTTTAAAAGCGTCGCGTCTTCGTCAATTTTGGTTGATGTGACAAAAGAAAAAATAGGTACGGGTCAAATATTTTTTGATAATCTAAGTGACGGACTAATGGGGATGCACACTGTGGAACTAATGGCGCTAGCATAGCTGGTTCCAAGCATCGGCATTGGTTGAAAATAAAGGAATGTCATTTCATATTTTAAAATACCTTGACCTCATTGGTCAGATTGAGACCAGCTATGGTGGCGCCATCTACAATTAGTTTTTAACGGTCTTCCCCATTAGATTTTTGCTCAAGTCGTCATAATGGGGAAGTCCGTTAAAAGCTATCTGTAGATGGCGACACCATAGCTGGTCTCAATCTGACCAATGAGGTCGAGGTATTTTAAAATATGAAATGCCATTCCTTGATTTTCAACCAATGACGATGCTTGGAACCAGCTATGCTAGCGCCATTAGTTCCACAGTGTGCATCCCCATTGTAGAACATTAACGGTTCAACACCAACGGCGCACGCCCTTTTGTGCATCAATCGGGCGTCAAAACATTCATCAGCAGTGTATTACATCTTTAAAAATACTATTGCATTAAAAAAAAAACCTCTTGGTATTTTTTGGATAGTTTTTCCCTAAAACATAAAAACCCGTGTCCACTCTCGGGGCGGCTTTCAATGCCAAATATTAATTCATCCCCGGTTCCCTTTCATCCCATCGAACCCTAAGGGTAGCTTAAAAGGTATTACGTAAACAGAAACTAACCCTCCACTATGTCTAACATTAAGTCAAACACAATGTTTTATAGTAAACTGGCTTTTACCCGTGGGCTCACTCGCGTTTGTTTAGAATTTGACATTCAATTTGGGTTGTACTCTGCTTAAAAAACTCTTATCACACTGCTTAAGTTACTTTATTAATATAATCATGATTTGAAAGACAGATGGCGCCACCTATTACCAAAATAACGTTACTGTTGTTTTTCTCGGAAACAGTAGGTCATTCCCACCAGAATCACCAATGGCAACCACAGAGCACCACCGAGGCAATGAACCTCGATAAAGTCCCACAGAAACACTTATGAAATTAATCAGAAAAGAATAGCAAAGGACTACGAAAAACGGAACAGGAGACAGAACAAACAAGGCTCCTAATTTTAAGCATATTCCAATCCATTTGATAAAATAATTTACTCTTAAAGTTACCATGACCCCCGTCACTCAGGAGAAATGTTGCTTCGCATTAGTGAAAGAATTTTCGAAAGCGGGTCCGCAGATTATATCAAAACTTGCAAACTATCTTTTCATAATATTAGTGTAGACAGAAATATGAGATGAAACACAGATTCCTATAACACAGATCCCAAGTAATTCAGGAGTCTTGACTGCATACGAAATCGTGGCCTTTAAGTGTGGCCGTGGCCTAGATTTCCAATGCAAAATTCCTATGCGAGGGAAGTTATATAAGATTGAGTAGGTACATAATTCTATTGGAATTAAAGAATATGAAATCAAGCTTCAAGGCAGCGATTTAAATCGCTGCAAGCAATCAAATCTGACTGCATCTGGCTTTCCAGTTAGAAACTAGTTCTTAGTTTATGTTTACAAAAAATACGCTGATGATCAATGCGCTACCTTCAGATTACATTGTTGGCTTACCTGATACATCGTTCCATTTATTTGCTAGATTTTGGTGGATTCCCGACCTTCAAACAGTCCTATTATATTTATTTTATAGCAAAACTTTTAGCAAAAATACTCCTCCCAAACAAAAAAGGTTTCAAACAAAATAAAAAATAAACGATGGAATTTTTAAATAAAATATCATAGTTTGAATTTGACGGCTTGAGTTTCGAACGTCGCATTTGTTTTAAGTTGTTCTAGTAGGTCACACGCAGTTCAATAAACGGTCGGTGTGCATTGAAAGCTCTTTGTTCTAAGATTTAATACTAATTATGAGGGAAATAGTTCATATACAGGCTGGCCAATGCGGCAATCAAATCGGTGCTAAGGTAAGAAAATTATTTTGCTATTTATTTTTACGTAGTTTGCAGGATTGTCCTGTTTGGTACGAAATTTGACGTGTAATTTTATTAAGTACTGTGTGTAACTTCGTACCAAACAAACGGCATTTAATTTTTAATTATTCAAAAGCTATATTGTCCCGAACATTCAGTGTAAATATAAAGCTTTCAAAATTATCACCTATGTCGCCAAATTCGAACTAATCACAATCTCAGCCAAACTCGCTGAAATCTAGTGAGCACTGCATTTGACACTGACATCTGCCATCTCTTTCAGTTCTGGGAGGTGATCTCCGACGAGCATGGAATTGATCCCACCGGAACGTACCACGGAGACTCTGATCTACAGCTAGAGCGCATCAACGTGTACTACAATGAGGCAACGGGTGGCAAGTACGTACCTCGAGCCATCCTCGTCGATCTCGAGCCCGGCACTATGGACTCCGTGCGCTCGGGACCCTTCGGACAAATCTTCCGACCTGACAACTTCGTCTTTGGGCAGTCAGGCGCAGGAAATAACTGGGCCAAGGGACACTACACGGAAGGCGCCGAATTAGTAGACTCTGTCCTAGATGTGGTCAGGAAAGAAGCAGAAGGCTGCGACTGCCTTCAAGGGTTCCAGCTAACACATTCTCTCGGAGGAGGCACAGGCGCCGGCTTGGGAACCCTCCTTATCTCGAAAATCCGTGAGGAGTACCCAGACCGTATCATGAATACCTTTAGCGTAGTACCTTCACCCAAGGTGTCAGATACTGTAGTAGAACCTTATAATGCAACCTTGTCTGTGCATCAGTTGGTGGAAAACACTGATGAATCATACTGCATCGACAACGAGGCTCTGTATGACATTTGTTTCCGTACTTTGAAGTTGACCACACCGACCTACGGAGATTTGAACCATCTGGTGTCTGCAACTATGTCTGGCGTCACCACTTGTCTTAGATTCCCTGGCCAATTGAATGCTGATCTGAGGAAACTGGCCGTGAATATGGTTCCGTTCCCTCGTTTGCACTTCTTCATACCAGGATTTGCCCCGCTTACGTCTAGAGGAAGCCAGCAGTACCGAGCGTTGACGGTTCCGGAGTTGACGCAACAGATGTTTGATGCTAAGAATATGATGGCGGCTTGTGACCCTCGCCACGGAAGGTACCTGACTGTGGCGGCAGTCTTCAGAGGCCGTATGTCAATGAAAGAGGTGGATGAGCAGATGATGAATATTCAAAATAAGAATTCATCGTACTTCGTGGAGTGGATCCCGAATAACGTGAAGACTGCCGTGTGCGATATTCCTCCTCGAGGTTTGAAGATGTCTGCGACGTTCATTGGAAACTCTACAGCAATCCAGGAGTTGTTCAAGCGTATTTCTGAGCAGTTCACTGCTATGTTCAGACGTAAGGCGTTCTTGCATTGGTATACCGGAGAGGGAATGGATGAAATGGAGTTTACTGAAGCTGAGAGCAACATGAATGACCTGGTGTCGGAATATCAGCAGTACCAGGATGCCACGGCTGAGGAAGAAGGCGAGTTCGATGAAGAGGAGGAGGGTGGTGACGAAGGCGACTAGATATTCTGCGTTTTGTTAAGCATTGCATTATATTTTTATACTTTGTATTTCATCGGTTTATTTCAAGAATACATTTAATGAGAGTATCGTTTTGTTTTTTTTTCCACAACACTACTGACAGAACCATTGTACCATCAATCAAAGCTCGGCTGCAATAGGCTTTCAGGAATTGTCACAGACTGATGTGTTAATGAAAGATACAAACATATTGCGTTAGCACTGTCTCTACCTACCCCACAATATGCATATGCATGAGTTTATGCTGTCATGCTGATGTCACTGTCACATTTGTTTTTATTGCTGTCATAAAGTAAGGGTGGTGACAGACTTAATACACATTTTGACGCGCGACAAAACGTACAGTAGCGTTTATTACAAAACGGCATGCTTGTATTTTGTAAAGCGAACAGGGGGCATAGAGCTACACAACGAATTAAGCATAACCCACATTTCGCTATCAAAAGACCACCTCAGAGCATATTAATGACGAATATATTGCCATTATTCGATGCATAAATCAAGACCCCGGTTTCTAGAACCCAAATAATACTACTTGACAAGGGAATCAAAGTCAGAACCAAGCATCATTTATTAACTTTGTATGCTACTAACTTTTGCTCACGGCTTCGTAGTTTTAAATAGTATAGCCCATAGCACTCGGGGATAATGAGTGAAAGATTTTTCTGAATCGGATCAGGGGGTCTAAAACGGAGGCTTTAGCAGAACATAATATGAATGGATTATGCGCACTTCATCCTATTCGCACTTTGTCCCGCGTTCAAAAATCCTATTGGCAGAAGGTCCCATTCGCAGATCGTCCCGTTCGCAGTTCGTTCCGTCCGTAGTTTGTCCCGTTCGCAGTTCGTCCTGTTCGCAGTAGGTCCAAAATTTAAAATTTATAAAATGGACTTTATCGTATTCTTAAAATGGACCTTATCGTAGTGACTGTAAAGTCCATTTTTATCATTTAAATTTTTTAACGTGATTCATATCCGCAGCCCGGCTAGCATGGGCAGGGGATAAAATTTTATCCACCGGTTATTTCCACTGACAAGGGACAAAATTCAAACAAAAGTGGAAATAACCGGTGGATAAAATTTTTATCCCCTGCCCATGCTAGCCGGGCAGGAGTTCCGAAAATTGCCCTCTACATACAAACTTAAGGCGGAGATTTCTTGAAAACGGTCGAAAAGGCGGTTTTTAAAAGCAGTGTATCTCATAAACTGTAAATAATTTTGACAAATGAAAACATAATTTAACAAACTTTAATGCATCAAAAAAATCTTTAAACATACCTCTTAATTTTCTTCAAAATCAGTTCACGTCGACTTAAAAACAAGTACCCCTAAATTAGTACAGATATACATAGATGAAACGTCTTGTTGTCTTTTATAGCTACCCAGAACTCAACCCTGATACCTAAAACCGTAAGTCCTACTATCATGTTACGCTGTCATTAGATCAAACATACATAATAAAGCCACTATCCTCCATCTGAATTTTAACAACGAAGTCTGTTCACAAATAGCTGAACTAAATAATGCATTGGTCGTCTGCAGTGCTAGAAATATAGTAGCTTATTCTGAGAGCCGGTGAATGAGCTGAAATGCACAGATTTATGAGGTAACGTGGCTATATTTGCCTTTGAGAAACTACTTTAAATAGGAAGGTGAGATCTATTATCTGTGTGTGTGCTTGGTTACGTATCATAATACCTAAGTTTATCTCAACTATTTTCATTATTACTACAGTTAATTGACATGTTCATAACACAGATTGGACGACTCACTTAAATTACTGTTTAATTGACCTAATTTTGATTCAACTAAAATCAATCGCATTAACGAATGATTAATGTAATGGTTTTTTTTAAGATATTGGCTGTGACATTGATTGGATGTGACGCGCGCTCGCTACGCTCGCATTTGACATTATACACCCACTTTCTGTCACAAATATCGTCGTCGCTCCGCCGGCCTTCGGCCTACGCTCCTCACGCCAGTTAGCAAGACCGTGGCAAGACCCAATCCAGAAAAGCACTTGGCACTAAGCAATACTGAGTTTAGGGTGAGTCAACCGTAGATGAATGATCCTTTATGGATTTCGTTCAGTAAAACGATCTTTAGGTAATGCACTGTTTTAGACTTTCACGGTTTTTTACTACACTTAAAGTACAGAAAGTAAAGATCTTTAGGTATTTTAAACAGTAGGTTTTTAGACCGTAGTTATATCGAAAATAGTTAGGATAAACTTAGGTATTTTGATTCGTACCCCTATTAATTGTCTACCTATCTCTATCTTGTAAATGTGTTCAAACATACTGGGTCAACAGTTACGCCTGCAAAATGTTAACAGATCTTAGCCTAGAAGTTTGAGGCCTGAATTACTGTCACGCTGACGTTCGTCGGTCGCCTACGTCAGCGAAGAAAACCAGCGTCGCCTACGTCAGCGTTGCAGTATGGTGCAAAATAGAACAAAGTATACTCATGCGCGACCGGCCGGCCGGTGCGGTACCGACCGTCACCGCAATAGTAAATCAAGCCTTAGATAAAACGTAGGTATGTGTGAATTTAAAAAACAAACAAACCGTTTATAACTCATAAATATTTTAAAATAAATTTAGCTTCAAATATCAAAAACGCGATAATATCGTTTGACGTTGATATGACCACATCTTTATTTTTTGCCATCAAATCTAATAAAATAATTTAATTAAATCAAAACAAAAACTAAGTTTAACAAAACTCAGACGCAATGCACTGAGCATTTCATAAATCGATCGTCTTACCTTCAATAAATAAAATAAGAGTATTACAGAATTATTTACTTACATTTATCGAAAACTTTTTACGTGTTTGACAGTTGGGCACTTAGGGGCTTCTTATCAGAATTTATTTATTGACTGCGAGGTTAATAGCAATGTTATTTGAGTTGTTTTGTAACTCATCTCCGAGAAATTTCATCGACAGATGTGTAATTCTAGAGGTCGTTCGAAAGTTTGATTGTCAAAAGGATCTGGGTGTTTTGCTAGATCTCAGAAGAAAAAAACAAGTAAGTACAATCACACCTGTTAATACCAAAAGTCTAGGCAGAAGTGTACGTATAACCATACCTACCTTACCAGTCATGAGTAATGTAATTATGTTTAAATTCCTTGCCATATGATGCAAATTTTCTGCCACCAACCAAAACAAAAACAGAGGAAACTGCAAAAAAAAATGGAAAAGCCAATAGATTAGAATAGAATAGAAATAATTTATTTGCATTGAATGTAGGTACATACATGAGTTGTTACAGTAATGGTTATTAGTTCCTGGTATATTCTACCATTTGGCATGCAAATATTGCAACACAGAAACACAACATCAATTTAAAACTTTCACAATAGGTAACTCAACAAATCATCTTGTAACAAAAAAAAAAGAAAACAAACCCAAATTAAAATAACGTAACAATAATACAGCTAAGTACTTATATTTTGTCTGAAAGAAAATCTGATACTGAATAATAACATACTTGTTTTAAAATGATGAAAGCTTTTTTCTTTTAGTTCTCAAATTCTTTTCAAATTCAATTTTCAAATTCTCAATAATTGGAAACATTTGGTGCACCCTAGGTGGTCTTCATGTTGCCAGATGTCTTTGCTTAGCGGCCAACCATGCTGTCTAGGTAATCCTCGGACCACGTTAGGACAGTTTCTCCTCTGTAGTTGGCTAACCCCTTATTCTAACTTAACTAGCCGGTGTCTTAGGTTGATTTGTTTGTGTCTACGTAAAAGTACATCTCTGTCTCGTTGGTCTAATAGTCGAAGCGTTACTGGTCGACAGGTCTTGGATTCGATCAGGAATTTCTTAGCAGCAGTCATGGAGTCTGCCTGTGCCCGGTTGTTGGCAAAAAACACGCCCTATTACTGGGGACTAAAACATAACTTACAAATTGTGGGTTTGGTTTTAGATACACCTCTGTCACACTTTTCGGTGATTAGAGGCGCGATATGCATTATTTTTACTTTCCAAACCCATCTCTAAAACATCGAAAACAGGTCAAGAACACACAAAATCAGATACGACATCGAATGCACTTATATATTTTAGTTACATCAACCGACGGTAGATGTCGCCTGCAGCGGCCACAGTTGCCGCAACGAGACAGAATATTAAAACATTAATATGGCTGGCAACGTGTTTATTTTTACTATGCAAATATCGCTGTGGCGCGGTCGCCTCTGGATCTACGTTACTCTGTGCTTGTGTGCTTAGAAAAGAATTAAGTTAAAGTGTTCTGGGACGTAACATGGCGATTTCAAGTTTTATGCATGACATAGTACAAGAAAGCTGTCAGTAGATGGCGATTCTCCCTAAAATTACCTACTTTGTTACTGTTCAAACTTTACATTAAATATCTCCTTGATCCCCGTAGGTACTATTCAATGCATCCATAAGCACCATTATTGTTTGCGTGCGTTACATTGAGTTCTACGTAAAACGAGATGATTCTCCCAAAAAAAGTTTCCAGGCACTATTGCTTGGAAACGACTTTTTTTTGGGTAGAGATACATAATGAAGGGTTCGTTTACCTATACCTTGTGTGAATTGATGGCAGACTTCTTTTTGGAAAGGATTCTTATTGAAGTTAAAACAACGTGTCTTTAAACTACAAAAAACTAGTTCCCTCCTTTCAAAAGCTCAAGATTTAATAAACTATACCTTTCAAAAACTCCTAAAATATTCCAAACACTTCATTATAAAACCCAAAAAGGAACAACAAAACAAAAAACACATTAGCAATTCCTCGCCAATCACGAAAACAACTCGAAAATTCAGAGAGAGCCAATAAATACGAAATAGGAAATAGAACTATGAAAGGCGAACAGTATTTCCAGTAACATTTAGACCAGTAGAAAGCTTTAAAACTGCATCCATTCGGCAATCGATCGGGAATCTCCGCCGGCAGCTATTTCGGTGTACCGGATGCGTAAATAGAAATTCTGCTTCGGTACGGACGGAGGCGTGGCACAAACATGAAATGGGATGACTGACTGGATGAGTCATTAAGGCTTGCAATTTTCTACTCGTTTCGTACTAGATATATTGTTGTTTAGGCTATTGTTGCATAACATAGCCAGATTAGAACCTCGTGCTTGAACTTATTGATTTAAGAAGCATGTGGTTTGATAAAAGAGTAGAGGAAGACCAAAGAAATGAAGTCTAAGTGAAAGATGATAATTGGCTTCTATATAGAAATTAATGATTTTTTATTTTATTGAGGGGGAGCGTGCGAAGTGTACAGTAGCTAGCCAATAAATTATGATAACTAATAAAATATGAAATATATGTAATGTGTTTAGACACATTACTTTTTTCATTATTAGTTTATTGGCAAGCTATAGAACATAATACCATAGGGTGTAATGTTCTCTGTGGTCTACATTTGTTTATTGTGGATTGATTATCAGAACCATTGTATCTGAATTTTCTCGACCGAGTTTTCATAAATAGTTCACTAATGTGCTATTGTTTTACTCTGCTAGCCCATAACTCATCACAGCAAGGAGGTAATAGGCTAGTTTCCACCATCAATAAATTGCAAATCTATTTAGTCCGTCAGTTAGAGTATTGGAAAATAATGGACACGTATTTTTTGTTTTTGTAAATCAACGAATATTGACAAAGATAAAACGCATCAAAACTCGGGAGTGGGGGCTCGTGACGTCAGAACTCACTAAGAATGATACCAAACAGTGACGTATTGGGAATTTTAAAAGCGTCGTATCTTCGTCAATTTTGGTTTAGGTGACAAAAGAAAAAATACGAGTCAAATATTTTTTGATAATCTAAGTGACGGACTAATTAGATTTTTTCAGTTAACAAGCCTATTGCTGAGGTGACGAATAATAGAGTAGTGGGGAGGAAGAAGTAGAAGATATGCTACGCCGAACCCAAAAAAATTAGGATAAAGGCAAGCGAGTTATGAATGTACGGTCGAACAAGCTAATTGGTTTACAGTTTAACCCACAAATTACATTGTAAAGTGTAAACTAAATAGCTTGTTCGACCGTACATGATGTTGGATTGTGTTTAAGATTAATTCTTAACAATGCATGTATTCAGCTGCATCTATTTAGACTGGAAGCGGGCAATAGTTGAGAAGAGGCCAGGCAGAAAATAATTGGCATGACTACAGTATCAAAAAAAAAATTAATCTATTTAGTCTATCAGTTAGAGTATTGGAAAATAATGGACACGTATTTTTTGTTTTTGTAAATCAATGAATATTGACAGAGATAAAACGCATCAAAATTTGGGAGTGGAGGCTTGTGACGCCAGAAGTCAGAACGCCTTAAAAATCTTATCTAGGTGTGACGTATTGAGAATTTTAAAAGCGTCGTATCTTCGTCAATAAAAGAAAAATACGGGTCAAACATTTTCTGATAATCTACCCTCTAATTTGTCTTCTACCCTTTTATGTATGTAGTTTGATAGTTAATCAAACATAACGCTAATAGTATTCCGAGATTTATTACGAGAAACTATCTTCAAAAACGAATCATGTCGTATCCTCAGGCATAATTTGAAATCCAGCACATTACCGTACTTAGCTCACACGAAACATTATGAGGAGTCTACCTCGTCTTGATCTCAAGCTTATAAAACGTTGAATTAGCATTCCCTAATACGCAACTCGGATGTATTTCCGACTTTCCCAATTCCTCCAGTTTCACATTTGAGTTAGTTTTCCAGAACGATTTTAGTTTCTATTTCCATTGGAAACTTTATTTGATGTTTAATAAGTGTTGAATGATGAATCGATGTTTCGTTTTGTATCTATCTATCGCAATTGAAATGGAATACTTGTTATGTACTGGCTTTAAAACAAACAAACAAAGTTTGGCAGATGATGAGCCTAGCCCAGCAGTGGGAACATGAATAGGCTAATAGTGATGATGAATTAATTATGTATGTAACCTTTATCTTTTCTTCTTTCTCAGGGCCTGGGCTAAAGGGTACGATGGCGATTCTGAACTGCCTCCTCGCGAGGCAGCTCTGCTTCGAGGATGCCTCCTGTTCCGCCATCTTGGAGATCATCCCGCGTGTCTGTGGCTCTGAACTTGGTAAGTACTTTGAAGATAATTAATACCAGCCTGTTACTGGATCACCACGGGACAAAGCCCTCTTCTTGTAGAGAGGAGGCATGGAGCTTCAAGCACCATGCTTGCTCAAGGCGGATTCGCGATTACATATTTCTGTTGCCCGTGACTGCGTTTGCGTGGTGATGTGTATTTGTGAGCACGAAAAATAGCCAACGACCTATTCTCAGACCTACCAAATATACACAAAAAATTTCATAAAGGACAAGCTGTTTTGGAGTGGCGAAGGTTCCATACAACTTGATTCCTTCCGGATTCCCTTCTTAAAATGGCACAGTCAGTATAGACAAATAATATAATCACATTTTAAAGATACGTATTCCGGCTTACCTCTTACAAAACTACTGCTACTTTACCTAGTATACGAACAAAGCCATCAGTAAAATTCAATTTGTATACCCATGATAAGAAACTAGGTCAACCAATAAAAACTGTCACCTCTCACATTACAAAAAAAAAGTGAATAAATATTTACTACCCTCTTAACAATACATAAACTTCTAAGCTTGTCGGAAAGAAGATCTTGCCCGATCTTTTGTTAAAAACGCCGCCATTATGTATAAGAACATACAAGCCGCCAACCGTGGCATCCTTTCAACAGATGAAGGGATGTCTGTCACACCGAAACGTAACAAGCGTGAGAAAATTATAATTTATTTATTTAACACTTCAAGCACATAGTACAGAGGCGGACTTAATGCCATAGGCATTCTCTACCAGTCAACCTTTGGGTGATGCAGAGACAAGCAGTGGTAGGTGTACATCTGAAACGGCGTGGGAGAAATAAGGAAAGAAAACAAGGTGGTAAGCGCCCTTTGCTCCCTACGCTGACGTATGGGCAACCACTTAAGAAGAGACCGGTGCTCGGAGACGTGATCATATTTATTCAGATTAAAAACGAATCGAATGCAGTTATTTAGAAGACTGTCAAGTTTGTCGAGGAGATCTGCATTCAGGTCAAAGTAGCACACATCACCATAATCGATGATTGTCTATAGTATAGTGTATTTTCTAAGGCATAGTCTGACACATACAATACTCGTATGACACACCTAAGGCATGAATTCTTGTCCCGCTGTGACGGTCGGTCACGTCCAGTCGGTCGCGTTACTACATTGTGTTAGCACCATACTGCGACGCTGACTTCAGCGACGACCGACGGCCGTATTTAGTTCTCGCTGGCGTCACGACCGACAGCACCCGACAGACCATAAACGCGCAAAAATTCAGGCCTAATACCTACGTAATGATTGAATGCAACTCTTGTTGTTCTCATCGTCTCGATGGCGAACAGTTCGAATAATCATCATCATATCATCCCGAAATCATCCTCCGCTGGGTATACAAGTATGCCTCCCGCTATTTCTGCCACATTTCTCGTTTCAGCAGTGCAAGTACCTACGTAGGATTCGATAGGACTCGATTAGATAAATTTGACAGTTATCTATACCAGTATTATTAAGCAGAAGAGTTTGTTTGTTTTTTTGTTTGGTTGAACGCGCTAATCTCAGGAACTGCTAGTTCAAATTGAAAAAATCTTTTTGTGTTGGATAGCCCATTTATCGAGGAAGGCTTTAGGCTATATAACATCACACTACGACCATTAGGAGCGGAGCAGGAATGAAAAATGTTGCAAAAACGGGGTTTTTTTTTCCTTTCGTTTTTCTCTCTTATGTGACGCAGACGAAGTTGCGTGGGTCGGCTGTTCTTGATAAAATGTGAGTTTTTATGGAGTCAAAAACTCATTTTATCGGGAATAACTGTCAAATTTATCTAATCGAGTCCTATCGAATCCTACGTACTTGCACTGTTGGTCGTGTCTTATCCAGGTTTTTCACAATAATAATATTTTTTGTCTCCACCAATCACGTTTTCAGATTGAATGGGTTTGTCTCCACCGATCACAGTATCAGATCACGTTAGCCACGGATCACAGCGAGTTGTATCCACTGATACTGTTATCCGTTTCCCTCATTATCGTGTTACCCACTGATCACGATATCAGTGGCGACATGAATTAAAAAAAAAAACAAAATCGAAACAGATCACGGTGTACAGATTGTAACGTTTGACCCAAAATTCAACGACGTGAATTTCACTCTCTGTTGCAGTGTAAGGTTCCAATTTCATATTTATAACGATCTCCCGATGTCAATGTCCGGATAGCTCAATAGAATTTTTCGGACCATTTAGTTCCCTTCAAAATGGTTGAGCTGAATGGTGCCGATCCATGCGTCATGTTCGTGAACGGGCGCTAGGCTGTCAGTTGTGACTGGTCATCTCTTAGTTGCCATGGCTTATTTGAATGAACTATTTTGTTTTTACTATGGACACTTTTAACGTGCACATCTTGGTACATTGTTCTCGCATAATATAAGTACCATCTCAACATGAATGATGTAACCAAGATTTTGTAACAATAATTTTGATTTAAAAGAGTGTCCATGGAGTTTCTTGCCCGTTCTTCTCCATAGAGATCTACGCTAGGGAATGGGCAACTACAGTACTTTCACAGTTTTTATGTCTTGTGACTGGGACTGTAGCTATATTTAATTTTCATCTTTGTTTCGACAATTCAAAAGTGCCTGTAATTGGCCTACTTGAAATAAATGCTTTGATTTTGATTTTTCGTGTTATTACGACCTCTGCCTCTTACCCTTCTGTGATATCAGATGTGACGTGCATTTAAAATTAACATGCAAGGCAGTCTTTGGGGACAGACGTAGCCGTGCGGATTAGAGAGATTGTAGAGTGCTACGAAGCGATAGGTGACAATCACGCGAGTTAATGATTTTTGTTCACTCAAAAAATGTTCAACGCGCCTAAAGAAGTTTTCACTTCAAACATAAAACTCTTTGCACTTGTGTCAATAAATCGCTCACGAACAATACGGTGTAATACACAGCCGTAGTATTTTGACCTTTCACCACAGTCACTCTTGGGAGGAGGGAATAAAATATCAGAGAGGAGGTTGCTAAGTGATGCGTCATCAAATAATCAGCGACTTGACAAATGGATGGGTCCCGCAGTCCTTACTCAACATATACGCATAAAATGGAGCAGAAAAACACATGTTTATACGCAAATTGTTCTTTGATACGTAAGAAAAAAAGACATTTTAATACGTAAAATGGTCTATTTTGTTTTCAAAATTCAGATATTAGGTTTCCTAAAAAGGATAATAAAGCCTCACGCTTGTGTTTCTCTGTGGTGGGCAGAGGTGTAAAGTACGAGTATAGTCACGTTTCGACAGATGTTTTATAAGTCAAACGTTTACAATCGATTCTACTACTGGACAAAATCCAGTTTTGGGGATTCTTACTTAAAAAATCCCAAGTCATAGAAATCTAATTTACAATATTAGAATGAGCAGGTTATCATGTAATAGGGGACGAGCCTATTGCCATCAACGGAACACAAACACTTTTTTTTTTTGACCGAACTGAGTATCGAACTCAGATCCTCATGCTCACCAGTCGCGCTTACGTCCACTAGACCAAGGCGGCCTCATCAACAATTCATACCTAAGTCTATACATTCATTACCTATTTAATTTCCTTTACTATTTGTACAGACATCCAGTAACATTACTATCTATAATAGTATATGGTACTAGTCAACAATGAAAGCCGAAGCAATTTAGTTATCGATAAATAAATAAAATATCGACGGTCGATATCACTTCAATAGGAATTTGTCCTTCACTAATAATAAGATTGGAAATTCTAGTTACTAAGTAGACTATAGAAAACAAAAGCGTTTCTGGGTAAACAATGTTTTAATATCACGCTTGTACTAGTTGACAGGAGTGGACGCAGTAGATAGGGCAAATCAACTCAGTGCATTACTGGACTACACTTAGGTTCATGTTCTCCAAAAAGATGACGGTCTGATTATCCAAAAGCAGCTGTTTAAAACACATTTTTGTATGGGAACATGTCACAGTGACCGCTGTTTTTAGATAATCAGACCGATATATTTTTGGTGAACATGGACCTTACTTATAGAAGTGATAGCCTAGTAGTGTGACCTCGGACTGCCAAGTCAAAAGTCTCAAGTTCGAACCCAAGACACGCACCTCTGATTTTTCGGATTCATGTGCGTACTGTATAATTATCACTTGCTTCGGTGAAGGAAAACATCGTGAGGAAACCAGCATGCCTGAGTGATATTTCTCGACGGCATGTAAAGCTAAGTCAGGGGCCCTTGGGCGGCATAAAAACTCAGACACCAGGTTAGCCACTAATCACACGATAAAGACGGACTACGCTGCTCTTCAATACCCTGTTCTCCATCTTTGGAACTGATAAGATCCTTTTAAAAAACAATTCGAGCAAATACATTATGATTTGGGACGAATTCTACAGAACTGAAGTAATATCCAGAAATAAGCGCTTAGTTCGAACATGAAAATATGACTTCTATGATAGTGAGGTGATTCGACATGAACCAAAGTAGTCGACATAGCTTATAGAATAAGTAAGCTGATGTGGCAATGGGCAGGCCATGTTAGACGTGTAGAACCGACGACCGTTGTAGACGTGTTCTTGAGTGGAGACTTCGAATCAGCAAAACGTAAGTGGAACGCCCTTTTTTTTAGGATGGGAAATCATCAAATAACTTCTCCCACTGTGTGCGGAGCGGGAGGGAGTGTCAGACTTTTACTGACTAAAACCCATCCATGTCCCTTCCTCGCCCTTTACGTTCCGGGGCCGCGGTATCTCTTTCGAACAGGCCCGCAACCCCGGCAGGCTTCGGCCCTTGTGGGCCCCTCTCTTTATCCTGACATCTCTTTTAGGCGCGCGTGGAACACAAACACGCCGCCGTCGACACGGCCTGTCGTCGTTAGACAGACGGACGGCTAGCTAGCCCATAGCTAACCGTCCACAGGCCCGCGTCTACGGTGGCCGGTAGCCACCACGTGGCCCCGACGCCCGGTGCGTCTCCCGCGGCGGAAGTGGAACGCCCTCAGGCTCGGTGAAGCGACGATCTTCGCAAGGTGGCTGGTAGCAACTGGATGAGAATTGCTGAGAATCGAGTTGAATGGCGTGCCATTGAGGAAGTCTAAGTCCAGCTGTGGACTGCTGTAGGCCGATGATGGCGATTTTCTCTCATTTTATTCTTGTGATACAGAAATGATCTGTATCACATTAAGCAATCATACAATTTTCCACTTAACAAAGAAACCAGTCTATCCTATACATACACAATCCCAAATTCGTATCTGTACAAAATAAAACGTCTCAAGCAAGCATTAAATTCGTTTCTTTTATCTCGTCGAAGAAAAACACTCGTAACTTTATTCTTTACTTACGAGTAATGTACGTAACTTTCGAACTACATACGATTACAATTTAAAAGCTTCTTCACAGTTTTGATATGTTTCTTTAATAGCTTTGACTTTCTGATGTCTCTGGAGATGAGGTTTTGTGGTGAGATGAGCGAGAAATGAGCCTTTAAAAGAGCTCTTCATCTTCTTCGTGTCGCTAGATAATTTTTATATTTTGTTAGCCCAGAATTTCGCCATGTACACCGCTTGGCAGGGGTCACGAAGCTTTTTTTTTTTTACGATGGGAAATCATCAAATGACTTCTCCCACTCTGGGCGGAGCGGGAGGGAGTGTCAGACTCTTACTGACTAAAACCCATCCATGTTCCTTCCTCGCCCTTTATGTTCCGGGGCCGCGTTATCTCTTTCGAACAGTCCCGCAACCCCGGCAGGCTTCGGCCCTTGCGGGCCCCTCTCTTCTGCTGACATCTCTTTGAGGCGCGCGTGGAACACGAACGCGCCGTCGACACGGCCTGTCGTCACTAGACGGACGGACGGCTAGCTAGCCCATAGCTTACCGTCCACAGGCCCGCATCTACGGTGGCCGGTAGCCACCACGTGGCCCCCGACGCCCGGTGCGTCTCCCGCGGCGGCCGGGAAGGGAGGCTTTCTCCCTCTCTCGTTCCGCCACCTCCTTCGCTAGCATGACTGCTTCGCAGAAGGAGGTGACGGCTTCCCATTCCGTCTCGCTCCGGACCATGGATTGAACCAGGGCCGGACGCGAGAGGTCGCCGCCGCCGATCGCCGCTACGAGGACACGGCGGTGCTCCGCCCACGCAGGGCAGACCTCCACCGTGTGCTCCACCGTGTCCTCCGGTCGATCCTCGCAGTGGAGACACCCGGGCGTTTCCTCCCGCCCGATTCGGTGCAGGTACCTCCCGAAACATCCGTGTCCGGTGAGGACCTGCGTCAGGCGGAAGGTGAGGAGGGGTCACGAAGCTTACGGCGCGTTTGTGTTCCACGCGCGCCTCAAAGAGATGTCAGCATAATAGAGCGGCACGCAAGGGCCGAAGCCTGCCGGTGCTGCGGGACTGTTCGAAAGAGAACTGTGGCCCCGGAACATAAAGGGCGAGGAAGGAACATGAATGGGTTTTAGTCAGTAAAAGTCTGATACTCCCCCCGCTCCGCCCAGAGAGGCAGAAGTAATTTGAGGATTTACCATCCGAAAAAAAGGGGTCACAAAAGAATGTGAAAAAGAAGCTTTTATCTTGGTTAGTTTCACACACATCCTTCGCTACACATCTTCGCACATCTAAGGCCTGAATTCTAGACCCGCTGACGTGTCGCGTACGAGTATACATTGTGTCCTATATATATATAACACCATACTGCGACGCTGACGTCAACGGCGACCGACTGCCGTACCTATATTGTTGTCTCTGACGTCACGGCCGATCGTACGCGACCGACCGTCAGCGCGACAAGAATTCAGGGGGTCTAAAATGGCCGCTTTAGCAGAATCGTAAATGAATCACATTAAAAAAAATGAAATTATTCAAAAAATCACAAACTTATCTCTAAAAATTTCTTTTAACGAGTAAAGAGCATACTAAAATACATGCAATCATTCTGTTTTTTAAAAAATGGCAAATAATTCTACAAGCAACAAACACCATCATAGTGTTTTATTTTTTTAGTATATTCCATAGATTTTGTAAATAAAAAAGAAAGAAAGAAAGAAAAAATGTTTATTTGACGTCAGTACATTAACACACACAAATAATATTAAAAAGATACAAAAAAGGACAAAAATACTGTGTGCCTCACGGCTGCGCCAAAAAGGTCCATTTCAGCATTCATGCCAGACAGGTGATGCTGTCTGACGCTGGTCTTCCAATGAACCTTGAGGGGGTAAGTGACAAACAGAAAACAGTTTCAAACATAATACGAGTATATAAATGAATGGATAAACAATAAAAAGTTATAGGGTAAATTAATGAAATGTGTATGTACGAGTTCGTACTTATGAAGAAAAAACTTTTTTGCAAAAAATAAAACCGACTTCAAAAAAAATACCAAAAAAGTGAAAAATAACTTTAGCTTCTGAAGTCGGTGACATTTGTATGATTGATTTAATTTTTTTGTCACCGACTTCAGAAGCTAAAGTTATTTTTCACTTTTTTGGTATTTTTTTTGAAGTCGGTTTTATTTTTTGCAAAAAAGTTTTATTTTTCACTTTTTAGTGGTTCACATGGAAAGTGCATACCGTTACAATTACAACAAGCCCAAACACGACTAGGATACGTTGTCTCATTATGGAGTTCCGTGACTCTTGGCTTCATCATCAGATCTGATGGTAGAATGGTTCTTATCAAACGCAAATGCTTCACTTGTTGTAGAAAATACCAAAATTGCTGTACGTTATCCTATAAAATTTAAAGAGTTCCCTCGATTTCGCCAAGATTCCATCATCAGATCCCGACTTGGCGACTATGGGACCAACTTGGAAGTATACCCTTTCAAACAAAAAAAGAATTTTTCAAATCGGTTTAGGCGTCTTCGAGTAATCGGTGAACATACATAAAAAAAAAAAAAAAAATACATACAGTCGAATAGAGAACCTCCTCCTTTTTGGAAGTCGGTTAAAAATGTAAGTAATAAGTATTAGTAAATAGATCGAAACCACTCATTTGGCACTATTCGGCCCGCAATGACTAACTTAATAACCACTTTGTAGTGCAAGCTAATTAGAACTTTATTTTAACAGCATTTCAGACGAAGTTTGAACCACCACAAAAGAGTTCCTAATTTAGCTCATGTAGTCGCCTTAACTCAAGCGCTAAGCGAGAAATGACCCGGCCCATCTATCTCTCAGACCTATCCTCCAACAACGCTATTAAACTTTTTACGTAATATAACTTTCGTTTCAAGTCAATGTTAATAAATTATTTAAATAAAAAGGTTCTGTAATTCTGTTGGCCCCAGAAGGTTGAGGTGACCTGGATTCAACCCATCACGAATCACAACTGAATATTTAACTTTAAAATGGTAATGGGTATATTTTTAATTGTAGACAGGGAAAAAATTATCGTACTTTTTTTCTGTAACCTTGAACGGTTTTTTAAATCTTATACATACGTAAGTAAATGATGAAAACCGGCCAAGTGCGCATGAAGGGTTCATCAGTACACCGTAGTAGTAGTAGTAATCTATTTTTATTATTTGTTGTAATAGTGGCAACAGAATTAATAGAGGCGAAATTATTCAGGGAAATGGCGAAGTAGACCGGAACGTAACGCACCGGATCAACTCAGGATGGATGAAATGGCGACAGGTCACTGGAACAACTTGCGACCCACGGATTTGTATATTCAAGGGGAAAATATACAAATCCGTGATAACACTTGTCGTACTGTATACTGTATGGATCAAAATGCGGAGCTGTGAAGAAGATGGAGGAAAAATGATTGCATGTAGCGAAAATGAGAATGTTGAGATGGATGTGTGGTGTGACCAGAATGGAAACAGTAAGGAATGAGTATATTAGCGGAGGTTTGAAAGTGTCACCTGTTGGCTGTTACTGAAAAATTTAAAGGAAGTTGTTTGTCTTGGTATGGACATGTATTGTATTGTACAAAAGGCTGGTATCCGCAACTCCTCGTCAAAGCGCGTAGTTTGCGTATGGGCTATAATCCACCACCCGGGCCCAGTGCGGTTTGGAAGATGTCACATGTCTTCAAATTTTTGTTTCTAAGACATGCCGGTTTCTTTCACCGTTTTGAGAGCAGTGGTGATGAAATAAATTACACAAAGTAATGCGCCTGTCTGGGTTCCAACTCACGACCGTAAGTCGTAATTCGGGGCCGACACCACTGGGCCACCGCTGCTCTCAAGGAATGAGTATATCAGAGGAAGTTTGAAAGTGTCACCTGTTGGCTGTTACTGGAAAAATTTAAAGGAAGTTGTTTGTCTTGGTATGGACATGTAATGAGGAGGGATGAAACGCATGTGACTAAAAGAGTGATGGACATTAATATTGATGGACGGAGAGGGAGAGGAAGGCCAAAGAAAAGATGAATGGATTGTGTGAAGAATGTTATGAAAGAGAAAGGGGTAAATGATGCTGTGACGTCTGACAGGGGAGAATGGGACAAGAAAACGTGTTGCACCGTCCCCAAATAAAATTGGACAAGCGAAGGAAGATGGTGATGAATAGTGGCAACAGAAGTACACATTCTGTGAAAATTTCAACTGTTTAACTATTAGGAAACATGAGATACAGCCTGCTGACATACTCTCAGATGGATAAAGATAAAGATAAAGATAAAGATAATTTTATTTGTTAAAACATGCGTATACATGCAAATTAAGCACGCAGGATGACACATTAAGAATATTTTGTACGTACATGTTTCACCCGTAAGGCGTACAAATTTACAAAATAAATCTTACAAAAAATAAAAAACTAAATTACTGAAGGCATCATCCAAATACGTAATAGTCAGTTATAAACCTTTATCCGTCAGTATAAATCATAAATGTCACAAAATCAAGAAAAAATTAAACAGCAATCAAAGATAAATATCAACAATGTCAAAATTCAATAAAATATACAAGTCAGTGAAAATAGATAAGTCCGTAAAATAAAGTCACAAAAATTAAATAAAATTAAATAAAAAAAAGATAAATCAATAATAAAAAAGTCATTAATAAAAAAGGTCATGTAGCGTCACTTAAAAACTCATTTATACTGTAATAACACTTGTCTGTTAATAAATCTCGAATCTTTTTTTTATACAAATTTACCGGCAAGGCTTTATTTTATTTTAAATTTTAGGAGCCATACAGAAAACGCTTTTTCCCATTAGTGCAGTCTTTGACGAATGCGAACATAGTTGATTATTGTCACGTCTGTTACGGGGGAATGTGTCTGCTAGTCGTGGAAACATAAATTGATTTACCCTAACAAATACTGCAATTTCAAAAATATACATACACGGCAAAGTTAATAATTTGTGTTTTTTAAATAATGGCACACAGCTGTCGGTCGATTTCATATTAAACATCGCACGAATGCATCTTTTTTGGGCCTTAAACGCTATTTCTTTGTCTGTGGAATTTCCCCAAAATATAATACCGTAGCGTAATAATGACGCTACAAGACCATGATACGCTGTTATTAAGGCGTCTATGTTTAGCTCTGGGGCCAGTTTGTATAAGGCGTACGCAGATGAGCTCAGCCGTTTACTTAGGTATTCGATGTGTGCCTTCCAATTCAATTTAGAGTCAATCATAATTCCTAAAAATTTTGTTGTGTCGACTTTATTGAGTACAGTGTTCTGGTAAGTTGCGTTAATGTCACATTCAGCCTGGATCCGTTGCCTAAAATGCATAATCGTCGTCTTATCTAGATTTATTTTAAGATTGTTCCTGTTTAACCACGATATTATTGATGTCAAAGATTCATTTATGTCACTTTCATATATGTCTTTATTTTTACATGCTATAGTCATAGTGCTGTCGTCAGCAAAGAGAGTCATGGGGTGGTCAATAGCACTAGGCAAATCATTGATGTAAATAATGAATAATAAAGATCCGAGTACGCTGCCTTGAGGCACACCGTATATGGGTGTGCGTTCGCTTGATATATAAATTTCCTCTTTTTTTGTCTTAACATTTATTCTCTCAATTTCTGTGTATTGTTTCTTAGTACTAAGGTATGACTGAATAAGATTTAGTATATTTCCCCTTATGCCGTAAGCTTCTAATTTCTGCAGTAAGATGCCAACGTAGTCAACGTAGTCGAAAGCTTGCGTCATGTCGCAGTATATAGCACTCACCGGGATTCTCGTGTCCATATTTGTCATGACTGTATATAAAAAGTCATAAATGGCCATACTAGTTGACATGTTTTGCCTAAAGCCCTTTTGCTCTTTACTAAAGATATTTTTTTTTTCGAAGTATGAGTACAGTTCTTTATAAATGTATTTTTCAAAAATTTTGGACATTATAGGAATTAGGGAAACTGGTCTATAGTTAGCCATGTTTTCCTTGTTGTTTTTTTTGAATAATGGCTTCACTCTTGAAACTTTTAGGGCATCCGGGTATACACCCGAGCTGATGCACAGATTCACTAGGTAGCTTAAGTGAGTACAGATGGTTTTAGAAACATACTTCACAACTTTTGTAGAAATACCATCATACCCTGTACTATTTGTGGCATTTAAAGATTTAATTATATTTCTTATGTCTACGGGTATACTGGGTGCCACAAAAATTGAGTCTTTCTGTTTTATAATATTCGTTGTGACTTGGCTTCCCGACTCTTGACTTGGTTGAACTTTATCTATGAAAAAATTGTTAAACGCGTTAGCTATATCAAGGGGGTCATCTACTATTTTGTCATCGACATTTATAAAGCTAATGGACTCTTTAGGTAAAAACGGTTTCGATTTATTTATTATGTTCCATGTCATGGACAGCGGAGGCTTCGTAATAGATTCCCGTTGGTTACCCTTCAGGTTCGGCCCTTAGAAGAAGTAATGGGTATCAATAATAATTCATTGGTAAACATCATCATCAACATCTGCCTGTCTTTCCCATCCACAGACCAACCTAGGCAGTCACGGCTTAACCTAAAGATTGACCCCGAGCGGCTGTTATAATTCAGCCATGAGCTCCTAAAAACTAATGGGTATCAATTTAATGAATTAGGAAACGTAAAGTTAAATCTAAGTCTTCTTCCACAATCTCAGATGTTACTTACCCAATACAAACATCTTGGCCCACCTGAAACCAAGCCAACATTAATAACAACAATCATAATTCACAGATACCTAATCCTATTTCAAGCCAACCCTAATATTGGCCGGTGGAATCATTACAATGATTTATGCTCCACCCAAAACACTCGGCTGAGTTTGCCCAGGGACAATACGTCAAAAAATATATTAATAACCCACCACTTGGTAACAAAGGTGGAGGTACTCGTACAATAGGTGACCGATATTGAGGGGAGGTAGGGCGACCACAAATATTGTGTAGGTGAACAATATGCTAGGTCACGGTGTGTTAAAAGCAAAACTTGCGGTTTAGTCTTCGGGGACTGCCGATAAGTGAAAACTAAGTAATTTATATCTGGTGGCGGCCCCGACTTACGACCAGTAAGTCGTGGGTTCGAACCCAGGCAGTATTACTTTGTGTAATTTATTTCATCACCGCTGCTCTAAGAAACGGTGAAGGAAAACATCGTGAGGAAACCGGAATGTCCTAGAATCAAAAATTGAAGATATGTGACATCTACCAACCCGAACTAAGCCCGCGTGGTGGATTATATAATAGGTCCATACGCGCTTTTACGTGGAGTTGCGGACACCAGCCTGTTGTACAATACAACAATACAATACAATCTATGTCTGCTACGGATTGTGCCCCGCGCACGCCTACGCCGTAGCGGATCGGCTACGAGTACTATAAAGTGTTAGGTGACGGTCACGAGTTCCACAACTTTTGCTCACCCAAAAACTGCACAACACGCCTAAAGAAGTTTTCACTTCAAAAATCAGGAACAAAAGCAGTCGTCACATTGGATGAGACATTTTTTCGTAGTTTTCTAGTAATCGACGAAGGTTTAGGCAATATACTTAATATTACACCTAGATTTCGCCAGTTATGTTTAAGTCCTATGTGATAGAAGGCGATCATATTGTTATCAAGGGGACACAAGTCCGGACTCCGTGACTGTTGCTGATGGATAAACTTACACATTTACAACAATAACACTTTGCTTAAGGGGCCGGCGGAGGATGCGTATTTCATACAAACGTAATACCAAAATTATTTGTAAATCAAACATATTCTTAAGGTAGTCTGTATTTATTTCGATTGAATTACAGAATATCTATGTTCCCAAATATGTTTTTTGAGAGAATAGTGATGCAAAGACGAGATATGAGGAATTTAAATTTTTTATAGAAAACTTATTTTTCTTATAACTCTTGTTAAAATCAGTTTCCAATCGAAATACATATTTGGGAACCTAGATATTCTGTAATTCAATCGAAATAAATACACACTATCTTAGGCATATGTTTAATTTACAAATTATTTTGGTATTACGTTTGTATGAAATACGCATGCTCCGCACTGTCTTAACCTAGGAATCGAACCAAAGACATGCTCAGCAGTTGTGCTTTCTACCACGAAATTAACGAGGCATTTTCTTATTCCATATAAATGCTACTGACAGGAGCATTAAAAAAGTATAGCATAAAATTAAATCTACCTTAATTTTTTTCCTGGGACACAAGCCTCTTCTCTGCAAAAGGGAATGGGCTGGAAACTGTAAGTCAAAAAAATATATAAAAAACACACGCAGATAAATAAAACAGTTTTTTTAATCATTAATTGATTTATGACTAAAAAAACTGTTTTTTTTAATCGATGTGTCAAAGGTTCATTACAGTCATCATCTTCCTACTCTTGTCATATGTTACTTGGGGTCGGCGCAACACGCTTTTTTCTTCCATTCTTCTCTGTCAGACGTCACAGCATCATTTACTCTTTCTTCATTCATATAATAGGCTTGTTAACTGAAAAAATCTAATTAGTCCGTTACTTAGATTATCAAAAAATACTTGACCCGTATTTTTTCGTTTGACACATAAACCACAATTGACGAAGATACGGCGCTTTTAAAATTCCCAATACGTCACTGTTTGGTATCATTCTTAGTGAGTTCTGACGTCACGAGCCCCCACTCCCGAGTTTTGATGCGTTTTATCTTTGTCAATATTCGTTGATTTACAAAAACAAAAAATACGTGTCCATTCTTTTCTAATACTCTAACTGACGGACTAAATACATTTGCAATTTATTGATGGTGGAAACTAGCCTATTCTTCACATCCATAATTACAGTATATTTCTTGAACTCTTTCTAATAAATGTCTCCAAAAACGACAAAACCATGTCCACTCCACCACATATCTGTACATACAACACACGGGGTGCGATCGCGCTAGACAATGAAAGCGGGTCACTGGCGCGATAAGTACTTCACTTTCCTTTACTCGACTATCGATTCTCAACTTAACTTCTACATAATTCAACTTGTACGTAGATTTAACACCGAAGCCATCGGAAATATACCACCGGGAACCATATTTGGGAACTTTAATTTTAGTTCGATAATCCTGTTTAACTTTGACTTAACTCCTTATGATTTACAACTTACGATTTTGGGGGTATTATAATTTAGATTTAGAGAAAATTTAGGTACAATTCGTGGGGTCGTGGATTGGTGGATTTTAGTCCACTCCCACCCATTGAGAGGTAACCTATATCCCAACAATAGGATCTCAATAGGACACTTCTGACTTCAGAATGATAAAGGTAATATTTCTAAAATTTACAACATCAATTCATGCGAATAACAGAAGTTATACTAAAGTAATATAATCACAGTGTCATAAGGGAAAAAAACTACAGTTAGATTAGTAGCATTAGTAGAGTAGTTTTTTTTTCGTTCTATCCGTACTCGTTAATACACATTCAATTAATTTACTCGTTATCTATTTATTCTTATTAGCCATTTGTTTATGTATTGTTTGAAACCGTTTATTCTGTAACGTACCCTCTCAAGGTTCATTGGAAGACCAGCGTCAGACAGCTTCATCACCTGTCTGGCATGAATGCTGAAATTGACCTTTTTGGCGCAGCCGTGAGGCACACAGCACCTTTCTACTACGAGTATGTTCTACTCATTGTTTTGTATCTTTTTTTATTATTGTGTGGGTGCTTTATTAACTGACGTCAAATAAATATTTTTCTTTCTTTCTTTTCTTCTTTCTTTCTTTATCAACTAAAACTAACTAGTATTTTTTTTTCTTTAAAAAGTTATATTTATGATATTATGTAGTAGATAAGTAGTTTTATGATAAATGTTACATTATTAATTATGCTTAGATATAAGTTTGTACAACAATAGTTTAGTGCTAAATGTGGAGGCTTGTAAATAGCTTTTCGTTGATTGCCTCACTATATATGTTTGTATTGTTAGCTGTAAGCCACCCAAACACAATAAAATAAAATAAAACAAGAAAATGCTTTTTAAAAATACGTTACAAACTAAATTAGTCTTAGTGTTGAATCTGGGTTCCGTCATAGAAAAGACTAGTAGGTACTGAAATACTATAAAATGTCCCTTCTTACTTATCAATACCAATATCATAAAGGGAAAAGATTTGTACGATTGTATTTTTGTATGTAACAAATAAACTTAAAAACCACTGGACCAATTTGAAAAATTCTTTCAGCAATGGATTGCTACGTTATCAGCGAGTAATATAGGCTATATTTTATCCCCATACTCCCATGGGAACAAGAACGATGCGGGTGAAACCGCGTGACGCCCGCTAGTAAAATATTATAAAGAGGTAAGTATTTCTTTGTGTGTGATTCTGGAAATTCTTTCACTAACGGGAAGCTAATTTAACCCTGAGTATCATAGGCTACATTTAAACCATTTCCGTGGGTTTTTCCAGGAATTCTGCTAACATCTTTGTTAAGTAGTTGACCAAACCACCCATCATCATATCTAATAGAACAGAATAGAATACATTATTGTAAAAACATGAATTTCCAAATGACACAATGGATGGCCGATGGGGCCGAAAAATTCTGGAGTGGCGACCGCGAACCGGAAGACGATGCGTTGGAAGACCTCCCACTAGGTGGACCGATGACCTGGTGAAGGTTGCGGGAATCCGTTGGATGCGAGTCGCACGGAACCGGTCAATGTGGCGACACTTGGGGGAGGCCTATATCCAGCAGTGGACGCCATTCGGCTGAAATGATGATGATGAGTATACATTTAAAAATAATATGTGCAAGGTCTGAAAATAACAGATAGATCTGCATGTTTTGCCATTAATGGCGTACAAAATAACATATTTCTTTTGGTCTGGAATAAACCATAAAAAAAAATTAAAAAACAACTTGAGTCTACACAGCAAACTAAAAAATAATAAAAATATTCCTAATGCCAATTTTGAACCTAACCTAACCTATGATTAAATAGAAGAACCGATTAGTTTGTTAGAATTTGACATTTTATCGCAAGGTCACGAAATTATAAACCGCGAAAAAAACAGCTCAATACCCCCCCTCTTCCTTCCGATCCACGTCGGTACCCAAAAAACCACGTCATATCCGCACATCGAATCTGGCTAAAATCTTGTACTTAAATAACATGAGGAGGTTCTCCTGAGGTTCAAGAGGGCTCTATACGTCAAGGGTGCTCGGTTCAGATTGATCCATGGATTTCGAGGGCACGGACGAGTTTGTGCTGATTGTCATATTTTAGGATCAAAGTTTTTTCTTATGTTTAGCGTGGGTATTGATTTTATGGGTTGACATGTCTTGCAGATATTCCAAGAAGTGTTAGGCAGAGAACTTAATAGACGACTCGAATGGCGCAGCGGTATAGTGAGGCTGCCTCACGTTCTTTTAGAACCGTGTTCGAAGCCCGGTAGGAGCAAATGTTTGTGTGATAAGCATGGACACTTGTTTGCGAGTCATGGATGTCAATAATATGTATTTACAAACAGAAATTATTTAAGTAGTATATCAACTATCTGGTGTCCACGACACAAGCCTCGTTGCTTAGTGTGGCACTAGATGGCGCTGTGTAAAGTCCAACGATATTACACACACACACACACTTTACACCAGTTATGATTAAGTTCTATATAATAGGGGCGAGCGTATTTCCATCAACTGGGTACAAATCCAAACTCCAAACTTATGAGAAATTCCTGATGAAGTCCAGGTCCAAGTCTTCGTACTCATCAGTCACGCTTACCACCAGTAGACCAACGAAGCAGTTTATAGTTGACTGAAAGAATTATCTAAATAACAGTCAGTGGTTCGAAAGTCTGACAATCAGTCTTACCAAGGTGTATCGTATTACCCAGTACTAACTGGGTTGTGGAGGTCAGATGGGCAGTCCATGTAAAATACTGGTATTCAGCTGCATTCGTTAAGACTGGAAGCCGACCCCGACATAGTTGGGAAAAGGCTAGGTAGATGATCTAATTTGCCTTATCAGTTGCTGTAAACTGTAAACAACCTCAAATATATAAAAATCTGTGAACAAATCCGCTAAATACACTAGGTATTCCTCATTCAAAATACAACATGAAAATCGCTCCTCCAAAAAGGCAAAACCTAGAATTAATTAGAAACTTAAATAAGCCAGTGGAACATGTTAATTAAACATATTACGGAGAATAGAGTCACTGAACAAAATACTACAGAAGGTTAGTTTCATACAACAATCAAGTACAACAATCACAATCATAAATAAATAAATACACCATACATTTTTAATTAGTACCTACAAAAAAAAGGGGCTGTATCCGTACCCTTAACTGATCATATTGTAGTAAAAAGCCAAAAAAACTAAATTCCAAAATTGTCTACGAAAATTTGTCATCATAACTGAATGACGCTGCAATGATCGGATGAATGACTGAATGACGAGTGATGGTCGCAAAAACGATTAATGAATACTAATAATACTTTAAGAATGACCTGTACAATATTTCCATAAATTGAGTGACATTTTGGGATATAAACCAACGCTAATAACTTTGCTGTTTATCAATATTATCTATTGAGACTTCCCGTATATAATAACAAGACCATCTTTAACATTTCAGTAGCCCTTTAAGTACTTGTACTAATTAAAAATAAGTGGTGTATACTGTATAGCGCTATCTATGACACAAATAAAGAACTAACATCAAATTCCTAAATGGCGATAATTATTAAAGTTCTCCGCGACTTAAGACTTAAGCCATTACACAACACCAGTCAGGTCCGAGGATCCTATTGGGGGTGAAAAACTTTACACCCTTATTTTCAACAACACACGTGGACGACTCTAGAATAGAGCTGAGCGATTCAGAATTTTGATGTTAGTTCTTCATTTGTGTCATAGGTGGCGCTGTCTTAAATTTTATAGTTACAACAACTTACTGACAGTGTCATTTAAGCGCTATTTAATATAGTTTTTGCATTAAATTTTTGTTCATTCATTTGTCGAATATGTCGACTGTTTCAGTCTAAACGGTTGCAGCTGAATACCAGGATTCGATATAGAGCAATGGCTTTCTGACCTCCACACCTTAGTAACTGGGAACGCACTTTGGTAAGGCTGTATGTCAGACTTTAGAGCTCCTGACTACCTGTAACGATTGCCAAAGGTCTACGAAGCGTGTCTATGTATGCATGCGCTTTTCCTCATTGTATGCAACTGACCTTCTGAACTTTTCTGTGGTCACGGGTAGCTGCGTTAGTTTTACTATCCCGAAAGGGGGTGGAAGCGGGAGGTGGTTACAACAATACGTATTTAAATTCTACACCCCTTTGTGTATGGATTGTGTTCCTTGTAGTTACTAGTTATTGGGGAAAAGAGTAATTGTTGGATGTTGTTTTATTTGGGTGATGTAACATAACGTCACGGCTGTTATATCCGGAGGGTTTGGCAGAAGTGTATGCATCCATTTCATTAGTTATTTTATAGTCTCATGCGATGGCGAGCCTATTGCCATCAAACGAGCATAAATCCAGACTCTGTGACTGCTACTAAGAAATTCCTAATGGAAAACCCAATAGCACTTTGCCCAGCCTGGGAATCGAACACAGGACCACATTCTTTACAGCCGGGCTTGCGACGACTATACTAACAAGACTTACAAATCATACTTCATGTCCTGAATTTAAAACATAAGCAGATTCTTCTTGAATATTTTTGTAAAGAATTTCTTATGAAAGAAGTTTATTAGATAATCACTGCACCATCTAAGATTTTGTACAGGTTCTCCTAGAAAAAATAATGCTTTGTATAATATTACTCCTTGAAAGTCTATTTTAATTGTTGGCAACCTCACAATATACCGGAAGCAACCTTGATTTCAATGTAAGAGACACAATGGGTATACTAACAAAAGACTGGCGCGCGTGCGATGAACAAGCTATCCTCACGGTATATCACGCAGGGGATCAGCAGAGTTGACCTCGGTGGGTAAAAACTCATGAATTTACTGACACGTGCATGTTATTAGTTTGTTTTTCGTTTATATAACGATACCCTATTACTAAGACTCCACTGTCCGTCTGTCTGTCACCAGGCTGTATCTCATGAACCATGATAGCTTGACAGTTGAAATTGCCACAGATTATTATTTATTCAATAGTACGTTGGCCAGTTTTTATTACGACTTATAACTTCGACATGGACAAATCGTGACAACATTCAACAGTAAGTATAGAATGATATTGGAAAAAAGTTTCTATATTTTTTTCTGTAGCCAGTAACTCTTGTATATTTTTTTCTGTAGTCAGTAACTCTTGTATATTCTTTACTCTAATAATCCTAGACTGCGACTGAAACCGCGAGTAAAAACACTTTTCTCGAATCTTCACACTTTACATCGATTCTCTTTTCTAAATCTACACCACAAAATAAGTTTCCTGAAAAAAACATATCGCTGCCGTCGTAAAAAAAGCTCTTATTTTATCATCCCGTTTATTTATGTAGGAACGGAATGTTATGATAGAAAGTGGAATGAAACGTAATGATGAATGACAGATGTGAAGCATGTTGAATGAAAGAGATGAAAGTAAGTATATAATAGTCTTAGGAGTGAAAGAGAAAGCAAGTGAATGTTAAGAAAGGTGAAAAATGAAGAGGCTGGAATACGGAGAGAAGAGACGAAGGACGTTAGCTACAAAGACGTGTAAAAATAAATTAAATTTTATAGTAACCATCAGTGCTTTTATTTGGCCCACATCGAACAAATCCCACATTTATATAAAAGCACACCATTTCTTATCAACCATCGCCGTCGTCTGAGTTAACCCATTAAGTAGCTAATGAGATTTAGTGATACCAAATATACATACAGCTTGGCAAAAAAGAGTTTGACGCGGTGATAATTGGAACTACAAATGTCCTACCTGGCAATACCGCCTTTTCTGTCAAACTCGGCAATGTCATTGGCTTGTCACTGCCCAGGGCTGTCAGAAAGTCGCTAGCAACGCCCTCATTTTTTCCGTATACTCTCCCAAACTGTCTAAAAAAAGTTGTCAAAAAAAAATTGACAAAAAAGAATTATCACTTTTTAACATTTACGCAAGATTGAACTAAACACTCGCCTTTCACCATAGCCTGGTATTTTAGTTGGATAAACGAAGTGACACAATAAACTCCTCAGCAATATATCTGTCTCTCTACCACAAAGTAAGTACATACATTCTTATTTCAATATGAAATAAAATAAACCATACACTGCTAACGAAAACAATCACAAAAGCCAAACTAAAATCAAGCAATTTGTCTATTTCAAACAAATCCCAAAATATCGGTTCTCCAATTTAGACCTGACAGTGATAAGTCGGCCCAAATAATTAAGACGAATTCTTTAAGCTGGTAACACACAGTATTGTTTCGGACTTTCGGATACTTTATCGGATTTTCGGATAAAAGTGCGGGCGTGAATTTTCAACGCATTAAGTTGACAAAACGGCTCTGTGTCAAAGGTCGTCCCTCATCACCGGAGAGTTTATTGTGCGCCCTCGTGACGCGGATACGGCTGTGGACCTAGCTTTATACTTGTGTGAATTACGAGAATTATTTTTCAGGTACGCCATCTTTTTTTTTTCAAGTTTTGAAAATGGAACAGGATCGCTTGTTGAAATAGGTTTAACGTAGCGTTTTATGTGATCGTTTTTCACACAGTTTGGTTTCCGTGCTGGGCTATCTACCGAAAGCGCAATACTTGCGTTGAAGCATACTGTCAAATATTATAATGACAGGAAAACACCTGTGTATGCTTGTTTCCTGGACCTCTCTAAGGCCTTCGACCTTGTTTCTTACAATGTCTTATGGGGGAAGCTTCGGGAGGCTGGCGTTCCTACTGCATTAGTGTCTACGTTATCTTTTTGGTATGATAAGCAGAGGAACTTTGTCAAATGGTCTAATGCATTGTCTGACCCGTATAAACTTGAGTGCGGCGTTAGGCAGGGAGGTCTAACTTCCCCGAGGCTTTTTAATATCTACGTAAATGAGCTACTTGTTGAGCTCAGCAGCACTCATGTCGGATGCCATATAGATGGAGTATGTTTAAATAACTTAAGTTATGCAGACGACATGGTGCTGCTTAGCCCTACTATCAGTGGAATTAGAAAGTTACTCTCCATTTGTGAACGATATGCCGAACAGCACGGGCTAAGATATAATCCTACAAAGAGTGAGCTGTTAGTAATTCGAGGTAGGAATAAATATCCAACATTTGTCCCTCCTGTAAAACTAAATGGTTCACTTTTACAAAGAGTTGCCCACTTTAAATATTTAGGTCACATTGTCACTGACGAGTTAAAGGACGATTTGGATATGGAAAGGGAGCGCAGGGCACTGGCTGTGAGGGGAAATATGATATGCAGAAGATTTAATGGATGTTCAGTTCCCGTGAAATTAACTCTTTTTAAGGCCTACTGCCAAACATTCTATACCAGCAGCCTTTGGGATAACCACACCCTAAAAGCAGACAATGCTCTGCGCATTCAATACAACAATGCCTTCAGGGCGCTGTTGAGGCTTCCACCTTACTGTAGTGCGTCAGGTATGTTCGCCGATGCGCACACTGACGATTACTTCGCGATAATGCGGAAGAAAGTTGCCTCAGTAATATCCCGAGTGAGGGGAAGCAGCAACAGCGTTCTGATGGTGTTTGCAAAGAGGCTGGATGGGCCTACAATGGGGAGGTTTATCAAGCTACACGTTGGCAACAAAGCTTGTTAAACCTTCCTGTAATTTGTTATTTTATTGTTCTGTGTCGTTGTTCTTTTTTTACTGTTCCTGGTTGTTACTAACATAGTCTTTAAGGAAAATGTAATACTAACACCCTATGGGCCTTGATGCCTGACAATAAAATATTTTTATTTTTATTTTATTTATTTATTATTTTCTGAGCTGTATTTAGATCGTGTTCTAGCCTAGCTAAACGAGGGTTAATATCAGTAGTTAGTTTAGTGTGACTGCCATATTTATGCCTTCTTCACCGTTGGGGAATACTGATTAGGATATCGCTTAGAGTGTCACATCTTCGGGCTCCCGACTCTGTAACTAATGTTGTAGATATTTTAGGGGAGGTACAATTTACCAAACCAACCAAGACCAAAAAAACTCGGACACACAATGTGTACGAATGACTGACTGGTCGTCTTGGTATTGATCTTTATGTCTGTACATATTTTGAGGGATTCGTCAATAAATCCAGAATATACGTGTTTTCATCTTTAGAGATATAAAAATAAAACCGACTTCAAAAAAAAAAACAAAAAGTGAAAAATAACTTTAGCTTCTGAAGTCGGTGACGTTTGTATGATTGATTTAATTTTTTTGTCACCGACTTCAGAAGCTAAAGTTATTTTTCACTTTTTTTTTTTTAAGTCGGATTTATTTTTTGCAAAAAAGTTTTTATTTTTCACTTTTTAGTGGTTCACAATTTCACATGTGCTTGATACACATGGAAAGTGCATACCGTTACAATTACAACAAGCCCAAACACGACTAGGATACATTGTCTCATTATGGAGTTCCGTGACTCTTGGCTTCATCATCAGATCTGATGGTAGAATGGTTCTTATCGAACGCAAATGCTTCACTTGTTGTAGAAAATACCAAAATCGCTGTACGTTATCCTATAAAAGTTGAAGAGTTTCCTCGATTTCGCCAAGATTCCATCATCAGATCCCGACTTGGTGGCTATGGGACCATTTGGAAAGTATACCCTTTCCAACAAAAAAAGAATTTTTCAAATCGGTTGGCAAGCGACGGAGTTATGCGCGAACAAACATAAAAAAAAAAATTGAAACATCCGAATTGAGAATCTCCTCCTTTTTTAGAAGTCGGTTAAAAAAATAGAAACATCCGAATTGAGAACCTCCTCCTTTTTTAGAAGTCGGTTAAAAAACAGGGTGTGTGGGTGGTTCTTCTTTCTAATTAAAAGGAGTACTCTCCGACCAGTGACTGCCTGCAAAATGTGGGTGTTCTTTTTTTTATACCTCTGCCTTACCCTTTGTAACGTTACGTTTTCCTGGTGAGGAAAATGTAAGGTTGCATTGTGTAAAGTTTAAAGAAAAATGGCAAGAGAAAATATGATGATTTAATAATACAAGGGAATAGAATTTACTTAATTAGGGAAGCCGAGGTAACGTGATCAGGGTCCAGGTCGAGGTAAGGGTCCAAAGCTCGCAGCTGGCAGAAACCGCTGGCCGCAGTGATAGGCTCACTCTCAGTCACCAATCTCCGATGGTTCGAGTGTCGAGGCTCACCCGCTGTCCGTGTCCAGGTTCAAGTAGGAATAGTAGGAGTAGCAGCAGTTGTAGCAGCCGCAGTAGTAGCAGCAGTAAGTTTTCAAGGTAGACAGCGTCCAGGGGCTCTCAATAGTGGTAACAGTAGTAGTTGTAGCTTTTCATGACGACGCCAGGACTAGATTTCGCCGGCTTAGTGACCACGTCAAATATTTCAGAGTAATTCCCAGCTTGTTGCTGGCTCGAGGACCAAACGCAGACTGAATATTTCAGCTCGGCTTCCCGTCATGATGGAATTATGAATTCCATAATGTTGGTTCTAGAACATAGAAGAATAAAATGGTTAAATAAAGAAAAGGTCTAACATCAAACGTATACAACCTACAATTCTTAGTTATAGGAATAAATTAAAAAGAAAACTAGGCTTGTCATTGTCATTGTCATTATCTGACATCGCAAAAGTAAACAAAGATTTAAAACACAAATGTACAGAAATGCTATAAATAATACTAATTAAAAGGCGGAAAAGGCATGCTAAGCCTCCGCATAAAGGCCATACAGTTATTCAGAAAGAACGTATGATAAAATTTTGGATTACAGTAGTCAAAAACGTAAGTACAAAAACACAAACATTACACCTTCCAGAATTGCAGGCGTGATGTTATGTTATAAGCCACATATTGATACAAATCACACTCAAGCTTGTCATTTCATTGTTATAATAGCACATATCGGTTCGCCAATGGTAGTGTAATCAATTTAAACCGAATTTGATTATACTGCCAAATGTAAACTGACTGTGACCGAGGATATGTTTCGGCTAACTAACTGATTGTTTAACGTTCACATATCTACGAGTATTCTATGGGTGAGCTAACTATTCAGTTAAACTATTGTGGAGGTTTGTGAAGCCGGTTAATACTGCCTTGAACTTATGCCAGCCTCGTACTTTTTGGGGTAGGTATAATTGTTATAGGCATCATTGTTCCTTCCTCGCCCTTTATGTTCCGGGGCCACTGTATCTCTTTCGAACAATCCCGCAACCCAAGTCAAGAAGCCCTTGCGTGGCATAAAAACTCTGACACCAGGCTGAGTCTAACTACAGGATAACAGACGATGCTGCCATATACTCTTATATAACTTTTTTCATAACAAAACATCACGCCAGTTATCCCTGAAGGCTAAGGCAGAGGTGTACTAATATAACACCCAATTTTGCCAGTCATGTTTGAGGAGCGAGGCTATACATATAGCTATCGGTTATAGGTTATTTCATGGCATAGTTAATGGTGACAGTGGTGCAGGCCTGTCACAGAGGTTTCTACTTCTTTCGTATCGATGGCACGACTTTATTACTTGGGTTCAGTGTGTGGGCACGTTAATCGCGGCGTCCGCGTCTGAGACCCTACTCTCTAACGCTTCGTCCGTATATTCGGACCCGTCTTTAGGTCCTCTAAAGTGCAGGTATTGGAACACTACTGAATCTCCAGCAAGTGGGTCATCGTTTTGTCGGGAGCACCGCATTCACACTGTGTGACATAGAGATTTTTAATTCCCCATTTCACACACACACAGAGGTTTAAAAGTCTAACAGCAACTATAATAGCAGTGTTTTGTGTGTCATTCAACACCCAATTAAATCAAATATATAGTAAATCAGACCATTTCAAATACACCAGGAATACCTTTTATGTTATTTAGGTTCAAAATCAACAGTTTCTCATGTTACATAATTAATTTAATGTGCATATTAATGTGAACTCGCTGGAGAGTCCTTCAATGTCCTCTACTGTTCAAATTATAAACAATATACGGTAAATGCAATTATTTTAGTACAATTAATATGACTAACTCTTAGGCTTAGTATTCGTTTGTTAATATGCCGAGTCCCAGGTCAGGGTAACAGTTATCGGTTAGCTATGGACTAGCAAGTCCGTCCGTCTAATGACGACGGGCCGTGTCGACGGCGCGTTCGTGTTCGACGCGCGCCTCAAGGAGATGTCAGCATAAAGAGAGGGGCCCGCAAGGGCAGAAGCTTGCCGGGGTTGCGGGCCTGTTCGAAAGAGATACCGTGGCCCCGGAACATAAAGGGCGAGGAAGGAACATGGATGGGTTTTAGTCAGTAAAAGTCTGACACTCCCTCCCGCACCGCCCAGAGTGGGAGAAGTTATTTGATGATTTACCATCCTAAAAAAAAAGGGTAACAGTTATCCGGGGCTGCGGGACTGTTCGAAAGAGATACCGTGGCCCAGGAACATAAAAGGCGAGGAAGGAACATTGGATGGGTTTTAGTCAGTAAAAGTCTGACACTCCCTCCCGCTCTGCCCAGACTGGGAGGAGTCATTTGATGAATTCCCATCCGAAAAAAAAAAATTAAAAAAGGGTAACAGTTATCGGGTTTTGTATCTGGTAGTATTATCAACTCGTGGCTAAATATTAACAGCCGTTTGGGTCGATCTTTAGGTTAAGCCTTGCTTGCCTAGGTTGGTCTATAGGTTCAGCCATTACATACCGAGTTTCCTCCGTGCCTGAAAGCATGGTAAGCAGTTGGTCCCGGCTGTCATTTGTAGATCTTTGATAGTCGTTACAGGCAGTTAGTGGTCCAAAAAGTCTGACAACCGGTCTTACTATGGGGTATCGTATTACCCAGTACTAACTGGGTGGTGGAGGTTAGATAAGCAGTCGCTCTATGTACAATACTGATATTCAGTTGCATCCGGCTAGACTGGAAGCTGACCCCAACGTAGTTAGGAAAAGGCTAGGCAGACTATGATGTATCAGGTAGTATTAGAACCTGTTTATAGCTATATTTATAACTAGACCAACTAAGCAGATGAATGAATGAAAAATGTTGCAAAAACGGGGAAAAATTATTCCCTTTGCGAGCTTTTTCTCTCGTGACGCAGACGAAGTTGCGTGGGTCAGCTAGTTCTATATACTTTTGCAACTCTGATAGTAGCTCGAACCCGTCAATAAATAAATCTACTAATGTTAATTGCATCTCACCCCCATTCGATGAGCGATACCGTAATTAGAAATATTTATTGCTTGAAAGGCAGAGATAAATTGTCATTTTAATGTAAAAGATCGGTTTGTGGCTTTGAAAGATTTCTTCTATTGTATCTTATTGTTTGTTGTTTACAAATAATTCTTAGAAGATACTTTGTAATAGTCTACGTGTGCCCAATAGAAAGAAAAAGCGTAATCTGAAGTAATATTATAAAGAGGAAAAATTTTGGTTTTTGTCTGTTTGTTACGATTTAAATCAAGAACTACTAGACCAAATTTAAAAATTCTTTCACCACTAGAAAGCTACATTTATACCGAGTAAGATCCGCTATAAATTATATTGATATCATTCAAATTACACAATTTTCGCGGGCGAAGTCGCAGGCGAGGAGCTAGTACTTACTTATATACGCTGTAAAACACCTCTTAACGAAGCCGAAAGGCACTTGTTCTCCCCGTCATTGTGATCATTTTTTTGTTCTACACCATACCTGGGAACCTTCTAGTTACGGAGATATTGGGGGTCAAAGTCACAACTTTTTGACAAGTTCTTTTTTAGTTTTTATTGGAAGATTTTAACTTTAAACACCTTTACGGCCCACGTACTATTCAATACATTCATCAGCACAATGACGTTTTAAGTGCGTTACATTGAGTTCTGCAGTCAAACATGATTTTTCACCCCAAAAAAAAAGTCGTTTCCCAGCAATATTTTTTGCGTTACTTATAGTTTGATGTACAGATTGCTTGGTTGACGGCTTTGTGATGAGGTGGTTTACACCCTGTATACCTCTGACTAGCTCCTTGTGTATTACCGGACTGATGATATGTTATTTCCTGTATCCAAAATTGATTTCTACATTAATAAACTTAATTAAGTAACAAGCACCCTACGTGATACGTAGTTTGATTTGGAAGTATTCTTAGGACAAAAATAATTGATTAAGTAGGTATATTGACTAAAGCTACTTACCACGCCATATGTCTAGCAACAAATAATTTATTTATCCGATTCCTTACTACAGCTACGGATGGAAATGCCATGATGGCGCGCGATATTCTATTTTTTTTTGTCATTTAATCCCATTGAATGGCTTTTCCGTGATAAAAAAAACTTTTTTGCAAAAAATAAAACCGACTTCACACAAAAAAGTGAAAAATAACTTTAGCTTCTGAAGTCGGTGACCTTTGTTTGATTGATTTAATTTTTTTGTCACCGACTTCAGAAGCTAAAGTTATTTTTCACTTTTTTGTGTGAAGTCGGTTTTATTTTTTGCAAAAAAGTTTTTATTTTTCACTTTTTAGTGGTTCACAATATGTGCATACCCTTTCACAGCGTACCAGCGTGATTTTTTGTTATGAACTGGTGTAAACAATAGACAGACATGAGGTTTCAGCAATCCCAGTAAGAGACACACATTTGCTATGTTTAATGAGGAGTTCCGTTACCTATCTCCGAAGTTCTTCATCAGATCTTTACCAAATTGAAATGGGATCACTCCGAGAAAGTACTCTTTCTAAAACTACCCAAATCGCTTCTGGTGTGCCTATAAAATTTGAAGAGTTCTCACTATTTCTCCAGGATCCCATTATCAGGATCCTGACTGGATGATTATGGGACCTTCTGGGAAGTATACCCTTTCAAACAATTAAAAAACAAATTCGGTCCAGTCATCTTCGAGTAATCGGGGAACATTGAATTGAGAACCTCCTCCTTTTTGAAGTCGGTTAATAACGACGTTATGGTACGTGACTCAAATATCCGGATAGCCTTTAAAAGATTTGGCCGAGTATCGTTAATTTGCTTCTAAGAATTGAAGAGTTCCGTTCCTTTGTCATGGATCCCATAATCAGAACCTAACCAAATTCTCATCAAACTACCCTTGAAGTACCCTTGCCAATAAAATAAAAAAAAACAATACATGTCAAGGTTAGGCTAAGATGAGGCTTATCCCCAATAAATGGAACTTAATACACCTAACTGTCGAAATCTGGGAATATTGTACACATCTGCGTACCCCCTCAGAGCATACAGGCGTAATCTTACGTCATGATGTTGTATAAACAATAAACATTCAAGCGATTGCAGCAATTACTGCAGATTTGCCGTGTATATTTGAAGAGTTCCATTGTATATCTCCGAAGATCCGGATCAGATCTTCAGCAAATTAAAATATAACCACACGGGAAGCACCAGCTTTCAAATTAAAAAAGAATCATCAAAATCGGTTCACCCAGTCGAAAGTACTGAGGTAACAAACACTGTCGAAATCTGGGTGTATTGTACACATCTGCGTACCCCCTTAGAGCATACAGGCGTGATATTACGTCATGATGTTGTATAAACAATAAACCTACAAGCGTTAACAGCAATCACTGCAGATTTGCCGTACATTTTTGAAGAGTTCCATTGTATATCTCCGAAGACCAGCATCAGATCTTCAGCAAATTAAAATGGGACCACATGGGAAGCACCAGCTTTCAAATAAAAAAAGAATCATCAAAATCGGTTCACTCAGTCGAAAGTTATGAGGTAACAAACACAAAAAAAAAAAAAAAAAAAAAAAAAAAACATACAGACGAATTGATAACCTCCTCTTTTTGGAAGTCGGTTGAAAAAACATGGTTCAATGAACTTAGAGGGTTGTACTGATGATTTCAACGATTACTCAGGTAAGCCATATTTGTAACGGCTGTGAATCATATTCTAATCAATAAAACATCCCGACACTGACCTGCAAACAATCAATGTTCAACAGTTATTGGAGAAATTACCCAAATTAAAATGGAAATAGGGTAGCCCCTATTTCAATCTTAATTGCGGAACATGCATGCAAAAAATGAATGTTTGACTTTTTGTTGGTGTGTAAAATCATGATATATAGGTACGGTAGACTCCAATGTAACGTACTCAAAACATTGTGCTAATGGATGCATTGAATACAGGGTTCGTGGAGGATTTAAATTAAAGTTACAACATTTAAAAACAACGTTAACCCCCAATGTCTCTGTAACTCCCAGGATTCCAGGTTTGTTCTAGAATTAAAAAAAAAGTAATGACGGGGAGAACATGTATGTGCCTTTCAGTTTGATTAATAGTACTTTTACACCAATTAGATAAGATCAAAATAGCATTAAATATCTCGTAGCACCGAAATCGGTATTAATATTTGACCAAACGAAAACGACCAATTTTTATCCGTCACCAATTCACACCTTCTCCAATTCTTCCCCGCCCTCATTCAGCACCATTTCTAAAGCCCAAGAACAATGTAAGTAACTGTCATGGCATCACAATGGGACCCTTTATCCTCCATGGTGAACAATTAGTCCTGATTAATGAGAACAGCTTTGTAACTTCATGGGGTTCGTTTGAAAGATTGTGTTTTGTTTTTGACTTTCAGCTTGATTTTGTCCGCGATTGTACTACCTCGTGGTCTAGTGGTCGGTAGCGCGACTACTGAGCATGAAGTCCTGGATTCGATTTCTAGGTCTTGCAAAGTTATTGGATATTTCCATCAAAAATTTCTAGTCTGGATTTGTGTTCGGTTGTTAGGAATATACTAGCCCCCTATTTCTGCTTAGCCTTTTCACAACTATGTTGGGGTCGGCTTTCAGTCTAACCGGATGCAGCTGAATACCAGTATTTTACATGGAGCGACCGCCTATCTGACCTCTACAACCCAGTAAGACTGGCTCGCCCCGATTACATAGAATTTAAACGGAACTACAGGTGAAACGATGGTGTACTGTTAGATACACTTCTGTCTATACCCTCAGAGATTACAAGGCGTAATGTTATAAAATCAAAAACGCTGGAAATTAACACACAGCGCCATCTAGTGCCACACTAAGCAAGGCTTGTGTAGTGGACCCCAGGTAGTTGATATACTACATTTATACTTTTTTGTTTGTAAATACATACTTATTATACATATAAACATCCATGACTTCGGAAACATATGTCCATACTCATCACACAAACATTTGCTCCTACCGGGATTCGAACCCAGGACCAAACGTAAGGCAGCCTCACCACCACTACGCTATTCGGATTCGGGGTTATGTTGTGTAAAACAATGGCACACGAAGTCATGAATCTCAACCCCGAAAAGCAAACTTTGACTTAGGCAAGAGGAATTCAAAGATAACACAAGTCCAATGACCGTTGGGTTTGTGAAAGCACAGAGCACAGAGACTCTTTGGCAGCCGCTGTTTAGAGTTGGCATTTTAAAAACCAAAATACTGGGTATTTGGTTTCCATGAGGAATTCCTCTGTAGCAATCACGGAGTCTGGATTTGGGCTCGGTTGATGGCAATAGGTTTGCCCCCTATAACATGGGACTGAGATATATCTGGCGAAATATACT
Source organism: Xestia ashworthii (assembly GCA_950022955.1). Classification (NCBI taxonomy): domain Eukaryota; kingdom Metazoa; phylum Arthropoda; class Insecta; order Lepidoptera; family Noctuidae; genus Xestia; species Xestia ashworthii. The sequence goes on from OX465573.1 coordinate 7,895,777, forward strand.
ATTAAATATAAATAAAATAAATAATAATAAAATAAAAATAGCCGTTATTTTTTTCTGACCTTCGCACACAATATTTACTAATTTGGGAAAATAAAATAGGTATATCTAAACATAAATTACGAACTTATCTATACTCGTACTTTTAAAAATATTCTTTTAACGATACTTAGATAACTATCTAAACTTAAATTATACATATTTTTCCTCTATTTTTGTTCTTTCCATCAGCTACCAGGTCAAGCCGTCTTGCGACACCGATGTCGCAAGACGGCCTGATCGACAAATGTGGAGGGAACTTGAGGAGGTAGGCCTCCTCAAGTTCCCTCCACATTTGTCGATCTCTTGCTTTACTCCTCCAACCCTTAGGTATATCATCCTCCCATCTTTTTATCTGCCTTCGTCTTTGTCTTTTTCCGTCCCTCGCGGGTACCATTCCGTACCTTTTTTTGAATTAGTTATACCTTCCTCTGTCTAACTCTTCGGGGATTATTAGTGTCCTGTTATGTGTGTAAAACAATTTTTTTTAATAAAGGCTTTGAGTTTGAGAATTATCTTTCCACATTGATTGATGTGCTTAGAAAGTGACAGAAGTACTGCACCCAATGTAATTTAGGACCCACCAATTTTATTTTTACTGCCATCTGTAGGCTGTGATCCTATTCCGTATTCTCTGGTAGGTACCCTTGCGGAGTTTAGTCAAACTTGACTATGTAAATCTGAGAAATGGAATAGTTTACCTTTCTAGTTTCTGATATAATAAAAACTAGACTAGCATTTCGTACCGTATTTGTCTGAATATAACCTAACTATACTCTTGGCTTGTCATTTTCTTAATATTTTCCAGTTTTATTCTCAGTACCGAGTAAACCCGAGTCGGTATTAATTTTACCTCAACCATGTGATTTGATGAGATTAATTTTACTGTGAATATCTCAAAAGTCGTAAAGGACCTTCGATTTATAAATTCCTTAGGACTTTTGAAGCTACCATCGATTTATTTCGAAGGTTCCACCTTATTTAGCAATAATTGGGTGAATATTAAAAGGTCCCATTAAAATAGATGGTCAAATTTTAACACAGCGTTCAACACTAAGTCATCAGTATTTACATAGAGCGATTGCCTATCTGACCTCCACAACCCAGTTAATACTGGGTAATACGATACCCCTTGCTAAGACTGGTTGTCAAACTTTTTGGGCCACTGACTACCCGTAAAGACTGTCAAAGATCTGCAAATGACAGCCACGACCAACGGCTTAGCATGCTTTCCGAGGCATGGAAGAAACTGGGTATGTAATGGGTGGTTACCCATCCAAAGAACAACCTAGGCAAGTTCTCTTGTGTTTATTGGTTTTATGAAAAGTATATAGGTATTTCCTAATCTCCTATTTTGGAAAGAAACCTTTGATATACGTTTTGGTACAAAAGAAACTTCACATCACTCTTCGGCACAAGGGAACTATTCGAAAGGTATAAAAAGTAGACCCTGACATTTTCCCTGAAACATATTCCTTTGCCGTTTCATCATGACTTGTGATTGAATGACAGACGGACCCACTTACATAACACATGGTTTATTTATTTGTTTTGAGTGAAAGTCATTATTTTGTACTGTGCCCTACATCTATTTTTGTTATGTATGTTAAGACGCCTTATTTCTTTATTACAAAGCAGACAGCTCTTTACAATTATAACCTAAACTATTTAAATAACCCTACAGCCAATTAAGGATGTAATATCTATGTGTAACTGTAATCTATATTAATCTGATTGTAATCTCTCTAGCGAGATTGTAAACTCTCGAAATATTGTCAACTAACAAAAACCTATCGATATCGCCATTCGGGTTAGGTTAGGAAACGATACTTTGGGTCAGGTTACGAAGGGGGTTACGTTCGGAATAAAAATCTTTTATTTTTTCTATATTCCTAACCTAACCCGCGACCGGGTTAGGATTTCGGGTCAGGTTCGGAATAAACCAAATATACTGCTTACAATATTTCGCTTTATTTTTCGGTAGTAGTAAAACCGTAATATTGTGAAATGCATGCGACGGAAGTGTCTCTGCCGAAGAGAGTACATAAAACAGCTCCACTTATTCCGATATATGATGATAAGTCAAAGACTTACAACTACATCGTACTGAATAAAAAAGGAGACATGCTACAGCTAATGGAGTACTCTTCCATTTACCCCTTATACCCTTTTGGAGACTGTTTATTTTATCATTTAAAATGCCAACTAGTATTGATTGTAACGAAGTTTAAACAGAGAACTTAAACAATTTAAGCAAGATCTTGTTATTATTGAACAGTTAAAACTATTGGTTCGGTAATTGGTCCGTTCAGAAATTCCTTTGGGAAGGAATTTAAACAAGGATCGTATTCAATTGCCGATATCCAGTAACCATTGCAAATAGTCTAGTTTGAATTACCCAAATCGATTGTGCAGTGATATTTAAGTCCCATGAAATAGGGGCAAGCCTATTGCCACCAACCGGTTACAAATCCATACTCTGTGGCTGCTACTGACAAATACCAGCTGAAAAATCCAATAGCACTTTGCTTGAACTGGGAATCGAACCCAGGACCTCGAGAACAGCAGTCGCGCTCGCGGCCACTAGACCAACGAGGCACTCAACCATCAAAATCAAAAAATCAAAATATTTTATTTCACTAGATGGGCACTTGTAAGTCGTCGAAAAAGGTGCACGGTTCGCGTTGGTCGCCATGGAGAAGAACCGGCAAGAAACTCCATGGTCACTCTTTTCAAATCATTTGGTATTACAATATTATTATGTTATTGCATTAGTACTAAAGTATGCGGGGCAGCGTAGGCCCGAACCAAACTCCGGCAAACAATAATATTTTCCAACAAAAAACCAAATTAGGTACGTTCGGTCCAACCCGGAAAACGAAACATTTAGACAACAACAAGCTTATTAAACAAAAAAGTTTTAAAATCAACACAATATTACTGGCGAAATATGGGTGTAAGTAGGTGGTAAAGTACAACCTTTTGAAAACCCTTCGTAGAATTTAGGGGTAGTATGTTTTAAAAGACGACCTGGTGTAGGTTGCGGGAATCCGTTGGATGCGATGCGAGTCGCACAGGATCGGTCAATGTGGCGACGCTTGGAGCAGGCCTATGTCCAGCAGTGAACGTCTTTCGGCTGAAATGATGATACTTTTATTTACTTTCTCGCAGTAAATGGTAAAAAGTAGAATACACAACTTGTGAAAAAAAAAACATCTTGGTTCTTATATTCTTCGCTCCGCTCAGGATTCTAGAATCCCTTGCTATGCACGGTATTCTAGAATCCTTCGCTGCTCTCGGGATCCAACTTAGCCCCTCGAATTAAATTACTTTTTTTCACTTGTTGTATAATCTACTAAATTTTTTGTATCAATGATAATTGAGAATTTGGTTGGTTGTTTTGATAGTTGGTGGCTTTTAAAATCTACTCTGACTATGTTTGCCTTTCGGCAACGGTCGGTCGGTTTCGGTCGGCTTCAATCCTAACCGGATGCAGCTGAATCCTGGTGTTTTCCTTGAGCGACTGTATCTAACATAAACAACCAAGTTAGTACTAAGTTATACTTTAGTCCTTGGAAGGACTGGTTGTCAGACTTTCGGGCCTCCGACTTCCTGTCCGGAATGGCTGGTCACCCATCCATACACTAACCTAGACAAGCGCGGCTTAACTTGAATATTGGTCCGAGCCGCTGTTACTACACGAGATTTAACTAAAACACGATAAAAAAACGTGAAAAGTTATCCCTTACCTTCTTTTTGCAACCAAATCACGAAAAATCTATGCCCAGTTCCAAACTCCTAAAAATGTCCCCTAAATTTCCACTAAAGCAGTATCTACAACGATGCAAACGAAGTTAAAACGACGAAAAACGAGAAGCGAGAATGAAAAATTACTGGCTATAACTCACTAGCTTGAAAAGAGCAAGTATCAAATTAGGTACGTTACGTTCCAGGGGAAATTTTTAAGCATTCACGTCGATAAAGGAGCCTTGAGACCTGTCTACCCTTGTCATTTGTAATGATGCTGATGTAGTCACAGCCTTATTTTATGGGGATACTAGTCTGCCCGCGGCTTCACTCGGGTTATGAACGTTTAATTATAGCCAGTGACACTCACATCCATAAAGAAAGAATTTTCGTAATCGGATCAGTTAGTTCCGAAGATTACCCCAAAGATATAAACGTATCAACTTTACATCTTTATAGTAGAACTAAATCATAACTAGCGGAACGTGGTTGCATACCTGTAACTCTGCTCAACCCATGTAGGGAAAAAAACTTAAACATATAGTAGACCCATAACAAACTAATGATACTCGTATAGTAACAGAATTAATTTCGCCATTTCATTGGCTTTATTAATACAGTATTAAAATACACATTGAATCTATATTCTATATTTATATTCTATATTCATACCTATACAGGCTATACATTACATATACTATATATTCATACCTAATTACTGGTTTGGACTAGGAACAATTAAATCTTCAAAGTCGTCACATCTGTATCGGTTCTCACGAAATCGACATTATTTTGATTCTACTGAAAACTACAATGTACCTAGAAACTGAAATAACAGATAGCAACGAAACTACGAGAATAGATACGCGATCAATCAAAAGTATTGTCAGCAAATGAAATAGCTGTACAACTTTTTAACCGACTTACTTTCAATAAAAGACACAAAACATTTGGAACATGCCACAAGTACACACACTACGAAATAAAAATCCGGCGGCATCAACACAAAAAAAAAAATATGATGTGTCCCAATAACCACACCTTGGGTCCCAAACAGCAGCAAACGGCAACGCGACAGGCCCAGAAGGAAGTGGCGGGATGAACTCGACTCTTTCCACAAGAATTGGCGAAGAACAACACTGGATAGGGTTAAGTGGAAAGAGGGAAGGGAGACTTTTTCCCTGCAGTGGGACACCAATTTAAATAAATATATAATTGGGTGTCTCACGGCTGCGCCAAATAGGCCCAGTTCAGCAAACTGCCGTGCAGCTTTTCCTCGTGACTTCGCTGGCTTAATGGTTGATAATTATCCCATTGGAACAATTAAATTAAATAGATACAGCTTACATTACCCCGGAGTGCCATAGGCATATCCCAGTAGTGGAAGAATTTCCGAAATCGAATCAGTAGTTCCAAAGATTACCCACTACATCCTAACTTACAGATTTAATATTTCTACAAGTAACGCAAGTTGTGTGTGTTGATTATTTTTAAGTCCACTACACATCTGGCATAAACTACGCAGAGCAAGTTAGTTTTTAAGGAGTCTAGACGAAAAAGGTTTTTGTTATTGTTAACAATATTTAAACCTACTTTATTCATGCTATAATATTGATTATGAAGCGAACACAAATTAATTGTTAATCATCATAAATTCTGAAAACCGGATACTACTGTTACTGTGTCATCGCACTGCTGGGCAAAGGCATCTCCCCATGATTTCCATATTATTCGATCCAGTGCCAATATGGACCGTCACCTCCTTCTTGCGAAGCAGTCATGCTAGCGAAGGAGGTGACGGAACGCGAGAGGGAGAGAGCCTCTCGCCCCAGCCGCCACGGGAGACGCACCGGGCGTCGGGAGCCACGTGGTGGCTACCGGCCACCGTAGACGCGGGCCTGTGGATGGTGAGCTATGGGCTAGCTCACCGTCCGTCCGTCTTATGACGACAGGCCGTGTCGACGGCGCGTTTGTTCCACGCGCGCCTCATAGAGATTTCAGCGAAATGAAAGGGCCAAAGCCTGCCGGGGCTGCGGGACTGTTCGAAAGAGATACCGCGTCCCCGGAACGTGTAAAGGGCGAGGAAGGAACATGGATGGTTTTTGTCAGTAAAAGTTTCTCAGAGCTGATGATAGTTTTAGTGACCATGTCAGTTTGAAAACAAATTAATGGTTAAGTTTCTAAATATTCAAACAAAATAGGCATAACAACAGTGTCAAAAAATTGCAAATCTATTTAGTCCGTTAGTTACAGTATTGGAAAATAATGGAATTTTTGTTTTTGTAAATCAGTGAATATTGACAAAGATAAAACGCATCAAAACTCGGGACGTCAGAAGTCGCTTAAAATTATACCAAGGCGTGACATATTGAGAATTTTAAAAGCTTCGTATTTTCATGTACGTTTGCCTGGCTCGGCCCCCCAGAATCTGCCTTTTAGGTGTTCACCAATGCAATGTACTCGCCTCTAGGAGTATATGTACCGGTTTCTTTTTCAATGTACGTCTGTACTTTTGAAGAAATTTGCAAAATAAGGGGGCCGTGCTGAAAACGTTTGGCTGGCACGGCCCTCTTTTTTTGCGTGTAACTTGAAAAACATAAAGCGCATTAAAAAGTTTCTTAATCTCAAGAAATGTACTCTGTTGACGCGTTATATGTACCGCAACGGATATTCTGAATTCGTAATAACAAAAAATATATAGTTGTAGATAGGGGGCCGTGCTGAAAAATAAATAAATGAGGAAATCTCTAAAGAAGACAAATTACGTTAGCCAAAAACTATTAAAACATAGTTGATGGGTGGCAAGTAACATATGTACCGCATTGGTTTCTCATAAAACTTGGTAAATTTGATAAATAAAGCAATGTTAGTTTATTCAGCACGGCCCTCTTCATACGCCTATATCTTTTAAAATATGACATGTTTGCTTACAAAATTCGACTTCCTGAATCATCTAAAGAAGTTCATTCGTTCCAAATAAATTGCGATACTGCTGTATTAGTACTATAGAAGATAAATTGGATCAAAAATATCATACATTACAACGAATGGGGTGACCATGATTCCAAATATTAGGTACAAATATTATACCGCACAAACTTCCCATCCACAAAGACAGCGACTGGGGTTTGAAAGCAATAAAGCTCACCACCATATTTTATTTTCAATTCATTCCATACGTTCCACGCTCGTAACCCCTAGAAACAGTTTGCTGTAAGACTTGAGACTAATATAACACCAAATCTACTACTAGCGGTCGTTTTCTCTTACTTACGTATTACCGTTCGTTAATCTATACATATACTAAAATCGTTGAGACCAAATAATCTGTACATTGAAGATTTAAAAAAAAAAATCGACCAGGGTGTCTTAAAATAAGTAACGGGACAAATAAGGCGTAGTAGACGTAACTCCGCTACGCAGCGCTCCTATTTCTGTCTGCAGGGTTTAAAGTAACCTAACATAACCTAAAGCCGGGTGCCCTAAGTACCGAGCTCGCTTCGCTCGCTTTCAAAGCGGCTAGTATCGACGATGCGCCCGTTTGTATTTGGGCGGCACGTTTACGCCGCTTTGACGAACGCTTAGTGCTCATTCAATGCGGCGTACTTCAGCGTATTTCAGCCGAAATTTAATATGGCTGAACGTGACGCCGCATGCAACGCACACGGTTACGCAACGTCGCCGTTATGTTACCGGCGACGTTTTACATTCCGGCGCGCTATTATGTAATACGGCGTGTTCTACGACTTGGCTGCGACATATGTACCACCCTTCAGTACTGCTATAATGCTGACTCTGTTACAAACGACGTGTGCAGACGTCAATAAAGAAGACCGCAGAAAGGTTGTGGAGGAAACAAAGGAAACAATTTTAAAAGGATTTTGAACGAGATCTGGTTATGGGTGTAATTGAAAATGAATTAATAACATCTGTGAGTGCCCGGCATTGTTGAAGATGACAATACTAGTTACAGTTCTGATAGTTCGTCTGAATAAATGCTATTTTATTGTAAAATTATGTACTTTTCTTGAGGAGCTCATGGCTAAATAATAACAGCCGCTCGGGGTGATCTTTAGGTTAAGCCGTGCTTGCCTAGGTTAGTCTGTGGATGGGTGACCACCCTTACATACAGAGTTTCTTCCGTGCCTCGGAAAAGCACGTTAAGCTGTTGGTCCCGGCTGTCATTTGTCCATCTTTGGCAGTCGTTATAGGTAAAAGTCCAAAAAGTCTGACAACCAGTCTTACCAAGTGGTATCGTATTACCCAGTATTAACTGGGTTGTGGAGGTCAGATAAGCAGTCGCTCCATGTAAAATACTTGGTATTCAGCTGCATCCGGTTAGACTGGAAGCCGACCCCAACATCGTTGGGAAAAGGCTAGGCAGATGATGATGTACTTTTCTTCTTACTTCTCTTTCTATGTTTTATTAAACCTTTCAAGCTATATAGTCTTACTCTTTGAAATATTAAGTATAGATTTACTCAATAAAGCAGCAGTTCTTTAATCCTTTTTTTTTTCACGTAGAGTCATGGTCACCCCTTTCGTTGTAATGTATGATATTTTTGATCCAATTTATCTTCTGCAGTACTAATACAGCAGTATCGCAATTTATTTGGAACGAATGAACTTCTTTAGATGATTCAGGAAGTCGATTTTTGTAAGCAAACATGTCATTTTTAAAAGATATAGGCGTATGAAGAGGGCCGTGCTGAATAAACTAACATTGCTTTATTTATCAAATTTAGTAAGTCTTATGAGAAACCAATGCGGTACATATGTTACTTGCCACCCATCAACTATGTTTTAATAGTTTTTGGCTAACGTAATTTGTCTTCTTTAGAGATTTCCTCATTTATTTATTTTTCAGCACGGCCCCCTATCTACAACTATATATTTTTTGTTATTACGAATTCAGAATATCCGTTGCGGTACATATAACGCGTCAACAGAGTACATTTCTTGAGATTAAGAAACTTTTTAATGCGCTTTATGTTTTTCAAGTTACACGCAAAAAAAGAGGGCCGTGCCAGCCAAACGTTTTCAGCACGGCCCCCTTATTTTGCAAATTTCTTCACAAAAGTACAGAGGTACATTGAAAAAGAAACCGGTACATATACTCCTAGAGGCAAGTACATTGCATTGGTGAACACCTAAAAGGCAGATTCTGGGGGGCCGAGCCAGGCAAACGTACATGTATTTTCATCAATTTTGGTTTATGTAACACAAGAAAAAATACGGGTAAAATATTTGTTGATAATCTAACTGACGAACCATTTTTTTTTTGTAGTCTACCCCATCATTTTTATTACCTGACTCCCAATCTCTTTCGTCGACTGTACTATATCTACTCTAGCTCTACAATACACATTTATTGTTATGGCTTCCACGAACTAATTTTGTTCTGTACACGCTTTTTGAAAGCTATGCTGTCATCGTAATGGATGCTGGATTGATTGAACTGCGGCAGTGTTGATAGCAGCGGTGGCCCAGTGGTGGCGGCCCCGACTTACGTTCAGTAAGTCGTTGGTTCGAACCCAGGCAGGCGCATTACTTTGTGTAATTTATTACATCACCGCTGCTCTCAAAACGGTGAAGGAAAACATCGTGAGGAAACCGGCATGTCCTAGAACCATAAATTCGAAGACATGTGACATCTACCTATCGCACTGGGCCCGCGTGGTGGATTATATTGCCCATTCCCTCTCATAGAGAGGAGGCCTGTCCCAGCAGTGGGAACATTAATAGGCCGATGATGATGATGAGTGTTGATGCAGTTCAATGATGGATGTTTTTGTTTTTGTCAAAAGTGCTTTTAAAAATTGAAAATCCGTTGTCCCTGGGATACGCCATTCCGCTCATAATAGGTTTATATCAGTTTGGTAACGTACACAGGTGTAGGGTGACTGCTAATAAGTGTACGAAAAGAGACAATTTTTTTTGTTCGGAGATTAGGCCACCCACATAAATTGTAGCATTTAATAATTAAACGTACCATTGATTTCTTCCTTATAACCTCTAGATAACAGTGGTTAAATTAGCTAAGCCTTGTCTAACCGGAATAAATACGAAAAATCTGCAAAAACATTTACGAAAACAAAAATAAACAGAAAAAGTAAATGTCAAAATAATGAAGTTGTCTGTCAACCACTAAAAGAGTGGATTTATAACGTTCCGTGCCACGAGGATTGTATAAACCATCTATGCGATTTTAGTGTAATCCTTTAAAAATAGCATTAAAAATGTTCACAGTTTAATAATATTTATTTTTATAATCTATTCTGATTCTATTATAATTATAGCAGATATGGTTACCAATTGGTAGGTACCGTACTTTTTTTAGTGAACGGAAAAAACGCCCCTATTCACGTATGTATTTTCTGTCAAATAACATTGACCACAACAGGAATGATTTGACTCGCAAAAAAATATCATAGCATGGCTTATTTATTATGATTTTAAGATTCCGGTTTCATTTCTACGTAATATTCCGTTTAATACTATTGTAAAATGGTTATTTTTTTTTGGTGTAATTATGAATAATAAATGCAACGACCAGTTGGACCCAAAAAAAAATTGTCTCCTTTAAACATTTGATTATGCTCGTGAGAACAAACAACTTTTACTGTGGCACCAAACACGAAAATGCGAAAAAAAAAATTCAACTGTTCAGTACATTTATGTTCGCACTGAACAACTGATATTTTTTTCGTATTTTCAGTTTTAGTCCCGTATTTAGATATGTTTTAAAACTTCACACAACAACACACTATCACTGTCCAATATTTATTATCAATTATAATATCAAAATCTATCCACAAATCAAAGATTCACTTGACGAATTCAATAAAGGAGTAAGAAAGAACAAAAACTAATACAGTTAGCCACTCCCTAATGGACCAGATCTCGCAAAAACTTCTAATTCCACAGATAGAGGTTTTTGTTGGGTTCCGCAGCTTGTTAGGGCGGGGCTAGGCCCTTCGTTAGCCCCCTTAACCTTAGAATTAGGGGTCGTTTTCTTGGGGTTTGGTATAAATCTTTTTGGTGTTGAACTGAATATACATTTTAAATTGCGGTCTTTGGATCGGTACTGTGTATGTGCTTGTAATTAAATGGTATAATTACCTACTTAATAGTACATAATTATGACTCGTAGAAAATAGATGTTTTGGATACTTCTATCTTCAAGGGCACTGGATTTTTATACGATTAGACGCCCACATTTCATATTTTATATGATGTCAAAAAATATACTTAATAGAAAATATTTTACACTTTCGTTAAGATAAACTTCAGATATTTTTATTCACATTATCAAATAGGAGAATGGTCCGTACTCAATGTAGAAAACATCTTAAAACATTTGTTGAAGCTACCAGCGGATCACCAAGGAAGTTCCCTTGGCTCACACAAATTATCTTTAGCAAGTAGCAACTATGATTCTGGTGAGCCGCTGCAGGCACAACTTAGTCTGGGGGGTATTCCGAGGAAGCTAAGTGTGACTGAGGATCCTCTCGAATAATATCCCAACAACTGACCTGCTTCTCATGCAACTCCACCTGTACCTAGAGGGAGCTGCCTGAATCCATTGATAACGCTGAAAGTGAGAACCGAGTTCTGGTTGAAGCTAGTCTAAGAGATTAATAGATGAACGAAGAACGTTGGTTGACCCCAAACTTTTTTTTTCTGTCTTTGTTCTCACCTACAACAATTATGATGTACTAGCTGATACCCGCTACTTCGACCTAAATATTGAGTGTCCCACGGGATAACTAACAATATGATGTTGTTACTTTGACTTTGATTGACGACCCGAATGGCGCAGCGGTAGTGAGGCTCTTAGGGTCCCGGGTTCAAACCCCTGTAGGAGCAAATGTTTGTATGATGAGCATGGATATTTATATATTATAGAATAAGTATGTATTTACAAACAAAATGTATCTATGTAATAAATCAACTATCTGGGGTCCGCGACACAAGCAACGATGCTTAGTGTGGCACTAGATGGCGCTTGCGTAATTGCCAGCAAGATACATACTGTACGTTGGCACACCTGCCAACGTACAGTATGTGACAATTTCATCCAAATCCGTCGAGCAGTTTTTGTGTGAAAGAGTAGCAATCTTCACAAACTTTCACGTTTATCATAGTAAGTAAGATCTTTCACATTCTCACTATTAACCAATGTCCTCTTTGTTCCAGTGGCTTGCTCAACGGTGACCGTGACGAAGTGCCAGGCTGCTCTGAGGACCCTGCAGGCATTCCCGTTCTTCAAGCCGACGTGCCTCTGTCGAGAACCGAACGTGGACCCCGAGTGTAACTCGTTCCGCGACTTCCTGTTCGACCATCCCTGCGTGTTTGTCATGAAGAAGGGTATGGAAAATGCTTTATTACGAGTCAAAAATTATTCTGGTCTTCTTTAGATAAAGACTAGCTTCCGCCTGCAGCTTCGCCCACGTGAACTTTGATAATTGTCCCATGGGATCTCACTACCGGGATAAAAAGTTATATGTTTTAATTTGCAAAATTTCATCCAAATCCGCTCAGAGTTTTTTTGCGTGAAAGAGTTAGAAACATTCATACTCACAAACATTTGCATTTATAATATTAGTAAGATGTCTTCATTCTCTTCTAAAAGCCAGTTGCAGAGAATCCTCTCACGGAAGAAAACGTACCTGTGACGTTAGTAGCTGCCACTTATCATCAAATGAGCTTGCCAAGTATTCTCCGTGCCTCGGAAAGCACGCGAAACCCAAGGTCCCGGCTGTCAATTGCCAAACTTTGACATTCCTTACAGGCAGTCAGTGGCCTGGAAATCTGACAACCAGTCTTATCAAGGGGTATCGTATCACCCAGTACTGACTGGGGTTGTGAAGGTCAGATAGGCAGTCGCTCCATGTAAAATACTGGTATTCAGCTGCATCCAGTTAGACTGGAAGCAGACCTCAACATAGTTGGGAAAAGGCCAGGCAGATGATGGGTGTTTGTGAAGCTTGCTAGGTTTTAATTTCATGAGGATCGGTAGAAAATGTTACAACGTTCAAGTGAAAGAAACAAAGTTAAACTGCAAGTATTTCCAAGTTAGGATATTATGCTTGTAAGAACTTGGTCTTCGTAATGTGCGTTTCGGTCTTGGAAAGAAACTTGGACTGTTTTTCTAAGTCATTAGGGTTTAAAGTTTATTATCCGCGAGTTAAATTGAATCTAAAGTTTACTTATTGTAAACTAAGTAATTACTCGGTGGTTGCATGTATGTGAAAAAGTGTTGCACAGATTTAAATCGAGAAAATAAGCTTACAAAAACCCACGTCGTTGATATGTGTGTTAAAAGTTATCTTTTTTGAGATATTAATATTAATTCATTAGACAAACAACTATGTAAATAAATAAAATTAAAGTGTTGCTTTTTACTCAATGCACAATATAAATGAAAGTATACAGGGTGGAAACTTTCAGCGGGCAAATAAGGAGAACTACCTTAAACGTTGCAGCTCCACGAAAATAGACATAGACATTATTTTTCGTGAAATTTAGATCCCCGTACAGAAATTAAAAAAAAAAACAGTTAGCAAGCAAATGGCCATATTACACAAACCATTTTATTGACGCCAATCGATCCTGTTTCTAATGCAAATTGTCCCTATCGCACGCAACGGGGCAGGCTTGACGAAGCGCGACAGCAATAGTTTCTCCAATGGTCAGCAATGTTTTTTTTTCTTATTTCCTCGCAAGTTCTGTTCCCTCTACATTATCTAGAATAAAGCTCTGATTTTATTTATACCTTAAAATCTAGTACTCAGTACCATTAAAACTACAACACATTTCATTAGATTCACATTTCATGAGATTCCATTAGAAATAAGCATCACCTTTGTACTATTTTCTGTTCCTTTCTTCTTTTCATTAATAAGTGTGTACATAAATTGTTAAATAAATAAACACAAATCTTCCATTTGCCTACAAAAATAGTCTAACTTAAATGGACAGTTGCTTTCGTCCATTTAGACAAAAAAATGTTTCCTCCTTTCCTCCGTTTTGGTCTAATTATATTCCATACACGTTCCAACTTAATTTTCTTGGGGACAACCCATGTTTTTTGATCGAAGTCTTTGCCGACCATTGCTTATCTTAAACGGTTTCATCGTATTTTAATGGGAAATGCGTCGTGATGACAATAGGAATTTTGGGAGTTGAAAATAACTATAGTTCTTATTGGATAGAGCTTCGGTGGTTCGGTTCCATAATAGTGGTGGCGGCTCCGACTTAAGAACAGAAAGTCATGGGTTCGAATTAGCATAACCAACTTACATGTTCTCAGTGCTGGGACACAGGTCTCCTCTCTATGAGAGAGAATGGACTATAATCCACCACACGAGGCTAGTGCGGGTTGTTAGATGTCGATGTTTCTCTTCACTTTTTTTGAGAGCAGTGGTGATGAAGTAAATTACACAAAGTGATGCGCCTGCCTGGGTTCGAAATCGCGAATTTTTGCACGTAAGTCGGGGCCACCACTAGACCACCGCTGCTCTACTGGACCGCTGCTGCTCTACTGGTCCATTGATGCTATACTGGGCCACAGCTGCTTAGTGGACTACCACTGCTCTACTGGGCCACCGCTGCTATACTGGACCACTGGTGCTCTATTGGGCAACCGCTGCTGTAAACGCATTAGCCTTAGCAGCAATATTTGAGCTACTGGCCCATTTTAGCATATTTGCGAAGGATTTGGCAGACAATCTACTTAATGCCAAGACACATGTCGGTTGTTCATAGGAATACGTCTAAAGAAAAACTTGTTCCTTGCCCGCAATAGGCTGCCTTGGGACAACATAAATTCTCCATCAGTCGGCAACAGAAGGCCTCGCCTAAATTCAATGCCCGTGCTACATCAAAAGTGTTTTCGATACTTTTTCCATGTAAACATTTACAGTTTGTCCCTAAAAACTCACGTCAATGTTGCCCGACTAAAAAATATTGTTGCGTAATAAAAACACACAGTTTTTATTGCGTGTCAAAGTTTTTGTCGCTACTGTACAACATGACAACATTTATGATAGCCGAATATCCGGGAAAATGGACGAGATGTTTGTTTGATAACAGGGTTTTTCGAGAATATTTTTTTATTGTAACATTTAGGAACTTTTAACCACTACTTTTCAAAATTTTACGTCGATCAAATGCTTTAAATGAATGTCATACGATGACATTATTTCATAACCAGTTTGTAACCGTGTTACTCAGTTACTGGTTTGTGGAGGTCGCTCCATGTAAAATACTGGTATTCAGCTGCATCTGGTTAGATTGGAAGCCGACCCAGAATAGTTGGAAATGGCTAAGCAGATGATGTGGAAGAAATCAATAATATAAAAATCAATGCCACTTTTCATTGTAATTGTATAACTCAAGAACGGGCTCACCCATCCAAACCAAATGTTTAGGCTTTGTTCGGACTATTTAGTAGATGGTTTATGCGAAGTTTGCACAAAATCGGTCGAGCGGTTCTTCACGCAGACGAAGTTGCGCGGGTCAGCTAGTACTTTTATAAATCATAAAGAAGGATCATGTCTAGAACCTGATCTAGTACCTCGGAGAGTGCAAACAATACTTAGTTCTTTACTTATGATTGTCAATTTGGAACTAGACAACACTATCCAAAACTTTTAGGTTCATATTCCTGTTTCAAGTCTTAGGAAAGTCTGGGGAAAGTTTTGAGTATGAATGTGAATGGGTACAAGAGTAGGGGAAGACAAAAAATACGTTCGACGGACTGTGTGAAGTATGATATGACAAGAAATATGCAAGAAGAAGACAGGCTGCGCCAACTATAAATGAATTAGGATAAAAGCAGGATCATCAAGAAAGAAAGAAAGAAAGAAAAAGTATTGATTAGCCCGCACAGGACAAAACACATCAAAATTATCAGTATTTTAAACTTACTAGTAAAAATTTAACAGATAAAAAAAAAAAAAAAAGAAACGAAACTCGTCCTGTACGAGGCCAAAAGGCTCCTATCTCGGCATGGTGCTGTTACATTAAAAAAACGTCACAGCGCTGGTATATTAACGATTCCTGTTCAAGACTTAACATACAACGGTTCTACGGTAACGGTACTTTTTTAGGTCAAATAAAACCAAACTATAGTTCCTCTCGGTTTAGGTCGCAAAAGCGGTCTTTAACCCACATAATTCATTAAAGTTCTTAACTTTGAAATAAACAAGTTACATTAAATTAAAAATTTAAAAAAACCCCGACACATAAGTGCGATAATTTCAAGGTATTTTTTTTTTCTTACGGGTAGTACGATTTAGTTGAAATCGTCACGTAACGAAATGCTGTAGGCCAAGCCATTGATACCCATATTGAGGGAGTTGTGAAAAAAAAATGTAATTCACCATTTTGTGGTGGCGGCCATCTTGGTATTGAAATTTACCATAGCGTGTAGTATTCTACTAGTCAAGCCCTTTCATTTGATAACCATATTAAGGGAGTTGTTGAATAAATGTGTAATCCGCCATCTTGTGGCGGCGGCCATCTTGGACTGATTTTTATCAAACATAGCTAAGAACACTCCCGACTAATTCACCTTTCAAACAAATAAATCAAAATCAATATCGGTTCATCCATTCGGGGGCTACGATGCCACAGACAGACACACACACACAGACACGTCGAACTTATAACACCCCGTCGTTTTTGCGTCGGAGGTTAAAAATAAGACTGGTAAGTCCTGAATCGTCATCTATCGTGATCTTCAACATTTTTAATAATGAAAAACGCTACTTGGTTCATTTGTTTTGGTTCTTACAAAGAGAAATTAGGAAAAGAGCAATGACCTTTATTGCGATCAAAACTGACAGCAATTATAAACCCTTTTCTATTTCAGAAAAAGACCCATACCCTGTGGAGACCCTGCCGACCTGCACCTATGCTCTGAGCGTCTGCCACAACGAGAAGGCTTGCTCTGTACTCTTCGATCGGTTCAAGAACGCTTGCAAGGCCCGGGATGGAGAATGTCGTATGGAAGACAGGTAAATCTTGGCGATACAACGCTGAATCAATGATAGCGACAATCCCCCTATTTTGACAACCCAAATGGCGCAGCGGTAGTGAGGCTGCCTTACGTGGTTAGGGTCCCGGGTTCGTTTCCCGGGTCGAGCATCGAGTGTCATTAGGTTTATTGATCAGGAATTTCTCAGTAGCAGCCACGGAGTCTGAATTTGCACCCAACTGATGGCAATAGGGTCGCCCCTTATTAAATGGGACTTAAACATAACTGGCGAAATGATAGATTTACTATTAGTTACACCTCTGCTTACCCTTCGGTAATTACCGTCGTGATGCTAAGTATGTTATGTTATGTGAAATAATTAAAGATAATTAAAAAAGTATGTATATTAAATATATTATTATATATATATATGATATATGCACTTATGTATATATGTTTTATATATATAATTATACATAAGTGTAATATGTCTTATGTGTGTATATGTATGTATTTATTTATTGTATATTATGTAAATGGTACACCACAGGCTACCTGCAGTATTGTCTCTCTTTCCCCTTTAAATCCATCCAAAGGTTTTCTTTAAAAGATCGCTTTTAGCGATAAGACCGCCCATTGTGTCACCCCTTGTAAAATGTTTATTTTTGTATTTATATTTTTTATGGTGTACATAATAAAGAGTATTCTATTCTATTCTATTCTATTCTATAATTATCAGAGAATGTGAGATTAACCCAGTTTCAATACAAATAAACTCCACGATCCAGTTTCACAATTCAGTCCTATATTTATAGCCTAAAAAAGAAAAAAGCCAACGTCACAGCTTCAGCCTGAAATCCTGAAATAAACAGGCTGCTCCTAGATCGATACGAACGTAATACTCTATTTAAGAGCAGCAGTGCCATGAATTCATAATGGCGGCGCTTGTCATAGTCTGGACCAAATATAAACATATAGTACGGAGTTGGGGCTCATTTTTCACGTATTTGGAAAATGAGTCCCTACCCCGCCCCGGAGCAGGCAAAAATGATAAACAAAATTGGAAATCAACTACATAATATGTGGTGACCACGACACAAGCCTCGTTGCTTAATGTGGCACTAGATAGCGCTGCGTGCAATGTCACACAGTAGGTATTACATTACACACATAGCGCTTTTTTTATTAATAAATAAATATTTAGTGCAAGCCTACTTTTTGGCCAAAAAATCAGCATTGCCATCCAACGCGGTAATGCTGCCAGCCATCTGGGCACTTTTCCTGTTGACAGCGATGTGGACGAATATTTCGACGCCCTGTAACTCTTTTTGAAACTTGTACATATTTTTATTTTTATTTTAAGTAGAGTTAGTACGTAAATAATGTAAATAATCAGTCTATGTTTAATATTTATTTTATTTCCCCACCAGGGAAGCCTGTCGCGAAGCTTGGGCTGGTCTGCGCCTATCCCCACTGTTCGGTTGCATCTGCCCCAACACGCACATGAAGAAACGATGCGACCGCATCTTTGCCGTGGTAAACCACAACCCATGCGTTGGTGAGTACGCACCTTTATTTGCTCACGCTGTTGTGTTTTCGCGGGTTCTGAGTGAAACGTAAAAAAATTTTTTTTTTTTGATGATTTTATTTATCTCCGCAAAATGGGCGGAAAACCGAGATAAGATCTTCATGAAGTAGCGGACAACCTACCCTACATAATCTTATTGAACTAAAGGACAACCTATTTTACATCAGTTGCTTGGACCAACAAATTACCTAGTCAATACCGTCGGATCAGCTAAATTACATGCAGGGTGTAAACAGACTCTTGACGAAACAAGCAAGCATTCTGTCAGGTACGTCAAACTAAGTAACCCTACGCAAAACTTATTGCTGGGAAACGAACTTTTTTTTTGGGGTGAAAAATCACGTTTTACAGTAAAACTCAATGTATCGTACTCAAAACATTGTGCTGATGGATTAATAGATAGATAGATAAATCCTTTATTTGGTGCACGCTAAAGACAGCACAACACAGAACTATAATTAAATGATACAGTTGACTTACGTATAAAAAACGAGGTGCCAATATAAAAAAAGAATAAATATAAGAATAGAAATAGGTAAGTATAGTTTAACACCGTGACATACTTCAAATAAAAATTAAAATAAAATAACAAGTAGGTATGCAAGGTGCGGTGTGCGTCACAAGGTTGCACCAAATTTGATGGATGCTTTGGATATTATAGTGTCATGGAGGTAATTAAAGTATAACCTTTGAAACTAGTATTTAAAAAAAACTTGGAACTAGAAGGTTCCCAGGTATGGTCCTGAAAAAAACTACGGAGAGAAGGGCCTTTCGGTTTCTTTAAGGGAAATTTGCACCCTTTATTAAGCATTGTCGCTTGAATTTGCTAGTGTCAACAATAGCTTACGTATCTACAAGAATACAAGAAATGTAAAAAAAATCTATGACGTCAAAACTAACATTACATCTTCTAAAAACAGTCGAAGCAACTGAATTTAATGGACACTACATAATTAAAATTAGTATTTCCATAAATACTACACAATTTTAAGACGTCCACTAAATTTCATTACAAGGATATAAGGGTTGGGTTTGGGTTGGGGGTTAGTTGGGGGGGGGTAGGGTGTTGTATTTATATTTTTTAAGGTGTACATAATAAAGAGTATTCTATTCTATTCTATATATAATTACTTTCAACAGCTATTTTCCATCATTAATTATACCTTTTTTACTTACAAACCATCAACAAAAAATCATTAAATACCTCAGTAATTTTCTTCTATAGGTAAATGACATCAGCAGCTACCTAATATATTATTTATCACAACGACCTACGACTGAAACCTTTAAAATATTAACTACATCAATCATACAAGCCATAAATTATTAAAATTACCAAACCGAGTTCAGTCCAAAACCCGATAATATTAAAACTATAAATCAAACGGAATATGACTGTTTTAATATTGAATTTTCTGTTACCACAATCATTTACTGTTGAAAATAGACATTACGGTTCGTAGAATTGTGGCCTAATCTAGTTTTGGTCAATTTTTGAAAAGTACTTTATGAAAATATTAAAGATACACGCTTATCAATACAATAAGTAAGGTAAAAGACAAAAAAATCTAATAAGTCCGTCAGGTAGATTATCAAAAAATAATAGACCCGTATTTTTTCTTTAGTTACGTAAATCAAAATTGACGAAGATACGACGCTTTTAAAATTCCCAACACGTAACGCCTAGGTATAATTTTTAGCTAGTTCTGACGTCACGAGTGTCCCGAGTTTGGATGCGTTTTATCTTTGTCAATATTCATTGCTTAACAAAAATAAAAAAATACGTGACCATAACTTTTCAATAATCTAACTGACTGACTAAATACATTTGTAATTTTTTTGATACTGTCGTTATGCCTATTCATCGGGGCAAGTTCAATACAACTTTGACAGACCATGAACTGGCCAGGGGGGTAACCATGACGTCTTAAAGCAAGATTGTTTTAATCTTATTCCAGAGTGGGAAAGAGACGGAGCTATAGAGAACGTCTAGCGCCATCTCTTTCTCACTCTGGAATAAGATTAAAACAATCTTGCTTTAAGACGTCATGGTACGCCACCTGGTCTCTTATGACTTCTGATTCTCAAGGACCATCATCATCTGCCAAGTCTTTTCCCAATTATGTTGGGGTCATCTTTCAGTCTAGCTGGATGCAGCCGAATACCACTATTTCACAATGTCATGGTGCGACTGCCTGTTTGAACTCCATAATCCAGTTAGTACTGGTAATTGCACTGAAACTGACCAGAAAATTGCAGAAAACGTAAAAATAAAAGAATTTCGCACAACCTTTGCTAAAAAACTCACATTTTCATACATAGTGTGTTGTTTATGAATTACTAACTGACGCGCGCAACTTCGTCTGCGTGAAGAACCGCTTGTCCGATTTTGTGCAAACTACTAAATAGTCCGTACAAAGTCTAAACACTAAACATTTGGTTTGGATAGGTGAGCCCGTTCTTGAGTTATAAAATTACAACGAAAAGTGGCATTGATTTTTATATATTATGTCACCGTAAAATTGTCAAACACGTTATATTACAATATAACGTGTTACTCTCTAGCGATATTGTAAAGTCTCGAATTATTGTCAACTGAACATACGGAAGTATCTCTGCCCCCATAATCGGGACTTGGGGCACCCCCCCGTTAGGTTAGTTAGGTTCCCTTTAAACCCTGCACTCGGAAATAGGGGCCCCGCGAAGCGGGGCTCCGTCGACTACGCTTTTTAAGGGCATATAGAGTGTTCTAAGGTAAGGTTATATTAATCGGTATTTCTCAGGAATGGTACATTATCTTTTCATGAGAGTGGTACCATTGGGCAAGGGGGACCCCTCCTTCTCTCCACACCGCGTGAGTTGACTACCATCGCATGCATTTCACGAAAAATAATGCGTTTTGTTGTAAGCAGTATGTTCGTTTGACAATATTTCGAGATTTTACAATATCGCTAGAGATATTATAATATAACGTATTTGACAATTTTACGGTGACATATATAAATTATTGATTTTATTTTATAGAATCAGCCCCTTGACGAATGCAGGTAACTAGATCGCCACCCTTTAATGCAATTATTGCAAGAATGACAGCAGGTACCAAAAGAACCTGCCTTAAAACCGCATCCAACCCATCCACCGATAACTCCGAAACTATTTCCATGACTAAAGAGAATCAATACAGACTGCTACCCGGGATTCATTCAATAACCACTCCGCCAGCTAATATAAAGGAGGCCCTAGGTAACTATTGACCAGTTTGTCTAAGGGACGTAGATTAGACGCACAGATGGGACTATTGAATAGGGGTGGGTAATTTAGGTCGTCTGGGAAAATGTGGGTGTAAATAAAGTGTTTTTAAGAGGAAAATTGGAAGTGAAAAGTAAATAAAGATATTTGAATTGGTGAATTGTTTTGGATTTGAAGATTTCCAGTCTTAGACTGATGGGGATACATTGGACAATGATTTGCGTTCAGACGAAGCGTTTATTGTCTTTAGCCCGGAATCACCTACCTACTGCTACTATTGGCCTTTTTTCTTCCACACTTCCCGGTTGTATGGTCCTTCATCCAGGTGTTTCCCATGTCTTTGACGATATCGTCAGCCTTTCGAGCTTTAGGACGGCCGTAGTTTCTTTGACTTGACCTAGGCCACCATTTGGTCAAAGCCTTGTTCCATCGGCTATCTCCGTCTCTAGCCAGATGTCCTGCCCAGGTCCACGAAGCCTTTACAAGGGTATTATGAACGTAGCAGTTGGCTGGTTCTGTAACTATACGTTCTCCATCGCCTTTGCGTTTCCGATAGAAACGACAAACTCCGTACCTACAAATAGAAGCCCAAAAGCTTATTAACCAGTCTTATCAAGAAGCATCGCATCGTATCAGTCAGATTATCAGCCCAAGTAAAATACTGCTATTTTGCATCATCATGTATACTTGGCAAAGGCTAGGCAGTGATGAATTAAAACAGAAACCAATCTGACACATCTACCTCACCACATTAATCTGTGGCTCCAATACCCCGGGAGCGTTTGATTCATTTCTTATAATCTCAGTGGATTGCTAGGGCCGTGATCTCGCGGGATGGGCCCCTAATCCCGCTGTAATCCCGCACTCATTCGCCCGCCGGCCGCGTCAACTTCCAAGCTCCTCGGATCCCTTTAATTCCATAAATTGATCTTGACTTTTTCCAAAAACTTCCATTATTGTCTGTGAAGAAGTTTTGTTCGCCAGGTATGAAAGATATTGGATTCTGGAGTAATCCTTCGTTACGGATTTTAGTGATTCGTTGTTTTGTAGGATTAGTCAGGTGAAACCTATTTTGACTTTGATGAGAAGAATTTGATGTCACTGTTCTCATAAAAGCCCTTAATAAATAATAGGGTAGACTACAAAAAAAAAATGTAATTAGTCCGTCAGTTAGATTATCAAAAAATATTTGACCGGTATTTTTTCTTGTGTTAGGTACGTAAACCAAAATTGTCGAAGATACGACGCTTTTAAAATTTTCAATACGTCACGCCATGTTATAATTTTTAGTGAGTTCTGACGTCACGAGCAAACCCGAGTTTTGATGCGTTTTATCTATGTCAATATTCATTGATTTACAAAAACAAAAAAAAAACGTGTCCATTATTTTCCAATACTCTAACTGACGAACTAAACTATTTTAATTTTTTTTTTATACTTTCGTCATCCCTATTATTACGACATAAACATAAGTGACTCAATATAAGTGGTATCACATTATTTTATTTATTTATTAAAACTTTATGCACAATTAAAACTGTACAAAGGCGGACTTAATGCCTTAGGCATTTTCTGCCAGTCTACCTTAGGGTGATGCAGAGATAATACACAGTAGGTGCAATAACCGAAAAAAAGACTAGAAATTATTTATAAGTAAATAAAATATATAAGAACAAAATAAATACATACATACTTACATATAGCAAAATATATAAAGTTAAGAAATATAAACAAGAAAAACTACACCAACTTAGACGACGACGATGACGTTTACGCAGCTATTAAGGGGGTTAATCTTGATATCCCGTACGGATACAGATACTGTTAGCTTGCACCATCATGGTTATCCCAATTCTGAGCAAAAGTGCCCAGCAGTGGGATGACCTCTCCCTATGACTTTCAGTTGTTCAAATTCAAGGCCAATGTGGACCACTGGTCCCTGGTCTTCTTCAAATCGTCCCGCAATCTTCTACGAGGTCTGCTGCGACACCTTCGGGCTGTGCCAGGGCTTCAGAAAGTGGATATTTTGTCCCACTCATTAGTAACTTACTCTGTTTCTAATAAAACTATCAAACATCGTACAGGGTGTAAACCATCTCATCACGAAGCTGTCCACCAAGCATTATAAAAATTATTGCTGCGAAACAATTTTTTTTTTGGTGTGAAATATCATGTTTTGTGGTAGAACTCTATGTAACGCACTTAACACATTGTGCTGATGGATGGATTGAATAGAACGGGGGTCGTAAAGGTGTTTAAACTAAATCTTACAATAAAAACTTACATTTAAAAAAACCTTTTCTAAAAGATGGAACTTTGACCCCCCATATCTCCGTAACTAGAAGGTTCCCAGGTATGGTGTAGAGCAAAAAAATAATCGCAATGACGGGGAGAACAAGTGCCTTTCGGCTTCGTTTAAAGGTGTTTTAAACCCTTCATACTCAACATACCAATGAATAGGTCAACGCCCATAATTAATAAGAACTTTAATTCCTATCAAACGTCTCACAAGTCCCCAAATGAACCATAATCGGATTTCCAAACCTACTACCTCCACTCCATTCTAAACCACGTCGACATTTTCATAATTTGTCACAATAAAAATTACTTGGAGCAAAAAAAAAAGCCTAATGCTCAAGTGTTTGCCCTTTATGGGCCGATATCACGAAGCTTGTAATAAGCTGGTCGCTGTAATGACTGACGTCACACTGGCTAGCTTGGCCACGTGTACTATTTGAAAATAGAACAATCGATACTGTGTTTAACTTACGCTGACCAAGGACTTAATGTTGACGGTTCGGTTAAGGATTTATTTTTAACATGCTTTTAATATATTATTTATTTTATTTGTTAACTATAAATGTATTTACTAACTAAGTAAAAAATCTTAGAAGTTAATTCACTGTCTCCGATTGAGCTGAAATTTTGTATACATGTTTAGTTTGAATGATAATTCGTGGTTAGCTAAGTAACGACATTGTAAAGCCAATATGGCAAACTGTCAAAGATTGCGGAGTTGGTACTTTTTATGCATTCCCAGGATATAAATATGGGTATCAAATAAAAGTGGTTGCAAAGAATACGATAAAACCGGCCAAGAGCGTGTCGGGCCACGCTCACTGTAGGGTTCCGTAGCTTCCCAGACCATTAAAAATACCAACATTTTTCGTCAGCAAAAATAACTTTGTTTTTCATAGTATTTGTATGAAAAACAAAGTTATCATTTGCGTTTTTTTGAAAAAGTGCTATATAACTCAAAAACTATTCAACTCATCAAGTTGAAAATAATTTTCCTAGAAAGTTCATATAAAGGTCTACTTCTGTGATTTTTTTCATATTTTTTAAACTTATGGTTCAAAAGTTAGAGGGGGGGGGGGACACATTGTTTTTGACTTTCGGAGCGATTATTTCCTAAAATATTAATATTATCAAAAAATGATTTTAGAAAACCCCTATTCATTTTTAAATACCTATCCAACAATATATCACACGTCAGGGTCAAAATTAAAAAAAAAATCGCTCACCACTTTACGTCTGGGGGAGGTACCCTAATAAAAATGTTTTTTTAAATTTTTATTTTTGCACTTTGTCGGCATGATTGATATACATATTGGTACCAAATTTCAGCTTTCTGGTGCTAACGGTCACTGAGATTATCCGCGGACAGACAGACAGACAGACAAACAGACAGACAGACAGACATGGCGAAACTATAAGGGTTCCGTTTTTTGCCATTTGGCTACGGAACCCTAAAAACCGGCTAAGTGGGAGTCGGCCTCGCGCATGTAGGTTCCGTGCCATCTTAGTAGGGAAGCCCCTTTATTTTTTAATAAATCTTTATTTTTAACCCTCGATGCAAAAACGACGGGGTGTTATAAGTTTGATATGTGTGTGTCTGTCTGTAGCACCGTAGCTCCCGGTCGGATGAACCGATTTTGATTTAGTTTTTTTGTTTTAAAGGTGAATTAGTCGAGAGTGTTTTTAGCTATGCTTGATAAAAATCAGTCCAAGATGGCCGCCGCCACAAAATGGCGGATTACACATTTGTTCAACAACCCCCTCAATATGGGTATTAAATGAAAGGGCTTGACTAGTAAAATACAATACGCTATAATATATTTTTTAATCAATGATCGCCGTCACTACAAAATGGTGAATTTCATTTTTTTTTCACAACTCCCTAAATATGGGTATCAAATGAAAGGGCTAAACTATTAGAATAATTTAGATTATATTGAAAGGGAATAAGGCATATTAAATTAAAAAAATAACTTGAAATTATGACCCTATGTGTCGGGGGTTTATTAAATTTTTCATTTAATGTAACTTGTTGTTATTTGTTATAGTGGCAAGAGAAATACATGATCTGTGGAAATATGAAGTCTTTAGCTATCACGGTTCATCCACTGCTAAGTATTATAGGCCTTCCTTTCCTGAGCCTCAAGTCTGCTATAACAATAGTGTCAGAATAGTCAATCATTGATTTCATAATGGTCAAGTTCTGTCAAGTTTTGTAATCTACTAATGTAATGGCGTCACTATGACTTTCCAATGGTCAACCACTGACACTCAATTGAAAGAAATGTCAAAGAATGGGAATCTCGGACATATTGACAAATGTGTAAAAATATATTATACAAATGAAATCTGGCATGAATAAATGTTCGCATTGAGTAGTAGATTTCGAAGACCCTTTGTAATATGGGTTTTGTAATAATGGCAATACGACAACACAATTTAATTACGAGACCATTGACCGACCAGTGATCGACTATTGTGAATTTAGCAGACTACGAACTTTAAGCAAACTGACAATGGCATGGGAATGGAGTCGTGTTGGAATGAGGAATTTATAAAAATAGCAGACTTGGGCCCCTGGTCTTACACGAGATCATGACCACACCTATCTTCTAAAGGAAATAGCCAATAATATTAATCTATCCCGAATCGTACCTACTTATGGGAAAGATTCAACGCAACGCCATCATTGACCGCATTCAAAGGCGAGCAATTTTTGGGAAGATTTTGGGAGGATTATTTCCATCGTTGTCTTTAAGATCCAATGTAATAAATCACAGAGAATACACATCAAGGCTTATTAAGTAAACTTCAACATACATAACTAATCAATTTAATCAAAAAGCTATTTCGGGATCGCCCATTGAGTAGATTTCAATTAGTACACCGAATCAAGACTCATTTGATCTCCTATACAAATTCCAATTTTAGATTGAAACTTCATTTTGTTTATCTAAAGAGAAAATATATTAAATCACTAAGCAGTAGAGTTCAAATTCTAATGAATAGTAAATTATATACTTAATTTAGATCGTAGGAAATCATCTTTCATTTTCTTTGATCCGCGCCGAATACTAATTAATAAAGCTCGAATTATAATTAGTACTTATTAGATTATTATTCATAAGCCGGTCTAATAAAGGGTTGTTATAATGATGACTAGGTATCAATAAAACAGGCCCAGTGCGAGTTGGACTAGCGCAGGATGGGTTCCGTACTATGGTAGCAGGGGCGTAGGGGGGCTCTCCCCTCCCCCCTCGTCCCGCAAGAGCCCCCCTGGACTCTTCTATAATTTTTAATCAAATCAAAAACATCAAAGTATTTATTGAACCGATCATAAAATCCAATTTGTTAGTTGATACACACATTTCTTAAACACTAGTGTTCGTAAATAATTATAATTGGATTTTTTTTTGGTAATAATAATAAAAATGTCAAAATCATAAAAATAATCTCAAAATCACCATTGATCATGTCAAAATCATTAATAATATAAAATAATCAGGAAACAAATGAAGGACAATAATCGATTGAGCAATAGTTAAAAGAAAAAAAAATACATTTCAAAATATAAAAATTGTAGCCTACCGGTATCGGGAACATTGTCCAAGCTACCGGTCAGGGCTCTAGAAAGAAGAACCTCCTAACAATACGAGCCGTGTCCAGGAGAAAGCGTTCTGAATCAAGCCCTTGATCCAGCTGCTTAACGAGAGCCTCCTCAGGTATTGATCGAGGCTCTTAGTAATTAAGCCGTGGGCTGACGACTATCGGCACAAATATAATTTATTATTTGTTGGAATAACGGCAATACAAATACACGGTTTGAAAAAAATCAACTGTCCAGGGTCAGGGTCTATTGTTGTATAATTGTCACTCCAACACGATTCCATTCCCATCCCATTGTAATTTTGCTTAAAGTTCGTAATCTGTTAAATTCACAATGATCGATCATTGGTCAGTCAATGGTCTCGTAATAAAATTGTGTTGTAATGACATTGTCGTATTGCCATTATTATGAAACCCTTAGTACAAATGATTTTCGAAATCTACTACTAAATGCGAACATTTACGAGTATTCATGCCAGATTTCATTTATAACATATTATTTTTACACATTTGTCAATATGTACGAGATTGCCATTCTATGACATTTCTTTCAATGGAGTGTCAGTGGTTGACCATCGGAAAGTTTAGTCATAATGACGCCATTATATTAGTAGGTTACCAAAGTTGTCAACCCGCTGACATACATACCTACAGACGGGCAGACGGGCGGCGGAAATAATGAGGTCCCGTTGATTTTCAAAATCAAAATAAAATCTATTTTTTCAAGTAGGCCAATTACAGACTCTTTTGAATTGTCGAAACAAAGATGAAAATTAAATGTAGCTACAGTCCCAGTCACAAGACATAAAAACTGTGAAAGTACTGTAGTTGCCCATTCCCTAGCGTAGATCTCTATGGTGAAGAACGGGCAAGAAACTCCATGGACACTCTTTTAAATCAAATTATTGTTACAAAATCTTGGTCCTCATGTTGAGATGGTACATTATGTAAGAACAATGTAGCAAGTCCATAGTAAAAACAAAATAATTCATTCAAATAAGCAATGGCAGCTAATAGATGACCAGTCACAACTGACAGCGCCCGTTCATGAACATGACGCATGGATCAGCACCATTCAGCTCAACCATTTTGAAGGGAACTAAATGGTCCGACACACGCGCCACCATCAGCGAGACATTTGAGTGAGCATGACATACTCTCAACCGCCAGGGCACGTTCAAGTCAATTTTGTTTACCCTTGTGGTAAGGCACCCTAATAAGGACTTTGATCGATGAGCTAATTTCGCCATTCCATCTCTTTTATTCGATACAAATATCGACTCCATCTTTGTTATTTAAACATGATGTTTTTAAGTCATTCCGATATTCAGTTAAGAGAATCAATATATTTTTTTAAGTTTTTGAAGTGAAAACTTCTTATTAGGCGAGTTAATCACTTTTTGGGTGAACAAAAATTTAGGAACTAGCGTGACCGTATGCGTGCGCGGGGCACAACACGTAGTAGATACAGATTACTTAGTTTTGAATTCTTTCGACTGTCCCCAAAGACTGCCCCGCAGGTTTTTTTAAGTGAAATGAAACATTTTCTTACACGTGTTTTTAATAACTGTGGGTACTGTTAACCTCCAAATGGCTTTTGTATTCAAATCCCTGCAAGTCACTCTGTTTTATATCATGACTGTTTGCGGTGGACCTCCATCATGAATTAACTTTACATTAATTTATTTTTCTCCTCTCATATCAGCACAATGTAGTTTAATGAGAGGAGTTTGTGCTGTAGTGGAAATAAATTAGTCAACTAGCTAGTGCTGACTGCTCAGGATGCGCTTGACATCTTGTATGCATGCAGCCGAATAAGGCTTAAAAGCATAAACGAAACGACTTTGGAACCAGAGTGATCTAGGGCACAACACTATATAAGTGCACCACATCACTAAGATCATGGTGTCATGGCCTTCTTTTTGCGCATCGCACCAATTCCATAGTGACATTTTGTGATCTTTCAGGGAAGTAAGCACTGAAGAGCATTTGGATCAGTGTGGCATCTCCACAATAGCATAGAAAAATCATAATTCCTCCGAATTATGATTTTTCTATGCTATTGTTTAATAACCTCGGTATTGCTAAAAATGACGCCTAGATCGAGTCAGGTTCTTACGTCGTCCGTAGTATTTATACACATAAAAGATTGCAATCAGTAATGAAAAGCAAAAACTTCGCTGATTGATAAACAAAGAACACTCCGTAAAACCCAAAATCGGATCGTTCCCACTAGTTCTACTACACAGTTGTAAGGTAGAACTAGTGGGAATTGTTTTTCCCACCAGTTCTACTATTTTGTACCACCTTAAACCGTGGACTAGTGGGAACTAAAAGTCCCATTAGTTCTACTGCAATTTACGGTAGTGCTCATGGGAATTTTACTTTAAGAAGGATCTTCCCAAAACACGTTAACAACATTCAAATCAAAGTAAAAACTAAAGATATAAGTTTGTTCTCTGAAACAATGCATTTAATTATCGCCAGGTGATACCGTTAATGGCGCCACAACAGCATCCAAACGAAGTATAAAATGTAATCCCATTTCAGATGAAAACCTGAGCGGACTCTGATTTCACAGAAAAACTCTTAATGTCTGAATTTTATTCGCCCTCGTTATGTGGGGGACAACGGATAAGCGAAAGCGATATCGTCAGATAAAATAGTAAGGTCGACTTACGCGAATGAATTGAACGCGATCAGCACATGTCAACAAAAATTTAATTTACTTGTAGTTTAGCTCTAGGCCGATCAATTTCGATTCGCGTTTAAAAGCCACAGAGCATCTATCTCAGTGTAATCATTAGTTGCAGATTTTGACACTGACACTATGAACACGCTTTAGATGTACTAAATGGTGTTGAGTCAGCACGCAATACGCATTGTCAAAAGGTTTTCTCGATTCCAGACATATTTTCACATGTTCACTTTCAAAGAGTATTTATAGAAAGGTTTTCGTTAGCTCAGTCAAAATGATATTTTTGCTTACCTTTCTATACCTACCCATCGTAATCTATTTAAAAGCTCACTTTATCTTGTCCCACTGGTCGAAATCTTTCAGAGGAGCTCGTGACTAAATAATAACAGCCGCTCGGGTCGATCTTTAGGTTAAGTCGTGCTTGCCTAGCTTGGTCTGTGGATGGGTGACCACCCTAACATACCGAGTTTCGTCATTTGTCCATCTTTGACAGTCGTTACATGCAGTCAGTGGCCCAAAAAGTCTGACACCAGTCTTACCAAATGGTATTGTATTTCCCAGTATTTTACTGGGTTGTGGAGTTCAGATATGCAGTCGCTCCATGTAAAATACTGGTATTCAGCTGCATCCGGTTAGACTGGAAGCCGACCCCAACATAGTTGGGAAAAGGCTAGACAGATGATGACTGGTCGAAATCCTTCTGCTTGCATATTAGCTGGGAGTCGGTAAAATAGTACATTGTAATACAAGGGGCTAAAATGACCCATTATAGACGAGGTAGTTTTACTACCGAGCTTCAGCGAGGTAGTAAATAGGAACCGAGTTATAATGGGATTTTAGCGCCGTGTGTTACACCGTACTTTTTACTAAGATTGCGAGAAAATAAAATAACCATATTTAATATGATAGTTTATTTTATTAAAAATTAAATGTACAATTTGTACTGTTGTTCAAATTTAGTGAGATGTTTTTTCCCGGCAACATAATTTCAGTTCTCTGTGAAGACGAATATAATATTGTGTCGTCTGTGGGGTAAACGTAGGAGATAAAAAGGAATCCTACTTATAATTCAAATAATAAGTACAGAAAAAATAATATATTTTTTTTTAAAATAAGCTTATTTTCCCTAGGGCTATAATGAGCAATTTTACGCCCCCTCTGGTACGGTATTATGACGGTCTTTTCGAGCAAGAGGAGTGAAAACTTAGTTTACCGCTTACTAAAGATTCGCCCCGGTCATAACTTGGACCATCCCTCTAGGACTTCGGATTGTAACACGAAGCGATGGATTAAGGATTAGCAAGATTTAACAAACAAACATAAATACAAGACGTAATTCAAATCTTACACTTTTGCTTCAGATTCAAAGAGTAAGCTCTTCTTGAGATCTTGATGAAAAATGTGAATGATTAATAGTTTTATCTAGACGAGTAAGATTCCAATTGGATTTAATAATATTCGAGATGGACTCAGCTTTCCATTTGCCTTAATTCTACTGGATTTGCTTTTATAAGCAATGATAACCTAGTGGTCTGACAGTCGAACTGCCAAATTATACGTCACCAGTTCGAACCCAATACACGCACCTCTAAGTGAAGTTTTGATATCGCAACGCATCGCCTGCTCAACGAAAGCTTTTTTCCCGCTTGCAACATTTCTTATTGCTGCTCCGCTCCTATTGGTCATAGCGTCATGTTATATAGCCTATAGCCTTCCTCGATAAATGGACTATCCAACGCAAAAATATTTTTTCAATTCGAGCCCGTAGTTCCTGAGATTAGCGCGTTCAACCAACCAAACAAACAAACAAACTCTTCTGCTTTGTAATATAAGTATAGATTCATGTGCGTATTGTTAAATTATCACTTATTTCGGTGAGGGAAAACAGCATGCCTGAGAGATATTTCTCGACGGCATGTTAACCCAAGTCAGAGACCCTTGGGTGGCTGTATAAACTCTGACACCAGGAAAGGCACTAACCAGGTGAAAAGAAAGAACTAGCGTCTTTAGTTTCAAAGCCGTGTGGTTTCTGTAACGAGCAATTTACCAAATAAAGTGGAGTTTTACGTTATTATTAGCAGCCTGGTGTTTTGATTGGTGCCCAGTGTAATTGTATTTGTGTAGCCCCATGTAAGAGGCTTAAGCATCGGTACTTAACTATGCGTAAGTGAGTGAAGAAAAGAAACTGGTTGGCAAATTCTCGAACCGTTCCCTCATATCCTAACCAAAACGATTGGTCACGTAAATACGCGATCATCGCTATTTACTATTTTCGTTTGGAAAACATGGCACCCAATGTGGGCGGCGTGTCTAGTTCCCGAAACGAAGTCGACAGGAATCGGCATCTAAGGTGCCTTCGGGCCTGGTGGGCGCGATTACAAAGGATGCTATGATCGCTTATTTTAGGACTTCGTTTTAAAGAATAGAGGAGGGCTTAATGCCTGAAGCATTCCACAACTTAACCTTTAGTATAAATCATGTTAAATGACTCGTGTTTGACTAATCTTATTAAAACATGACCAAAGGTTACCAAACAAAAATAACCTTACTCCCTTTGGCATTTACAACTATTATTTAATACAACATATTAAGTTCTGGACTTTTAAATGTCAATTAAGTCCCACGCGATTTAGAAAATACTGAAGTAGGTACTTATTATTACACAACTAAAGAATTAATGAAGAAAATTTTAGTCTGGCAACAATTAAAAGACAATTTGTTTCAAAACGAATTTAGAATTATAAATAGAGAAAGGGTATGATAAATATTTGATTGAAATAGTCTACAGGCGATATTATTTAGAATAACAAATTATTATAGGAACCTAAATAATTATATTTGGCACTAAATATTAACCCCTAAGTAAGAATAATTGAAAGAGCAAGGACCTCGTGGCTATCTATAATCTTTAGGTTAAGCCGTGCTTGCCAAAATTTATTCGTGAATGGGTGTCCACCCATTACAGACCAAGTTTCCTCTGTGCCTCGGAAAGCAAATTAAGCCGCTGGTCCCGGCTCTCATTAGTAGATATAATGTTTCGAGATTTTGATGCATCGAATAATGAGCCTTCGCGCTGCCGATGATTCGAGCTTATAGTTATTCGAGATTTTGATGCATCGAGGTATACTGTCGAGCTCATAATTTATCGATTTCAAGTTATATCGAGTAAACGTTTTCGAGTAAGTGTTATTCGACCTCGCGACATTCGATTTGAAGTAGGGAACCCCTTTGAAGTCGTTACAGCTAGTCAGTAGCAAGTCTGACAACCAGTCTTACCAAGGGGTATCGATTACCCAGTACTAACTGGTTTGTAGAGGTCAGATAGGCAGTCGCTCCTTGTAAAATACCGTTGTACATAAGCTATATTTTCTAATTCTGTGTATATGTTTCTTTATAATTTTTGTGTGCAATAAAGAATAAGAATACTGGAATTCAGCTGCCATGGATTAAGTAACATAATTTGCTTCCTTTTATTCTAATTTAAAAGCTTATTTGATTTAAAAAAAAAAGATAATTAAATCTCTAGAAATTTAATTACTCAGATTCTAAAATAACTTAATAAATACTAGATTAGAAAGCCATTAAAAGCTATTTCTTGATCAAAACTTTACATATTTAATGACCATTTATTGTCGTAATTATACTTTACCGATTGTTCTATTTTCACATACAAGGAAACGTTTATAACATACTGAATACTGATATTACCTTCCACAGACACGATACAACAGACAAACATAGACGTCAGAACACGTAAATAGTTTCTGGTGGTACTGATGCGAACTAACTACATTACTATAGCGGAAGGATATTCTCACTAGTCAAGCCGAGTGGATCTCCTATCAGCAAACATTTAATTTTTCAACCCTAATTGAGCAAAATGTTTGTGTGATAAGCATGGACATTTGTTTCCGAGTCATGGATGTTTATATGTATAATAAGTATGTATTTACAAACAAAAAAGTATATATGTAGTATATCAACTATCTGGTGTCCACGACACAAGCCTTGCTTAGTGTGGCACTAAATGGCATTGTGTGTAATATCCAGCGATATTTATTTTTTATTTTATTTATTTTATAATAATAATATAATAATATAACAATAAATTTATTTCATAAAAAGGAGATTGTAGTACATGAGGCATACACAGTGTTTACATATGGGTTTGTACAATGTCAATCACAATCTAGTGGGTGAAGTTCTGTTTTCCTAGCTAGGTTATAGAATAACCTGTATTAAGGATTACCTAACAGTTCCTGTCCCTTACAAGAGTTACAATAAACTAGTACAATATTATTTTTTTTACTACAATTTATTTTTATTTTTTTGTAATTGAAAAAGCAAGCATATGTGTGTGTGTGTGTGTGTGTGTGTGTGTGTGTGTGTGTGATTGTAAGTGTGTAAGTGGTATGTGCGTGTGGAGTGGACGTGGGTATATGTGATGTAGTGAAAGAGAGTGTGTGTTCGTTTTGATTGAAGTTGAGTGAGGTAATATTTGATCAGTCATTGTCATTGACACCTAGTGAGGTAATTTTCTGTTATTTTAATTCATATAATATCAACAATAAATACGTACGACTTGAAAAACCGTTCCCTAAGTCTTCATCATCTGCCAAGCCTTTTCCCAAGTATGTTGAGGACTTGGGGTCGGCTTGCAGTCTAACTGGATGCAACTAAAAACCAATATTTTACATGAGATTTCCTATCCAGCAGAAATTAAAAATTAAAACCCTAATTTAAACTACAAATCAGTATGAGTTTTCAAGAACCGTTTCTTATGTCATCATGGAGTCGGCTTCCAGTCTAGCCGGATGCAGCTGAATATAAGTGTTTTACATATGGAGCGGTTGCCTATCTGACGTCCACTCCTCAGTTAGTACTGGATAATACGATATCCCTTGGTAAGACTGGTTGTCAGGACTTACGGGCCACTAACTACCTGCGACTATCTACTATCTACACTTGACAGCCGGGACTAAGGGCTTAACATGCTTACCGAGGCACGAAGGACACTCGGTATGTAATGGATATAAAAAACGTTCTCTAATTGCTTCTCCAGCATTTTACTAGCCTGTATACCTGGTGATTTAGTCAGCACATTCTGTCAGTGAATTTAAGATGTATGTTAAGTAAGATTTCACTAATATTTGCGACTTGCCAAGTTACTCAGGTATACGGTAATACCAAGTCATGGATCTTTCCATAGATAAATAATACATTATATAATACAAAATAGATGCGCAACTCTGGTTTTCTTTTTCAAAACTGTGTACCTAAGCTGTTAGATGGTGCTGTTAGTTTTTGTTCAACCAATAAATACAAAAAGTAATTCTTGACTGAGGATTCGAACTTGTGAACCACAGAACAATATTACTCCTAGCGGAGTTGTGAACTATTATTCACAAGGCAACCGCTGTCACCGCTAGGCTATTTAATTCACTGAAAAGTTGTCTAAAATAGCTATTCTCGTTATGACAGTTGAAAGCTGTCAAACAGTTGAAAAGTTGCTGTCCATAAACACACAGATGGCAGCACTATCTATGAAAATTTTGTTTGAAGCCAATGTATGGAAGTTTCACCCCCCGGATCTTTCCACGACTTGATTGTTATCATAAATTATAATTCAGTTGTTTTCATCTTCTTTCGTGTAATCCATCAATATGATACTAAAAATAAATTATTTAAGTACCCTGAAAAGTTCCCACTATCTTCTGCAACTATTCAATGATACCCTATCTTCAAGTAGCAAACAGGTACCTACGTAGATAAAATTACCTCTCAAGATCAATCGGACATCCACAAAGGGAGGGTGGCACCGAGTCCCTCAGCTAACTGGCCGTTAAGTAAACAGCCGTTAAACAAACGAATCGACCCGAATTGTGCGCGCCAATAAAAACTTCATGTTGATTTATCGTTGACATTTCAAAAATTAAACGGTCGAACATGGAAGTTACTTTTGTGATTTTATTTGAACGTTTTTGCTGTATCTCTGTCGTGATGAAAAGGGAAATTAATGATCGCACAACAGCTTGACTTGAAGTCTTAATCAGTATAAATTGGAAACCCGGGATTACTGAGCATCCATGAGGTCCTGGGTTCGATTCCCGCGTCAGGCAAAGTGTTATTGGGCTTTTCCAAATAATTTCTCAGTAGCATCCACGATATTAGGATTTGTGCCCGATTGATGGCAATAGGCTCGTCCCCAATTACATGGGACTTAAACATAACAGGCGAAATGTGGGTGTGCCAGAATTGGGTACACCTCTGCGTAACTCATAAGTGATCTGATGTTATTAATATTATAAATATATTCTTGACTAGCTTCTGCCAGCGTCTTCGCCCGCGTGAACTTCGATAATTATCCCATGGGATCTAACTTCCGGGATAAAAAGTCCTATATGTTAATCCAGGTTGTAAACTATCTCTCTGCAAAATTTCGTCCAAATCCGTACAGTCGTTTTGGCGTGAAAGAGTAAAAAACATCCATACATCCATACTTACAAACTTTCGCATTTATAATATTAGTAGGATTAGGTGGGTAGGTACTTATTCCGTGTCAATTTTATATTACAAAAAAAAAATACGAGACTTATTTTCTGAAATACGAGTACATTACTGAGAATTACTTTAAAGGATGTGACGAAAACCTTATTTGATCCAGTTTCTTATTTGTTGGTATCGACATATTTCTTAGAAATACCAACATATTCCAGTTCCTAATCCGCCTACATGTACTAAAGTTGTTTGATCACAGTTTCTCCATTTCTTTAGATAAATACATCTGCTAAGAAAATATTTATGTTAATAATAAATATCCAACTTCGTCAAACAACCCGAAAGTGTGTTTTTGTTATTTTTGCACATACATTTATGTATTAGTCTTAAAGATATTTTCTTAGTGTTTTGAAGAACAAAAAACTTGGTGTTTCTTTTTTCCTAGTTTTGGACAATGCTTACTTTGGTTCTACAATTCCGCCAATGTTTTTGCTAGACAAACGCTATGGTTTGTGGGTGTTTTTTTCCGAGTTTCAAGGTTTGAGGTTCTTTTAATTTTATTTTGATGTATCCCATTTAAGAAACGTCATATAAATACATGTAAAAATCACTTCAAGTTAGACATTATAAAACATATGACATCCGGGTATTTATCGCGAATTTACCTTTAATTTTATCCCGACGTTTCGACCGGATTGCACCAGCCGTGGTCGCGGGGAGACTGAAGTATTGGAGGTACCGCGACAGCAAAGTGAAGGCGTTTTTTCAACTACCCTCACTCATCTTCATAAATGTTAATTAGGGCCGGTTCACACTAGGACAGCACACTACACTAACAGTGTCCGTATATTGAGGCGATTTCACTTGACGAGTACACTTAGTGATCACTGGATTCCACGCTGAAGAGAGTTTGAAGCCGTCTTCGAAATTGAAATTAGGGTACTTCTTGATCTCAATCGCTTCCCGAACCATTCTCTTATAATAGTGCTTCTCATGGGCAAGGATTTTTTTTTTTTTTTTTTTTTTATAATGTGTTCTGATCGTGAAAGTTTAAAAAAGACAATCACTTCAAGTTAGCTCCACCAGATCTTTTGACTTTTTTAACACGTTGAACGCCGCTTTAATTTTTCAGTCTTTCTGTTTGGGCCGTGGGGGACACCGTATGGTCGACATACAATAGTTCCGTTGGGGCCGCGGGGGACAACATATGACCGCGAGTCAGAGGCGGTTTTAAGCGTCTCTATTAGGCCGTCGGGCACAGATATGAAGCTAATATGTATTTGACGTGACCCCCACGGCCCTGCAGACAAATATATTGTATTTGGTTTTTAGTAAAAAATATGACTTAGAAAAATATGACAAATCATTTCGGGACACGGCTTGTTTGAAAGTTCTAAAGGAAAAAGTATGTATGATAATGTGTTATTTTCTATTTTTCCATAAAATTACTATTTAAAATGTGTTGTAAAATACTGTGTACTGTTACCATTTACGGAAGTAGTTAAAATCTGGTTAAAGTGGTACTACATATCTGTTAGGGTTTAATAATTAAACCCTAACAGCTATGTAGTACCACAAAAATTAAACTTTAATTTTTCGGGGATAGTTTGATGAATTAAACTACATGTTTGTAAATCAGAAATATAATAATTATTTATTACAGTTTTTAAATAAAACAAAATTAAATCTGACCTAGTGAGATCAATATCAACGTTACTACACCTATTATTTAATGAATTTTATGGAAACAATCAAAACAAAGAAATGGTTTGTTAGGGCAGGTTTCACAAAAAGTTACAACTTTTTTCGTCATGTTTTTTTGTCTTGTTTGTTCGTGCTGGACATGAGCGGGGATGACCGACACCCCGACCCCCGCGGCCCCCGCCAACGAACAACGCGATTTATTTCCGCGTGGGCCATGGGGGGCCACTGTTGAGTGACAGTAGTATTTTGGTAAAATAAAGTCACTAATTACTTTTCTTCGATTTATTTCATGTGATTTGGCACATTTTCTAGCCCCTAAAGCAATAAAAACATAAACGTAAAATTTAACAATCGGGCATTTTTGACCTGGCTCCTTTTACTAAATAAGTGAGGCCCATATGTTGTCCCCCACGGCGTTTAACGTGTTAATATGTTTGTCTAACCAATCCTATTATTGGCCATCTTTCCGTCATTGATCAAACTCTACTTACCATGAACTACAAAAGACTGATTGTAGAAACAACAGAAAAAAAAAATACCTTCAACGCATCCAGCAAAGTGTCCTACCCGTCATAATAAATAAAGTAAAATAAATTCATTTATTTTCAGGTAAATAACATCCATTGCCAAATAAAAATTAACATCAAGTAAAGCCAACTAACATCACAATAAGATAATAAAATAAAATCTAAACAATCAACTAGAATCAAATTAAATCAAAAACATATTCAATCAAATACATTTAAATAAAATCCATAATCTAAGTCAATATAAATTAGAATTAAATTAAAACTTAAAAAAAATTCAATCCAAAATCTTAAGTCAAACAATTACTAAATTAATAAATAGAACCAAGCAAATTAAATAAAACCAAAATAAAACGAAGTCAAAATAAATACATAATTAATACCTTCTCTCCGACACTGGCACAGCAACATGTCTGCTGGAACAATGCCGGATGAAGGGGCAGTCCAGTCTTCCTGCAACCATCGCCAGTACAATGAGGAAACCGGCATGCCTGAGAGATATTTCTCGACAGCATCGGCATGTACAACCAAGGGCCTCTGGCCCATGGGCGGCATAAAAACTCTGCCATCGAAAATGTAAACAGATTCTTCAATACACTTCTACGAAAACTGATTCTTTTCGTACTATGATTAGGTTCAAAATGCCGTGTATTTCACACACGTACGTTTTTTTAAAAATTTCCACACGTGTGGGGAAAGTAAAATTGCCAGAGATAACCTATACTTAGTCCAAATTTGTTCAATGCATTATTCAAATTAGTTCTCGGCTCAAAAACACACTCGCCTGCGGCTCGTGTGTTAATTCCCCCCCTCTGACTACAATAACAAACTTTCTTCACTTGTATCAAAATGTACTATTAAAAAGACTCCAACTTCAGTCTTTTTACAATAACATTTCTATCTGAGCCACTCTTGAACGCCCATTGAAGTCAAGAACCATATTTTACCATAACCAGCTGTAATTAAACGGTCGAATAAACGGCTGTTTGTTTCTACTCAGTAAGCAATTCACTTCAGCAACATTTGCACGCAACAAATTTCAGTAACTGGGAAATCATTTCCTTTGTCTGCCTGTGCTAGTCCGGGAGCCAGCGGTGAATTTGAAAATGTTATGGTAGGAAACGTTTTCTTGTCGCTTGCAAGTGTTTCGTTGGAGGTTTTGCTTTCTTGTAATGAAGAATTTTTTACTGTAATGCCGTTATTTTATTGAGTGAAGTACTTACCTATGCATAAATATTTGTCCTGCATAAAATATTTTTATTTGTTTTGTAAAAACAAATTACATACAAACAAAAAACCGGCCAAGAGCGTGTCGGGCCACGCTCACTGTAGGGTTCCGTAGCTTCCCAGACCATTAAAAATACCAACATTTTTCGTCAGCAAAAATAACTTTGTTTTTCATAGTATTTGTATGAAAAACAAAGTTATCATTTGCGTTTTTTTGAAAAAGTGCTATATAACTCAAAAACTATTCAACTCATCAAGTTGAAAATAATTTTCCTAGAAAGTTCATATAAAGGTCTACTTCTGTGATTTTTTTCATATTTTTTAAACTTATGGTTCAAAAGTTAGAGGGGGGGGGGACACATTGTTTTTGACTTTCGGAGCGATTATTTCCTAAAATATTAATATTATCAAAAAATGATTTTAGAAAACCCCTATTCATTTTTATTTAAATACCTATCCAACAATATATCACACGTCAGGGTCAAAATTAAAAAAAAAATCGCTCCCCACTTTACGTCTGGGGGAGGTACCCTAATAAAAATGTTTTTTAAAATTTTTATTTTTGCACTTTGTCGGCATGATTGATATACATATTGGTACCAAATTTCAGCTTTCTGGTGCTAACGGTCACTGAGATTATCCGCGGACAGACAGACAGACAGACAGACAGACAGACAGACAGACATGGCGAAACTATAAGGGTTCCGTTTTTTGCCATTTGGCTACGGAACCCTAAAAAATAAGACAGATGGAAAATTTCAAAATGTTTTGAATTGGTATAAGCTACCTAAAACCTTATGTCAATCTTGTCAGAAGTTGTTGTGGAAATACAAAACACTATTAAAGTGTTTGCTATTTCTTTAGGCCCACTAGTTTTAGTGAAAGCATTTGTAAACTATCAATACATTTTAAGAAAAAGATTGATAGACGATTGTTTTATGTTCCATGAATAAAAAACTTCACATAACTAAATCCGTCCTACCTACACGATACTATCTTATTCAATTGCGATCAGTTAATAAAGCAACGTGTTGAAAAAAAAGATAAAGCCATACATTCACTCCAGTGCAGATAGACAAACATGAATGACGAATAAATATTGTTTTGTTTCTCCTGGTTCTTTCCTTAAGAGCTAACAAATGTCAAGAAATCTTTTAGAAGCAAAATGCCACAATACCAAACACGCAATGCTCCGAAAATGTGATCGATACTGTTTCAGTTCCAGTTAGCTCCCGACCTACAAGTTACAAAAGACTTACTCCGCGCAACAATTACAGAGTAGCAAATATTAGTTGAGCCAGTGTGCTACTCAAATCAACTGTTCACAATGAGGAACTGCTAAGCTATGGCGTTTCTGGTTATTTTTCCTACAGTAACATCTTGTTACGTAACGCCTTTCATCTTTCAACTGCTGGGAGACCAAACGGCTGGCTAGCTGATTTATTTTTACCTCAATATTCTGCTATAAAATATTCCCTGGCTTCTGTTTGATGCATTGCTTTGATACGCCAGCTGCTTGTAGTAACTAAATAGAGGAATCAAGGAATACCTATGATTACAATGAAATATAATGACTATGGCCCTCGAAACTGTTGGTCAAGTCGACGCCAGAAACGCCTGATGCAACGCTCTCTCTTTCTTGTCAACTGTAATCAACAAAAGCCCATTTTTACATGTATATTATATAAAAACTACAAATAGAACTAAAAATAATAATACAAAATTATGACTTACGAACTACTTACTATTAGTAAGTACCAAATAATTTT
The DNA here is from genome assembly GCA_950022955.1 of Xestia ashworthii. Classification (NCBI taxonomy): domain Eukaryota; kingdom Metazoa; phylum Arthropoda; class Insecta; order Lepidoptera; family Noctuidae; genus Xestia; species Xestia ashworthii. The sequence goes on from OX465573.1 coordinate 7,937,709, forward strand.
ATAGAACGACGACAATATGACACTAAGCGTCAAAGTATCTAGTCTTCCGCATCGCTGTCACCCGGGAACGTGCCCAGAAAGCATTGCCACGTTGAATGGCAATGCTAATTCTTTGGTCAAAGAAAGAGCTAGCGCTCTGATCACACTTTTTACAATATATTAAGTAAATGCCAACACTACAACTACCGGATCAAGGAACCACCATCAAAGTCTCCTAATGAAAATATTAAACGACTCGTCCCACATGCCCACATCACATCGTCGTGACGTCAAGACGTTCACGTCACGTACCATAAGTATACGGCTCGAAGGACCAATAACTTCAATCGAATATTAATTTTGGAGAAGTCAAGGGCCCCCACAATATGGAAACAAAGGGGTCCATTCATCGCCCTTTGTCCCAACCACTTTGAGGACCCCAAAGTAAACCTTTTTGAAGATTTCTTTTGCCTTTGACAGGGAGTTTCGCAGTACCTCACTTTACTTTAATAGTGATTGTGGGTTCGCTGTTTTAGTTACGCTACTTGTTTCTGACTGTGGTTACAGTAGTAATGAAAGGAGCTTAAAATACATACGTATTTTCTATACATTTGTAAAGTTATTTTTAGAAACCACACAGGTCTAGCTCGAAAGGTCAGATAAAGCTTTTCTATGAATCTATGTACGACGTGTTACAAGTATCCTGGTTCACAGTTTTGGGATAGAGCCTGCAACTTGGATTTTTTCGTAGTTTTAGAACTACCAAGGCACATCGGTCGATGATGCTTAGACTTTAGTGGAACCCCCACTAAACTCTAAGCATCATCGACCGATGTTGCTTAGAGTTAAGTTAGGAAATTATGGTGGGACAAGCTGCAAACTCCTACCAGAAGGACTGGCCCGCACTACAAAAGATAGAATTGTGTCGAAGAGGGAGAGGAAGGCATTTGCCCTGCAGTCAAGTGGGATAACCACATGACAAATTGTATTACAAGCCGGTTACATTAGGGTTACAAGTTTTTATCTCGTCCTATAAAAGTTTGGAAGGGACACCAATGCACAAACGCTTACCACGTATTCAGTAAATACGTCATTTTAAACCCCAGCATACAATTTTTCATCGGATTTTTTTTAATCTGCTTTTCCGCACAATGTTGGTTGAGGAGGAACATAGTTGCAACTGCCACCACTCCTGACAGACCGGTGCACGGTGGGGGCAGATCGGAATAAATTAACCCTGAGCAATCTTTAGATAAACTATCCCCAAACTATAGCCAGTAGAGGTTAAGAAATTACTCACAAAACAAAATCATCAACGTTAAGACGACCCTTCACTTACCGTTACCTTCAGCCACCACTCAAATTACGAAGGTAAATAAACTGTAAGTACATTATATGTCCCTGTCATACCTAAATCAGGTAAGAACAATATTTGGAAACGGAATAATTTAGTACTTGTCGCTCATATTATGTACTGTAATAGTGACTGATAAGGACTAGTCAGACATCATGTGACAGTAGACGTCACAGTTTTCTAGGACAACGATAGATAATTTAATCGCTAAGTAATGAACTAATGATATAAGCTGGAAATTAGGGCTTTATAAAACATATTTTAGAACGTATCCTCTACTATAATATGGAACTCATCCAACGGCAGGCGGTTCTCTTAACAATGTATGAACTGCCGATACCAACTGCTGTCATACCGAAGCATGATAAATAAAATAAATAAATAAATATCGCTGGACATTACACACAGCGCCATCTAGTGCCACACTAAGCAAGGCTTGTGTCGTGATCACCAGACAGTTGATATACTACATAATATACTTTTTGTTTGTACTCGTAAATACATTCTTATTATACAAATAAACATCCATGACTCGGAAACAAATGTACTTGCTCATCACACAAACATTTGCTCCTTCCGGGATTCGAACCCGAGACCCTAGGAACGGCGCCATTCGGGTCGATGGAGGCTTTTTCTTTGTAAGACAATTTTAGACTTTTGTACCTTCACCCAAAAGTACACACATCAAAAGTGTCTAGGGATCAACATATATTTTTGCAATAACTTTTCTCCTGATTCATATTAATTGAAATTTTCTATAAGGATTCATCAAATAAAGTGTTTTCGTTTGTCACAGTAACGATAAACCAAGTCACCTTTGCATTAATAAAGAAATTTGCCATTTTCCTAATAAAGGGATTTTTGACATTTGAACCACTAACATTAAAGTTCGAAAAAAAGACTAAAATAACAGTTTTCTTTAAAATTTTATTGGGTAACTTAAACAATTAATAATCCGTGTTTCTACCGCGAACACTAACAACACAAGAACATCGGTTTGGCATACTCAAAATGAGTTCATCCAAATCACGCTGTGAAATGGCCGCCCATGTTCGTTGCAACAACAAAAAAAGGTCTTCTTGCGACTGGATACCCTCCATATTCGGCAGAGCTCTTCTCTGTAGCATATCCCATGCATGCTCAATCGGGTTCAAGTCTGGCGACTGAGCAGGCCAGGGCAGGACATTGATGTTAGCTGCGGCGAGAGTCTGTCTTACAACTCTTGCGGTGTGCGGTCGTGCATTATCATGCATTAACTGAAATAAGGGACCGATTTGCACTTGTAGAGGAACGATGACGTCTGATACAATCGTCTCAGCATAAATTTGAGCGTTGAGGTTGCCTCTGATCCAAATCAACTCAGTTCTTCCGCCGATCCAAATACCCGCCCATACCATGATGGTTCCACCACTATAAGGATGGACTTCCTGGCAGGATTTTAATCGCTGTTGGCGTCCAGGGGTTCTCCAGTGTCGTATACGTCTTGTATCCGGTCTCATTCCAAAACGAGACTCATCAGAAAACACACAAAACCACATCTCAATCTCAAGAAATCCGCATAAAAATGCTTGATCCCTAGACACTTTTGATGTGTGTATGTTACTAATATGGTTTACGTTGCATATCTGTATTGAAGATTTTAATAATTTCATCAAGATGAATCAATTAAATATCAATACTACCTTTAGATTTAGGTTTTTGATTTACATGAACATGATATCCTAATTTTATTCACCAAGTTTCCTATAATTAATAGTACTTATATCCTTGTCCCTATAAGTAAGTAACTGCCATCTTTCTGCTCTCTCATACATTATATGTTTTTTTTTTTGGGACGAGCCCGCCACACTATTTCCCAAACCACTGTAACTCCTGAAAGCCAGAATCAACAGTGGTGACCACCAGGAAAGCACCGAGACAATGAAGCTGTTGCATTATATGTTGTTGATTATCTTTAATTGAAAACCCAAGAGATCGGAACTACGAGTACACAATGTCAAAAACAAATTTCTAAAAAGTAATCACTCTCCCAACTCAATTATCGACAACAACCAATATTGAAATTCTATCCCCGATGACCTAAATAATAAAACAAATTCTCTAGAAGCAAAATAAACAAACTATGAAGTATAAAACAGTAAAATTCGAGTTCGAACAAAAACACGGATCAAATTGTTGGTAAACAGTTTGTTGAAAGTTTGAAATAACGGTGGCCCGAGGATGGTGCCCTGTAAAACTATGATATTTGTTGCACTATATAATAGAATCCCACATTTGGGAATGAGTGGAAAATAGGGGTGAAAATTTCTTGTGTTTTAAATATTAATGTTGGTCCATCGACTGTTTGAAGTTGACGATATAACTTCATGTTAAGTGTGTATCGAGTCTATCGATTTCTTTAGCTAGGTTGGTATCTATAAACGAAATCTGATCTAGATATTATTATTGTTATCTTTAGAGTTTAATCTCAAATAGTTGTCTAGTAAAATAACGTTTGTTATAGGCATAATAAAGGGTGTAAAACACCTCTTCACGAAGCCGATAGGCACTTATTCTCCACAACATTGCGATATTTTTTTTTGTTTCACACCATACCTGGGAACCTTCTAGTAATGGAGATATGGGGGGTCAAAGTTACTACTTTTTGAAAAGTTTTTTTTTAATTACAAGTTTTTTTAGTAAGATTTTGACTTTTAATACCTCCACCACCCCCATACTATTCAATCCATCCATGAGCACAATGTTTTAAGTGCGTTAAATTTAGTTCTACCACAAAACATGATTTATAACCTCAAAAAAAAAAAGTTGTTTCCCAGCAATGATTTTTGCGTAAAGTTACTTAGTTTGATTTACAGAATGCTTGGTTAACGGCTTTGTGATGAGGTGGTTTACACCCTGTATAGTTTCTAAGAGACTAAGGACTTGGATATTGCGTCGCTTTCAATCTGTGACTGTCTACTAAGAGAAGCTTATAAGGATTCTAACTGACGTTGACAAGTAACGTGCAGCTGACAATTCTTTAATTGCAATGATAATTGACTTGCCATATCTGCTGTCTTCCTTTATCCCAAACGGTGATCAAACGGATTTAGAGAAGACGTCCAAGGCAGTACATATGGATATTACTAGTAGTGACATTTAACGAAATAAATCTACTCGAAGACTACTTGCAAGGCTCTATTACCATTTGACAATAAGTTGTTATTAATCTGTACAAAGATGTTAAATAAAACCAAAGAAAACAAAAAATAAAGAGTAATAAATGGCAGAATAAATATTTGATTATAGATATTAATTATATTAGATCATGCATGACTTCATCTAAACACTGGTGGACATCGGACAACTTCGTGTAGAAGCAAAAATGAACAAACAGTTCTTAACTGTTTCATTCAACTTGTCCATTAGCTATTAATTCTCTTGACGAATAGTTATTAATTCTCTTGCCCAATAGTTATTGACTACAGAATTACGTTCCCCATGCAGTCTTAATACACCAATTCATAACCAACCAACACATTATTTCATTATTTTATTTCAATACGTTACAGTTTATTTCAACAAACTTATTTCCTTTTTTGCTAGCCCTATGTCACTACCCCAAGTGTCCATGTAGCGGTCGTTTTTCGAGCAGTATCCGGGGAATAATGTGCACGGGGTGGTGCTAACAGGCGAATAGCCCACTCGTAATGACACGGAAACGGAAAAAGAGCCTTAATCCTTTATTGTCACTGCTTTCCACTTGAGTTTCTTGCACTTCATCCAAAATAAAGACAAAAATAACCTTTCTACAACAACGTTTGTGATGTATAAGTTTTTAAATAGAATTCCAATCAAGCCTGAGACATGAGACATAAAGGGTGTAAAACACCTCTTCACGAAGCCGAAAGGCACTTGTTCTCCCCATCATTGAGATAATTTTTTTGTTCTACACCATACCTGGGAACCTTCTAGTTACGGAGATATGGGGGGTCAAAGTTACAACTTATTGACACGTTTTTTTTTAATACAAGTTTTTTTGTAAGATTTTAACTTTTAACACCTCCACGACCCCCGTACTATTCAATCCATCCATCAGCACAATGTTTTAAGTGCGTTACATTGAGTTCTACTACAAAACATGATTTATAACCTCAAAAAAAAAAAGTTGTTTCCAGCAATATTTTTTGCGTAAAGTTACTTAGTTTGATGTACAGACTGCTTGGTTAACGGCTTTGTGATGAGGTTGTTTACACCCTGTATTTCTCGACAGTATGTATAGCCAAGTCAGAGGTCCATATTTAAGCGGCATAAAAACTCTGACACCAGGTAAGTCACAAACCTAGAAGGAGGGAGTCTGGCCTTGAAATAATCAAAGAAAATACAAAAGAAAAAGGGGCATTTAATGACATTTCTCAGTATTGTTACTTTTAATTTTCACCAAACATATTTGCATATCTGACAGACTTCCATGATTTAGATTTAAAAACTTTCCATACTTCTTTTTCATCTCCCGCTCTCGAAACTTTTCGTTTCACGTTAATCAATTCGAATGACAATTACATTTCCTAAGACAAATTAAAAGGGAAACAACTTTCGTCATCTCTAGACGTAACCATTGATGAAAAAAAATGTTAAATATCCGAATTTTTATTTCGAAATGAAAAGACGCCAAGGGTCTGTTTGTTCGAAGTTTAAAATTTAACATGGAGACCTTTCAGTGGATACGTGGGAACATACAACTGTTCAAATTACTCTGGCTACCAAGCTTGAGGAAAAATATCCGGGTCGGCGTTCGTTCGGTGAAAAATACCTTTCAAACTGTATTGTTATGTTAGGGGTAATCTGAAAATGACACGCTTGTAAGCGTTGTTATTCCGATATTTTGTTGGTCGCTATGTAATAGAAAAAATGGTGTAGTTTGTGTTGTATTTAGTCAAGTAATGTTTGTCTTTTTTAAACTTTCACGATCAGAACACATTATATAACATATAAAAACGGGTATTCAAGTAATGTTGTTGTGGTTTTTATTTAAACTGCTTCTTCAAATAATTTATTTACCAAAAAACAATACTGAATTTTTCATCACATCCCTGTATATTTTCAGAAATCTTTCATGTAAATATTTACTTCTGTTTCTACGAGTATATTAAGATTTTTTGGTATAAGTTTTCACTCAGAACTCGCGAATTTACTAATATGAAACTAACTAGCAATAGCTTTAAGTGTGTAATATGGCAACGCATAGGTACACGCGTAATATAAGTGACACTTATCATAAATCTATCTTGATGTATGTATGTATAATAAACACTGGTCCTAAGATCCAACCTTGCGGGGCACCATCAACATGTTTATATGTTTCATAGATATTTTATTAATTTTAGCAAATATTAAAGAGAATAATGTTTTCTAACCATACGACACGGGTCTACAAAGCGTACAGCATTAAACAATACATAAATAACAACAAAACAATAACACTACACTATAAAATGCTTCTGAAGGAGTACTAGACTCACTTTCAAATAGCCGTCAACGTGTTAACTTAGTTGTTTTACGTATTTGATTTCGTTTTCCATTACTTTGTTATACGTGCCTATTTTATTTCAACACAACTTAGATGCATAGGCCTTAGGATTGACTTAGATCACTACTTTACCACACCAGGCTGTTTCAACTTTATGTTTCACTCGACACTAGCTTCTTTTTAGTGTACTCCTGACCACACACCGTACAAATGCCCGCAGTTACCTCAACTCTTGGCTTCCAACACCTTCGGCCTTCGGTGATCGGTCTTTTGACAGTCTTTCGGGGCGGCACACACAACCCTAGTCACTTCTACCTGGTTTCTTGAGTACTCTCAAGGGAGTGAACTCCCTTGAGGGTGTTCGTAGTGCGGTGGGTGAGCGAGCAGAGGTGGTGGTGGTAGTGTTTGTTGGTAACGTGGTTGTGGGGCAGCGGCGGCGTGGGGCGAATGCCCGCCGGCGGTTCGCGCGCTGTTCGAAGCGCCCCGCAGGCCCACGGCGCGCGCGCCGGCGCTCACACGCTACGCTGCTCCCGACGGTACCATCCTGCTGCTCACCGAGAACGGCACGCGGCTGATGACCCGTGCCGCCGCCGCCAGCCTCCTGCGCGCCGCCCTCCTCTCCCCGCGCCCCCCTCGGCCCCGCCACGGTGAGCCGCCGCCGCACCCTCTGTTCATCTTCTCTCTTTCTATGTGTCTGTCGGATTCCGTCGCCTCTCGCACTGCACGCTTCGCACTACGCTTCGTAAGGTAGGAGCGTGGCTATACGTGCCAACCATAACATCTACCAAAATAACAATTGCTGCCGATACACTCTAGCAAAGATTTTAAACTTTTTAAATCATACTACACGGAACCTCACATTTTAGAAAGATTCAAACGAACGTCTCAGCTTTCTTTTTAAAAAGACACGGCTTTAACAATTTTAAACACTAGAATTTTCCTGAAAATTTGAACTTAGTGAAGGCTGACCCAATTTAATAATAAGATTTTGAATAGAATTTCAATTAGCTACATAGTGACTGCGGAGTTAGCTTAAGTCTCCTTAACGATTTTAATAAATATTTAACGAACATCCGCTCCTACTTTATGCCTGCATGCTTTTTAGATTGTTGCTCTCCTTTTCCTTTTAACACCATTTTAGACTTTCATTCGTGACATCGTTGTACTCGTACTGAAAGTCTATTTTGGTATCTCTTGAAATGGGCATGTCTGCATGTTTTCTTTCTGCATCTCCTATTTTTCTACGATCTCTATGGTTACTGCGCGGCATAGACTGGCTTTAATAAATAGTTCGAGCGGGACTGCCAACCGGGGAGGCTTTGCTAATCTCATTTCTTTACCGGGACATTTTCTAAATCGTTAAAATTTTAATTTTGCCCGTTTAATGTCGTAACGTTTATTGTATTGGATTGATCATTTTATATTTACCGTCAGTAGGGTCAGTTTTTTTATTAATATCGATGTCCGTCGATCGACCGGCGCGATCACCTCTGATGTTCTGATTTCGGAGTCCCGTCGCGCTATGGCTCGATCGTCGAGCTTGCCTCAGCTAAGCGATTCGATGGATGACATTCCAGTAAAGCTGATGTCGGATGGAAGGATCGCGAATCGAAACGGGACCGGTGTGACTTCGTGGATCGGCGGTATGTCAATAACACATGATGGGAACCTGATTGCTCCGGACAAAATTATGACGCACATCCACCGTTATGCGAGCCCGCACTACAACCCGCACGGGCACCATTACCACCGCTGGAACCATGAGCCCGGGGGGAGCGAGGATCCCCTGTACGCGACCAAGACTGTCTACGGACCAGGATACATCGATGAAAACCGTACGTATGGCGTTGGTATTCTCAATGCGTTCACTAATCTTTTCCTGTTTGCGATAACATAAACTATCTATTTGATCAGTAAATATTTTAGAAGCAATGCAGAGACGTTATAAAAGGCACAAACAGATTAGTAGACGCAACCAAAACTATAGGTGGTACAAATGAAAAAAAAAGAAACACATATTTCTGACAGACAGTACCTACAACTAACCATAGATATCGTAAGTCACATCACTTCGAGCTTCAAAACTGTACAAAACTAGACGGTTTTAGGAAACCATTGAGACATGGGTGATCTGATTCATTTCTATAGCACCTACATGTTACTATTCTGAGTGCTCTCTTACCCCTTTATTATTTCGTCCCCCGTAATCCGAGCACTTTAGTTTAGATCCTCCACAATTTTATAGTAAACGATAGTTTATCTAAAAAGACACGAAGTAAAGCTTTGCGTAGAGATTATGACTAGAAGGGAAATAGAGCTTTAGAGCCCTCGTGCTTCCTACCCTGATCCGAAAAATTGTAGAGAATTTAGTTGTAAAGAAGCGATTTAGCGAAGACGCTTAGATACGACAATCTCCGCGAAGCTTTGCAAATTGCGCCCAAAATTCATCTACCACGGACGTAACCCTGCCCTCATCTGTCGGGTATAGCACGGATATATTCGAAAATAACTGTTATTTACCTATAGACGTACACGGTGATCCACTATGCATGTACCCATTAAATATTCTATTCATATTTAACTTTGAACCGGCACAGATATCTCATGGAGTTTTTGCCTCACAACGAGTTCCGTAATTTGAAAGCATGTCCGATTTATTGCGATTACCGCTTGTATTTACCGTACGTTTTTCATACAGATTATCGATTTCATTGGCAACTCATCGTGTTTTATTCACGACACGTATTTTTTCTGTCGATTTCTCACACATATGTTCCATATTATTATTATTACTATGAATTTTTATCCACAACGTGTAAATTATATTTATATAAGCATGAGCATATTACTCACACTCCGATATGACGTTTTTGTTATTTTTTGTTGTATTAATAATTTATTAATTTGTTTATTTTTTACTATCTATTTATTTATTTAACACTGAATATTTCTTTTTAATGAGCAGCGTATTTGAAGCACTGTTTACTTTAAACGTTTCATAATATAGATGTATAGGAACACCAATTTTAAAGTAGTTAATTACCAACGTGGTTTTGATTTCACTAAAACTAATTTCAACTAATTCTGTGTAAGCTAAATAATCTGATATATTAATAACATAATTGGAGCACAAATTATAACTGCGAGAAACTAAATCCGGCTTAAAACGCGAACTAATAATGGTAATGAATGATATGTTTCTAAAATTGATTGGCACTTCCAAAACGGTAACGTTCATCAAAAAGCATAAACTTTCCAAATTAACCCAAAATCCTATTTAAATAAAGTTCGAAAACCCTAAACAATTTTGTTTTCAGTCTCTTTGGAAGCAAAAGTTGATTCACAAAGTAATTACTCAGGTTTCAGGAATGATTGGCACATTTTACGTGAAGGGGATATCGATGGCCTAGTTTATGAAATGTCTTTACCTTTCGGTCTAACTGTATAACGATTTCATAATCCTTTTTATCTACGGTATAAAATAGAACTTGTTTAAGCAATTCCTTATCAGCAGCTTAAAATAGAACTTTACCAGGATTATCACTAACATCATGTTCAACACCAACATTACCAACATTTCTGACACCACATCCAACTAACACATGACAACAACCAACAGAGAGGATTGGCAAAGAGAACGGTAAATCAGGTGATGAGAAGGTGGCCCTGCAGTCGACGTGCCACGTGGCCCTGGACGCCTGCATCAAGGACAGCGAGTGTGTGACGTCACTGACTCCGGTGCTGCAGAAGTGCCATGTCAGCGACTGTGACAGGGAGGGGTGCATGGCAGCGCTCAGAGGGTTCTATAGGAAGAGTGGGGTGCATTGGAACACGGAGATTGCCTTCTGTCTTTGCAAGTGAGTTGTAATTTTATTTTATTTACTTACGACGTTGATTATGATGAATAGGTCTCGAGTTCGAACTCAAGACACGCACCTCTGATTATTCGGATTCATTAACGTATTGTATAATTATCACTTACTGTACAAATGATTGAAACATCGCACCGCAAACTTTCGTCCTTCTTTCACTTTGATCAAATTCTTCTTCTGTTGTCCTCTCGACACTACCGGTCATAATAATTATCAATATGACACCTTCATGTGGATACTTTTGTTTTTTCTTTTTCAGATTTTTCGTCAATAATTCTTTTTAATCTTTTTCAACAAAATCTTCAATTTTCCTTTCACTACTGTCGCGGTCATCAATGTATTGCTTTGCTTCTCCAAAAAATTCATCATCAGAATAATCATCTTCATCGACTGCTTCGCTTTTTCCCAACCATGTTGGTGTCGACTTCCAGTCTTATTATGCATCATCAGAATACTTTTACTGATACGTTTTCTCTTACCAGGAAAACTGAAAACCGCGAGGACTCATGCATGAATGCTCAGGAGCGTCTCCATCCGTCGTGTGCGCAGCGCCCAGCGGTTGGCTCTCCTCTCCCCGCCTGCCACACTCTTGCGCACGCCTGCAGGGAAGAACCGGAGTGCAGGTTAGTATTACTTTATCGTCTGAAGGTCAACGTTCGTGATTAACATCGCCTTAACCTGATCCATTCTATAAAAGAATCAATGCACACTTTTATGCATCATTACGGCAACTGGTCGGGTCGGGATCAGCTCGTAAATTTTGAGGAGAAGGATGGGTTCTGGACAGAAGCTCATGATGTTTCTAATTACTTTGTAACATGACAAGTATGGGGTAAAAAATAACTAGTCTGACTCAAAAATAAATACCGAAGTAGACTGTTACGTATACAAAAGTATTTTTTAGTCCGGACGCGCTAAAGGCGTGATACAGACTGCAGTATATTTGATTGTAGACGGACAAACAAAGTTTATAAAATTAGTTATTTAACATACAATTCCTTTATTTATTTAACATACACATTTTTTATATTTTACATTTTTTTCGTTTGCGTGAAGTTTTAATATCACAACGCATCGCCTACTCATTGCCTCCTTATTGCTGCTCCGCTCCTATTGGTCATAGCGTGATGTTATTCCTCGATAAATGGACTATCCAACGCAAAAAGAATTTTTCAATTCGAGCTGGTAGTTCCGGAGATTAGCGCGTTCAACCAAACAAACAAACTCTTCTGCTTTATAATATTAGTATAGATACTCGTAGTATAGATTTGGTCTCATACAAAACTTTTGTATTGATGCCAGCTAATGAATAGATGACGTCATACGGATGAGAAAAAATTCTTTCGGCGCGGATAAGTGTGCGTCCACCTTTAATGCGTGGCCGCTATTTTGTGTATGAAACAAAATAAAACGACGGAAGTTAGGCAGACCTTAATTCAAAGCCCTTTCGATCTGTATTCGTAGATTTGGGAAAGTACACTTTTCCCAAAATCTATCGTATCACCCAGTACTAATTCTGTTGTGGAGGTCAGATAGGCAGTCGCTCCATGTGACTCATGTGAAATACTGGTATTCAGCTGCATTCGTTTAGATAGGAAACTGACCCCCAACATATTTGCGAAATTATTCAATTTATTTTTATTTTTATTCTTGCTGACATTTATAATTATTTGTAATTTTAAATTTTGCCGACATTTTGTACTATATTTTTTTAATTTGACAACATTGCTGACATTCTATTTCTATTTTAAGAGTTTTGATTCAATTTAAATTCATGTTATTTGATTTGTTAATTCTAATTGTTTTGATTTGATTTGTATTTATTGATTTTAATTTTTTTTTATTTAGGTAATTTAATTTAATTAAATTTGATAAACATTTTGTATGCCTACCGGCGGAACATAGTTAGTTTCTGAATTGTACGTATTTTTAACACCTATTTTTACTTGTGTTCACAAAATAAATAAATTTGATTTGATTTGAAAAGGCAGGAAACCTGTTTTACAGTTAGCGAAATTTACAAAAAAACCGATTATTATTATTAAAAGAAAACTTTTTTTTGCGTAGTTTGGTAGTGTGTAAAGAATCTTTAATCTTAAAGGAGATAAAGTTGCAATTTGAAAAACAGATATCTTTTTTAAGAAATTCCCCTCAACATAACACCCCATAAAGCCTTAAACAGGCATCCCACACACGCAGGAGATATAGTTTACGTAACATGGCGTCTGGATTAGTCCGGTCGTACTCATTCCATTTGCGGTGTCCCTGTGATTGGGACATCCGACTGTCTGCCTTTCCCACCAGTGATTGATGAAACCATTGATGGGAAAGATGGTCAGATAGTAGTAGTGGCTTAGTGTGAAACTGGGTTGATGGAGTAGGTAGGGCTTATAAAGGGTGTAAAACACCTTTTAACGAATCCGAAAGGCACTTGTTCTCACTGTCATTGCAATGTTTTTTTTCTACACCATACCTGGGAACCTTCTCGTTACGGAGATATTGGAGGTCAAAGTTACAACTTTTTGACAAGTCGTTAATGTAAGATTTTTACTTGAAACACCTTCACGACCCCGTGCTATTTAATCCATTCATCAGCACAGTGTTTTGAGTGCGTTACATTGAGTTCTACCACAAAACATGATTATTCACTCCAAAAAAAATCGTTACAGCAATAATTTTTGTTACTAAGTTACTAAATTTGAAGTACAGAATGCTTGGTTGACGGCTTTGTGATGAGTCCGTTTACGCCCTGTATGTGGCTATTGCCTCTTTCCGAACCATTATGGGCAACAACAGTACTTTCCCAGTTATTCTGCCCTGTGACATCACCATAGCTTCATTTTGTTCACCAACTTTTAAAAAGGGAAAGGTATGTGCACCGATTACTCCGTGATTACTGTGCAGATTTACGTGACACTTTTTTGTTTGATAGAAGCGCACACGGCACTTTCGGAAGTTGGTGGCAAAATAAAAAACAATAAAACAAACAAAGTCACTAATTAGTTAGTAGTTTTTTTTTTTGCAAATGTTACTGTTGTCTTTGTTTCGTCAATCCAAAAGTGCCTGTAATTGAACTACTTGATATAAATGCTTTGATTTTTATTGATTTTGATTAGCTGTGAGTCTGTGTGTCTGTGTGTATTCCAAATCGAACACAAAAAATCTAAAATGAAGTAGCCTATATCCTTCTCCGATTACCAGGCTAGCTATTTTTCTTTTATAATTATCGGTTGTTTAAGTGTAAAAAAAGAAACAGAAAGACAAAGTTATTTTAGCACTTTTAATATCCATAGATATTGCCATAATTAAATCAATTTCTAAATGTAATTTTCCTTAAAGAAAAAGATTTTCCAATAAACCAACAAAAATCCAATAAAATTCATGATAACACCAATCACCATCAAACAAGCACATTTTTATTATGAACTCATGGAAATACATTTAAATTTCAATGCGGGTACATTGTAATCAAACCTTACTAAATCTACCCCCAAATGTTTTCACTTTCCCCACGGCTGAGCCACTCAGCTCTGACAAGGCTCGCGTCAGTAAACCATCAGTAAACAGCGTCGGTATTGATCGCCGGCCTCTTTGGAGTGTTGATTATAATTTACGGGCCTTCGGTTTCAAGTAAGAAGATCCCAGTAATACTGTCAAAACGTAAGTTTGTAGGCATTTTGGAGTGCTCAATTGTGCAGTTCATGAATTTGGATGAGTTTTGAGAAGAATAGAGAAGATAGTTAAGTTACAAAAGAATGAGAAAAATGTCGTGAGGAAAGTTTTGAGTATGAATGTGGATGGGAATAAGAGTAAATGAAGACCAAAGAAACAACGTACGGACTGTGCGAAGAGTGATGAGGCTAGAAAGGAGCTGTCTGATAAAACGACGAGTAATAGATAACTATGGCAGACGAAGGGTCAACTTACACCGAGAGAGCGGCGAAGGGCAGCGAAGCGCGGAGTCCCGGGAGTCGCAAGGCTCCGTTTATGGAATTCGCCGGAATTCCCGCGGCGCCGCGGGCATCCGCGCGACTCGTTCGAGTTTCTCATGCGATAATAAGTAAAATAAATAAATATTGCTGGACATTAACACACAGCGCCATCTAGTGCCACACTAAGCAAGGCTTGTGTCGTGTACACCAGATAGTTGATATACTACATTATATTCTTTTTGTTTGTAAATACATACTTAATATACATATAAACATCCATGACTAGGATACAAATGTCCATGCTCATCACACAAACATTTGCTCCTACCGGGACTCGAACCCAGGACCCTAAAAACGTAAGGCAGCCTCGCTACCGCTACGCCATTCGGGTCGTCAATAAGTATAAGTATTATAGTAATGAAAATAAAGTTAAAATTCGTATGACACGAAAACTGCGCTAAGCTTCGCTGCGCTTCGACGCTCTTTTGGTGTGAGTTGAGCCGAAGACATGCTGCGCCGACCCCAAATGTACTGGGATAAGGTCAAGAGAATGATGAGTACAGTTAAGTAACAACATTTAAAATTTGTTATCATGAATAAAAAGTTTGCCGTAACCGGAAGGTTCCCAGATATATACTGTAAAAGTATAAAAATGATCACAATAAGAACAGTAATCGCCTTTTTACACCTGTTTTTTTTTTCTCAGTATCAACCTCAGAGACTGGATTTGGGCCCATTTGATGGCAATAGGCTCGCCCCCTATTAAATGGGACTTAAACATAACTGGCGAAATGTGGGTGTACTATTAGGTACACCTCTGCTTAATCCTTTGGGGATTACAGGCGTGATGTTATGTTATGTTATGTTATGTTATGTTATGTTATGTTATGTTATGTTATGTTATGTTATGTTTGTTATTTTAATATATTTAACAAGCACTTCAGCCGCGACTTCGTCCGCTAAAATGGTGATAACTCGGCTAATTTGCACGATATTAATATAATTTATAGCCTAACTTACTTGGTAAAGATGTAGCTTTCTAATGATGAAAGAATTATTTAAATCGGTTGAAGGATTTTTGAGTTAAATCGTAACAAACAAACTATATAATATTAGTGTAGATACGTTGTACTGTGTAGTTTCATTAGCATGCGAGTAAAACCACGCACAATAACCAGCAAACACGTGAATTTCGAGCTAAATAACGGACTTCAAAACTGAAAGTTGCGAACAATACCTATACCATTATGTAACCATGCCTTTCAACATCAAAATACTCCAATACCTAGTGCACAGGTGTGCTAGCAAACAAACGGGTCGTGCGCTCTGTTTCCACGAATTCTAGGATCAAAACGGATCTCATAACATTCGCTAACGATCGTGGGATCCCGAATTCTTGATTTCCTATGGAATGTGTGTGAATTGGGGATTTTGACAACATGTATTATGTTTTTTCCAGTTAAAAGAAGTCGGTTAAAAACTGGGCTTTTGTGGTTTTAAAAATGTTCATATTATGTTTTTTATTCAATTTAGAATATGGTTCAGGTACGGTATGATTCGATATTGTGTACTACAGAATAAAATAAAATATTCACTCGGCACACGGAAGAACAGAAGGCTAAACTATGTACCTATATCAAACACTATAGATTTTTGTAAACACTCATTCGGGTTCTCAACCTTTGGATCAAATTCAAAAATGACAGCGTCAGCGTGATCTTACTTCAAAATGGCGGCCCAAGTGATTACGTTCCAAGATGTCAGATGCGTTCCAGTACCACAATACATTAGACGACAGCTCTTCATACCGCCAAAATATAACCCGACCAAGTGAAATTGTTAGTTAGTGTCGTATAACACGTATGATAATTTGAGTTGATTGAATTTGGGAGTATTTCTTGTTGATTGAATTGTCGCTACGTATCTTGGTAGAAATTTTTTGTTTACAATAAAATAGCTTCTCGTGGCGCGGACTAGCAACATGATAAAAGAAAAGACAGAAATATAAGACAAGAATTATTAGACAACTACACAGTTTAAAAGTCTATCATTCTAAAGCACCGCTGTCCGCTGCGCCTATGTTATCATGATATCTCATGCGTTCATCGCTGCAGAAATTGTTTGTTAGGCTACGCCCCCTATAATAGGGTATAAATAGACCCATAGCGAAAGCACTGGTATTCCTCGTCACTACGATCATTATTTTGTTGTAGATCATACCTGGGAACCTCCTAGTTACAGAGATATTGAGTGTCAAAATTCCAACTATTTCACAAGTTTTTTTTTAAACACAAGTTATTAACGTTATAACTTTAAATAGGTACCTTCATGACCCGTGTACTACTCAATGTATCCTTCAGCACAATGTGTTGCATTGAGTTTTACCGTAAAATTAGATTTTTCACCCCAGAAAGAAAAGTAGTTTAAAACAGCAATAACTTTTGCGCAAAGTTACTCAGTTTGATTTACAGAATGCTTGGTTGGCCACTTCTTGAAGAGTCTATTTACAACCTGTATGTAAGCAAATCATGTTATGGTTACATATATTTAGTAACCGAATAATACTATTTCTGTTTAAAAAATAACACACGCAGTTACAATAAACTTCTAACAATGAACCATTCTTCCCAGGATCCGCCTTGAGAACTACGAGCAATGGTGCGCAGTAGACGCTGTCACCCAGGGTTGTGCCGGGTCCCCAGCAGCATGCAGAGCTGCCGTGGTGGCAGTGCTGGGCACCCAGCTGCGAGCTGCCTGTGCTTGCAGGGGCACCGACTTCGCTCAGCTGTACGACTGTCTGGGATGGCAGCGGCTGCTCTGGCTTAATCCTTGCGTTGGTGAGCTGAAATAACCCTTTTTGATCCAGTTTCCAATGCCTAAATATTCCTGACTAAAATTAATGAATTATTTTGTAGCTGTGAAGGTACGCTGGAAAAATTTGCCTTCTAGGGTGCCGTCACTCTACAGAAAAAACGGAACCTTTGTATGAGCACTTCGATGCCCGTCTGTATGTCCGTCCGACTATCTATCAAGACACTATTCCTCAGGAACGCGTGAGGGTATCAACTTGAAATTAATGTCCAATACTCAGATATACGGTTCTTTACGGTATTCGTAATTGCGTATTTAGCGCATTTGCGAGTAAATTCCCAAGTAGCATGGGACAAGGGCCGAAAGATGAAGCTGAAGATGACGCAAGTAAATCAAAATGTACATGGTACTTCCCGCTAAACTAGAATTATAAAATAGGCAAAAGGCAAGATTTTACCGCAAAATTAAAGAAAAATAAATTTCACTACTAACCCTCACGTATCGTAATATTCCAGTGGAATCCCAAAGCGACTACCACATGAAAACCTACGGTCCCCTGCTGACGACCACACCGTTCGACAACGGCATCCGGTACATCACAGTGGCCCCGGAGTCTCCCATCTACCACCGCACCACGACTCACCACCACAGGCATACCACGCAGCATGGCACCTCGCAGATTGAGACTGCTCCAGTAAGTTGTAGATTTGACTACTTTTGAATAATAAAACTAAACCGCAAATATTTACTATTAAAAGTTTTCAAATAAAGTTTTGTCACTACCCGGCGGGTCCTAAATCTTTGTCGCCTATGTTTTTTTTTTTCGGATGGGAAATTATCAAATGATGGATGGTCCATCCAGGTTCTTTCCTCGCCCTTTACGTTCCGGGCCCACGGTATCTCTTTCGAACAGTCCCGCAGCAAATCTTTGTCGCCTTGTTCGACTCGTTTTGGCCCCGACGCAGCGACGGTGTAATTGACATCACGATTCAATTTGGTGATAAGTATTCGGCCCAAGCCAATTCGCATCAATAAGTGTGACAACTTCCTCAAACCGAAATTTTGACATAAATATGAAAACCTACATCATTCATGATAGCCGTGTAAAGGAATGCTTTACCGCCTGACAAAAGAAAAAGTCTATAAATTAGTTAATAAACATCTAAGTTATTGCTCTTCGTTCTTCCATTTCCAGGAGAACCGCGAAGAGCTAAGCCCAATAACAACAATGTCAGAACAGACGGTAGGCCCGAACGAGGTGGCCCAGATCTCCGAACCCGTCATCGAGACCACCACGGAAACCACCACGGTTCCGACCACGACCACGACAACGACCACCACTACGACCACTACGACCACCACGACTACGACCACACCGAAGCCCACCACGACCCTGGAGCCCACGAAGTACTGCATCGTGAAGAAGCCGGAGAGTGATGATCAGGCGCAGTACATTAAGATGGGGGAGACACGACGGGTAAGTTTAAACTTTTACTTAAAAATACAGGGTGTAAACGGACCACGAAGCCGTTAATCAAGCATTCTTCTCACTCAAAACATTATGCTGATGGTTGCATTGAATAGAACGAGTATTGTAGAGGTATTTGAAGTAAAGCTATAATATTAAAAACTGGTAGGACAAAAAATATCGCAATGATGGAGAGAACCAGTGCCTTTCGGCTTTGTCACTTTTACACCCATTCCAATCAAAGCAGTGGACCTATTTATTTAAATTCATGTTACCCCCAAGTAATTCATGGGTTTATCACGATCGGACAACCGGTACTTTAAAGGTCCATGCTTCCATGGGTCCATCATTTCAGCATAAGAAACTACCCAAGATCTAGTCATATCAAAAACAGTATCGTAATAAAATATTCTACAACTATGTTCCAGCTCTACCGTTCAGCCGAACTGGCCGAGTGCACAGACCTGTGCGTTTGCGAGGCAACACTCCAGGTGTCCTGCAAGGTTGCCTGCGTGCCCAGGGCTCCCTGTTCCTCTCGCCTGGCCCACTACTCCCATGCTGCGCCGGCTTACCAGGCGTATAGAGGAAGGTGCTACTGCTACTCAGGGTCCTTCATTTGTATGAGGCCTAATCCAGGTAAGACTAAAGGTAATGAAGTTTTGTATATTATACTGTTGAAGTAGAAAAGATTTCTTGTCACAAATGAGACATATTTGCACAAGCACTAGTAGGTAAGTTAGCTACACTATCTGCAGTTATAACAAAATTCTACATATTTTTTGCACGATAAAACGTCCAAATTGTGCACAAGCTGGTTGCACTTTTGAAAATGACACTACCAAAAACATTTTTTGTTAGTATCTAGGTCTGCATAGAGTAAACTTTAAACAATACAGTGTTTCTGCACCAACTAGCATCACAATATCTATTGCACAACAGCTGTTACCTCGAATACCTTGAAGTAGCCTCTTCTTCTTCTTCTGTACGTTTCGTTTACACTCTTGTGTGACCACAGTGTAGCCTTTTACCTGCACAGCTCTATCTATCAGTCGCTTATTAAGTACCATCTCCAACATTTCAACTCAGTGGATCCCTAAAGAAAGGTCTCTCGCATACTGCGCTACAGCAACCTGTCCTACGCCTTCCGTATCTATTTTGACCATCCACCTTTTAAACGACGTCAGTGCCTCAACGCAAACTATGGCACACCTCTTGTCTTGCATTATGTATGGTTCCGCCTGCACTTTGAGGAATCTGTCCGAGGCTATCACTAACCCGGCGAGGTGGCTGAGTTCTGGTTAAAACTAGTTTAATTTTGTATCATTTCTCAGTTACTTACTTTAGGTAATTTTAATATAGAAATGTATTTAATATTGTTGTGATTTGTCAGATATCATATTCATTTAATTCAATAAAAGGAATCACCGACGCGATGAAGAATGTCGTTTGTTATCTGAGAAGCGTCCGACATTTACTTGCCAGTACACCAAAACAAGAAATATTTTAGAAACTAGATAAGATCCGCGTTTCCTGCCCGTCTACTGCGAGTGGCCTTGTTCAAAGCAAATAAGGACCATCACAATAAGTGTCTCATATATGGTCAATAAATGCAAAATCATCTGCATAAACCATAACTTTAATGTTCCAGGTGAATACAAGCTTCCAGAAGGAGTGTACCTGCTCCTAGGCTTCAGTGCAGTGGATGAAGCTCTGCTACGTCCACACACCGGACTGGGGGCTGAGGATGCTGTGCGTCTACTTCAGCAGTACCTGTACACGGTACACAGTGAGGGGGTATGTATTCAAGTGTAATTTGTGATAATTCGTGATCGAACTGATAGTTACAGGTCAGAGGGCGAGCATTGGGGTACTGTGGTACTGTCAATGGATATAAATTTCTAATGAAGATGGCCGCTCGTAATTTATAATAGCTTGATGAAGCCTGTTATGAGAAGACTACATAGATGTATTTAAATGCTGTAATAGTGAATTTACCGAAAGAACTAAAATGTTTAGAATCGAATTGTAGTAAATTCAAGCTTGACACAAAGATTCTTGAAAAAAAAACGTAATAATGCAAGCGCCTAGGTGGATTGAACAGGCAAAATTTTGTATAAAGGTTAGATTAAAATAATAACGGTATTGACTGTTCTTTCCAGACGAATTGCACACTGACGTTGTTCAATATCAGCAACGAGAATGTGATCATCTCGGCGAGTGTGCCTCCACGAGAGCAGGAGATGCTGAAAGAAGCTGGGGATGCACTGCTGGATAGAGAGAAGGTATGATATAGCCATCAACTAAATACTGTTACCAATCAAAATACCAGACCGATGAAATGTTTATAAAATAATAATAGGTAACTACTGGCAATAGCATACGGTAAGCAACTTCTACAAAAACACTCTATAGAACTATAGATTTTGTTATTAGGAGGAACTCAACTCTTACCTACCTTTGTGTGTTTATCTACCTCTTCTTGAAGACACAACTAT
The DNA here is from genome assembly GCA_950022955.1 of Xestia ashworthii. Taxonomy (NCBI): domain Eukaryota; kingdom Metazoa; phylum Arthropoda; class Insecta; order Lepidoptera; family Noctuidae; genus Xestia; species Xestia ashworthii. The sequence continues at coordinate 7,959,129 of OX465573.1, forward strand.
ACCTTTCCACGATGTCACATTTCAGGAGGAATGCATCGACGTCCTCAAGATCGTGAAGTCTCGCATCAACTCGCAGCACGAGGACATCTCCTCGCACCTGCTCCTCTCCATCTTCAAGATCGCTGAAGTTGACGTCGTCTACCCCACACCTCCTAGCTCTGCCATCACGTCCCACAGGCCAGTCAAACTCTTCTACGTAGCTATAATTATCTTCACTCTCCTCTACAACCTTCGAGGAACCGTCTCCTTCATCAGCACTGTCCTAATCTTCAAGAGTTTCGTCAATTGTTTGTCGAATTTATTGACTAGTAAGCTAAGAATCGGGTACTCCAACCCAATGTTAGACATCGTTCCTTTTGAGAGATATTTTTTTAAAGAAAATATCAATTTTATATCTATTTTCAAATGTTACGATGAATTTATTGATTATAGTAATGTAGATGTTGTAAATTACATTAAAAATCGGCACGACGCACTCGCTTTAGATAACGCACAAATGAAACATATCACCGATGACATAGATGTAAGTAATATAGCTGTAAATATTTATAAGGAAATGATACATATCATAAAAGCTGTGAGTATTACAATATTTAATCATTTAAATGAACTTGTTGCTGATGCAATTATACTTAAATATTTTTCTAGAGATGTGTATAACGAAATTGGATGTACTTATTATGATTCGATGAAGCTTTTTGGTGATTTCATTTTTGGAAATATCGCGTCCTTTTCTTATGGGATTGTAAAATCCATTAGCTTAGGACTGACTCTAGTAGTAGTATGAAGACTGACATGATAAACTAAACATATCATAGTTGTATTTCGTTTTATTTTCGACTTAGAACTGGTGCTTGTAGGTCGATCTTAAAGGCTGGGTTTTGTAAATAAGTGTATTACGCCTTTGACACTTTTAGTGTTTCGGTTGTTATCTCCGGTAGTGTAGATTGTTTCGTGCTGTAGATATTTTAATTATTATCTATGTGTATCTATTAATTCTTGTTCATCTTCTTGCTTGTGTCCCGTGTTATTTGGGGTTTTTGTTTCATTGCTAATCTAAATAATTTCATTGAATGTCTACTAGGATTTAATTATTGTATAAAAGATCACTTCACCACTATTTACTCGATACTAAATTATCACACTTGTTTTCATTACCTTAACAAGTAGGTTGTGATAATCTATTACTTTTTTTTCTGTATGTTCTCCTTCTTTAAGTTCTGTAAATGTATCGTCTTCTTTAAAAATATCTGCAGCATTGAAACTATCCTTCTTGGTTTCCCTAACCTAGGTTAGTGTCTGATGTAGTGGTATGTCGCCTTTCTGTTAGATGACTGTATTTAGATATTATATATATCCATCAATGTGAATGCACTTTTAGAGAACACTAGATTTTGACAAAATTTAGCAACTATTCGGGTTATTTGGGCAATGTGGAGTAGGTGGAAGAGTTTTGGTAGCATTTCATTCTCGTTATGTCGTAAATTTTATAAAATATTTCTGTATCAAAAAATATAGTGTTCCTATTCTAAAATATATTACATTTCATTAATATTAATATAATATCTACACAAAATTAAAATAAATATTTATAGCCTTATCTACTTTTTAAAACAACGTATTTTTAAAGGACAATTTTGTCATTTGTTATATAAGGACAGCTTTTTTAAAATCTATATGAACAGTTTAGTGATAAAATTAGTAGGTATCTACAGCACAATTATTATTATTTTATTCAGTTTGCATAAGTACTTCGCTACTAAATAATGGAAACTCCTTGTATGATGATTGATAAAATAGGTAAAGAAAAGGAAACACGAGAAAAAGCAAAAATACTTGCATGAAAAGAAAGAAGAAAAAAAAAGTAGGTTGATGAACAAGAACACGCTGGCAAAAAAAAACTTCTTAAAAATCATAGACAGCCATTAGGCTAGAAAGATCTTGACAGTTGAATGACACTTACAAAAGGGCGCGAAAACATTTGTGAAATTGAATTGAAAAAACAAGTATCTCATGATAGTATAGTCATTGGAGTGCCCAGGGGTCAACATTACGGAAAATTAGGGCAAGTAGACTATCTAGGAACCTTTGAATTACGAAAAGCAGGAGCTTATGATCGCCAGTCATGCTTTTTGGCTTGGAAGTGGGTACCAGTTGCTAAGTTTTGTCCAAAATCGAATCTTATGTAATTAGGAAACACTTAGATAAATGTATTCCCGGTACATTACACGACATAGGAAATGTAATGTTAAATGGTAAAGAATAAAGCTTTAATTTGAAGTAGACATAGATCTCTTGTGTTCTAAAAGAATCTTAATGAATAATGAAGTGTTTAGATTTATCTATGCATGCTGTTTGACTGTTTAACGGTGTTGCCAGATCACTTAATTTTTGAAAAGAAGCCCTATGCTGTTGTAGACAAACCTTTAAATCGTAAGATCAGCTGTCCACGTACTTAGGTCGCACTAAAAAGAGTCTAAAATTAAAATAATGAGATCACATGTCTCATATGGAACGATAGATACGATTTTTAGTAAGGGTGAGCGAGACAACTATTGAAATGTCGATGTCAACGAAACCGAAACAAGAGTATTCTGTGACGCAGTTGAAATCTGACGATTTAAATATTTGGTTGATTTTGATGTTGTTTGAAACATTAGGAAAAGTGTAAAACGTAAATCAATCGACGTAGGTGCGTAAAATAAATAACCAAATGGATGAGAATATGCATGACATAAATATGTTGTTTGAAAGAGTTATGTGATACCTACTGATGACCATGAAACAGGTATTTATCTTAAAGATTGTAACACTAATATATTTATTATCTACCTTCTTGGTGGTAAAATCAACGTGCTGTGAAAAAAGTATAAATAAAAAATGTTACACTGTTTAATTTAGAAATATTTACTTATCTTTTTGAATTTCGAGGTGCTGGCAACACCCCTGATTAGGTACTTGATGTACAAAATACTGGATTTTCCTAATATCAATTTCGATACCTTCTTAGTTGTCGGTTATTCATTACTTTGAAAAAAACCCTTTTTGATGTCAAGTTGCCCTTTAGATTATCATTGCTAGATAAATGTATAATTATTGCAACAAAAATAATCACATATTATCCTTGGCGATGAAAGGGTTAACTTTTTTTCAATTTCTAGTTTGTTGATGTTTAAATATGGCCGGTTTACCTAGCAGTAGTAAGAAAATTCCCCGAGAGTTACAGTTTAAATAACTGTAAATAAATTATAATGGCACAATTCGTCATAAAAAAATGAAAAAATAATATTTTCCTTGAAATAACATAATTAACCATGACCATTATTTGAAAACTCATCAAGGAACTTGTAATTGACTAGTCTTTTAAAACGATTCGTTCCAAATAAAATCACTCTGATGATGTTGAAGTGTTAAAATAATAAATTTAGTTTAACATAAAATAAATAAATTCATAGCAATATACTAACGATCACAAAAACTTGTATAAAAAAATGTTAACAATCACAAAATAATGTATGAAACACAAATATATAACTGTGTAAATCCTTCCATATTAGCCTTATTTCACGAAAAAAGCAATATCATATCGGTCCATGGCTTTTTTTAGTTTTTACTTTAAAAAAACTTCATGAGATGGTCCGATTGCTTCCAGAAATGCATGCAGAATGCACGAACACGCTTCAGGTTTTAAAAATATACGTTTGAAAAATATAAACTGTTTTTCTCATATATGAAATGAAAAGCAGAAGTTTTACTATTTAATTTCTTGTTATTTAACAAATATACATATTTAAAAGTTTTACGTATGTTTAATTGTGTTGTTAAAATATACTTTTAAGGGATCACGTAAATATGACGTCTCTTTTATTAAATATATAAATTAAATATACATATATATAAATGATAATATGTTTGTAAGTATAAGTACTTATTTATTTCTTGTATTCATAATATTGTGATCCAAAAGGAAACAGAAACATATCAAAATGAAAACTTTGCGAAATTAAATGTAACGATACATATCAACAAAGCTCAATTTTATACCTATTGTATTTCTAGCATTAGATGTTGCAAAGCAAGACGGCGTACATCTTTATGTAGCTTAGAGTTTAGAAGAAAATGTAGTTATAATATAAATTAAATTTACAAGAGAAATTAGAAAAAAATATTTCTAAAATTAAATGTTGAATTCTGTTGTAGCCATGAAGATGTCGTATTTAATAAAAAACAAAAAGATATTTTTTTTTTCTAACTTTCTTTTTATTGTAAATTTTGACAATGTTACAATTGGTTAGAATAGAGATCTGTATGTTTTTATTCATACGTCCTTTATTTCGGACATTGTATTAAATATTGTTAGTGCACATGCCTCATGCCTTCCATGTAAATAAGAATATATAGAGAATACATAGTAATATTACACTGGAAAGTACCTATATAATTTTTAAAAGAAAAATTGTTTACTATCTGCACCCATACTAATAACGTAAATAATTTTATCTACAAAAAAGATTCATCACAAAAAAATTATAATAAATCCAAAAACGTTTGTCTGTTTTTCACTATTTGATGGAAACGAAAATTATTATAATTAAAAATTTAATATAATCAATTAGTTGTTTAAATTATTGATAAATGTGCGGTTCATTTGTATATTGTTTGTTAAAAGTATGATAAATAATATTCTTGTTTATTATACAGTTGATGTTTTTGAACGTCGCTTTAATGTGTGTTAGTTAAATTATGATGTCAGTGACTATCATGTCGTAGTCTTGATGTATAGCAATATTATCGTAGATACATTTAATATCGGTTTGGGAATCGAAAACCAAAATAAAAAAAAAAACCTAAGGTCTTTTATCTAATTTTACAGATGCTGAAAAAAAATATTTTAAATGAAGAAAAATTTTAAGAAATATATTTCCGTCCTAACTTTTAGGGTAGAATCTGTCTTTTATGAATTGTCTTTCTATAACATTTTCTATATAAAATTTTAGGGCGATATCTGTATGCATTCATAGAAAACCAAATCTATCCAATTATAGTTTTCTTGATAGTAATCTACTTTACTCGAAATTCACAAGAAAATATTTTCCAAAGTGAATCTTTGTTAAGTACATGACATTACTTACCTACTCTTTTTTAAAGTAACTCATTTGCACTTTCCAAATAAAAAAACACAATCCAACTATTTAGTATTTTTTTATAACCCAACAAAAAAAATCTTTTCCAAACCGATATTGAAACAAAAAATTAAGAAAAAAAAATGTGAATACACAGCACTGTAGTGATATGCGTAACTGAGCTTCTAAAAAATTAAAAACATTTGTTTTATACACTAAAACAAATTATGTCTTAATATTTAATTGTATTGTTTTTCGTCGCACGCGTCGCCTACAGGCGTTGTGACTCTTGTGTCATTTTGTTGTAGCTAAATAAAGAGGATTCATACAAGGATTGCGTTTATTTTTTCATCCTTTCTTTTTTAGTATTTGATGAGCACCGTACGCGGCGGTTGTCCGCCAGCGCCAGTACTAGGAATTTAATTAAACTTAAATGAGTATTTAAGTAAGGTGTAAAATAAAACAACCAAATACTAATGAACTAATTTTATCCCTAAATTGCTTTTTTTTCGGAATGGCATCTCGCAGTTCAACCTAGAGAGGTTGTCGTCTGCTTAACCGGACTATCCTGTGGGTGCCTTGAGTGTAAGGCCTTCAGCCAGGATTCACATATTGAACTCTATGAACAGGACCAAACGGCGGAGAATCTTAACACCAACTACTACTACTATCTATTGAGGATTGTCTAACTCAGCGGTCGACAACCTTTTGACAGGCAAGGGCCACAAGGTTACAAAATAAAATAAAGGCGGGCCGCACTTGTGATAGAAGCCCAATATGACCAATTACGCGTAGGTTCAAAAATGAAAAGCGCGTTCTAGTCGCGGGTTCGAACCAGAGCCGTCTTTAACTAATTGGGGGCCGTGGGCACTTGAGAATACTGGTGTCTTTGTAGTATGCAATGAGCGAGCGAAGCGAGCTCGAATTTTTCTGCAACCTGCCTCGTAAAAGTAACGTTTCTTGTCAAAAAAACTGGTGTTTTTTTAGCGGCGGAGAACCATAATTTGAAATTAAATGCAGAAAAACATTTTTATGATATATGTGTGGAAATGGTTTTAGTGATGTGACGACATGCCCAAATCTGGAAGCCGTATTTCGGCTATAATGCGTCGAAAGTTAGCTTCCAAGTGCTCATTGTATATAATTTCGTCAAAGGTTCAAAAACGATGTTAATCAGAACTTACAGTCAACAGCAAGCAGTACAAGGACATGAAAACTAACTATTCGTATGACAATAGGCTAGTTGTCACCATCAATAAATTGCAAAACTAATTAGTCCGTCAGTTAGAGTATTGGAAAATAATGGACACGTATTTTTTGTTTTTGTAAATCACTGAGTACTGACAAAGATAAAACGCATCAAAACTCGGGAGTGGGGGCTCGTGACGTCACAACGTACTAAAAACTATAGCACGGCGTGACGTATTGCGAATTTTAAAAGCATCGTATCTTCGTCAATTTTGGTTTATGTAACAAAAGAAAAAATACGGGTCAAATATTTTTTTATAATCTAACTGACGGACTAATTAGATTTTTTTAGGACACAAGCCTATTGCAAGGCATTAATGTTGCAGACTTGTGGTTTCAAACGTTTAAGTCTGAGATCCATGGGTCAAAATGGGAAAAATGCAATGCATTTTTATCCGCTTAAGTGCCAAAGGAAGGTTTCATAATATTCTTTAAGTATAGCAAACAAACAATAATGGCATAAAATGATCAGTAAAATGAAGCCAATGACACGGACATAAAACCTTTTTACTGTGTTTTGTTTCAATTTAAAGTTTAGTGTCCAGCGGTCCTGCCTGGGTCAAGTTAATTTTGGACAGTTACAGGAACTTGGGAGGCCCTGGGCAAATATCCAGAGGGGCAGTGGCAAAGACGGTCCTGCCACGAGCTTACTAGTGGGTGTGGGCAAAAAGCATGCTCTCACCTGGCATCGAGTCCGACAGAGTGAGTTCAGAAGATGCACGATAATAATATTCATAGTAAAAGACGCTCATAAAAAGACATTTAAAATCAATTACAAATAAAATTGATTGAATTCGATAATTGTGCTTTGTCGGTACCGACTTTTTTCGGGACACTTCTTTTATTAAGTAAGTACTAAGTTAAAATTTGCATTAAAAACGAATCTTTGGTAGCTCTTGTCTTTTTAATGGCTTTTTATTTTACTATTCTGTTTCCGCAAAAACTAAATTAATAATGAGGCAAAACGATGTCATGTTTAACATTTGTACGAACGAACAAGCTATTGCTACAAATTACATTGTAAAATGTAAACCAAATAGCTTATTCGACCGTACAGTGTCAAACAGTAGTAATTCCCTCCCGAAACTATGGAAAAAAATTTGAATAGTGTCACGCTAAGGCTGGATCCAAACTATACGGTCGATAGCAGTTTCATGCATTTATTTTGATATTTATAACTTATTTACAAAACGTTCGCGGGCCGCAAGTAAGACGTCCGCGGGCCGCGGGTTATCGACCACTAATAATACATATTTTTGAACTTAAATCTTGGTGAGCGTATCAAGAACATGCATGGTTCTTATCAGCATTTAATAAATACTGTTACAAGTACCTATTTAAAAATATATATATATGTCACTGTAAAATTGTCAAATACGTTATATTGTAATATCACTAGCGATATTGTAAAGTCTCGAATTATTGTCAAATGAACATACTGCTTACAACAAAACGCATTATTTTACGTGAAATGCATGCGATGGTAGTCAACTCACGCGGTGTGGAAGGAAGGAGGAGTCCCCTTGCCCAGTGGTACAACTCTCATGAAAAGATATTGTACCATTCCTGAGAAATACCGATTATTATAACCTAACCTTATAACACTTTATATTCCCCTAAAAAGCGTAGTCGACGGAGCCCCGCTTCGCGGGCCCCTATTTCCGGGGTGTGCGTTTCGATGGCGCGGCCATGACGTTTTTTTTTAAAAAAAATTATGCCATGATTTTGTAAAAATTTGTAAAAGTAGACTCCCAAAACCATAAATTTGTCAAAGCTATGGTTAAAAAGTTATAAGGGTTTGAACGTGGCCGCGCCAATGAAACGCTCCGAACCGCGCGGCCACGGAGATCTTTAAAACTAAGCATTGCAGAGACCTGAAATTTTGCTAAGTAACAGATTGAATTTGTAAAAAATTTGTAAAAATATAGAAAAAAATCCTGGGCTTATATTTTAGGAGCTGTAAGACTAATACGCCATGGCCGCGCCATCGAAACGGTGAAAACACATTTTCGCCGATATCTCGCTGAAAAAGCAACGCAGACATCAAAAGTTTTTTGTAAAACCCAGATTTGAATTTGTCAAAACTAGTAAAAAATAAACAAAAAAATCCTCAGTTTATATTTCAGGAGCTATAAGACTAATACGCCATGGCCGCGCCATTGAAACGGTGAAAACACATTTTCGCCGATATCTCGCTGAAAAAGCAACGCAGACGTCTGAAGTATTTTGTAAAAACTGGATTTGAATTTGTCAAAACTAATAAAAATGAAATAAAAAATCCTAGGTTCATATTTCAGGAGCTGTAAGACTAATCGTTCTCTCGTTACTTAGGGGCAGGGACTTAGAAAAAAAACGAACATAAAAAAAAATACGATTTTCGCGGGTTTTTTTACATCTTCTCATGGTTTACGACTAGAGCAACAAATTATTTCCCGAAAAGTTTTTCATCCGAGCTACCATTTTGGAAATATACAGGGTTTTTCAAAAAACTTAAATAAAAATAAACAGCTCCTAACTCGGAGACGGTGCGTTATAGGACCATGCTTTTCAGAAGCTAAATGGTTTCTATGGTCAAGATCAATATGATACTGCAATAAAATTGTTAAAATTTCGAAAAAAAAACAAAGAACGAAAAATTTTCTAAGTCCCTAAAATTTTTTCACCGTTTCAATGACGTTTTAGTCTTACAGCTCCTGAAATATGTACCTAGGATTTTTTATTTCATTTTTATTAGTTTTGACAAATTCAAATCCAGGTTTTACAAAAAACTTCAGACGTCTGTTTTGCTTTTTCAGCGAGATATCGGCGATTACGTATTTTTTCACCGTTTCAATGGCGCGGCCATGACGTTTTAGTCTTACAGCTCCTGAAATATGAACCTAGGATTTTTTATTTCATTTTTACTAGTTTTGACAAATTCAAATCCAGGTTTTACAAAAAACTTCAGACGTCTGCGTTGCTTTTTCAGCGAGATATCGGTGATTACGTATTTTTTCACCGTTTCAATGGCGCGGCCATGGCGTATTAGTCTTATAGCTCCTGAAATGTAAACTTGAGGATTTTTTGTTTATTTTTACTAGTTTTGACAAATTCAAATCTGGGTTTTACAAAAAACTTCAGATGTCTACGTTGCTTTTTCAGCGAGATATCGGCGAAAATGTGTTTTCACCGTTTCGATGGCGCGGCCATGGCGTATTAGTCTTACAGCTCCTAAAATATAAGCCCAGGATTTTTTTCTATATTTTTACAAATTTTTTACAAATTCAATCTGTTACTTAGCAAAATTTCAGGTCTCTGCAATGCTTAGTTTTAAAGATCTCCGTGGCCGCGCGGTTCGGAGCGTTTCAATGGCGCGGCCACGTTCAAACCCTTATAACTTTTTAACCATAGCTTTGACAAATTTATGGTTTTGGGAGACAACTAAACCCTGCACCCGGAAATTGCAGGGTTTAAAGGAACCTAACTAACCTAACGGAGGGGGTGCCCCAAGTCCCGATTATGGGGGCACAGATACTTCCGTATGTTCAGTTGACAATAATTCGAGACTTTACAATATCGCTAGAGAGATACACGTTGTAATATAACGTATTTGACAATTTTACGGTGACATATTATAGATATCCGCATCTACGACACTTATTCGTTGTAAATATAATACTCATATACGATTTGTAAATGACGTTTAATACGTAGGTAATATCAAAAATATAAAAAAATACAGGACTGTGCTTTGGGAAAATCTAAAGCCAATTCTGCAGTAAAAAAAAACGTCCATTTTCGACATGTCTTTATGTACCTGGACCGTCGATATGTAAGTTGCTATATATGGTTGTGTGTGTGTACCTATATTGTGTAAACAAAACTATAGCCAATTTCACAGCCAGCAACTTTCTAGGGTATATTTTGAAAATATTGGGTTGGTACCTACATAAACCTACCTACCAAAGAAGTACACGACACTTCATAGTTATGTATGATTTAACACCAAGAAAATGAAACAACAATTTAAAATATCGAGCTTACATTTATTTACAACAATCTTAAAAATAAAAATGAATAGGTACACAAATCAGTCTGGCACTAGGCCTTTTAAACTTTGGGGCACGATTATATCAAATCATAAACACGCACCTTTCAACAATACTTAAAATTAATCTGGTAGGGAGGTAAAATAGATTACTTCTCCTTTTTCTCTTCAGTTCCATTGCTCTGGTCTTTGATTTCCTTGCGCACGGGGCCAGTCTGCGCGATGGGCACCTTCCTCTCTCCCTTGACAGCGTCAGGCACCTTCCGCGGCGCCGTGATGGAGAGCACCCCGTCGGATGAGAGGCGTGACTCCACGGTCTCGGGCGCCGCGCCCTCGGGCAGCGCGTACCTCCGCACGAACTGCCGGCTGATGTAGCCGTGGGCGTCTTTCTTCTCCTCGTGCTTGCCTTCAACCACGATGAACCCGTCGGCTGTCTTTACAGAGATCTCTTCAGGCGCAAATTGTTGGACGTCTAAGTTGATCTGGAACTTGTCGCCGTCAGCCTTGATGCTGGAGCCTAGATCTTTGGCAGCGGCTGCGAGGTGTCTCCAAGGTCTGTAGTATTCCCTCGTCATCAAAGGTCCAGCGGCAAGAGACAGAATGTCGTCCGGTGTTAGAGCCAGCCCGAAATGTTGGTCCACCAAGCGGCGGGGACGCTGGAAGCCAAAATCGTCGAAGAAATATGGGATCAGAGACATCTTGATTGAAAATGTAGACTATCTTCCTTGCAAAAAAATCGCTGAGTAATCGCTTGTGTCGCTTTGAGAGCGCTTGAAGTTCGCTTGTCGCTTGGTCGCTTGCTTTTCAACTGAATGCCGCTGCCACGCTTCGCCGCGTTTATATATTGGTCACAGCGCCATCTCGTATCAAGTAGCAAATTCTAGAAACATAATATTAGTCAGCTGTTGGTACAAACATCAGGGACGCTCAACCCTAGGGCCGCAAAAGGTGAATCTTAGCAGTTTGTTGTTGTTAATGGATAATATTTTGATAGTTTTTTGACGACCTTTTAATTCATCTTAATCTATTTCCATGACATCAGAAACGATGACTACGACGACGACTAACAGTTGAACAAAAACGAACGCGTGGAGTAATCGTAACGCAAATTCGAAAGATGTAAAAATGGAACAGTCTTTCACAGAAAAAATATGTAATAGTTTAATTTAAAAATAAAGATATATCTGTGGTTAGTTGTCCTTGTCGCAAACAAAAATCAACCAAAATGCGACTCCTTAAGGCGCTACCCCGAGCTAAGTGGCGCCCTCATTGAATAAAAAATCGTAGCATAGCATAGAAAACAAAAATAAAAAAATTTAATCTTGGAGTTTGTTACAAAGAGGATAAAGTATTTTAACGTTGTTAAAACAGGACTCAAAATGTTTAATATCCAAAGTAGATAGAAAAAGTACCAAAAGCGGCCGTTTTTGACAGTTTTGCCATCTACTTCTCTGCTACGATTTTTTATTCAATGAGGGCGCCACTTAGCTTGGGGTAGCGCCTTAAGCCTAAACCCTAGTTTCAGATTTCAGTACCTAACTTGAAATTAAAATATGACGTTGTAAACAGACAAACCTTTGTCTGTTTTGTTATCATCGATGACCAACCGTAAACTGTGGTCACTGAGTTAATAAAATGCTTGTCAATATGTGATTTTCATATAGGTACATACTTCATCATTCTTTCATCTGTTCAATGTAACTTTTTTAGTGTAGTTATTCCGGAACCTGGATAGGAACCGGTTTATTACACATATCAGTGTAAAATCATCACACCAATCCTTTGGTCTTCCCAGTGTAGTAGAAAGCCTAAGAATTACTCAAAAGAAAAAAATATTTCTACTTAAATAAAAAAAGTCGTCTTTAAGTAAATCCGACCCGCGCGTTGAGCAGCCCTGCTTGTCCTTATCGGGGTTAACGACCGATGAGAAACATCGAGAATATGGGGCGCCGGCTTCTTCCTCGGCAAACATTCGATATTGTTCCATAATATTCCATGTTCTATTGTATATTCACCTTGTAGGTCATGTTCAAGGACAAAGCATTGCACGTACAGCTGCTAACGAAAAAAATCTACCTCCCTTTAATTAATTGTGAATGGATAACAGATTTTTAAAATGGAATGCGATCGTTAGGTACAATTTTGTTTCTGGAAATGTTTAGATTTTGTTTAGGTGGGCGATCAAAGTGGATAAATATTTTTATTGATTCGTTTTAAATTGACTTGACAAATTAAACTAGGCGATTTTATGCTTAATTAATAAGTAGGTCAAAGAAGTAGGTAAATGTCGGGTTGAATAGGTACTAAAAGGATATTACCTAAATAAAAGAAATATAATTTTATTCCTATGTTAGAGCTAAAAAAAAAGTATTTCTAAATTTTTATAATTAATTATCAAGCTTTAGCCAAAAATAACCATAAAAAAACCTTTTCTTTTGAGTTCAAAGACGTAATTTTTAATCAATCATTGACGTGACAAGTTTATTTCAGAAAAGATTGAAACAGCACATAAGTAAAAAAATAGACACAAAAAGTGAAATGATAACAGAAATTAAATAAAAATCATTTTTTTCTGTGATTTAATGTAATCATTATCAAAAGTCCTTCATTAACCATCAATTGATTCTATTGATTTTGCTGAGTCACGCACACTTAATTTAGTATTGTAGAAAAAAAGACGGAATATTATGGTGTATGATTAATACAGTTTATTATTTAGGACTTCATTCCTTCCAAATTATGACTGCGGTGTGAGCTAGGAGTAGGTACATTATTCTGTAATCTTTGACAATTATAATGTGCCATCATAACTTAGGTTGGGACTTCAATATATTAATCTTAATTGATATTATACAGTAACATGCTATATTTTTGACAGCAAACAAAACAAATATAATGTTTACAGGAATTATCTAGAAACCTACTCATAAATCAAGAACATAAACATACCCACATTTTACGTGCTTATGTAGATAAGAATAAAAATGAGCTAGGAACAAAATTAATCCATCTAGGTATAGGAATTCATATAGGTATTCTAGATTCTAGAATGACTGTTCATCAACTGACGTTACGAGATTGTTACATAAATTATAATTAAGGCCAATGAATCTGTACGGATTATATTGAATTAAGTATGCCTATAATTAAGTAATGTTATTCTTTAAAACTATCTTGGTACTGTATAGTATAATGCGTGTAGTACCTGGTCTATTTATTTCATCGAAATTTTTCCCTAGTAAGGGACGCAGGATGAGGTAGTTAGGGAAAATGAGGAGAATGCATCGCAATAGATGAAAACCTTTATTAGTACATTGCCCGCCATGAACTTATCTGCAAGAAGAACTAACTTATGTTACCTATGTATTGCCAAAAAAGTACTTGTACTTTTAGGTATTCTGTGTCACAAAACAAACCTTTTCTATACCTACTCAATGGCTTTGAACGAAATCGCACGTAAGACAAAACAAATGAATAATCTTTGCAGGAAGTATCTAGAAACATCTTCATTATTTTCTTAAGTGGGTAGGAATTTATTAAACCATCTAGAATAATATTCTAGGTTATAAAATGGGTGGCCATCATCTTAAATGAGATAATTAAAGAAAAATCGACAATATAACCCCTCTTTTTACGTCGAGGGTAAAAAGAAAGGACAAATGTAGGAACAAGCTGTGTCGATCTGTGCTACATATTAGGCGTATTTCGAATCCTCTGCCAGCATTATAGCAATTATTCGATAGTAAAGGAGGCAGCCAAGGGAGCATTGAGGAGACATTGCATCGCCGTCGATCAATACTTTTATTACCTACTGTCTGCCCTGAGTGTCTGGAAGAGCCAATTTATGTTCTGGCCGCCATATAAATCTACACAAAGTAAAAGAAAACATAGGGTAACGACATTAAAAAAAATAAAAAAATTGATGTCTTTTTTTCTCTTTTTACTCTTTTTTCCTTTTTTTTATTATACTTGTTCCTTGTTTTTTTAAAAGGTAGGACTTTTGTTAGGTACATTATAAAATCTAGCTAGACAGTGAAAACATGTATTACCTAATATTACAAACACTTTACATTCTACTTATGTACAGTACATAAGGCGTAGGGTGCCTAGGTATTAGCCAGTATTAGGTGTTGTTTTAGCAAACTTGTCTAGGCACGTAGGTACACTTATAAGAACTAAGTCATGACCTGGGACAACAAGAATAAGAAAACCGTGACCTAAGCATGTCTACCATTATTGGCAGCCGTACAACTTTACCGACATGACATAGGTTGATGATTATCTACGTCTTCATAAATTCTCTTAAGGTAGCTAGACCATTCGTATTGAAATAGACATAATTGCTTACTAAAACTATGATTAGGTACGTTGTTACGTCAATGAATAGCTATAGCGTATAGCTTCACGAAAATTCGGGAAATCTGTTTCCGAGCAACAGTCGTATACAGACACGGCATTTTATTAATGTGTGAGTCAATCTTGCGTATGTGTTGCTGCCGCTATTGATCGCGACCCGCCCATCGTGACTTTTCTAGAACGAGCTACTCGCCGCTAGATGGCGCTGTTTTCAGAAAACTTCAATGTGTGAGTGACATTTTGTTAATGTGTGTGTAAACGCGCGCCGCGCTGACTAGCATGTTCGAGACTTTTCTAGTTATGCTATTCGCTACTAGGAGGCGCTCCGTCGCGAGTATAAATACAGTGCGCGCTCACCGGCCGGCATGCAATTTGTATTCAAGCAATCGAAGCGATAACAAGCTTTCGAAGCAAGTATTCTACTCTCAATCTACAACCGTTGAAAAATATTCAAGAAAATGTCTCTGCTACCATTCGTGCTCGGTTACGACCGTCCTGTTCGTCATGTCCACCACCCACACAGCCACTTCTGGCCCAGCAGCCGGCTTCTCGATCAAGACTTCGGGCTGGCCCTAACACCGGACGACCTTCTAACGGCTGTGGCAGGTCCTATGCTGTCCGAAGACTACTACAGACCATGGCGGCAGCTAGCATCACTCAACCGCGATGTGGGATCCAGCATCAAAAGCGACAAAGACAAGTTCCAGATCAACCTAGACGTCCAGCACTTTGCGCCGGAAGAGATCTCTGTAAAGACAGCCGACGGGTTCATCGTGGTTGAAGGCAAGCACGAGGAGAAGAAAGACGACCACGGCTACATCAGCCGGCAGTTCGTGCGGAGGTACGCGCTGCCCGAGGGCGCGGTGCCCGAGACCGTGGAGTCACGCCTCTCATCCGACGGGGTGCTCTCCATCACGGCGCCTCGGAAGGTGCCTGACGCTGTCAAGGGAGAGAGGAAGGTGCCCATCGCGCAGACTGGCCCCGTGCGCAAGGAGATCAAGGACCAGAACAATGGAACTGAAGACAAGTAAAGCAGTAGTGATCTCTAGTATTCTAGGCTTTTTAAATTATCGTTTTACAATTCCAAAGTATATGGTTTGAGACTGATTTATTTGTGTTGTAATTAGGTTTAAGTTCTTAATAAATAATTCCTTTTTATTTATCGTATAAAATGTGTATTTTTGTTTTTTTATCTTCCTCCTTAAACACTAAAGTGTACACCAAATGAACTGGTTATTCACATGGTCACCTAAAAGTAGGTAGGTACACAGATATTTTACATTATAGCCACAGTAGGTAGGTACACATTCATTAAACCTTACACAAATTACAATAAAAACAGGTTTACGTTCAGAGTTCATAGTAGACATTTTTATGTGTACGCCACCTACCCTACATTTACCTTATTGCTAGAAAAACGCCTAATTTTTGGAATAATCGAGATCAATCATAAAGCGCTTTTTACACTACACGATTTTTTTTTGGCCCTTGCCTGCAGGGAAAGGGAAGTGTAATTAAGAGGTGGTCGAGTGGTACCCCCGACTGCCCCTACTTCCCTGCCGCGCTGCCGATCGTGCCCGATAAATCGTGTAATGTAACAAGCCCTTTATGACTATGCATAAGCACATAGTATAATAATTAATAATCATCACTACGTTTAATGCATAGGTGCGACTGCAGGTACCTACCATAGAGTAGTTCAGTATACTGGCGTCATAAAAAAATTGATTTCTCATGCCAGGGTAGGTACCTATACAAAATAATACCTCATCACATACCGTCATGAACTCATGACATGCATGCATATGCATTCTTGATTGTTTTCTCGAGTAATTCGTGAATCGGTTTTTAAAAATCATTCGACGTATTTATTATTCGCAATCATGTGATTTTGTTACTCTGGAAGGCACATATTTTTTTAATTACCGAAAAAAGAAAATGTTTCTTCAACCCTGTATAGATACCAAAAACCTCCGAATTTTCCCAACTCTACAAAAACTAATTTCCACTATCATTTCCGTTCAAACTATCAAAATTCAACATGACACACCCTGTCATTCACTCAAAATCCACCAGTCAAATCAAACGCACTCTAGATCCTCACCAAAAATGAAATAAATACACACAAGAAAATGTTTCTCCGGCCCTCCTTAAACATCTGCAAATATTACTGCACTGCCTTAAATAACACTAGAAGCTTGAGACCCAGCATCAAAATTGGCAAGGAATCATTTCAGTTACGCCTAGACGTACAGCACTTCAATAAAGACGAAATTCGAGTGAAAGCTCATCCAGAATATGTAATCATTGAAGGAAAACAAGAGAAGAATACTCAACAGGGCTATGTTTTAAGACAGTTCATAAGAAAATTCAAGTTGCCTGAAGGTTGTGTGCCTTCAAAGATGAAATGTACGATTGGGGCTAACGGCTGGTTGACAGTGGAAGCGAAAAGAACTTTCAAAGACTCGACAAGCCCTGTCGAAGCAGTGATAGTACCTATTGAGTATGGTCGCGTTCATGAAAAAGGAGAAGAGATTGGCCCCCCACCAACGGAACAGGATAATATCATAACTAAAGATCCCTGTGCCAACTATCCGAAACTTTCACCCGAAGGAAAGAAATAAACTTTTGTTGGACCATTTTTTATTTTAAACTAAGTACAACTGCAACCATTACTGTTTTTAACATGTCACCTCGAATGTAGTCAAGATTGTATTATCAGCAAATGAAGAACAGAACCTATTTATTATAAATATCTAAATAATAACGAATTTATTTGCTTTTGAATTTAATCACATTCATTAGTTTTACAATCAGGAGTACCTAAAACTGATTACTTTCAACTTAAAAAAAGCTTTTACCAATACTTTTAATCTGATTCTGATGTCATATAAAAAGTGTCCCAAACTATCCTGTGAATATCCACGCCTACTGGTACAGTAAAACAACTTAATTCAGCAAGACGGGGAAAATAAATGTGTACAAGGATGAATACTCTTTAGAGTGTGGTGGCTGTATGTTGAAACCTAATCATCGAAAAAGTATATGCTTCATTTTAACACGATTCATCATCTGCCTAAGGTCGGCTTCAGCAAGCCAGCAGTGGTGATGAAAAAATTACACAAATGAACGCGCCTGCCTGAATTCGCAACCACGACCCACAATATTCGGAAGTTGGAACCGTAATCACACTCCACTCCTCAAGATAACATCACAGCCTCAAGATACAATTCATCCAAACATCCTAAAGCGACATTTCGTTTATTTCTCCATAGGAGAGGAAACGAACAACCCCAACCGTGCACTTTTTGTCGACGTTTTGTAAGTGCCCACGTACCTAGGCCTATGTGAAATAAATTATTTTGATTTTACAACAACAAGCATTGACGCAAATGTTCCAAAAATATCCAAGCAAAGTAACTCCGAGAATATTTCAACTGTGGTTTTTCGTAGGCGTTTCAATTGAGTAAATATGGATCGACAGTCATCTACGATACATTACATATTGTTATGTTTACGTCTCAAAACGATGACGTAAATAGAATCAGACTCATTCATATTCTCTAGTATCTTCTGCTATATTTGAAATTTTGCTATAAATAATCAATCAACCACTTCCTGCATTTTGTTGACTTATTATGCGAGGAACCAAAAATTAGAAGACATTTGACATCAACCCATTTCCTCTCATGGAAAGGAGGCCTGTGTCCCAGCAGTGGGAACATTATAGGCTGATTAATTATGCTTCTGTTATGCGAACACAAATGTATTGAGTAACTGACTTTATTTCGCGATTTCAAAGATGATCCCCAGAGTACAAATTGCTCATTTTATATTATGAGAACTATGCTTACTTCAATAATAACAGCCGCTCGGGTCGATCTTTAGGTTAAGCCGTGCTTGCCTAGGTTGGTCTGTGGATGGGTCAATACCCTTACATACCGACTTTCCTCCGTGCCTCGTCTGGTCCCGGCGGTCATTTGTCCATCTTTTACAGTCGGTACAGGTAGTCAGTGGCCTAAAAGTCCGACAACCAGTCTTACCAAGTGGTATCGTTTTACCAAGTATTAACTGGGTTGTGGAGGTCAGATAGGCAGTCGCTCCATGTAGACTGGAAGCCGACCCCAATATAATAGTTGAGATAAGGCTAGGCAGAAGATGATGACGCTCACTTTAGGGATGTTACCCTGTATATTGGAACATTATTTAAACGCCAGGATGTTGAGCCTACATTTGCTTATAGCTCCATAACACGTAAACCTAACCCATTTAAGCCCAAGTTTACTTTATTTAATTAATTTATTCGACAACTTGACTTAAAATTTACATTCACTCATAAAACCGACAGAATTATACGATCAAGGTAAACCGCGAGCTAAAACTGGCTAAAATTATTAAAACTTGTCCATTGAAAACATTAATAGATACGAAACGCTTACCCGGATACATCAGGAAATAAAACTATGATTGTGAATTGCTAAAAATTACAGTAATTGTTTTGCTATAAAACTAAACAAATGGGAGCATCGGGAGCATAATCAAAGTAAATCATCTGAATACTGTTGGAAGATGACTAATGAAGACGGAACCATTCTTTTCATTTTAGTTCACAATAACACCGCCTACCGAGATAAGCCGGTACGTATCTACGTTGCTATCGAATGCATCGGGAACTTTCTCGTTCCAAATAATCCCGAGAGTGATGCCAGATCTATGAATCAGCGCACGCACAGTTATATAAACGCGTCCCGAACGAATTCCCGTAGATCAAAAGGAAACGCGCTAAAGATAACACAGAAAATGTCTCTGCGACCTTACTTCTTCGATTACGACCTTCCAAGATGGCCGAGGCGTCTTCTCGACCAGAACTTCGGGCTGACAATGACTCCTGATGATCTGCTGACGGCGTCCGTGAACCCTATTAGCCCGATCGTAGCTGGGGTCCAACCTTGGTGGCCGAAAAACTCCGACTCCTCAATCAAGGTTGACAAGGATAAGTGGCAGATCAACGTGGACGTCCAACACTTCTCACCAGATGAAATAACAGTCAAAATCAGTAACGGATTCATCATTGTCGAAGGTCAGCATGAAGAGAAGCAAGATGAACACGGTTTTATCTCCAGGAAGTTTGTCAGGAGATTCAAGTTGCCGGAAGAAAGTAACCCTGATACCGTGGAATCTAGACTCTCTTCAGATGGAATTCTGACTGTTGTGGCTCCTAAGAAGGCTGATGTGGCTAAAGGTGAAAGAGCTGTTCCGATAACCCATACTGGACCGGTCAGGAAAGATGTCCTGGATGAAGCTAAGAAAGAATAAGAAGAAGATCATACTTACAGACTGTTAATTTAAGAGACTGCTTTTAATTCTATTAAGTTTCTATTTTTTGTATTAAAAACGCTTTTCATTACATATTTCTGTGTTTTTGTCTGCAACTCTGCATATCACCTGTTCACCTAAATATTATGATTATATCTGCTATTTATAGAGTGCTAGTGTTTCGCTAGTGAGTGGGACGCATCCACATTCGTTATGTTTCTAAAACTGTTCCATAGCTCATGATTTTCTCGTCTGTCGTAGGTAAGATGAATCACATCCTAATACTCAAAAACAATTCCAGCTGGAAATAAATAATATCCAAAGTAAATCAATGTCACCTACAGCAAATAACGTTAGCTTTTGGCCTAGAATCAAGTCACATCGCCAAAGTCATGACTTATCAAGTTATCACACGTCTTATATCAAATTTTCTTTATGGCACTTTTCCTATCAACAACGATGCAGACGAATTTTTTGATGTCTTGTATTTTTTTCCATTTTGATTCATGTAAGTACACTTTTTATTATTATTTTAGACTTATCTATATGTAGTTTGTAAATAATGTACATACAGAATTCTAATAATCGAAATAGTAAAAGTGTAAATTAGTGTACATTGATGAATATGAATACTCAAGTTTTCTGTCAATGCTACTCAATAGCCTTGCAATCAATGGTCATAAATAGGGAATTGATAGAAATTACGGTAAAAAAAAAAAGATTACAAAAAATATTCCTGACAAATTGCTTAGCTATGACAAAAGAACAGAAAACAAATACAGAAAGAACAGAACAGATAATAAAGTACACATTTAACTGTAATTGTTCCTCATAGAAAGTTATAGCTTAGTAAATAATTATGCTATCATGATATTGCCATAAGCCGAGGGTTGATAAGTGGCGTAACAAGAAATATATTATCTTCAAAGGCGTGCGGGGTCGCTATTTCCTTTTTATTTTAAAGGGGTTAGAAAGTAAAATATTTCCTTCAAGTTTGAAAACGCTTCACATTTTATAGGTTTCTCAAAATACGTAGGGACGGATAATTTACAAGGTATCTCTTATCCACCTTATTTCTTTATTTCTCGAAAATCTCTCTTTTATAATAAATAACAAAAAAATATTGTTGTTTCTTTATTTGTACATATTTACATTTCAATTCAGGTGAGTATTATTGTCTTTACAGGTCCTACCTGCCTGTATGTGTCTACCAAAAACTACGCACTAGCAAATCAACTATAAGGTCTCGTCATCCTTTTTAACATCACCTTTCTTCTTATACATAGAATTCTCTATATCTTGCAGACTTCTACCACTTGTTTCTGGTAATATAAAACTAAGTAATATACCAGTTAACAATGTAATACCACCAAATAAAGCGTACATAACTTTCTCGTCAAACGCATTAATAATTTCAGGAGTAACTTTCACAGAAATAAACAGCAGAACAAATGATATAGCTGAACTTAAACCAGAGCCAAAACCACGCAATTTTGACGGAAATATTTCAGTAATAAACGTCCAGGATATGGATGCTGCTACAGATGCCACAGCTATGTAAACAACTAAACAGGCCACAGCAATACCTACTAAACCGACAGGAGCTATATACAAGTATATTACTAAAGCCATCAACACGAGGCCAGTTGATATACAACAAATTACAAAAGTAATTTTACGTGGAAGAACCTTAGCAAAAATACATACAAACACAGCTGCTGCAATTCTTATCGAATCACAAACTACCATTAACATAAATGCATCCATCTCTCCAGAAAACGTCTTTTCAAATATGGTTTCAGCATAGAAAGGTAAAGTAGTGACACCACACCACTGTGTAGCGACTAACAAGAAGAAGGCAATCGCCACAGACTTCATAAATGGTTTACTAAATAATATCTTAAGTGTATCTTTAAACGTAGCATTCTCTTCTGCTTTTTCTTTATTCTTCTCCAAAACAGTCGCCAGTTCCTTTTCAGCATTCTCCCCATTTCCTCGAAATTTTCTGAAGGATTCTATACCAGCGTCGACTCTTCCTCTGGAGAGTAGCCATAACGGGCTTTCTTTCAAGCACACGATCATAACAAAGGCTATAATGAGTGGCAATGAGAAAATGAAGCAACTGGTTTTCCAATGCAAATATTTGCCAACTGTATGGCTGATTAAGACTCCGACATGTGCTGCTACACACGGATAGAAAAAAGCAATTGCCCTGAACTTCGGTTCAGTTGATTCTGCGATGTAGACCATGCCATTCGCTCTCATGGCTCCCCTACAAACTCCTGTGATGAACCTTCCAATGAGCATGAGTGTGTTGTTGATGGCTAGTCCCATGATGATCCAGCCGAGGGTGTAGGGTACGATCAGGACGAGCTGGCTTATCTTTCTGCCAATGCCATCACTCAATGAACCAGAGAAAATAGACCCCAGAATCATTGCCAGCGGAGAGATCGAAGCTGAAACAGATAAAAAATGAATACAATTTGAATTGCTTGGTTTGTCATCAAATGTTTATGTATGTGTTCTTTTCAACCGACTTCTAAAAAGAGGAGGTTCTCAATTCGTCTGTATTTTTTTTGTATCCTCTAGGTCAAGCGTATTTTTTTTTAAACAGATGTCATTTGTTTCGCGCCACATGGACTTCTGTGACCACGTCTGTGCGCGTTACTTGGCATCATACCATGGTCAATTAGTAACCTAACCTAACCTGGTGTCAAAGTTTTTTTTTTATGCCGAGCCAGGTCTCTGACTTGGCTTTACATGCCGTCAAGAAATATCACTCAGGCATGCTGGTTTCCTCACGATGTTTTCCTTCACCGAAGCAAGTGATAACTATAAAATACGGTGCACATGAAACTGAACTCGAAACCTACGACTTGGCAGTTCGACGATGGACACACCACTATGATATCAGTGCTACAAACATTGGAGGTCGTGGATCGACAACATTAAAAAGTGCTGGATCAAATTTGATACGGATGGCGGAGTATTAGGTCCAGCAGTGCGAAAGGTAACGTTGATGGATTGATTGTTGCTGGTGAAAAACTTACCAATCCATGAGTCGAAGCTCTCATCGTACGGGAAGCTGGGGTCTCTCTGAAGCTGTGGCAGTAAGACTGCTGAGAAACCGAAGGTGAGGCCGCCACTGAGTGACAACAATGATACCGCTATTGTTGCCAGAACCTGGAATTGATGACGAAAAGTAATATTTATTTTAATCCATATATTGGCCATTAACAGGTAGTCAGTGGCCCAAAATGTCTGACAACCAGTCTTACCAAGTGCATTACCCAGTACTAACTGGGTTGTGGAGGTCAAATAGGCAATTGCTCCATGTAAAATACTGATATCCAGCTGCATCCGGTTAGACTGGAAGCCGACCCCAACATAGTTGGGAAAAGGTTAGGCAGTTGTTGATATTAGCCAATAAAATAAATATTACTAGTGCCTAGGGACGTGGGTCATGTTGAATTGAATAAGAGAAAAAAATAATATACCACCGTGCCAGAGACACAAAGAAGAACACTCGCGAGAATCACTAGAAGAACCACTTTATCAAAGCAGATGTAAAATTGAATTGCAAAATAATACCACATTCATTTCATCCCAAAATAATATATGTAGATCAGAATAACCTGCTTTATTCTATTAATATTTATTTATTCGGGAATTAATCTCATTTTTTTTTCAATTTTAAATATTTCTTAAAAGACCAATAAAAAACATTTCAAATATAAAATGGTGGTCCGCCTCTGTTGGGAGTAGGGTCCAAGCTACCCGTGGTTAGCGCCCCAGAGACAGGAACCTCCTCACAATGCGAGCCGTATCGAGGAGTACTGCCTTCTGAATCAGGCCCTTGATCCGGCCGCCTAAAGAGAGCTTCGATAGATGTTCATCGAAGCTCTTGGCAATAAGGCCATTGGCTGTCACGACAATCGGCACAATGATAAACGAGTTCATATTCCAAATGTTGCGACCCTCGTGTGCCAAGTCAAGTTATTATTTACATTATTATAATTTATAAAAGTAATTTACTTAGGTACCTGTCTGTACACATGCGCAGATTCTGCAACTTTTCTCACAATCACATTCGTCATCTCGTTTTTTACTAATCAACAATATCTTCATAAACAGACCATGTTAACTCTCTTCAATGTCTACCTATTGAATGTGACAAGTTTCTGTGATCTTTATGTAAACAGTATTCAATTCCTAAAACCTGTTCAATTTCGACTAAACAATAATAACTTTAGCGCCAGAATACCACAATGGAAACACGTCTAAGAAACCACGTATTAATTTGGAAAAAATCTTCAAATTAAAGTAGGAGAAACAAATTACAATTAGGGTACTGTAGGAAAATTTCGAACCCAAGGCACGCCACTCTGATTGTTCAAATTCATATGTGTACCTATAGTATCATTATTACCATAGTATAAAAAAATACGGGTTGTTATGGTGAAGCAAAACATCGTGAGGAAACCAGATATTTCTTGACAGCATGTAAAACAAAGGGATTCCCTATGTCAGATCGAAACAAAGACAGAGGCCCAGGTAGCCGAACTCCGATACCAGGCACTTACGCACGATAGAGAAAGAAAGAAGTAAAATAAGGAACCCTTCAAGGTTCGCCAAGTCCTTCCGTCTGCCCGGGATTCCACTCAGAATCTTCCCGAACGAAGAAGCTGTTATTTAGTTTTGTTATACGTACCTATTTAAATCATACTTACCGATATTTTCGGTGCCTTGATTTTAGCGGTTATACCTCTGAAATCAAGGCAGTCTGCGTAGTGGCTGAGCGATAGCGCGTGTTCGAACCCCGCACAGAACAAATATTTGTATGGCTTACAGGTAGGTACTTGGTCCGGGTCTAGCTGCTTGTGAATATGAGTTAAATTTTTCTGTAAACTATAGGAGAAGCTCGTAGAATGGGAAGTTTTATTTAAAAAAAGAAGCTTTTTATTGATCATCATCATCTGTGTAACCCTTCTCAACTATATTGGGGTCGGCTTCCAGTCTAACCAGATGCAGCTGAATACCAATCCCTAATGTGAATGTAAGTTTGTTTGTTACGCTTTCACGCAAAAACTACTGACCGGATTTGGATGAAATTTTGCACACAGATAGTTTATAACCTGGATTAAAACATAAGATAATTTTTATCCCGGTAGTAAGATCCCATGGGACATTTATCAAACTTCACGCGGGCGAAGCCGCTGGCAGAAGCTAGTATTTTTTATGTAGCACTGCCTATCTGACCTCCACAACCCAGTTAGAACTAGGTGAAACTATACCACTTGGTAAGACTAGTTGTCAGACTTTTTGGGCCACTGACTACCTGTAACGACTGCCAAAGATGGACAAATGATAGCCGGAACCAACAGCTTAACGTGCTTTCCGAGGCACGAAGGAACCTCGGTATGTAAGGGTGGTCACCCATCCACAGACCAACCTAGGCAAGCACGGCTTAACCTAAAGATCGGCCCGAACGGCTCTTATTATTTAGCCACTAGCTTTTTATTGATGTATTATAAATATTTATTCCGACTACGGAACTCTTCACTGTGTACGGATCGACAAACAGTTAATCGTTTATTAATGAATATTCTAATTTAACACAGCACACTAGGAGTCATTAAATAACTATTAAAATCACCTAATATTCCTAACGTAACTAAACCGCGCAGGTTTGATATATTCAAAAAAAGTAGAAGTATAAACGAGAAACATACTAAAATACTGTAAAAGACTAAATTTATTTATTTATTTATTTATTAAAAGGAGAACCAAAATAAATGAGTAACAATTGAATAAGCGACACAGATTGGCGATTTGCTATTGAGTGTAAATTGACTTATGAATGAGCAATTTTTTGAGTATTGTTTGGTGCTACGAAACCCTTTGTCTCGCACTTGGCTGCATTTTTGTTTTGGACACATTAACCGTCAACAGTGATGAGGTGGAAATTTAACGTTCTACGAACCCATTAGTTTTCAGAATTTTCTTCCAACTTTAAACACACTTGCAAATAACACCACAATTTTAGATTTTATAAGTAAGTGGAGGTCCCAACGTTAAACCTTGAGATACACCCATTGTCATCTCGTTTCCCTCTAAGTTTGTGCCGTTAACCTCATTTTCAACCGACTTTCAAAAAGAGGAGGTTTTATCAATTCGAATGTTTTTTTTTTTAATTTTTTTTTTTGTTTGTTACCTCAGAACTTTCGACTGGGTGAACCGATTTTGGTGATTCTTTTTTTATTTGAAAGCTGGTGCTTCCCGTGTGGTTCTATTTTAATTTGCTGAAGATCTGATACGGTCCTTTGGAGATATACAATGGAACTCTTCAAAAATACACGGCAAATCTGCAGTAATTGCTGGAATCGCTTTGATGTTTATTGTTTATACAACATCATGACAGAACATCACGCCTGTATGCTCTGAGGGGGTACGCAGATGTGTATAATACACCCTGATTTTGACAGTTAGGTGTGTTAAGTTCCATTTATTGGGGATAAGCCCTATTACCGTGACATGTATTGTTTTTTTATTTTATTGTATAGGATGTACGTCAAGAGTACATTGATGAGAATTTGGTGAGGTTCTGATTACTTCTGCTTATGGGATCCATGACAAAGGAACGGAACTCTTAAATTCTTAAGAGCAAATTAACGATACTCGGCCGAATCTTATATAGACTATCAGGATATTGGAGTCATTGTCATTCACTAATCATCAAATCAGGATCTGATGATGGAATCCTGGAGAAATAGAGAGAACTCTTCACATTTCATAGGCACACTAGAAGCGATTTGGGTAGTTTTAGGAAGTGTACTTTCTCGAAGTGATCCCATTTCAATTTGATGAAGATCTGATGAAGAACTTCGGAAATAGGCAACAGAACTCCTCAATAAATGATAGCAAATGTTCTGGGATCGCTGAAATCTCATAATATATCTGTCTATTGTTTACACCAGTTCATAACCGAAAATCACGACGGTACGCTATGAAGGGGTAATCACATGTGAACCACTGAAAAGTGAAAAATAAAAACTTTTTTACAAAAAGTAAAACCGACTTCAGAGAAAACAAAAAAGTGAAAAATAACTTTAGCTTCAGAAGTCGGTGACAAAAAAACTAAATCAATCAAACAAAGGTCACCGACTTCTGAAGCTAAAGTTATTTTTCACTTTTTTGTTTTCTCTGAAGTCGGTTTTATTTTTTGTAAAAAAAATTTTTTCTTGACTATCGTTCCAGATGATTTAAATAAATAAATAACTGTTTTCCTAATCCGGTGGGCTGATCTGATGGTTTATGACTTAGTTTCAAACGCGAGGGGGGGGGGGGGGGGTTGAGGTCACAAAAATCCTTCTTATCAATTTAACATTAGGTATAATGAATAAAAACACACTTATTTAAATATTTTATTTAAAAAAGTTAATTATTGTCATTTTATTTATATTTACACTTTAACTAACAATATTATCTACGTTACAATTACTATCTTTCTACATAAAACTACGCTGGATTGGTCACTTTGCCAGACTCATGCAAAGTGACCATAACTAAATCCTTCTTCACTTCATCTTTCTTCTTGTACAAAGAATCCTCTATGTCCTGTAAGGTCCTATTGTTAGTTTCTGGTATTATAAAACTTAAAGATATACCCGTGAACAACGTGACAGCAGCAAATGAAGCATACATTACTTGCTCTCCATATCTAACCAAAATCTCTGGAGTAACTTTCACAGAAATAAATAGCAATGTAAATGATATTGCCGAGCTTAGACCAGAGCCAAAACCACGCACTTTTGACGGAAATACTTCTGCGATGAATGACCAAGATATTGAGGTCATTGCACTTGCCATAGCTATATAAACAACCATACAGGTTACAGCTATCCATGCTAGGCCGACAGGTACTATGTACAAATATATTACTAAGCATATCAATGCAAGAGTAGTTGTTATGCTACAAATTACAAAAGTAATTTTACGTGGGAGAACCCTAGCAAAAAAACATACAAATATAGATGCCGCAATTCTTATACTATCAGTGACTAACATTAACATAAATGCATCTATATCTCCTGAAAACGTCTTCTCAAATATCATTTGAGCGTAGAAAGATATAGTATTGACACCACACCATTGTGCGGAAATAAACAATAAGCATGCAGTTGCCATAGACTTCATGAATGGTTTACTAAATATAACATTAAGTGTATCTTTATACGTGTTGTTCTCGTCTGCTTTTTCTTCATTCTTCTCCAAAACATCAGCCAGTTCCTTTTCAGCAGTTTCTCCATTTCCTCGGAATAGTTTGTAGGACACTATACCTTCGTCTGTTTTGCCTTCTGACAGTAGCCATAGTGGACTTTCTTTCAAGAAAATAAGTATAACAAAAGCTAGAATGTTGGGCACCGTGAAAAGGTAGCAACTGGTCTTCCAATGCCAGTATTTTCCAACTAGATGGCTAATTAGGACTCCTATATGGATTGCTGCTGATGGGCAGAAAAGAGCAATGCCTCTGAACTTTGGGTCAGTTAATTCTCCAATGTAGACCAAGCTGTTGGCTCTCACGGACCCTGTGCATACTCCTGTAACGAATCTTGCAATCAACATGACGGTGTTACTATTAGCCAGGCCCATGATGATCCAGCCGATGGCGAAGGGTACGAGTAGGACTAGCTGGCCCATCCTCCTGCCGATTCCATCGCTCATGGAGCCGGCAAAGAGGGACCCAACCGTCATTGCCAGCGGAGAGATAGCAGCTGGAACAGATTACATAATGATAAGTATGTGAGGCAAATGATTGAGCTGTTTAGGTCACTACGACCTACTAGAACAAACTTTGAGTAGACGATTCGAGAAGCAGAAAAAGGATAAAGAGCTGTACGTAGACGACACTGTACAATTTCACTACCAAACCAAGATAGTGCTTGTACTGTCTCTGACGGATCAGCGCAATCCCCATTTTTTACCGATATCATATTACGATCATCGAGCGTTCCATCTATTATCTTATGCGGAATGATAAAATACTAGTGAATATGCCATTCTAGTCAATATTGTTTTAGTAGCAGTAGCCCTCGTAGTCTGAATTTGTACCGGTTGGTGGCAATAGGCTAGCCCCCTTTCAAGGCAGCCTTATATAGCGAAATGTGGGTTTACTATTACGTACAACTCTGCGTAGTTCTTCGGTGTATACATCGTGATGTTGTGCAGTCGTATCATTTTAGCTAACAACTGTATATTAACGGTACCTACATGTCTTCGCTTTAGCACTGACGTGAGGTCGACTGTAGTGACGTATGCCATTTCGGACAGTGTGTTACGTATCATAGATTCTTTTATTATCATCATTTCAGTCGAAAAATGTCCACAGCTGGACATAGGTCGCCCCCAAGTGTCGCCTCATTCGCCGGTCCTTTGCGACTCGCATTTATCGGATCGACCGCAACCTTTACCAGGTCATCGGTCCACCTAGTGGGAGGCCTTCTAAAGTTCCAACGCAATGTCTTTCGGTTCACGGTCGCCACTACTGAACTTTTCGGCCCCATCGGCCATCCATTCTACGAGCACTAGGCCCTGCCCACTACCACTTAACTTTGGCAATTCTTCTATTATACTCGTACATGGCTTTGAATGGAGTATAGTTGCTTTCTACGACTTTTCAAGGTGTGAATAAAACTTACCTATCCATGAGTCGTAGCTCGGGTCGTAAGGATAGTCGGGGTCAGTCTGGAGTTGTGGCAGCAGAACTGCCGTAAAACCGAAATTGATGCCTCCGGCAAGGGACAGCAGGGACGCCGCAAATGTCGCTATAATCTGGAAGGGATCAGAAAAATAAATGATTTTTTATATCTGGTGACATGGTAGTGCCCCCGCGGCCCCGCCAAGACCAGCCAAGCAAAGCGTAAAGGCACTACCTACCGTTTTTTTGAACACTCATAATTACTGTTACATAAATTATTAAGTTGTTACCCACTTGTGTTTCAAGTTTATAATCATAAAAGAAGTCGAAAATAAAGATGTTAAAGATGTAAAAAAAATAACAAAAATCAGGGATAATATTGTTTCATTATCATTTGATAACATCTGTAAGTAATTATAATCATGAAGAGGTAATATTTACTTCGCGAATACAACAATGCAATAATTTCACACCGTGAGTAATACATTTTTTCAGTGTTCAGACGTATACATTTTAATAGACCAGCAAGAAAATTTAATAAATTATTTCATAAAATTTACAACTGTTACAGACGCAAGGACTGAAGCTACTACAATGTCTAAAACTTTAGTAGATTTTCAACTAATCGAAGTTGATTGGGAAAATTTGACAGTTTCAGATAGGTTTTTGTTTTTTTTTTTGGATGAGAAATCATCAAATGACTCCTCCCAACTCTGGGCGGGTCGGGAGGGAGTGTCAGACTTTTACTGACTAAAACCCATCCATGTTCTTTCCTTCCTCGGCCTTTTTGTTCCGGGGCCACGGTATCTCTTTCGAACAGTCCCGCAGCAGTTTCAGACAGCTGGCGTCTGTGCCTCTGCCTACTACTACTACAGTAGACTTCAAGTCATGAAATCTAAGAAGAATAAGCTGTCGTATCCTTTTTGCTAACAACTGTATAGTAACGGTACATATCTTCGCTTTAGCACTGACGTGCGCTCGACTGTAGCTTTTGCCCTCGGCTTTGCTCGCGTTAATTTAGAATTTGACAATTAAACATACTACCTAAGTCTTTATAATCATCATCATCTGCCTAGCCTATTACCCAACTATGATGGGGTTTGCTTCTAGTCTAACCGGATGCAGCAGTATATTAATATTTTACAACACACACGCATCAGAGAAGAGGCAATCAAAGAACAGCCGATGATGGCAACACCTATCGACAGAACCCTGAAAACTCACTGCTTCAAAAAACACTACAACATAGAGCTCATAGAGGAGTGGTGCGACTACTCAGGCACAAAAGAGCTAAGGATCTACACTGATGGATCAAAAACCAACGATGGGACAGGCGTCGGGGTGTTCTCCGACGACCTTAACATTAAAATATCCAAATCTCTTGGAATGTCCAACTCTGTTTACCAAGGAGAGTGTGTAGGTATTATCCAAGCAGCACACGCTATAGAGGCCAGGGAGGTTACGGATACCAATATTCGAATACTCTTCGACAGTGCCTCAGTACTTCAATCCCTAAAGAGTAACCAGATCACGTCGAGACTAACACTAGAATGCCACAAGGCCCTAGAACGAATCACGGTGCTGAATCACAACACGGAAACGCTGCAATGGATTAGAGGTCACAGTGGATCACTCGGCAACGATGCGGCTGACGAACTTGCCAGAAGAGGATCCAGCACAAAACCCTACGGACCCGAACCCACGTTATCTGTGCCACAGTGCCCATTCCCTTCAAATAGCTGAGAAACTGGTTAAAGGATCACACCCGAATAAAAGCGGAGAAATGGTGGACCTCGACACCAGGTTGTAGGCAATCCAAGGAAGCTATGCCATCCCAGAGCGAGACAAAAAAAACCCCGTCATGTCTTTGTTATTGTGTTTGTTTTGTTCAGCCTGCAGTCTGTATCCTATTGTACCTTTATTTTTTAATTGGAATGTTTTTGTTTTTATGCTACGAGTAATTATGGTACACTCTAAGTCCGATCTGTTTTATTTTAGTTACATACTCATTGGCTTCCGTACGTTTTTCACAGGTGACCACTGAAAACCAGCGCTGTTCTGTGGGTTCCCTATAGCACAGCATCATGCTGACCTATTTGTCGCACTCACGGCGTGCAATTTTTTATTTTTTGTCCGTTTAGTCTTACAATTACGCTAATGTTGTTGTGTTAATTTTGGGTTTTAGTTTAAATGTTTGTGTTTGTATTAATGCGTTCTATGTTTACCTTATTAATATTGTATGCACGTCATGACTTTGCGTCGAATAAATATTTTTTCTTTCTTTCTATCCCTGGATACAAAACTAACCAGGCGCCTTCTGCGCCTGGACAGAGACAGCCTGCGTCTGGTGGCACATGCATTAAACCACATGCATTAAACGCACACTATGTAAAAAAGCATATTACAAGTTGAGCGATTATATCGCTGATAAAAATGCTTGGCTTAATGCTGGTCCTGCTCCACATGGACAGGGGCGCAAAAATTGATAGCATTAAATGATATAGTTGGAGCTGCTGAAGATTGTACTTAACTATCTTTGCATTGTATAGATTCAATGTTAGTATTATATAATCGCATAGCCCATATTGT
Source organism: Xestia ashworthii (assembly GCA_950022955.1). NCBI lineage: Eukaryota > Metazoa > Arthropoda > Insecta > Lepidoptera > Noctuidae > Xestia > Xestia ashworthii. The sequence goes on from OX465573.1 coordinate 7,991,485, forward strand.
GTGAGTACTATGTACTAGTAAGCTATCATTCACTGGAAACCTACGGCAGTTCTTGACTTGAATGTGCCCTGGCGGTTGAGAGTATAATATAATATATAATAATATAATATTCCACAACTATCACACAACGCCATCTAGTCCCAAGCTAAGCAGAGCTTGTGTTATGGGTACTAGACAACTGATAAACATACTTATATATTTCTAAATACATACATATTATAGATAAATTACACCCAGACACAGAACAAATGATCGTGCTCATCACACAAACATTTGTCCTGGGTGGGAATCGAACCCACGACCTCCGGCATAGCAGTCAGGGTCACTAACCACTAGACCAACAGGCCTGTCAAAATATTATGTCATGCTCACTCAAATGTCTCGCTGATGGTGGCGCGTGTGTCGGACCATTTAGTTCCCTTCAAAATGGTTGAGCTGATCAATGCTGATCCATGCGTCATGTGCGTGAACGGGCGCTGTCAGTTGTGACTGGTCATCTCTTAGTCCGCGTCCAGTATAATAATGCGTTCAGGGCAGTGTTGGGGTTGCCTCGTTTCTGCAGTGCCTCGGGCATGTTTGCGGAAGCGCGCACCGACTGTTTTCACGCCACCATGCGCAAGCGGTGCGCGTCCTTGGTGCGCAGGGTGCGGGCCAGCTCCAACGCTGTCCTGGTGATGATTGCAGGGAGACTTGATTGTCCCTATATAAGGCACTGCTGTAACCGACATGTTGTTGTGGCCTAATACTCACATATATGTATAGCTTGTTTTGATTTATTTATTATTATTTTGTTTCGTGTAATTCCGTGTTTTCTATGTGACATTTTAGAAAAATATGACATTTTTATTTATCATTTTGAATTTATTGTGTCTATTTACTTTTTAATTTAATTCTAGTTTAATTCAATAATGTTTCCAATGTAATTTTAATGTAATTATGACATTTTAATATTATTATTTTTTTTGTATTGGTATGATTTCTATAATTTATGTGTTTGTATTTGTGTCTATCTATTTTTATCTTTGCTTTATATGGGTCTCGGACCTGAAATAAATGATTTTATTTATTTATTTATTTTTATTTAGTCGCCATGGTTTTTGTTTTTGAGTTGTATTTTGTTTTGCTATGGACACTTTTAACGTGCACATCTTGCTACATTGTTCTCACATAATATACCATCTCAACATGAATGATGTAACCAAGATTTTGTAACAATATTTTGATTTAAAAGAGTGTCCATGGAGTTTCTTGCCCGTTCTTCTCCATAGAGATCTACGCTAGGGAATGGGCAACTACAGTACTTTCACAGTTTTTATGTCTTGTGACTGGGACTGTAGCTACATTAAATGTTCATTTTTGTTTCGACAATTCAAAAGTGCCTGTAACTGGCCTACTTGAAATAAATGCTTTGATTTTGATTTTGATTTTTGTGGCGGGGACCATCAGTGGACACTGCTCACTGAATAAACACTTCCACACTCTAGGAATCACTGACAGTCCCCTGTGCAGAGCGTGCATGGAGGCGGAGGAGACGGTGGCGCATGTGCTCCTCGATACACTCGAGGAGCGTTACCGAGATTCGCGAGGAGATCCTGGGAACGCCAGGATCACTTGCGGATGTCCCGAGGAGACCGGGAAGTTTGATCTGTTCTGGAGGGAGGTGGGCTGGTTGGAGTAACCGGCCACCATGGCTCACGCAAAATGGTCCACCTCAAAGACTTAGTGTGGAAAGCTAAACTCCATGATAGATAGATAGTATTTTACATGGAGCGACTGCCTATCTAACCTCCACAACCCAGTTAGTACTGGGTAGTACGATATCCCTTGGTAAACTAGTCGTCAGACATTTTGAGTCACTGACTACCTGTAACGACTGTCAAAAATCTGCAAATGACAGGGAAACCCAGTATGTAATGGGTGGTCACCTATCCAAATACCAGCTTGGTAAGCACGGCTTAACCTAAAGATCGACCCAAGCGGCTGTTATTATTTAGCCACGGGTTCCACTAAATTAAATACTTAATAAATTAAAAGAAATAAATAATAAGCATGACGACAGTTTCAAAAAATTACAAATCTATTTAGTCCGTCAGTTAGATTACTGAAAAATAATGGACACGTATTTTTTGTTTTTGTAAATCAATGAATGTTGACAAAGATATATAAGACATCAAAAACTCGGGAGCGGGGGCTCGTGACGTCCGAACTTGCTAAAAATTATACCTAGGCGTATTAAGAATTTTAAAAGCGTCGTATCGTCGTCAATTTTGTTTTTTTTTTTTGTCGTTTACCTTATTACCATGTAATTACTGAACGCCTAGCTTGCGAAGTAGCAGCGGGCATAAGCCAGTGCTTTACAGTTTTGTAAATCCTCAATAAAAAAAATATTTACCTGTCTGTAAATATGCGCAGATCCCGCGACTTTCGGCGGGATCACTTGCAATACAATCGTCATCCTGACTTCGTCGATCTATCACTATCTTATAATATCTTCTTATCATCACATTTTCTCGAATCTTCCTTCATTGAAATGGATAATAAATACTGCCATGGTCATGCGTGATATCCCAGTATTTTGTTGGCGAAACCTGTTGAAATAAAATATACAACGTTATTTTTATGATAGGTTTGTTATATCTACCTCTGGTGAAACACGTCTTTAAGTACGCCATAGGAAATCGTTAAGCATACATTAGCATAATCAAGCTTTAATGTTGCGACAGTAACTACATCGACGGTCACTGTATCGACAACGTTCCATCGACGGGTTAATGAGTCGACATTACACTTAAATCGACGGTACGCTACATCGACACTACGCCAAATCGATTATACGCTATTTCGACAGTACGCTTAATCGACGGCACGCTACATCGACGGTACATCAAATCGATGGTAAGCTGCATCGACTGCTCGCCCCAAGGCTGATTTAGTTTAAAACATAAGCTTTTATAAAGTACCCTCATTATTGTCAATGTTATAGTTATTTTGAAAGTTATTGTAATAATAACTAAGGGTATATTACGAATTCATGATTGTTCAAGCATTTTATGTGGGTTAAAAACTAGCAATATACAAAATTAATAAATTGTGATTATAATATTAAACAAGCTTATATTTTTATTTAAATTTGGCTCAGGTTGGGCAGTCGATGCAGGGTACCATCGAAATGGTGCACCGTCGATACAACTTAGTATCGTTAAGGTATACTGTCGATACAGCGTATTATCGATTTGGCGTACTGTCGATGTAGCGTACCGTCGATTTATTGTACTGTCGACTCATTAGCCCGTCGATGGAACGTTGTCGATACAGTGACCCTCGATGTAGTTACTGTCGATATTATGTACAGGCATTGTCGAAAACGCTGTTTTAAATATTATGTTTTTTAGTATCATATGAAACTTTTTGAATATTATTTTTTTTAATTCAATCGTTAGTTTAATTTAAGTAGGTTTAATTTTAAAGTTGGCTTACGTCGACATCACTGGAAAAGATTCGTTTGCTCATTCAACGGTTTAATACGTGAGTGACCTCTAATCATATGAAGTTAAGGGCTCGTTTGGACAAGAAGGAACCGCGCGATAACCAGTGCCAGCACCTTAGGCCGGCCGCGTTCTTGGCGTTCTTGTAGGTACTTTGTCGTGACACAGATAATCGTGTAGTTTTCAGTGTCGTGGCTTTTGTATTTAAATGGAGGTGTTCACATGTAGGATGACGCGATTACCTACTGTCGTCCATGACTTTTGCCAACCAACGATAAATTAATCGTCACGGCCTATTTTACGATATTCCTTCTTGCGATGTCATTGAAGTTCAAATAAAGGTTAACCACATTTCTTCAAAAATATAAATGACTAGCTGATCCACGCAACTTCGTCATCATCATCATCATCATCATCTCAGCCGAAAGACGCCTACTGCTGGACATAGGCCTCCCCCAAGTGTCGCCACATTGACCAGTCCCTTGCGACTCGCATCCACCGGATTCCCGCAACCTTCACCAGGTCACCGGTCCACCTAGTGGGAGGTCTTCCAACGCATCGTCTTCCGGTTCACGGTCGCCACTCCAGAACTTTTCGGCCCCAACGGCCATCCGTTCTGCGAGCAATGTGCCCTGCCCACTGCCACTTAAGTTTAGCAATTCTTCGGGCTACGTCGGTGACCTTGGTTCTCTTGCGGATGTCTTCATTTCTGATTCGATCACGCAAGGAAACTCCGAGCATAGCCCTCTCCATTGCCCTTTGGGTGACTTTAAGCCTTTTGATAAGGCCCATTGTGAGCGACCACGTTTCGGTCCCGTATGTAATCACTGGCAACACACACTGGTCATAGTCTTGAGACACTGCGGTAAGTTGGACGAGAAGATACCGCGCAGTTTCCCGAACGCTGCCCAGCCGAGTCGGATTCGACGATTGACCTCTTTCTCGAAATTAGACCTACCTAACTGGACCGTTTGTCCTAGGTATACACAATCGTCTACAATTTCGAGTGTAGAGCCTCCGATCTTGATAGGAATGGGTGTGACATGGGCATTCAACATGACCTTCGTCTTGTCCATGTTCATTTTTAGACCCACTCTTTCGGAAGCTCTACTGAGGTCATCGAGCATTGTACTGAGGTCCTCCATGGTCTCAGCCATGACCACTATATCGTCGGCAAACCGAAGGTGAGTGATGTACTCGCCATTGACGTTGATGCCTAGCCCTCTCCAGTCCAGAACCTTGAAGACATCTTCCAGTGAAGCGGTGAACAGTTTCGGAGATATTACGTCTCCCTGTCTTACACCTCGCTGCAGAAGGATAGGTACCGAGGCTTGGCCCTAAAGTCGGACTGACATAGTGGCGTTTTTGTACAAATACTTCAACACCTCGATGTACCGGTAGTCAATTTGGCACCGTTGGAGAGACTGCAATACAGCCCAGGTCTCGATCGAATCAAAGGCTTTCTCGTGGTCCACAAACGCTAAACAGAGAGGCAAGTTGTACTCTTCAGTCTTCTGTATAACCTGCCGAAGCGTATGTATGTGGTCCACGGTGCTAAAGCCTTTTCGGAAACCGGCTTGTTCGGGTGGCTGGAAATCGTCAAACCTGCGCGCGAGACGATTCGTGATGACTCTTGAAAACAACTTGTAGACATGGCTTAGAAGTGAGATGGGCCTGTAATTCTTCAACCGGGCATTGTCACCCTTCTTGAAGTAGAGCACCACCACACCCCTGCACCATGCCTGTGGCGTTTTCCCCTCGAGTATGACGGAATTAAACAGCTTCTGAAGGGCCTTAAGTACCGGTTTTCCACCCGCCTTCAGGAGTTCGGCCGTAATTCCGTCATCCCCCGGTGCCTTGTTGTTTTTGAGCTGTTTCAGAGCCATCCTAATCTCGTACAGGCTGACGTCCGGGATGTCTTCGGTATAGTGTCGGGTTAGTCTAGCGCTTGAGTCGTTTGCTAGGTCGAGAATGGGTTTGCTGGTTGACGTGTACAACTGTCCATAGAGCTCTTGATCTCCCTCAGTAGCTCCGGTTTGGCGGATAAGATCCTGCCATCGTCGGTCTTCAGTTTCGAGAGCTGGCTCTGCCCAATAGCCAGATCTCTTGAAAATACCTTGGAGCATTTGTTCCGTTCGATTGCGTCTATAATGCGCTCGGTATTAAAGCGGCGGAGGTCGCTCTTCAAGGATTTAGAGATCTGTCTATTGAGCTGCCGGTATTTCAACGCCTCGTCTGAAGACTGCAGAATCATCTCACGCTGCTCCTTCATGAGCTTGAGAGTTTGATCGGAGAACCTCTTTTTCTGATCTGTACGACGTGTCTTGAAGAACTTAGACCCGGTCGTATGGACAGTTTCCACGAACCCATCGTTGTATTCGTCCACTGAGCTCCCTAGGCACTCGAAACGATTCTGGAGTTCGAGCTGAAAGCTTTCGGGGTTTTGGATTTGGATCTGTGCTGGACGGAGCGTAGACTTCATCAGTCGAGACCTTTCTAGCTTGATATTGATGTTCAATGTGCCTCTTACCATGCGGTGATCGCTCCCGGTTTTCACCGAATTGATCACAGAGACATCATTGAACATTTGCTTCTTGGATGACATGATGAAGTCAATCTCGTTTTTTGTTGCACCATCTGGGCTCTGCCAGGTTCACTTTCTGTGCTCACGCTTTTTGAAGAAGGAGTTCATCATATAGAGGCCCTCCTTCTCCATAAACCTAGCCAGTTGGTGGCCCCGGTGGTTCCGACGTCCAACTCCAAATTGCCCCACCTGCAGCTCATCCCCGTCTCGTTTGCCCAGTTTTGCGTTGAAGTCCCCTATGACAACGGTGAAGTGAGTTTTGAAACCATGCATGGCTTTAGAGTTATCCTCATACATGGTCTCCACTTCGGGGGTGACCTGTATGACCTTCAGCGAATATCTTGAGGATATTCTGAGTATAAGGTACTCTCGATCTTCACCACGTTGTTCACGAGGGACTTGTGGACGATAAACCCAACACCACCCTGGGACTGGCGGTCACCCTCTCGGAAATAAAGCAGGTTGCCGGATTTTAGGATTATCGTGTCCTCCCCCTCTCTTCGGACTTCAGATAATCCCATAATACTCCATCGCAGCCTGCTCAACTCCTCCTCGAGTTCCGCTATCTTCTCGTCGCGTCGGTCCGGAGTGTGCGCGTGTTATAGGTTGCCAGGTCCAGTCGTTGGTATAGGCAGCCGGATCCCATCCGGGGATTCTTCGCACCCCTTGCCACGCCATAACCTCGACCGCTGCCGTAGACGAGGGTAGACGGGCTGCCGGGCACTAGGGGCCATTTATTTAATGCGGTGTCCATTTGGGGGGGTTTTGCCATAATCGCCACGCTTGGCAGGCGGGTTGGCGATCGCAGTACGGTTGATACAAAAGCACAGAGAACGCTGCTGCCCATTCTCTGGTAAGTCCCTTAGTCGCCTCTTACGACACCCACGGGAAGATATGGGATGGTGCTATTCTTTACGTCCGACAACTTCGTCTGCGTCACATTAAAGAGATAATGACATTTTGTTTTATTCATTTAGTTTTTCATCGCCGACTTCTGAAGCTAAAATTGTTTTTATTTTTTTTTGTGTGAAGTCGATTTTTTGCTAACGAGTGTTTATTTTTCACTTTTTAGTGGTTCATATGTGCTTACCCTTTCACAGCGTACCGGCATGATTTTGTGTTATGAACTGGTAAACAATAGACAGACATGAGATTTGAGCAATCCCAGTATATTTGCTATCATTTATTGAGGAGTTCCGTTGCCTATCTCTGAAGTTCTTCATCAGATCTGTACCAAATTGAAACGGGATCACTCCGAGATAGTACTCTTTCTGAAACTACCCAAATCGCTTCTCGTGTGCCTATAACATTTGAAGAGTTCCCTCTATTTTTCCAGGATCCCATCATCAGTATCCTGACTTACTGATTATGGGACCACCTGAGAAGTATACCCTTTCAAAAAATAAAAAAAACGAAATCGGTGCAGCCATCTTCGAGTAATCGGGTAACATTGAATTGAGAACATCCTTCTTTTTGAAGTCGGTTAATAACGACGTAATGGTAGGTGACTCAAAGATCCGTCCGGGTAGCCAATAAAAGATTTAGCCAAGTATCGTAAATTTGCTCCTAAGAATTGAAGAGTTCCGTTACTTTGTCATGGATCCCATAATCAGAACCTAACCAAAAACTCATCAAACTACCCTTAAAGTACACCCTTTCCACATTAAAAAAAAATGTACATGTCACGTGTCAATAGGCTTATCCCCAATACATGGAACTTAACACACCTATCTGTCGAAATCTGGGAGTATTGTATACATCTGCGTACCCCCTCAGAGCACACAGGCGTGATGTTCTGTCATGATGTTGTATAAACAATAAACATCCAAGCGATTGCAGCAATCACTACAGATTTGTCGTTTAATTTTGAAGAGTTCCATTAATATCTCCGATGATCAGCATCAGATTTTAACCAAATTGAAATGGGACCACACGAAAAACACCAGCTATCAAATAAAAAAAGAATCATTAAAATCCGTTAACGCAGTCGAAAGTTCCGAGGTAACAAACACAAAAGGAATAAATATTCCCGCTTTTTGCAACAATTTTCATTTATACTCCGCTCGTATTAGTTGTAGCGTGATCTTATATAGCTCTTATAAATGGACTACCTTCCTCGATAAATGGACTATCCAACACAAAAAGATTTATTCAATTTCAATCAGTAGTTCCTGAGATTAGCGCGTTCAAACAAACAAACTTTGCAGCTTTATAATATTAGTATAGACTTGAGACCTTATTCTTCGAAATGGCCTATGGCTCTGCAGTTAACACAATTTTTGCAAACTGGACTTAAAACCCTCTACTGCAAACGTTCAATTTTTTTCACACACTTTTTGTGCCGAGCGGCGCGGCGTGCGGTCTGCCCGAATTACACGGATTTTTGTGCGCCAGACTTTTTGCGCGTCGTGTGCGTTACTGCATATAATTGCATACTGGTTCTATTTTCACAGACTAAAAAGTGCGTCACGGATAGTCTGTCGTCTGCGCTGCACCTAAAAGACATAATAGTATAAATTTGTTGTGTTGTGAATAATATTATATTTTATTATCATAATCATCGCTTATTTGTAACTTATTTCCGCATCTTATAGTTTTCTATAATATATTATGTAGTGTAGATATTTATAGAAAACCCGTAGAATATCAATAGAATAAATTAGTGTTATGTGATCTTTGATCGTTTAAAATTGTATCATAATAACGGAAACATTCCTAAGGTTGAAACATAATACATAAGCATGTGCTTTTCGAATGGTCATGTAGTAAACATCATCACTTATACAAGGTGTCGCTTTGCATACTGGGCAAATTCAAGGGTGTGCTACAGACCATCAAACTGAACTACTTTCTCTATGGGACCACCATCGTAATCGTAAAAAAATAATCAGCTGTCTCATACATTTGGTCGAGTAGGTATTGATATTTTGTATGGGGCCGTTGATTATTTTTTTGCGGTTACGATGGTGGTCCCAAGGAGAAAGTTGTTCAGTTTGATGATCTGTAGCACACCTTTGAATTTGAGCAGAATGCAAAGCGACACCTTGTATAGTAAACATAACATCAGAAATAGTGGTGGTAAGTCCCCTCTTTGAGGAGTGGCTTGAGAGGCGCCACGGCGTCCTCACCTTCCGCCTGACGAAGGTCCTCACCGAACACGGCTGGTTCGGGAGGTTCCTGTATCGAATCGGGCGGGAGGTGGCGGAACGTGAGAGGGAGAGAACGTCACGTCCCAGCCACCGCGGGAGACGCACCGGGCGTCGGACAGCGGTAGACGCGGACCTGTGGACGGTGAGCTATGGGCTAGCTCGCCGTCCGTCCGTCCTTTGACAGTTTGACGACACGTTCGTGTTCCACGCGCGCCTCAACTCACTCCCTTCCACTCCGGGCAGGAGTCATTTAATTATTTCCCATTCGAAAAAAAAAAACAAAAAAAGGCCTGTAATCTCTGAAGAGTTATGTAGCGGTCTACCTAAAGGTACATCCACATTTTGTTCCAGTTATGTTTAAGGTGAAAGCATCAGGTAGCCCGAGAAATTCAAATTTTCTTACGTTTTTTGCAATTTGCAGGCTAGTGCTAGATTGTATGTTAATTAAAATATTGATCGCGACTGTATGTAGTTACTGAATTGCAATCATCAACATTATCAATACATAATACAACCCTCCAAGTTCATAAAGCTCTAGGAAAGATTTTGACTTTGAAAAAGCAGATCCTCAACCTTGATGAACTTAGAAGAGTGTGTTGATGTTTCTGTGACTACATACGTCTTACAGCCAAAAAACGTGACAAAATTTGAATTTCGCGGGCTACCCTAGAGCATCAGCCTTAAATCCAATGTATGGTTGCTACTGGAAAATTCCTGTTCGAAAAACACTTTACCTGACCTGGGAATCGAACCTAGGACTTTGTACTCAGTAGTAGCGAAAGTGACCACTAAACCAACGAGGCCATTTTATCTATGAACAAGGCAGATCGATTATTGGTAAGTGGACTTTTTCGGAAATGGGCATTCTCGGAAATTAACTTTTTGAAACCGTGGAATTAGACATTCTGAACCTAGACGGATTAAAATTAATCGATTTATTCTAAAGTGAAAAGTTATGTGGTTAGTAGGTACTTGAGTTTTCTGTCGAGTGGAAATATATGATAAGTTATGCTAGACTTATTCGTAACGCTTTTATTTATTTAAATAAAGTTGAGAGAAAAAATCGTAAAACAATTTAAGCACCTACGTAAATTCCGGTTTTATACGACCGTTTCTTGTGTCTTTTATAAACTTGAAATATTTTAAAAAAGTAAGTGAGTTTGTTTTAATAAATATTCATTCAGATGCTATAGATGGCAACGGCATTGGCAGTTTAGCAATTAAGAGATTAATACCTCTCTGGCCTGATTCTGATTATCAGCATAATATCTCTAAAGTATGGAAGAAGGAGACGTTTTGCGCCGATCCCAAATAAATTGGGATAGAAGAGGACAATGATAATCACTATCACTATCACTATCCTATCACTACATATTATAAAACAAAGTCTCCCGCCGCGTCTGGCTGTCCCTACGTATGCTAAGATCTTTAAAAGTACGCAACGGATTTTGATCCGGGTTTTTTTAATAGATAGAGTGATTCAAGAGGAAGGTTTTTAAAAATAATATTATTCGGGCGCAGCCCCGGGCATCGGCTAGTGATTTAATAAACTTAACAATAATTCTTTAAAGTTCCTACTCAACATCAATAATCTTGATCTAATGTATAAAATATTTGTCTAAATATATGGCGCATGATAATTTATTACTGACTGAATCATAAAAAATGTCGTAAGGAATTATATAATTGACGCATTTAGTTTAAAATAGAAAATAATAATTTAAACATCCTGATAAATTATACCGCAGCATTTGTTCTTTTGTAGAAGAAATGATACGGTGATCATTTCTCGGTGGATAATGACTTAAGGGCATTACATTGGGGCACGCCACGATAGTGGGGGCACGCCACGATAGTGGCGGTAAGTCCCCTCTTTGAGGAGTGGCTAGAGAGGCGCCACGGCGTCCTCACCTTCCGCCTGACGCAGGTCCTCACCGGACACGGATGTTTCGGGAGGTACCTGCACCGAATCGGGCGGGAGGAAACGCCCGGGTGTCTCCACTGCGAGGATCGACCGGAGGACACGGTGGAGCACACGGTGGAGGTCTGCCCTGCGTGGGCGGAGCACCGCCGTGTCCTCGTAGCGGCGATCGGCGGCGGCGACCTCTCGCGTCCGGCCCTGGTTCAATCCATGGTCCGGAGCGAGACGGAATGGGAAGCCGTCACCTCCTTCTGCGAAGCAGTCATGCTAGCGAAGGAGGTGGCGGAACGAGAGAGGGAGAGAGCCTCTCTTCCCGGCCGCCGCGGGAGACGCACCGGGCGTCGGGGGCCACGTGGTGGCTACCGGCCACCGTAGATGCGGGCCTGTGGACGGTTAGCTATGGGCTAGCTAGCCGTCCGTCCGTCTAGTGACGACAGGCCGTGTCGACGGCGCGTTCGTGTTCCACGCGCGCCTCAAAGAGATGTCAGCAGAAGAGAGGGGCCCGCAAGGGCCGAAGCCTGCCGGGGTTGCGGGACTGTTCGAAAGAGATACCGCGGCCCCGGAACGTAAAGGGCGAGGAAGGAACATGGATGGGTTTTAGTCAGTAAGAGTCTGACACTCCCTCCCGCTCCGCCCAGAGTGGGAGAAGTCATTTGATGATTTCCCATCCCAAAAAAAAAAAAAAAAAAAAAAAAAAAAAAAAAAAAGGGCATTACATTGCCCAATGTAATGCCCTTAAGTCATTCATGCAACTAACTTACGACGAAACGACGAGAGAGAGAGGGACGAGTGCGGGAGTGACAAAGTGCTTTTCGCGTAATTTCGGGTTTTTATAAAATATTTTTAAATATAAAAAGAAATAAGAGAAAAAAATCAACACAAATTGTTAAATACGTCATTACTTACGTATTTTTTGGTATAAAATTCATGCCGAGTTATTGAGCCGTTATAGAGAGAATTTTCAATTTAGGTTGAAAAGGACCTATTTGTTACGATTTTTTGATAAAATTTGAGTAAGTTTATTAAAATTTTAAACAACACAATCTATTTTATAGTACCTTTAGTTTAACATACATTTTTTATATTGAAAACGCACAAGTGGATTCATCTACAAACTTCTTTAAACACACGGTATTCAAGGTCATTGGGCAATGTAATGCCCTTTATCTTTTCTTGGACAACATACAGGGTCGTAAGTGCAACTCTCTGATAAGCAACGACGTGTAAACCTCATTACAAAATGAAAAAGTAAACTATTTGTTTTCCCACGAATGCTTTAAGGGGACTACAGGAACTAAATTAGCAACTCTATTTGTGGTGGTTCAAACTTCGTTTGAAAAACTGTTGGAATAAAGTTCTAATCAGCTTGCACTACAAAGTGGTTGTTACGTCAGTCACTGCGGGCCGAATAGTGCGAAATGAGTGGTTTCGATCTATTTATAAAAAATCTAATGATTGGACTATAAAACTAAAACACTATAATGCTAATATGTTTCTAGTAGAATTATTTGCCAAAAAATCAGAATGATCGCATGTATTTTAGTATGGTTTTTACTCGTTAAAAGAATTTTTTAAAGATAAGTTCGTGATTTTTTATCGGGTAAAATTAATTGTATTATGTTTCCAAAACACTATCATACTAGCATATATCCTGAAGAATCATATATTTCATATCACATTATATATTTTATTTCATATCATCTATTTTTTTGTTCTTTTTTTATTGCAGTGAATCATATACTTTCAGGCATTATAAATTCGCGTTTAGCTCCTGTAGTCGCCTTAACCAGTGCTCCGTGACGGAACTTCCGTCACTTCTTATAACAGTAGACAGTTTTAGCGCGGGATATTATGCCAGTTTCCTCAGTCGTTACCATTATTTCCTTTATCACTTTTAAAGCACTAATGATGAAATATTAGAAAACAAAGTTCCCCGCCGCGTCTGCCTGAATGCGATAAACTCAAAAACTACCGAAAGGATTTTCATACGGTTTTCACCAATAGACAGAGTGATTCATGTGAAAGGTAAACGTATATTCAATGAGATTTGATGTAATTTGCCTGAAATATGACGATAATTATTGTTGAAGGTTTCGCCAAAGAAACGTGACGTCTGGATGCTGAACTGGCGTGCGAATATGATAACAATGTATTACGGAATTATTTGTGTTAAAAAGATCTATAAAACTGAGATCTAAAAAAATTAGGTTCAGCCGAAAGGCACTTGTTCTCCTCGTCATTTGGTCATTTTTAACCGACTTCCAAAAGGAAAAGGTTCTCTATTCGTCGGAACCTTCTTTTTTTATTTATTTTTATGTACGAGTATGTTCCCCGATTATTTTTATTTTGTTCGAAAGGGTATATATACATCACAGGTGGTCCCATAACCATCAAGTCAGGATCTGTTGATGGGATCTGTTGATGGGATCCTTGAGAAATAGAGAGAACTCTTAAAATTTTATAGCCACACATTAAGCAATTTGGGTGGTTTTCGGAAGAGTTTTACTTTCTCGGAGTGGTCCCATTTCTATTTGGTGAAGATCTGATGAAGAACTTCGGAGATAGGCAACGGAACTCCACAATAAATGATAGCAAATGGACTGGGATTGCTGAAATCTCATGTCTGTCTATTGTTTACACCAGTTAAAAACTTTTTTGCAAAAAATAACTTCTAAAAACACAAAAAAAGTGAAAAGTAACTTCAGCTTCAGAAGTCGGTTTTATTTTGTGCACGCAAAAAAGTTTGTTTGTACACCATACATGATACCTTCTTGTTACGGAGATATGGGGGGGGGGGGTCAAAGTTCAAACTTTTTTACAGGTTTTTCTTTAATATTAAATGAGTTGCAGCAAAGCAAGCGCATCTTCATCATCTGAAGAGGAAGACATGCTATCACAATAAAGTCAGCCTGTATATTTGTATAATGACTAGTTGCGGCGTGTCTTTGCCTCTTTGATAAAATTGAAATCGCGCACAGTCCATATCTGTTCCATGCCTGCTCTGCGCCTGTGCCGCGTCTTCACCGTATGCCTTTTCTGTATAATTCACGCCTAGGAGGTGCCTGGGTGGCCCTCATGCTGACATATCAAAGTTATTAGTCATTGTTAAAAGAAGACTAAACAAGTTTATTTTTTCTGTACTTCTTATTAAAATTGTCGCGTTGGCGAACGAAACTGGTATTTAGCTTTAGCACGCATGTCTTTGTTTTTTATGTACCTACCTAAAAAGTCGAGAAACGTATAAAACATTGAAAAATGTGTAGGTATCTACCTAAATAAAACTTTAGTATAAAATATCTCAGTACTTAATAATATGTAATTTAGTTGTTTTTCTGAATTTCTGACCTAAAACAAAAAAAAGAAACTACCTTTCATTTTGACGATAAGTACTAAATATCAGCGATTAATTGAAAAACAAAATACTTATAAGAATTAAAATATACATACCTTACTTGTGTAGAAAAATGGAATATTCCAAAATCCACGAAATCCTACTTTCACGCTTCACTTCAAATAATAACTTAAGAAAGTATGATAATATTTTTTCTAAAAATATTTTTCTTATATTAAATCACATTACCATTCATTTATGAGTGGTAAACAAGATAACTTCTTGAACGAACTACACTACAAGATGATCGATTCAATACTAAGTTGTAAAGCTGTCCGCAGTGGAAGTTCGCAGCGATGTTGCAGTCAAAGTGATGAAACAGACTTAATGAAAATTGCCTAATTCATTATTATCGATGCAGTTTTTTTTACGATGCTGTTATTAATACGCTACGTAACTAGGATATGTGCAAACTGATATTGGGCGCGATTTAAATTTTAGCAGGAACGCAGTATTTCTTAAATTGTACGTTGTATTCATATTATGCTTATAGGTAGGTAATTCTTTCCATTGTGAGGATCGACCGGAGGACACGGTGGAGGTATGCCCTGCGTGGGTGGAGCACCGCCGTGTCCTCGTAGCGGCGATCGCCGGCGGAGACCTCTCGCGTCCGGGCCTGGTTCAATCCATGGTCCGGAGCGAGATGGAATGGGAAGCCGTCACCTCCTTCTGCGAAGCAGTCATGCTAGCGAAGGAGGGGGCGGAACGCGAGAGGGGGAGAACCTCTCGTCCATAGATAATACACTATATAATGCAAGATGATGCGCAACTCTGGTTTTCGTTTTTGAAACTGTGTACCGAAGCTGTTAGATGGCGCTATTAATTTTTGTTTAACCAAATAAATACAAAAAGTAACTCTTGACAGCGGATTCGAAATTAGAACTATTATTCACAAGGCAACCGCTGTCACCACTAGGCTATGTACTTCACTGACAAGTTGTCTAAAATAGCTGTTCTCGTTATGACAGTTGTAAGCTGTCAAACAGTTGAAAAGTTGGTGTTCTAAATCACACAGATGGCAGCACTATCTATGAAAATTTTGTTTGAAGCCAATGTATGGAAGTTTCACCCCCCTGCTCTCGTCCCAGCCGCCGCGGGAGACGCACCGGGCGCACCGGCCACCGTAGGCGCGGGCCTGTGTACGGTGAGCTATGGGCTAGCTCGACGTCCGTCCGTCTTATGACGACAGGCCGTGTCGACGGGGCGCGTTCGTGTTCTACGCGCGCCTCAAAGAGATGTCAGCAAATTGAAGAGGCCCGCAAGTGCCGAAGCCTGGCCGGGTCTGCGGGACTGTTTGAAAGAGATACCGTGGCCCCCAACAGAAAGGGCAAGGAAGGAACATTGATGGGTTTTAGTCAGTAAAAGTCTGACACTAGCTCCCGCTCCGCCCAGAGTAGGAGGAGTCATTTGATGATTTCCCATCCGAAAAAGAAAAAAAAAAGGTAGGTAAATCTTAAGTTACTGTTATAAATGCGTAAATTGAGGATGATGTTTGTTATTCTTACACGCATAAACTTCTAAACAGGATTTTCTTTTATACATGTTAGTATCAATAAACCCCATCAATTGGTAGCAGAGCGTGGTTCTTCTATCGCTCCGTGATTACGAAATGGCATCCGTCCGCAGCGCTTGCGAGCAGCGGTGGCCCAGTGGTGGCGGCCCCGACTTACGAACAGTAAGTCGTGGGTTCGAACCCAGATAGGCGCATTACTTTGTGTAATTTATTTCTTCACCGCTGCTCTCAAAACGGTGAAGGAAAACATCGTGAGGAAACCGGCATGTCCTAGAACCAAAAAATTCGAAGACATGTGACATCTACCAATCCGCACTGGGCCCGCGTGGTGGATTATAGCCCATAGAGGCCGTGTCCCGGCAGTGGGAACATTATAGGCTGATGATGATGATGATGATGATCCGTCCGCAATATTGAACTACTAACAAAATCCAATTTATGACACCTGGTGCTTACAAGCCCAGGCCGTCCTCATAAAAAATTACTATTGGGAAATTGTCAGCGGCGATAAAACATTATCGCCAAAGGCAAATGTGGCGGAAAGATCTGTACGTCAGCTAAAGCTATTTGGGACAAGTTAAAACCCATTTACCAGAGCACTGGGCCCGTAAGAAAGGCAACTTTATTAAAGCAACTGGTTTTAAAGCGCATGACTAATGAGGAAGATATCCGCGACCACTTAAAGAACTTTATGGACATTGTGGACAAGCTCGCGGATATGGACTTAAAGATACTACCGGAACTGCTCAGTATAATGATGTTATACAGTCTGCCAACAAGTTTTGAAAACTTTCGTATCGCCATCGAATCAAGGGACACATTGCCCGATCCTGACGATTTAAATATAAAAATTCTGGAAGAAAGTCAAGCAAGGAATGTTGGTGAACAGCCCGAGAGCTCATCAGATGCGTATTTTTCTAAAAATAACAAAACAAAACCGTTTTGCAAGAACTGCATGAAAAAGCGCCACGCCACTGAAGTGTGCTGGGGAAATAAAAAGAAAAATGAGAAAACGAACTTTGAAAAGAAAAAACATCAAGGCAAAAATTTCAACGTCTGCCTGAATACCGCAAACAAAAAAAAATGGAAATTTATGGTGTATAGATAGCGGCTGTTCATCTTACATGTGTGGTGAAAAAACACTAAACTATCGGCAGAAGCGATATCTACGGCAAACTATATTATAAACCGTAGCCGTTCAAAAGCATTAGATGGTGATGGTGATATACCGTTCACGAAGAGGACTGGCCGAACACCGTCTGGCAATCATCTTAAAGTTTTCGGCAGAAAGACCTTCGTCCTGAAAAAGAACAGACAGTGCTCCAAAAGAAAAAGTTTGTTGCCTTATTAAAGTATTGTATTACTCAAGCAGGCAGGGAGGCAGTGGTATATAAAACTCGATAAAGAATTGAAAAACTTAATATAGCTATAAGTGCAGATATTTTTTCGGATTCATTTCAAGCATGAAAAGATCAAGACAATTCGTGCCTCTAGTGGGTAGTGTGGCCAGAATTCCGTATGACGCTAACCATAGTAAGGTAGTTTACTCTATTTTTGTGTTCGTAGTATTGTACAGTTTCCCTGGGTCTTAGGTTAATACTCGTATTTATATCCCCTGTGATCACAATGTTTCTTTTTTGCACATTAAGTGATTCCAGATGTAAACCTTAAGAGTCAACAAAGTTTTCTGCGCTTAAATTTGCAGGGGATTTATATACTCCAAACAAAGACAATGTTATTTAGCACCTCAATTTGGGGACAAGATGCGTGTAAAAGCTTAACTTCAGTAACTTTATGTTTTATAGATTTTTTCAAATACGCGACGACTCCGTCATGTTTATTTAAAAGATTTGTGGTAAAATAGCAATTGTAAAATCACGGATATAATCCCGTAAGTACTGTAAGTGTAATAGCAATTGTAGTTATCAAGTTGTGGTATAGGTTTATTTAAGTTTAGTTGGCATTCCGTTTATATGATGATATCTGTTTTAAATTTAAGGCTAGAAAGAGTAAGTAAAAAATCGTCGAAATTGCAGCAAATGCCTCTAATATTCTGTGATATTATTGTAAAATCATTTTTGTGTATGGATGTATGTTTCTCAAGATCTGTACAGTCGCATGTGATCGATTTAGCGAGCTGTATGTTGTCTATTACTTGTAGTGTTTGTAAAGATTCACACGCGACAGCCATTTTTAAAATAATAAGTAATAATAGTCCTTGCTGGCCTTTGCTTAAAATGTGTGTTGTGTGTCGGTATGATGTTTGTGTTTGTCTTGAGTGTGCTTGTGGTAAGTGTATAAATATAAATAATGGAACCGCGACCTTCTACCTCACGCGAAAACGTCCAGCCACCGCCGCCTCCGTTGCAAACTCCGCCGCCACAGACGTCACCGCCGTCGTCGCCGACGTTTACACCGCATTCTCCCGTTCAACATAACAAAATACGTGTGAAATTAATAATGTCAGTCAGTCAGTTAAGCTTCCAAAGCAGCTAATTTCACTGAATTTCAATAATTGTTCAAATTTTACTATTAATTTCCAAGAGAAGTGACCTATCTGTATTTGCTATTAAGAATAGTCAAATCAAAAAGTTTGTTTCATTACATATTGTACTGTTTTCTCGCAAATGTGTTGAAAAACGTTGTATGACACAAACTCGTGACTATGGTAAGCCCGAGACGAAATAAATAACAATTTTTAATGTGTAAGTGCTATTAATACACAATACTGTTTAGGACGTAGATACAAATGGTTATTAGTTATCAGTTTAACACACACAATGTTATGAGGCATAGTCATAATCATTAATTGCGAATTTCGTATTAATCAAAGTGGCCACAGTTTCAAACGCCTGAAGTGACGTCACTTTCGCGTACTATTGCTATCTGCTTTCGCCATCTCAAACCAGAACAAAATGAATTAGGCATAATACCCATGCCATGTACTAAAATCGGCGAATCGGCCTGTTTCTAATTTGATTTGATTCCAAGTTATTTCCAGACATTATTAGAATGACTTACTTTTACACATTAACTGCAACATTAGGTTTACCGTATACTTAAGAGGCTTGTTACAAAAAAAAACGCAAAATTGCAAGTTTTACTCGTTGAAAATATATGTTTTCCGTTCGTTGCTTGAAGTAACAAATACTTTTAACAAATAGTTAGTTTTCTCTTCTTCAATAATAATAATAGAACGAATTTAAGTTACTTAGGATATTAATATAAATCAATTGTATGATCGTTTCTTTTCATTAGTTCACACGGAATTCAACAAAACTTTTGAAAAGAAGACAAAGAGTATTTGCCCTAAATTTATATTTAGTGATTGGGCAACTAAAGGTATCAGAAAAAGTAGGGAAAGGCTATTTGAGCTTTATAGCCTCAAGCCTTTTATAAACACTGAAACTTTTAGCAAGTATGTTGCTACGTATTCAAAGATTTTTAGAAGTACTTGCAAGGTTGCTAAAGCCCTGCACATAAGCAACAAGATCAAAACAGCAGAAAATAAAATAAAGACCGTTTGGAAAGTCATAAATAACGAGACTAACAGAAAGAAAATACGTAAGAATAGCTTTACATTAGATACAGCATGTGGTCCTAAAAGCTCTGATCAGGAAGTAGCTCAAGAATTTGTTAATTTTTTTACCGAAATACCAATAAAAACTACGGAGGCTCTTAATTCCTCACCTGAAGCCTCAATTGGCTTATTAAAGGCGAATGTGTCTGGCTGCCTGGCTGAATTTAAATTTAAACACATTAACCCTATGACAGTTATTAAAGCTTTCCGGCAAATTAAAATCAAACTGACCGAAGATTTATGGGGAATGTCTATCAAAGTTTGTACATCTATACTTGAGACCATAGCCCCGTACTTAGCTTTAATTTTTAATTTATGTGTAGACCAAGGAGTTTTCCCGGATTTAATGAAATACAGTAAAGTCATACCTCTTTTCAAATCCGGGGACAGTAAAGATTCCAATAATTATAGACCCGTATCCGTGTTACCAGTTTTTAGCAAGGTTTTTGAAAAAGTAATGCTTAATCAAATGCTCTGTCATTTTAACACCAACAGAATCTTACATGATCAACAGTATGGTTTCACCAAGGGACGTTGTACAACTGACGCCGGTGTAACCCTATTAAAGCACATATTTGCTGCGTGGGAAGAGTCCCAAGACGCAATAGGAATTTTCTGTGATCTCTCCAAAGCTTTTGATTGCGTAAATCACGACACATTACTTTTGAAACTGGAGCATTACGGACTGGGTAAACTTGCACTTAGCCTGCTAAAATCTTATTTGAGCGATAGAAAACAACATGTTCAAATAAATGGTGTTAATTCACAGGGTTTGAATGTAAAAATGGGGGTTCCGCAAGGCTCAATATTGGGTCCTTTCCTTTTTTTAGTATATATAAATGATCTACCCTATTTGTTGAAACACCAACCTCAAAATATGGTGTTGTTTGCTGATGACACTTCTCTAATTTTTAAGATAAATAGACGGGCCCAAAATCTAGATGACGTGAATGATGCCCTACTTCAGGTCCAAAATTGGTTCACAGCAAACAATTTGGTATTGAATGAAAAAAAAACTAAATGCATAAGATTTTCATTACCGAATGTTAAAAGTAGTGATTGTGAGATAATATTGAATAAAGAGAAACTCGAATTCGTAGATAAAACGGTTTTCCTGGGGCTTACGCTTGATTCAAGGCTACAATGGGGTTCTCATTTAACATCTCTTGCGGGGCGCTTAAGTTCAGCAGCATATGCCATTAGAAAAATCCGTCAATTCACTGATGTAGATACCGCTAGACTGGTCTATTTTAGTTACTTCCATAGTATAATGTCTTACGGTATTTTGCTATGGGGACGGGCTGCTGATATTGAGTCTATATTTATTCTGCAGAAAAGAGCCATCAGAGCCATATACAATCTTCGTAGGCGCGATTCTCTAAGGGAACTTTTTAAGGATATTGGCATCATGACGGTTCATTGCCAATACATCTACGAAAACATAATGTACGTTAGAAAAAATCTGCATCTTTTCGGTAAAAGAGGCGACAGACACAATTACAGTACTAGAAATAGGGACCAACTAGTTCAGCCAGGCTTTAGACTCGCTAAAGTAGACTCATCTTTCATGGGGTACTGTTTGAGATGCTATAATAAAATTCCACAAAGTATTCTTGAACTGAATGAGACTAAATTTAAAACATGCATTAAACGCACACTATCTAAGCAAGCATATTACAAGTTGAGCGATTATATCGCTGATAAAAATGCTTGGCTCAATGCTGGTCCTGCTCCACAAGGACAGGGGCTCAAAAATTGATAGCATTAAATGGTATTGTTGGAGCTGCTGAAGATTGTACAACTATCTTTGCATTGTATAGATTCAATCTATTTAGTATTATATAAACGCATAGCCCATATTGTGTGAGTACTATGTACTAGAAAGCTATCATTCACTGGAAACCTACTTTAGTTTTTGACTTGAATGTGCCCTGGCGGTTGAGAGTATGTCATGCTCACTCAAATGTCTCGCTGATCATGGCGCGTGTGTCGGACCATTTAGTTCCCTTCAAAATGGTTGAGCTGAATGGTGCTGATCCATGCGTCATGTGCGTGAACGGGCGCTGTCAGTTGTGACTGGTCATCTCTTAGTCGCCATGGTTTATTTGAATTAATTATTTTGTTTTTGAGTTGTATTTTGTTTTGTTTTGCTATGGACACTTTTAACGTGCACATCTTGCTACATTGTTCTCACATAATATAACATCTCAACATGAGTGATGTAACCAAGATTTTGTAACAATTTTTTGATTTAAAAGAGTGTCCATGGAGTTTCTTGCCCGTTATTCTCCATAGAGATCTACGCTAGGGAATGGGCAACTACAGTACTTTCACAGTTTTTATGTCTTGTGACTGGGACTGTAGCTACATTTAATTTTCATCTTTGTTTCGACAATTCAAAAGTGCCTGTTATTGGCCTACTTGAAATAAATGCTTTGATTTTGATTTGATTTTGATTTTGATTTTACTTAACTTATTTATTTATTTGTCGTTAATCATTCTCCCGATGCATGTTTAAGCAAAAACTCACGGAAACCTAATTTCAGAATTTGGGACCTCTAATTTGTAGATTTTTTTTTTTTCATCTCACAATATATCCTATAATTTCATAATAATAGAATACTTTTTCGATATTTACTTTTTTGAGTAAATTGTACAATTAGCGTAATACCAAAATATACAAAAAGGGCTCTTAAGAGAAAAATTGTGATATTTATTTAGAACACTCCCTAGATTAATAATCAAACTCTCTCGGGCATGTTTTTTTTTAATATTGTGGCCATTTGTAAACAATAATCACACATCCAAACTGAGAGTTTTTGGTACAAGAAAAATTGTGATAGCCTCTTAACAGACTTCAAATAAAAAACCGGCCAAGAGCGTGTCGGGCCACGCTCACTGTAGGGTTCCGTAGCTTCCCAGACCATTAAAAATACCAACATTTTTCGTCAGCAAAAATAACTTTGTTTTTCATAGTATTTGTATGAAAAACAAAGTTATCATTTGCGTTTTTTTGAAAAAGTGCTATATAACTCAAAAACTATTCAACTCATCAAGTTGAAAATAATTTTCCTAGAAAGTTCATATAAAGGTCTACTTCTGTGATTTTTTTCATATTTTTTAAACTTATGGTTCAAAAGTTAGAGGGGGGGGGGACACATTGTTTTTGACTTTCGGAGCGATTATTTCCTAAAATATTAATATTATCAAAAAATTATTTTAGAAAACCCCTATTCATTTTTAAATACCTATCCAACAATATATCACACGTCAGGGTCAAAATTAAAAAAAAAATCGCTCCCCACTTTACGTCTGGGGGAGGTACCCTAATAAAAATGTTTTTTTAAATTTTTATTTTTGCACTTTGTCGGCATGATTGATATACATATTGGTACCAAATTTCAGCTTTCTGGTGCTAACGGTCACTGAGATTATCCGCGGACAGACAGACAGACAGACAGACAGACAGACAGACATGGCGAAACTATAAGGGTTCCGTTTTTTGCCATTTGGCTACGGAACCCTAAAAAGGAAGAGCATATGTCAACGTTAAGTTTAACACACATTTAAAGGTCAACATTTTTATTCTTAATTTTATTCCAAGTACTTGGTTTTGTTTGTTTTCTTTTCTTTTTGTGGCTATTTTGTTTAAGGAAAAATAAGATTTTTTTCCGATTTCCAAGTAAATGCCTTGGGAATTATTGTCCGTATTGTCCGTCCTTCGAAATTATTCTCAGTATAATTTAAATATACCAATTTTATTCAATGCTTCAGGAAGCTGTTTCAACTAATTTTATGACGGCTTTTAAGTTATTTACGAGCAACAGTATGGTTTCACCAAAGGACGTTGTACAACTGACGCCGGTGTCACTTTATTAAAACACATATTTACTGCGTGGGAAGAGGGACAAGATGCCATAGGAATCTTCTGTGACCTTTCGAAGGCATTTGATTGCGTAAATCACGAAACCCTGATCTTGAAACTTGAGCATTACGGTTTAAACTTGCGCTCAGCTTAGTAAAATCGTATTTGAGTCATAGACAGCAGCAGGTACAAATCAATGGTGTCAATTCAATGGGTTCAAAAGTAGAAATGGGTGTACCACAGGGTTCGATATTGGGTCCCTTCCTCTTTTTAGTTTATATTAATGACTTACCCCATTTATTTAACAATCACCCGCAAATGGTGTTGTTTGCAGACGATACTTCTTTAATATTTAGGATAAACAGACGTGCCACTAATCTTGACGACGTAAATAACGCCCTACTGCAGGTTCATAATTGGTTTACTGTAAATAATTTAGTTCTAAATGGGAAAAAAACTAAGTGCATCAAATTTGCTCTACCAAATGTCAAAAGTAGTGATTGTGACATAGTATTAAATCAAGATAAACTAGAATTTGTCGATAAAACGATTTTCTTGGGAATTGCGCTCGATTCATGGCTACAATGGGGCCCTCATTTAACATCTCTTGCAGGACGCCTAAGCTCAGCAGCATATGCTGTTAGAAAAATACGTCAATTTACTGATGTTGATACCGCGAGTATAGTTTATTTTAGTTATTTTCATAGTATTATGTCATACGGTATTTTACTATGGGGACGGGCTGCAGACATCGAGTCTATATTTATTCTGCAGAAAAGAGCCATCAGAGCCATATATGATTTACGTAGACGCGACTCTCTAAGAGAGCTGTTTAAGGAAATTAATATCATGACAGTACCTTGTCAATACATCTATGAAAACATCATTTACGTTAGGAAAAATCTGCATTTATTCAATAAAAGAGGTGACAGACACCACTTTAATACTAGAAATAGGGACCAACTAGTTCAGCCAGGTTTCAGGCTTGCTAAAGTAGATTCCTCTTTCATGGAGTACTGCTTAAAATGTTACAATAAAATACCTCTCCACATTCTACAACTGAATGAGACGAAATTTAAATCTTGTGTTAAACGCACACTATGTAGTCAAGCGTATTATAAGTTGGTGGATTACATTGATGATAAAAATGCTTGGCTCAATGCCGGTCCTGCTCCACAACCATAGGAGCAAACTAATTGATTCCCAGTCAAGTTATTGTGGAAGCTGCAGAAGATTGTAAAAATATCCTTGCATTGTATAGATTCCATCTCTTAATATTATATAATTGCATACCACATGTGTGAGTTCTATGTATTCTAAAGCCACCATTTACATTTAGTTATCTTTTTTTTTCTTTTTTTGACTTGAATAAGCCCTGGCGGCTGAGAGAATGTCATGCTCACTCAAAGGTCTCGGTGATGGTGGCGGGTGTGTCGGGTCATTTAATTCCCTTCAATATGGTCGAGTTGAATGGTGCTGATACAATGCGTCATCTTCGTGAACGGGAGCTGTCAATTGAGACTGGTCAACTCTCAGCTGCCACGGTTAATTTTAATTTATTTATTTTTTAAGTTGTTGATTTCATCTTTTCTCTGGACGCTCTTAATGTGCACGTCTGTCTACATCGTTCTCACATATATGTATAATCACAACATGAATGATGTAACCAAGGTTTTGTAACAATATTTTGATTTAAAAGAGTGTCCATGGAGTTTCTTGCCCGTTCTTCTCCATAGAGATCTACGCTATGGAATGGGCAACTACAGTACTTTCTCAAGTTATTATGCCTTGTGACTGTGACTGTAGCTTTGATTTAGTTTTGTATTTTTGACATTCAAAAGTGCCGTAATGGTATAATTGAAATAAATTATTTGAGTTTTGAGTTTGATTTTATTTACTTTGAATCTCATTTATTTAAGATCACAAGTTGCAAATAGATGAATGGCTTAATTTTGGCTCATTGTGTCCCATTCATTACTGCAGTTCTCGGCTACATAACGACCTCGACTACGGCTCGGGTGTTAATTGCGCCTCGAATGCAATAACCAAGATACCACTTATATCAAAATGTACTACATCATTACCTTTTCTAGATAATATGGTAACAGGGGCACTGAACCAAGTGCTTTGCTCTCAATGACACACTGGCCTACCTAAAATTACTTTGAGCATTAAGCAGACATTTCGGCAAACACGTTGGACTAGATAGATTATTACTATTTATTTAACCCTTTTATTTTCCAAAAGGCTTAGATTAATACATTGGGTTTATTATTGCCGTCTGAAGCCTTTTTGGACAACAGGCTAGTTACCGCCATCAGTCTGTCAGTTACGAGAATTGGAAAATAATGGAAACATATTTTTTGTAAATCAATGAATATAGACAGAGATAAAACGCATCAAAACTCGGGAGTCAGAGCTCATGACGTCAGAAAGCACTAAAAATTATACTACGACGGAGACGTGACGTAAGTATTGAGAATTTTAAAAGCGTCATTTCTTCGTCGACTTTGGTTTACGTAACAAAAGAAAAATACTGGTAAAATATTTTTTGATAATCGAACTGACGGACTAATTAGATTTTTTTGTCGTCTGTATTGGGCATCTTTTGCCGTGGCCGACTGAAACATCTCTAAATTGACTCCGAACACAAGTCGGCCGTAGCAAAGGAAAATAGAAATTCAAATCTCTTCAGATGGGTGTTCATGGACGGCTCAGATCCTAAGTGTGTATGCGGCGTGTCTCCACAGACAATGGTACACTTTCCATCTTGTGCTGCATGGCCTGACACCTGCGCACTTGACGATCTTATGACTGCATCAGCGAGCGGAGTTCGCATAGCTGAATTTTGGGCCTAACGAATTTTTGTCAGCTAAGGAGAAGCACAGATTACTACAGATGACGTGTCACTTCCCAAAAACAATCAAACAAATGTAAAACGCTGTAGGGTCTCCTTCCATTCATCGCTGAGATCCGTTCTAAGCATCCTCACGGGCACTACTTCCTTAGTCTCTTGCCTGGCACAGTGCTTACAGTCTTCAGGACAAGGTCTTCTTGACAAGGCGTCTGCGCTACCGTGAGTTCTCCCACTGCGATGTTCAGTTATGAAGTCAAACTCCTGTAGTCAATCCATCTCGCCACTTGCCCCTCTGGATTCTTGAACTGTAATGCCACTTCAGTGCAGCATGGTCAGTTCGTAATTGGAATTTACGTTCCAGCAAATATTTACTGAATTGCTGCAATGTCTTTACTACGGCGAGAAGCTCCCGTCTTGTAACGCAGTAATTTCTTTCTGGTTTGGATAAAGAATTGCTGAAGTAAGCTATTACAACCTCCCGGTCACGGTTTTTAATTCCTGAAATGCGACGTCGCAGTCCTCGTCCCAACAGAATTGCCGCTTTTCCTCAGTGAGTTTGTACAGAGGTTTTGCAATGTCGGCAAAATTCTTGACAAACCTTCGATAGTAGCAGCACAAACTCTGAAATGCTCTGACCTGTCTTGTCTTTCGGAACTGGCCAATCCTTGACGGCGACTACTTTTACTGGGTCTGTTTGACCACCTTCCCCCGAAACTATGTGTCCTAAAAAGTTCACTTGCTGTCTGAAAAACGAGCACTTTTTCGGACTTAACTTGAACTGTTTGGATTTTCGACAGCACTCGGTTGAGGTTTTTAAGGTGATCTTCAAATGTACGGCCCACGATGATTATGTCGTCTAGATAGACAAGACATGCGTCCCCAATCAATCCGGCGAGTACTTGCTCCATCAGCCTTTCAAACGTCGCAGGAGCATTGCACAAACCGAATGGCATAACTTTAAATTGCCATAGCCCTTTTCCTGTTGAGAATGCAGTATTCTCCTTGTCCTTGGGATCTATTTCGACTTGCCAGTAGCCACTTTTCAGATCAAGTGTGGTAAACCACTTCATACCAGTCAGCGTATCCAGTGTGTCATCGATCCTAGGCAGCGGGTAGCTGTCCTTTTTCGTGACGTCGTTCAGACGTCGATAGTCCACACAGAAGCGCATACTGCCATCCTTTTTCTTTACCAGGACCACAGGAGAACACCATGGACTCGATGACGGCTCTATAACACCGTCCTTCACCATTCCCTCAATCATGATTTCTACCTCTTTTTCTCGTGCAACTGGCGGTCTTCTTGGTCGCTGACGGATAGGTAATTCGTTACCTGTATTAATCTGGTGCTGAACAAGTCCAGTTCTCCCTATGTCAGCATGATTTGAAGAAAAAATGTTGGCGTACTGAAGTAATCCATCCATCCTTGTCCATTTCTGCTCAGTTAAATCGCAGTTTTCCAAGAGTGTTGACACCTCAAATTTTGTACTACGATTTTTATTTTCCGGTAGGCACATCTTGCAATTGACGCATCCAAGCTATTTCCTCGCATGTGCCGATCAAGGTGCCCTTTTTAATCACATGCTCCTGCTCACTTGGATTCAGTATGCGTACTGCTGAGACGTTGGTAGCCTTGACCAAAGTTCGTGCCATCTTCCATGGGAAGTCATTGTTCACCCTTTCTATCAGAACACTTCGATCTTTTTGTCCAGAATTCTGTGGCAAACAAATTGGCACAATCGTTTCTGATCTGCGAGGAAGAAAAATCTTCTTCAAGCAGTACACTTTCCCTGACGGTGCACCTTCCATGAAGACTTCCTCTGAACCACATTTCAGTACTCCTTGATCAACATCTCACAACGATATTTCCGCATGAAGTCCAAGCCCAAGATGCAATCGGGGCTCTTTCAATACCAGCCAGCACCCGCCCCCCAGTCCTGGCATTTATTCGTTTCCCTGCTGTGGCTGGGCACTCACTTCAGCCACTCTTCCCTGCTGATTTTCTCTCGGGATGCTGCGCTTAGGACAACTTGACCAAAGATGACCCTTTCTCCACAAGTGTAGCACCTAGGACTATACCCTTGCAGGCGGTCGCGTACAGGTGATGCTACAACCTCCCTGACGCGGTGCGTTCGGTGATCTTGCCTCACTGCCTCTACTTCTAAGGCATGGGCCAATGCGTCCTTCAAGGTCTCATGATGCCCAAGTCTCACGGTAGCTCTAACTTCTAAGTCACGTATTCCATCAAACCTGCCTTCCATCAAGGCCTGTACCAGATTTCCATCAATCAGTGCAGGGCATGACTGGTATGCTTTCGGAGTTTTTCAACTTCCAAAGCCCACTGCTGTAGGTTCTCGGCCCTACGTTGAACACGGTCCTTCCACTTAGCATGAAATACGTGCTCCAGGTGCGCGTCGCCGTATCTGGACTCCAACGCCTCCAGCAGCTGCTCATAGGTTACATCCTTGCCGAGCGCCTCCAGAATGTTTAGGGCCTGGTCTCGGAGGCCAGGCGCGGTCATGGCTTGCGGTTTTGTCCATCCATTCGCCTTCATGACGGCCTCAAACTGTATTTCATAAGCCGACCACGAAGATGTGCCGTCGAATGCAGGCACCTTAAACGAACACGGGTGTTTCGGAAGGTTCCTGCATCGAATCGGGTTCGGGAAACGCCCGGGTGTTATCATTGTGGGGATCGACCGGAGGACGCGGTGGAGCACACGGTGGAGGTTTTACCCCACGTGGGCGGAGCACCGCCCGTGTGCTCCACCGCTGAATAAGGTGCTTGTTCACCGAAAAGATAACCGTCTGATTATCTAAAAACAGCTGTCACTGTGACATGTTCCCATACAAAAATGCGTTTTAAACAGCTGTTTTAGGTAATCAGACTGTCATCTTTTTGGTGAACATGGACCTAAGTGTGCGTAGTCCCTAACTCCCGATTTCTTATTACACTTGCCCGTCAACTCGTGTAATGCCGTGTACACACGGGTGCGTTTCGATGGCGCGGCCATGACGTTTTTTTAAAAAGAAATTATGCCATGATTTTGTAAAAATTTGTAAAAGTTGACTCCCAAAACCATAAATTTGTCAAAGCTATGGTTAAAAAGTTATAAGGGTTTGAACGTGGCCGCGCCATTGAAACGCTCCGAACCGCGCGGCCACGGAGATCTTTAAAACTAAGCATTGCAGAGACCTGAAATTTTGCTAAGTAACAGATTGAATTTGTAAAAAATTTGTAAAAATATAGAAAAAAATCCTGGGCTTATATTTTAAGAGCTGTAAGACTAATACGCCATGGCCGCGCCATCGAAATGGTGAAAACACATTTTCGCCGATATCTCGCTGAAAAAGCAACGCAGACATCTGAAGTTTTTTGTAAAACCCAGATTCGAATTTGTCAAAACTAGTAAAAAATAAACAAAAAATCCTCAAGTTTACATTTCAGGAGCTATAAGACTAATACGCCATGGCCGCGCCATTGAAACGGTGAAAAAATACGTAATCACCGATATCTCGCTGAAAAAGCAACGCAGACGTCTGAAGTTTTTTGTAAAACCTGGATTTGAATTTGTCAAAACTAGTAAAAATGAAATAAAAAATCCTAGGTTCATATTTCAGGAGCTGTAAGACGAAAACGTCATGGCCGCGCCATTGAAACGGTGAAAAAACACGTAATCGCCGATATCTCGCTGAAAAAGCAACGCAGACGTATGAAGTTTTTTGTAAAACCTGGATTTGAATTTGTCATAACTAATAAAAATGAAATAAAAAATCCTAGGTACATATTTCAGGAGCTGTAAGACTAAAACGTCATTGAAACGGTGAAAAAATTTTAGGTACTTAGAAAATTTTTCGTTCTTTGTTTTTTTTCGAAATTTTAACAATTTTATTGCAGTATCATATTGATCTTGACCATAGAAACCATTTAGCTTCTGAAAAGCATGGTCCTATAACGCACCGTCTCCGAGTTAAGAGCTGTTTATTTTTATTTAAGTTTTTTGAAAAACCCTGTATATTTCCAAAATGGTAGCTCGGATGAAAAACTTTTCGGGAAATAATTTGTTTGTTGCTCTAGTCGTAAACCATGAGAAGATGTAAAAAAACCCGCTAAAATCGTTTTTTTTTTATATTCGTTTTTTTTCTAAGTCCCTGCCCCTAAGTAACGAGAGAACGATTAGTCTTACAGCTCCTGAAATATGAACCTAGGATTTTTTATTTCATTTTTACTAGTTTTGACAAATTCAAATCCAGTTTTTACAAAATACTTCAGACGTCTGCGTTGCTTAGTTTTAAAGATCTCCGTGGCCGCGCGGTTCGGAGCGTTTCAATGGCGCGGCCACGTTCAAACCCTTATAACTTTTTAACCATAGCTTTGACAAATTTATGGTTTTGGGAGTCTACTTTTACAAATTTTTACAAAATCATGGCATAATTTTTTAAAAAAAAAAACGTCATGGCCGCGCCATCGAAACGCACACGATTTGTCGGGCACGATTTGCAGGGAAAGGGAATAGATGCTCTGTGGAAGTGTAATAATAAATCGGGTGGTCGAGTGGTCCCGACCGTCCTACTTCCCTGCCGCGCTGCCGATCGTGCTCTGCAAATCGGGCCCGACGAATCGTAATGTACATAAAAACTTTTTTGCAAAAAATATAACCGACTTCACACAAAAAAGTGAAAAATAACTTTAGCTTCTGAAGTCGGTGACCTTTGTTTGATTGATTTCGTTTTTTTGTCACCGACTTCTGAAGCTAAAGTTATTTTTCACTTTTTTGTGTGAAGTCGGTTATATTTTTTGCAAAAAAGTTATTATTTTTCACTTTTTAGTGGTTCACATGTGCTTACCCTTTCACAGCGTACCTATCGGTGTGATTTTTTGTTATGAACTGTAAACAATAGACAGACGTGAGATTTCAGCGATCCCAGTACATTTGCTATCATTTATTAAGGAGTTCCGTTGCCTATCTTCCGAAGTCACCAGATCTTTATCAAATTGAAATGGGATCACTCCGAGAAAGTACTCTTCCTAAAACTACCCAAACCGCTTCTGGTATGCCTATAAATTTAAGGAGTTAGGTACCTCTATTTCTCCGGGATCCCATTAAATGGAACTTTACACGTCTAACTGTCGAAATCTGGGTGTATTGTACACTTCTGCACTCCCTCAGAGCATACAGGCGTGATGTTACGTCATGATGTTGTATAAACAATAAACAACCAAGCGATTGCAGCAATTACTGCAGCTTTGCCGTGTATTTTTGAAGAGTTCCATTTATATCTCCGAAGATCAGCGTCAGATCTTAACCAAATTTAAATGGAACCACACGGAAAGCACCAGCTTTCAAATTAAAGAAGAATCATCAAAATCGGTTCACCCAGTCGAATGTTCTGAGGTAACAAACATTGTCGAAATCTGGGTACATTGTACACATCTGCGTAGAGCATACAGGCGTGATGTTACGTCATAATCTCTATATATAAAAATGAATCCCTATTTCCCTTGGTCACGGCATCACGCGTGAACGGCTGGACCGATTTTACTAATTCTTTTTTTGTTGTGTCTGTTATTGTCAGGAGAAGGTTCTTATGAAAAAAAAAAATGATATTTAAAAAAAAAACACGAAATTAACCCAGCATGTCCAAAGTCTTCAATTGTTTCACCGCATGCATGCCAATAGCTATTTTAGGCAAACTGTCATTGGAACAGATATCCTAATAGATTCAAGGCCGTCTATGACCCACTGATCGAAGGTTCAAACCCCGACCCCTTTAGATTACTTTTTGTGATTTATTTCGATTTTATAATGGTCTAAGATTTTATTCGATCCCCAACCGCTTTATAATTTTAGTGTTTGTAACCATATATTTTTTTGATAGCTGTAAGATTTTAAACATTTTTAAATACATACTTTTCATTTATATAGTTTGCTTAACTTCACATTTTGTTGACGTTGAACGAAGTTGCCATTATTTATGGTCGCTGGCGAGAATTTAGAGTCTTGCGATAATTTGATTCTGCGTGTCAGGGAAACTCATCGTGCGTATGATGCATTACTACCTGCTGATATTTTGATAAACGAAATAGTCTAAATGATAATAGCTTTCGTCACGACATTACAGCACGAGTATTCAAGCAGAAACTCAATGCACTCAAGAACTTCATTGTAATGTATGATTTCGGAGACGTGTGATGCCCATACCAATATTATAAATGCGAAAGTAACTCTGTTTGTCTGTCTGTTTGCTACCTTTTCACAACAAAATGGCTGATTGGATATCGCAAAGAAATTTGGCAAGGAGATGTATTTCAACCTAGGGAAGGACATAGGCTATATATTATCACGCTAATTACTTACGGGGGTGAGCAATATTGCATTTCGTCTATATATTTTAACTGTTTAACAACTGACAACTGTCATAACATGCTTTGTTATAGAATAACTATTTTAAAACTAATGTCATTAGAGTAAATAGCCCGTCGGTGACGGCTACCGCCTTTCGAACATTGTGTTGCAAGTTCAAGTCTCAGTAAAGACATAGAATTCTTTTTGACTTTGTTTAATTCTGTAAGATTGCCGATAGTAACTGTGGTTCGCACGTTCAAAACCCACCCGGTTTTCACTTTTTGTAACAAAGCATTTTTTTTTTTTTTTAAGTTTAATATTTCCAAATCATTGTTTTAAACATACTTTTTTTTAAACACTTAAATGACAGTTTGGGAATCTTTTGTTTCAAATAATAAATCTGTAAACATGGCGCTTAAGCTGTTAAAGAATTTCTTAAATTTTCATCTGTGTCTGTGTGTCTCCACGTAGCCCTTTTGTTATAGCATCACGTGTAAATTATAAAACCAATGTGGTTTGATTCAATGCTCAAATTAATATTGTGCATAAAATCAAAAACTTAGAGAAGGTTTTGTTTCTTTGTAATCGGTGCTCTCCATCAAAATCTATATGACTTTAAAGTTTTTAAGGAGAACTTATCATCATGATTTAAGGATGCATGCAATGACATCTATTGAACCAAAATGGTACCAATGAATAAAAATCACACGATAGAGAAGAAGAGAATGGTCAACATGACCCTGCTTTAAAAATCTACATAGCCGGTAGAGTCCCTGTTCGACCGCTTCGCATGCATGCATTTGACTCCATTTTCTGAATTGCGGTGTTATGATTTTCCGTGAAAGAATGATACTGACATTCGCCCGTGTCAGATGGCTCATGTTTGGTTTTTTGGAAGAGGTTCGCAATTCAACGCCTGTTTTCTTTATGTAGGTGAGCAATACTCAAATGACCTGATGAAAGTTGCAAGAATCCGTTGGATGCAAGTCCCACGAGACTGGTCAATGTGGCGACACTTGATAGGCCTATGTCCAGCAGTGGACGTCTTTCGGCTGAAATAATGATGAATGATGATAATTCAAATGGAGTAGGGCAGGACAAGCAAGGCGCGGTAGCAAGGCGCGGTGCTGTCAGGTGGAGTAAAGTTGTGACCATGTGGCGTTCTAGAAATCGCAACAGAAGTTTTGGTCGTCCAGCGGTGAGATAAGCAGACGATATTGTTGCCATTGCGGGAATATCCTGGATGAGACTGGAACAACAGCGTAGAGCTTGGCACAAACAAAGAGAGGCCTGTACCCAGCAGTGGGTGAAGTCTGGTGACTGTCATTGAAGGTCTCATGATGGAGGCTTGGAGACGAAAAGAATTTGCAATAGATTTTCAAGAGTTTACAGCATCACATCATGTTGTGTTGACCTGTCTGGAGTATGACTACCATCGAAGGTCTGTTTTTGGAGAAGGAAGGCAGATGCGAGAGGTCCGCAACAGTTTGAAGCAGCTTTAACGTGTCGCCGCTCAGTCATGCCACTTGATGAGAACTTTCGATCTAGCTGGAGTATGATATCGTCGAGTGCCCAAGGATAGAAACGTAAGGCAGTCGAGGGAAGAGCCCTTATTTGGAAAAACATAAGTAGAATATTTGGCGATTCATGTAAACCTATTCGAGAAAAAATAAATTGTTACTTACTTGAATCTGTGCTAATATTATAAAGCTGCAGAGTATTTTAGGAACTGTTGGTTCGTCTTACGCAGACGAAGTTGCGCGGGTCAGCTAGTGTAGTATAAACAATGAACCTGCAAGCGAATGCAGCAATCACTGCAGATTTGCCATCTATTTTTGCTGATCTTCAACAAATTAAAATGGGACCAAACGGGAAGCATCAGCTTTCAAATAAAAAAAGAACCATCAAAATCGGTTCACCCAGTCGAAAGTTCTGAGGTAACAAACACAAAAAAAAAAAAAAAACATAGATGAATAATGAGAACCTCCTCTTTTTGGAAGTCGGTTGAAAATAGTAGGACCACGAGAAAACGCCCACCGTCAAGTTGCAAGTCTTGACTACATGAGGCTAGAACCTACCTACCTAGTCTGTGGGCTAGTTGCAAATCATGAACAAGCAGTAAAAAGACGAAATCAAAACAATTTTATAAAAGTATTCAAATACTAGGTAGTATTTATTAACTTAAAACAATCAGTCTTACATAAAGAACTTAATAAAGAATGATAAAATTAAACAAGAGATCACATCACAACATTTCACTTGTCACCATTTGCCTGATCTTTGACCTCCTTGCGCACTGGTCCAGTCTGGGTGATAGGGATGTTGCGCTCACCCTGGACAGCAAGAGGCACCTTCCTAGGAGCCGTCACTGACAAAACACCGTCAGACGAAAGCCTAGATTCCACGGACTCGGGAACACAGCCCTCTGGCAACGCGTAGCGGCGAGTAAATTGGCGGGAAATGAAGCCATGCTGGTCTTTCTTCTCTTCATGTTTTCCCTCAACCACGATATACCCATCCGCTGTCTTCACGCTGATTTCCTCAGGCGCAAAGTGCTGCACGTCTAGGTTAACCTGAAACTTTTCTTTGTCCGACTTGATGCTGGAACCGACGTCTCTTGCTGCTGCAGCGAGGTGACGCCAGGGTCTGTAGTACTCCCTGCTCAGCATAGGACCGGCGGCAGCTTGGAGAAGATCTTCCGGAGTGATGCCCAAGCCGAAATGCTGGTCCATGAGGCGAGGGCGGTTCAACTCGTAGTCCAACAAGAATGGTATCAGAGACATTTTTCTTGATTAGTTTTTCACTATATAGCTTCAAAACTTCGTGGAATTGGTAGGATTGCAGCTTGTTCGCAGAGAAAATCTCCGAAATGCTTTCTTTCTGTTGTTTCGTACTCGCGCTCGCTTACGCTTGTTCGATTTGAACTGATGACGTTTCGCCGCGTTCAACTGTTTTTAACCGGTAGCGCCATCTACGAGAAGCTTGTGGAATGTTCGCGAATGCATGGGCGCTCAAGCTGCGGGTGGCTTCGATATTTTGAAGTTTTAGTGAGTGATGCTTACGACACAACCGACTAATTATTTTTACAATGTAGGTCCCGGAAAACTTCCGATGACTTCGCGAGAAGTATGGTTGTTCTAAAATAAAAAGAATCGAAAAACAGAAAGTCATGCCTTTGCCCTGCTGTAGGACGGAACAGGTTAAAAAGAAAATAACAAATTGTATTTAACGTGTTCTTCTTCTTTCTGTTCAGTTCTGAAATGAAATAGCATTTATTTGAAAGAATTTTAGTTAGGAAATTACGTACTGATGATAGAGTTTTGACAGTTTTTAAAACAAATCCCTAAAACTAGCATGCAACATTATTTAGAATCACTTTCAAAATATCATTATCTTCGACTATGTGAGTCCGGAGGTTTGGTTATTTTTTTTCGGAAAATTAATATTTTCCAAAATAGGTAACGTCATTTACAACGAAAATAACGTAAGCATAATCATCATCTTTCTGCCCTTGTCCAATGTTACTCGGGGTCGGCACAACACGTTTTCTTTTCTTCTTCCATTCTTCTCTGTCAACCGACATAAAATAACGTAAGCGTGATATAGGTATTATGAGTTCTACGCACATTTTTAATTTTGTGGTCTCTTTAGACACTGATTTCATTGTATTTAAAATCGAGCGACCCCAAGCTTGAGAGTTCCTGCATCGAACTTGCTAGAAGTTTCCCGCTCTTTATTTCAGCCAATCACAAAGCAGTGGAACCTAATGTCTACTCCAGAATATTCTAGATCACGTGTAACAGCGCCATCTAGTATCGAGTAGCAACATTAATTACAGTTTACCTAAAGTTCCAGTTTAAACTTTACAAACATTTAGTCAATAGATGGCGTTTTTGTAAACAGAAAAGGTAAAGACCTCTTAAATAATTAATTGAATACGAGGCTTTTTAGAAAAAGGGGAACATTCAGATGTTTCATTTAAATAATATCAAAAACGTATTCAATCAGAGTGAATAATTAGATTGAATAATATTCTTCAAAAACAATGTTTTTTTTTTACTTAATGTTGGTGTCGATATTCCAATCGCAACTGGCAACATTCCACAAAAAAAGCAACGCTACCAATAGTGATGGGCACAAAAGGATAAAACAAAGTCGATATTTTTGTGACGATTATGGCTTCACGGCTGTTTTCTTTAAAAAAAAAAACAGTTTTTCTGATCCGTGTTTCCCGAAATTAAGGATCTGTAATGTTATTTTGCCAAGTGACTAAAGACTAAAATAGTTGAGAATATAAATGTTGATACATTATGACGTGAGGAATTTTATTCTCCAAGATCACAAAGGCCGAGGAACAAATTTGACCTTAAAAATCGTTCCTCGACTTTTATGAACATGGAGGCTTGTTGTCTTACAGTAGCGAATGATATTTTCATCAACATGCAACCTAGCACTGGCTTGCAAAGTGCAAAAAACGTAAGAAAATTTGAATTCGCGGGCTACCTTGGAGCATCCACCAAGAAATATCAGTAAAGACAGTTGACGATGCCATAACGTCAGACAGGGGAAGATTGAAAGAAAACACCGGGTTGCTCTGACCCCAAGTAAAATACGACAAGGATACAAAGATGATGATGATGATGTGGTGTTATTTGTTTTCTGTTGTACTTACTACAAAAGTAGAAAACTCAAAACCACAGCAAGATCAAAGCAAACGTTGTTTAAATCGGAATCTTTTGATTGCCTTAGCCTAGCCCTAAGAAATAGTTATTCAAAAATCAAAGGAGATCATTCACTATCGACCCAAAAACCATCGTACGTACATACATATGATGATGATACTTGATTAAAAGGCTTAACCGTAGACCACATGGTCTACGGTTAAGCCTTTTCGGTATCCGGTTTGTTGCGGAAGCTGAAAGTCACTTCGCTTCTTTTAAAGATGGGCGCAAGTCTCTCTTTACCAAAAGAGCAGCTAAAATGGTTTGTAAAATATCATTCAAACCGACGACCTCATATTACTTATTCGCCAGCAGACGAAAAGATTTCTGTCAAATAAAACGTACGAAAAACAAGATGTTTCAACACAAAAAATCAGATGAAGGAATGCTTGTAGTCACTTGGTGCCTTAGTAAAAAATACTCAGACTGACCTCCCAACAGTGGTGATAAGTTTTTTTTCGTTGGCACTTTGGTTTTTGGGCCGAACTTTGTATGAACCGTGAATGGTTTCCTTTAGGTACCCATGGCTATAAATATAGACATGTAGTTATATGTATTAAATGCAGTACGCCGTGATTTCACCACGAAGTGTAATATCCTGCGTGCATTTTGTTCATTAGAACCAGTTAAATAAGACTTCAAGAAAACGGTCTCTTTTATCGACATCGATGTTAATCTAAGTTATCGACCCATCCCACCACACTACAAAAACATAGCCGCTGTGCAGGCAGTAGTCGGTTAATTTGACGTATTTATTATTTGCACTCGCTTCATGATATCGCGTCGCGAGGCGAGACCGTGTGGTAATTTTAAAGTGCATCTCCTTCGCTAACACTAGTTGTTGAGTGCTGTGATTTTTATATTACATTTTTATTTTTATACATACATCGCTAGTACGTAAGTGAACTGTGAAAAGAGCGTTTTTCAAACACTCGTTACATTGTCGATGTGATCCTTGTTTTTGTGATTTTATTTGTGTGACGATGGCAGATAATTCAAAATTGACCGACGAGGAGAGGACTGAGATCAGGGAGCAGTTTGAACAGGTATGTTTGTTACTTTTAATTCAAATATTGTTATATCGGAATTGATTTGTCGGCGTTTTGATCGGCCGTGTCAATTTGGGGCATTGCTAAATCGTAATAATGTTTTGCAATATTCGATGTACAGTTAAGGAATGCTAGCGTACACGTTTTTGACGTGTGTTTTTCCGAGGCCGCGTGTGGTCCGTCTTCTTCGCTCATTGATTCCGATATTCTCGTTAAAACCGGCGACTTGGAAACGATCGAATTGAATCATCGTGTATTGATCAATACAAATTAACACGTTGTTCCAAAAAGTAACAAAATATGTTGGAATTCAGGCTGGACCTCAAGTTCCATTCCATGTTCATAAACCTATTTATTCTCTCAGTATTGTATAGCTCTGTAGGTAATTACTAGCATTTATTATTCATTAACTTCCCTATTAAGTACAGAAATAAGGAAAACCTAAAGGTGTTAGTTTACTAAATAATTATTCAATACATTGTTTACTTAACCATTTGGTCCAACTAAATTAATAAAAAACAGGCTGGAATCATTCCAAGTTTCTCCATATAATGGTCATAGAAATAATAAAATTGGCAGTGAAAACCACAGTAAATGGCCAGTATCATTTGCTTTATAATACTGATAGTAGGCACTTCATTATTACTATGAAAGCATCAACATTGTACTGATAAACTACACCTATAGCCAGGGTGATAACTATTGGCAATCTATAGATAATTGTATGCAAATTTCTTGGTAGGTACTACATTTATATGACCACTGTTTACAATGTAAAACCTTATTGATTCTATTATTTTTATTATGATTCTTATTAGAAAGAAAATAACATCATAACATTACACTTGTAATCACCAGAGGCTTAGGCAGTGGTGTGGTGAATTTCACCAGTTGTGAGCATAACAAATATAAATTAACCTTTTGGACGCCATTGTCACATACACGTGACAAGCAAGCCCGTGCCCTGTATGCCAAATGACACAAATATGTGACAAAATAGTAGATGAAATTGTGGCTTGGCGTGGAGGGCACGAGCGTGCGTTTATGATCAAAAGGTTAATGTATCAAGGGTAAAAACAAAAACAAATCCAAAGCTTACTTAATTTTATCTGTATTACCACAGGCAAAGGCTGATCTATACTAGTATCTATTTTATAGAGGAAAGATTTGTATGTTTGTATTTTTTTATTTTTGTCTGTAACAAATAAACTTAGAAACTTATGTACATATTTGAAAAATTCTTCAGCAATGTATAGCTACATTACAAGCGAGTAACATAGGCTATATTTTATCTTTGTACTCCCACGGGAACGGAAACTATGCAGGTCAAAGCGTGTGACGTCCA
Source organism: Xestia ashworthii (assembly GCA_950022955.1). Taxonomy (NCBI): domain Eukaryota; kingdom Metazoa; phylum Arthropoda; class Insecta; order Lepidoptera; family Noctuidae; genus Xestia; species Xestia ashworthii. The sequence continues at coordinate 8,031,288 of OX465573.1, forward strand.
CTAGTCTAATAAAATCACTCAAATTCTTTCAATTCAAGCACACTGTTGGTAAGCCTATAAACACACCACACACACCACATAAACTAAAACTACAATCAAACATTTTATAATATGCAAAACTGGATTAGCATACTTATTAGTAAGAAAACTTTAATAAAACAATTAATATGAAGAACTTCACAATGCAGGCCGACAGCTCATTACTTATGCGGACAACGATGGTCCGTTGCATGCAAAGTATTTAATGCGAATGCATTACCACTGAACTTGAGGTATGAGCAATATGAGCATCCCCTACGGTTATGCAAAAGATGGTTGGATATATCTTTTACTGTTAGATTGTTTTCAATTTTGAAAACGTTTTCTTGCCTTCACCTAATGCATTTAGTTCCAAATATTAAGGCCAAGCACGTGCTGACGGCCACACCGCTGCAGCTAGAGAAATGTATGCATTGTATCATCAGTGCTCGCACTTGGCCGCAGTTCTGGCGGCATGCTTGGTCGCGAAACTTGCGGCTTGGTCGCGAAACTTGCGGCTTGGTCGCGAAACTTGCGGCCTGGTCGCAATATTGGCCGCTGCGACCTGTCCGTCAGTGCGCACTTAGCCTAAAAACCAGAGAAGATACAGAGGTATTTTCTAACCACTGACAGAAAAATAATAATGTTAGATCTAAGCATAAATTAGTGATAGTTTTTGTTGTTGTAGATGTGTTTTTGGCAGTTATTAGTTTGACAAAAAATAAACACCATGATTCGGTATTGAATTCGAATTCTTACTGATCATAATAATATTGTGTAATTTTAGGAACAGCTGACCTTAGACGAGTCACTGACCAATTCATTTGTAAAACTGGAAAGTTTTCAAGCTGAGTTTCATAGATAGCTTGTGTGACATGTATAATTAAATTGTCATCAATAAATCAAGAATTGATGCATGTAATTTCATTTCCATACACAGATTGGTAATTAATTATGTATATGCATCATAGTTTTTGTTGATTAATATTGAATAAGTTGTCACATGATTCACAAATAAATGCCACTAACAAATGTAGGTACCTATTAATTTAAATTAGTTAATGATAATGACTTGGATAATTATTTTATTTTTAAAGTTAAGATTATGAGTCACATAGTGGTATCACAAATTTTTTAATTAGTTTCCTTGTATGGATGGTAATTTGACATGAAGCCTAATTATCTTAAAAATAAAAACCGGCCAAGAGCGTGTCGGGCCACGCTCACTGTAGGGTTCCGTAGCTTCCCAGACCATTAAAAATACCAACATTTTTCGTCAGCAAAAATAACTTTGTTTTTCATAGTATTTGTATGAAAAACAAAGTTATCATTTGCGTTTTTTTGAAAAAGTGCTATATAACTCAAAAACTATTCAACTCATCAAGTTGAAAATAATTTTCCTAGAAAGTTCATATAAAGGTCTACTTCTGTGATTTTTTTCATATTTTTTAAACTTATGGTTCAAAAGTTAGAGGGGGGGGGACACATTGTTTTTGACTTTCGGAGCGATTATTTCCTAAAATATTAATATTATCAAAAAATGATTTTAGAAAACCCCTATTCATTTTTAAATACCTATCCAACAATATATCACACGTCAGGGTCAAAATTAAAAAAAAAATCGCTCCCCACTTTACGTCTGGGGGAGGTACCCTAATAAAAATGTTTTTTTAAATTTTTATTTTTGCACTTTGTCGGCATGATTGATATACATATTGGTACCAAATTTCAGCTTTCTGGTGCTAACGGTCACTGAGATTATCCGCGGACAGACAGACAGACAGACATGGCGAAACTATAAGGGTTCCGTTTTTTGCCATTTGGCTACGGAACCCTAATAAAAGGACTGTAAGTAATGATACAAATTCTGATTATTTGTGCTTTTGTGGAGATCAAGGTTATTATTATTTAAAAAATACTGACTGATTGACACAAATAAACAATTATTATTAGCATTGGGCCATATTATAGTTACTTCTTAATTTGTGTAGAGGTTTTTTCAGTCTTTTTCCAGTATATTTATCAGTTGCGGAGTCAAGGTAAAAGATATTATAAAATTTTATTTATCAGTAGTTCTCAATGATCAGGTGCACGTTTTGAATAATCAGCTTAATCTTTATTATTTATGAAAATACAGCACTAGTGCCCAAACCATTATACATATACTACAAGCCCTTCACCAGCGACTTCGTCCACGAATATTGTGATAGCTCAGCTAATTTTGATGATATATATCAATATTAATAGCCTATGTTTTTTGGTAAAGATGTAGCTTTGTAATGGTGAAAGAATTTTTAAAATCGGTTGAGTAGTTCTTGAGTTAAACAAACACAAACATACAAAAAATCAAATCTTTCTTCTTGTAAAAGACTAGCTTCTGCCAGCGGCTTCGCCCGCGATAATGGTCCCATGGGATCTTTCTACCGGGACAAAAAATCTTATGTGTTAATTCAGGTTATAAACTATCTGTGTGCAAAATTTCATCCAAAACCGTTCAGTAGTTTTGCGTGAAAGAATAACAAAAATCCATACATCCATACTCACAAACTTTCGCATTTATTATATTGTTATATTATAAAATATTATAATATTATAATATAGTAGGTTCTCCCTATTTAGACCATACCCATTACTGTCAGTATACAATCCAATCGCTGGAAAATGGAATCTTCTATTGATTCAACGCTAATAAAGACCAATGGTTGTAGATTTTGCTGAACTCGCCCATCTGCCACAAGGTCTGCTTAACCTGTGATAAATGTAGAGCCACAATAAGGTCTTTTGTTACTATTATAAATCAATCAATCATGGACAAAGCAAAGTGATCAAAGCAGGTGGAGTTCGGTTAGTTACCACCACCCTTTTTGGAAAAAACTTTTTTGCAAAAAATAAAACCGACTGCCGGTGACCTTTGTTTGATTGATTTACTTAGTTTTTTGTCACCGACTTCTGAAGCTAAAGTTATTTTTCACTTTTTCGTGTTTTTTGGAGTCGGTTTTATTTTTTGCAAAAAAGTTTTTATTTTTCACTTTTTAGTGGTTCACTTGTGCTTACCCCTTCACAGTTATGAACTGGTGTAAACAATAGATAGACATGATATTTCAGCAATCCCAGTCCATTTGCTATCATTTATTGAGGAGTTCCGTTACCTATCTCCGAAGTTCTTCATCAGATCTTCACCATATTGAAATGGGACCACTTTAAGAAAGTACCTACTCTTTCAAAAACTATCCAAATCACATCAAGTGTGCCTATAAAATTTGAAGAGTTCTCTCAATTTCTCCAGGATCCCATCATCAGATCCCGACTTGATGATTATGGGACCACCTGGGAAGTATACCCTTTCAAACAAGAAAAGAATAATTAAAATAGCTCCAGCCATCTTCGAGTAATCGGGGAACATACATAAAAAAAAGGTTCCGACGAATAGAGAACCTCCTCCTTTTTGAAGTCGTTTAAAAGGAGTATGAATTTATAACTGACCAACGGACGTCACGCAGTTTCACCCTCGTAGTGCCCGTTCCCGTGGGAGTACGGAGATAAAATATAGCCTATGTTACTCAGGGTGAATGTAGCTTTCCAATGGTGAAAGAATTTTTGAAATCGGCACCGCAGTTTTTGAGTTTATTCATTACAAACACACAAAAAACCATTTTTTCCTCTTTATACTATTAGTGTAGAATAGAAGAATAAACCAAAGTAATCTTAAAGCAACCAGTTTTACTCCATTCAACGTTAAACTTAGGTGTGATTACACAGTCTACCTCATACATTAAATATCCAACGCGTCACCAGTTACCCAACAGGCAATTTTGTTCACACATGTTTTAGTATTCAAAACACATTGATATACTCGCCTTGACATGTTCTGTATACTGTGTACATGCTATAGTTATTGAATAACCAAATAGGTTATCATTTGCTTAGCCAATGCTTTGCATATTTTGTTCTGTGATTCAATTGTTTTCTTGGTCCGTTTTCCTTGGTGTAAAACCCCAAATTGTAATTCTATGGTGGTTTTAAAAGCTGTGGTATTGACTTCTATTATTATTTCTTGACCTACTTGAATCACCACTTGGGCCTCATATATACAATCCCAAGTCCCAATGTTATATGTACCTTGTGGCAAAATCGACATGTTGTTGAAATTGCAAGCAGAAAAATTGAAGAAGGTACTAAACAAAATTACTGCCTTGCTGGTTGGGTTCAGTTCTAAGGTCGCGTAAAGTGTGACTGTATTTTACATCCTGGCGTCTGGATGTATGCCAAGCTGAAGACAATAAGCCTCTTCCTATAACATTATCCGGACATAAATCACACCTCTACTTTTAACTCTTCGGAAATTATAGGCGTGATGATCTGATGTACAAATTATTCTAACATAAATTTACAGTATTTCTGATTGATATGTCGTGAAGTTCGTCTAGAACTTCACGACCATATCAATCAGAACTTCAATCTCCAGGGTTTATCAACACATGGGTGGCGCCAAGAAAAAGGTCAGAATCAATTAAGTATTGCAAGGTAATTGCAAACAGAACTACTGTAATATTGATCATTCATTCATTTACTTGCAATAATTTTATTTTATCGCCGTCAGTTTTTATTTTTAGCTCAATAATATTATTAATCGTGAAATGTCCTGATAGTGACATTGTAAACAACTAATTTAATGACTCTTTCACAGTCGTTTGAATATCTCTAAGCGAGAGAATATGCAAATTAATCTATTTTTTATGTTAGCGTAATTTCCATTAAGTTCTTTTGTGCGATAGTCATGTTATAAAAGGGGACATGGTCAGGCTGCTGGGTTTTGCATAGTTAATAGAGTAATGGCTTTAACTACGCTTGAATGCGTGTTTTTAACCCAACACGCATTAATATAAAAACCCTCTAGAAATTGCTCTGGTTAAGACTGAGGCCTAACGAGCGTAATTTTTGGAGCTGTGAGTCGCGTAAAGTCCTTTTTGTACCACAAGGCGACGCCTTGGTTGATCTGCGAGATGCCATTATAAAAAAGGGTAAAAATGGATACAGTTTTTGCCGTCAATTTGTCCGTCTCCAGAAATACTGAACCGATTTTGAAGAATCATCCATTATCACGCAAACAAACCGACTGATATTCCATGACATACCACATAGGTACATAAAATAACATCACGCCATTCCCCGTAAGAGGGAAAGCAGAATGCAAACTCTCTATTGACAGTCTATTTGCGTTCAATTATAAAATTAGATGCAGTTTATATGCAAGAAGCCTCTTGTTAGTGCTCATTAAAGACCTACAAATACTTGGTGAATCATGGTATCGGACTCGAAGTGGGTCAATTAATCAATCTGGGCTTATAGGTATAAGTTAACTGCAGTTAGTGTCCTGCCATCCAATAACTAGCTTGTAATGGTTTGTTGATAAAACTGAGTTATTAGTCATTGGTGATCTATGAGCTCATTTTACAACCGTTTGTACTCGCGATTCAAACGCAATGTGCGTTTTAAATCTGGGAAGAAAGAAAATTGCTGTCATGTTGGTACCTTATCAAAAAAATCAAATCAAGTTACATAAAACCTCTTTTTCCTTTTAGTATAAAGCACTTGGCCTTTTCGTGGCGTAAATCTTGTCAATCAGCAAGGAACCTAGTGTGTGCCGGCAGTAACCTATCAGCTTCATCAAAATCTGTTAAAATTTAACTGCAGACAAACAAGACGCATACTTTCCCATTCATCTCAGCTCTTACTCGGCCCAGAACTGAGTTTAGTTTCTTCAGAACCGTCCATTAGTTCCTGTAATGAACAAACGACAGGATCACAGGACACGATAATACGTTCCTATTTATTACCTTTTCTAAATATTACCAAGTGTAGATTAGTATCTAGATACGTGCGGCCAGCCTTTTGCCACGTCTACCCAGCGACCACAGAAATTACTGCATTGTCGTGATTTACTTGACCCTGACTGACTGATGTAGGTACGGTCTGATTGGGATCTACGTACGTCGTACAAAGTAATTTTATAAGCCAGTATGACCTAAACAATAGTGGATATTAGATAAAAATGAATGACGAATTGGCTTTGAACGAATTGAGATATAAAATCACCTTTATTTCCATTCAAATTTTACCCAAATTCTGTCTGCCGTCAAAGATTTGCCTTCGAACCTAAAAGTTCCATTACATAACTTTCAATATGTCTGGCGGGGCCGCCTTAACTCCGTCTAGGACCAAACTTGTATCGAAGCAATACGCTTGGGTTGCAAAAGCCTTGAAAATCTCTTTTAGGTTTTGGTTCCATTGCCTTTTTTTGTTGAAATCCTTTTCAAGAAATGCAAACTCTAGGAACTCGATCTAAAAGATCCGGAGGGTTATATTTGAGAACGTCTGCGAAATAAGTTAATGATATCCAAGTCCAAATATTCTTTGCCAAAGTTAAATAGGTTCTGCAATTGTCGTGTTTTAGCGGCACTTTAAATCTCTTCACAGAAATCCAAGAATCCTTCATTTAATACTGTCTCTGTCCCAAATTGCTAATTTCACCTCATTTTTAGGTTTTTTTTTTATTGAGCTGGTAAAAAGCTCCTGCCCCATTTCCATACATGAGCTCTTTTCGCGGTACGCGTGTAGTTCGTCTCGCCCGCCACCTTTTTCTGGGCCGACCTCGGCGGCGCCGCCGTCAGTCCTCAGTCTTCACCTCATATCTTCTATGGTTTTCAGTCACCCCTTCTCATCTGCTTTATCTTGTCTGCAAATTGCAATGACTACAATATGCAATTTTCGACCCACGCGCTCTCCTAGTCCTAACTATTGTTCTGTCTTATGCCATTTCGTCCTCCTTAACCCAACTGCGTGGGATATCTGTCCTAAAGAGAAGCCTGGTTGTCCACGAATGAAAGACTGCAAAAAATTGACAATGTTAAAAAAAAAACAAACGTAAACTTTCTTATCAATAGCACCACCTTTAACATAATTCTCAGTAAACATCTTTCCTAGCAACATAGTGTACTTTAAAGAGCATGTTCCTTTGAAGGAGACGTGAGGCAATGCGCTCAACTTAACGTAAACAAAGCCAGCAGTGATATGGAACTGTCAGCCGTGTTTACATTACCTTCCTTTGAAGTACATGCTGTTGTTACTTCAAAAAGATTAGTGAAGTGAATTGTGGGCAGTTGCGTGCATTATCTTTGAGGGGTATATGCAATGTCATTGTAAACCGTGATTTGAATCAGGTAGTCCAGTTTTTTTAATTTGGCTGTCCATGGGCGCGTTTTAACCACTAAATAGGTACCTGCCGGATTTTTTTTTACGTGTTTTCTTGGTCCAGCGTGGAATCAAGAACCTCTGTGCAGTAGGCATCTCGTTGTCATCTTCATATTGTTTAGTATTAGGTTTTTTAGGGTTTCTTGCCGTGTTTTAGCGCCGACCCCCTATTATGGCGCAGATACATGACTTTTAGTGATTTTAAATTGATCATCACGTCTTAACTTCTAGTCTAATTTATTTGAAAAAAATATATGTTATACTAGACCATTTCTTTCATAATTTGATATGTGAAAATGTGAAGAAATATTTTTATAACTTAGTGTAGGTAATTAATTTGTAAAGTAATGTCTAACGCGGCAAAAAAAACGATCATCACGCAAAAACTATCGGGCGTATTTGCATGAAACTTAGATCATCTCAAAGACAATTGAATGCCCTTTATATTAGTATACGGCTTTTATCCGTATTGTGTTTGATAAATCAAGGTGGGTTGTGTTTTCGAATAATCTTGGTGCGCATTGAAGCGGGGCTCCTCGGGGCGACGGGCGGCAGTGTATCGCTGACCACTCTCACGCACGGGTATACGCTATTGCTAAACTTCTCCCACTCGCTCAAGGTCGTTGGCATGAGGTAGCCCCTTAATTGGGATATGGGCAAAGAAGGACGTTGAAGACCTGGTCTTAGATTCTTGTCTCGATCGCAAACAATACCATATCAGCCTATAATGTTCCCACTGCTCGGACATAGGTACGCCTCCTCTCTGTGAGAGGCAAATAGATCGCAGTCACAGAAAAATAAAGCTTCACATACTGTCTAGTAAGGGCTAGTTGCTGATTCATCAAAGTAGTCAATTTCATTAGTGCGTTTAGCCTTTGACGGTTTTTCCTAATGGTAGAAGACCACAACTTACTAAGTCACTGTAAGTAACTACTGTCTAGTGCGTCAACATTATACATCCTTACGACGAAGTCGGGTAAATAAGGTGGTTACCTTCCTCTTAATTCCCAATCATTATCATTCACCATTTCAACCGAAAGACGTCCACTGCTGGACATATGCCTCCCCCAAGTGTTGCCACATTGACCGGTTCCGTGCGACTCGCATCCAGCGAGTTCCTGCAACCTTCACCAGGTCATCGGTCCACCTAGTGGGAGGTCTTCCAACGCAACGCAATTCCCAATATTACAAACAAACACGGAAAACATATTGCCTAATTAGTCTTCATGGCATGTCCTATTTATACCTATTGAGTGGGTTTACCCCATTAGCTGCCATATTACCTACATACTTTCCTAAATTAGAAACTGCTGGTTTGTTGAATTAGTTCTAGAGTAATGAATTTAGCTTCCACGTCGGTAAACTGGTCATGTTACTAATTATATTAAACTTATTACTTACGTTGAAATGAACTGGGGCAGTTGTTCTATGTGTGGGGTAGATTGGGGCTAATTTTATAAAGTAGGTCAGTTGACTAACATTTCTTATTTTTGGACAGAAGTATGATTCAAATAGGACTATCAGTTGTGTAGAATAATAAAGATTGAATCTGTTGTTACAGTACAAGCTTATGTTGAATTAGCGAAATTCTTTATAGGAAAGTAAAGAAAATTAAATGCAAATGCGGCTCGAAGGACCATCACCTTCCTGTCATGAGGTCGGCGCAACATGTTTTCTTCCTTTTTCCCCTGTCAGACGCCACAGTATCATTTACTCCTTTCTCTTTCATATCATTCCATCCACACAATCCATCTTTTCTTTAGTCTTCCACTCCCTCTCCATCCATCAAAATTCCTAAAGCACCATTCACTTTAGATAGGATGATAAACTTAATTATTCTTTCATCTCGATTACATAGGCCTCGATGAGAAACTCGATTGTCAAAATAAATAAGCAATAAAACCTTTCAACCCCAAGGCCTTTTAAAAGGGAAGTTGTAAAAAGTGACAGAAATTTCGCCGATTTAATATAAACTTTAAGAAATAATTGCTTTGAACTTGAACATGGTCTTGGCAACACGGTTTGACCTTACCAGGTCGTCAACAGTTCCGGTATGACTCAGTAACCCCAAAAACATAAATAATTTGACTCATGGCTTTCTGTTTCTCGTATGTTGAGGGTCTTGAGGAAACTTAAACAACAATCTATTTTTAGAACAGTTTTCGTAACATGCTTTTTACTAGGTGTAGTAACTTAGCTATTATAGGAGATGACGTGTTCTTCTTGAACGTCAATTTGACGTCAGGATTTTACCACTATGAGTAACTTAATTACAAACAAGTCTAAAGTTTAACATCATCATCATCTTCCTACATTTGTCCCATGTTACTTGGAGTCGGCGAGAGGTATGATTGATACTCATACCAGTATCAGTAGTGTGGAATAACAAAGATCGAATCTGTTGTTCAAAAACAAGGTCAAATTGAACTAGCGATAGTTCTTATAGAAAATAAAGAAAATAGGACCATAACCTTCCTCCCCTTCCTTGTTTCCATTCTTTTTGAGGTCGTCGCAACACGTTTTCTTCTTCCATTTGACGTCTGACAGGGGTGTCAGACGTCACGGCATCATTTACTCCTTTCTCTTTCATACCATTCCTCATCCATCCATCTTTTCTTTAGCCTTCCTCGCTCTTTCCATCCTTCAACATTATTTTCCACGTTTGTATAAGTTTTGATACTTAATTATACTAACTTATAAATTACCGACTAGCATAGTGGATAGTCCGAACTAGTGCAAAGACTTTGACTAACCAAGTTCTCAGGATTATCGATCGAGAGTCACGTTTCCTCCTCATTATCGACCACAATAATTAAAAATAAACATCAACCGACCAATAGAAGCTTCTTCATAATAGCTGCATAGCAATTTTTAATTGCATCCAAAGATAATTAGTATACTTTATTTGCTCAGTTAAACACGGCACACCGTAGGTCGTTGTGCATCGACCTTGGGCCAAGAATGTGGTCGTAAATAAGGCTATTTTAAACTCTATGACGTAAGGTATAAGGTCTAATAAGGTCTGATGTGTTTTTTCCACCTAGTCGAGTCTAGCGCACCTAAGTATGTAGGTGTTTATCTCTGCGACGTTCTAAGTTAATAAAAGAACATTAAGGATCCATTGTGGTCTGTGTTCAACTGGATGCGACAGCTTAGTTTGGTCTTTTCTTTAGAAGGGACACTAATCCCTTCTTGTATGTGGATAGCCTTGTGATTTTATCTATGACGACTGAGGTACTTGACAAATGCCAAGTGCTCAAACTGCATGTGGTTGACATTCAAACATAAAACAAACTATCTTTATCTAATGAGTTACTGGCTTCTGATAATTATAATTCTTATTAAGTGGACATTCAAGGGCTATAAACATTTAATCTATGCAGCAGGCTACACACTACACAAAAACGTCAATAAAAAGTTCGCTCAAAGAAATCTTCGTGCCACCAGTTAGGAAGACCTCCCCCACTTGATTCTGCTTATTTACAAAGTGATCAGAAGAGGATTAGAATGACCTCCGAAGGACCATGTTAGAGTGGTCAGGTTAGTTTTAAATGGCATTGACCGCCGTTCCACGTGTCAATGGTCGAAACGACGGAATATTGAATAGAAATATAAATATAGAAATATTATAATTTGATTGAATTTTCTCTTAATTAGTTTGACGCCGGACATTGGGCTGTAAATGTGAAAGAGGGTACTCAAATGTGTTATAATTGCATAGTTCCCGAATATCTATAGAAAGTGGAAAAGTGACAAACAAAATACCTGAAAAGATTTTGGTCCTTCAAACGTAACCACTAAAATAAGCAAGAAATATTCGATTACACAAACTTGAGTAATTCAGCGAAATACTTGACACAATAAACAACGTTTACGAACAAACAATAATAAACTTAATCCACGATTTATTAACTGCAAATGGCACAGTTTAGCAAAACGTTCGCTAATACATTAGTGACAATACCACGCAACAATGTAGACTTCATCTACTGTTGCGGTTACAAAACTGTGATTCATCGGTTATACGACGAACTGCTTATTGTATGCAACCTGGCTTTACTCATAGACTTCGGTACTTTTTTTTTTTTTTTGGGACAAGCCCGCCACACACGCCCAAACCACTGTAACTCCTGAAAGCCAGAATCAACAGTGGCGACCACCAGAAAAGCGCCGAGACAATGAAGCTCGACTGTCTTGGATCCCGCAACGAAATTAATCAGAAAGTATAGCAGAGGAGTAGGAAAACAAAAACTGTAAATTCCACTTCCCTCCATATCAGCAGGAGCCAGAACGAAACAAGGCCAATAGGCGCAAAAGGACGTTTACAACTGGGATAGGCCCAGTTGCCTAGCACCACGGATAAATATTAACGTTAATGGGTCCTAAGTTGAGAGCTGTTATATTTGATTCCAATAATAGGTATGGCAAAAACGCTTGAACGCACGGAAATTTGCTCTAGTTTCTACAAGGTCCGTATAGTAAATAACTCCGGATGTAACCTGTACACTATCCAACATAATATTGCGATCATTTTGCCAAAGACTACACTCCCACAAAATGTGATGTGCAGATTGTTCATATTCGCAGTCAGATGTGGAACATTGACAAAAAAGCGAGTCAACAAGCTTGAAGGAAAATAATTTACTCTTAAAGTTGCCATCACCCGTGAGAAATTGGGCAACACAGTGATCAACCTCCAGCCATCTCCTGTCCAGCCGCTCACGAACGGATGGAAAGAACTGGTGGAGGTGTCTGCCCTTGATGGAATTGTCCCACCTACATTGCCATTCAGATAAAAGTTCTTCGTTACTACTGGCACGTACGAGAATCGGAGAATCACTCATCACCATCATTCTCCTTAAATTTGTTCTCGGCGCACTAGAGAGCAGCGCCTGCGGTGGCCCAGTGGTCACTGGCGGCCCCGACTTATGAACAGTAAGCCGTGCCCAGAGTCGAACCCAGGCATTAGCAAGTTTATTTCATCACTCAAATGCTCACTCATGCTCTCAAAAATGGTGAAGGAAAACATCGTGAGAAAACCAGCATGTCCCAAATAATCGAAGATGTGACATCTAGCCACCCTCACGCTGTAGATTATTGCCCATTCCTTGCTGACAGAGGCCGTGTGTCCCAGTAAGAACGTTATAACACAAGCTGATTATGCAGCATTGTCTTCTTCGTCCATATGTGTCCATTCGTCCCCTTTTTAGTCATATTATCTTCCCCACAGTCCGTCCATGGTCTTTTTGATCTTCATCAGCTCTTATAGCTATTTACGAATGTCTTGGTGAAATGACTAACCTATGGGCGAGGCTTGTGGTCCAACTGAACAGGGTGTGTTCACTTAAGTACCATCAGTCATGGTCCTTATGATTCACGTCCATAATTGCTGACGTAGATCTTTTATTGATAAACGGAACTCGTCTTGGCATAAAAAGCATAGGCTTGGTATAAAATAAGAGAGAGCACGTTGGTAAAAAATAAACCCACTTAGGGACCCCGTCAGCGATTCAATAAAGTCCCAGACATCTGTCTGGAATGCCTTTACGTCGTGGAATTTGCAATAGTGCCATGTAAATTGAGCGTTAAAGCCTTTTTGTTCAAGCCAATAAGATAGGAAAGGAAAAAGTACTGAATGAATCACCCTCAAGCCTCTTAGAATCAATTGGCAATTGATGATTCGATTATTGGGGAAGGACACTATGTACCTATCTAAAAGTAAATGACATCTATTTGTAAATGTTCAACTGCAAGCTACTTATAGATCAATTGGCAATTGATGATTCAATTATTGCGAGATGAAGCTTCGTATCTGAGAGTAATGGAAATCGTTTAAGATATTGTCAAATGTTTTGTTTGTTTAAAACGGTTGCTTAAGGCACAAAGAGAAGATGTAGTATCATTGCTCAGAAGCGAGTCATCTTAATGAAATCAAGGCATTTTTAGGATGTGAGATAAAGTCTAGCTTTCAGTCTCTCCTAATTACTTGCAATTTCGCTGACACATGTTCGACTCTGCTAATCAACATATCAGAGCCCAATTCTTCATCACCAGACAGACAAAAGACAGTCAAATAACTCCATGAAAAACCAGTCTAAAATCGCATGATGCGTGCAATCGTTTTGCTTTCCAATTAACTACTTTAGTGTATGACCAGTGAAATTAGTTTAATATTGATAAACGACTAGTGTTGCAAAATCGTGATAAACTTACGGGCTAGACACGGTATTTTTGTGTTGTAAAGTTACGCTTAGTTTTCATTCATATTCGAGAAACAGATATTTGGATAATCCATCCTCTAAAAAGTTTAAATACGAAACCTCAATAACTGGGAAGAATCTAGAATCTCTAGACCCAGTAATTGAGATTCGAGTGTCTGTCAGGGCGACAAGAAGCGATTAGAAGTTGATTTAGCTTAGATTTTGTAAGATTTGTGTCTATTCTTCTTGAAACGCATTATTTCTAATCTAGACATTACCATAACCAATTTGTTATTTGTCAAATTATCAGCTCAGACTGATTTATTAAAGCTTATAAATATTGGTCCTACTGACCAAACGACTTACTTTTCTTGCGGTCAGCAGTTTGTTTACTAGACATGACACATATTCTAGACTTAACAATAAATCACGGAAAAACAGGTTCGAAATACCTACATTATATTCATCTCAAAAACACATTAATCTAAGATAACCATAGGCTTATCTAGCGTTAGTCATTAATGATAACTATGACGCATAAAGTTAATATTAAACGCTTCTAATTTGTGTCCATCGGTATTTAATAGCCCATCATCTGGTCTATTAAAAAATATTGTACCTGTATTTCTCGTTCCCCTTGTGTAGATCAGAATGATGGTTTTAAGTTGCCCCTCCTATATTGTACTCTCCGGAACAGTGTATGCTCAATGGGGTCTTATGACGGTGTCTTTTGTTATGGCATTAACATGTTTAGGGTCTTCTATTGTTATGTTTACTTACCAAAACTGCCCAGGACAAAAAAATTGTTAGTTCACCTCTTGTAGCTTATTCGGCAGGCGTGTTCATAAAGTTACGAATATGTTTGAAAGTAATGGAGGACAAGAATCTGAGTATAAGAATGGAGACTAGATAGAAATAAGAAAATCTATGAGAGCCAGATTGGATGAGAAATGAGTTAACGAGGACAGATAAAATGCCAGTGAACACCTCACAAAGAACAGGTCCTGATACAACAGATGGTGGTGTACACCAACAATGTTTTAAACCAAAATTGAAACTTTTCCTTACAAACTCCTTAACAAGAACCGGCCTTTCGCTCCGTTGCGAAATAACAAGTTTAATACTTGCCGTTATATCGACTGAATAGATAACAATGAGTCGTTGTCACAGTTTCTCCATATACTACGTCCTACTGGCTCTGACCGGTGACCAGTTGATAAAAAAAGGGTGCTTAATCAACGCTATTCATAGTGTGTATTTGCAAGGGGTCGAAAATCGATTGCACGTGCTGCGAAAGGGTTGACGAGCCCTAGTACTTACTGTGTAAACTATTCAACAACAAAGAAAATAATACGAAATAATGTTTGTTTGTATAATTTTTAACTGTTCACTGTCTGTCTATGTAATGGCGGGCGATATGGCGCCAACTACGCGTGATTGGAAGTCGTAAAATCCATCAAACTCTAATCAATATTCGTATACTGTAATCATAAAAATGCTTGCTTGGCTAACATGCTTTTGTTTCAACAGAGGGTTTCCCAAAATTATTCATTTAGCTTGCAGCCTGCAGTTATTTCCACTTGGAAAAATGTCCGTACGAACATCCAAAAAAATAATATTTTGAGCAAACTTTGCATTTGAATTTATTGCCTGGCGCCTGGGTGGCAATTTATTATGCGTACGCGGTGGTCAAACGGTTAATAGCGATGGTAAGAGATACAAATGCTTTCGAGCGTTTGCCTCAGCGTCTGACCCTTAATAAAGTCTCATGCGAACAAAAGGACCAAAGATAATTTATTCGCAAGTCATTCTAGGTTGCCTAAAATGGTCAGGTCTGTGTCGAAACCAGACGCAGCTGTATTCTGTTCAAAACTTATGCCGGCCCCATCAATTTTATACTTTCCTAGACGTACAATTGAATGGCAAATTTTCAAAGAGGAACAGCGTTTCTCGAAAAATAAATCTAGCAGCACTATTTTACAGATCGCGCGATCTAACTGTTAGACAGGCCGTAATCCACGAGCCTAAAACAAAAGAGTAAATACAATTAACCAAAATCAGAACTAAGCACATCGTGAATTCGCGATTAAGTTCCAAAGAATTCGTGGTTACTCACACAAAGAAAGAAAGCTAACAATATTTCACACTAAGCCGTCCCAGGTCAACACTCGATGACTCACCCGCTCTTAAGGTAAGCTGATGAGAACGAGCGTGATGTAAACTACGCATTCCAGTGTTAAGTGGACGACGTAAACAATGTGGTTGAATAGTTTGTGCTCTTTATAGGTTGGAAGCCTTTTTCTGCACCGAAGGAAGCTAAAACCGAAGAAAATATCGGAACTTGGGTGTGGAAACTGAAAGACAGAGTAGAATTTAAGTCAAATAAAAATGTAACAAACACTTATTAAGACTAGCAGATCCCAAAACAATTACCAACTTGTAGCCTGGCGAAAATAAAAGCAGGAATATTAAACTATGGTGCCAGTTGGCCGTAGAAGGATTTAGAAGGACCCAAAACCTCGAGCGAAAACCATATCTCCTTCTTCTCCATCGGTAACGAGTATTCTGATCAGTAAGCTACTTTAACTGCGATTACTAAGAACGCCCTCTATTTTGAGAAAAGCGTGCACAACGTACTAATTTCTCGCGTTTCACACCTCCCATACGATTCGTTTACAATCTCTGGTTAATGCAAAGGTTGCCCGATGAATGTGCGCGGTACGGATATAGTAGTGAATGCGGAAAAGAATATAAATCTGGGTAAACTACATACTTGAACAGTCGATAAGCAGTAAGCACCTGGGTGCATCACGTTGTACGCTGTTATGGCTTTCGTGGATGTTGTTTTAGTGAATGTTAGCGATAAGTGACTGTAGCTTTGAGCTCGTGACGTGCATGCAAAATCATACGTGTTTATGTTCAATTATAGTGTCTTTCAGCTTGTCATTGACTAGTGAGGATTCCGATAAAGTTCGAAGTCAATTATAGTGTCTTTCAGCTTGTCATTGACTAGTGAGGATTCCGATAAAGTTCGAAGTATATGAATAAATAAACAAAACAATTTCTGAGAAATTCCCATAATAAATCTCAAGGTTTCTATTGAAACTATAACCTAAAGCCACGCTATGGGATGTCTAATGTCTATATAGGTAATTCCTGGAATTCAAACCTGCGATGCCGTCACTGCGGAAATGCTGCGCGTGCGTCTTTCAAGTTTGGGACATAAATAGTTGGTGGGGATTTAGTCACGAAGTTAGTAGAAAATGGAGTATTCATAGGGTCGATGCTATAAAATTGTTGATCTCCTCATAATTTTATAGGATAGCAAACAATGTGTTGATCAAAGGACCAAAGTTAATAGTAACACAAAACATCTATTGCATATTGCGAATTCTGCATCTGAAGAACATACAGCTGTAAAAGAAGAGTAACTTACTGAGACTGACTTGACTAAGTCATCGAAAAAAATTGAAGATTAAAGTACTAATAACACAATTTGTGACATAAGAATCGTTTCCCCGTTTATGTCAACCGTAGTGGCTGCATCCGTTAGGCTTGAAGCCAACAGAGTTATGAAAGACTAGGCAGATGATAATGACTACCTGAGTGACAAATACAACATCTGTGCGGATGTTTTCCTCATCGTTCCTCCATTTCCCGTTCTTTGTCACTTCAATGTCTTACTCCTCCATGTACCAAAACATAAATACCTCTACACTTTACTAGTACTTTACCTTCGCCTTGTTTATCAAACGGTGCAGCAGTAATAACTGTAATCAACTCATGCATGTATGCTTGTACAGCGTATAGTTTGAGTACGAGATTGAATAATTGAGTTATAGGTCGTACATGACTCATTTAGTTTGTATATTTTCGTCTGCTTCCGACTGTATGCTTCGAGTAGTGTTATTGGTAATCGGTTAATGGCCATGGTGAATTTTTGGGTAACTGTTTATTTTAATAATTTCTATGGAGTATGGATATTTATGGTGCACGCCCATAAATATCCATACTCAAAAATAGATCCATTCCAATCGTCTGGTCCCAGAGAATTGTTTGCAATTTTATTGTCCTTGGAAATCTGGTTTTGTCCCAAATCTTCCTTAGCAATTCAAACCTGATATTTTAACTTCTTCCTTGATTTCTACTTCGAGCAGTACATTCTTTACCCTCTCATCTTGAGCTGTCTATTTTTTAATTAACGCCGACATCTCCTGCCGATGTAAAATCTCTTCATCCATGAAACTGGTATTCTCTTCAGAATCATCTCGTACAAAAACGTTTTCACTTGAGACTGTCGCAGACATGCACTTATCTCGATCAGGCATAATATCGTAAATAACTTTCAGTCTGTCTGACCATTCGTCCGTATCGCTCTCGCCTGGCTTATTAATTGAATAGCCGACTGATTTCATTAGCTGTACACTTGATAGGTATGAGTAGTTTAGTGATGAAAGATTTCGAATAGTTAGGGTTTTATTTGCCGCAGTTTTATTGGTTGTGTACGGCTATTTGTATTTACCTATTTTTCTGATGGACATTTAATCCTGCTACCTATTGATCAATCAACTCAGACTTGCTTATGTTCAGATGGTGTTGAATGATACCGTATACTTTTGATGCCTTTTCAAACGTATGAATAATAAAATCTTTGGATATAGATGAGTGATCCCAATATTTCACCGCAGTCTACTCACACGTGACGCGACACATAAGTTCTCTCCTTGTGATACGCCACAAATCTCTCCTAAGAGAGGGTACTTTTGCCAGTTCTTCTTTAGGTTTTTTCAGTCAACAACCGACAGTGGACTTTTGTTTGTTATTCACTTGTTTAACCGAAGTTACCCCTGCACGTAGTAAATATTATTAATAAATGAAATTGAGTCATTTAACTATGAATTTCACATGAATTGTGAATCAAAGGGACTTCACCCGGCCTATATCAGCCTATAGGCTGATGTGGTTTCCGAATACCTAGAATAGCATAATTTTATTGCCACTGTATTGCTAGAATATACAAATGAATGAATTACCATTGTTGCAAGTTCATTATAATGTATCATATTAGTCATAATTCAATGGACAATCCCTTCGTCCTTATATGGTACTTATTGACTCATGATTGTCGATATGGTCATATACTCAATATATACTAGTTATCAGTTATTTCTTGTTTGTAATCTTTTGTTTAAATAAGAAGAAAAAATGTCAACAAGATGGATGTGTTTCTAAATGTTTGCAAAGGTACCTATCAACTTCGATAGAGAATACTAATATTAGATGGATAAATGCATATACTCATATTTGCCTCGGGGTAAATTACGACACTGTCCCTTAAAGTGGCTGTCTTCAGAAACGACTGTCAAGTTATTTCATTAGGATAGAATTTGAAATCAAGCCTTCTTGTGTTCAGAATACTGTTATACAAAATTTGGTAGTTCAAATCCTTTAGTAGTCAAAAGGACCAACTCTTAACCCTACAAGGCTCAATTTTTTTGTTGGTGGTGAAAAAAATATACATGTTGTAGTTAGTGATTAGTAGTTAGGGAAAAATAATAAAAAAAATACTAAGTCAATATCTGACCAGTAAATAGTTTTTTTATTTCGGTTCCATATATGGTACACTGAGCCTTAACTATACTATTTGGTACTGAACTAAAATAAATGTAATTGTAGGAAAAAGTATATTATTTTAATAATCACAAGCTTTTTTTTGTTTTTCACTTATACATAATAAAGAGATATATCACAAAGTCGGGAACAAAATGAAACAAAGTAACATAATTAAGTTTAAAAAAGTCTACTTATGAAAGTGTCGGAAGCAATTATTATCTTTATTCAGGCAAAGTTCTACCCGACAATTCTAGAAATAAAGGCTTTTCCTTTGCAAGCAGGCATTTTGCATCTTTGTCTTTTTTCACCCCAGACCGGGAAATGCTCAAACCCGTCAAGTCTGACATCACGAGGAAGTGGGATTGCAACATTAGGCTTCTTTCTTTTCTTCTAAATTTCTTCAAACACTATTGATGGTCTACCTCTCTTCTAGTTCATCGATGACCCAAACATACATAAACTTTTGCCCACCTCAAATTTGAAATCTTTTTGCTTTAGTGGGACTGGCGTATTCCTCTGTTCCCCAACTCTTTTGTACATTGTCTCCATAATTAGAGGAATACCCAATTCAGTTGCCCAATACATTCAAATAATTGGTAATGGTGCCAAGCTCATAATCAGACAGACCAAAAAACTTTTTCAATTGAAGAACTGAAATTGTAAATGGCTTGGATGAATTATTTTTGAATACTAAATTCGCTGAAAGAATGAGATAAAAAAAATTGGATTGACTGAACTTTTCTGATGTCATCATCACTTCCAGCCTCAGAAAAATCCTCCTCATCTTTACTCCCAGAAGGGATATTCAACAAATCTTCAATTTTTTTACTACGTAATTTTCTGAGCGACATAATCTGTAAAAGATAAAGAATAATTATGAGAAAAATTGGCGTAGGTACAAAGTAGAAAAAAGGGCGCGAAAGCCCAACGTACCGTATAAGGAACATGCATAAAAATGTAAATTTCTAATCAATTACTATAGTAATATAAAAAAATAACTTACTACTGCAAAATATACACTCCCTTATTACTCACTGTATTTTTTCCGACTCAGAACCGTTCAATTACTATTTTTTCAGATTTTTTGAAATCACGCAAACGGCAAACGTCATACTTTCATTCAAATTTCTCGCTAAACTCTATGCACAGGAAACAGTAACGACCTCTATACGCAATGATTTGCATTATTTAGTCGCTCAGTTTCCGAGTTTTGAATTCGAGATGGCAGTAATGTCGCTGCGCGTTTCTTCAACGCTGGAGGAACGATAAAAACGGTTGTCCCTCATGTGGTACTGGGGGCCTTGTAGGGTTAAGTTTCTCGGATCGGTTTAAAACAAAAGACTAGCTCGCCCACTGAAATTTGCGGATTACCAGATAATTCTTTACGTGACGTTGATAAAGATTTTAATTCTAAAATGATTAATGGTTTAAATATCGCTATCTTTAATAACACCATCTCCGCTTCACCGTCGGTCGGCTCTATTAAGGTCATAATCGATTTCAGATGTTATCGATAAAGGGTGCCGGGGCATGTTCAGTCTATCACATTTATCAGCGATGGTGTTCTGTTATCCTCATTATTAGAATTATTACATAAAAGTGAATTTCGGAGAAATTTTATGCGTAATAGGAAAACCTTCAGTTAGGTGAACAAGTAAATTCCTTACTATATGATGCGCATATGCGTAGTGTTTTATGAACAAACAATAAACTTTCAGCTCCTTTGTTACACAAGTAACTTGCATCCACTTGGACCTATTAATGTAAAAAATCGAGTCCTTTAGCCTGAATATCATCCATTAAACGATGCGTTGTTCTGTGTAGCAATCTTAGCCTTCATTCTATTAACTTGCACTGCATAAGTCTTCCAAAAGACTTCTGCCTATATGCATACTATATGCCACTACCCTTAAAGCACTTGCTCAAGGCGAATGGCAATTCAGACTTCATATTAATAATTTTATAGTTTCCTCACGACGTCTTCCTTCACCAATGTCACTAATGTCTAAGATATGTAAACTTTTAAATTCTACCTTGTTAATTTTTTAGATCCTTTCATTACTGCCATCCAAAACAGAACCATTGGTTTTGCAACCACTTTTGTGTTCGTACCACAGTGTTAGCAGAAAACAACAGCACGCATCGCTTAGAATCAAGTTTTACATACAATGATGTATTTACAAACTGTTATTGTATGAATGTAATTGTAAACTGCTTGATAATGTATTGTTTCGCCTTTATCATTAGCATCCTGTCGGTCGAGCTTAGATAAACGAGCTTTTGGGATACGTCGAGATGACTCAGTGCTGCATATGCACTAATTTCATTGTTCTCTGTAACCGTCTTTTTAGTCAATAGTCTTTTCCTAAAAAAGGCAGAGGGTCTATGCTTGATTCAGATTCGAACAGAGCATCAGCCAACGTATTTTTATTCATAAATTCACAATGCTTACCAAAAGGTTTTGGCGCAATTTCGAAAATTTCAAAGATGCTTGAATGTAGAAAATGCATGCACTCGTGTAGTAATATTTTAGTAGGGAGGTAGAGGACAGTGTCGACAAACACCCGATAAAATGAAGATAAAAAGGTGGCTGAGACAGACCTGATGCGATAGGCGAACTGGGTGTTGCATGCCCAGCAGTGGACTGCGAAAGACATTGAGGGTAGACTGAAGTCCTGTACTTTGGGGAGACTTCAGTCTACCCTCAATGTTCTTGGCTTTTTGGTTTCTAAAATAGCCATTAAAACACGAAACAAAACTCGCACTACGCATATTAAACACTTCAAGGTTTCAATTATACGCAGATATGTTATCCAGAACTTCAGAGGCGGTCCACAGCGGATGCTTATTGAACGAATGAGCGATAATGAATGGAATAACCAGCGTATATTAATATACAGCACGTTGGCGCCACTTAAAGACACGTGGCGAACAGACAGAATTAGAGCTTGAAAGTGCAGAATTGATGAAAGGATACAGGTCCTTAGCAGCGTTGCATCTTCTTAATAAAGGTGCTAACTTTGAGGAAAATCTATTGCTTGCGGCTTTTCTAATAGTTATAACGTGCGAATGAAACAAATGACAGTAATTGCTTAGATCATGTCACTACTTGCTGCAATGCTGCCACACGACTTTCGGCAAGTATCGCTGGACATAAGTCACATCGCTTGAGGTCGCAAACGGGTCGTGATAGAGGTGTTACTTTATTTGTGTTGAACATTGGTTTGGCCAACTGCCTGCCTGCATTTACTGTATTACTGTTTGTATTATTTTTTGCTGTTGTATTACTGTTTTAACGGCCATAATTTCGATTCGATAACCATGATAAACCGATAAAGATTTCATAATATGAATTTTCTTTTAAACAATGATTCTTTTGAATTGCGTAGCACGAACAAAACTTTCACGAAATATCTTTCTTTCTGTAACCACAAAACAAATATTTAAGTATTTGAAATTGAACCGCAGAAGCATTTTCATAAAATATTTGCGGTTAGCGCTGAAATTATTCGAATTCATTTTATTTAAATGTAATAGGCTAATAATAGATTATCTAAAGCGGAACCATAAGGGGGATAAAACTTTTTATGTCGGTTTTGTAGATTATGGAATACCGATAGCTAATCCCGGAAAACTACGCTGTAAAATAACTTAAAAACACATACGGACAATACTTTACCAAAAAGTACATATTGGTATTACCTACATTTACAGATAGAATCGAAATCACCTTTTTATGTTATGTTTTTGGTCCTTTCTAATATTGTTTCTCGAAAACTCGTTATGATCGTCGATACGTAATTGGTCCCGGCTGTTTGTAGAATTTTGAAAGTCGTTACAGGTAGTCAGCTGCCCGAAAGCTTAGACTGGAAGCCGACTGGGGTCGGCTAAACAAAGTTGAGCAAAGGCAGATGATGGTCCTGTCTTTTATATCATCCAATCTTAAAACTCCTTAGTAAGGCAATCTGATGTTTTTCAGTAACTTGCTTACCCAGTTTCAGCGTCGATAAAAACATTATTCTGCAATAATGTTTTTATCGACGCTGAAACTGGGCGCTCTGCAGCGGAAAGACGTACAAATTGGTTTCGCAATAACAAATTGAACCAATAAATAATAATACAGGTTTATAATTATTTATATCGTAACATACGTTTACCTCAATAATAAACTGATAAAAGTATACTAAATACAATTATTTTCAAGTCTGAAACCTAAATTAATACAATTAGCATTTCTTTTCTGAACAAAAGGTGATTCGGTCGTTGTGAAACCTGACACCGTCTGGGACAGAAGCCGTATTAAAATAAAATTGAAAGTACTCAGTACTCAAGCTTAAACTTAAATCTAAAACTAAGGTCAGGGCAAAAGTAATAAACGTAACATAGCTCTTTCAAATATCATTAGCGTAAAAATCTGCAACACAAGTGGCGTATCAGCCGCCACTGCCATCCTATCGGATGTCTGAAAACTGGTCCTTGGTGTCACACGCCACTTGTGTTGCTAATGTTACAAGATATCAGCTGATATACTACTTGTAAATCTTCGATCAAGGAGCTGTTTCAGTCCCTTAATAAATAAATCCAGCAACTGCCACTTCGTTCTTCTCCAAAAAAACTGGGGTAGGCATCCAATCATCTTTGCCTTTCCTTTTTCCACCTATGTTGGCGACGGCTTCCAGTCAGACTAGAGGCAGCTGGATATCAGTTCTGTTAATAAGGAACGCGAGCCTTTCTTGATCTACTACCCAGTTACTGGATTATTAAGGATTAGAGATATACCAAGTGCTACAAAAAAAGGACCACACTAGATCACACTTTGATTAGGTACGAAATAAGTTGCATGATGCTGTGCTGTTCATTTCCGTATCCACATTTGCTTTATATTTATAATTTCATCTAGTACTCCATTACTATCAACAGTTGGTAATTGTCAAATTTCATTTAAACAAAGCCAGCCGTATCCATCGCTATATAAGCGTTATCAACACTAATTTCAAACACATTGGACTGCGCTCCTATCTTATCACATCGATAATTTCAAGTTCATATCATATCATTCGTTTTTTCGTGTAATGTCCAGCGATATTTTTTTTTTTTTTTTTTTTTTTTTTATCATTGTTCACGATATTATTAAACTTGCAGGAACATTATTGATCTGTTTAGAACTTGTGTAGAAGTCGTGCAAAATTAATTCTAAATGTCTGAAGCAATCATATTATATTATGGCAATGCTTTCAAAGAGAAAGAAGTCACTTGACATGTCATCGGTGGTAGAGAATTATATTTCATCGACTGTTTTTTTCAGCAGTGTGACTTCTATATCAACATGTACTGTCACATCGTCTTCGCCTGGGCCTTCGTCAGCTTAGCTGTTTCTCATATTGTAACTAGTTTGACCAGCATCCTGTGGCATTTGAACTGGTCTGTGGCTACACTTAAAATCTAGACATCTCGTTTGCAACGAATTCATGCCCTCTTATTGTTTACGATAAGCTGAAACCCTCGCGAACATTTTCTGTGCCAATAACTCACTGACTGGTACTTTTATCTATTTGCAGATCTAATGCATAGGCAATTGAACAGCAATGTTTTATGTGTTCGATAAAATACCGCTTTAATAAATAGTACGTAGGTACTGCTTTTAAACTAAAATTTAGGTTAGACTGTTTAATTTCCTCGTAATTAATCGTTGCAACGTAACAATACTCGTGTATTAGTATTATTACTACCGATACTAACTATTTGGAACAATATTATTATGACGTCAATTGACCACAAATTTGGCAATAGTATCAATAGGAAACTAAATTGACCAAACACTAAAATTTTCCCTCATTTGTAGCTAAGTACCACTACTATTCAGTAGAAAAAGGTACGTAATAGAAAGAAGAACATGATTGGGAATGGCTATATGGCTAAAGTCAGACCAAAGAAAAACTGGATGGAGAGTGAAAGACGAAATAGCTAGAAAGGTAGGAAATTCTGATATACAAGCAAATTGATGCAATAAGAATGGTAGAAATAAACGCAATGGATCCAGAGACAGATGATGATGAGTAAGTTCGAAGGATTCATTCGGCCGCAAATCATTGCAAAATACCGAAAACCAACAAAGGCTATCAAGCATAAACCACTAAACACACATCCTGACGTGTTAGTTTTACACAAAAAGGATTGCACCCATCGACAGCCATTACAGCAATAAAAAAAAGAAAAACGTAACAATGCAATGACGAGCCAAATGTTACGTAAAAATTTTCGCAATGCATGTGAGCAAACAAATTTATTCCATACTCGCGAATTTCGTATTCACGAAATTGCTTCGTACGAATTCGCAAAGTTACCGAGGCTTAATTGCATTTTTGATCTACATACTGGGTGCCGTCACTGCAAGCTTTGCTTTTATTGTTTTGCATACCTCAGGGTGCACTGTATTTGCTATAACTAATTTGAAACTGAATGCTTTTATAAATTCAACCACGATTTCAAATAAGCAGCTTATAAATGATTTATTGGTCTTTCTGTCAATTACTTTGAAACTTATTGAAAGACAATAGCCAAGATATTATTATGGATAAGGTGTGGAAACCAGTTCTGAAGTCGTGACTGATCTAACCCGAATATCTATAAAATGAATAAGTACCATATTGTCTGTAGAATAATACAAATTGCTTTCAATAACGTAGCCTTAAGTAGGGCATTACTAATTCAAATTGCATTGCGAATATATTTTGAGCCGCCATTTTGGCAAAATCTGCACGTAGCATGCACATGCTTTACCGATTTTCTGCCGCTGAACCTCAAACTTCCTCTCTTCAAAATAATTGTTTTGCATTATGCAGATGCAGACAACCCATTAATTCACCAGCATTGAAGTCTCAATCAAACGATACCAGCTCTGCGAAAATACCAAACAAATTGCCGTTTAACACAAAAAGCTTGCACTAACCATCCGTTGTTTTAGCACCTTGTTCCGTGCGAACTTTCCGGGCGTGCGGGCGAGTCCATTCACCATGTTCACAGTTATTTCCCATGCTCCCGTTCACATCAGCATCATTCGTTAATTACTGCGACCTGACCTTTGATGCGGTGTGACAGATCTTGATAAAATCCGGGAAATTATTTGCATAAGCTGGTTATGAATAGCGAAGCTGAAAAGTTTATCATTTTTCATCTGTCTCTTGGTTCATGCTCTTCTGACACGATACATTTTAGACGTTTAGTATTTGTAGTGTCTCAGACAAGGTTAGATGATAAGAAATAAGATTTGACTTTCGTCTTGAAGAAGTCTCTGGTTTCTAAATCCTAACTATGGATCTCGATTCACTATCCTTTTGTTTTAGATGTTTTATCTTGAAAGTACTTGTGAAAGTTAATGATCTTTGTAAAGTCTCAGTCCCTATGTCTGAAAGTATTCATGTGATTGTGTCCTCATGCCCCCATTCCCGTCTCAGGCAAAAGGACAGTTTCACTGGACAATACGATGATTGCCCACTTATGAGCGTCCGGTGTATGTCCCTTCATACATACCCTATGTAATGGGCTGTTATAATTTCATTATTCTTGCACTTTCTGGCTAATTTTTGTCGTAGATGCTCCAGTTGTACCAGGTCCAGAATCAAAATCTTGCCAAAACTTTTGCTTAATTCTGTCCTACCGTTATAAACCGAACTTTGGCAATTATTTTCATCTAGTATGGGAATTTTAAAGAATGACGTCTAATTACTCCCTGAAGTAAATGTTAAAAAGTTCAAGTTCGTTGCAAATATTTTCAAGAATGAAAAGTAGGCACGTCTACAGCGGTTAAAGGCAAGCGTAGTAATGACCTGCATGATAACAATCGAGCATCAACATGTGAAGTGACACTGACAGTTCGCGAGTCTATGAGTGCCACGATAACCCCTTACCCTCAATTGAACATTACAACTTTCGCTGGGTCATGAACAACTCATTAATGGCAGGGTTTTCTTTTACCGCCATCAGAAATGAATGATGAATGGACAGACTTTCCATTGATATTTTATTAAATAGGAAAGTGACGTAGAGCTGCTTTGGTAAAAGCATGAATTTTCAAGTCTACCTTTACCTACTCCATGATCGTTTTACGTGGCTGATTAATTTTCTGCAGAATAATTTTCTGTAAATTAAGTCTCACATTTTACTGCTCCTTGCTTCTTTGTATCTTCCCTTTCTTGTATCTCTCTTTTAACTTGCCTCTAAGTACTCCTTTGATCCGCGTTCCAGCAAGAGATCTATTCATGAAGGACTAGTGTTCCTAGAAAAAACCTCACACTATGCACTATTTCAGTCATGACAGACATCTGCAATGTAAGAGCATCCTCAATAAACCAAACTCAATCGACGTGACATCCTTCTCAGAAATCTAAAACCGAATACGATATGCTATCAGCGTTTATAAAAAAACAATAGGCGTCCATGTTTAATCCAGTGAGGTGTAAGTCGTGTATTTACGTGTTCTTGAGGGGATTCTTCGAATTTTTTGGTACATTATATTGATTGAAAATTATCGTATTTGAAACTAGGTAATTGGAAACATCAATGGTATATTTTAATAGGATTCATCTGTTGTACGGTTGTTGAGTTGAATAAAGTTCCATGATGCTCACTTCAGTAATGGTACTATTATACTAACCCATATCAATTAGCTCACTAATAGCATTGAGCCACTAATGGTTTCAGAGATAAAGCTCTAGTGCACTAGACAACTTGGCTACGGCTTCCACATCACCGTTATACACTTACTAAACTGTCTGCAATGACTGCCTTATGGCTAGTAATGCATACCATCAAGCTTTTCCAATTACTTTTGAATGTTGATCAATATACTACTATATTATTACCTTGATTCTTGTGTCGATAAACAATTACACAGCAACACCTGTTCTTCGTTCACTAAATTTTCGTGTTCATCACTATTACTTAGATACTACGTTTCCTTGGTTTCCTTCATTACTTACCAGTTAAGTAACAAATTTTGTATCGAACCTAACCAATATTTCTAATACGAATACCATTACCAAAATAGCATGCCAAACGACCATCGACAAAGAAACTGCCAAAATGGCCTCTTCGGCTTACATAAGTCTTGTAGTGCTTTGACTATCAACACATTGTCTGCAAAGGCCATTATGTCTACAATCTACCTAATATTATGACAGTACACACTGGCGTGAACTTCGAACCCTTTGTAGGGTTTCCGAGAGGGGAGAGTGGGGAGACAGTGCTTTATGTAAGGCTGTGAGTCACGGCTTCTGATAGTGACAGCTGGTCTAGGTAGATATGTTTTGTATGTAGATGTGTATCTTTATCGTGTTATGCAAATATGAGGGGAATGCCATTTGTTTGTGTTTTTAAAATGTGCCTTTTTTTTGTATCTATGTCTCGGTTTGGTTTTCTCTTCCAAAGGCTAAGTTCATTTTTTGATATCGTTTGTATCAGAAATGGTCGTTTTGGGGGTTTCTACTTGCTGTCAAAAATGTCATATTTTATTTCAATTAAGTAAGCGGCGATATTTTAGTCGCCTGCAGGTTCGAATTCTGCTGACCGTCTTGCCTTATTTTCATAATAGCATGTGCATGTTTTATAAGGGTGATGAGATTTCTTTACAATTTCTACATATTTCATGCGAGAATGAAGCTTGTTGATTGCTTAGACATGTCTCCTCGACCTTGCTCATACTTATCATATCCCGTTGTCTTTCTACGACAAAAAAAAAGGCCGCACGTTCTTGCTGTGACGCATATCAATTAGGATTTAACTCTGTCTAGACAGATCCGAAAATCTACGAAACGTAACTAAAGGGAAATGGAACGGAAGGAACCCTTTCCGGTCCGTTACTTAAATGTTACAGGAAATTAATGTTTTAGACGTCTGATCTGAGTGCTAGCAGAGACTAGTTTATTTTACTAGTCTCTGGTGCTAGTGTCAATCTGAAATAATTTGGTCCTTCAGTACTCATGTTTTTGATTGGTCCTAAATCAGAAATTGAGTGGATAAGAAATATGTAGGAGATACACACTAGACACCGTTCAATATGAAATATGCTTTTTCATAGAGCGAAAAATCAGTACAGAAAGTTGAAATCCGTCGAAAGAATTTAAATCGAATTATTTCAGTCACTTTCCAAAAAAATACTTTCCCGCAGAATCGAGAATATTTAACTAAACAGGAAATCTTCGGATATTAAAATTTGCCCAAATCCGATAAGGATTTTTTAGGACCGGAACGATGTACCTCGTAACTTTTCTCAAATACACCAAACTAAATCACAGAAAAATCACAGGTGTACGATTCGATCAATTAATCGTCACACTCCGCGGGTCAACGGTCTCCTAATCGCATCATCGCAGGTCCTTGACCCCTACTAATGTCTGCGCAGTACTATACAGTACTCCGATTTTGGTCTGACACTAACGTGGAATACTAAGGTCTTGGGACAGGTGGGCAATAGGATTCTACAATGAGGAAATGGAGTTTGGCAATACTACCTCATTAAAATTGTCAAGTTGCGCTTCGGGGAGTAATTATTTGTCTAGGAGAAGAGATGCACTGTATTAAAATCTTTATTTAAAAAATTATAGATGTTGTTGCTACACAAACACACACTTTAATAGTTCTTTGGGCCTTAGAACATTAAGTTATTATTATTTAGTAAAGGGATATTCATTGGTTATAATATCGCCTAGTAAATAATAGTAATACGTTTTCCCTTTATAAATGGTTATCTCCTATCACTCGGCGCAACTGTGAATTACCTTGTTGTGGTCTACTCAACTACATATTTGTTTAATATCCTCAAAAAAATACATCAAGTTTACTTTATAAACAGTTTCAAACAATGACTAATAAAAATAATGCCTCTATTGTATAGCTACAGACAAAGTTCCTGCAACTGTTCCCTTAAGAAAACTGTCTGCAGTGTACCGTCTGCGTCTCTAGTCCTATTTAAGTATTATTTGTCTGCTGACTGCATTGCGGAAAGAAATACCGCTATAAGTCTCTGCAATAATCTGCTATAAGTTACGACCTGTTTACAGTTGAGTGCTAACATTGATATATCGATGAATTAAATACATAAACTCAATAATACATCGAAACACGTCATCTAACACAGGTATGTCATGTACTGTATTTTAATATGAACTTATCGCACTATCTTGTTTTATCAAATTAATTTTATTGGGTTACGTCATCGCTGATATAGGTAATTTATTTTGTATTAAGAAATAGGGACATTTTTATAGCCTATGACCTTGCAATCTTGATAAAGGATTTGATTGCTAGGTTCCGCTAAAAGTCAAATACATACTCATTAATACTCAGTATAAAAATTGTATTGAGTTAACAGCTCTTAATCAATTGAGATTATTCTAAAAAGCTAGACAAGCTAAAACTCAGATGAAATGTATAAAGTCAGATAGAACTGAGATACCAATGGGCGTTCCTCAAGGTTCAATATTGGGTCCGTCTCTATTTTAAGTTACCTACTCCCTTGTATGGTCTTTACAAAATCGCAAGGAATTTAATCATAATCATAATGCATACAGGGAACGAATTCGTGATATATGTAGTCAATTGAGTAACTGTACTAAGTAGTATTTTCTAAAGTGCTCATGACAATACCTTTCCCACTTGACATTAAGAATCAACTGAAGGAATATAATAACAACAATGGCATTCGTAGTCAATGAGGTGATTACAATATGTAAGTATTTTATCGCATGTATAGGTGCCTTTAATCAAACTAAGACTTCCGTCTGCTATGTGTTATATTATTTAGACTCTAATGTCTGCAGTAATCTTACTTTGTCTTGGAAAGCTATAAAATGGAAAAGATCTAGTGTATTTTGATAATAATAGTAGTATCAGTCTTGCTTTTGGCCTTAGCAACGTCATGATGTGTTTTAAATATTACGTTTCTAATCAAAACTATATTATTATCTCATCAGTCTAGTCTGACTTTACTTACTACTTCTATCTTGTCCAGCTACTTACATATACATACATATTTCTAGAAAAGAACAAAAGCGTCCCAGTACAAACCCAGTGTTTTGACCTACAGTGTGAAGTTTACTACGCACTAAAGTATATAAAACGAGTACATAATGAGGATGCTAAATAAATAAGTTGTTGTCAGCTACTGAATCATACTCCTATGAGTCATGTTGTTCCGCGCTTATGTACTATTTGTATACTATTCTATCTTTATAGTAAGTACCCGCACCTACGTTATGTGATTTGTATCATTCTGAGAGTTCGCACAAAGAGTAAGATTATGCGCGTATTGAAGGGCAATTTTTACTGTCTTACTACTAATCCTAATTAAGACCTTTGTTTTAGTAATTAAAAGTGCTAAAATACTGTGTATCCATGTGATACAGAAAACTAGACACTAATATTTTTTCAATTATTTTGATTATCCCAGCCAGTGTAAACACAGGGCTAACGCGAACTTTTGATAGTGAAAAGAAAATATCATTGATTTATTTTACACACAGTACAGCAAATATTGGTGTGTGTCTATCAATATGTAAACAGTTTACAGTTATAAATATCCCTCTTTGTAAACACAAAAGTGCTTTCACCTTTACTTTTCCTGCCTTTATAGAATAAAGAAAGGATGTAATTTTGGCTTCTAGTTAAATAATTGACATTTATGTTTCCTTATTAGATTCTACAACGGTTACTACTGCCATTTGGGATATCCTGATCGTGGTTTACTTTTGAATATTCAACGCAGGGAGCTTGTAAGTCTTGTAACGCGAGGAGGAAATTCTAATTAAAATAGATCTTCCTAGAATTTACCTTGCTTAATATTAAAATTACTCGTTTGAGGAAGGGAGAAATAAATAAGGCGTAGTTTAATAGTTTTGGCAATTGTTTGTTTAATTTGGAAGTTATAGGCCCATGTTCACCAAAAAGATGACGGTCTGATTATCTAAAACAGCTGTTTAAAACACATTTTTGTATGGGAACATGTCACACTGACAGCTGTTTTTAGATAATCCGACATTTATATTTATATTCATCATCATCATCATCATCATTCATGTCTTCGTTTCTTCAATACTTTTCTGTTACTTGTGATCTCAGCAATGACTTCCTAAGTAGTAAGTCTTCATATTCTGCATAATATAACAAAACATTACATATTATATCGCATTTACATTTATTTAAATCCCTTGTATTATGGGGCGAGGCTATCGCTATCACTCGGACCCAAATTACCGGCCAGCTACTGGAAAATTCATGAAGCTATTGGGGTCTTCACCACAATAGCACTTTGCCTGACTTGGGAATCGAACCCCAGAGTTCATACTCAGCAGTCGGGCTCGAGCACTTGACTAACAAGCACGTCATCGGGGTCGGCTTCCAGTCTAACCGGATGCAGCTGAATACCAGTATTTTACATGAAGCGACTACCTATCTGACCTCCACAGCCCAGGTAGTACTGGGAAATACGATACCTCTTGGTAAGACTGGTGTCAGACTTCTTGGGCCACTGACTACCTGTAACGATTGTCTAAAATCTACAAATGACAGCCGGGGCCAACTGCTTAACGTGCTTACCGGTGGTATGTAATGGGTGGTCCACCCATCCACAGACCAACCTAGGCAAGCACGGCTTAACCTAAAGATGGACCAGAGCGGCTGTTATTATTTAGCTACGAACTCCTACTAACAACCGCGTGTACAATATAAATTAACTTTAGTTTCAGTGTGGTTAGAATTACCTAACCTATAAAGTTTCCTGTTTTGATAAGTAGTTTAAACAATATATTTCCTTTTTCATCACTTCCTTATAGCTGAAACCAACATTATAATATGTTACACAATGTATGTTAATTTTTTTACCTATAGAAAAAATACTGCCGTCGAAGCATAGATCCATGCAAAAAAATTGAGTTGAGTAATTATTTGCAATATTTATTTTTCGTGCTTTTTTAATCCTAAAAAATATTGTATTTCGACAGTGAAGAAGTTTAACGATCAATTATTTTTATTTTTTTTAATTTTACATAATAAAGAGTATTCTATTCTATTTTCTTTCCTAAAAGTTTGATAACATGAGGACTTTCGGTAGACGCAAAGTTGAAAATATTAACTGAAATTAAAAATTGAGAACTGAAAAACTTGTGAAAGCTCGGAGTCTGGTTTTGTGCTCAATTGATAACAATAAGCACTCTATGACACGGGACTTGGATAATTACAGGCGAAATTAGGGTATAGTAAAAGTGGATGGGTGACCACACCCCCCCACATTCCAATTTTCCACCGTGTTGAGTTGGGAAAAAACAGGCAGGTGATGAATTTCAATAAAAGCCAAAAATAAACTAGAAACCTTTTTAAAAAACGGTTTTGATTGTCATTTTTCAATTAGGTTGGACGCCTATACGTATTGATTGATTTTGACGACGGACAGAAGTCGTGTACTCACGATACGAAGCTTACTAGTATATAGTATGTATAAACGTTTGCAAAACATGCCATAAAATGTTACTTTTAATTTGTAATACACTTCTTGAAAAAATACTTGGCTAACGGATCAATAAAACTCATTTTAATACTGTTTCTGGTATAACACTTCTCATAAAAGCAAAGTGTAAAATGTTGAGAAACAAGAAACATTCAATGTTGGCGAATGGAAGATTTTTCTTGTAATAAAATCTACTTTGTAACACAAAATAATAAAACTGGATCAGTGTTATGCTCTTATTGTTCCATAATTCCATAGTAAACCAATTCTTTTAAAAACATAAAATTTTCAATTTTTAATTCATAATCAAGTCTGGTTTCTCTATTAAATGCTTCAAACATAGTTTACAGTCGGCTTCATAAACCAATGTTTTATCTTTTATTTCATAATATTTTCGCCGATCAATTCAAATCAAAACATCTTTTGATATAAAGCAGTATTCAATTCCCCTCCGTGATGACTCCTCATTTATTTTGCACCACCATCTTTGCCCTCTTTCAGTTTATATTTATCATATTACCTGTTCTGTTTTACGATAAGTCCTAAAGATATTTCTACTTCAATTCAACGTGGAATTGAATAGAAATGAGTCAACTGAATTGGGAGGCCCAAACATCTGTTCAAACAATCGCTATACTTGGTCGCGTCACGGAATATTGTTTTATTGATGAGAATCTTGGGAATTGAATGTGTTTAGCTTCTCTATTGTATTTTTAAACAGTTATATTATTAGAAAACTAAACTCTAAACTTAAATAAAACTACATGGGACTCAACAATCTTCAATAAATGCATGCTTTTCAGTAGGTATTAAAAGTAAAATTTAGGGAGCTAGCTTTCAAAAGATTTTATAGATGTAGATTGCCCTGCTAGCCTTTTACACCATACAAATGAGACGTCTGAAACGAATCATAAACCATCAGAGTATCAGCACAGAATAGATAATAGTACTATCAGCTGGAATCGCCAGTGTACCAATAGACTCTTCCAAGCATTTTTATTGGCCAGTAAAAAAACTTTGTCTTCACTTTATGAAATCAAACCGATCCTTCATCATCATCATCAGCTTGAATCATTCCCTCTGCGTCGAGTCCCTGTACGTCGACTCGTGATTTTTCTTGGTTTTGATGCATTGTCTTTTGTTAAGCCTCGACATGGCTGTCACATGAAAAACGAAATACGACTTTTTAATAAATAAAGTTCTTTTGCTCATCCGGTGTTTCATATTTTAAATAAAACATTGATAAGCCATCAAAATCCTCCTCGCTCCAAAACAAAAATTACTGACGTTGCTCAAATAGCCGCTAAGCTGAAGTGGGACTGGACTGGCCACGTCTGCCGCATGCCCGATGAGCTGTGGGCCAAAATAACCACTTTCTGGAGCCCTGATACAGCCAGGAGGCGTCGCGGCAGACCTCGCAGAAGATGGCGGGACGAGCTGGACAAAACCAATGACCAGTGGCCAACATTAGCCCTGGATCGAACCAACTGGAAGTCATGGGGAGAGGCCTTTGCCCAGCAGTGGGATGATGCAGGCTAGCAGTAACCCATCAAAATGTACTAGGCTAGCAGAAGTTCAAGAAGTTGTCTTTCAGCAGTCCACTGCTGGACATAGGCCTCCTCAGCGCACGCCACTCGACTCGATTCTCAATAAATCTCATCCACCTGCTTCGAAGTGACAATCAGATGATTGCCACACACATTTTATCATTTAGAGGATCCTACATTCACGAAGTTTATTACAAAATCTTTGACCTTCAACTGGTTATGTTTTCTTAGTCCGTCATGGGCATGGCCTTCAGTTGGTCATGGTATAAAAATTTGCCGTAACTAATTCTTACAACTTACGTTGGGTGAATCATACAGAGGTTTACGTCTTGACTGACAAGTTTCCATTCACTAACTCGTATTGTACATTGTAATTCTGCCTGATTTTTGAAAATGCCTTTTTGGAACTGTAAAAAAATCGGTTCAGTATCTGAGAAAGAAAGAATAATTTAATGTTTATTTGACGTTTGTTCATTAAGAGGCCGGCGGAGCATGCGTATTTCATACAAACGTAATACCAAAATTATTTGTAAATCAAACATATTTATATGGTAGTGTGTATTTATTTCGATTGGATTACAGAATATCTATGTTCCCAAATATATTTTTTGAGAGGACATGCGCATGCTCCGCAGGCGTCTTAAGCACGCAGAATTAAATAAAAAAATAAAAAAAAACTAAAAAATATAGAAAATACACGGCTGAGCCAAAAAGGTCCCGATGCATCTGTTCTTTTTGATTACAGAATGTCTATGTTCCCAAATATATTTTTTGAGAGGACATACGCATGCTCCGCAGGCGTCTTAAGCACGCAGAATTAAATGAATGAATAAAAAAAAACTAAAAAATATAGAAAATACACGGCTGAGCCAAAAAGGTCCCGATGCATCTGTTCTTTTTGATGTACTTTGCTTTTTGCAAGAGGTCTGTCATCAGGGATTCAGTTGCCAAAAAGCCTCATCCCTAGGGAACAACACTAAATTAAAGAAAAAATAATGCCAAATATAATAAGGTTGCAATTGTGAAAGAAAAAGGGTAGGCCTATTCCCTGCAGTGAGTGATTTCGGGCTGATATGGTGATGAAGTTTCCTACTTGCAAGTTCGATTTCTCCCTTGAATCTTTACGTGTGCACTATAAGTCAAACCTTTTGGGGATTAAAGTCGTATTGTTCTGTTTTCTACTGTACGCACAAATTGCGAATACTTCAGTCCTTCAGTCCATTATCTGTCAGTGTCCGAAGCCGGTCTTCAATTTGTACACACTCTTTATATTTTAATTTCTGTGTCGTTCACACCTCCAAACTCATTAATTCTAATGTTTGCACAAAAATGACACAATTAATTGACATTTTGACGAACTGTGTCATATTACACATCCGACCAAAAAAAATGGGCCACAGGTCAACATTCAATTAAACACTCAGGGTTATCGACTTTAACAAATTAATTAATCTACCGCTAAATAATTGTGTTGTTATGTTAATCGTTTTTTTTTTTCGGAACGATTGCCGTCAAATTAATTTATTACAGTAATTATCATATGACGCTTGTTGTAATCAAATTATGTTCACAAATTATGCTTGATAGGTCTTCTGTAAAAATTGATAAGTGAAGAAAATTTATTGTTTCTCCTAATCAGTCCAGCAAATTGATTTCATTGGAATGTTTAGTTGCACCGAATAAATAATAATTTTATTTATTTATGTGATTAGTGATTATGGTAATATTTTATTTATTTTCTGTTGGTTTTCCGTTATGAAATTACTCATTTGCAATTTAATGTCATTATTGTCCCACTTTTGTCCCGTTGCTATGTCCCGTTGCTATGTCCCTCCCTCACAAATATTACTGCAAATAAAGTACATAATTATGTACTTTTTAACGGCCATACAAGCTGTTTTCTTTAAAAACAAGTAACGCTGACCTTGCCTCCACATTCGTCGGAAACAGAGCGTGTACGCATTAACATTATTCGATGCACGCTATTAAAACTTACCGTTACTAATTATACTACACAAAAACTATTATGTAATACGGAAAGAAGGTAAATATTGCAGTTGTAGTTGCATTTTTGAGTAGTGTAAGCAGTCAATGAAATATTTCATATTTGTGACGTGACGCAATCATGAGGGAACTTAAATAACCAATTACGTTCCCTCTATTGGGAAACGGGCGTCCTCTCTGTTGGACGAAGCGGGTTTTAATCCACCACGTGGCCCCAGTGCCTGCTGGTGGATGTCACATGAAATAAAAACAACCAAAGAAAATTGTACGAAGGAATTTCAAAACAATATGTACTGGAGTCAGCTTAGTAGTAGGCAGTCCATTTGTGTAATTTTAATCATCTATTCAAAAATTTAATGTTGATACAATACCCTTAATAACAAAGGTGCAGACGGAATTAACACAATGGGTAGGCAGTGTAGGCACACTTAGCATTATACACATTTCTGTCTCCAGTATGCCAGCAACAACAATTTTAATGTTCTTAGCCCTATGAACATTAAAATTGTTGTGTAATGCCTAGGCATTGTTACAGAAATATTCCTAGTAATCACTTTACTAATGACGGATCTTCGCAAAAATGGTGAAATCGGACATCGGCTGAGTCTGCTAGTACAAGTCGACCTCCCAAATGGGAAGGCTGACTGAAAACCGTGACGAAACTCAAAATTCATGTTTCTGAAACATCAAACAACCAAGTCAACCAATCGCAGTCCGCTACTGAACATAGGTATTTCGCAAGCAGTGCCACAAGAACTAGTTTTCCGCGTCCAGTCTATCAGACACCTATTTTGAGGATGTCGGTTCATCTAGCTACTCGTAGCTGTGGGCATCCAACGTGACGCTTGCCGAAATGCCGGTCATGTATTGTATCTTTAGCTTTGTATATTGATAACGGTAAACTAAAACTGCGTTAGGAAATTGTGCCATTTGACTAAATTCACTAGAATCAATTAGAAGTTTCCAAAAAGTGGATTGTGATGCCTCAAAGATCACTCCAGGACTCGTCTGCTCCAACGTCTGTTGGTCCTTCGATACATAAAGCTGGCTTGTTGCCACTTCAGCTTGCTTACTCTGCAAGATATATCGGTGACTCCGGTTCCGAGACCGCTTTTCTGTTAGAATCTCGCAACGCCAAATAATCCTGAAAATTCCCATTATCTTGGCCTAATCTTCTTTCTTATCACGTTTTTACGAAACTATGACTCCATCTTATAATCTTTACATCACAATACGTTATATCACTGGTGACTAATGCGGTTGTGGCTCGCCACGCTGTTAAATAAACATCCAATTGTTTGATTGTTCGTGTTTCGTTTCAATCGTGTAGTTATTCTAAAGACACGAGTTACATTCATTATGTCAT
Source organism: Xestia ashworthii (assembly GCA_950022955.1). Lineage (NCBI taxonomy): Eukaryota > Metazoa > Arthropoda > Insecta > Lepidoptera > Noctuidae > Xestia > Xestia ashworthii. The sequence goes on from OX465573.1 coordinate 8,069,784, forward strand.
TCTTAAATTTGCCTCTATTGATGGAATTCGATAAAGGAGCTCGTGGCTATACATATAATAACTGCTGGTCGGTTCTATCTTCAGGTAAAGCCGTGCTTGTCTAGGTTGGTCTGCCGTTGGTCCCGGCTGTCATTTCTAGATATTTGACAGTCCTAACCAGTCTTATCAAGTTGTATCGAATTACCAAGTACTAACTGGGTTGTGGAGGTTAGATAGGCAGTCGATTCAGGTAAAATACTGGTATTCAGATGCATCCGGTTAGACTGGAAGCCGACCCCAACTTTGTTGGGAAAAGGCTTGGCATGATGATGATTGAATTCAATACTCCTATTCTAGGTAATTTGACAACAAAAAGCTACGATTTTTTGCCAAACACTTGTTATATCCAAACCTCACGACCTATATCTGTTCCAAAGACCCGTCATCGTCGATTTTTTATCATAAAACCCATGATATGAGATCCTTATCAGAATCCATGCTTACGTCACAGCAGCCGACCAGATATCCACGGATATCATACGTCTAGGTATAAACAAACATGTTTTTCATTATAAAATCTGTTTATACGAGTCCTGCAATAATAAATACATGCAGTGAATCTCCATTACCATAAATACGTATGTCGTGTACTTGAGCAGCCACAAAAAGGTTCGACGAGGCCAATAATTCCTTGCTTAACGCTCCGTAAAGTTATTTATTTGTACTTGGATTTAGTAGTTCGTTGCCATATGGTCGGTTTTTTCGCTATGGGCTTTGAAAGACTTGGTGGTTCTTTGGTAACTGTACAGAAAGAAAGTTGGGCCTTTTCTATAAGATGCCTTAAGAGGTGGTTTGAGCTGTGAGACATTGTCAAAACCGAGCATAGCTTAGGTTCAGTATTAAAAACGTGTCAATAGCATAATCAACCTGCATCACTACCAATGCTGGGCACATACACCTCTGTATGAAACGTAGTGGTCCATAATCTACCACGCGGGCCTAGTATCGTATAGAGGTAAGTTCTTATTAAATAGAATAGAAGGTCAGAGGATCAATAAACCCGAGCTTAAATCACACTTGCCTTCAAGCTGTCAAAATCAGACAGCCTCATGACGTGTGTGTTAATCAGTGAGTCAGAATCGGAACTCAGATCGTGTCGTATAAAATTAAGAATTAATTCGTATGAAATCATCACGGTGATTATTTTGAACAGTAGGTGTAATTGATTTATCATAAGTATAATTTTAGAATGTTCATGATAATATTAAGATAAGTTAGGAAGTTGGTGTATTGTAATTAACAAATTAAAATGTGTTTAAAGCACGCTAATGTCACCATTTTGTGAAAATAGGACCATAACGTAAACAAACCCACCCCACCCTACCTAGTCCCAACTTAAACTTTTACCTTACCACCCCTCAGCAAAAACAAACATAAAACCGCGATCCACGACCCCAAGTTTTGAATAAAGTCAACGTTTTCACGCTAGCATGCATTCCCGTGTCATGTTTTTAAATCAGCACAGACCCGATAAACAAATATTTGTTTACGCGTGACAACTCTACGCCCCTCCCTTCACCTCAGAACGTGAAAATGTGTACGTTTTTCTGGCCAACAGTGTAAAGATCGAAACTTGTAATTAATTTCACACTCCGTTAAATTAGAATTATGTGTTTTGGTATGTAATTTAATTTATAATATTATGCGCTTGAAAACGAGAGTGACTTTTAGTTATTTAGGTACATACATACTACAGTTTATTTCAAATTTTACGTTAGCAAATGTAAATAGGTATAGGTAGGTACATACTTTCAACTGAATTTGGTTTTCCATTTTCGAGTACGGATTATTTGTATACAAGGTGAACCAAACTGAACAACTTTCTCTACGGGACCACCATCGTGTAATCGCAAGAAAAAATCAGCTACCTATCTCATACAGTTGGTCTAGTATGTATTGGAATTTTGTATGGGACCGATTCTTTTTTCGCGATTACGATGGTGGTCTCATGGAGAAAGTTGTTCCATTTGAGGGTCTGTAGCACACCCTTAAATTATTAACATATTTCACATATTTTCTCGTTTTACATACTTACCTTCCGGGACTTCGCATTTGTTGTCTACCTCCCGAAGGAATAAGACATGAGTTAAAGTATGTAATTATGTTTTATTAATTTAGTTTTATCTGCTTGTTACAGTTGGACACAAACAGCAGCGGGTACATTGATCTGAAAGAGTTGAAAGAAGCCCTCGACAGCGTCGGTTACAAAATTCCACAATGGAAGGTAAATACGAAGGATTTTGTAGCAAATATTCTCGTTAAGTTTCTTCTTAGTCAGTATTAGGGAATGTGTAAGTGTCGTAAGGGAAAAAAATAAGATCTAAATAACACAGGGTAAGAAGTACTATTACCTAATTATATTGCCTTTCAATCATTGCGATCCTTACATTATCGAGTAGAAATAACTGGAAGTCATCAGCAAAGGGATGACGCAGACTAACAGTATCAGTACTGAAGCAGTAGATTAGGAGATTCCCTCAAAATGCTTCAAATGATGATTGAAGTCTACTGGTCTACATCATACCTAATGCTACATTACGCAGCGATGACTTTTGATGATTTTTCTCTATAAATGCCATTACGTTCCCACTTAGAAAGAGGCTCTACCGATGTTTACCACGCAGTATTTTTTGTTATAGTAAAACTAACTTCAATATTAGTCTGCGTCACTTTCCGTCTTGGACCGCGGACGCATCTATTATAACTTTGCAGCAAATAAAGTTTATTTTATTAAAACATACACATAACATGGTGACTTTCCCAGGTGCGGTGTATGATCGAGGAGTACTACGACAATGGCAACAACAAACGCGGCGTCAACGGCAGTATGAACGGTGACGCGCGGAAGAACGGCATCAGCCTCTCAGAGTTCGAGGAGCTGATCGCTAACCTTAAGGCACAACAGGTAACTGATCATACTGATAATATGTGATGAATATCTCTAACCTGCCAATCACGCTATGCTTTGTCCTATCTACCAATCACGCTTCCAAGTTATCGTTCTAGAGTTACTTACTCCTGATTCCACGATGACGCCTGGCGCCAATAGGGATGACGGCTGACTAAAAAAAATATAATTCTGTTTAGTCCGTCTGTTAGTTTTTTTGTTTTGTCATATTAATAAAAAATGAAGATAAAACGCATCAAAGGTCGTGAGTACGTCACTTTTCGGTAAAAATTGTACCGAAATGTGACGCCACACGAGGTTTCGACGCACTCTGTTGTTTCATTTTTTGTTTACGTGAATAAAGAAGAAATATGTGTCCAATATTTTTTGAAAATTATCTGACGGACTAATTTGTTTTTTTTTTTTGTGGTCTATCCTATAAATTGTGTGAGTGTATTTTGGTGCATTCCTCAAAGATCACAACTCATTTCTCCTTTCTATTTTCTACAAGAGATTCCACAACATCAAATGAATGTATACCGTATTTTCAACTGGGTTATACATATTTGAATGCACCTTAGTAAAGGTGTTTGAAAGGAAACATTTAAAGGTTTCCGACTCCAATTCGTATTATTTTAGGGTCGTACGTGTTGAAGGAACAAACAAATCATTGTTTGTTCCGGACCGGCATCACACGAGACGATACTGTTCTAAATGCTTGCGATGTAATTTGAAAATGAATTCAAACTGACGACGGCTCAAAGACATCATCATCATTATGTGCCTAGCTTTCTCAACAATATTAGGATCGGCTTCCAGTATATCTGGAAACAGATGGATACCAGTATTTAACATGGAACGACCTAAACATACAACTGAAAACCACACAAGGACTGAGTACTAAATAGGTCAACGACAGTGATTACCATAAAACCTTTTCCTACATTCTTATTATGCAGCTATCCTCTGCTTGTTTCCACCATCAATAAATTGCAAATCTATTTAGTCCGTCAGAGTGTTGGAAAATAATGGACACGTATTTTTAGTTTTTGTAAATCAACGAATATTGACAAAGATAAAACGCATAAAAACTCGGGAGTGGGGGCTCGTGACGTCAGTACTCACTACGAATGATACCGAACAGTGACGTATTGGGAATTTTAAAAGCGTCGTATCTTCGTTAATTTTGGTTTATGTGACAAAAGAAAAAATACGGGTCAAATATTTTTTGATAATCTAAGTGATGGACTAATTAGATTTTTTCAGTTAACAAGCCTATTATATCAACAACGTTTAAATGTTGTCCTGTTCCACGTGAACCTATGACTCACAAGGCCATATAACTAATGACCATTATGATCCTGTTCCCTATATCACATAACATCACGCTTGTAATAACCGAAAAGTTGGGCAGCGGTGCATTCCACCAGTTATTTTTAAGTCCCGTGATATAGGGGCGAACATTTCTATCAACCAGGCAAAAATCCTGGCCTCGAGGTACAAAAACACCTGGGAAACAATCTCAGGACCTCATGCTCTGCATAAGCACAGGCAATCCTGTCCCCCAATTAAAACTGAATCAATTTTATCCAGTCAACTCAATAAAGACTACGATTAAACAAATCAATATTATTAGCTTAATAAAGAAACAAATTGACAAGCCATCATGACTGTTTATGTGACACATTAGCTCAGAGATGGTCAATAAAGTGATAAATAGGAACGATTGGGGTCAAATAGGTGACCCCTGGATGTAGGGTTACCAGTTTATATGGCTGTAAGTATAATACGTTTTACGATGTTATGGTCGTCTATTGTCGAGCTCGTGGCTGGATAATAACAGCCGCTCGGAGCGATCTTTAAGGTTAAGCCGTGCTTGCCAAGGTTGGTCTGTGGATGGGTGACCACCCTTACATACCGAGTTTCCGCCGTGCCTCGGAAAGCACGTTAAGCTGTCGGTCCTGGCTGTCATTTGTCCATTTTTGGCAGTCGTTACAGGTAGTCAGTGGCCCAAAAAGTCACAACCAGTCTTACCAACTGGTATCGTGTTTCCCGGTATTTACTGGGTTGTGGAGGTCAGATAGACAGTCGCTTCATGTAAAATACTGGTATTCAGCTGCATCCGGTTAGACTGGAAGCCGACCCCAACATAGTTGGGAATAGGCTTAGCAGATGATGGTCGTCTATTGTAGTAGGGGGATTTATGAGCAAGAGCCTGTTATTATTTTTAACTAACGGACGTCACGCTCCTGTGGGAGTACATGGATAAAATATAGCCTATGTTACTCGCTGAAAATGTAGCTATCTAATGCTGAAAGAATTGTTCAAATCGGTCCAGTAGTTTTTAAGTTTATTCGTTACATACAAAAATAAAAATCTTTCCTCTCTATTATAGAATGGATAAGCCAATTGTGTCCCAGTGCAGGGCAAAAGCCTCCCTTCCCTCTTTCCACTTATCTCCATCCAGTGCTGTTATTTGCCAATAATAAATAAATAAATATCGCTGGACATTAACACACAGCGCCACCTAGTGCCACACTAAGCAAAACTTGTCTCGTGGACACTAGATAGTTGATATACTACATATACATATACTTTTTGTTTGTAAATACATACTTAAACATCCATGACTCGGAAACAAATGTCCATGCTCATCACACAAACATTTGCTCCTACCGGGATTCGAACCCAGGACCCTAAGAACGTAAGGCAGCGTCACTACCACTACGCCATTCGAGTCGTCATCCTAGCCAATACTTGTCAAAACAATCTAGTTCGTCCCGCCATCTTCTGGGCCTGCCGCGTTACCGTTTGCTGCTCTTTGGGACTCATTGTGTGGCTCCTCCGGCATGCGACAGACGTGGCCAGCCCAGTTCCATTTCAGCTTGTAAAAGTCTGTTATTGCAGTTTAAAGGTTATATCGGCGTTCCTATATACCTGGTGAAAAAGTTACCCTGAACTAGCAAAGCATCTATATCTATAGGCTAGTTGGTTTTGCTTTGTTGACGATCAAATCTAGCTGATAACAAGCCAATCTGGCCTTTCTCGTAGACGTTATTATTGACGTAAAAAATAAAATCATTCATCCAAAAGATGCATTGTCTCAAATTCTCAATTGTGAATTGTCGCACAGGTTATATTGTTCTCAGATTAATAGTAAATACAATACTCCAAGCCCGAAAATATTCAACAACTCTTTGGCAATGTTTCATCAGCTTCTTTGGCTTCTTTGACTTTTGTGTTCACTACATCTTCTATTTCTTGCAATTACGATTTAAGTATTTATTCAGCATTTTCAATATGATTGGAGATTAAACGAACTTACTTGAAGTGAAGTTCTACATATAGTGCTGCAATGTTATCTTATCACGAAGGGCGAAGCAACAAAGTATTATTGCTTCATAACCATTAGTATCACCCCAAACCTTTCCCTTATTTACTTCTAACCTGTGTTGTGCCACTGTAGAGCAAAGAAACTCCCTTTTTCCTTTATAATCTTCTTTAGATGGCCCTTCACGTATCTTTGGATGATGGATCAGAAACATCATCTTTCCTGTCCCACTCTCTTTCTTATAATTCCTCACACAATCAATCCATTAACCCCTGTCCATCACTCTTTTTAACCCCCGACGCAAAAACGACGGGGTGTTATAAGTTTGACGTGTCTGTGGCATCGTAGCTCCCAAACAGATGAAATGATTTTAATTTTGTTTGAAAAGCGAATTAGTCGAGTGTTCTTAGCTGTTTGATAAATATCAGTCCAAGGTCCAAGTTGGCCGCGGCCACAAAATGGCGGATTACATATTTATTTAACAACTCCCACAACAAATATATTTTTTTTTTAAATTTAATTTAACTTGCAGCTACATGCGTTTCATCCTGCATTTCGAGAAACAAATCTCTCAAATCAAAACCCTAACTAAGAAGAATTTATTGTACATATCATCTACTTGTAATATAAGTAATCATACTCATTTGCAAAACGCAATTGTTGAACGTCGGGTCATTGGTCTTTTGACGCTGTTTTTTATGATATTTTTTACATACAACTACAATGTATGAGCGTATTGTAATCTAATGTATGGGTATGTTAATTATGTTAATACTGTTGTATAGTGATGTGGGAGGGAGTTAAATGTATGTAGGGTCAGCTGATCTTATCATGGCTGGTCTTTACATTAATTTATGATACACAAAAAGATTAATATCAAAATCTATGTTGGGGCGTTTTTGGTCAGCGTTTCTTGTTGACTGAAGGCAGGACTAGAATGTAAAAAAGTGATGCTTGATAGATTTGATTTGATGTATTCCTTAATCTAGATGCATTATTTCTATCTGCTATATGTATCTATTTCCAAATAGAAATATCTTTCCTCTACTAATATTTTGGATCTTTACGTTTCATTTCGTTTCAATCAACATATTCTATCTCACTGCTGGGCATAGTTATTACCTTAGTTTCCAAATGTCTCTGTGTTGTTACACCCTCCAAAGTATTATGCCATTTTTCGACTATGGCGCCACTTTTCCTACTTTCTCTAATAATAACTAAATAGCAATTAGTAATTGTCAGGCTCCCAGCAATATGCGTCATTGAAATAATTATTTTCGATTGATAACCTAATCACTTTGAATTTGTTACACAAATCATAATTGGTTTCTATCTCTTTAAATGTCTAAGGTTCATGTTCATCAAAAAGATGACGGTCTGATTATAAAAACAGCTGTTTAATACACATTTTTGTAGGGGAACATGTCCCTTAAACAGCTGTTTTTAAATAATCAGACCGTTATCTCTTCGGTGAACATGGATCTAAGTTAGTGGAACATTACTCAACATCTCAACATCATCAACTCAACATTACAATCATTGTTGACGGTGTTGGCCCAGTGGCTGCAACTTCTACTACTGGACATGAGGTCCTGAGTTCAATTCTCAGGTTGGGCAAAGTGGTATCGAGTTTGTCCATGATCATCATTCTCAGCATGTCTTCCTTTTCCAAACTTCTCTATTTTTCGTCATCACATCAGACACTTCTTTTCTTGCCAAATCATTCTTAACACAGTCCATCCATTGTTTCTTTGATCTTTTTCTACTCATATCCACATTCATACTCAAAACTTTTCGCACGACATTTTCCTCATTTTGTCCCTCGCGATTTGCATTAAGGATTATTATAGTACGAGTATGTTAGTTAAACATAACTAGCGGAATTGGAGTGTATAATAGGAATACCTCTGCTTTACCCATCGAGGATAACAGGCGTGATGTTTTGTAATGTGGTTAGTTTTTGTTATTACTTGATGTCATTGTCTTATCTTTCAGGTGTCCAGCACATTCAAGCAGGCAGTCAGTAAAAAGGAGAACTTGGAACATTTGGGTGGCATGAGTGAAGCTTCCAGTGATGGTCAGTATCATTTATTATATAAATCTTCCTTTACTTTGGTAAATAAAGAAGAAAGGATATGACTTCGAGAAGATAAAAAATATCATTCTCCTGCCGTTATCCCAACTTATTTGGTGTCGACTGTCGACGCAGCATGTCTTCTGCTTTTATTTTTCTATTAGTTTTCGTCTTCTGGCTAAATCCTCTTTCATCACAAGCCATCCACATTCATAGTAAAACTTTACTCACGATATTTTCCCAAATTCTGGAGACAAAAAGAACAATTCTTCTTCTGTCTAGCCTTTTCCCAAGGCTTCCAGTCTATCTGGATTTAGCTGAATACCAGTATTTTACATGGAGCGACTGCCTATCTGACTTCCACAACCCAGTTAGTACTAAATTATACGATACCCTTTGCCAAGACTGGACAAAAATAACAATTAATAATAATAATAATAATAATAAAAAAAAAAAAAAATAATAATAATAATAATAATAATAATAATAAAAACGTTTATTTATCTCCACAAGTTACATTGTTGTACATATATGGGTTGACAAGTAGTTTGGCAGAAAGTTGTAATTTGTGGAAGATCTGGAGTCTAAACTAAGCCTAGGCCTGTATTTCAGAACTCCAGGCCCCCCATCACATCATAAAATAGTTTTTGTCAACGTAGAAATGGTATGATGGTGACGGTGTGTATGTGCACGTATGTGTGTGTTATGTGTGTGTGTATAAAATATATGAGTATGTATAATTTACTGTTAAATTAAAATTTTATAAATATTTATATAAATTTAAATGTATTTATACATAGGGGATATATACAATATATGACTATAATCTTACCTACAAGTATATGTACGCAAGTACGGACTACCAAGCCTGCCTACTTGGCAACCTCGAGTAATTCCTCTGTTTCCGTATAGTTTAAATTTAACAACCATTTGATAATTTTCGATTTACACTCAACTTTACTACAATTTGCTATATTTATAATTTTATTAATTTTGTTATACAACTCACCTCCACGGAAAGAGAAGAATCTTTGCGCGAAAGAAGTACCAACAGCAGTCGTCCCACATACTGCGAATTTTCTCCTAGAGAGACCTATGCGTTTTCTCCTTTCTTCTGGTAGGTTTGAGTGCTGGAGAAGTGCAGTAAGCAATATGTACAGCTGGCGTACAGTTAGCACCTGTGCTTCCTCATAAAGAGTTGTGGTGTTGAAAAGACGTGGCTTGGATAAACTAACTTTTAGTATCATCCTTTGGGCTCTTTCTACTGTAATTAGTTTTGTTTTACATGCCCCTCCCCACGTGGTAATGCAATATCCAATGATTGATTGCACTAGAGCGTCATATACCATCCTCATCGTTTGTTTGTCTGCTACGTCACGGAGTCCTTTAAAAATGTAAGTAAGCTTCCGTATTCTTTTAGATAGAAAGCCAATGTGGCTTTCAAAAGTTAAATTTGCGTCAATTTCGACTCCAAGGTATTTCAGACTTTTTGTAGGCTTAATATTGGGACAATTACAGTTTGGAGTTGGAGGGAAATTACATTTATGTGCATGTATAATATAAGTACCGTGGTTGGCAAGACCAACTTGGTTACGAATACAGTATAAAATGTATTTGGTTTTATCTTCATTTAAGGTTAGGTGGTTAGAGGATAGCCAGTGACACACAGTGTTAAAACCATTTTGTGCGAGAGCAAAAAGCTCACTCCACGAGTCGGCGAAAAAGGTTAGCGCAGTATCGTCTGCATAAGCGGAGATGCGGCAGTTTTTAATCTTAAGGGAACAGAGTTCGTTTATATAGCAAAGAAAAAGAGTGGGACCTAATATACTGCCTTGTGGCACCCCAAATTCGACTGGCAGTTCGTCACTAATGTATTCTCCAATTTTAACTGATTGGGTTCTATTTTTTAAATAATCCGAAAGTAAGTCCAGTGGAACACCTCGAATACCATGATCTTCCAGAAGAAATTAACTATAGAAAACTATAAATAAACTGAAAACTATAAAGGATCTTTAGAAAACACAATAATATCAATGCTTATTCATTTATTTATTTATTTCCATCAGACACAAAGATCCATAGATGAGTTCTTATATACACTTGGAAATCAAATAATCATAGACACACGAAACAAATACTATTATAACTATGTTTTATACAAAATAAAATTTAAATAAATTAACACAATATTTTTTGTCGAATAAAATATAATAATAGTTATTATATTTGACACTAAAATAATAACTGCATGGTTTCATATTTCTATGTTGATTTAGAAATAAAACAAATGATTCGTCATAGGCTTATCAGTTTACCTAGTGCTAGTGAATAGTAATAAATCTTAAAAATCTAGGTCAGTGTGTTGGGTTGCATAACCTAGCAATAACATGGTATTTAAAGTTATGTAATGTTATGAGTTTTCAATCAGATACAATATTTTCTCAATTTATGTCATTTTTACTGTGGTTTATTCGTCATTTTACCCAAGGAGTTGTATTTGAAACTCTGCAAATCTTGTCCCTTTTTTATTCAGATTTGCATACTGGGTGTAAAAAAAAACCATAATGAAGCCATAAGGTGCTTGCTCTCCCCGTCATTGCGTTTTCTTTTTGTTAAAGACCATACCTTCGAACTAAGCTAACCTTCTACTAGTTACCGAGATATTGGGGGCTGAATGAATACTACAGTCTATTACCACAACACTCATTCGATTTTCATCTCTTCTGCCCGCATAGAAGCGCGACAAATCTTTTGTTCATCTGTCATTGAATCGACAAAATGACAGGTCAACAAAAGATTTGTCGATTCTTTCTTCGAAGAATCGACCGTTTCTACGGTGGTCATGCTACGCGGGCTGGATGCCATAAATAACTTACATCATTCATTCCCTTTCACAGGCACAACTCACTCAGTCCGTCTCGAGGAGCAGATGGCGTTCTCGGGCTGGATCAACAGCAACCTGGAACATGACCCTGACCTGAAGCACCTGCTGCCCATCGATCACGAGGGCAAGCAGCTGTATGAGAAGCTGAAGGACGGACTTATTCTATGGTGAGTGGATACTGCTGGATCAACAGCCACCTGAACTGAAGCACCTGCTGCCCATCGACCACGATGGCAAGCAGATTTATGAGATACTGAAGGATGGACTTATTTAATGGTGAGTGGATACTGCTGGATTAACAACACCTGGAACACCTGGAGCACCTGCTACCCAACGATCACGAGGGCAAGCAGCTGAATGATGGAATTATTCTATGGTAAGTAGATACTGCTGGATCAACAGCACCTGGAACACCTGGACTGAAGCACCTGCTACCTATCGACCACGAGGGCAAGCAGCTGTATGAGACGCTGAAAGATAGACTTATTCCTTGGTTAGTAGATATTGCAGCACCTTGAACACCAGGACTGAAACACTACCTGCCTACCTACCTACTGAAACGCTACCTATCGACCACGAAGGCAAGCAGCTGTATGAGACGCTGGAGGATGGTCTTATTCTAGGATACTGCTGGATCAACAGCACCTGGAACCTGGACCACCTGCTACCCTTCGACCTGTTGGTCCCGGCTGTCATTTACAGACCTTTGGCAGTCGTTACTGGTAGTCAGACGCCCTGACAACATGTCTTACCAAGGGGTATTGTATGAACCAGTAAATGGGTTGTGGTGGAGGTCAGAAGGCTAAATACTGGTATTCAGCTGCGTCTGGTTTGACTGGAAGCCGATCCCAAATTGAGAAATATAGTGACAATTTCCTTTTAGGTGCTGCATAGTTACCGTAAAATAACTGGCTAAAAATGGTTAAATGGCTTTCCAGTTTTTTTACAATTAGGCTTTGTCCTACCAATCCGTTACAAACGAGTCCAGGTCGGTTACGAATGTTACGATGGCGGTCTTCAAGCACCCATATCTTCGCCCATCTGTCCGGCTTCATCCTATAAACGTGGTTGCCCAGTCCCTTTTTAACCTGGCAGACTTATCGCCAACTATATCCTGTGTTTCTACAAACCTAATACTGTTGTTTTCTCTTATTACAGCAAAGTAATCAACCACTCGTGTCCAGACACGATAGACGAGCGAGCGATCAACAAGAAGAACCTAACCCTCTACACTAAACACGAGAATCTAACCCTCGCACTCGTGTCCTCACAAGCCATTGGATGCAACATCGTCAATATTGATGCGCACGATTTGGCTAAAGGTATGCAGAACTCCTTTTTTTACAAATTTTAGAATGAAAGAAAAATATAAGACGTTATCACGTCAAAATGACTTATTTTTACGCACAGGACAAAACAACAAAAAGAAGTGTTAATTTTACAGTAAAAAAATTAAGGTAAAGTAAACATAAGAAAAAGAATACGAAATTAGTCCTGTACGAATCCAAAAGTCCAAAATCTCAGCATGGTGGTATAACTTAAAAAAAAAACAGCATTGGTAAAATAGAACTACCCAGACCAGAACTAAACAGAGCTGGTAACAGAACGTGAGTCTTCATAGCTGAAAGACCTCCAATGCTGAACGAAGGCCTCGCCAATACGTCAGTTACAGCATGGATAAGCACAAGATTTTATAAAGGTGGTAATATGCTTGATGCGAGAAACACAGGCCTAAGAATGCATGAAAACGTTATTAAATTATTCTAGTGTTACAAAAACATGTTGTCCAAGACCGAAGCATTTCTTATGCTCAAGAATAACACAAAATCACATCTGTGTGCCCCGAACAGATACACAAAAGAGTACGACCACATTTCGCCTGTTATGAATGTGTCTCATGGGACCTTTAATAAATAAATAAATATCGCTGGACATTACACACAGCGCCATCTAGTGGAACAATAAGCAACGAGGCTTATGTCGTGGACACCAGATAGTTGATATACTACACGGATACTTTATGTTTTGCCTTCAGCAGGGCACAAATCGAGACCTAAAATCTGGATCAGATCCAGAATATAGATTACTGCACTTCAAAGATTGGTTTCGCTATAATATTTACTAATGTACTGAATAACTTGACAGGCAAACCTCACTTGGTGCTGGGTCTCCTGTGGCAGATCATCCGCATCGGTCTGTTCAACCAGATTACACTGGAGCACTGCCCTGGTCTTACTGAGCTGCTCAATGACGAGGTCAGTACTACATATAATACTATTTAGAGGTACTTTTACAGTTCTACTGGTATATAATAATAAAATGGACCAGTTTTTCCCGCATCAGCCCTACTGACTTCCTCTTCGGATGTATTGTTTGTGCCATAATGGCCAGTTTCGTGAAAGCAAGTGAAAATGTATTTCCTTCAACTTTCATTACATGAAAGTAATTTACATGTCTAATTGTTTACTAATTTCGTCGTCGATTGATTTCTACACAAAATAAGCAAGAAGGAATCATGTTTTTTTTTATTAAATAAATAAATAATAATAATTGAATGTTGAATATTGCGATTAATTAATTAAAATTATGTTAAATTGTTAATTGAATATATAATTGTATAAATGAAATCAATTCAGAATACACAAATAAATAATATTTTATCGCTTGGCTCGTCTTGGCGGGGGCACTACCGTGCCCCCAGATAAAAGCAATTAATTTAAGAATAATAAATAGTATTGTAGAAAAATGAAACCAAATTGAAATCTGTAATTTTACTGTGATAAAATGTAAATGTAGGTAATATTAATTAATAAGAATTGGTATTTAATGTGCATGAAAAGTGTTTTGAAATTATGTATAATTATTATTTTGGGAAATAAAGGCTTTATTATTATTATTATTAAATCAATCTCTTGTAATCTTCCAGGAACGCATCGAAGACCTGCTAGCGCTGTCCCCGGAAGCGATCCTCCTGCGATGGGTGAACCACCAGCTGCAGAGCGCCGGCGTGACGCGCCGCTGCACCAACTTCCAGCAGGATGTCGCCGACTCCGAGATCTACTCCTACCTCATGAAGCAGATCGCGCCCAACGATGCCGGCGTCACTTTAGACGCACTCCGGGTATGTGTAGATGAGATACTGGATTTTAGCATGGCAAAAACGGTCATTTCTCAAATATTTCTTCGGACGAATCAAAAATGAATTTTGGACTCGCAAACAAATTTTTTTCGTAAGAATCTTTCTATAGTTAAGAGGATCACAATAGATTGCGATAACTGTTCCCTAAATATGTTCGCATAACTCGTTTAAATGTATGGAACAGGTGACTTTTTTTCGCGATTCAGGTTTGGTCCCATAGTAAAAGTTGTTCATAATGATGAGTACAATTACCCCTTAAGAGATTTCGTGTATGAACTGATATACAAAAATCAATAATAAATATTTGTGTTTGATAAGCAAAGCTGCATAGAAATATGTCATGTTTTTCATGGTAGAATTTATGCTACATTTGTTTTCATTGCCAAAAGCGCTATTTTTTTTAACCTACCTTTTTATACCAACTAAAAGCCACTTTCTCTCTGTCCAGGAAACCGACCACCTCCGTCGTGCAGAGCTGATGCTGCAACAAGCCGCGAAGCTCCGCTGTCGCGCCTTCGTCACCCCGGCCGACGTCGTGGCCGGAGTGTACAAGCTCAACTTGGCCTTCGTCGCCAACCTGTTCAACCAGCACCCAGGCCTGCAGCGCACGGCTGATACTGAGGAACTGCACCAACTGGATGAAACTAGGGAGGAGAAGAGTGAGTATATTGTATACTTGTCTATAGGTGGAGATACAAGTGTACTTATAAACATATTAATCATTTACTTAATCCAGTTTTAGATAATAGGGCTATAATCCAAAAAAAATAAACTTCATAAATAATTACTTAGAGGGGAAAATGGGTTCTTCAAACTTGTTTTATGATATGTACTAGAACTAGAAACTTAAACACCGTAACATAGAAACTAAAAGTGATTCATCATTTGCATGCATCAAGTATTTTAACAGCAAGAGTATTCACTAAGTTTTGTAAGAATTTATAATTAAGTTTTTGCGTGACTTACGTTTTAGTCGTTAAATACAAGCTTGTATACGACTAGCAATTTGCTGAGGTAATCGACCAAAATAATTTACTATTTTATTATTATGTTAAGTTCACATTACACTAACGAAACTATTGAAACAGTAGCTTGAAGTAAACATGCCCTTGGCGACAATAGCCTTTTGAAGTAATTAGAATACTTAATGATCCTACCATATTGTTTCTGCCTGAATACTTACCCACTTCATATTGTTTCTGCCTGAATACTTACCCACTTAAATATTTCCATTCATCCAGTTTAAAGAATCCCTCCCTTTAAGATAATCGTCACTTACACGAGAACAATAAAACAAATTAGTATTATCCCCATTATTTTTACAAGAAAAATAAAATGTTTTATTTGTCAACAAATTACAAGTGATTATTTATTTTACTGGTGGTCCTTCGAGCCGGATTTCAGAAGTGTTTCTTACGTTATCTACTGTCCTCTGAGTGATTTGGTGTAGCAGTAGTTTGTACTTTGAGTCGGCAATTAAAGCTAATTTATAGATACGTGTTTACACCGGGTCACTGATTAGTCAGTAGATAATATTCATTTAGTACGTGAGTGCGTTAATAATATGATAACCCTGCGACCTGTGTGAAGAACCGTCCCTTTTAGATCATTTGCCGCCATACCGTAATTTATGTTCGAGACTTAGTTAAATAGGTACCTGTTTCAGTTAGGCCGTACCGTATTGGTAACGCTTACGTTTTGTGTTTTCAAACTGTGTTGTATGTTGATTAATTATTTGGGTGTTTAGATAAAAAATAATAAAAATAATGGCTTTTTTGTAAAATACGGCGGACCACTATCTTTAATATTAGTGTATAAATGATGAATAAAAAAAATTAAATGTAATCTGTTCCACAGCATACCGTAACTGGATGAACTCGATGGGCGTGGCGCCGCACGTGAACTGGCTATACTCCGACCTCACGGACGGGCTGGTCATCTTCCAGCTCTACGACATCATCAAGCCTGGCATCGTCAACTGGAAGAAGGTAGCACACGAAACATGTTCTTATATCTATTTAAAAAGATCATTTTAAATAGATTAGTTAATCTGTGTAGAGAGGAGCACGTGGCTAAATAATAACAGCCCGCTCGGGGTATAGCATAGGTTGGTCCATGGATGGGTGGACACCCATTACAAAACGAGTTTCCTTCGTGTCTTGAAAAGCACGCTTGACTCACGCTACACCGTGCCGATTCCGAGCCGAGTGTCGACCGTGCAATTTAGTATGGACACACTCACGCTTCGGAGTCGCTACCGAGCAAACGGACAATGGATTGTGCTACGGCCGACACTCGACTCGGACCCGGCACGATCTAGCGTACGTCATCCTTTAGCCGTTGATCCTGGCTGTCATTTGTAGATCATTGACAGTCGTTAACAGGCTGGTTTGAAAAAAATAATAAGTAAACTAAGATCCTCATAATGTATCGGTCTGTCTTCCAGGTGCACCGTCAGTTCTCGAAGCTGCGCAAGTTCATGGAGCGCCTGGAGAACTGCAACTACGCCGTGGAGCTCGGCAGACAGCTTGGCTTCTCGCTCGTCGGCATCGCCGGCGCCGACATCAACGAGGGCAACGCCACGCTCACGCTAGGTAAACATCGATAAAACTTCTAGTAGTAACTGTATAGTTTTGGAACTAATCGTAGAGATGTAGCGTGTGAAAGCAGGCAGCAGCTGTCTGCAGTGGCAGCTGCCAAGTCATAGGTATCATTTTTTAACCAAAGGCACGCACTTCCAAAAAAATCCCACTAGTTCTACCGTAGAACTAGTGGGAATGATCTGATTTTTCGGATTCATGTGTGTGTTGTATAATTTTGTCACTTGGTTCGGCAATGAAAACATCGTGAGGAAACCAGCATTGCTGAGAGATTTTTCGCGCGCCATGTAAAGCCAAGTCAGAGGCTCTCGTGGGCGACATAACTAACTCCTCACTCATAAACTCTACTCGACTCATAACTAATTAGATATACATGTGGAAGCTTGTAATTAGCAAATGTCACTACTTATGCATGATTATTTATTATGGTTATTAGTCTGGAAGTTTTCTTTAAAATTAAATAAGTAAAAACTCTGACACCATGAAAGAAACAATCACATAACGACTCAAGCGCACTTACGACAGATATTTTCGTTTAAAACTAACCTAACCCCTTTGTTGTAGGTGTTTCTGATCGTCGCATGGATGTTGCACAACAATATCTCTTTATTTCCCTGCCCTTATCCTAATTTATTTTGGCACGGCGCAGCATATCTTATTCCATAGTTCTCTGTTACTCGTCATCTTATCAGACATCTCCTTTCTAGCCATTTTATCATTCCATGCTTCGTTTCTTTGTTGGTATTCGTCTACTCTTAAAGCCATCCACATTCACACTCAAAACTTTCTTCAAAACATTTCTTCAACATCTGTCGATTTTATTTTGATTCCCGCCTGGCCTTAATAATATTGCAAATCTTAACTGTACTCAAATGTTTATTGCAGCACTGATCTGGCAACTAATGCGCGCGTACACGCTGTCGGTGCTGACGCGACTGGCGAACACCGGGAACCCCATCATCGAGAAGGAGATCGTGCAGTGGGTCAACAACAAGCTCAGCACTGCTGGCAAGACTTCCAGCATCAGGAGCTTCCAGGTACCTTCACTAAAAAGCTACATCGAAAGGCACTTATTTTCCTCGTCACTGTGATATTTTTTTGTTCTACACCATACCTGGGAACCTTCTAGTTACGGAGATATTGGGGGTCAAAGTTTCAACTTTTTCACAATTTTTTTTCTAAATATGTACAAGTTTTTAATGTTATGATTTTACTTTAAATTACCTCCATGACCCGTTAAGAGGCTACCTCACGCCAACGACCTTGAGCGAGTGGGAGAAGTTTAGCAATAGCGTATACCCGTGCGTGAGAGTGGTCAGCGATACACTGCCGCCTGTCGCCCCGAGGAGCCCCGCACCAAGATTATTCGAAAAAACAACCCACCTTGATTTAGCAAACACAATACGGATAAAAGCCGTATACTAATATAAAGGGCATTAAATTGTCTTTGAGATGATCTAAGTTTAATGCAAATACGCCCTATAGTTTTTGCGTGATGATCGTTTTTTTGCCGCGTTAGACATTACTTCACAAATTAATTACACTAAGTTATAAAAATATTTCTTCACATTTTCACATATCAAATTATGAAAGAAATGGTCTAGTATAACATATATTTTTTTCAAAGAAATTAGACTAGAAGTTAAGACGTGATGATCAATTTAAAATCACTAAAAGTCGTGTGTCTGCGCCTTAACTATTCAATACATCCATAAGCACAATGTGTCGAATGCATCACATTCAGTGTTACGGTAAAATTTGATTTTGCGCCCAAAAACAAAAGTAGTTTCGCAGCAACACTTTTTGCCCAGTGTTATGTTCGGTAGAACAAGCTATTTGGTTTACAGTTTAACCCACAATGTACACCGTCTGATGCTTTGCAATAATAAATGAATAAAAAACAATGTTTTGCCATCAAACTAAATTCAAACGATGACGAGCTTCACAGATTTCGTGAGTGTCGATTTCTAGTTATACCAAGATAACACCAAAGTACAATTTTATATCTCACTAAGCTTCCTTGCCAAGACATGGTCTGTCTGTATTACTTTAGAAGTGCAGGTAGTGTACTTAATAAAAATAATGACAATGTGTTCCCGGTTCCAGGACGAGGTATTGGCAGACGGGAAGGTTGTCATTGACCTGATTGACGCCATCAAGCCTGGTTCCATCAACTACGACCTTGTGCTGCACGGAGGCACTGAGGAGGTATGTCATACATTTAATTTCTGACTTAATTATTACTACTTCTGTACTACTACTTTCCAGATTTTCCACTAGTGGTAGGTAGGAAGGGTGACTGCTGTGCATACCTGTTTTAGAGTTCTGGGTGAGGTCCGGGTCGGGCATGGTTTTTCTATTGAGAGAAGTTTCCCAGTAGCGACCCAGAGTCTAGATTTGTTGCCCGGTTGTTGCCAATAGATTCACCCCGATTACAAATGACTTACACATACTACACAACTCTACTTAACCTTTCAATGAACACAAAAGTAATGATGTCAAAACTAGGTGGACTGATGACCTGGTGAAGGTTGCGGGGATGCAAAGGACCGCTTAATGTGGCGACACTTTGGGGAGGCCTATCTCCAGCAATGAATATCTTTCGGCTGAAATCATCTGCCTAGCCTTTTACCAACTATGTTGAGGTCGGCTTCCAGTCTAACCGGATGCAGCTGAATACCAGAATTTTACATGGAGCGACTGCCTATCTGACCTCCACAACCCAGTTGGTACTGGGTAATACAATACCCCTTGCTATGACTGGTTGTCAGACTTTTTGGGCCACTGACTACCTGTAATGAATGTCAAAGATCTACAAATGACAGCCGGGACGAACAGCTTAACGTGCTTTCCGAGGTACAGAGGAAACTTGGTATGTAAGGGTGGTCACTCATCCACAGACCAACCTAGGCAAGCACGGCTTAATCTAAAGATTGACCCGAACGGCTGTTGTTATTTAGCCACGAGCTGAAATAACTTGTAACCAATGACTAATGCATAGTTACTGTCCACAGGAGAACCTAGCGAACGCGAAGTACGCGATCTCAATGGCCCGTCGCTGCGGCGCGCGCGTGTACGCGCTGCCCGAGGACATCACGGAGCGCAAGCCGAAGCTCATCATGACGGTGTTCGCGTGCCTCATGGCGCTCGACTACATCCCCGCCATGGACGCGCCCAACAAGGCGTAAGAGACTACTTTATCTGCTACATACAGGATAGGCATTGGGACTATGTCTAAATAGGACTGTAATGCTTTTTCACCAATGAAACTAAATTAAATGCGATCAGTATATCTACGCTGCGTTCAAGAGCTGTCAGTATTGCTTTGAATGTTGTATGGATATTCTGATCGAGTTCAATTTCATTGGTGAAATCTAGGGGTCTAAAATGACCCTGGCTACAAATTCCATGAAGTATAATAATATTTTACTTCATGTTCAAAATACAGCTCCAGGTTCAAGTTAGGGGTTATTTTTGGTCCGGTACGTGAATGAGATAGAGTTATACAAGACAACTAGCACCGTCTCTTTTTCGCAATTGAAACAATTATAATTCCAACTTTTCACTATTACGTTTTTTTTTCAGTTGAGTAAATATGTAGTTTCGAATGACATATTATGAAACTTAGAAAATTATAATTTGAACCTTAAATTTTACACAGAAAATAGTTCCCAATACCCGACTGTATGTAGTAAGATATCTAGATAGATTGTGATGTAAGCGTAGTACTGTGTCGTCTTTCTGGAAATATTGACATTTACCCACAAAACGCCAGCTTATTTATTTGTTTAAAAGTATATTTTTGGATTATTTTCGTAAGCGACTGATTCGATTAATGTTTTTCTCCATAAGTTTATAAAATCGATTGATTTGATTTATTGATTTTATATTCTTTCATAGGGTTGTAATGTTATTTTTATATTGTCAATGTTTCCAGTTCCAGAGGGTTCATATTTACATTTTGAATTGTCTATGTGTCGTCTTTTTTGTTTGTTGGTTTTTGAACGTTTTAAAAGGTTTTTCAGTGGATTAATTTGAACATTCTTTTCATTGTCCATTGACAGGCCTTTTAGCTGATGGGCATATAAAGAAATTCAAGGCATATTATAGAATAACTAAGGAACTTTATAATTCACACAAGATAAATGTTTTTAACAATATCCGACACAGTGCAACATAAAATTAGCTATAGGAGTCACCGCACGTCAGAATAAAGACGTTTTTTGTTCCCATACTCGAGAAGTATGGGTTTTTATCTCAATAAGAAATAACTTGTGACTAATAAGTATAAGCGGCCTGGAAAGGTTTTCAAATGGCTGTATTTCAATTATATAGCCATTTAATTTTAAACGAAATAATTACGATACCCACCTACTGGTACAATGGAAATGAAAACAGTTCTCTATTTAAAAATAAGATTTTATTTACAGTGTTTTATCATATAATTATGGTATATGGCAACCAATCCGTCATAACCTAAGAATTACTGGATTGGCTTGCTAGGCTGCCTTGCGAGAGAGTAATTTACATCTAACCATCATTTGACCAGGTTACATACCTTGATGTAACCGAATACAGCAAACAAATTGAAACTTGTATGTAAAAAGTCATGTATTTTGTCCTTACCAGTTTTAACGAACGATTTCAATCGCTATACCAAAGCGATAAGCATTTATTCGACTGAATATGTACTACATTCCAAATTATACAACATTTGTGTGTCGTGTCTGGGTGTTGCTAGTTAGGTGGGATAATGTGGCGTCGCGGATACTAAATATGTTATACAACAGAAAATAATCATGAAGTTATGTTTATCGTGTTTAGTTATAGCTTATGCTTGCTTTCGTCAGTATACAGGGACACATAATTGCTGTAATTTTAAATAAAATATTAAAGCTGAACTAGATAAGTTGTCAGCACATTTAGTATCAACGGCCCCGCACTACTTTCAACAATAATATTTGTGTACGTGACCTAAGCATTATATTAAGTGTAACTTATTAAGTATATCAGACAAAACGTCTGCTATAAATCAATTACGTAATATTTAATGACGTATTTTAACAGAAAAACCGAACATTTTAACGGCTTAAATGAATAGTACTTATGAATGATTAGTATTATCTACACATCGTCGTTTTTATACATTTTTTACAACGAATCGTATTTAGTTTATGAGAGTACGAAATGGCGGTTGTATGTACTGAGGTAACAACGTGCTTTATTACATAAAAAAACTATGTATAAAACTTGTTTTATGTACATGTTTACCGATTTTTGGGTACTTAACTGAGCCGAGAATTGATACGTTAAGAAACATAGGCATTTTAATATTCTGTTTAATTCGTTTGGCTTCCAAAAACACGTTGACATTCTTATAAGAGTGTATTTGTTTTATTTTACCATTACTCTCCATTTTGGGTTGAATGTCTACCATTTGTCGTAATGTATAAGATTTTGATCGCTTATTATGTGTGGGAATTGGCAATAACTGTGTATGTGGAATTGTTTATGTGATAATCTAGATATGAAACGCCATTACAGAAAATAATATAATATACATAATTTGTAGCTTTATATGTTACATTCCGCAAATATCCTGCATTCCCCTTCATCGGCATTTTTAACACTGATTTCGTTCTCAATTTATTAGTTTTAGAAATGTATATTTTCTTATGTTATTTAAGTTATATTCTGTGAAATATTTTTGTAGCGTTTTATTAGATTAGGCATTCCCCAGGGATACAACGATATTTTACAATCATAATATTTTTTATTGTAAATTTTTATTTTGTTAGAAGTTTTAAGTCTTTATCCAAGATTTTATTGATTACGTAATTTTTAGATTTTTATTTTGAAATCAAATAGGAGTTTTTAATTTCTTAACATTTATCGTCAAATCGAAATATCTAATAAATTAATAACTATGATTACTCCACTGTATTTAGTGATGCTAGCTATCAGTAATGTTAATATACAAGAATGTGTAAGCCTAAAAATAAAACGGAATTGGTAAAACAGTCATTTTTTTCATTTGCACTCCCTACATCTCCCTTGGATGCAAGATAATTATAAGATTTGCTTAATGGGTGCTTATTCCTTATTTTATGTGGCAATGAAAGGTATGCAGCACGTTGTTTTGCATTTGATGGCACACGGCAGGCAAGTTTGGTTTACATAACTTTTACAAAAAAGATTCGGATGCTATGGCGATGCTTCTATATGCATATGGCTTGTCTATGTATAATTGATATGGGTACAAGTACATGGGGTTAGGTATACATCTAACAGAACACAACAAAAATAGTGACGTGTTATTTCCAGGGACATGTCAGAATTCACCCGGTCAGGATATGTATACAGCCAACAAGTTTCTACTACGACCATTGACGGGTATGTATTTTACTAAAAGTATTACTGCTACGATTGGGCTGAAATAGCTCAAGAGAGACAAGAATGAAAAAAACCGGCCAAGAGCGTGTCGGGCCACGCTCACTGTAGGGTTCCGTAGCTTCCCAGACCATTAAAAATACCAACATTTTTCGTCAGCAAAAATAACTTTGTTTTTCATAGTATTTGTATGAAAAACAAAGTTATCATTTGCGTTTTTTTGAAAAAGTGCTATATAACTCAAAAACTATTCAACTCATCAAGTTGAAAATAATTTTCCTAGAAAGTTCATATAAAGGTCTACTTCTGTGATTTTTTTCATATTTTTTAAACTTATGGTTCAAAAGTTAGAGGGGGGGGGGACACATTGTTTTTGACTTTCGGAGCGATTATTTCCTAAAATATTAATATTATCAAAAAATGATTTTAGAAAACCCCTATTCATTTTTAAATACCTATCCAACAATATATCACACGTCAGGGTCAAAATTAAAAAAAAAATCGCTCCCCACTTTACGTCTGGGGGAGGTACCCTAATAAAAATGTTTTTTTAAATTTTTATTTTTGCACTTTGTCGGCATGATTGATATACATATTGGTACCAAATTTCAGCTTTCTGGTGCTAACGGTCACTGAGATTATCCGCGGACAGACAGACAGACAGACAGACAGACATGGCGAAACTATAAGGGTTCCGTTTTTTGCCATTTGGCTACGGAACCCTAAAAATGAGGGGAGGCCTTTGCCCTGCACAACACACAACAGGCTCAAAATAAGTAAAATAAATGAATAGTATTTAAATTCAAGAATATTAAATGCAATAGAGTTGCCAAACGTGATGTCACTAGTTTGGAACCACTGCTTTTGACTCTGATTCTAACCGTGAGACAGCAGCCACAGTATATTAGAGCAACACCAAACGGACTTTGTGATCGCACCATTGCAGCTTGTTCTAGCGGACCTTGGGATTTTCTTTCTCTAACTTAGAAGGAGTCATGTGCATGAAAGTACTAGCCACGGGACTACAGTCCGGGGGTATATAAGGCTGCTTTAGCCGAATCGTAATACGATACTAATATTTAATTCGTAAAATGATCACAAGTGACAATAAATTCATAATATTGAGGTTAAACCATTTTACGCCCTAGAGAATTTTACACCATATTTGCACTATGATACAAACAGGACTCGACAAAGTTTCAAGCCGGACGTCGTAAATTTCTTATTCTCCGGGTAAATCTTAACTTAGACGAATATTTTGTAAACACGCGTTTTTTATCGAGTTGAAATACTGGTATTCAGCTGCATCCGGTTACGCTGGAAGCCCACTACAACATAGTTGGGAAAAAGCTAAGCAGATTATGACGATGACCGAGTTAAATACAGCTTATAAAATAAGTATTGACATAATTCGCAGGAATGTAACGGAGCCAGAGAATACGTGGAGTGTTGATGTTGAGCCTGATAGTGAGGAGGTCGTTGAACCTGAGGAAGATTTCGAAATCGTTGACCCCGAGGAAAGTGCGGAGGTCGTCGACCACATCCGAGTGTCCGAGAAACCCGTGCCGCCGCCCAAACCAGAGAATATAGCGGTTGTACCTAGAGCCACCGCCGTCGCAGCGAATGAATAAGCGAAGATGAGAAAACTATTTATTTTTGTAACTAAGTCTTTGATTGATTGATTGAACATAACATACATAGGTAGTAATTTCGAGCACTATGTACCTAAACGCATAGCAACTTTTCAAGGCGTTTGTATGTACATTATGTGGTCCGCGAATTAAGGATTTTGAAGGTCGTTTTTCAAAGTTGAAATCGATAGTTCAAACGAAAAGCGCTTGGTAAAAATTTTAATTTTGCTAATGTGCTTGTTAACTGAAAAAATCTAATTAGTCCGTCACTTAGATTATCAAAAAATATTTGACCCGTATTTTTTCTTTTATTACATAAACCAAAATTGACGAAGATACGACGCTTTTAAAATTCTCAATACGTCACTGTTTGGTATCATTTTTAGTGAGTTCTGACGTCACGAGCCCCCACTCCCGAGTTTTGATGCGTTTTATCTTTGTCAATATTCGTTGATTTACAAAAACAAAAAATACGTGTCCATTATTTTCCAATACTCTAACTGACGGACTAAATGGATTTGCAATTTATTGATGGTGTTCTACCACAAAATATGACGTCACCCCAAAAAAAAGTAGTTTCCCAGCCATAACTTTTTTGCGTAAAGTTACTTATTTTGATGAATGCTTGTTTGACGGCTTCGCTTCGTTGGCTTCGTGATGATGAGGTTGTTTACACCCCTGTATATTTACTACGAAGACAACGATTTATTATTTAATACGTTCTATTTTGATGTTATGTGTTTTATATTTTATCATATTTTTGTATTGGTTTGTGAAAGGAGTTTTATTATTAAAAGTTTATAGTAAAATACCAATGCGTTTTAATTACTTACCTACTTTCTTAGTACCTCGAAGGGTTTTGCAGAGGTGTCCCTATTAGTTAGTGCATCCAAATTTCGTCAGTTTGGAAGCCCCATGTAATTGGGGGCGAGCCTATTGCCATCAACTGGGCACAAATCCAGACTCCATGGCTGCTATTTGATAAGAAAGTCTTGATGGAAAATCTCAATTACACTTTTTCCAACATGGGAATCGAACTCAGGACCTAACGCTCAGCATTCGCGCTTAGACCAAGTCCAAAGGAAGTCAATCCAGTCCAGTCCATGAACAAACCTCATTTAAAACACGTTCTTAATGTCAATGGAATTCGTGTTTTTTTGCACCAATAAGGGTTGTAGCACACCTATCAAATCGGAAAGCGATCGTCACCGTAATCAACTCGAACCGTTCAATATTATTTGTATGAAACTCCCTACTGCAACGCACACTAATCGGAATCGTAACGTAATCGCCTCGCCTCGGGATAAACTCACGAACCGCGGTGCGGTGCGTCGTCGACTTGCAGTTCCTGCGCTTACGGTTCTCCGTACCCTAGCTTACGTCTCTTCGTCCACGCCCCTCTCGCGGTCTTTATCAAGTGCTAAGGCAATGATAGCCAACTCACGTATTGTGAACGGAGACATAACTGTGCGCAACACTTAACGTTCGGATTCAAAATGATTGAACTAGTGCCGCCTAGCCGTCACCAGCGGTCGGCGAGCCGTAAGCGCGCGGCGTCTCGCATAGCTGTAGCCAAGTCGACGTACCGGAGCTTCTGATCCGCTTACGTTACGTGGACACCTGTTTGACGCCAAGGGGAAAGGCGAGCCGGTGACGATCCCTTTCAGAGTTGACAAGTGTGCTACGACCTTAAATGAACAAAGTACCTAGTTCCAATTTCTTAACTTATGGGTCCCATGAACATCTTAACTAGCTGAGGCGGCTTTGGTCACCCATTTTGTTCATACCTTGGAGTGTGTTGCTTAACTTTTCTTTGACAGGTCACCCATCTTGTTCTATACCATGGGGAGTATTGCTTAACTTATTTTAGACAGGTCACCCATCTTGTTCTATACCAGGGGTTCCCAAACTTTTTCGGCTCGCGGCGCACTTACAGGTTTAGTATTTTGCCTTGGCGCCCTAGCCAGTCGAAATAGGGTACAAGGTACTAAAGTTCATAGCACAAAAATTAAAATATCCACAATATGATGCTGAGTTTTTATAAAATACTAGCGGACGTCCCGCGGTTTCACCCGCATAGTTCCCGTTCCCGTGGGAGTACGGGGATAAAATATATCCTATGTTACTCGTGGATAATGTAGCTTTCGAATGGTGAAAGAATTTTTAAAAACGGTCCAGTAGTTTTTAAGCCTATTCATTGCAACCAAACAAACAAAGTTTTCCTCTTTATAATATTATTATTAGTGTAGATGTAATTATATTGACACTCAAGAAAGAGCAATTCGGAAAGTGAATTTTGTTATAGGGCTGCTGTCGCCAGAGAGTTCAGTGAGCCTCTTGTTGCGAACTGAATTCTGGTGGATCTTGTGTTTGGAAAGGATCTTGGATCCGCACCAATTTTTCGACAAGGTACCTATTTCGAAAATCACTCAGTGAGCTTCTCGAAAGGTGTTCCGAGAAAAGAGACATCAAGACTTGTGCCACAACAAGCTCTTTAGATATGTCTAAAAAGTTTGTTGCCTCATTTACAGGTAGGTACAGCGCCGTCTGCGTTGTTATGTTTAGTTTCTATAGAATGGAAAATATAGATTTATAGGAACGCCACACGGCGCCCTTCTTGACTCTCTACGGCGCACAGTTTGGGAACCCCTGTTCTATACCTTGAGGAGTTGGTTAACTAATTTTTTAGACAGGCAGAAGACTTCAGAGTCGTCCAATTTAACGATTTTCCTTTGTTGGAGGATTGGTCAGAGGAAATGAGTCTACCGTACCTCGACTGTACTCATTTCTCATGACCAATATCAGGTAAGGGCAGGCACTCCTCCCGAATCGAGAGTTTGGAGGAGTCCGAGCCGTAGTAGAGTTAGACTCCTATAGTGTCGTGTTATTATTTGTTTAAGGGGTTCTAACAAAATGAAACACAAAATTGAATAAAATTGTGATGATTTAATTCAATCCATAGCCGGCAACGAAAATTAATACTTTTACATACTTTAACATACATATCTTATTGAGTGTTCTTTAAAACAAATGGTATAAAAATACAACACAATTCATGCTAGTGCAGAACACTTGCTCATACAATATTGGTGTTTTTATAAGGCATTACAAATATTTATATAAACATAGCGTTATGAAATCAATTAATTTCCTGTATGTTTTTTATCTGAAATACTCGCATATAATCAACATAAAACTCAATTAATAACAATTTTGGTTACTTCACTATAAATAGCGAGTTTTGAATTAAAAATATTTACATAGTATACGATTGTTTGAGAAATAAAACGTTTTGTACATCACATAACGTGGATAGTAAACTGGGCTATTTTCTAAACTAAGATGTAGTCGTGTCTCAGGCGCGTCAGGGAACCAGGAAATATTATAATTTAGAAGCTAGGCTATCATTATTACAAATATTAAAGCTACATTTATTTAAAGGTGCGAATTGATCATAGTATAAGTTATTAGAAAAAATCATTAGGAATAGGATATTTTGAGCTTAAGAAGTATTTTGTTGCCAAATATTTATTTTTAGTAATTTTAAGGTTCCCTGACTTGACCAATTCTGCCATACACGATACAGTAATTTTGGAATGTTCTCATTTAAATACGAAGAAGGATAAACTAGATATGAGACCAACACTCGATAAAGAACGGTTTCCAACCATTATATGTATTTATTTAAGACTCTAGCCAAAACTATTTTGAAGCTTTGTAGACAAAAACTATTTTATTTAGATTTATTGCTTATTATGTAATATATTCGTAAAAAAATGTTTATTTTAATGAATTGTAATGCAAAACCATCTTCATGCGTATTGGTAATAACGCTAATAAACGTAATCGTAATATTCATGTTTTAATTAATTTAATTTACAGTTTATTGATGAGTTACATCAAACTTATTAAATAAACGGCGCACTTTAGACAATTAATCGACTCATAATAATTTAATTCAATAAATAAGGTCATTTTGTCAAAAAAAAAAACTAATAAAGTATGATACGACTTTACAATTTCGATTCCATAGTTTTATTGTTCTAGAAAACAATATACATAGTTGCAATGGAATATAAAAGTAGAACATTCATGAATCATACTTTAATGTAGTTTTTAGCGAATATTTGACTAAATTCAATATAAAAAAATAATGAATATATTTAGAACCAATGTCGGAACGTATAATAATATAAAATCATTGTGATGGCAACTCAACACCCCCCCTCCCAATTTAACTACAATTTGTACAAGCGCAATCAAGCAATTTATTGATTAAATTATCCTTCACCTAAACCATACAAATTAGTTTAAAAGTTTCAACAGATTCGAGATTTTAAAACCTTTCAGCCTTTTTAGGTCTTAAAGAGTGTATTTTTAGTCGGATTCTTTTATTATGTTTGTCAAACATTTGTATGAAAATGACAACATGATCATAGACTTTATAATGCGACTAACTAACCATTCTATTAAAAGGCATTTACAACATAGTGCAGTTGTTTGACAAACATAACAAAACTGATTGTGAGATCTATAGAGCGAACTTAGATAATGATCCTTATTTGTACAACGATAATGTTCTTTTTCGTATGAAATACTTGATTACAGTCGCTTGTAGAGATGTGCACATTATTTTTTTACTAATAAGGCTTATTTTCGTTCGGTCTAGATCTTAACCTCTCGTATTTAGAACTGAGTTTATAGTGAGCAATTAACTAGAAGTTTCGACACCATACGGTACACAACGTTAGAATAAAATCATCAATATCTAAGTGGGCCCAGCCCTTTGTTTGTTCATGTAAAATCACTAATTAAACTAAGTGGCCACATATAGTTCTAGAGATATTTACTAAATTAGTATTCAGAGCTTCTTGTGATCTTAAAGTATTAATAAACTACGCATCTTTAAGAATGATTTAGTCGGTGTTAAAGATGGCTTATCTTACAACCGCACTCTGAGTCGTAACTTGAAACAATCAATAACCTGTATTACGCAGCGTTTTAATTTATACTTTTCAATTTAAAGTTATTGAATAATTATTTTTAAGAGCTGATTCCATCTTTAAAACTGAACGTGAGCTGTCAGTTCAATAGCAGTTAAGATACTGTCGGCTTTTGAACGCGGTTTAGACGTTTCGATTGCGTTCACTTAGGCGAAATTAGCCTTTAATGACGTCCTTGAGTACCGGCACTAAATCATGAGAACGATTGAATATCTTATGGATTCTTGATAAAACCCATACACGTATATAATTGAGACCTCTAGAACTGTGTGCGACCACTACAATATACACTTAAATAATAATAATAATAAAGAAATATCACTGTAATAAGTAGACTTACACCACGGCGCGACGCGTGAGTTGATTCGATATACGAGGTCAAGTTTAATTAGCTAGAGAAACTCGTCAGACGTTATAATCTCGCTTGTAAACCCCGTAAGGTTAGGCAGAGGTGTTTATTATGATACCCTCATAGGTCCATATTACGACGATTATGTTTAAGTCTTATGTAATAGGGGTGAACCTATTGCCATCAAACGGGCTGCTACTGACATTCCAAATGGAAAAACTCAATAACACTTAGTCCAACCTGGGAATTGATCTTGTTAGGATGCCGTTACTTAATACGTCAGTCGAGTTTTACTAGCTAATTAAATTTGACGTTGTAGTATAACAATATGTAATAATGAACTATTTTAACAGAGAGCCTACTAACATTGAGTATAACAACATTGCTTCATTAGTAAACTTTGTCACCGTTGCAACAAAGAAACAAATAAATGACAATAGAACCTATCATAATGTCAAAAATATAAATCCACATTTTTTATGTATATCTCAGGAAATAAACTATCCACGAGCGCTCCCTCACGGGGAACATTCATCTGTATTATCACAAACCAAGATTCGATTTGAACAGAAACGTCTTTGTATTTACAAATCCTATAGTACATCAGTGAAATACTACGTTTGATTATTAAGCATTAAAATCTTCGTTACATATCAACTCACGTCGTCGTGCATAAAGTAAATACATTAACTGCTTAGTTAATCTAACGCTTGATAGTTTAAAGTTAAACTCTCCAGTAGAACGAACGAACGTAGTTCTATCTCCATCAGAAATGATATTCAATTGACAATTCATGAACATTTAACCAGATTCCTATCCACTCAGTGATAAATAGTCTTAGTGACATTTACAAAATGTCTTTTAGTACACGAACACAGGATTTGCCACACCTACTCCCCTGCCAGTCGCGTACAACGAATTGCACCCTCCAGGACCTGAATGTGGCCTCAGACCTCATATACCTAAAAAGCGGAGAAAAATCTGGCCTGTCCTAGAACCAAACATACGAATACTTGTCTCATCCACCAACGTGACCCAATTCCTCACACTGAGAGGAGGCCTGTGTCCCAACAGTGGGAAGTTATAGGCTAATGTTATCCCATAAACCAGTATTGTTAGTTTAACTAAGCAGTATTTACCTCAACGCGGTCGGCGTACATACAATAACGCTGTGTCCCAGGACAAAATTGCAATATCACCTAAAATTCCACTAGCGATGCTGATTCTGACAAAATCAACCACATAATGACTTGCATTCATACCTGCAGTGGACAAAAAGAAAAGGAAATTAAACAAAAATAATTACAACTAAAGCAAAGTAAATAAATACAAGTAAAGAGTATTGCAATTACGTCCTTCTATATATAAAAAGTACAAATTAATATATATTTTTTACATTCTTATTGCTGGCAACACAATGTTTCGTTTATATAAAACATTACATGTATTATCTGGTATACATAATTTTATATTGATATGATTTTAGCATCCTTTAGACTGATGCAGCAATTTTATTTGTTGATTAAATTAAATGACAATTTACCTATAATTTTCACTTAAAATATACTTAAGAAAACAAGATAACCCAATAATATGGGATAAAATATCGAAAGGAAAATGTCAATTGGTATAAAATCTCTTTAGTATGCCCCATCTCTCTAAAAGATGCTCTTTGGCTATAATACATACATACACGTTATAGTACATAACAAAGCTTATATATAATAATATTGTGAAGTGACTACAGTACAATAGCTTGTTGAAAATAATAGAAAACTCTATTGAGTATAAACTACGACTTTTCTTTTAAATTTAGACTGGCGTTTGGAAACTGAGACACTACGCTCTCTACCGTGAAATCAAACCAATTTGAAACTACATCAATTTTTTGAGAAAAAAAATTCTTTCCAAAAATTTTAAAGGTTATCCGAATTCTCTACATAATTGATTTCTTGTAGTTGAGTAAATTTTAGCAAGGACCGTGGCTCTTCTTCTATTTTAGAATTGAAATAAAAACTTGCACGTTGAAGTTTTTGACGGCATGGTTGGCGACTTGGCGCAGTGGCTGAGCGATTGGCTGCTGTGCTGCGTATTATGGGTTCGATTCCCGTACGGTACAAATATTTGTCTACAGGTGGATGTTCCGGTTTGTGTATGAGAGTCTTAATGTTTGGAAACATACCCACGATACAGTAGAATTTCACAGTGTGGAGAATGTTCAAAAAATATATAATTCCCCGTTGAAATCCAGCGTTTATTTTACTATCATAAAGAACTTCAAACCTGAGATACCCAGTGTAAAACTTTTAGGAACTTCGATTAGCAAATGTTCCAAGAGAAAGAAAACAAACAGTTCTAGTTCCCTGTGTCCAAACACCAGCATATACTAATATTCGCCTATATACTTGTCAATTAGAATCGTTTATCTCTAAGTAACGCTCAACGTTTACGCTAGACTGGACCGGCACATACGTAACCTCTGGTTTACTACTTCACCTCACACTGGGCGCATAGGATCTGTGTTTTACTGTATAATACTGCTATATGGGGGCAGGTCGGTAGGTTTTAATACTTATTACAAAAGCATGTCACATTTTGATAATTGCATCAGTACTTGATTGCTCAATCTGGTTGACCTTTGTAGGCATGGTCACTAATTACTGGGCACTGGATTTTCAACTCTATCGCTTTGCGCTAGTGACTAACTAGTTCACTGAGGGTGTTTAACTTTTCACCCGTATGACCTAAGTCATAAAGTCGAAAAGTGCTCAACCGTCAGCGTCAGTGAAATCGGTAGTATTTGCTCTGTTGGATAATATCCTCTTCCGAAAAAGAAGGACTCCTATGTTATTCTATGATAAACGACTGACATGCGCCAATATCGCCTTCTATGTTAACTATCTGGTGTTCACGACACAAGCCTCGTTACTTAGTGTGGCACTAGATGGCGCTGTGTGTAATGTCCAGCGATATTTATATAGCAACATTGCCACGTGGCACCGTTCCTATTGAGTAACAAAGGAACCACTTTATTGGAAGAGCACTTTCACAAGATATTCCCGGAATTTCATCGACTATAGGGGACTACCCACACTCATTCAGCTCTATTCAGCTTATGCCCAAAGAAAGCAACGATTTTGTATGAGACGCGTACGCATCCGTTCAGCTGAACGCTCATACAAAAGTAGTCCCTTATGCATTTACTCTCTTTCATAAAATAAAATGATCCTTACTTCTCTGTATCTATCTTTAACTTTGCCCCCTACCGCGGCCCCGCAAGTCCCCAGCACTGCGCGCACACATTACCTGTCGTGATGTTTGTCGAGCAGGTACTCCTTGAGTCGTCGCACCAGGTGTTCCGACAGCTGCGTCACTTCCGGCCACTGCTTCAGTACCATCACGCCGACCATTACTGCTAGACTCGTTGTTAGGACGCGTACTCTGGAAGGTTGGGAATGGGATGTGTTAATGTTTTTATGGATAGGATTGGAGCGTTGCTAATGGATGTAAAAGTATCCTTAACGCCAATAGGCAAAATAATGGTATGCAGTTGCATACGGTTAGACTGGAAGCCGACTCCAAGACTCCAAGTTGGTCATGAATTATTGTTACAAGAGATGAAAAAATCACTACATATTATAAAACAAAGTCCTCCGCCGCGTCCGTCTGTATGTTCGCGATAAACTCTAAAACTACTGCACCGAATTTCATGCTGTTTCACCAATGGATAGAGTGGTTCTCGAAGAAGGTTTAAGTATATAATTTGAACGCGGGCGAAGCCGCGGGCATCAGTATACTTAATCAAGAATCGCGTTTGGAAATCCGTATTAATTTTGTAGACGCTTGCTCGTTGTTCTATCTGGTCTAGACAAACTGGAATAACATTCTGTTTAGCATATTGTGTCTCACATAGACATCATCATCATCTGCGACTGAACTCTGTCCGGTGATCAGGGCGTGTTGGATTCCCCACTCGTAAGATTGTGGGACTGAGAGAACAGAGAGTGCATTTGTGTCTGCGACCGGTACGGTGAAATTCAGTTCAGTTAAGTCACTCACCTAGTACGCAGGAAAGGCATGGCCACGCCAGCCACAGTAGCGACGAGCAGCAAGGCGAGCTGCAGCAGCGTCAGCGCCACGTTGAGCAGCTTGACGAGCAGCAGCCGGGGCGGCAGCGCGCCCCCCGCCCCCGCCTCCCCGCCCCCGCCCCCGCCCCCGCCCCCGCCCCCGCCGCCCGCCATCCACTGCTCCAGCTTGCTGATCTGGGAGGAGTTCCGTTTGTTCAAATATCGAGGTTAGACTAGACTGACACTTTAAATTGATACTCCTCAACTCGACGGCGCCATAAATCCCTGACTTTGAGAATAAAAGGAGATGCTAAACCAGCTAGCCAATAGATTTCATAGAAAGTAAGGAATAATTCTGTTTAGGCAACAAAAGGAAATTGAAGTCGAAGTTTTAGAGAGAGAAAAGTTTGAAAATTGGGAACCTAAAAGTGCTTTTTTGTTACAGGAAAATATCCGAAGGGGCCGCTAGTAATATGTTTTTCAATACACTTCCTCGAAAACTGGCTCTTATTGCACTAAGATTAAGTTCAACATGCAATGTATTTCACACCCGTGGATTTTTTCATTTATCTCAACGTGTGCGGAAATAAAATTTCCACAGATAATTCCTGTAGCCGGCTATATTTTTTTTTAATCCCGGCAAATTGATATGCGTCTTCACAGCGTAATTTATACTTTTTGTGCTTAAAAATATAATAACAATTTTTTTTTTTTTTTTAATATTCTTTTATAAACAAATTAACGTTTACTTATGTTCTAAATTAAAAAGTGTTTTTCATATTAGGTTGTTTAGTTATCAGTTTCATACCTTTGCATCTCCGTCAAGCTGGCGAAAGCAAAGTGCAGAAAAAAACCAAATTAAGTCATAGTTTCCTAGTCATGACAAAAGTACATTTCGTTCTATTATTTTATTTCTTCGAAAGTGTATTGAAAAACGTCGTTTGATAAACGTGGACATTTACTGTATAACAATTAAAATGATAGATAGTGATTATGTGGACGGGTAGCGCCCTCTATTAGTAAAATAGCGCACTAGCTGCAATGAAACGGCAGCTAGATGGCGTCACCGAGTAATATCGCTTATTTTCTCAACAATGTAAATTATAAATAAAATATGGAAAATACATACACAAAATTCTAATAATTAGCCATGATGAGTTTCGTTAAATTATAATTAGTTATATAGACTAGTTTTGACGAGATAAAAGGACTCGGGTCTCAACCAGGCACATCAGTTCTGTGATGGATGACGCGACACCTTTCTTTCACTTGAGAATCTTTTCATGGAACTACTTGATTTCTTGAATATTTAAATAAAAAGCTGATGACGCGGACGAGGCGTGGGATAGCAGTTAAAATGAAAACCCGTGCCTAAACAGGAGCCACGAATGTGTATGTATTCTGAATTATTGCTACTTTGTGAGAATTACTGAGCATCGCCCGGCATGTATATCGAGGGCTCATACTGATATTCTTTTCTGATATTATTTTCAGGGATTCAAATAACACTTAATTAATTAAAACAAATAAAAATCAGTCATCTCAGAACCTGTAGGCGCAAGAAAATGCCACATTAAAAAGGAATAAATTAGGGGCTCGCTCTGGTTCCGAACATAAACAACCACGTGTAATATTCTGCAATCCACACAGACTGCGACTGCTGTCTGCGTCACATGTCTATGGTTGGGCCTAAATAAACGGTAGTATGGTCTACCCCAATGTAAGTGTGAACATTACAACTTAATAAGCTGAGAATCTGGGCAGGAGCTATAACTGCAGTTCTCAGCTCTATATCAAACCTCGCTTGTGGCTCGGGTATGAATTCCACCTCGAATACATACAATAACAAAGAACCAATTTTAACAAACATTTACTATTTTTACCAAGCTATACCCACTTTAAACGATAAATACCCGTATTCATATGTTTTATAATATACTCACTTTAGTCTGACAGAGATCGAGCGCTTCGTGTATATCTCGTATTCGCTCCTCGCTCTGATATTGCACTTTCTCTTCTACGTCCGTTAAAGCTTGCTTCAGGTTCTCCACCTACAATAGAAAAGATAACAAAGTTCAAAAATCTATGTAATCTAACTAATATTATGGTAGAATCCCCCGGAGAGTTAGGAAGAGATTTAATAACCCACACATATCGACAGTTATGGTTCATCACGACGACTCGAATGGCGTAGTGGTCGTGAAACTGCCTTGCGTTCATAGGGTCCAGGGTTCGAATCCCGGTAGGAGCAAATGTTTGTGTGATGAGCATGGACATTTGTTTCCGAGTCATGGATGTTTAAATGTATTATAAGTATGTATTTACAAACAAAAAGTATATATGTAGTATATCAACTATCTGGTGTCCACGACACAAGCCTTGCTTAGTGTGGCAGTAGATGGCGCTGTGTGTTAATGTCCAGCGATATTTATTTATTTATATTTATCATCATTTCAACCGAAAGGTGTCCACTGCTGGACATAGGCCTCCCCCAAAAGGTTTGCCATAACCTTCACGCTTGGCAGGCGGGTTGGCAATCTCAGTACGGTTGTTACAAAAGCACAAAGAACGCTGCTGCCCATTCTCTGGTAAGTCCCTTAGTCGCCTCTCGACACCCACGGGAAGATATCGGATTGTGCTAGTTACGTACGATACCATACAGTATTATGTAGTAATTATGGTTAAGTTGCATGTAATTGGGGGCTAGTAACCCCGTAATTACACCCAAACTATAAAGCATGGTACAAGTTGTGCCTAGACTTCTTGAAAACATGTAACACAACTTGCAAAATTACGTACCGTATTGTTTAGAGTGACTATCATCAAGATACATATCGTCATGCATACCCTTGAATGCAACGTGTGACATTGGAAACAACTACTATTACACACAAATAACAATAGCAGCGAAACGAATAATAACAAGAACAATAGAAACTCAACATAATTATGCAGTTTTCATACGGCTAATTCGTGTGACGAAATGTTACTGCACCGAACTCGAGAAAAAAGAAAATTCCAACCGTCTGCAAGAATTTTAGACGAAATATGAAGATTATAATAGTGTGACTTTTGTATTCAAGACATGTGGTGTATGAGATTTACCATTAGCGTAAATGACGTACTCTGCACACAAACTTAGCAGTATTGTAATTACTAACATTTTAAAATCCTTCTATTTTTATTTAGATTTGTAAAGCCATGGTTAAAACTGCTATCTTGTACGGATCAAAATATCAGGCCACAAAAGGGATGAATGACAGTAAATTTCATGTGGTTGAGATGAATTTTAAGGGGGACGTGTGGTGTAACGAGAATTGTTGGCGACGCGCTCATTTGTAGTTAATATAATGTGTTAGTCGTAGTTACTTACGTAGCTATAAGTTTGTTTTTAAGTATTGCGGGCCCTCTGACGTGCTCGTCAATGTGAACCCCGACAGTCTGCCACCATACGCGAGTCGATGCGCACGCCCATATATTTGTTATTGCGCACAGTCCTTTGTAAAACCTAATTTTTGTAACATTAAATCGAGTTTCTATTGTCTCGCGAGTTTATTTCAACACCAGCAAAATCCTGCAGAACCTAAGATCTACAGAGAATGGATACAAAAAAGGAATAAGTACATAAGAGGAAGTCTGAATAGGCACCGCCGACTGAAAACATGGGTGGTAATCAGTTATCAAGTGATGCGGAGGAATGAGGATTTTTGTGAGTGTGAATGGCAATAAGAGTAGAGAAAGACCAAAGAAAGGATGGATGGACTGTCTGAAGAATGCTATAGATAGAAAGGGGATGACTGATGAGATGACGAGTAATAAAGAACTATGGAGGAGAAGACATCCTGCGAGGACCGCAAATATATTCGGATAACGACAAGAGAATGATGTGAATGTTACCTCATTTTGGTGTAGTTCAGTGAGATCATTGATTTGTTCCTCCAGCCGCTCAGTCTTGAAGCGCTCCTCCTGTAGTGCGGCCGACAGGAACGACACCTCTTGTGACAGGTTCTGTAATAATACAAAAAATACATAAGTCGGCTTCGGTAAAAAAGCCCGTCAGTTGTATATTGAAGCCGGTATTAATAGCAACTTTGTTTAAGTTGCTATTAATACCGGCTTCAATATACCCACGGCCTCTAATGGTTTTAAGAAACGAAACATGTGGAGCTCTTGAATACAGATCTATATTTTTTCAAGCATTTTCGTTTGCAGGTGAATAAGGTGTAATGTTCCTGAAAAGCGTTTTAAGGGGGGTTCAGGGTCATTTATAGCGGGCCATTGTTAACATCAAACTTGTTAATCGCCGTGAAAATGAAGTTGCATTATAAAGCTATTCTCGCTGTCGAAATATGGTTTTCTGTTTTTTTGAAAGAAAATCGCCTAATAAGAAAAGGCTTCGGTTTCGATCATTTTTGTAGTAGTGCTCAGAATTCATACACACAAACTGCACAAAAATAGAGGAGCTTTAATGCCAGCGCCGAATTAATTCAATTTATTTTTTCTAGTTAGTTCATTAACAGAGCAGACACTTCGAGAAGAAAGAAAACAATAGGAACATCATACCTTCAGTGCATCTAACTTCTCCGATAGCCGTTCGAAGTCCTCCCTGCGCTCGCGCAGCTCGTTCAATATCGGCTTCAACGTAAAAGTCGTCTCCGAAATGTTATTTGAACCGGGCTGCGCTGGGTACCTGTAGACCAACATTTTTTCACTACTGGATACTGTTACACCTTTGCCAAACCCTACGGGGATTACAAGCGTGATGGATACCACTGATTAATGGTCTATGAGTAAAGAGAGTGTACCCGTGTCTGCGCGTACGCAAGTGCACTATAATATCCCCGTGACGATAGCAAGTTTCCTGACGTAAATGGTAAGGAGTATTGTTTATTGGTTACATCGATAAGATTGCTGCGACACATTCGATCGAGAGCCAATAGAACTCTGCCAACTGGACCACAGAGAAATGCTGGCGGAGTTTTTTTTATCAATATTATACTGGTATTTTCCTCTTTCCCGTTATTCCACTTTGATAAACTATTTCTGGGGAACTTAATCTTTTGTCGTACAATAGGCTTGTTAACTGAAAAAATCTAATTAGTCCGTCACTTAGATTATCAAAAAATATTTGACCCGTATTTTTTCTTTTGTCACATAAAACAAAATTGGCGAAGATACGACGCTTTTAAAATTCCCAATACGATGATTCTTAGTGAGTACTGACGTCACGAGCCCCCACTCCCGAGTTTGGATGCGTTTTATCTTTGTCAATATTCGTTGATTTACAAAAACAAAAAATACGTGTCCATTATTTTCTAATACTCTAACTGACGGACTAAATAGATTTGCAATTTATTGATGGTGGAAACAAGCCTATTAACATAGTTTTCGCTGCATAATATTTAATAAAAAACCTTCTATATTATAAAGAAAGAAATGGAATGATATAATAGTAAGGAAACCTTTGCTCTGCAGTGGAATAATACGTGCTTGTGCTCAATTTATTATTATATTATTATTTATCCTTAAAGGATAAACAATATACCACATAACAATACACTAAAAACTAATATAAACAACAGCTACTCATTTTAATGATGATTTTGTACCAGTTAACCACCATCTCATACATTTCTTTCGAGTTATGTTTTAATTTGATCAACCAATGTTATGTTCCCTCGAATTCCTTTATCCACTCGAAACTTGAATAAATACTAAGGTCCATGGTTCACCGAAAAGATAACGGTCTGATTATCTAAAAACAGCTGTTTAAAACACATTTTTGTAGGGCTGGGAACATGTCCCTTAAACAGCTGTTTTTCGATAATCATACTGTTATCTTTTCGGTGAACATGGACCTAAGTAGGTTCTAAGAGTTTATACTCACGGCGCCCCCTCACTGGTGACCGACGAGCTGGGCGATGCCTCCGGCGAGTACTTAGGTGCAGGCGAGGTCGCAGCCCTGGGTAACGTGGAGCCCCGCGGCGCCGCCGCTTCCCCTGCCTCGGACGCGCGGGAGCCTTCCGATGACGCGTTCGCTACCACGTTGTAGGAATACTCAATACATGGCGGTTATGGTAGCATGGGATGACAGGGAGAATGCAAACGACCGTAGGGAATATAATATCTTCAATGATTCGTTATGGAACCGATTTTTGACAGAGGTCTACATTAAGGTTCTGTTAAACTATAAGTGGCAGATTGCCGACTCGTTGCTGACACTGGACTCTGATGAATAATGTACTGAGATAATATGCATGACGTCGCGTCGGTATCAAAAAATTACAAATCTATTTAGTCCGTCAGATTGGAAAATCGTGGACACGTATTTTTTGTTTTTGTAAATCAATGAATATTGACAAAGATAAAACGCATCAAAACTCGGGAGAGGGGGCTCATGACGTCAGTACGCTCTAAAAAATATACGTAGGCGTGACGTTTTGGGAATTTAAAAAGCGTCGTATCTTCGTCAATTTTGATTTACGTAACAAAAGAAAAAATACGGGTCAAATATTTTTTAATAATCTAACTGACTCATTAGATTTTTTTGTCGTCTACCATATATTCCGACTACATCGTTGGTTTAGTGGTCGAAATTATGACTTCTGAGAATGAATCCTAGATACGACTCCTGGGTTTGGCAAATTGTTATTGGGTTATTCTATCAGGAATTTCTCAGTAGCATTCTGAATTTGTGTCCGGTTGATGGCAATAGGCTCGACCCTATTACCTGGGACTTAAACATAACTGGCAAAATGTGGGTGTACTATTAGATACACCTCTGCCTACCGCTTCCTGGATTACAGGCGTGATGTTATATATGTTATGAATAGCTAAGATCTATTGTCCGCAGTCAGTCTGCAATCTATACAATGTACCGGACTGAATATGAATGTAGACTTCATACAAAAATCGGTCATACATTAAACGTTGTTCAAAAATAGGTTACTGAGATATGGCGGTCGCGTGCGTTCTATCTTAAAAGCCCATGTTTTTTGAAGTTCGTTTTATAACGATTCTAAAGGGATATTATACAAGTGTGTAGGCTGAGAGATTGTCAGAAAAAGACGACGAAAAGAAAAACTTGGAGAGATGTGTGGAAAAAATATTTCAAGAATTGTGCCAAAGTTATTTGTTGCAAAGGATTGGTCAATAAGACTTAGTTTAACAGTGATTTAGAGTGTTTATCTAGGTAAGATATAATAAAAATATGTATGTGAAAATCTTAGTGGAATTCTAAAATATTAGAGGATTAGAAACATTGGCTAAACAAAGGTCAAGGATGTGACTTTTAAAATAAAGTGTGTGATACAGAAATGGAGTGATATTATACAAAATATCGATGCCCTTAGGCTGAAATTATGCTAACTGTGTTCATGTAATATAGACAAGGATTGTATATAAAATGGAATGGTGAAAAACATGTGATATTGTCAAGTTGCTGGGACATAAAAATACAAAAATCTTAATTATAAGTAACCTACCCTACCTACAATTTCAGCATTTAATATTTTCTCAATAAGTTAAGTTAAATATTCAAACACCCGTTATTCATTAAATTAGCGAAACTAAAAATAAGTTAGTACGTTTAGTTCTGCAAAGAATTTCGTATGAACATAAAATATGTGCCAATTATTGCGAAAAGCTTTTACTAATTTGTGTTTTAGTGAAACTAGATGAAAGCTAAAGGCTTATTCAAATTATAATATGTAAATAGGTTTACTCTAAAACAAATGTCTTATAAAAACACTGGGCCAGTGTGGTGGCAACCCAAGAGAGGAGCCTGTGTCCCAGCAGTGGGAACATGGAATGCGCCTTGAAAGGACCTTTCAAGTAATCATAATTGCATAGATACAACTGCATTATTATGTGTTTACTAACGCATTTAGACACTAAAGTCAACTTCATGTTAAGATTTCAACACAAATGATTAGCTACAGCAGTTAATCCATTGTAGGCT
The DNA here is from genome assembly GCA_950022955.1 of Xestia ashworthii. Lineage (NCBI taxonomy): Eukaryota > Metazoa > Arthropoda > Insecta > Lepidoptera > Noctuidae > Xestia > Xestia ashworthii. The sequence goes on from OX465573.1 coordinate 8,112,138, forward strand.
GCACTTACAAGTATATATTTACCTTTGTACATAACGTATTGTATATAAAAACGTTTATTTACCTCGTAACTCCGCGTGAGGAGGCGCTGGCGTGCAAAAGGACACGGCATGATAAGCAACACAAATTGACAGTTGTATATTGACACGGATTAGTGTGCTAATGGAGTGCTAATGTGTGGGATTACGTCGATTAGAAATAGTATTGCAGTAATTGCAAATATGGATTATTACAAGAACATGAACAGAAAAAAACAAAAAAGCACGCTGTAGTTCAGTTTTTTGCAAATTTTTGATTTCTTGTAAGCAATTTATTTCTCACCTTGAAGAATCGATTTAAAGTTTTTTTTTTAGAAAAGACATTTCAATTTATTCAAAACGTGGTTAAAGAGTCTAAGTTCATCACTTAAATAACCAAAGACTATCATAAACCACGTTTCAAAACAGAGTAATGAGATTATTTTAAATAAAATCTTTCTTATACAAGATGAGAAATAAATTACCTTTAATAAATCATACAATAGTATGAAAAATATTATGTATTACTACTTCTGATCGATATGTTACACAAAAAACCACGAGACTGCAGCGATGTATACAAATGAATGCACAAATAGAGGCTAGCGCATTAACACTCCATTAGCTCACCACTCTGTGTGTAGGCTAGATGACAAGCAGGGTTCACAGCAATTACCAGACAAATGGTGTGAGTACTATGTGGTCTGTGATTTACTTAGTATATATAGGTATGTACGAGTATTAACACTAGTGCCTACTTCTACTTATGTATAGTATGGAAGTAAGTTTCTGTTGATTTAGAGGTATAATTATGTAAAAAATAAGGGACGTGAATATCATACATTAAAATACAATGCTACAAAAGGGAATTTTGTATAGGGTGTCACTAGTAACGGTATAAAATAGTCAAATATTTAAATAATAGTTCGATTTTTTAAGGTACAACAACTAATTAATAGAAGTTTTATAAAAATTTATACAAATAAGTTTTTTTTTTTTTGTTTTATCAAAACACCAAATACATATTTTTTATGAATTCCTACAGTAATTTAATGGTAGTTTTATAAATACGACATTTTACGTCTACACACCGAAAACTACATCAATAATCACTACAGACTTCAAACACCGTTATTTATACACATTGAAATAATCAGACATAAACAAATTACTCCTAAATAATTGTAGACAAATTACTCAACACACGAACACAAATCTTAGTCACAAACTGACATCATAGGTATATTATGCCCAGAGAAAAAAAACTATATTTACATTTTTTGCGACATTTCTTGCACTTATTAAACAACATCACACATCCGCTTCGCTCTGACTCAGAAACCAAACTGACAGTTTTGTTGGACTATTGTCTAGTAGAGATTACGATACAGCGATGAGCGATACTATATGCTGTCAAACTGTTTAGCGATAGTGAGCGATAATTTGTTTACCGCGAGATCGTCAGGTGAGCAGTCAATTAGTCATACAGGTTTTTCACATGTCTAGATATTGCGTATTCATTCATTGCTTTGCTGTTTTATAGATGTGCTTGAATCTTTTAATAAGATAAAAACTTTATCAGCATTTAGATGCTGACTGTCAGTCAAGGTTATTTTTTTTGAGAAAATCTTGGGGTTTTGGCAGACCAGACGAAATTGGTAGGGCGCAAGCTACTGGTAGGCAATACCTTATATAATAAACTGCATTTAGAATTAATACGAGTATCATAACAATTTTAATATTTGAACTGTAGGTATTATTAGATTTAGACAGAGGTGCGAGACTTTTAATTTAAGTATTTTTTATATTCACAGCATAGTCATAAAGTTTTATCTTTTTAGGAAGATCAATGTGTCACTAACAACAACGCGATATGAAACACAATCAGTTTTAATACACACTCAAACCAAGATAACATAGTCAAAACTAAGCTAACTCTACGCGTTTTACGCGAACAAATCCATTCACATATTTTGTACCCGACTGAATCAGAAAGAGTTTACCAAAGAGTTTATACAGAGACATATTTCTTATTTTCATACAGTAAAATTGCCAAATTAATTAAAACATGTAAATATTTGACAGCTATTTGCGACGTTGCCAACTTTTGGAATACGCGCTCTTAAGTCCGATATAATAGGGACGTACTTATTGCCATTAATCGGTTTATTAATAGTAATTTGATCTAAAAATCACCAAAATACTTAGGTAAGTTAAACAAAGGGCCAATTCATAGTAGTTGCTGTAAGCGCGTGATAGATCATTCAGTCTTGTATCTTACTTTGACCATGAGTATAATAAGTGCATTTATACATACAAATATAGAACACATTGTGTTATTGTCTGTGGCAGACGTCTTTTTTTTAATTTAAATATTATTGTGTAAGGAGTTCTGAATAGGACTGTTTACTTTTTGGTTTAATTTACTTTGAATGTGATTACTGATTAGTTTTGTTTGCGTATTAAGTATATTTGTTTGATATGATATAATACTTTATTGTTCCGCAAAGATATGTATGTAGATTTGATTGGCAATAATAAAACGATAAAATTATGTTGATTAGAATAAACACATGTACTTAACAGCAGATATTTTAATTAAATTAAAAATATAACTAATTTCATAAATGCGAAATTTTATGAGAATGGATGGATGTTTTTTACTCTTTCACGTCAACACTGCTGAACGGATTTGAATGAAATTTAGCACACAGATAGTTTATAACCTGGATTAACGCATAGGATACTTTTTATCCCGGTAGTAAGATCCTATGGGACAGTTAACTCCACGCGGGCGAAGCCGCGACCATAAACTATTCATTTATTTCCTACCATTATAAAGAAAAGCTTAGAATTGTGTTTCACATGTCACAGTTTTCCAATATCATCCTAAACAACTACAACAGTAATAAGTCGTGCATCTACAACAGTATATAACTAAATAATTGGTCGGATGTGCAACTAATAATTTCTATATACTTCCAACATATAGGTACACTAAATACGACATAATTACATAGGTAGGGTAATACGTTTGTCTAGAAGTAACTACATAGGACGTAATAACGGAAAGCATTCAGATTTGATGATTATCTCAATTGCTTAGACTATTTGGTAAAACAATTTAGGTTACAGCAATAGTTAGTTTATTTTTATATTATTAACACTTTTAAAAGCCATTTAGATACAATTCCGATTAAGATGGAAAATGGATCGACAAAATCGCCTAATCGTAATAGCAGACCGCAGCGTTAGTACTGGTTCCTTAATGTTTCTATGTCCTTCTTTTTCGCGTAGCTGACACTATAAAGGGTGTAAAACACCTCTTAACGAAGCCGAAAGGCACTTGTTTTCCCCGTCATTGCGATCAGTTTTTTGTTCTACACCATACCTGGGAACCATCTAGTTACGGAGATATTGAGGGTCAAAGTTATAACTTTTTGACAAGTTTATTTTTTAAATACAAGTTTATATTGTTAGATTTTTAATTTAAATACCTCCACGGACCTCGTACTATTCAATCCATCCATCAGCACAATGTTTTGAGTGCGTTACATTGAGTTATACCACAAAACGTGAAATTTCACCCAAAAAAAAAAGTAGTTTCCCAGCAATAATTTTTGCGTAAAGTTACTTAGTTTTATGTACAGAATGCTTGGTTGACGGCTTCGTGATGAGGTGGTATACACTCTGTATTTTTGAAGTGACAAGTTCTTTAGGCGCGTTGAGCACTTTTTGGATGAACAAAAATCGTGGGACTCGCGTCATCGTCACCGAACGCTTTCATAGAACGGTTAGTCAAAATCAACCTTATACTATTAAGATTAAGTTTGAATGACTAAATTTTCATCGGCAGTCTCCAAAGACAACCCGACATGTTATTTTTTTAATATTTCGTCGTTAGCCTAGAACTTCAGCCACTTCCACCGCGTCGTCGGTGGCAGCACAGAGGTCACTTTGGCTGCATGTTTTTGGACTAAGAGGGCAGGATAGGAGGTACATACGGAGGGGCATATAAAGTGTTTTAAGGTTAGGTTATATTAATCGGTATTTCTCAGGAATGGTACATTATCTTTTCATGAGAGTGGTACCATTGGGCAAGGGGGACCCCTCCTTCCTTCCACATCTCGTGAGTTGACTACCATCGCTTGCATTTCACGAAAAATAATGCGTTTTATTGTAAGCAGTATGTTCGTTTGACAATATTTGGAGTTTACAATCTCTCTAGTTATTTTACAATCTAACGTGTTTGACAATTTTACGGTGACAGGTACACTGTTTCATTGCGGTAGCCCCACTTAACGAGGTTGGAGTTGCATCTTTCCACTAGTTTCCATGTAAGTCTACGAAAACGGTACTGTAGTGTTTCCTTAGGCTTAGTTTCTTCAGCGGAAACATACTCGTCGATTTTGCCAATTTTAAACTTAAAGGCAATTAATACCTACTGATATACAAGCATTTATTTATTAAATAATAACAGCCGCTCGGGCCGATCTTTAGATTAAGCCGTGCTTGCCTAGGTTGGTCTGTGGATGGGTGACCACCCTTACATACCAAGTTTCCTCCGTGCCTCGGAAAGCACGTTAAGCTGTTGGTCCCGGCTGTCTTTTGTCCATCTTTGGCAGTCGTAACAGGTAGTCAGTGGCCCAAAAAGTCTGACAACCAGTCTTACCAAGTGGTATCGTATTACCCAGTATTAACTGGGTTGTGGAGGTCAGATAGGCAGTCGCTCCATGTAAAATATTGGTATTCAGCTGCATCCGGTTACACTGGAAGCCGACCCCAACATAGTTGGGAAAAGGCTAAGCATATGACAAGCATTTATTCAGTGACTTCAAAAAAGGACCCGAATATTCTTCCGCTAGGTGGAACCGGACCCATACAATTAGAAAGAATTGACTCTTAACGCTGCGGTCCGTCAAAGCAATTAGTTGGCATTCCCATAGCCTTCGGATTGTACTTTTTAATGTTTAAGGTTTTATTGACGTATTTATCACTAGTTTTCCAAGAATACTTTCAAACTCAAACTAAGTTACTAGCTCGAAACTAGTCGGATGAGCTGAAATAAACACGTCAGTAAACCATAAATATTAATGATGTTTAATGTTATTTACCAAACCCTTAATTATATGAAGATTTTAGTTTGTTTTTTATGTAGTTTATGTTTTTAACTATTAGTTGAAATAGTAGTAAGTCTAACACATGATGTAATGAAGTTAAATACAGATGGTCTACACTAATATACATATTAAATACTCACAAGGACCCGTGTTCTCTGTGAGACAAAATACATTGTATATTATATAAACGTGTATTGTTCAAACTTATTTCAATAAACAACAGTACCTGAGTTTGTGAAACATTTAATGATTTTATGAAATGGAATATTTGAAACATGATTTTCAATAACCCTAAGTTAATAATACCTGTTTTAAAAGGATTTTTATGACTAGAATGTTTTTTGAAATTATGTTTTAATGGATATTCGAGAAAAACATAATGGTAAAAGCAAGTCGTTTGAATTTTAAAGAGGAAAAAAAAAACAGTTTTTTTCTAAAAAAAACTAAATATTTAAAGAAAATAAACTAAATAAATAATAAGCAAACAACCAAAGCCGTACTGACTACAATAAAGGCAGTATTTACATTAAATTAAGTCACAGTAGAAAAAAGAAAATTAAATAAAAAATCAAAAGAAAAGAGACTAGAAAAATAATAGAAAATAATTAATAGTATTTAGCTGTTACAATATTCAATTGAACTAGTTTTTTTTTGGTAATATTTTGTCCTACAATCATGTCGAATGTAATTTGTATTTGAAAGATGTGTACTGTATGTTTGTTTTATAAAGTGATGACTATAAAAGTCAGGTGTCACACAGCAAACATCTACTTTACATAGGCTGTGGTCATACTGAGAGCGTCTAGCGACTTTAAGTAAACTTTAAACTGTCACATACGGGATATCTTCTGTGATTATTCATTAAGAGCGCGTATCCCAAAAGTTGGCAACGTCGCAAATAGCTGTCAAATATTTACGTTTTAATTAATTTGGCAATTTTACTGTATGAAAATAAGAAATATGGCTCTGTAGTGCACTAAAAAATTGAATATGAATTGCAATTAAAACCCTAAACTTGATGTTGTAAACGTTTCAGGTGTAAAAAAGGCATTTGGCAAGTTCCCAAATACTTTTTTTTACATCTAAAACTATATATTCGGTGTTACGATATTAATTATTGCATTTCCTTATCCTTAGGGAGCAGCGGTGGCCCAGTGGTGGCGGCCCCGACTTACGTTCAGTAAGTCGTGGGTTCGAACCCAGGCAGGCGCATTACTTTGTGTAATTTATTACATTACCGCTGCTCTCAAAACGGTGAAGGAAAACATCGTGAGGAAACCGGCATGTCCTAGAACCATAAATTCGAAGACATGTGACATCTACCAATCCGCACTGGGCCCGCGTGGTGGATTATATAGCCCATTCCCTCTCATAGAGAGGAGGCCTGTCCCAGCAGTGGGAACATTAATAGGCCGATGATGATGATGATGATTTCCTTATTATTTTTTTAGTCCACTACAGAGCCTTAATTCTTATTTTCATACAGTAAAATTGCCAAATTAATTAAAACGTGTTAATATTTGACAGCTATTTGCGACGTTGCCAACTTTTGGGATACGCGCTCTTAAGCTTGACTCAAGCTAGACCGTGTATTCCGAGCCGAGTGTAGACCTTGCAATTTAGTATGGACACACTTACGCTTCCGAGTCGCTACCGAGCAACGGACAATGGATTGTGCTACGACTGACACTCGGCTCGGTCTTGCGTGCGTCATCTTTATTCGGAACTCCCGATATTTTGACGCTAGTGCAAGCACCATGATCGTGGAATGATTAAAGAATTCGGGGGCATGGTAAATAAATTTATGAAAAATAAAGAGGATTGACAGATTTGTCTGCACTAACTATCTATTTACTACCCACTCGTATTCTCCAATAATTGTATTCTCGTGAAATATTACCAGTATGACCACAGCCTAGACAAATGTGTATAGTTTTACTCTTGCATTAGATCCAGTAGATTTCCGAGTGGCAAAAATTTATTTGTTCCTTTTTCATAAACAGGATTTAAAATCTTTTGTTTTTAAGTCTATTGCAGACTTCAAAATACGTTCGCGAAAAAAAAAATAGCTTTTGGTATGACATAACGTGGTCAGTACGTTCAAAACGTTCTTATTAGACCTCTTCTAAAGCCAACTACAGAATCCATTGAATCTAACAAGAGTGTCCATCATGTCCCTAGTTAGAGCTAAGAGTATGAGCAGTAGTGTAAGATACAGACCGGCGAGCTGCGCGATGTTGTCTGCGGATCCGAAGCGGTTGGAGCGCGAGAACAGATGCGCGAACTCCCGCGGCGCCGCCATCACACTGCCGCCCAGACCTGTGATGCCGTCGCGGATGTTGCCGCCTACGTTCCTGGGAGGGTACACCACTATTAAGTTTTCATTTAAAAAAGTACGACAGTGATTTTGTATAACTTGGTCCATGTTCACCAAAAAGATGACAGTCTGATTACCTAAAACAGCTGTTTAAAACGCATTTTTGTATGGGAACATGTCACAGTGACAGCTGTTTTTAGATAATCAGACCGTTATCTTTTCGGTGAACTTGGACCTTAGGGGGCCCATTTTTCAATCGTCTATTAACTTTTATCCGACGGTTAAGTTTGTCATTTTGACAATAGGGCGACAAAAAAAACTAATTAGTCCGTCAGTTAGATTATTAAAAAACATTTGAACCGTATTTTTTCTTTTGTTACGTAAATCAAAATTGAGGAAGATACGACGCTTTTAAAATTCCCAATACGTCACGCCTAGGTATAATTTTTAGCTAGTTCTGAAGTCACGAGCCCCAACTCCCGAGTTTTGATGCGTATTATCTTAGTCAATATTCATTGATTTACAAACCAAAAAATACGTGTCCATTAGTTTCCATTACTCTAACTGACAGACTAAATAGATTTGTAATTTTTTGATATTTTTATATGGATAATCTGTCAAAGCGTCACATTTACTTTTCAAGTAAAAGTTATCTAATGATTGAAAAATCGGCCCTTAATGTAGAGAATAGTGGAAGGCTATGGGGGAGGCCTTTGCCCAGCAGTGGGACAATAAATATAGACTAGTTTAAAACAAAAAATGATTTTATTGTAAAAAGATGTCCATTATTATTATATTTTCTTGGTCTTGTTGTGAGTCATTGTTAAGTTAGTCTTCAAATGGAAAGGGGGCTGTAGATTCGTCTCAAGTTAGGACTTGACTTTGTGTAAATTATTACATAACCATTGTTCTTAAAACTGCGGTAGAAAATATTGTGCGGCAACCGGTATCTAATAGAACCGAATTTTCACAGTGATGTGATATCTACCAACCGCACTGGGCCCATATCATTGATTACGGCCTCCGCCCTAATAGGCTTATAATATAAACCTAACATATTATGTTAAGTTTAAAAGTTAATTTCATTCACAGCACTGGTTATTTTTGACATGGTGTACCAATATCTCTAATCATCTACCACCTAAGACCTGTACATTTCCTAAGTACCTAATTTTAGTTGATGATCAAATAAATCAACAATAAAAATCTACCCTGAAAAATCTGTGTAACAAAAAAGGCACTCACTTCAACCCTTGCCCCATATCCCGCAACACCTCCCGAGGCTGCCGATGCGCCTGGCCGCTAGTCCCGTGTTGCTGCGAGGCAAAGAACTTCACACTAAAGTTAAAATCTATTACGTCTTACAGTGTTTGAGGGTATTGAGCGTCAACTAAAAATAAATGCGGGAACTTAGGACATCAAGCTAGCATTGATGAAGTTTGGCGTTGCTGAATAAATACAGCTTAAATAATAAAAACAGCCAAGGGTGTAAATGGCTCCATATATTTATGGTTTTCATGCGAAAGTATCTAACCTGATTTTAGTGGCAAGCAGCAAAAATAAGTTTGTGTTAAGAAACTTACGACGCGGACGTATTTCGAATGAAGGGTATTCATGCGAAAGTATCTATCCTGATTTTAGTTGCAAGCAGCAAAAATAAGTTTGTGTAAAGCAACTAACGACGCGGACGTATACCGGATTTTGGAATAGACAGACAAATTTGATTTTATAAAAGTCTTGCACCTATTGATAAAGCTTGTGGAATCCATACGATCGCATGAGATACGACACCGGAAAAATAAATAGTGGGTATAAATACACCTTACGAAGCCAAGAGGCACTTGTTCTCCCCGTCATTGTGTTTTTTTTAAATCTGGATCACCATAATAGGACTGTTTTACACTAAAATAAAACAGTTATTATGTGCCGAAAGAAAGACACAGCGTTAGTATGAAGAAGCAGTCTATGATTCTGGTTTCTAGGAGCATAGATATTGTAAAACATACCTGATTCTCTTTGGATTTACGTTGTTACCTCTCATTTCCGGCAGGGGTCGCCATCTCTGGTTCCGGTGACCGGCCGTTTAGGTTTTCATAGTGTCTTCATACCAGCAAGGACCTTGAGCTAACGCTGTGTCTTTCTTTCGGCACATAATAACTGTTTTATTTTAGTGTAAAACAGTCCTATTATATGCCTACCAGAAAGACACAGCGTTAGTATGAAGACTTGTTTGATATCTGCTGGTGAAGGTAACATAATAAACGCTATGTGAAATAAATAAATGTGTTAAAGAATGAAAGAAATTCATTTCAGATTAAACATTTATTATCAATTACCATAATCAGTAAGGTTATATTACTGATAAATAATTATAATCATTTGAAATTAAAATGAACAATTTGTTAGGTACTTCAACTTAAACAATCAACTTTGGCACATAAAACTTAACAATTCTAATTAAAACTTGAGAAATTTAATCGTAACAAATCTTCCTCTTCATTATTTGTATTTTTAATAATCTCTCTACAGTAAAACTTTCTGAAAGTCTTATCACTCTTCCAGTTCCCTCTAGCCAATATTTCATCTACAGGAACATTCTCCCACCAGCCTTTGGATGCTACAGCTGCTCTGACGCTTCCTGGAGTAGCTTCTAAATTTAAATCTTTGAATATAGATTTAATCCAACCTGCTATAATAGTCCTTGTGGCTGGTTTTATTTGGCCTTTTAATGAAACAAATAGACTTGTAACATTACTATTAAGTCTTCTTTCCTGTGAAATCTGAATCAATTGTGAAATATGTCTCAAGGGACATATATTTGCATCTGGGTGTTTTAATAAAGACCATCCGGACTGTCTATATTTGCTTGAGTCTGTTTTTGATCCAAATTTTGGCCATAGTATAATTTTTTCTTCTTCTTTTATGAAGTTGCTTTGAGAAATATCCAACAAGGTAAGGTCATGTATCCTTCTGCCTGATGCTAACAATAAAATGATTGCAGTTCTTCTTGAGATATCAAAAAGGGAATTTGTGCTTGGAACTGTTTTCAACCAATTGAAAATTATTTTTGTGTCCCAAATAGGGGTTTTTGTAGGTGGAGGTTTTGATAATGCTATGGCTTTTAAAACTTGTTGAACAAAGAAATTTTTTGTTATATTGTCTGCATTTGAAGCACAGAAGGTAGAAATAGCTGATTTATGTAATAAAATTGTATTTACTGAAAAATTTCTTTTTAAATGCAAATCTGCTAAAAATCTTGCAACGTCTTTGCCGTCAGGATTTCTTTTATTAATATTATTTGTGGCACAAAATGATAGCCACCTTTTAATAGGGGCTTTGTAAGTATTTAGAGTGCTTTTGCGCCAACTATTGCTTAGTAATTCAATTTCCTCCCTACTCCAGTTTGCTACCTGATCTGACCACCCCCAATTTTCCATGCCTGGAGGGACAACTTGTCCACTTGTGGGGGACAGAGCCCCGTCGATCGATCTATCAGGTTCTTCCGCAGATCTGTTATCGATATTGGGTCTGACAGGGCCCTGGCTTGTAGATCGGCCAGCCAAAAGCACTGATCCCACTGTGGTGCTATTACTATGTATGTCCCTATGGCCCCGTTCAGATGATGGAGCACCCGAGGGATCAAGTTGGGTGGAGGGAATACCCAGCCCAGCTGAAAGTCCCAAACTCGACTGAAGGCGTCGCAAAAAATTGCTGACCCATCTGTTGAGTCCCAAGTTACGTATTGGGGGACCACTGCTGTTTCTTTTGAAGCGAACAGGTCTACGTCTGGGACGCCCCATTTTTGGAATATTACATTCTTGGCTTGGGGTTGTAGCTGCCATTCGGGGACCGGTTTTCCTCTTGAGAGGCGGTCTGCAATCCCGTTTAACCTCCCCGGGAGGTATGATGCCGACAGCGTTATGTTGTGCTGCTCGGTTAGGTGAAGGAGTTTGCTTGTTAGGCCCAACAGGGCTAAGGACCGGGTTCCCCCCTCGTTCCTTAAGTAGGCTATGAGAGTTCGATTGTCCGACTGCACTAGAACATGTGCGTCCTTCATGTGTGCACCTTGTCTTACTAAGGCTGCATACACAGCAAACATTTCCTTCACATTGGAATGCCACTTTTGCTGGCGACAATTCCATTTGCCCGACAACATGATGTTGTTCAGGTGTGCTCCCCAGCCCGCGTCCGCCGCGTCTGTGGTGAGAAAGTGGGTAATCTTGGGCGTGTGCATTGGTCTTGCACTTTTCCCTACGTTTCTTACCCACCATTGTAACTCTTGAGTCACTAGAGGTGGTAACTCCCTCTTTTGCCTTGGTCTGGCTCCTCTGAATGATTTTAGAAAAATCTGAGTACGGCGACAATGGAGGCGGCCGTTTGGGGTTGCTAAATTTGCAAAATTTAACATACCCAGCAATTTTTGCATCACTCGGAGACACGACTCTTTCTTCTGTAATAAGCTTGTTAATAGTTCTAGAATTTTTTCTACTTTTTTTACAGGAAGTGAAATTAGTTTTGTTTTTGTATTCCATATTATGCCTAAATATTCTATTTCTTGGGTTGGGGTGAGAAGTGATTTTTTGAAGTTTACATGCCATCCCAACTTTTCCAGAGTTTGTATGGTTATTTTTGTGTGTTCTATGAGTTGTGTCTGATTTTGACTGGCTATTAAAAAATCGTCCAAGTAAACTACTATTCTTATGCCTTGTTTCCGAAGGATTTCCGCAATCCAATTGGTTACTGAGGCGAAGGTTTGAGGAGCTGATGAGAGACCGAAAGGTAAGGCCGTTAACTGTAATATTTCGCCTCCATATATTATGCGCAGAAAGCGCCTGTGGTTTTCCTTTATGTTTAGGTGAAAATATGCCTGATGGAGGTCTATTTTTGTCATCCAGTCCCTGTCCTGTAGGAACTGAATTACATCCTGTCGAGAAAGTAGTTGGAAATGTCGAGTCGAGACATGTAAATTTAGGCTCTTTAAATTGAAAATAGGGCGTATCCCCCCATCTGGTTTCCGGACTAAAAACATTTTGGAGTGAAAGCCGGGTGTTATGTTTTTTGGTTTTTCTAAAATGTTTGCATCTTTTAACTGTTGTATGATTTCTGTCATCTTCTTGGATGACTTTGTTGCAAACTTGTTCAATATTCTTTTGTAAGGGTAATGTAAAGGAGGTTTCGTTGAAAATGGTATGCGACTCTCTGCTATTATTTTTTGAATATATTGACTGGCCCCTAACTGTTCCCATGCCTGAACATGGGATTTTAGGCAACCGCCTTTGAATACACTGCTTTGATTGTCACTTATCTTTAACGTTGGAGGTATCTTGAGTGCCTGTACGACGAAAGGAATGTTTTTTATAATTATTATTTCTTGATTTTTTGTCCGAGTTAAACTTAGTTTTCTTATTGAAATTAGTTTTATAAGATGGCTTGAAACTTTTATTGTTAACCTGATTGGTATTATTGACTTTCTTTTTATCTTTTAAATAACTTGGCATGTTAAGCCATACCTGCGAGCCTCCTAAAGAATCTACCAGTGGGATGAGCGCTTCTCTGTTGAAGAGATACTCAGCGCTAGGTGGAATATTTTGTAATGCTAATTTAAGATTAACGTTATTAACTTCTTTTAGAATGCGGTCACGTCTAACCTCAATACATTCAGCTCGCTTGCCACATATGACTTGCATACAAGTTTCCATATTTTTATATGAAGGTGACGCTGGACCAAATTTTTCAGACAACTTATCACAGAGAGTGCTTGCATTGAGCTCTGTGTCAGAACTAGCAGCCCAATTTACAACCTCCTGCAAACCATTTTTCAAAAGTTGCCTATTTTCCAGAACAGCATTTGACAATCCCGCTAACAATTGCTCCGTACTAGCCAAATAATCTGTTCCTTTATTAAGGTGACATAATTCCTCATTTAATTTTAAGCCTATAAAACCTGGTGTTGCTATAAGTGTCTGCAAGTCCTTTTTATACCGAATGCCCTTCCAGGCCTGTGAGTTAAATTGCTGAAGACTATTTAACTCTGCTAGTTTAACGGGATCGGCAACAGGTACAATCTTAGATTCGTCATAACTTATTTTCAACTCCCCCAAACACATATTATTATTATTAGTTGCTTTACTTAAAACTTGTGGTTTGTTTAGAAATTGATCATTCGTATTCGTAGAATTCACGGAATTCAAATGGCTGCCGACATTTTCTATATTATTGTTGAAATTCGTATTAATAGCCGTGAAAATCTGCGGCATTTGAGCTACACAGTTAGTTAAATATGAAACTTGATTAATAATAGTGTCCATGCGAGGATCCGAACAAGTTCCCACTTGTTTGAACCTGCGCCGCTTAGACCTTTTATTAGGTGGCGGCGAGGCAAAACCTTCTTCGTCTTCCGAAGACGAGGAACTGCTTTGCGATGAGCTCGAGCTCACAGCTCTTCGCTCTCCATCCGGAGCAGCGACTTGAGCTACAGGTTCAGGAACGGAATCCTCCGAGTTCATAATGGTGGGTAGGTACTTACCGAATCGCCGTCAATGACGCAACACTGAACACTGTCTAAAACACTGAATACGTGTTTATTATTAGTGTACAATCACTCTAACACTATTTTCAGACCGAAAACAATGAATTATTGGAATCTGATAGTATTTTTGTCGGTTTTTTAAACTTTGAAAAACTTTTGCTCCTTACACGACAAAAATCATAAACGCTATGAAAACCTAAACGGCCGGTCACCGGAACCAGAGATGGCGACCCCTGCCGGAAATGAGAGGTAACAACGTAAATCCAAAGAGAATCAGGTATGTTTTACAATATCTATGCTCCTAGAAACCAGAATCATAGACTGCTTCTTCATACTAACGCTGTGTCTTTCTGGTAGGCATATAATAAAACAAATACCATACCTGGGAACCTTCTAGTTACGGAGCTGTTGGTAGTCAAGTTTTTATTTTCCGTACAAGTTTTTAATTTGTTTTGAGTCCTACCGTAACACGAGATTTTTCACCTCAAAAAAAGTCGTTTTTCAGCAATAATTTTTGCGGAAGGTTTTATGTACCGAATGCTTAGTTGACGTCTTCGTGTACTTATACCTTTTATATGTATTTTAACAACAACTAAACATTTCCTTAAAACTTATTTGGTTTAGGGTTTTTTTTTTTGTGACCCTTTGAAAAAAAATTATCATGTAATAATTGTAGGACTAGGTAATAACAATTGAGGCGTTCTAAAACAACATACTTTTAATGCAGAAGACGCATTTTAACTAAATATGGGTTTTCACTGACACTAGTCAAGTGGTTTTTACTGATTAAGAGTTTTCCCTGTAACTTTTACAAAGTTGCAAAAATATAAATGCACGGATTGACTGTTTAAATCAAATGCCTCTCCGCAGTTGATGTGTCGTGTGAGTTGTGGGCTTGTACAGTGAAACCTGGATAACTGGGACATTCGAGGGACCTGCAAATTGGTTTCACTTAAAGAGGTATTCCACTTATCCAGTGTCTCAAATATCCAGGCATAAATATCGGGACCTCAGCATGAGTTCCAGCTATGGTGGTTTCTCACTTATCCAGGTCCCACTTAACCACGTTTTACTGTAAAATGTCAATAAAATCCGTTTAAAAAAGTAAAATAAAAGCCCGTAGGTATCGTCTTTGAGTTGAAGCTCACCTCCCAATTCTTAATTCGCTTGTTGTATCCCTCCAGCTTCTTCTGTAGTTGGGCGATGCACAGCGCACTCTTCTGGTTCTTCTTCTCGAACACCGCTTTGATGCGCTGCAGCTGCTGTTTGTCTGCGTTCGCTGCTAGTTTCAGGTACTCGTTCACGTTATCTGGAAGGTATATTGGGTTAGCTTTTATAGTTGATGCTTTTGTCTTAGGTCGTGTGTTCCACGTGCGCCTAAAAGAGATGTCAGCAGAAAGGAAGGGCCGATGCCTGTTCTGTGGTACTGTTCGAAAGAGATACCGCGGCCCCGGAACAAAAAGGGCTAAGAAGGAACCTGGATGGGTTTTGGTCAGTAAAAGTCTGACATTCCCTTCAGCTCCACCCAGAGCGGGAGAGGTCTTTTGGTGATTTCCCATCGGAAAAAAAGGTGTACTGATGAGAAGAATGATTACATTATAATCTAACTATTCTTCTTCGGAGTTCTATTATTGCATGGTGCATGTTTTATACCAAAAACCTTCGGTTCTTACTGATATGATGCAAGAAGTCTTAATGCATGCATCAATTTTTTTTTCTGAACACTGTAATCTCTCTAGTTTCTAGTGATTTAGCAATGGTTCTAATTTAGATTAGGTATTGTTAAATGGTCACATTAACGTAGAGCTTTTTCTCAGACAAACGCATGCAGATCGTATCAAACTTTACGGAAACATATGCGTTAGCTTAAATATCAGGTCTTATAGCTACGGATTGAGAAGTTATACTTTCATGTTGACCTTCTACAAAGCCAAGGCGAAGAGTTTTTAGTCAAACCGTCGCACACAATATCGCTTTATCCTCAAAAGAGGTGAAATTTGTTTGTATGTAGGGGGTTATCTTCGGAACTAATGATCCATTATTAAAAATTCTTTCACTGCCAGAAAGCTACGTTATTCGTAAGTGCTATAGATATAAATTATATTTATACCATGCATATAAGCCAATTTATCACTATTTCTGCGGACTCACCATCACGTATAGTCTGTTCCAGTCGTATCAGGTCCTTGGTGCGTTCGATCTTGGTGTTCAGATGCGCAATGGCAGCCATCGCCTTCGATGACGTCACGTTGGCGCCGTCGCTCTCGTCTTCAAATAACACGTACATTATGTACACAGGTTTTATTTACATACACTTGGGCCTGATTGCATTATCAATTACTAAAGATTTGAAGAGGTAAACGTTTAAAAACATCATCTTTTAAACGTTTGCTGGAAATGGAGCGTTTGAGTAACGTTTAGCGTTCAAAAGTTTTATTGATTTTTGGTGCAAACGGGCTTTATTTGTCTTTTGTCCAGGCATATCAATGCATTGTTTTGTTTAGAATATTTCCTTAAGCAACTACAGAGTCCCAAACTACATTCCTTTATGCGAATATTTTTAGTAATACACTACTACGTTACACCGTTTTTTAATTGATAAGCCATTTTCAATTTTGTTCATTTATACATTCACGAGTACGAAAATTACCGACTAAACCTGACTTGTATTACACGGCAAAAATACGAATAGTGGCAAGTGGCTAATCAATTAAAGTCCTTGACTGTAGAATACTGTGCGACAGTGTATTGTAAGGCGATGTTTCAAACACTGCATAGGTAGGATATGGTCTTGAATAAAGTGGTAACATAATCGTCACGGTGGTTAATCGAGTCACAGTTGGTCGCCTGTACAATATTATTTAATCCTAATGTGATATTCTATTTGAATACAGGGTGTAAACCACCTCATCACGAAGCCGTCAACCAAGCATTATGTACATCAAACTAAGTAACTTTACGCATAAATTATTGCTAGGTAACAACATTTTTTTTGGGGTCAAAAATCACGTTTTGGGGTAAGTATAACTCAATGTAACGCACTCAAAACATTGTGCTGATGGATGGATTGAATAGTACGGGGTTCGTAGAGGTATTTAAAGTAAAAATCTTGCAATAAAAACTAGAATTTAAAAAAAAAATGTCAAAACGTTGTAACTTTGACCCCCAATATCTCCGTAACTAGAAGGTTGGGGGTAAGGTGTAGAACAAAAAAATGATCGCAATGACGAGGAGAACGTTAAGAACGTAGAGGCTTCGATAAGAGGTGTTTTACACCCTATATAGTCATACTGATATTCTATTTAATTATAGTCATACATTTATTCATACACTGATTGAAGCTACCTCTGCCTAGCCTTTTCCCAACTATGTTGAGGTCGGCTTCCAGTCTAACCAGATGCAGCTGAATACCAGTATTTTACATGGAGCGATTGCCTATCTGACCGCCACAACCCAGTTAGTTACTTGACAATACACTGAAAAGGCTATCTCTAGTCTACCAAATATTAACACTTAACGTCATGCCTTAAATTCCCAAAGAGTGAGGCAGAGGAGTACTTTATAGAACTTCCACATTACGCGAGTTATGTTTAAGTTTTATGTAATAGGGGCGACCCTATTGCCATCAACCGGGCACAAATCCAGAATCCATTGCTGCTACTGAAAAATTCCTTATTTCATTTAAAATTTCGAATTTACCTTTATAATAATTTAATACATTCATGATTTTTTTTCGCAATCGCAAATTACCAGTCTAATAGCTTCATTTCACAATTAATTTAAATGTTAAAAAAGTTATTTTTATTCATTTAATAACTAACCCGCATTTATTGACATTTCACATATTTTCCAGTAAATCACATGATTTTAACTATATCGTCCATAATCTTAATATATATAAATTACGTGTCACGCTGTTTGCCCGCGATGGACTCCTAAACGACTTAACCGATTTTAATCAAACTTGTACACCGTGTGCAGTTTGATCCAACTTGAAAGATAGGATAGCTTACATCTCAATTTACGCAAACGAAGTTGCGCGGGTCAGCTAGTAAGAATATAAAGTAACAACTTTACTGATCTAATTCACTGTCATAGTTCTAAATATAGATGTGGTTAAACCAAAGTCTAATTGTACACTACAATAGAATGGCCGATATTACATTTTTTATACCGATATGTATTAAATACTGCTTGTTATCAGCAGTAAAATGAGGTTGATATGAAATATAAACATTCTAATTAAATTAGTATATTTTATATATCGTTCCAATCGCCTATTACGTAGCTAATAGGGCTAAGATGATAACTTGAACGTATTGGTTTAATAATTAGGTGTTTTTTAAACCAACCACTTTTTCTATGAAGGGGTTTGGACTCTTTTCTATAGAAACTGGCAAAATCACTCCATCGTCTTTTTGATGTTTCTGCAAAGTTATGCGCAAGATTAAAGTGGTATATGTGGGTACAGTCACAACCACTAATATGTTTAGTATGTTTACACTTTTCGAAATTTAAAAGCAACTTTAGTGAGAAAAAAAATGTAACTTGCGAGATAGGATCTTTTCCATAAAAATATGATGTGTTCGTAAGTACCTACGTGAAATTTTAATCAGAACAGTACGAGAAAAACACTTTCAAAAGTTGTTAAGAGCACATATTGGTGCCTGTGGCTCTACCCAAAAGAATGATCAAGAGACATGGTGCCCTAAAAAGACGCGTTGCATATGAAGTACGAGTAGTTAACCGATAGGGAGAAAAAACAAAAAAACAGTATTTAAATAAATACCTTGATTTGAATAGTCTCCATCTTGACCTGAAATGTAAAAAAAAACATTGCTTAATAACATTATTTACCGAAAAAATTCGAAGACATGTGACATCTACCAATCCGCACTGGGCCCGCGAGGTGGATCATAGACCTCTCATGGAGAGGAGGCCTGTGCCCCAGGCTGATGATGATGATGATGATGATGATGACTTTATTAATGCATGTCTAGTAAAATTGCGAAGGATAGATAGGGATCGTAGACTACGGTGGCGCATAGTCTCCTGATGCTATAAGACTTGTTAGGATCGTATCATAATACTACAAGTAAACCAGAAAAAGTATACCTTTCGGTTATCCTCATTATTTCCGAATAAGACCCACAGGGCAAAGGTTTTGACTTTCATCCCGTAAAGCACATTATTACGTGCGCGATTGTATGAAGCTTCCTCTATATCCGGTTAGGAAACCAACTCGAATCGCGGAACGTCACCGAACTCGGTAGTTTTGTAAAGTTTTAGTGAATAGAGTTATTAATCCATTATTTTATTATCATTTTAATACACAAAATGGGCAAGTATTACCATGTTTGTAAAAACGTGTAAACGGATCCTTGAGGAAGCCGTCAACCAAGCATTCTGTACATCAAACTAAGTATCTGTACGCAAAAATTATTGCTAGAAACGACGTTTTTTTTTAGTGAAAAATCACGTTTTACTGTAAAACTGAATGTTACGCACTCAAAACATTGTGCTGATGGATGCAATGGATAGTCAACGGGTCATGAATGTATTTAAAGGAAAGTTATTATCATAAAAACTAGTATTTAAAAAAAACTTCTGAAAAAGCTGAAGCTTTCACCTTTAATATTTCCGTAACTAGAAGGTTCCCAGGTATGGTCCAGAACAAAAAAAATCGTAATGACGGGGAGAACCAATGCCCTTCGCTTCATGTAGTCTATTTACTTTATAAAAGATCTCATGATCAAGCTTCGCTATTTCCGAAGATAGACGATGATTCACGAGGCGCATACTTTCCCTGATCTGTATTTCTGTAGTTATTAAGTACTTACCTCTATAAGCGGGCGAGCCATACTCATCGGCGGACGAGAGCGCGTACGACACGTTGGGACTGTACACCGTGCTGGAATAGTCACCCGGCGCTATCAGACCTGGTAGTATCTTCTTCTGTGGCGAGTCTTCCAAGCTGTGAATGATAATAAAAACTAATTAGCATCAAAGTACCTTAAAAAAACAATTCTGTGTGGTAACCTGCAGACTGAAGGCTGGAATCGCAATGAGAGACCACAGCGACATGCCGCCATCACGGCAAGCGTTTTCATAGGATTTCATAGAAACGTCTCGACAGCCACGACGATGCTTCCACATAGGAAGAGTGGTCAACCCGGGAGTTGACCACTGTACCAATGTCGGGCAAAGTGTTATTGGGTTTTTAACCCCCGACGCAAAAACGACGGGGTGTTATAAGTTTGACGTGTTTGTGTGTGTGTGTGTTTGTGTGTGTGTGTGTGTGTGTGTGTGTGTGTGGCATCGTAGCGCCCGAACGGATGAACCGATTTGGATTTTGTTTCAAAGGTAAATTAGTCGGGAGTGTTCTTAGCTATGCTTGATAAAAATCGGTCCAAGATGGCCGCAGCCACAAAATGGCGGATTACATATTTATTCAACAACTCCCTCAATATGGGTATCAAATGAAAAGGCTTGACTAGTAGAATACTATACACTATGATAAATTAAAAATCCAAGATGGCCGCCACCACAAAATGGCGAATTAACGATTTAGTAGTGTGACGGGGTTTTATTTTTAATTTAATTTTACTTTTTCTAACAGAAATTTTCTCAGTAGCAACAACGGAGTCTGGATTTGTGCCCGGTTGATGGCAATAGGTTCGTCCCTTATTACATGGGACTTAAACAACAATAGTCCGTTAACCCTTTGTCTGTGAAGCCCGTTTGCGTCTTACATTGGCACCCAAGTTACACCAAGCCGGCACTGGTATTCACTATCGTCAATACTGATATACTGTCTACTGTCAAACTACTTACTCTCTAGAACTGTTTCCTGTGGTGTTGGCTGACAGTGGACTGTTGCCCAAGTCCCTGGAGTGAGACTTGACGTGGTGTGCTCTCTCGCCATGCCGGGACGATGTACTTGATGATGGCTCCTGTAATGAAGAAGAACAGTGGGAGTTAGTAGAAGAAGTGGAGCGTATTTTAGGACTGGTCTACAAGCTCTGCAAGTAGTGGGTTTTAGTTGGGGAGTCTATTCTGCTTATTTCTTTCCTGCTAAAACACTAGAAACTGGCGCAGGACTGTCTAAGTCCTTTTCAAGACCAACAACCGAAAATTAAAAAACACATGACTATAGAACCTCCCCTTTTTTAGAAGTCGGTTAAAAAGCCTTATTATTTGAATAAATGACTTGATCTTGATTTTCTGGCGTCCAACTTCTTAACTTTAACAATATCAAAACTAAACAAATGCAGATGCACTGCGCCCTTATTTGTATTATTGGTGATAACCTATAAAACGCGACGGCTCTTTCAAATCATAAAACGGTTTTTCCTAACACCATTTGCAAACATAACAAATGTGCTGATAAATGATCTATTTATTTATTTATTTATTCATGTACACACAAAATACTTAAAAGGAAAATGAGCACAAAGGTGCTGCTGTATCTTTTTATTTATTATGAAGCACATACACTGGCTAATTAATTTTGTGACTATAATATCTATTAAATCCTTGAGTTATCAGATTCATTGATAATATATTCCGTGTCTGTGTTTAGTTCATAATAATAATACTTTATTAGAGCTAATAAAGTACAAATTAATATAGCAGACTAATCCAATATTAATTTGAAAAAAATCTTAATTTATTGAGTGTTTATCAAGCCAATATTTAAAACATAACATTTGAAAACAATCAATTACTTTGATCAGTTCATTATTGTAATTATTATACCAAAACATTTTGCAACTTATTCTTTAATGAATATCTAATCAAAATCTGTTTATTAAGGTAAAATTAAAGTCACAACTTCAGAAAGGTCTACATCCAGCTGTGGTCCGTAATAGACTGAATTGATTTATGTCCTCTTAATAAACCTCTTCATGTCTATATGTCTATCAGACAATAGCCATGACAAATGGATTCATATATGGCAATGATGATGATTGAGAACCAGACTGATGATCGAACATCACGTCAAAACTTTGATTGACATGACAACCGCGTTGAACTGAGGTATTCAAATGTATTGATTGATTTTACGACTGCCCTAGTCAGTGGGCTTGCTTACATTGTTAAAAGATACTTGTATGCTTAATTAATTAGAAAGAAACAAATGAGTTATGTTTACAATTGGAAGTTTGGGGATAGCACAGAAAGCAGTAACAATCTCGGAAGATATCCCAAGTGACATTTTAAGTTCAGTTGTGAACCGTGATAGCTAAAAACAGTGTTGAAGGGCATCGGAGATTTCAGGCCCTTCTATAGACGATGAGGGTAGACGTGTGATTTTAGTCAGATAGCATTCCAAAAATAACAATCCGCCAGTTTGCGGGATATTGGCAAACAATCCACAAGCGGGAAAGAAAAGGGATTCAATTGGTGTTCAGTGTTTTGAGGAATCTCGAAGGAATGGGGAAAATGACCAAAGAAACGTTGGATAGACTGTGTGAAGGATGATATGGCTAGAAAATAGGTAACTGATGAGGTGACGAATAACCTGAAATAAATTAGAATAAGGACAGGAGATAAATGTTGGTGTTCAATTTTTTGTAATAGGCTAGTTTCCACCATCAGTAAAATGCAACTCTATGTAGTCCGTCAGAGTATTGGAAAATAATGGACAAGTATTTTTTGTTTTTGTAAATCAACGAATATTGACAAAGATAAAACGCATCAAAACTCGGGAGTGGGGGCTCGTGACGTCAGAACTCACTAAGAATGATACCAAACAGTGACGTATTGGGGATTTTAAAAGCGTCGTATCTTCGTCAATTTTGGTTTATATGACAAAAGAAAAAATACAGGTCAAATATTTTTTTTATAATCTAAGTGACGGACTTATTAGATTTTTTTAGTTAACAAGCCTATTACTTCCATCATCTGCCTAGAATTTCCCAAACTATGTTAGGGTTGACTTCCAGTCTTACTAGATGCAGCTGAATAGGTACCAGTATTTTACATGGAGCGACTGCCTATCTGACTTCCACAACCCATTTATGACTGGGCATTTATACCCTATAAGAGTGGTTGTGCGCGTTTCGGCTGTCAAAGCCACCATTGACAGCCGGGACCAATGATTTATCGTGCTTTCCGACGCACGGAAGAAACTCGGATACGTAATGGTGGTCACCTATCTATGTACCAACCTAGGGAAGTGCGGCTTAAACTAAAGATCAAACCGCTCCTCCTAATTCCTACCATCATCAATAAGACCATGATTAATGAGGTATTACTTCAATGAACGTGATAGTTATTACGATTCCATAACCTAACGACACACAAGGGGATTAAATACCGCAATTCCGCATACCTTTCTCAATCCCCAACCATTTCAAACCGCACTCAATAGCATTCAACAGCAACTTATTGCCGAACAGACAATAATGAACCTTCTATACAATACCTAGGTTTCTTTATAGGTGTTCAAATCTAGGTTAAGGGGCGTGCACATCAATATTCGTCCTACATAATTAGAGAGTGGGTAATATCAACCGCAGTTTTGTACTACGAAAACCGTCCTTGATTGTACGAAGGAAAGGCGGTGTTAGCATCAAAATGTTACAAGTACGTGCGGTTGAGTGTATATGTAGGTACAGCCTTTAAAAGAGTACTTTCTATTTCCATAATGTCGTAGGTCAATCGTCTGGTGTACTGAAACGGTACTTTGAAACAATGGTGTTATCTTTAAGATGTTTTGTTCTGATGAAGTTGTGTGCAAACGTAAACTTAAATGTTTAGGTTGAAGAGTTAGGGAGTGGAGATGCAAATGTTACATAGCTAAAATTCGTAGACAATGGCTTTGTCGTGAATTGTTGAAGGTACAATTTGAAAGACGCCCGCAACGGCAAGCCTCCCAATCGCCATGAAATATTGTAGCGACACGACTGGTTTCTACAAACTATTAGGGGATGCGCCTATTGCCATCAATCGGGCGCAAATCTAGACTCTGTGTCTGCTACTGAGAAATTTCAGACGGAATAACTCAATAACACTTCACCCGACCCGAGAATCGACTTTAGGACGTCGTGCTCTGCAGTCGAGTTTGCTACCACTCTTCTAACGAGGCGGTCATAGACTTACTAATATAATTTATAGACTACTTAATTATTCTATAATCGGGCAGTTCAATGTCCTCTTGGAACCTAGACATTCCCAAAAAGTAGAAATACTAAATTAACCTTAATTAGTTATTTTATCTCTTAAGTAACATCTACAGTTCCTTACTTTATTGTCTACCAACTACAATCATCTGACTCATTCAATCCACACGACTTTCACAAATGACGTCTCGTCTGTTTATGTTATTTACTTCCCTGATAAAATAGATACGCATAAAAAAACAAAACTGCCCGCATTCCGAGCCTTATAATAAGTAGTCTCAAGGCGTTAATGAAACCGTCATCAGACCGTTCACGTGTGGCATGTGAACTAATCATGAGACATTTAAGGTACTGGAGAACGAGATGCTATTATATTATATGAAGCCTATATACCAAACTGGGCACGCGTCATCGTCATCAAGCCTACAATAGCCCATTGCTAATCAAAGGCCTCTTCAATCGCACGCTACTCAACTCGATTCTCGGCAACTCTTATCCAGCTACTACCCTGCGAAAATCGTCTCTCCACCGAGCCTGGGGGCGTCCCTCCTTACGCTTGCCGATTCGTGCTCTCCACTCAAGAACACGTCACACGCGTACTCTTACGACATGCCCTGCGCCTTGGATGTTAGTCCAAAACATGACAAAACGCATGTTTCCCTTAAAAGTTAGGCAGAAGTATACCTTTAGTATTCCGGTCAGTTATCTTTAAGACCAATGTAATACGGGGACAAGCCTTTTGCTATCAAACGGGCACAAATCAGGACTCCGGGAATTCATCATCCGAATAGCCTTTTCCCAAATTTATTGGGGTCGGCTTCCAGTCTTACCGGATGCAGCTGAATACCAGTATTTTGCATGGAGTGACTGAATGAATTTCTCATGGAAAAACCTAATAACACCGGCAAACCTGACTCAAGACATCAAGCAGTACGCTTGCGTCCACTAAATCAACGAGGCAGTACGTAAATACCTAGGTACTTTATTAAATAATTTTTGTTTATCTACCTAGCGAATAAATTTGCACTTTGTACTGCGGTAATACATTACACTAATATGATTTATGGTGAAGGAAAGTTTGTTAGAAAACACTGAACATTATACTTAATGTGTTTCAGTGTTTTCTAACAAACTTTAAAAACTAGCGTTGATGAGGTATATTAGATCATTTTAAATTGAGGACAATTTAGTGTACTAACTAATGACTAAAATAGTTTATTTACGCGATATAGGTTAATTGTTTTTGCCTGTATTTAGTCATATTCCTTTATAGACATTAAACTTATGACAAAATGGGGAAACCGTAGTTGCAAAACTACACACAATCACAACACATTGAAATCACGTCCAAGCCGCCATACTGACACATCAAAATATCAGCCAAAAGACGTCCACTCCTGGACATAGTTGTGTGATTCTTATAGATTAATTATCGAGAAAATTTAAGTGTAGAAGACCCATGGCTCTTCTCTACCGAAATGCAGCCTTCAGAAAAAAACCCTTATGTGACTTACAAATCCTCAAATGCCCTCGTCCAAAGTGCAAACAGCATTACAGACAAAGTCACGGGGGTCACCAGTTATGAAATGAGATTTTCTTCCTTGAGATCAAGTCGAAATAGTGTCTGACAGTCGGCGCAAGCCTGTCTGAGTTTAATTAGCTAATAAATTCCCAGTTCGGAGATGTCCGCGGGGAAACATCATTACTGGAGTGGGTAATTGACTATTAGCTTGTAATTAAACGACTGTTTTCAGGTGATCAGGTCGATTAATCCTGGAGAAAATAATACTTTCACTATCTTCTCGTGTTTCTTCTATCAGGAGAAAACTTGCCAGGTCATCATGTCGCAAGATATGCACGAGTGTACATCAACCAAAAACCATGCAAATCGATATATCCGTTTGGCGTCTGGAAGTTATGAGGTTTCACAACGTAAAAATAACCCTCTTTTTGCGACAGGGGTTGAGAACATCAAAAAACAGCCAAAAGGCATTGGTGAGCCCAAAGGTGTGAGCGCGTCCGTGGTCACGACTCCGTTTTTGCCAAGCCTTGCCTACTCAACATTTCCCAGATCATCATAGCAGTTCGCGGAACCTACGATTTGCCATCATTCTGATGTCTAAACAGTCTGTTATACATAACAACCATAACTATTTATTATCCCATTACAGCATTATATTATAGTCATATTAGCAACGAGGTACCAATTAACTGCCGAGGACACACGAGACCTAACATTGTAGAACAATTAAGGCTGCTTCGCACATTGATTAGTACAATGGAAATGTTACTGCATAAATGAACTTCTTTTATCGCTGGATTTATCTTGATTAAGAGTGTGACGAGTTTTAAAAAAGGAACTATAGCCGTTCGAGCACGTGCAACATCTGCTTGAAAAGATTTCTTTAATCCATTCACTGAAATAGAACGCAAAGCCTAAATGGCCAGGTAAGGCCGACTAGCACCTAGAAGCATAAAGTTTTGCACAACATTTCCTTGTATGTCACAAGTAAGAACAGAAGAAGCCCAAGGAAAGGTAACAAAAATTCCTCAAATAAGAATAGTCTAAACCGCCATGTCTATACAACCTAAATCTAGAAGCATAACGTTTTGCATGCAGGAGATAAAAGTTTGTATGGATGTTCGTTAATTTCGCCTTCAGGAAATGCCATCATAACCACGACTTGTATGAATAAAATTATAGCTGTAACAGTATCATAATAATAATTAGGTCCTTAGTTTGCGTGCAAATAGTACAAACTACGTAGTAGGAGCTAAATAACGTCGCTCTTGACTTTGTACAGGCATGTTTTGGAATGGTGCTATACGTCAGAAAAGAGGAAATGGCTTTAGTCACAAATCGGGACCTCCCAAAATCACTACATAACAATCTGCACCACCAAACGTTATCTCGCCACTTCCTTTCGAGTCACTCGCAATAATCCATGATTTCCCCGAATCCGTTGTGATAATGTGGGTGGATAAAAAACCCTTAAATTGTTTACTCACAAAAGGATTGCAGCAGGCGGCATTGTAGTTTGACTACTCCTATGAGTAATACCAATCGAGACATCCTAAATCACTCCATAATAATCTGCACTACCAAACATTATCTGGACACATCCTTTCGAGTCAGTTGTAATAATGCATGACTTCCCCCACCCAATCCATTGTTATAATGTGGGTGGATTAAAAACCCCTAAATTGTTTACTCACAAAAGGATCATAGCAGGCAGCATTCTGGTATTTCAGCCGAGTAGAAAAAAGCACGATTTTTTTGTATACATGTCTGTTTACTCACACTGACAACATGATGAGCCGTCGACGGCGACTGAACCCTGGACCTGATGACGGCATCATCCGTCACCACAGCTGGATCCCTCGTCAGGTCGGCGGTAGACGGAGACTGGCTACGACTGGACCCCTTGCTGTGCCCGTGACTCACGTGGAGTGTGTCCATCTCCTGAAGAAACCCTCACATGGGAACCACACACATAGGAACTTGCGTTATCGTGTATTGCTGTGCTAGTTCATAAGCTTGAGAGGTCGGTCAGTGATCTCGCCATCCCGTAGTTTTATCTGAAAAATAAATAAAGTTCATTAGATCTGTGAACTATCCAGGTGTAACTATCCGACACAAACAAATTGTGTATTATCTATGCAACTATCATATGCTTTTGACAGTTGGTGATACTATTATTTTTTTATTAGTTAAATGGTGCTGTACCTGCAATAATTTTATGACGCATAAAAACTATTTGGTGCAGGGCCACAATATTTAAAGCACTTATTTTAGTTATTCAAATCACAGTTGTGTGCCCATAATAATATTGATGAACTGCCCGTGCAAATGTTGAAACAAAGATAGAATAGCATAAAAATGCATTTTAGCTCCGCACTCATGCGAACTGTGTCTGTGTCCGTACTGACAAAGCAGTGATGCGTTCGAATCTGTGTGAACTGCGTTATGTACCAATGCGTAGATTATGTTCCTATCTATTACTTCTTATGGAACACCATAAGGAGACTAACCGACGGTGTGGCATTGTTTTAACATACTACTGTTGATTTTTAAATTGGCTAACAGCTCAACAAAAGTGGACGCAAACAGTGATTTGGGAGGCATTGTCGTTGCGGTTTAGAATCAAAAGCAAAAATCAAAATATTTTATTTCACATAGGCCTAGATGGGCACTTATAAAACGTCGAAAAAGGAACACGGTTCGCGTTAGTCGTTTCCATGGAGAATCTCCATGGTTATCACCCTGTCCATCATGGCTATTACCCTGTCCACTGGGCCACTGCTGAATATAGGATTCTCCAATGGCTCACTATATAGCGTTATACGTTAATGGGACAGAGAATGTAAGCAATCAAGGTAGCTATGTCGAGAAGTTAATCTTGAGAATTCGATACGTGATATCTTTTTTGTTACATCAAAGAGCTCTAAACAAACGATAAACTTCGCACACGTGAATGTAGGCGTTCAAAACAAAATCGGCGCTCATATCGACAGCTTAGACTCTGTTATGACTGCAGATAAGCCGTTAACTCGATTTGCACACATGAAACGCTAAGCGCTAAAACAAACGGATATGTTTGGCGGCGATTTATTGAGGGCATGTTACTCCATACAGTGTTAGATTTATTGGGCGGTCTATGAATTATAGAATACTATGCTTTTCCTGAACTGTACTGGGGTTTGTTACCAGGCGGAACAAATGTAGCCTAACAGCAAGTACTTTCAACGAGGCAACTGTCCTGTGTCGAACTCGAACAATAATTAGTATTTCTGAAGGAATAAAAACGAAACGCAGGATAGGCAGCTGACCAAGTAGTTTTAAAAATTGATCTGGTGATGACCCTTAGTCTTCCTCAAATTTCCAAAACAAGGCATACCACTTGAATAATTTCACAGCATCAAAATCCTACTGAAAGACGGGTAACACCATTGTTTTAGCAGAACCTCTAGTAAAGTACAAATCTAAAAAACCCTGATAATATCTGGTAGCGTCAAAATTCATCCTTCCACCATTTCAAGTTCATTTTCACTCCCAATAGCTAAACCACAGGTAAGAATCATAGCAGACGTCATTGCTATCAGTCGGTGCCAGGGTGTCTAGCCGTCTGCCAAAATGTTCAAACATATTGAATAGTGTTTCTAAGGCATTTCGTATCGGCGCAAAATGTAGCCTGAGTGCTTAGGTTGGGTGTACCCCAAACCGTAACCAAATACTGTTGACAAAGCAAACTTTGGTATAATACGAAAATGTCGCTTCACTTCAAGTTCTCAAAATAATCTTAAGTTACTACTGCTGGTATAAGTGCCCTTTGTTTCTAGGGTAACGTAGATAGTGTCATTGTGGCTTTCAATTGGACAATCCTTATTCATAATTAGGCCAGAATTCGGATTTTGGGACTAAACTTCGCCACTGGAGTTATTTTGCCACAGCTGGATACTAATTAGAAAGAGGATACACCTACTCGTACAAATGAACATGAAAATATCTACTGCCTACTTAAAATCCAACCTCTATCCTTTAAAAGTAAAGGTCGGGAGAAACCGTTCTTTCGATCAGGAACCATAAATCAATATGCCCATAAAACAACTTTATATTGTAATTAAAACATCGAGGTACACAAACATAATCTTAATTTTAATACAGCAATAAATTGGCAAACTATTACCACGATTGACCTACATTTGATAGCGGGTGCTTTACGAGGGAGCCGTTAATCTTTACGACTGACTGATTGGACGTACCATGAATTGGACACAGATGTGTTATATCAATTGCCTATTGAAGCCTGAACCTGGAAATAGTCACCATAGAGTCTGCCGTTTACCGAGTCTATCCTTGCCCATGTGACTTGGAGACGGCGAAAGATGGTTTAAACAAAATAATGGTGAGTGAAGATCGTGAAGATAGCATAAAGACCCACCAGCCTTTAAAGCTTTAACTGGTGGGACACGGGGCAGTTTATCTGTGAGGGAACCAGCACTTGCAACAAATTAGGTAGAACTGGTCTGCGATGATTGATTGCACTAAGATGATAGATTCGGAAAGGCCATTGCCCAAACCCAGTATCGCTCTAAAATAAAACATTATAGCAACAAAAATAAAGTCATAAATTATGAAATCTTTTTTTAACTTTTCTTAATTATCTCGATCGAAATCGTATGTGGGGTTAATATGTTGTGTCTTAATAGTTACTAATTCGATTTTATTGCATTATTTTCAAAATGGCTTTCTTAAAGTGCAAGCAGTGTTGACACCTTGAGAAACTTCCCCGTAATCGGTTTTAACTGATATGTAGAGGCAGACGTTGTTTTAAAAATATTTCAAATATCTATTAGATATTCCCGCGTGATTCATATTTTTATTTGTAATTAATATAATCAAAAAAATATTTCTTTCCTAATCAAGAATCTTTCATTAGTTTACAAATCAGTAATGGTCAGGGTGATTTAGATTAACTGTTGGTAACACTACCACGGGCAAATAAAAGGTGAACTGTCATCAAAAGTGTCACTGTCAAGTCAAACAGCATTATGTCGTAGGGATGGGCAAGTGAAAAAAATATATCGATATTTATCGTATCGATATTCATAATCAGTATCGATAATTATCGAGCGAAAAATATCGAATATCGTCAGGTTTCGTATGATTATTCATACATATTCCCAAAGCATTCAAACTTCGTAGAAAAGAATAAAAGAAAACGGTATTTTTATTGATGCTTGAGCCTAAATAATAAAATACAATTTAATCAAAAAAGTAGTCATCAGAATGATATCGACACGAAACCAAAAATTAATAACGTTAAAAAAAAATCGGATTTGATACGAATTCGATACTCTAAAATAAATATCGAATATGGATAGATCGCGATTTAAAAATATCGACCATATGTAGCGATAATTGGATGGAAAAACATCGATATTTCGATATTTTTTTGCACATGCCTATTGTGTATAAGTTGTTGAGTTTGTTGTGATATCAAATAACTTATTATTACGTCGAGTACGTGTCCAGTAGAGTCTTCGGATTCCTGTACGAACAAGATATCTTTCTGAATACTATTGTACTGTTTCTGTGCTACTGGTGTGGATTGTGTAGAACGTTTTTTTGAGTTTGCTTACGTTGTTGGACTAATGCCTATAGAAGTGTGAGTCGTGTGAGAAGACAGACTCAGCATGATCAAGATAGGCAACCGCAGTTTGTTAGTGAAGAAGCCATTGCAACACAAGTGAACATGGATGTTGCTACATCAAGTCATGGAGTGGAAAGTGCATCAGAAACTTCTGTGCCTTCAAGGGATCATTCCAGAAGGTTTATTTGGAAGCAGTAAAGTGTACTATGCATACATTTTAGTTAATAGGGCTATAAGTAACTCAGTAGCTGATATTGCTGGTTACTATTGCAATTGTTTGGTGGGTAATCGAACCGTGGGATACTGCGCACACGTAATTACCATTTTGTGGTATCTTGGTTGGGCTCGATATCGATCATTTGAGCCGACGGCTCCGTTTTTAGACGACATATTTTATGAATATGATGATCATATGAACCAATAAAAATATTTTATTCCTATATTCAAGCATTATTATTTTCTATTCCCTATACTTACTTATAAAACATCCGTCTTATAAACCCCTACATTTAAATGTAGGGGTTTATAAGACGGATGTTTTTCTACATCGTTCTCACATAATAATTATGTATAATCTCAACATGAAAGATGTAACCAAGTTTTTGTAACAACATTTTTGATTGAAAAAAGTGTCCATGGAGTTTCTTGCCCGTTCTTCTCCATAGTGATCTACGCTAGGGAATGGGCAACTACAGTACTTTCTCAAGTTATTATGCCTTGTGTCTGTTACTGTAGCTTTGATTTTTCTTTGTATTTTTGACATTCAAAAGTGCCGTAATGGTCTAGTTGAAATAAATGATTTGAGTTTGAGTTTAGCTAATATTAGTTACTTAGGATTATTCACTGGTTTGATGGAACTATTTTCTGTTGTCTTATGAGAAATCAAATCATATTGTTGTAAGGACTGTTTCTTTGGTAGAAGGTTAGCTACAAAACTAACCTCAAAACATGAACAGAAAATCAAAGAACAATAAAAACCCCACAAAATAAATAGTTCATTTTTATTTCCTTAGAAAATATGACATCTCCCCTCTTTTATGTCCAATTTATACTATCATACAACTTATTTTCATGCGCAACGGCGGTCCATAGAAGGATGGGCAATCTCTTTTAAAGGAGAATATCGGAAAAGCGAAAACTCTGAATTATGAGTCAATAAATTACAACAGGTAAGGTCTATTACCACCGCTGCTCCCAGTCGGTAATAGCTGGATGACAGTTGAAGAGGATTGAGTAAAATAACGTGCGATTGAAGAGAATCAGCACTGAGGAAAATGTTAAGTATGTATGTGGATGGCTATGAGAGTAAATCAAGACCAAAGAAACGATGGATGGACCGTGTGAGAGATGATATGGGTAGAAAGGAAGTGACTGCTAAGATGACGAATAAAAGAGAAGTATGGCAGAAGAATGATAATGATGAAGAGAATCAGCAGTGGGCTGACAATGAGATAATTTCGACAAGTGTGAATCTTGATATTTTAAGCAGCAATCCACATACTCTTTGTTTCTGTTTTACCTTCAATGTTAACATTGTTATATGAGTACAGTAACAAACAATACGTTCTAATTTAAAAGGTGAGACTTGTGAATCACTCGCCCTTTTGCGGTGTGTCTGGTATGACTAAGAATTTATAAGGTTTACTGCGCAAATATTCCTTGTTCAACATCATTAGTTAGGATAAAACAAACTCCTTTTAATTATACGAGTATAACCGCTATTGGCATGTATGAGTTGTAAACTGGTGGCGGATCTAGTAGTATGACGTATGCAATTGTCTAGACTTCTTCAGATCGTCCAGACCACTTAAACTAAAAACTGTCTATTAATACTTTGCAGACAGTTCCACAGAAAATAAATCCAGGGACAGAGACAAAAAAACAGATTAATTAAACTAAAATAGTACTATTCCTAAGGGGTGTAAGAAACACCCGGTTTCGACGGAATGCAAATTTGTATCCTATTCGGTCTGTGATTCTGACAATGTTTGCGTCTTTCTTTGATTCTCTGGAAGAATACTACTCCGTACAAGAAGAACAGAACTGCAGACGATCGGTGTTGATATTATGATCAAAGGTATGCAACTAAATGATTCATTATTAATTTACCACGAACTACGCTCACAACCTTCGCAGAATACTTAATCATCAGCGCACCATACATAATCGAATGTCATTCACTGGTGGGGGGTAAATAGATCTTAATACAATCACTGTTCATTAACAATGTAATGCTAATCTACACATCGGAAGATCGATTGAATCGAAAGTCAAATAGAAAAGTAAAACAAAGAATACAAAGTACAAAAGTAAGATGAAGACGACAAAAGACAAAACAGACATGACAAAAGTAAGGTGAATGAGAAGTAGTGTTGAATACAAAGTAAGATTTCACACTCGACTTCGAAGTATCATGTTACTTCGACACGTTCTTGAGAATATTGAAGCATAATCTACTCACATTATTAAAATAATTTATATCGCAAAGTACGGGCCATGTGATATTAAAAGAACAACCCTCGTCATCTGGCAATTTTCACAGGTAATGTTGTGTCCAAGGACGTATTTGTATTGCACGAGCTACTGAACCCTCGTGAGGGGCAATCAAAGCCCAAGCGCTATTAAACATTCATCCGTGTTACTCGGAATAAGTCTTTATAAAAGGCCACAAAGCATAAATGATACGTCTATAGATTTCTTGTCAATTGAGAACTGACAAGGTTATATTTTCTTTAATACTAAATAAGAAAGTTCGATTAGCTCTAATACGTGCTTCAGGGGCTAACGCAGAAACTAAATCGAAATCACGTGAAGGAATGAAATCCGTAATCATATTTCTGTTCTACATTTTACATCTGACCCCAAACATCATTACATTGTTCGTGCTCTTCGGCTATTAGCAACCAAATCGAGAAGTATCACAAAATCGATCGAACGAATGATCGCACTTTGAATTCATTTGAGTTCTCGTTCTGAGATATCGCGAGGATGATGAGTCAATGCTCGCAAGTATAATTTCCTGTGTAGATAGTCAATTATAACAGTGCATCTGTTATAATGACCGGAGTAAGATGATTAATAGTTTATTAGCTATTATTGACCTGATTCTCGTTCATTAACTGTTCATTTCCTCCAGCAATCGCAGAAAAGAAAATGGCGTGCATTACAATGTTTTTTCTAAGCACAGGTAACTTCACGTGAGTTCTACAAAAGGAGGGTCTACTTCAAACGATGCCCTTTCCTATTTTCCATGCTCGCATGTACTTTGTCCTCATCATTCTTTATGTGGTGTGCCGTTTGTGTGCATAGCTAGCCGCATTTTTCTAACTGTTCGCATTTCTACTGCGTTAATTTTACTTCTGGGACACCAAAATTATCATTGACAGTTTGTTATGCATAGACATAGCCCCAATGTAATTTTTCTCTGCGGCACAATACTACAATTCAGTGCGATGACACCAAAACGTCCAATTGGCCCACATTTTTGCTAAAAGTTGTTTGTGACAAAAAACAAAATCTCAAGTCTCCCGAACGAATGTCGAAAAAAAAATGGCAGCTTAAATAAGATGTGTATAAAAGGTTCCAGCATATAAAAATATTTGCCGAGCTCCAGTACAAAATAAGTAGCATATAAAATATAGTGACATTAGCGTACAAAAAAGGATATTTTATGTATAAGGCAAAAAAGCCTGTAGTCCTATTAGACAAGCAATTTAACCATAGGCTCTCGGCATTTATAATAATAGTTGACAACGGAGGCAAATCTTGACAAAAACAAGTAAACGACACTAATGTGATTGATAGCTGAAAAGAAGAGTCATGTTAGCGTGAATTCTTTTCATTCGTCAAAAACGTATTTCAGATTATTTTCAGCAGATAAGCTTCAGAAGTGAAACACGGCTCTTCACACGACCAGCGACACGTTATTTGAATTGCTATTGTTGGTTTCAAGTTAAAACTTAGGACAATCCTTTGCGATTTGGACTTTCGGACGAAAAGAAAGGTAATGGGCATTTGTGATGCGGAGAGGAGAAATAAGCAAAATCGTCGTCGTGAGAAAAGTTCTGGG
Organism: Xestia ashworthii; assembly: GCA_950022955.1. NCBI lineage: Eukaryota > Metazoa > Arthropoda > Insecta > Lepidoptera > Noctuidae > Xestia > Xestia ashworthii. Next base: position 8,147,469 of record OX465573.1, read on the forward strand.
TATGAATGTGGATGGGTATAAGAGTAGAGGAAGACCAAAGAAACGACGTACGGACTGTGTGAAGGATGATATGGCAAGCAAGCAGCCCGCGTAGCATGACCACCGTAGACACGACAGAGAGTCGACAAATCTTTTGTTCATCTGTCATTTTGTCGATTCAATGACAGATGAACAAAAGATTTGTCGAGTCTCTCTCTTTTCTCCGGTGGTCATGCTAAGCGGGGAGGTGTCTGATGAGATGACGAGTAATATAGAATATCGAAGAAAAAGACGTGTCGTGCCAAACACAAATAAATTAAAATAAGGTCAAGAGAATGATGAAAGGAAAGAAATCTACTGCCCTGTTCAGTCGTTGAAAAGTAATATACAGCAATCGTTGGCACCCTTCCTAGTCATTTATCAAACAAAAATTAGTACCGGCCGTGTTTAGATAACACAACGCATTGACATATTGAACTGTAACCATAGGAAAAAAAACGTTTGACCCATTCTTATCAGTTAATAACTCGTGGCCTATCTTGGCTGGTAGTCATAATATTAGGACAGCGTACTTCTATTATTATTAATGGTATATTTCGAGTGTTTGATTACGATACTTTGAAATAATCAGGTCGATTCGTAGTTTTAAGTTGCGTCAATCTGGAGACAGAATTAGATTGCGGTGATTTTTTGGGATTGACTCATTTGAAACTAACAGGAAATTCCTCTGGCCAAAGAAATAACAATAATCTAGAAAACTTTCGCATAGCTAATCCTATCCGGTTTGCCTGAGCACTGTGTTTTGTGAGCAGTGATAACGCTATTGTTTATTTGCTAGCAATCAATAAATACTTATTGAAAACTACTGCCAACAAGCATATAGTCGCGATATCAATGCGAGAGAATAACGTTTACGTAAAGGATTGTCGAAATGACAATTTCCAGTAACAAACCCCCCATAAACGAGACATACAAATAAAAAATTCATAGCTTGTTAGCCACGATAATGTATTCGTGCCTTTTACGTGGTATCCTCTGAAATATTTCAACGTAATCTAGGTAAACTGAAACAAACAACTACCAACTTTATACCCGGAGTGCAAAGTCCAAAACGGCTAAAATTATCCGGCGTATAGTAATCTAGTTTGCGTGGAACAAACGTGGGAGACTGTACCCTAATCAGAGTCACAATACAGACGAAATGGAGAGCGATTTGAAGAGATAACAGTATTTTTGTATTGTTGAAAACATGAGCTGATGGAAAGTTAATTGCATACATTATAATATTCACTGTGCACTGCTGAGTTTTACATTCATAATGTTTTTAGTCGCTACTTGCTAGCTCTCTCTTCCAACTATATATTATCTAGTATTAGCAGGGCTGTGTGAATATGAATTAACTAATGAGCGATGAGAACTTCTGCCAATTGGCTGTTAGTCCTATTGGACATCTTGCAAGTTGGAAATTCTACAGAAAATTGGCGCCGCTCTATTCATATTTTACGACTGTCGACGCTCTTTTCATGGAGTACTCCGACTTTACATTGCTTTATGTCTCTTGCAACGTAGCCACACATTCTTTAATCCGCACACTACATTTATAATGTAGAACTGTCGACCACAGCTTCTCTGCAATGTTTTCCTTCACATTTTTTTCTGTGAATAACAAATTTTAATGCTGGTCCGCAAAAACAGACCCACATAACCGGACGGGCTTAACATGACAAGTGAAGGAGACTCAAAAAACTCAAATAGAACGTTATGAATAAATCAGATACAGGCTCAGGGTAAAGGTAGGGCCTTTAAAAATTGTTCCCAGAGTTACATAAAACATTGTAACCTTTCTAAAAGAATTTCCCCGAAAAATTCGATTATCAAATGCCTGTACACTTTCGTATTGTTCACGTGTATCGTACCAAGCAAAAGTTTGTCAAGTTTCACCCCAAGAACCTTTCAGTGTTCCACGGAGCATGATATCACTTTCATAATCACTAAACTTCGTCTCATATTACAGCAAAGGGAACAAAATTTCTTACGAATTGATGTTGTTAGAGGTCCTCTGCGGTCAACCAATTAAACATTTTAGCTCTCCGTGTTTTCTAAGAAAGTTCAATGAGCATTAAATGTCGTGTTGTCAACGATGATGGTGATATTGTCAAGAGAGGGTTTTAATAGGTATTTTATTAAAGAACAAAGCTCTGACGGGATTCCCAAGTTTCATTACACGGGTCAGTGGTTGGATGGGCTGCGGTGAGCTTTGTTTTTTCTGCGATGGAAGATAACTACACGTATCTATTGTCGGCGAAGTTTTTTGGATGACAAAGCATAGGAGGCCAGGTTAGGAATTTAACCGTCATTCAACTGGAATTTGAGGAGAATATGGCCAAGGTAATGACCTGAAAAGGATACTCCGAAGCTATAATGCTTCAAGGCTTCAAAGAAATCCACATAATAGCTCAATGCTACTCGTGTGTTGAAAAATCGATTTTATACTCGGTACCATTATTCACTGCTTGCTAAGCTACTATAGTTAAATAATTGCTGTAGCTGTTGTTTAAAATCCTTTAACGCAATTTCTAGCACAGTCATATAAATGAATCGGATCAGGCCATTACTCAACTGAACACCTGGGGTTTCGCGTGGCAGCGCCCGTCGCTCGATAATAACATCATTGTTATTAGGTAAATATGCTGCTCTCTAGATACTAATTGTACTTTTCCTGTTGATGAATTCAGTTCCGGAATAGAATTTATTTTTGTACCGACAGCAAACCTTGACGTTCATAGTTGTGTTTCGGTTTCGGCTCATGGCTTTGTTCTGGTTGGAAAATGTTTCATGAAATTGTGAATTCATATCCTCTACGAGTAGCGGGTCTTTAATGAACTTCCGGTGCACCCTAAGCTTACCACCCGGCTTGTAGCGGGGTGACCTTGCTGGCTGGCATATTTTTATTTTAACACAGCATGACTTATTCAAAGAGTTACCGCAGAATGCGCCAATTACGAGAGCAGAAGATTGTGGATATTTTGAAGTTTACCATTTCCCTTTATTTCGATTACATTATAATTCGTATTTCAGAGAATTTCATTTGATTCTAAAAATCATATCAGATTAATCGAAATTTTTACTTTCCCGTGCAAGTGTTTGTTTAATCAACTTATCATTGAAGTTTGGTTGATTATGAATCGAATGCACAAAATATCCATCATGCGTGATTGTACGAACAATTGCGGTAAATGGCAAGTGGTCATTTTTAACGGTTAGGTACTCGGTTAATTAAATAATTATTCAAAGTGAAAACGTTCGTATTGTAATTCAGTTTCTACATACATAGAACCTACCAAAATTAATATAAATAAGTATAAATTTTTGGTTCTTTGTTACTTTCTCAAGATTAATTTAACCGACTATGTCTGACCTAGTTTATAAGCCGCATAACGTGTTTCTAGTTAAACCCCCTTTTAAAATACGGCCCCTTATCTAATGCTATCGCACCATTTATTCGAATTAGATAAATTAGTACTAACTATTCGTAATTTTATCTTATCCATCTGTACAATAAGCTCCAATACGGTTTTATCATCGATTCTAGGTAGGAAATGCGTCAAATAAGTTCACTTAGTACAAAAGTACTTAACTACTTACAGACTCATCTGTCATCAAAAGGACATCAGTATTTACTTTGGTATTTTAGTGTCTATCTCCTAGTGTGCGCTCTCACTGGCGAAATCACATTAAAGCTTGTTGTTTTCTACTCATTCCTCTCTATTCTTCATGATCATCATGATTCTCCTGTCCTCATCTATTTTATCTTCTTCTTTCTCCTCTATAAGGTGGTAGAATTTGTTATTAAGGGGCTACCTCACGCCAACGACCTTGAGCGAGTGGGAGAAGTTTAGCAATAGCGTATACCCGTGCGTGAGAGTGGTCAGCGATACTCTGCTGCCCGTCGCCCCGAGGAGCCCCGCACCAAGATTATTCGAAAAAACAACCCACCTTGATTTATCAAACACAATACGGATAAAAACCGTATACTAATATAAAGGGCATTAAATTGTCTTAGAGATGATCTAAGTTTCATGAAAATACGCCCGATAGTTTTTGCGTGATGATCGTTTTTTTGCCGCGTTAGACATTACTTCACAAATTAATTACACTAAGTTATAAAAATACGAGTATTTCTTCACATTTTCACATATCAAATTATGAAAGAAATGGTCTAGTATAACATATATATATTTTTTTTTTATTTGGATTATTGGAACTAATGATACAATTCTAAAAAATCTTTCACAGGCAGAAAACTACATTATTCGTGGGTGCTATCCTACTTCCTACTATCCTACTAATATTATAAATGCGAAAGTTTCTGAGTATGGATGGATGGATGTATGGATGTTTGTTACTCTTTCACGCAAAATCTACTGAACGGATTTGAATCAAATTTAGCACACGGATAGTTTATAACCTGGATTAACACATAGGATACTTTTTATCCCGGTAATAAGATCCCATGGGTCAATTTCAAACTTCACGCGGGCGAAGCCGCTGGCAGAAGCTAGTTGGCTATAAATTATATTTATATCATGCATTACATGCATAATTATCAGTCGAGTTATCACAATTTTTACGGACGAACTCGCGGATGAAGTCCCTTATACGAGTATTTGGGGTCGGCACAGCATATTCCCTTCTTCTATACTACTTTACGTCATGTTAGCAGTCACCTCCTTTCTAGCCATATCATCCTGAAGGATGACGCAGTCCATTCGTCGTTTCTTTGGCCCTTTGGCCAGGCAACATATATCAGTATTCCGCCAGTGCGATTATTCTTTTTTGCATGTTTGTTTTCTTTCTACCTAGTGTAGAACTTTCCGAACTGCAATGTCCTGGGCATGAGTTAAGCCTGGACTTAACACCCACATTCGCTTCTACATTAACTGTCTACGATCCTTAAGCTGTGTGATAGCTGCAAATCTAGTGGCTTAATACCAGTCATACTTCTCCAGCCAATTTCTGGTATACGTTCTTGAACGTAGTGGGGGAAATGTTGAGTATCAATGTAGATGTCTATAAGAGTAGAGGCAAAGAAACGATGGAAAGGACTGTGTGAAGGACTGAAGGAGGATACGGCACGAAAAGAGATGTCTGATGTGATGACGAGTAATGGTGTAGTACCTATGGAAGGAGAACCAATCTGCGCCGTAAATAAATTAGAATAAGAGCAGGAGAATAATGATTCTTGATAGAACAGATCATGTGGCAACATTTTCTAGTAATAAAACTTCTTCTAATGAACCACGATATCATTGCATTGTGGTAGAATCCACAAAAAAGGAAGACTGAGTTTAGTTTTTCTCCTTTTCTCTTTGCCCATAATTCGTAACCAAGACGCGCAGTCAGGGAATCTAGTTAGATAACCTGACTGCGCGTCTGCGCGTACCTCTTTCGAACAGTCTGACTGTTCGAAAGAGATACCGTGGCCCCGGAACATAAAGGGCGAGGAAGGAACATGGATGGGTTTAGTCAGTAAAACTCTGACACTCCCTCCCGCTCCGCCCAGAGTGGGGGAAGTCATTTGCTGATTTCCCATCCGAAAATAAAATTAAAAAAGGGTATCTAACTCGCACAGAGCAGGCCTGTATCGGGAGCCTCATTCCTCAATGACTTGTTGATTTTGGTAGGATCGACTATAGATGAAGACTGACTTCAGTTTCTCTCTTTGTATCCTATTTCGTATCCAAGACGTTCACCCATGGATAAGTCAGTAACCTGCCAAAGCGCGTCATATCGCGTCAACGTCGACGTAACATTGGCCATTGTCCATTGTGCAAAGGAGCAATACAAAATTATCCACCACATATAAACCAGTTTTTAGAGGGAAGTGTCCAATTAAATGTATTGTATCCCTCACGTCACAGCACTCAATTATAAAATGAAAGAACAAATAAATAGAAATGAAACATGGAATTCAAAATGGATGTGAGCCAAATTCTTCTGTGACATTTCCTACGCAATTTTTTGCCTATAATTTTAGAAAAATAATCTTTTTAGTTGAACTAAGCTAACAAAATATTATTATACAATGCAGTTATGGCTGCAAAAAAAATGTCTTGATAGATTGCTAAGTTTTAATTACACATAAAATACAATGGACTAAGAAATGGTTTAACAACGTTGTAATATGTGAATAGTTCAAAGTTTAATAAACATATTAAGGCGCCTATACGAGCTAAATTAGCAACTCTATTTGTGGTGGTTCAAACTTCGTTTGAAATGCTGTTAGAATAAAGTTCTAATCAGCTTGCATTACAAAGTGGTTGTTACGTCAGCCACTGCGGGTCAAATAGCGCGAGATGAGTGGTTTCGATTGATTTACAAAAAAACTATTGATTGGATTAAAAAACTAAAACAGTATCATGCCAATGTATTGCTTGTAGAATTATTTGCCAAAAAATCAGAATGATCGCATGCATATTAGTATGTTTTCTATTGTTTGAAAGATATTTTTAGAGGTAAGTTCGTGATTTCTTTTTATCGAGCCAAATTAATTGTATTATGTTTTCAAAACAGTATCATGCTAGCATATATCCTGAAGAATATCATATATTTTTCTGGTCTTGTTTATAGCAGTGAATCATATACTTTTAGTAATTATAAAACTCGTGTTTAGCTCGTGTAGTCGCCTTAATATGATACAGCTTCTGACCCCGACTTCGCCCGCGCGACGGTGGGGAATTATCCCATGGGACTACATACTAATGGGATGAAAAGGCCAGTGCCCTAACCATAGTTATTTCCATCTATGTGCCATCGAAATCTGTAGGTACAAATATAAAAGCGTAAAATTAGTAAGAGATAAACGGACTTGTTACTTTCACATCCATACCAATATTATAAAGCTGAAGAGTTTGTTTGTTTGTTTAAACGCGCTAATCTCAGGAACTGCTGGTTCGAATTGAAAAAATATTTTTGTGTTGGACAGTCCATTTATCGAGGAAGGCTTTAGGCTATATAACATCACGCTACTACCATTAGGAGCGGAGCATGAATGAAAAATTTTGAAAAAACGGGGATTTTGCTTTAGTTTAGTTTTTCTCTCCTATGTGACGCAGACGAAGTTGCGTGGGTCAGCTAGTTCATAATATTCGGATGGATTGCTTATGTAAACCAAAAAGTAGGTATTTCATATAATTTAGTTTGTTAGTATGTTTATTCTATTCGGAGAATTATAAGGCTCCTTGAATAGCACAATGACATCGTGATAATAATAATTATATGAATTCATTATAACTAATGAAACCAGTTTTGTGAGTCAGAAAATACTTTGTTGACCTAACCTTATTTGACTTGAGTCCATTCACTGTTAATTTTATTCAAAAGTTATGAAATAAGCTTTTTTACAAGTAGGTAAGTTAAAGTAGTCACTCTTCTTTTTAAGTCTTACTTGTTATTAATGTCAATAGGAATTATTGAGAAAGGTTACGGGAACATTGGTGACAATAATAACAAAATCAGAGAGTTGAAAGATTAAGGTACCGTTTGTAGATGACCAAAGAGCTATTTCTTTTTATTTTTGTGTTAGGGAAAAAAAAATATGATGTGTCATAATTTTATGCAATATTTAATTTATTATAAGGTCCAAAACATCCAGTTTTTAACATTCTCAATTCATTTCTTCAAAGTCTGTACCTATTACAAGTATTTTAATGCTTAATTACCTACTATGATCACTAAAATTCCTGTTTTTATTTGCTACACTATCTACTTGCTATATCTGCATCCGTATTCTGACATGTTTGCATATTTATTATTTGTTTATGCAGCAAAAAGCTGTTCCAAAATAAATATCTCGAAGAAATGATTAGAATCCACAACTTGCGCATGATGACTAAACGTTGCAGTGAACTGTGATTGTGGTTAAACAGATTGCTAATCACAACATGAACAAAAGTACCTATAAAGTTATCAACAAAACAGTACAGCATAACAGCACATGCTTAGAATACCACTGATAAACACACAACCATGACTCATAACATTTAAAGAGTTCAAGTAACAAGGAGGTCTGTAATTAGCTGTAAGGTTTTGTTACCTTTTTTGTGAGTCTGGCAGTTAACAATGGGTAGGGTGGCCGTTAAATGATGATTTAAAAATGTGGCCATGGTTTAAGTTTGTGCCATGATACTGAAGATCATTGTATTAGGAAATAGATACTCTTCTTGTCTAATATTATAATACTGGTTATAGATATTAATATTATGAACAAGAATTAATTGAATTAGGAACATTAAATAATAAGATACTCATTTAAATTTGGAATTAATAGCATTCGCTTAGTGATTTAAAAGTCTAATAAAACTAGTGTTATTTGATATAGCAATGTAAAACTAGATTTTTCTTACTGGCCAGCATTTTACAAAGATTCAATGCATTGTTACTCCAAATTTGAATTTTACATTTTAAAACTATTATACAAAATAAGCTACATATTGACTCACCTCAGTGGAATAAAAAACAAAGAATAAAAAGTTTATGATTTTATCTCAATTCAGCACACTTAAGTGCAGCAGTTGTTTGATGCACTGGCAGCTGGCCAAGCATCACGCAAATGATACGCACACATTCACAGGCCTTGGTACGCCGTCGAACAAGGAAGTACATGCACACAATCACAATAGGCAGCCCATACTAGTGCCCTAACATTACCTTGAAAGGTTCATGTTTGTATGACGTATAGGTACCTTCATACCTTGTTATAACGCTTGATATCACGTACTTATGATAATGAAACTAATATCTTTTATTATAACCAAGAGCCGAAAAAGGAGTAACTTTTTCGATCCAAATTCTGTTATCGAATGTTGCGATTCTTCGGCATTTGGCATTTATACTCTTCATTTTGGCGTTTCAGTTTTAGAACATGAAAACTTGAATTCAATTATCCCGGCAGCCCACAGCAACATTACTCATATAATAAAAGAAAAAGAAATCACAGCAAATGATTGTTCAATTATAGAAACACTTTACTTACAATTTCTTATCACCAGGGTCTGCTTCTGAGTTTTAATTACATTTCTTTGTTACACTTAATAATTCGTACGGTCTTTTCCACAAATTCAACACCACAGTATCTAATAATTCAGATTACGATTGTAGCAAATGACAGAAAACAACGGAATAGAAAAAGACGTGTGGTAAAGTTGGATGGATGAGCAGTTCTTCTATTTCTTAACAATAGATGGCGCCGCCTTCGATTCAACCATAGACGACGGAGGAGTATTATGAAAGACCGAATTCAATACAAAAGATTGCCATGCTTTGTTCAAAGGCAACTTTGAACAATTTTTTAATGGAAACAGTCGTGAACGTGCAAAAAAACCTAGAGTTTTAAATATTAATTAATTAATAAAAGTAAAAAATAATGTCTCCGACAGAAAATTTGAAACACAAGAAAAATTAATAAATGAACAAAGGAGCGTAGTGCTGCTGCTACGATATTAATTTATACGGTTTAACAAAATCGGATGATTCCTCAAACAATGTATGACTCAGACCGCTAATATTAGTTAGGTTATTATTTACAAGACACAAAATTAAGTTCCAGTACGGTCTAGTAAAAATTTAGCAGTTCTTGTTATGAATCACTATTTTGTAAACTGTGGTTAAGTAGCTTTTTAAATGTACAAGCATGCAAGTAGGTTTCGTTTTTAAATTGTAAGGTCTGTACAATACAGATATTTATTTAAAAGTTTTTTTTGTTTAGCGATGTCAGCTGTGCGATGTTATAGTTTTCGGAATGTAAACCTGTAGATAATTTTCATTATTCGGTCCCTAATAATGACCATCCATCGACTGCTAATGCTAAGTAAGCGACATCTAGCGGGAGACAATGATACTTTCGAAACTAGTTCTATCTCACTTGCACTCGTGGATTTCGTGCGACCGAACGGTTCAATGACTTTGGCGACCGTTTCTATTTTCTCTCTGGTTTTGTCGTCGGGTCGGCCCGCAAGGAAGGGGTCTTTGTTTGCGTTTCACGTTCGCGTCGCACGGTATCATCTGCGACCGCGGCTCTATCGTATCGTTGCCGAGACGGAATGTGCCCGCATAAGTGGAAGCGTGGGTCTCGCTCCTCTCGGTCGATGTGAAATGTCGTGCAGTGTGCCAGACTGGCGCCGTCATCTAGTGCAAGTGCAGTGAGGTGCAGTGGTGTGTGCGAGCGCGCGTGGGTCGACTCGGCCACGGCGAGCGAGGTGCGCGGAGGTGGCGGCGGCCGTGCGGCCATGACCGGCGACATGCCTCTAGGGAGCGCGCACGCGTTCGGGCGCGCGTTGCTCCGGGACGGGGCGCTGCCGCCGCTCGAGCCCGGCCCGCCCGCTCCACCGGCCAACAACGCGCAGCCGCCCGACAAGCGGCCTCCCGCGGCGGCCGCGAGCCCCGAGCAGGTCATGAAGCTCTACATGAGCAAACTTACCCCCTACGAACACCGTGAGATATTTGACTACCCCCAAGTGTACTTTATAGGCGCGAATGCCAAGAAACGGCCCGGGCTGGTCGGGTTCCCGAACAATTGCGACTACGACAACGAGCAAGGCTCGTACATCCACATACCGCACGATCACATAGCGTACAGATACGAGGTGCTGAAGGTGATCGGCAAGGGTAGTTTCGGTCAGGTAGTGAAGGCGTACGACCACAAGAAGCGTGAGAACGTCGCGCTCAAGATGGTGCGTAACGAGAAGCGCTTCCACCGCCAGGCGCAGGAGGAGATCCGCATCCTGGAGCACCTCCGCGAGCAAGACAAGGACAACACGATGAACGTGATCCACATGTTCGACTCGTTCACATTCAGGAATCACACATGCATCACATTCGAACTGCTATCGATCAACTTGTACGAGCTGATAAAGAAGAACAAGTTCCAAGGGTTCTCGCTGCAGCTCGTCCGCAAGTTCTCGCACAGTCTGCTGCAATGCCTGCACGCGCTCAACAAGAACAGAATCATACACTGCGACATGAAGCCCGAGAACGTACTGCTCAAGCAACAGGGACGCTCCGGAATTAAGGTATGGTTACAGCAATTACTAAACTAACACCCTGAAATATGTTTCGTAAAACCAAAACATTGCAAAACACTGACTGTCTGGCAACTTTGGCAGGACGACTGACACTGATTGTCAGTCTAAATTAGTTGATAATGTTCCACGTAATGAACCAAGATAGAATGAACTCGCTGAACCTGTAAACGCATTCCTCTTGGGGCAACAAATTGTGAATATATCGTAGGCTTCTTCTAGCCAGTTCCGTTTAGAAGCTCATTTGTATCACTCGAAAAACAATCACAGATAGCGAACACCTGTTTCCATAGTTCATTCGTCGGCGGATAAAATCAATAAGCAGTCTGTGGAACATTTTTGGTAAACATTTGCAGCTGTGTGCGCGCTAGCCCGATCAGCTGGCCACAGCCGCACCCCTATTTACCAATACCCACCCACTGTAACACTCGCGCTACGGTATTATTAAACATTTCGTTAAAATCGTGTGTGTCACTGTGACTAAATAGGTAATGACAGCCGCACGGTTCTCTTTGTTTTCGAGGCTAAGCAGTGCTTGCCCAGGTCGGTTCGTAGATGGGTGACGAATATTACATACCGGATTTCCTTCCGTGTCTCGGAAAGCACGTTACGCCATTGGTCCCGACTGTCATTTGTAGATCTTTGACAGTTGTAACGAGTAGTCAGTCAGACAACCCGAAAGTCTGATATTATTATTAGTTTTACCAATAGCTGTCGTGCCTATTAACTAGTAACTGGGTCAGATAGGCAGTCGCTCCATATAAAATACTAGTACCTAGTAGTAGTATTCAGCTGTATCCGGTTAGACTGGAAACAGTGGAAACCGAGCCCAATAAAGTTTGGGGAAAAGCTAGAAAGATAATGATATGACTGTATATTGTATTGTACTTTTGCTTGTTCGGACGATAAACGTTATCTGTGGCCCGCGTCTCGAGTCGCTCACCCGATCACGTTCTATTTTTAAACTTTCCGATACATTCAGTAAGGCGGTCTCCCGCCATGTGATGTTACACTGTGGTTATTTACGTCAACAACTCAATACGCATCCGCGTACATACATACAAAAACACGGTTAAGACTTGTAACCAATGAAATACGAACCAATGTCACCGCGACACTGCAATCAGACGAAACCTTCAACCGTTCACCACTAGTTAACAAAAACACTGACCTACAAGTTGATTGAGCTGCTTGGTTATTGCCACTGTCAAAATTTTCTTGTGAATCTTACAGTTAACGGCTTTATTGTATGTGTAAAGAAGTTAATGTTCATTGCTTTGTATGGATCGTTAAACAGGAAAGCTGATGTATCGTTTATCAGCCAGAGACTTGCTTGCGTAATGAATTTATCTAGGTTGCGTGCAGTGTCAATGACGCACGTGTAGGTAATCAGGTGATATTATATTTTACCTGAATGAAACTGCAGTTAGAACAAACTTAATACAGTTTTCTTAGTATGAAAACGTCTGCCATGATAAATTCCAGTCTTCCCAATATGAATTTGAACATTCAACGATGTTTATTCAGGTGAGACCTAGATATTAGCAGATATGCAGGCCATCGATAAGATAAATGCTCTATTGGAGCATATTGTTACTACGCGCGCTCAACGGTACAAGCGCACGCGCAGCGCGCACGTCATTGAAACTCAGCACGGTTTTCATCCATTGTTTTCGTTTCACAAAAATTCATAAGCGTTAGCTAACCGCCGTTAAAAATAACGTGTCCTCATTATAAAACAGATGAATATGGTTTTATGGGGCTAACCGTCATATTTTTTGTCCAAATAGCGGTAATTCTTAATTTTAAACCGGTTTTTTAAGTCGCTTATTTGGCAGAAGTTACCGTAAAAGTTTTGTGTCAATTAAGGTTTTTAATGAGCGAAGAAAAGATGAAGTTTCGTCCGCAAAATATTTTCCTTCGTTTATTTGCGTCATCGGACAATGAAAACTTTTCACATAATTTCCTTCTTCGTGCAAATTTATGCTTCCTACTGCCACAGTAATCTGATTCATTACTCATTTGTTTTAAATAAATGCATAATTTACACAAATTAATTATTTTTATCTTGACTACATCGATCTAATAACTGGTCGCGAGTGCAGATTTATCTTGGCCGTTCTAAAAACATGTAAAGCACGGACGTTAATTAACTGCCTTCTGATTACTCACTGGAGCTTGAACTAATTATGATTCCAGGCATAATAACATCTTGCTTCTACGCTATATTAATAGAGATCAACGTTCTTCAGAAGATTTTTGCACGTAACCGCTATGATGTAGAAATACCTACCTACCTACACAAGCATCAGTCGTCAGATGTTGGATCAACATCATAGCTCAAAATCTACCTGCTGGGTTTTGGAATCCTTTGTTGTCGGGGGTTTTTTGTAGTCAAAGTTACGAAAAACGAAATACAAACAAGTATGGGTTAACCACAAAAATACTTGCCAAAGACAAAATCTAGCAAAAAACGAAATTATCAAAGCATTCAACAAGCATTTGGGAATAGAATTTCGGTTGCTACTGGCCGTAAATAAACAAAGCCGCAAGCAAACTTTTTTAAACGGGTAATCGGATTTCCTAGAATTATTTTTATTTCGAACAAAAGCGGTTTTCACTGCAACGCAAGTCGGTTTTGCGAATTTTCCACTCAGTTTAGTGCGGCAACGGGCAGGCTCGCATCACGACCGCGTCCAATGCCAGATATTTCTGACATGGCGGCGTTTTGTCGTTGACTCGTTGCAACTTTGCGGTCTGCCAGTCACGCGACGTTGAAACTAATCCTTCGAGCAAACCGTGTCGACAGTTTAACTCAAATTCTTTTCTACTCGCATTCTCGACATTTGAATTAAGAATTCGTGCGCGTGATCAGAAAACCGCAACTTAATAAGTCAGTCCTTGATTGACGATAATCAATATTGAGGACAACGATTTCCTTTTTAATTACTGTCAAATTGATCAACCCAAAAATCTAAATATCTTTCCTAAGATAATCAATTTAGTTTGTGACGAGTTTTGACTAACGGATCACGCTAATTTTTCGCATCTTAAATCGTTAAGACAAGGCAAGATCCATCTTTGGAGACATAATAAAACCAAAACAGGCTTCACCTTAACACTGTCCCGACATAAAGGGAGCTGGCAACACAAAAAACATGTGTTTCCAAACACACAGGCCGGGAAGCACATGCGACCTTACAAAGGAACACCTGTGCCAGGTAGATTTAAAAATAAAACTCACCTAACTGGAGCAGGTTCCATAAAGAGCAAGGTATACATTCTGTCCTTCGCAGTGAATAATGCATTGAATTCTATGGATCACTTGACTCTTCACGACCTAGACAGGCACAAAAGACTTAAAATTTTAACATTCATTTCTAAATTCTGCGGTTTTCATACTGGTAAAGAACTAGATAAATGTTTTCGCTCCAGTTTTGACGTTTGTGAAGTAAACAAAGGAATAAAATAAAATTTTATTGGGTACTCAGACTTCTTTCCGAGTTCAGTGGGGCTTCAAATACATCCCTGAACTTTTCATAACTGGCAATATTCAAGAAAAGATGGCGTGCTGGCACGTTTTTCAATTTAATTACGTGCGCGGTGGCAATTTTTTTGCGGATGCAGCTTTCGAACGAATTAGGTATGTCATGATTTGGACAGGTGGACTTACTTAAAGAATGAAAGGGAGGCATTTATGAGTCTGCAAATTAGTTCACATTATACGCGAACTTAAAGCCGGCCGCGACTAGCTAGATGCGGGAAGCTGAGAATCGGATGATGTCGCGTGACTTGGGGGAGGCCTATGCCCAGCCGTGAACTGCGATAGCCCGAGTTGATATGCATCCTTGTAAGGAAACTACAGGAAAGAACTCACGAAGTCACGATTTGACAAACCAACTATAGACGCAAAATAACACGTGTTTAATCCGTGTTCACACGTAGCCATATTAGGCTTAGATACACGTGTACCATTACAATCGAAGCTCATGCATTATCGCTGTAATGACAGACTGATTGGTATTCCAAGGGCTTCCTCGTCTCCTCTTAGCATAACAAACAAACATTGTCTTTACAATTTTAATGAGTATTTGCTTCATCACTGCTGTACATAACACCACATAAGCAGAATCTGACTCAGACAGACCTGATTCTTAACAATATCTGCAATCTTGAGGACAATGCCGTAGATCTACAATAGACAGCGTAATTATGAGTATTAGAGCAAGGTTGAAAACTGCAAATGGATCGTAGGTGGTCATCGCTCCCATGAGATAAGTGGTCCGGTCAGGATGTTTGTCTTACTCATTACTAGAGTTTGCTCTAGGCCGGTGACCCGAATTCATTCAACCAATTCTTTACAAATGACAGTCTCAATTTGTGAACTTTGTTCCCCTGACATTAAGGCTTTGGCGCCTACAAGTCGTCGGGCATGCCCTAAATAAAGAGACATTAACATAGACGGTTAACATGCGTCTTTAATGAAAGGAGGATTACCGATTCTGAGCCGAATTATTTGCATAAGTCTTTTATCCGTATTCGTCTTTGTTTGCACGGTGACGCATCAGAGTGTCAGTTACATTACAAGTAGGTTTGTGTGACAAAGAGAAGTAGTATTATGATATTTGCATAAACAGAACAATCTTAACGATGTCACTTTTGTATTAAATTGTTTTATAATTTTATTGTGGGGTAACAATGGCATTATGGCGGAAGTCTGAGTAAGGTTAAAGTATTCTAGAAATGGCCGATGAACACTTAAAACTAAGACTTTACGACTGTTAGTGGACGTATAAATTTCGCGTTTGATCGCTCACTGATAATTCCTGTACCTTTTTTCGTCTGACTTCGGTTGTCTATGGTCATATGGTATCCTTTGTTGGGGAAAATTATTACCCGCTTTTAATTGTAGAGTATCTCGTTTTTATAAAACTAAACAAATAAAATAAATGTTTAAAATTAAAACCTTCATTAACGTACCTTATTTATTGTTAATTTTACGCTACAATATTATCGATGACAGTTATTATTCCATTTAAGCAGTTATATCCATTTTAAATAACAATATAAGGACATACTGAATTGCTTATTAACATAATAACACTGTAAACAGCATTTACATTGTACAGTCTAGGTTCTGTAGTAAAACATTGCTTTTCTAGTTCACAAGCAAATTCAATGCGATAGGCAAATTAGTTCCTTGTTCGTAATTAGCAAATTGATATAATTTATTGCACATTAGTTATGCGGCTGTGTACTATGAAATAGTGTTGTTTTCAGAACATATTTTCCTGCGTATGTTCATTGCATAGTGCCTAGTTCCCTAGACGATTTGTCCTTCTTCTGTATCGTGTGTTTAATGCCTTACCTGGTGTTGGAGTTTTTATCCCGCAGGGGCCTCTGACTTGGCTATGCCGTCGAGAATTATCTTGTTTATTGCTGTGCCCTAACAGGGTCCATAGTTCTTAGCTGTAAGCTCATTGTAACATCTTTTTAAACTTATGGTACGCAAAATAATTTGAATATCTTTCAGGCATGTAAAATGACGCTTTGTCCTTAAAAAGAGAAAAGGACGTAGAGATAGAACCATAGACAAAAGAGGCTTTTGCGCAGTACCTAGTGGAGCAAAACAAGCTTTATAATAAAATGGTTGTCATTGTTGTTTGCCATTGAGATTGAATCGTTGTGTACAAGTCCTTACAATAGCTGAGATAAAATTGGGTCATTCGGTTGAGACGTCTGTAATTGATTTCTCCATCTTACTCAAAACATTTTGGTGTAATAAAGCAAGATGAAAGATGTTAAGGATACTTGGAAAAATTTTCCGTACAGGTAAATAAATTGACGCTATCTCCTTATATTGTAATTTTCCGATAATCTTGATTTAAGTAATTAGGTTGAACATAGAAGAATGATAACAATGAAATAGGTATTGTTCTTTTAATCGTGACTTCTTTTCAACCGACTTCCAAAAAGAGGAGGTTATCAATTCGTCTGTATGTTTTTTTTTTTTTTTTTTTTGTGTTTATTACCTCATAACTTTCGACTGCGTGAACCGATTTTGATGATTCTTTTTTTATTTGAAAGCCGGTGCTTCCCATGTGGTCCCATTTTAATTTGCTGAAGATCTGATGCTTGTCTTCGGAGATATACAATGGAACTCTTCAAAAATGTACGGCAAATCTGCAGTGATTGCTATTATCGCTTGCAGGTTTATTGTTCATACAACATCATGACGTAATATCACGCCTGTATGCTCTGAGGGGGTACGCAGATGTGTACAATACACCCAGATTTCGACAGTGTTTGTTACCTCAGTACTTTCGACTGGGTGAACCGATTTTGATGATTCTTTTTTAATTTGAAAGCTGGTACTTCCCGTGTGGTTATATTTTAATTTGCTGAAGATCTGATCCGGATCTTCGGGGATATACAATGGAACTCTTCAAATATACACGGCAAATCTGCAGTAACTGCTGCAATCGCTTGAATGTTTATTGTTTATACAACATCATGACGTAACATCACGCCTGTATGCTCTGAGGGGGTACGCAGATGTGTACAATATTCCCAGATTTCGACAGTTATTAAGTTCCATTTATTGGGGATAAGCTTTTTTTTATTTTATTGGCAAGGGCACTTCAAGGGTAGTTTGATGAGAATTTGGTTAGGTTCTGATTATGGGATCCATGACAAAGGAACGGAACTCTTCAATTCTTAGAAGCAAATTACCGATTCTCGGCCAAATCTTTTAAAGGCTATCCGGATATTTGAGTCACGTACCATAACGTCGTTATTAACCGACTTCAAAAAGGAGGAGGTTCTCAATTCAATGTTCCCCGATTACTCGAAGATGACTGGACCGAATTTGTTTTTTAATTGTTTGAAAGGGTATACTTCCCAGAAGGTCCCATAATCATCAAGTCAGGATCCTGATAATGGGATCCTGGAGAAATAGAGAGAACTCTTCAAATATTATAGGCACACCAGAAGCGATTTGGGTAGTTTTTGAAAGAGTAGTTTCTCGGAGTGATCCCATTTAAATTTGGTAAAGATCTGATGAAGAACTTCGGAGAAAGGCAACGGAACTCCTCATTAAATGTAGCAAATGTGTGTCTCTTACTGGGATTGCTGAAATCTCATGTCTGTCTATTGTTTACACCAGTTCATAACAAAAAATCACGCTGGTACGCTGTGAAAGGGTATGCACATACTGTGAACCACTAAAAAGTGAAAAATAAAAACTTTTTTGCAAAAAATAAAACCGACTTCACACAAAAAAGTGAAAAATAACTTTAGCTTCTGAAGTCGGTGACAAAAAAATTAAATCAATCAAACAAAGGTCACCGACTTCAGAAGCTAAAGTTATTTTTCACTTTTTTGTGTTAAGTCGGTTTTATTTTTTGCAAAAAAGTTTTTACTCGTAAAATTACTTACTTGATGGAGTGTTTTGTAGTTGCCAAGTCATCTGATAATCATTCAAAATCTTCGTTAAAAATAATAACAAGGAATAAACGTTACGTAGTACTTATAGGTAATGTAACGCTTTAACAATACTTAAGAAAATATATTCAGAAAACGTAATCAGTTGCACAGTATTTGCAAATACAGTTCATTTATAATACAGTATGGAAAAATATGTAATGGGATCGACAACGTACCTGCAACGAAGCAAAATCTTCATGTTTTCAGCCTTTTAATTTGTGTTACGAGTATTGTGTGTACATTGATATTATTAAAATTTGTCTGAACAAGATATTTTGCATTCAAAATCTGTCTGAGATAGCCTTTGACCGTATTTTTAAACTAATTAATCTAAATTGCCAATATAACATTGAGAGGCCATGAAATCTTTATCGTACTGTACGGTATGTAATTTGCAATCAAAAGTTAATAATTGGCATTATTTAAAAAATATTAAACATTAGATTGGATAGAGAGGCTTGGAAGAAGATAGTGAAGTCCTTTGCCCAGCTGTGGAGCACTCAATAGACCAAACTTTTTTTTTAATGTAACGTTCGGTTACAGTTGTTCTAACTGCCGACCAAAAGATTGTCCTAATTGGCGCCCACAAGGCCTGGACAAAGTAAACAAAGAGCGATAAAATGATGAAAACATCAAGAACTTGTTTGCAAATGTTTGTGTAATGAGCATTGACATTTGTTTCCGAGTCATGGATGTTTATTATTAGTATACATGTATAATAAGTATGTTTTTACAAACAAAAAGTATCTATGTATGTAGCATATCAACTATCTGGTGTCCACGACACGAGCTTCGTTACTCAGTGTGGCACTAGATGGCGTAGTGTGTAATGTCCAGCGATATTTAGCTCAAAAGAAAAGGTGAATGTCAATCCGGTTGTAATTCGTAGAAATACGAAACCTTTTGACTGCGATGGCCACTTGCTTCGACCCTCAGGTTCAATTGAAGCGAAGAACAAACGTATATAACAT
The DNA here is from genome assembly GCA_950022955.1 of Xestia ashworthii. Classification (NCBI taxonomy): domain Eukaryota; kingdom Metazoa; phylum Arthropoda; class Insecta; order Lepidoptera; family Noctuidae; genus Xestia; species Xestia ashworthii. Next base: position 8,166,982 of record OX465573.1, read on the forward strand.
ATCATCACGCCTTATAGTCCCAGATAGGTTAGGCAGAGGTATACCTAACAAGTACACCTACATTTTGCCAGTTATGTTAAAGTCCCATGAAAAAAGGGCTAAACCATCCGGGCACAAATCCAGACCAGGGTCAGTCTCCATGGCTGCTGACCTGGGAAACAAACCCAGGAGCTCATCACAACACAAAAGGGTAAGTTCTTGTGAATAAGAAACAGAACAAAGGCCTTTGAATCTTCTGTTAAACCTTAATATCCTAATATTTACAATCGGAATAAGCAAAAACGGTTGGATACCCATCTTCTTTGCCTATAATCATAAATCATTGTATTATGCCATTGCTTTATGGAAACCACACAAACACTTTACCCAAGTGTTCATATTAGTATCTAATGAGATTTGGAATACACAATAGATGCGGGTTTCTATTCAAATCTAACTAACCTAAAGGGGGCTATACTATAGTTGGTGCTAGTTAGATCGCAAAAGCGATCATTGCCCTTTCCCTAATATCTCTTCGTACAAACCAAAACAAATGAACCATGTATCGTTTTTTAACCGACTTCCAAAAAGGAGGAGGTTCTCTATTCGACTGTATGTCCTTTTTTCATTTTATGTATGTTCACCGATTACTCGAAGACGCCTGAACCGATTTGAAAAATTCTTTTTTTGTTTGAAAGGGTATACTTCCAAGTTGGTCCCATAGAAATATTGTCATGATCTGATCACGAACTTCGGAGATATGGAACGGAACTCTTCAATAATAGACAGCAAATCTGTCGTGATTGCTGCAATCGCTTGGATGTTTATTGTTTACACAACATCATAACATAACATCACGCCTGTATGCTCTGAGGGGGTACGCAGATGTGTACAGTATACCCATATTTCGACAGTTAGGTATGTTAAGTTCCATTTTATTGGGGATAAGCCTATTACCATGAAAAATATTGTTAATAATAACAATGTAAAATAAATGCATAGCAAATATTTGTATAGGATATTACAAACTAAATGTGAACCACTAAAAAGTGAAAAACTTTTTTGCAAAAAATAAAACCGACTTCAAAAAAAAAACAAAAAGTGAAAAATAACTAGCTTCTGAAGTCGGTGACAAAAAAATTAAATCAATCAAACAAAAGTCACCGACTTCAGAAGCTAAAGTTATTTTTCACTTTTTGGTTTTTTTTTTTGAAGTCGGTTTTTCATTAGAAAAAATGTTGAAGATCACGATAGATGACGATTCAAGACTTGAACAGGCTTATTTTTGGATTTCAAAGTTAAGAACTTTATAGATGAAGGTGGGTTACCGTTATTGCGTTTTCATCTGGCAGCAACTGTAGAGTCGTCTATTACTAAGATACCCATCTAAGTAATAGACGACTGCTGCTTCTTTAGTAAATTGTTATTCACTGAATTGGGTCAGAGTTGACCGACACAAAGCGACTATTAATAGCCCACTTATCAATCGAATAGATGCTAATAGATGGGAAATGGATTTTAATAAGGTTAAACTCCAACCACACGATCAAGAAGATAAGCTTATCAAGGAATGATTAAATAGTACAGAATCGCGACAAAGGACGAATTTGGGCAATGTAACTGAACTCTGAACCCAATCAGCACGTGTAAACTCCGTTCCAGAGCTGAATGTGGCACTACTCCTATGGAATAATGAACTGGCAGTTCTTGAACTCTGTTTAGATTCATTGGTGAAATTCGCTCTTATCTACTTTACTCGAATAAGATCGAAAAAACCCGAACGTAATCGAAAAAATACGTCTGTAAGTATATGAACCACGAAACTAGATGAAAATTATCTAGTACTGCTTTAGTCACGGAACAGAGAAAAAAGTTCTGTTTCTGTTCTGTTCTCTCTGTTCCGTGGCTTTAGTGAACGCAAAAAAGACGAAGTAAAACTTCAAGTGCTTTCAGAAGCAGTTTAACTGAGTTTCACGTATAAGTCGCAACTAGTTCCTCGAGGAAGTTTCAAAGACTTAAAGTGCGACTGTCGCCACCATTGCCCGGGGGCACGTCACTAGTCTGAGCAACATTTTTATTTCTCACTCATTAACTTTTGTTATATTAACAAAACATCGTGCCAGTAATCCCTGAAGGGTTAGACATAGGTGTAACTTATAGTTGTGTTAGTTATAATGAAAGAAAAAAAAAAAAATAGATATAGCGCTATAAAGCATTTATTAGCCAGACAGGACAAAACACACAAAAATAGAAGAATGTTTAAATTGTAATAACTAATGAAAAGTAAACATAGTGAGAAAAATAATAAAATATAAAAAAGAATCAAAATTGTCCTGTAACGAGGCCAAAAGGCTCCATGCTCCATCTATGGTGAATATTTATGGTGAAGTTTCAGCTAATAGGGGCGAGCATATTCTCATCAACCGCGCTCAAACCAAGACTCCGTTGTTGCTACTTAGAAATTCGCGTTCAATAACAAATGTCCCTACCTGGGAATCCAAGACATTATGGGCTCAGCACTCGCTCCTGCGACTACTCGACCAACCAGAGTCTAAACATGCATCGAAAATAGGGTAGACGAAAAAAAAATCTGATTAGTCCGTCAGGTAGATGATTAAAAAATATTTGACCCGTATTTTTTCTTTTGTCACGTAAATCAAAATTGACGAAGATACGACGCTTTTAAAATTCCCAATACGTCACGCCTAGGTATAATTTTGACCTAGTTCTGACGTCACGAGCCCCCACTCCCGAGTTTTGATGCGTTTTATCTTTGTCAATATTCATTGATTTACAAAAACAAAAGAAACGTGTCCATTATTTATCAGTAATCTAACTGACGGTCTAAATAGATTTGTAATTTTTTGATACTGTCGTCATGCCTATTCTTGTTGATCATTAGCAAAAAGTCGTTTGTGTTTACTACATAATTTCACGCGACCTCTTTTCGTTTTAATTAAGCTGGGAAGCGGATAGTTATAGTTTACGTGTACCTACGTATCTTAGTGCCGGAGATAACTTGCTTTAATTGAATAGTTCCACTGACTCATTAGTTTAATGAGCTTTCCTGTGGACGTAGATAACCATTTGGAATGGAAACTGTAGGTAGGTTCTTTACAAAGATATAAGATGCAGTGGACTACGGTTATCTGAAGAAATTTCATAGGAAAATGTGATCAGACATGACTTTTTTTTCTATCATATTGCTGCAATATTGTTGCTCCTTCTTCGCCGTGGTAGCTGATTTTCTTTTCTATAATCAAGTCAGCTTTTATCAAAACTCTGCACCCTCGACGGCGGCGTAGGTGGTGGCTTCGGACAGGTCCTTCAAAGTGCTGGTGGTATCACACATAGAGTAGGACAGGAGGGAGGTGAGTCATAGTTTGTGTTCAGGCATCGCAGTCACGCCCTACTTCAACGGAATACTCCAATCGGACCAAGCTGTATCTGCAGCTGCCTGGTTTAGGGTCTTCCATGGCGTATTATTGATTGTTGCGTGTGTTTGCAAGTTTGATACGTTACTTGTACCGACTGCACCCATTGGAAAATTGATTACTATAATTCTGTTCGCGTTACCCCGTCTATCGTAAGAGTAATTAAAGTTTATGTTACTAAAGGAATATGACTTTGTTGTCTCTTGAAACTAATGAAGTAACAAACCGTGACTTAAGGAAAAATAACACGAAGCAAAAAGACTTTAATTTCGCACTGTAATATAGTGGAACCTAATGAATAGTCGTTTAGCACGGAGGAGTCGCGATGACACTGTCAATTTGCCTCTACACCTGACTCTCAGTGTCAAGTGTACGCAACTAAAGACTAACGAGCTAATCAGAGCTTACAGTTAGCTGTCGAATCGTGAGAAATAAAAGAAGTCTATCTAAGAACAAAATAGAGTTGAACCGCCGCGTCTCCCCTGTGGAAGTCGAAAAGGGTTCTACAGGACCATACTAACAGGATTTAAATATCTTATGTCCTAACTCTGATTGTGGTCAATTGATGGATGTTGGACAATTGGAAATCATTTCGGTCGTTTGTACTTACGCATTCATAATTTTGAATGGATGGTCGAATTGGAGACGCAGTTTTCGATAACGTAGATAAATGGCTATTGAACGATAAAGTATGAGCTACATAGATTAGTTTATGAGTCATAGTATTTCGAATGTAAAAGCATGCCAAAAAAACAAAACGACGAATATTGTGAAATCTCGCCACTCACAGAACTCCTCAACTAAACGACAATGTGAAAAAAATGTGGCGTCGTAAAGAGGTCACACACAGTAGAGACCTCCCTTTAACTAGTCCATAGGGAACTTTCAAGATTCAGGCACTGCTCTCAACGTTAGAGGAAATTACGTTACGCCATATACAGAGTGGGATTTATAGATTTTTTGAAGTATAAAGATGAAATCCTACTTCATACTAGTATTTAAAATGCGAAAATGTGTGAGAATGGATAGATGTTTGTTACTCTATCACGTAAAAACTACTAAACGGATTTGGTTGAAATTTTGATAACCTGGATTAGGACATAGGATACTTTTAATCCCGGTAGTAAGATCCCATGGGACACTTACCAAACTTCACACCAAAGCGCTGGCAGAATCAGTAGATTCTGCCAGCGGCTTACTTACTTCATCTTCATAATACAGGAGAATGAATAGATTTTTAAATATAGCTTTGTTATGATGAAATTCTCCATAAAAAACAAGAAAAACAAAAAGTGAACAGGATGAATACAAAATTCAGGCTCAGATTAAATATTCAGTCAACTTGTTGACTTCAGTATCTCAATTAAGGCGGTTATTTCGAGAGTTCATTTTTCGACGAGAATATCAGTGCACAAGCGGACGAAACGGTTGTCCCTAATAAGGTACTTGTCAAAATGCGTAACCATTACGTTGGGTAGACACGAGTGAGCCGTAACTAGGTCAGATGGGAGCAGGAGCGATCGATTCCACCAGCTACGCAGCCAGATATCGAGTCGAGTGGTCCCTGCACTCACATTTTTTCACTCTGTGCCACTGGGATATATATTTCGTAACGTATGCAACTGGGTTCTGATTCTTGAATGTAACTGTGTCACGTATACTTCTGTTTTGAATACTGAATTTTTAGTTTTCTGCGCCACCTAACCAGAAAATGGGACATTTTCTTCGTACTAAATAAAATGGATGGATTTTATTAAGGAAATGGGACGCGCCAAATAGGTTTTGATAGCTAACGTCATCGATTCAATAATAGTTTTGAGTGGGACGTTTTCTTGTACATAATATTGGTGAAAATATTGTGTTTACTTCCCGTCATTCAATGTCCAACTTGTACGTTAAAACAAAAGGCTTTGTCCTTTCAGATAATGTTGTTTATTTACATATCTGGATTATTTGCCCAAACCTTTTAGGTAGGATAAGAGAATGAGGGAATTATTTGTCAAAAAGACTTCTTATACAAGATCTTTGTATAGTATCGGTTGATTTTAATTGCAAACCAAGAGTTTTATCTGGTCTTGCAATTTTCGCGTCTTTTTCCTGTTACCGTAGAGTGGTTCCTTTTGGAATCTAATCCATCTCACCATTCCAACGTCTGGGCCTGTCTTGATTATGTCAGATAATCACCAAAACGGGATCGATAACAATATTATAAATAATGATAAATGATAAATGATATTTATTCAGCAAGTAGGTTTTCTCAAACACTTTTACACGTCATTTTTTTTTTAAACTAGATGAGGCCGGTGTTTCGTACCTGACTACTCTGAGAAGAAACAGCCGAAACAAACTCAGAGGTCATAGTCTCTTTTGAAGTCCAGACAATCTTGCTTAATTCACATGAGGACTATGCAGATTAGTGTCTGAGATGGTCTTTTGAAGAAAGAACCACACAGATTTGAGTGGACCTGTCCAGTCAGTGCAAGCATTTGTCAGTTATCGTGTAGCTCGACTTATAACTCAAGGAGCTCAACGAAACGACGAACAATACCAAAGAAAGGACATTTGGGTAGGTCGCATAAAGCACTCAAGCTGCCAGACAGTCGTGGGAAAAAAAACAACAAAAAGTGACCCACAAGGTCCTCACATTCACAATAATTAAATATAATAAATAATAATTTACAATTCAAATTCGAATGTCAATAAAAATACGATATGTCAAAAACACACACATAAAATAAACGAAAATAAAGTAAAAAATAATAAAATACTGAACTAAGTATTCATGTCAAATCATTAAATGTCATGACAGTCACAAGTAAATATTCATGTCAAATACACACACATAAAAAAATAAAATAAAAAATAATAAAACGTAAAAAAATAATAAAATACTGAACTAAGTATTCATGTCAAATCATTCAATGTCACAGTGTATAAAATAAAGGAATCAACAATAAACAAGCGAAGTCCGAAATTTCAACATTCACAGAGCAAATTTCATTGGAGCAGTTTAATCCCAAGCCTTTTTATCTTCGAGATAGTGATTGACATGATAGAAAGCTTTCAGGCATAGCTTTCGTTTAATAAACGATTTGAATTTATTCAGGCTTAGTGCTTGAATATGGCTCGGAAGTTTATTGTAAAAACGTATACATTGGCATCTGAACGTACCCCCTATTTTTTTGAGTCTCGTTGCAGGAACAACAAATTTGTGTTTGTTCCTCGTATTTATGTTGTGGATATCACTGTATTTTTTAAACAAATTAATATTTTTGTGTGCGTACAAAAGGGATATTCGAGCCACACGTCACCAAAAACCTTATCTGCTTGATAACCCAGTTCCCAAAACATCGAGATTGGCTCGTTGTTGGTTCGTGAATGTTTACCGGGCAGCCAATCTCGGTAATTGGTCAGGTATCCACGGTGTTCAGTTAAGGGCCAATTCAGACTAGCTGTCTTCAGGCACAAGTGCTCCTAAGTGCTCTTCCCGACTCGCACAGTAACTGCTAACTTTTGGTCTGAAATGCGAACTGAAGCGGAGGTTCCCGATCATCAAAAAATCACTTAAACAAGCAACTTTTCTGAGAAATGGGCATTAAATAATCTGGTTTTCTGTCTTCATTTAGTCTTAGTCACTGAATGGTGAAGAGAGTTGAATCACTCTTGAATAACGCCTACGTGAGCGCACGCATCGTGCATCGAATACCGAGTCTGACTGAGTCAGGTATTTATTTATTACTGTCAACGATCAGAAAATAAATAGTTGTTGCAGTATTTTTATGGAAACATGGTTTCTCATATTGTATTAGTCAAAAAAACGGGTGTTAAATAAGTTGTAAAAGCTGGACTTGCTTGAATTCTATGAATCGTGGAAAGAGTTTCCTCAGAACTATTGTAAGAACTTTTATCCTCCACGTCCACGTTGCAGGAATTTAAATTTTAACTACATATCTGTATGAATAAGTTAAGAATATTTCAGTTGTAGTTATGCAACGGATATTGTTCTCGCTCCGATGCATTGCACCAACACCTAGGGCAGTTGGAGGAACGCCAAGCCTGGTTCACAATGCGAGACGACTAAATACGAAACAATTATTATTTAAAAATCCAACAATAGAAAGCAATCTTTTGTTACAATAATGAGATATGTGAGACTATACAGACAGATACACGCCGTCTGCGTGGCCGTGATCGTGAACTCGATAGAAACTTTAATGTCGAACAAGTAGGACGAAAATCTATTGACGACCTCCTTTTATACCATTAGGATGTACTAACTTGATTTAATACACCATTAAGAGTTAAGACAAAATATAATCATCATCATTTAGTACGGGATCGAGGGCATTGTTATAAATCTAGAACTTTCAGTCCGTTTCAAAGCTCAGCTCAAATAACTAGAGATCCGGCGTTACATCACAGTATTTGTTAACTAAAGTTTCTAATGGGAATAGCTGGAAGAGATTTAACCGTAATAAATGGGAATAGTTCAGATTTTACGGCAGCTGCACATTTCAGCTAATGTTAGATTTTAATAGCAGTTATAAGCGACTGAAAACACGGTAGAGTGGTTTTAATTTTCCGTCATTAAAATCTTACTTTTAAAATTCTGCCGACGTTGTGTGGAATGCTTTCGAGGAAAAATGTCACCTACTTTACTCATATCGCTAATGCCAGTTATTACTAACTTTCTATTTCACAATAAAACTGCTAGAACAATCAGATGTGCGCTCTTTGGAGCAAGTAGTAAATGTCTAAATGTACGTAAAATATAATCTTAGATCCGCTTAGAGAGGCAGAATTCGGCTTCTAGCGAATTTCTCGAATGAATTGGCAAAAATTACGTCAGTTATCGGCAATATTGATGATACTACTTATTTTCTCTTTACCGCTTAGTTTTCACAAATCTTTCACGAATCACAGTTGCCAAACCATTTCAGTCCGGTTACAACAACTCAGATTCAATGTTAGCAGTTTATTCTTAAACTGTTGCGGTAACAACGATTGCGTACGCGCAGCAAACAAAACGTTGGCGGATTTTTTTATCTCTTTTTAATTTTAGAACGGCCTCCCACGGGCTAAGGAAAGTGGGTTAATGCCAAGCCCACACGACCTGTGCCCCGGTTGACTGACATGTCTCTCCTTACACCGCAACCTTATTGCTTCTCTTTATCCAAAGTAAATTAAAAAAGTAAGAGTGACTCTGGCCGGAAGCCGAATCGAGGCCATTGGCAAAGATCGAATGTCGCTCTTCATTAGTTCGTCTGGTAACATTTTAACGTGTGTCGATCCGAGTGTTACTTCACATTGGTTACGTAGAAAACGAGAAATGCATTGTACGAGTATTACTTGTCTATTGTGACTTTTCTAAGAAATGCTGATAGTAAAACGTGACCGTTTATTGCTTTGATAACGTTAACTACAAAAATGACTGTGTATTTACACGATTCTTTAAAGTAACCGCTTTTCTGGTACATAAAATCAAATCAGCAACTTTTTATAGATTTTTTATGCATTTCAATCATACTGCTTTGACGGCCTCGTTGGTTTAGTGTTCGCAAGTGCGACTGCCATGCCGAGCATGAGGTCCTGCCCGCCTAGCATGACCGCCGGAGAAACGAGAGAGACTCGACAAATATTTTGTTCATCTGTCATTGAATCGACAAAATGACAGATGAACAAAAGATTTGTCGACTCTCTGTCGTGTCTACGGTGGTCATGCTACGCGGGCTGTGAGCGATTCCTTGATCGGGCAAAGTGTTATTGAGTTTTTCAATCAGGAATTTCTCAGTAGCAACTGGATTTTGACGGAGTTTAGATTTACGCCCTGTTGATGGCAATAGGTTCGCAGGTAGGCAGTTACACGTCTGCCTAACCCTCCGGGTATTATAGCCGTTATGTAATGTTATGCTTTGACACGTAAAACACTTCATGAACCCTCTCTTTCACCCATCAATGAAGTCTGTTACTTTTCACTATGTTCATTCTCCCATATCGTATCTATCCGTTACCAAAATCGACAGCACCTACCTCGTGTTCAAACTATAAACGCTTGACGTCTCGCCCTATTTGTCTTGCGGGCCATCGAGCGTACCAAACGGTACCATCTGCTTATATAACAAATACACGTGTCACTATATACTTTATTGTGCTCTACCATCTGATAGATGGGACTGCAGTACATAAAACTGTTGGGTTTGCATCCTGAATACATATTTTGCACCTTTGCTGTAGATGGTGACAGAATTTTGATCGCATGTGTTCTCTTGGTTCATGGTTTTTTTTAACACGCTTTTTATAGTTGTCTATAGGCACTTGCCTGACTGCCTGGCAGCCTAGTTCAACTCCCTCCTAACATTATCGTCTTCCATTCATCAGCGAACAAATCCCATCCAGGATTGGTCTCCACTAGCGCATTGAGCATTGTAAGGACAACCAAGACCTTTTATAGTAAACAGTTCAATTTGTCACCGAAAGACTCGAATAAAAACACCCAGAACGCATCGACCTACTGACAAAGGAGGTTAGTAGTTTCCACCATCTAAATAGGACAGCAATAACTACAAAACATCAGAGATAACATCTTAATGCAATTAATAACAGAGAAATCATCGTATTGAAAAGAACCGTTGGCTTCTGGGCGTGGGTATGGCCAAATAATTTGATTCATTGCATGACTTACTGCTTGAGGCTTTCCATACAGTTTAGACAAGCCTTGCGCTATTAGAAATCTTAATTTAATAGTCTGCTGTATAATTACGCCAACACTTCAACATGTTTTAATGAAATACTGTCATTTGATTTAACTGTTTGTGAATAATCACTATAAAACATCATCATGAGACTGTCTTGTTTGTTTAAGATGCGTATGCGTCATCATGTTCAGTCTTCAGCACTCGGATGCCAGACAAATCATCATCATATCAGCTCGCAATCACCCACTGCTTGGTATAGGCCTCCCCTTTTTTCCGTCACACTTCCCGGTTCTGTACGTCCCTTATCTAGGTCTTTCCCGCGACTTCGATGTCGTCGACCCAACGAGCTTTAGAACGGTCCTGGTTTCTTTGGCCTAGTTTTGGCCACCCCTCGGTCAAAGCCTTGCTCCATGACCAGGCATATAGGCCTCTTCATTTGTTAATCTCTGAGCTAAATCTTCAGCCACTTCCATCCATTCATTACCATTTTATCTTCAAAATAGTTGAAGATAGTCAATCAATTCCCGATTCACAAGTAAAGAACAAATACAATTAGTGTTAAAGCAGTAATTCTAATGGACTACCTGGTTTACAAAATGCGAGCATTATAAAAGCCGTTAATTGCTCTGAGCCCATTCCACCTTGCCACGTTTCATTGCTTTTCAATACATTTGAATCGACCACTTGAAACGTGTCCCGAGGCATTATATTCAGTGTGAATTTGTTTGTATTGAATTTACGTTTAGTGCCTATTTCAATATTGCTCGGTGCGGCTATTGGGTAATAAAGGGCCTTAGGCTGCGGTTCCATCAGAGATGTGCGAAGATGAGCGGTGCGAGGAGGTGTAGCATCGCTCGTGTTGCACATATCCTTCCCTTATTTGTATGTACAAAACCTCACTCCACTAGAACTGCACTGAGCGAGGCTAATGAAATTAATTGATTCAATTGGTTCTTAACAAACACATCTCGTACCTCGCACATCTCTGGTAGAATCACAGCCTTTCGGTGGCTGGTTCCCATTTCTAAAGGCTTTCTTTCGTTTCTGGGTCACGATAATTAAAATAAATGGCCAGGAACCGAAGTGTGAATGTTCGATTGAGTTTGAGTAGATACTGGGGTGAAATAAGAGGTTATCTTAAGATAGATGGTAATGTATCAACAGTAAATTATTTATCATTATTGTAATGGATTTATCGCTTCCTGTACGTCTTAATTCCACTCTGTTATCTGAGACTAATTCAGCCGTTCAAGGCATCTCTTTAGAATTTTTGACCATGAAAGCTGAAGATTAATCGATCACGCGTGATTTTATTTTTAGGCATTCTTTGTTATAGTTACCCGTACACAGTTCCTCATCTATATTTGACTGCTCGCATAGATTTGAGCTGTTCGGAGCGTCAATAATTGAAAACCACCATTTGAATTTTCAACCATGATTATTTATCATACCTATCCGTAGTATCCGTTCAGTCACGATTATTCAAGGTCCTAACTAAATGGGTAACCAGAAATGTAATTATAGTTAGGTACAAAGCAAAAAACTTGGAGGCAAAACGTAATTTCTTTGATTACAGCCAGTTACTTAAGCTAGCTTGAAGGCAACAATTGAGTTTGTAAAATTAAGCGAATTAAGGAGTTAGTAATCTTTGACTTGGCGATGAAGAATTTGTGCGAAGTTTGGTTCGTATTAATGGTTGAAAAGATACCTTGTTTTCGTCATAACTTTCAGGTTTTAAGCGAACTGGGGACGACTTCTGATTTGCTGTTCTGAAATACAAACATACATTCGTGCACGAAATTTTAAATAGTTTATAAATCGTCTTGACAATAATGAACTAGGAAGAACGATCTTACACTGACAAGGTGATGAGGACAGTTGTATTAAAATTAATAGTCATGTTTTAAACTTCAATTTTTTCGCCACACAAAGTTCCAAGGAGGTCCTGTCTAACAAAAAGGATAATCAAGAAGTCCGCAAAAACTCAAGCCAATAATAAAACGACCTCCACGCGCCAGTATCTTTAAATTCAATCACAAGCAAGTCATATCAATTTTAAGAGTCCAACGTTCAAGCAATAACTCAAATGGTCCTCAAACGATGCGTTATTCCGATCACAATAGTTTCATTCACTTCTCAATTGAGCACTTGTTGTCTGTCAGCTCAAATCAGGGAACATTCATGTTCGCACTGCCATCTTAATAAACTCCTGGTGTAAAATTTTCAACCTTAACTCTCCAGCTATAGAAGATACTGTTCTTCAATCAAGTGTCTTCGTGATGAAACTCCTGCCAGCATTGAGCACAAGTCACGACCTAGTAAAAGAGCCATATTTAATCAGAATCGATTACGAAAAGTTGATCGATTCTCTTGTCTCGTTGTCAAAGATCAGACAATGCGTAATGATTTCAAAAAGATAAACTCTTGAAGGGCTGTCAATATCAGCTGTTAACGAAATTGTTTTGTACTGTCCGGCGGGCTTGGGTTTTCTGACAGAATAGATTGGAAAAGTTTTCAAAGAATCAATAATCGGGTATTGTGAATTTTGAGGTCATAGTTTTCTCTCGTTTATAACAACTGGGTGTGTTTGTTAATCTTTCAACATACGTTATTTACAAGCGTTCTTGTTACTCGTGTCTAATACATTGGAAACTCTTACTAAAGACGGAGTATTTCTGTCCTTTGTCCCCTATACTCCATTGACAGTTATAATAAGCATTACAGTCTTAAAGAACTGCATAATTATTGCAATCATCATTATTGTTATCAATGAATGGATCAAAGAGTGATGCAATTGGTTCTCCAACCAAGATCCATTTGTTGCCCTGTACAAGATCCAATCTATGATTCATATGCAAATCCTTTTACCGTATGCTTTTAATTAATAACAGCCGTTCGAGTCGATCTTTGGGATAAGCTGTGCTTGCCTTGGTTGGTCGGTGGATGGGTGACCACCCATTACATATCGAGTTTCCTGCGTGCCTCGGAAAGCCGTTGGTCCAGGTTGGTAGATTTTTGGTAGTCGTTACAGGTAGTCAGTGTCCCAAACAGTCTGACAACCAGTCTTACCAAGGGGTGTCGTATTATCTAGTTACTGGGTTGTGGAGGTCAGAAAGGCAGTCGTTCCATGTATACTCTTCGGTAAGCTGGAACGATACCAAATGTAACCCAGGTGAAACCCACAGTACCCGCTTCATATTATTACTCTGAATACAAATTCTAACCAAACATTAGAGAAATCCAAGCTAACTCGTATTGGAACAAAACCGTCTTCCGGCGATTGTGCGCACAGTCGGTATGCACCGGACACGACAATAGCCGGAATTGTCTTAGCATTTAGATAATTGTTTACTATTGTTTAGATATCCTGCTGGTGACATGCGTTTAGTGAGCTTAAGGATGGGATGTTTTGGGTAGGAAGTCGTTGTTAAATTGTATTTATAGCTGTAGATTTATCTTCCTTATTCTTGTTTTGTTTAAGGGGATTACATGAGCTAAATTAGCAACTCTATTTGTGATGGTACAAACTTCGTTTGAAATACTGTTAGAATAAAGTTCGAATCAGCTTGCACTACAAAGTGGTTGTTACGTCAGTCACTGCGGGCCAAATAGTGGGAAATATGAGTGGTTTCGATCGATTTACAAAAAATCGATTGATTGAACTAAAATTATAAAACACTATGTGGCTAATATGTTGCTTATAGAATTATTTGCCAAAAAATCAGAAGGATCGCATGTATGTAGTATGGTTTTTACTCGATAATAGAATTTTTAGAGATAAATTCGTGATTTTTTTTTATCGAGTAAAATTAATTGTATTATGTTTTCAAAACACTGGCATATACGAGTATCCTGAAGAATATCATATATTTTTCTGGTTTTGTTGATTGCAGTGAATCATATACCTACTTTCAGGCATTATAAATCTCGCGTTTAGCTCATGTAGTCGCCTTAATCTATTCCTTTTATAACCGACTTCTAAAAAAAGGAGGAGTATGTATTACACCACCATCTTTTTTTTTGGTTTCATGTTTGTCCACCGATTTCTCTACGATTACTGGTCTGATTTTCGTGATTCTTTTTTCACTTGGTAGAGGATGAACTTGGGAAGATTATGAGTTATCTTTTATAATACGTAAGCCTATGTTCATGACATGATGGTATCAACGCCCAAACCATTAGACAGAGATGTACTATGCGAGCCAAATAAGAATAGTACTGTCAAGACGCCATTTTCGTCCGCAATACTCGCGAACTTCATTACTTACGCGTATAATTTGACAGATAGTGTGTTGTTGGCAGTACTAATTTGACAGCTATCGTCTGAAGTTGTCAGCAAGCGCGATCCTATTCTTAGTTGGCTCGCACGGTACACTAGTACACGCACATTTTGCCACTCCTGTGCTGCTAAGCAAAACTGAGACTGCTAAGATGACCAACGTATAGCTGTTACTCAGCTCAATATTTCACGTACACAACCGACCTTTACAACTCACCTTTTTTTGCTTACAAATCATCACTAGATATTATTAGTAATGGCATCATTTTAACTAAAATTACTCACAGAAAAGTTGACAGCTCTGTGCGTAATTGCGTTTTAGGTTCATTTTCCTCTTTACATTTCACAATATTTGACTCATGTTAAGATTTCCGTAAATAGTGATCGAGGCCAAAAACCAAGGGTATTTGAACCCATCAAACGTTAAACTTTTATTTCTGTTATATTAGACGGCAATTTGCCCCTCAACCAATAAAACCTCCTAATGAAATTAATGGACGATCGTCAAAAAAACAAGATGACGTTTGTTTGACAGCTGAGGTCATTGTTAGTTGGTCTACTACAGAGGAAACGGATGTCGTTCTTTCCTTGCCCGTCTTCGAGGACATTGATCGATCGATCGACATTTACATATTATGGAGTTATTACTCATAATAATATTATTATTTTAAAACTTTTATGGATGTATGTCCGTTCCCATGGCGTGTATGAGATCCTTCTTAGATAATGCTGCTGTATTTTTTTCACATGACATAATAATATCTGTGAAAGAACGATGAGATTGACATCGTCTCGAAATGTGTACAAAGATCCGTTACAAAAATAAATATTAAAAACGTAAGGTTCCGTTTTTACTATTTGCCTATGGAACCCTAAAAAGGAAGTATAAATACATGGATATCGGTGACGTAACTTAGTGTTAGGAGATTTTTTGTTCTAGGTCAAACACTGAAGGTGCTTAGGAATTGTACTTAGGTTTTAGTCTATGACCTTTTATTTTTTTACAGTTGTTAGACACAGTCTATTAGTATTTGTTAGTCCATTGGTTTCATTTGTGATTTCACTTTATTTTATGAAGTCTGCAAACTTTATATTTTATTCGCCTCGCAATAAAATTCATTATACGAGCACTTGCAGAATCTTTAGTGTTATACTTTTACATGTATTGTAGTAGCTTACATTACGCGATTCAATTTCACTTATTTCCGAGAGAGCGGAATACTTTCGAAGCAAAAATATATGATCTTTGTTTTGATAAAATTCCAAGTCATGTTTCTAGAAAGTGTATTACTATCCATCTTTGATGATGTAAAGGTGATTATTGATGAAGCGCGATATATATGCCCCAGTGGTGATGGAGCTAGAACCATCGTTGTCTATGGTTCGTTCCGCACCAGAGCCTAATCAGGCTATGGACACAGTACACTGCTATTTTAGGCTAGTCTACTATCGTCAAATTTGCGTAAACACCCCACAAAGGGTGGAACGTTCAACCAATTACACGCATGGCCTGGCTCACCGTAACAGCTCGAAAACTTTCATCAATTATTAAATTCACTCACCAAAACAAACTTAGGTCCATGTTCACAGGGTACGCCACGATAGTGGCGGTAAGTCCCCTCTTTGAGGAGTGGCTTGAGAGGCGCCACGGCGCCCTCACCTTCCGCCTGACGCAGGTCCTCACCGGACACGGATGTTTCGGGAGGTACCTGCACCGAATCGGGCGGAAGGAAACGCCCGGGTGTTTCCACTGTGAGGATCGACCGGAGGACACGGTGGAGCACACGGTGGAAGTCTGCCCTGCGTGGGCGGAGCACCGCCCGCCGTGTCCTCGTAGCGGCGATCGGCGGCGGCGACCTCTCGCGTCCGGCCCTGGTTCAATCCATGGTCCGGAGCGAGACGGAATGGGAAGCCGTCACCTCCTTTTGCGAAGCAGTCATGCTGGCGAAGGAGGTGGCGGAACAAGAGAGGGAGAGAGCCTCTCTTCCCGGCCGCCGCGGGAGACGCACCGGGCGTCGGGGGCCACGTGGTGGCTACCGGCCACCGTAGATGCGGGCCTGTGGACGGTTAGCTATGGGCTAGCTAGCCGTGCGTCCGTCTAGTGACGACAGGCCGTGTCGACGGCGCGTTCGTGTTCCACGCGCGCCTCAAAGAGATGTCAGCAGAAGAGAGGGGCCCGCAAGGGCCGAAGCCTGCCGGGGTTGCGGGACTGTTCGAAAGAGATACCGCGGCCCCGGAACATAAAGGGCGAGGAAGGAACATGGATGTGTTTTAGTCAGTAAGAGTCTGACACTCCCTCCCGCTCCGCCCAGAGTGGGAGAAGTCATTTGATGATTTCCCATCCTAAAAAAAAAAAAACAAAAAAAAAGTTCCATGTTCACCGAAAAGATAACGGTCTGATTATCTAAAACCAGCTGTTTAAGGGACATGCCCCCCTACAAAAATGTGTTTTAAACAGCTGTTTTCAGATAATCAGACCGTCATCGTTTTGGTGAACATGGACCTTAGTATACCGTTGCCTCGTTGGTCTAGTGGTCGAAAGCGCGACTGCTGAGAGTGAGGTCCAGGATTCGATTCCCGGGTAGGGCAGTGTTATTGGGCTTTCCATCACGAATTACTCAGTAGCAACCACGTAGTCTGGATTTGCGTCCGATTGATGTCAATAGGCTCGCTCCCTATTAGATGGGACTTAAAGATAACTGTCGAAATGTGGGTGTACTATTAGATTAGATACACCTCTGCCTAACACTTCCGGGATTACAGGTGTGATGTTATGTTACTTAGTACCGTTTAAAAAGTAAAAAAATATATATATATCGCTGGACGTTACACACAGCGCCATCTAGTGCCACACTAAGCAAGGCTTGTGTCGTGGTCACCAGACAGTTGTTATACTACATATTTATACTTTTTGTTTGTAAATACATACTTATTATACAATAAACATATATGACTCGGAAACAAATGTCCATGCTCATCACACAAACATAATGCTCTTACCGGGATTCGAACCCGGGACCCTAAGAACATAATGTAAAGGTAAGGTAAAGTGTATTATATTGCTCTCTAGCCGGAACACCTGACCAGGGGTCGTTAATCTAAGGCTCGAAGGATTTCGTCACGCAAGTCGATGACTGCCTAACTTCTAATTTCGACCTGAAAATAATGCTATTGAACGCTTTTGACACCGGCGAGGTCGTTGTCCCCGCCATAGTTCACACCATGTTGTTTGTTGATAACGGAGATTGCACTGTTTGGGGACATGTCAGACGTAATTAGATTGATTTGGGGCTGCGATAACGTCATCTTATCAAGGTTGTTCAAAGGCGGCGGTAATGAGCTTTAATTCAAACACGTAATTAAGAAGAAAATACTTGTAAGTTTGTGTTTAAAACTCAAAAATGTATTAACTATATTTTGAGCACTAATTTTGATAAGAAAATACTTAAGTAGTGATTAAAACTGAAAAGTGTATGTACATACTGTTGATCAATCTATTCAATTTCAAATAGCACTTATAGTTAGCTAGACAACTGTACTTTTTAGGGTTCCGTAGCTAAATGGCAAAAGCGGAACCCTTATAGATTCGTCATGTCTGTCTGTCTGTCTGTCCGTCCGTCTGTATATCACAGCCACTTTTTCCCGAAACTTTAAGAACTACGCTGTTGAAACTTGGTAAGTAGATGTATTGAACCGCATTAAGATTTTCACACAAAAATAGAAAAAAACAATAAATTTTTGGGGTCCCCATACTTAGAACTGAAACTCAAAAATTGTTTTTCATCAAACCCATACGTGTGGGGTATCTATGGATAGGTCTTTAAAAATGATATTGAGGTTTCTAACATCATTTTTTTCTAAACTGAATAGTTTGCGCGAGAGACACTTCCAAAGTGGAAAAATGTGCCCCCCCCCCCCTGTAACTTCTAAAATACGAGAATGATAAAACTAAAAAAAATATACGTTGTACAACTACTATGTAAACTTCCACCGAAAATTGGTTCGAACGAGATCTAGTAAGTAGTTTTTTTTTAATACGTCATAATCGTAAACAGCAATTTACCTTTCATTAAATCTGCTACGGAAACCTTCATGGGCGAGTCCGACTCGCACTTGGCCGCTTTTTCTACCTAATAATTTTGGCCGTTTCTTTTAAATGACAGTGCAGTTTTTAGTAGCCAGTAGTATCAGAATCTAGACCGAAGCATGTAGTTTAGCCGACATTGCCGTACATAGGGAAAGTGTAGTTACCAGTCAGCTAGTGTGCCAATTATCATGTTCGTCCGAAATTGTTGCCAATATGAATATACATAAGTACTGTACATAGTTAGGTACTTGGCGATTTCCGACAGTTCGCAATCACGATTCATACGGCTGCCTACTTGAATTATGTTTGACAAGCTATCGAGTTTGGTGGTTCATGAAAGTAAAGAGTACCTATTAGAAATTGAAGAGAAAACTCCCATGCGAATTATTATGAGTAAGACCTAAAGTGTGAAAATGTTAGGAAATCAGAATCCGTAAGAGAGACAGACGTCATCATCATCATCAGCTTATTAATGTTCCCACTGCTGGGACACCAGGCCTCTTCTCTATGAGACTGAATTGGCTTATAATGCACCACGCGGGCCCAGTGCAGATTGGTAGATGTCACAGTAATGTTTTCGAACTTTATGATTCTAGGACAGGTTTTCACGATGTTTTCCTTCACCGTTTTGAGAGCAGTGCTGAGACAGACGTGCGGCACATAAACTTGCGAAAGTACGAGTTAATAAATAATATAAGTATGTAAAGTGAACATGTTTCAGAACATAAACGCCCGAGGACAAATAATATGAAACCCTCGCCTGCTAATGACTTCCAAGATACACAAAACAGCAGCCATTATCGACTGAGATGACAGATATGCACTTGACCCCCTTTCGTAAGGCCAAACTCGTTAAAACCGTGTTTAATAGAAAATCACTAAATTGTCTAGAACTAAACACTAGACAGAGAGACAGTTAACATGTCTAGCTTGCGTTACTTGTAAAACATGAGTGACTGGCTTTGCTAGACTTGTGAACTACGCTTGCTACTTCACAAGGCATTTTGCGTTGAGAAAATAAAGTGACTTGAGGTAATTGTTGTTTGAGTTACTTATAAATAAATTACATTACACACAGCTCCATCTAGTGTCACACTAAACAACGAGTCTTGTGGACACCAGTTATTTGATATATAATACCATATTGATACTTTTTTTTGTTTATAAATACATACGTTACTTAAATATAAACATACTTATTATACATATAAACATCTACGACTCTGAAACAAATGTCCATGCTCATCATACAAACATTTGCTCCTACAGGGATTTGAACCCCGGAAGACTACGGACGTATGTTATGAGATGTTATTTCTGTTATTTCCACTAAACTTGTTTTCTATTGCAATATTGCCTTATTAAATTTATAGTGGATTTCCTATGACGTTATAAAAATTTACCCATAACATTTTAGGCCTTCAATTTTTAAATAAACGCTTATGTAAATTAGTGTTTTCTATACATATGAAATGCTTACATTTGCGACCGCATAACTGCTTTATCTAAACAAAACATAACGAGTATATCGCTTGACCTGACAAAAGACTGTTGTCATTACCGGTGTGGTAACGCAATATGTGTTGCCTTCATTAAAATCCACATTAGATAAGATTGAAAAAGAAGTGCCAACATTTTTAACATGTCGCTTGTAATCCTGGAAGGGTAAGGCAGAGGGTGTGGCTATAGTACACCAATATTTCGCCATTTATGTACCTAAGGTACCTATTCCTGATGAAAACAGGAGCTCGAGGCTAAATGAGGAGCGTGTGGCTAAGTGAGAAGCTCGAGCTAAATAATAACAGCCGCTCGGGTAAGCTGTGCTTGCCTAGGTTGGTCTGTGGATGGGTGACCACCCATTACATACCGAGTTGCCTCCGTGCCTCATACAGCACGTTAAGATATTTACCAGCATTATATTTATTGATACAGCCGTTTTTTATCTTAATAGCATATTAATAGAGGGAGCCCTCTCATTGAAACGACCTCACATACTGCAGATTTTTACCTTATCGCCGTAATTAATTTAACAGCGGAATGAGTTCCTCAATATAAATTCTGATGGTATGTCGGTAACGAGGGTCAGATTCTGATGGCCTTTGGAGACAAACAAATAATGTTAAATTGTCCTTTGTTCATCCTACACTGTTGTTCAGATGGGTCAAGGTTTTGTCTGGATAGCATTCTAGTACTACAGTTACGAGGAACTTAAATATAAGTGCGGCGTAACGTGGGTGTACTAATAAGTACGAGTAGATTATAATATTATTTTGTACAGCATACAAGTAACATAAAAAAAGTCTTAGGGAACTGCAGATAGAAGTGAAAAATCTGTATCTGCTACGGGTTGTGCCCCGCGCACGCCTAGTGGTGCTACGCCGTAGCGGATCGGCTACGAGTGCTACGAAGCGTTAGGTGACAGTCACACGAGTTCCATGATTTTTGTTTACTCAAAAAGGGCTCAACGCGCCTAAAGAAGTTTTCACTTCAAAAATCATTTCACATAAGGTGACACAATGGGCTATTTAACCATTCCGGGATTACAAGCGTGATATTTGGTAACGTTGTTCTAGTAATAACATAAATATATTTGCGTATTTATCTTCTTATTGATTTTGTTTACTACTAATGCATTTTGTTATCATGTTTTGTGATAATACAATACAATCATTGTTTATATTTATTTGTTTCAGGTAAATTACTTTTCACACATCGATGACACATCTACATTATGGCGTAAGTAAAATATGGACGTTACATAACCTTTCAAATGAATATCGGAGTATCCTTTTGCCGCATAGACCATAAAATACGTTTATATAGAAAATAAATAGGCCATATGTATTATAAAGAGGGCATCCCGCATTCAGTCTAGACAGGCTCGTCGTCTCGGTCTGGAATCTAGATTGAAGTTGTCTTACAATGCCCGCTCCACAATGAAGGACTTTGTTACTAACTTCACTTTGTTATTAGCAGTATTGACTGGGAGTTGGTCTTGGCTGTCATTAGTTATATCATCAACTCTTGGAGTGTAATGCCTGGGTTCTAAGAGCTGATTCATGATTCAGATATTTTGATTATTAAATATCAATCGTGTGGAATGCTTAATTGGTTCCTTTCAAAGAATTTGCTGGAAAAGAATACCTGTAAAAATGATTCTTTTTACTTTGGAAATCAATCGACAAATCCTCATAAAAGGCAGATTCTTGGTTTTAACTAATAGTGGTAATTTAGTAAAGTATTATACAGAAGGTTTCTTCACACCTTTTCGAGAACTCCATCGTCTTCTGCATAATTTATTGCATAAGAATCTGTTACATAACCTTCTGGGAGAGTATATCACCTCACTAGGTGATAAAGTTCCTAAGTAAGCCGTAGTGCATATCATTAACGTGATTGTTATTATTTGTCTCTATAGAACACTGACTGTGCCGTTTTTCAAAGGGAATCCGATAGGAATCGGGTTGTATGGAACCTTCGCCACTGCTATCACCTAGCACAGGAGTCAGGGACTTTACACAATTTTGTACTTTCTCTCTTGTGTAATAAAGATCATTGGTTACTTTTTTTAGAGTTTAGTATTGAGATGCTTTAACGTATATCAGGATATCCATCCGTGCTTTAATTTTTGATATATAAAACCACGTAAATTGAACTGTCCCGTCTGATTTAATTGTAGAAGGCGGCAGAAAACCTTTTTAAATACACATTGTTTGTATGTCCAACCACATGCTTGTAGAATATAATTAAAATATGTAATTCCATTCAAAATATTATCCTACCATATTTGTTGTTAGCATTAGTCTTTTGTGTTGTCCGTACAAATCGTTTTACTTCAAATTTGTGAATAAACATTAACTTGGTGTTTGATATTTGTCTTAGTAAGCAAATATGATTACGTCAATTAGTTTTAGTCTGTATTTTAGATCTATTAGATATATATCTGAAAGCTTTATTTGGGCTTTGTAAATCATATTCCCGTCCCACATCCATATCTTGCCCAAGTACATAATAAGTTTATATACAGAATCGTGCCAAGTAATTTTATCAATATTTATGGCCGAAATAATTAATGTTTCTATCTAATTTATTCCAGTCTAGAACATTGCTTGCTCTATATTTTAGCATTATCTTAGTATCGATTTGACTAAACTATTGTGAAATGTACTGCTTTAGCTAAGTAGTGTAACGTGCTTATTTATAGATGGACGTAACCGACATTGCGCAAGCACACCGCGACATTTTCGAGTACAGAAATAGTGCCAGTACGGCCTATTTATTTGGTATACCTATAGGGTTGCCAGATTAAATGAAACTAGCCGTTGCCCGCAACCTTCCTCCTCGCTATATTTCTCATTACAAGAATATAACATCCATATTTGAATCGGATGTTGTTAATAATCTGATATGTGTTTTCTTTTTTTTTTGCACCTGACCCTAATCCTTTTTCTAAACTAAAAGTAGCCTAAGTTACTGCTTGTAGCATCAGCTATCTGCCAGTCAAAATCAGTCCAACCGTTTCGGAGATTAGTCGGAACAAACGGATAGACAGACAGACAAAATTAAATTTAATGTTTTTTTTATAAGTGCCGTATATACTTTCAAAAGCTTTCTTTAAAAAGCTGTTATTTCGATGTTACAAAAAGACACTTGAATTTTATTTATTTGTATATGTCACCGTAAAATTGTCAAATACGTTATTGTAATATCTCTAGCGATATTGTAAAATCTCGAAATATTGTCAAATGAACATACTGCTTACAACAAAACGCATTATTTTACGTGAAATGCATGCGATGGTAGTCAACTCACGCGGTGTGGAGGGAAGGAGAAGTCCCCCTTGCCCAGTGGTACAACTCTCATGAAAAGATATTTTACCATTCCTGAGAAATACCGATTATTATAACCTAACCTTAAAACACTTTATATTCCCCTAAAAAGCGTAGTCGACGGAGCCCCGCTTCGCGGGGCCCCTATTTCCGGGTGCAGGGTTTAAAGGAACCTAACTAACCTAACCCAAGTCCCGATTATGGGGGCAGAGATACTTCCGTATGTTCAGTTGACAATAATTCGAGACTTTACAATATCGCTAGATAGATACACGTTATATTGTAATATAACGTATTTGACAATTTTACGGTGACATATACATAGATGTACAAAGGTGAAATCATATATCAGTAGCCCTGTCGCTCACTAATTTACCGACCTGTATAGCTTTAAAATATGCTTCAGCTTTAAAATATCCCCTCTAAGTCGTTATGAACGGTGTTGGACAGAAATAGTCAAATTGGTGAGTTAAGTATATTATTATGTCAGTTTAAGGCGTTAAGTTCCTGCCACCATAATAATAATCCCTTAAACTATTCTTATAACACCTGTAGAAGTTAATAAGGGGTACTTACAATACGACGCGTCTTTCTATCCGTACGAAAACGTTTCAAAGTGGGTGTGTAATGTCTATATTTTCGCGAAGAAGCTATATCCTAAATGATAGGGTGTTTTGTAAGTGGTGGACACCCATCAGCCTTGCGTGTTAGCAAGACGTTGCCGTCCCTCAACCATTCTCTTTCTATTTTGAGTAATGGGTAACTGGTCTGACTTGTTGTTCGAAGTTGATATCTGTCGCAATCTTGCAAGGACCCTGTATATACAATAAATGTTTCTTTAGGATTGGTTGGGTGGTATAGTTTTATTGGGTCGTGAAACAACGGATTTGAAACCTGCTTTTTGAGGCACGTGGGTTTTTGTTCGTTTCTAAATCAAATTATGTGAAATGTTACTTACGAACATGTTGGTCACTGACTTACTTGTTATACGATATGCTTTCTATATTCCGGTAGGCACGTTAAGCCGTTGGTTCTGGCTGTCATTTGTAGATCTTTGACAGTCGTTGCAGGTAGTCAGTGGTCCAAAAAGTCTGACAACCAGTCTTACCAAGGGGTATCGTATTACCCAGTACTAACTGGGTTGTAAAGTCGCTCCATGTAAATACTGGTATTCAGCTGCATCCTGTTAGACTGGAAGCCGACCCCAACATAGTTGGGAAAAGTCTAGGTAGATGATGATGCTTTTCATGAATCATTATTTGAGAGGCTACGTACTCTAAGTACGTTGTTACTCAGTTAATAATTTTACATAGCTATCTCCTGATGAAAATTATCATCAAAACGTCGCATGAAGTTTCAATTTGAACGTGCTCATTTATAATCGATATCAGTCATACATTAGCAGATTTGATTAATTACACTGACGTACGTGTTCTACGTAGCTATATGTTACATAAAATTCACACTAATTAGTAAACCGTAGTACTGGAAAATGCAACGAAACTGAATTTGTAATTTACACCGATGGTGATTAATTAAAAAACTGGAACGCGCTGCAATATGATCCGATTATGTTATGGCATAAAGCATAATTCAATATGTCTGTACGATTTATACCCACAACCTTAAAAAAATGCTCGGATTTGGAAATCTAGATTGATGCGAAGACTTGTCTTGCGTGCATAGAGATATGTCTAAAGATTAATCAATGAATGACAGACTCAAATAACTAACAGCAGCAACACACAATTCTAAAGAGAAGGAGCCAGCTGGGTCTGCAGTATGATGAATACGATGAGTCAACTAAAAATGTAAGCAACGCAGACAGAAGTGATAAAAATGTATTTACGAATGATACGTTTTCTATCACTATAATCACTGCAGTCACGGAAGTTACATACAGGCTAAAAGTATGATGCCAAAATGAGACTGATGTCATTTCCAAACACTGCCAATATCCAGAACTAACATAATCAGACTAAATTATCAATGGAAATCATTTATTTCTCCAAAAATCGGTTATTAGTGGTCCAGAGTAGAAAAAAACTCTGACTTCTAAACTTAGTTTATGTCCTTGTATCATAGATCCCATCTATACTAATATTACGAGTATAAAGCAGAAGAGTTTGTTTGTTTGGTTGAACACGCTAATCTCCGGAACTACCGGCTCGAATTGAAAAATTATTTTTGCGTTGGATAGTCCATTTATCGAGGAAGGCTATAGGCTATATAACATCACGCTATGACCAATAGGAGCAGAGCAGCAATAAGAAATGTTGCAAGCGCGAAAAAAGCTTCCGTTGAGCAGGCGATGTGTTTCGATATCAAAACTTCATCACGTGGACGAAGTCGCGGGCAGAAGCTAGTAAGATGATAAAGGTGGGCCGCCTCTCTGCAAGAAAGATGGTCTCACTCACGTGCCAAGCTACAAATAGCTTAAGCATAATTAGCCTATAATATCCCACTGCTGGGCCCCAGGCCATGTCTCTTTGAAAAGGCCGGCCCAATGCTAGTCAGTTATATCCAGTCCCCAATTCAGTGCAATATACCCCAGCAGACAGGGTGCTTAGAACAGTAGGATAGACAGCTTCATCATCATTGGTTTTTTTTTTTTTATGTTCCTGCTGTAGGGACAGGCCTCCTCTCTATGAGAGGGAATGGGCTATATAATCCACCACGCGGGCCCAGTGCGGATTGGTAGATGTCACATGTCTTCGAATTTATGGTTCTAGGACATGCCGGTTTCTTCACGATATTTTCCTTCACAGTTTTGAGAGCATAGATAGCCATCATAGGATAGACAGCTTATCAGATCGCTATTTATTTATAGTGATATCGACACACGCTCCTGACATTTACCACAATGAAGATTGTGTCGACCTTTCAAGAACCCTTTGGTATGCCACCCTTGAACCCTTGCTATGTGTTTGATGAATTTCTTCATTTTTAAAACATCTAAGATATTTTATACAAGCTTACGTCTTTTTCATGAAGGTGCGCAGTAACCGCAGAATACCATCGTTCATATTTTTATCATAGGATATCTTTCCTAAAGAAATCTTACTACCATTATAAATGAGGAAGATTAGTGATAAATGAGGATGTATGGATGTTTGTTACTCTTCCACGCAAAAACTACTGAACGGATTTGGGTGAAACTTGGCCCACACATAGTTTATAACCTGAATGAAGACATTGCTACCTCGGTGGTACGATCCCGCGAGACCGGGCTCCACGCGGGCATAAACTATTAGGTATATACTTTGATTGCTTTGGTTATGTTGCGATATGAGACACTGGGCGTAACATACACCTCGAATCTGTAGGGTAGAACTCTCAAGTCGTTGCAAAAAACAGCAAAAAGGTGGTTCAATTTATATGACACTTAACTGATTAACGATAAATCATGTTCCTAAGACTTGCAACTAAGCTTTTGTCGTAATTGATTACGACAGTCGACCATTCACTAGTAGCAGCGACACACCATTTGTCGGCTGCTCACTTTATTCTGTAAGTCGGTAACCAAACACCGCGACTAATCGCAGCCGATCGTGCGTTAATCGGAGTTACGGATAAAGACACGTAATTCCAATTAGCTATTGTTTTAGAGTGTCAAATGTTATGGCGAAAAGGGAAATCGAATTGACAGTGATGTAGCTGGTGTTTTGAATCTGGATGACTAAATGATTGATTGGCAAATGGACAAATCAAACTATTGAATATTAATATAAATATTTACTTTCAGCCCATATTGTCCCACTGTAATGCAATGTAATAGAACACCTAATATAGCCATTATATTATTACTCTTCCTTCCCTGTGTGTTGCAATCTCTGGTCAGTAGAATATGATCATTAATGTTCAATAAACATCAACAAGGTCAACTTAAATTAGCTAAGGAAACTCCTGACATGTATGAAAACATGATTTGTTGACGTTTTATCTTGCTTAGAAGTGTATAGGACCTTTTGGCTAAATAGTAGGTGGTCCTTGGATGGGTGACCAGCCATTACTTACCTAGTTTCCTCCGTGCCTTTGAAAGCACGTTTAAACTTTGGTTCCGGCTGTCATTTGTAGACCTTTGGCAGTCGTTTCAGGTAGTCAGTATCCCAAAAGTCTGACAACCAGTCTAACTAAGGTGTATCGTATTATCTAGTACTATTCTGGGTTGCGGAGATCAGATAGGCAGTCGCTTCATTTAAAATACGGATCTTCAGCTGCATCTTAGACTGGAAGCCGATCCCATAGTTGGGAAAATCTAGGTATATGATAAGTTCAATAATGCTCATGCAGGTATATCGCGAGATTGCGACTCGTAGACTTGGTAGCAGGTGAAACGTCCCAGTTGTAAGGATTCCGGCATTACCCTCCTAGATGCAAGGTAGGATGAAGTTTGTTATCGAATAAGTCATGTATAGCAGCTAGTAAATAATGGTTTACAATGTAATTGCACTACTGCAGTCCTGGTAGTTAAATAAGAATGGCGTACAATTGCTATAGGGGCAATGTTTTCGCTATTGAGGCCAATCAAACGAGTTGCTCATCCTCTAACGTTCATTACTCTTTGTGGCTGATTGTGCTGCGTTGGTAACGTTGGCTATTTTATTTTCCCTATACCTATCCTATTTTTTGTTCGTACTGTCCTGTCTCTTGTCCACAAAAAGGCGAAAGTGCTATATTATAATCAATGTGTTTTCAATTTCATCCTAACCCGTTCACTTAGTTTCTGCGTTGAAGACTTAGCCCCTTCGTACACAAGGCTACTCAAATCTTGAGAGACTCAACGATTTTAGTCTTTAAGCGACTGCCGCCATACAAATCCATAATGTCGGCGACGCGACTCGTGCACGAACTTCAGTGGATCTGTATGGCGGCAGTCGCTTGAAGACTAAAATCGTTGAGTATGGAAGATTTGTGTAGCCTTGTGTACGAAGGGGCTAACAAAAACGATACTCACAACACAAACTTTCGTATTTATGATATTAGTAAGAATTAAGAAGATTTCTAGTCTGCATACCTGTTTTGTTGACTGTGCAAATGTTTGTGTGTGTGCTTAGGTAGTTCAGTCATCATTTTCTTGCACTTATCCCTATTCATTTGTG
This sequence comes from Xestia ashworthii, assembly GCA_950022955.1. Taxonomy (NCBI): domain Eukaryota; kingdom Metazoa; phylum Arthropoda; class Insecta; order Lepidoptera; family Noctuidae; genus Xestia; species Xestia ashworthii. The sequence goes on from OX465573.1 coordinate 8,195,387, forward strand.
GTCGGGGCATCATGTATTTTTCTTCAATACTTCTCTATTACTCGTCATCTCATCAGACATTTCCTTTCTTGCGATGTCATCCTTCAAACAGTCCATCCATCTTTTCTTTGATCTTCCTCTACTTTAATAGCTATCCACATTCGTACTCAAAACTTTACTAACGACATTTTCCTCATTCCGCCGCATCAGTATTCGTGAAAATAGGTTTGTTTCCACCATCAATAAATTGCAAATCTATTTAGTCCGTCAATTAGAGTATTAGAAAATAATGGACACGTATTTTTTGTTTTTGTAAATCAACGAATATTGACAAAGATAAAACGCATCAAAACTCGGGAGTGGGGGCTCGTGACGTCACTGTTCGGTATCAACTCACTAAGAATGATACCGAACAGTGACGTATTGGGAATTTTAAAAGCGTCGTATCTTCGTCAATTTTGGTTTATGTGATAAAAGAAAAAATACGGGTCAAATATTTTTTGATAATCTAAGTGACGGACTAATTAGATTTTTTCAGTTAACAAGCCTATTATTTAGAATATTTCTCTCCCTCTTGTGACGTGTCTAGTGACTTGATATTCATCAACTTGACTAAATAGTCATAACCAAATTGATATAAGAAACCCATGTCTAGTTTGATGTTTATCAGAATAAGCAATGGTGAGGTCCTAACTGTATAAAAGATGGCCGTTCTCGGCACACGCGATAAGACCCACATTTTGTTCATTCCGTCTAGAATTCTAGATATACATTTACCGTCAGCTTATAAATTTATGTATTTCTAACCCCATTTTTGTTGATTATATAATAATAATATGTATGCATAATATCTTCGCTGACATCTCGATAAATTGTACTTTTCTTATGTAAATATATATTCTTCATTAAATTGGAGATAGTCTTCATAAGTTACGTCTTGCAAATTTGGTAATAATTAATGTTATGTGTCACCTCATGTTGAACAGTTCTGAAGGAGGCAATGAATAAAACTTTCATCAATTTACTTTTTGTTTTTAATTTTTACATGACGTAACATCACGCCTGTAATATTCGAAGGGTTAGGCAGAGGTGTAAACTCGGTGAAGTCCCAAGTTAAAGGGGACTCCTATTGCCGTCAACCGGGCACAACTCCAGACTCCGTGACTGCTACTGAGAAACAGAAATTCCTAATGGAAAAACTCAATAACAATTTGCCTAACCCGGAAATCGAACCCAGGGCATCATGCTCTCATGTTTTTCATTTACGCATTATAAACAGCTTAGCAATTCCCGTGACAGGCACAAATATTGTATTATCATCTTTCCTCTCTTGCTTGCCATCACGTAAAACGTTACCAAATCCCTTCAATCAACGTTTTTGCGGCAAAGAAAACCTTATTACAGCCATCCATATTGATCTCACGTCACCCATCATATACATCTATGTACTGAAACATAAACATCGTCAGCCATGTTCGATTTGCATATAAACTTTCACACCAAACCGCATACGACCGCAAATTTTCTACTTCACAATGGTATTGCAACTGCTTGTTAGCTACTCTTTACAAAACATCTATTTTATACTTATTTATAGCCTTATAAAAAGTTTAGTTCTAGCCCGCGGTTTCACTTGCCGTTTCTCTTTCTGCTCGGCTCTAAAGGGTGGTAGCGTGATGTAACAGACCCCCTACCCCCTTCCCCCTCAATCCCATTGACGTGGAAATTGCAAAAAACGTTTACTAACGACAATCGAAAGCAAAAATATGTTTCAACTAGCTGACCCGCGCAACTTCGTCTGCGTGAAGAACCGCTCGACCGATTTTGTGCAAACCTCATATAAACCATCTACTAAATAGTCCGAACAAAGCCTAACAATTTGGTTTGCATAGTAGTAGTAGTTAGTACTTAGAATACTAGCGCGTTCTAAGTACTAACAAGAAAACGAACTATTCATTCTTATAGAAAAGAAGATGTTTATATACTTTTACTCGAAGACCACAAAACGAAGAAACTTGTTAAGTTGTAAACTAGTAGAAAGGACCTTTCCCACGATCGTCATATTTGGAACTTGTCTGGATAATCATAAACTGTGAACATCGTAGTTAACGGTACTTTAGACGCATATTTTATGCAGTTTGAGCTTGTGAAAACCTGTACCTGTACCCATATCCATACGATAACTCAATTACGTGCAGTTTATAATTTCTATGAAGCTATTACTTGGCATCTTCACCATTGGTATCCATACTATCATCATCTAGACTAGCCATTTCCCAACTATGTTGGGGTCGGCTTCCAGTCTAACGGGATGCAGCTGAATACCAGTATTTTACATGGAACGACTGCCTGTCTGACCTCCATAACCTATATTTATAGTGCTGGGTAGTACGATATCCCTTGGTAAGACTGAAACTACATTATTACTATCCATGATAATATGATAAATGCGAAAGTTACCTTGTCAGTCTGTCTGTTGCCATTTCACGCCTTAACAGCTGAACGGATTACGATGCTTGGGGCATACACGTAGTAAACTTGGGATAGGCAATAGGATACTTTTTATCCTAGTGCGTACCCATAGAACAATTTGCGGACGAAACCACTCACAAAAGCAAGTCGTATCATAAATAACTAATGGTTTGGTTTTCCGCCGTCAAAAATTCACAATACTAAAGGTCACGAAAGGTCGCCAACCCACAAATAACATGTCAATGTTAAATGTACAAAAATAAGTAGGTAAGTACCAAGCGATTGCTATCAATCACGAACTATGATCGATGGTACATTTTATTTTATCTCCACCAGCCATTGAGTTCGACCCAGGAGGTCAATGGCAACATTGAAATACCTAATCGATTTTCCAAGCACTGAACAAGACTGATAATAAAGTTTTTAGGTTACAGTCGGGAATAATACAATCTAAATCTATTTTAATACTAGCTGCTGCCCGCGACGTCGTACGCGTGGTTCTGGTGTGTTGTTCACGGGTAAAAAGTAGCCTATGCCCTTCCTCCGGATGTAATCTATCTCCTAGCCAAATTTTACTATGATCCAATCAGCCGTTTAGTCGTGAAAAGGTTACTAACTAACAGAGTTACTTTCACAGTTAAGTATGGATATTGAAGCTGGCGAGTTTGTTTGTTACTTTGAACGCGCTAATCTCTAGAATTACCTTATTGACTTGAAAACATATTTTTGAATTTGATAGCCCAATTCTTGAGGAAGTCTTTAAGCCATTAAACATCACGCTACGAAACTTAAGAGCTGAGGAAAAAAGAAGATCCGAAAAAAGTCAGAAACAGCATGGCGACAGCTAGTCTGTGCTAAAACGAAGCGGCTGAATTTCAATTGACACCGACTTTTGCGTGTCTAACCATCTATAAAACGTCCTCGCTTGTTAAGTTTACAGTTAGCATCGATAAAGCAAGACAAACTCTTTCTCAGAGATACTCTACTATTACACGTTTACTTTCCCGAAACGTCTGTATTTCTATTTCATCTGTTTCCAAAGTTTTGTGACAAGCAAATAAGTATGACTAGCTTAATGACCGTTTACAAAACAAAAGGGAGTATGTTAGTATCGTAGCAGCTGGTGATCAGGCAATAATCTAGCCCCCTTTTACCATCATCATCTGCCTAGCCTTTTCCCAACTCTGTTGTGATCGCCTTCCAGTCTTACCGGATGCAGCTGAAGGCGCCTATACGAGCTAAATTAGCAACTCTATTTGTGGTGGTTCAAACTTCGTTTGAAATGCTGTTAGAATAAAGTTCTAATCAGCTTGCACTACAAAGTGGTTGTTACGTCAGCCACTGCGGGCCAAATAGCGCGAAATTAGTGGTTTCGATCGATTTACGAAAAAACTATTGATTGGATTAAAAAACTAAAACAGTATCATGCTAATATATTGCTTGTAGAATTATTTGCCAAAAAATCAGAATGATCGCATGCATATTAGTATGTTTTCTATTGTTTGAAAGATATTTTTAGAGGTAAGTTCGTGATTTCTTTTTATCGAGCCAAATTAATTGTATTATGTTTTCAAAACAGTATCATGCTAGCATATATCCTGAAGAATATCATATATTTTTCTGGTCTTGTTTATAGCAGTGAATCATATACTTTTAGTAATTATAAAACTCGCGTTTAGCTCGTGTAGTCGCCTGAATACCAGTATTTTACATGGAGCGACTGCCTATCTGACCTCCACAACCCAGTCCTGGGTAATACGAGACTGGTTGTCAGACTTTTTGGGCCACTGACTACCTGTAACGACTGTCAAACATCTACAAATGACAGCCGAGACCAACGGCTAGCCCCCTTTTGCCATGGGACTTTAAAATAACTGACGAAATGTGGGTATACTTTAGGCACACGTCTGTTATCTGTCTAACCCTTTAGCGCTAACAGGCGCTATGTTACGTAATCAGCAAACAAATTATCCATTACAACCTTCCACAAATCGATCAGCGTCCACACAGATAAAAGAGAACTTCATTCAAAACGTAACAATGCACGGTAATCATAACGCAATAACTTAACAAAAGACGTTAACGTTACGTTTCCATAAACTTATGAAACGGTTTCCAACATGGCCACGCGTGGTGACCAAGCGAAAGTGAGGTGACAACAAGAAAATTTCACATTAACGACCTTCAAAATAAATTCTCCATAAGTCTGTGGTGACTTAACAAGGTCAGACAAACGTGACGTATGAATATGGAAAGGGAGTTTTATATTTAAATACTTGATAGGTACTTCTATTTCCTCTCTAATGATTTATTTATAAGGCACTAGTGATAGAGACCCGCCGAAGCTTCACACGGTTTTTAACTTTTTATGACTTGAGAAAACATCGAGATATCTTTATTAGGTTACAGTTGAATGGTAATTTATTATACACACCAATCTTCCGGAATAATGCCAGAAGAGTTAGGCAGAGGTTTCGCCATTTATGTCCATCAGTCAGGATTTGTGTCAATTTCCATCTTAAGTCCCATGGGGTTAACATGGACATTCACAAAAATCCAGACTGTCTGCTACTGAAAAATTTCTGATGAAAAAACCCAAAAAAACTGCTCTACCAAGACATCCAGAATAAATCGTGGTAAAACGCCGTCAAAATCTGTTAACATTTGAAGAACAACGCGGTCACATAGATACACAAACAAAGCAACTTTAACTTTGTATACTTCCTCTAATGATTTATTTATGAGGTAAGAGTTTAATGATATTCAATTCAGTCATTTAAAACTTCATTATCGAACTTCGCTTTATTAAGGACACTCTTAAATTCTGTCTGACCTTTACATTAAAAAGTTTCTCAAGTATCCTTGCTCCATAAGTCCATACAAACTTTCTTCGGTAAATCATTTTGAAAGATTTATATGAATTACGGATTAATCACTTCAGAATAAATCTTTACTCTCTACCTACACGAAATTAAATTAATATTACGATTTTCTATTGAACTTAGCTTTTGCAAGTGAAAGCTTTTGATTGTAGTCATTAATTTGAATGACTTCACTATTTCCGATTGTTCTTCAAATATTTTTTGCATTAGCTTTTGGCTAACACAAGGTGTTGTTTTGCATCTTGGTCAAATTCAAGGGTGTGCTACAGACCATCAAACTGAACAACTTTCTCCATGGGACCACCATCGTAATTGTAAAAAAATAATCAGCTGTCTCATACATTTGGTTGAGTAGGTATTGGAATTTTGTATGAGACAGCTGATTATTTTTTCGCGATTACGATGGTGATCCCATGGAGAAAGTTGTTCAGTTTGATGGTCTGTAGCACACCCTTGAATTTGACCAAGATGCAAAACAACACCTTGTATTTCAGAAATTATTGGAGAGACGGATGAAGTTAAACACTTCCTCATCATATAACTGTAAAGACTTAAAGAGATATTGCATTTAATGACCATTACAAAAAACAAAACGGAAATATCTTCGAATTGGCATTTCCTTTAATTAATGGCTAAAAAACGTCATGAATACGTCCTGCATACCGTCCTTTATTAGCACGGCTTACACATTGCAGTGACTGAGTATTTGAGAACTTAAAGCCTCCTCATAACCTCGGGCGATACGACTTCCGAAGTGCAAATAGCGGCAACTGACACGCGCGCTTGTTACTTTTGTCCTTCACGTGAGTACATAATTATGTGTGATCACACCGACCGCGACCGAACTTTGACAGATAATGCGCTGAAATTTCTCCAATTCTGCAGCCAACACGCAGTCAACTCCGCCACGCGTTGCTCCACAGGACGCGGCGTCGCGGTGACTCGTGAAACTTCTTTCCTTTCCTTTGTTTTCCGCAACAAGCTTGTCGCTTGATCGCCTAGCTCGTGGCCAACGGCTAACGACTGTTGTATATTAACTGAGTGAAACAATGCGACTCATGCCTTGAATGCTATGCCTGCACACCTGTGCTTCACTCATTGTTCATTCCCGCAGCTGCCAGCACTTCAGATCATCGAGAATACTTTATTGTTATTGTCCTTACGTCGAAAGGTTAGTTTATTGCCAATGTTTTGATGTTGTAAATGTATTCTTGGCTTGATTCAATGGATGTGGCGCCAGACTGGTGCTTTACAAGTGTGTTTCTTTGCTTTACTGCCATCTGCATGAAGTATGACTTTGGGGAGAATGGTTACAGTTAATTTGTTACCGTTTTATTTTACATCGAATTACATATTATTTTATGGTAGTATCGCCAGCCCAATGTGCCCAACTCTTTTTCCTTAGTCCCAATGAAATGTGGACTAAGGAAAAAGAGTTTGTAAGGGCTTTTGTAAGTTCCAATGGCAAGAAGACCCGATTTTTATGTATTTGTAATCAAAGATCATCTATAAGACCAAGCATCATTTAGGTTGACTTGTTAAAGATGCATATGTCATTAATTCCGCCTCTATTTTGAGCCTGAATTGTTAAATAAATAAATCTGTATAATTTTTCGTCAAGTCCTGTCTGCCTAGATTATGTTCTAGCATGTTGTGATTCTACTAGAATGTCGTATATCGCAGACAGCTACAAAAACATGATTGATTGTCAAATCAGTTTCCAAAAACAACATAACAAACTACAACATCGAAAAACATACATAAAACAACCAAAATCGATACTTCGCAACGTCGAAACACGTTATTTTTCGATGTGTCAGTCCGTGATTCAATGTCTGATATTTATCACGGGTTTTAGTCAGAAATAAATATACCGTTATGCACTCACTGGGTTTGTGTTTTGACATATAATGTTTTTATTTTGTGAGTGATCTGTCTTTTGATACGAATCCGTAGAGGATTTTAGATTGATTTTTCAGCAAAATTTTAGACATTGACAGAAGTTTCTAATTGTGGGTTGAAATCTCTAGAAGGGTTATATCTTGGCCTCAATCTTAGCTGTAGTTTAAACAAATAGTAAAATAAGCCAAGAAGCTTTTTATCTATATGACCATTCGCAGATAAACAACTCTCGAAGGTTGTTGTAACTGCTTAACCGGACCATCCTGGGGTGGCCAAAAATTACTTTAAAGCTAGGCTAGCGTAAAATGTAAGCCGAGAAACAAAAAAAACGAAGAAACTACCAATAAAATTAACTATTAGTATCTAATTAAGGAAACTTTAGATAATAACACTAACTACATTCCTATTGTTGTAGTAGTTAGTTTATAGTCTGTTGTACTTAATACTAACAAAGAAAATTACTTCAATACTAGCGTGCTAGTTAGTTAACAGATTAAACACCATGTAGTGTAGTTACTCGGCCAGTAGTTGATCTTATCATGTATTTATCTCGCCCTTACTTAGTTACTTAAGTATAGGCAGCCTTGCAGCCGCAGGAAGTCTTAATTGTAGCTAGTTTAATTAAACCAGTTTTAAGGAGAACAGATCTTTGTTCTCTCGCCTCAGTTTTTGCCATATTTTCGAACGTATTCCGTGTATAATTACATAGTTGTTCACTTACCTTATATGTCTCGTTATGTTCGTACATTTTCATGTTAATTTTATTCAGGTCAGTGCCCCAATTCCGTTAGAAAAAACTGCAATCGCAAAACAATTTGGCAATGATTCATCGTTTTACGTTCGTTTGTATGACAACTTTATTTAAATGCAGTGTTTCCTCGTACGTAATAGCCCAATATGTTGTGATAAAATTGCTTGTATTGTAACTCATATTTTATCGGAAAAGTCTTCTATCTTCGTTCCGCGAAATATTCGAAAAACAAAAGAAAACCTCGCGATTGATCACTCGATAGCAAACACTTGATCGCAGTCATCATCTAAACGCTTGGGGGAATATGGTGTGAAAGTAAATAGGCTCACCATGTATGTAATGGTCACATTTCCCATAAATACGTTAACACTCGTCACAGTTTTCACTCGAGGACAAAGCATAATGGTGCAATATGGCGACTTTCAAAAAATCTGTTCAGACGACTGACAAAATTATATCCGGTTTGCGCAATGCAATGCGCAAGCGCATGTGACCAGATCATCCGCGTGCTCGCTTTGTGCTGCCCGCGTAGAAAGTGGGCGTTTTATCGCGCGACTCAACGGAGAAGTAGGCGTTTTTTTTTGTCGTATTGTCGTCTGCTGCCGCCACTTTCCTAGAACCCGACTGGTTGTAAGAAGGGCACCAAGTTCACGTCTTGGAGGCGTGCAAGAACGATTACTGTTCGAACTTTACCGATTGTCTCGATTCACTGAATACAAATGAATATGTAGAGTCGATTTGACCCAACCAAAGGGGACCTGAAAATCCGTAATATCATTTTCTCAATAGACCCTTTTATCTTTTGTCCTGAATGAGATTATCCTTACCGAATGTAACAGTTTTTCTGTACATACATACATAAGCCGTCTAAATTAAGGATCGGCTTAGTAAGTTTTACTTTACCTGTACATCCACGATTAAATTGCCGGGGCGAGCGCAACGGAGCGGCAGAACTTAAGTTTTCCGCTCCCAACTCTATTATAACTATGCACGCTCCACCCAGCATGCGTTGCACAACTCTAGATCTTATCTCCTCATCATAAAGGCGACTCTCCAGTAAATTAAGGCGCAGCTGGTGTCGATTGCTTTTCACGCTGTACGGAATATGATTTCATCCGAGTGCAGGGAAAGCAGTGGTGTATTGCTTTCGCGTATATAAATGTATAAAAACGTTGACCTGAAATTAAAGATGTCTGACGGATTGCTTCGGAAACTCCGTGACGGATACGTCACATGGTTTCGATGTAATCGTGATGAATTTTGTTAATATATTTTCAAAACGTGACAGTTTGGCTTACACATTGAATTCTTTTGTCGTAAGAAACGTTCGAACAAAAACTTACGAGTTTAATCAGAAGACTTGATCTAATTTATTCTGAGATTTCTTTAATGCTATGCGGTTTGTATTCACACATAAGTGTATTAAAGTCGTTTAGGCGTATACAGAAATCAGAAAACATTGAACCTATGAATATTAATGGTGGCTACAACGGAAAAATGTAAATGTTTCCCCACCAGACTATGACCATCGATCCGTGACGTGTCTGTCTGTTCGCATGTTAGAACAAAGATATGGTTTTTCTATATTAGCTTTGTTAATACTGAATGATATAATTAGGTGGTAGATTGATAGCTTAACCTTTGCTCCGTTTCTCGGTATTCTACTTCCATTTTTTGTTGGCCTTTTTATAAGTCCTTGAGCAAGTCTGAGAATTGGCTAACGTATAGTTGAATCTAACATTGCCTTAGTTTAAAGATAAACGATTGCAATTATCACAAATTGACGTCAAATTAAATAGTCCAAAGACCAAAACGATATAACAATATCAAAAGATCTGAAATTAATTCCCTTACACCGCAATAGATAATAGGAATTCGTGATGGAGAAACGAGATTGAGCACATCTGGCATTCGTAAACGGGCACGAATTGTTGATAACACTCCTCCAGCCACTGAATATTACATCGAAGCAGAAATATTCGAGAAACAGCCTTATTTATGAGAGTTTCCGCACAAGGTCGAGAATTTCATGATTAATCGAAAAAAAACCGGCCAAGTGCGAGTCAGACTCGCGCACCGAGGGTTCCGTACAAACCTGTAGGTATATAAGTAAAAGTTATGGTAATTTAAGATTTTCGGAATTTTTCCTATATGTGTACTTTATAACGTTGCTTCATGCCAAATTTCAAGATTCCAGGTCGTCTGGAAGTATCCTTTAGGTTTTGATTCCCTTGCGAGTAGTTGCGAGTTTCAAAATATGCGGCTTTAATTGCTGTATCTTTTGATTGCGTTGACGTAGAAGTTTGATTTTGTTACAGCTTAAAGATATTATAGACTTGAGTATTTGTTAAGAATTTCAATATAATACCACTACGCGTTCATGAGTAAAGGGGTAATAAGTTTAAAATTATTAAAAATATTTTTATTATATGATGTAACTAAAAATTTATGCTTTTCGCAATTTTTCCTTTATCTGTGTTATAAGACGTTGCTTCGTACCAAATTTCAAGATTCTGAGTTCACGGGAAGTACCCTGTAGGTTTTGATTCCCTTGCGAGTGTCGAAAATTTGCGGCATAAACGGGAGTATCTTTTGATCGCGTTGACTTAGAAGTTTGATTTTTTCACAGCTCCAAGAGACCATAGACTTGAGTATTTGATATGAATTTCAGCTTGATACCTCCACGCGTTCCTGAGAAAAAAGGTCTTGACAGACAGACAGACAGACAGACAGACAGACGGACAACAAAGTGATCCTATAAGGGTTCCGTTTTTACCTTTTGAGGTACGGAACCCTAATTACGAGAAACACGAGACTGAAAGTTCACTACACTTTTTTTCAAATTCAAATTCAAATAATTTATTGTGGATCACAGGTTCATAAGATGTTGTGATAAATATAGGTGTCTGCTATGTCCCGCCATTGAGGCATACAAAATTCGTGTCACAAGTTTGGTACAAAAATACAATACTATTAGTTCATTAAATACAGTTAAATTTAGATAAAATTACAATAAAACTAAATTACAATACTATGAAATAATTAATTAAATTCAATTAAAAAAATGATAAAATTACAATAAAATTAAAATACAATACATTTTTAAGCCTGTTTGGATGATAAAATTACGTTTTGGGGCAAAATTGTTTGGATAGACGTACTTAATAATAACAATGTATAAAATAACAATAACAAATGTTATCTTATCTGTTATCCTTATCACAGACGTGAGGTGGCCTCGATTATTTGTAGGACAATAAATAATACGTATATTTTGATAGATTCACGCCATATATTATCTGCAAGGATAATTTCGAAAGAGTTCTTTCTTGGTCTTGGCGACACCAGAGAGCTCGGAGAACTAGCAATTATTTTTAAAGCCTTTCAACAAAATTGAGATTTTTCGGGAGGATCGCCCACCAAAAATCTCAATTTTGTTGGAAGGTAAAGAAAAAAGTATTTTTTTTTTACTTTTTTCATCGTTTATCATCATCCATCATCTGGCTGCTGCACACAGAATGCTATCGCGCGGCATCAGGAATCGAGGACGGTGCGATCGGCAGCAGGCTCTGTTTCTCGCTTTAGCAAATTAAGGTTCTTTGCGACAGAAAAGGATAGAAGTATGAAAAAGTGCTATTCCGTGCTGACAGATGAGGTTCAAGCCTATTCTGTACTGATAGTCGTAAGATGGAGAAAATACATAAACTTTCGTTTTGGTTAGACCCTCGTCTTAAAATGCTTGACTAGCAAAGCCGCGTTAAAATGACAGTACAAATTCAAGTCCTTCCAGAACGTGATAGAAAATAGCTGATCCGATTATATGTAAAATTAATTCCAACATACAAAAGCACAAGATAATTTACCTAAACATAAAGTACAAAGTTACGTGTGCATGCATAAGTATGCATTAGGTTACACGACTTTGGAACCGGTATACCGTGCCAAAAACAAAAAGTCTGAAATTAAAATACGGCGCAAAGATCTCGGGCTAGATTTCTTGCCTAGACATTTATAGCTTTAAGAGTGAGTTACATTGCTTTAAACGGCTACCACCTCAGTTTCTCGCTACCAAGACTACAGATAAAGTAACTTAACAAATAGACTTCATAACTTTGATTTACTAGTCTTTCAAACCTTCTAGTTTTGACGGTAAAGTATTGTTTTAAGTTAACATTCTTTGTAATGGATTTGCGATTGTCAGTTTTTATGGTAGGAGTGGCAAATATTGATGGCCTTTTGTAGTTGTGCTTGTGGGGAGGAGCTCGTGCCTAAATACTAACAGCTCGGGCCGATCTTCAGGTTAAGCCGTGCTTGCCTATGTTGGTCTGTGGATGGGTGACCACCCTTAAATACCGAGTTTCCTCCGTGCCTCGGAAAGCACGTTAAGCTGTCATTTATTCATCTTTGGCAGTCGTTACAGGTAGTCAGTGACCCAAAAAGTCTGACAACCAGTGTATTACCCAGTATTAACTGGGTTGTGGAGGTCAGATTAAATCGCTCCATGTAAAATACTGGTATTCAGCTGCATCTGGTTAGACTGGAAGCCGACCCCAACATAGTTGGGAAAAGGCTAGGCAGGTGATGATGAGTTGTGCTTGAATTGTTCATGAAGCAGTCTATTTCATCGCACTATGCCGCAATTTCAATAGAATTTCTCTGTAGCAACTTTTTTATTGCTTTCAACCGGGCAATACAGACTCCGTAAGTCTGAATTGCCCGGTTGAAAGCAATAGGCTCGCCCTCTATTACAACATGGGACTTAAACATAACTGGCGAAATTTGGGTGTCTGATGGGTACATCTCTGCCTAAAGTAACCCATCAGGGATTACCGGCGTGATGTTATCTTAATGCTGCAATTACAGAATTCACCATACCGCATGTAGCTCTTCAACAATTCTAAAGCTGTGCAAAAGTACATTTTAAAACGGCAGCTGCACCTGCAGTAAGAGATAACATAATTATGACACATACAGATAACGCAAATGATTGCGGATGCATACATAACTACGTAGGTCATGTGCATTGGCATCGCACCTATTTGTTAATGACTCATTAATGACTTATTCGGAAGCTATGATTTCCTGCTAAGATTGCCCACTTCCTGTCAACAATAGTCATCGGTTGTCGAAGACGACGTAAAAGTGGGATTTGTTTGTGTGATTATTAATTAGGTAGTTGCTAGAATGTTTAAGGAAAATATATCGTCAAGGCTTTATTCCACACCTGATGACGATGAAACTTCGACGTCTCTTGGTATTCCTACTGCTGACAATTGAAAACTTGATAAATATCACCAGGGTCTCTATTGATCCAGTCTATTGCAGTCCACTAATGAAAATAATGCTCTCAAGTTGCATCACAGCCTCACTCAGTCTTCCTACAAAGCAGTTTGTCTAGTCCTAGATGGCTGACTTCTTCATTGTTCATGTTGTAGTTCTGCTAGACAATATCTTTGTGCTCTTTGTTTGTCTTGTCCATCTCATGAATCGTCTCTTTCTTTATGCTCGTTGGTACTCATCTTACTTTTATCTGATGTCGTGGCTTCAATTCGTCGTTTTCTTGCTTTCTTTTGTTACATCGTTTCTCCGGTACCTGTCGAGCTTCATTACCTTTGCAGTCTTCTGGTGGTCGTCATCGATCGATATCCGGGTTGTCCTAGGGGCGGTAATTTCATTCTAGCCTACAAGCTTGGTTTGCTCTTTTAACCTACTAATCGTCATGATGTTAGGGTTGCTGAACAATCCACTTGCCTTATGGGTTTCCCGTATTGTTGGCCCCTAAGCACGCCACTGTGTTCCAATAAAAAGGTCTATCCATTGGTACCCCTTAAATTAGCAGTTCCCAAAACCGTGTTCGATTGCGTAAGGAAGTAGTTTCAAGATAAAATGGATTACTATCGAGGTACTTAAAACCAATGAGATCAGATATCCATTACACTAACCCAATAACCTCGGTAGTAATTACGTTTTTATAATAGCTGCCAATTCTTTCTACCACTTAGTGATTAATGCTTGATTTGTCCTTGTAAAGTGACAAGGCCTATGCCGATTAGTTTTTTTTGTTAATTGTAGATTGTTTTGTAATTAATGGAAGGTGTTGGTCAAGTTCATGTCGGATATGTTGTTTTATTTAGGACCGTACTGTCTTATGGGTTAAGGCCTTAATATTATTACATTACACGATTTGTCGGACACGATCGGCAGCGCGGCAGGGAAGCAGGGTGGTCGGGACCACTCGACCACCCGAATTCTTATTACACTTCCCTTTCCCTGCAGACAGGGCCCGATAAATCGTGTATTTTAATAAAGGCCTTATTTAGGTTTGTCATGTTCATGATACTAGATGGCTATTTTTTTTTCGATTCTACATACTTTTGCAAATATAGAATTGTTTTGGGACTTGTACTGATCAACACTTTAAGATGAATGTTTTTGGATGAGACAGTGTAGTAGGGATGATTTTGAGTGTGAGTGAGTTTGTACCTGCAAGTATGAACTTTAAATCAGGAAACTCCTACAACATAGTAAAACCAATAGGCGTATTCAAAGGAAACTGTCCTCAGGATTTGAGAAAAAAATTGAGTTACTATTGAAAATACGTATGTATTACGTAAGCAAGTGGGTTCCATTGAACCTAAAACCGCAAATTATGCATCTTCAACTGAATAGGATATAAGTTCCTTTAAAATTGAAATGCACTTGACAAATTAGCCTGTATTTAATGACTAAAAGTAATTAGCAGAATTATTGGATAAAATATGTCAATTAACTAAGGAAACATACCTATTTGAGTTTGTTTCGTGTAATACAATGATTAATATCTAATTACTAGAAAGATAATGATCAAATACTGCGACGGATTTTGTTGCTATCAGTTCGAGGTACTATTTAAGCCAATGGCTAGAGTACTATAGCGCCACCAACGATCTTGATTAGACCTACAGCTGTGAATGTTGCGTTACCAAGTTTCTATGCGTTGATTGCGTACTTGTATCTGTAATACATTTATCATGTATTTAGTCGAGTACATTGATTTCCGAGAAAAGGCAAAATAAAGTTGAAAAGCCAATGAAAGTCGTTCATCGATAATTCGAAAAAAGTGCAGCTTTGAACGGTTTAATAATTTAAATAAACACATTACAGTATATGTAAAAAAAAATAATATCCGGTAGGTAGGTATTATTTATAGGGTAAGTATCCCAAATACTCCACACTCGTGCATATAACTTACATAGTTCATCCGAGTTTGGAAGTCACCAGTTTTCCACGCTACATTGAATAATAATACCGACGGACGTTACAAAATTTTCAATATGTAGGTTAGGTAACTAAATTAAATAGGAAATAAGTACCTAAATGTTGGTGTTCGCCGATATCTGAACAGAACCGCACCAAGATAACCGCCTGCGATAAAATTTTATTACATTCCGTGACACAATTCCTTAGTATCATCCATAAATATAATCAATAACTCGACGATGCTTTATTCACTTATACTTGTGAACTGTTCTCGATTCCTGTCGCTTGCAAATCCTCCTCTGACCTTTAATTATACGCTTAATTCTCATTGTAATCCCATAATCTACGTAACATGGTCAACGGTCAATTTGCTTTCGCGTCGTCTGACCAAGAACTGGGGCAAAACAACGGGCCTTTTGATCCTCACTTCAATCCTCAGAATCATTAGTAAGTACACTGTCCTCAATAAAAGAACGTTGGCCCAATCAATTCGTCATAATAATCACAACAGCGTGCGAATAAAAAATGACACCTACACGCGCCGCCGAATTTGGCGCGAAGAAAAACAATGGCCGCCATAACGGAGCGCGCATTGTACCGGCGGGAAACCAGAATATGTGTCACACGAGCTTTGTGTCATGTCAAACATGTCATCTAGTTCGCTCTCAGTTTTGGGCGGGTCGTTAAACTCGACATTTAACAACCAGGCAATTAACATTTTAAAAAATTGGAACCGTTTGAAGAATTGTGTCAACTTCGATACAGTGAATGCACATGTGTGTCTCGCTTGACTCTTGAGCCTCGACGTATTACGTTCGCAGCCTTTGTTAAAGACTGCATAAATACTACATGTGTTGTAAACGTCGCATTTTCTGGAATCGTTACTAAAATGTCACTTTAAGTTTCACATCACCATGAATAAAGTCGTTTTCTAAATAAAATTTATCTTATCGTCGAATACGACATGAAACTCCTCCAAACGGATCTTGGACAGGAAACCGACTCAGATTCATTTAATTACATCGTAATTTCGTTCTGAAATAAAAACGATCGTAAACAGAGACTGTAATGTCAAAAGTGAAGATAGATTGGAAAAAAATGTTTTTATTTATCTTCAAGGGAAGTAGCGAGTGTGTTGCTAGCCTATCTCTTTGATACGTTATCTTAGTAATTATATCGCAGCACCAAATACCAAATAGACAAAGGACTATTATATAGAATTGATACGTGACTAAGAGTGATGAATATAAATATAAACGGATGGAGAGGAAGAGGAAGACCAAGGAAACGATGTACGGATTGCTTGAGGAATGATATGAAAAATAAAGGAGGAAATGATAGCGTGCCGGTTGATAGAGGAGAATGTAAAATAGGACAAGGGCATTAAGATAATGATTTGGCTCAGCAGGCATTTTTATAATAGTGAAACTACTAGCACTTGAAGATGAAATACTGAACTTAACGAAGACGTAAGATGTTAAGCGAAAAGTTCACCACCACCATATTTAAGAAGGCGTGAAGACAGTGAAGAGTATCAATTTTACCGTAACACCGATAAATTATCCGGTAATACAGCTTAATTGCATCCGACGGTAATATTGCCGCGAGAGCCGTTAAACAAAACTTCTCGGAAGACGAATGCAGTGTAAGTAACGGTAAAAATGTGCGCCTGCGACGATCCACGCATGCAGAGTGGACGCTTCAGGATAACACACGGAATTTGCATCGTTATAGCCGGTTAAATCCATGTGTATGGCCAGATGTAACTTCTAAACGCGAAACGAATACGAAATAGGTGTTTTTAGAAGTTTTTTGACTGATAAGATCATCGGCAACCTCAAAGTTGTACCAGAAACAAAGAAACATGTTACCATTTTCTGCTAAACCTGATATTACAATCGTAATAAATAAATTTAAACATGTATGGCTTGTCTACAATATCAAATATTTAAACAGAACTGCTGGCATGACAGCAAATTGTTTTCGAACACAATTTCCTATTTATAAATGCTCGATCGATAATAAAGATAGAGAAACATTTGAACTGACGTTTGTAGATGTTCAATATATGAATTTATTGGCTGGCCGTAGGTAAGATGCGCACGAGTTGCGCAACAGTGCGAATATCCGTAAGGTCAATGCACCGGACACATAAAATGGCGCCAAGTTGTTAATACAAACCACATTGATTGCTTTATTTTTATCTTGACAAGTTATCTATTGGAAAAATATAGCTTCATATATAAAACGTATTTTATAGCTGAAATTATGACGGTGTCGATGAATTAATAAAAAGAAAATTGGCACAACAAACTTTCGACGGAAATGTTAGAAAAACGCAAACTTCCTACGATGATAATCTTGTGTTATTGTATTATAATATTCTGAACTACTTCAGTGAAGTCTACGATTTGTTTATCTGCAGTCACGATCGGCAGTTAACCCAGTCAATCATAGAAGTCGGTGACCCGGGTAATGCCCACGTGGAAAACGCAATTAAATGTCACTAAACACGCACACCAGCTTTACTATTTATTCTAAACCCTATTTTTAGAGATTTTCCTTATTTATATTCTCACAACTGTTGGATCACATAATCTTCCAATTTTCTTGTTTGTTTTTCTTGGAAGTGACAAGTGCTTTGTTCAGAAACAAGCGCCACACAAGGATTATTTTATTCACAACGAAATTCTTTATTTAGCTCCCTAAAGATTCGAAGATCAAAAAGATTTTTACGCAACTCATGCGAGACCATACCTGTAATATTTAACAAGCGTCAAAGCAGACGATTTGTACACAACGCCACATTTTGGTACATTCATTATTCAGGCCATATCTCTGATCGGGAGCGTTTGGTCGTACCTGCAGCATTTTAGCGGCTGTTGAAGCAGTTTTCAGTATCACAAATTGTTAAACGTTGGACTTAGGTCATGATGGACGGAACTAATTGCAGCTTAACACGCCAAGAGTGGCAGGATGGGTTCAAATAGACAGTCTGTAGATTCATTTGTTTTGTCTTCTTTGCACTTGGTGATTCCTCATCATTCTCGAAAGCCAGCACTGTCATTTACTTTAAAAAACTTTTTTGCAAAAAAAGAAAAAACGTATTTTTCAGTTTTTAGTGGTTCACATGCGCTTACCCCTTCACAGCGTACTGGCGTGATGTTATGTTATGAACTGGTGTAAACAATAGACAGACATGAGATGGATGCAGTCCATTTGCTATCATTTATGAGGATTTCCGTTGCCTATCTCCGAACTTCCGAAGTTCTTCATCAAATCTTCACTAAATTGAAGTGAAACTACTCCCAGAAAGTACTCTTCCGAAAACGACCGCTTCATATGTGCCTATACAATTTGAAGAGTTCTCTCTATTTCTCCAGGATCTCATCATCAGATCCTGACTTGATGATTATGGGACATCGAGTATTTATGGGACCACTTGTGAAGTATACCCTTTCAAACAAAATAAAAATAATCCAAATCGGTCCAGCCTTTCTCCTTTATCTTTGAGTAATCGAGGAAAAAAAAATACTGTTGCGACGAATTGAGAACCTCCTCCTTTTGGAAGTCGGTTAAAAATAAAGTATGATTGCATCGTTGCAACCATCTGCCCAAACAGAAAAACCAAAAACTCATCTACTCATGTGACCGGAGATTTTTATCACTAACTTTTGCAAAATACATTTTTCTTTCTGCGTATCATTTTTATAATATGGTTCACAAAATATAGTTTCCAATTTACATAGAAACCTTGACTACGGTGCTTTGTCTGTTTCTAATTCCGTATACAATTGCCATGAGTCAGTTTGGCTCAAAAGGAAACTCAACTACAATCATATTCATAACATTTGTTGGGCTTTACACATCTTCACCCAATTGAAGTGCAGACAGGAATATTGTGACAATGGCTATCATGTCAGTTAAGTTTCCGCCATTTTGTCCATTACTTAGTCCTCTTAATTTGTCAAGAGACCAGCAGCATCCGCTTGACTAATATCGTTTTAGTGTAAACGATGAATATTAATATTTGACTGGCTAAAGATGGTTAAATACAGTGAGCGATGCAACGATCTACTTTACTTCAATGAACTTCTCGCAGCTAGGGCACTGTCGTAGACTAATAAAATATCTCTCGCCCTCTTTCATTCGCTACCATATTCCTTTGCTAAAGGTCGTGTCGTGTCTATAATGGCTTCGTCCAGATGTTTCTGATGTCCTTATATTTCTATCTTCTAACTGAAAATCTCAAACTTGTCTTTTGTTGCTTGATAGTGTGTCGAATTAATAATAACATGGATCCTGTTTGAGGTGAACGCTCCAAACTTTCCGTTAGATATCGATTGTGTTTTACTTTTTAATTATTGTCCGTTTTAATGATGTTCGTGACAGGTTCTTCTTTTGCCAAAACATTATCATCTACTGATTTGGTTTATGTTTAATTAACAAGAAGATTGACTGATATTAAAGCTTGATTGACTTCTACTCTAGTCAAGACATTAAAACTTAATCTACTTTAAGAGTTCTACTTCTAATAAATATTCTTCTAAACTAGCGCCGTATATTTTCATTGGAGATAAAATAATCAGAGATATCAACAACCCAAGCATCATTTCTCTTGACGTAAGCTAGCATAAGCATAACGAATCAACATTATACAGTACAGCTACACAAACAAATTCAGAAGCTACACGAATGATAACCGTGTTTTCTGTCCCTTCCAATATACTCTCCTTCCTTTCACGTCGGTTCACTTACAGCAATGAATCTTTTGTACAGCAAATGAGTTCTGTATATTCTGTTGACGTCCTTTTTATTACAGGGAAACTACATAAAAGTAATATATGATTCGATATCGTAAGACTGAGTCAGTAATTATGAAAGACGGACGTGTTTATTTTTATAACCTTTCAATGCGGGGGTCTTTAAGTGTCATCGGGGTAAATGTACCATCTGTAATTCTGTACTACAATGTTTGATGTTAATTAATTTGCTAGTGTCTTTGTTTCGTTATTTATTGCTGTTATCTTGTTTTATGTCGTTATTTTATTTATGAGATTTTCTTACAGGATGAATTTATCACAGTTGATATCTTTTTCGAGTCCAACTCGTTTGTTACGACGATTAGAAAGATTAGTGTCTATGTTGGCAAAAGCAGACTAGAATATCATCATATTACTTCTAATATATCTAAAACAAACATGGAATGTTTTCTTGCAATACTGTCCATGCCGTAACTCATAAACGTTAACGAGTTGGCAGGAAATATCAGCAGGAGCCACTTGACCTATCGGTGACTTAGCGCGAGCCAGCACGGTTGCAACAAACCAATCATGCATTAGCAAGGTTGCTGCAATTTCCGCTAATGCAAATAAGCTGCACATTGATTATTTTATAGGTTCTAATGGCCGCAGTTGTTGTGATACTTGTTACTGGTATAGTTTGATTAGATTCATGCTATCTGTGTCTGTTTCAGTGATTTATAAAACGTTGGCTTTGGTAAATGTTGTCTTTTCTATCAAAATGCGACCTATTTCTTGGTCTTTTTCAATTCTTTCGCAAGTAAGTTTTGCTTTGTCATTCATTTCATATTTATCTTTGTTTTCTTCACCTTTGTCATTATACTTTTTAACATCATGTATTGTATTGAGACTATTTGAGACCAACAGATGCTAATCATCTACTTTGTCGTGTTTAGAATATTGCATCAATTATCTCTTAAAGTCTTAACTGTCTTGTAATGTGTTTATTACTTTGTAATTCGTCTACTTATCGCTAGATCTGCAATTAACTCCGCGGTAGTTAGTTAGTCTTGTTCAGATACTGTCTCTCAACCAATTTCCTGAATCATAAGTTTTACATAAAATTACGTTACTCTTAGATCGCTGCGGCTGGTTAAGCTTTTCTAAACTACCCTCTATGGAAAGAAAGAAACATAATTAATGACACAACTTTAGTGACGTCACCTTTGGCCAAGCTTTTGTTGTACAAATAGGGCAATGACGTAACGACAAGGGGTGAGTTAAAGAAATTCGGGAGTGATGTCACAAGAGACCAACGGAACATCTTAATGGAAGTGAATGCCAAGAATGACATACATTTTAATTAGAAATTAGAACGCGAAATGCAGACATCATTGGCCTTAATTGAATAGGAGACATCGTATTGTGTCGTTATGAAAACTGTGCCACAAAGCTTTGTTTAATGGGCATCAGTTTTATGTATTTTAAAAACATGAATTAAAGATTTTACGCTGATGGCTACAAAAGCATGTAGAAGTTCCCAGAGGAAGTCATTAAAATTATAACATTTTGAAAACACGGCAAAAACATTGCAATTTTATTCACTCATGATTGAAATAACTTCAATACCGGTGCAACGTAAATGGAGCTTATTCACTGAGCAATGTAACGTATGATATAAAAATGAATATTCCGCATATTTCATACAGAACACACACGTATAAGGAATAATGGGTTTATTTACAGTAACTAACTAGTTTTTAAATTATTCCGCCATTTTATTATGCGCATTTATTCTGTACCATTTTCTCATTGTTTCTAACTTTCATTTAGTTTTCTTAGTTTAAAACAGAGTTTACTTTTGCTTAAGGCGCTTAGACGAGCTAAATTAGCAACTCTATTTGTGGTGGTTCAAACTTCGTTTGAAATGCTGTTAGAATAAAGTTCTAATCAGCTTGCACTACAAAGTGGTTGTTACGTCAGCGACTGCGGGCCAAATAGCGCGAAATGAGTGGTTTCGATCGATTTACAAAAAAACTATTGATTGGATTAAAAAACTAAAACAGTATCATGCTAATATATTGCTTGTAGAATTATTTGCCAAAAAATCAGAATGATCGCATGCATATTAGTATGTTTTTTATTGTTTGAAAGATATTTTTAGAGGTAAGTTCGTGTTTTATTTTTATCGAGCCAAAATAATTGTATTATGTTTTCAAAACAGTATCATGCTAGCATATATCCTGAAGAATATCATATATTTTTCTGGCCTTGTTTATAGCAGTGAATCATATACTTTTAGTAATTATAAAACTCGCGTTTAGCTCGTGTAATCGCCTTAAATATAATGTAAAATGTTAGGGTAGATTTTCTATTTTTATTTCATTTAGTTATTGTTCTGAAATTTCAAGGTTTCGAGGTTTTGTTCTAGTTAGAGACTGTTTCTTGAAAACAAATTACTAGCTCCATCGGTCGCTCTACGGTTAATTCATTATTGTTTTTTAAGAGAACATGGTTTATCAAGGTTTTTATATTTAAGCTGTCGAAATAAGGTAGGTTCATCTCTGTCGAATCATTCGTTATGAGCTGTGTTAGTTTCATTGAAGGCAATACTGCCATGCCCGCTTCTATTACATGAGCCCTAAACATAACTGGCGAAATGTCGATGTTCTATTTGGTGCACTTCTGTCTAACCAGTTTCTACTACAGCCTTCATGTATGTAGTTTTGATAAACCGGCTTATTCCACTAATCCCCCTTAAGAGAATCCCCCTTAGGGGGGAAAACTGGATCCACTAATAACCCAACACCAAACACAAAAATCACAGTGCAGTTGCACCATTTTTTAATATTCCGTCTTTCAGCGCATCTCCTTAACGGATGATTACCGAGAAAGTTAACCCGCCGTCCATCAGTACCGATCAATCATCACAGCGCTCGCTTCCTGCCTACCCGTTCTCTATTATTAGACTGCAGTTCTGCATGACAATTCATTGTGAATGAACGTTTATTTTCAGTTTTAGATAGTTCCTTGGTAAGGAGAAAGGTTGGCTTGGCTTGATTAATGCTTAGGTAATCTTTCAATCTTAAGGCGCTTAGACGAGCTAAATTAGCAACTCTATTTGTGGTGGTTCTAACTTCGTTTGAAATGCTGTTAGAATAAAGTTCTAATCAGCTTGCACTACAAAGTGGTTGTTACGTCAGCCACTGCGGGCCAAATAGCGCGAAATGAGTGGTTTCGATTGATTTACAAAAAAAAACTATTGATTGGATTAAGAAACTAAAACAGTATCATGCTAATATATTGCTTGTAGAATTATTTGCCAAAAAATCAGAATGATCGCATGCATATTAGTATGTTTTTTATTGTTTGAAAGATATTTTTAGAGGTTAGTTCGTGATTTCTTTTTATCGAGCCAAATTAATTGTATTGTGTTTTCAAAACAGTATCATGCTAGCATATATCCTGAAGAATATCATATATTTTTCTGGTCTTGTTTATAGCAGTGAATCATATACTTTTAGTAATTACGGACGTCCCGCGGTTTCACCCGCATAGTTCCCGTTCCCGTGGGAGTACGGGGATAAAATATATCCTATGTTACTCGTGGATAATGTAGCTTTCGAATGGTGAAAGAATTTTTAAAAACGGTCCAGTAGTTTTTAAGCCTATTCATTACAAACAAACAAACAAAGTTTTCCTCTTTATAATATTAGTGTAGATAAAACTCGCGTTTAGCTCGTGTAATCGCCTTAAGTGGATCAGAATTGAAGATCATGCTGTGAAGTTTTGTTAGATAAAGTGCAGTTCTTAAATGTTATTTTGAGCTAGGATACTTTTACTTGCATATATTTTATTCAAAATTTGACACAAAAGTTTCTACTTCCTAAAAAATAAAGTAATTTGCACTTTCATAATTTTCCTGCCCATATCCCAATTTATTTGAGGTCAAAATCAAAGCATTTATTTCAAGTAGGCCAGTTACAGGCGCTTTTGAATTGTCGAAACAAAGAAGAAGATGGTAGCCACAGTCCCAGTCACAAGACTTATAAACTGTGAAAGTACTGTAGTTGCCCATGGTCGGTGCATCATGTCTTCTTCTTCCTTACTCCTCTATTACTCGTCATCTCATCAGACACCTCCTTTCTATCCATATCATTCTCCACACAGTCCATCCATCGTTTCTTTGGTCTTCCTCTACTTGAACACCCATCTACATAAGTTATCTACACATCGTTTAGTGTTTTGTTTAGAAGATCATTACCAGCGCACAGATTTATTACTCCAGTTTGTGAAGTTACTGCCATCACTATTTAGTTTGAAAACGTTAAGTAATATTACTCTTTGAGAATACTTGTAATCTGTAACCATTTCTAAAAGGCTCACATTGAATAGTAGACAATAAAGGAACTGGTATACAACCCTGCAGAATCTTTTCAAAGCTTCATGTGTGTGAGCAAAAACCTCTAATCAAAACAAGTTCTTAAGCATTTGCGATCATATCCATACCATAACATTCCTATAACACACCCCATTATAGCACCGAACGATAAAGTTTTACGATACTCATTGAACTTGCAGTATTAGCCGTAAAAAGCATGGCATTTCAACAGTTATGTTACTCAACACTTTACTACTATGGTTTAGTACTAACACCTAGGGATATGGTATTAATTGTGAGCTGTCTAACCTGTATGTATATGGCATGATACATAACTTGTTCATCTTGATATAACAAGGAGTTATCTTGTACGATACGACTCAAAATTGCTGTAGCAAGCAGAAGAAACAGCCTTAGACTTTTTTCTTTTGTCCGAATCTCAAAAAAGTGATGATAGGACAATCAGTTAGTTGAAGACAATACCGGAAACAAAAACCATTTGTGACTATTATTTGAAGATAATATTTTCAGGTAACCATAGAAATATTATATCTATGCAGGTAACAGCTAACTCAAAGCATTGATATTAGATAGAAAAATACTAAAACGGGTTTTTCAATGCAAGACAAAACAGTACTTTAAAGATAACTTTAAAGTGAATACAACGTCTTGTAGAATATACAGCTTCGTAGACAAGTATTAGGGTCTTTTTCTCTCTACTCTTTTAATCTTGCCTTCATTTAATTTTATCTGCATACAAACATTTGCTCTGTGGGTGTTCTTTCTCTTAAAGGCTTCGACTGACCTTTCAAGGTGACTCATAAAGATTTCTTCCGCAAAACGCATACATGTGGCTATTTAACGACGTTACTATATCCCAATGTTTATAAACTAAACTGTGAAAGAGATAACACATGTTTTAAATTTATCAAAGCCTGCTGGAATGTTTATACTTGGTTCCTATAGAGTATAGGTTGTAACACATTTTTTTATTTCAAATATACCTACCATGTGTCAAGATTTATCAGCTGGCAAATCTAAATTACGATTCTGCACTTGAATTTAACGCACTTCTTCTTCAAATGTGTTTGGCTCATAATTCAGACACGAGAACTCCGCTCACCGATGCAGTAAATAGATCATCAAGTGCGCAAATGATGATGATGATGGTGCAAGATGGAAGTTGGGATATTGTGTGAGAGAACCTATTGACATTCCATCAGCAGTAGCGATAAAAGAAAGTCAGAAATGAATTGGATTGACAAAAGCCGCTTTAAAACATGTCTGTCCTGTTTAAAATTATTGTAGAAATACGATCATCATTCATAATTTTCTTCCCTTTATCCCAATTCATTTGGGCTCGACGCAGCATGTCTTCTATTTCCATACTTCTCCATTTATCGTCATCACATCAAACATTTCTTTTCTTGCCATATCATTCTTATTCATTGTAGAAATACGAAACGCTTTAAAATCGATTGCCATGCTAAAACCCTCTAGTAAGTGTTAAGGATAACGCTTAGTAACCAGTAGTCACTACATTGACATAACCATCAGCTGAGATTACGAGGTCGGCAACCGACCCACTTGCTGCTATCAACTTCGTAGCACATCACATAACAAACATTGTTATAAGCTGTTTACCTACTGATAGCATTCAAATTGTTTATTAGACAACCTGATAGTACACTGACCTGCTTCGGAAACTTACTGCGAACTATTTATCTTGGCAAGAAATTTATTTTGTGATAAGGAATTGCGAAATTGTTATTATCTGTTTGCAGTAATGTTATTGTCACATATTTTGTTTCGAAAAACATCCTCTAGTGTGTTTCAACAAGATACAGGCAGTGATTAACGAAATCTGCCTCTTGTCTCTCTCGACATCATTATTGACAGCCACGTTCAATCCATAACTCTCCGGTTCATCGATATACATGCCATTGGGCCTAACCATATTTATCATCTGCTAATAGCTGAGTATTTTGCTCACTGCAGCGACAATGTCCTACCTCTTCACACACTTCTACACCCACGACACCATAAGTCCCTTGTAGATAATAGGGTCCGAGCCTTTGCCATCAGCCAGGCGAATATCCAGACTGCTACCGATAAAAATTCCAGTAACACTGGGAATCAAACCCTCTTGATCAAGCGTTTGCTACGACTAGACCAACAAGTAATTTTAAACAACTGCTTTCACATAAATAAATGTACCATCCTGACAAATGATCGTCACTAACCTACCGAAAATAGAATGACACATCCTCCCAAACAAATTCACAATACAAAACCCATTAACGGGTAGCTTCCTATAACAGTAGAAACATCAGTTACCGTAATTACTAACCCAGTGCCTCTATTCACAAAAAAATGTTACCGTTAGAACATATGTCAATGAAAACAATCGAATCTGTAACACTACTGTTTGTTGGTGGACTAGACAATGTGGGTGTTGAGCTGTGGTCTGAATGTCAGCGAGTATGAATAAAATGAATGAATTGTTTATTTATTTTTAAGAAGTATTACCACTAAAAGAAAATATAATGACTGGAGCAACGATTCGGTGAAAGACCTTCTTTTTAAATTGTTTCGGACCAGACCTGAACCGCAACTTCAGTAGCGTGCATCGGCTGTACCTATAATGAACAAACAACAGGACACGCAGGAGACAATATATTACCCATCGTTTGTGGAACAGCACCACATTTACACTCCACTCATCAATGAATCTCCACCATACCAGGTTTTCCTTGCTGCGGCCAACTTGGGAAAGATGATGTGGATAGAAATGGGCGACAGACTAATGAGACGATTGCCAATAAACATTATGGTAGAAGAAGGATGTTTTCTTCGTGAGCGTCGACATAAATCAATTGGGATAAGGGAAAAGAAAGAAAGTACGTTGATTTAGAATAGGCTAAAGGATGACCCACGCTCGGCCGTAGCACGGTCAACTAAATACTACTTAAATATGTTGTATGGACACACTCACGCTATACCGAGCGGTAACCGAGTGATGGCCGAGCAACGGACAATACGATATAATACGGCGACACTCGGCTCGGACCCGACTCGGTCTAGCGTGAGTCAAGCTTAAAAGGGATACAACAAATTCTACAAGGTAAAGACAAAAAAGCGGAGAATGTCGATGACGAATTGCTTAAAATAGTCTTGAAAAGCCAAAAGCTTTGAATTAAAATAGCCGAAAGTATCTAGTTTTCAAGTTTGCCTAGTTGCCGCAATATGTGCCTTGCATAATCCTATAAATAAACATGTGTAATCTTAAAAGGATTATCACGATAATCTTCGTCTATTCGAGATCGTGTTATGTCAATGTGCCTCGTGGAAGTTTTAGTGGATTATTGAGTTGTATCGCCGATTTTATTTGTCGACAGCTAACCTTCGGTAATCCAATTACTTTTACTTCGCGATTTATTGCTAAAACCGTTGTTAAATTAAGGATTAATTGATTGATGGATTTTGCAATAGTTAATTCTGCGATCGTTGTTTGATTTGCAATGCTATTAAAAGTCGACTTACTGTAAAGATGATCGACTGGGTATTTACCACGGACAACAGTTCAATAAATTTTCCTGAAAATTGTCATTGAGTCATAAATATCTGTAATTGGGTTTTAACAATTCTCATTTATCTGTTTTATACTCAAACTTCAACATTACATTACGTATCACAAATTCCGTCTATGAGATCGTGTTATGTCAATGTGCCTCGTGGAAGTTTTAGTGGATTATTGAGTTGTATCGCCGATTTTATTTGTCGACAGCTAACCTTCGGTAATCCAATTACTTTTACTTCGCGATTTATTGCTAAAACCGTTGTTAAATTAAGGATTAATTGATTGATGGATTTTGCAATAGTTAATTCTGCGATCGTTGTTTGATTTGCAATGCTATTAAAAGTCGACTTACTGTAAAGATGATCGACTGGGTATTTACCACGGACAACAGTTCAATAAATTTTCCTGAAAATTGTCATTGAGTCATAAATATCTGTAATTGGGTTTTAACAATTCTCATTTATCTGTTTTATACTCAAACTTCAACATTACATTACGTATCACAAATTCCGTCTGGACTGTTGTGGACAATGATCCACAGACCAGCGTAGGTGTACCGTCTGTGACAACATCTCGCGGTCGACGGCCGCTCATGACTTCAGCATACTTCAGATAATTTACTGATCTACTTGCGCATGCACTGATTAGTCAGCCGACGATCGTGTAATAAGTGGCAGCCGAGTTAACTGGGAATGCATGTGAAATTGATGGCATGGTTGGCGTGGTAGATGCGCAATTGGCTTCGGTGAATACCGTAGGAAATAAATAATAATGGATTGGCCGTACAAATTGCTATTCTGGGTCTGGAAGCTGGGTTCATGGTTTTTGTTGTTAGTGATAGTTAGTTAAGTTTAGAATGATTGTTAGAATAGTAGTTCAAAGGTTTTCGTTATTATCGACAGCCCAGCCTAATACATGGATTATATATATCTAAGAGATGCAAGAGTATTAATCATATAATGAATTATCTCAAGTGCTGATTACTTCAAGTTCTTGGAGGATTGTAAGATAAACCGTATACATGCAAAATGGAAAACTGCAAAGCATGAATGGGTGTATGCAAACATGATTACATGACTTCACTTTCCAGGTATTTGAAAAAATAGAGCTATAATTGTATGTTGTGAAAGATGACTTCCAAGACACTCATTGTTTTCTTATAAGTATGATGATAACTGATTCCTGGTAAGATTAATGAATACTATGAGACATTCAACATTGACGATTTGGCAGACGACACTTTGGCAAAAGAAAACAAAAATATTTTAGAGATAAGTATCTCAGATATTCCGCAATGTGGAGTTCCTTTAAACAACACCAAAATCAAAATCAAAATCAAAGCATTTATTTCAAGTAGGCCAGTTACAGGCACTTTTGAATTGTCGAAACAAAAATGAACATTTAATGTAGCTACAGTCCCAGTCACAAGACATAAAAACTGTGAAAGTACTGTAGTTGCCCATTCCCTAGCGTAGATCTCTATGGAGAAGAACGGGCAAGAAACTCCATGGACACTCTTTTAAATCAAAATATTGTTACAAAATCTTGGTTACATCAATCATGTTGAGATGGTATATTATGTGAGAACAATGTAGCAAGATTTGCACGATAAAAGTGTCCATAGCAAAACAAAAACAAAATACAACCCAAAAACAAAATAATTAATTCAAATAAACCATGGCGACTAAGAGATGACCAGTCACAACTGACAGCGCCCGTTCACGAACATGACGCATGGATCAGCACCATTCAGCTCAACCATTTTGAAGGGAACTAAATGGTCCGACACACGCGCCACCATCAGCGAGACATTTGAGTGAGCATGACATACTCATAACCGCCAGGGCACATTCAAGTCAAAATAATAAATAAAATAAAAACGTAGGTTTCCAGCGAATGATAGCATTCTAGTACATAGCACTCACACAATATGGAATATGAGGTTATATAATACTAAAGATATTGAATTTATACAATGCAAAGATAGTTGTACAATCTTCAGCAGCTCCAACAACACAAATTAGCGCTATCCCTTTATGCGCCCCTGTCCTTGTGGAGCAGGACCGGCATTGACCCAAGCATTTTTATCAGCGATATAATCGTCCAATTTGTAATATGCTTGCTTACACCAGAATGTTTACCTTTACTTAACTTTCGTTTTCTCTCTCTAACTCTTTCATAAAACTGTTAACATTTACCAATAATATCAATAGAAAACAGTTTCTTTCATTATGTAGCTTTCTATCAGTGTATTTGATGTGCACATTATCAAGACATTTTCTATAGTAAACAATTTCTCTCGGGTCAAAACAAGAGGCTCGTCTCAGTGACATGTTAACATAGAAGTGAGTGAGAGTGATAGAATGAGGTAAAGGGAGAAAGTAATAGGTCGAGGTCGAAAATATAGCGGATACGTTGAATGGCATATGGAACAAAAGACTGTTCCCAATATTGACAATGGGCAATCTTGAATGGGCACGTCTTTTTTGATAGACGACGAAGAAGCGACAGTCGAATGGTTGTTTGGAATTGAGTTGCACTCTAGGTTAACCGATGGAACTTTCTGACTGATTTCTTGACAATTCCAAGTGTCTGTAAACGGTCTAATTGAAATTATGAGTATGAAATTGAGTCCAGTAAATGGAACGTGGCTCGCCCATGTCGCCATTAGTAAACAATGTGTGGTCACTGTAACTCGCAAGTCGCACCTACTTATTAGTTTCGTTTTCACGTTTCAATTAACAGAGCAAACCACAAAAATACAAATAGTCAATAAATTGTGAGTTATCGATTCACGGAAGATGAAATGCTATCCTGTCAACCCCGATGGCAGTTACCAAGCTGATTAAAGGAAATTGAATGTAGACATATTATGTTGCTTCAAAACTTAATATCATCGGTTGTAAACGAATGAGTAATATTATTTTATTCCATTGCTAAATAATTTAAGTCTCGTAAACATACGGTTGGTGAGGTTGATGGTCTATTTTGACTCAAACAAACTCACAGTATGTGGCTGTACAATGCGCCCTTTGGTGATTACAGTCATCATCACCATGAGCCTATTAATGTTCCCATTGCTGACACTGGCCTGCTCTCTATGAGGGGTATGTCATATAGTATCAATATATTATTTAACGAACTCCAAAATAATAAGTATTGCAGAAATGACGTCACTTTTACACCCGCTGACCGTCTGACCAAAACCCACATTCTTTTTTGATGATATTCATAAAAACAAACTTAAGATCTCCACGATTGACCATCTGTTCTCATAATTTAACAGTTCCTGTTTACATTGAACGCATTAAAACTACTTTGACTCCTTAAGCTTATAACTAAAGTTATGGCTACTAAAATATCTAACGTATTGTAACTTCCGGATAAAAAGAGAGTTGGTGTTCCATATCCAGTCGTGATAGGTCGTAAATGAATGAGTATGAAAGAAATCTTGGATCTGATCATTTATTTTATGGTCTTTCTCTGTATATGTTTTATGGGAGACAGTGAAACACTTGACCATACTGATTGATGTTGTCCGACAGTCCGACAGACTTTCAACAGAAAGACATAAGTTTGTCAGCATTTTTCACTTATTCATATTTTTTTTTAAAGTTTGCCCCGTTCTAGTAATTCCTCCTGTATACAAATATTTAAACTCACATACACAAACAGCCAGACCCGGAACAACTACCGAAAGGTACCCGTGACACGTGGCGTAACAGCCGATCGCTTAGCCATTAGTCACTGCCAACCGTGCCGTCTATTAAATTATTATGATCCTAAATTGTTCCATTGTAGGACAAAAGCTCAGTTCCCACTTTTCACAATCGAATACGATTGTAGGCCAGTTTTTTTACAAATGTGGCTAGCACATTTGTCCATCATCGTTAACGCATAATTATAGGATCCGACTTCGAATTAACTCCTCAGATCGCCAACGAATCGACATCGTTTATTTGTTTATTTATGTATGTACATGTCACCGTAAAATTGTCAAATACGTAAAATTGTCAAATACGTGATATTGTAATATCTCTAGCGATATTGTAAAATCTCGAAATATTGTCAAATGAACATACTGCTTACAACAAAACGCATTATTTTACGTGAAATGCATGCGATGGTAGTCAACTCACGCGGTGTAGAGGGAAGGAGGAGTCCCCCTTGCCCAGTGGTACAAGTACAACTCTCATGAAAAGATATTGTACCATTCCTGAGAAATACCGATTATTATAACCTAACCTTAAAACACTTTATATTCCCCTAAAAAGCGTAGTCGACGGGCCCCTATTTCCGGGTGCAGGGTTTAAAGGAACCTAACTAACCTAACGGGGGGGGGGGTGCCCCAAGTCCTTTACAATATCGCTAGAGAGATACACGTTATATTGTAATATAACGTATTTGACAATTTTACGGTGACATACACACAAAATACTTAATGGGACATTACACACAACGACATCCGACACTGGACACACCGACATCGTTTAATGCCAGTGGTGCCTGCCATATTTTAAATTTTTTGTAAATGTCGCATTGTATAAGTTAGGAAGATTGGCAGCAAAAGGCAGCAAGCGTCCATTTACACAACAGCGTCTCACCAACACCGAGACTGAATTCTTTATTACATTTCGAAGCTTGGACCACATTCACATCGATAAACAATGGTACATTTATCACTGTCAATTCTTCTACCTGCGAATCCCAGCAATAGGTTTTAGAGAAAGAAAATCTTGTATTCTAGACTTTATTGTCGTCTGGTTAGAAATTGAATCATTGTGTGACCTTTACGCGTTTTATAGCGGTATTAAAATGAGTGCTGTGGATATTTTATCGTCCCTCAAATTGATTGGACGAATCGATTGCCTAGATATGGCTATGAAAACAGTTAAATGGGGCAAGTTAAATTGTTTCAACCGTTTATTTGCGAATACCTACTTACCTATTTCCAAATTGCTTGTGGATGATTACATCACATTTTCCTGGATTTGGAAATAATATTTTCCCCTTTACCTCATTCTGAAAATACAATGTTTTGCTATTAATATCTTCCTCGTAACATTTATTACGGACTACCTTTACAATCTCAAAATATCCCTTGCGTCATTTTTGCTTCCCCTAAAAAAATCCCCCCCGTACCAGTAAGGTTTCACTTCAATTTAACTTTGTTATATTACACCTTCATTACACGTAAACAAAATGGCGGTTCTATATATTAAACCACAGAATATTGCACATTACCACAATATAAGACGCTTCGATCAATGTGTGTACGCGGTGAGAATATTACATTATATCAAAACTTGAGAAACAATGTTTGTTGAGTTGTATCTTTGCTCTCAATTGAGATGTACAGAGAAAGAAATGTCTAGAGATTTGAACCATTGTTCTTGGATGAATAATACATATTTGGTAAATAAATATTGTTGGCGAGTAGTGTGAAAAGGTTGAGGATGTATGACTGGAAACAAAAAGCGATCAAAAATATGGAATGTTTTGAATTCATACTAGCCCTTGGGTACATGTCGAGGCGAAACGAAAGACAAAAATACTCGACGCAGAGGGAATGATTCTTTAAAACTGTCTATCGATATAATGAATGAACCATTCTCTATTTGTAATCATGGTTGCGCTCCGAGGAATGATTTAGTTGCGCTTAGATGGTTGCGCTTAAAAATAGGTGCGCTCTGAGGAATACCTCGAATACGTAGTACGTCTCAATGAAGTGCGAATGTAGTTGTATTGCATGAGATGACTGAGAGTGAACTCTGTTCTTCTTGTGGCCTTATCCCATCTTTTTGGGGTTGACTCTCATAATCATTCTTCTCCAAAGATGTCTTTATGAGAGAGGACTCTGTTGATGTCATGACTACTTGAGACAAGCGGTATCTTTTTACTCGAACCTTATACCTAATATAGTTTTTCTACATATACTGCGTGTATATAAATACTTGTGTACGACGTGTATGTTTGATTCGCTAGAGTTCACTATCAACTTCAAGGGGGTGAGAACAACGACCTCTGACTCCCCAGTCAACAACCACCAAACTCCAACAACTCCGTCTCAAATTACAACGTTCAGCGATCTCCACCCTAACTACGTAACCGTCACCAATAACCGACCATTAAAATACCTTACGCATATTTGAAAGCCATTTACTTTCCTGTAATGGACGCTTTATCATACCATACATGAGCAAGAGGTCGATGCCTCTGCCGTGGTTTATTGTACTGACATGAATGACCTCCTAGTTTATATTTGCACCCACGCCGCTAACTGTTCACCTTTTTGCCTAGTAATATGTGATCCAACTGTACCATACAATTTTTTTGCATCGCATTTACATATGTTTTTGGTGGCGAAACACCCACGTTTTGCCCATAAAATGTGACGTTTTCGTGAGCGATTGCTTTAATTGATATTGTATGTTGTGTGGTCTAGTGGTACTGACTGCTGAGCATGAAGTCCTGGGTTTGATTCCCAGTACGGGGAAAGTGTTACTATGTTTTTCCATCAGGAATTTCTCAGTAGCAGCGAGGTATGTTACTGGCTTATGACAATAGGTTAGCTCCCTATTGCATGGAACTTTAACATACCTGGCGGAATATGGGTGGTTTTGAAATGCTGTTAGAATAAAGTTCTAATCAGCTTGCACTACAAAGTGGTTGTTACGTCAGTCACTGCGGGTCAAATAGCGCGAAATTAGTGGTTTCCATCGATTTACAAAAAAACTATTGATTGGATCAAAAAACTAAAACACTATCATGCTAATGCATATTAGTATGTTTTTTTTTGTTTGAAAGATATTTTTAGAGATAAGTTCGTGATTTTTTTTTATCGAGTCAAATTAATTGTATTATGTTTTCAAATCACTATCATGCTAGCATATATCCTGAAGAATATCATATATTTTTCTGGTCTTGTTTATAGCACTGAATCATATATTTTTAGTAATTATAAAACTCACGTTTAGTTCATGTAATCGCCTAACCTGACGAGTATTTCAGGCGTGATGTTAGTTAAATTCGCTGTAAAGTGTCGTCTGGTCCAGCAGTACGTGAGTATTCATTAATTCGTCTTTTATGACGGAATGAAGTAAAGAGCGTGCCTCGTGAATTTGTTTACGTCAATCTACTCAATTCACAGATGTTTAGCAATTTAGACCTTTCATAAACACGAAAATTACGAGATTGTTCGTAAATTGAATTTGCCGGCTACTTCCTTATGTTGCTACCAGCTTATTCACGCATAAAAATATGTTGTTTGGGCCTTGATGGTTTTACAAATATTAATTAGGTCGACTTTCAGTCCAACCACAGGCGCCTGCATACCTTCAAGGACTTCACCTAGAATACCTATGTCACCATAGATCGCAAGTCTTCACAAAACAGAGGAAGATCCCGGTAGAAATAAAAAATAATCACGACTATTTAAATAGCATGCCCATCATTTTAATCTCCTCTCAAACCAACTTCATCTATAAACGTCTTGCATGAATGGGTATAAAAAACTGTCGGAAGGATTTCAATGACTGGCACGCCACCAGGGCCCTTAAATGGCGAAGACCTCGACCTTGTCGAATGGGAGCCTTATAAGGCCTTCGATGATGCGGCTAGAATATTACGAACCTTGATTAATAACTACTTTCTTCTTACTTTTCATAATAACTTATATTGCTAGCGAAAAAACAGCAGTAATAAGCTGCGGCGCAAAGAATTTTTAATTAAGTAATTCTTAATAAAAACTCAATATCAAAGCATTTATTTCAAATACAAAAAAAGCAAAGCTACAGTCAATCACAAGGCATAATAACTTGATAAAGTACTGTAGTTGCTCATTCCCTAGCGTAGATCTCTATGGAGAACGGGCAAGAAACTCCATGGACACTCTTTTAATTTAAATCAAAATATTGTTACAAAATCTTGGTTACTATAAAATGTCTGCGTTGCAGACTTACAGCGTATGATACAAAATGTTCGGGTCAATTCATAAACAATGTAGACATCGTACACTGAATATTTATTATAATATTATGATGCTATAAGTAGGCCAGGTCTCCAAAAATTGGAACAAAATCGGAGCTGTGGAACACATCTGCGGAATGAAAACATCTGTCGACCATCTCGGGTTCCGTAGCAAATAAGACGATCAATTAAAAAAGTAAAATGATCAGCAGAAGTAAAAAATCATCTCAATGAACTGTTTGAGTGACAGACAAAGTAGGTTAATTGGTTATTGTTGCAGACAATAAGAAAGACAGACAGCCTCACTATTAAGTCGTTAACAACCGCAATTAAGTCCCAATTAGAAAGTATAAGTTTTTACTCTATTCTAATTTTCCCAATTCCTTTTAAAATATTTCTATTATTTCCGCTAGCTTTGAAAGGGAAAATGTAGCACGTACATACATGTCAGATTGTATCGTTGCGTGTAAGACGGCCCGAGGAAATTGTGGCTGCGGTATTCAAGGCCATTTAAGGTCAACAACTTGACATTAATTGGACCATTATATAGCGAACTGGGGGAGATTTAAACCTGTATGTGTCACCTACGTTTAGAGCTATACATGGAACACTCAGGATTGAAAGAACGAAGTTCATTGAATCGCCTTGACTCGGGCAATAAACTATTAGATTTTTCCGGACACATACCGAACGATTCAAGTGTAATAAATTTTAATCATCACAATGAAAAAACTATTAACGACGATTTAATCGAACTTCAAATACGCATGATATCATATCAGCGCTAAAAATTATCGTGGTAACGTGGTAACTACCAATCATGAAAGATTCGTGACTGGTAACCCTATGTAAACAAGATCGTAAAATATGATGGTAAATTACAATGTACTAGCTACAGTGTAGCCTTTTTTTTTTTTTTTTTTTTTTTTAGGATGGGAAATCATCAAATGACTTCTCCCACTCTGGGCGGAGCGGGAGGGAGTGTCAGACTCTTACTGACTAAAACCCATCCATGTTCCTTCCTCGCCCTTTACGTTCCGGGGCCGCGGTATCTCTTTCGAACAGTCCCGCAACCCCGGCAGGCTTCGGCCCTTGCGGGCCCCTCTCTGCTGCTGACATCTCTTTGAGGCGCGCGTGGAACACGAACGCGCCGTCGACACGGCCTGTCGTCACTAGACGAGTGTAGCCTGTGGCTCTGTTCGCATTATTACCGGAGTTACTGGGAAATTATTAACTATCTTAGTTGAATGGATCAAAGTAGAGGTAGTAAGAGAAGATCGGAAAATTACTGTTTTCATAAAATCATCTGCGCTTTTCCCGTTTTTATTGGGGTTAGCATCGCACGGGCAATATCAAGTTTTCTTCCGGATACTATCGGCCATATTGTTTTCCACATCCGTTATCGTTTCTTTGATACTCTTCCATTCTACTCTTATAGACAGTGCTTTTATCCAACTTACTTAGTTTTATTCTCTTTGCCCAACTAACTCCTGTTATTCGTTTTCAATTAATTCTACTGTTATAAACAGTACACTGCTGACCAGTCTATCCCCAATTGCGTCAGTATCCAGTTTACTTGCTTGCAGATCTTACGTCACGTTACACATTACACAAGTTTTTTGGTTTTATATGAAACGAGAATTTGTACTGTGAACCGACTTCCGCAAGGTTTTCCTGAGGGAAATCAGGGGGTTGTAATATTATCAATGTTCAGGCGGATGCTTCTCTCGGGGAACACGTATCGTTCAGTTTGGTGTAACTTTTTTACATGATTATACCGTGTTATGATCGGTATTTTCTCGACAAAGAACAGAAGAGGTGAGTGCCCGTGTGTCAATCAATATGCAGAAAAATAAACGAATATCTTCAAATCCGTTCGCTCAAATAGCCTTCTGTGATCACCAATTCGTCTCTCAAGCGTGAAGATGACGTCAAAATCCCCCACGGCCGTCATTATACCCCTTATTCAGTCTCCGAGCCGTTGAGATGAAAAATAAAATTAATAGCAGCAAAAACGGGCTCGAACCTCATACTAATAAAATATGTATAGTACTTTTTGCCACAATATCTGAGCTGTAGCAACAAGTATCATAGTTTTTGACCTTCGCTCGGCTTGAGTCCCGGGCGGTAACATTACCCTTGAGGCCTTTCAGCTAACTCGACCCTTCTGTTTCAACAAATCTGAACAAAAATCAAATTAGGTGTACTCATGAATAGTATACATTCTCGGGGTGTTACGTACGCCTAAAAGTTTAAAGTTAATTTCTCTCTTTAAAAAAAAAACGCTCCCTCGAAACCTACTTCGTTTATTTATCTAGATTTCTAAAAAAATACTGTAACCCACATCTAATTCGTTAGTAATATTATCCGCGTTAGAACCTGGGGCCCGCGTCATTCCGCGTGTTGGAGTACAGACAGCTCCCTATCACAAAGAGTAGACCTTTGTGCCAGCAGTGAGGAGGCTGATTCATCATTAATTGATAAACTAATGGACACATATATCCACAAGTCAACCAAATTCTATAAATAGACTGTAAACTAATGAATAAATCTACTAACAAACATAATTACTTTACAACAGAAAGCTTTACAAGGAAATCTATCAAAGCACCAGGTCATCGCCCTGCACTCAGACTGGTCTAGCTAAAAACCATTACTGGACACAAACACCTGTGTTTTTTGGACTGATTACATGCTTGATTGGATCCTAATACAATGCTAGACTCGAATGGAGTCCAATGACTAGATAGTATTCAAGTTAATTGACTTGGATCTGGAAATGTTATTGAACCAATGGTTTTCTGTGATTGATATGCGTTTTTAGTTATTTTTGATTGTTGGTCGTTACTTCTGGCTAGGAATAGTTTACTTGACTTTGCCATTCATAGTCTGCTGGGGTGCTGGCTTTTGTGCATGTTCGCTGGATTTGTTCCTTTTCTTGAATCTAAAGTTTTACTAAATAGATAGAAAAATCTTTATATTACCGTAGTTACAAGTTCTACATTAATATTAACAGTTACTGTTAAAACACGATGCTTTACGTTTCGCATACAATTCATCTGACTGGGACAGTTTCGACCTAAAAGTAATTAAAAATACAATCTTTATGTAAATACATCAAATAAAACATGAAAATCTACATCAATTGTTATATCACATCTCGAATCTGAGTTTCATTTGTGCATTCAGCTTTCCCTCAAGAGAAAAGAAAATAAAAGTAAACAGAAACTTCTTAGTAAGATTGGATCTCGACAATCAACCATCTCTTCGTAGTCACGTCGTAGTGATTATTTCTCCAGTGGTCCAGTGCCTTTGGTTCTGGTCCTCAGGTCAGTGGCCTGGAGAAACCTGATTTTTCATCAGTTGGTTTCGTGGAAGCTTTTTGAAGTTGGCAATGGAAAATTTTTGGTGTAGCTTCCTTTATTACTTTATTCGGAATTTTATTGCTTCGTGTTTAACAAAAGTAAAATAATAAAATATGGTCTTATTTAATTAACAACTACCGTTATTTTCTCATATAGGTGTTGTGGATTGTCTATGTTTAATTATGATTAAAACAGTTGTCATCCAGACTTATCTTTCATTACACTACATGGTGACAGCGGTGGGATATTTATTCGATTTAAATGGTATAAGTCTGTAATAAAGGTACGTTTTAGACTTTAAAATCGTCAGGGACGGTTATAGAGCGCTATGGAACACGCGCGACCACCAACTGAATTGTGTTTGGAGGGCAGCTCCGTCAGCCGGGCTGACGCATGGCGGCGTTGGAGGTCGCAATTTATGTTATTTTTAAAAGCATCGGGGGTGCAAAAAGAGGAAACTGATATTCAAGCCAGCTTGATGATAAATTTAATCGGACCTGAGGGGTTTGAAGTGTTTGAGACATTTTCATTTGACAAGGAGAGCGATAAGGATGATGTCAATCTACTGCTTAAGAAATTTGATGAATATTTTGGAGTCAAACAGAATATAACATTAGCAAGATACAATTTTTTTACAAGGGGTCAGGAAGTAGGAGAATCAATTGATCAGTATGTTACGACATTGCGATTATTGAGCAAATATTGTAACTTCAAAAATTTAGAAGAGGAGTTGATTCGCGACCGTATTGTTTGTGGGATACAGAGTACTGGAGCAAGAGATCGTTTATTGAGAGCAGAGGACCTGACATTGGAAAAAGCTATTAAAATGGTCCAGGTTGACCAAATGTCATCAGATAATCGACGTTTATTGGAGACTCGTGGTGCTGGTACTTCAGGATTGGTGCAGGTCGATGCAGTTGGTTTACGCGGTGTAGGCGGCCGCGGTAGGCGCGGTGGCTGGCGCGGCAGTGGACGTCGACAAGGGCGCGGTGTGGCCAGTGTTGCTGCTGGTTCCAACACAGGGCGAAGATTTGATCATTCAAGCGAGACCGGACA
This sequence comes from Xestia ashworthii, assembly GCA_950022955.1. Classification (NCBI taxonomy): domain Eukaryota; kingdom Metazoa; phylum Arthropoda; class Insecta; order Lepidoptera; family Noctuidae; genus Xestia; species Xestia ashworthii. The sequence continues at coordinate 8,235,704 of OX465573.1, forward strand.
TTGTCTTAGGTGCGGAGGCCAATGCAATGAACCCAGTCTATGTCCGGCTATTTCTGTGCAATGTTATTTGTGCGAAAATCATGGACATTTTGCTAGAATGTGCAAGTTGAAAAAAGGGAATAAGAAAATGTACGATATAGGTTTAACTGAAGCAAAAAACAATGAAGAAGATGATTGTGAGTCATTTTTTGTATCAGTTTTGTATACTGTCTCAGAGATTAACTCTTCGTCGGAGGATTGGTATGAATCACTCCAAGGGGAGTGCGGTTCAGAAAAGTTTAAATTAGATACGGGAGCAGATATTAATGTTTTATCGTATAAGCGATTTTTATTGTTAGGTTATGACAGTAAGCTAATTAGCAAACAAAGTGTTAGGTTGCAATCTTACAGTGGTGATTTTATTCCTATTAAAGGTATTTGCAAATTAAAATGGTGGTATAAGGGTGTATCGTATGAATTAAAATTTGCAATTGCGGTTAGTGATTGTCAGAGTGTGCTGGGCTTGCAATCTTGTCTAACATTAGGATTAGTTAAAAGAATTCATAACATAAATCTTACAGATTATCAAGAATTGTTTAATGGGTTAGGCTGTTTGCCAGGTGAATATCATATTGTTGTAGACAAAACTGTGATGCCGGTAATTTGTGCAACCCGTAAGGTACCATTAGGAGTTCGCGATAAGTTACAAGATGAGTTAAATAGAATGATTGAGTTAGGTGTCATTAGAAAAGTGAGTCATCCAACTCCATGGGTGAATTCATTAGTAATTGTTGCTAAGAAAAACGGACAGTTGCGTATATGTTTAGATCCGAGGCCGCTTAATAAGGCGATACAGCGTGCACATTTTCAATTACCAACAATAAATGAATTGGCTACTAAGCTTCACGGTGCTAAGTATTTCTCAGTTTTAGATGCATTTTCAGGGTTTTGGTCAGTAAAACTGGATAATGCAAGTGCAGACCTATGTACATTCAGTACACCGTTTGGGCGATATCAATATTTGCGATTACCATTTGGTCTTAATTGTGCACCTGAAGTGTTTCATGCGAAAATCAAGCAATTACTTGAAGGCCTAGAGGGGGTAGATTCTTTTATCGATGATATCATTTGTTGGGGAAGGAATAAAGACGAACACGATCTGCGTTTGAAAGAGTTGTTAAACAGGGCACGGATAATTAATTTGAAATTCAACAAAGATAAATGTCGTATATGTGTTGAGGAAGTAACTTATTTGGGTCATATTTTTAACAAAGATGGGATGAAAGTGGATTCTGAGAAAGTAAGAGCGATATATAATATGCCGGAACCGATGGATAGAAAAAGCTTAGAAAGGTTTTTAGGGGCTGTAAATTATCTTTCTAAATTTATACCTAATTACTCAGAGCATATTTTTCCGTTGACAAGATTATTAAAAAAAGATGTGACTTGGTGTTGGGAAGTTGGTCATAAAAACGCATTCAATCAACTTAAAGAATTGATTTGTAATGCACCAGTTCTATCTTTGTACAATGTTATTAGTCCGGTTGTGTTGTCAGTGGACGCGAGCAGTGTGGCACTGGGTGCCGTGCTCATGCAGGAGGGGCGTCCAGTAGAGTATGCGTCACGCACGCTCACTGACACACAACAAAGATACGCACAAATAGAAAAGGAAATGTTGGCAATAGTATTCGCTTGTGAAAAGTTTCATCAGTACATTTATGGAAAAAGTAGTGTGGTCGTCGAATCGGACCATAAACCACTGGAAAGCATTTTTAGAAAATCGCTTGACTCAGTCCCAGCTCGCTTACAGCGAATGATGTTGAAGGTTCAAGCTTATGAGTTGGAGGTCACTTATAAGCCTGGGAAGTATATGTACATACCCGATACATTGTCGCGGGCACCTCTTCCGGATTTGTATGACGACAAAATTAGCAGGGCTATACTATGCCAAATTAAAATGGTAGTCGATAACATACCCATGTCACAGAATAAGTTTACTCTCGTTAAGCGGGAAACTAGTAAAGATGAGTGTTTAAAATTGTTGCTAAAATATATTAATCAAGGGTGGCCTGATAAGTTTAACATACACAATGATTTAAGATACTATTGGTCTATAAGAGATGAACTGTACTGTGTAGATGGTGTCATATTTAAAGACAAACAGGTTTTGATACCACATTCTATGCAAAGGGACATGTTAAAGCTTATTCATGAAGGGCATTTAGGGATTGATCGTTGTAAGAGACGTGCCCGTGAAGTATTATTTTGGGCAGGTATAACAAGAGATATTGAGGATTATGTGAGAAGATGTAAAATATGTCAGGAAACAGCAAACAAACCGTGTATCCCCTATGATTCCGGTTGCTATACCAGAATTGCCATGGAATAAAATTGGAACAGATATATTTGAGTATGGAAAGCAAAGTCATCTAATATTAATTGATTATTATTCTGGTTTTATTGAGATCGCATATTTGAGAGACACTTCGTCAAACTCAGTAATAGCTATTATGAAAGAAAACTTTGCACGGTATGGTATACCGGATACGGTCATCAGCGACAATGGACCACAATATTCTTGTCGTAATTTTATAAAATTTGCTTTAGAATGGGGTTTTCAGCACGTCACTTCTTCTCCATATTATCCTCAATCTAATGGCAAGAGCGAAAGAGCAGTTCAAACTATTAAAAATATATTAAAAAAATCTGTAGACAGTAAAACCGATTTTTATTTAAATTTGCTAAGTTACAGGAATACACCTCGGGAAGATTTGAATTCTCCTGCACAGTTAATGATGGGCCGGCGTTTAAATTGTAGACTACCAGTTCATTCAGATTTATTAAAACAAACAAATTGTGGTACTGTGAATTTACAACATAAAAAATTATTAGAAAAACAAATAAAAATTAAAAGTTTGTATGATCAGCATTGCAAACTGCTACCTGAGTTGAATGTGGGCGACGAAGTTATAATGATAGGAAAAACAAATAAAAGAAGTTGTGGCAAAATTATAGGAAAAGCGTCGACTCCACGTTCTTATATTGTTAGAAACAAAAAAGGTATTTATCGTCGTAATCGTCGACATTTGATAAGATCTGTAAAGGATCCTGCAGATAATAATATGTTGTCTGATATCAATGACGAGTATTTTTCGGGGGATGATAGGGATGATGATGACTATGTGCCAAGCACTAAAATAAATGTATCGTCATCTTACTCGCCGCCTCATACCCGAAGTAAGACTTAACAATTTGTATACCTAATTACTTTTATAATGTAGAACTAATGATTTATTTAAGTTGGTTTATTATTGTATCTTATTTAACTGGAATGAATGTATTTTAAGTTAGCTTTTTATTATTATTTTATCTTATTTAAGGGGAAGGTGTTGTGGATTGTCTATGTTTAATTATGATTAAAACAGTTGTCATCCAGACTTATGTATTTTTTATTGTGCTTTGAACTAGATTATTATACGGGCAAAAATAAACAATAAAATTGAAAAATTACTTTTCGGAAGTCTGTGACTTTGTTTGTTTCATTGACTTTTCTGCCACCGACTTCCGAAAGAAAAAGATGCAGGTGAGAATACATAACCTCCTCGTTTTTTTTTAAGTCGGTTAAAAAGACTCTCCTCCGCTTCGTAACTAGCAGCTACGAGTATCTTCCCTCCTGGTAAAATACACACAATTATGCAAAAACTCTTTCTACTTTCTTTGTTTTACAAGTTTTAATAAAACATACTATTATTTCTGTATGTTACCTTATCAGGTTTTGCCCCGAGGCATTTGCTTTAATATTATCGTAGGTACTTCTATACACCGTGGGTGGTACGGTTACTTGGAGCATTGCTATTGAGTTAGCAAATACTAATAAATATGTCAGCAAAAGAAAGGTATATAGGGACTGTATATTGGATTCTTGGGAAATAAGGAGTCGTGCGTATAGTGGAATGCGAATTGATTTGCTTGAAGCATTTATTTAGAGGTACGAAAACACCGATACATACAACTTATTGTATCTGAACATGCATACACTTGTGAATAAAGTTTCTAGAAATAAAACTTTACCTTTTCTGGGCATTTATTACTAAACTAGCGACCCCGCACCGCACGGGTGCAATGTAGTAAACCTTCCTTTTGAATCTCCATCTATTGCTGTAAACTGCATTAAAATCGGTAGTGAGGCTGAGCATACAAACAACGGAAGCGATTTTGTTTTGGCGGCTTCGTCCGCGTGAAAATTATGCAATAAAACCTTTCTCGAGAACCACTCTATTCATTGGTGAAAACAGCATGAAAATCGGTGCAGTATTTTTCGAGTTTATCGCGAACAGACAGTCAGACTCCTATATAAAGATGCTATACTATGTAAAGATGAGCTTGATTATACTCCTTTACATAACCTTTTTGAAACTAAGCCTGTCTCTAACAATGTAATCTCTTTGATAAACGCCACAAACTAACGGCACCCCTTGTTAGGACAAGTCTCAGCCAACAGTTCACTTCACACACAAAGACGTACACTTACCACCTAGACACAGACATTCTGAACACATGGCTCGGTCTAGACTAGACAATACGCCGACCATAGACAGCCATTTATCCTGTTTATAGCGCGCCAATTTAAAAAAAGTTTTCCTCTATGGCAGACTCAACTCGGTATAATCACTTACGCAAGTCGACAAATATTTATTAAATACAACGCACATTTGTTCAGTGGAACATTAGTTAAGTAAATTGTTGTTTATGAGGAAATAAATGAACTTAATACAATAGTAAATAGTGTTCGGTCCAACGTATGTCATTGCTAATTACAGTGACCCAATATCTGGTTAATTTCGCAGAATTGCCGTGTTCATAGTCCCATTAAAGTTAGCTTTAAGGGGCCGGCGGAGCATGCGTTTTTCATACAAACGTAGTACCAAAATAATATGAAAATCAAACATATCCCTAAGTAAGTGTGTTTATATTTCGAATGTATTATAGAATATCTATGTTCCCAAATAAATATTTTGAAAGAACAATGATATAAAGACGAGATATGTGGTATTTAAAATTTCTATAGAAACATTATTTTTCTCATAACGCTTGTTTAAATCAGTGTACATTCAAAATGTGTGTTTGGGAACCTATATATTCTGTAATCCAATCAAAATAAATACACACTACCTTAAGAATATGTTTGATTTACAAATTATTTTGGTATTACGTTTGTATGAAATTGGCATGCTCCGCAGGCCTCTTAAGCGCTTTTGAGAGTGTTGAGAAAGCACAGACTTCAACTAACAATCAGATTTGAAATCTAAGACGCCAATGAGTCAACAAATATCAGGGATCAAGGATGTCAGAGTCGTTTTGTATCAACTTTTACTTAGTAAAGACTTGTTTTAATCTGTTCAGTACATCTGCGACTTAGGTTCAGATTACGGTTTATCGAGGAACTGGTCCTTATGCGTGGGGTGTCGTGGAATTTGGATTAGCTAAGTTATGACTATCTAGGCGCTTGACAGCTGTTACAGTTGGTGTCAATAAATTATTTTATAAGAGCTTTTATAAGCTCACCTAGTAGTTCATGCAAATGTGCGTTAGGTCAGAACCGACAGTTAAAGCAGCAGTTTATATGTAAATGAATAAGACTTAGGTCCATGTTCACCAAAAAGATGACAGTCTGATTATCTAAAACAGCTGTTTAGCACGCATAAACAGCTGTTTTTGTATGGGAACATGTCACACTGACAGCTGTTTTTAGATAAACAGACGGTTATCTTTTCGGTGAACATGGACCTTAAAGTAACAATTATATCTCAAAATAAAAGTCGTACTATCTGTTAGTATATAATTATGCGGAATGCATCATGTTATTAATTAGTTCTGGCCCATAACTGCGTGATATTAGACGAGACGACCGTGGTCTCCCACGGTTACAACGACTGCTTTTAGTTAATTATTACAAACAATGCTTTCTCCCACTAGTTTCGACTTGTTTGTTTATTGCATCATATCTCCTTTGAGATTTACAGGAAACGTTGCTCGGAATTAACGTTTGGAGTTTTAAGATTTTATCAAAGGAGCTTCGGTGGTTTTTGAATTAGGGTTGAAGCCGATGGAGTAAAATGTTTTCTTTTTTCTAAATGGAAAGACGCTTGAGAAGATTTTGTTATTTTTTTGTCCATGTTCTTTATTCATAAGAAAAATTGCCCTTTCACGATTTTACAAAAACATTATGTCATGGACTGTACCAATATTCTATAAACCCATGCTTATAGAGAAAAAATGATCTCATTTGTACACGATGTAGTACAAAAACATTTTTTTATGATTGTCTTTTTTGTTACAGGTAATTGACCTCATTCTTTGTACAGCCGCCAAATGGAATAATATCACCTTGACTGGTATGAAAAACGACCTATTAATAAGTTGATACATATCGATTTTTTAAGCACTAACTACCGAATCATAGTCATCATCAAGTTTTTTTGTTTCGTACAGGAGCGATGAATACCTTTCTTGCATTATTATTTAGTCACTCTATTTTCTAAGGATAGCTAATGTCTAACCTAGGTCAGATTTGATCCGAAGCCAACAAAACGGGTACTAGATCCCGTTCAGAGTATTGCCCACTTGCTGGAGCTTCCTAAGTGTTCCTACAGACCTGCACTTTTACTTTGTAGGAAAGAAGAATTAGGTGCAAGATATGAATCATTCCCTCTGCGTCGATTCCCTTTACGTCTACCGACTCGTGAAACAAATGACATCTGTTTCAAAAAGTTTACGCTTGACCTCGAGTTATCTATCTGCACTACACACTGTAACCACATTTATAAATCTGGCAACAATAAAAACAACCAAAGATTTTTAGTCACACTTTTTACTAATAAATGTTAGTCATAAAATCTCTTTGTGTACAGCATTTGGCAATGCATCACATTCAACAAAGGGGTAGATTTGTGCCAGTTCCCCCTTTCCCCTTCGCAGAGCTGTCCAATGTCCAATTGTCCACCCTTTGTGATTAAATTAAAAAGCAATCACAAAAAATGTTTAACTGGAACACTTGTGGGGCTTTGTCCAGCTGTGGGATGAATAAGGACAACAGCGACACTAAAAGCTTTTTGAATGTTTGCTAAAGTTAATTTTCAATAAGCCCATATGCTATGATATTTCTTTATTTCTTAAAAGCCGTGAGCCTGATGAGATTTCCCATCGATAAAATTTATCTTTTTGAAGAAAGAATCTCACCTTTAAAATAAGGAATTCTTGTGCAAAATTCCATGTGCAAGTCAGTCCCAACAGTAAAATGCATACTTTGCATTTTCTGTCAGTGAATTTCATATTTTATCAACTTGAATATTAAAGAAAATAATAAGAGATGGGGAGCATTGATTTCATAATAATTATAGACGTACCTCAATGCTCAACGAACAAAAACTATGACCATTGTGTTACAATACCTATCTATAGGAGATCAGTCAAAAATCGCATGATCGTCGCTTGCGCAATATAGAAAGCGTTTCACGCTCCGCACACCCATCCATTGTTATACGAAATTCGCTTGGACAACCATTGTCTATCTCAGAAGATCATAGTTTATCAAGACCACAGTTTACCTAAAGTATTGTCTCTTCTTCTTGGCATCCATCCGAAAGTTGTCTTGAAAAGGTCGCTTTTAACGCTAAGACCGCCCTTTGTGGCACGATATGTATCATCATCGGCCTATTAATGTTCCCACTGCTGGGAAAGGCCTCCTCTCTATGAGAGGGAATGGGTTATATAATCCACCACGCGGGCCCAGTGCGGATTGGTAGATGTCACATGTCTTCGAATTTATGGTTCTAGAGGACATGCCGGCTTCCTCACGATGTTTTCCTTCACCGTTTTGAGAGCAGCGGTGATGTAATAAATTACACAAAGTAATGCGCCTGCCTGGGTTCGAATCCACGATTTACTGAACGTAAGTCGGGGCCGCCACCACGGGGCCACCGCTGCTCAACGCTGCACCTCCGCCTGCCGCTGCACGATATGTATAATGTCTGCCTTTTATTTACTGTAAGTCTGCATCATACCACGGCTAGTGAAGCTTCATGACTTCCAATTCTTTCGACTTGAGGCTTATGTGGACCACTCATGACCATTGACCACCGTAGAAACGGGCTTTTTCGAAAAAATAACCGACAAAATAACAGATACTGACAGATTTCTTTTGTTCACCTGTCATTATTCTTTCTTCGAAGATCGAAGAACCCCGTTTCTAGTCGAAATGGTAGTCATGATGCTACGTGTGCTGGTCGTTGGTTGGTCCAGCAGAACCCGTTATCTCCTACGTTTTATTTATACCTGTTATTTGTATTGCCTAGCCTTTTCTCAACTGTTGGCTTCCAGTCTCACCGGATGCAGCTGAATATCAGGATTATATTGTGCGACTGCCTATCTGACTACCACAACCCAGTCTTTACTGGTGTACAAAATAAAAAGAGTATTCTATCTATCTATAGTTAAGATTCATCACACTCAAGTCTGCGAAGGAGTTGCGAATCGTATGCACGATGCGTTCGACTACGCATCGTGTTCGTTACGCATTGGACCTTGGCATTATGAGCTTAATGACTTGCATGATGTTTGTTGTGTGTTATATATTTTCCATCGTGATCGTGAATAAACTGGAGTAGCTACGAGTATATTGCATGGTAACAGTGGAATTTGTTTTAAAGAAATTGAAGGTAGATCGAATCTATGTCTCTTGATGAGTCAGCTGTACTTGTCTTGACAAAACTCGCTTCGTCTTTTCGAGTCGATGATGGTACCTTTGAGATCAGTTGGATCTAGCAGATTGCCAAGACAATAGCAGTGTCAATGTCGTTCAATAGATCCTCGAAAGTGCAGTTGTGTGGACACTAAGACATTCCAGTACTTATGGTACGGTACAAATATGAGATTGCGTTAAATCTAAATCACGTCATCAAATCAAGTGTGTATCCGTCTTGTTTCTAGGCTATTTTTATGTCATCAAAAATCAATCAGCGAAATCATATCAGTTCAATATGGTTGCATAACCAATGGATCTTATTGATGAATTGATTGGAGATTAAAATGCAATTTCAATAGGATAATCATTTATTGTTTTAATTGAAATTGCATGTTGAATTAACAACAATATTGTTGATTCGCAATTGCAAACTCGTACTTGCTCATCAGTCGTCATGATTGAAAATAGTAATATAAATAATAATACTTATAAATAAAACTGGCTGTATACATACTCGTACATTTATAGGTGTACTGTATCTATAGGGTACATCTGTGCCTTATCCTCCGAAAATTACAAGCTTCATGTTATGTTATGTAAAATGATTTTTCAATCAAAGCAATTAAAATACTCGTCTTAATAAATCGATAAGCAAAATGCAATTTTAATTATTTACATTATCCATCAAACAAAGCCATTGTCTAACTCCGGATGAACCGGAAAACCGCTAAATGATGTAAAAGAGGAAAACCATAGAGAAATACGTGAACGTAATGTTGATTCACGAAAACATCTGTTCAGTTAGATCTAACCAAACCAGAAATGTTGAGGAAGTCATGAATATCTTTCTTTTATTGCCATAGACACAAACATAAAATAATGTTACGAGCTGGGTATGAGATAAATTAATTACTACCGATTAAACAACACAATAACTTTATTAACCACAAAACAATTTAAACTTAATCACAAGTACACTACAATACACTACTGATCACTATTCGCTTCGATATCGCACTTCAAGTTCACTTCGATTCGCTTCGTTGTATAGCCAAAACAAGACTGACTGTCGCGGCCCTGAGCGGTCTATTTATACTCGCCCACAGACACACCAGAATAACCTCGAATATTCTAGAGGGTCATAGAAAACACTAACAAAAGAGTAGGTAGGTAGGTAGGTAATTATTATTACTAGCTACTTGTACAACACAAACAAATATGAACCGTATGCCCTAGGCGTACGGTTGAAATTCTAATGTCTTTTTATAAAGAGGTCGCGAGTTTGTAGGTACCTACCCAACTTTGAAAGTAATAATAATAGAAATCTCTCGAAATTCCAACGTACACATACTGTAATCACGTGCTTTCTCGAATGTTCTAGTAGGTCCGATGTAACACTGCCCCCTCCTTAGACATGCTCGTCCCGAGCATCATTAGTTCCGTAGTATCGCGCCAACCGGTCTACATGCACAATCTTAGGCGCACCTCGTGGACCCTTCTGTATTCGGTAGGTGACATCGTTGATCCTAGTCACGACTCGGTATGGTCCATCCCATTTTGCTTGTAACTTCGGAGACTTTCCCTTGCTCCGCCCTGGGTTATGCAACCACACCAGTGAACCCTCGTCGAAACCCCTACCGTTTGCCTTCCGATCATAACGGGTCTTCATCTTCTCAGACATCTGTTGGCCGGATTGTCGGATATGCTCATAAACATCGTTCAACTTATTACGCAAGTCATTCGCGTAATCTGTTACACTACATGGAGCATCAGGGGGAGTTCCAGTGATTAAATCAGCAGGTAACCGTAATTCCCTTCCAAAGTTTGCGAAGGCTGGTGTCACAGTCGTACTTTCGTGGACTGCACTTCGGTAAGACAGAAGAAACGGCTGTATGTGCTTGTCCCAATCCCTTTGCCGGCTTTCCACAACTTTTGCCAGATATCTCTCCAACGTTTGGTTGAATCGTTCCACCATTCCGTCAGATTGTGGGTGGTAAGAGGTGGTTCTGGTTTTGTGGGTACCCATCAATCGACAAGTCTCTTGAAACACTTGCGATTCAAAATTCCTTCCTTGATCGCTGTGTATTTCTAAGGGTACCCCAAAACGACAGAAGACTTCCTGAACCAATTTATCTGCGACAGTTGTAGCTTCTTGATTAGGAATGGCGAAGACTTCTGGCCACTTTGTGAAGTAATCCATGACCACCAGGAAGTACTTGTTTCCGCTCTCACTTACTGGAAATGGTCCCGCAACGTCAAGTGCTATCCGTTCCCAAGGGGCTCCAACGTTGTACACTTTTAATGCACCTCTGCTGCGTGTACGGGGTCCTTTCACGGCCGCACAACTGGTACATTTACGGCACCAGTCCTCCACATCATCTCGACAGTGGATCCAGTAGAAGCGTTCTCGAATTTTTAGTAGAGTCCTTTTTACCCCCATATGTCCTCCTGAACATCCATCATGGTAGAGCCGTAGAACATCCGGTACCTTGGCTTTAGGGACAACCATTTGTAGGTGACAGCTGTCCCCTCTAGCGTTTTCCCATTTACGGCACAAGACTCCATCCTGGATTACCAAGCTGTTCCATTGCGCCCAATAGCTCTTCGTGATGGAACTCCTCGCAGCCACATCACTCCACTTGGGTTTAGGAACACCAGCTTTGATCCACTCGAAGATCGGTTTGATGTCCGAGTCATTGTGCTGAGCCTCCTGTATAGTTACCTTCCATTCATCGCTAAGATCCGTTCTTAGCATCCTCACAGGCACCACTTCCTTAGAATCCGGTCTGGAACTACGCTTACAATCTTCGGACAATGGTCTCCTTGATAGTTCGTCTATGTTGCTGCGGTTTCTCCACTGTTGCTGACCAGTTTTCTTAGCCGCTTTTCCCTGCTGAGATTGATCTTCTCTAGGGGCGCTTCGCTTTTTACAGTTCGACCGAAGGTGACCCCTTTCTCCACAAGTGTAACACCTAGGGCTGTATCGTCGCGGACACTGGCGTTCAGGTGATGCCACAACTTGCTTTGGACAACTTGGCCGAAGATGATCCCTTTCTCTAGCTGTGTAGCAGCTAGGGCTGTAACCTTGCGCACGGTCGTGTACAGGTGATGCCACAACCTCCCTGACGTAGTGTGTTCGGTGGTCTTGCCTCACTGCCTCTACTTCCAAGGCATGGGCTAAGGCGTCCTTCAAGGTCTCATGATGCCCAAGTCTCACGGCGGCTCTAACTTCTAAGTCACGTATTCCATCAACGAACGCCTGTACCAGATTTCCATCAATCAGTGCAGGGGCAGACTGGTAGGCTTTCCGAACGAGCTTCTCAACTTCCAGAGCCCACTGCTGTAGGTTTTCGGCACTACGTTGAACACGGTCCTTCAACTTGGCACGGAATACGTGCTCCAGGTGCGCGTCGCCGTATCTGGACTCCAACGCCTCCAGCAGCTGCTCGTAGGTTACATCCTTGCCGAGTGCCTCGAGAATAGTCAGGGCCTGGTCTTGGAGGCCCAAGGTGAGCGCGGTCATGGCTTGTGGTTTGGTCCATCCATTCGCCTTCATGACGGCCTCAAACTGGATTCTATAGGCCGACCACGACGATGTTCCGTCGAATGGAGGCACTTTGAAACCACGCGAAGATGGTGCAGCAACCACCGAAGCTACGGTCCCGCCTTCAATCTTCAGTTCGCCCAAAGCCTTCTTTACCCCAGCAATCTGAACTTCGGCCTCCGAGATGCGATTCTCGTGCTGGTGGACCTGATCTTTCATCACTTTCAGGTCCTTGCCGAAAGTTGCAAGAAGATCCTTTATAAGGATCATCTGCTCCTCTTGGCGGCGGACCTGCTCCTCCTGGCGGCGGGCTTGCTCCTCTTTATCTCGTTGCAATTGCTCTTCCAACCGGCGAGCCTGCTCCTCTTGACGGCGAGCCTGCTCCTCTTGGCGGCGAGCTTGATCCTGCAGCAGCGCCATTAAAGCTGACAAGTCTGGCGCCACTGATGCTGGAGAAACTCCGGATGGGCCAGCGACTGGCTGTGACGTAGGCTGGACACCACCCGGTGTCTGTGTCGGAGAATCTCCAAACCGCCTTTGGTCCATGTCCTGCTGTCGCTGACTCCTGGTACGGATACCCTCCGTGTCGTCCTTTGGTAGAATTGGCATAATTTATATCCCACTTCTGACACCAATTTGTTACGAGCTGGGTATGAGATAAATTAATTACTACCGATTAAACAACACAATAACTTTATTAACCACAAAACAATTTAAACTTAATCACAAGTACACTACAATACACTACTGATCACTATTCGCTTCGATATCGCACTTCAAGTTCACTTCGATTCGCTTCGTTGTATAGCCAAAACAAGACTGACTGTCGCGGCCCTGAGCGGTCTATTTATACTCGCCCACAGACACACCAGAATAACCTCGAATATTCTAGAGGGTCATAGAAAACACTAACAAAAGAGTAGGTAGGTAGGTAGGTAATTATTATTACTAGCTACTTGTACAACACAAACAAATATGAACCGTATGCCCTAGGCATACGGTTGAAATTCTAATGTCTTTTTATAAAGAGGTCGCGAGTTTGTAGGTACCTACCCAACTTTGAAAGTAATAATAATAGAAATCTCTCGAAATTCCAACGTACACATACTGTAATCACGTGCTTTCTCGAATGTTCTAGTAGGTCCGATGTAACAATAACATCACGCCTGTAATTCCGAAGGGTTACCCATATTTCGCCAGTTTTGTGTAAGTTCCACGTAATGGGGTCGAACCCATTGCCATCAATCGCGCACAAATCCAGACTCCGCTTAGTGAATATTTTAAGGTAAGGAAAATTCCCAATTGTATGTAACAACATTAATTAAATTAAAGACGAACCCCCAGTGGCCTATATTCTAAAGAAACAACAAATAGAATACAGCAACATGTCCCTAATTAAATATCTTAGATTCCGATGAAGTTTTCACGCTTTGTTTGTTACTGTTTACTTTAATTAACCAAAGTAAATAATACGGAATAGGCTTCAGGAAATCTAAGCTATTTGTATTATTTTAGTCATTACGAGTAATTTGTTGTACATCATGTGAAGTTTTCTTACCAAGCCGCGCCGGGCCCGCGTGTCGTCAATTACATACAGCCCACTACATCTCATAGAGAGGTGAACTTATACTAGTATCCCTGCAGTGGAAACGCTAAAGGTTGTATGTCCCACTTCTGGGCAAAGGCCTCCTCATATCCTTCCAGGTAGTCTTCTCCTGCACCACGTGGAACCAGCCTTAAACAACAGTCATCATCATCATCATCATCCTATTAATATGTTCCCACTGCTGGGACTCAGGCCTCCTCTCTATGAGAGGGAATGGGCTATAATCCACCACGCGGGCACACTACGGATTGGTAGATGTCACATGTCTTTGAATTTTTTGGTTCTGGGACATGCCGGTTTCTTCACGATGTTTTCTTTCACCGTTTTGAGAGCAGTGGTGATGAAATAAATTACACAAAGTTATGCTCATTGTCTGGGTTCGAATCCATTACTTGTCGGGGCCGCCACCACTGGGCCACCGCTGCTCTTCTTAACAACAGTATACGTACTTAATATGAAAATCAAACCACCACCAGGACTTCATAACATAAAAAATCTTAACTGCCGATAAATCGCGCTATCGCTACACCAGTTCAGAGGAACTCGTGCCAACGCCCTGGCTACCGTTTCCTTGAACGTACTTGGCAACTAAATCGTATGATATCTGACCTTGAGATCCGCCGAGAAGAAAAAACGCAGGCAGTATTATGTTTGGTAAGCTAGTATAGTGAAGCCACGCTACTTAAGAAGGCATAAGGCGACTAACAAGGTGTTTTGAATATTGATTTATTGCTTACTAAGTTATATGACAGTGTTATTTATTGCTGCTTATGTAGTCAGGCCTTAGATAGAAAAGATTCGCAACACTGGCAGGAAATTATAAAAAGTTTGGCATAACTTTCAAGTTGAAGAATATTTTTTGTAAAAACTTACAGGTGGCCTCAATGTGACTTTTTCAATTCACATTTAGAATTTCTAAGTTTAATTGGGACTCTAGAGACATCGGTACTTAGAGGAAAACATCGTGACGAAACCTGGACTTTAAATTTAAATATTATCAGTCTGAAATCGCTAAACCGGAAGCAAGTGTGGTGCTCAATAGACTTGATACCATTCTGCATGAGTAGAAAAAAAAGAAAAAGAAAAAGTATTGAAAAAAAAAAGCATAAAGGTCTGAAGTGGGACTGTGTTAGTTTACTGATAACGGACACACAAATTAAACGGATATTTTTTTCACAAATTTCATCGTAGGATACATTGTTTGGAAAACTCTAGCGGTTTTTCACATAGGAATCCATACAGAGTCCGCTTGGGGAAATTCCAAATGAGCTCTCTTCGTGAACGTAGACGCTTGCTAGACATGTGCTTCTTTCACAAAGTCATGAACGGCCGGTACCATTGTTGCCATTTCCTTGAGAATATACCCTTAAAGATCCCTCGCACCTATCCTCGAGGGAAACTCAAATATATTTTCCATACTCCATCTGTAAAATCTAACCTGGGACTGCAAGCACCCCTCCGTAGAATTGTGGATGAGTACCACTCCCTTCTTACAATGATACCCGACCTCGATGTGTTCCATGATAAGCTGCATATATTTAAAAACAAATTAAAATTAAAATATGTGCCCTAAGTTATCTTTTTTTTTTTTTATTTTTTTTTTTTATTATATATATATATATATATTAATATGCTATTAATTGTAACAAATTCAATCAACTTTATTAAATTATTTTTATGAATAATAATTGGCCAATCCTATTATATTGTCATTGATCCTAATTTTTATCTGGCATTTCTTTGTATACTAATGTAATATAATTATCAAATATTTTGAATTGTTACTTTTTAATTCAATTCTCATTATATAGGTTTTCTTAAATAATAATTGTGTTTTATCATCGAGCCGAAGAATTGTGAATGTTATGTACGCCTTTATTGTCACGTGCATCAGACCGCTTTATCATAAATTGTGAATTTCTTTGTAAAATGTATGTGATGTGGCTGTACTTATTCAAATAAATAAATAAAATAAATAAATAAAGCTCAAATGAATGGTTAAATATTTAATCAAATCGTACATACAAAATATTAATCTCTCAGTACACAGTTGAGTAATCATCGCTTTCATTTCCTTTGTAATTAACTGCATTTAAACATTTATAGCTGAAATTGCTTGCACAAAATATTGACCATGTATCGGGTATGGTTTGAAATAACTTGATATATGAAAACGGTAATCAAGAAGTGCACTTTGTACCACTCCGTGTTCTATAGTAAATAATGAAACCGGTGCGGACTTGGCTCCGTACACTGACAACTACTTCAGTAAAGGTGTCAAACTCAAGATTGTATGGAAAAGTTGTGGACCGACTTCGGACACTGAACTAACAGATACGAGTATCTCAGTATAGTCATTATTCTCATGCCCTTATCACAATTTATTTGGGGTACGTGAAGCATGTCTTCTTCCATATTCCTCTATTACTCGTCATCTTGGCAGTCACCTCATTTCTAGCCATATCATCCTTTACACCACCATCAGACCATCCATTGTTTCTTCGCTCTTTCTCTACTGTTAAGGCGACTAGACGAGCTAAATTAGCAACTCTATTTGTGGTGGTTCAAACTTCGTTTAAAATGCTGTTAGAATAAAGTTCTAATCAGCTTGCACAACAAAGTGGTTGTTACGTAAGTCACTGCCGGCCAAATAGCGCGAAATGAGTGGTTTCGATCGATTTACCAAAAAATCTAGTGATTGGACTAAAAAACTAAAACACTATAATGCTAATATATTGTTTGTAGAATTGTTTGCCAAAAAATCAGAATAATCGCATGTATATTAGTATGTTACCGCTCATTGTGTCACCCCTTGTAAAATGTTTAAAATTTTTGTATTTCTATTTTTTATGGTGTACATAATAAAGAGTATTCTATTCTATTCTATGTTCTTTTTGGTTGAAAGATATTTTTAGAGATAAGTTCGTGATGTTTTTTATCGAGTCAAATTAATTGTATTATGTTTTCAAAACACTATCATACTAGCTTAGATCCTGAAGAATATCATATATTTTTTTGGTTTTGTTTATAGCAGTGAATCATATACTTTTAGTCATTATAAAACTCGCGTTTAGCTCATGTAATCGCCTTAAGGCCATCTCATGTTCATATTCATACTCAGATATTTCAGTATAGTATTAGTCAGAATCTAGTCGAGCCATGTCCTCAATATGTCCGGTACTAGTCTAACCGATTCTTAATTGTACTGATATTGCTACATAGGTATTAGGAACAATGAGATAGCGCAATACATTAAATGTCGAGTTACATAAAGAAAAAGAGTGCTAGTGAGGTCCAATGTCCGAGAGATTGAGTAATTCACCAACTCGTCCCACATCAACAAACTATTTGGAGTCATTATTCTGAAATAGTTAGTGACGATGAAGTCATAATGCTCTGTGTCTGCCTAAAAAAAAATCTGCAACATATTTTTTTATTAGACAGGGTGAAAACAAATGATCTAGCAACACTTTTTCGAAGATGGAACGAAACCATCATTTACAATTTGATGATATTATCTGTCCTGTGTTTCAAAGACAGAACACAGTTTAATAACTTATCTATTACTAGCGGTTTCCTGTTCCGGTAGCTATCCATTGCTGAAAGATTTTTTCAAATCGGTCCAGTGGTTTTTAAGTTTATTCGTTACATACACAAATATAAAACATTTTTTTTTTCTTCTTTATGATATTAGTATAGAAAATCATTTGTATATAAAAATGTTAAAGAATCATCATTAATGTTTTCAATAATAACTAAAAGGCCACCAAGAAACTAAATAAAACAGTGGTCACGAAAGTGTTATATTTTAGTTAAACAAGTAACGTTATTTTAAGATTCTGTAACTATAAAATGTAATCCGAAACTGTTCCGTTTTTCTATAGAATCTTGTTCTGTAAACTGGTAACTGTATACTGTGGATCCGTGACGTCAATGCGGACGCTCGCAAACACCTATTATTTATGTATTTCTTAAAATAACTTAATGCACATTTTAATGCGTGGAGAAATTATTTATAAGGACCGGTTTGATTAAATCCAGTTCATTGCTTGTGATAAGAATCTCATGTGCAATATTTCTCAAAGATGATTTCTTTTCCACAATACTGTTAAAATTACAAATGTTCCGGATTTTTAAATTAACACTGAATTAATAAAAGCGAAACAAGTCCATTCTCTCTGAGCTTTGAGCGGCAACTGACGTTAATTTTAGATAATCGGGATGCAAAAATATCGATGTTCTTTTGTCGATAACATTATGTTTTATCTGATGTAGATAATAAAGTACAAGTCTTGTAAAAATACATTAAAAAGTCACCTACCAAAGTAAATTATCTTAAGTTTTATTGAGTATTTATCCTGTAAAAGTTTTGAAAGAGGGAATAGGGCTTTTGTTCAATTTTAATTAACGAAACCAACGAAATTAATTACAATTTCTTAACATTTCTACCCCACATAAAGTTTCCTTACAGTCAATAGCCAAACAAACGTTTATTGTGGTATACAATTTCCCAACATCGGCATTCAGACCTACTTACAGGGGTTCCCTTTCAATCGAACATTGGTTCGCCATCTTCATAAACCTTTACGTATATTGCGAGTTTGTGACCTCCACCACAGTATGGTGGAAGTTGGGACAAAATATTCCATGCTTTATTGACGTTTATTTTACGGTTATTTTTCTCTACAATAAGTCGAAACCAATCGCAGCCCTTTGTTCTTAATTCTTTTCTTATTTCAACATATAAAATCTCGAAACAATAAGCATCCTTGAAACTTAAGATACATAATTCATATTTACTCTCTGTTGTGCGTTTGAGGAAGTGCCAGTGTGTTATAATTAGCGTGTAAAAGCAAAAACACGATGATTAATCAAATACGTATACTGAAATAGAATGATGTTTACTCGTCTGCTATAATTCTATTGTGTTCGTAAAGTTGATTCAATATGCTGTAATAGGGACTAGTAAATCTTGAGACATCCTAACAGTTGGGTCTCAGGTTTAGTAATAAATGTAATTTGGTTTGCCCTTGGGATAACCAAATTACATTTATTACTATCCCGGGGTAGCGTAGTCTCAGTATCTAAGGTAAAGTCTTATCTATACAAAATCGCTTTGTTTCTAACTATCGAAATCGCATAATTCGCAAAATAATGGTTTATTGTGGTCGAATGCTCATCAAAGCTTCATTTGCTAGCGCCATTATTCAGTATTCAACCTTTTGTCTTGTTCGCAGCTAATCTGTAACAACGCAATTATTGCCTCGATGATTTATCGATATCGATAATTTCACGCTACAAATATTTGTCTACAACACTAGCTGCTTGCATTAGCAGTTTATAAATAGTGCGCGTAAAAATCACGTGTGTTGCTACACTAGCCTAGTCTGTCGCGAGATATCCACGGGATCGCACGTCCAGATAAATTAGCTTTATTGCTTTCTTGGAAAACCGTCTGGCAGTTCACTAGCAGAGTGTTTCGACCCCTTGGATGCGTTTCAAAATTTTCAAATCTTCTGAGTAAAGTTTACTCAACCCTAGAGCACCGAACGAGTTGTACGTAAATGTACCTCTTGAAACAGCTCAGTGCGTACATTACATACCACTAAATCGATTAACGGACCCTTTGCGAATCCGACCCCATCACATGGGGCGATGCAAACCCCATTAGGGCTGCTGTTCATTACGAGGGTGTGAGTCCGATGCGTTTTTTACAAACCCATCTCCATTTCACCTTGTATTTTATTTTGTTGAACATTTTACCCGAGGAATGAGATAACAGTCTTCCACCTTTAGCTTTTCAGAGAAAATTAGATACTGTCTACAGATTTAACACGCGTCCGCTCAGATCTTGTTTACCAAAAAGGCACTCCTCATTTTTAGCCTCTAATATCTTACAAAAGATCTCATTTTTTTTCTGTTTACATGGCAACGACCTTATCCGTTCCCGTTCGCTTTTAAGCGACTGCAACTCGACGCTTTTTTCCCAAAGGAACTCGGATATCTCTGTCCCTGTCTCCAATCCGATTTCATGTCTTAACAGGCTGCGCTTAAATCGATTTGTCTCGCCTTAACTCGCCAAGATGCCATCAACGATGATATCGCTGTCCCTTTCCTGCTTTTTAAACCTGTCCTGCCAGATTTAATTTGCCTTTTTTGCTGCGGTTAAAATCTGGCATCGTTGGTATTAGACGGCTGGTTTTAGAAGTGCTTCGCGTTGCACTAAATGCAGGGGATCTGCAAGCTGGCGTGGACCATCTGCCTCCGTTTGATGCATATTAAATTCGGTTGGAATGCATCTGGTAATGTAAGGCCGACTGCTAGTGGTTTTAACTGTGGGAAGTTTGTTCGTATAGTATGAGTTTATGTCGTGTCTATTTCATTCTCTTTTAACGACTTGCCTGCAGTTGAAAATATGTTTTAAACACGTGTGTTGATAGACTTCGGCTTTATAACGAAAGCTGTAACAAAACGTTTACTGCTCATTAACTAATGAAAGACGAAGACAGAGCTATTTAAAGTTTTACTTTTTATTGGTTCGTTAATTTTTATTTCATTAATACTTACCGCTTTATAGCAGTCGCGTAAATTGTTTAATTTCAAATGCTTCGCTCTTTCACTGTCTTATATTTTCATGTAATTGGAGGGAGAGTTTTTAATGTTTATAATAAGGTAAATAGCTGGGGCAATTTTGTCTACTAACGAAGTATTCATCTTTTATTTTAACGTTCGTCGACCATGTTCGATCCATCGTCTGCAAGGAGCGTACATCCTGTCATTACTACAATTTCCTTTGTCCATGACATGGTGAATATCTTCCTTTGCACTGCACTGTATGAATCTAGTGTTTTAATTTATTCTGGCTTGGGTATGGTCATGCTAATTTTTCTTAACGAGTCGATGATGCCTTCAGATCAGTTCATCACACAGAATTTCTGACTACCCAGCAAAGGTTCTGTAAGAAAATGATTGAAGTTCTTACTTCATTAGTATAATATTAAAGCATTTAAGTACCTTACTGTCTACTATTTGTCCCACTGCTGGACCGAGGCCATCACTCATCTTCAAAGTGACTTTAAGCTCTAATTACAGTCAAAATAAACCTCAAAGTACCACACAATACGATAAACCGGAACCTGGTAGTCCCGCGTTACGCAACGCGCATGCGCCCGCCATGTTACCATTTAGTGAACTCAGGCGCAACGTCGCGTGGCTGTAACCGCTTCCGCCATAGATACTGGCACATCCTATTAGGTTGCCAGTGTTGCCACATAGAGGCGGATTGCCGGCTCAGCCTACGTTCGTATTGAAGAAATTCGTGAAGCAATTTTTTTTGGGTGAAGGTTTTTCGATTTTCGTAAGATTTGAAGGCTGAATAGCTGAAACTGCAGTTTGCTGCAATTTCCAAATTCAAAAAAGAAAATCTGTAACTTAATTCAAGTTACAGATTTATTTGTCATACATATGTTTTGGGTTTTTACCTTTGGGATCTTGCAGTTGCCTGCTTCTCCCAAGTAGACCAGTGTCACTGTGTTAGTTCCTGAAATCAAAATGCTGTTGTATTTCAGTATACATGAAGTGACTGCGTTATCATCATCAGCTTACATCAGTCCACTGCTACACGAAGGTCTCCTCAATCGCACGCCACTCAACTCGATTCTCAGCAATTCTCATCCAGTTGCTACATCTCTACATTGAAATTAGAGAAGCTTACCTTATCCTAACTACAATAGACGGGTAACTAATAATCGATTTCTTTAGTCAGCTATAATTTTGATTGTCGTAATCATTAAAGTTACATTCTATCATTTATTTATACTTCTATATCTCCATAATATATACAGATCTACTTATCTACATCTACACTAATATTATAAAGAGGAAAAAATTGTATTTTTGTGTGTGTGTATGTTTGTAATGAATAAACACAAAAACTACTGGAGCGATTTGAAAAATTCTTTCAGTAATGGATAGCTACATTATCTGCGAGTAACATAGGCTATATTTTATCCCCGTACTCCCAGGGGAACTACGCAGGTAAACCGCATGGCGTCCGCTAGTTTGTAATAATCAGTAATGATCATGACCTGTCCTGAAAGTTCCCAAGTCCACGTCTCTTATCTCAAACACCTCACATTACATCAACAATAAAAACGAACAAAGGAAGCCAAGTGTTTGTTTACAATCACCCTATCAGGTGGACGCCATGCGATTCCATAACCCACTTGTTTTTATGACCCTCCTTACAAATGAAGCCCATCAATGCAGAATCACTAAAGAGTTTTCATTCATTCCTTTGTAAACTATATTTACACACGGCAACATTATCATCATTACTGATGAAAACCGTCGTTGGATTGTCGACTCTATTGCTGGTAGTTACGATTGATATTGGTCGGTGTTGTGTCGATCATAACAAGGAGTGTTGCCATATTCAGTACTATGGTTAGTGTTGTCATTGCGTTTAATTATCTGACTTGTCAACTCGTTCATTATAGAGGCACGTCACGCGACGACGCCGATGCGTGGTAATCACGATATAGTCAATAAAGGCTGGAGCACATTCGACGGTTTTCAGGCTTGTTTCACAACACCATTATTATTAATGTCTTCACACAGCTAATGATACCTCGTTCTGACAGTTATATCGAATAATAATCGTAATAACCACCCAATTGGACCACATTTCTGAATTACAATACATATTTCATATCAAAAGCCATCAGGGTGTCTCCCATTTATTTTAATGACGATTTAACAAAATTAATGTCCTTTCCAAAATATGAAAGAACCAGATCCGAAATAAATTAAAGAAATTAATCAAACTTGAACTAATTTGGCATTTTTAATTCGAAATGAAAAATAATCTGTCGTTTTAGCAATTAACAGTGTTCCAAAAATGTCGTAAACACATTAGGTCGTGTTTGATCTACAACCTGAGAATAATGTGACCGCACCTTAACTCGGTAATTGGTTTTAAGCATGTTGTTTTGCATGTATCGCTGGCCTAAATTTCCTGTATTATCTCCGGTCATACATAATATAGCAATCATTAGCTAAAACACTGTTTAATTAACTATTTAGTTTAATGAGAATTGAATTCACAATGATGTCACAGTCTACTTACATACTGCAGTGGATCAACTATTTTGACATTGACAGTTTTTGAGTTTGGAAGACCAAAGAAACCATAGATGGACCGTGTGAAAAATTATATGGCTAGACTACTCTAATACAGGAGTATAGAAGAAGAAGAGAATCTGTGCCAACTCCAAATAAGGGGTTTTCAAGGCAGCTTAAGGCAATCCAAATATCTTTTGATCCGTGTAGATTGTATATTGATAGTTGGACTGAGTTCACCAAGTCATTAAAGTTATTTTTTTAAGATTTACTGAAACGAACGATATCATATAGCATCTCTTTGGCTCTCGTTTACGTCAAATCTTAACTGTTTCAACAATTAACTGTACAGTTCATCGATTCAATATTTCGATCTATCAATCAAGAAATTCATAAAAGTCCACGTTAATTAATCCAACCCATCGCTGGCTCTAATTAATACAATATTTTTGGTCATCTTTATAAATCATTGGAAACGCGTGTAGGAAATGTGTAGGTGTGAAGAAACTAGTCAGTTTCCATTAGTGGCTTATGTTTTGGTTTTCTAATTACTGATACTGATACTGTCATTACACTAGAAACGGGAAATTTACCATGTTTACTGTTTGTTGTGGTTCCCGATATTTCGGCGCTGTTGCTTCATGATCACGGATAAACTAAACTTATTGCAGGTGGGTCCCATTTCTACTGGTAACGATGATGTTAGTGACCATGGCAGTTAAAAAACTGATGCTGATACTTTTAGCCTGCCTCTCCCAATGACTTCCAGTTGTTTTGATTCAGGACAAATGTGGACCAATGGTCGCTGGTGTTGTCCAGCTGTCCCGCCATCTTTTACGAGGTCTACCGCGACGCCTTCTGGCTGTGTCAGGGCTCCAGAAAGTGTCTGATTTGGCCCACAGCTCATTGGGCATGCGGCAGGCGTGGCCAGTGAAGTCCCACTTCAGTTTAATTGATTCTATGAAAACATCGTTATTGGTTCAAAAATTAAATTTGATGTACGATTTCATAGAAGTTGCGCTGAATTTTGAGGTCATTAAATTAGTCTGTGGCATTTCCAGGTAAATAAAGCTAGTACGCGTTTGACTTTGAAATGATCGCAAGGCTCCAAGAATCGAATGATTCTGATTGTGACGTCAAAGGTATCAATTAGTAATTTCAATTAAAACGGTACTTTCAACCGTAAAGATATCTTCACTGAGGTGAGCTATAAAATACTCTGTGTCATTTCAACGACTGTATTTTTTCATCGGAAATGCTACAGTTAAAGTTTTTCTATATAAAATATCATCACAATTACTACCATAATAATTGTCATTGTACGTAGTAATTCACAATAGAAATACAATAGTTTTACCGTGAACATCATAAACCTGCGGTCAGCTGTTGGGGTGAACGCCCAGCCGATGTCAATGACCCCTCTAATGGTGTACAAACCTATTTACTGATGACACTATGATGAGAGTGAAATCTTAACAAGTGTATGATCATTCGGTGACCTTTGATTTTGATCGTTAGGTCTAAAGAAATGTAGTTGGTGTTAAAGTGACGGCCTTGTAAATATTTAAATTATTGACAAATCGTGTTTGTAGTTACTGCTCAACTGTCTGTATTTTTTTTTTCTTTTTGTTTCGTATATGAAAAGCCGTCTGCGCAAAATGAACAGACACGCTTTCATCCCTAATTCCCTATGTTCGCACCCCTTTGGGGAATGTTTTTGATAGGATGATGGGAAAGGAACTCTGCTGCATTTAGTGCTTGTTAACTTATAATAAGGAGTTTAGAATTCTTAGTACTACCTCCTGTGGTCGCAAGCGACTCCTGAGCATGTGGTTCCGAGTTTGATTCCCGGGCCGTGAAAAGTGGAATTGGGTTTTTCTGTCAATAAATTCTCAGTCCACGGAGTTTGAATTTGTGCCCGGTTGATGTCAATAGGCTCGCACGCTTTTACATGGGAGTTAAACATAAGTAGCGAAATGTGAATACCTATACTATCAGGTACACTTCTGCCTAACCCCTGGTGGTTACAAGCGTGATGTAGTTATGTATGTACGTCTTAAACTCTTAATATTCTTGTTTATTTCAGTGATGAATTTGTCGATATACCATCAGAGGAAATAACCAGTTTTCTTTGAAATACTAAACCTATTCTAAGTACCCTTTTTCGGTCATTAGCAATGCCTGAAATCTGACACTAACTAGTTCCCATATACATTACAGGCGTGACTTACTTATATAGAGGAAGGTGAGAAAAAACACTACTAATTAAAAGGTCATTGAACTTGTGTTATTGACTTTGAAATAATATTTGGTAATGGAGCGGTTAGTCAATATGAAATCGGTAGCAAGTTTTTTTAGGGTAAGCGACATACATTTTGTGTCATGAGTTTTATGGAGCCCAAATTGATATTCTTGCTTTTATCCTTTTATTGATATTCTTGCTTTTATCCTTTTATTGATATTCTTGCTTTTATCCTTTTATTGATATTCTTGCTTTTATCCTTTTATTGATATTCTTGCTTTTATCCTTTTATTGATATTCTTGCTTTTATCCTTTTATTGATATTCTTGCTTTTATCCTTTTATTTTTTACAGAACATAATAACACGGCTGTAATCCCCGGAGGGTTCGGCAGATGTGTACTTATTGGTATTTCCACATTACGCCAGTAACGTTAAAGTTCCATACAACTCACTAGTTTTTCGCCAGTGACTTCGTCCGCGAAAATTGTGATTATTCGGCTAATTTGCATGATATCAATATAATTTATAGCCTATGTAACTCGGTAAAGATGTAGCTTTCTAATGGTGAAAGATTTTTTTAAATCGGTTGAGTAGTTCTTGAGTTAAATCGTAACAAACACACAATCAAAAAAACAAATCTTTTGTCTTTATAATATTACTAGCTTCTGCCAGCGGCTTCGCCCGTGTGAAGTTTAAAATTGACCCAATTTTTTTTTGTTTTTTTTTTTTTAATAAAAAGTATCCTAATATGTTACTTCTAACAACTCCAAGAATATGTGTACAAAGTTTCACGATGATCGGTTGAGTAGTTTTCGCGTGAAAGCGTAACAAACAAACTTACATTCACATTTATAATATTATAGGATTAGTATACAATAGTATAGATAACATTAGTATAGATATAAAAGCGGGTGAGCCTATTGCCACCAGCCGCGGGCGCAAATCCAGACTGCAACCACGTTTGTTTTTTACCCATGTTTAAAAGTCTTCTCTTATCTCTCTAAGAGCTTAAGGAGCTCCAAATAACCAAAAGACTATCCGCTGTTTGCTTCCAGCGAATTCTTAAATAATTTGGACATGTCGCTCGTAGAAACCCTGACAGCCTTGAGAAGCTTTATGTTAGTTAGCCAAGTAGACGGGAAAAGACCACGCGGTCGCTTACCTACCCGTTGGTCAGGCCGAGTAAGGACGCTCACTGGCCTATCAGTAGCCGAAGCTTCTAAGACCGCCGATGACAGAAAAACGTGGAAGAGCATAGTGTACCGAGTGATCAATGCTTCATCAATATCAATACCTCAGATTAGACACAATCTTCAACATTGAAGATAACGACTAACAAGAAGAAGAATAAAAGTCTGTTTTTGGGCATTTTCGTGGTGACTTATGTAGGTGTCAATTTCATGTTTTTATAAGGATTTAATAACACATTATTATTGGCCAAGTCACCTTTGTACCTCTTTCGTAATAACATGTATTACGTAAAAGTTTAAACAATTATTAAAAGTCAAATATCAGATTACGCCATTCAGATGTAATCAGTCAAGATAATCCAATTATGGTTGTAGTTGGTGTTAAATGTCTCGAAAGTGGCACTTACAACAGAAAATAATCAACATAAAATACACTTGATATTAAAGAGATAGTTTTTAGGGTTCCGTAACCGAAGGATAACTAACGGACCCTATTACTACGCCTCGCTGTCTGTCCGTCCATCTGTCTGTCTGCTAGCGGGCTGTATCTCATGATACGTAGGTAATAGGAAGATAGTTAAACTCACAAAATGTGTATTTCTGTTACTACTTTACAACAAAAAATAAATTAAAAAAATAAGTACGGAATCCCTAGTGCGCGATTCCGATTCGCACTTGGCCGGTTTTTAAAGCACTTGGAGAATCAGACTTGAGGGTATGCAATATGTATAGAGCACTCTCATTTTGGCTAATTTAAGTCTCATACTAAAGGGGTCTGTTATGTTAGTAATCGTGCACAAATGCGGAGATTCTGGGTTGCTATGAATTTCCTAATGGAAAAACCCCATAAAGCTGACCCGGGGTACCCCCCATAAACCCGAGACCTTCATCTTTCAGTAATTACTTGCGATTGCTTGACCAGCGAGGCAGTCCATCTTTTTTATATTAAATGGTCCTACACTTGACCTCAATCCTGTCCTAGGACAGAGATGAGGTCGACGATGGAACGAACGAACTATATTTGTGTCGTATGGGGTTATATATTCTTTTTTGCATTAACAATAGCGTCTGATCGCTTCGGTAGGGCTTCACAGTCACAGACGAAGGGGTATCTTCAGTAAAACTTATAAGTACTACTCTCATCTATTCTTGGAACCAAGTTGTCTAGTCATCAAGATTAGACCTAAAATTCCAAGCCATATAGGACTTTTGAATGCGGCAATTATGTCAATAGGACATCGCATCAGACCTACCGAAATAGCCCTATGAGATAACATTCTGTCCTTTGCATCGCCCACAAGCCCTTTAAGTAGGAGCATTCTATCAGATGAAACAGGCAGGGAATTTGCAGTAGTACAATTTTCTATTGGAGAGGAAAAGATTGATGGAATAATATGATGGAAAAAACGTATGACACCGACCAACAGTAACCTGAGAAGAAGATTAAAAAGTGTAGTTAGATGATGACGATCTTCTTTTGGTGCTAGCTAACACCGATGGTCCAAATGACAGAAGTCATTTGGACCATCGGTGGACCCTTGTATTCCAGACAATGAAGTCTCATCATGACATACCATGTTCAACCTAACCGAAATGGAATTGTAGCCAGTGACACTCGCGAAGACGAATCTAACGACGTAAGTATAATTTATCCAAATCGGTTCAAATCCATTTAGGAGTTACGAGGTCACAATGGAACGGACATATGCGTCCAAAAACATTACCCTCCTGGGTCAGTTGGGTAAATCTGACGTAACTTGCTTTTAATTTTATAGCACACAGTTCCTTCATAAAAATAAACGTTATTTTGTGGAAGAAGCCCTTGTCCAGTCTTGGATTAGACCCGGTTAAATTGATAACGAGAAAAACTCCACCAACAGGTCGCCATTTCAAACATAACCGTTCCCGGCAGTTTCAGATCTAATTAATATTTAAAATGTTCGACAAAGCCAGTTCATTATCAAGGCATTAAGGTCTATTATTCTGTACCAGGATTATCTAAATACTCGTTATCCTACAGCTTATACCTTAACAAGTTTATCTTGATTGATTATAACACGCTTTCGCAAATATATTTTCATTGGGACGTTGTGAAAAGGTCACAGCGATTTTTAATACTTTCTAATTAACAAAATGTTGTTGTTTTACGTGGTATTAAAATATACTGCTAATGGCGTTTTGTTTACTCTAAAAGTTGATGAGTTTCGTAGCTTTCGCTGCCATAAAAACGATATTAAAACGATAGATCATCCAATCAGAATAAAACAACGTGTTCGACTAGACTTAACCGAGGGAGTATGGTCATTATGATTGCAAGATCTATAATTCCACTGCTGGGCAAATTCCTGTCTTTAATGATGCTACCAGGCTTGATCCACAATCACAATACCTATCAATAATTTTGGCAGTCTTATCAACATTCATTTATTCATTCATTGCGTTTCTTACATAGGTAGTCGATTAGACATTGTGCTTTCAAACATTCAATTTCCATCAATTGATGTGCATTAGATACGTTGTCTACTATCTACTCCATTTTTTCCAATTTATTCGTCAATTTATCACAGTTATTCTTCTGCAAATCTCCTGTCGTTTTCCCCATCATGATCTATAGCCCACTAGCTACAGCTTTAGTCTTTGTTCGGTCGCAATATAGCCCAATTACCGACTGACAGGGCAGTGTCCGCGAGCGAAGCCGCGGTTTGTGGTCACCCTGGTCGCGCGCTATGTAGCCTAGAGCGCAATATCTCGCGAAACTCGCGATATGGTTTGATTTGAATTGCATAGGCGTCTCTGTAATAGAGGATTTAGAGAGTTTTGTAGTATTGTGGCTATGTTTGTTGAAGAAGTGACTTTAAAGTAAGTATTAAGATCTGTAGGAAAATGTTGGAGTTAGGTTTTGAAGTTGATCGCCATATTTGGACGGTATTAATAACAAAGATAAAAACGATTCAAGGCCTGATGTGCAATTTTTTAAACCGTACGCAATAAGGCATTTTGATTGACTGCAATAGAATTCAAAGCCAATTGCAATTAAGTATGAATGAAACAGATAAGTTTTTAGGATTTTAGGGTAGCTTAGATTGTTCTAGAATTTCTATGAGGCCTATTTAAGGTGATCTATTAGAGATATCAGATAAGATATAGGGACAGATTATGCGAATGTTAGATTTACCAAATCATACGTTAAACATTTAGATGTTATATCATCATTATCATCATAAGCACATCCTCTTCTACTCGTAGATTTCCTTAATCATCGAATTTTTTCTCGCTTTCATTTTGATGACAAGTCAACAGGAGAAAACCTATCAACGAACTACTAATTAGCGAAATTCTAAACCTACTACATAATAGTCAATCAAGTTTCCTCTTAATTATCACCTTAAAATCGAATGTGTGTGTAAACATTTCATGTACCTACTGCTATTAGTTTGCACGAACTGTTGACAGCTGATTAACCTGGGATTGGGACTTGGTGTTAAATCTATGGGTCTTACTTTCTTGTGTGGTTAGTGCTTAGCCTAGTGTCGAGAGTTTATGATGATGGGCCTCTGAAATATCTCACAGGCATGCTGGTTTCCTCACGCTGTTTCCCTTCACCGAAGCAAGTGATAATAATAAAATATGGGTAGGTAATTAGATCCTACTCTGCTTATCGTGTCAGATGAAACTTTTAGTTTCTCTACTTTTAGTTTGTCTATAATATTATGTATAATAAGTATGTATTTACAAACACAAAAGTATAATGTAGTAAATCAACTATCTGGTGTCCACGACACAAGCATTGCTTAGTGTGGCACTAGATGGCGCTGTGTGTTAATGTCCAGCGATATTTTTTTTTTTTTTATCTACTTTGCGTCTTTATGTTTTTTGTTTTGTATACTTAGGATAAGATACTCGTAATTTCCACTTTTGGGCTATCTTTACTGGGTAGATCATTATTAGTGGTACTATTGTTTCCTATCCTTTTAACACTAAACAAATCAATTCTTTTATTGTTGAATACCTAAATGAAAACATAATTATGAAGCAATGAATTAAGAATTTAATTTCATCAACAAAAATTAAACATCATAAGCAAGGACTCTTTACTGCGTTGTTTCTGGATAAGACATGAAACACGATTGTAAAATCACCCTTAACGACGCGACGTAACATACCTGTCAAAATGTCCGTTTAAAAGCGATCCTCTAAGATTATAATTCCTGTAACTAGAACCACCATTTGAAATAACAACTCTTTCTAGAAACAGTAAAAGTCAAAAGACATTGTTCTGTAATATTTGTATTTCTCGGAACATATTTCTTTGTAGTCTCCTTCTAAATTAAATCTACTCTTTGTCAAGTGCCTTCACCCGTGTGACCTGTAGATCTCCATAGCAAGTTGGAATCTTCGTAGTGACGTAGAAATTGACTTATGCTTTGGCTTTGACTTTATTTTTACGTATATTTTACTTTGCAGTCTGCATTGAGGCTAAGGCCAAAATTTACAAGACCAAATTCGGTCGTTGATCCCAAAAAAAAGGTTCTCTATCGTATTACCTAACTTTTTTATCCATAATCTAAAATGACATAATTTTTTTTGTCATAATCATCATTCGTCCGAATGATAATTTACCCGAACTTTAAATCACATAATATCATATGCCATAAAGTTTAAATCCCTAAATATAATAAGCCCTAACTCCGTTTGTCATAAGTATTACAATCAATAATATACAAAAGACATAAAATCGTTTTCAATAAAAGTCATAAGTCCTATTCTAAGTAAATGTTTAATCGTATGTAAGCGTTGACCTGCAATGCAAGCAAGCATGCAGCAAGCATGCGGCACGCCTGTAGCAAGCATGCGGCAAGCATACAGCAAGCAAGCATGTAACAAGCAAGCATGCAATGCAAGCAAGCATGCAGCAAGCATGCGGCAAGCATACAGCAAGGAAGCAAGCAAGCATGCAACAAGCAAGCATACAGCAAGCAAGCATGCATGCAAGCGTGCAGCATGCAAGCAAGCATACAGTATGCAAGCAAGCATGTAGCATGCAAACAAGCAAGCATCATGCAGCAGGCATGGTTTCTGTCACGGCTCCGGCGCTGCGGGGCTCCGGCGGCCTCACGCGAGCTTATCGTCGCAGATGGGTTTAACGCTCACCACCGCAGCTTCGGCTTGCTGGCCGGCTTGGCCGGCCAGCCTCAGCCGCGGCGGCGAGTGTTACAGCCACCTGCTCCTCACCTCGCGGCCCGCCTCGCCCCTCCGCGCCTACGCGATTTTAAATAACACTCTTGGGGTAGGGCAGACAAGACTGCGTGGGGTCGGATTTACAGCAATTCGTTTCTGTCTCTAAAACCTAACTTTTAGGGATTTTTTAGCGACTGTTAGTCCCTAAAAAATCCCTAAAAGTTAGGTTTATAAATGACCATTCGGAATCATACACATTATGTGATACAATACTTAGGACATACGACTTTATGTCATGTAAAATTAGGAGATTCAATTATAATAGTATTCGATATTATGACAAAATAGTATTAGAAGTAAAGTTAGTTATGTAAAACATAATTTCGGTGTTTTGAACATTATGGTTACTGAAGTTTATAGCAAACGTGTTATGGATAATGATTTTCGGAAAAAAAAATTTAGGACAATCAAGGGAGTACCCAAAAAAAACATCACGTCTTTATCTATGTTTGGTTTAGTTCTTTAATTTTGTAGTTAGTACCTGTAACTGCACTTCATACGTCAAAATTATCTTAATACAAGTTCTGTATAGCATCATATCGTTCTGTATTATGTATAGTCATCAAACATCATCATCTCTTTTTAGCATAATCGTTATAAGTTTCTAATCATCGCCGATCATCAGCATTTTATCATCATGCTTCTCTAACTCTCTCTGTTCAAGATGTTATGATGTTATGTTATGTTTGTGATGTTATATTTTGTTGTTGTTGTGTTGTGATGTAGTTGTGGTGGTGTTGTTGTGTTGTGTGATGTTGTGTTGTGTTCTGTTGATGTGTTACATTTTTGATTTCCAAAGTAAAATTCATGGCAGGATTGCAGATACGGTAATGTGGTTTCAATGTTATTCCCAGTCGCTATCAGATTGCGATCTTAAGCTATCATCTCTGTAGGATATTACAGGATATTACTTACTCTCTTATTTCCAAATCGTTAACCAGAAATATCTACCGATTTGAAGATTTCCTCAAAATGATTTTGTCTCTAGCGGACTGTGCATCTTGTTCCCATTTTCACTGACACCATGTACTGTTGGATTTTAAGTGCTCGTCTCACCACCGAGAGTTGAAATTCCAACAAAGCATTACGTGCCCCTTAGTGTTACATTTTCTAAATCTACACTAGACTTCAAGCTTCCTTAACAAAGCAGCCAATTAACAAAGTACCCAACACACCTTACAAACACTAACTTTCTCTAATCGCCTTCATTAATTCGTCCTGTCTGAAAGCCTCTTATTGTATTCGTAAACTCGCTGGCGAGACAACAAAGGACTTGATTAAGGGACTTCGTTTATTTACGACCTTGTTGTATCGAAGAGTAGAGTGTTAATGGAGTGAACAAAAACATTGCACGTAACACGTAGAACTAGAAACTCAATAGCAAAGCACATATTTTAATTAATCCCTTTATTTACAGGCATATGGCATTGTCAAGGAGTTGGTCAGTAAGTCGGAAACTTGGAGCTAGTTGTTACGTTCCTAAACGTAGATCTCTTTGTAGAAGAAACGGCACGAAGTCTTTTGAATCGGTGTTTTCGGCAATCGCTCCCTGTAAAATACTGGTATTTAGCTGCGCCCGACTAGATTACAAGTCGACCAACATTTGGGAAAATGTTAGGCAGATAATGGTTATGTGGTATCCGAAAAACATTGTGTGATATTATGATGATGACATCCGATGAAGCTTTCGTCTTATTAATCCTGTTACTGATTTCCATATTCAAGTTGAGTCCAGCCTGAATTAAAGTCTCATAACTTTAATGGGATCTTAAATTCATATTAATTAATTACATCTTTGATGCATCTCCCTCTAACACTTAAATTAGCATCCCATAATAACTTACCTAAATGGACACTCCATTTACTCAATACTCCATGTTAATCTCATATCTCACCGCCTTTCTTTAGAAGCTGGGAAATGCACTTATCCAGCAGTCAGTCCACAATACAGTTATGTTGTTTTTATACAAAGTTTTATATTTATTGAGTACCTCTTTGGTATATTGGTCGCATTTCTACTGCTGAGCAAGACTTGATGTCTTGGATTCTATTACCAGGTCGAGCAGTTTTCTTCGGATTTTTCTACAGGAATTTCTCAGTAACAGGTCAGAGTCGGGATTTGGGCTCGGTTGATGGCGAAAAACTCGCCCCAATATCTATTTCACGGTACTACACGCACTAGCAGGGTGTACTGGTACACCTCTACCTTGGAAATGACAAGCGTGAAATTATGAAATGTAACTTACGAGTTCATTATCATGGAATTGATTGTGTTTGGTACGAAATGCATTTTGTTATCGTGTTTTTTCTGATAAGTTATGTACAATTAAGTCATTGTTTATTTTTATTTGTTTCAGGTAAATTACTTTCCATACATCAATGACACAGCTAAATTATGGATTTATGGCGTAAGTAAAAGTGATCTACGCTAACATTATAAAGAGTTGAAAATTGAATGCCTCCTTAGCAACTGGACAGATTCTCATCTGGACAGATTAGCAACTTGTACAGTCCATGACATAATTATAGTGGATGTTAATACCTATATTTCATAGTTTATATACTTATTTTTTACTCTGTCCAGTTTCTAATCTGTCCAGCTGCAAAACTGTCCAGTTGCTACGTAGGCGGTGTAATCTTCGGAACTACTGATCCCCGTATGCCTCTCTGCCTATATACCTCCGAGAATTACAGGCAGGAACTGCAAAACACCCAGGGGGGGTGAAACTTCCATACATTGGCGTAAAACAAAATTTTCATAGATAGTGCTGCCATCTGTGTGTTTGAGGACACAAACTTTTCAACTGTTTGACTGTTTTACAACTGTCATAAAGAGAACAGCTATTTTGGACAACTTGTCAGTGAAGTAGATAGCCTAGCGGTGACAGCGGTTGCCTTGTGAATAATAGTTCCCAAGTTCGAATCCGTAGTCAAGAATATTACCTTTTGTATTTATTTGGTTGAACAGAAACTAACAGTGCCATGTAACAGTTGAGGTACACAGTTTTAAAAACGAAAACCAGAGTTGCGCATCTATCTTGTATTGTACATATAGTGTATATTATCTATGAAAACACCTGCTACTCTGTTCTCTTCGTTCTTACAGTCGCGATGTTATTTGTTCGCAAGTGATTAATAGCAGGATATCAGGGTGCAACGGTCCAAGGGCATAAGATAAGCTGATGCTACAACGTAGTAAGGTTCACAATAAAACCGTTACCGTGTTCGTATCGTATAGGAAATCGAAGTGGGGATCGGATGCGCAATCTATACTTCTATACTAATATTATAAAGAGGAAAACTTTGTTTGTTTGTTTGTTTGTTTGGTTGTAATGAATAGGCTTAAAAACTACTGGACCGTTTTTAAAAATTCTTTCACCATTCGAAAGCTACATTATCCACGAGTAACATAGGATATATTTTATCCCCGTACTCCCACGGGAACGGGAACTATGCGGGTGAAACCGCGGGACGTCCGCTAGTAATTGATATAGTGCTGGGATGTTGCGGTTTCAATATCATAGATTGCCGAGGTCTGTTTCACGGACCGCAAGTGCAATCATCTTGGTACAGGTGTGATAATGTGATGCGTTCTAATCTTGGGAAGATAGGTACGTGGTTGTTATAAGGAAATCATTTGGCAAGCGTGAAGCTGCCTATAACGTTACAATTGCTAAGATATAGGTTCCTCTCTCTGACTGGTCGATGGATGTCACATACGTTCGAGTTTTTGGTTACGAAGACCCTGACGAGAGAGTTTTGGGTCTTCCTTACGATGATTTATTTCACCGTATTGGGAAAGTGGTGCAATCTAGGGCTACTCTGAAAATAATCGAACTAACCTTTAACACACTATTTTACAGAGGAATCAAGCCAAACAATTTATTAGAATCAGCGTACAAAAACGAAACTAAACTTAGCTACAAGAAAATAGCATCTAAGGCCTCCAAAAGTTCCATACAGCGGGTTATAAAAAGGTTATGAATCATCCAAGAAAATTGCCTTAATCTCGAAAACGATCACTTACTGCCATATTTGATTAATTTTGATTAAAACTGCTCAGCACTTCGCACTTATCGCTTCAACGAAGGGACGCCAGGATGTCCTTATTAATTGAAGAAATGAAGACAATGCAATTTGTTCATTAGCATTATCAATTTATACAGCACTGTGATGAATGATCTTGGACTTTGTCGTCGTAGGCGGATTCCATTATGACAGTAATCTTTTGTTTTATGAGAAACAAAAAAATAAACACTTATTTTTTTAATGAATATCATCGCAAGTATTTGTCTGATGTCCCAGCGGCTTTTTGACTAAATTGTTGCGAGTTATTTAAAATTAAAAGCTTTCAAATTAATTTTACAAAGTTCAACAATGTAAAAGTTAACATAGCTCTCAGCTTTGATAAAATCTCTGTGACCGGTCAAACGCCCAGACGCTTTTATACACGTGGAGACTTAATTTAACTTTGACGTTTACTTTTGCAGAAGAGAAACCTATTTATAAGTTAAAGATACGTACTTTTATTTCCATTAGGCTGTTAGAGACATTTAGGAACGTCAATTGATAGCAAAGATCTATAATAGTAAATAGTAACAGCCGCTCGGGTTGATCTTCAGGTTAAGCTGCGCTGGCCTAGGTTGGTCCTTTGATGGGTGACTGTGTGACCGAGTTTCTTCCGTGTCTCGGAAAGCACATACGATGTGATATTTTTTATGCCATTACTTGGGAACCACTCGTGTGATTCTAGTGAATTTGGTTTTAAATCGAAGATATATTTTCTGGCTAAGTTCTAGCTTGATATTACTCAAGCTAGAACTTAGCCAGAAAATATATACAAAGGGCACAGCTACTTCCAAACAATAAATCAGCCATGTTTCGACCCTAATACCACTTTAAATGTTGTGTCCGTCATAAATATCCCCAAATAACTACTTAAACAAACAACCATTGTGTTTTAGGGGGTGAATACTGCTGTTACTAAATTAAAATCGATAGCAGTAGGGTGAGAGAACATTTTGTCTGTCCTACACCCCCTTCAAGCTCTGCTGATGGTGATTTAATTTATTTGTGAAATATTGTGGGACATAAAATATTATAGGTAATGTTTCGACCTGGTAGTGCCTTGAACTAATTAGATATAACAATAAATAATTGAACAATAGGGTGAATTGTATTTCATTTTCGATTATCAATCGAATAAACGACTTGTTAATGTCATGTTTTATTTTATTTTATTGAAAGATGTGCCAAATTAAATAACTCCTTAACTTTATAGGCACACCAGAAGCGGTTTGGGTAGTTTTAGGCAGAGTACAATCTCGGAGTGATCCCATTTCGATTTGATAAAGATCTGGTGACTTCGGAAGATAGGCAACTGAACTCCTTAATAAAATATGATAGCAAATGTACTGGGATCGCTGAAGACTCATGTCTGTCTATTGTTTACACCAGTTCATAACAAAAAATCACACCGATACGCTGTGAAAGGGTCAGCACCTGTAAACCACTAAAAAGTGAAAAATAAAAACTTTTTTGCAAAAAATATAACCGACTTCACACAAAAAAGTGAAAAATAACTTTAGCTTCAAAAGTCGGTGACAAAAAAACTAAATCCCAGTACATTTGCTATCATATTTTATTAAGGAGTTCAGTTGCCTATCTTCCGAAGTCACCAGATCTTTATCAAATCGAAATGGGATCACTCCGAGATTGTACTCTGCCTAAAACTACCCAAACCGCTTCTGGTGTGCCTATAAAGTTAAGGAGTTACCTCTATTTCTCCGGGATCCCATTGAATGGAACTTTACACGTCTAACTGTCGAAATCTGGGTGTATTGTATACTTCTGCGTACTCCCTCAGAGCATACAGGTGTGATGTTACGTCATGATGTTGCATAAACAATAAACAACCAAGCGATTTGCAGCAATTACTGCAGCTTTGCCGTGTATTTTTGAAGAGTTCCATTTATATCTCCGAAGATCAGCGTAAGATCTTAACCAAATTGACGTGGAACCACACGGAAAGCACCAGCTTTCAAATAAAAGAAGAATCATCAAAATCGGTTCACCCAGTCGAAAGTTCTGACGTAACAAACGTTGTCGAAATCTGGGTATATTGTACACATCTGCGTACCCCCTCAGAGCACACAGGCGTGATGTTACGTCATGATGTAGTATAAACAATGAACCTACAAGCGGATGCAGCAATCATTGCAGATTTGCCGTCTATTTTTGAAGAGTTCCATTGTATATCTCCGAAGATCAGCATCAGATCTTTAACAAATTAAAATGGGACCCAACGGGAAGCACCAGCTTTCAAATAAAAAAGGAATCATCAAAATCGGTTCACCCAGTCGAAAGTTCTGAGGTAACAAACACAAAAAAAAAAAAAAAAAAATACAGACGAATTGAGAACCTCCTCTTTTTAGAAGTCGGTTGAAAAGATAACAATATATATAAGTTTTGTAAGAAATATCTGTTAAAATTTAATAAAATCTTCATAAGAAGTCCGACTTTTCTTACTCTTCTGCGTCTCATCAGACCTCTTGTTGGAAGGGCATACTTATCACAGCGCTTCTGGTAAAAAAATATTAATAACTGTTTTTGATAAAAGGTTGATGGATTGAAATGAATGAATGTTTTTGATAAAATGTTGGAAAATTGATAAAATGATGACTTTCTTGTGTATTTCAAATTAATGACACCTTATCATCGATAATTAAAAGGGAAACTCCTGCTTTCTTGCGACTGTTTGCCTATAATGTTACGTACACATACTGTGAACCGTATCGATCGGTTAAAATTAAACCTGGCAGCTAATTTAACCCTCCACTGCGCAAAGGTAAATAGTTGGGGTCAAAACAGCATATCAAAGTCTGTTATGCTCTGTTACCCCAACCGATGTTAGTTGCCGAAGCTTTTCGAAATAACTGGGAATTTACAAATTGTTAACATCACTCTTGTAATCTCAGAATGGTACGGCAGACAGAGCTTTAGCAATAGGTAGGACATCTACATTATATTAGTTATGTGGTAACTTATAAGTCCAATATAAACAGAGGGCTAATCTATTGTAATCATCATCATCATCAGCCTATAATGTTCCCACTGCTGGGACACGGCCTCCTCTCAATGAGAGGGAATGGGCTATAATCTACTACGCGGGCCCAGTGCGGATTGGTAGATGTCACATGTCTTCGAATTTTTATGCCGGTTTCCTCACGATGTGTTCCTTCACCGTTTTGAGAGCAGCGGTAATGAAATAAATTACACAAAGTAATGCGCCTGTCTGGGTTCGAACCCACGACTAAAGGTGGACGCACACCTATCCGCGCCGAAGGAATCGACCGCGCTAAAAGAATCGAATTTTAGAATTACTTGTATGAAATCCTACTAAACCTCGCACACTTATCCGCATCGAATCGGACGAATAGATGACGTCATACGTATGAGAAAAAATTCTTTCGGCGCGTACGATTCCTTCGGCGCGGATAAGTGTGCGTCCACCTTTACTGTTCGTAAGTCGGGGCCGCCACCACTGGGCCACCGCTGCTCTCAATTCTATAATAATCTATTGTAATCAATGAGCACAAATCAGTTGCTGCTGCGAAATTCCATCACCTTCCGCCCAAGTACCATGTTACTTGGTGTCGGCGCAACACGTCTTCTCTTTCATTCTCCCCTGTCAACCGTCAAGCTATCATTTACTTCTCTGTCTTTCATATCATTCCTCACACAATCCATAGGTACATCGTTTCTTTGGTACTCCTCTCCATCCATCAACATTTATAGTCATCACTCTTTTAGTCACAGAGGAGCTCGTGGCAAAATAATAACAGCAGCTCGGGTCGATCTTTAGGTTAAGCCGTGCTTGCCTAGGTTGGTCTGTGGATAGGTGACCACCCAAACATACCGAGTTTCCTCCGTGTCTCGGAAAGCACGTTAAGCTGTTGGTCCCGGCTGTCTTTTGTCCATCTTTGGCAGTCGTTACAGGTAGTCAGTGGCCCAAAAAGTCTGACAACCAGTCTTACCAAGTATTACCCAGTATTAACCGGGTTGTGGAGGTCAGATAGGCAGTCGCTCCATGTGAAATACTGGTATTCAGCTGCAACCGGTTAGACTGGCAGCCGACCGCAACATAGTTGGGAAAAGGCTAGGTAGATGACTCTATTAGTCACATGTCACAGTCGATTCATCCTTCCTCATCACAAATTCCAACTGGAATATACATTGCACAGGATCTCATGCTCAGGCAGACTAAGGAGGCAGTTAAGAATCTTACCTACTCAAAGCCCAAAACCAATCATTACTTTTTTCACATCATCATCATTCTCCTGACCTTATCCCAATTTAGTTGGAGTCAGCGCAGCATGTCTTCTACTTCCATACTTCGATATTACTTGTCATCTCAGCAGGTCAGCTCCTTTCTAGCCATAACATCCTTCACTCATTCATCGTTTCTTTGGTCTTCCTCTAACCTTCATATTCGTTTTTTAGGGTTCCGTTGCCATGGCAAAAAAACGGAACCCTTATAGATTCGTCATGTCTGTCTGTCCGTCCGTATGTCACAGCCACTTTTTTCCGAAACTATAAGAACTATGCTGTTGAAACTTGGTAAGTAGATGTATTCTGTGAACCGCATTAAGATTTTCGCACAAAAATAGAAAAAAAAAACAGTAAATTTAGAGGGTCCTCATACATAGAACTGAAACTCAATTTTTGTTTTTTCATCAAACCCATACGTGTGGGGTATCTATGGATAGGTCTTCAAAAATGATATTGAGGTTTTTCTAAACGGAATAGTTTGCGCGAGAGACACTTCCAAAGTGGTAAAATGTGTCCCCTCCTGTAACTTCTAGAAAAGAGAACGATAAAACTAAAAAAAATATATGATGTACATTACCATGTAAACTACCACCGAAAATTGGTTTGAACGAGATCTAGTAAGTTTTTTTAATACGTCATAAATCGTAAACCGCAATCTACCTTTAATTTACAACGAACTGCAAGAACTTTTATAGTATGTTACTTGCTGTTACTGAACCCTTCAAAAATCGCCCAGGCAGGCGCATTACCTTGTGTAATTTATTACATCACCGCTGCTCTCAAAACGGTGAAGAAAAACATCGTGAGGAAACCGGCATGTCCTAGAACCATAAATTCGAAGACATGTGACATCTACCAATCCGCACTGGGCCCGCGTGGTGGATTATATAGCCCATTCCCTCTCATAGAGAGGAGGCCTGTCCCAGCAGTGGGAACATTAATAGGCCGATGATGATGATGACTGAACCCTTCATGGCCGAGTCCGACTCGCACTTGGCCGCTTTTTCACATATTGCTGTTTATAGTCAATTCCTTTTAGCTGCTTCTCATTCACACCTTGAACATTTTGTATTCAACAATATTATCTTAAAAGCTTGTAAATCGTACGGTACACATTAGTAGGATCGATTGCAGCTCACACATGCCAAATG
This sequence comes from Xestia ashworthii, assembly GCA_950022955.1. Taxonomy (NCBI): domain Eukaryota; kingdom Metazoa; phylum Arthropoda; class Insecta; order Lepidoptera; family Noctuidae; genus Xestia; species Xestia ashworthii. Next base: position 8,276,849 of record OX465573.1, read on the forward strand.
TGGCAGTGTTAGCTACATTGAGAGCAGTGTTTATGGCACTGCCGTTATTGCAAGGCAATGTTTGAAGGACGTTTAAACAATGTGAGCTTTGGGGATTTATTGTAAGTATGTCTTCTGGAATCTTGGTTACGTTGAGAAATTCGCTACTGGAAAGTGTGCTGCCTTGCGGGCTATTCTTCTTTTAAGGGCGTCGATGGATATCTCAATTAACTTCAATTGAGTTTGTCCAGAACTTGGCTATCGAGTTTAGCGCCTTCAGTAGCACCTACAGATCCTGTACGAAGAAACAACAGGAGACGATATTATCGTCTCCTGATATTTCTTCATTTCAACCTATATCATCATCATCATCATCTCAGCCGAAAGACGTCCACTGCTGGACATAGGCCTCCCCCAAGTGTCGCCACATTGACCGGTCCCTTGCGACTCGCATCCACCGGATTCCCGCAACCTTCACCAGGTCATCGGTCCACCTAGTGGGAGGTCTTCCAACGCATCGTCTTCCGGTTCGCGGTCGCCACTCCAGAACTTTTCGGCCCCATCGGTCAACCTATATAGGTTCAAATATATATTTATTTCCCATAAGAACTTAAACATGAACATAAATAACAATTTACTTAAAATGAGAAACGACATTTATTACACCTACCTATCCATAACTCTGTTCTATGTATATGAGTATTCTGTTTATATGTGGAAAACGGGCTTTTGAATATTGAAATCCCAAAAAGAAAAGTACTTAATCTTAATGAAAATTTTGAGTACGCCACCTTTACTATTCTACACTTGTGAACTTTAACCCTGTAGACAAAATTAATCAAAATCCTCAAATGCACACAAAGGAAACAAAGAGCGGCCATGTTTAGGCGATCGTGCGTCCGCGCATCAAGCCCATGTTATCCTTCGCAGAATCCTGCGCGCGCGTCGATTATAAATCAGCGGTTTATTGTAGACCGTCTCAAACTTGTCACTTTAAGCAATAAAATCATCTTGTCTGTTTACACATTTACATTTTTATTATAGTTTTTCCTGAAAATGGTGATAATAAAACTGGTGCTAGCTTTATGTTTTTCATATTCAAAATTATTGGTGTCAAATTTTATAATAATTCTATGAAAGAGCTTCTTTTGATGTTTTAGTTCACACCCGCTGTTTATGGAATAATTCGTTTATTTGAAGGTGTCAAAGGAAGTCCATTAAACACACAATATAGTCAAATTAGATCTTCATTTTCTTAATAAGGCATAATGACCAAATTTGATACATATTTATTAATCGTGCTTAAGATAAGACTAACACATTTTGGACTCATTAGCGGCCACCTCAAATAATATTCGTATTGACCTCTATCAGATTTCTTTGTATTGTAGCGCCGCGTCGTGTTTTGAACTTTTATAATTCCTGAAGTCTATTTATTTTGTCACTCCAAATCCGTGTCTATAATAATAATAACTACGTATGTAACTTTCAAGTTACATCATAATGCAATAGCATATGATATAATGCACGCCGTGGCACTGACATTGCATAAAATCGAACGCAAATAAAAAGGAGGTATAACTGCCCAATCATTAACCGACTTCCAAAAAGGAGGAGGTTCTCTATTCGACTGTATGTATTTTTTTTTAACCGACTTCCAAAAAGGAGGAGGTTCTCTATTCGACTGTATGTATTTTTTTTTTTTATGTATGTTCACCGATTACTCGAAGACGCCTGAACCGATTTGAAAAATTATTTTTTTGTTTGAAAGGGTATACTTCCAAATTGGTCCCATAGAAATATTGTCATGATCTGATCACGAACTTCGGAGATATGGAACGGAACTCCTCAATAAATGATAGCAAATGGACTGGGATTGCTGAAATCTATTGTCTGTCTATTGTTTACACCAGTTCATAATATAACATCACGCCACCGGTACGCTGTAAAGGGGTAAGCACAAGTGAACCACTAAAAAGTGAAAAATAAAAACTTTTTTGCAAAAAAATAGAACCGACTTCAAAAAAGTTAAAAATAACTTTAGCTTCAGAAGTCGGTGACAAAAAAACTTAATAAATCAATCAAACAATGGTCACCGACTTCTGAAGCTAAAGTTATTTTTCACTTTTTTGAAGTCGGTTTTATTTTTTTGCAAAAAAGTTTTTATTTTCTTAATCGATTCTTGTAACATAGGTTAATGATTAAACAACGTCGGACACTTCCATTTCCCATTCTAGATTAACGTAGAAGTAAATATGTACCTACATCTAATCTTAACCCGTAACTGTATACATGCATTCTAGTTTCCAGACATTTAAGGCTCATATTACATTGACACGGAACGGGAATGAACAAAGCACAACTAAGAACAAACTATAAAATAATTTTCCAATGTGCAAACTAGACAAGAGCTGCTAGCTGAGGTAATTCCCGAGAATGCGGGAGGATCCCCGAAAATGCACGAGAATACCCGAAAATGCGCGAATATCCCCGAAAAAATGCGACAATCCCAGAAAAATCTCCGAAAGACCCCCCACATGTTTTTTGACTCGTGTCTAGGCCGTTCGTTACACAATTAATATGAAGTTCATTATGATTTCGATATAGATAATCGCTTCTACATTACGCGGCAATGTAAATCGAGCCTAACAAACCCAGCTGTGAGTCACGTGTGAGCTCCAAGTTCCGACGTAACGTCGCGTGAACTGTTATCAACGTTTGTTAAACTGCAACGTTTCTTAATAAATGATTAACTGTTGTTAAATCATTGCACGTCATTAGCGATTACGACACGTCCTGTTTTGCTTTGTTTTGTAAAATGGCGCGTGTATTCATTGTCTGTAAATGTACTGCTCGAATCAGGCTTCGCCAAGTTACCGTAGGGTACTACAGTGTTAAAATGGTTCCTTTAAAACTACAAAATAACAGACAGGATTCTTGATTTATCTGTTGGCATTATGGCTCAAAGAATAATCATGGATAATCTTATTCTCTTCACTTTATCCCATCATTGTAATGGAGTATTGTCAGTGACAGCAGCTCTGTTTTATGACTACTGTTTGCATTTAGTTTCTCTGGTCAGATTTGCCCTACATCATCATCATCCGCAGCCCTACTTCACCCACTGCTGAGTATAGGTCTCTCTTTGCTTGTTCCAAGCTCCACGTTCTTGTGCTAGCCCAATTCAAAATATTCCAGCGATAGTAATAATCTGTTAGTCTGCATATCTCGCCCCCGACGACCAACACTTCTCTTTCCAGTCCTTGGACAGTCGGTCACAAATTCGCTCTTAGTCGCCTATTATAGCACACAATACACCCTCAGAGGAGAGTTGTTTATTATCAAGTTCCACGACTAGGTTACAATATAAATAATATACTCCACAAATACTTTTAATGACCATAACCACAAACATTACCCGCATTATTATCACAGAAAAAAAAAACAACAAACAAAGCCACGCCCTCATAACGTGATTGAAAAGGGACCTCGTTCAATAAATGTTAAAAATATAGTAATAACCAGAGATTGGTTGGGAAAAAAATCATAGAGGCGTGCGCTATTCCCACGGGTCGAACGTACCCCAGTCGCAGACACAGGGTTCAAAGAGTATGGGGCGCTAAAAATAATCGTCCCCGATCGTTGTATGGACATTTTTATTGAAACTAATTAAACTTGTGATTTGTTTGAGAATAGTTAAATAAATGGAAACGGTGATGCACTTACTGTAGTCATTAATTTTTACTGTGCACTTAAGTTGTTATTTATTTACGAAAACATTGCAAGCTAGAGTCTTTTCAAACCTTTGGGGAATAGTGGAATCTGACGGGATTTGCTGCATTATTAAAGCTTTGTAAGTGATTCATCCTAATAAATCATAAGGGCGATCTTTGACAGTCGTTACAGGTAGTCAGTGGCCCAAAAAGTCTGACAACTAATCTTTTTCTCAGTACTAACTGGGTTGTGGAGGTCAGATAGGCAGTCGCTCCTTGTAAATACTGGTATTCAGCTGCTGCTATTGCTGTTGGCTAGGCAGATGATGATTATACGGGCGAAGTATAGAGTTCTACTTATACTATTTACGTGTTTTTTTTTACAAATATATCTCTACTTTGGTTTATATTTTGCAACATTAAGTAACACAGTAACTTCGATTATGAAACACCAAAGCCGACCACAAACCTAACCCTGGTTGCTACCCCACTAACCTTGAATATAAGAGGGTAGTTATCATAAGGTGACATTGGAACTGCAATGGTTCTATATTAGCGATGCCGTAACTTCTAATAAGAAATAACCGTTTATTTCACCGCTATCGCCATAATGCCATGAAAGAGAATTGTATAACTGAAAAAAACATGGCCGCTTATTTATCTTTTAGAAATAGAAAAACAATTTTATTTAAGCTGTGAGTTGTTTAGTCTGACAATGATTGCATGACTAGAAGAGTTTGTTCCAAATAATAAATCAACGGAATAAGGTTGGTAGTGTACTGGAGTCTTGCTTGAGTTCTTTCTCATACGGAAGTTGAAGTAAATAATAAATGTACATGAACTCAAAAAAAGGTCGCAATAAATCAAGCAACATTTTAAGGCCCCGAACGGCTAAGCACTACTGCGTAGGCTGACTGAATAATTCCTCACGCAACGGCTCCAACGTTCTTGGCACAGTTCCAGCAGTCCGAACCTTTGTCTGTCCGTCTGTCTGGGCCTTTGTTTTGGTTATGAGGACACCCTCCCACGTGCCTGCAATGCAACTTAGTCATATTTATTAGAATAAGAACTTAGGCGTGGCATGTCTTGCTGCAAACTTACTAAGTTTTAATATTTATAGCAGTACGAAAGGCGATTTGTACCATAAATTAGCCATGTCAACGAATTAATCAATCGCCGCCAAACTCGTTCAACAACTTCGGAAAGTGTACACAAAACGCGATGACGTGGCGCAAGCTGAGGCGAACGTAGCCGAGCTAAAGCTCTGTCGTGGTCGCTTTGTCATGCTAATTTGTAACCGGATCATTCGTCGCTTGACTTCATCAAATACCTGTTGATCGTACTCCAGATCCATGAAAAACAGCGCTCCGTCTACTTCCAACAAATTGATGGATTCGCTCAAAGATAAGTGCTCTGTCGCGTTCAGGGGATCGTGGAGGGTATGGAAACAGAGTTCTACAAAGGGTTTTGTGGGATTAGAACGATTTAATTATCAGTCTCTTGTCGGACCAACCCTCTGGCTATTAATTTCTTTTTGAGTTTCTGCTTAGTATTATATGCTTTTGTGTTTGACATTTTGTTTCATTCTGTTAACGATGATTTAGAATGTTCGGGAAGATTCTTGTTTTCCAAATGCATTTGCTTTGAGAGGAAGGGCCATTTGAACTGGAGTTACTTTCCTAAGACATAAAGGTACTCAGGAAAACTTGAAATAAATATATACATTTCTGATTTACATCAACGACAAGCGAGCAATTTAGATTTGGCACGTATCATAGGCGTAGCGGGAAAAGGGGACCCGAATCGACTCCCCCATCGGAAACTTCGGGAAGACACACACCGAGCAATATCGATCAGATATCAGTAAAGGGCGTAACTGCCTGGACATTAGTCTTGACTCCAGTCTGACGGTCCTAGATCTAGGTATATCAGGAGACAGATAGGTACACTGTACTCGGTCTAGACTTCAGACGCAATTGTTATTCACCACACCTCGACTTTGGGGCGTTACGAGTCGCGACGATTTTATGATTTACGTGCGGAGATACTTTTGTGGAGTTTTATCAATAAAATACGTTTTTGGTAAATTGTTGTTTTGTATTGGGATTGTTATTTTTATTCTAAACTTCATTTTGGGCAAGACAACATTCACAATCGTAATATTAACCAAGCATTTCATGGAAAAACCCTTTGTCTTATGCAGGAGACAAATAAAATTGGTGATTGTTGTCTCAAAGATACAAGATTGCATAATGTGTGAATCTAGCCTCAGCATTTTAGAACGAATGTCGTAATTTTTTGCTTTGGCCGACCTCTGAGCTTTTTGCTGCGGTTAGGTCGGTTACAAGGTTGCGTATCCCTGCATTAACGTGGAGATACAACTGCAGTATAGCAATGCTATTGAGCATTCTATTCACACAAAGCAAATTCCCGAACGAGACAAAAATAAATTGTCTTTAACAAAAAAAAGTCCTAAAAACTTTCGAGTTTCGTTATTCTTTCACGTAACACAGTAGTAACCGTAATAACTCAAAAGACAAACATCTATATTGTTAGATACATAGAGATTGGCTCCACTAGATAGGTTATGTTCGCATTGTGGCCGTAGACTTGTCGGCTCCTACCAAGGTCGTACAGTCACGCTACAATCTTGAAGTTAAAGTTGAAGCAAGACTTTATGGTGCTTTGAATTGTGACTTAAAGTTCACTTCTCCATGCCTGATCGTTTCAAACATGTTTGTTTTTTATAGGTTGTCTGTTCTGTCTTTACGTGTTTTAATAGGTACGACGTTCGTGTGTAGTTCGTTGAGTTTCAAGATTTACGAAGTCTTTTGTACATGGTTTTACATGTCGTAAAAACGGCTAGTTTCTGTTAGAAAGAAACTCTGAAATATTAAAAGAGGAAAGTTGACAACATCGTCTCCTTGCCTTTCATCATCATCATTCTCTTGCCCTTGTCCCATGTTATTTGGGATTTTATTCTCCCGTGTAGACACGCTGTCTTTTACTTCTTTTTCTTTACACAATCCATCCCTCCTTCCTTTCTCTCTTCGTCTATCAATATTTATATTTTCTCCATTAGCCACAACATCCCTTTTAATCACATCCCCGTATCAAGAATTCAAGACAGACGAAAATAGAGAAATGGCAGTGGAAGCATAGATGTTTAAAATGTAGACTGTCCTTAAGAAGGTAATCAGTTGTAATTGAAATCTCTAAAAATAAAGCCTCATCAGGCTGCATCTCTAAAGTTCGATCTAGTCTTGTTATGTAAGACTATATTAAAACACCAGTTATTTAACATTTTATGATACCGGTATTGTAATAAACATCGTACTGTAAAGATCGTCGACATAATGAAGTTCATTGTTGGCAAGGCAACAATAAAATATGGAAGCTGCGAGATGAACGTTAAACGGTTCTTATTGAATTTTATATAACACAGTTATGGTTGATAGGACATCTTTTATTACGTTTGTAATACAGGCTTGTTTTTTTCACGGAAAAAGACAATCTTTTCTATGTAACTTACTAAAGAATGAGGCTCTAATGAAAACATAAAGGCAAAAGTTATTTACAGATTCATGTGATTACAGTGGTCCTTTTAGATGTATGCAACCGCATCCAGCTTTTTGATCTCCCAGGGAAAAACTGGTGTTCGACAAGGTTAGCGAATGGAATTCTGTCCATAGAGACAGTAGTTCTTTTAGTAGCCCATGATTAGCTTTGCACTACACGAGTGTTCTGCCGTGTATTAACACGATAAAAGGGACTCCTGGGCAAAGGACTCCTTCCACTCTTTTCACTTTTCTATCCATCCTGTTCTATGTTCTAAACGTTTATTTATTACGTACCTTTTCAAAGAGTTGTTCCTAGTACACGATAGAGATACGTCAACGTTGGCTCCAAGCTATTTTGTGCAACTTAGACTTGCATTTTTTAATGCGAAGTTGCAAACAGCCTCTACAACGCGGCATAGCAACTAACATAACAACACGGAATTCAATATCCACGGATTATAATAATGACCCAATGATTAATAAATTACAATTGCATTAAATTTTAATTTATGGAAATATATTCGCGGGTAAAAAAACTCGCTGCCCTACATACCCAGATACATGTGCATGCATGCAGGTGTTTATGCTATGCCAAATTAATTATTGTCTGCTCGGACTTTTCCATTTTTGCAATTTTGTGGGTCTTTATTCTTTATTTACTTTCGGTGTGTTATTTACACCAATTTATTTATTATTGTCATTTATACTAGCTGTTTCTCGATACTCATATAAACTAGGACCTCCTATTTTATTTTACCACTGCTGTAAAGAATAAATTACCTATCCCAATTGTTTTTTAATGGTTGGCTTTGGTCTGCACTTATTTTGACCTCCTTTCAGGCTTCGTGTTTCTTGTTTCAGTGGTATAGACATTAGTTATCGTTTTAAAATGGCATTATGTAAATATTTTCTTATACTCTTTGATTTATTAATTATCTTGTAACTCGTAGATATTAACTGCTATTCTGCCTATCAGCTTCAAACGATTGACAGAAAAACAATCGTGTTTATTAATTGTTGGTTTTCTTAGTAGGTCATCATCATCTACCTAGCCAATATGCTGGGATGGGCTTCCAGTGTAAGCGTAGGCACCTGAATATTTACCAATATTTTACATGGATCGACTGTCTATCTGACCGCCACAACCGAATCAGTACTGAGTATTACAATACCCCTTGGTAAGACTGGTTGTCAGATTTTCGGGTCACTGACTACCTGTAACGACTGTCAAAGATCTATAAATGAAGGCCGGGACTAAAAGGCTTTACGTGCTTTCCGACGCACTGAGGTAACTCGGTATGTAATGGGAGGACACCCATCCACGGACCAACCTAGGCAAGCACAGCTTAACCTGAAGATCGACCCAAGCATCTGTTATTATTAAAGTCTCGAACTTTTTTCTTAGTAGGTCATAATTTTAAAATTATCGTGCATCAAGCCTTAATGTCTCTTTTTATCACTGTCCAAACCCTTCCCGTTTCGGCATCAAGATAATTTCATAAGAGCGAATAAATCATCGTCTGTAACAGGTTAACTCGTTATAACCTAAAATTTTAAGTTTTAACACTTGATCAATTGCAGACTTGATTGACAGACTAATCAATTTTATTATTAAATTAAAACGCTGATGTGTAAAGAATATATTTTAATGTTTACTTTTTCATTGTCCACAGGTAATATTTGGTTGCTGTCAGTGCCAACTGTCAACGAAGTTTTTTTTTTTAAATAAAGGTGAAGGCGGTAATTCTGGGTATCGTGTCGAGGGCAAGTGGTAAATTACTGTATGTTATTGTTTTCGCGTTAATTTCGGTTTAAGAATTACATTTGGATTGAATGTTTATGTTTCGATATTGAACCTTTGTCATTATGTCCTGATTTCTTGGGTATATCCTTGACTGGCATACAGCAGTTTTCTTACAGTCTCAGAGTCTTGAGACTATATAATTTTTTTAACTGTTTTTGGATACGACCAAGCTTTTTAATCCAAGTTCACCGTCTTGCGACTCGCTGGTATTAATAGTCTTTAGGGATAGTTTTCTAAAGTTGGTTTGACCAAATGTGTATTCAAAGTCAAATCTTTCCTAATGCTTATTTTAACTTCTTTGTCTATTGGTCTAAACTCTGGTGTTCCTATCAGATACTTCGTACTAGGCACCAGCAAAGCAAATAATTTTAAAAAATCCGGGAAAAATGAGAAACGACGTACTATTTCAATGAAATCTTGAATAAATAATGGCAATCTGCAAATCGCAGGCGCCATATCTGTATTTTATCTATTAGCAAGATTTACTGACCCACTTTCCAAGGAATGTTGATTTCAATCGATTACGAATAAAACTGATTAACACACAGATTTAATTGATGCCGAATTAATTCGGTTCCTTAAGCAAATGTATTAATTGATTAGCATTGATGAGTGTTCAATGCAAATTATAATTTCACCTCTACTATTTAGATAAGCAATTAGCGTCATTGTGTGAGCTGTTAATTTGTTGTTAACAACGAAATAGCCTGTTTAGGATGTTTTGGTATAAGCAAGCTTTTTTCTTCTGTTTATGTTTCTTTCTTAAATCTTTTACGAATCAGATGCACTTTAAGTCTGTATTCTTTGATAGATCCTCTCAATCATTCCACGTTCTAAATAAAAATATTGCACGTAACGTAACACTAATATAGGTATTCAAGATTAAAGGCTGTTACGTCAGAAATTGTAACAGGAATAACAATGTGTTTGTTATCAAAATATTGGAAAACCAAATCAATTTACCAATCAGTATTCCAAGTACCGATTACAATGTATCGGTAGCATTCATGTAACATTGGTAGAAAGGACAGAAACACGTCATTCGCATAAATAACGTTTATATCCAAATCGAATACAATCATTTTAAACATGGAAAGCCGATTTAAAATAAACGACAAGGTAAATGAAAAATACAAACAATTAATATTTTCCAAATTTAATTTTTAAATGACAAATGACGTAACGAAAACGGTTTTCGATCAAACATGGCCGAAAGTTGCCAGTAATAAAAAGCGAAGGCATTTAATTTTACTGCTTTTAATGTTAGCTGTTTTAGGCGTCTTATTACTTTTCTACCATTTGTGGTTACCGCAATTTGGTATACGTAACTGAGTGATGTCAACGTTATTTTATTGACACAATTTAGTGCTTTTTTTGTCAAATATTAGTAAAAAATTAAGTATCGTAAATTATTGTAAAAACATGGTTCGTGGAAATACGATGTTTTTTTAGCATGGCCTACATAAGTTATGTAAGGTATTGTACGAACAAGACATTGAGGAAAATACCTTTTAAAAATATAAAAAAGAGTGGTTTCGTTGTTCAAGAGAGTATTGTAGAAATTGAGTTATTTCGCTTCATGCACAAAAAGACAACATTTCTAGCCTTTGTGGTTCTAAGTGACACTTGAAAAGTATCTTATTCGTGTAGAAACTTAAAATAAAATCAATCTTTCGACAGGTTGATTTTATGCAAGTGATAAGTCTACAGTTTTTTGTAACAACTAAGTTAAGAAAAGGCTTTTTTGAGCAATATTTGAACGGCTTCCGAGTTTCAAAATATTTTTGAACATATTTGATTTCATGACTTAGTGGTCTGCATAGTATTTATTTAAATCAATTTTCCTCGATTTTACAGAAGTTATAGTGCAAGGGATCTAACTCTAAGTATATGTATATCTTAGCTACTTCTGACATCATCATCATTCTATTGATTTCTTCTAACCTTATCCCAATTTATTTTGGTCGGTGCTTCCCATACTTCTTTTTTTGCCGTCATCTCAGTTCAACCACCGCGTCTTTGGTCGTCCTCTACTGTTGTAGTACTTATCCATAGGTAATCATACTGTTGAGTATGATCTGATGTTGATATGACTTTACGATTTTCCTCATTCCTCCGCATTACATGATCATAGACCATACAGTGACAACTGATTACCAACTTTTCAACCGCCATTGCTACTCTAATTTAGAAATATCCTGACCTTATTCACACAATTCTGTTCGAGGGATACGCAGACCGTATATAATGCAATCTTCGTGCAATGCTCAATGTTAATCCTCTTAAAAAATCACAATAAATAACACCCACTTCTCTTTTACGACACCAAGTCACTTCAATTGCCTAATCCGCACAATAATAACGAAGGCTAAATCTTTTCGCCGCCGTATTATTTCCAATTGAAGCCAATGTCAGTGCCGAGGCCGATCTTATGAATAGGAGATAATGGCTACCGAAGTATTTGTACTGTGTATATTCTTGTGGGAGGATTGAATAGGTGATATGAGTCTGGGACTTCTATACTTGGTATGAAACAAAGTCTATTTTTTGTATTTGTCTATGTGACCGGATCTTATAAATTACGCTACGGATTTTGGTGCGGTTTACAATGTGTATGTAGGTAATCAAGCAGCATATCTTCTTCTACCACTCGTCATCTCATCAGACACCTCCTTTCTAGCCATGAAATCCTTCACACAATCCATCCATCGCTTCTTTGGTCTTCCTTTACTCTTACTCTCGTGCTGCTATCTAAAGTAAATCATGAAATAAACATCTTTGGTGCACTTGAGGAACAAATCAAGAATCTTAATACTATGTTGTTGAGACAATACATACTTACATAGGGTTTTTTTAATGACAATAATTCACACCACATCGCTCAATATCACTGGTTTTCAAAGGTATTATCCATTTATAAGTCTTACCATTTTCAGTAAGACTAAAGATTTATTGGTTTTCCAGGTTAAATGGATGGGTTTATCGTAAAAATAACGGATGACTTAGCCGTTTATAACCCACAGCTTTTAAGGATTTAATTGCTTTCTTTTCATTTCTTGCCACGGGTTAAGACCCGTGAGAAGAGCTAAATAAAATATTTTCTCGTCGTAAAAAGCACTGCTGACGAGGTTTATGGAGAAAATCGCCAGGATAGTTCGAATTGTCCTATTGAATGACTGTTTTATGAAATTATGATATTTGTTGAGGCCAATTTTGGCTTGATTAACTCTCAGAATCGGATCAATACTTCTGAAGATTCTCACTTACCTAGATCTAAACTAACAACATTTTCGTCGTTATAGAATATAATTTATAGTAGTACCTATAAGTGAATACATATTTTTGATCAACATACAATACAACCTAACATTGATCTACAAATCGCCTAAAAATGTAAGAAAATAAGTAATTCAGGGACCTCTGCGCATTCCCCTTTCTTGAACAGTTTAACTAATAATAAACTAACCCTTTACTGCACCATAACTTCATAATAGCCCACCATTAAAAACAACTTAAAACGGCATGTTTCTGACTAAATTGAGGAAATGGTAACAAAATGACGTCACTTGTCATGACACTAATAACTTAGAGAGGATGTGAATGTGAATAGCCGATCAGTCTGCATGAATGCTGATGAAAAAGGTCCATGTTCACCAAAAAGATGACGCTCTGATTATCTAAAAACAGCTGTTTAAAACACATTTTTGTATGGGAACATGTCACAGTGACAGCTGTTTCTCAACCGACTTCTAAAAAGAGGAGGTTCTCAATTCGTCTGTATTTTTTTTTTTTTTTTGTGTTTGTTACCTCAGAACTTTCGACTGGGTGAACCGATTTAGATGATTCTTTTTTTATTTGAAAGCTGGTGCTTCCCGTTGGGTCCCATTTTAATTTGTTGAAGATCTGATGCTGATCTTCGGAGATATACAATGGAACTCTTCAAAAATAGACGGCAAATCTGCAGTGATTGCTGCATTCACTCGTAGGTTCATTGTTTATACTACATCATGACGTAACATCACGCCTGTATGCTCTGAGGGGGTACGCAGATGTGTACAATATACCCAGATTTCGACAATGTTTGTTACCTCAGAACTTTCGACTGGGTGAACCGATTTTGATGATTCTTCTTTTATTTGAAAGCTGGTGCTTTCCGTGTGGTTCCATGTCAATTTGGTTAAGATCTTACGCTGATCTTCGGAGATATAAATGGAACTCTTCAAAAATACAAGGCAAAGCTGCAGTAATTGCTGCAATCGCTTGGTTGTTTATTGTTTATACAACATCATGACGTAACATCACACCTGTATGCTCTGAGGGAGTACGCAGAAGTATACAATACACCCAGATTTCGACAGTTAGACGTGTAAAGTTCCATTCAATGGGATCCCGGAGAAATAGAGGTAACTCCTTAACTTTATAGGCACACCAGAAGCGGTTTGGGTAGTTTTAGGCAGAGTACTTTCTCGGAGTGATCCCATTTTGATTTGATAAAGATCTGGTGACTTCGGAAGATAGGCAACTGAACTGCTTAATAAATGATAGCAAATGTACTGGGATCGCTGAAGACTCACGTCTGTCTATTGTTTACACCAGTTCATAACAAAAAATCACACCGATACGCTGTGAAAGGGTAAGCACATGTAAACCACAAAAAAGTGAAAAATAAATAATAGTCGGTGACAAAAAACTAAATCAATCAAACAAAGGTCACCGACTTCTGGAGCTAAAGTTATTTTTCACTTTTTTGTGTGAAGTCGGTTATATTTTTTGCAAAAAAGTTTTATATAATCAGACTGTTATCTTTTCGGTGAACATGGACCAAGACTCTGTCTAGTCAGGAGGTGGTAGTCTGGCGTCAAATGGAAAACTAGGATATCCTGCTATTTTTCCACTGTTTATACCCATCTATACGTTTTCCCATTTAATCTAGAACCATAGAGAAACTTAATCACATTAAAACTATTGGTTTATAGTTCCTTTCATATGAAGAGTCTTAGTTACTCGGCAAACGGATAATTTTCTACCTATTCAAACCACTGAATGGGATTTTTCATCTTATTCATTAGAAATTGAAGTTGAATCGCGTGGAATCTAATTTCATTGGATTGCACGTAGATTTTATTACGAGTAGCATCGCTAATAAGCTGAATTAAGATTTTACGGGCAGACTGCTGTTGAATACCTAATATTCCAATGATATACGCAATGATAACATTTAAAGAATAAACACATTTACAAGATGATTTACATAAGCCAGATAATAGTCTACGACATTTTTTAATGATGACATTTATTTCCATTTCCCCGGAAACATAAAGAGAATGCCTTGTTAATGTTCCATAGTTCGTTTTGAAAAAAAAAAGCATTTGAATTTATTATACAAGAGCTTTCAGTCAAGGCTAGGCCTTGGCAATAGTTTTAACTAGACCTTTATTTGATACTGACGAGGATATAACTGTTACAGTTTTATTAATTGCGATCATAATATTTGCGGTGACATTGAAACTCGTGTCACTATGAGCCAGTGACTTAATTACTAAGGTCAATCCTTGACCTTTATTGTTATTTTAATAACCGCGGTAATTAACTCAATTCTCTTGCATAATCTCTTTGTCCTACAGTATTCGAATGAAAGCTTACCGATTCGATTATCAGATTTTATAATCTCTATTCAATATCGCCTGGTTGTTCTTTTTTATTACGAGTATTTCAAAAATGGAACCGTTGTTTTTCTACCGCAGTAGTTTTAAAATAGTTACGCAATATGAAATATTGATGTTTAAAAAAGATAATAAAATAAAATCTAACCACCAGTAAATCCGTTCAGATTTATGACTAATTTGTTTCTAGGTTTATTTTATTAGTTGTATGTTTTTAAATGGATTATAATTTATTTATTTTAACTGGAGACGTTTCGAAATGGTTAATAAGAGGATTTCGTAAGACTGAATGGATCGTTAAAAAATACACGTCCGTTGATCTCCCGAGTCCCAATGTCGGTGTGCTATTCATAGATTCAGTTTCAGAACACCGATGAAGTTCGTCAGAGTTGTAACAGATGGCGTTACTTGGACTCCTCTACAGATTCATAAATCAATTATTATTTAGTTTTTGCCCTCGTACTTTTATGGTACATCATAAATATCAATCAATCGCAATTCTAAAACTATCAAAACATGAAGTTGCAATCATTAGGAGAGGCAATCAATTAAAGTAATACACGATCAATCAAGTATAATCAAGTAGCTGCGGTTAAGTTATAAATCAAGTTAAGGTGTAGTGACGGTTAGGGTTCAAGGTTCCGTTGATCGGCCGTGACCTGTGACCTCCTTGCAAATCTTGCAATAGCTTTCGGCTATGCATTACAGCACTTCCTAATATGTACGTGTCTGCCGTATCAAGTGGTTATAGAGATGTGTTATCATGGTCGCAGTTCCTTATTCTTTATGGTCGGATAATGCTTGGCCGAGAAAGCAATTTTAGTACGGAAAACCCAGTAGTTAATCGTACAATATACTAGCGTCTGTCCGCGACTTCGTCCGCGTCGAAAGTAACATCCTTTGGCACTCAGTGGGTGACAGACTGATAGTGCTGGTCTTCAACAGTGAAAAGTTTTTTAAATCGCATGATATGCTTCAGAGATTACTTCCTACATTCGAACTAACTAACTTTACCTCTTTATTATATTAATATGCATAGATGTTTCTCTCCGATTGTTTCATCATCATCATCATCATCATCACCAGTATGATGCCCTATAACCAATTCATTTGCGGAATATTACTCGTCATCTCATCAGATACCTCGTTTCTTGCCATATCATCCTTTACCCAGTCCATCAATCGTTTCTTTGGTCTCTCTCTACTTCATCATCATCATCATCATTTCAGCAAAAAGACGTCCACTGCTGGACATAGGCCTCCCCCAAGTGTCACCACATTGACCGGTCCCTTGCGACTCGCGTCCAACGGATTCCCGCAACCTTTACCGGGTCATCGGTCCACCTAGTGGGAGGTCTTCCAACGCATCGTTTTCCGGTTCGCGGTCGCCACTCCAGAACTTTTCGGCCCCATCGGCCATCCGTTCTGCGAGCAATGTGCCCTGCCCACTGCCACTTAAGTTTGGCAATTCTTCGGGCTACTTCGGTGACCTTGGTTCTCTTGCAGATGTCTTCATTTCTGATTCGATCACGCCAGGAAACTCCGAGCATTGCCCTCTCGACTTTAAGCCTTTTGATATGGCCCATTGTGAGCGACCACGTTTCGATCCAGTATGTAATCACCGGCAACACAGAGTGGTTATAGACTTTTGTCTTGAGACACTGTGAACTGTGGTAAGTTGGACGAGAAGATACCGCGCAGCTTTCCGAACGCTGCCTAGCCGAGTCGGATTCGACGATTGACCTCTTTCTCGAAGTTAGACCTACCTAACTGGCTCTCTCTACTTATTGCCTTTAAATTGATCATATCATAAAATGTATTTGAAATTCTCCTTTATAAAAATAAAGACATATTTCTAACAGCCATTTCCGCAGTTTCCCTACCAATCTCAAATTGAATTTCCTCGGTACATCAGGATCGGGTTTACCCTCCTCCCTACCCTACCTACCCGGTGAATCGTACCGTGGCATCGTATCCCGAGTAGATACCGACGTGTCTCATTGTTTATTCAAATTTTCCAACAGCAGGAGTGGGCCTGGGTTCCCACGGGTAGCGCCAGGCACCAGTTTACACCTGACCGAATTGGATTTTTGAATTTTGATTTTCTGGCTTTCGTTTGTAGGTCAGATGGTTTTGGATTAGAGGTATCCGACTTGAATTCGAAAAGACAAAGTTGAAGTTTGCTTTGTTTTTAAAGGGATCGTGAAAATTATTGATAAGGTACCTTGTGCACAGCATTTTAATACAAGAGAAGTTTTTGCTCTTCTTCGGCATTGTGAATTTGTGACACACCAAAAAATTTAGCTGTAAGTAGTAAAAGATAGAAAGGAAAAGAAAAAATCTACCTATAAACAACAGAAAAAAACATTCTAATTAAAACTAATAGATTTCCTTTCATCGCCGTAGTTGTAAAGGTGTTTGTTTACTAATCTGCTAATCAACATTAATCGCCTAATAAGGATGTGATTACCTGCGATATTACCGGCTTATCGAGTCAGTTGTAATAATCGATGTTTGTTGATTCAATTGATTGCAATTCTCTAGCGAGGGAACGACATTATTAACATAAATCCCTTCGCAGTTCGAACTGGCTGACGTGATAATTATTATGTAATTACAAATTAATAACCGTGTCTTTTATATATAAAGGTGTTAGTTTGCATTGCATTTATGTAAACATTTAATAAAATCTATAGTTGATTGTAAAATTGTGAAACCCGTTATAAATATTGTAATCTATCTAGCAAGATTGTAAACTCGCGAAAGATTGTCAACTGAACATACTGCTTACAATTTAAGGGGCTACCTCACGCCAACGACCTTGAGCGAGTGGGAGAAATTTAGCAATAGCGTATACCCGTGCGTGAGAGTGGTCAGCGATTCATTGCCGCCCGTCGCCCCGAGGAGGCCCGCACCAAGATTATTCGAAAAATCAACCCACCTTGATTTATCAAACGTAATACGGATAAAAGCCGTATACTAATATAAAGGGCATTAAATTGTCTTTGAGATGATCTAAGTTTCATGCAAATACGCCCGATAGTTTTTGCGTGATGATCGTTTTTTTGCCGCGTTAGACATTACTTCACAAATTAATTACACTAAGTTATAAAAATATTTCTTCACATTTTCACATATCAAATTATGAAAGAAATGGTCTAGTATAACGTATATTTTTTTCAAAGAAATTAGACTAGAAGTTAAGACGTGATGATCAATTTAAAATCACTAAAAGTCATGTGTCTGCGCCTTAACGCATTATTTTTCGTTAGATTGTAATCTATCAAAGTGAAACCGTAAAATTGTGAAATGTATGCGACGGAACTCACCTCGCGCGCTGCGGAGGTAGAGGAGGGATGGGAGGTCCCCCTTGCCCCTTGGTACCACTCCCATGAAAAGGTAATGCACCATTTCTGAGAAAAACCGATTAGTGTAAGCTAACCTCAAAACACTTTATATTCGCCTATAAAGCGTAGTCGACGGAGCCCCGCTACGCGGGGCTACTATTTCTGTCTGCAGGGTTTAAAGGAACCTAACTAACCTAACGTCGGGGTGCCCTGTCTGCAGGGTTTAAAGGAACCTAACTAACCTAACGTCGGGGTGCCCCAAATCCCTATTATGGGGGCAGAGATACTTCCGTCGCATGCATTTCACAATATTACGGTTTCACTTCGATAGATTGCAATCTACCGAAATATAATGCGTTAAACTTTAAGCATTATGTTCAATCTTTGGAGAGTTTACAATCTCTCTAGATAGATTACAATCTAACGGGTTTTACAATTTTACGGTGACATATACATTATAGGTCACAATGCAATCAACTTTAGATTTAGCTGGACCATCCGTATTCCGTAGCTCATAATATAAAATATATAAACGATGATTACTTCTAGGTATCTACTCTGTCTGCTGCTTCAGGCGGGCAGGATTATATTAATCATGACTGATTACAGCATTCAAATCTGCATGTTGACCATACAACCAGTTTTGATTCCAACAACTCGTTTGCTAGCAATACTGTTGCTTTGGAAGGTTGCTCCATGCCATTTTGGAAAACATTCAGACTGTACCAGCGTTTTACAATAAGCTGAGTAGAAAATGCAACATCAACAACTAATATATGTATCACATTCATTATCTAGGTAATCTCTAAACCACAGGTTATATTAACATTAGGTCTAATGCGGAATACGCTTAGCCCACCCCCATCGACCTCGCTACTAAATTCGCATTTACACACTCCAATTTAGACCTGAATGCTAAATTTTATGGATATCAAATTGGATAATAGGATTATGAATAAATGAAATATACAGTACCTATTGTTTTTTGATAACTGTGTAGTTGAAGGCCCGGCCATATTAGCCGTAGTATCGATGACCGTTGGGGTAGACGTGTTCTTGAGTGGAGACCGCGAATCGGCAAACGTATGGTTGGACGCCCTCAGGATCGGAGCAGCGGCGATCTCTTCAGGGTGACTGGTAGTAGCTGGATAAGAGTTGCTGAGAATGGAGCTAAGTGGCTTACAATTGGAGAAGCCTATGTCCACCAGTGTACTGTTGTAGGCTGATGAGTATGCAGTACTAGCATAAACATAATCCTATAATTTACCCACTGCTGGGACACAGATCACCACACTGTGAGAAGTTGGTAAATGTGTGTTACATGTCTCAAAATGTTGTTAGCAAAAACTATGGCTGTTGTAATATCATGATGCTGGTTGTTAGTACTATCATATATGGGAAACACAACGGATTTTGAATCAATGAGGTTTTGATAGAATTCTTATTTATACAGAAATATGTAACTGAATTTCACAATTCCTGCAATTTGTTTGTATCTGCGATCTGCGATTGACATTCGATATCGTTGTTTGCTTGTCAATGTTTTACGTAACCTTTATTGTGAAAACAATTGTTCTGTAACGTTGTCATTATTTTCAGTTGTATTGTGTTATTTTTTTTTAATAAATAAGTACATTATTTACAAAAATGTTTTGATTTATAAATATTAATATGGAATGTTTCCTCCCTTGTCATTTCCTACAGATTTTATTAATAATGTATGTCAAATTATGCTGCTACCAAAGTATCTTAATTACGATACATACATATGATAACATCACGCTTGTAATCCCGGAAGAGTTAGGCAGAGGTGTATCTAATAGTACACCCACATTTTGCCAGTTATGTTTAGGTCCCATGCAATAGGGAGGGAGCCTATTGTCATCAACCGGGCACAATTTGGTATCGATAGTTCATCAGTAACATAATATCCGCATATCCCGCATATTGAACACAAAAGCTAGCTACATATCGGGGTTTTAATTAATTCCTTCACAATAAAAACTGTTTTATGCGGGCACATTGCTGAAACCTTGTTTTTGTTAAACTACCATTACACAAACAATATAATATATGCCTTTTTGCTGTTGGATAAAAGGTTGCTATATTAAATTATTTTCTGAACATGAATATCGAAAAAGGATAAGTAATAATTGATACCGGTTCTTAATTTCCCGGTATTTGTTTAACCCTATATTTGTAATGTTCAATTTATTAAACTGTACAATTAGACTCATAAAATATTAAACTTAATTAATATTTGCATGAGACACTTCTTTATAGCTGTTATCAACACACATATATCTTTTATAGTTGTAACATTGCAAATTGATTGGTAATAGTACCTATGTACTCAGCTTTTACTAAAATAAAGTTCCATTGTAATACAATATAGTTTCCCCAATAAACATTCAATGTTGTTTCATATTGTTATAATGTATTTGTATCTGTTTACGCTCTACATTAGATAAAAGGTTTGCCCTTCCCTATTTAGTCTATACATCATCAACATCTTCCTAGCCTTTTCCCAACTATGTTGGGGTCGGCTTCCAGTCTAACCGGAGGCAGCTGAATACCTGTATTTTACATGGAGCGACTGCCTATCTGACCTCCACAACCCAGTTAATACTGGGTAATACGATACCCCTTGGTAAGACTGGTTGTCAGTTTGCACCACTGACTACCTGTTACGACTGCCAAAGATGGACAAATGACAGCCGGGACCAACTGCTTAACGTGCTGTCCGAGGCACGGGGAATTACTTTCCTATTTACTCTATACATAAACATAGATAAATGAAATACATTTTATTTATAATATAAAATATTTATTAATAGGTACTAATTGTAATAACATTAGGTAATACTTTCAATTATAATAATACATTCACATTTCTCACAATTCTTTCATAAAAATATTTCATCACAATATCATTTAAACTTTATAAACTAGTAACTAAACAATTGATATGTTTATAATTCTAACAATAAGAAGCATATTCTCATTGTTAATTACTTATTAAAATACCTATGATTAACTAAGTAAAGCTTCTTATACTATAGGAATGAAACCATTAAATAAATGTAAGTAAATAAGATTATTGTGTGTAATCAGTAAAATACAATTAAATTGCATTAGTATTTATTGCAGAGTAATCATGCTATGTCAGTTTTATTAGTTGTAAATGACAATTACATTTATATTTATGGTATAAAATATAATGAATTGATTATAATGTTATATAGAAAATATTGTGACATTACAATACAAATTACAGTTATATTTAGACATTTAAATATAAAGAATTAAATTGTAACTTTAAATACAATTATATTGCAATGTAAATTCCTAACCACATCTGTATATTAAAATACAAAGGATTAAGTATAGCAATCAATTTTGCTGATCACATGAATATTTAAGTAGTAATTTTATTTGTTTTTACAAGTAAATAAATACAAAAAATCACATTGAAAGCGGGTATGCAAACATTGGCGTTCCACAATTGCTTTTATATTTTTAAGAAAATATAAAATATTGATAAGAAGACAGTTAACCTTTGAGATTAGTAATTACATTCATATTAATTCGTATTAATATAAATAATTACTTGTAAGTTGATAACTATCCTTTGGTTATTGCAAAACATATCCTTAGCGGTAATAATCATATGTTATCCAGGTATCTTTAATTGTAAGTTAACCTTACAATGAAAATACTCTAAGAAAATATAAAAAATATCACAACACACTAAAATATCACAAATTATCAACTAACCTTACTATTTTTCAATATATTTGGCACTTCAAAATAAACTGTGGTATAACTAACCACATAATAAAGCTTACAAACTTACGAGCTGATAAAATATCCAATCTTTATCTGTTTTTACATGAAACAGCATTTTTATTTGTTGATCTATCCCATTACGATTTAGTTTATGCTTTCTAACATACAATATCAAAATAGACGGTTCTGGCATTGAACCATAAAGACAAAATTTCGACTAGATCCATGGCGGTCAAAACCTTGTAAGCAAAGTAATTACGCCAATCATAATAAAATGCATTGAATTGAGCAATTAAACCAAGTAAAATCCCTAAAGATATTTAACTCTTGGAGGTGAATATGTTCAAGAGCTTTGTCTTGATGTTGAGTAATGTTGTGAAAGATCTCTTCACCTTTTTCTTCTGTGATGTCTCCGACCTCAGGAAGGGTTCGGAGTAGGACTTCTTCATCACAGGCATGTCGGAAGGTTCAGCATCCTTAGGAAGCTGATACTTGTACTCCTTAACCACTTTCTCTTCTGAAGGGTCATACCTGTACAGCACAGAATATGTACGCTTGACTTTCTTCGGCACCTTTGGTGTGTTAGGCGCCCTGTCGCTCTTGCAGCGCTTGACCTTGTTCCTGCCGTAGTAATCCTGGTAGCTGTCAGCATCGACATAGATGAACCGCTTTCCCAAAGCCAGTTCCCTCTCCTTCTTCAAACTCTTCCACGAAGCAATAACAGATTCACGGCGGAAGGTCTTGTTAGGGTTGTGGCGGCTGATGCAGTAGCCAGGCTCATCAACCTGGATGTTGGACGTGTCCTTCAAGGGAGATCCTCTCGGGCTCTGGTTGTAGTCAATCTCTTCGTAGTCTCGCGACACCTGGAATAGAGATAAATCTCAGATCAGTGACTGTTGCTTACATAAACAACGCCATCAATGTAAATCTCCCAACTGTCCCATAAACAAGTGTCGGCCGCCAGTGATCTTGTGGATTATTTAAAGTATCAATAGAACGTAACTACGTGACTGCTAGAACGTGAGGCTGGGGTGTATCGCCGTCCCTTTCTGTTATTAATGGGGTCGTTTTCGCGTTCGTCATCGGAGCCCTTCGGTGCCCACATGTCTAACAACACCTGTCGTGAGCGCCATATGTCTCAATCTACTGGAACTTGGCAATGTCCGTACTACCATTTTTTAACTGCAACCGTGAAATGACTAGGAAGCTGGATAAAAGTGTGCTATTTACATTATTAATCAAGTAGAGGTCGCTAATCTCGATTCCAATTGTAACAAAACATGAGATATGCTTTTAATACGATGACATCACATCAAAAATTAACTGAGGTCGGGAAAAGGTCGGACTTTAAAAAATATGTAAAGATGTCCTTCGGAAAACGCTTTGCTAATGTGTCGTTTGAAGTATTAAAAGCATTCACGTTAACTCTCCGCTTGCACAACTCTCTTGAGGTTATATTCCCGGCGTTTGTTACTCGAGGTTTAATTTAATCTTATTATTATGTAATATTTTTATGGTTTTCTTGGAATCCCAGCGTATGACGTAGTCGGCCACTGGCTGACTGGTCAAATAATGGGTCACGCAGAAATAGACGGTTTATTATTGGAGTTCATTAGAACATGGTGTATACGAAACATTGGAATGCTATGGATCTGACTGCACTGATCCCCGTGAAAAGAGAAATGGATTTAACGATGAAATAGTGCGTGTTTTTTTTTAAATAAAATTAATCATTATAAATGTTAAGTTACGTGGGATGATATAACATGCCAAATGTTTTGGTTACAAAATTTGGGGCGATACATTTTTAAATGTCAAGCTGCAACTGGTTTACAAAATTATACAATTCTACTTAATCGTTGTTTTTGTGACTATTGAGTTCTATTATCAAATAGACAGTGTTTTTTTTTTTAATAAATTGGTACAGGCTACAGAAATTTCATGTTTCAATGTCCATTGGTACTGACACGACAAATACTCGCTACTTTATATTTTGACAGCTCGTGTTGAGTAACATTTTTTTAATGGGTTGTGAAAAATAACAGTGCACTGTTGCGAATTTAGGTCGCAACGTAAAATGGGTCATTTTTAAATAGTTGTCCTATTAGCAGGGTTAGTTAACACGGTCTAATTAAAACTGAAATTAAGCCTCGTATCTAGGCTACAGCCTCTTGTTTTTCGTGTTTTATTTCGACTGACCTTGTACTTTTTCGTTTTCAGGTAATTTTTTACTGTCCATCACGGAGACAAGCGTCGTCGCTGGGTGAGTGCTTGTGACGTATCTACGCAAGTCTTTCGCTGGCTCTGCGTGTCCTATTTCGTGCACCCGTGTTGTAATACGACGTTAAAATGTGTATAGTATTTCTGTCCCGACGTGCATACTTCGTGTTATTTGTGGAACTTATTATAGTTGTGAAGGTGATAACGTTACTAAATGGTGCTGTTAATTTTGTCACAGGTTATTTTAGAGAACGCATCAGAATGTTCAATGCAATGACTATTATTGTACTGTTGCAACGTGTTTATTACGTACGATTACGCGTTTGTTATTGCACTTTTGATAAATTGAGGTCTACGGAAGTAACAACCTTCGGAAATCGTCTTTTCGTTTAGCTGAGACTTTGCCCGAACAAATTACCGAGGAGAATAATCCCACTGCATAAAATCACGCCGATTACACAAATGATTAAATTAGAAAGTAAAGTAGTTATCGATGTTTAATCAATTACCAATCCATATTAATTGCGATTATGCAAGTTAACGCCATTTTACAAAACTGCCCATAACACTTTAATAACTTAGTTAACTAATTAAAGACTTAAAGCATGTATTTTGATTGAAAAACAAGATTAGAAATCAGTACGATACTGTGATTAATTCCATCGTCAATACTTTTAATTGAAATCAGATTCTGTTCAACTGATTTTACGGTTTAATTTCGTTACTCATGTGCAGTGTACCCAGTTTTTTTGGTACCGTTAACTCGTATGTGCAAACTTCGTGCAAAAAACTCGACACACATCGTTTTTTTTTTCTTTCGAATTTACAGCTACGTACTCTCTTATATCCTCTTCAATTTATGCGATGTAATGTTTGGGCTAGACTTAATACTTTGAGCTTGAATTACAACTTCTTTTTCACTTACTGTTATTTATTTTAACGGTATCGGTACCAGCACCGAAAATTATTTGCTTATTTTTCCGCAGTCGATTTAGGGTTGATTTCACACAGTCTGTGCTCTATATTTAGAAACGCCCTCACTGCTAAAGAATCACCATAACGAAGAAAGCAAATTCAGCTTGAATTCAAACAGTTTACACAAAAATAAAAACGTATTTTTTTTTTCAATGTTTACATTTCGTCAGTAACTGCAAGATATATTTAACATAAGTTCGCGAAACGTAAACAGTACAGCATGTGTAATTTACGCGATCGACTCTGCGAAATCTGGTGGTTCTGCTATTCAACGACATTAGGCAAACGGCGTCTATTTTTGGGGCCAGTTCAAGTATAGGCCGCTATTCTTAGGCACTGGTTAGAAACGTGCATACGTGCTCTTTAGCACACAATTAGATTCAAAAGTCGAAGTGCAATTAGAATTTTAAATTTAGAACTAATTGGCTATGGATTCATTTTCGGCGCCATTTTTTTCGATTGATTCATTCTGTCTTTGTAAAAAAAGGTTTATAATACGATTTCAAAAAAAGAAAAAACATTTTGTTCTTGTTTTGAAATCGTATTTAAACCTTTTTTCCTATTCGGAGATTTAATCAATGATCCATTATGTTTACAGAGGAAAAACAATTAATGCTAAGTGGATTGTCTAATTACAATTTATGTGAGGTCGACAACCGATAAAGATCATTAATTGATGTGACAGATATTATTAGAAAATGACGTAGCTATGATTGTACACTGACTAACTGTACCTTGCCCACGCGCATTTTTTCGTCACTATGATTTTTCCGATGAGTAACAAGTTTTTTTTAATACATATTGCACCATCAGATTTCGTCAGTATATTAGTGATAATGACCCGAAGTTTATTGACAGTAACTTACAGTTATGAAAAGTTCACAGCCTACTACCAGGTACTCGTAAATGGTAATCTTAGCAAGTTCTTGGTATGATAAATATTAAGCATATCGTAAGAGGATTTTCTATTAGGAAAGCATGGAATTTTGATTAATTATTTCGTGTTTAAAGTAGCAAACTGCAGGTTTATCTTTGACATTGACAAATATTTTCTATTTATTTCAAATTTAATTCAACATAGTCTGAACAAATATTTACCCTCTTAAATGTTGACAAATCGCCATGTATTTACTTTACATGACCGACTTTGCATTATGGCAGTGATATATCCAGCATATTTTTAATGGTTCTCATTTTAAAATTGTCATTTGTCATTATCAGAGATCGCTGCAGCTCTCCACTTTCGAAACCGTAAACCGGAATGGCGGGCGACGAATGACAGCTATTAGATTGTTACAACAACACGAAAATCTCTAAGCAGTCTATCCAGTTCGGATACCTTTAATACCGGTGAAAGTATCCCAACGAAATTCGCTATAACCGGTCCAAGAATTATGAATATCGACAACTTATTGACAACAATCGGTCCGAATAAATTTTGACAGCGGTTTTGACAGCTCATTGTTTGTTTGACAACCTATCACTTTCTAATGTCCGTTATTATTGCTCACAATGACAGCTTTACGCTTCCCAATTTAATAATTCATTCGCTATCTAATCTAGTATCGAAATAACAATTTGTTTTTAATGACAGTTCAATTTCTAAAGCACTGGCATGAGAGTTTTACATAGACAAAGAGTAATTGTTCTTCCCGGGCGCTTTTCCGTTTTTGCGCCGTGCAAGCAGGAACGGCCCATTAGCAACATCAGGGAGTCAGTTTTCAACTGTAATTACACCACTAGTAATATTGAATGCTACATTTATTATTTAAACCGTTATTAATCATTATAGCGTTTGAAAAGCTCAAATTAAAGTAAGAAATTAACAGAAAACTTTTAATAACTTGAAAAGGCAAAGTTTATCAAAGTCACTTTATTTAAAACCCGATAACCTTTTCTGAACCGTACAAAATCTTTTGATGGAAGTAATCTTTATGATTAATCTCAAATGCTCCGTTCAGATCGATTTTGGGCAATGATTAATATAATGCTCGGCTTTGAATGTAAGTAGCCACGAGATTGGCCTCAGGCGGCAATGTCAAGAGCTTTACCACAAAAAGAACGTAATTCCATATTCAAACAGCGGACACGCACGCGCCGCAGTTCAATGACAGCGAGCATAGACAAGTTAGTTGCCTTTTAAGCGCATTTAAGTGGCCATGCACTTTGCGTAATAGTTGACCACCGCTGTGTAAGCTCTATTCCGTAATCCGAATACCGGGATCATTGTTCAAGAGATTATATATATCTGAGCTAATTCTACAGTTTCTATAGTTTAAGTTAATTTAGCTTAGTTACTTAGTGAAACTTACCACGCTTTCCCAACTACCACCGATGATGGTTTTGTCCAACATTTTCACTTTTAAGTTTTCACTGAACAATCCAAAAATAAAAGTCACTTAGTAAAACTTATTTTCCAAAGAAGTTCTGCAGTTAGATATTTGTTGTCGTGTTACGCGTCCCGTATCACGTTGTCACTAGGGAATGCTTTGATTTGGCACAGTGCACACCTCGAGCTTTCCTGAACGACTGAAGCGAAAACGTTTCAGCGTCATATTTATAGGACGGGGAGTGGGAAAGAGGGCGGGTTTCAGGAAGACGCTTCGTTAGTGTCTTCCACTTAACACGTAGTCACGCCTTCGTATTTTGAGGTGCAAGTAATATAGTTCGGGGAAGCCCGTCTATAATCGTCTGTTGCTATTAGGATGCATCCTTAAATTCTCTTTTTTTTCTATGTCACCTTTGAATATAGGTACAGTTCTCAGAATGCCTTCAAGCAGCATATTTAGAACAAGCTTCGTTAAGTGTCCAGTACATAACAAAGGCAATTAACTCTCCTAATGGCTCTAAAATTATTTCGGTTTTATGAGTACACGTAATGGAGACCTCACTACAGACTTTAATGCAGACAGGTTATAAGAATATCAATCAATATCAATATATATCAATATAAGTTTATGTTTTACTAAATGTAAGGCATTCCTACTAATTAACGATTTTAAATATTGATATGAAACTAATTTAAGAACCCGTTAGCACAGGCAGCGTAAACAAATAAATCTAATTTCAACAAATATTCAGTTTCGTAACTTTTGGACCGAACAACACAGAACTGCGACTACAAACCGCAAACAGAACTTTTTTGTTTTGTTTAGCGAAACCTCACTTTAAACGGAATAAAATTTATGTTCGAAATTCGAATCCTTTGAACTTTTTGGCGCGAAAATAAAGTGATTTTCTGTTTGCTTTGGCTTTTACATGTTTCGTTTTGTTAGTCCCAATGAACCGTTTCGCCATAGTGTTTCATGGCACAAAGATCATAAAAGCCTTTTGTGAAATTAAAAATAAACGAAACAGGACATATTCTTCATGTTCTGAGATATGTTTCAGATCTTGGAAAGGAACTATCAATTTGCATGAACATAATGTTTGAGAAACGCGATGACTGAGTGCTGAGCGAACATTTTCTTAGAAATGGACACCTTACCGCTTAAATGAATTAAAAATATTGCAATACGATAAACATCAAAGGAAAACAGGACTCAAGGAAACTATTTTAATAAATTTCATAAAACCTTATTAAAATATACAACGAATAATGAAATGCCTGACATAAACGAAGAGCTGTCTAACAAATATTATGAGAAAAATAAAAGCCTTATAAAATATGAAATCTGGGGTAAGGGTAGGTAAAACGGGCAGTAGGAATTTTTAATGAAATTACCTTACAGCTAATTTCAGTTCCGAGCTAATTATTAAATAGATACAGGGATTTTCCTCCTAAATGTAAACTCTCTAGGGCGGTTGTTCGTTCGGAATTTCAGCAGGCAAATATTTTCATGGAAGCAAAAAGCTTATTTCATTTATTTTTTGTTTTACTATGGAAAATTTTCCATCGGGAGACGATTATTCATACCCAGTATATGTTGTTAATATTTTGTTAATATAAGGCAGGTTTTTTGATACAAGTCTTCAGTGATTACAACACGGGATATTTTTTTTATTTCAATTCGTAAAAAGCTACCAGTTATTTAACTGACATTGCACTTTTTATCCAAATCTTTTACATGAACAGGAAACATCACAAAACAGGTTTAACGTGTATCAAGTTAAACATAAAACTCCTAACGGGGGTAAAGTATGCGACCTTTTTACATTCACAGTTTACAGCCTCCTTTACGAGTGTATCGGCGTCCATTATGCGGTTCGGTTTTAGTTTGCGCACTCCTGCGCACATTGACGTCAGAGATTTACATCTGAAACCTTATGCCGTAAACCGGAGGCCGTAAATAGTTGGTTAAGTGTGCACTTGACGAACTGCACAGGTCTGCCGGTGTGTTTTGGAAATTTTAAAATTACTGAAATGAAATAAAAATTTTGCCACACCATCATCATTGCCTTTATCTAAGCTTCATAGTTGAAAGATTTGGTCGGTAATAATTTTTAGTGATAGAGAAATTCTGCCGGTTATCCTATATTTATCGAAAGAGAGAGTCTTAAGATAAAAGTAAATAAGAGGCAAAGTGTTGTTTGAGATAAAAGTGCTATGGTGCTCTTTGCCTAGAATAAGCCCGGACCGGATATATTATTTTGATTTAGTACAAAGTGTGTTGTAGTAGTCACATATAAAGCAACTTTCATGCTAGAGAATTAAAAACTTTTTGCCCAAGTGGGATTGCAGGCATAACTGCTGGAAATTCCGTTATTTCATTATCTATTCATGGTGAAGAAGTTTCAGATAGTTATAACAATGAACGTGGTTTCATGTCGCCTGTATTAAAATTGTTTACAATGCACTATGCAGACTGTTCCAGCCAGGGAGTTGTAGGTCAAAAGCAAATTATCTCTGATTGTTATAACTTTCTAACACAGGTTATTCTCAAAGGAAAATCCACCTACAAAATCCAAGTAATTACTTAGACAATTTTTTGTTATGATTCTAAAATTACTCGCACAAACTTTCACTGACGGAATCAGTCTTGATCTGCATAGATACGTCATACGTCAATTAAATCGATCCAATTCCTTATAATTCGCATAGCAAATCGAACGCAGTTCAACCTCGGCCTGATTTTATGTTTTTATACTCACTTTAACCCACCAGGCGCTGCATTACGTAATGAAACCTTCAGGGTTTCGGGCTACGTTTCGAATTTTCGATTATAACTTCGTAATTTTCGTGTTTTACGATCGAATGATCTAAAACCGCCATAGAGGATGCATCTACGGCAATTAGCTCTTCACAAAGAATGATTTACGTGTAATAAAGCCAGTCTTTGTTCCGTTGGAATACATCCAATATGGCTACTTACGTAATTGCAAGATTTTTTCATCTTTTTGATGAGTGTATTGACTTTGTTTACAGTTGTGTCTACACAGATTGTGTTTTAATAATCCTTAATCCCAGTAATTGGTTATTCTAAACTGTTTTTTAAGTGCTTTTTGTGGAAAGTGAGGCTGACCAAAAAAACAAGAAGTAAGGTTACAATAATGGTTTTTTAAGTAGGTATAGATCTATGTCCGTTCTTTTGAAGTATTAAAAATGAAAACAACCGTTATTTAAACCTTGAAGTAGCAAAACCTCTGAAACATTTCTGTGTCAGTCATATTAAACTGCACAAGACTTTCCTTTGAAATTTTCTTTTTCTTTAAAAGGACGGCTTTAAAAGTGGCAACAGGTTTAGTCGGAATAACGTTAGGAGGAAGAATTTTTATCCAGCTTAAGATAAAGTTGCATATCGTGTTCACTTGTAAAGAAAATTTATAGCAAGACCTTTGGGAAAGAAGCTTCAGCTTTTTCATTTTACTTTTCACTTCAACCAGCTCTTCTTTCACTGGGATAGTTTATAACTATAGATCTATTGTTACCACCTTTAAATAATCAATAATGATATTAATTCTAGACTTGATTACAACTGTAGCAATGATCATAACAGCAAACGGTATCTCTCATAGTCCGACAACACTAAATTCAATGATTTTAGTATTCCATAAACTATCATTCCCAATGGGAATCATACATACCGAAAAACCAAATCCGTGTTGCAACTTGCCACACGACACGTAACACGCTACAGTAACAGCGTGTCATTGTTTGCGTTGCACGCTGACGTGTTGGTTATAAATAATGTATTGACCCACTTCAGTCAAATGCTGCTGGTGAACGCAGGCGGCAACTCGCCAAATATATTGACATTTCTTTTTCGGAAGAAGAGAATTCATTAGTTTTAGGTGACGAGTTTGTGTTGTCCTGACCTGAGGGACTAGACAGACTGAAAATCTATAGCGGTAAAGATGCTGGAAAAGTAAAAAATGACATAAGCTATCGAGAATTTTATCACAATTAGGTTGAAATTCGATGAAGAATACGCTTTGAAAGCGGTTGCCACCTGATATTAAGCCATCCACTGCTGGACATAGGCCTCCCCCAAGTGTCGCCACATTGACCGGTCCCTTGCGACTCGCATCTAATGGATTTGCACCGCATAGCAGCATGGAATGGCACATTTCCATGCCCCTTGCTTTTTTGTCGCTCAGAATCGTAATTTGCTAGGGCCAGAAACAGCGGGAATTGTATATGTGGGGTGAACATTAGGTCGAAAATGTAAAGGATTCAGGCTAAAAAGTCTGGTCCAAATAGCAAGAAGATCATTCAATAAGATAGACTGTCTTGTTTAAAGTTTTCCTGTCGGTTAATTAATAAGCTTATTCACAGCGTTTGTTTACTTTTTGTTTGAAAGTGAGTCACATTACTTCAAACAAAAATCTCAGTAGCGGTTTCGCATTGTATTTCTTTAACAAATTAACGCCATCTTGACAGCGTACTGGTTAAATATTAGTGTTAAATTACATTAGAAAGTGAAGTTTCATAGCGTTTGTTTGATTTGAGTTCTTAATTTACTTGGACCGACTCAAAAAGTAGGAGAAATGAAGTATTTTCCATGAATCCTAAGTGGGATTCTAGACGTCACTACGTGCCATATTCGTAATATGTTTGAAAGTTAGTTATTATATCTCTATGAATCCGACTGACGCGTTTCCATGAAGCATGGTGGTCTCCGCCGGTGTCCCACTGGGTCAGTACTGACCTACTTGTTGCCGACATTTGACCGACCAGAAAACGCTCATTAATATTAATATTCCCAGAATAATGTTTCTGTTCCATTTACTATCCATCTATAGATAAAATTCAGTGAAATGTTGGATTCTGGAGCTCTGGCACTTCATTGTCCGTGTCGCCCCATTTTGCATCGTTGACGAATTGTGTTGGACCAAATGTTGGACAAATGTGTGAGCAAATGTTAAATTCATAAACACGAAACACAAGGTAGATTCGCTTCCGTTGTTTATAGTATTATTTCAGTAAACACAAAGATTTCCCTTGAACTTTAGTTACGTGTAATAGCGTAATGGATTGAAGTCATTGTTATTTTTTTAAAACGATACGCTTTATTTAATGCATTATGAAATCGATAGCTATTGTTCCGATGCCTACTTCCGCTTTGTGTTTTGCTTATACTACAAGTTTTTTTCCTTGAAATTGAAAATAATGTTTAATTTTTCTGTTGAATATAACACCGAGAGGAAACCGGCATGTCCTAGAACCTAAAATTCGAAGGTATGTGACATCTACCAACCCGCACTGGGTCCGCGTGGTGGATAGCCCATTCCCTCTCATGGAGAGGAGGCCTGTGTCCCAGCAGTGGGAACATTATAGGCTGATTATACTTATTATTCTGTTGAATAGTACCTACTGCATCGCTTCGCCATCAGGATACTAATGTAAACTATATGTCCCGAAAATAGTCAGGTTTTTGAACAACTTACGTTCTCAAAGACAAAAGGTTTTCTTTAGACCTTAAAGGATTCGGCCAAGCCATGAAAACAATTTAGAAAAATCTCCAATTAAAGCAGACTTTCCAAAGCTAAAACGCTATAATTCCCGCAGAACCAGGAACATATAATCATGAACCAGCCCCATAGTTAGAGCGAGACTTTCGTCGCCACTGTCACGCTCTCTTCACGCTGCCAATTAGCGTGCTTAATAGCAACCAGACTCAACCAGTAGCAACCAACGGCTTTTGATTTCTTTCTCTGTCAAGTGAAAAGTCTGGGTTACTTTTAGTTGTATGTTGGTGCTCCATTTTAAAGAGATGCTTGTAGTTCATTTGATTGTATGATGAAGACGCTGCTTTTTGGGTTTTTTTGGTTCTTGTAAATAGGACATGATGAAAATTCATAGACATCAGTCCGCTCTGGGTCAACGTGGTGGATAATGGCCCACTGGTAGGAGACCCGAGTCCTAGGAATGAGAATAATTAGTCATAACATTATTTTAAGTTGTATACTTGAGTCAGTTGGCTTAAGAGGCCTGCGGAGCATGCGAAGTTCATACAAACGTAATACCAAAATAGTTTGTAAATCAAACATATTCTTGAGGTAGTGTGTATTTGTTTCGATTGGATTACAGAATATCTATGTTCCCAAATAAATATTTTGAAAGGAGAATGATATAAAGACGAGATATGAGGAATTTAAAATTCCCATAGAAAATTTATTTTCCTTATAACTCTTGTTTAAATCGGTGTACATTCAAAATATGTGTTTGGAAACCTATATATTCTGTAATTCAACCGAAAGTAATACATAAATCCTTAGGAACATGTTTGATTTTCATATTATTTTGGTATTACGTTTGTATGAAAAACGCATGCTCCGCCGGCCCCTTAATGCTAGAAGAAACGTTTATGACAATTAATTTTAATAACAATGTGAAACTGAAGAACCGTAAATTTTAATTATGTATAGTTGAAAGTACATTTAGAAGTTATTATAGAACACTTTCTTATGTTAATTATAACGAGCATCTGTTTCTCTGCGTTTCTCAAGTATGATTAAAAATAGCCACAACCATTGACATGCAACACATGTAATGTGCGTTCGTTCTATATATAATATTGAACAGAAAACCGTATCTAAAAATACTTGGACTAAATGCAAATCTATCTATATTAAATCGAAGCTAAAATCTTATTAAGTCCCCATGGGATTTCCAGATCTAGATATTACGCTACTGAAATCACGTAGAGGCATATTATAATCTTGGAATATCACCTGTGAATCTTCAGTTATGTTTTCTGAGAACATTAAAGTATCGTAAAGAAAACCTGGCACTGAAATCATTTTACAACGCGTGCCCTATTCCAATGAACCAAAGAGGAAAACCGCTTATAAACCGAATATTCACAAAACCACAATATCCGTTACACATTTCCAACGTTTTGAGTGCATTTCAATTCAGCCAGCTTAGAATTCGAATTTTGAAGAAATCTTTTTTCCCCCGCTTAATTTTTTTTTTTTTTCTAAACATGAGTATGATGGGTTTGAAAGGTGTTGAGCCTCAATTCTCGTTAATACCTTTTTGTTTATATTACTGTTCCGATTCGGATGTGTTAGAAAAAACGTGATTCAGGTAATCTTTTCTGTGTAATCGTCTCTTGAGGAAAATAGATGATCCGGTGAAGTAAGATTAGCTAAGACAGTAAGATTAGTCAGAGGTTCGTTGGCTCGCCTTCATGGGATAGAAGATTACGTCATTTTATTTTATTAAAAATATTATCTTTGTCCTTTTCTCAAATATTTCTATTCATTAGACGTGGGAACTGTCTTTGTCTTTCAGATCCGATATTCTTCTTTCTGTATCTGTAAACAGTTACTCCAATTCCGCTTGAGTAGATCCATACATGTTTCATCACTACATTATTATAAAACAAAGTCCCCCGCCGTGTCTGTCTGTTTGTTCGCGATAAACTCAAAACTACTGCACCGATTTTTATGCTGTTTTCACCAATGGATAGACTGAAGCTTTTAGTTTATAATTTATACGCGGGCAAAGCCAAAGGCATCAGTTAGTGTCATATAAAACAAATCTGGAGTTAGTTAGGATTAAAACAACACGCGTCTTCATTTTCTAAAAGAAAGATAGAAACTAGTTGCCTCATTTCGTTGTTTAATTTGATCCAGTATATAGTTTATTGCCCCTACTCTCATAACAGTGTTACGATGCCCAGACACATGTGTATACTGGGTCCCACGACCATGTCAAGGCCTCACACTAAATAATTCAGCTATTTTGTGGAAATGTCGTAATAAATTCTCTTTAGAGATAAAATGTTGAAAATACTTTGTTGTTCAGTCAGCGGTGTGTTTTCGCTCACGGAAGATTACAACCACTAATTACCCGTTCCTTCAGACTGGTTCAATTTTCATTTATTATTTTAGGCAGTGGCTGTATGTCCTGTTTGCTATTACGTATTTTATGATTTCCTAATTTAAATATAAATTATACAACTGAATCTCGTAAGAAAACTTTTTATACTGTATCCTCGATTTCATGTTGGCCAGTGAAATGCGAAAAAAAGTTTATGTGTGAAAACACAGATTTCGGGGTTGCCTGGAACATTACGACGACGGTCCATTAATTTTGTTGGCAACCCAGAGAAAGTGATTCAGTTCGCATCAGCTGCGGCGAAGTCCTGAGGACCACCGGAGCGTGTTCGTTGTGGCTCGTCCTCATTCAATCACCATTAACTTTTTTTTCCGCGACATCCACTTCTTTAAAATGCATACTGTCACCATTTTATTAGCTAACGACTCGGTAGCTGGAACTCTTTCACGACATGCTGAAAAAAAAAGACACGATTCTTTTTTCTTCGAACGGCATCGATATCTTTGAACACAGCCTTAAAACTTCGACATGTTAATACCGCAATTCAATCGAAAATGGCCGACGGATTTAACCTTTTGCGACAAGTGAACTTGGTAACGCGTATTTTTATTGTAACTTTGATTATGTCCTGACCGAAATTGGAGAGGCGTGATCATAATTTGGTGTTTTTGCAGGAAGGTGCACCAACCTGCACGTTTCCTTGGAATCGAGTTTATCGTTTATTTGTTCGCTGATTCATGTCAAAGGATGTTATAAAAATAAGAAAAGGCGCTTTTTATCTGTCAAGCGTTTATTTGGAAACTTGAGATTATCCTAATATGCGGCTAAGTGCACTAATGTTTGTGTAAATATATCCGATTTAGTACTGAAAAACAAGGACATTGAAGCAGTATTTTTTAACTCCGTAAAATATGTTGTGTGAACTCGTGTTGTCTCTTTTATGTGATGTCGCGTGCATTACATTATTTTAATGGAGCCATAATATTTTACATAACGAAAAATGTGTCACACAAGCCATAACGCTAATTAGGAAGTTTAACCGTTTCAGACGGTTACATGTAATCAATAAACCTAAATGTTTTAAACCATAAAACATAATATTTTACGATTTTAACGCGAATATCGATAAGTTGACGGTTTCTCGCAAAGCTTAAATGTTTATTGATTAAATTGAGGTTTAGTTCCAACATCTGGTAACCGTAATTTTGTTTACTTGCATCGATTTAAGCACCTGCGGAATAATTAATGTTGTATTAATTGCTTTGGTGATAAATGTTTCCGTCCGGACCGAAACTCTCGGATTAAAGTCGAAACGAAGAAAGTTCGTCAGAGTTTCACCAGTCAGGAATGAACCCGTTTTATTTCCGTAATTACGTAACGTTTAAAACAAAAGTTTAGTCATTTAAGCGTTTTAAATACTTACTCATTTCTATTTACAATTTTACACGCATTAATATTTACTTAACATTTTGTACAGAAGATGTTTTGCATTAATAACATGCTCTTGCACATTTTCTTCAATATCGTTTTGCTAGCTGCCTTTCAATATTATTCTGTACTGCATTCTTCAAATCGATACATAAATAAATTATCGTAGAACAAAATATTTACGTTACTAGAAAAACACCGTAATGGAACAATTTATTTGCTTTTCACTTCAAGATCAAATTTATGCGTTACTCTTAAGGAAGTTTTCAGTTTTTCAATTTTATGTTTTCGTAGAATTTCTTCCAACAACTTATTTCTGGCTCTAATAGTAGTTTTTTTCCTGTTTCTACTTAACACATAATGTTTTGCAATGAGGAGATAAACTCTGTCTAAAAAATACGTGTTTTTGAACTAGGTAAAACTAGCTTACGTCCATGATTTCAATAGTATTTCAGGTATTTTACATTTCCTATTAAGTTTCTTCATACTTCAACTTGATGTGCAATCCATCTTCCTCCTACATTTTGGCGAAGATATGGGGAAAAGATCACTTTTGTTACCAAGTTTTAAAATTTTCCAACAGATACAGTCGGCGACACATCAAGCTATACATATCCAATTTAACCTGACCTCGCTTTGTATGAGCTTCCGGTACAATGCGAGATCAGCTTAACTTGGATTTCCAGTTTGATTGGTCGTCGTGCGTACTCGGTAAATAATTCTTCGCCTACTTATCTGTTAGGCCTGTCGAAACCTACCTATAGCAACTAAAGCGTTAAAAATGCCTTTTGAACATTCAAAAGAAAAACTTTCTTTAGCACAATTTACATAACTTAACATAAAAATGCCGCGATCGATCAATGTTCCACAATCAATGAATCAGTGACTCTCGTCGCGACCGCCGGTGACATTGCGTAACCTGCGCGTGCGCACGTGTACGGCTATCGCGCCGATGTGAACATGCCGTGACGGAGTTGCTACTGTAGCGTTGCTTCATTAATTGTTTTATTTGTACTGTATTTATACAAGTCAAGTGTTTATCAGATCAAGTGTAATAGGCCTTTGATTGAATCAGTGTGAATACAGTGCTCCCGAACGGAATATAGCCCACTGGATGCAGTGTCCAATACAGGACATAATCGATGCGAAACAAGAAGAAAAGATTCACCCCTTGCGAAGGTCATAAACTCGTCATAATACAACAAAGGCATTTCATAATAATGGTCTTGAGGGCTTCCAAAAACTCATAAAGAGATCAACCCTTTTATATCTCAGTGCAGCTTCTCAGAAAACAAATCTTTCAGGGTAATTTGACCCAAAACTTGGGCTTAGAATAATGTAATCGAGTCATCCTTCAAAGGAAAAGAAAACTTAACTGGAAATTATAACCCACACAAAGTGTTCCAGAATCGATTACCGGAATCGCTTATACATGGAAGAGTAGGATTGGGCCGATTGGGAAACTAGCGCGCACCCTCGGCAAATGTCCAAGCAACCCGTCTTTCCCTGTCACAACTAACGCCCGCCACACAACTTGTGACGAATTTCTTCGTCACTCGAACGAGAAAATTCCGCGAATTTCTCACGATAATATTAATTATTCAATATCAGCGGCGCTTCGCTTGAAAAAACGTTTCTTTTTAATATACTTTTCTTCTACGACACGTTACCCAGTAGCCATCTTATTCTTAATTACCGCGGGTTTCTTTACAAGCTCGCATTGGGGACGTAGCCCACTTGTGTTCACATTTCTGACATAATGTTACGTTTTCACATAGTGAATCATTACTGAAGTTTATTGTCTCATACATAATTTTCTACGTTGCAACGTTGGTCTGTTTATTGCTTTGACTGCCTCATTGGTATAGTAGTATCTAGTACTGTTTTAAACATTCACGGTTTTATAACTAAGCTTAAAATGTCACTCACTTACGGGATATCTTCCGTGATTAATATAATTTTTTTTGAGCTAAAAACCTAGGCACTGTCGAAATATCGGGAGCTCATAGACATTTTAAGTTTAGTATCTAGTAGACGGGGCTGATGAGCATTGAGTCTTTAGGCTGCTATAGCTGATTCATCACGATTAGTCACAATCTGGCGGCAAATTATACATTCAATCACCTGGTTGACCTGAGTATGAGCTAGCTTTTACTTCTATTCGCAGATCGGGTCATTATAGGGGTATTCTATAATTAATTTCTCGGTTAGGAGTTTGGGTTTTTACCCAGTTGATGGCAAATTACGTACGCCAGTTACAGGCACTTTTGCACTGTCGAAACAAAAATGAACATTGAATATATAGCTTCAGTCCCCGTATTAGGTGCATTAGAGCACTCTTCTTTCATTTTCTATGCAGGAGGGGTCAAGTAACGCAGGACACTGGGTGTCTATAGTAGTTGTGTAGGTAGTATGTGGATTTGAAACGCCACTGGCAAAATGTTGGTGTATTCAGTTACTATACTGATATTTACTTTGGGAAAATGATGCGAAATAATTATAAAATATGTCTCATGTAGAATTCTTTAAAAACGTTACTTTTCGATTGTCAGAAACGTTATACGTCGTTCGTTAATTGCGAAGGTTACACTAGATAGTTTCTTTTTCTGTGGTTTTGATTTTCTTGACCTGGTTTCTTTGTTTAAATAAACTGTTGCAAGAGATTAATTAGTCCCCAGAGAAATTTTTAATTTACAGTCGTGAAAATAATCTTGGCATGACATGGCCTTCGTCTTTAGTGTTAGGGTTGCTGTGTTTTTACAAAGTTTTATTTAACTTGCAACGTTTGTTTGTATGTTTGTTAAGGTCAAACCTTGCAACATTTTTTTTAAACTTTTATCCTCAAAGCAACCGATTGAGCTGAAATTTTGCTTACACGTTTGCTTTGGATGAAAATGTTGGGATCTTAACTAAGGGACGTCATTCTAAATCTAATATGGCGGTCTCCCAAAGATGGACGACTAGTTATTTTTTATCCCGGCACTCGGTATAATTTCCGACCACCAAACGAACCATTCCGCGTCAATAGTCAGTTTTTTTATTAATCACTTTAATTCTATATTTCCATTCAGAAACCTACCTTTTCAAGAAAAATGGCTTCATTGCTTCCTTATTTTTTCTTTCTACTTTCTCTTTGAACTGCCTAAAAGGTATCACAAAAAAACACGAAAAAAATATATCAAAGAAGTTACTGATCATGTTTCAGACACAGATGTTTTACGTAACTAAGTAATTATGAGCATCCATCACTTCCTCTCTACTCGGAATACTTTATGAGCATGAAATTACTTTAACAGAATAATCTGTCTGAACTTAATTATGCTCTTATCTGATTTGGCTTGAAATAAAACTTTAAACATGAACTGATGCTACCATAAAAGCTTTCTCATTTATTATCGGCTGAGGAAAACATCAAATTGTCAATAAGATCGTTTTATTTCACCATCCAAAAATGGTCTGGTTAATAAAATTGGGCAGAACTGAGACAGGCAAGAAGTGGGTAGAGAGAACGGGGTTTTTTGATGCAATGCAATGCTCCTGTCTATCTTCTCCGACCTGAAATTTTAACCTAAATATGTCAAGCGCTATATTACTCACTTCATCTGCTCGGACTCGGACCTTTGATTGCTAGAAAGTCATTGCTGAAATATTTCAATGGTCTTATACTTGATAGTAATAGTCTCTGAGGGTGTTATGTTCCTCATTCTCTATCATGATTTTGTGTTTGGTGGAGTACTGCTCAACAATTGTTTTGATGCCGTTGTACAGACATCTGCATTAATTAGGTATCCGTCACGCATTAAGGCATTCGATAAAAGGGGTAACGAGTTAATGGCGGTACTTTCATACTAGCCTACAAATAGAATTTAAATAATAGAAATAGAAGTTAGTTAATAGCAAGTTGATAGCAATATTGGGATATCTTGCTAACAACTGAATATAGGATTTGCGTGTGCTAAGAGTAGTTCGTATGTCTGCCTAAAATCCAAATAGATTTGAGAATGACACAACAAAACTGACTGACTTAGCAAGTAAACAGTTAACTTTACCACTACGCTACTACCATTAACACACAAGCCCAATTATACTACAAGTACCACCACAATATCGGTGAAGGTCGCCTAGATAACATAACGACGATATAATTTGTCTACAGAGTGGATGATAGCTTCAGAATTACAGTAATTAGGTCGTGAGCACGCAACGTGATGGCTAATGCGTACTAAGCCTTAATAGGAGCATCTTGAGCTATAGGACTTGATTAGAATTCAAACTTAATTGAGGAGTTTGAAGGTAAAGGGAATGGGTCTATTTGTTCCTATGGAACAGTTCCCTCTCAAAGCGAGGAGGCCGATACACACAACATTTTGATCCACCCATCTGCTACGGTACTCCGTAACTGGTGGCGATCAGTAGTTTACTTACCTACCAGGAAACGTGAGTTGTTTATGATGAAAGTGTAAAGGGGTTGAAAGCATGCTTAGAAAATTAGCAATGGCTGTGAATTGCATGAAGATTTTTAAATCGACGTCAATACTTAGTAACAGGTAACATAGATTCTGACCACTTTGTGCCTTCGTGCGTCATAGACAGATACAAAAATCGTTTTTTATGTGAATAGCAGCGTCGGTACACCGATTGACGATTGCAGCAGAATATCTGTATATTGTACATGTAGTATTATCAACTATCTAGTGTCCACGACACAAGCTTTGCTTAGTGTGGCGCTAGGTGGCGCTGTGTGTTAATGTCCAGTTTTTTTTTTTTTTTTATTGTAAATCATTTTGCTGCTGAAGCACAAGACCCAAGTTATCACAAAGATCCAGCCTACCAGCAAGTTACAGCTTAGGTAAAGTAAACACCCAAATGACTGTTGCTAGGCGTACTAAAATATACCCCCAACTCACAACAAACCAGTCTTAGATAATAAGCACTAAAAGCCAGTTTCCTTGAGCACCGAATTAGGTTAGTGTATGATATAACGATATTAAACGCTAGGACGACTAATATGCACAATGTAGGTTGCACGCCATGTTCACTGGAAATTGTAACTGCGGGCCACATTTTATTGGCAAGCAATTCTCATTTGTTAATGTTTTGTTGTTTAATTTGATATGAAAAGTATCATTGCTGAAACTAATGTTGATTTGAATAGGTGTATAAAGGTGTTTTATGTCGTGAAAACTTTGTAGTTGCATTTGCATCATTTTCGTTCAGATAGTCATTATTTAACGTCTATTGCTTATTTTCGTATTCTGTTTGCTTCACTGATTCCGATAAATTATATTGATTACGCCATTATATTCCAATTACCAATACATAAACGGTTAAACACAATTCACAGTTCTTCACAATTCAACATTCACAATTCAACATTAATCCGCATGAATTCAACAAACATAACACTCAAGCTTTCCAGTTCCTCCATATGAAATCTATTAACCTTCGTCCATTCAAAGATACTCAACGATACATCGACTGTAACACAGAATCATTGAAAATTATAAATATTATCAAGGAAGTGTTGTTTTTCAAACAATGGTCTGGGCGTTTGTTTTCCATCATCATAACACCTAAAATACAGGGAATAAAATAGAATTTTCATTTCCGAGAATTTAGGAAACGGA
Organism: Xestia ashworthii; assembly: GCA_950022955.1. NCBI lineage: Eukaryota > Metazoa > Arthropoda > Insecta > Lepidoptera > Noctuidae > Xestia > Xestia ashworthii. The sequence continues at coordinate 8,319,182 of OX465573.1, forward strand.
TTTAGAAGTTGAAAGAGTTTTTTAGATGGATTTATAGCAGGTAAATCTATTGTTTTTCTTCTGAGATTACGGTAAACATGTGTTCTTCATCTACGGGTCAGCTGTGGCTTAGAATCGTATGTACGCACATGAGGGTTATAGCTTTTTATGTCATTGGATGACGACACACGCACAGGAGTATGTAAGTATCGAATGTGGTGTCTGCCTAGCCTCATTAGAATAAAGCGGAACTGTATGTACGTATGTATGAATGATAATCATGCAGACGATGATGGTATTTGGTCGCCACTTATACCATTACCTACACGTCTACAATCTGCAGAGGCATCATAATATCTTATAGTTCGGTTCTAAGTTTATGGCGGCTCGGAAGTTAGCTGCGAGTGACGGTCTGCGCATTATATGTACAGTCAAGACGATGCGACCTCTGTGTCCCGCTGATACGTAACATTGTGTTTTGAGCACTTTTACGTTAGATGTTCCTAGGCGCCGTAAAGTTTCAACCGTTATACCTGCGCAGACCATCATTCGCAGCTAACTTCCGAGCCGCCATTAAGTTTGAACCGAACTATACTTGATTATCCCGTTCTGTTTTAGTTTAGCAATAATGATACTATTACTTATCTCTCTTTTTTCGGTATACCACCTGGTCTTAACAGAAATTGAATGTAAAGAACAGCCAATAAAATAATAAGTAGGTATTGTAACACCATAACTGTCTGCTAAGCATTAATACAATGCTTCTCGTCAGTTAACTTAAGGCCAAAAGATTCCGAAGTCTTAAACGAATACATTTTCCAAATAGTAAATTATCAGCTAAATGATGTGTTACAGCGAACAATTGATATTTTATAGCCAACAGGAGGCTTCCGGCGACTGGGACCGCAATTAACTATAGGACCGCGGTCCCAGTCGCCGGATCCATAAAAAATGAATATTTTTCTTCCGGCGACTGGGACCACTCATTTAATGATAACTGAAATAAAAAAATGTACAGTCAAACGAAAATTTTTTAGATGTAATAATTGAAGAAAAATCCTTTTTGATTTAAAAACATCATTTATTGATATAAAAAAAACAGCCTCTGACTACAGTTCTGTTATTTAAAACTTTCATAATAAAAACATACACATAAATCATGCTAATAATAGTAATAAAAAAATAACATAAATCGTGCTTATAATAATCAACAATTTTTAAACAATTAAGAATCAGAAAGTAATTATTTATCACAAAATCAGCCTTTAAGTGGTACCGTAAATATAATAAAAAAATAACATAAATCACAATAAAAATTATAAACGTAGGTACTATCTATGTCAATCACAATTAGTTTAAAATGGCCGTTATGGCTTCACCCAAAATCAGTCAAGTAAATAATTATCACGAAATCAGCCTTAACTCTGTTAAAATATAAAAATAATGTTATACATTTAAAACACCCTTTGACCACTGTTCTGTTATTTAAAATATACTTAACAAAAAGATACACATAAGTCATGCTTATAATAATAATCAACAATTTTCAAACAATTAACAATCAGTAAGTAATTATTTATCACAAAATCAGTCTTTAAGTAGTACCGTAAATAAAATAAATAAAAAAAACATAAATCACAATTAGTTTAAAATGGCCGTCATGGCTTCACAGAATCAGTCAAATGATATAATAACTTAAAACCTACATATAGATCAATTATACCCATATCCGGAGTCAATGTTTATCGTAATCTCTCCAAAAAATGGCCGATACTTATTTTACAATTAAGTAAGTCAGTAACAGAATTATATATTTTTTTCATCTTTGCAATCGAAGAATGCTTCCTCTTCGATATTTGGATACCGTTAGGATTTTTTAATGCTCCAGAATAGTATTTCATATCTTTTATGAGGCCTTCCAGCAACTGGGCAATGTTTGGCTTTGGTTTGATGTACTTTCTAATGTGGCTATTCCATTGCTCGACAGCATTATTTGTTTTGTTTAATTCCCCATAAGTAGTAAATGTACCTGCGAGTGTTGAATTTTCTAGCCATGTTTGTACAAAGTAGTCATTAAAGTTTGTAATTTCTGCACTAATTGGCGACTCTTCCATGACATACAACCAGCCATCGTCGACCATATCTAGTGGGAGATGAGAAAGCGCCGAACATAGCTGAACATGGTCTTTTCCTGGTTGAGTTTTGTCGACGCCCAATTCCTTCGCTTTACGCCACAAACTTTTTTTGAAGTGATAAATGCAACCTACTATTTTCACACCAGGGAAAAAATGTTTGACCGCTTGTATTGATGAAACTTCGAAGTCCATGGTCATTACAGCCGGCTCCCATTCGGGTATCTGGCTTTTTATGAGTTCAAAAAGCAACTTATACGTAGACTTCTTCTTATCAGGTAGAAGTGCGTAAGCTACTGGAACAACATTTACGTAGTCTTCATTACTTCCAACATCTGCATGTATAGTATAGAGTTGATAAAATGACTTAATACAAATTTTAAATGTGCCATCAATATAGAAATGTTTGCACAGTTTAAAATATTTTTTAATTTCTTCACTTGCAAACACAATTACGCGCTTTTTTTGCCCTCTATAGTCAGCAAGCAACAATTTTTGGTACTTTTTTGGTACTTCGACGTCGGCAGCTCTGTGAAAAGTGACTTTTTTTGCTCCAATACCATCGTTTCTTTTTTTGTAGAGTCGCTTTTCTATGTTGTGAAAATGTGGTAATTGTGTAACATGCTGTAATCCCTCGTCTTTAAGAACTTCCATATTATTTTCAAACACTTGTGCAACAGGGATATTTATATCCTTTTGAACATCTTCTACACATTTTTGCATTTGGCGGTTCACTTTATCTTTCGCGAGATCAATAGGTTCATGACAATGAGCAGTTTCGTTCAAAATAGTCATCGCATCGACTCTGATTTTTACTGTCGCGTTGCAAACATTTTTTCTTGCACATCGCCATAGTTTTGAGCCATCTTTGTTTATTCTTTTAAGAATATATTCATAGCCAGCTCTTCGCAAAAGTTCACGTCCTCTTTGTGTGACATCAATATAAAACGACTGTTCACCACGTGAAGTTGAAGGACTTTTTTCATCCATTTTGATAATTCTAAAATCGAAAAAAAAAATAACTATCAGATAATCTTAACAAATGACATTTTTTTTTGTGATATTAAAAAGTCGCATCAAAGATGAGAAGCAATCTAAAGTAAAAATATTTGTAACCACGTCGTTTAACCCCCTTATTAGCTTGTTTTGTTTATAAATAAGTTACTAAAAATTGTTTTACATACCTGAAGAGTATTAAATGAAGTCACTATACACCACCACTTACATCACACAATTTGCAACAAATATTCAGCGCAGTATCTTACAATGATCTAATATGACACTGTCTGATGCAAAACTTGACTTTCTTAAACTGATAAGCTTCTTGTTCGTGATTGGCCGAGCCAGCTTCTTGTTCGTGATTGGCCGAGCCAGTCATCGGGCAATGCAAAATTTCTCGTTTATAACAAAAGGGCTACCTGACCTTGAAATCGACAGGCAAAACGGACTCGAGTTAGAGAGTGATAGTCATAGTATTATACAATGCTATGCCCTTTGTGTGTGTTTTACCTGCATGTGTGAATTATGTTAAAACGGGCTAGCTTAATCTATTACTAAGCGCATAGGATAAAATCATGTCTAGAACGAGTCCAATGATATTCATATAAATAATTTAGAAATTTTTTCGTTTGACTGTACCGATTTTGGCTTGAATTATAGATTTTTTTAAGTTATCTATGAGTGGTCCCAGTCGCCGGAAGAAAAATATTTATTTTTTACGGATCCGGCGACTGGGACCGCGGTCCTAGTTAATTGCGGTCCCAGTCGCCGGAAGCCTCGCCAACAGAGCCACAGTACGGCTAAATTACGACTTTCTTAACGAATCATAAACAAAAGTGCGGCAAACGCCAAGAAATATGACGTAAAGGTCTCAAGCTCTCAGAAACATTTCTATTACGATTTCCAAACAATGCGAAAAAAGCTTTAAGGAAAACGTTTCTCGAATTTCCGTGACAGATCAATTTATACATATAATTATGTCAAAATGTGAATGTCCACTTCGGATATTCGACTATCCATATACCTATCGGCAGTAAATGGGATTTCCCGTAAATTTTTAGCAAGGAGATTTAGAATGATGGACTGTCTGATGAGATGATGAGTAATAGAGAAGAACGGAGAATTATGAGATACAGAATTATACTAACGAATATTCCAGAGGGTTGGAAAAACCTTCAGGAATATTCCTTAATGCGTTGGCGACAACTACAATAGTTCACGTGTAAACAGAATAATGAAGATCTATTCATAGTCCAGCTGCAAGCCATTAAACATAATTTTACACCCGACCTTTACCTAATTACAAACAGATTTCAAATACGTCGTGCCTTGATAACAATAAATCAATTAAATATGTAAAACTAATATTAGATAGAAATTGATTTGAACTTGGCCCTGTATGTGTGGATTATCGAAGAATGTACATAAAATCATGTATAAATTATAATAGTACTTTCAAGAACATATTGGCTATGATGCGTCTGCCTACGCTTCACATGGGTTATAAAAAGCTTAAAGATGACTTGCAGCATGTGGTGTGAAAAATAGTACTTATTACAGTGTAATTTATTGATATATTTCATAGTTATCGACCGTGTGGTTTAGAATGTGTTGAAATTACATATTTTAAAGCTCACACGTTGAACTTTCTCTGTTAAGTTGCTAGGGGTAATCGTTTTTGTAGTATCGTGCTGAGATAACAAAAAAGGCTGTCTGAATTAGGTGAACCAGGACAATTCCCTTGAACTAAATTCATGATGCAATGCTGCTACAAAAGATAGAAAAGGGACACAGTCAGGGAAAACGATAGGCAAAAAGTTGGCCTTCAAAGTTTATCTTTTCCAAAGTGTTCAAGAGCCTGCTTCTAATCATTGTCAATTAAATATTCACCATTATGAAACTCCCTGAAATAAAAAAAATACGTATATTTACTACTCTTCGTTAAACAGTACGCTTCGCTAGCACTGAACGGGCAGACCATATGAATGACTGAGACGGAAAAATGGAGGCGCGGATTTTATTTCACTGAAATGAATTTTACAATCAGCCTTTTTTTCACAACGCCGAACTGAATACTAAGAATTACTCGAATGCTAAAAATATGTGAGCATGTTTTTTTTGAAGGCGAAAATCGTTTGTGTATTTAGTTTTATTAAAACTGCTTTTATAATGCCTATTTTATTTGAACTTTAAAATTCTGGTTATTGCCACGAATTACTTTCGCTAGCGCTAGCGTCTTTGTCTGTGTTTAATTTAGTATATTTTATACTTTTATTAGAATAAATAGTATCCCTAGTGGACTTCTAAACATGGACTAAGGAAACACCAACATTTCAGGAATTTCTAGACGGATATAGCTGCACCATTTACTACCACATAATGGTATTCCTTGCATGTCAACACTTTCGTCTAGAATTCTCCTCGCTATTTCGCCTGGTTACCCCCAAAACAGGAGCGCCACTTACATCCAATAGCGTGTTGTCAACTTGATTTATTACGTCACGTTTCCCTCCCCGTGACATGTGGGGAACACATCGATCTCATGCCTGTGACGTCACCTTGTAAATTTGACCGATTCCGCAATTTCTCCATCAAGTTGTGACATACAAAACGTGATTTGTATGCAACTGCCACCAAACAACTTTATTACAGTTCAATTCTCGATTTTATGTCAATGAGGGTAGGTGTGAATTTTGTTGACGGATTCGGCGGTAGTTTTGCAAAGGAGTTGTCAAATATAGTACGTAATTTGTTACGGTTCAATTTCTAACGAACTCTGGTTTGTACGAAAATATTACCATACCAAAACTGCTAACTTTATAATACCATTTCTTGGAAAGTGGGAAAAACCAACTAGTAAAATTGCACGCTCATTACAAAATTGAACGCAACAGTTCACGAAAAATGTTTATTTCAGCAGACAATATTTCTTATTTTATGCAAACTATGATTTTTACGTTCCTAAACAGAAGTTAACGGGGCAATTCATCATTTTCTTACAAAAAAACAAATATTTTTTTAAGCGGAATTGTGGCTTTCAGGGAAACCAGAATCAATCTTTCAGTACAATGTTTAGTTACTAATTAGTGCCGTTAAAAATTGCCAAAGAGTACAAAAACTAGCTTTTGGCATAGCGTAAGTAAATATTGGCATACGTCAGGCCAATGTTTATCGTGGCGCCCGAATGTGTAGTTTTTTCCGAGTTGAAAAAACTCTAGGTATATTTTACTTTGATTCACACCTTCACTGTATTTATTAAAGATGTTTTTGGTACTTTCGGCTTTCACTTTCGCGTTATTTAATTTAATATGTGCACCGCCACGTAATAATCATCGTAAAAACGTTTAATATCCGCCTCTTTAGTTACCATGCTGTCGTATGCGTATGTGTTTCGGTTCTATGCCAACTTTGGCACCAGACTCTTTGTCTAATGACTCTATTAGTCACTACCAAGAAGAAAGAAACATTTCTACCATCATTCCCTATGCATAGAGTATCATATTTTACCACAAAGCGGTTTGTATCTCTTATATTAATACGCACAATCATTACTTTATGACTAAACGATAGTTGGGTCATATAACCTGTCCCCTTAATATGATACATAACCCGATGACAATCACTGGAGCCCTGCCAATGACGCTGTGGCGCTTCGTGGAACACAAGCATTGGCCTCCGTCCCCCATTTAGTGCTGTCAAAATAATTTTTCTATGGAATACATCATTATTGTGAAGGATTACTCGGTTCATTGACGTAGATTTGTCTGTTCAGACTTCAGAGCAATTTTTTAGACCATTACAAATTTTTGCAACAACGGTTTGGCATCGGCTCCTGTCTGTGTTTCTTCCGATGCTGTCAGGCCCCATCATAATTATTTAGTGCGGGGAAGTGCCAATCAATCTTAATGATAGATGCTATAAATCAGTCAGTTGTTTTTCGAGACTTCCGAGAAATGCATACGCCGGGACTGGAGCAAAACAAAATGCTTGCACCATATCGGTGACCTGAAAAATAAAATATTCTCCAACGAGTTGAGATACACGATTACCTACTGACAAATGCGTGCACTAATGCGTGTACTCTGACTAGAAAAATCCACTGTGTGGTTCATTCTTGAAAAGTTCCTTCTAGACATAAATCTACATTGTCCTCTCAATCATGACCTGATCAAGATTATCGAAGTTTTTAAAAGAGACTGAGTTGGTTTCGACGTTTCTTCTCAGAGCAATCCAATACCAACATCAGCTAGATTATTTTCGTCGTTTTTTTAACCAATTTTCAGAACAAAATACCATTTATCAATGAATCGGTCTTCAAATCGCAAAAAATCTACGATTAACATTCCGGAGTGTTAAGGTTCCACAGACAGACAGACACCGACCGATACAAATTGATTTTCAATAATTATTCTCGGTCATGCCTTATATGCGGAGCCTTGAATTCGATTCCAAGTCCTCGGTTATGGGGTTATGATAAAGTGGTAAGAACGTAATCAGTAGACAATGGACCATTGAAGCGCGTTGATCGAAACTTGCGCGTGCGTCAAACGCTGACATGGTGTTGCCATTGGTAGTAAGCAGTTCGTAGGAATAAAATAAATTTGTTTGAAACATGTCAAAAAATGTTTATTCAAATGTCTTTTGAGCTTTTAATTTTGAAAGCTTACTTCCTCTTTATTTCTAGAATTTTATGAGGAACGAGGAAAATGTCTTGAGGAAAGTTTTGAGTATGAATGTGGATGGCTATAAGAATAGGGAGAAGACCAAAGAAACGATGGACGGACTATTTGAAAGATAGTTGTCTAGAAAAGGGGTGACGGAAGAAGGAGACGGAATGCGACGGCCTAAAGTTAATTGAGATAAGCCCTCCAAAATAATGATGATGGGTTTTATTAGAACTTGGCGAATATTTCTAGTTCTAATGCTATTTCTAGTGCAATTTCTCTAGACGCTTCTCACCCATCAACTTGTCTACATATTTCTTGAAATATCTGTCTCCATAACGGTAGTCACATCAAACGATTGACAGCTATGGCAACACTGTTGTCCCCTTGCGTGCGCACACGCGTGCCGTATTCGATTCAATCGCCATCCGATACCCGAGCGTTTTTATCGATCTATTGATCCAGAAATCTATTACATATAACATGAGTCGTTACTTTAAGTGTTAATAAATTGATTGTTTACAACTACCATTTTTTCTCGAGTTGACGTTTGAAATATTGCCGCTTTGTCTTTTAAGTATCTACGTAGTTATTTTGATCCTGTATGTTCTAGAAACATTGTAATGATTAATGTTCATTGTATGTAAGGCAGTGCGCGTTATTTGGATCTATAAACCCAATGGGTTATTGTTCTATTAGACTTCAAGATAAAATCACATTGTGTGAACATTGCGCATTTAAGATCCAAGGATGCATTGTGGTTGTGTCAAAAGTTCTGTAATGCAAACATGAGTAATTTTATACAGCCTGATATTTTCTGGTCTAGTATCATTAGGCTATAATACTCCCACTGCCGGGACACAGGCCTCCTCTTTCTGAAAGAAAGGAGATGGTGTCCGTAATCCACCGCGTGGGCCCAATGTGGATTGGTTGATGTCATATGTTTTCGAATCTTAGTTTCTGGAACATGTCACCGTCCTTCACCGGTTGTCGTTTTAAAGCCAAAGAAGCCTCAATAAATAGGAAAGATTTCCTGTCTTCGTTCGACATGAAAGCAGTAGACTAAAGTTGATGATTATCAGTAGAAGGTTCGAGAAAAAAGATGGTCAGAATATTCTATCCCTAAGCTCCCCAGTTATTTAATAGTAGGTACTTCTTAGATCATAAATATATGCAATCAAAATGTTGAGCTCAATCGATATTTTAAAGCCAACTAGCAAAATACATCAGAAATACATAATCGATTTGACGTAAACATTTCCGGGCTATGTTCAAAATATAAACAAGTAGAATTTAGGTCGTGTTAGAGGGGTGCGTATGTCAATAAAGGCACTCTAAAATAATTTGACTTGTAAACAGAGTTGAAATACCGCATCGAGAAGTTATAACGAATATGGGTTGTAACTAGGTTGAAAATGTGGTCTAGTAAACACTCGGGTTTTGTAAGTATTACAGTGGAAATATGTTATTTTATGTTATAATACTAATTAGAAAGGAAAGTAGTTTTTCAATAGGTTTCGTTTTCTTGGTTCATTTAGTTAGACGAGATGCTTCGGTGGCTGTGACGAGCGTTCAAAGGCCTTTTTTTAGAAAACCTTATCATCTTACATCTTTCGCTTGCCGTCATCTCAATTGATTTGGAATCTGCACAGCATGTATTTATTTTTCTTTTAGATGTAGATAGCTCATTTTTGTATGTATAGTATGATGATATGGCAAGAAAGAAAGTGTCTGTTAAGATGACGAGTAATAGAGATCAAGTATAGAAGAAGACATGGTCACCCATATGAATCGACCTATGAGAGAAGTTACAAATATTTAAGTTATGGAATCAGGCGTTACTTTGCGGAAATCCATGACATTAAATGCTATGAAAAATATTTAGTTTTAATACCGCAAGATAACAAATCAAAATGTGTAGATATTTATCTCCTTAGAACTACACTATTGATTACAATATCAATCAATTGTAACCGCCTGCAATTCCCATACATAAGGAAGCAAAATCGCAGAACATGATAAATGATGTTTTTCTTAACTGTAATATAAATGTTATCAAAGAAAATATGTTGCGGTGCAGGAAAACAAGCAGACGTATCCCCCTGTTAGCAGATCATTAATATATCTAACGTTTTATCGTATTTTATTCAGCATTTAACTTTCATTTTATGCAAGGTCTTACTATTGTTATTTTGGGAGGAAAACATCGCGTTTTCGATGCAAGGATTGTTTTAGAAATTGATGTGCTTATGCTTATGTTTACTTTAATACAAAAGTGGCTTACATAGTCTTGATTATGTAGAGTTCTTACAAACGACCGCTAAGGCAAGGTGCGGTGCTCCTGTGCGGGCTAGTAAATGCTTTTTCTTTCTTTCTTTCTGACGACCCGAATGGCGTAGTGGTAGTCTGCCTTACGTTCTTAGGGTCCTGGGTTCGAATCCCGGTAGGAGCAAATGTTTGTGTGATGAGCATGGGCATTTGTTTCCGAGTCATGGATGTTTATATGTATATTAAGTATGTATTTACAAACAAAAAAGTAATATATGTAGTTTATCAACTATCTGGTGTCCACCACACAAGCCTTGCTTAGTGTGGCACTAGATGGCGCTGTGTGGTAATGTCCAGCGATATTTATTATTATTATTTATTTTTATAAAGATTTACATCACCATTCTTTTGCCCTAATCCCAATTCATTTGGGGTTGGCACAGCATGTCTTCCTCTTCCAAATTTCTCCATTACTCGTCATCTTATCAGACAACTCCTTTCTTGCCATATGGAAAGCGATGTGTGGACTGTGTTAAGGTGCCTTTCCGAGACGGGCTGCAGACCGCAAACTGCAACAGCAAACTGCAAGCGACAACACTTGTTTCTATGAACATCTATGAAATTGATTCTAAGCACGGCAACTGCCTGCAGACGCAACGCGCAGCATGCGGCCGCGGCGCGCAGCGACCGCAGACTGCAGCACCAGTCGTGTCGCGAACCGCAGAGACTTCACACGTAATAATGTCGACTTTTTCGGATGACGATGAAGAAAAACTTATTAAAGACACATTAGTACACTATCGGTAGCGTTATCTAACATTCTGTCTCGCATGAAGCTATTGGAAGAACTGAAGCACGGTTCTGTGCATTGTGCAGCCACGGCATGCAGCCGCAGTTGGAATAGCGACCGCAGGCAGCATTGCGGTAACCGCAGCCGGTAGCCACAGTGTCGCCTGCGGTTGCAGTCTGCGGCCCGTCTCGGAATTGTACCTTTAAGGATCACACAGTCCATGAATCGCTTTTTGGTCTTCCTCTATTCTTATACCCATTCAGGTTCACACTAAAAACTTTCCTCACGACAGTTTCCTCATTCCTCCGATTTCCAATGTAAAAATTATTCTTAGTATTTGCGTTTATTCAAAATCAAAAGTCATTTACTCAAATTAGGGCTGAGCACAAGAGAATAGATTTTTTGAACGTCAAAATAAGATAGCCGGGGATCTCCCCGGATTCGGATTTTGTTTCTCATCTATTATGAGAAACAAAATCGCTAGCACACTTCTGTCAGTCAAATTAGATACTTACCTTAGTCAATAAGCTATGTATTACACATTTCTGGTTAGTATTCCTATTAACACTTTAAGTGGGTCAACTCATTCGATAAACATAGGCAGAACTTACAACTCAATCGGGCTGCCAATGCGACCTAGTCGCAACTCCATTAAAATACGGAAAACTGGAGTGTGATTTTCTTCACGAATAAATTAAAAAATAAACAAGTTATAACTTCCGAATGGGAACGCCAACGTTTGATGTTACTCCAGCTTTTCAAATAACGTGTAATTGCCGTGTTATTTACCATCTGAAGAGAAAATATTTAACAAATGTACCGTAATATCTTTGTCGAAGAACGAAGTGATAAACTTCCTTGTGTTGAAGAGTTAATAAATTCTGCCATTTTGATCAAGAGATTTTTTTTTTTTTGCTGGACATTAACACACAGCGCCACCTAGTGCCACACTAAGTAAAGCTTGTGTCGTGGACACTAGATAGTTGATATACTACGTATATACTTTTTTTGTTATTTGTAAAGTCAGCAACTCGTACAAGATTGTGATTTTTCTCTAATGGTACTAATTGTAATGTTATTATTTAGTACTTATTGGAACTTTGGAACCTAAGGGTTCCATAACCGAAGGGTAAGAAATGGGTCCCTATTACTAAGCCTCCACCGTCCGTCCGTCTGTCAGCGGATTGTATCTCATGATCAGTAATAGGCAGACAGTTGAAAGTTTCACAGAATCCTTATTTTTGTTGCCGCATTAACAACAAATAATGAAACATAAAATTAAAGGCGGCTCCACTTTTACAATGAGACAGAACCCATCGTTATTCTACGAGAAAATTGCTTTCGATTTAGTTCTGTACGGTGTATACCAAGCTTTATTAGTAAATGTTATTAAGATGACAATATCGTGTATGAGGTGTTGAATGTCAGGGGTCAGGGTTCAATCTTGATGCTGAACTCGGCGCAGGTGTATTTAGGTTCCCCCGCAGACCTGAGGATTCGGGGATCGTGGAAGGCGCACTAGTTCCCATGATCCCCGGTGCAAGTGTGAGAAGGGAACACCGGGGTGGTTTTTAGTCAGTACGAGTCTGAGAGACCCCTCCGCTCTCCCCAGGGCGGAGGACATCCATTGAGGATTTTCCAACCCGGCAAAAAAAAAAAAAAAAAGGTGTATTTAGGTTAGGTTAATGTATATCATCGTGTTGTGAGTTCCGTATGTTACTTTACTAATACGGATTATTATTGCTTCTATAAAAAACGTTGTTATAAGCTACTAGCATCATCAAAATGTGATTACGCACCATCTGCCAAGAGAAGTGGTTAATTTATTTACGTTCAAAAAAAAATCTTCGGTACTTTAATTTATTGAAATATTGAGGCTCTTTTCTTCTTTTTAGTTAGTGCACTCTTGACAGAGCTGTCGTGGTCGTTATGAAGTATTTTGGTCTATTAGCTTAGTTAAAATAAAAAAAAACTTTTTGGGACCATCAAATTCGAATTTTATTGCTGTGATATTCGTTATATCACAGTAGCCTAGAAATATTATTGACGTTGTCGTGTCTCGTATTGATATAAGTGTAGCACTGGGCGGGCGTCCATGGTTTCAGCCCAGACTAAAAATTTATTTCTTCTTACATCGAAACTGCCTCGTTGGCCTGCACATGCTGTCCTGGGTTCAATTTCCAGATCGGGCAAAGTGTTATTGGGTTTTTCCTTCAGGAATTTCTCAGTAGCAGTCACGGAGCCTGGGGCCTAATTCTGCTATTTTAATAAATTCGTCACTCCAACACGATTCCACTCTCATCCCATTGTCATTTTGCTTAAAGTTCGTAATCTGCTAAATTCACAATGGTCGGTCAATGGTCTCGTAATAAAATTGTGTTTTAATGGCATTGTCGTATTGTCATTATTATAAAACCCTTAGTACAAATGGTTTTCGAAATCTACTACTAAATGCGAACATTTATTCATGCCAGATTTCATGTACGAGATTAATATTCTATGACATTTCTTTCAATGGAGTGTCAGTGGTTGTTCATTGAGAAGTCATAATGGCGCCATTATGATAGTAGAATTAACAAACTTGTCAAAATTTGACAGAACTTGATCATTATGAAATCAATGATCAAATACTCTGATAATTGTAATATAGCAGAATCGAGGCCCTGGATTTGTGAGGCTCGTCCCCGATAACACGGGTCTTTAACCCCTCTCACCCAGAAATATTTTTGTTGACGCGTGTCTCCTATTGGTATAACTGTGCACTGGCCTACCATTGGGTACCTACCAGTCCAGACCGATAACTAATGACTACATATGTCTCCCGCCGCGTCTGCCTTTCCCTATCTATGTATGCTTAGATCTTTAAAACTACGCAACGGATTTTGATGCGGGTTTTTTTAATAGACAGAGTGATTCAAGCAAGAGGTAGATTTTTGTATATAATTTTACGCGGGCGAAGCCGCGGGCATCGGCTAGTTTATTCTAACACCAAAGCTAACGATCTTCCTCTTTTGTTTCCAGGTGATAGACTTCGGCAGCTCGTGTTACGAGCACCAACGGGTGTACACGTACATCCAGTCGAGGTTCTACCGCGCGCCCGAGGTGATGATGGGCGCCAGGTATGGCATGCCCATCGACATGTGGTCCTTAGGGTGCATACTGGCGGAGCTACTTACAGGTGAGATACTTTATTCATAAATTATGTTAATTCTCACTAATCTGAGAAGAAATTCCGAAACAAACTCAGATGTCACAGTCTGTTTTAAAGTCCATAAAACACTACAAGATGTAAATATATGATTTACGTCTTGTAGTGTTTTGTAAAATATCTGCGGTCGGCGTCGGTTACCCTTAATTTTTTTTTAGATACTGATAATGCGTCATTATTTTAAGAAAATATAACCTAATGTTGAATGGGACGATAATTGTCTTGAATTACGATAACGTCAAAACTACGAGTACATCAATGTATTATTATTATTACTAGCCGTATCGTTCCACTGCCAGCAAAGACCCTCGCTCGACCTTCCTTCATCATATTTGTGTTCAGAACTGCCAAAGGCCACTATTTGTTAGAGGAGTTCAGCTCATCCCAGTATAGCTCCGTCTGGACCTGTGTGTCATTAAGAGGGACGGTAGTGAGTTTGCCCCGATACCACAAAGCACATTCATACCCCATCGTTAAGGGGCCGGCGGAGCATGCGTTTTTCATACAAACGTAATACCAAAATAATATGAAAATCAAATATATTCTTAAGGTAGTGTGTATGTATTTCGATTGTATTATAGAATATCTATGTTCCCAAATAAATATTTTGAAAGGACAATGATATCAAGACGAGATATGAGGAATTTAAAATTTCTATAGAAAATTTATTTTTCTCATAACTCTTGTTTAAATCGATGTACATTCAAAATATGTGTTTGGGAACCTTTATATTCTTTAATCCAATCAAAATAAATACACACTACCTTAAGAATATGTTTGATTTACAAATTATTTTGGTATTACGTTTGTATGAAATTCGCATGCTCCGCAGGCGTCTTAAGACTGCATCGTTAAGAACCGCTCAAAAAAGCACAATCGAATTCCCGTTCACTTTTACGTAACGAACCCCATAAACGAACTTTCCCTCCGCCTTTTTACGTCAACTTACAGTTTTATCGTTTCATTCCCCATGGCATAGAATTTAAAACCCTTTGCTAAGCTGTTTAACTTTGCAGACAAAAAAAACACAAACAAATTATCTTTAGTCTGACAAGACTTTTTAAATAGCTCTATGACTATAGTTGAAAACCTTTTTGGAATTAGTTCAAATAATAATAATTCTTGAAATTCTATACGCATAAAATGTTGTGTTACATCTACACTAATATTATAAAGAGGAAAACTTTGTTTGTTTGTTTGTTTGGTTGTAATGAATAGGCTTAAAAACTACTGGACCGTTTTTAAAAATTCTTTCACCATTCGAAAGCTACATTATCCACGAGTAACATAGGATATATTTTATCCCCGTACTCCCACGGGAACGGCAACTATGCGGGTGATACCGCGGGACGTCCGCTAGTGAGAAATAAACGGAATAATATTTTATTGTTCGTAACCAATACATGGTTTATTGTTGTTATTATATGTCTTGGCTTATGATTACGTGTAAACAATCTTTTGCGAATTGATTACATGTTGTAAACAATAGAATTTGCAGACGGGACAATGACATGTAATTGGAGTTCATTATTGAGGTTGTTGATATCGACGATTTTGTGATAGGGGACGTGATTTGATAACACGCACTTACGTATTCGATTTTATGAATTTATTTTGTTGTTTATTCATAAAAAATTGTTTGGGCTTGTAGTTTGTTATGATGTGCTTAACTTAAAGGCAGCTGAAGGCTTCGAGTGGCATTCGAGAACATCAAAGCTCAACCGTTGTCACATAGAAATTATCTGAATATTTTCTTCTCTCAAATTGCAAAAGTCGATGTTCACACTCTAAACAAGGTCTTTCGTCCCGAATGTTCTTTTTCTTCCAACACTGTTTTATTTGGAGAACATCAGACGGACTGTTAATATCGACTTCATTAATGCATAGCATACACTGTATGCGGTTGCTGCACCCGACTGCAGCTGACCGCGTGAAGTTGATATCATGACTGAACAAAATCGAACGTGCAACTGCATGCAGTTGAATATATCGACTGCGCGCGGTTGCTACGATGCAATCCGTCTGATTGCAGCCTTACAGTCAATAAAAAATAATGGTTACAGCTAACAGAAACAGTAGGCCTTTACGTATATGGGTAGCCATCAAATGCGACTGTAATTTTTCGATCACTACGAAATCCTGTCCCACTATTCCAGGGTTCCCATTACTCCCAGGCGAGGATGAAGCGGACCAGATGGCATGCATCATCGAGCTGCTCGGTATGCCACCACAGAAGCTCATCGAGCAGGGCAAGCGCTCCAAGAACTTCATTAGCAGCAAAGGGCTTCCACGGTACTGCACAGCCACTACCCTGGCTGATGGTACTACTGTTCTTAGTGGAGGTGAGTTCATTCAGGAATCATTGAAATTAGAAAAAAAACAATAACCGACTGATCTTAGCTCACAAAATAAGAGCATACTTTGACATTTTGTTTTCTGAAGTTATATGCCTTGTCAGCATGATTTCTTTGGTCGCAATCTGAAAAAACTTTAGTTGAAATAGAACCCAAAGATTAAGAAGGTTATCACGTCAGGTACTGACTTATCATAACTTGACCTCCTTTTTACCATACAAGACCTTATTCCAAACGGAAATCATATTATCTAACCACTATCTATGGATAACGAACTAAAGAAAATGAGTAACAAATCGTGAAACCAACAAACAAATACGACATGTCTTAAAATAAACACCATCATCACTTACTGAAATTCCTGAACCACGCAATACTTTCACCCGACGTCACGAAATTGCAATGTGAAATATTCTGAATCATCGCACTACGGGATGCTTCAGTGATGGCTAATGTTGATCTCCTCCTGCCATTATTAGAACCTAAAAAGTCTGACTCATCGGACGACATGTTAACGTAATATAGCATGTGTCTGCCGCCTGTCTGACCTATAATATTAGTCATTTTGTGGTTTATTTTCTTATCTTGATTATCATTACTAACTGTTGTTTTTTTTTGGCGAAGAGTTTAATAGGACGTAAAGTTATCTACGACTTTGTGGGTATGGAACATGTGGTCTATTTCCGGCCGAGTCTTATGTCTTTTCGATAAAATGACTAAGCTTCAACAACATCATCATGACGCCTGTAATCTATTACGGGGTTAGGCAGAAGTACACTCAATATTACACCCAGATTTTTCCTAGTTATATTTCCAATATTAAATGCTTGCAGAGAAAACATGCATTATACTACATTATTATTATACGACATTATACTACAGGCAAAGTCTCGGATGTAATCAATGTGTTTTGAGGAAACAGTCTGGTAGTTTTGGTTGATAGCCAAATTCAACTGACATAATCTTATAGCAGAATTTGTCATCATTAAATTACATTTACCAAAGATTTGCTGCTCCTACAAAATACAATGTATGGGCGTGCATCTTTTTTTGCTTTAATTTTCCTCAAAGTACTGTTAAAGTTGAGAACTATATAAGGTTTGCAACTGACGTGAACTGTCCAATTAAAATCACCCAAATTAGTAAGCAGAAACAGGGGAAATACAAATCATGCTAGCTTCTGATAACAATGTCCATTTCGGAGAAACTATAGCCCAGTTTTGATACTGTTTTAGTTTAAATGACACATTAAAAACTTAACTTGACATGTAGGGAGGGGACCATTCTGATCGACGATGACGCTGCGAAGAGTTGTCGTCGTTGTTTCATACAATGAGAGCGAAAAACACGTCTTTCATATTGGTGCAGATGACGCGGCGTATTCGGTTTTAATGTTTAACTTTATTTCATGATAACATTGTTTGTTTTACAGGAATGTCAAGAAGAGGCAAGCCTAGAGGTCCTCCGGGATCAAAAAGTTTTGTCACGGCCCTCAAAGGCTGTCAAGACAAGTTTTTCATTGATTTTATTAGAAGGTAAGCTTTTAGTGTTTTTACAAAACAAATGAAACCTATTCGCTTGTTTCGCTTACACTAGGCGACTGGGGCGTAAGGGGTTAATAAAATCGCAATATTAGAACTTCAATGCTTGAAACTAGAAAATCCAACAGCACACTTTTATTAAGGCTTTCAATTAGGTTTCTAATAGTGGCTACATGTTTTATGATTATAAACCATTATGCTTAAAAATAGGCCGAGACCAGGAAATCTTGAGCTTTTCCTGGCGTATTTCAAATTCAAATTGTTTATTTCGGACATGAAGTCCATAGACCCATATCCGTGTCCATGGGTCCGTATCTGTGGAACAGAATATTTTTTCAAACACATGTTAGTAAAGAAAGATTAGGCTTTACCAAGACACTGAACAATGGGACACTAGTCACAATGGGTGATTATTAAAGTAACTTCCTCCTATTGGTCAGTTCTTTGAACTAAGCTCGTTTTTGACATGCATTAGTCAAGATTCTTTTCAGGACAAACCACATCGTGGCTGCCAAATTTGGCAAGGTACACATACCTACTTGAACTTTTCGGAAATCAAAAGAGAAATTTTTCAACGCCTCGTTGAGCAGGAAAAATGTAGGAAAAGTTGTCGCATTTTTAATTTTCCTTGTGGTTTGGCTTCGGCTAATAAAATTGAGAAAGCCAAAGTAATAGGGGAAAAATACTTTATTAGTTCGAAATGTAACTCGCCTTTAGACGTCTGTTTTCCCAGTACAGAGCATTGATTCGCCATTAAAATTATTTTTATTGATATTAAAAGGATGTGTAAAATATACAAAGTCTTGCATCTAAAATTGTTGTCTTCTGTCTGTGGAAAAACCCGTAGTTATTTATGATTTTTATACTAAAGTGCAAATAAGGATTTCCGTAGCATGTCTTTTTCTTGTATTTCTTGCTTAAAACTTCAGAAAACCTTTCTCAATAGGGTGTATATCTCGGCATTTATTCAGATGAGTCTTAATTAAAACAGGCATACATCAGAGGCTTTATAGTTGTCTGCAGACTGCTGATGCGATCACCTCAAGAATGTCAATTTGTTAAAATCTTTATTGCAATCGAAGCGAGAAACGGCATATAAATTAGCACTTGCCATTACTCCGTGGGAATCCAATTGCATTAGACTTTTAGATATTACGTACCTGTAATAAATATTCAGTGTGTACCTGTATCGGGGTTCTTAGTCTGGAGTTTACGAAGATTTTGTATATCCGTGAATCCGACTGCTAGAAATGTGTGTCGCGCCAACGACAGCTAGTACCAATTTTAGGACTCAAAAGTGCGATCCAAAACACGTCTTAAAATACAACTCAACCTTCTAGATTTATCAATATGCCAATCAAAAAACCTTTCGCAGTTTATTGCTAGACATGGCCACTGCTGGACATTAGAATAGTGTATTGTCAATACCCTGTCCTCGAGTTTCTGTTTGCATTCTGACCGAGCTGCCATTTTAAGTTGGGCTGTCTATTTAGCTGTGTACAATGGGCTGCATCAATTGGGTACCACAGTTGGGTACTACAGTTAGGTACCACGTTGGGTACCCCACTATCCCGGGTTCGAACGTAGAGGTTTTCAAGGGGGGGTACCAAATCTTGAAGCTGACTGTATATCTTGAAACTGTAGTAACTGTTTAGTTGTACATTGCAGGTGTCTAGAATGGGACCCCGAGAAGCGGCTGACGCCGGCGCAGGCGCTGCGGCACGCGTGGCTGCGCCGGCGCCTGCCGCGGCCGCCGCACGACGACGAGCCGGCGCAGGCGCTGCCGCTGCCGCTGCCGCACTCGCTGCCCGCCAACCACGTTAGTATAGCGCACCATGCCAAGCGGCTCGCGCACCCTAAGTGCACTGACAAATAGGTTTGTTTTATTTTGCTTCTTTTATTTATGTTTTTGGTTGATTTGCTTGTGGTAACATGGGACTTTTTTTGGTTAGATGTGGTGTCTGATTCTCGCTTTAGGCTGCTCTCGAAATGATAAAAAAACATCGTGAGCAAACAATCCAATCCACACTAGGTACTGGTGGTGTATTACGAATGAAAGGCCGTTATCCCAGCAGTGGGTACGACACAGACAATGTTACTAGTGTTGGGATTGTGGAATTGCTGATTATTCAGTCTAATTCGAATACATTCCTGTTAGGATGTAGCTTTCTTGCTGCGTGAGGGAGTCGGTCATAATCCATCGCGGACCCAGTGAGGGTCGGAATCTTAGCTGATGTAAATATTCAGGAGTAGACTGCGTTCTTGTTTAAATTGCGTGCAAGAACATTGTAACAACAAGAGCAGTCGTATTATTGCGTGATTCTCATCTGCAATCTTATCTTTGGAAATTAATTGTGTGAGAGTACCGCTTGTAAACTAATTTAGAGTGCTGTTTTTGCTCACCTCTACGTAAAAAGAGCACTCTAAATTAATTTATTCGTTTCTTCTCTTTAAAGTTGTCCTAACCACAAGCAGTTAATTATAAGTTTATTTTTATTTTTGTTGCAAATTATTTTATTTGTTTTAATTTATGTAGATTATAAGTACTTACATATTTTATTATGTGCATGGATTCCCGCTATAAATCTAGACAGGCAGATGAAATATTGTTTTGTTTTGAACTAGCTTTTGCCGGTGGCTTTGCTTGAACATTCTGAAATTTATAAGGTATAAAAAGTATCCTATGTCCTAGTCCATATCATTGTCGTGGTATATCCGTCTGCGAAAATATCGTCAGAATTTGAAAGTAAGAAAGAAAGTAGGTAAATGCATTTATTTGCTCACACACAAAAAAATAAAAAACATAAAAATTACTATTATTTACAACTAATGAAAATTAAACATAGATAAAAAAATAAAAATAAAAAGAAACGAAACTGCAGTGCAAGTACGTTGTAGGATTCGATAGGACTCGATTAGATAAATTTGACAGTTATTCTCGATAAAATAAGAACTCATTTTATCGAGAATAACTGTCAAATTTATCTAATCGAGTTCTATCGAATCCTACGTACTTGCACTGCCTGGGCTGGCAGTCTCGACAGAGATAACGACAAAATCGCTAACTTTCGATCGCTGATTACTGACCAATAAATTCGGTTGCAATAGTGATGCTTGCCAGTAATGTTAGTCTCTACATCCTAGATGCGTTTCTCGTGAGCATAATTGTTGCAACCGCATTTATTCGGTAGTAATCAGCTATCGAAAGTTAGCGATTTTGTCGTTATGTCTGTCGAGACTGCCAGCCCGGTCCTGAACGAGGCCAAAAGGCCCTATCTCAGCATGGTGCTTAACATTAAAAAACGGATCAGATTTAAAGATGTGAAACCTACATACATACATGAACTCACGCCTGTTTCCCATAGGAGTAGGCAGATACCACAGAACGCCATCTACCACGATCATTACATACTTCTTTAGTCTCGCCTACGTTCATACAGATGTGAACACAAACAAAACTAAATTAAAATTAAATTAAAAATACCCCCGACACAATTATTTGTCAGGTCCTAGGTACCAGTCATCACTGCACTTCCCTCATCTCATATCGTTAGTATTTCTTATTCCCTTTCAATATAGTAGACATTATTGTACAAGTCAAACCCTTTATTTGATTCCCATATTGAGGGAATTGTGAAAAAATATCTAATCCGCCATTTTGTGGCGGCGGCCATCTTATACCGATTTTCATCAAACATAGCTAAGAACACTCCCAACTAATTCACTTTTCAAACAAATCAAAATCGGTTCATCCGTTCGGCAGCAATGATACCACAGACAGACACACACACACACACATGTCAAATTAAAACACCCCGTCGTTTTTGCGTCGGGGCTCAAAACACTCATTAAAATATTAGTTAGGATGTCAGTTTCTTTTATCCGTTGCCAGTCAGTTGTCGGGCAACATTGAAGCGTCAGCGAAGTACCCGGAACAGTCTGTTGTGTCATCGTAACAAACTGAGCCATACTACCAATTTTATGAACTGACACGTCTTGTGTGGCGCCAAGGATGACCCAATGCCGCCGTCGCGACGGTACTTAGCGCCGGCGCATCGTGTGTCATAGCCCTAAAAGTTTAGTTCCTACCCCAACAATGTATTCGTCATTGTTTACTTTGAAATTTTGGTGCATTACTGACTACTACTAGCTGACTTTTTAAATGATCTTCGAATCAATAAACTGGCCGGACCATTTCGTATTTGCTTGAACACTGGTAAGCCATCATTCATTAATGTTGGTTTTACATCGGTCTTCTGTTATTGACTTTAAATTGTATCAAAATACCATTACTTACTTCACCATTCATGAAACTGAAATCTATTTAGAGTTACCTACAACAAAACCAGGTTAAGGTGGCCTCGTATTCCGTTGAAACACCTTACCACGCCAGCTCCGGGAACTGTTATAAATTCAATGATGATGATGTGGATTGCCTCTCTGTCAATGTCTGTGCAATGGGATCATACAGCAAAACTTGTATTGTACAACGGGCTGATGTCCGCAACTCCACGTCAAAGCGCGTATTTTGCGTATGGGCTATAATCCATCACGCGGGCCCAGTGCGGGTTGGTAGATGTCACATGTCTTCGAATTTTTGGTTCTAGGACATGCCGGTTTCCTCACGATGTTTTCCTTCACCGTTACTTATATCTATATATTTCGCCTGCTGACACTATACAAATTACGAAATGTGTTTAGCGTAAAAAATACTTAAAACGTGGTTCTGCCTCTATCGTCTTCAAGCAATAAACATAAACAGAACGATGTTATAAACGCATTTATTGTTTTTTTGCAAGGGGCTCTGAGACAGTTTTAGATTGTCTATCACTCAGAATATTGCCATGCCTCTTTTCTCAAGTTCAATATCTCAGAGCCATGACAGATGCTGTCATCCAACAACTATGTTTAGCTACCCTTCACCTATGACTGAGCACTGCCCAATTCAATGAACGCACATGGATTTCTCCAGCGAACTGTGACAGCTGACTGTCCGATATATTTAGATTATTATACATACATTAACCATAAACATCAGTTAGTTATACTAGGTTTTGTCCGCGATTTTGTCCGCGGGAGACTGGAAATAGTCCCACAGGAAAAGGTATATTAACATGATAATTATGTTGTTGTTGCATCTGGCTAGCCTTTTCGGTCGGCTTCCAGTCTAACCGGATGCAGCTAAATACCAGTATTTTACATGGACCGATTTCCTATCTGACCTCCACAACACAGTTAGTACTGGGTAATACGATTGGTATGACTGGTTGTTAGACTTTTTGGGCCACTGACTACCTGTAATGACTGTCAAAGATCTACAGATGACAGCCGGAATCAACAGCTCAATGTGCTTTTTGAGGCACGGAGGATACTAGGTATAAAAGGGTGGTCACTCATCCACAGACTAACCTAAGCAAGCACTGCTTAACTCAAAGATTGACCTGAGCGGTAAACTAATTATTATATAGCCACGAGATCCTCAAGTGGAATGAATAATGGTGGTAATAAATGAACAGATAAAATAAAGAAAGAAAGAAAATATATTTATTTGGCACATGCCACAAGTGCACACAACAAGAAATAAAACAAAACTTAAATCTAAACAGAAAAAAAGAGATAATATTTTGTGTGTGTCACGGCTGCACCAAATAGGCCCAGTTCAGCAAACTATATAGTTCAGATAGTGCCCGACGCTGGTTTTCAACTGGACCTGACATGGTGATGTGACGAACGTGGAACAGTTTTCAATTACACATTGCAGGTCTAAAGATTTTCCTAAGTCTTTATACCTGCAACTATGTCCTAAGACCATGGGCTATGGGGCTGTTAGTGCTCCAAACATCGAAATCTGTCTAGCCGTTGAGGCATCATGAAGACGTGACAGACAAATAGATAGATTATGTCAGTTAGAGTAACTTTTACGCCATTTTCAATAACTTAATAGCCGGTTTCGGTAGGTTGCTATATCTGTGTGTTTGACATTTTTTTGCTGAATGGTTACAAACAAAACGTCACAGAAAAGCTTTCTTTGATTTTTCTATGAATTAAGTGACAGGTAGGTAAGGCGGATAGGACATTCTTTGTTTATACACACCGATAGCTACGGAAGAAGGCATGTTAACCAACAGTCATACGTAAGTAAGTTATAGAAAACGCCGTTACACATACATATAATATTAGTTAAGATGGACAGATGTCTGATCTGGCAGGATAGTTTGGGATTACCTGGAAATTACGGGTTTTCAGATGTGATTCAAATGGTTAGGTTATGTCCTATCTTTAGAAAGGTGATTAGTTTTAGGTTATTTTGATTTTACTATGTGTGAGATGAGTTCAGTTAGGTAAATATAGAAAAGTGATAGAATTGAAGATTGAAGTCATAGTTTAGTGACTAACTATTGCGTAGTTTTTGTGAAGGCGTTAATTTATGATCAAGATGACTAAAGAGAGTCCCTTGAATTACTCATAAAGATCCCCCCTCACCTGATTCTCTGGATTGTTACACTTGCTTCGGTGAAGGAAAACATCGAAACCAGTATGCCTGAGATCAACGTCTATATCTTGACGGCATGTAAATCCAAATCAGAGACCCATTAAAAACACAAAACTCTGACACCAAGTAAGGCACTAGCCACATGATAAAGTAAAAAGCAGCATTAACAGTATTCGTCTTTCCAACACTTTTTGGCACAGGATGAGTCATAAATATAATATTCCTCTGTACAAGAAAAATATCTATTATTACAGCATAGAGGCTTGCAATATCTAAGCAAAAAATGGAGAGATCTCCTAAATAAATAAATAGTCTCCAAACTCCATTTATTCCTCTTACCAGCTAGTTTGTTAACATACCACATTAACGTCGATTATTACTCAATTTGCATAATTGCGTTCCGACGCATAATATTACAGTTTGGGGAAACACGCGATATGCAACATGCACTATAGTTAGACGTATATTGCTTTCACATCAACAGATACACAAATATGTGGTTTTGGAATAAAAACTGTAAAACCCCACACATAAAGATCAGTTTCTCTACACCCTCAAACCTTTTTAAGAAGACTCCTTCAATAACACTATTGTTATTCAGAAATCAATTTAATACGATACGCGTAAAGTTGATATTCCTTTAAGTGGAACTAACATCAATTCGAAACAATAATTGGAATGGATTATATTATAGATCATTATCTGTTTGCCCTAGTTAGTGAAGCGTTTAGTTTATCGCTACGTTTGTGACAATCGATGCCACAGTTTTTATTGGCTTTCTGTAAAATATGGGGCACTGGCTTTTAGGGGCATTTTAAATTATGCTTTCGTGTTTGCTGTAGTTTTGTTTGTATTTCAAACTGTTTATTTATTTTAGTAGATTTGGATCGCCTCGTTGGTCTATCTAGTGGTCGCATGACTGCTGTGCATGAGGTCCTGGCTTGGATTCAGAGGTCGGGCAAAGTGTTATTGTGTTTTTCCATCAGGGATTTCTCAGTAGCAGTCACGGAGTCTGAATCTGTGCCCAGTTGATGGCAATAGGGTCGTCCCCTATTACATGGGAGTTTAACATAACTGGCGCAATGTGGTTGTAATTACACCTCTGCCTAACACTTAGAGGATTACAGGCGTGATGTTATGTTATTTTGGTAGATGAAGGGGTTAGACACGAGAGTAAAGACTAATTTCACAAATGAAACTGAACTTAATTAGATGTTTAAATGAGCTATGTAATCGGGGCTGCGGGACTGTTCGAAAGATATACCGTGGCCCCGGAACATAAAGGGCGAGGGACATTGATGGGTTTTAGTCAGTAAAGGTCTGACACTCCCTTCCGCTCCGCCTAGAGCGGGAGGAGTCATGATTGATGATTTCCCATCCAAAAAAAAAAAAAATGAGCTATCTAAACTGAGTTCAGGAGCTATCAGTGTCTTTATTGCTATTGGAATATTCCACTCGCAGTACTAAACACAGTTCTAATATAGTGATCGCGTTCAATTTGATTCATGTGTTGTTTCGACTACGACCTATACAATCTAGATTTCATGCTAGTGCACAAAATATGCTTCGCTTAAAGATGTATTGGTTACTATGCAGCTTATTGCATGTGTACGCGCGGATCAATATATCATTGTATGCATTTAAATCCTGAATTCTTTTAAATATTGCTAAATAATTAGAGTGCAACGATTAAACAAAAAAAAAAATGCCTCATTTTGGATGAGGCGACGTGATCAGCTCAAGCTTATTTCACATCGATAAGTATGGCAATTCCTCGAAGCGGTGTCAGCGCATAACAGCTGCAATGACAGCTCTCTATCAATATGGTTTATGAAGGTATTTCTCATTTAGTTAGTTAATAGGCTTATAGTGTAGTTTCGTTGTCCTCAGACGAGCGGCGGGTGCGCGGGCGGGGCGGGGGCGGGCGGGAGCGGCGCGCGGGGAGGCTCGCTGCGCACGCCGCTAGCGCGCACACCCGTCACCTTCAATGCCTCGCAAGTCGCTAGTGAGTATACTACCACATATTTTTTTAAAACTTCTAGCCAATATGTTAAAAGTTCAGTCAAAATGGTAAGGACATTGTGGACCGGCTGCGGACACTATACCTTTAACAGTACCTTTCGTACGGTATCAAAGTGCGGTCTCCGGAGTTTGGTCCAGAATCTGTACGTACTGGTTGGACCAAACCATAGTTAACTGCGGATCAAAACTCAAGACATTCTAGGGAAAATGTGATGTGTTACAGAAGCCTTTTCCGAAACCATTAAACACCTGCATGCTGGAACCGACGCACGAAGATAGCAAAATCTAGTCTGATGCTTCTGAAGTGTACCGCTTTTTCAAGTCTGGATATTCATACCTTTTACAGGGCTCGTGGATTTTATTCAGGATTATCGGAGAAAAACTGATTCAGTCGTCGCCTCTTTGCAAGGTAGGACATGTCCATACTGCACGCAAACAGATGACGATATTAATATTGTGTCCTTTCCCTCAGAAGCGAAACTGCAGGCGGCGCTATCGGAGGAGAGCGGGGGCGGCAGCACGACGAGCGGCGTGAGCGGAGTGAGCGCAGTGAGCGCGGTGAGCGGAGCGAGCGGAGCCTGCGCGCGCTACTGGGCCGCCGCCAAGCTGCCGCACCTGCCCGCACCCTCCTAGCGCCCGCCCGACGCCCGTCGCCTCGCCAAGGTACGTGCCCAGTGCCCACACATTCAGTTAAATCCATTCATCTAGTATTGGCTTTGTTCAACCTGAACTGGAACTCCTGAAATTCAATTAAATCCAGTAATGTCTCTTTCTAGTATATATATGTATGTAAGTCATTAATATAAACTGAGAATAAAAACGGACCTAGTATTTAACCTTGAGTTACACCTAGCTGCACAAGTAGCCCGGAAGATTTCGCGCCATTAACATCTACACATTGGAATATACTATTTAAATACCAACCTATTATATTCAGTGCTTTAGTTTGAACACCGTAGTGACATAGTTTTATGCAAAGCATGTCATGGTGTACGCAATCAAAAGCTTAAGAGAGATCGCAGAAATCAACATTAGCGAGGCAGAATGACAGAGCTGTCCCTAGAAAGTTACTGGTCGGACACAGAGTGAGATAAAGCTTCTAGGAATTTATTCGCATGTTATTAAATAGATAGTTTTGTTGGCAGGTATCGTCCCTAGAGGCGGGGCGGCGTGGCCTCGGTGGCGGCGCGCGCATGGAGCTGGAGCGGCGCTCGCTGGACCTGGAGCGCGAGCTGCGGCCCGACCGCGACTCCGACGTGTCGCTCGACGAGCGCGACCACCGCGTCTGACTGTACCCGTGCTGTCGCGTCTGTTCCTAGCCAGGCCCTATTGATCTCAATATACTCTATGACTAAGTTATACGAGCGTGTAGTGGAATTGTGAACGTTCGGGTGTGTCGGTGTTAGTGCCTGTGAGTCTCGTTTAGCGTTAGGGAACCCTCGACCACCGTTCGGGGAACGATCCCCGATCGTTTTACCGAAAACGACTCGTTAGCTTTCGAGGGCCGAATTTTTCGCGGCTCGTACGATCTTGCGCGACGAGCGAGCTATTCGCACAAAAATTCCCCCTCGAAACAGTAGATTAAGCGAACTTGTGTGACTAAAATAATTTAACATTTTTCTACAGAATCAAATGTCATTCGTTCATTTTTTTATTTTTTAAATAATTCGATTTAAGTTACATTTTGTGTAATTAGTTAATTTGTTCTCAAGTGATATAATGAAGCTGTATTCGTAACGAAATGGTGACCTTATAATCGGAATTCTTAAAGGATATAAGGGTAGTTAGTTACAAGGCCTTTGAAACTAGGATAAGGAGCTAAGCTACGCGATTTGTTTTATCGATTAGCGTAGTCGATGTTGTGATTCATTGATATGATTTTACATAATGATTTGTAAAGCGCTTATGTACTCGTACCAGTAGTAAAATATAATATTGTATCTTGGGCCATACACATGGAAAGTTACATTTATTATAATAGCGCAGTTAAGTACATTTTACAGCATTTTTATTTTATTTTACTTCTTATATACAGATGTTTGTCATATTATATTTTTTGTTGTCGAAAGTCAAACATATCAAGTCCTGCCAGTGGTCGGTTGAGGTAACCAGTCGGGCACCGAAACTAGTCCAGACTATCTGTAAAGTTTAGGTTTACGTTAGCTTGTAAGAATTGATTCAATATACGTGTGGAGCGATTCTTGCGATGTGACGATTGCTTACCTCGACGAAGCCGAACAAACTTGTGTAACTTTTCTGTTCGCATTGTGCCAGTAATTTAGTTGATTGGGGTTAGTAGCTAGACGTGTATGAACAAATCAATTCTACTTTAGTCGAGTTTTTTTTGCCATCGACTAAATTACGAGCATAGTGTGAATAAGCTTTAGGGCTCGCTCAAACAGGCTGCGGTCTGCGTGATCGCAGCCTGTCTGTGCGCTCTCTAACAACGTCCATGTATTTGATACAGATCTTCGACAGTCCTTGTAATTAGTGCAATATGTTTGACATAAAGTTTAATTTCGTCTTCCTCATATATTATATTTGTAACATTTTACAAAGGGCCTATAATGTTTATTCAATTAACATGCATTTTATTATTTTTTCGATTTAGTTTGTAGAATTTCTTGGATACATGTATCTAGATACTTGTAATGGCTTACAAATGAAATGTATTATTTCGAATGTGTGGCAGTGTAGTCCGAGCAAGCACTTATGCAACTTTATTTCTATGATAATAAATAATAATATTAATATGTATACAAATTGTAATGTTCAGTTTAATAATATAATTACGATAATTGGAATGTTTGATACTTTATTTGTCACTTGTAATAATGTAATGTACAAAGATTTTGGAAATATTTTAAATGTTTGATACCCTATTTAGTACAGGATAATTCCTGTGCATTTTATATATAGATAACGACCAATTGAACAAAGTAAGGGTTCTATATTTACGCTACGGAGCCCTAAACTTAAAGTTCCGTACGTGCTTGCTTCCCCGATTGTATTTTATCAGTTGACCTATCTCACTATACTCAATATAGCATTTTTATTTCGATAATTGTGTTTAAGTTGACTGCCGTTTTCTTATAATTATGCTCAATGATAGTTTAATGTCTTAGTACTCTGGATTGTCTGATGTAGACATTAATCAAATTGTGCGACGACCTTAGTTTATTTGTGACGTGGAGATACATTGGTTGTTGGAGTGACTTGACTGAACTTGAGTCGTTCGGTTCTAGTTAGCTTGACTCAGCTGTGACGTTATTTTGTTTCTTCACAATTTGTGTATCCTCACGCTTCCATAGCGTTTTAAGGTATTTAGTCAATTATTGTATAGGTTTTTTTTAACTTTGGGAACTGTCGGCTGAGACGAGTCAATCAGTCTGCCCTCCAAACCGTGATACTGTATGTTGTTCACATGTTCAATGTTATGACCACGACGCGGCGTCGGCGTCGGCCATGACACCTTTCGGCTACGCTTGGCATCGAACAGTATTAATCATTATGTTTCATCTCTCGACTCGCAATATAAACTGCCAAGTACATATAGTTAAATTAAGTATCGTTTGCTATAACACGACTATAGCAGAAACTTCTAGTTACTATAAACATTATTAGCTTTCGTTGGAACGCATTTCTCTTATACCTAGTTATTTTTTGTGAAATATTTTTTGTTCTCATTTTATATGTGAAAAGCTGGTGTTTCACCTCTTGAAACTCGTAACTACAATGTGAATATAAAAATAAATGAGTTATACAAATAAATCGTTTTGTCATTTGATTCCTTTCTGTTGAAGCTGCATCTAGAATTCCACATACCAACGAACTAATTAGATAGCAGATGTCACGAAAATCCTAAATCGTGCAATTAAAATTATCCACAAGATTTGGATACAACAATCGTTGAGCCCAGACAACTTTGTTCGAAAGTAGGATACCTACTCTCTTGATCAATGGAAAATGAGGAACCTTCAACCAATTCAACACTGTTTCCCAAAACTCCAAATTGTACAATCTGTCTAGCTAACAAAAGACGACCGATGAAATAATCTAACAACTGCTCCGGTATAACAGCTCTATCTGCTAGACAATGGTCTATGGATCTAGTTGTATTGTACTAGACTTGGAAGTACCAGGATAGGCTTGAAATTAAAATTTTCTCACCGTTTTTTCAATTTGCGGGTATGTTGATGAAAATATGATTCACGCAAGTAATACGTATGTAGTAACTCTTGTATTATATAGTGTACTAGCGGACGTCCCGCGGTTTCACCCGCATAGTTCCCGTTCCCGTGGGAGTACGGGGATAAAATATATCCTATGTTACTCGTGGATAATGTAGCTTTCGAATGGTGAAAGAATTTTTAAAAACGGTCCAGTAGTTTTTAAGCCTATTCATTACAACCAAACAAACAAACAAACAAAGTTTTCCTCTTTATAATATTAAGTGTAGATAATCTATGGTAGTAACAGAATTAAAATCGCCAACACAACCGTCTAAGTTAATTTGACGCTATTAAATTACTATTAGTAACAGGTAGTCAGTGGCCCTAAAAGTCTGACACCAGTCTTACCAAGTGGTATCGTATTTTCCAGTATTAACTGGGTTGTGGAGGTCAGATAGGCAGTCGCTCCATGTAAAATACTGGTATTCAGCTGCATCCGATTAGACTGGAAGCCGACCCCAACATAGTTGGGAAAAGGCTATGCAGATGATGAGTTTCGCGGGCTATCCCTAGCGCTTTCACTTTAAATTATGACTGATGTAATTGAGGTTGGTAGAGGTTACCAACACATGTAGTGAAACACCATGTTCTCTAGAAGTCTAGAGGACGTATAACTTTATATGTGACATTTATTATAGAGAGAGATTTTATTTTAGAGAACCGAGGTTACCGACGTAGCCCCAAGAATTGCCAAACTTAATTGGCAGTGGGCAGGGCACATTGCTCGCAGAACGGATGGCCCATGGGGCCGAAAAGTTCTGGAGTGGCGACTGCGAACTGGAAGACGATGCGTTGGAAGACCTCTCACTAGGTGGAACGATGACCTGGTGAAGGTTGCTGGAATCATCCGTTGGATGCGAGTCGTACGCGAATGGTCAATGTGGCGACACTTGGGGGAGGCCTATGTCCAGCAGTAGACGTCTTTCGGCTGAAATGATGATAATGAAGTGACATTTAGCTATCTAGGAGGAAGTTTACAATCTCTGCTTCCATCGCGTAACATTTACCAGCAGTATAATACCTCATCCTGCAGCTGTCCTTCTGATCAACCGGTTAGTTAGCCATGACCTCATCAGCCAGAGGTACTTATCTTTTGTTATCGACCATCACGCGATAATAACTAAGTAAGACGATTCATAAAGAAGCGAAATCCTTATTAAACCTCTTCAAACATAGTAAATTCAGACAACTTCTATGAAAATGTGAGCCTCTGCAAATACTGATAAAACATGTACTTTATAGGATTCGTTTGACGCAGTAAGAACCCCGCGCTTTATACTATTGAAAACAATGTCGAATTGATAAGGGTTAACAATTTTATATTAACATATACGGCAGAGAGTAGATAAGCCAACAGCATTGTAGTAACATTTTCAAACTTTTAAACTGCACCTAAAATCCTAAAGGTAGCTGTACACTCTCGCCGCAACACTCCAAGACAGAGCGAATGCAAGTGTCTTTTTTTTAAATTGAAAATTTCTTTAGGCGTGTTGAGCACGTTTTGGGTGAAGAAACATCATGGAACGGCGTGACCGTAACCTAACGTTTCGTAGCACTCGTAGCCGATCCGCTACAGCGTAGCACCACTTAGGCGTGCGCGGGGCACAACCCGTAGCAGATATAGATTACTTACGTTTTCAGTTCTATCTGCAGCCCCAAAGCTTTTTAGTGGCATCGCAGATCATCCTGTAAGGCTGGTCGGACTATCCTGTGGGTGCCTACTGCCTTGGGTGTAAGGCCTTCAGCCAGGGGCAAAAACTTATAAACTTAGCGACAGCGCGATATGGGTAAGGCATTCGGGCGTCGCCGCGTCGCTGGGGAGGGCAGCAAAGGGACATGCTTCTGAGTGAGATCATTATTTAGGTGTTGATTCAAAACTACTGGCTCCGCGGGCTCTGTAATGACGGTGGTATTACCTATGATAGGGTCGTCGGGGGACACCGAAGTTAGTCAGTAAATTTCTGACACTCCCTTCCGCTATGCCCAGAGCGGAGTTATTTGTCTCAACGAGAGTGTACAACCATCATTTGAATAAACGTGTAGATCAAATGTACTCAAACCAACCGTGTTTATGGCAAAATCTTATCATTCTGCAATTCGCGTTGCTGTTGACCAAATAATAAAAAGATACAATCCTCAGTGAAACGTTACGTTATTGCGTTTCTTTGTAGTCAAGGTCGAGAATTTGCATGGATTTAAAATCTAGGCGACCTAGATGGCTGTTCTTCTTCTTTGCGTGTCAATGGAATCGAATAATACCCGATCAGTATTAAAGTAGCCACCTACACGGTTCTTTCGTTCGTTTCGTTTAAATCCTGGAATGTGCAGGTAGCTGTGCAGGATGGGCAAGAAAGGACGTGGACTAATGTCCTTCAAAGGGACTCGTCATTGGCATTGTATTTGGGACGGGTCGATGATAAACCATTTGACCAGATCATTTCTTCAGCGACCATGCACCTGGGCAAGCAAACGGTTAAGATGTCTCTTGTCACTAGCCTAAACAAATGTGATGTATAAAGCAGACAGTATCTGTTTGAGAGAGAGACATCCACCACAGGCGTTGTTGGGACAGACTGAATGTGGAAGGCCGACTACTGGGTACGTATATTGTGGGCTGCATTCCTAGCTGTGAACTGCGCTAAACGAGTTGATTAACTGAAACCTTGTCCTTTCGGACTGTGGATACGGCACCAAAACCAACAAGTGAAGTTCCTTTTTACCTGATGTTGTTGAGTTATAAAATATATTTGTTTTTGGTTGAACCAAAGTCTACCAACTGGAAATGGCGTTTCTTTATTTCCATGATACCTAGAAGCCTAGAGTTCCACTTGGAAATACAGAATTGTTAAAACTGTGGTAGCTGTTACCCAACTAAGTGCTATCACTCAACTATCTATCCTTAGCACTGACGAAACTATTGTTACGACACCTAACAACAAATTCTATGTTAGTTTTATCTCGGGTATTTCTTGTATTGTTATCTAAGATCTGAATAAGATTCTTAGCTGAATTCATGATGTGCTATTTATAGATTTTCTCGGTTAGTTACAAGATAAGTATTCCCCAGCAAATATCAGTGCCAGTACCACGCCGATCTTTCAGGTTACATGTCTGATTTGAAGGAGGATTCATCCAAGGATCCTCATTTAAAAATTGTTATAACATGTAGGTACATACTTTCTACTTGCTCGTGCCTTTTATCAAGACACTTGGATGTACTAGATAAAGTTGCCCCCACTAGTAATTTCTCTTGTATCGTTGGTGAGTTTACAAATATTTTGAACTGACATACCAGCCAGACCCGGAATAGATACCCACTCCAGGGTCATACAAATACCGTATATTCATATTGTTCCTTGCGATAATCGTACCCGCGACACAACGGCGTAGCAGCCGATTGCTCATCAGCCACTGCGCCAACCATGCCGTTTGTGAGGCTAAACTTACCAGCCTCACGAAGACTGTACACTACAAATAGAGATCCCTCCGTACCTCGGAAAGCAAGTTTTTCTGTCTTTGATCATCTCGGTAACTATTGCCAAGATGAGTGTAATGACCCTGCATAAGAGATATACCCGTAGCTTTGTTCTCCCCAAAGTCACTAGATACATATGTAGATAAAATTTACTGATAAAAATATGATATCCAAAGTTAAACGATTCATAACTGCGGCAAGAGCCACAACAGACAATGTAGTTTCAATTTCAATCCGTTTGAGTCGTCTGTCAATGGATGCTGATTAGATACGCCACGTATCTTTGTTTAAGATCCTGTAGATAATAAACTCTTAGCAAATACTTCAAAGAAGAAATCTGCGCTTTCTGAGCTAACGAAAATTATAAACAGATCTCAATTGTTAGTTATAAGTCGTAAGGCAGCAAGGATTGTTGAAAGACTGATCAGTGGCGTAACTATACCATCTGAGGCCCTTGGCAAATCCATTGCATGGGGCCCCAAGAAAACTCGTCTCATTTTATTTTGGTTTTATACATCACTGAGATAGTTACCCAATAGTAACATTGTGCCCATTTTAGTATATTAACTCATTTTCAAAAAGGTCACGGGCTGATGGCCGATGGAGCAAACAAATCCTGGATTGGAGACAACTTATTGGCAAGCAAGCTATAAGATGCCATCCAGGTAGATGGATCGACGTCCTTAAAAAAAGTGACTGGATCAGAATAGATTTGGAAATCTGAGGGTTATTGTATTGTAGTGCAGCTTTGGTCCAGCAGTGGTAAGTAAAAAGCTGATTTAATACAGGTTTAAAGTTCTGAATTTCTAAGTGAGACAAAAACAGTCGGTTCAAGAATCATGTAAAAGTGAAATCCATACTCTGTAAGACCCAACTGTTGATTGCTGCAGGCATTATATTAGAAGCAGGTCGAAAAAATCCATGAGGATTCCCACGTGAAAGCAAAGAAACTTTTACCTTGTCCTAGGGATACTTTCGTGTAGGATAGGATAAAAAGTTTTGTAGTCATGGTTATAAAGACGTACTATTCATCTCTGCAATTCAAATGCATGATATTGTGTGCCAAAAAGAGATAGAGGTTTTAATTTTGTTCAATCTTGTTTTATGTTTATGGCTGTTCTGGAAAAGTCGTATCTAGTAAACTTACTGTAGGTACTATTTATTCGGATTCAAGACTTCGCTATAAATATTTGAAATTGTAAAGTCTTAATCTTAGAAACAAAGGTCACCGACTTCTGAAGATAAAGTTATTTTTCACTTTTTTGTTTTTTTTGGAGTCGCACCACTTTTTTATTAGTGTAGTGCTAGTGAGTGACCCCCTCCAAAATTTCAGGCTGCGACCGCGCCTGACTACATGTGATTTTGCTAATTTAAAATTATTTTTCTCGTAGGTACCTACTTAGTCAAGATTTTGAAAGTGAATCGAACTTTGGAGATGAATTTACTAGTTAGCCAGATTATGGTAGAACAGCAGAAAATAAACAAAAGATGATACTTATTAGGTTTACATGAATCATGCATGAAGTATGAAAATCCAAAGACATTCAAATAATACTATTATTACTTATTATTTTCAAATAATATATAGTCTATCGGTCTCCAAATCGCTAAACTCTCAGCCGGCAGGTGGGTGCGAATTGTTTCCTGCTGTTGTTGATGCAAATGCTCAAGAGAAACATTTATCTACTAAACGATGCAACGACTCCACTCGCTTCGACCTTCTCGAGCCACCACGTTAGTCGGCGACAGTGCCTCGCCGCCCGCCATTGCTGTCACTTCGCGCGCAATTTCGGTTGTCGAACGTCGCCCGTTGGCGGGAAAATAATTTAATTTCTTTTCGGGCAAAAGAAATATTTTTAGTTTTGTGCCTGTGCTTGTGTGAATAGTGAAATTGTTTTGTTTGGTGGATGTGACTATTATTTTTAGGTAAGTCAAGATTTAGTTACTGGGTTTATATTTGTTTAGTTAAGTAAAAATACAACCTTCAAAATTAAACTTGGTTACAAAAGAAACATGAATTAAAATGTTTTGTGTGCAAAAATTGAATTTTGTACACAAGTATTTTTTGTTTAGAAAACCTAGACAAAGACAAATAATATTCACATAATACCAATACAAATAAAAAACAGCTGAATTGAGCTGATGATACTTTTTTTTTAACTCTTCTATACATATAATAAAATCATTGAGACCAAAAAATTAACTAATAAAAGTAGCTCTAGGTATACCTACTTCTTTACACACTTTTAGCTACGTTTTATCTAAATTTTTCAAAATGGTTCATTGTATTTTCCAAACCTATTAAATTACCTAATTAAAAACAAAACGTTTCTAGTTCTTTTGCTTGGTGTGTAATGGGAGCAATTTAAGTAATTATATAACTTACTAAACCATTGACAGTTGACACTAATAAGTTTTAAAATGATGCTCTAACATAATGAGCGCATACATTAAAAAGTAATTGAGAACTGTGCTACAGCCGTGATTGAGCTAATCGGTGAAACGGTTATGTTGCAAGTCGATTTATATGTTTCGAAATATCTAAACTAGGTACTTCGGCTTCGACCAAAATGGGCTGAAGTTTAGGCAAAAGTCGAAGTTTACTAGCAACCGTTCCACTGAAATTGAACGAACTAGGTACATATTATGAATGCGCAACGAAACGGCGAAGCCGACATTTTGACAAGGTGCAACCCGTGTAGCGTATCTAATTTTAATCATCTCAGTAAGTGACGTAAATAAAGGCAAATAAACGGTCAGTGGGTCGTCTTAGGGGCGGATTTTATAACTATTCTAATGATTTTATACTATTCTATAAATATTTTATAACTTAAATTAAATAAAACAAAACACGTTATAATAAGTATTGGTTTACTAGCACTAGAAACTATAATTAGTCAACAGTGCGCCTTCATCTAAGCATTCATTTAGGTGTCATCTACTGTAAGTGAAAACTGAAATCTTGACTTAATTTTTTCCTAAACATTAAAATGTTATATCTAAGCCGGAGAGGTGATCTGTACCTCAGGATATTCCTACTTCAGACACCTTTATTTAAGATTGTGCATAGGTATACCAGGGCCTGGAATTTCTGATGTCAAGAATCAAGATACATAAATAAAAAAAATGACTCATTAGGTATTTCTTCCTGTCCTCACCAGTAATAGGAAAACAAAACTCGGAAAAAGTCCAAATAAACAAGCATAGGTACATTCTAATGATGATAGTAATTTGACTATTGTTATATTTTGGAAATCTCCTCGTTGGTTTAATTAAAATACCTAATGATCAATGTGATTTTATTTGTTTTTTGTATTTGTAAGTAACAGTGATTCAGTTTGTAACTATCAAACCGAACCTCTCGGATATAATCAAATGTACTTCGTAGGAAAAAGAGGCCAAATAGTGACGCGATCATAATGTCCCTAGGCATTAAATTACTGTAAGTACTTACATAATTTTCTTCCCAATTTATTTTATATAAGAATAAGAGTACCTACATATAGGTACATGTAGATAGATTATTATTACAATCTTCAAAACTGCAAAAAAAATCTATTATTGACAATGAATTCGTGGAACTTCCAACATCAAGTAGGTAAACAAAATTAGTCATGTAAGGTCTATAGGTACTATGTAAACTGAAGTTATTTACTTACTGAAAATATTTTCTGTGTTTACAGAATCCGGTATCAACCAATTTGTAATAAGGTGTCATTTTCACGTATTTTCATGTTGATTTTTCCATCAACTTAAATCTGTAGGTAGTTACTGTTGTAATAAACAAATGTCATTAAGGCTGTCAAAAGAGCATTGGCCTTATCTTCGATTACAGCAGTTCAAGGTGGAGCTGCTTGTCAAGAAAAAAATCATAGATATGTTAAACTTAGTACATTTATTTTAGTTCTCTGTTTTCCCGCCTGCAAAGATAAGTTATCTGCAAAAATGGCTAGGATCTACTGCCATTTTCAGTAGCTGCGAGACATGACATTAACTGACATTATGCGTTAGTAAATTATAGATAAAAACTTTTTTGCAAAAAATAAAACCGACTTCAAAAAAAAAACCAAAAAAGTGAAAAATAATTTTAGCTTCTGAAGTCGGTGACGTTTGTATGATTGATTTAATTTTTTTGTCACCGACTTCAGAAGCTAAAATTATTTTTCACTTTTTTGGTTTTTTTTTGAAGTCGGTTTTATTTTGTGCAAAAAAGTTTTTATTTTTCACTTTTTAGTGGTTTACATATGTGCTTGGTACACATGGAAAGTGCATACCGTTACAATTACAACAAGCCCAAACACGACTAGGATACATTGTCTCATTATGGAGTTCCATGACTCTTGGCTTCATCATCAGATCTGATGGTAGAATGTTTCTTATCAAACGCAAATGCTTCATTTGTTGTAGAAAATACCAAAATTGCTGTACGTTATCCTATAAAATTTGAAGAGTTCCCTCGATTTCGTCAAGATTCCATCATCAGATCCCGACTTGGCGGCTATGGGACTAACTTGGAAGTATACCCTTTCAAACAAAAAAAGAATTTTTCAAATCGGTTCAGGCGTCTTCAAGTAATCGGTGAACATACATAAAAAAAAAAAAAATACATACAGTCAAATAGAGAACCTCCTCCTTTTTAGAAGTCGGTTAAAAACGAGCCTTATTTGTGTCTGCTTATTTTTTTGAAGCACAGGTAGGTATACATACTTATAATATGTAGATTAATGGATACCAGTGCAACGACCATGGGTCTTCACAATAAAGAGTTATATTCATGTCTTCATAATTTATTTGAATAGGTCACAACTTCACAAATTATTTGCTAAAGAATTTATAGTTACGTTACTAACTTCGATATTTCACGCGACAGGCCATTGTTTTCAATGCCCGGTTGACGCAAAACATCTCTTGATATGTTTCAAGATAGTTGTATTGTATTGTAAATGGGCTGTTGTCCGCAACTCCACGTCAAA
Organism: Xestia ashworthii; assembly: GCA_950022955.1. Classification (NCBI taxonomy): domain Eukaryota; kingdom Metazoa; phylum Arthropoda; class Insecta; order Lepidoptera; family Noctuidae; genus Xestia; species Xestia ashworthii. The sequence continues at coordinate 8,358,312 of OX465573.1, forward strand.
GCGCGTATTTTGCGTATGGGCTATAAATCCACCACGCGGGCCCAGTGCGGGTTGGTAGATGTTACATGTCTTCGAATTTTTGGTTCTAGGACATGCCGGTTTCCTCACGATGTTTTCCTTCACCGTTTTTGAGAGCAGTGGCGATGAAATAAATTACACAAAGTAATGCTGTTAGTAAGTCGGGGTCGCCACCACTGGGCCACCGCTGCTCTCAAAACACAGTTATGTTAACTTTGCCTGAAAGGCTACAACCATACTGCTTCTTATTACTTAATAATAGACAGATAATAATATGCTGCTATGCGATGCTCAACGCGTTTGTGGAGACCAACCCTGGAATTGGACTTGTTTGCTGATAAATGGAAGACGATAATGTTAGAATATTTTCAACACACTTGCTCATAAAGTGGCTCTAATTTCACCGCAATTAGGCACATAATGACACCTGTAATCAAACTGTGACTTTTTCATTGCTATTATTCACAAGTGAGTTATAGGGTTTTTTTTTTATTTTATTGGTTGAATTGCTTTGTTCTCAAAAAAGTTTCGATACAAAAAAGATCGTGTTCAATAGTACAAATAAATTGATATACCTATTGCTTTCTCATTTCATGCAACTTCGTATCTACATAGATAATTTCAACTTATAAGTTTTTAATAAATAAAACTTTCACTCAAATTTAACTTTTTTTTTCCCTGTATTAAATAAAACTTTGAATTCCCCATTTCGTACGTGGGTAAAACGCTACCCGCGAAAAGCAAAAAAAAAGAAACCTCATTCTTTTAGTCTATGGCCGATCGCCATTGTTAGATGCGCGCGCATAGGAAAACTGATTAATTATTCCCGCCATTGCGAAAAAAAATTCACAACTCGTTTTCACTGTTGAAATTATAGTTATTTTTAGTATTATTTTATTCTCAAGTGTGTTGAAAAACGTCGTATGATACACGTGTGTGTTGATGATTACCGTCCTCGGCTCTCTTAAGAACCTCGCCTAACGGCTCGGGTCTCAATGGCCCCTCAGCGGTAATCACTAACATTACACACTTGTACCATAATGTACTATTGTGGTTCTGTGAGTAGACCGAGTAAAAGGATTACTTAATTTAGTATCAATGGCTTATGCTGTAATACATAAATAGTGTATGGTTATTGTTAATTCATTTATTTCAGATCATTAATACAAGCACATTACAAAAAATTAAATTAAAATCATTAAGTAAAAATTAAAACATAAATCACATAAAATTAAATGAAAATTGAATTAGTAAAATTACATAAAAATAAAAACATAAATTTAAAATTACATAAAATATAATTAAAATCAATTAGTAAGATAACATCAAAATTAAAACAAAAACAAAAGTGTGTTTAGACATAAACATAAACAAGCAATGACCTGTATCAGTGAGCGCCCAAAACTATGCGCATCCATTTATTCTGGATAGGACAATCCGTGCGAGACACAATCATCTGCAGGATGCCGTTGCCACATAACCAAAATGTGTCAGTAATTATTAGGTACCTATATTTTACTAAGAAGGTCAGTAATTGTTTAGATCTACTTTTAGGTCACCGACTTCTGAAGCTTATTTTTGAAAGTTATTTTTCACTTTTTTGTGTTTTTGAAGTCGGTTTTATTTTTTGCAATAAAGTTTTTATTTTTCACTTTTTAGTGGCTCACATGTGCTTAGCCCATCACAACAAACAAAACAAAAAAAAAACCGAATCGGTCCAGCCATCTCTGAGTAAAACATTTCCTCACGGCAAGTCAATTAACTTAGACACAAACACTAGGTTTCTGAATTAAGAATTTGAAATTGAGAACTCAACTTCATTTCACAACTTCATCATTATTTGTTATATTGTATTGTATATTGTATTGTATATTGTATTGTATATTGTATTGTATATTGTATTGTATATTGTATTGTATATTGTATTGAATATTGTATTGTATTGTTTATTGTATGTTATTTGGTTATATTGTATTGTATAACGGGCTGGTTTCCGCCACTCCATTTTCAAAGCGCGTATTTGCCTACGGTCGTTCGTTCATCATTATCATTGCAGCCCGGAATCACCCACTGACTGGTTTGTGCTTTCTCTATCTTCTGCCACACGTCCAGGCTACACTTCTCTGTTCCGTGTGTCCCTCGTCCAGGTGTTTCCTGCGATTTTCCGACTTTTACTGACGAACTAACGAGCTTTTGGACGGCTCTCGTTTCTTCTTGCCATTCTCAATAGGCATGCGGTATGAAAAAATTGCAAAACAATTTCGTCCGTCAGTTATGGAAAATAATGGACATGTATTTTTTGTTTTTGTAAATCAATGAATATTGACAAAGATAAAACGCATTAAAACTCGTTAGTGGGGGCTCGTGACGTCAGAACTCGCTAAAAATATACCAAGGCGTGTGGTATTGAGAATTTTAAAAGCGTCGTATCTTCGTCAATTTTGGTTTAAATGTAACAAAAGAAAAAATACGGACAAATATTTATTGATAATATGTAACTGACGGGCTAATTATTATTTTTTGTCGACAGCATCAGTATTCAGCAACCAAACTTAGGTTTACTTACCTATTTAAGTTTTAACTAAATAATGCTTCGTTGGTCTAGTGGTCTGTTGGTCGCAGGTCCTGAGTTCGATTCCCAGTTCGGGCAAGAGTATTGGGTTTTACCATGATGTTCAGACACATGACTTTTAGTGATTTTAAATTGATCATCACGTCATAACTTCTAGTCTAATTTCTTTGAAAAGAATATATGTTATACTAGACCATTTCTTTCATAATTTGATATGTGAAAATGTGAAGAAATATTTTTATAACTTAGTGTAATTAATTTGTGAAGTAATGTCTAACGCGGCAAAAAAACGATCATCACGCAAAAACTATCGGGCGTATTTGCATGAAACTTAGATCATCTCAAAGACAATTTAATGCCTGTTGATTTAATTTGATTGATCTGTCACCTGTCACCTGGGACAGCTCAGAAAATTTTATTTAAAATTTTATTTAAAATCAAATCAAATAACATATTTTATATTAAAAATAGTAGCCCATCGGTATCGAGAACAGGGCCAAAGCTCAGGTCTGGGCTCCAGTGAGAGGAACCTCTTAGCAAAGACATTCAAAAATATTCCTCATAACAATCCGAGCCGTGTTCAGGAGTACCGGTTTCTGAATCAAGCCCTTGATCCTGCTGCCTAACGAGAGCCTCCTTAGTCAGCGGCGGCGCCATACAAGTGGACCGGACCTCTGAGTTAAGTTCTATTCTTTGAGGAGACTCAACGCGACGCTCACGGCAACAGTTGCCTGGGCTGTTCAAAATGCCAGCGCGATCGGCGTGGCGGTGCCCCAGGACTCCACCACCACCACCTGCATCGGATCGGTGACTGCAGGGGCTGCGCCGGCTTGTGTTCATCGTTCCCAGTGTTTGTGTGCGAGCGCTCCCGTGTGTCGTGTTTTTTTTTTTTTTTTTTTTAGTGGCTTTTTAGTTTAGTAACCCTTTTAGTTTAGTTTAATTAATTTACACAGATTGTAGTAGAATGAGTTCCTCCTCTTTGTCGCCGTGCCCTCATTGTCTCGCTTCATCGCGTCTTTTTAGTTCTCATGGCCTCAAAATTCACATAGGGCGCATGCATAAAGATGCGACGTCTTCTATACAATCAGGTGGCCAGGTGGCTTTTTCAGCGAGTTCAACGCTGCCGTCTCAGGTGCCGTTGCAACAGGGGGTGTCTTTTCAAAATCTTGCAATACTCAAAAGAGATACACCTGTTTTGCGACACATCCCTCGGGGCGCGCGTAGTTTGGCGGCGGAAAAACTTTCCCAAATTATTAACAGCTGTGTGAATAACAATGGCGTTGAGGATTGGTACTCCCTCCTTACCTTCTCTTTCAAAGCATTAAAGACTCCAAACAGATCGGAAAAGGGTAACATGGTGCAGAAAGTTAAAAATAATATCGGTTCCTTTGGCCTTGGCTGCTTTGACTCGCCGGAAATTGATGAAGGGAAGTCTTTTAGATCCCACTCTATTGTGAGGTCTATCGAGACCAAGGTACATGAGGGGGACCTAAGAGGAGCGGTTCGTCTGTTAATGTCTGACGATTCCATGGCTCAATCTGCTCCTGAGACTCTTGATGCTTTGAAATCGAAGCACCCCTCGCCTTCTCGTCCTCTTGTTTTTCCAGATCCCCCAGATAAATCATTTTTACCGCTGACTGTCACTGTCGAGGATGTGTCACTGGCTCTTGGCTCCTTCTTCAGTGGTTCGGCTGCAGGGTTAGATGGAATCAGACCGGGGCACCTAAAGGAACTGACGTCCAGTTCGGCGGGCGACAATGGCCAACGCCTTCTGGAATCTTTGTGCAGGCTGTGCAACTTCTTGCTTAGTGGTCAATTAAATCGAGAGGTATGTCCATATTTGTACGGGGCTTCTCTTTGCGCTATCACTAAGAAAGATGGGGGTTTGAGGCCAATTGCCATTGGTAGCACCTTTCGACGCCTGACAGCTAAGCTGGCTTGTCGTGCCGTTAAGATAGAGATGGCAGCTTATTTGCAGCCTCATCAACTAGGCTTCGGTACGCGCCTCGGGTGCGAGGCTGCCATTCATGCTACTCGTGCTTTTGCGATGGGGGCCGAAAACGCAAACTGCATCATTGTGAAGCTTGATCTCAAAAATGCGTTTAATTCCCTGGAAAGGGATGTTCTTTTGAGAGAAGTGAGGGAGAGGACCCCATCCTTATACCCGTTTCTTCATCAAGTTTACGAGGCACCTTCCAATCTTTACTTTGGTGATTCCTTGATCATGTCTCAGGTTGGAGCTCAGCAGGGAGACCCTCTTGGGCCGCTCACTTTTAGCTTGGCCATCCAAGCTTCAATCCACGATCTAAAATCACCCTTGAACGTGTGGTACTTGGATGACGGTACCATAGGTGGCAAACCTGAGGACGTTGAACAAGACATCCGCACATTAATTCCACGTCTCAGGGAGCTGGGCCTCGAGGCAAATTCTGCTAAATGTGAGTTCTTCCCCTGTGGCCCTGTGGCTGAGCCAAAATTCTCCCACTTTTCTTCCATTCTTCCGGGTCTCACTATGCTTTCACCTATCTCTTTCAGTCTCTTGGGTGCCCCGATCTTCCCTGTTGCGGTACCTGAGGCTCTGGAGGATCGCAAGCGTAATCTTCTCGACGCCCACAAAAGACTCAAGGTTCTTTCTGCCCACGTCGCTTTGGTACTTTTGCGCTTGTGTTTCGCGGTTCCGAAGTTGACATACTTTTTGCGGACTGCCCCGACGTGGTGGTTCCCACAGTCTCTCTCATCTTTCGATGATGCTCTTAAGGGGGCGGTAGAGAGTATTTTGAACGTTTCGTTGAACGAAGCTCAATGGGCGCAAGCTGCTTTGCCGATCCGATTTGGAGGTCTGGGGGTTCGTCGCACACAGGATGTTGGCTTGCCGGCCTTCTTAGCGTCTGCGCATGGGGTTACTGACTTGGTCGCTCGCATTCTATCTCTTGATGGCGAACAAGTCAGTATCCCTTTCGCGACGGACGCTCTGGCGGCCTGGTCAGGCCATTGCCCTGGCGGTATCATCCCGGAAGAACCTCAAGTGCAGCGCTTTTGGGATGACGTAGGAGCGAAGGCGGTTTTAGCTGGTCTAATAGATCAGGCGGAGGGGGTTGAATTGGCGCGCTTGAAGGCAGTGTCGCGGTCAGAATCAGGAGCATGGTTGCAAGCGCTTCCTTCACCTCACCTGGGCACTTTACTTGACGGCGACTCTTTGCGGGTGGCAGTGGCCCTCCGCCTGGGCTGCGATGTCTGTGAACCACATGTATGCATCTGCGGGTCCAGGATGGAGGCCAACGGCCACCACGCGTTAAGTTGCTTTCGTTGCTCAGGGAGGTTTCCGCGGCACCATGCTCTCAACGACATTGTCCGGAGAGCGCTGGTTGGCGCCAATATCCCTTGTGTCCTGGAACCACCGGGTCTCTGTCGTTTGGATGGCAAAAGACCGGATGGCCTGACTTTAGTACCCTGGCAAAAGGGTAAGTGCCTACTTTGGGACGCAACTTGCGTTAGCACGTTTGCCGCCAGCCATCTCCCTCGCACTGTCAGGGCACCCGGTGCCGCTGCTGAAACAGCCGCCCTCAAGAAGCGGGCCAAATATGCAGCCTTGGTACCGAAATATTATTTTGTCCCATTGGCAGTAGAAACCACTGGTTGCTGGGGTTCCGACGCTATAAAATTTGTGGCGGAGGTCGGCCGGCGACTTAGAGAAAGGGGCGGTGACCCACGCTCTGGTTCTTTCCTGGTGCAAAGGCTTGCCCTGGCAATTCAGCGCGGAAACGCTGCAAGTGTCATGGGCTCCTTTGCGCCGGGAACGTCTAGGGACTGTGGATTTCCTAGTTACTAGTACATCATTGGTTACTTAATATTGTAATGGTGGTTTTTTTTTTCTTTGTTTGATGTTATAATACCTAAATAAATAAAATTTTGATTATTTAATGCCCTTTATATTAGTATACGGCTTTTATCCGTATTGTGTTTGATAAATCAAGGTGGGTTGTTTTTTCGAATAATCTTGGTGCGCATTGAAGCGGGGCTCCTCGGGGCGACGGGCGGCAGAGTATCGCTGACCACTCTCACACACGGGTATACGCTATTGCTAAACTTCTCCCACTCGCTCAAGGTCGTTGGCGTGAGGTAGCCCCTTAAATATAACTGGTGAAATGCGGGTGTACTTTAGATACACCTCTGCCTCATCCCTCGGGGATGGAAAATCGTGATGTTACGTTATGTTTCAATATTTTCCATAATTATAGATCTGGCGTGTATGATCTAAATTACAGGCTAGCACCGTACTTTATACCGAAGAAATCGATTTATAATTTCTTCAGTTTTAAGTAGGTTAAACCTACACATTTATTAAAATGAATGTCAGTCAATTTTGTTCCACTTATATATATACCTGCTGCTGAGGATTGGAAAGGAGTTCCTACCATTGATGTCAAATAAAAAATGGATAGCTCTTGAATGAATAATTAAACGATCCATCTTATTCTCTTTTCACTGACTCCTGACCTCCGCAATCACGTCATTATTGGGTTATACCGATATCCTAAGGCCAAACAAACCTGTGTCATACTTTCTCTGTAGAGTACTGGTTTACATTCACGAGACCAATTCATGAATCAAATCTAGGTATGTTTAGCATTTTTTTGTTGTAACGGTCGCCTCTTGTAGGTACTTACTCCACATATTTCAGCCAAAAAAACACTTCATTTGATTTTGATTACGAAGTTTATTAAACAAAGACTAGCACGTAATAAGTCTTTAATTTCAATACTGTTCCAGATAAAATCAATCAATCTCAGGATCATTCTGGATTTGTCTGGTTGTTTAAAACTTCGAGTGTTGGTAAAATAAAACCCGTATTTTCTAGTGATATCCAGTAAGTAACATATTATATAATAACTGATTTATGGCGGCTACATGAGCTAAATTAGCAACTCTATTTGTGGTGGTTCAAACTTCGTCTGAAATAATGTTAGAATAAAGTTCTTATCAGCTTCATGCACTACAAAGTGGTTGTTACGTCAGTCACTGCGAGCCGAATAGTGCGAAATTAGTGGTTTCGATCGATTTACAAAAAAACTATGGATTGGACTAAAACAATAAAACACTATGATGCTAATATACCTATTATGTTGCTTGTAGTTCAGAATGACTGCTTCCTCGATAAAATAAATTTTTAGAGATAAGTTAAGTATAATGTTTAAAGTATTTTTTTCATCGAGGAAAATTAATTGTATTATGTTTTCAAAACACTAGCATACACTACCAGAGAAATATATGATATTTTTTAGGATATATACTGAAAAAAATCATCACATTTTTCTGGTTTTGTTTACTGCAGTGAATCATATACTTTCAGGCATTATAAAACTCGCGCTTAGCTCTTGCAGTCGCCTTAAGTGTATTGTCAAGCTGAAATTCCTTCTCTTCCGAGTTTTTATTTTATTCTACGACCACTACTTTCCTCGTATTACTTGCTCTACCTCTACATACGACTAATGACGCTCAAAAAGGTAAGTAGTTACCTATCAATAATAATGTGTAAGCAATCCCCGGCAGGGACTTCACCATAATGATCACAGGTGTCGGATGTTAGTCAGACTCAGCTCGCGCGTCATACGGTGAATGAAAATGGTCAGCCTGGCTTGGAGGACGGCCATTTTGACACATAAAAGATCCTATTTAACCGACTGTCATTGGTTATTCATGATGAGTGTGCTGAAAAAACCTTTGTTTATCCATTGCTTTGCTTACGTGGGTGTCGGAAAATATCCTGTTGTAATATTCGCATCACCCAAGGATTTTTTCGATCTTTTAGTTGACATATTGCCATTTTATTTCCTCTTCATTTTTAAAGTTGCTCCAGTTACAGAAAACTTATTAAAATGGAATGAACTGTCCTGGTATGGGCATCTATGAGGAGCGACGAAAAAATTTTTGATGGATGGAGAGGGAGTGGCAGACTAAGGAAACCATGGATGGATTGTTTGTGGTGTGATATGAAAGATAAAGGAGTAAATCATAGCGTGATTATTAATAGGGGATAAATTAAAGAAAAAACGTCTAGGGCCAACCCCAAATAACACGGGAAAAGGGTTAGAAGATGATGAATTACCTACCTAGATTAGTTTTTGAACCTGGTATTATCGTGCGGGCAGGAGGATCTATTCGCTGGTAACCATATGACAGTGTCTTAGCCAGAACCAGCGACTTGCTGTACAATTTTTTACCTTTAACTCTGTGCTATGTGCTTGAAGTGTTAAATAAATAAATAAACACGGGGCTTAAGCATCCACTGGACCAATAACAAAGCCATCATCATCCAAATAATCATAGCTGATTATTAGCACGTTTTAAATTCACGTGGTGGTACCCCATTGTATGTTTTTAATACCATAATCAACACGGCAGTAAAAGCTATAAATTATGGGATCATTATGTGTAAGTATTTCCGGTATTAGGTAGAGTTAAATGTTGTGACTCAGTTTTGTAAACAACCTTTTTTAATGCTGTTCGGGTACTCTATGTAAATGTTTTGAAAACATAAGGTTTCTAGGGTTCCTTACCCGCAGAAAAACTAACGGGACCCTTACGCTAAGCCTCCGCTGTCCGTCCTTCTGTCAGTCAGCGGGCCGCCCGGCTGTAGGTATCACATGATCCGTAACAGGTAGCCACATAAAGCTTTCATAGAATGTGTATTTCTGTTGCCGCTATAAAAACAAAACAATTAAAAATTAAAGGAGAGCCCCCTTTAATTTTTATTTACCTACCTATTCGTCATGTCGGTCTGTCTGCCCGTCTGTATGTCACAGCCATTTTTTTCCAAAAGTATAAGTAGGTACTATGCTGTTGAAACTTAAGTAGATGTATTCTGTAAACCGCATTTAGATTTTCACACAAGTATAGGAAAAAAAAACAATATATTTTGGGGTTCCCCATACTTAGAACGGAAACTCAAAAAATTTTTTTTTCGTCAATCCCATACGTGTGGGGTATCTGCTATATTGAGATTTCTATTTATTTTTTCTAATCTGAATATTTTGCGCGAGAGACACTTCCAAAGTGGTGAAATGTGCCCCCCCCCCTGTAACTTCTAAAATAAGAAAGTGATAAAACTAAAAAAACAATATGATGTACATTACCATGTAAACTTCCACTGAAAATAGGTTTGAACGAGATCTAGTAAGTAGTTTTATTTTAATACTTACGTCATAACGTATACGAAAAAAAAGGAAAGGCAATGTACCTTTCATTCAATCAACTCAAAGTTACAACGAACTACAAGAACTTTTATATTATGTTACCTACTTGCTGTTACGGAACCCTTCATGGGCGAGTCCGACTCGCACTTGGCCGCTTTTTTGTATTTACGCCAGATTTACACAGCAAGGTTTAATTGCGGAAAGGGCACTCCGAAACCGCATTAATTTGCGTAGTGACGTTACCAAACCACTTCACTTCAATTTTTCAAGGCTTTCGTGGAAGAGGGACCACAAGTTTGCTAAGACACCTTGTAGACCTGGCTGTCATTGACAGTCGTTACAGGTCAGTCAGTGGCCGGAAAGTCTGACAACCAGACTTACCAAGGGGTATCGTATTACCAAGTACTATCTGGGTTGTGGAGGTCAAATAGACAGTCCTTCCATGTAAAATACTGGCATTCAGCTGCATCCGGTTAGACTTAAAGCTGACCCCAACATAATTGGCCAAAGGCTAAGCGGATGATGATGACTCCAAGACAGCTCGGTATTTTCAGCTGAGGTAGGAGCCTGAAAGTTTCATCCGGTTACACCGAAAGCTGACCCCTGTTTTAGTTAGTTATAAAATGAATACAAGACTTAATAATACTTGGTTTTATTATATGCTCTGAAGTACATTACAAGAAGTACAATCCTTAGACAGCCATCTTGGCAATAAGGATAAAGAAGTCAATTTTGTCCCAATTTATACCTACACGAAGCCGGCAACCAAGCATTCTGTACATCATACTCAGCACCTTTACTCAAAAATATTGATTGGAAACGACTTTTTTTGGGGTGAATAATCACGTTTTAAAATACGTTTAAACTCAATGTTACCGCACTCAAAATATTGTGATGGCGGGTGGATTGAATAGTACGGGGGTTGTGGAGTTGGATAAACTTGAAATTCTGACATAAAGAACATGTCTTTAAAAAAAAACTTGTGGAAAAGTTGGAACTTTGACCTCCAATATCTCTGTAACTATTTTAGCAGGTTCTAGGTATGGTGTAGAACAAAACAATGATCGCAAAAACGGGGACACCAAGTGCCTTAATTTCGACTTTGTCTAGAGTCTTTTTACACCCTTTAAACATTTTTGCTTGGAGGCTGGCTTCATAAGGTTAGTTTTCAACTCACACGGAAGTTGTAATTGTTCAAGAATTCAACAGATTTCGTTGTTATGTAAACATTATCGATAATATACTTTCATTTCGGTCAATTGTTGATGCATTCCTTGCACACGTCATTATTAACCGTAACTGTATATATGTTAACGAGTTTATTTAAGATAAGCAGTCGGTTCATGTGAAATACTGGTATTCAGAAGAACTGCATTCTGTTAGACTAGAAGCCGATCTCAACATAGCTTAGAAAAGGCTAGGTAATCAACAACATCATGAAAGAAAAATCAGTTTTACATGCTTTAGCGATAAGAGGCAACTGTTGCTTTTATGCCTAGTAGGCTACCTACTAGGTATATAGTAGCTGATTTATCATCTGCCACTACCTAGCCTATATAGGTACCTGGCCTTTTCCCAGCCACGAAAGCCCGCATAAAAGCAACAGTTGCCTCTTATCGCTAAAGCATGTAAAACTGATTTTTCTTTCATGATGTTGTTGATGAACTTGTTTCACATAGGTATTTACATTTACACAAACTAAGAACTGGGGAGCTGCAAAACAAAGACTTAGTTTTATCATTTTTTATAGAACTAAAGATAATCACGTAACATCGCCTGTAATACCCGAATAATAGTTTTCACTTTTCATTTTCACGCAAATGCCTAAATTACGTTATTTGCCCTCTTTTTCGTTTGTTGCTCAAACAACAATGGTGAAAATTGTACAAAATTATTTATAAAAGTTGGTTTTACAATACCGTAAGTGACCAGTATTATTTGGGCAATTTATTTATTACATCCTACAACGCACAAATTGATAAAAATGTGTCGTATTTTATAGTAAATAGTACCTATACTATAAAAATACGACACATTTTTATCAATTCGTGCAATCGTATAATCAACAACTTTAGTGTTGTGAAACCGTACAAGTGTCATCGGATCGTTTAATAGTACATTGTTATCCTAGGGGTGAAAGTAACTTATTTAGTCCCGAGACGGGGTTTGGCGCCCAAGCGTAGCGCGGGCGCTAATAGCTCGAGGGACTAAATAAGTCTATAACCCGAGGTAAACACTGTGCTTTTCATTACGAATACAAGGAAATCATAAACAAAAACACTCAAAAAAAAAAATGAAGATCGGATTGCCACTTTCCCGCCTATTTTGTTTTTTTTTCTGTGGCCGGCTATTCAGCCTTTATTTTCACTATCGTCACTGAAAAAATAGTACCTATATATTTTGCCCAAATCTTTGTTATTTTAAAGATATATTTGCAACTAAATTATAACTAAGTTATTTAAAAAAATTATATTCTTTAATTAAAACTGATTTTTATGTCATTTCAATTTTACTCGCGCTGTAATTTACAGGCTGTATAGAAGTCGGAACATGGTTCAATAGAAATGTGAAAATAGAACTAGATTTCTTTTTAATAATGTGACAGCTGTCAGTTGAAAGCGATTCTCCCTAGGGCTGAAAAGTATTAAGTACTTTCAGCCCGCTCCTCAGGCAACTTCAGACCTACTTTCCGAGTATGAGTAATGAAAAATAAGTTGTAGGTTGTCTTCGAACGATAGCACACTTCAAACCTTCCAAATTTACCTCTGCTGGAACTCGAATCCACGGCAAAACGACCTCACGCCATTTTTTTGTAAGTGTAGTTCGCAGATCTACGTTCCAGCCATACATACGAAAGGTTTACAATCATGTTGTTTATTTGAAACGAAGCGAAAGAATGTAAAAACAAAGAAAGTAATGTAATGATTTTATGATGACTGTGTCGTGTGTGTTTGCGTCATGATGAGGAGAGTCATTGCGCATCCATTGAGCCTTACACAAACATTGAGTGAATGTACATTGTTGGCGTTGCTTCAGTTTTTTCAGGATTAGTAGATTTTACAGTGATTTTCCATATCAATTTAACAGCAGCTGTAATAAAATACAAAACTTCAAACTGACAAAGAAAGGTCTGCCTTGAAAGAAGAGAAAATGATTTTGCTATTGGAAAATCAAGCCAATCTTTTCTTTTTACAGTGCTGCATAGCTCTTATTTTTAAACTCATACTCAAAGCATGCCTACAGCCTAACCACAACCCACAGAAGTAGATCTCATGGAGAAGAATGGGCAATGAACTCCATGGACACTCTTTGTAGCGCCTGAATGATATTGACAAAGGGCGCTGTTTTTACCACACACACACACACACACACTCACACAAACCCACACACACACGCACACTCACAATCTTTAAGTATAAGTACTCTTTTTTTTGTATGTTTTAATTTTTTAATTTCTTATTTTTGTTAGCCTAGACTTAGTATTCTAAACTAAATTTTTACATTTTTAAAATATCATGTTAATTATCACGCTATACACAATAGGGAGGGGCGGAGTCTTCTACTACAGGCATTATTTGTCTAAAAGAAGATTCCGAACACAACAATTTGTAAACAATAAATTTTATTTTATTTTATTATTATTTATTGTTTTTATGTAATTTTTTTGTGAAATTGTCTATGGCCAATTGTATTGAAAAACAAAATGGCGTCATGCATCAAAAAACAGGCAGCACTATAACATACTCTGTCTACGTCTTTAACAATGGTTAAGTTTGTCACATGATTTGACTCAAGAAAATCGATGAATAATAGCTTCATGCTTAGAATGGCGTAGTCGAGATTATAATAGAGCTCAGTAATAATGTATGAGTAAGGATACTTAGGAGTCACTAAAATATGCTTTTGTGTTCTACTCATTGAAAACAATACACATTTCACATTTATTTCTTAATTTTATAACTAAGAGACGCAAAACAACTGACTAGAACAAATAACTTAGGTAATATTGATTGCGTCCACTGATAATAATTGATGTGAGAGACGTGCTTAATTGACTTATTTTCTTTGATATTATTTTAATTGTTTTCGTATTTGTAAGCCGCATTCGATCATAGATTGTGCGATTCTCGAGTCGGTACGGTAGGGGAGAATTTTGATCTGTTTTGGCAAAAATAACGGTGTTCTAGGCACCATAATCTCACTTTAGCGATCCTTATCAGGAAACATAATTACTTAATAAAAAAAAATGAAGTGAACTTACGGAGGTATTAGTGACTATCTACATGTGTTTTACAAATTGTGTAATATTATGAAAGACAATATGTATTGACTAAGTACTCATTAGATAATACTCTAAATAAAGCAAGTTATTATTTCTATATAAATAAATAAATGAATAATGTTCAAGGTTGTTGTCTCAGGGAAAGAGAGAGCTTTGAGGAGTGGCTGGAGAGGCGCTACGGCGTCCTCACCATCCGCCTGACGCAGGTCCTCACCGGACACGGATGTTTCGGGAGGTATCCTGCACCGAATCGGGCGGGAGGAAACGCCCGGGTGTTTCCACTGCGAGGATCGACCGAAGGACACGGTGGAGCACACGGTGGAGGTCTGCCCTGCGTGGGCAGAGCACCGCCGTGTCCTCGTAGCGGCGACCTCTCGCGTCCGTGACAAACAGGCCGTGTCGACGGCGCGCGGCCCGTTCGTGTTCCACGCACGCCTCAAAAAGATGTCAGCCTAAGGGGAGGGGCCCGCAAGGGCCGAAGCCTGCCGGGGTTGCGGGCCTGTTCGAAAGAGATACCGCGGCCCCGGAACATAAAGGGCAAGGAAGGAACATGGATGGGTTTTAGTCAGTAAAAGTCTGACACTCCCTAACGCTCCGCCCAGAGTGGGAGAAGTCAGATGATTTCCCATCCGAAAAAAAAAAGGGAAAGAGAGAGAGAAAATAATAAAAACAACTACTTAGTAGAGAAAGATGTGTGATTTTATGTCATTGTAGAATTACAGCAGAGAGACAATAGAGTTATACGAGTAGAGGAAGACCAAAGAAACGATGGATGGACTGTGTGAAGGATGTTATAGCTCGAAAGGAGGTGACTGATGAGATGACGAGTAATAGAAGAAGTATGGAGAAGAAGACATGATGCGTCGACCTGAAATAAATTGTGATAAGGGCAGGAGAATGTTTTTATTGTTGTAGACAGCTTATCAAAAGGAGACGGAAACGATTACATACATTCTTGGGCCTGGATGTAACGAGATGAAAATGGTATGAATACAGACTTATCAGTCCCTTGCTGAAAATTGATTAATTAACAATCGAAAGGTTTAACAGGTTTGTCCTGGGCGGAAGAGATATTAACGCACTTTATCACAATAGGGTAGACATATTTTTTCTTTTTTCACGGTAACGAAAATTGAAGGCGATACAGTGCGTCGAAAACTCGTGTGACGTCACATTTCGGAACATTTTTACCGGAAAGTGACGTCACGGTAGCCCGCACTCATGATCTTAAATGCGTTTTTATTTTCATCATTCTTGATTAACTTGGAGAAAAACACTTAAGTATCCAATGTTTTTCAGCAACCAATTTTTTTCTGAAACTAGCATCCCTGACAGGTATTTCTCGACGGCATACGTAAATCCCAGTCAAAGACCATGGGCGGCATAAAAACTCCGACACCAGGTTGTCCACTAACTACACGATAGAATGCGTCATTCTAAAGTGTAAGCTACAAAATCAAACAACAAATCTGTATCAAGCTGTAACAAGCCAGTGCAGTAGGGCATCTAGCTGCACTGGCTTGATACAGCCTTTTTTCTTTCATACATATCATCTCTCCATCGTCCATTATCTATAGTTCTATACTATATACTATAATATTATAAAGCTGAAGAGTTTGTTTGTTTGAACGCTCTAATCTCAGGAACTACTCTTTGGAATTGAAAAAATCTTTTTGTGTTGGATAGTCCATTTATCGAGGAAGGTTATAGGCTATATACCATCACGCTACGACCAATAGGAGCTGAGCATAAATGAAAAAAGTGTTGCGAAATCGGCGACAATTTATATTCCTTTTGTGAGCTTTTTCTCTTTTATGTGACGCAGACGAAGTTGCGTGGGTCTGTTAGTATGCCCATAGCAGCCCATTTATTTGGGCTCCGCTCAGCACAGCTTGTCTTTTTCTTTTCTTCCTTTAATCTCTCAGATCAGCTGTCTTTTCCAGTTTATATCTATTTATGATTCGGGTTATTGTATAACTATTTGCTGATTCCCGATAGCCAATAAAAAATCTTTCCTAGCATTAGCAACTACATCTACCTATCTTGTATTGGTCTGGGCTGCCTCCAATCAAGGTCATCAAACTCTTTGGTCAGATTCGCACTATTTACCAAGTTTTTTCACGAATTTTTATTAGATCAAGTCACATATAAAGAAAGAATGACTATTACCCATATTCATGCTAATCACTATATTCTCAATACAAAATAAATTACTTTGTTCAATACACACGAGCAATGTTTAATGAGTGTAGGTGTAACAAATGAAAAATGCAGTTTCTTCTCGTCACGATTGCGGAGTTCCTAACTTCCTACAAACTAATCAGTGTATTTATAGACTGGCTGTGGAGACGCAATTGTTAAGGTAAAGTCGTAAAGTAGAGAAGATTGAGGCAGAATGCGGAATCTAATGGTGATTGGAATTTGGATATGCTTGAAAAGTTTCAAATTTTTTTTTCACTCCTCTTGCTCGAAAAGACCGTCATAATAGCGTACCAGAGGGGCCGTAAAATTGCTCATTATAGCCCTAGGGAAAATAAGCTTTTTTTTTTTTAAATTTCGTAGTCGGTGTTCGAAAGCGCAAAGTCTTTACTCATAATTCATGAAGAATTGACTTATTACTGTTCCATAAAAAAAAAATATTTTAAAAATGGAACCAAACGCGCCGAACGCCGAACTCTTTGGCAGGATGTGTGCGTTGCATTCCAGCTACTGAAGAAATAAAAAAAGGCATTGGCGCGAAATTTTAAGATTTTTTCTGTATTATTTATTTGAATTTCTTTTTATCTCCTACGTTTACCTCAGAGACGACACAATATTATATTCGTCTTCACAGATAACTGAGATTATGTTGCCGGGAAAAAACATCTCATTAGAACAACAGTACAAAATAATATTGTACATTTCATTTTAATAAAATAAACTATCATATTTTAAATGGTTATTTTATTTTCTCGCAATCGTAGTGAAAAGTACGGTGTAACACACGGCGCTAAAATCCCATTATAACTCGGTTTCTATTTACTACCTCGCTAAAGCTCGGTAGTAAAACTTACCTCGTCTATAATGGGTCATTTTAGCCCCTTGTATCACAATGTACTATTACACAGCCAAATGATAAAAGATTTATCCAAGATTCAGGTTTTTTTACCCTCCGTCCGGACATATCCGGTTTTTGTCACTTTTCCGGGCATTTCAACTTGAAGAGATTTTTTAAGGAATAACAAAAGTTAGTAAAGACTTAAGGAAGAAAGGGACATTTTTGCAATTTTATGTCCGGCAATGTCAGGACTTTTGAAAATGTTGAAGACAGGAAAATTTTAAAATGGTTGTCCTAGGTTTGCCAGACTATTGTTTTATTTTCAACTTTAGTGCTAAGCTGGGTGTCAGAATCCACTATCGCGCTTAATGATAGTGAAAAAGTGACCGTAAAAAGGAATGTATCTCATTGAAATATCATATATTATATACGGTGTCTACTACTGGCTAAACCCGAAGAAATGCTGTGATTACATATACGAAATGAATGAAACCCACGTCAATTGTCCACATCTTCCGAAATCTCCACATTTAGTAACAAATATGACACATAGGCGTTAAAAATACTCGGCAGTGAGTTTCCTCTCGCCGGATAAAATCATTTGAGCCAATAACGCACAGCTGAGATCTAGAGATAGGTGATTCTGAGCGAACGGTGCCAAGTTCAAAGCCAGTCGGTAAATAGTTCATTGTCTTATAACAACATGACTATATTGAGTGTAAAAGTACTCTTAATAAAGCCGAAAGGCACTTGATTTTCTGTCATTGCGATCATAAGTTTGTCCTGAACCTACCTTCTAGTTACGGAGACTTTGGGGGTCAAAGTTCGAACTTTTTACAAATTTTTAATTCAAATTTTATGTTAAAATAACTTTAAATATTACCACGACCCCTGTAATATTCAATGCAATATTAGTGAGTCCTTCTGTAAAACATGATTTTTCACCCCCAAAAAAAGTCCCAGCAATAATTTTTGTATAGAGCCGAAGCCGTCAACCAAGCGACATCAAACTTTACTAACGGCCAGTTTCAATAACTTACTGTTCGGTTTCGGTAGGTTGCTATCTCTGTCTATTTGACATTTTACTTGTCGACGGCAGAGATGTAGCAGTTTTAAATTACCTACGTCAGTAATATTATTCCAAACATTGCATGTAGCAGGGGGCGACCATGTTGGAATTAACCGCGGGGCCCAAATTTAGACCTATGGAAAGAACCCAAACATACTTTATTACACAGTTACTCTTTGACTGGGGAGCGTCAAGACCCTGACTTCCCATCCACTGCCACGTGTGGGTTTTGTAAGAGGGTTTCCACATTGGAAGCGCGATACATTTGTTTTTTAGGCAAGACTTCGTGCGTGCTCTGGACGCTGCGAAGTTTAGCTGTAATCTGTTGTGGAGCTATGCCTTCGATCTCTAGAGAAAACGAAGTTTTCTAACCACTGTGCACTGTTTTAAGCTTTCACGGTTTATAAAGTCTAAACTTACACCGTCATTTACGGGACCGTAAATGACGGTACTCCCGTGCTTTCGTCTCGCGGTCACGGCACTTGCAGCAGCATCGAAATATCGGGAGTTCAGAATAATTAATAATTTTATTAATAATTTTGTTTTACTTTAATTTTGCACTTTATGAATTAAATGAATTTTATTTATTTATTTATTTATAATAGATCATCACGGAAGATATAAATATTCCGGTTTGTGACAATATGAGTTTAAAAGTTTTATATTTTCGTCATTTTTGGGGTAACCCTTAGAAAGAACACCGGCCGTACAATTGCTGATGAAATTATTAAGCGTCTACAAATGTCACCGTTATAGATACCGACGAAATAATTTACTAAGATTTATCAAATCAATCTTAAGGCCTATCGAAGTCAGGAAAAAAAGTCGTAATAATTAAAAGCTTAATTGACTAGAATAATGATGATAAGAAATAATCATGGCTTAGTTTTTTTCTTTCTGGCTTGACTTCATGACTTTTGGCTAAGCTATACTTTTAATAGTTAGAGAGCCCATGACACTAAACCTCTCGATAATACTCCCAGACGAAATATAAATAATTCGGCACGTTATTAATAGGGGAACACGAAATGGCAATGCTACAATGCAAATAACCTGGCGAACGATAAGCAAACGATTTCTAGTGTGATATGACTTCCAAGTTTCGTAATTATTCCTACATGACCTTGGCACGCGCGTATTCAATCAGTATAAGTCGAAAGGAACCGGGTGCTGACAAAATGCCGAATCCAGCTGCGCGGAGGGCGACGTTCAATCGCTGCAGCAACCACTTTCTCCACTGTTTGGAAGATGCAGCAGTGGTTTGGAGGTCAGGAGGTCGATCATACTAGATACCTAAAAAAAGTTTTTTTAATAGCACCGCCAGGTTTTTTGCATTGCCGCATCGCCACTTTGTGTGACCCCATTAATGACGGAAATAATATTATATGTATCGAGAGTCTTTTCAAACTAGGTTTCCTGTCATGGGCTCTCTAACTATAATGTCACCTCCAAACAAAAACCTGGTCAACTGGTCGTTGACAAAAGAAATGTCTTGATTTCTTTTGTCAACGACCAGTTGACAAAAGAATTGTGTGTAATGAAATAATAGTAGGCCGATTGACACAAATCCGATCCGGTCGTGTCACACGTTTTTGTGAGATTTAATTTTTTTTTACATTTAATGTACGGGATATTGGCAAAATTGTGGTAAATCTTCCACAAAAGCCATTAACTAAGAGTTGAAGTTGAAGTTGAAATAATAGTATGTATGTAGTATAATAGGATGGTATATCTTTAGAGGGACTAACTTTTTGTACTGATACTGTAATTCCTGTATCCTGAAGCCTAGAGCATTGTGCTCGTACGGTCTGTGGCAATAGGCTCGCCTTCTATTAAAGTAATGTAGGTGATACTTACAAATGCAATGCTTAAGGTAGGCGCAAAAATAAGAAGTCAAGAAAGGAGATACTAATAATTTATTGTTTATTTATTATGATTAAATTACACACATTCCGTTACTCAAGATTGTGGCACGTAGCTACTTAGTTGGAAGTTCATATACAAAATAATTGCCTATTTTTCCCTCTCGTACGTAGTTAAATACGATAATATTATTCTGACTGGCGATTTGTCCTGACCGATCTCAGTCGGCAGGTTTCTTGTAACTCATTGGCTTCAGTTGGGATGTACCATCATTTGAAAATCTCTAATGGAAATGATATCAACAAACACCAAACAAAATCCGAAGGCAACTCGTACTTTTCATTAATAAAACACAACTTGCTGTTCAGTAACTGAATTAATCGAAAGTCCAAGTGAAGATCAAAATGAAGATTCCAGTTAAAGTTTGTCAATTTGACATTGAAATTGATTGAAATGAGTAGACAAATAAAATGCTTTTTTAATTATTTAAGGAATCAGTGGTATAGTTTACAGAAAGAAGTATTTAATCAATTAACAAAATGTCTATTAAAGTTAAACCCAGGGGTGACTTTTAAAATCAATAGATATCTTTGATTCGCCATTGCGTCTTTTACACGCTAATAAGGGATCTACCCTTACTTTGCGTGTGTGTGCTAAGTAACTACTTATTTTTACATTTATCCGTTGTTGACTACACATACATAATCTTTACAACTTCAAACTAAAATATCTTTAATTCCTGACTTCGTATAAAAGTTTTACAGAAGACAAAACTGTTCAGGAATTCAAACTCTATACTTTAACATATTTTTCATGGGCAGACGCTAAAATAAAATTTGAACAAAAAATTGTTCGCGCTGTGGCTAAGTACTTATTAAAAATAAATGATGATGGATCAGCGTATTTTTCAAAACATGTCATGTTTTAAACTAATGGTTAGTTGTCGGTATTCCTTTACTTGTCGAGTAATCCAATGAAGATTTGTCAGCAGGATTGACTGATTTATTTTTCTTATCATCGAATTAGATTCGACGTTTTTCGTGTTGACTTGCGAAATGTCTTTGAAAACCCATCGGTGAGGTATAATTTTGAGGTTTTGCTGTCCGTCGTGGTAAACTTTTTCCGGTTCTGTGACATTTTCTTGGAATCCCTGAAAAGCGATCTTAATCCTTAAAATTAACATATTGGTGCAATTAATTGGCCTTAGCATTAAAAAAGTTGAAGCAACGATAAAAGATGCATCGTCTATTCAGAGTAGATATGCAATTTATGCAAATGATTATTTTGTAGCTTCAATATTATTATTGTATGCCTCATGCATACGAAACTCGCAACGTGAAAATGAGGCAGTTTCGTAACTGTGTAGGAATTGCGCCATTTTGTAAGTTCAACTGCATTTTGGTATTAGCCTTGATACTTATTTCAAGTGTGATTAATTGGAAGGTTAATCAAATCAAAATCAAAATCAAAGCATTTATTTCAAGTAGGCCAATAACAGGCACTTTTGAATTGTCGAAACAAAGATGAAAATTAAATGTAGCTACAGTCCCAGTCACAAGACATAAAAACTGTGAAAGTACTGTAGTTGCCCATTCCCTAGCGTAGATCTCTATGGAGAAGAACGGGCAAGAAACTCCATGGACACTCTTTTAAATCAAAATATTGTTACAAAATCTTGGTTACATCATTCATGTTGAGATGTTATATTATGTGAGAACAATGTAGCAAGATGTGCACGTTAAAAGTGTCCATAGCCAAACAAAAACAAAATACAACTCAAAAACAAAATAATTAATTCAAATAAACCATGGCGACTAAGAGATGACCAGTCACAACTGACAGCGCCCGTTCACGCACATGACGCATGGATCAGCACCATTCAGCTCAACCATTTTGAAGGGAACCAAATGGTCCGACACACGCGCCATGATCAGCGAGACATTTGAGTGAGCATGACATACTCTCAACCGCCAGGGCACATTCAAGTCAAAAACTAAAGTAGGTTTCCAGTGAATGATAGCTTTGTAGTACATATAGTACTCACACAATATGGGCTATAATACTAAATAGATTGAATCTATACAATGCAAAGATAGTTGTACAATCTTCAGCAGCTCCAACAATACCATTTAATGCTATCAATTTTGAGCCCCTGTCCTTGTGGAGCAGGATCAAAACAGTTTACACCGTGTTTCCGGACGATACCCATAAATTTCGACTGCACTGAAAAAAAAACTTGATAACATTGATCAAAAAAATGGTTGCCGCTATCAAGGAACTTGTTTGTTCACGAGCACATAAAGTAATATGATTAGGGCAATAAAGTTATGTTGATTAGGCAACAAGCAAGTTCTCTTTATAAAATCAATCAAGTTCTCTTGATAAAATCGTGAAAGTTCTCTTGATAAAATCAATCAAGTTCTCTTGATAAATTCGTGAAAGTTCTCTTGATAAAATCAATCAAGTTCTCTTGACAAAATCAATCAAGTTATCATGATAAAATCGTGAATGTTCTCTTGATAAAATCAATCAAGTTCTCTTGATACAATCGTGTAAGTTCTCTCGATAAAATCAATCAATTTCTTTTGATAAAATCGTATAAGTTCTCTTGATAAAATCAATCATGTTCGCTCGATAAAATTGTGAAAGTTCTCTGATAAAATCAATCAAGTTCTCTTGATAAAATTGTGAAAGTCCTCTTGATAAAATCAATAAAGTTATCTTGTTTTAAGCTATACGGGGTAGAAGTGACACCGACGACGCGAAAACGGTTACCACGTATTCAGTACATCATTCTGGGCCGGGCCCACATATAAATTTTTCATCGGTTGTTTTTTCAATAACCTATGAAAAATTTCTGTGTACGGGCTCAGAATGATGTACTGAATACGTGGTAACCGTTTTCGCGGCGGTGTCCCTTCCACCTCGTATAGTAATTTTATTGAGTTTGAGACTATCAGGAAAGATATTTGGACTCTTTTATTGTGCAAAGTAGTAGGTTAAGGAAGTTCTGATAAAATAATAATGACAGAAGTGATTATAAAAAGTATTTATTTATTTGTGTTTAATGATCAACGTTTTTCCTTATACTAAATAATAAAATAGCAGTCTTATTAAGCCTCCGGCACACTTACGTGTCGTGGCGTGTCGTGACGCGCTGTTTCATACAAAACGCGAACGCGACACGACACGACCTACAAAATGTCTCTAACCATACCACCATATAACTTTCGGTTGCATACTAAATGTATGCAACCGATATGCTTCTGGCGGGTCACGACACGCCCCGACACGTAAGTGTGTTTCCGGCTTTAATCCTGAATAGAAATCAACATCCGTAGGCTAATTGGAACCTAAACTGAACAGTAGTATTATATTGGGTGTTCCACGGCCATGACACACGCAGGAAAAGTACCTACTTTTATATTGAAGACAGGACATTTTGGTGAAAGAAGACTTCATTTTGCCCACCCACAAAACTCTGAAAAAATAACACTATATTTGTATGGCACTAATCGACAGGGCGCTCACCCACCCAAAACCTTTGAAAGCAGTTTTTTTTTATTTAATTACAACGAAGACGTCTTTCAGCAAAATTTCCTACATTCAATATTTAAAGTACTATTCCTCCATGTGGCATAGCCGTGGGACACTGTGTAATCTGTGTGTATAACGATCAACATCTTTAAGCTAATAGATTGAACAGTAGTCTTATAATTTTAAAATTTTTTTTAGAGATCAACTTTTTTCCTTATACTAATTAATACAATAGCAGTCTTATTAACCTTGAATAGAAATAAACATGCTTATGCTAATAGGGACCTAAATTGAACAGTAGTACTCGTATTATATTTGGTGTTCCACGGCCATGACACACGCAGGAAAAGTACCTACTTTTATATTGAAGATAGGACATTTTTGTGAAAGAAGACTTCATTTTGCCCACCCACTAAACTCTGAAAAAATAAAACTACTTGTATGGCACCAATCAACAGGGCCCTCAACCCACCTAAAAATATTATATGAAAGCAGTTTTATTTAATTACAATGAAGATTTCTTTCATCAAAATTTCCTACTTTCAATATCCTCTTTGTGGCATCGCTGTGTCACACCCTGCATTATTTTTGTGTTTATAGATCAACATCTTTATATTAAATTGAACAGTAGTCTTATAATTATTACATTTTTGTTTAGAGATCAACATCCTTAAGGTGGAAGCGCTAGGGTATTGCTTGTCAATATCAAGTTGTATGTTGATTGAAATATGAATCGCGACCGTAATAAATATGGTTTAACAGAGTTAAAATCATCAATAAAACCCTCCAAGTTCATGTAACCCGATTGAATGACTTTTCATGAGATAGTCATTAAATCGGGTTACATGAATTTAGAGGGTTGTATTAATGATTTTAATTCTGTAACTACATACGCCTTACAGCCGCCAATCAAATTTTCATCAACATCCAACCTGGCACTGGCCTGCAAATTGCATAAAACGTTAGAAAATTTGAATTTCGCGGGCTACCGTGGAGCTTCCACCTTAAACTAAATAATTGTACAGTAGTCATAAACAGTGAGTATCAGGAAATAGTATCCATGCAGTATTCAAATTAGATTGGACTTCGCAAAGTGACAAAACATTTAGGTATTCGATACATTGCTGATATTACATGGTATAGGAAATTCCAATAAACATGTGTAGTTTGACAACATACCTGTAATTTTGTGGTTCTAAAACTTCATAAGCATGGAAATTCGACTTCCACATTTTCCAGCTCCGTAAAAATAGGGATCTAGGCCCTAATAGAGGAACCAGCTCTTTGATACTATCATGTGTAACTGCAGAAAGCGCCTGCACATTAATTTCATTTTCTGCAAAATAATCGTTGATGAATAATTGATGTGAAAACAACATACATACTCGTATTATTATATCTTTGCCAAAAAGGCTAAGTAGGTACTTACTGATAAAAGTGGCACATAATTCGGGCAGCCCCCAAGCCTGGAGAAGGTCGCACACTTCTTCCATCACAATCAGGTGTTGATGAATTCTGTTTTATTGGATGTAACCGCGCAATAACTTAAAATAAAAGTGAACTAATTCACTCCGCGATGCCAAAAGCGTGCTTTTCTTGGACTCCCAAACGAAAAGAACGAAATTACGAAATGAAAATGAAATGTCAAATGAAGATGAACGAACGAGTCTCGACTTGAAACACTGTGTGAGCAACAGACATTAAGCAATCATACAAGGGTACATTCGTATTTAAAATGTGCCATTATTCAATTAAATAAAAGGTTGCTTGTTTTATATATTTTGGGTATTTGTATTAAATATTCTGTGGTTATACAAACAATCATTTCTTCACTATAAAAACAATAAATAAATTATTATAGAACTTATCATGCAGCTTGATTGAATCTGTGATGTGCCATGTTTAAAATATCCAGAAGAGTTGATCATTTTAACTTTATTGTGAGTGTGTGAATCATACAAGAGTAACATTCGTATTTAAAAAGTGCCATTAAAGAATTAAATAAAAGGTTGCTTGTTTTATAGATTTTGGGTATTAGTATTAAATATTCTGTGGTTATACAAACAATCATTTCTTCATTAAAAAAACAATAAATAAATTATTATAGAACTTATCATGCAGCTTGATTGAATCTGTGATGTGCCATGTTTAAAATATCGAGAAGAGTTGATCATTTTAACTTTATTGTGAGTGTGTGAATCATACAAGAATAACATTCGTATTTAAAAAGTGCCATTATTGAATTATATAAAAGGTTACTTGTTTTATAGATTTTGGGTATTAGTATTAAATATTCTGTGGTTATACAAACAATAATTTCTTCATTATAAAAACAATAAATAAATTATTATAGAACTTATCATGCAACTTGATTGAATTTGTGATGTGCCATGTTTAAGAGTTGATCATTTTAACTTTATTGTGAGAACAAATATTGAATAATCTATTTTCATACGTTTTTGATTGTTTCATTCATTTTTTTTTCAATCAAGCAGAATGTCATGCTTGATTGGCTCGATTTCTTTCAGTGTGGTCATCATTATGAACAACTTTTTTCTATGGGACCAAACCCTGAATCGCAAACAATAAATCTGCAGTTCCATATTTTTTTTCGAGTTAATGCGACCTGCGAGTTTTTTTTCCTATGGCATTAAGTCGGTGTATGATCTCCGGCCACCATAAGGAGGGGCTTGCGAACGGCGAACCTAGAGCTGAGTCGTCGCCCGACCAGCCAGGCCCAAAAAGGTGACTCGCAGTGGTTCCTGCGCGCTTTCATGGAGGACAGTCGCTGGATAGGACTTAGCTGGATGGGCTCTGCCGGGAAGGCGGGCTTGTACCAGTCCAGGGTGCGCGTGAATGCGGCCCCCGACACATGGTAGTAGTAGGAACAGTGGTTAGTCGGTTAGACTGCGAGAAAGTAGCCCACCGCTTGCCTCAGACGGTGAGAATCCATGTGGATTTTTCTACTCAAAAACGATAAAAGTTACTTAATTTCGCTATTTATTTGTAGTTTGAATGTCCCTGTTGTTTTTAATTGTACGTAAAGTACTCGTATAAACCCAAACCGATTATTTCAGAACTGTTTTTTATCTACAATGCGTATTACATTTTGCGTTATCTTCATTTATGTGTATATCTCTGATAGAACAATAATCAGGCAATAACAGTGCCTTAATCACAGCAACATTGCTTATTTCTATTGCTTGATTGTGTTCATAAATAAGATAAAAACCATTATAATACGATAAACCATAATTTCATAAATTAATTGTAATAATAAAATTGTAGTGTCTCAATTAAAATTAGATCAATCTAAAATCAGGTTTGTGAAACGATTCTGAATGTTGTCAAACCAATCTTGGAGTTATTGACCGGTTATTAATTTTATGTTTAAACTATGTTACAGTAGATCAAAATGAGTCACAGACAACATAGAAAGTTAACTTAAGCCTTCTAGTTGTAGACGGGGGGTTATGTAATCTTTTATGTAAATAGTTCCACATGCAACTCGGTTGACAACTAACTTGAAACAAAACTTCTATGAAAGCTTGTGTTCTGTTTTGTATTCAAAATTGTTAGGTATTTGGGTACTGCTGAGCATGTGGTCCTGGGGTCGATTCCCAGGCCGGGCGAATGATATTAGTTTTTACCATCAGCAATTTCTCAGTAGAAGCCATGGGGTTTGGATTT
Source organism: Xestia ashworthii (assembly GCA_950022955.1). Classification (NCBI taxonomy): domain Eukaryota; kingdom Metazoa; phylum Arthropoda; class Insecta; order Lepidoptera; family Noctuidae; genus Xestia; species Xestia ashworthii. The sequence goes on from OX465573.1 coordinate 8,385,573, forward strand.
GTGCCCGGTTGATGGCAAAAAGCTTGCTCTATTGTATGGGACTTAAACTTTAGTGGCGAAATGTGGGTGTACTATTACGAGCACCTTTATCTAATCCTAACCTAAAGGGTGTAAAACACCTCTTCACGAAGCCGAAAGGCATCATTGCGATATTTTTTTGTTGTACACCATACCTGGGAACCTTCTAGTTACGGAGTTAAGGGGGGTCAAAGTTACAACTTTTTGACAAGTTTTTTTTTTGTAAGATTTTGACTTTTAACACCTCTACGACGCTCGTACTATTCAATCCATCCATCAGCACAATGTTTTAAGTGCGTTACATTGAGTTCTACCACAAAACATGATTTATAACCTCAAAAAAAAAGTTGTTACCCAGCAATAATTTTTGCGTAAAGTGACTTAGTTTGATGTACAGAATGCTTGGTGAACGGCTTTGTGATGAGGTAGTTTACACCCTGTATGTTTGGGTACTTAATAATGCAATGAGTTTGTGCCACAGTCATAAGTAAGATTTCTTATTTAGAAAGGATTAACTTGGTTAAAAGCTCGGATTACAACTTCCGAATGACGTAAGCCATTGCTGGTTGTCCTGAAGTGCACATACCATCATCTGCCTAGCCTTTCTCAACTATGTTGGGGTCGGCTTCCAGTCTAACCGGATGCAGCTGAATACCAGTGTTTTACATGGAGCGACTACCTATCTGACCTCCACAACCCAGTTAAGTGAAGTGCACATGTTTTATTTAGAAATGTGGTAGGCACTTACCTAATATCCTAGAAATGTGAAATTACTATGTAGATTTTGGCGAAACAAGTTCTGAAATTATCTGACTATAAGAATAGGATTCGAAAACTAGTTTTATGTCAGTATTTATATCAGTATTTTTTTAAACGTAACTTTCGCTTATTTTTATGTAATTTAAACAAGATTCTTTCTAAATGGTAAAACAATACAGCTTTGCGTTAACTTGCTCACAGTCCAATAATGTTATTTACCAAAAAATAAGTATATACTTTAAACGAAGACTTATCTACGACTAAAATTAACAAAGAATCTTCTGTTTTCCTTAAAACCACTATCATGCACAAACCACAGACACAGATCGATCATAATAACATACCATTACAAGAATACCTATACTTACAGGGTGGAAATTTTTTAGTGCCGCCGGGAGGGAAAGTACCTACTCGAAATACTGGAGATAGCAAATTATACACAATCACAGATTTTCAAAAATTCGCTTGCCACACTCTGGAGTCGAACCGACTAAAGTTCGAAAAAATAACATTCTGTACTTTTTTGACATCAATCGATACAGCCAGCCATATGAATCAATGTTAGAGAGAGCTCTAACAAACATGATTTAAATGGAAGGAAAACCATCGATTGATGTCAAAAAGTTACGGAATGTTATTTGGTCGAACTTTAGTCGATCCATCCCGGGTTCGATGCTCGAGTGTGGCAAAATACTTTTCGAAAAACTGTGAATGCAAATATGTTACTTTTTAAAAATAAAGGAATGTCTCCTTTGAGTAAAATTTACTATCTCCAGTATTTAGAGTACTTTCCCTCCAGGTGGATACCTATGCACCTAAAGTCTCAATTATCATGATCGTGTCCTGAAAGAAGCGCTTCGTTTCAAACCGCAATTATCTGTATCCACAAATAACCAGGTAACGGATCATCACAAGGCTATACTTACTAACAGTCAGACCGTAAGTGACTTATAAGTAGGGTGATTAGTTCAGTTTACCCACAGATATAGCTCTTGCGTTGTCTAGGTAGTTAAGCCTAGCACCTACTTCGCGTGTCATAAGCATTTTATGCTACAGTCGCAACAAGCTAATTTGTTCAAAACAACAACGTTACAACTGAAAAACTTAACTCTAGACGTTTATGGCGGATATGGCAGAACGCAGCGCAGAGCATTTTACTATTATCGACATTGCAGTGCTCATTCAAATAAGATCTAACTAAACTGATCTAACCTAAATAAACTGTGGGTTCGCCTATTAGGCGAACGTAGGTAGGTATGCGTTACAATTTTTTAGAAACAATTTGTTACAGTTTGTTTAGTTTCCGAAGATTTCGAGCAGAAATAGTCATTTCAAGGACGTCGAAAACCGGTACGAACAGGTCAAGCGTCATCGACGAACTATTTTCATAATTAACTCGCCTTATTTAGCGGTAAACATTAATAGAAATGGAAACTATGTCTATTACGTATGTTTTTAATGTATCCTATTTTAGGTATAAGGCGTTTAATTTCAATATAATCGTGTTTTTGTTGTGATCAATTCAAAAATTGTAGAATTACGTAAAATTATCGTGAGCTACAGTCTACCCCTTGGTCACTCGCAACTCGCAATAAAGTGTATGAGCGTGTATTAGCTCCTGTTGCGAGAAAATTAATTAAATAAATTGCTTATCGCCTTGAGTTGCGATGCACTGGTATTACGAAGAGCGCGACCGCAAGTTGCCTCGTCCGAGGCTGTGAACAGGGTCTTACAAAGCGGTCAGACTTGTTTGTAACTGTCGTTTAGTCTAAGAGAGGCAACATTTACATATTTTACTAGGTGTTTCTATTTATGATGCAATTGCTAAAAGTTGAAATACTAAGCTGAATGGGCCAGTCACGTATGAATATAAATGTTCCAAGTTTTCAACATAGGTAACCCGTAGGTAAACCATAAAGTTCATACTATATGCCTAAGAAAACGCTAAGAAACTAAACCATTTTGAACTCTATTGCTATTTATCTAAACCATGAGGTGGGATGAAGCTATCATCAAATGGCAACAGGTTTACGATCTCTTGAACTAAAAGGCGAGACATTCCTGTCCAACGCCCAGGAAATCCCTATGGTAGATTACAAATTCATAAAGATTAATCTTGGCTTAACGACCTCTAGCAGATCACAGGGTAGAATCGCTCAGACTCAGACCATAGCATACTAGATATAAAGATAAATCTTGGATTGACAACCTTCAGAAGATCCTGAAGATCGCAGGGAAGAATTGGACGAGCATCTCACAGATCAGGGTAGCATGGTTCGAAAGGGAAGAGGCCTATACTCAGGAGTGAATGGAACAGGCTGTCAATGATGGTGATGATCAAGAATCTTTGTCAGGTACAACAGGCCCGATTAAACTGGTAAACCACAAAAATCATCTTAATTCGATTTTCAACAAACTACCTATGTTGACATAATATCAGCTGTTGTAATCAAAATAATGTTACACCAACAGATGGGATCTAATCTTGTACCCCATGGCTACTGATCTACTGACAATGGAGGATCGATAAAATCTACTTTTGTTTTATATGCGAGGTAGCATATCTGATAAAAAAATTAGATACAACAGGCACTTACATACCAGAGTTGCATTAGGCTACTTCTGTTTCCTAATCGTAAAATATATTTCTACAGGAGACAGTCAATATGCATGGGAGGTTTGCATGCAGACTTGCATCATTTATCCGATTCTGGAGGATTTCGAAGAAACGTCCTAAGAACCTGCAATGGGCAATCTCTCACAGCCGAAGAAACCAGAACCTTCCAAAAGCTCGTAAAGTTGACGGTATCGTCTAAATTGCGGGAAAAGATGGGGGAGGAACGCACAGAGTACCGAGACTCGAGAGGTATGGCAGAGGCAAGGGGAGGCCTAGGGAACCCAATAGTTGGTTATTCCATGATGATAGAAAGAAAATATTTGTCGCAGTGGCATGACCTGCACACAAAACGACAAAAAAAAAAACAATAAATATACACCGCATTATAAATATTCATAATATAACAAGATGGAACACAAAAAGTTTACAGCTTGCATGTCGTGACTGCGACAAGCAGTAGGTCAGCATTTAATGATGATTGACCTCTCAGAGAAGAAACCAGTGCTCCAACAATGTAGGCTGATTTTTCTCTAGTTACGCCACGAAATCTGTAACCGAGTGGCGTCCTAGGAATTGAAAGAGAAGTGTTGGTCGTCCAGCGGCGAGATGCGCAGACGATATTATTTCTATTGCGGGAATATCCTGGATGAGGTTGGCTTGTGAGCGTGGAGTTTAGCACAAACTAAGAGTGGTCTATAACCAGCAGTGGGTAAAGTCGGGCTTTGGATGATGAATTGATGATCAGTTGACTTCAACTGAAAGAATATTAAGATTCGCTCCTATTTGCACGTGAAACATGCTGTAGAGTCAAGTCATTCCGAGGAATAACAATTGAAACCACTTTACTTAAAATAGCCCATGTTTGGCGTAGTGGAGTATGTCAATCGATAGCTAATAAGTAGGTGACTGGGTGGGAAAACTATCATTTGTAAAACCTACATAGATAGCCATTATCTAATGAAAGGTACACTCGAGTGTCCTGTGATTGCTTTCAATTGAAATGTTTGTACTATTTTGTGAGTCAACTAAGGTTTGTAATTAGCTGTAAGTTAGGGTAAAGCACTCCCCTTTTCCTGGATTTTCATTACAATACCTTGCTAAAGATCATGTCAATTTAATAAGAGAGGCAGTTAATTAGACATCCATAATCAGATGCCTGTTTTGATGACAGGCTACAAGAATTAGGAATGATGCCGTGACGTCTGACAGGGGAGAATGGAAGAAGAAAACGTGTTGGGCTGACCTCAAATATAATGGGACAAGGGCAGGAAGATAGCTTATAGTAAAAGCTAGCATAGTTTGGTGGCTGGTGCCATCCAGCAATCAATAAGAATTCTTCTGAGGATGGGTTTTACCTAGTCAGTAAAAGTCTGACACTCCCTCCTGCTCCGTCCAGAGCGGAAAGAGCCATTTGATGATTTCGCATCCGACAAAAAAAATGGTCATTTCAATTGTGTTAGCCTAAAACTTGGCGACGCTTTTGGTACTTTCAGTAGAGATCCTTCGAGAAATCGAGATGAAACCACACATCGATGGGCTCACGCTTGACGCCGAGACTGTCACCCGAAGCATGGTAACGCAGTGTTTGCTGCTTCCGCGTAAGCATTCTGTCCACCAAATGCTCAAACGAGAATGGCATAGAAATTATCACAGTCGAATAATAATTGTTTCCATACAGATACAGTCATTGAAAATGATTATTGAAGATGTTCCAAAAATGGCGACAAGCACTCGTGGGAACTTTTGAAACAATGCATTACCTATACTTGTAATATTATGTTTGCTATATTTTAGGCTGATGCTCCAAGGTAGCCCGCGAAATTCAAATTTTAAGCAACTGCCTATCTGACCTCCACAACTTAGTAGTATTGGGTAATGCAATACCGCTTGGTATCAGATTTTCAGGCCACTGTCTACGTAACGACTGTCAAAGATCTACAATTGACAGCTGGGCTCGTAATCGATGATCGACCCGAGCGGCTATACCAACCCTCAAAGTTCATAAGAGTCGATGAACGAATTTTTCACGGTCAAAGTCGTTCGTCGACTTTTATGAACTTTGAGGGTTGTATTGATGATTTTGATGATTATAATTCTGTAACTACATACTTCTTACAGCCGCGACCGATATTTTCATCAACATGCAACTGGTCTACAAATTTGAATTTCGCGGGCCACCCTGACGCTTTCACCTTAAATCCAAACAGATTAAGTTATATTTTTGTGCAAAAAGATTTCAAGTGTTGTCCTGGGGGTCTAAAATGGCCGCTTTAACAGAACATTTAAAATTCTTAAAATGGACTTTATGATTATGACTTTAAGTCCATTTTTAGAATCAAAATTTTTAACGTGATTCATATTATGTTCTGCTAAAGCGGCCATTTTAAGCCCGCTGAAATAAAATGACCAAAATATCAGTTTTTTTGTATCGTTGTCTTTGTTTTGTAATTCGTCGACTAACGTTACTGTTCGAGTAGTTTTTTCTTGTCCTATCTTTGTCATTTAGCATTAAGTGCGTCCTTGCCCGTAGCTACTTATCTGTATTTTTGAGACTACTATAACAAGTTCTATTGAGTGCAAGCCTTCATTATGCAGGTAGTTACCAGCTTATGTCGAAGTATTCTTTTTCGTAAAGTAGAGCTGAGCTGCAGTTAGAGATTTCCTTATTCTTAACTGATTTTCCCATACGTAGTCCTTGATTTAACCAATTGTTTTTATTTTTATTGATTAGTTACCTGTTTTTGAGGAGCTCGTGGCTAAATAATAATAGCCACTCGGGTCGATCATCGATTACGATCCCAGCTGTCAATTGTAGATCTTTGACAGTCGTTAAGTAGTAGTCAGTGGCCCGAAAATCTGATACCAAGCGGTATTGCATTACCCAATACTACTAAGTTGTGGAGGTCAGATAGGCAGCAGTTGCTTCATGTAAAATGCTGGCATTGAATTATGGTTCGTTGGGTTAGACTGGAAGCCGACCCCAACATAGTTGGATAAAGGCTAGGCAGATGAATCAGATGATAATGATTCATCTGCCAGTTACCTATTTTATTTCTGTTGCGAGAGTCAAAATATCCAGGAAAAGGCCATAAAATGACGGCTATTGCCCCATGAGTTAATATTGTTTCTTCGACTATCTAAAATACAGTCTAATTAACTATTACTACACTGTATTTAACCATTCTGAGCCATGCACTTCTAAGATAAGATGCTTCCTAATAAAACACATCACACGGCTACATTTTTGCATTACGGACCATCAAAAAATCTTCCGAACTCAGAGGTCAGATCTATCTATAGTCCTGCCCATGACCTACCTCATGGCAACAGCCAGTCAAATGGATATTCGCAATATGTCACGGTGGGCTCTACCGCCAAATCCAAGGTGGAAGGGGACTCAAGGTCCCCCTCCATTATGCCTGTCTGGTGCCACGGCTCCAAACAAGTTTAGTTTTAGGAGATAGACTAAAATTTTGTGTCTCCGTTTCGATAATACCTTATTTGTTTACAATTTAAAAAGCACTTTAACAGTTACTGGACTCAAGGTAAAAAGTTATGGAAAGACACGGGATGCGAAAATTATAATGGTGTTATTCTTTTCTTGTATGAACTTACGGATATGGACATATCATCCTAGTGGACTCCTGAAATAACATGGAAGTAACATCGATACAAGAAGAAGATCAATAGTTAAACGCATGGTGGAGACATTAGTCATTAGAGAGGTTTTCCGAAAAAAATAGGAATAATTGGTACCCAAAAACACACATAGCTACAGCTGATGATCACAATGAAAAGTTTGATAACAAAGATGATTAAGAAAAAATAAAAGGCTGTAAACTTTAAATTAAAGGTAGAGATCGGTTTTAGCGATAAGATGAACCTTTGTCCCTCTTAATTATACCTACGTCTTATTATGTGATCAATTAAGAATTATGAATCCTATCAAAACAATGAAAACCATGGTTATAAGTGAGTAGTCTTAGTAGAAAGTTTTGAGTATGAATGTGGATGGGTATATGAGTAGAGGAAGACCAAAGAAACGATGGATGGACTGTGTTAAGAAGGATATGGTAAGGAAAGAAGTGTCTGATGAGGTGACATGCTAAGGATCAGAGAATGATGATGATGATGATTAGAATGATGAGTCGTGGAGTCAAGCAAGTTTCCAGACTTTTGGTTCGGGGGGGGACAAACATTGAAACAACCATGTGGACTGTGTAAAAATCGCTGTTATCAATGTACTAGGTATTATAATTCACGTACTTCGCAGTGGTTATGATACCGTTTATTATAAGTCAGATTTCGAGGGGGGATAGATCCCAACTATCCCCCCGCCCCTGGATACGTGCCTGCGTGGAGATATAAAAATGATTGTCTTTCTTTCACTTTCTTTTATTGGACCTACTCGCCAAGTCGGCAGACAAAACTATATTATAATTCACAAGCAAGATTGAAATGTGTACAGTAGTCATTCAATTCTTTCATTGTTATGTTAAATCAACATCCGATTTTCCCCGCCGTTCTTTATTTCTCATCCTTTCACGTGGTATAAAACCCAAGGTAAGGGACCTGATGTCCATTTCCATAAGCATAATCTGCCAACAATGTCCAACCTGCGGTGATACAGGTCTTTCAATAGCTCGTTTAAAAGTAGCTCGCTTTGTGCAGCGATAGCTAAGTTAAAAGCCGCATTGATCAGCTCTCGTTCCGGTCCTGATTCTGGCTAATCAACCGCACTGTCCTTCGACCTTCGGAAGCAGCAACTGGGGCGTGACCAGATCAATGAGTGTTTTGCTAAGCAGCGGACTGAGCGTCGCCGTGTTTACCGAGATCATCATACTATGATACTGTTCTAGTTTATGATCGCTCCGCGAATTTGACTCTGCGTAGCAATTTTTTAGATATATCTTTGCTCTATGAAATGCAACCTACAACCTTGTTGTCGAACGTCGAAACGGTTACGTATAAAGGTGTGTTTTAGTGACAATTTCTTTCGAATAGGTAGTTTTTTTTAAGAAATAGGAAGTAGATGCAATGAGCAAACGATATCAGCTTTGAGGATATTTGATTTTCAGTTATCTAAAATTCTTCATTTCCTATTCATTAATTTCATTTTTCTTATTTGCCTCGTTGGTCTAGTAGTCGCAAGCATGACTGCTGAGCAAGAAGTCCTAGATTCGATTCCGAGTCGGGCAAAGTGTTATTGGGACTTTCCATCGGGAAGTTCTCAGTAGCAGGCACGATGTCTGGATTTGGGCCCGGTTGATGGCAAAAGTCTCGCCCCTTATTACAGCCACCACACCTATTATTATTATTATCCTTCTTGTTAGGCACACTACTACCTAACCCTTTGCAGATTACAAGTCGTGATGTTATGTATATTATAATTCATTCGTAGACAAACAAGTGTTCGTACCCATTATGATTATCAGCACCCATACGATTTTTTTTGCTATTTCAGTATAGGTTGATAGGTACTGAAATAGCAAAAAAATCGGTAGTTTTAACGTAAACACAGTTGGAATATCTATATCAGACATCTATATAACAAGTGTTTGTCGTACCCATATGGGTACGTACGAACACTTGTTTGTCTACAAGGATCATACCGAACACAAGCAGGTAGAAACAATGACCTTTGCAAAAACCTCTTCAGAAACAATGTACATGTTTCTGAAGAGGTTTTTGCAAAGGTCATACCTATGACAGACCACCAGCCAGTTACCCGAAACTGTTTTTTCCCAATCAACCTTGGACCTAAAGCTTAGACGATAAAATTGAAAATGAAATTTGACAGTTTCTTGTGGCTCAATTTAGGCACCTAGTATTTTTTTCTGCGATGTGCGATCCTAATAATACCTAATTATACACAAACATCAACGTAGTACTAAAATAAATAATGATCTACAGGAAAGAGTAAACACAAGATTTTGATGTAACCCATAAAAATAAGTCAGATGACAGTCATTTCGTTCCAGTAAGATCATAAGATAAGCAAGAATAGCAAGAGACAGATAGCAATTAAAAGGTCATAAAAAACTTTTAAAGTACTTACAAAAGAATAGGAAGATAGGTAGTATTACATACCGCTTTGACATCAAGTTGCAACTGCATCAACCTTAGGTAGAGGTTGGTGTTGTTGCATCTTAGAGATCTCAGAGAGATTATAAAATCGAAATGATTATCTCTCAGAGAGAGTATAATCTCTCTAAATTATAAACGCACATAAGATTACACTCATCGGGATCAAGTATAGTTGTGCTTACATCATCACAAATACGCAATTTTGTAGACAAGGCATGAATGAAATTTCACCGTTCGGGTCAATATGGCCGGGGGAGCATGGCGAGCTGCACTGGGTACCAACTCCAGCATCCTGGCCAAAGGTATTTGAAGAACACCGTGTGGTTTTGTTTTAGTCAATAAGAGTCCGACAGTTACATCCGGAGTTATTTACTATACGGACCTTGTAGAAACTAGAGCAATTCCGTGCGTTCAAGCGTTTTTGCCATAGGTACCTATTATTGGAATCAAATATTTATCCGTGGTGCTAGGCAACTGGGCCTATCCCAGTTGTAAACGTCCCTTTGCGCCTATTGGCCTTGTTTCGTTCTGTCTCCTGCTGATATGGAGGGAAGTGGAAATTACAGTTTTTTTCCCACTCCTCTGCTATACTTTCTGATTAATTTCGTTGCGGGATCCAAGACAGTTAAATTCATTCTCTGGGACTTCGTCGAGCTTCATTGTCTCGGCGCTTTTCTGGTGGTCGCCACTGTTGATTCTGGCTTTCAGGAGTTACAGTGGTTTGGGCGTGTGTGGCGGGCTTGTCCCAAAAGAGTCCGACAAATCCCTTCGCCCGCGCTTGGGAGGTGAACATCTAAAAGGACATCGGAGACTAAAATATACTTGGATAGACCGGAAACAAAATGGGAACATGGTAAACAAACTGAAAACCGGGTAGGTCAAAGGTACTGGCTACTGCTTCAGATAAAATACTGATATTCAGCGACATCCCTATGGATTAAAATGGAAGCTATCCCAACAGGCTTAAGTTTTCGCAACCCACATAATTGTGAAAGATAACTTTCTAATTGGAAATGTGTAAGTATTGGAAACAGACCAAGAAGTTTCTGGTTGCATACCGTCCAGTTTAGCTCGTTTCAACGTAAACTAATTAGAATCGGTTAATTCATGAGAACATCGAGGGTATCTGAATGAGCGTTGATTCGAAACGGTCTTTTAGAAAAATCAATTTAGAAAAAAACTTTTTTGCAAAAAAATAGAACCGACTTCAAAAAAAGTGAAAAATAACTTTAGCTTCAGAAGTCGGTGACCATTGTTTGATTGGTTTACTAAGTTTTTTTGTCACCGACTTCTGAACCTAAAGTTATTTTCACTTTTTTGAAGTCGGTTCTATTTTTTTGCAAAAAAGTTTTTATTTTTCACTTTTTAGTGGTTCACTTGTACCGGTGCGGTGGCGTGATGTTATGTTATGAACTGGTGTAAACAATAGACAGACCATAGATTTCAGCAATCCCAGTCCATTTGCTATCATTTATTGAGGAGTTCCGTTCCATATCTCCGAAGTTCGTGATCAGATCATGACAATATTTCTATGGGACCAACTTGGAAGTATACCCTTTCAAACAAAAAAAGAATTTTTCAAATCGGTTCAGGCGTCTTCGAGTAATCGGTGAACATACATAAAAAAAAAAGAAAAAAAATACATACAGTCGAATAGAGAACCTCCTCCTTTTTAGAAGTCGGTTAAAAATCACAAAAAATGATTCTGTAAAATTTTGGATTGGGTAGCGTAAGCTTATCCAGCACTGCAGTAGCCCCACTGCTGGGACACAGGCCTGCTCCCTTTGAGAAGGACGTTTCCCAACCATAGCAATTCTTGGTATTAAAATGATGATGATGACAATTTTGATGACCAGAGCCATAAAAACATACCTGCAGACTCACGCGATGGTGTAAGTGTAGACTGTGTAGAGTCGGTAGTAGGTAATGTCTGTAGGTACCAAATCTGTGAGGCCTTCGTTAATGACACAGGAAATCATAATTTGAAAACACTGATCATTACGTAACTACTTTTATTGCAGCGTAATTACTTTAGGTACCTACGTTACTGCTTACCCACTTATTTGTTGTGGGTAATCATGGCTGATAGGTAAACGAAGGTACATGTATTGAGCATAAGACAGACCAAGGTTCTCTTCATTATAATAGGCTAGATTCCACCATCAATAAATTGCAAATCTATTTAAGGTCCATGTTCACCGAGAAGATAATGGTCTGATTATCTAAAAACAGCTGTCACTGTGACATTTTCCCATACAAAAATGTGTTTTAAACCGCTGCTTTTAGATAATCAGACCGTCATCTTTTTGGTGAACACGGACCTTAGTCCGTCAGTTAGGGTATTGGAAAATAATGACACGTATTTTTTGTTTTTGTAAATCAACGAATATTGACAAAGATAAAACGCATCAAAACTCGGGAGTGAGGGCTCGTGACGTCAGAACTCACTAAGAATGATACCAAACAGTGACGTATTAGGAATTTTAAAAGCGTCGCATCTTCGTCAATTTTGGTTTATGTGACAAAAGAAAAAATACGGGTCAAATATTTTTTGGTAATATAAGTGACGGACTAATTAGATTTTTTCAGTTAACAAGCCTATTCCAGTATGATTGTGAAATGGTCCATGAACACCTATTAAATGTTGTTGGATGGAAAGGCAGAGGAAGACCAAGAAAATGATGGTTGGATTGTGTGGGAAGAAAAAGACTGAGTGAAGCCGAGAATCTGATGAAAATTATATTGATCTATTCAATAATATTTTTTTAGTTAAAAAAATTAAAAAAATCACGCTTTATCGTATTCTTCTAACCAAACCCTTTCATTTCATACTAAAAAAAATGCATAAAAATAACAAGCCCGCCATCTTTGGGAGCCCGCCCTATTGGATTTAGAATGACGTCACTTAGCTAACCACGTACACATTGTAATGTCATCCAAACTAAACATGTATGCACAGTTTTAGCTCAATCGGAAGATGGACGTGGGACTTTAACTTCTAAGATTTTTTTACAGTTACAGATGACGCTAATAAAAGCGTGTTACTAAACTGATCCCGATTTAGTAGTAGTGTGGAGATTGAGACTTGGATCTTATTCATGAAAACGGTCCTCCTACTTTCGCTCCTTTACACAAACACCATGTAGAAAACATTGGCAAAGATTACTGATTTCCGTTTCTTGTCTTCTGTTGAGTAACATGTCGTGACTTAGCCATTCATTTACAAATCAATGTCGTGTGTGTGAAACAAAATAAAAACTTTTTTGCAAAAAATAAAACCGACTTCACACAAAAAAGTGAAAAATAACTTTAGCTTCAGAAGTCGGTGACCTTTATTTGATTGATTTAGTTTTTTTGTCACCGACTTCTGAAGCTAAAGTTATTTTTCACTTTTTTGTGTGAAGTCGGTTTTATTTTTTGCAAAAAAGTTTTTATTTTTCACTTTTTAGTGGTTCACATGTGCATACTGCACATGAACTGGTGTAAACAATAGACAGACATGAGATTTCACATTTGCTACATTTAATGAGGAGTTCCGTTGCCTTTCTCTGAAGTTCTTCATCTAATCTTTACCAAATTTAAATGGGATCACTCCGAGAAAGTACTCTTTCTAAAACTACCCAAATCGCTTCTGGTGTGCCTATAACATTTGAAGAGTTCCCTCTATTTCTCCAGGATCCCACTATCAGGATCCTGACTTGATGATTATGGGACCTTCTGGGAAGTATACCCTTTCAAACAATTAAAAAACAAATTCGGTCCAGTCATCTTCGAGTAATCGGGGAACATTGAATTGAGAACCTCCTCCTTTTTGAAGTCGGTTAATAACGACGTTATAGTACGTGACTCAAATATCCGGATAGCCTTTAAAAGATTTGGCCGAGTATCGTTAATTTGCTTCTAAGAATTGAAGAGTCCCGTTCCTTTGTCATGGATCCCATAACCAGAACCTAACCAAATTCTCATCAAACTAGCCTTGAAGTAGGTACCCTTGCCAATAAAATAACAATACATGTCAAGGTAATAGGCTTATCCCCAATAAATGAAACTTAATACACCTAACTGTCGAAATCTGGGAATATTGTACACTTCTGCGTACCCCCTCAGAGCATACAGGCGTGATGTTACGTCATGATTTTTTATAAACAATAAACATTCAAGCGATTGCAGCAGTTACTGCAGATTTGCCGTGTATTTTTGAAGAGTTCCATTGTATATCTCCGAAGACCCGGATCAGATCTTCAGCAAATTAAAATATAAACACACGGGAAGCACCAGCTTTCAAATTAAAAAAGAATCATCAAAATCGGTTCACCCAGTCGAAAGTACTGAGGTAACAACCACTGTCGAAATCTGGGTGTATTGTACACATCTGCGTACCCCCTCAGAGCATACAGGCGTGATATTACGTCATGATGTTGTACAAACAATAAACCTACAAGCGTTAACAGCAAGCACTGCAGATTTGCCGTACATTTTTGAAGAGTTCCATTGTATATCTCCGAAGACCAGCATCAGATCTACAGCAAAATAAAATGGGACCACATGGGAAGCACCAGCTTTCAAATAAAAAAAGAATCATCAAAATCGGTTCACTCAGTCGAAAGTTATGAGGTAACAAACACAAAAAAAAAAAAAAAAAAAAAAAAAAAAAAAAAACATACAGACGAATTGATAACCTCCTCTTTTTAGAAGTCGGTTAAAAAACAATAGCTTTATAATTATGTAAACGAGTGGCTTGTGACTCTTGTGAAGATCAACTTGTATGGAGGCTCGGAGGTTCACGTAATGACATTCTTTTCTTGTTTGACGGACTGTGACAAATAATGTGTGTGAAGACAACCTTTGGATGCTAGTAGTCTGCGTGATAATGTTTCTTTGGGACACTGTTGCAAGTTGCAACACAACTCAACAATATAACACGGGTAGAGTTGTTGTATAATAGCTTCAGTACCCAGGGGCGGATTTGATACGTTGGCTGCCCTAAGCCGACGAAAGATTGCCGCCCCGCCGCCGACTAAAAATTAAATAAACTATAGAAATTAAATAAACCTTGGAATAAACTAGTAAGCAAAGATTCAGTTGGATGAGCAACACTTCCAATAATCGTAATCGCCATGTAACATGTACATTTTTTTGCGAGATCCGATGATATGGACAAATTTTTGAGTTGTTACTCGGGCCTACTCGGCTTATAGGGAAATCCGCCCCTGTTAGTACTTATACCTTTTTTTTCGGATGGGAAATCATCAAATGCTCTAGGCGGAGCGGAAGGGAGTCTCAGACTTTTACTGACTAAAACCCATCCATGTCCCTTCCTCGCCCTTTACGTTCCGGGGCCGCGGTATCTCTTTCGAACAGTCCCGCAGCCCTAGTACCTAATCCCTAAGGTGCTTAAATATTCAGTCACTATGTTTGTGCACGCATTCTGACCATGATTCATGTCATGAATGACATGAATGCGAATAGTTGGATTCTGGGCCCGTAGTCCTTTTGTGAATGAGAATGGTTGGAAGTTGAAGTTGAAGGATGTTTTGCCTCACATTGGTCAACTGGTCGCAAGCGCAACTGGTGAGCATGAAGTCCTAGGTGTCATTCCCGGGTCGGACAAAGTACTATTGGGTTTTTTCCATCTGGAAATTCTCTGTAACAGCCACGAAGTCTGGATCTGTGCCCGGTTGATGGCAATAGGCTCGCTCCCTATTACATGGGACTTAAACATAACTGGCGAAGTGTGGATGTACTAGTAGGTACACCGCTGCCTAACCGTTCAGGGATTACATGCGTGATGTTATGCTACGATCAGTTTTGGACTCGTTAGGAGGTGCCGTACAAAACAGGAACTATGCTAGTAGATTTAGGTAAACACCGATATGAATAAATTCATCAGCTTTATACTTACAGCCATATTCCGCTCTCTAAGCTTCCTTGGTTTTTGATATCTGCGAGTTGTGTCTCTATAGTCTACCACGATCTTTTGTATAGTAGCTGGTCCATGCATCTAGGTACCTCTATTGGTCAATAGAAAGCAGGAATATAATTTTGGACGCTTTTGCCACATCCTTTTATATGACTATATGAAACTCTAATCTGTAGTTATTTAACTTACCTATTTATTTATACCCACGTATACGCCCCCAATAACAAACATTGGTGTTTTCCTGGCACATCATGCCCAAATACGAATAAGATACACACAATGCCAAATCAGAAACATGTTAAAGATTATACGTGTAACCGGCACAGGCGCATATGTTGCAATTTAAGTGTTACGAGGACAGCAGACTCGGAGATATTACAAACCAGTTGAATATCCTTAAAAATAACAAATGTGACGACAGACGAGTTTCCGTATTTTATATTCCTTTTTAAAACACGTTATGGTTGACCTAGATAGAGGCTTTGATTTCCAGCACTGAACGTTTGAGATCATCTCAAAGATAAACCAGCCATGAGTTTTAAAAATTAATTTCATTTCCAAATCGACTCAAAAGACTAAGTACTTAAGTGTTTACCTAGGTCCATAAATATACTTCGGTACCAGTGTCTTACAATAATTTGCATAGGTCGGTCTAAAGTGCCTGAATACATTCCCCAGGACGACTGTGGGCGATGGAATTTATACGTTGGCAATAGAATAAAATATTTAGGCCTGATTACTTTTCGCGCTGACGGTCGGTCGGTCGCATAGCACCATACTGCGACGCTCTGACGTCAGCGGCGACCGACTGCCGTATTTTATTCTCGCTGACGTCACGACCGACCGTCCTTCGATCGACCTAGTGTGGCCCCTTATTGATATCTTTTCTAACAAGGTGACTGCCACCTTAATCTTTCTATACTAGAAATGCTTGAAGTGTGTACTGGGAATAGGCTCAGGTCAAATTGTTAAAATGTTGAAAATGCGTTACCTACTTGCTACTGCTATTGCGCTATAACTGAGGTACCTATAGTAAATGTAAACCAATCATTAGGTGCTTGCATAAGAAAGGTAAAGGTTCCCAGTACGGATCGGTACCGATCGGTGCGTGTAAGGTAGTCACCGCACCGTAGTCACAAACTTTCTGTATGCGCTCGCCCAAAACAGCGTGCGGGAGGAAAATAAAAAATCAGTTAAAAATGGAAGCAAATCCTAGTCTGTCTGGGTCAACCCTCCCCGAACTTTGTTAGAGCCAGCCCGGTAGCTGAGCCTTTAGTTTTAAATCTGACCCTAAATAATTATATCATTCAGATTCAGAATGTCTTTGTCGAGACTCGTACCCCACTGCCCAACCCCAGCCCCTTAGCGTGTAGTCGCTTAGTTTGTTAGTTTTTTGTCCTAGGCGGAAGCTTTACTCTCCAGGCACCCACAGGATAGTCCGGTTAAGCAGACGACAACCTCCTAGGTTGACTTGCGAGGTGCCATTTACAAAAAAAATGTCTGGATCATAAGTTTCCAGTGTGCTATATTCAATTGTGTTGCAATAGACTGGGTTAAAGAACCTTTAACATAGCAGTGATGTGTTTCCCATGCCCGATTTAGACAAGGGTCAAGCCACTGCTGTGCCGTACAGCGCATATTAATGGTCAACCAGTTAAGCAACCTTCCTTGCTTTAATCTGAATTGATATCTACATTTGATGATCTATTGAGTAATGTCACAGGATTTACTTGCTTTTGTTTACGGTGTCGACTGTCGACAGCACTCCAAACATTGTGCTGATGGATGCATGTAATAGTGGAAAGGGCATAGACTCATGGAGTTATTTAAAGTTATAACATGAAGATTTTTGTAAGAAAAAAAAAACTTTTGAGAAAAGGTGGAACTTAGAACTCATTTCCACAACTAGATTCCCAGCAGCCTAGCTGGTTTGTCGAGAACAAAAACAAAAAAGATCGCAATGACGCGATGACGGGGAGATCAAGTGCCTTTCGGCTTTAGGGCTTAATACATTACACGATTTGTCGGCCACGATTTCCAGGGAAAGGGAAGTGTAATAAGAAATCGGGTGGTCGAGTGGTCCCGACCGCCCTACTTCCCTGCCGCGCTGCCGATCGTGCCCGATAAATCGTGTACCTAATGCAATAAGGCCTTCAGTGATGGTTTTTTTTACAAACATATCAGAGATTCTATCTCGACGGGCAGACCTATTCATTATTTCTGTGTCTAGGGTGCCACTACACAGATGCCATAGCATGAACGCCTCTTCACGAAGCCGAAAGGCACTTGTTCTCCCCATCATTGCGATCATTTTTTTGTTCTACACCATACCTGGTCAGGTAACCAGGCCAGGTAGGTGGCCAGGTCATTAGGTAACTTTATCCAAACCTATCTCCGTAACTAGTTACGGAGATAGGTATGGATAAAGTTACAAACGTTTTGACAAGTTTTTTTTTTTTAACAGTTTTTTTGGAATACTTTAACTTTTAACACCTTCACGACCCCCGTACTATTCGCACAATGTTTTAAGTGCGTTACATTGAGTTCTACTACAAAACATGATTTATAACCTCAAAAAAAAAGTTGTTTCCCAGCCAATGATATTCTAATAAACAGATATGGTATGCATAAATTCTTGAAATTGGGAAAATTTGACTGTGTGAAACTCGACGTAGGTATTTCCGCTACGTTTGTTGTTTTGCACCGCGCGTTTGTGGTAGGGCTTCTGAGGTCGAACTCACGATCCCTTCGCATAGAACAGAATCAAGTTCAATGAATATGATATATATTTATAATAATAATTTCATTCTACATGTCAGTAAACAAATACATAGGTACAATTCACATCTATTGTAGTGTTTTTTCTCAGAAGATAATATTATAATGCGTACACGCGAACTATAAAACTAAAATGTGACGTTTCTGAAATAACTATCGTAATCGTTCAAGTCAAGTGGGTATTCACAATTCTGTTGTCAGATATTAAAGATAACTCGTCTTATATACCTATCTTAAGTTTGTTTTATTTACGCTCAAACTTCCAACACTTGATGTGTGTACATTTTTCTTTAGAATTATGTTTGTCAATCAATTGACGTTGTTGATAATAAAATATAAGAATTCACAAGAGATTTCACTGGGATTCCCACAGCTATAAGAATATTAACAATTATAATTTCCCAACTTACCTATTTAGAAAGTGTTACCTACTTACTCATTTTAAACGATGATCTAATTCGTTACACATTGCTTGTGTCTCTCAGTGTTTGAATTCGTAATTTTCGTTACTTGCAACTGTTAAATATTACTTATATTTTAGTTATAATTTAACTTACTAGCACTAACTATATGTATGATTGTTTAAGAAATAACACTACCTACTGCACCTAAATGTACACTTTTGTAATATCTAGGTACTTTTTAAATAAATTATTCTTATTCTTATTTGAACTGATATAAATTCATGAGTAAGAATATTATCGACTAAACCCGATTTGCATTACACAGCTAAAACAGGAATAGTGGAAATAAAGTCCTCGACTCATCGACGACTGTACCTACACTTGGTTGTTTTCCAATACGAGATTCGATTCAGTAGTGGGCTGAACTTTTGCCAATCGCTGACGACAAAATGTTGTTGTTCTACCTATCCCTACGAAATAAAATGGCGTGATTATTATCTTATGTGGTTTATCACTAAATCAGAATCGAAATTGCTTAACATGCTACCTATTTAAATGCTATTTTCATTTGGTAGAAATCGAAAAAGGTTGACTTACCTATTATCATTAATTTCTTGTTGCCTTGAAGATACAATAAATGTGCAAATACCTAGGCACTGATTGATTTCATGCTAGTGGTTAGATTTCTTTGAATCCACATCATTAAATAAACATAAGTACCTACCTTAGTAAAAATATTGTAAAAACCGAAAATGCAATTAGTAGATACCTGTTTCTTTGATTACAAAAAAGAACCAAGAATAAAAAATAAATAAACTATTTCGTCTGTTCTTAGAACTCGTTAATCTTTTTACATTGGTACAAGAAAAACCAACACTGCCATAATAATATAATTTTTATTTGATGTAAAACTTATAAAGTTCGGTATCACAAATTAACAGCTTATGAACTAATTCTTCTCCATTATGATGGAGAATATTTACTTCTCCAATGGCGCGTAATTGAGAAGCTTCTCAATGAGGTCGACGTGTCCTAGCAGCATTCGTCTGCAGCAATATCTCTTCAAGCCGAGTGCATCAAGGGCGTCACTGAAAAGAAAAAAATGAAGGTTGAATGTATAAAGAAGAAAGTTTATTTAATTTTTGGGTTATCTAGAATAAGAGTTAGCGCAATTATGCAAAAGGCTTAGGAATGTGGTTTTTTACTGCATAATAAACATCGATATAGTAAATAAAATTGCGCCTACCCCCGAAGGGTTTGTGCAGAAGTGTGCAAGTATGGGCCTGTTACGTTAAAGACTCACGTATAGGGCAAGCCCATTGTCATCAATTGTTTAAATCCAGAGTCTGGGGTCCTACTGTGGAAAAATCTAGTAAAACTTCGTTCAACTTAGGAATCGAATCTGGGACCTCATGCCCAGCGGTAGCGCTTGCGACCATAAGACCAAGATACAAAGTTGAAATAAAGTCCAAAACGCATATACAGGAAAAGTTTTTAACCAGTGCGCAAATTTTGACATGATAAACTTGAATGTATTTTAATAGACACGTATTTTTTATTTTGATATGTGTTAGTAGTAAAAAATAAAGTTATCGCTTACGAGACTTATTTACCTATTAACTTATTTTATGGTCGCTTGCCAGTCGGGCGCCCGGTCGACCGACTCACGCGTCGACCGGTCGCCCAACCGGCAAGCTGAGATCAGCTGAGTTTTGTAGGTGCGCTCGCTCGATGCGACGGCGCCGACGTAAACTTACCTACCTACGCGCTGACGGTTACTGACCGCCGTTTCGCGCTACTTTTTAAAGTTTAGGCTGTGATATGTTATTTGTAAACGTAATTCCAATTTTTCCTTCATACTTTCATGGGCTTAGGACACATCGTACGTCAGCAGCCAGCGCGTTTTCATTCACAGTATTACAATTAAATTATGTCCATGATAAGCTTATTTTAAAATGGGACAAGATGGAAAAATTTGAAAAAAAAAAATTAAAACTAAAAATGGGAATGTGTTCTATTACTAACACTGAGCTACCAAAAAAAATTTACGCAGTGGTTAAAAACTTTTCCTGTATGTATGTATATCAACCGTGTGCCATCCGACCGTCTCCGCTTTGCAGGATTATACTAAACTACGAGTAGCTCCTGCCAGAGGCTTCGCCCGCGTGATGTTTGATAATTGTCCCATGGGATCGTACCACCGGGATAAAAAGTGTCCTATGTTTTAATCTAGGTTATAAACTATCTCCGTCTTATTATAAAAACTTCCGTAAGTACCAGATTTAAACCAGAACTAAAAGGTCTTGGTTTAGTACGGTACTATCGTTAGTTCTTACATTCGTATTACAAATCGTAGACCAACAGAGGACTACTTAGTACCAAAGATAGTCCCTAGTTCAAACATTATCCACAGATTATAAGCAAAAAAATATTTAAACCATTCATTCATTCGTTCAGCGTTCTATGTGCCGCTCCTTTTTACACAATGTTGTTACGTAAATTAAAGAAAAACTATTTTATAAATTGTTATTTGTAGTGATAAAAATTAAAGCTTTGTTATTTAAAGGTATTTAAATATTTCGACTTGTGTTTTTTTTTTAATGCATGTTCACAATTATTTTAAATTGTTCTGGTTTGGAACAACTATCGAGCTAGCACGTATAACGAAGTGAACTTGGCGGCGCGCGTAATTCGAGTAATGTTAACGAAATGTCTATGTTACAACTTAAAAGTAAACTCAAGACAAGAAAAACATCAAGATTATTAAAACAAGTAAAGGTACAGTTCTTTGTGGTGAGATCGTGTGTGCATTCGTGGGATAAATCTTCACGTACTAAATCGACAGTCCTTTCGCCAAAACGTTTAGTAAATCTTTAATTATATCGAAAATCTGCGTCAGGCAATTCAAATGGATTTCGTCGCTGACGAACTCTGTTGGGTCCCCGGGAACTAGCAAGTATATACAACACATCCAAATCTTCCATATTAATATCCATTTTTGGTTTTTATCACAAAATAATACTTTCCGAAAGATAATTTGCTAACCTCAAAGTTAAGAATTTGACGTTTGACATTTTAGTACCATAGTTAAACTAGGGGTCGCGATGGTCTAACTTTGGTACCATAGATAGTTCTAGGACTAGCGATAAACTTCGTTTTGTAATAACGTTTTTTCAAGTTCATGGTTTAGACCTAGTACTAAACCCGGTACTATTTTTAAGACCACGTTTTGTAATAAGACGGTATGTGTGCAAATTTTCATCCAAATCCGTTCAGTAGTTTTTGTGTGAAAGAGTAACAAACATCCCTCCATCCATACTCACAAACTTTCGCATTTATAACAAAAGCTAGTATTTTTAGGTCATATTTTAAAGACACGATATGATGTCATGAAGTCATACCATAATTTATTTAGCAGAACGAAATAATTACGAGCATGAAACGTGAGAGCAAAAACACATTTAATACGTGTTTTTACTCTGGTTCCATGAATGATTGTATTTATTTTCTTCTTTTTTATTTTATTACTCTCAATAAATATTTATGAGTTTCCAGAAAAGCTACTTTGTAAGTTAATGTATTCGTTTGCATGGAGCGCGCATTAGAAAATGTCTGTCTGCTAGTGATGTACCTTTTCATGAAAAACATAATATATATCATCAAACCTGTAATCTCTAAAGGATTGGGCAGAGGTGTAAACCTAATGGTACACCAACATTTCACAAGTTAAGATTGTCTTATGTAACAGAGGGCGAACCCCTTGCTATCAACGTGGTGGCTACCGGCAAAGATGCTACCGGCCACCGTAAACGCGGGCTTGTGGACGGTTGGCTATGGGCTAGCTAGCCGTCCGCCCGTCTAAAGATGACAGGCTGTGTCGACGGCGCGTTCGTGTTCCACGCGCGCCTCAAAGAGCCTGCCGGGGCCGAAGGCCCGCGGCCCCGGAACATAAAGGGCGAGGTAGGAACATGGATGGGTTTTAGTCAGTAAAAGTCTGACACTCCCTCCCGCTCCGCCCAGAGTGGGAGAAGTTATTTGATGATTTCCCATCCTAAAAAAAAAAAGTACCCCATGCTCAGCCCGCGTAGCATGACCACCGTAGACACGGCAGAGAGTCGACAAATCTTTTGTTCATCTGTCATTTTGTCGATTCAATGACAGATGAACAAAATATTTGTCGAGTCTCTCTCGTTTCTCCGGTGGTCATGCTAAGCGGGCAGGAGTCGTGTTTGCAAACTTGGTTTTCATTACATGGTGGATTAGTGAACAGCAGTACTGATATGATTGGCCAAATATGGGTGTACAAAACACATATGTCTACCCCTATGATGTACATACAGATATGCATGATTTTATGGAAACAAAGGTAATTTTACAAAAAAAAGAACCAATCGAAATTCTACAAAAACCAACTCACAAAAGTGACCTTGGTTGTCCTCATTAATTTACAACCAACCTTAGAATAATTAAACTATTTTCTCAAAGCCATTTCCTCTAGATAACACGAGTTTTCCTTAACACCAAGCTTAGCTTCAAACAACACAAGATAACGTAAATGACGTGTTTTATGAGAGCAAGAGTACCTAAGTGTTCAGTAAATTGACTGTTAATGGTGGTGCAAATTGTCAGTCTTTAGTTGTTTTTCTGTAAAATAGAACAATTTTGTTTCCTTTTTTTTTGGCTTCACACTCAAGGCCACGGGATAGTCCGGTTAAGCAGACGACAACCTCTCTAGGTTAGAACTGCGAGATGTCATTTCGAAAAAAATCGGTTTTTGTCTTATAGGTAGCTTCTTAATTATAGAGATGTTAACTGGAGGAGTTCGTGGCGTGGCTAAATAAACAGCTGTTCGGGTCGATCTTTAGGTTAAGCCGTGCTTGCCTAGGTTGGTCTGTGGATAGGTGACCGAGTTTCCTCCGTGCCTCGAAAAGCATGTTAAGCTGTTGGTCCCGGCTGTCATTTGTACATCTTTAACAGTTGTTACAGGTACTCAGCGGCCCAAAAAATTTGACAACCAGTCTTACCATCGTATTACCCAGTATTAACTGGGTTGTGGAGGTCAGATAGGCAGTTGCTACACGTAAAAATACTGATATTCAGCTGCATCCGGTTAGACTTAAGCTGACCCCAACATAGTTGGGAAAAGGCTAGGCAGATGATGATGTAACTTCTTAATTTATATTTTTTAGAACTGCAATGAGGTGGGACAAATTGCATACATGACTAAAAGAGTCATGAATATAAATATAAATTACGGATGGAGAGGGGAAAAACAATTGGAGAACAAAAAAAACAATTAAACAATGGATGGATTGTGTGAGGAATGTTATGAAAGAAAGAGGAGTAAATAATAGCATGACGGTTGACAGAGCAGAATGGAAGAAAAAAACCAGTTGCATTGACCCCAGGTAGGGAATTTATGGAATGTAAAAAATAAAATAGTGATGAATGTAAATGAGTAATTGAATTTATAATAATTGTAGTAATATTAATTGCATGATAATAATTAAGTACTAAAATAGATAATTTGCACGCTTACTTGCAGGCAGAATACTATGACTCTTAGGACATAAGATCTTTCCTTATTTTATGACGTATTTCTTGCAAATAAATATTTTTGATTTTGAAGTAACATGGGACAAGGGCAGGCAGATCATGAACATAACTTACATCATGTTTTAGCTTAGACATGTTCCTATCTTTCATGTGTATTTGGTAGTTGTGCAGCAATGACAGGAATAATGTTTAGTCTAGGTACGGTTGAGCAAGCTATTTGGTTTACATATTACAATGTAATTTGTGGGTTAAACTCTAATTAAATAGCTTGTTCGACCGTATATGCCAAGTTACGCTTGTCACTGACTCATCATCATCATCTGCCTGGTATATTCTCAAGTATGTTGGGGTCGGCTACCAGTCTGCAGGTGAATTTGGCTGGTAAGACTGGTTGTCAGACTTTCGGGCCACTCACTGTCAACTTCTACAAATGACATTCGGGCCCGACTTACAGACGAAAGCGGTACAAGAACATGATTTATTAAGTACATAACAACTATTTGGAAATATCATATAATACTAAATTACTAACCCCTCAGTGTACTCTGCTTGCAAGAGTCCGAGGTAAGCCTCCCACTTGTTGCCAATTACCTTCCCACAGGTAAAACAACGCACAGGAATAATCATGTTTGCTGAAAATCCTGAAAACAAAATATGTTTGTTTTGTCATACAAAAACGTTACTTAACCGCATACTATTGGTGAAGTAAGAAGCGTAGAGCATATTATCATGAAGACAGTTAAACTGCAACATATTTATTAAGAAGCGATAAAAAGAGCACTAAATATTATCAAAACAAACATTTCGTAGTGAGATTTTGAGGTTATGTGTATGAATGATTCTAGTTTCTTCTGTACAGTTATTTACAAATAACAAAACGTATATTATTTATACTGATTACCTTTACGTTTACTACTTTTTGCTTTTTGTAATAATAATTCTTCTAATTAGATTAATTCGTGATATTGAAATTGAATAGCACAAACACGCACAAAACAAATCACAGTGATGTAGAATTGAACGAATGAATGAAAATGACGCACAGAGTATATAATCACTATGAATGACGGACGGAGGCGTTGAAAACCAGTAACGCCGCTAACTTCACGCGATTGAACTTAACCACAGATTATAAAAGGTGCCACTTAGTGTGGTCCGCTTCGAAAAACCAAATCCGTGGAAGGTTTAATTAAGTTTGAATTATAATAGAAACATTGAACTTTCTAGAATAGAAACATTGAACTTTGTTTCATTTTAGTTGTTGATTAAATGTATTGCTTTTAATGATTAAACTGGTAGATTGTATCAAATTCTTTAGAGTAAAACTTATTTCTATAATTACTAAAAAATACGAATACCTGAGCTCTTCCTAGTTGTAGATGATCTATCTAAGATAATACGTTTACATTTACTTTTATGATTTTTCACTTAGATCAGGGTAGCCCCAATATTTAACGTTTGTTTTTTTTTTGTTTCAGGTACATTATACGGGACAAAACTGCATCAAAATGACACTAAGCATGGAACAATATCTCAACACAGATGACAGTCAAGCGGTAAATAGTGTTCCTTTTCTTTTTTTCCCAAAATAACGTCTCTTTCACGTATTCTGTCTGCACGGTGCAGAGTTGATATTTATTGATCAGCACATTATCCCTGGTCGGAACCAATAACTGAATTTGTGATTCAGCCCAATTTATTGGACTTTGGCGATTTTAAGTATTCTTTTGTTTGGCAACATTTGGAAGTCAGTTCATTCATTCGTGTCTGACTGACTGTTGTATGACACTTTTGACAGTGACGTAACGGACAGACTGTCAGCTATACGTAGTGAATCACTACTAGTCTACTAGTGATCTGATTACTCTGTGCTGTCACTGTCAGTGATCAGATTACAACAATCACAGCTGTGTTGTTTTTTTTTGGTGCATTGAATAAGGCTCGAAATTAAATATTATTCAGTTTCAATAATACGTCAAATTAATGTGATAATTATGGCAATTACGGTTACATTGAGACCGAAATTTAATATGTAAATGATTAAAAACCAAGAACTGTGAAGGAAAATCTATTCATTCAAATTAACCTTTGTAAACTAATTTGCTATTCCAACAAAAGGCGTATTATTGATGTAATCCTAGAAGCATTGATATTAGCATAATATAATACACGTGCGCTAACATTGCTTATCACAGGTTTTGACGAAACCGAACGGCATATCAAATAACATCACTGTGGAACAGAATGAGCTACACGTACACGAAACTAATCATTTTGTAAATATGTTAGTCATATTTCTGCCTTCAATTATTTAAGAAATATGATAAGGAATTATGCACTTATTTCAATAATGTATAATTAACATGGCAACTGTCTTAGTGAAAATAAAAAGTGTTGAATAAAACAGCTGTGTAATTAAAGAAAAAAGAACCTAAACAATGGATTCTGAAGATGATATTCAGCCTCTTATCCAGTATGAGGGAGGCAGGGATTTGTACTTGGAACTCAATGCACAACTTATAAATGCTGACCCTGAGTTTGAACAGGTAAATAGTCATTATTTTCTTATTGTTCAAGGCGTTTTACTGGCAGTTAAAAGTAACTTTAAATTTTATGGGTATGATACTGCCATTATATTTCCAATAGTTACCAGGATGTTACGTTCACCAAGACATTACTTAGTGGAATAATTCTTGCAAGTACTAATCGCGTGAATAGATTGGTTACATGATTTTTATAACAAATCGTCAGGTCGCAAGGAAAACCAGTTAATTCTCATTTGCCACTAAGTAAAATATAAATGTAATATATAAAGGACACTCCTGAGCTGAAACAAAAAACTAAGATTTTTTTTTAATACTTATCCACACAAATGTTATTAGACACTAGTCTTTCTGCATTTGATTGAACTTTTGAATGAGTTCTGCTATATAAAACCTATTGTTTTCTTATTGTAGCAGAGTACTACCTTTGCGGTGAAGCGTTTGCAGAAACGATGAGTGGCTTTTAATAGGAATAAAAGTAAATATAATATCTGAAGAAAATGTATATATGTATATGACAAGTTGAACAGTGACAGACCAAACTTAAAAGTCATACCAAAAAACGAAAACATTGACAAGTTATGTCTCTTCAGCTGTAGCTGATTATCAAAGAGGCTTTAATACTTTCCCTCAGCTGATAGTAGACCATTTGGTTTATCCGTCAAACCCAATTTCTGAACTAGGTCCTCTAGTCTGGGTCTGGGTAGGGCCTTAGTAAGGAAGTCTGCTAGCTGGGTAGCAGAGCTCGTCCTCTCGACTACGATGTCGTTTTGAAGCACAAGTTCCCTTACGAAGAAGTGCCTCACACGAATGTGTTTGGTCCTACGGTGAAATTCTGGATTATGTGCCAATTTCACCGCGGCTTCGTTGTCCACGAACAAAACTGGTATTTCTTGTTGGCCATTCAAGTCTTTGAACAGTCTCTTTAGCCAAATTAGCTCTCTTGCCGCTTCGCTTGCTGCCACAAGCTCAGCTTCTGTAGTGCTAATGGCAACTGAAGCTTGTCGTTGGCTCATCCAGGAGATTGCTCCTCTTGAAAATAAACACAATACTCCAGTGGTAGAGCGACCTGTTTTCAAGCATCCAGCATGATCAGCATCACTGTAGGCTTCTATTTGGTTAGGAGAATTTGCATCATGAACATACATTATTCCTCTTGATAATGTGCCTTTCAAATATCTCATTATGCGCTTAACCATACGCCAGTCGCTAGAAGTTGGCTTTTCTAAGCTCCTCGAAGCCAATCCTACAGCATAAGCCAGATCAGGGCGAGTGCCCACCATCAAGTAAGCGAGCGAGCCTACTGCTTCTCTATAGGGGAATGATTGTGATTCTTTGTCAGCTTTCCCTTTTTCAATAGTTCCTTCTTTCTGTAAAGGAGTTGATACTGGGTTACAGTCTTTCATATTGAATCTCTCCAAGACCTTATTTGCATAAGCTTCTTGCTTAATGAAAATCGAGCCGTCCTTCATTTGTTCTATCTCTAACCCCAGATAGTATGAAACTGGTTTGCTAGTAATCGTCAAAATCTTTTCTAGGTCATTAATGAAACTCTTTGCAAGGTTCTCATCACTCGCTGCAACTAAGCCATCGTCCACGTAGAGTGCTATTAAGATTTTCTTATCTCCTAAGATTTTGGTATATAGGCATGGATCAGCGTCGCTTGTCTTGAAGCCTAAAGATTCGAGTATTTCTGTAAAACAGTAGTTCCAGCACCGTGGTGCCTGCTTCAAACCATAGAGGCTTTTCTTTAGACAACATACTCTGGATGTTCCATCTTCAAAGCCTTCTGGCTGTTTCATATAAATCTCTTCCGTTAAATTTCCATTGAGGAAAGCTGTTGCAACATCGAACTGAATAAGATGAAGTCTCTCTCTTGCTGCAATGCTGAGCAAAGATCTTATAGTTGCTAACCTCGCTACTGGGCTGAACGTTTCGTTATAGTCAAAACCTTTCTTCTGCTTAAACCCTTTTACGACTAGACGGGCTTTATACTTTTCTATTGTGCCGTCAGGGTTGGTTTTTACTCTATAAATCCATTTACATGGCAGGGCTTTTCGATTGCTCGGTAGATTCTGCAAGTCCCAAACTTGTAATCTTTTCAAAGAATCGATTTCACTGCTCATCGCTTCTAACCATCTATCTCTACTTGTTCCACTCGATATTGCTTCCTTATACGTCGAAGGTTCTTTTTCAGTATCGACTAGGAATAAACTATAGTCATCCAATTTACGTGGATGTTGAAGACTACTTCTGTCCCGGAGATTATATCTTGGAACGTCTGATAGCGAAACGTCTCCCTCTAAATTCTCTTCTATCTCAACATAGGCAGGAACGGCATCTTCAAATTGTTCTTCATTTTCACTATCTGAAAATGCAGTTTCGTCTTCTATAAACTCTATTTCTCTTTCTCCCTCTAATTGGACTGACTGTCTTTGATGTCCTGTTTTATTTGCCTCTATTGATGTCTCAATAGGCGTCCTTATATGTCTATCTTCTTCTAATTCTCCCTCTAATACAATAGATCTCTGTTCAGATTGGGCTTCCTGATTCAAGGGATTGTCGATTTGCGAATGCTGTTGAATTGTATTTTCAGGAACTGTATCGTATGACACCGTCCACTCTTTCTCAATCGGTTTTGGATCAGATTTAGCAACAGTTCCTGAAGCTTTAGCTTCAATCCCTGGAATAGGTGTCTCTTCGAAGATAACATCTCTGGATCGGATGAGATTGTCAACTTTATACTGCGTTTCATACCAGATACGATAACCGTCATCATTGTCGTATCCTATGAGGATGCCTTTAGTTGCTTTCTTATCCAATTTTTTTCTTTTATTTTTCGGAACATGGGCATAACACGTACTTCCAATGATTCTAAGATGCTTTATATTAGGCTTCTTCCCAAACCATAACTCATGAGGTGACTTGTCTTTCTCTCTAGTAGCACCTGTTCGGTTTAAAATATAAGCAGCTGTCATAATAAGTTCCGCCCACAATGCTTTTGGCAGTTCTCTCTGAGCATTCATCAATGTTCTTACGGTTTCTACTAATGTCCTGTTTTGGCGCTCGCTACAGCCATTCTGCTCTGGCGTGTACGGCATAACAAGACGTTGCTTAATTCCTTTTTTGTTCAAAATATCTCTGACTTCCTTGTTGTCAAACTCAGTTCCGTTATCACTCAGCAGTGTTTTGATTACATGTCCTGTGACCGTCGCTTCTTGTAGCATTATGGTCAATTTGTCTTTGACTTCGTTTTTGTTTCTCATGCAATAAACCATGCAGTATCCTGAAAAATCGTCTTTAAACAGTACATAATAACGGTATTTTGAAAAACTCATTGGGAAAGGACCGCAAACATCTGAATGAATAATTTCTCCTGGCTGTGTAGATCTTTCTCGTATGCCAAATTTCAGTCTATGCATCTTTCCGTAGATACAAGCTTCACACGATTCTTTATTTATAGGAAGTGTCAATCCTAACTCTCTTTGAATGACTTCCTTAACGTGCCTTTTGTTTTGATGCGCTAATCTTTCATGGTAGAGCTGCATCAAATCAGTTGTTGTAGTAGCAAGTACAGGTACCGGTGGCAAGACGTTGCGAACTTTCAACTTAAAAAGCCCTCCACAGTGGTTACGTTTGCCAACAACTGCTACTTCCCCATTCAAAATTACTTCACAAGTTTCTGGGGTCGAAACGAACTTGCTATTCCTCTGTTTGTCATGCATAGCTAACACTGAATACAGACTTCGCTGGATCTCTGGTACATACCAAACGTCCGTGAGTGCTATTTTCGCAATATTCCCTTTGACTTCTGCTTCCAAATATATTGTTCCTTTGCCTCTTGCTTGAACAATGTTACCATTCGCTGTAGTAACACCTTGGATCTCGTCAAACTGTTGGAATGTTTGGAACAGGTCACTCCTGTTGGTCACGTGACTAGTCGCGCCATTGTCCACGTACCATGATTCTTTATCTTGCGCTACGAATGCCATGACATCCACACTCATAATAGCCATATTCGCATTTTGACTTGAAGATGGCTTGTTATTACTGTCTTTAGGCGGGCAACCATCTTTCATCCACTTCTGGCAGGATCTTACTCGATGTCCCATCTCATGGCAGTAATTGCATCTAATATGCTTATCCTTATTCTTCTTTCCTTTACGAATGGTGCTATTCTTTGTCGTACTCGTCACTAATACCTCTTCACTCGATTCACCATTTTTCTTTTGAAGTGACTTCTCATGAGCGCAAAGGTTACTTGTTAATCCTTCGACTGTCCTCTGTTCTTTGGCTAACAACAACCAACTTGATTTAAATTCGAAGTATTTCTGATCTAATGTATCCAGAATTTTGCAAATGAGGAATATTTCTGGTAGTTTCATATTGTGATTATCTTTACCAATCTCTCTATTCAACTGACACCAGAGAGTCTTCAATTTGCAAATATGTGTGGCCATATCATCAGAAGTATTTAATTTAAATCCGAAGAAATCTAGGCAGAGATTATAAGCTCGATTCTCATTATCTCCGTCAAATAACCGATGTAGTTCTAGCCATACTTCTCTTGGACATGTAAGTGACATTACCTTTCTAACGACATCTTCGTTCAAATTTGTTGAAAGCAGGATCATAGCATTATTCTCTGCCTGTATAAAACGCGCTAGTTTCGTTCTAAATGCAGTAACTTCTGCGTCTCCTCCACCTGCTGCCAACACGGGTCTCGTACATCTTCCTTCTACTATATCCAATGCATCTGGTATGCTCCTAAGCAGGATGGATATTTTATATTTCCAGGTATCCCAGTTATTCTTGCCTTGAAGTGGTGCAATTTGTACCTTTGTACTTAAATTTTCCACTTTTTCGCACATTTCCACTTTTCCGCTAGCACATAACCTGTAGCAGAGTACTACCTTTGCGGTGAAGCGTTTGCAGAAACGATGAGTGGCTTTTAATAGGAATAAAAGTAAATATAATATCTGAAGAAAATGTATATATATGACAAGTTGAACAGTGACAGACCAAACTTAAAAGTCATACCAAAAAACGAAAACATTGACAAGTTATGTCTCTTCAGCTGTAGCTGATTATCAAAGAGGCTTTAATACTTATTAATCTTAGTATTATGTGGAATACAATAACAGTTTGTTTTAATTGATAAAAATTAGTTATTCTTTTATGACACAAACAAGTTATAAGCAACCTACTCAATATTGATGAATGTTAACAATTTTGAGTTGTGCTTGTGTTCGTTTTCTGTCCTTAACTTCTTTAAAATGTTGTTAGAGATTTATTTACGTGACAAAAAATTCAGTTAACAGAGCTGCTCAACTTTTTGCTTTGAAATATATGTTATAAACGGACTACCAAATGTCAACTTTTTGGATAAAGCTAATTTGCTAGTAGTATGTTTTGTATGATCATAGAGTTGTTGGCCATACAATGTGCATGATATAAAATAAGTAACACTTGAATGAAACTGAACAACTTGTTACAGGATGCTTTCTTTGTTTACAACTTCTGTATAAACAATTATATGAGAAAAGATATGCAAGCATGTGGTAAGCAGAATTATACTATGTTGTGATGCAGTTTTGTGTAGATCGTTATTATGCTTTGAGTCCAAACAACATTAAAGTAGTCATTTCCTAGCTGGTCATATAAAGATAGTTATTGTAATGTAGAAAATAATTGTCTTAGTAAACCATACACCACTGATATTTATGAATAACTTATGGTCCTACGCAGAATACGCTCCTTGACGTGGAGTTCGGACACCAGCCTGTTATGCAATACAATACAACTTATGTTCCTATACAAACTCAACTTTTATTCAAATATTTCAAGTAGTATTGTACATACACATTTTATACCAATTAAGTATTGTACAATCCTTGGTTAATAATATCTAGTGACTTCCTGTCAAATACAAATAATGAGTGTACCCTTTGACCGAGTGTAAAGTCAGTCCATTGATATAATAGTTTTCTGATAATCACGCAATCATACTGGGAACAACCGCTTACAGTTACATACAGCTTAGTTATCATTTTTAATGATAAATTATAGCAGTAAGGTTGGCAATTACAGAAGATGGTTTAAGCATACAGCTGATATTTTAAATAAAAAATTTATAAATTGTGCCAAACTTTTTGGTCATTACTTATAAGTTTTTTTTTCTTTATCTTGTGGTTAGTGCCTAACCTAGTGACAAAGTTCCTCTGACTTGGCTTTACATGCCATCGAAAAGTGTCTCTCATGTCATTATCAATGGAGACCGGAATAGCCTCAATTTCTATCATACTGATATTTTATCCAGACTTCAATAACTTTGGTCCAGTGGCAGTGGGATAAAAACTTCAACATACAAAATTTAGTACACAAACAAACATGATCAGAAACTATACATGTCATGTGTATTACCGAGTTCACTGATGGTCAACCCATTTTCAACCTTAGATTATAAATAAGAGTGCACATTATCTAGTCTTGTATTTTTTAACTGTAGTTCGCCAGTCGCTTGTCAACCCTGCAATTAGTTTATCTGAATGAAACCTATTGTATTCCATTATCACAGAGTACTGTATGCATCCAGTTTAATGTTATATATTTTAATTAATAAATGATTGTATGTATTGTTTATTTTATTTGTAATTAACTGCAGCAATTAGTTAATCAATTAGATAACAACTGTGTTGTTTAATGGTTCAGGTAATTTATTGTAATAACACATTTGATGTTGTCAATTGATATTTTATTATTATGTAGAAATACTTATCATGAACATTGTATTTGTATACTTATGTATTTCTCCATGTTTCCCCTCAGTAATAGATACATAGTTATAAAACTTGAGACTTGAGACAGTAATGCCCGTTTGCTCTAACATAACAGTAGGAGCGACGCGCGATTTTGAACGCCATTGTCACATATACGTGACAAGCAAGGGCGCCCTGTAAGCTAAACGACACAAATCAAATATAATGTGACAAAATGGTAGGTAGGTGAAACTGTGGGTTGGCGTGGAGGCCACGCACGTGCGTTATTGTCCTGGCGGTCAAAAGGTTCAGGGTCTGAAAGAAACAGCGGGAATGATATCGCACGCGGCAACATCAACGATACAAATAGATGATAATGATAAAAAATACACGTATAGCTTGGGAGGGGGCAGGAGAGTTACCTCACGACGTGAGGCGAGGGAGGTGGCGGGTCACGAGATTAAAAGATGGTCTCAAAGTGGATTGCAAAACGCTGATTATTTTATGACAAATCAAAATCATTATTCTTGGCAACTCTAATTTGCGAAGTTTTGCTTCGTTGGCTTTGTCTTACCTATTTCACAGTCACCATTTATTTACAAGCATTTGGATGATTCAGACCATTGTCTGACTACGCTACCTATCTACTGTTCTATGCTAGAATGGCTATCCAATATAGATTCACAACATGGCTTTATTTCATAGACACTTAAAGAAAACGATTTCCTTAGTAGGTTTGATTAAAACTTTTGACCTTTGAAGTAGGTTGATTATTCGTCAGTTCCTCCTTGTGACCGCTAAGGCTCCGTTCCCACTATGTCGTGAGTTCGTGACGACAGATAATCGTGTACTTTTAAGGCGCTACCCCAAGCAAAATTAGCAACTCTATTTGTGGTGATTCAAACTTCGTTTGAAATACATTAGAATAAAGTTCTAATCAGCTTGCACTACAAAGTGGTTTTTACGTCAGTCACTGCGGGTCGAATAGTGCGAAATTAGTGATTTTTATTCTTTATAAAATCAAATTTCCGTCTTTTGAAAAAAAAAAAAAACTAGCATTATGTTCATTATTAAATTGTCTATCCATTAGTATAAGAAGCAAATCAAAATAATGTTAACTTTACGAGAAGAAGCATGTTATAAATATTTTTTTCTCATTTTTGTGGTTTCATTGTGAGGGGATTTATTACACATTATGAGACTTTAAATAAAAAATAAAACTACCACTTTGCAGTCTAAGAATATGTAGAAATTTATTGTATTTTTATTACTTGGTATTTCTTTTGGATAAAGAGGAGTTGGCTCCAAAAAACTGCACAAAAAACGGCTTTTGCCTGGGGTAGCGCCTTAAGGCGACTACAGGAGCTAAACGCAAGTTTTATAATGCCTGAAAGTATATGATATTCTTCAGGATATAATTATGCTAGTATGATAGTGTTTTGAAAACATAATACAATTAATATTACTCGATAAAAAAAATCACGAACTTATCTCTAAAAATTTTTTATAACTAGTAATTAAAATCCGTACCTACATACATGCGATCATTCTGATTTATTGGCAAATAATTCTGCAAGCAACATACATAGCATAGTGCATATATGCATAGTGTGTTATTTTTTTAGTCTAATCAATAGATTTTTTGTAAATCGAACGAAACCACTCATTTCGCACTATTTTCGACTGACGTAACAACCACGTCTTGGTAGTGCAAGTTGATTAGAACTTTATTCTAACAAAATTTCAAACGAAGTTTGAACCACCACAAATATGAGTTGCTAATTTAGCTCCTGTAGTCCCCTTAAGTGCCGTGGCTTGTGTATTTTAATGGAAGTGTTCACATAATATAATATAGGACGACAGGATTACTGTCGTCCGAACCTTTTGCCAACTAAAAACCAATGTTAAAATCGCCACGACATAGTAGGAACAGGGCCTGAGGCTGAGGCTACACTAGGCAGCGATTTGCGATGCGACTGGAAGAGCGAAACGAGAAAAACATGGTATGGCTACATTACAAGCGAGATTCCGGCGTATTTTCTAATAAATTCGCTTAAATTTCGCTATGTTGGTGTAGCCGATGCCGTGATTACAGTAATGTTGTTCCGATCGCATAAAGAAATCAAAGATCGCTAGTAATATTTGATGTACTGTGTAGCCGTATAGTACGTGAGCAATGTGAGCATTCATTTACTTGTTTTAATCGCTCATGTGTCGCAGGTCGCGTCGCGGCCTAATGTAGCCTCAGCCTAAAGCGTTGCACGTCAGGTTTTTCCCCGAGCTCTGAACAAGATATTCGACCTTCCAAAGAGTTCATTATTGTTGCACTTGAATGTCGATTGTCATCCTAAAAATAGCGAATAGCATTCATTGGTTCTGAATATTGCACTCAGTTAGCTAAATGTTATAAACGTACGAATGCAAACAATCTTGGTTGCAAAAGGCAAAAATAACTCCGGTTTCAATGCAATGCAATTCAAACGTTTGTTTGTAAATTAAAATTTTACGCCGAAGCATCGTTTATATTCCATAGTTTTGGCGCCTAAATACGCATAAATTTATATTTACTATGTGTCTACATTATTACTTTGAAATATTTGAACAAAAAAAAAAAGTATTGGAAAAACCGTAGAAATAAAATTAAAAAACTGGAAGAGCAATCAGAAATGTCGGAACATTTTGTCCAGACGTTATATAGTTAGGAATTAGACCTTTGAAATCAACTGGCCTATGTTGGAGGATGGGGGATGATGGAGGTACATATGTACTGAAACCAGGTCATATCAGGTTAATATAAATATTTTTCTCCATCCACAGGTAGTCTACGGCTACCGCAAGAGTCGCTGGCGGCAGCTGTTGACGTACACCATCTCCTGCCTGTTCGCTGGGCTTCCTTTCCTGGTGTTCCACTGGGTGCCGACTTGGCTGCTGTACCTCACCTGCGAGCGCTGTTCCTTCCAGGTCGCCGACAGAGTGCTTGTTGTTGTAAGTTTATTAACATACTATGCATGTTATCCGCAAAAGGTTTGGCAGAAGTGTGCTATAGTAAACCCATATTTCGCCAGTAAATCGGACATAAATCTAAACTCCGGGCTGTTACTGAGAAATTCCGAATAGCAAGGCATTTTGGCCGCTCTGGTTACCAAACTCTGGACCTCATTAGCACTTGCAACAACTAGTCCGAAGGAGCGAAGAGTTCCAGATTAAACAAAACAATCAAATTAGTCGCTCTAACTGGCGATTGGCGAGATTGAAAAAAGCTGCCGACAATTTACCCTCATCCGATTCTATCATTCCTTTTTCTTTTTTCAGGAAACATATCAAAAGAAATGTCAGAGTTACTACATTCACCCAATATTGCACAAGGATATAGCAGACACAAGGTAAACTTATTGTTATGTATGTACACTAGAATAACAAGAAGTAGGTAGTCTACGTAGGCATTTCCAATCGCATGCCAATCTACTTGATTCTTGGAAACTCCATTCATTCTTAGCATCATCGTCTGCTTCCTCTTTACCCAACACTGATGGTGTCGGCTTCCAGACTAATAGGATACAGTAGATCATCAGCATTTTACACCGAACTACTGCTTATCTGACCTTGACCCGTAAACAGTTACCTTGAACTCTTTTAAAAATGATCGGGAAATTAATCTTCTTCTTTATCTTCTATTTTTCTTTTGGTGTCACAGTTTTTATGTCGCCCATGTTCTTCTGACTTGTTTTTTTTTATGGGACAAGCACGCCACACTATTCCCAAACAACTGGTAACTCCTGAAAGCCAGAATCAACAGTGGCGACCACCAGATAAGCGCCGAGACAATGAAGCTCAACGAAGTCCTAGAGAATGAATTAAACTGTCTTGGATCCCGCAACGAAATTAATCAGAAAGTATAGCGGAGGAGTAGGTCTGACTTGGCTTACATGCCGTCGAGAAATATTTCTCAGGCATGCTGATTTCCTCCCGATGTTTTTCCTTCACCGAAGCAAGTGATAATTATACGATACGAAATTAATAATATTGTTACATTCCAGCGGACTATTGAACGAAGGATTCGACGATGACGGGAATAAGGAGAAGGAAGCGATGGAAAGTGCTGACACCATACACACTCCCATACATTTGGACGATGGAACTACACTCAGTAAGTTTTTACATAATAGGCTAGTTTACACCATCAATAAATTGCAAATCTATTTAGTCCATCAGCTAGATTGCTAGAGTATTGGGAAATAAAGGACACGTATTTTTTGTTTTGTAAATCACTGAATATTGACAAAGAAAAAACGCATCAAAACTCGAGGGTGAGGGTTCGTGACGTCAGAACGCACTAAAAGTTCCACGGCGTGACTTATTGAGAATTTTAAAGGCGTCGTATCTTCGTCAATTTTGGTATAAGAAACAAAAGAAAAAATACGAGTCCAATATTTCTTGATTAACGGACTAATACTCGTAGTCTAAGCTTTTTACCTTACAATAAAATGCATATCAATTTAGGTACTTACCTTATTCGAACTTACTTTTTTTGCCATCTACCCTGTTATCCTGGAATTAAATAGCCCTGGAATAAGAGCCGAAAGTCTAGGAATATCGACGGCAAAGGACCATGGGCAATTCCTACGAAATCTGGGCGTAAGGCTTCGAAATGGACGGTACGGTCGGCGCAGTGGCTGAGCGCTTATGGTTATGGGTCCAATCCCCGCACGGAACAAATATTTGTATGGCCTACAGGTAGTTGTTCCGGGTCTGGCTGTTTGTGTATGTGTAAAGTACTTTGGTGTGCAAGCACCTCAAGATTTTTTAAAGTAACTGTCGGCTTATTTCCAATAGGGTAGACGACAGAAAATATATTTAGATTGTATATTTTTTTTGTCGGCGATAGATTTAGATGTAGATAGATTCCCAAAAAATATTGGACACGAATTTTTCACTCACGTAAACAAAATATGAAGACGATCTATTGCGTCAAAAACTCGCGTGACGTCACAGCACCAGAAAGTGATACAAGCCCCCACTCATGATATTTGATGCGTTTTATTTTTGTTAATTTGATAATTCAAAAACACATAAGTATCTAATATTTTTCGATAATCTAACTGACTGACTAAACAGAATCATATTTTTTTAAGTCTTTATTCTTCAACTTTATTCTCATTATATTATTTGAAATTAAAATAAAATTAACTTATTAATTGCTAAAACATAGGAAAATGCCATCAATAACCTCGTTATTCAATAAACCGCAATGTAGGGAAGTCCCTTACCCCAACTATTTCATGATAACGGGATTTTACAAACTGCTACGGACATGTATGTCGGATGTGCCGCGTAATATCTAAGTTTTTATCATGACAAACTATTCACACAATTTGTTTTGATTCACAGTTATCTGTTTTATATTTGGTGTTTTTTTTAAGAACTTTCGCAATTTATCTATTTTAAAGCACTCAATCTTTCAAAAATATCTCTAAAGTTTTCAAATGGTCGCTGTAATGAGTTTGCGACTACATCTTGAACTCTTTTAAATACGGGAATTTGCCATAAGGTCCAAAAATGACATAAGATTTCAGACAGTTACCTAAATCAAGGTTTGTATTTATTTGTTGTTGTTGGATTAAGGATGAGCAATGTGTTGCAACTGTATCTCCTTTTGACGTAAAACTGAAAAAGACTAAATTATAACATAACATCACGCCTTGTAATTTCCGAAGGGTAAAGCAGAGATGTACCTAACAAGTACTCCCACATTTCGCCAGTTATGTTTAAGTCCCATGTAAAAGGGGGCAACCCTATTCCCATCAACAGGGCACAAATCCACTACCGAGAATTGTCTGGTGGAAAAACCCAATAACATTTTGCTCGACCCGGGAACCGAAACCAGGAACTCATGCCCAGCAGTTGCGCTTGCGACCACTATACCTACGAGGCAGTTCAAATGTTTATTCAGTAGAATCTCACTAATCCGGCTCTTCAATAGACGCGTCGTCGTCTAGCAGTCTAACCTCAAAACTTACCGCGTGCACGTGCGTACGTATTTACATGTTGTTTTGAAGTGAGAATATTGTGTAGTTAAAAATGTCAAGTAAACCGAAACACAAGACACTACTTTATTTATTATGATTTTTTTTCTCTAATCCAGTAATGCAAACATGCCAATACGGCACCGTCTGGTTTTTAATAGTGCCGGATTAGTGAGATTCTTCTGTAATTATAACTCAATGTTTTTATCCCCACCAGACGTCCAGAACTACAGGTACTTCCGTCATAAGAAGCAGTCTCTCATTTGGGACGGCAGCCGAGCACAATGGACCAGGCTGGCCGGTATCGAGACTGGCGCCTCTTGTGCACAGCTCCAGGCCATGGGGGCCACTCCACCTTCTAGCGAACGAAGAGTCAGGATGTAAGTATTCATTCAACGATCGGATATTCGCATGCATATTTATCTAAAGTTTGAGTGTTGTATGGAGTTCGCGTCAGTAAAGAAAAGGCCCCAGTTTATTATTTTCCATTTTATTGTTTTACTTAAAAAATTTATTGTCATATTTACCGTTTGGTTCTATTCGAATATTCAGCAGGAAAATTGAAAATGTTCAACAAATTATATGCTTTTAAAAAAAAATGGTATTTCGAGAAGCCGCTTCTTCGGGGTGAGCCTATTGCCATCAACCGGGCACAAATCCAGATTCCGTGTCTGTCTACTGAGAAATTCCTGATGGAAAAACACAATAAAAAATTGTCCGACTTGGAAATCAAACCCAGAACCTCATGCAATCATTGCTTCTTTAATTAGCCACCTAAAAATATACAAAACTTATAAATCTACTTTTACCATTGCCCCCGAAAAAGGGAATTTTATTCATCCATAACAGTGAATAAAACGCTCAGTCACTGAGTGAATAAAGACTAAATAGTTAATCTCGATTCTTATATACCTCGCTCCGCTCAGGATTCTACTTTAAACCGTTATTTTTTAGTCGTTTTACCCCCTTTAAGGGTGGATAGTACTCATGAAAACGAACAACTTTTACTATGGGACCGACTCTGAAATCTCGAAAAAAATATCAACTGTTGCCTGAAATCTCGAAAAAAATATCAGCTGCTGCCTACATTTTTTTGAGTTACGCGACGCGACGCGATAGTAATAGTTGTTCATTTTCATGAGTACTATCCGCCCTTAAAGGGATTAAAACGATAAAAAAAAATAACGTTGTAGAATCCCTTATTACGCTCGGGATTCGGACTCTAGAATCCTTCGCTGCTCTCGGGATCCAACTTAGTCCCTCGAATTAAATACAGTTTTTTTCACTTGTTGTATAATCTTCTTTTCTCTTCCCAGGCTAAATATCTACGGGCTTAACGAGATCAACGTGCCGGTCCAGTCCATCATGACGCTGATCCTCCTGGAGGTGTTCAACCCGTTCTACGTGTTCCAGCTCTTTACCATCGCCGTGTGGCTGGCGGAGCCCTACTACTACTACTGTATCGCCGTCGTCTTGATGTCTACATTCGGTGTTGCTACTTCTGTTATACAGACTAAGAAGGTAAGGTTTGATAATTTATCTTTATTGTTTTCGCTTTTGGGCTTCGCTGCAGTAAAGTAAAAATAGAAAACAATGATTTAAGTTTTTTTTTTTTTAATTTAATTAATTTTAGCGAGACAACAAAATGGTGGAGAACTTTTTCAATTCAGAATCAAATAAGCCCCGATTTGTAGGCTTAATAAACTTGGCTGTGAAAGAGAGTAAAACCTTAAAAAAAAATAACTTAGCACAACAATGATCACAGTGCTTCGTGCAAGTTTCTGTACCTCTGTTCTGTATTGAAACTAAACTAGCGCCGTCTTGTCTCAAACAAGGGAAATACAAGTACTATTTACAATAAATTCGAAGTCTAATTTTATACACAAGGCCCACACGACGTTGAATGTCCGTTTCTATTTCCGAGACTAAAACAGTATTTTTCACTTCTCATGCTCCAAAAGTACGCCATTATAGCCCTACGAAGCGGGATTAAAGTGACTATTTATTCCCTAGGGAGTAAAAAGTAATTTAAAAATGGGACGATCTTTTACTCTGAAACATGGTCACAAAAGAGTAACTTATCAATAGTTTTATTTAAATTTCGAATTGGCTTGCAAATAGAAAGCGGTTGATTAGAACAAAAAAACAAATGAACTCTTCAACGCGAGAAACATTATTGTTGTTTGTGTGCATCGCTGATTTTGAAAAGTATGTGCAATGCCTCTGTTGCTAGCCGCTGCAGTAATGTAGGTACTAATTATCTGTGGAGTGTGGATCATCTTCATTGCGACAATGTTGAGAGTTTGTGTTGTGTTTTAAATTGTTAATCTGTGAGTGACCTGATAGAAGAAAAGAGCTCAGTTCAGAATTTTTGTCGAGTGTAAATTTGTTCGGTTTTAAATGACTGTTTTTCTCGCACTCGAAGTGAAAAGTACAGTTTGCACCTCGAGACTAAACGCCAATTTATTATACCCTCGTTTTCATTGACTCCCCTCGGGTATAAAATGGCTTCGTTTAGTCCCTTGTTATAAAATATACTATGCTGTCTATACAAGGTGTCGTCATGAATCGCGAAAAAATAATCTTCGGCCCCATTAAAAATTCCAATACTACTCGACCTAATGTATGAGACAGGTGATAATTTTTCACGAAAACGATGGTGGTTCTATGGAGAAAGTTGTTCAGTTTGATAGTTTGACTTGTATATTTTTGAGATTAGCATTCAGACCATAACCTATATTCATCCAGAATCAGAGCAACCTTCGCGCTACAGTGGAAGCGCACGATACAGTAGAGCTATGGGACGGACGGCGTGTGGACAGTCGCTGCGTATCCCCCGGAGACATCATAGTACTGCCCGCGCGAGGCTGCACGCTGCACTTCGACGCCGCGCTACTGTCCGGAGCCGCTGTTCTTAACGAGAGTATGCTTACTGGTGAGTCCCAAGTCTACTCTCGCTTGAAGACAGGACTTGAACCGCCAAGTTTTACCCCGAAGATCATAACCCCGTCGGGGT
This sequence comes from Xestia ashworthii, assembly GCA_950022955.1. Lineage (NCBI taxonomy): Eukaryota > Metazoa > Arthropoda > Insecta > Lepidoptera > Noctuidae > Xestia > Xestia ashworthii. Next base: position 8,428,052 of record OX465573.1, read on the forward strand.
AAAACTTGGAGATTCAAGGCGGTATATTCGTGACTCCTAGATTCTTCAGATACTTGGCCTCCTTAATAGGTCAAGGTTTTAGCGCATTAAATTCCAATTCTTTTCAGATTTATATGTGCACTTAAATTTTTCACTGCTAGAGGCTTGATACCGATGCTTTTTCTCCTTAGATAATTTGATTTGTTGCCAATATCTTAGATAAGATAAGATAAGATAATATCTTCTGCCCTTGTCCCATTTTTCTTCCATTCTCCCCTGTCAATCGCCACACTAACATTTACTCCTTGTACCTTCATATCCTATACCTTATCATTCCTTATACAATCCATCCATCTTCTAATCTTCTTTTCTTTGGTCTTCGTCTCCCTCTCCATCCATCTACATTTATATTTATCACTATTTTAGTCACATTTGTGTTTCCCTTCTAATCACATGTCCAGAACAAGACAGACGACTCACTTTCACTTTTTCTGTAACTGGCGCCGCTTTCGAAGTTCCTCATTCCACCTTATTTCTTACTTTACCCATTTTCGTCGCTCCACACATCCATCTCAACATTCTCATCTCTACATAATTTGATTTGTGTGATCTCTTATTTCTATTTGTCTTTTATTATGACAACTCGTGTAAACAACCTCATCACGAAGCTGCCAAGTGTCAACCAAGCATTAATCTGTACATCAAACGAAGTAACTTTACGGTCGTGGAGATGTTTAAAGTAAAAATCTTACAATTAAAACTTGTATTGAAAAAAGAAATTTGTCACAAAGTTGTAACTTTGACCCCCATTATCTCCGTAACTAGAAGGTTCCCAGGTATGGTGTAGAACAAAAAAATGATCGCAATGACAGGGAGAACAGGTGCCTTTCGGATTCGCTAAGAGGTGTTTTACACCCTTTATTATTGTCATAGTTCGCTAATACCACTTTATCTCTCCAGGTGAATCAGTACCAGTAACTAAGACAGCGCTCCACCGCGTGGACCGTCCGTTCGACTTAAAGGAACATGCGTCTAGCGTGCTGTTCTGTGGCACCAGAGTTATACAGACGCGTTACTACAATAACGAGCCTGTCAAGTGAGTATAATTAGTTTTTGATGAACTCTGGGAGCCACGCAGGTGCTAGATGTGTTAGTATTAATTATCTCTTTAAACTGATCAGGGAAAGTGTGTGTCTCAGATAAATCAGTAAAAAAACAATCCCTTATGGCTTACTATGAATGAATGATTGCAGAATATTACAATTTTCGTGACATTTATTTATTTATTTAACGCTTCAAGCACAAAGTACAGAGGCGAACTTACTGCCAGATTCACACACAACACACACACACCACACCGCACCGCACACCACGCCACAATTTCATGCTATAAATGGGAATTATAATTCCAACATTATTATTTATCTTAAAGTATTCAACTGACAAAGGTCCATTTCTATTTATCTTTATAAAGAGAGCTATAAAATTCATCACATCCGAAAAAATCAAGGTCGTCCCGCTATCTCCGTTAAGGTATCCTGTCCCAAATTAACAACACGTGTTAAATTTGTCTCCAGGGCTCTAGTGCTCCGCACAGGCTACAACACGAGCAAGGGCCAGCTAGTTCGCAGCATCCTGTACCCGGTCCCCGCCGACTTCAAGTTCGACCGCGACTCTTACAAGTTTATCATCATCCTGGCCTGCATCGCTGCTATGGGCCTAGCCTACACCGTGGCGCTCAAGGTGAGTCCAATAAAAATATTAGAGAAATATTACTGAAAAAAAAACGAATTAGTCCGCCAGTTAGATTATCAAAAAATATATGACCCGTATTATTTCTGTTGTTACATAAACCAAAATTGACGAAGATACGACGCTCTTAAAATTCTCAATACGTGTAATTTTTAGTGCGTTCTGACGTCATGAGCCCCACTTTTTGATGCGTTTTCTCTTTGTCAATATTCATTGATTTACAAAAACAAAAATGCTTGTCCATTATTTTGCAATACTTTAAATGACGGACTAAATAGATTTTCAATTTAATGATGGCATAATAGCTAGGCATAATAGGTTAGTTTCCAAACTAGCCTAATATTAGTATGTATGGAAGTACCGCCATTACTTTTATCCTGTAGCTATCAATGTGAGTCTTATAATACAAAGGTCAGATAATGCAGGATCTTGTATCCGGGACATAGCACCGGGTTCACCTAAGCAGACTGTTAAGAAACTTTCGACTGACAGTGTCTTTTTGGGCGACACTTCTGTAACCGTTTCGTGAAAACGCGCAATTTCGTGTGTCTATTTTTAATCACTGCTAGGCCACGCCCACGCGCTTTAAAGTCACCTACACGGCAGTTTTCCGTTTGGGCTCATATTGGCTAATACGATGGTACAACTTCCGCCCCGCCATCTATCATACGTTTCGAGATATAAATCTCGCAAAGTACTGTCAAATTGTCTTAATCGCATTTCAGACGTATCACAGTTAGTTCACTGCAAATAGACGTTCATTACGAATTTACGTCTAAACTTTATGCTTTGAAGAGTAGTAGGTTATTAGGGCAAGCTAGGGCTAGTATGAAAGTACCGCCACTACTAAAACGTAATGTCCTAGCGATTACAAGTTTTTGTAAAAAAAAATGTAAACGGTAACTTAAAATCTTGATCGTGAATACCAACTGGGCAGTACGGGGAACTACCTTAACCGTTACAGCTACACGAAAATGGTTTTAAGAGACTATCTATAATATTTCTACTATCTGAAATTTTGATCCCCATTCACTAATTTTCAAAAAAAGGTACAGTTAGAAGAAAATGGCCATTTTACACAAAAAAATGTATGCCAATCGATTCTGTTTCTAATACTGATCAAAAACTTCTATGGGACCAACCCAGATTGGAGTACTAGAAAAGTCAGAAATTGAAAAAAAAACTTTTTCCATATTATATTCCTAAGACCACTTTTGTGTACTGCCCCACTGAAAGTTTCCATTTCGTATAACCCCAAAAATGGTAGGCTTAATCACGTGATTTTGAGCGTGTTCGGAGCTGGATTTTTAAATTACACTAATCAGTTTTTGTGCCATATCTCTAAGAGTCTGTCTCCTGTTCTTCCTCAGGCATACCGCAACCTCAGCCCGGGCGACATCGCCATCAAGGCGCTGGACATCATCACAATAGTGATCCCTCCCGCGCTCCCGGCCGCCATGACAGTAGGGCGACTGTACGCGGTGTCGCGCCTCAAGCGTGCACGCGTCGCCTGCCTCAACACGCGCGCCGTCAACGTCAGCGGCTCGCTCGACTGTGTGTGCTTCGATAAGGTAGGGTATCACTAGATAACTAAGATATTACAATAGTGATCCTGCCCCATGGCCATTACCATGACAGTAGGGCGACTGTACGCGGTGTCGCGCCTCAAGCGTGCACGCGTCGCCTGCCTCAACACGCGCGCCGTCAACGTCAGCGGCTCGCTCGACTGTGTGTGCTTCGATAAGGTAGGGTATCACTAGATAACTAAGATATTACAATAGTGATCCTGCCCCATGGCCATTACCATGACAGTAGGGCGACTGTACGCGGTGTCGCGCCTCAAGCGTGCACGCGTCGACTTTTTTTTTTGGGTGTAAACAAAAATTATTGTGGTAGAACTCAATGTTACGCACTCAAAACATGGTGATGGATGAATTTAATAGTGCGAGGGTCGTGGAGGTGCTTAAAGTAAAAATCATACAATAAATACTTTTATTTAAAAAAAAAACTTGTCAAAAAATTGCAACTTCGACCCCCGATATCTCCGAAACTAGAAGGTTCCCCCAGGTATGGTGTAAACAAGTGCCTTTCGGCTTTGTTAAGAGGTTTTTTTACACCCTTTATTTTTCTAATCACGGCGTACTTCTTTCCAGACAGGAACACTAACAGAAGATGGTCTAGACATGTGGGGTATTGTAGCTGTAAGCGGAGCCACCAGCCCCCCTCGACTGGGCAGGCCACAGCGAGACCCCCGACTGCTGAATGAGCTACACCCCCTGAAGTTAGCCATGGCATCTTGTCATAGTTTGACGTTGTTGGACGATGAATTAGCGGGGGATCCTTTGGATTTGAAGGTAAGATTTTAATATGTAAGAAGAAAAAATATTGTACAGACTTTGAATAAATTCGAATTATTTAAGAAGGATGACTTTATGGCCACAGTTAGTTGGTGTCGTAGATCGAATAATCAATTACATCACCCATAACCAAAATACGTAAATTGTGTACACCAGCCCGATACACATAACAATACAATGTTTTGTTATTTTCATTTAGTAGTAAATTGTGGATCAGAAGAGTCATTCACGTCGTCAAGATTTTGTGATTGTAGGTCTGTTCAAAAAACAAATGCCTTTCATCTGCAAAAAACACCTTTAGGTAGTGATCTTACTTGTCGACGTCACTCGCGTCTTTGTTACCAGCTCAAGCCCTTTTCTCATTGGTGGTCGTATGGTGCATAAAAGCTCAATGTTGCTAACGCTACGCTGCAAAAATTGCTAATTGTGGAGTATTTTACCACTTATATTAGGGTAGACAAAACAAATCTGATTATTCCGTCAGTTAAATTATCAAAAAATATTGGACCCGTATGTTTTCTTTTGTTACGTAAAACAAAATTGACGAAGATGCGACGCTTTTAAAATTCTCAGTACGTCACGCCTTGATATAATTTTTAGCGCGTTCTGACGTCACGAGCCCCCACTCCCGAGTTTTAATATGCGTTTTATCTTTGTCTATATTCATTGATTTACAAAAACAAAAAATACGTGTCCATTGTTTTCCAATACTCTAACTGACGGATTAAATAGATGTGCAATTTTTGTATACTGTTGTCATGCCTATTGGTATAATAATTCTTTTGTGTATGTGCAGATGTTCGAGTCCACGGGCTGGGTGCTGGAAGAGCCAGACATTCCGGAACATTCCAACTACGAGATCTTGACACCCACTATCGTCAAGCCCAGGAAGACTGCCAACATCGACGTGGATGATATACATGTAAGTATCATATGCCTAACATCACTATATCATAGATAACAAAACATTATCCCCTAAGTGTCTAGGGACTTGCCTTTTGACGGCACGGTTTTCGCATTGGCTAAGCGATAGGCTGCGTGTCGCAGGTTCAATCCCCGCACGTAACAAGTATTTGTATGACCTACAGGTAGTTGTTCCGGGTTGGGCTGTTTGTGTATGTGAGTTTAAGTGTTTGTAAACGCTCCCACGAGTCAGGAGATATTCCTAGAGTGGGCAACGTTTAAATAAGACTGTTAACCTTACTAGCGTCGAACAATCGTGAAAACATTGTTTATGAAACATTTTTTTTTAATGTTGTAACTTGAATCTCCCTTTCTTGTGAACTGACACATCTTCATTAAAATTCTCAGGTTTTGCACATAAAAAATTGTGTGCAAATCTTAACTTTTCAAAAACTTGCTTTACAATAATATATCATGTTGTTTATTCTCCCCTAGCTGCCCTTAGAAGTGGGTATAGTGGAACAGCATCAGTTCGTGTCATCTCTACAACGTGCCTCCGTAGTGACGCGCGTGTTGGGCGAAGATGTCCTGCGCGTGTACACAAAGGGCGCGCCCGAGATGTTACGTACTCTCTGCGTGAACGATACTGGTACTTAATATTAGTGTTTTATAGTTCATTACTGCAGTGGCCAGCAACAGAGGCATTGATGGACGAACCTGTAAATGAGGACCGAGGCGAAGCCGAGGCACACATACGTAAGTCCATTAATGCCTAGTCATGGCCAAGGTTTGTATGGTACTTTTCTTAAATAATGCAAGGAAATGAATACAACTACTTTTCAAAATCAATGATGCACACAAACAACAATAACTTTTCTTACGTTGAAGAGTTCATTTTGTTTTTTTTTATACGTAAGTCCATTAATGGCTAGTCATGGCCAAAGTTTGTATGGTACTTTTCTTAAATAATGTAAGGAAATGAATACAACTACTTTTCAAAATCAATGATGCACACAAACAACAATAACTTTTCTTACGTTGAAGAGTTCATTTTGTTTTTTTTTATACGTAAGTCCATTAATGGCTAGTCATGGCCAAAGTTTGTATGGTACTTTTCTTAAATAATGTAAGGAAATGAATACAACTACTTTTCAAAATCAATGATGCACACAAACAACAATAACTTTTCTTACGTTGAAGAGTTCATTTGTTTTTTTTTTTTCAATAAACCGCTTTATATTTATTTTGTAAGCCAATTCGAAATTCGAATAAAACCTTTGATAAGTTACCTCCTTGGTTGCCATGTTTTAGAGTAAAAGATCATTCTATTTTTAAACAAACACGACAGATATGGATTTTCATACAACTTTTGCCGGCCGCTGATCGCATGTATCTGGCCAGTACAGCAATTTCGATTTATCTCGAAGAAGGTTGTCAAAATAATGCTTAAATTTCCAAGCGTGTTTGAGAAATAGTCCTACATGAACATCTTTCAGTAGTACGGCAAATACGTACCTATAGTTCTTCTACATTGCCAATTTTTTTCATCAGGCAGTACCTAGATGTCATTTTTCCACATAAAATCGAATTTTAACCGTAATGTATTTCTTCAGTGCCAGACAACTTGTTCGAGGTCCTGAACTCTTACGCGGAGAAGGGGTACCGAGTGATCGCCGTGGCCACCAGAGTGCTGGAGGTCACCCTCAAACAGCTGCAGAAGATGACTAGGGAAGAGGTTCGTATTTATGTCACATCACGTTTTAATCCCCCAGGGGTATCGCTAGTTATGTCTTCATCATCATCATCATCATTTCAGCCGAAAGACGTCCACTGCTGGACATAGGCCTCAACCAAGTGTCGCCTCATTGACCGGTCCCGTGCGACTCGCATCCAACAGATTCCTGCAACCTTCACCAGGTCATCTGTCCACCTAGTTATGTCTTAGTCCTATGTTATAGGGGCGAGCCTATTGCCATCCGGTCACAAATCCAGACTGCTATAGAGAAATTCCTGATGGGAAATCCCAATAACACTGCCCGATCCCGGAATCAAACTCAGGACCTCTTGCTCAGAAGTCTTTGCGACCACTAGACCGACGTTTTTTTTTTAAATACGAGACGAGTTCACTTACAGAAGTTATTTATTTTGTTTTGACTGTTACTATCGAACTGATCGTCGCTCCATGTAAAATATTGGTATTCAGCTGCTTCCAGTTAGATTGGAAGCTGATCCCCAACATAGATGGGGCTGACTATCGTACTGATCTATTTGTCTATTAAAGGTGGAACGTGACCTGGAGTTCCTAGGACTGGTTATCATGGATAATCGTCTGAAGGCAGCGACAACCGGCATTATAAGAGAGCTGAAAGAAGCCAACATACATGTCGTCATGATTACTGGTAAGCACCTTGCAAACGCTTCTACCGTTTTTTTATTTAAATATATAAAAAATATATAAAAAAAGAAATATCGCTGAACACGAGTAAAAAAATATTATCATCCTGTGAAAGTTCTCTAACTGTAGACATTTAATATTTTATAATGTATGGATATACGTCACATTTCGGTACATTTTTTACCGGAAAATGACGTCACAAGCCCACTAATGATCTTTGATGCATTTTATCTTGATATTTTTTATCTTGGTAATTTGATAATACAAAAAAAAACTCGTATTCAATATTTTTCGAGAATCACATTTAGTCTTCATCCTTATTATGTGGAAATTGTGGTAGATTCAAAGTGTTTTTAAATCTTCCTTTTATATTGTTAGGTGACAACGTCTTGACAGCAGTAAGCGTGGCCAAAGAGTGCGGCATCCTGATGGGAGAAGAGAGAGTGGTACATCTACATGCTGACACCAGCGGAGACACTCCTGTTGTATACTGCGAGAGTACGCTGCATGGGGTCAGTAACATAATTATTGTTTTGCTAATACACTGTTAGGTCAAATAACACAAAATGTCCAATGCCTCAACTAAGCGAAACGATTTAAAATAAAGTTTTACAAGACATTTGAGCTTTATTGTATCACGAACTCACAGTTGTAGCATTTCTGATAACTCACAAGAACTCATCATCATCTCCCTAGCCTTTTCTCAACTATGTTGGGGTCGGCTTCCAGTCTAACCGGATGCAGCTGAATACCAGTTTTTTACATGGAGCCTATCTGACCTCCATAACCCAGTTAATACTGAGAAATACGATAACACTTGGTAAGACTGGTGTCAGACTTTTGGGGCCACTGACTACCTGTAACGACTGTCAAAGATGGACAAATGACAGCCGGGACCGACGGCTTAACGTGCTTTCCGAGGCACGGAGGAAACTCGGTATGTTAGGGTGGTCACCCATCCACAGATCAACCTAGGCAAGCATGGCTTAATCTAAAGATCGACCCGAGCGGCTGATATTATTTAGGCACGAGCTCCTCAACAAGAACTGTTCGTATAATATTTATTCGTTTGCGTTCCGCAATGTTAGTATGAAAAGAGTTACAATGCTATCATTATGAAGAATTAAGAACCCTGTAAGGACACAAAAGCTTTTTCTCATCAAAACGGTGATAAATTGAGAGCGGCAGGTTGTGTAAGTCTTGAATTGATTTCGTGTTGTCCTCACTTTAAGTTGTCGATGTCATTTTTTTATTTGTGATGGCCACAATGATGATCGAATCTCGATATACATAATTCGTACTTTAACCAAAAATGTAATCGGCAGGCAACAGTAGGTCGTCGGTTCCCGCTAGACCGCGAGTGGCGGAGCGTGGACAGCGGACGCGGATCGTGGCGCTCCGCGTCGGGTTCCGCGGAGCGCGCACACTCCACACACTCCGCGCTCGGGGGGGACATGAACGGGGACTGCTTTGACGCGGAGAGCGGCAATATGGAGCCGCGGTATAAGATTGTTATGACTGGAGATACGTGGAGGGTATGTGTTTTTGTAATTATATTTTGATACACAGATATTTTTGTATGAACCCTTTTAAAAAAATCGCAGATAGTGTTTCAGAAAATTAAGCGCATTAGTTATTGCTACATTGACCTCAACTTCTGAATTCCTTTTCCATATGTACTTCAACTACGCCAAATCTCAGCCTCTTCGGCTCGCACAATGTGCACTGTACAAAACTACATCGTTGTACTCGTAGTAGTGGTTTGCAAAGTTTTTTCTTCATTATATTACTTAAAGACAGAAGAAAATTTTATGGAGATAGAAGATTCACTGTAAAATTAGACATTACCAGATGTTCTTTGGTAAACTAATAAAGAACCATGTATTTATTTGCACAGGTACTCCGCGAACACTACCCCAACATGCTATCTAGAGTAGTGTCGCGCGGCGCCGTGTTCGCGCGCATGACGTCCGACCAGAAACAACAGCTCATCGTTGAGTACCAAGCGTTGGGGTACTATGTCGGTGAGTAGACAATTATTAAATATTTCGAGATTTTCGTCTATTAAACTGAGTAGTGATAGAATTAAAAGAGAATGAGATTGCTCAACAGCACGGGCCAAAAAAAGAACAACTCACGTTTTAATTAATAATTGTAGTGGTATAATTTAAATAAAACAAATTGCTAAAAAACCGCAAAATGATCTGCTAAAAAAGGCAACTCACATTTTAAAGAATTCTAGGGTAGCGTTATCCATGTCTTCCAAGTTCACTGACTGGGTAATCCATTTCGAAAAAAGATGAATATTATTCACATCGATTCTGGGATTTTTTTTACAAAACACGAGAGCGTTGTAATTATTTCTCGTCTGCTAAAATTTGAAATTAACACGTCAATTCAAAAATAATAAAAAAATCTTAACACTTTTATAACTTTGAATACTGTTACTGTTAACCGGTGTCATCCGACTGCTGATCAAAGGTCTCCCTCCATGGTTTCCAAATCTACATAACTCCGAATAATTAGCATAATTTTGTAATTAAAGATTTTTCGTTTTCCCAGGCATGTGCGGCGACGGTGCTAACGACTGCGGAGCCCTACGCGCAGCCCACACAGGCATATCCCTCTCAGAACTAGAATCAAGCGTCGCAGCCCCCTTCACTTCCGCCAACCCCGACATCGTATGCGTCGCGAGAGTCCTACGCGAAGGTCGCGCCGCCCTATCGACCTCCTTCGGCGTCTTCAAATTCATGGTAGCTTATTCCCTCTCTGAATTCTTCTCAGTAGCCTTCTTGTACTATTTCGACTCGAACTTAACAGATTTCCAATTCTTATACATAGATGTCGCTTTGATCGTTAATTTTGCCTTTTTCTTTGGTATGACTGAAGCGTATACAGGCAAGTTGTGTAAGACACCACATTTAACGTCTTTGCTAGGACTAATTCCACTATTCTCTTTGGTCGGACAGCTGTTTTTGATCGGGGTAGGACAGTATCTTAGCTACTACGCGTTAACGTGGTTCCCCTGGTATGTTAGACATACATATGAGGGCGACGAGGCTAATGAATGTTGGGAAAACTATGCTATTTTTGCGATATCGATGTTCCAGTACATTATTCTCGCTATAGTCTTCAGCCACGGCTCTCCTTACCGAAAATCGGTAGTTACAAATAAACAGCTGATGATTAGTATGTTAATTATGACTTGTATATGTGTCTATATAGCTGTTTGGCCGGCTGAATGGATAGCAAAGTTCTTACAATTGAGAATGCCCAAAGATACCCTTCTCTCTTATATAATTCTTGCGTTAGCTTCATTCCATCTCCTTATAGCGTTATTCTTTGAGAGATTCATCGTAGAATATTTGATGGAGGGAAAGCAGATGATACCAAAGTTTTTGAAAGAGAAAAGAATTAGGAAAACTCCTTATTTGTCGATTAGAAGGGAGTTGACAGATATGGACTATTTGGATTGTGATAGCGTTATCAAATATGATAAGGAGACCAATGATTCGGCTTTCGATTCGTCTGGAAAAGGCAGCTGAGACGAACTTTTCGTAGCATATTATATATAGGACACGAAAACACTCTTTTAGGTCAAATGTGATGTTAAAAATGTACCAATTTGAGTTGAAAAGTATGGAAGAAAAAGGGGTCCATTGTTGTCGAATAAAATGCGAAAAGACTAGTCTTTCTGAATATTTCTTGCCTTATTAGTATAATAGTAGTGTCATTTAAAACACATACTCGGTCGATCCTCGATCTTACCCGGCCTCTTAAAGTATTGATCATGGTGATAAAATAACTTGAAACTTACTAATAAGTTTTTTAGAGGAATTTCAATGCAAGCATATCAAATTGAATGGTCGACTGTATATTTTTAGTGTTGTGCCAGAACTTATTCGAAAAATATATTAAACGTAAGAATAGGTTGTTTCCTTCGGCCCATCACTAGTAGTTATCGATAAAATCTTAATATTGTCGACTTTAGGATTAATTATTTATGCCGTGCCCTTCAAATGAACAATGTATGATTTAGATTATAAGCATTTATGCACTTTTCTTACGTATTTGCCTTTTCCGAAATTAGTTTATAATCTTGGTATTTAACGTCTTATCGTACAACACTGCATTATTAATGCACTTCTGTCGGAAACTATGGTGCTTTCTATTACTTGTGTTCACAAAATTGCATTTGTGCATAATTGTTTACTATTTTTACAGTATTTTACTTTGTATAGCGAATTAGCGATCTATCTATTTCATATATTTTTATAAGCTTTTTTGTTACTTTTAGGTTACGTTTGCAATTTATGTGTGCATTTTATGATTAAATAATAGGAATATTTTTATGCACAATTTTTGCCGCAGGTTTTTTTGTATTCTGTCTAGTTTTTAACCCCACATCCTAACCAAAGCGATCGGTCTGGTCAACACATAATCGTGGCATTCATATTTTTTCTTCTCTGTTGTTGCTACCAAGCGTTCGTGTTTGTGGAACAAAATTAACACGACGTGTGTGTGTTCACGCAAGGATCGTGTTGGTTAGGACGCGGCCTTAAGAATTTTAGGTCTTTGATTGTTTTTTTTTGCATGATATCTCACAATTTTGTCTAAATAAGCTTTGTCTTATGATATTATTTCTTAGATATTTAATGTATTATTTTATAAGCACAATGTGATAACAAAGTAGTGCCTTACTGATGTAGGTAAATACATTCCAATATACTTCGGTACTAGAAGTACCAAAAAGTTAGATAAAATTCATATTTTTAAGTTGTTGAGTTATGAAACTGAGTTTAATAGTTACCAATAAACAGAAAAAAAATGTAGTATTTTATGAAATTGCATGTCTAGTTATGTATAGGCCTTTGTGATTGTTTTACCAACTGAAGGTTGAATATTGAACGTCATAAAACGAAAAGATCTTTTCGTTCATAAAACATAACTGGCGCAATGAGTGTACCATACAAACATCTCTGCCATACTCTGCGGGGAATACGGTCTTCATGTTGTAGCTAAAGTTTCAAACTTAGTAACTTTTTCGTATTGTGGACAAAAGTGGTAAAACAACATTAGATCGACTACACATTTGAGGGTTACCTCACAAGAATCGTCAAATTGTTAAATTAAATTCAATGAATTGTATATTTTAATCTATTTACACCTGCCCGGCTAGCATGGGCAGGGGATAAAATTTTATCCACCGGTTATTTCCACTGACAAGGGACAAAATTCAAACAAAAGTGGAAATAACCGGTGGATTTCCACTGACAAGGGACAAAATTCAAACAAAAGTGGAAATAACCGGTGGATAAAATTTTTATCCCCTGCCCATGCTAGCCGGGCTGATATAATGTTCCTTTTACGTATCGGCCTAAAACAAATATATTTTATATATTCGATATATGAATCAAGTTTCTCAATTATTAATAATATGTATCATTATGATAATTCTGGGACTTAACATCCACCTTTTAAAGCAGTATATTATAAACTTTCTTCGGTGTGTGAAAGTGACGCGCTATGCAAAACGTATAGCGCCATTTCATTCTCGCGCTGAAGTAAAATAACACTGTTTTAAGAAGTAATTAAAAAAAAGTTTATTACATATCAGTCAAAAAGATAAATTATATATAGATGGTGGTGATTAGATATCAAAACCGGAATAAAATTGTGCCAGAATACGAAGTATTTGTCAATACCTATGTAGTAGTTAATTTACAAATCAATATTAGATTAATATGTAGCAATAAATGTATGAGAGAATGTTTAAATAAATCGTTTTTATTTATTTTGTGTTTTCTTTCCTCTTGTCCCTAGTGTACCGAAAACGGTACACCTCGTACTAAGCTAACTTACACTTTATTGTAACACACTGCCATCAGCTGACCAGCCGGGGATGCCCCGACGAGCCTATAAGCCAGCCAATAGCCACGTCACTACTCCACATGCCATAGTTGCCTGCCAATCCAGCCACGCCACGTTATCGAGCCAAGTCCAGAGTGGGGTAGTGACGAGCCATCCTATATACAAGGTGTTGTTTTGCATCTTGGTCAAATTCAAGGGTGTGCTACAGACCATCAAACTGAACAACTTTCTCCATGGGATCACCATCGTAATCGCGAAAAAATAATCAGCTGTCTCATACAAAATTCCAATACCTACTCAACCAAATGTATGAGACAGCTGATTATTTTTTTACAATTACGAAGGTGGTCCCATGGAGAAAGTTGTTCAGTTTGATGGTCTGTAGCACACCCTTGAATTTGACCAAGATGCAAAACAACACCTTGTTTATAGCCGCCATCCTTTGTTCGAGAGAGCCCCGATCATTTGACATTTCGTGAGTGAATGTGTAATAACTAATAATAAAGACAAATTGTGAAAGTTATCTCTGTTAAGTGAATTAAAGAACATATTAGTGTATAAAAAGGGGGGAGCTCGTGGCTAAATAATATTAGCCGCTCGGGCCGATCTTTAGGTTAAGCCATGCTTGCCTAGGTTGGTCTGTGGATGGGTGACCACCCTTACATACCGAGTTTCCCCCGTGCCTCGGAAAGCACGTTAAGCCGTTGGGCCCGGCTGTCATTTGCCCATCTTTGACAGTCGTTACAGGTAGTCAGTGGCCCCAAAAGTCTGACACCAGTCTTACAAAGTGGTATCGTATTACCCAGTATTAACTGTGTTGTGGAGGTCAGATAGGCAGTCGCTCCATGTAAAATACTGGTATTCAGCTGCATCCGGTTAGACTGGAAGCCGATCCCAACATAGTTGGGAAAAGGCTAGGCAGGTGATTAGTGTATAAAAAGGACTGGATTACATATCCCTTTTACCTTTATTTAAAACATTATATGGCTCTAAATCCATTGTTCCCAACCTATGGTAGGCCTCGAATATGGTCCGCTAGAAGAGGTCAATAGGTTTTTGCATTAGCACACTCCTTCCCTCCATGTTCATTTGGGGTCGGTCCAGCGTTTTTGTATATATTTACCTTGTTTGCGGCAATGACATAAATCGAAAAATCAGAAATGCATTGAGAGCATTTTTTTTAAATTAAACAATATGTTTTCATTAGGTAGGTATATTGCCAATCTTGTTTTGCATAAATAAAAGAAAAAAGACTTACGTTACGTATTTCGTTACTTAATTTAATACTTACTTTCTTGATATTCTACTACTCAAACAACAATTTTTTTTAAGAGGCTTGCGGAGCATGCGAATTTCATACAAACGTAATACCAAAATCATTTGTAAATAAAACATATTCTTAAGATAGTGTATATTTATTTCGATAAAGTTACCGAATATCTATGTTCCCAAATACATATTTTGGAAGGATAATGATATAAAGACGAGATATGAGGAATTTAAAATTCCTATAGAAATTTTCTTTTTCCCATAACTCTTGTTTAAATCAGTGTCTTTCTAGGTTCCCAAATATATATTTTGAATGGATATATTTATATATTTATGTATATATTTTTGATCAAAATATATATTTGGGAACCTAGAAATTGTGTAATTCAGTCGAAATAAACACACAATACCTTAAGAATATGTTTGATTTTCATATTATTTTGGTATTACGTTTGTATGAAAAACGCATGCTCCGCCGGCCCCTTAAGGTAAGTCGTTGAATCATATTGACAAGTCAAAGAAAAACCACACCACACAAAATAAAAGGCAACATATTTTAAATAATTTTATTATTTACTAAAAAGCAATAAATATATCGAACATAGACTCTATCAATAAATTAACAAAATTTATGTTAACTTTACACAATAATCTTCATATTTGGCATCACAGTACTTTCGAAATGTTGTGTAGGTATGCAGAAACACACAAACAAACAAATATTTATTTATTTGATACTAATAGATCATTACAATTTGGACGTTATATATTTAATGAAGTATCATTGATTTTGATCACTTTGCTTTTTAACTTATTAAAAACCCGATAGGCGATGTTATGGTTTCAGTTTAAACATGTGTATTTGTTTCATTGGAGCATAAATACACTTTTGCATCGAATAAAACGATAGGTACAGTGTTTATTCATAAAACTAACAATTATTTACATACCTACTTCAATCGAAGACATCATTATTTCTTTACCATTTCAAGAAGTTAAACTACACATAGATAAAATTTCAAACGATTAATAACGTACACAAATGTATATAAAATGCAAGTAACATTAATAAATCGAATCCATACAAAACGTTAGATGATAAATATTTTATTATTTTGAAACATTTTAGTTCGAAGCCATGTACACATTGGTAGCAAGCGGGCCATGATTTTTTGAATTTACTTTTATCAAACTTTCATGAAGACTTTTCGGTATTCATTGATCATTGGAAGATTACTTTGACATATTTAATACATCTAAACATAAATAAAACAATTTGTATATTTTTAAACTCTAGTTTCGATATTGTATATTTTTAAACGAATTCTGAATTCTATTCTCTATTGTCGCACGCATATACGTGGTTATGTGTACATAGCACAATACCTAAAAATATTAAATGTAATATTTATCTATGATTGTTATACTATAAAATGGTAGAACTTACATAAACGGTGCACGTAATATCATAGTGAAGTATGACAAAAATGTAACATGTATCGATAGATTTCATTTTAACGTCGTCAGAATCAGCACCACTATTTTATCGATATTATTTTATCGTAGAGAACCAATATAAGCTTTATATATAACGTTTATTTAGGAAGATATACCGATCTGGGTATTGAAGCACTGATTTCATTAGCCTTTTCAAAACACTTTTGTAACAATCGATAAACTAGCAAATCACGAATTATTCTTATATTTATCTTGAAAAATTTTCAAGATATTGTAAGATTTAAAACTGTTACTTTACCATACACAGGTTAATTTTAAGCCATTTTTAATAGCTGTTGAAGAATCTACCTTCTGATGAGAGGACTATTCCTGTTTTTCGGCTCTAGTAGCGCTCTCTAGCGGTGGGCTTGGACATTGTACTTAAACATTAAAAGTAGTCGCGGCCTCCTTTACAAAAGCACCTCTAGAATGTAGCTGTAATTTTAACTTTTATTTACGATCTGAACTTAACACATATCCATTCTTAACAAATTGTTCACGCTTTTTTTAACACTCAAAATCTCGACATTACTCAACCACACAAAGGGTTAACTATTTCAAAATCTTTTGTGAAGTTTTAAAAACTCGATGTCGCCTACTGCCTCCTATAACAATGCTATAAGCAAAGTAATATAAAATGGAACACATTTTTTGGAATTCTTTCGCTTAACTATTGCAACAAGAGGCTCGATACGTCGCACAATAGTTCATTAAGATTTACGCTAGATATTTCTAGATTATTTAGGGGTTTAATGCGACACTGAAGATAAGTCCATTGCTTAAGGAATTGACATTTATTCTTTAAGTCCTAACATCGATGTTTTAGAAGCAATGGCATGGCAATATACTACGTTCTTTTACAGTCAGCCTAAGTCTAGCATACACCTGACAAATGCGTTCCTCTTTTAGATCTACAGATAATTTTAAATATTGAGTCAACATTACATGGTGCGTACTTTGCAGCGCGTTCCGCCATCTTAAGATTAATGTCACAGAATAATAAATGTACAGAAGGCTCACTTCGGCAAGTCACAGCATTTCTCAAGCCCTGTAGGGACTTTTTAGGATTTAACATTAAACATGTTGTTTTTGATTGACAGGGGAGAATGGAAGAATATAACATGTTGCGCCGACCCCAAGTAATATGGGGTAAAGGCAGGAAGATGGCGATATTGTTTTTTGTGACATTTACTGTAAACAGTGTTTCTTCTGTACTTATATATACTTTGTGTTAATGCTATGTACGAGTATAAAGAGTTAATGAAGCGGTGCGATGCTTCATCGAGGTTTTCTTCATGGATTGCGCCGAAGTTTTGCGAAGAAGCTGTAACATTTAGAATATGGTAAAAATATTTATCAAACTGACACGGTTAAAAAAAGGTGTTTCACAAGCTTTTTTTTATTATTATTAACTCTAGTAATGCCAACTGGTTACTATTTTTCTGAAATTTCTGACATAATTATCAGTGAGCTTTGGTTATCCCGAAAGTTCATTGATTGGCCTTTCATTGATTACTTCGCGTTTTAATATTAATAGTTTCAAAATCTTTTTCGAAACGTTGAAGACTTGTAATACAGACAAAACATATTTCTATAAGTTGACAGGAAAGAGCTTGTGAAACCAGCAACGCAAAACAAAATAACTGTAGCGAACATAACTTACCTAAGTGGCTGTGCAGTGCAACATAAACGATGGCTTATGAATGGACAATGTGGGTAGTAGCTCTGAACATTATGGCCTTTATTGGACACTTATTAACGCGCATTCTTGTACAAGTTACAAAGGCGTACGGAAAAGAGGAATATATTTATATAGCTCAAGATTACATAGTAGCAATTATTTGGAGGTTGCAATGAGGTTTTGGAAGTGCTCCTACAGACATCAACTCATTCAACATGACATTCCATTTGCTCTGTACTCTGTGGCCAAAGTAACAGTTTATTTCTCATATTAGCGTTAAAAATGGTCCAATAAAGGCGATAATATTAGCTATATGGGTGCCGTGGTGCGTGTAGTGTACACAGTGGATTGCAAACCAATGAGACATTAACTACTGATGCTATGTTCAAACCAATATACAAAGGGATTTCTGGGGCCCACCTCTGAAACCAGTTTTATTTTAATAGGACTTCAGTGTGAGAGAGACAAAACTATGCAGAACGTATAGCTCTATTCCATACGCACACTGAGGTAAGATAAAGTAATACTTTTTTTTGAGGTGTGTGCTATTATTACAATATTGAGTTGGTGGGGTATGGAAGGCAGTCATTTGTTTTTACGTGTCTTAATTTATAGTACAAAATATATTTAGATCCTTTCTTTTGTTGAATTCATAGTTTCTTCTGTATAAATCGACAATTAAAGTTTAAATGCAAAAAAAAAGACTGTACATTGTTCGAGAATGACCTCATATAATATCTTATACATGTATAACAACTTACAGAGATGCATCACAAGCAACAAGCTATGCTATATATTATATCTCCCGTCTTCACCTCTACTCAGCGAGACATTACTCAGAACTTTACTATGTATATAGCAACTGATTTACATGGAGATTTCTGACTTTAGTATATACTTTTAGAACGATATAACATTTTTTAATTACTAAAATGTCCATTTGTGACACGGACTGGGCAGTAAGCACTAATCTTGAATGATAAAAATATAAAACTAAGCATAGTGCTTTAGCCGCTAGCGGATTTGACAAAATATAACTAGCAGATCTATTCAGGTTCAATACTACAGCGTGGTCATACAATTTATAAATAAAAAGCGTGTAGAAACATGCTCATTATGTACCTATATGTTGACTGTACAAAGCAGTGTAAAACTCTAAAAAATAAAACACAATTAAAATAAAATAAATTATGCAACACGAAACACTGATAAATTGTCTACCATCTAAGTTTTAAATACTTAAACATATAAAATAAAATGCAAAAATGTTACATTTTTAAAAAAGATAACAATATTTTCATGTTGCAACAAAATTCAATTAAAATTGAAACAGATCTGTAGTCAAATTATTAAATAAATTCATTAAAAATTAATCATTAAAAAATATATTGATTTAGGCAAGACATGATTAAAGTTTACATAAATTATACTTTTATAAATTGTTAAACATTTTATAAATCTCAATTCTAAGATACTTACTAGTAATCATTCTCAAAAATTATTTCGTAATGTAAAATCGAATACAAAAGTGATTTCTTTGAAACCTTGATGGTTAGTCAAAAGTGTAATATATTAAAGTTCGACGAAACTCTAATTGTACTCTAGGGTACGTTGAAACATACAAAATATAGAAATACAATATCTTAATATTATAATAAAATGAAATCGTGGAACATTGATCTTAAATGTACAGTGCTAAGCGACAAGTCGACCGTTTCGTTTAATCACCGTTATAGCATATTTGTGTATATTTGTACAGATTCGAATAGTTTTTTTTTATATATTGATTTAACATTAACATTAAAAAAATTGCTAGTAAATAAATAAGAGATCAATGAACGTCGGTTGTGTGAAACGGTCGCAGGTCGAGGCGCAAACGCAATAAATAATAAAATTAAACAACTATATCATACATCGTGAAGTTCGCCGTTCGTTCGCCGATTATTTCTTCCTCTTTAACTTCGGTATTCTGTAATGCGTGCATGTGAGTTAGGGGCAGGCACATGTGTCATGTGAATTATATTATAGATGACAAACTGTGAAACTATCGCGTCTATTATACGAAGATCAGATTTAACCCAAAAAGTTGAACACGATCAAGCACATGTAAACTACGTTTAAAAGCTCAGTGACGTTGAGCGATTGCCTGCTGCGCTGCGTGTCGTGGTTTCGATTTCCCCACAGAAAAAATAAGTAATATATTTCCATGGCCCACAACAGGTAGTTGTTCCGGATCTGGTTGTTTGTGTATGTGAGATTTAATGTTTGTACTCGTAAAATCACACACAATACAGCAGATTTTGCAGGTTAAAGTTTATTTTTATAAAGAAAACGTTATAACATTCTATATAGACACGGGCTGCTTTTAAACGCGGTTTAGATATATTATGCTTATCGAGTTCAGTTTCATTGGTAAATACTCCTGTTGAGAGGAAAAAATTAAAATTAAATCCCATAGCCAATAATTTACATAATATACAATGTTTTTACTTTGAGAGCTATATTGTTTAATAAAGTACAGATAGATATACTGCGAAAACTAATCCCAATGTTAAACTGTGTAATCTTCTTCTGAGTTTATCTATTGTTATCTTTATATAATATCTTATTTTTTTATTCAGTTCTATGATGTTTATTTATTTTTAATTTGTTTTAACCAAACTAGCAATATCAGCAGCACTTGTGTTGGTCTGTACTTGACACTTAATTACAATAAAATCTATTTTTCGTTTCACAGTCTTATTCAACTAATGAAAAAAATGCAGTGGATATAGGTACATATTTTTCAGATTATATACGTCAGAATGCCATAGTGGGATCTATTTACCGTGTATATTAGTCAGGTGTTCGTAGGCGTGCTATTATTTACATTTTAAATAGTTTCATGTGTTTCTAGGGAACTACGCGATATGACTGTAAAAAGGTATTCTTACCCGGAACTCTTCTTGTGGGGAGATGGGGAAGACTGTGATTTTTCCGACTCCAGTAACTTGGTGCTCGAATCCTTCATAAAACCTGTTGATAAAAATATTGTCATTTTTAGTCCAAACTAGCTTTTGCCCGCGGCTTCGCCAGCTGCCTAAATCTTCCTCAAGAACCACTCTATCTAGTATGAACATCGGTGCAGTAGTTTTTAAGTTTATCGCGATTTTTTTTTAAACTACGAAATATTTGTGTTTGAGTTTACAAGTTAGTTAGTCAAATGATACAAAATAATACAAATTCGTATATGAAGCAAGGTTTTAAAAAATACTTTAACCAAATAAGGACAAAATATCAATAGTAGCATTTGCCTAATTCAATGTGCGATCAATTTAATCTCTATATTCTGTGGATACTGCTAATGACTATGGCAAATTTGTTAATCAACAATATAATTTACCTTTGCCTGAAGAACCGAAGACAGAACTACCCAAATTGTTCAAACTGCTGGTAAACGTATCCGCTTCCCTGGCAACTGCGTCTGCGGCCGTCTGTTCCGCCGCCCGCACTCCCTCCGCGACCTCCCCGAGCCTATCTCCAGCCGCCTCAACTCCGTCCTTACCCGCCCCCTTTATCTCCTCTAGCTTATTATCAGCCGACACTTGGAACCCTTCGAAGTAGCCCTTCGCATCACCAAACAATTGCTTTGAACTTTCATCAACATTTCGCTGTGTGTCCGACAGAACCAACTTGGCAGAATCATCAAGACTGCCGAAGGTATTTCCTGCCGAACTCTGGAAGGAATGAAGAGTGTCTTTCGCAGAACTGCCCAAACTGCCCGCGTCATCCCTCATGGACGCGAACGTGTCTCTTGTCGAGCTCTGCATCTCATCCCACTTATCCTTGGCATCGCTCACTTTATCCTTCGCCGAACTTTCGACCTTATCGAAAGTACTCAAGGTTGAGTCTTGTACGTGATCGAACGCCTGTTTTGACGACCTTTGTAGGTCGTTTGCTTTGTCAGTAGCTGATTGCTGTAGGTATTCGAATCCTTCCTTCCCTGAATATTTGAGGTCATCGAATTTGTTGTTAAGACTAGTTTGGATTTCTCCTTTTTTATTTGATGCTGAGTTGATTGCGTCTTCTGCAGATTTGCTGATTTCTTCTGTCGTTATTTCGGCTTCATGCCTTATCCTGTCTAGTTCGCTCTTTGCCGCATCTTTCTTGTCATGAATGGCTTGTCCGAATTCGTCTGTTTTGCTTTGTACTGCGGAACCGAAGACTATATCGGAATCGTGTAAAACTCTTTTTACTTCTGTGGCTTTTCCGTGAGCAGCGTCTTTAAGTTCACTGGCTGTGCTTTCAACGGAATCCTTGATTTCTGTGGCTTTTTCTGTGACAGTATCCTTAGCTTCTTCGACCTTATCATGATGATGTCCGAAGTGGAATGTGTCACTAATAGCGTGTCCGATTCCACTGAAGAATCCACGTGATTTCTCGTGAACGTCTTCACTAATTTCTCCAGCTTTATCATGAATGTCGTCTTTAGCTCTTGAAGTCTTGTCTTGGATAGCATGACCGGCATTTACTGCTTGATCTTGGATATTGTGTCCTAATTCAGTGGCCTTGTCTTTCGCTGCACTGGTATTTTCTTGAACTGATTTTCCAACATTGTTTGCCGCATCGTGAATGTTATTTCCTACATTGCTAGCTGTTTCGTGTACTGCGCTTCCAAAACCGGTGAATTTGTCATGAATTGCGTTGCCGAATTCACTAGTTTTGTCCTTGGCTTCGGTGGTTTTGCTCTGGATTGATTGTCCAACTTGGTTAGCGCCATCTTGAATTGAATGTCCGAATTCGCTGGCTTTGTCTCTCGCTTCGCCAGCTTTGCCATGGATAGATTGTCCGAATTGATTGGCGCCATCTTGAATTGAATGTCCGAATTCGCTGGCTTCGGTCGTTTTGCTTTGGATTGATTGTCCAACTTGGTCAGCGCCATCTTGAATTGAATGTCCGAATTCGCTGGCTCTGTCCTTGGCTTCGGTCGTTTTGCTCTGGATGGATTGTCCAACTTGGTTAGCGCCATCTTGAATTGAATGTCCAAATTCGCTGGCTTTGTCTTTCGCTTCGCCAGCTTTGCCATGGATAGATTGTCCGAATTGGTTGGCGCCATCTTGAATTGAATGTCCGAAATCGCTGGCTCTGTCCTTGGCTTCGGTCGTTTTGCTCTGGATGGATTGTCCAACTTGGTTAGCGCCATCTTGAATTGAATGTCCGAATTCGCTGGCTTTGTCTTTCGCTTCGCCAGCTTTGCCATGGATAGATTGTCCGAATTGGTTGGCGCCATCTTGAATTGAATGTCCGAATTCGCTAGCTTTATCCTTGGCTTCGGTAGTTTTGCTTTGGATTGATTGTCCAACTTGGTCAGCGCCATCTTGAATTGAATGTCCGAATTTGCTGGCTCTGTCCTTGGCTTCGGTCGTTTTGCTCTGGATGGATTGTCCAACTTGGTTAGCGTCATCTTGAATTGAATGTCCAAATTCGCTGGCTTTGTCTTTCGCTTCGCCAGCTTTGCCCTGGATTGATTGTCCGAATTGGTAAGCGCCATCTTGGATTGAATGTCCAAATTCACTTGCCTTATCCTTAGCATCCGAAGTTTTTTCCTGTAACGTTTGTCCGAATTTGTTTGTTTCATCATTAATTGTTTGTCCTACTTCACTAGCCTTATTCTTAGTTTGATTTGTTTTGTCCTGAATAGCGTCACCTAGTTTTGACGATCCTTCAGTAATATTGTCTTTGAATGATACAGTTTTATCGTGGATGGCGTGTCCTACATCTGAAGCCGTATTCTGAATAGAATCTTTGACCTGTTTTGATTTTTCTGTAACAGCGTCTTTGGCTTCGCTTGTCTTATCTTGGATAGCCTGTCCAACTTCTGAAGCGGTATCATGAATGGTGTCACCAACTTCATTAGCCTTGTTCTTGACCTGTTTTGATTTTTCTGTAACAGCATCTTTGGCTTCGCTTGTCTTATTTTGGATAGCCTGTCCAACTTCCGAGGCGGTATCATGAATGGCGTTACCAACTTCATTAGCCTTGTTCTTGATGGCGTCTTTAGTTTCGCTAGATTTGTCTTGGGCAGCGGCTGCGGTCTCATTTACTGCACCTTTAACTTCAGACACTTTGCCATCAACTGAAGCCTTGATTTCACCAGTTTTGGTTTCAACGGCCTGTTTAGCTTCAGCGGTTTTATCTTGAATAGACTTTTCAATTTCATCCTTCTTGTCATGAACTGCTTTCTCTGCTTGCTTCTTCTTGTCATCTACGCTTTGCGCTACCTGCTCAGCAGCATCTTTAAGTTCATCTTGTTTCTTTGCAACTGCACCTTGGAGCTCATCCTTCTTAGCCGAAGCTTTGTCCAACGCCTGGTTGGCGGCTTCCTTTCCCTCTGCGAGTTTGTTCTTTGCCTCATCTTCTAGTTTTTCTTTCTCTCCAAAAATGTTCTGAACCAGACCAGTGAAGAAGCTCTTGCCTTCCTTGGCCTTCTTCTTAGCTTCTTTAGCTTCTTTTTTCAGTTGTTTCTTTGACTTTTCCTTAGCATCTTCTAGAGAATCACCCATGGATTGAAGTTTGTCATTGGCTGATGTCTTAGCGTTATCTAATGATTCCTTAGCTTCTGCTTTAGTATCTTGAGCTTTATTACTGAGACTCTCTTTAGCGTCATGTACTGCCTCTGAGACCGCATTCGCGCCATCTTGTGCCTTATGCTTAACGTTATTAGCAGCATTATTGGCTGCATTGCCAACTTGAGTAACTTTCTCATCTCCTCTGAGCTTCAATTCTTCTGCTCTCTCCATGGCAGCGAAGTTAAGCGCCATCGCTTTGCTGTTGAAGTCATCTTTGACGATTCCTGCTTTGTGTATCAAGTTATCAGCGGTGTCATTGGCTGATGAATTAATATCGTCAACTTCTGAGGCTATATTATTCTTCAAATTGTTAGCCTTATCATTAACATCATCATTCACTTTTTCCGCAGATTCGGAAATTTCATTTAACTTGCCACGGGCGCCATCTTCAAATTCTTTTACCTTATCTTTAGCACCAGATTTTGCCTTGTCATAATCACCAATTAAATCATCCGCTACTGCGTCAGTATTCAGTTTAAGTTTATCCTTCTCTTCTTCAACAATACATAAGCCGTCTGACAAATCCCCATGAACGTACGGAACAGATATTTCATGGGCTGCGAAATGAGCAGTTTCTATCCTATCAACTAAGTTAGAAGTTTCGTCATGTCGGTGTTTCTGTCCCTTCCTATACTTTCCTTCGCAGCAACCAACGTAGAATTGGAAGGGATCTGTCTTCTGGTTGCACAAAGGAGTATCAACTGGTTGCATCCTTTCATATTGTTCGTATAGGTTCTCTTCGACTGGTTTAGGATTTTCTTCATCAACAACTAGTTTGGTTGAGTAAACCTG
Organism: Xestia ashworthii; assembly: GCA_950022955.1. Classification (NCBI taxonomy): domain Eukaryota; kingdom Metazoa; phylum Arthropoda; class Insecta; order Lepidoptera; family Noctuidae; genus Xestia; species Xestia ashworthii. Next base: position 8,453,156 of record OX465573.1, read on the forward strand.
GCTGCTTATTTCATCATCTTCTTTCGAATGAGGTTTAGTTTTAAGATCCTTGAACATGTCATCCACTTTGCCTAGCAAGTCTTCGTTGATGAGTCTGGGGGCGGGTTTTGGGGGCGACTTTTCTTTTTCTTTGGGATCTTTTTCTGGAGATTCTTTTTCTTTCAAGTCTTTCTCTTTGGACTCTCTAGGTTTAGGCTGGGGCTTAGGAGAGGATTCTTTTTCCTCTTCCTTGTCCTCACTATGTCCGAATACGTTCTTGACCTTGTCTGCCAGGCCTCCGAGGAAGCCTACTCCTCCCTCAGGCTTCTTCTTGCCTTTCTCGAGGGTGTTCATTGGAGTCTTGTCCTCGTCTGAATCGAAGGTCGCTTTGGTCTTGTTTGAATCCACGTGAAGAGTGTCACCGTTTACTGTAAATAACATAAAATTGTTGCATGTTTTTATTTTTCTTTACTTTGTAACATTATTTATATGAGATGAATTATTTAGTTAATAGTTTACCTTGAGGTTTAGTATCCTTGCTGTCTTCGGTTTCTTTTGTCGGGTATTTCACGTCGCCATTTGTGATAATCTTGTCCTGTACAAACGAAAAAGTATTGATTACCTTGTTGCTATATTACCCGCCAATTTGAAACCTAGACTTGTCTCAGAGAAATTAATAAAGCAAAATTTCAGTTCTTGGGAGAGAGTATTACATATCGAACTTAAGAAGAGATGGCGCAAAGGCATATGAGTGGCAGAGACAACGCTCTATTTACATTCTTACAAAATCTCACAAAAATATCTATACTACGAGTATATAGTACATTTTGCTGAATTAGGTATCGCACGTGTTTTTAAGATTAATTTTATACTAACGTGTCCATTAAGGTGTCGGTCATGTGCGTATGGCAGGGAAGCAGGTCCCAGACTGTTGTTGTGATCGCCGCTCCAGTGGAAGCTCAGCTCGTCCTTCAGTGCGTCGAATCCTAAGACGAAATTAATTATAAAAACTGAATCTTTTTCTAGATAGATACATAGGTTTCACGTGGTTTTTAAGCGTGAACAACGACTACTGCTTGTTCAAAATGTGGTTTAGTCTGAACGAATTGTTGCCACTGAAAAAAACATGGATAGGCCAAGTGCTGTGTGATCTCAGACGTGATAGATTATGTCCATGTCCTACTTTATTTGGGCCGAACAAATAAATAAATAAATAAACACACAGCGCCACCTAGTGCCAAACTAAGCAAGGCTTGTGTCGTGGACACCAGATAGTTGATATACTACATAACATACTTTTTTTTTGTAAATACATACTTATTATACAGACATGACATGACTCGGAAACAAATGTCCATGCTCATCACGCAAACATTTGCTCCTACCGGGATTCGAACCCAGGACCCTTAGAACACTAACTAGTATATAGCTGTAGAATCTTTTCGGGCGTAAGTAAAATCGAAACTAGCAATACTTTCACCGACGAGCGCCCTCTGCCCAAGTTATTTTAGCGTCAAAAGAACTAGTCACATTTAACAAATACAAATAAATATTATTCTTACCAGACTGATCCAAGTTAAGGTAGTCAACTTGACTCTTGCCGGCGCGCGGCGCGATACGTTCGGGCAGTTCCACGTCCAGTACACAGGCCGGGGTTTGTGACTGTTCGCCTTTGGGTACCTATCACATAACACACATCTTTAGTAATAGAAAGTAATGAGGTGCAGATGTACCAAGTATCATGTGGGTGGGCACTTGTAATTTGTTGAAATTGTTATGCAAAATTAGATATAGATAGACGGAAGAATATAATTTATATTACATTCCCTTTGAATTTATGAATTAAACTTAAAACAGTAATAGTAAGCAAGAGATCAAAATCATCATTTTAGGCGAAAGACGTCCACTGCTGGACATAGGCTTCCCCCAAGTGTCGCCACATTGACCGGTCCCGTGGGACTCGCATCCAGCGAAAATCAAAATACCTTAAATGTTAAAGTACTCTAACGAACGACGTGTGAAATCAGTTGTTCACATGCTGTCTAGCTACAGAGTTCATCGAACTCGTTGTCGCGCTTGCCGTAGTGAAATAATAATATGTTCTTACCTTAGGTTCATTCATAAAGTAGATCCTGCCAGAAGGATTCTCTTCGTGATGTTTCACTCGCACTGTGAATTCAACTCTGTTGTCTTTGAAGGCCTGAAACAATCACAGATATGTAAAATTACAACCGTCAACATATAAAGGGTGTAAAAAGACCGTTAATGAATCCGAAAGGCAATTGTTCTCCCCGTCATTGCACTCATTTTTTTTATGTTCAGGACCATACCTGGAACCTTCTCTTACGGAGATAATTAGAGGTCAAAGTAACAACTTTTTTTTTTAAATACTAGTGTCTAAGGTTACATCGTTGATTTAATTACCTCCATGACCCATATAATATCCAAAGTATCGATCAGCGCAATGTTTTGTTGAGTTCGTTAAATTGAGTTTTACCGCAAAACGTGACCAAAAAAAGTCGTTTGATGTACAGAATGCTTGGTTGACGGCTTCCTGGAGAGTCCGTTTACACTCTTAATGTGAAATGGCAAGTTTGTATTTCCTTGTTTATATTTTTGTAGGTCAATTAACTACATTATGGTGCATCCACACTACATGAGGTAACATTGTAAATAATAAATAAATAAATATCGCTGGACATTACACACAGCGCCATCTAGTGCCACACTAAGCAAGGCTTGTGTCGTGATCACAAGATAGTTGATATACTACATATATACTTTTTGTTTGTAAATACATACTTATTATACATAACATAAACATCCATGACTCGGAAACAAAATGTCCATGCTCATCACACAAACATTTGCTCCTACCGGGATCCGATCCCGGGACCCTTAGAATGTAAGGCAGCTTCACTACCGCTGCGCCATTCGGGTCGTCAATTGTCTACCAACGTTATTAATTGTTACCACGTGTTGACTGAAAGTAAGGCAACATTACTTAACATAATACACTTACACGGCAACATACAATAACAATAAATCACACTTGCAAACGTTGCTCCTCAAAAAGTAACTGGATGCACCATTACACGGAATGAACAAAAATCAACGTTACTGCTATGCAATAAAGGTGATCTAGTTACCTCGAAGGCAAGCATGGGCTGGCTGCCGGACTTGGTGACGGGCACGAGGTTGCCGGAGAACTCCAGGTACACGTCCTTGCCGTCCAGGAACTGGACCGACGTCGAGTGTGCCACCTCGGTGTAGTGCTCCTGGGAAGCGAAACGAGATAAAAATCATAGAAATATTAAAAGTTCCGATTTTTTTTAGCGTACAAGTATATCAAGTAACAAATCTCGATCTTTAAGGGGCCGGCGGAGCATGCGTTTTTCATACAAACGTAATACCAAAATAATACGAAAATCAAACGTATTCTTAAGGTAGTGTGTATATATTTTGATTGGATTACAGAATATCTATGTTCCCATATAAATATTTTGGAAGGATATTGATACGAATATGAGGAATTTTAAAAAATCTATACAACATTTTTTTTCTCATAACTCTTGCTTAAACCAGTGTACATTCAAAATATGTGTTTGGGAACCTATAAATTCTGTAATCCAATCGAAATAAATACATACTACCTTAAGAATATGTTTGCTTTTCATATTATTTTGGTACTACGTTTGTATGAACTTCGTATGCTCCGCAGGCCTCTTAATCGATTTCAAGCGTTTTTTTTTGTGGACTTTTACTTGTAACGCTAGTACGACATTCGTTATCAAAAATTTACTGTGATCACCGTGTTAGATGACTGAGCATATTGTTTAATTGTAAAGTCAAACTATGATCACAAGTCAGTATGGTGCTGATTATTGCGAGATCCAGGTTTACAGGGTGTTTCCCAGAAATGTTTATTTCTTACTAATTTGATAAAACATAAGTTTTCTATATTCTTTTAATTACAATGTTTAGATATCTACTTCCCAGTAAATAACATACCTGTTGCAGCAGCGTCTCGTATGCGTATCTGTCGGTGATGTACATGACGAGCAGACGTCCCTCCAGCGCGTCCAAGCGCTTACCCAGCACTACGATGCGGACCTCGAACGGTACCATCAACATCTCTCTGTACAAATAAATTAGTAACTTCGTAAAACTTTCCTAGGACTTTCCAGTAGTATATAGTGGTTATGTCTTAGGACAAAATACTGGTATTCAGCTGCATCCGGTTAGACTAGAAGCTGACCCCAACATAGTTGGGAAAAGGCTAGGAAGATGATGACTTTGGACAAATTTCTAGAATCAATGTTTAATTGTGAAACATAATTTATGGCTCCATCTTTGTTTCTGTACAGGACAAAATAACTTAAAGTGAAGTTTACCTGTAAAGTTCCGTCGCCAATTTTGTGGCGTCGCTGACGTTTTGACAGTTCATCATCCAGAACCTGTAACAAAATAATATCGTCACTATCGAAGCACAACGGGAACAGTTCAGGGGTGTCTGACGTCGATTTATTAATGAGTTGCTATTGAGATTTTATGCTATGGAAAACATTGGTCATGGAGTTTGTCCATTCTCCATAGAGATGTACGTTTTGGAATGGGCAACTACAGTATTTACACAAGTTATTTTGCAAGTGACTGTGACTGTACCGTCGCTTTCTTTGTTTTTCTGGCATTCAAAAAGCTTGTTAATTCATTAGCTGTTAGCGAAGTAGACACAATAGTTACACAATCGTGTCAGACCGATTCTGTCGGAGTCCACAGATGGGGGGAAGGGATTGGTCTAATTGAATTAAATGCTTTGAGTTTTTCAATGACAAAATAAAATTAATGTACATCGAGTTGGTGACGATCTTGGAGTTTCTAGCTTTAAAGACACAGATTTCTAGGGATATTTTACACAAGTACAAAAAGGATTAGTAAAGGCGAGGTGTAAATAGGTGCGATTATTACCTGGCAGAAACAGTAGTCGTGAAGGAAGCACAGTCGTCGGTGACAGTGAGCGGCGTGGATCCTGTGACATCCTCCCACACGGCGCGCGCCTGGCCGCCCATGATGCTGCACAGCAGACGCAGGTTCGACGTCGACGGCTTCTCGGTACCACCCTGTGGTGGGTGATACTTTAGTGATACGATTATATGTTTAGAGATGATGATTAGGGATGCCAAATTGACAACTAAATTTCATCTAATATAATTTAAAATGCCGTTAGGGACATTGAGCACGCCAAAAGATTAATATTGAATAGCATATTCAATGTTCAGGTGCAATATCCAAACTGGATGGTTATAAAATGTCAATGTTTTCTAAAACATTTGAAAAGAACGGTGAAGGAACTAGGTTAAGAATTTTCTCCAAGAAAGGGTGCATCATAAAATCAAGCCAGCCTTGCTGGTTGGCGAGACATCTTGTCAAATCAAAAATGATTCTAAAAAGATGGCGTACAGATGATTCTTTTTTTTCTTTGTGCATAGCTTAATAAAAAAGATATTAAGTACATCGAAGAAAAAGTTCCGGAATCGCTTCATACCATGCAAATACTTTCATTGATTGAACAGCCGATTTTCTTTGCTTGCACGAATTAGCAATCTGTTACGTCATTGAACAGTGCCGTTGTAGCCATTGCTGTTTTCGTAATATAATATGTGTTTGCCGAAAGATGGACGGCTCCGCCAAGGCTGCGAGATAGTGAGACGACTTGGATATCGCAACAGCTGAACCGAGGTGGCGCGGGACGAGAGCTCTTGGTAATTTTAAATGTCTATACAATACACTGGTTCTTACATGTATAGCAGGCAGCGGAGCAGTCAAGGTGATGGAGCGATGGAACTTGCGTCGCCTGGGCTCCACAGTGAGCACGGGCGACACGGCGGCGTGACGCGGCAACACACGGCGACACAGCTCTGCGCCCGCCGCGTGAGCTTGTAGTCCTACGCGGATGCGCTTTGTTAGCGCGGCCGCTGGGAACTGGGCTTGCACCTACAGGAAAGGACATTGGGTTAATAATAGTGTAGCAAAGTAGTGCGGGAAGTCGCACGTTATGATTGTATTATACCTGCGGTATATGAGCACTGGAGATGGTGCCGCCCTTGGGCCCGATATGTGCACCTCCTGGCGCACACGCGACACACACGCCAGGTAGTGCGGGAAGTCGCACGTTATGATTGTATTATACCTGCGGTATATGAGCACTGGAGATGGTGCCGCCCTCGGGCCCGATGATGTGCACCTCCTGGCGCACACGCGACACACACGCCAGGTAGTGCGGGAAGTCGCACGTTATGATTGTATTATACCTGCGGTATATGAGCACTGGAGATGGTGCCGCCCTCGGGCCCGATGATGTGCACCTCCTGGCGCACACGCGACACACACGCCAGGTAGTGCGGGAAGTCGCACGTTATGATTGTATTATACCTGCGGTATATGAGCACTGGAGATGGTGCCGCCCTCGGGCCCGATGATGTGCACCTCCTGGCGCACACGCGACACACACGCCAGGTAGTGCGGGAAGTCGCACGTTATGATTGTATTATACCTGCGGTATATGAGCACTGGAGATGGTGCCGCCCTCGGGCCCGATGATGTGCACCTCCTGGCGCACACGCGACACACACGCCAGGTAGTGCGGGAAGTCGCACGTTATGATTGTATTATACCTGCGGTATATGAGCACTGGAGATGGTGCCGCCCTCGGGCCCGATGATGTGCACCTCCTGGCGCACACGCGACACACACGCCAGGTAGTGCGGGAAGTCGCACGTTATGATTGTATTATACCTGCGGTATATGAGCACTGGAGATGGTGCCGCCCTCGGGCCCGATGATGTGCACCTCCTGGCGCACACGCGACACACACGCCAGGTAGTGCGGGAAGTCGCACGTTATGATTGTATTATACCTGCGGTATATGAGCACTGGAGATGGTGCCGCCCTCGGGCCCGATGATGTGCACCTCCTGGCGCACACGCGACACACACGCCAGGTAGTGCGGGAAGTCGCACGTTATGATTGTATTATACCTGCGGTATATGAGCACTGGAGATGGTGCCGCCCTCGGGCCCGATGATGTGCACCTCCTGGCGCACACGCGACACACACGCCAGGTAGTGCGGGAAGTCGCACGTTATGATTGTATTATACCTGCGGTATATGAGCACTGGAGATGGTGCCGCCCTCGGGCCCGATGATGTGCACCTCCTGGCGCACACGCGACACACACGCCAGGTAGTGCGGGAAGTCGCACGTTACGATGCGGGTCACGCGCTCGCCGTTCTCACCAACTGTCTCATTGCCGCCGTATTCTTGACGTTCACGTTGAAGGGCCTCCTGGAAACGGACAAAGGTATTTAGGAAGATTTTTTAAGCTTATCCATAACCCCACAAAAACACTTACGATTTACTTCATTTTGTGATTCAAACTTGGGCATAGACGCGTTGAAGCTATTTAAAAGATCCTAAGAGTCTACATCGAATGACTTATCAAGTAAATTAACAGTAAAAATCGATGTTATGTATTTTTCAGATCCTATTACTGGTATGCTTATGAAAATGTGATGACTCAACCATTTTAACCTATTTTATTTATATCAGTTGGAAATAAACCCTTAAACCTGCACCACCGGCTTTCCAACTCCTGCATCCTGGGTGTCTCAATTACCTTATGTGCATTTATGGACTCCATTGTAGGTGAAAACTGAACTTACCACGCTTATAATAAGGTTAGTTTTATGATAACACCTACTGACCTGTATAAGCGGGTTGTCGTTGTTGTGTAGGTAGTGGTCCTGCCAGGTTTCGCCGGTGTCAGAGCGCAGGATGACTATCTCGCGCTCGCGGCATGAGGATGTGAAGATGGGCACCTCGATTACTACTGGACTGTATAGAAAATTGCACAATTTATTATCAAGTTTTGATAGTATGACTCCCAGATGTTGAAATCATCACCAATAGGCTAGTTTCCATCATCAATAAATTGCAAATCTAATTAGTCCGTCAGTTAGAGTATTGGAAAATAATGGACACGTATTTTTGTTTTTGTAAATCAACGAATATTGACAAAGATAAAACGCATCAAAACTTGGGAGTGGGGGCTCGTGACGTCAGAACTCATTAAAAATGATACCAAATAGTAACGTATTGAGAATTTTAAAAGCATCGCATCTTCGTCAATTTTGGTTTATGTAACAAAAGAAAAAATACGGGTCAAATATTTTTTGATAATCTAAGTGACGGACTAATTAGATTTTTTCAGTTAACAAGCCTATTCTTATTCGACGGAAACGTCAAATTCTTTCTATGAATGAAGGCCTAGTTCAGGTAACCAAAACACAGGAAACCAATGTAAATAGATGGAGTGGTTCCTAAAACAATAGGGTAGTTGATACACCAATCAATTGACATACTTTTTAAGAGCTGCCAAAACACGGATCTCTCATAGATTTTGTATGGCAATAGCACGCTGTGAAGTCACTGTTGGGTCAACTCAATGACTCAACTATTTTTTATTCCAAAGCGGAAATAAAAATCGAATTTGGCAACTAATTGAAAATAAATCGGGTTTTCAGGCACAGAATAAAGTTTGTTTTTGAGATTGGTGTCTTGGAATTATTGTTGTATGGTGTCAACTACCCTATTACACAAAAAAGTACAAATTGCACATAAAAACTTCATTAGCCAACAACAGTATACTCACGCCAAGAACTTGGCCCCCTGCGGCTGCAACTCCAGCAGCCTAGACGCTAGAGCCTCGCCCTCCATCAATGGCGGAGGAGCGGCGGCCGGAGCCCTGCGCGTGGCAGCCCTACAGGTGACGCGAGTGGGAGCTGCGCATGCGGCCGCGGGGACGATGATGCGCACGCCACCGCGACGCTTGGCTTTCATGGCACCGCCGCGAGCGTCCACCACAAATGATACCAGGAATCTAGAAGAAAGGAAGATTAGATTTAATTGTGGTGTGAGTGTGCCCATATCGGGCAGTATTATTGGGTTTTTCCACTTCGAATTTCTCAGTGACAGCTACGGAGTTAGGATTTGTGCCCCGTTGATGGCAATTGACTCGCCCCCTTTTACATTGGACTTGGACATAACTGGCGAAATGTGGGTGTACTATTAAGTACACCACTGCCTTACATTGGCAACCTTATTGGTACTAGAATAAAGAACACTGATTTTGACATCAATCAAAAACGGAGGTACACTAACTATGAAAGGACTGTAGCATACATTTTCTCGTAGTTGAGATCCACATAATTATCATCGAGAATTAATTACAGTTGAATGAATTCAAACTGGGTGGTGCGATTGTGCGATTGCCTGGCGACAAATATTTAATATGATGGCATAAAGCCAGAAAGACAGTTTTGGCCTTTACAACTTTCTTTTTGCTTTGAATTAGAGACGAGAAGTCTAGTGTGTGACCAAGGTTCGTTAAACACTATTTTTCTTTAATGTATGGTTAGTGCCTAACCTAGTGTCAGAGTTTTTATGCCGTCCAAGGGCCTCTGACTTGGCTTTACATGCCGTCGAAAAACATCTCTCAGGCAGCGGGTTTCCTTAAGACGTTTTCCTTCACCGAAACGAGTCATAATGATACAATACGCACATGAATCCGAAAAATCCGAGGTGCGTGCCTGGGGTTGAACTTGAAACCTATGACTTGGCATTCTAACTGTCACACCACTTGGCTATCAGTGCTTGTTGCTATTAAAGAACTAATATCAATGTTTTATATTAGACAATCTCTTTATCATAACCTAACTGATAAGGATAACTCATCTGCGAAGACAAAATCTTCCACGCCTTTCTCTTGAGCTCCTAAAGCTGAGTTTTTGGTCAAATGAAAGATGTTGTAAATCTTACCCAATGTCAAGTGGTTGTCGGTCCATGGTGGCCACCTTCCGATCGTTGTTGCTTGGCCACAAGTGTCCATCGGTGACCGTGTCCTCCAACGGCTTGGCTCGGTGCAACGTGCCTGCTTCGCTGTTCATGTAGCGGTATTGTTGCTGCTGTTGGATTGGACACTCCACCTCGCCTGCAATGGATGCATGGTGAAGATATACATGAGAGATGGTTAAGGATGTTACTGTAGTATTTGAGGGATTTTGGTGAACTGTTGCAAACCCAGTAGGAGCTTAGACAATTTTATTTTACAGAAATACTGTTTTTATCCATATCATCTAAGACCACTGATAACCTGGTGAAGTTCTCAGGTCTCAGGGGACACAAATACAGGACAGGTCTTACTTGTCTTTCAGTCTAATCATTTCTGACTAAACACGTCAACAGCTAAGCAAATAAAGGCAGAACTTCATTAAAATCCCAAAGTATTACAGAATTACACGATAAGAGAAACACCATGTAAAAGTAGGTCAATGAATTCGTCATGACCTCTTTATGTGACGTCGGACTGACGTAAACGAAGTCCTTGAATCCCGTAATAACTTCGAAACTAAGTTTCAGCCGTCACGCCTCAGAGTAGCATCGATAAACAGGATTAAGTAGCGCCGACATTATTTATAATTGTACTCAAACCGATGCAAACATGCTGAGAGATCAAGATCGCATCTGTTTACAATAACAACCGCAGAAACGAAATTTCACCAGAGCTTTACGTAAGAAAATATCTTATAAAAGTTTTTGTGGTTGAATAAACAGATTCTGTGAGATATGAGTATTATACGTTATTACATCTATAAGGTAGGTAGTGTAGCCCACATTTTTGTGCAATAATATTTATTCTGCGCGTGGGCACGTGGATCATAGAGTAATAAGTTAATGGAGTCCCGTAATGTCCAGCTTGACACCGAATACCACTCAAATTTAACTCTTGATAACATGCGACACAACTTGTTTGATATTAGAATTGACTGCAGATTTTTCGAACATGACTAAGATAAGACAGGCAATTCTAAGACTTTTGTCACAAATAAATACCTATCCTTTAGGAAACCAAAGGTGTACTGTATCTTTGTGGTCATTGTACGGTCGAACAAGCTATTTGGTTTACATTTTACAATGTAATGTGTGGGTTAAACTTTAACCAAATAGCTTGTTCAACCATACCTAGATGTCGGGGTCGGTCGTTTACTCCACTCCCGCGTACATGCTCATTCCATTAGCTCATTACTCCGTGTTCTAGTTAGTCTAGACTAAATAGTAAATAGCCAGACAGGTCTAACTCACCTCCCTCGTCTTCCGAGTCGCTCATGAATGTATCCTGCATTAGTTCGGGTGCCGCCACTCTGTATTTGCCTTCCAAGCCACCTGTAACAAGGAGAAAAGAATTTTAGCATATTTTTCATATACAGTGGATCAAGATATTTGTAATTAGAAGTTACATACAAGTCATGGCGAATAACGACGTCGGGTCTATCTAATATCAGCGTCGGGTCTATCTGGGAATATTATATTTAAAATTTGATGATCCGAATTTATCGACGCGTTTGGAGTAAGGATGATCTGTGGTTACTAGTTCCCTATTTGAAAATTGGTATTTACCCGGCAGTGAGAGGCTGGTTAGAGGTCCGACATGGCGCATTGGCCAAATAAGTACCTATTATGTACTTTATTGGTCGCATTTGGTTCGGTGCGGTGTCAAGTCGCGTCCGAAACGAAACAAACCTATTAATGGTCTTTTTCACTTTTATTATAATGGACTGTATCTGACCTTTCATGTCAATTTAGCGACGATAACGGAGGTCTCTCCCTGATAGACCCATAAACAGTGCCGAAAGGTCTATGGAATCCTAGTTAGCGCAGCGCTGTTCCGCAAAAAATCTCCAGAACCTATAATAATTACGAAGAACAGCACTAACTGGTAACAAATTGCTACTGCATCGAAGTACCGTTTGGTTGGAACCCTAAGCTCCTACATCGAGTCCAGTTAACCGAATACAATAGCACTATAAATAGCGTCCGCGGCAGGACGCTTGCAAGCATTGTCAACCGTTTCGTTCAGCTGATTTTTACAACTCATTCATTGCGTTTGGAACTTTAGAGACTGTTTATGAGGTGTTAAGAAAGTAACGGTGTGATTTTTATTGTGTCTGATTGTTTAAATTCGACGGTCATTGACTGGACAAGTAAATAAATACTTTTACAACTAAACCTATATAGATATGGGTGTATACCGCCCTACAGGCCCGAAGGTACATTAGAAGCCGATTCCAGCCGGCTTCTAGGTGGTGTCTAAGTGTCTACTGTAGTCAAAAAGTATGGCATCCTATCCCCAGGGCTTACAAGCCTGATTTTATGTTCTAATTAGTGAAGTTATCAATCGAGGCCTCACAGATTGTCTAAGGACACATAAGAGAATGGTAGACTAACTCCGTTTTGATATATATTTATATATTTCAAACCTTCTTGTATATTTGCATGGGATCAATAGAATTCAGAGAGGCTACCATAGGTTCGTCTAATGCCAGATTTCTGGGGGTTCCACACCATATGGTTGGATATCAGGGTTCTGAACGATCTCTTTTGGAAATAGGCTACACATTGCTTTAGTTCTATTCAATATATTTCTGAGGTCTTTACAAAACGGCGTATGCAACGCGGCCGGTCCAGAAGGAGATGGAGGGAAGAACTCGACTCTTTTCACAAGGATTGGCGAATAACAGCGCAGGAATAAGTGTATAGAGGAACGGGAAGGTTTTTGCGCTGCAGTGGGACACAAATAATAATGTTTGCATTTTCGCAGAAGATATAAATGGTTATGTCAGAGTTGTTATTCGTATTTTTATAACCGCAAATATTACATGTGGGTGTTCACCACAAACATATGGCAAAAATATGTGAATTGAGTAATCCTAATACGTGTTGCACTAAATTGTTTAGAAGGCCGCCTGGTTTTAACAGATCTGGTCATGACACGGATTTGAATGGTTCTCATGTTTTGTAAATGTGCAGTTTTAATAAAAGTATCCGGAATTCATATCATATTTCTATTGTTTGGTATGCTATTCACAATTTTGTAAAGGGTATTGTTTTAAAGGAATGTTGGCTATAGAACAATCACTTGTAGTGAAGATGAATTGACATTCATTTTTCTATTTATATGTTAACATTGATTTCCCATAGTCAAAAATGACTAACTTCGAATAAATCGAATTCTTTCTCATTTCAGGCTTCAAGATCCATTTGGTATTCGGTTTCGGCTGCGCGAGGTGTGTCACTGAACGAGATTTCTACCATTGCAATACAGCTTAGGTACACAATTCTATTACGATTTTTACGAGAAACTGTTCATATATCTCATTTCTGTCTGCCTAGAAGATTTTTGTTTGAAGCTGATGCAGATACTTCGGTTTCACATAAAAAACCACATATCGCTTTCAAAAACACAAAAAATTAGTTCCCACGGAGAGATAATCAACTCAAATGTAACAAAACCGGAACATAACATAACAACAATATAATACCTTCAATACAGACACGTGTCTATGAAAATAAAGGACAAAGAACTTTCCAAAGAAAGTGCACCGGAGTGAGGAAGTGGCCACATTACAATAGATGTATGGTTTTGGCGCAGGAGTTGAATATGCTTGCTTGCATACTTAATCATTGGAAACGACATTAGGTCTATGAATATTAGTGAACGGATGGATAATGTTTGTTTTTATTGTAGGTATACAGTGGCGGTACTTTGAAACTAGCCTAAAAACATGGTTGGTCCTTATAACCTTCTACTCTTCATGATGCTAGGGTACCTGAACAGTCGGCTTGCCGTATATTTTTGGCCCTTAGGAACGCCAGTGGGACTGGCCTGGATTTGGTTTCGGGAGTCCCGGCAGATCTCATAGAAGATGGTGGGACAAGCTAGACAAAACCAACGACCAGTGGCCTAAATTAGCCCAGGATCGCAACAACTGTGAGTCTTTGGTGAGGCTTTTGCCCAGCATTGGGATATGACGCAGGCTAACATTCAATGCTGCATTCTCATCAGAAAGTACAAGTAGGTATCTCTTTTGGGTGGCTATTTAGAGACTCGAAACTCTATTTGTTTATCAACCTATGGCCTAAATTCATACTTACAATAGGATATCCCCCATTAGAAACATTTTTATGTACAAACTTAATGGACAATTTATATGTACAGCGGTGTTTCTCTTTATTGTTTGTTGGGTGACAACCGAATGCGTGTCGGTGGACAGTTTTGCATTTGTCAGAGGTTTACAGTTAAGGTCAGTGACAGTTGGGTTATTACTGAATTCTGGTGAAAGTTATAATAGCTATAGAAGTATAGACTGAGAGATCCCTTTAATTGTTGAAGTTAATTCACAGCAAGAACCTTAGTCATTGTAAACCCATCTGCTTCTTTTCGCATCAATGATACATTCGTCTGGTTGTCTAGATTATTTTGGCTAGATTATATCTTCGGTACAGTGAGTCCTCAAATAAATTGGACACTACAGTTAACGGGCCATTAATGTCTTGTTAGGAGCACCACATAGACTGATTTTCTTATAGATTTCCTCGTTTTTCAAGCCCTGGTGCGTAGTACTTGCAACCGGTGTGCGTGTATAGATGTATGAACGTGGAGGAGGCAAAAGGAGTACTTATGTAAGGATCGTAGGATCGTTGTCTCCTTCTGCGAAGCAGTCATGCTAGCGAAGGAGGTGGCGGAACGAGAGAGGGAGAGATCCTCTCTTCCCGGCCGCCGCGGGAGACGCACCGGGCGTCGGGGGCCACGTGGTGGCTACCGGTCACCGTAGACGCGGGCCTGTGGACGGTTGGCTATGGGCTAGCTAGCCGTCCGTCCGTCTAACGACGACAGGCCGAGTCGACGGCGCGTTCGTGTTCCACGCGCGCCTCAAAGAGATGTCAGCATAAGAGAGGGGCCCGCAAGGGCCGAAGCCTGCCGGGGTTGCGGGACTGTTCGAAAGAGATACCGCGGCCCCGGAACGTAAAGGGCGAGGAAGGAACATGGATGGGTTTTAGTCAGTAAAAGTCTGACACTCCCTCCCGCTCCGCCCAGAGTGGGAGAAGTAATTTGATGATTTCCCATCCTAAAAAAAAAAAAAAAAAAAAAAAAGAAGTAGCATTTTATGGTTCCTGCCTACCCACATGAGAAGATGCGCGAGCTTATGTTAATGAAATCCGTCTTGTAGAGTTGGAGTTACTCAGTACATCGAGTGTGCTCCAAATATTTATGTTTGCGAACTGCAGGATTGGGTTATAGTGGAAATTTACAGTTTCAGAACTATCATTTCAGCTGCTTAACCTACTCAAATGTCCTTACAACATGTGATACATAGTAGGTTGCTAGATAAAAGTTTATACTGCCCCCAATAAAAAACACCTGCTAAAATATATACAGTGTGCATTACTTAATAAAAAACAATTAATAAAACACTACAAAATCATATTTCCAAAAAAGATTTTACGATCGATCCACCTCACTCTCATTTCGATTAGAAAAACTAGTACGAACATAAAAATCGACCTGAAAATTTGTATTTTAGGTCAAACGTGTTTTACGAGCGAGTTAGTTGTAATACATGAATCATTATGGCGTTGCTGGACTGTGTAATATTTCCTCGGTCACACTTCATTCATGCGAGCACTAAGACGTATATTTTATAGGCTTTATTGGTAGTTTAAGGACCTAACAAACATTTGCTATACCTTATTCTTTCATGCAAGATCAGTTTATGAAAATTCTACATAACATCACTTACATCACGCATGGAAACTCTGATTAGACCGAGCTGTATCTAAAGGACAGCCTGATTTCGCCAGTTACGTTTAAGTCCCATGTAATAAATAGGGGGCGAGCCAATTACAATTAACCGGGCACAAATCTACCCATGGCAGCGACTGAAATTTCTGAAGGAAAAACACAATAACACCCAGCCCGACTAAAACGAACCCAGGACCAGGGAACTAAATTGAGTTTGAAAGTTCGCCTCCAGAGAATTGAGATGACTTCGGAAAACTCAATACGCATCATCATTATTATTTATCAGTCGGATAACTGACCTTGACATCTAATAAGAAGTCGTAACACGCTTGCACTGGCATACCAGAAGCTGACGCGACGTGGTGTCGTGTTGCATGCACTAATTAGATTAAAACTACGTTCTACGTCGTTGTATGTTTTCCATCTCTTTACTACTGATTATACAATGTAATTGATCTTCGGAACTGATTATGATGATGTCATTGTAGGTAAATACAATCATGAAATCACGCCTTTTCATGGAGGTTAGCATTAGATGCGGAGGAATAAAGAAATAGTGTGAGATCTGAGTATGAATGTGGATAGCCTATACGATGGCCTTCAATTTCGGCAGAGGAAGATTGCGCCAAACTCCAAATTAATTGGGATAAGGTGGGATAAGGGTAGAGGAATGAAGGTAGACATTACACAGGACGCCATCTGCTACGATGCTTACATACTCCCTTTGCTGCGTCTACGTTCATACATCTGTTCATACACGCACAAAAGTAAATAAATAATGGTAGATACGAAAGGACTTGGAAGTTGTAAGATTGTAATGAACAGTTTTAATGAATGAATTGTAGTATCAGTTGTAATTGTGTTGTAATTAAAAGGGCAGAGTGCATTAATTCTGTTATCTTAATGTTTCCTTTCACACTATCTACGAAAGTCACATTAAATAGCAATAAATGCCTCGTAAATCACCGTCTAAATAAGTCAAGTGTTAAATAAATCATCGAAATGCATTGATAGCATAAGTTTATAATGCAGTTAGATCCCATTGAGTGCCGATTAAGATAGAAAGAAGCTTGCCGCACTATTTCCAAACACAGCAAAACCTGAAAGGCAGAATCAACAGTGACGACCACCAGAAAACCGCCGATGCAATCAAGCTTGGCGAATACCGGAGAAACTCTTCAACTGTATCGATTAAGATAGTATTTTCACACTGAATTCTATCTCAATATTCTCAATGGACCACTGATGAGGCACGCGTGTCTACAAAGTATAACTCATTCGATGATTACCCAACCCGTCAATTGCTCGCACGCGACAGCGCACGCGCATGTGATGTCACCGACTCCTGCGCATGCGTGGGAGTGCACAAGGGCCAACTAATTGACTCCGTGACTCTTGCATTACCTGACTTCTGACTCTTCACATTTTGATGGGGCATCATGACGAAACTATTACTCTTTATGGAACAATTGACAATTATTGGCCATTAATCAGTTTTGTATGGCTGTAACTGCAGATGTAAGTGATGCTTCGATCATGCATAGATTTGATTAGATCGTCACAGTTAGCATAATGTTGTCTGGCGATGTTTCTGCTTGAGTTATTCCTTAAGAGTCATCATCTGCCTATCCTTTTCCAAGCTATATAAGGGTTGGGTTCCAGTCTAACCGGATGCAGCTAAATATCAGTACTTTATGTGGAGCGACTGCCTATCTGACCTCCAGAACCCAGTACTAACGGGGTATTGGTAACACGATACCTCTTGGTAAGACTGGTTGTGAGACTTTCATGTAACAGCTGTCAAAGATCTATAAATTACAGCCGGGACCAACAGCTTAACGTGTTTTCTGAGGCACGGAGGAAACTCGGTATGTAATGGATCCCATCCACCGATCAACATAGGCAAGCGCGAATTAACCTAAAGAATGCCTCGAGCGGCTGTTATTTAGCTACGAGCTTCTCCTAGAGTTATTCCTAAGGAGTATTAACGTCAATAGTGAATTATCGAGCAATCCATTTAAAACTTCTATCCATCATCAAAATGAAAGCAATTTGTAATCAAAGATTTATCGATGGCTAAGTAAAAATAAAATGGTTTCGTGATAGACCCGCCCTGTCGTTGAAATCACCGACTTCTGAGCCCTACCCAGAAGTCGATAGAAAATATGGCCGATGTGAGTAATCAACTGAATGGTATAGAATGTAAGAAACGGTAGCTGTTTTGTAAATAATCGTGACAGGCAAGGTCACCACTTCAATATAGAGCGAATAGAGCGATCATTAATTTTAAAAGCCTGTAGGTTAGTGGGGTAGCAAACTAATAATTAGAAACGACGCTTTTAGAGGTGCTACACAGTATCTGGTCCTACTCTTGATATCAATCTAGTCCTGAGAAGAGTTGAGGTCGACGATGGAACAAGCTAACCCAAAGAAGCCCATTAACTCGCGACTTCTGTCTCATACAATTTGTTGGACAAAAATGCCGACTGGTCTATTACACGTGTACGTCTTTTATTCGACTCGTGCGATCGTCAAAGTCCATTCGGCATCTACAATCGTTGAATCATGTTTAGGCCGGCTCGGTACAATATCCAGCTAAAACCGATCGGCTTTATCCCGAACTCTAAAATCAAAGTTTACCGCCCAATTGCGTTGAATACTACCAACCCGAACATACATGTGAGGCACCCATTACGCTACTATATTTACGACGCTATTACAACTAAGTGCTACCGGTATCTCGATTATTATATTTATGAATCACAAAACGAGAATAGTGTTGATCCAAAGATATAATCAGACATGACATTGAGGTGGTTCCTTGCATTTGAATTGTGTCCGAAAGTGATGATGACACATTTTCTGGCAGCAGTTCTTGCATGAAAGTTGGAGTGTACGTTTTAAATGTTTATCACGCCAAAACATAATGATGCGGGTCTATTAATAGAGTGTTTTAATCACTGTTAATGACTGCACTGTTTTTGAAAGTATTTTATACAAAAGTAGGTGAAAAGCAGATGCTGTTGTAATGTTTACGATGGTACCTTTTTGTTGAGTTTATTTTGGGAAACAGTTGATTGTACTGATCACGTAAACTAAACTCGATACAAATTCTTATTTCCAATTACGTTACATAGATGAAGATCAACTTGGGTAAGTTGATTTTTAAATTAAATGCCTTATTGAACAAGCCACAAAAAATACTGAAGTTATCGCGCAAATTGAAGTTTAGATGAGAGTAGTAAAGTTGTGTTTCCAAAAACTGTAGTTTATTTACAAGTTTCGAAACTAAATCGCGAACTCAGTTTAAAGCTTTAACACACCTATTTTTTATTATTTTAATGGAAGCTACAGCTATAGCCCACCTTGGAATCTAATGTTAGCTCGATAGTAGCTACTGAAGACTGAGAATTTAATTACGATACAACTGTTAATTGGCGTCATTGCCGCAAAAGGAACAATAGTCCATTCTGTATTAATGTGAACAAGAGGAGTCTAAGCTTAATGTGAATCAGCGTGATATCTCGTTAACATGCAGTGCTAAATAGGGGCAGCTCAATGGCAGTCAAAGAACTTACTTACAAATGGCTTAAGTCAGCTAAACAGACTAATATACAGCAACCATAGATGGTGGAACACACTTACAATCGAAATAGCTTTTCAGTGTCTAGTTTTTCAAATAATTTTCCATTGCCAACAAAACAAAATAACTGAACCCTGAAGTCGATGACTTGTTTGTTTCATTGTTTTTGCCACCGTGTTCCGGAAGCCAAGTTATTTTCCACTTTTTTTTGTTTAAGTGAATTAACCAACATGCGCCAATCAATCACGGAGTTATGAGAAGTAGAATTGAAAACCTCCTCCTTTTTAGAACTTGGTTAAAACTGAAACTGATTTTGATCGTGTAACACAATATTGAAGTTCAGTCAGATGTAGGGTTTCTTATCCCTTTAC
Source organism: Xestia ashworthii (assembly GCA_950022955.1). Lineage (NCBI taxonomy): Eukaryota > Metazoa > Arthropoda > Insecta > Lepidoptera > Noctuidae > Xestia > Xestia ashworthii. The sequence continues at coordinate 8,472,786 of OX465573.1, forward strand.
GAAGGTCAAAGGTCTTCTACCGAAATGGTTGCAAGTAGAACACAAGATCGATCTGTTTGCACCATTTTACGCCTGGCTGGACAGCACACGGGTAGAGCAGTCAATAAGCTGGAGCTAAGACATAAATGATGCTTTTTATCCCGGTTCGGTTGTACGTTACCCTGGGATTATTCCTGACCTCCAAACCGAGAAAATGTAGAATTATCTATTTTTTCAGGCCTCAATAACTCCGTAGGTACTCAACACCTACTACAATCATCCACCACAGACAATTCAGCTACCACAATCATTACCCACACCCAAATCAGTGTAATATTCTCGTTAAAAGAACTCATTCCACTAATAAGCGTAAGCAGTGATGTGGGAGTATATAGACGTACATACGCAGCATATAATGACGTTATATACTTAAGGAGCGGCTATAGTTGACATCATCGCTGGATAAAAAAGGTCGGCTTGCAGTTTGCAGAGATCTGATGATTTTACAATGTCACAGGTTTTTATAATGCAGTTTGATTTGTTTCTTCGTTTACTATGCATGTCGTGATGATCTTATGATTGCGATCGCGATTGACTAGGTTCTAAGTTAGATTATAAAGTATGTCTTTCTTCTAGAAGATCTTATTTGAGTCTGTACCTACAATTATTTTGGTATTCAGACGGGTCGACTCCTGTCGTATTTTTTTCAGTATTTAAAAGTTTACATTCTTTTCATTTTCACACGAGTCGCTCCCTATTTGAAATAAGACTAGCATCCTCTAGATATAAAGAGGTGTAAAAAGACCCTTAGCGAAGGCGAAAGGCACTCTCTCTCCATTTTTGCGATTTTTTTTTTGTTCTAGACCATACCTACAAACCTTCTAGTTACATTATATGGGAGTTCAAAGTTTCAACTTTTTCTCCAGTTTTTTTTTTTAAATACCCTCATTAATGTTGTTAATGTATGAACTTTAAACACCTCCACCTACCAATTCACCCATCAGCACGGTGTTTTGAGTGCGTTACATTGAGTCCCTAACATAAAACGTAAGCAATATTTTTTGCGTAAAGTTACTTAGTTTGATGTACAGAATGCTTGATAGACGGCTTCTTCAAGGGTTCGTTTACACCCTGTATATGCATATATGCTCTGCTTACTCCTTTGGGAAGTCGAACAGTAATATAATTTACCCTTGCAGAGTCATCAGAACAACTATTAAATAATCTGAGGTTTGCGTGCAACCTACGAAGGTAAAGTTGTTTCTTTCTTAACGAAGAAAGTGTGCTATACAGCTTTGCATGACGTAATCCGGAAGTTTTCACGAACTTCCATTAAAATAATGGGTTAACGAGAAGTTATTTTTAACAATAGGTGTTACATAAACAGTACCTAAGTACTATCGATTGGCTTCTCGAAATAAACTCATAAACTCAAACCACGAAGTGTTTTACTTAAATTGTATCGATTTTCTATTCATGTCACGGAATATTGATGATTTTATTAATTAAGACCGGACATCATTAGCCTATAAATTCGGTAATTTAGTTTGTCTTTGTGTATTATAAACTGAACAAAGATTACTGATAAAATACGAGACTATACGAACTGACTTCCAACGTCATCGATGGGCAAAGTTTTGGTCGACATTAATATGGGTTTATCCATCAGAAATTTCTCAGTAGCAGTCACGGAGTCTGGATTTGTGCCCAGTTGATGACAACTGGCGAAATGTGGGTGTACTATTAGATACACTTCCGCCAAACCCTTCAGGGATAACAGGCGTGATGTTATGTTAACTATGGGAATAAATGAACACGACGCCGTATCAGTATTTACTTTTTGCCTTTAAAAACTCGAGTCAGAATCCTGAGGTTTCTCAATATTTCTCCATCTCAACACATTCTCCATTGGTTTAATCAAAGATTTCTCGCATAACATCAGGTGTATGCAACTCTAATGAACCGTACAGCGACTAATTAACATCTATTTAGGTTAGGAAACATTAATTAAAGCGACTGGAATGGCGGTAGGGGATCAGTCAACTCTGGAGGGAAATATTTGTCAAGATCGTGCATGTTTGCAAGTGTAATGCAGCTATTCATATAAGGTTTTACATGCTATAACATGATGATGTCAAATAACCACGATGTGCAGCCCTGATACAGCCAGAAGACGACGCGGTAGACCTCGCAGGAGATGGCGGGCCAAGCTGGACAGAACCAACGACCAGTGGCTCCAGATTGAAGGTTTTGAAAGTGATGGGGAGAGGCCTTTGCCCAACAGTGGGACGACACAGGCAACAGTAACATGATGATGTTAATTTTACTAAGGTTGGCTGGAGGAAGGAAAACTTGCTTTATTCGGCGGAGATTTACAAATAACTCCGCGTCTCCCGTTGTTTGCTCGTTACAAGACTTACTGAAGGGATCAAACTCCTATCCAAATTCTTCGCGGACTCAAATTAGATTATCATCGACACGCTTGAAAAGAGAACGCAATATATTTAAAATGAATGTCTTCTGCATAAACCAACACACACACACAGTAGAAAGATTATCGATAGCTTGAATTATTTATGTCGTCCCCACTCTCAAAAATCCTGCATCTCTACACCTACAAACGACACAATGGACTCTGTTTCAATCATCATCCAAGCGTAATTAGGTGTGTTTCCATCCATTTTTCTAAGTACTTAGTGGCTAATTATAATAAGCATAAGTCAGTATTTATTTTTATACGTGTGCAGCACCGTAAATACACTTAAGAAGATATTATAACAGCATATTACTAAGTATTTGTGGGGAAAAAACGATTTTATCTTGCTTGTGTGCAGGCATTCTGTGGTATATCTGGTTATTGGCTGGTATTCAAGCTACGGAATGAATTCAAGCTATGCAATAACCCGCTGATCTAAAATGATGGCCGTCGAAGATGGTTACAATAGTTTAAATTGTGGTGTCTCTTTGGAAGAGCTCAAAATATGGATGAATGAAAACGTAGGTATGTGAACGATAAAACTAAAAACACACACAACAACAACAACAACGAGAGAGACTTTACATTATGGCACAAAGTTAAAATTACATAGCACCAACAACTACAAAAGAAACTCAACAGATTTACCCATTTCAAAGATTGCATATGATTTTTTTAGAGTATGTAACTGGTCAATACTTTCCACCGAACACACCAATAAAATTTGCAGATTCCACGTAGGGACCAAACGGTCAGGCAATGACCCTACATAACTGTCTAAATAAAAACACAAAAAAAATCTACGTTGACAGCTCTATATTATGTCAAACAAAACTTTACCTAAAACTATTCAATAGTTTTGTATACCCCACTGATTGCAACAGAGATAGACGAAGCGATAACACAAATGTGTACACAATAATGACACATAATAGTCTTGTATATAAAGCATTATATTGTTTACATCGTAAAACACATATGGATTTGATGGACATGTGTATAGCCTTTCATTGTACAAATTATTCCATTGTCACATCTGATTGTGATCTGTGTGTTATCAGAAAAGGACTGTCATTAAATTAATGAGGTGGTGATCATAGCAGTATGCAGTGTTTTAAAATGGGTGCTTTATGTGAAATGTATTCTCAGGTAACTGGGAACAGATTTACTTAGAATATGCTTCAAATTGTAAAAAAACATGTCGTTCCTGGTATTCCTCTCTCCGCTCAAGATTCTAATCTAGAATCCCTTGCTACGCTCGGGATTTAACTTAAGAATCCGCTCGCTGCTCTCGGGATCAAACTTAGTCCCTGGAGTTTAATTGTTTTATAATCTACTATTCCTCTATACACACGCAGGTTACCTATTGATGAAACCACTTATATGATACAAAGTTCCTTGAATGTTACGTATTGAACTATAAACAAAATTAGAGCACCTAATTTCATGAGAATGGTACACATTCACAATGCTCATAGAAAGTCGAAACGTTTCTATCAAAATATGCCAATACCCATTTCCTAAAGAAGCAATTCAAAGGGAATGCCCCAAATGATTGATGGTGTTGATATTTTTGTGTCTATGATATATTTGGAGCCTCCAAAAGGCTTTGTCCGTCACAAGTCGAACTGGCTTTATGAGGACCTAGCTTAACATGTTACTTAGGAAGCTATACTCTATGGTATATCATATACCTTTTCTTGGACGCATCCTAGTGGTCACAGGATGTCAGCTGTCGCCTATGACCAGCATATTAACCTGACTTCCAGGCAACCGTGACAGGTCAAGTGGAAGTATGCTTAGGTTTAAGTAGGTAGCTATAGTTAACTTTCGTTCCCAAGATTAAAAGGGAATTAATAATTATGTGTGTTGTTTAGGTGGACTGCTATAGGGATGCCTGGAAAACGCTGGCGTGACGACTTAGATTCGTTTGTGCGAGATTGGCCGTAAAAAACCGCGCAGAGAGAGAAGTGGAAGGTAATAGGGGCGCCCTTTACTCAGCAGTAGGACTATATGGGCTAAGGAAACAAAAAAAAGCTGCCATATGATTCATGTCTAAGCCTCATCACAATAAAAATACAGATTTCCGAAAAGAAATTATGAAGAAAGACCATGATTATATGACCAAGATGTAACCAAGATTTTGTAACAATATATTGATTTCAAAGAGTGTCCATGGAATTTCTTGCCCGTTCTTCTCCATAGAGATCTACGCTAGGGAATGGGCAACTACAGTACTTTCTCAAGTTATAATGCCTTGTGACTGTGACTGTATATAGCTTTGATTTTGTTTTGTATTTTTGACATTCAAAAGTGCCGTAATGGTCTAGTTGAAATAAATGCTTTGAGTTTGAGTTTGACCGCGTCGACATTTTTGTCACTGACTAGTAATGTACTGGCTGTATGTTTATATGCCTAGTGCAGTCAAATAAGAAAGGTTAAAAACTAAATTCTTAAAACGAATTAGAGCGGTCGTAGACCCATTTAATTTAGGAGGTCAATTAGCAAAAGCTAAGTGGATTATCCCATACCATAGCTTGTTGAACATTATAAAGATGACTTAACCGCGCCTAAAATTACGACTAGATCTGATTAGAGATACATATTTTACGTAAAAGTAGACGTTTTTAATACTTTTTGAGGGTAAAATCTTTATAAATGTCAAAATCCTTAAGAACCACGATAAAACTTGTATGCAAAGAGCAAATATAAAACTAACATCATTCCGAACAATAAAAAAGAAAAACAACCATACCTTGACTCATTTACCAAAAAATAAAACATTTTTGGTTTTGCTACAATGCCAGAAAATTACTCTATGGTCCGTTTTAGGCAATGACCTCACTGTTGCGTTCATCGCTCTATAAGTACAGAAGAACTATGTCAACGTATTTAGAAATTTGTCAATGTATACTGTATTTGAGAAAACATAGTTTCTTTATGCAGTAACGATTACAGTAATGACAGAAACAGCACAGTGTAATGACTTTCGACATGCAAATTATTAACTTTATGGTCTAACATTAGTATTTTGAAGGTTTATCTGTGTCTATTTTGGTAAACAAATATGACGGACTGAGATTTAAAGAAGCAATGCTTGATTTTATACCCAGAAGGTGTTTCTTATGTTGTCTTAACACAAATCGATGGAAAAACACGTGTTTTTCATTCCGTATTTGTTTATCAAATAGAATACGCGGGAAAAATACACTTTACAAATAGGTGTGTGTTGTCTTAACATCGTAATTAGGACTGAAAACGCAACGAAATGATGTTTGATTAATACATTTACATACGGAATGATCTCATCGCTATGGACTTATGTAACTGCGTAAATTAGCGTTAAACTAGACATCCTTACAGCGGAGTTAACGTAGGTACATGGATGGAACTATTTCTGCACATGATTCAGAAAGAGGCCAATTTTTTATGGAGATTAAAATTTCAGATTTTTCACGCTGCTATGCAGTATGATTTCATACTGTTGCGAAGGTATTATTTTATTTTACACTCATTACAAAACTGTATGTTGGTTTAAACTTGGTTTATTTTATTTGTAACAGTACTTAGCTAGTTTAATGTCAGGATTTTTGGATGGGGCAACAGACCATGTAAATTATTCTATTTCATTCGGAAATCTGTTAACACTTTTTTCGACAATTTTCAAGATTGTGAGATAGCTAGTAACCTGCTCTCATAGTTCAAACGGAACACAGGGAAAAATTAAGCCATAAAAATTCAACAACTTTTTTGCACAGACAATTTCAGCAGTAAAACCTTAGTTGTAAATCCTCTAACGAGACTACTTTTTGTCTATGCTAACTGCGGTCATAGTCAGTCATCTGTGTCCTAAACCGGCGATGATGATGCAAACCAAAACACTATAGCGACCTTGACAGACAGATTTGGGGCCTCCGTTTTATGATATGCCATTAAAACTATGTTTCAGTAATGTATGAAAGTTATGATGACTGCAGATCTGGTTGAAAACCGACTGTAAAACTTTAATGATGTTTTTGATATGACATAAAGGTTTTGGCAATGGAAAACTAGATAAATCTTCTTTGTGTCGTTTTAGAAAAGATTTCAAAGCCATTCTGCGAAATCAATAGTTTTGATTTGTCAAAATAATAGCTGTTATGATTATGAGTGTGTTACGCTTTTCAGCATTTTTAACACAAAATTGTTAGTCAACATTCATAGAGAGGTATGTGTTTTGGGAACAGGACTAAGGGATGGCATCCAGATAGCAGACGCAAGCAGAAGCAAAGACACATTGAGGTAACCAGACAGCCAGCGTTCTTGCCTTATGTGAAAGGGGTAACGGACAAAATTGGGAACCTTTTCAAGAAGCTGTCAATAAAGTCTGTTTATGCTCCATTAGACAAAGTGGCTAAGCGTCTGCGTACACCGAAGGATGTAGTACCATTCCAGGTTCCTGGTGTTTATAAGATCGATTGCAGCTGCGGGCGTTCCTACATAGGCCAAACGAAGGTATGTGTTTACCAAGACATTCCATATCTGCTACGTGAAAACTGTAAGTACTTATGAGGATCCAAGAAGGTGTTTATCCATCTGCCTATTTTCCCAGCTATGTTAGAGTCGGCTTCCAGTCGAACCAAATGCAGCTGCATACCAGTATTTCACATGGAGTGAGAAGAAGACCCAAACAGGTTTATTAATTCCAAAATCTGCTGTAATTAACTCGACATTGTGGAAACAGGTTCCACTATTACATAGGATTCAAACATAACTGACGAAATGAGGATGAATTATAGACACACAACTGCTTTACCCTTCAGGGAACACAGTCGTGAAGTTATGATAAGTGTTAACAACGTTTTTCAAGTACCTAAGATGATGTCAGTACGGTTATTAACAAAACACGTTTAAAAAAGATTGATTTTCCAGTGTTTCGGTGTTACGAAATCTTGGGATATGTGGGACGTAAACAGTGGTATGTGGGTCGTAATGACGGTAATCGTCAAGTCTGCTTCGTCGATCATAATATTCATAATGTTTAATCTTACACGTGGCTTCGCTGTTTTTTTTTCGCTGTTTATTTACTTTTTTTTTGTGATGTTGTAAGTTTGGCTGGTTTTTTTTATATTAACGGAGTTGTGAATATTTCCTAGTGAAAAACATTGAAAATGTATTTCTATATGTAATGTATTCATCTGCCTAGCCTTTTCCCAACTACGTTGGGGTCGGCTTCCAGTCTAACCGGATGCAGCTGAATTTCCATTTACATGGAGCGACTGCCTATCTGACCTCCACAACCCATCTGTAATTCTAAGTATCAACATAAAATTACACTAATATTGACCAGACTATAATAATAATAATAATAATAATATATCCTTTATTGCAGGCAACTATGGCCCATATACACAATTACATAATTATATAAAAATAATAACTATAAACTAATACATATTATAAAACAATAAACTTAGCACTAAACACTAACTCACACGAAGAGTCGGCGTCGAGTGTCGCGCAGTGTCAGGTATCCGGCCTCGGAATCGCCGGAACACAACACCTTTCGGCCAAAATTCCTCTTTCGTGAAAGTCGACAGCTGTTCAGTCGGCACCCTCACCACAAAAGAATTGAAATTCACGTTGTGACGAGACTCCAACCGCTCGACCCTCAGAGTAAACTTGGTCTTGATGCGAACATACTCTACAATCATCTCAGCCTTTGTAGAGTAGTGCAGCCGAGACACGTACAGCAGCGTCACTGGAACTGCAGGACGCAGCAGGTGATTCGGTCCGGTCGGTGCGGTACCGCACTGGTTCCGTCGAGTGGGCTTTCTCCTCTTCTTCTTCTCAACTTTGATAAAACCATCCTCGTCGCTCTGGTCTGTAACTGGACCCTCCTGAGGCAGATCCCTTTGGATAGGTTCCTGCTTTTTCCCCTGCTGCTTAGATTGAGGCGCAGCGGATTTGTTAGTGGCAGCAATAGCAGCGTAACACGTACGTTTCGGGGTTAACGTACTAACGCGTGAACACTATAGAATTGACTATATGTTTGTCAATCACCGGATATAGGATCATGAATATTGACTGCTTACCAAACGGATTACAACAACATAAGCAATCCGAACTTAGCAACCACGATTTTCCGTTCAATAATTCCCGATTCGCGTAAATTTTCACACAAAATAAAAATAAAATATATACCATCTTCTTTTCCCGGCTTGATGCACTGTAAACACGACACAAACTTTTTCTTTTTCACTTTTTTACCAACATCATTTGGCTTTCCATTAGCCAAGTCTTTCTTCACATCTTTTTTCGTTTTATTCTTCTGTTGTTTAACGACACCCATTTTTTTCACGAGCGTGAAAAGCGCGCGCTTTTCTTTTTTTTTTAATCAGGCGAGGGCGCGCGTTGTACAGATGCGCGTTCAGAAACTAGTGCGGGACTAGCAACGCTAACTGCATACGCGTGCGGGCAAGGAAACACTGGCAGCTTACAATGAGTCTTTCTAATGAACACCATTCGCGCCGCGCAGCAGTAGCAGAGTACGGCAGTCCGTAGCTTGATGCTTGTCTAGAGGTGCGGTCCGTGAGCTCGCGCCAAATCGACCATCCCGATTGGGAATCAAGGCCAATTCATGGATTAATATTCCGTGTGTGGCTACTTCCTAAACACAATGTTAATTCCAGCTAATTAATATTTCGGGTATGTGTCCCAAACGTGAAATTATACTGCCAGTTACCATCAAATTGTTTCTGTGTTCATATTTAAATTGGTTGATTATAAAATCTTTTCAATTTAGCATGATTTTTGTAACCACTTGAGTTTTTTAAAAGGGCGTTCATAGTATGATCAGCATAAAGGAATGCTCTTAAAATAGCTGTTAATCAGTTTTTTTATGCTCTGAAGTGTTACAGTTCAAAGAATCTATATCCGGACGTTGGGTAATCAATAGTTTTCCAAGGCGTGTTTATAATTATAGAGCCGGCTATTGCTTTTGTATCAAGGGCGATATCATCTGATATACCTAGTATATAGGTTCGAAACTATGAAAGTCAAGGGGAGTCGTGACTTGCCGCCGTTAGGTCACTACTGAATACTGTTATAGCAAGATTAATTTGAACACATTTCGAGGCGTTTTTTCATTTGCACTTAGGTGTTCAAGATCACCTAAGTCATGTCATTGGAACATAAAGTTAAACAGAACACTGGCTAAAACATTAAAATAAATGAATGAGACAAGAATGAAATAGAATGTTTCATTGTTCGAAAATATTGATCGTCACATGTTTTTTTCGAACAATGGTAACAAAATTATGTTACCAGAAAATGATTGTGTCATTATGGTTTGTTACCAACCAACCATCAACCACGCTTATTCATTATTACAGTCAAGGACACAAATGTCGGAAATTGGTCTAACGCGAGCATTCATTGGAAGACCAGCGTCAGACAGCATCACCTGTCTGGCATGAATGCTGAAATGGACCTTTTTGGCGCAGCCGTGGGGCACACAGCACATACCATGTATTTTTGTCCTGTTTGTAACTTTTTTTAAATTATTGTGTGTGTGCTTAATGTACTGACGTCAAATAAACATTTTTTCTTTCTTTCTTTCTTTCTAGATGGAAAATGCGATTGCTCGTAATACTTAGTAATTACAGGGAAATCATGCTGATTGACATTACGCGAGTCTACCTAAGATTTATGTTTGTGTTATGCTAATATTACATGCAGAGGAAGTTGCGTGCGCAATCACATGCTTTAGATGCCTTTCAGACTGGAGAATTTAGCCGCGCGTTCGACTGTGTATGACGAGATACACATTATTGTTTCAGCTGCGTCAATGATCGAAGACAAGATCAATCAAACCTCTGGTCTCAACTGAAAGGATAAGTCTACCAGAAATATCCGGAAAAGAAACAGTATTTCTGGACTGATGACTGCAAGAAAAACTCCCGCGCACCTGTGACTGGCGATTTATTTGTCACTACTGCATGATTATTACCCCTAGAATCATCAATGAGACTACCTATAGTTTAGGATAATATTATCGTAGAAAAACCTTAAATTCATCGAACAATAAGCGTCAAGATTTTTAGGTCAAGGAGTCCTGGAAAAACAATTCCTGGCTCTGGGACCCCGCAACAAAGTTAATCACAAGAGTAAGGAAAATATTTTGCACTTCCTGTCATATCAAGCAGCAGACAGAAAAAAACTAGACCAATTAGAGCAAGATGGCTGACTGCCAACTTCTACGCAAGCAAACGCAACTCACTCGCCGTCTGTAAACCCTTTTACACGAGCAGTGAGAATCCACCCATACATTATGCGCTATGCAAATCCCACTCTCTCAGCATACCCGCAGTCCGCAGGACAGCACTGCGTAGGCGCACGTTTAAAAGCATATTTGTCACGGTCACTTAAAGTCTGTTATGTAGTCAGATCCGCGCTCAATGTCACGGCTATATTATGTACAGTTAAGGGAACAAATATGTGTGCAGTTAGTTAAGTTTTATAATTATTTTTATTAAAAGGTGTCATCGAATAAATTAGGAGGTATTGCACATATAGGCAGCATCTCTGTATATAAGGAGGAAGCACCACGCGGGCCTTTGGACGCTGAGTAATGGGCTAGCTCGCCGTCCGTCCGTCTTATGACGACAGGCCGTGTCGACGGCGCATTCGTGTTCCACACGCGCCTCAAATAGATGTCAGCAAATAGGGAGGGGTCTGCAAGGGCCGATGCCTGCCGGGGCTGTGGGACTGGTCCAAAGAGATACCGCGGTCTTGGAACACAAAGGGCTAAGAAGGAACATGGATGGGTTTTAGTCACTAAAAGTCTCTATATCATCATCATCATGATAATTTGATGGTTTCTTATCCGCACAAAAAAGGGGGGGTTCACGAGGGTAGCCTGCGAAAGCATTTGCGTTTCAAAACTAAGATTTGACGGGCTATCAGGCTTCCACCTTAAAATACTCTCGATTCGTCTTGCGAAGGATTGAAAGGCACCTCCTGCCACCCCAGACACAGGCCAAAGCAGATCGAAGAGTAGATGGCATGACTGGATGGCTTTTTAAAGAATTGGTGGAAGAGAGGAATATGAAAAAACTTTGCACAGCAGCAGAATTATTAGCACTGTACAAATTATTTAACCAAAACACATAAAAAGGGGTCACGTAGGTAGGCAGTCGGTCTATGTAAAATACAGCTGCTTCCGGCTAGACTGGAAGTCGAACCCAGTTTATTAAGAAAAGGCTCATCATCAGCTGCCATGATTATAATAATGAAATTTACAATCTGTTACCAATATTTTCCCTAAAAACTCGCTCATGAATTTAACTAAGTGAATACATATTTCCGTCCGCCACTGTATACTGATCCGTGCCACTGGGGCTGATGACGTCACCTGTGTATCATCGCACCTACTTGTATATTTGCTTTATTGTGTTTATATTTGTACAGGCAAGGACGTTTGTGTGTAAAATGGGGGGATTTTATATTCGGTGATGTTGAGTTTCTTTTGAATGTTTTTTTGGGAGTTTTATCTTTGCTGTTGACGATGTGTGTCATCTTTCATTGACACAGACGACATACTAAGGTCTATATATTCATAAAGAGATAAGTGGCTAGCACGTTTCTAAGGTCAACTGATGCTCGTTTCCATTAACATTAGGTGGTTCGATGCTAATCACAGGACGGAGACTAGAAAATGTAATTACTGTACAATATTTAGGCATTTATTGAGGTCTGATTTATAGCTTAGTGTAAGTAGAGAGTAACACAAATTTTAATGTCTCTTGACTACGGATTTTATTGAGGATCCACAGAGGAAATAGAGATTGAATCTGCAGGCTGTAGCCTTTTCCCAACTATTTTGGGGTCGGCTTCCAGTCTAACCGGATTCAGATGAATACCAGTATTTCACATGGAGCGACTGCCTTTCTGACCTCCATAACTCTACTGGGTTATGGAGGTGGGGATGCAATGGTAGGATGTATGACTGGTTGTCAGAATGTTTGCCACTGACTGGCTGATTGTAACGACTGTCAAAAATCTACAACTGACAGTCGGGACCAAAGTCTGAAACGGGCATGGGGGAAACGAGAACGACCCAAAGGGCTGTTATTATTTCGCCACAAGATCTTCGAATACAATGCAATAATATTTTGGCATTATTTTATGGCATTGTTTAGTTCAGTGAAAAGGGGCATAAGTGTCTTCAGTACGGGTTTTATTGAGGATGCACAGAGAAAACAGATACCTTTACGCATAACGAGAGATTGAATTTTGTTTGAACAGAACTGATATTTAAAAGTAATTTATTATCTGTCTAGGTAACCTCCAAGTTTAGAACTATGACTCATTTGTTATACGTCAATAACTAAACGTCAATAGCACGTGTAAATTAAAGAAAACATCAATTATTAAAAGTGTACAAAGTAATTGCTGACAAATGACGCCATGAACCATGTTTAATGATTTTCTAATAAGTAGGTAAGGACGTCATCAGTTTGAACAATCAGTTAGATTGTCTAGTGGCGATAAGACCGGCTGCGGTCATGAAGTCATCATCAAAATCATCATCATCATCTCGGTCGGCGAAACTTGTTTTTTTTTCCATTCGCCCTTATCAGCTTTCACGTTATCGGTTAATTCTTCTTCTTTATTGTGGGGGTGAGTGTGGTTCTGAGTTTTAATGCCACCCATGGGCCTCTTGGCTTTACATGCCGTCAAGAGATATCTCTCAGGCATGCTGGTTTCTTCACAATTTTCTCTTCTTCACACAAAATCCATCCATTTTTTATTTTTTTCTTACGGTCTTCTTCTTGCATTCCATTCTAGGTTGCGGTCATGAAGTCCTAGGTTTATTTCTGTGGCGTATGGCTTGTGAGCTGATAGAGACATACTAAAGTTCCTGAAAACATAATTATATGGGTTGTGCCTCATCTAGACACCCTAATCAAGAAACTCAATAGAAGTTATTTTGGCAGACCCATGTATCGAACCCCCTCCGCACTAGACCAACGTGTTTTAACTAATCTACTATACTGTTGCACCTACCAACTATTACCTCACAGCCAATGAATCAACAAACAATAACAAAATTCCTTATAGTAAAACAAGTACTTTCAAACTCCGCTAGAGGGCAGCACAAGTATGTGAAGATGTTAAAAATATCCACCAAAGTAAATAAATATAATCGTATCGTAGACTGAAGCAACCGTTGCGAAACGCCGTAATGTATGTTATTATAAATACATTGTATTTACGTTGTTTATATTTGATAATAATGGATGACCTTCTGTAGTTTTAATGGGCATAGTCAATTAAAACTTTGTAATGTAAGTACCTACGAGTAACTAGTCCAACGCCAGTGATTTTCTATGATAATATTAAGAAGGAATGGTAAAAACTTTTAAGTAAACTAAAATAAACTAACAACAAACTATAAAATGGAATCAAAACCTCCTCCTTATCGCTGTCAGCTGGTAAAAACTATTTTGCATGCTACAATAAACAGAAATTATTATATTAAGAAATTATTCAATTAAGAATACATTTTTCGTGCCTATTACTCAATTTAAAAATGGTAACAATGAAATGAAAAGTAACTGTTTTTTAATTAACCAAAATCATAACATAAATCTCGAGCGAACAGACAAGTAACGCCATCTGTAGCGCCGAGCAAGAACTACCAATGTAGTGTAGTTCTCAATTTTACCACTAGTCCGTCAAATATGTTTTTTTTTCAATAATTAATGCAATTAGTTAAATTTCGACCGGTAATAGTCTAAATTTAACTAATTTCTCGCCCAAGCTCAGTTACCTAAAGCTTCCACAAGGGGGTGTCCTTCTACAACAAATTGCCCTAGCTTGCCTGTCAAGCGAGGCAGTAAATTGATCAGGCTAATTGCATCAGCTTTTCCGGCATAGTTTTTTAATTACATTAGCTGGTCTGACCCTACTAGTTTTATTTTTTGTTTGTTCAACAATATACAGGATGTAAACGGACTCTTCAGAAAACCTCAAACCAAGCATTCTGTACATCAAACTAAGTAACTACGCGAAAATTGTTGCTAGGAAACTACCTTTCTGGGGTGAATAATCACGTGTTACAGTAGGACTCAAAGCAACGCATTAAAGTGCTGATGGATGCATAGAATGGAATGGAAATCTTCAATATCTCCGTAATTAAAAGGTTCCGAGGTATGGTCCAAAACCATAGATATAAAACAGAAACAATATCATAACGACGAGGAGAATAAGAGCCTTTTGGCTCTGTTAAGGTTACTTTTACATCCTTTATTACCTAGGGGTAACTTTTAGACCTAATCAATTTATTTCCACTAGTTTAGATAGAGATCTATAAATAAGACATCTAATTTATATTTTTATGAAAATACATTCACAAATAGTGTGTTTAATACCTACTTATTTTTACAAAAGAAATACCTAAGTATCTAACAAGGAAAATATGGCTAACAATAGGATCAATAACAGGAAAACTAGAAATATTTCATACCTAGTGGCGATCAATCAGTATGTAAATGGGCGAGTTAAGCTAAGGGCGAACATGAAAGGACGGAAATAAAGACTAAGGTTATGTTAAGACGGATATTAGTTTATTAATAATAGGTACATATTTATCTACATGGTTAAATAGTACTTGGTTAACAAAGGACTAAGTGCAAACTTAAGTTCAGGAAACTTAGTTTTAAAACAACATTTGGAGATGACTTTAAACTACAATATTATGTACTAAGAGAAATCAAAGAGAGGGGGAAATATGGATATTTCTCATTACTATGTCAACCAAAACTTTGTCAACATAATTATTTTCCAACAGATTTTTCAACATTTATTGGGATTAGCAGGAAAGCCATAAATATTAATTGCAATTAGGTTTCATGTGAATAATAATAGAATGTAATTATAGAAAATAGGAATTAATTAATAGGAATTATAATTATATTAGGAAAAATAATGATCAGAAGAACTAAGCCAGTTTTATAAGCAAACTAACATACTAGCAACGCCATCTGTTGCGAGATTGAAGAACTAGATCTAAATTAAAACTTGAAGTTTTTAATTTTTGAGATTTTGCCGAATATCATTTTAATTTCATGTCTATAAACAGAATAATAACAATTAAACTAATTGTTATTGTTCATCATTAACTAATCAGTCTGGAAAAATCATCGAATGCTAAATATTTATTTAATGTTAACACATATAGGTACTTTTACCGTAGTCAACGGCTGGGCTTAGGTATAAATCCAACAGTTCTACTACTTGCTAATCATAAAAAAAGTAATTTTCGCCGACCAATAAACTAAAACCAACATTTAAAACGCCACCAAATGAGCCACGAAATTAATAACAAAATCCATCAAATCAATTATTATAATAATAGTTAAATGATATGCAATTATTTTGGGGTCGCGTGAATAACGGTGAGTTCATCTTCTGGCGACCTTCCAGGTGATTGGCGAAGCGTGATGTTTGTCGCGAGGTTCCGAGCGTGGAAGATAGAGGGCGTGTGTGTTCATAATATTTTTTTTTTCTATTTTTTCGTGCACTAGTGCCTAACCTGGTGTCAGAGTTTCTAAGCCAATCCTCTTGGGATTTAGGCCTCTTGACTTGGCTTTACATGGCGTCGAAAAATATCTCTTAGGCGAGGCGTGCTGGTTTGTTGTTGATAGTAAGTACATGTATATTGTTAAGGATAGGAGAGATCATCAGTCAGAAGTGGAAAGAGGACGCGCAGGCTCGCGAGACGCCTTTGCCCAAGAGTAGGATATGGGGTCGAAAATGGAAGCTTTAGCAGAACATGAATAAATGAATCAAGCTAAAAATTTAAAATGGACTTTATGGTAAAATGACAATAAAGTCCATTTTTAGAATTTAAAATTTTCAACGTGATTCATATCATGTTCTGCTAAAAGTTTCATTTTAGAACCGCAGATCAGGATAGAAAAAAATTAAGCACATGCTGATTTTCTTTCGATGTATGATGTAGGTCTCGGTCTAGTACCTCCATTCGGATTTACCAAGCTTTGGTAGTAAGTTTTTGGACAACATTAAACGTGTTGACTTTGGTGGAAAATCAAACTAATGTTGGTATTACAAAGATTTATCATAAACTTACTAGTTGACAAACATATTTTTTTTTCTACAATAAGGACAAGCAAGACGGCCAGTGGCCTATTTGTCAGTAGCCTAGTATTCTTTGATAAAAAAATCCTTACTTATGGCTTTGCATAGTCGGGTAAATAGAAGACCATTGCCAGTCAATAGAAGACATTAACTTCGATCAGATTGGGTGTGGAAAGTCAGATAAAAGGCAGGTGTGGCCCAATGTTTATGTCGTACACTGACGTGATCTATGATAATTTGAATCAATTAAATCCCATGACGTTTCAATTATAAACTTCAGTGACTATTTATGTAGCCATGTTTTATTTCCATACCGGTATGCAAAGAGCACAGGCTGTATATTATGTGTTTATCTATCACGCTCTAATTGGAAACTCAACCGGTGGGGAATGGGTAGCCGGCGTGTTTGCATATGATAAGCTGAATACTTTTTGGAAGCCATTTTTATTAAAACTGCATCCTGTCTGATATAGGCTCGATAGTGCGGATCGCCTGATCGGTGATATAAGTGAATGGAATGGAAAAAGGAGTATTTTTAGACGTAGGGAATTCTCAGTAGCAGCCGCGGTGTTTATGGCAACAATATAATAGACTCGCCCCATATTATTACATGGGACTTAAACATAACTGTCGAAATGTGGGTGTACTATTAGATACACCTCTGCCTAACCCTTCAGGGATAACAGGCGTGATGTTATGTTATATTTTAGACATTCTATATGGACCGGTTTGGGGTTTCTTTCTAACTAGTGACCTATAAAGAGAGCCCTATGTACACTGACCAGCTGTGGACTTCTGTAGGCTGATGATCTTCTATACGTGTCGATTATGACCAGATCTAGCCACCTGGACGGCTCTGACATAGGCTTCATTTAAATCCTGGAAAATGCTGGTGCTTACGCGGATTGTGATTTGTGAAGAAATGAGGTAGGGCATATGATTATGATATGGTGCTTTTGCAAGTCACAGTTACGTGGACTAGCCGATCTGAGAGACAGATAGGCTGTCAATATTTTCGACGGTAATATTTGTCTAAGGGCTGATTTTTCAATCATTAGCTAACTAAAGAATTAATTTGTCGTTTTGGCAGTGTCCATACAAAAACTGTCAAAATGTCAAACTTATTCGTCGGATAAAAGTTAACTGGCGATTGGAAAACCGGCCCGGACTAAATCGTACTTTAAATCGAACCTGGTTTAACATCAGTGTCGTCAGTCCTAAATTCTGACAATTGTGGAGACCAGATGTTCGCCGAATGCAATAGTCATAGAATTGATATTGAAACGCATCTGGTTAGATTAGAAGCCGACCCTAACCTAGTTTAGAAAAGGCTATGCAGATGGCAATATACTTTACAATTTATTACGTACTTACTTTTGTTTTAGAAAGATCGCATAAATAATGAACAAAGGGCCAAGGAGATTCGTATAGCCCAGTTATGGAGGTAGATAGTCACTCGCTCCTTGTAAATACTAGCTCTCACTAGTTAGACGGGAGCATTGTTGGGTGAGGCTAGGCAGATAATGCATACTACAACGACTAAAGAAGGAAAAATAAAAAGTTTTTGTGGAAAAATGAGAAATGATGCATCAACTCCCAAATGGAATATGGTTGCTTCCCATTTATTTATGAAAGCAGCATGATATTGCCGTAAGTATAAAGGAAACGGAAACAACCATGACCTAACCAAGGTACTTACTTACTATATTCTAAAGTCACAGTGCAGTTTAGAGCATTTTACTTTGATGCATGCTGATAGCCTCGCTGGTTTAGTGCTTTCAAGTGTAAATAACTTTGATGCATGCTGATAGCCTCGCTGGTTTAGTGCTTTCAAGTGTAAATAACTTTGATGCATGCTGATAGCCTCGCTGGTTTAATGCGTTCAAGTTTATATAACTTTGATGCATGCTGATAGCCTCGCTGGTTTAGTGCTTTCAAGTGTAAATAACTTTGATGCATGCTGATAGCCTCGCTGGTTTAATGCGTTCAAGTTTATATAACTTTGATGCATGCTGATAGCCTCGCTGGTTTAGTGCTTTCAAGTGTAAATAACTTTGATGCATGCTGATAGCCTCGCTGGTTTAATGCGTTCAAGTTTATATAACTTTGATGCATGCTGATAGCCTCGCTGGTTTAGTGCATTCAAGTGTAAATAACTTTGATGCATGCTGATAGCCTCGCTGGTTTAGTGTTTCAAGTGTAAATTCTGAGGTCCTGGGCACTCCTAGGTTTGATTCCAAGGTCAGGCAAAGTGCAGGTATTAGGTTTTTTCATAAAGGAGCAGCCCGGTTTTTAGCCATTGGCGAAATACGGATGTAAGGTACACTTCTGCATAACCATTCTAAGATTTCGTTCTTAGGGTCCTGGGTTCGAATCCCGGTAGGAGCAAATGTTTGTGTGATGAGCATGGACATTTATTTCCGAGTCATGGATGTTTATATGTATCATAAGTATGTATTTACAAACAAAAAGTATATACATATGTAGTATATCAACTACCTGGTGTCCACGACACAAGCCTTGCTTAGTGTGGCGCTAATGTCCAGCGATATTTATTTATTAATTTATCGGTGTAATAAGTTGTTTACTTTAAAGATTTTAGTTATTAGAAGTCAAGCTGATCATCAGATAAAAATATGAATAAGAAAACGATTACTTACAGAAAACTTGGTAGGTACTCACACGTAGTTACATAAACCTTTTTTAAATATTCAAAACTATTCAGACAATTTTTTCAAGGCTTTGCATTGCCATGATTCATTTCATGCCAAAAAAATGAACCTGAGGCCAAACCATTATGTCCAAACAGATGATTAACTACATAGACGAACACAAAAATTGTTCTCTATTACAATAATTACGGGAGCAATTTTGTTGGCTTCACACTGCCCTGCCACTCAACGAAGCATGCCATTATTGGTTGAAAATGGAATATGAAATTAAAATAAGGTTATTAACCGTTCTAAAGAGGTTTTAGTAGAGAGTATTTTATGTTGTTGAGTTGTTATTACAGTTGATGCAAGTATTTATGACAGTACATTTTATGGGTCCATTCCGAGATACGAAATAATCACTCACAGCGCTCACAGCAATATTTTGCGTTCCGATATAGATTTCACGATTATGACAGCTAAGATCTGTCATTAGGTCATTTGACAGCGCTCACGGTGATATTTCTTTGGAGTATGGTCGGTGTAATCGCAAGATGGCGCGTTTCATAACGTCATCTATGACGACTCAAGGAACATCGATATCGCGCACGGTAACTCGGAACGGGTTTATGGACGCTCAAAGCGTTTACAGTCTATCTCGGAACGCGGCCTATGTTACTTCCAATAATAAAGTAGACGTCGAAATCTGAGGAATTAGTAAAATATCGGCTCTGTAAAGTGTTTTGTTTTTATACAATTCGTTTTAAAACCATCTTCATAATTTGTTGCCCTTATACCAATTTGTTTGGCGCCGGGCGTAGCATGCCTTCTACCTCCATACTATTATATTACTCGTCATCTCTTCAGATACATTCTTGCCAGTTTCAAAACAATAAGGTTTGTTTTAAAAACTGCCTAATTACTAACCAGTTTTTTACCCAATCATCATTGATCAATGAAAAATCATGACAATGCCACTAATTACACAGAAAGTGTCACCAATCGGCAAGCATTGTTCAGTATTTTAAACAACATCATTTACTGAAAACCCGTTCATCAAAGTCTTTGATTGTTTATGCACCTAAGAACGGGGTACTTTTGGAACGACGCTCATTAAATCAACCATACATATCCAAACCGGTCAACAAAAATATTAGTAGAAAACACACGAAAAAATAAACAAAATATACACACGTTTGAAAAACCTCCTCTTTTTCGAACTCCGTTTAAAACAGCAACATAAAAACAACATTAGAAAAAGAAAATGAGTGCAGTGTTCTAGCGTAAGTAAAAGCCTGCGTTAACTGGCGAAGAGATTAAAGGAGTACCGATAAGGTTTCCTTATCCAGTACAAGGGGCCGTCCATTAATTACGTGATGCAATGTTAGCGATTTTTTGTTCCTCCTCACCCCCCTTGGTGAGATATCGTGAGATTTGACTTGCCCCCCTATCCCCCCTCTGAATCTCACGTGAGATTTATCAAAATGCGTAGTTTTGTGGAAATACAACAATCTGTTCTTGATTGCAATGCATTAGGTAATTTAAAAAAAAAAACATATTTAGTTTAATTTTATTTCCATTGAATATTGATAACTTTTTTTTATTTAATTATATAGATTTCCAACAGAAGATACACAAATACATTATAAGACACAGTTTTCTCGCAATTTTACACTGTATCTTGCGGAAAAAAAAATACGTGACATTTGCCCCTCTTTCCCACGTGAGATTGGGTGAGATTTGGCTCGACCCCCCTAAACGTCTCACGTTATTAATGGATGCTCCCCCCCCCCCAAGCTATTACAGTAACAAAAGCACCCTGTTTTACATGACATTAGATACGATTTTTTCCGCTTTGTATTCACGATGCATTCGTCAAACAAAGTTGACTATGAGTCATATCAATGCCAAGCCTTGTGGTTGTTTGTTGAATTATTGTAAACAGCACGCCATGCTATGTGGCACGTTTATAATATACGTACAAAGTTATTTAAGTTTTATAATATGACCACCAGGGTTATGTTGTGAAACCGTTAGCCCGTCAATGTACAGTCGCTAGCATATCAAGTTACCACAAACTGCCCTCCAATGATAACCATAAAATATTGACAGTTAAGTTCAAAATCGCATAAAAAAGGAGAAAGCCCATTTTCCCTACATCTTTGGGCCTACCGATTACATTCATGAAATTGGTATATTTTTTTAGAGAAATACACCAGGTATAACCTGACTTAATTTCAATTCAATAGGCTAGTTTCCACCATCAATAAATTGCTAATCTATTTAGTCCGTCAGTTAGAGTATTGGAAAATAATGGACACGTATTTTTTGTTTTTGTAAATCAACGAATATTGACAAAGATAAAACGCATCAAAACTCGGGAGTGGGGGCTGGTGACGTTAGAACTCACTAAGAATGATACCAAACAGTGACGTATTGGGAATTTTAAAAGCGTCGTATCTTCGTCAATTTTGGTTTATGTGACAAAAGAAAAAATACGGGTCGGGGTTTTTTGATAATCTAAGTGATGGACTAATTAGATTTTTTCGGTTAACAAGCCTATTGGCAATTGCATTTTTAGAAAATGTATTAAGCGACAAGCAAGGATACAATTAAATCAAAGATAATTCTTATATAGCTGGTTTGTAATGAATGAAAAACTAGCCACATTTATTTGATAGTTTGTTGTAGCTTGAGTTGATACGCTGGTGACTGTACTTACATTAGCTGAACACGATCCTCATTGCAGACCGCTATAATGATTTGTGAGAATTTGACCATTATGAGCATTAAGAATTTGTAAGCGTACACAAGGAATATGACGCTAATGATTATTCCTATGACTGGACCTTTTAGGAATCTTTGATGGTTTCTATATGCATATAAATTAGACGACCCGAATAGCGTAGCGGTAAAAAGAAAAGAAAGAAAGAAAAAATGTTTATTCGTCGCAAAGCCATGACGTGCATACAATATTAATATGGTAAACATAGAACGCATTAATACAAACACAAAAATTTAACTAAAACCGAAAATACACGTTCTTAGGCTCCTAAGTTCGAATCCCGGTAGGAGCAAATGTTTGTGTGATGAGCATGGACATTTGTTTCCGAGTCAACTATTTGGTGTCCACGACACAAGCCTTGCTTAGTGTGGCAGTAGATGGTGCTGTGTGTAATGTCCAGCGATATATATATATATATTTTTAATTGTTAATCATTCTCTTGACCTTGAGGGTCGGCGCAGCATGTCTTCTTCATTCATGCTTCTCCATCACTCGTCACATCTTTTCTAGCAGCCATATTATTCTTCACGCAGTCCATCATCCATCGTTTCTTTGATCTTCCCCTACTTTTAGTGCCATCCACATTAATACTTAAAACTTTCCTCACGACATTTTCTAATTCCTGAGCATCACATGCCCATACCATGAGATACGATTGGCACACAACTGTTCAGCCAAACCAGTTAGGTCATTCAGACATACCAGTACTTACCTACTTACAGATGTCTAGCTTCGAAGCTAGTCCAAACCCTGAGTGACATTCCCAAATAATTCCATGCATCATCATCTCTCTAGTCTTTTTCGTAACTATGTTAGGGACCGGCTTTTTTACATAGAGCGACTATCTGACCTTCGCAACCGCCAATTAGTACTAGGTAATACAATACGCCTTGGTAAGGCTGGTTGTCAGCCTTCCGAGCCAAATCTTTCCGTGCATACCTATCTTTCAAATTCACCAGCGTGCAGCGGTTGATCTGGCCAAAATTCTCAACACAACTCTCCAACAACCAGTACCATCGATTATCATAAAGAATAATAAACAAATAAAATTATTAGAGCCTAAACGGACTGAGGGTTAAATCGGGGAGAAAACGCGATAACGGTGAACTAAAAATAACTTAAAACGATATTTATACTCCAGCGGGCAACGGGTATGGTAATTTCTAAGCTGTACTGGGTACTGCAAGATATTATTATTTATTTTATAAAAGTAGACTGGCAGCTCGGATGATAGAACAAGATTATACATGTATGGTTTAGGTACTACAAAAAAAAATCCCGACTACTGAAAAATCACGCTCTAATTGAAATCGGGGTTGGCCTTGGTACCGGGGCTATATTAACGAATCGATTGATACCCCATTCGTCAAAATCGGACGGATAGTTTAGGCGTTATGGAGGAACGTACGTTAATACAAGCTTACATACTTAAACATACATAGACGGCTATAATCATAACCCTTTCTTTTAGTTTCGCCGTGGTCGGGTGAAAAGGTGGATATATATCTTTTCACATCAAAATACTGGTACGTTGTCATCCATTAATTGGATAAGCTAAAGTGGTGATTTTATTACGGACGTCAAGCTGTAAATTATTGTTGAAAATCGATTAATTTTATGTCGGTCCCCTTGTGTCATGTTTATGACCAATTTCCACAACACAGTTAATACATTATCAGCGTGAATTGTGAAGATTACACTGAGCTTGTCTCAGCCAAATGTAATCTTTTCTTTATTAAACACTTGAAATTACTATACAAAACTTACTTTTATATTTGAATAGGATTTTGTTAACAATTTCAAGGTTTTAACATTGTTTAAGTACATGAAACGCTAATCCCTTCTAAAATAACTCCTCAAATCCATTCATCAGCTATCTGCCAGTAAAAGTTTCGTCAAAATTGGTCCAGCCATTCCGGAGATTAGCCGTAACAAACAGATAGACAATACAGAGCAGAACCAACGCCTTTTGTCACTAATTGTTGGATAAGGGAACACACTCTTCACTCCCCAAACGAAAAACGCTGTACTATGAGTATCACATGTTTTCTTTAGCGCTTGAATAGCGTCACTATTGGTAAAAACTTTTTTGCAAAAAAATAGAACCGACTTCAAAAAAGTGAAAATAACTTTAGCTTCAGAAGTCGGTGACCATTGTTTGATTGATTTATTAAGTTTTTTTGTCACCGACTTCTGAAGCTAAAGTTATTTTCACTTTTTTGAAGTCGGTTCTATTTTTTTGCAAAAAAGTGTTTATTTTCAATTTTTAGTGGTTCTCTTGTGCTTACCCCTTCACAGCGTACCGGTGCGGCGGCGTGATGTTATGTTATGAACTGGTGTAAACAATAGACAGACAATAGATTTCAGCAATCCCAGTCCATTTGCTATCATTTATTGAGGAGTTCCGTTCCATATCTCCGAAGTTCGTGATCAGATCATGACAATATTTCTATGGGACCAACTTGGAAGTATACCCTCTCAAACAAAAAAAGAATTTTTCAAATCGGTTCAGGCGTCTTCGAGTAATCGGTGAACATACATATAAAAAAAAAAAAAATACATACAGTTGAATAGAGAACCTCCTCCTTTTTGGAAGTCGGTTAAAAATTGTAAAATTGTCTGTGGAAATTATATTTTAAAAAAAAAAACAAGATGGCGTCGTTATTTTCAAAACATGCATCACTATATTCCCATAGCTTGTCAAATCCGCTTTATTCTATGCTCCAAGTCCAACCTACATTAGAAACAGGTTTCTACATATACGCGAGATAACTCACATACAGCCGGAGGTCAATTTAGCCGTATTACATCATCAAATAGCTATGATAACCATATTAAGTGGAGGCCGATATTTTTAAGTTTGGCCGCATGTTTCAATTTTCTGGCCCATCGAGTTTTTGAAAAAGTTTGGCTTTGAAGTGCGTCATCTCCTTGTCTCTGTCAGTTATGCTTGTGTGACAGTTTCTTAGTAAAACTCTATGTGACTTATTATTTTAACAGCATAACAATATCAAGCCTGTAATTCCTGAAGGGTTAAGCAAACGTGTACCTGGTAGTAAACCCACATTTCGCCATGTTTGTCTAAGTATCAGTAGCGAAGGTAACAGGTAAGCCGGTCCGGTGCATATTATTAATAATGTTTGAAAAACCATACATTGAACCATTTGTAGTTTTAGTCATGTTTGGGCAATGACGTCCTAACTGAAGCACTTACATTGTTTTACTTTTAGCAATAGTAGACTCCAGTACAGTGGTTTTTCCAAGGGAAGCCGGTAGGTTTCGAGTTTTATGAACCCCTCGCCACTGCTAAGTACCTACCATGTTAGAGGGAGCAAGCCTGTTGTTATCAATCAGGTACAAATCCAGCCACTATGGTTGCTACTGAGAAATTCCTGTAGGAAAAGCCCAATAACAATTTGCCCGACCCGGGAATCGAACACAGGACCTCACGCTTAGTAGTCGCGATTGCGACAACTAGACTAAAGAAGCAGTCGAGACACAAATATGATGGTTTCATAACCAACGGTCACCACTGGTCTAGTACATTACCCCTGGATCGAAAGAACTAGAAGCTATGCGGAGAGGCCTTTGTCCAGCAAAAGGGATAATGTAGGACTACAGTTATAGGCACATTTTGTATTTTCCCTGGTTACCTATCTATTTTGTAGTACTACCATAAAGGATAGTGGGCTTTAACATTGTAACAAGAGGAAATACAGTACACCGAATTACCGAGTATTAACATTTAAATCGTAATATTATAATATTCGGTCGTTAAAATACTATACAGGAAGTTATAAATCAGGGAAACCATAATACAGATTTTGATGAGGACAATTTGAAAGGAAACTGCTCCCAAAATTGGTATCAAATTTTAATATTATATTAAATTGATTTATTACTAGTCGTAAGCTAGCCAATTTTTAAAACTTTTTCGTGATTTTGAAGCATATCATCATCATCATCTACCTAGCCTTTTCCCAACTATGTTGGGTTCGGCTTCCAGTCTAACCGGATGCAGCTGAATACCAGCATTTGAATCAAGCGTGCTTCAAGCAAATGCCAAGCTTAATTTAGCTATAATTCGTTTCTACTTTTATCTTCATGGTGTGAAATATTACAATAAACACCATTTTCTGCTTCATAGACTGTGTTAAATCAAGGTCGATCTCGCATAGTTTTAGGTAAACAACTCGTTTAGTTGCCCGTTAAATCTAGGCTATCTTTAACAATTTGTTTACTTTAAATATTCCTGAGTGTGAAATACTAAATTTAGCATTGCATAGCTAATTAGACGTACTTAGTGGGTGTAGGAAAATGTGTTAATTAATAACTGCGATGCAAACATATTATTTTAATAATTGTTGACACATCATTTTCTGTACGAGTGCTTAATACTTATTAATTTTTATATTTTAAATGTATGTATCAGAAAAATCAGTATGGTACAGCTGATTTTCTTTTTTCGCGATTATGATGTTGGTTCCATAGAAAAAAATGTTTAGATTCATGGTTTTATCAACATCCATAATGACCTCACCTTTTGCACAGATGTTGTATATTGATTGATCCATGAATCATTTTGTGCTTAGACCCACAGATAGATAAAGCCAGTAATTATTGATCTACTTATCTAAAAATAGAACAGCCTCGTTATCAGTTAAATTGACACGCGCATTAAACAAAAAATCGTGTGTATCTGTCGCGAAAATAACCTTCGTTTTCTCGTACTTAGTAAAACTTCAGTTTCTGGTGCGAGTTTAATAATAAATTTTGGCTTTTCGCCACAAACGCACCGGCACTGCATAAACACACAAAAATGATCAACAATTAAAGATTATAATACAAGAATTTGTAATCTGACGTACCTATAACCAGCAGGAAATGATCCAGCAATTAGCGTTTCACTGTATCACTTTCAGTTTTCTCAGAAATCACTGTTAGCCGAGCTTGATCACGAAACAAAGGAACCATATAGTTCACAGTTACATCATCAAATATCCGCAGAAATTAACAACGTAGAAGTAACACTAAAAACCATAAATTAGCATGACCACTCGAATTTTGAAAAGAGAACTGAGTAAAGTTCGCGGGTTTTTTAAGTTCTTTTTTTTTATTTTCGGCCAGCTGTACGACTAGTGCCGTCCCCCGGTCGTATGTGAATCGAATTAACTTGATTCGTTAATTGAATACTGTAGTGTTGTGCGTCGTGATAAGCGTCGAGAGGTCGCGCGTTGACTGTTCGCTCGCTGTATCATTGACGCCGCCTCACGTGCGTTTGCATGCAAAAAACAGACATAGCACACCGACTCTCTCACAGACTACTATTCCTACGTAAATTGTTCGATCATGACTGCGAGGCGGAATATTTCGGGACGTGTATCTAATTTTGGGTGCATCACATTAATAATTTTCAGTCTACACTTCAGCAGGTTAATCTATAAGAGAGATTCAGCGGAGGTATCTGCACTTACATTATGAAGAGGTAAAGCTTGGATGTTGGGATAAATCTTCAGAACTAGTGATCCGATTTCGATAATTCTTTCACTAATGGCACATTATCCCTGGGTAGGCTACATTATCACAGGCTGGGCTATGTTTAAATTCCCGACAATAACGCGAGCGAAGTCACGGGACCATGCTAGTGTGTAATGTCGGTTAGGTACGGAGAGTTGACAAGGAAAACCATTAAAAAATATAGTTTAATGAATAAGTCACGTACTAACAGTCATATCTTCTTTTTATTACAACTAAAGAATAATAAGCAGCCTTGAAGTTAATGAATTAAACAACAATGATGTTTTAAGTTACTTATTAACGAGTTTGAAGAATCTGTACAACGATAGAATTCCATTTCTATCGGACACAATGACATGGAAAAGTTTTCAATTCCCACAAGAAAGAAAAGCGAATACATGATACAGCACAAGCTTCTTTGCTCTATGGTAAAAACAAAATATACAACGCAAAATTATAGGTTCCAAAAAGAATTGGTTGAATTTATGGGGAGTGACGTCATCAGAAAATATTTCGCGAACAGTTGGTGTAGTTATTCATTGATACAAACACGTGTCGTGTCGTAGTATTTTCGTAAAATGATCTAATAGCACTTTTAATTCATAGAAACCTATAATTAAATCTCAACAGAAGTGAAGTGTTCAATAATATCTAAACGGAACAGTCATCTCTGTGTCAAGAGTCATACTTGTGAATGACAGATCTGAATTCGAAGAAAGCCATAATGATATTTATGATTGACGATGATATAAGAATTATAAAAGTTCTGAGAAAGGAGACTGCAAATGAAGCAATGAATCGTCGAAAGAAAAGTGATACTGGAAACCTTATGAAAAGCAATCAGTAATAGAGATTGATCGAAACATACAAACAAACAAGAGAGGCAGAAACGAGCAAAAGGAATGCATCTGTACACAGCAGATAATTTGATTGGCTTATACGGAAAGAAGTATTGATATCCATTCTGAAAACGGTGGGAAAACATCGAGAGAGAACCAACATGTCCCAGAACCACAATAAATCAAGACATTTGACATCTACTAATTCGTACTGGATGACTGGATCCACGGTTGATTTAAAGTACTCTATAAGAGAGGAGGCCTGTGTTCCAGCAGTGGAAACATGATAAAGTGGTTATTTATGCTATCGATATCAACAAACAAAATCTGACTCTAACAAAACGAAAATAACGACAAAAATCCGAAAACAGACTTTAAAAAAGTCCTTCACCCTGTCATAGGACATTCTAAAAATACCCTCGAGAGAATAATTCTCATAAATATCCACATGCCGGTTCCCACCTCGACCCGCGCGTTAGAATGTGAAAACAATGGCATTTCGCCAAGTAAGCTATGACGTGTATACGCTATACCATCGGTATCGGCGTACTTTGATAGCCCCACCACGGCTACACGGCTATTTTAAAAACAAATAAAAGCCGGATATTTCTTCTTTGCTTTCTATGTTCGTTTCAAAGTAGAATTATGATTAACAGTGGTCTGAGACGAAAATGAAGTTACAGAGGAATTGATAGACGCTAGAGGTAGCGCCATACTCGTAGCTCAATTCTGGACTGACTAAATAGACATTGACATGATGATGAGGTCTTCGCTAGCGTTTGCAGAGGACAAGACATGCATAGAATATTAAGGAAGGACTGGATTTTATTGAATGAAGTCAGCCTGTCAGTATGAAAAACCAGACCTTCGTTAGCCAAACCATTTCCAATATCGGTCAAGTCCAAATGTAATCTCTAGCAGATAAGATCCAAGTTCAATATTGTAGATATGATAGCGGACAATTAGAGATTCTAAAGCTTTACTTTTCAGGGATCATTGCGAATACCTTATCAGAAATAACAGCTGAAACTGTAGCATCATTAACATTATCTGCCTAGACTTTTCCCGATTATGATGGGGTCGGCTTCCAGTCTAACCGAAAGCAGAATGGAGAACTGCCTATCTTACTTCCACAACTCAATCACTGGATACTCCTTGGCCAGACTGGTGGGCAGAATTTCGCTCAACTGACTACCCACAACGACTGTCAAAGATCTACAAACAGCCGGGGCCACAACAGCTTAACGTGCTTTCCGGGCACAGAGGGGTCTCGGTATGTAATGGATGGTGACCCATCCAAAGACTGACTTCGACAAACTGTTTCACAGACAAACAAACAGTCGGTTTAATCGATAGTGTTATTAGAATTGACGGGTGGCGCGAACCCGCTTTGAAAACATACCGAAATAAATGAATGAGTTGCGTTACGGACGCATGACGCATGCGCCGTAATTATCCAATTGTAGTTCTTTTGTTTTCGAAGAATTACGGAGATTAGCCGGAAACGTATTAGAACTACGGCAAGTAGTAGAGTAATTTATAGGCGAAGTTGTTTTTGGGAAACTGGTATTCAGCTCCATCCGGTTAAACTGGAAGCCGACCCCAACATAGTTTGGTAAAAGACTAGGTAGATGATGTCCAGGGTTTGCGCAATGATCCTCAGATTTGTGGTGTATTTTATTTATGTCTGTGCTTTGATGAGTTATAGATAAACATTAAATTGGTCTATTTTCCTTAGGGACAATGTATCTATTTTGTGTTGATTGAATCCATATTTCGTCGAATGACGAATTAAGAGACAATAGTCTTCAACAGGCTCTAAAAGATGTTGGTACGAAACCAAGTTATTCATTCTAATTCAGGCGCCAACCAAAATTAGCAACAGTTATCAGTCCAAAAATCAATCAGGCGTTGAACCGTTATTGGGTCATGTAGTGTCAAGGCAGCGCCACGTGATGTTGCCCAATAAATACTAGATCAGGAATATAGATCTACATATCAATAAATTGCACATGTATTATCTGCCTACATAGAGGAGATTAGAGGATGCATTCTGCTAGGACCGATGCATTGACCTAAAGGAAACCAGCAGAGTAGATAAATACGGAAGGCGTCGGCGTAGACACCTTACAACAGGCTTGGGTGTAGGAGCAGTGCGGTTTGGAACGTAAAAATGGCCACCCCCTCTAAAATGTGGGTAGCGGTCGCAAAATGCCAGTAAAGGTGCGTTTAGAGAACGGGTAGTGGGCACGTCATTCTTTTTGCATAATGTTTATAAAATCGAGAGCTTTCTACGCTACAAATAAACGCTTATAGTGATGAAGATAATGATATTCCCCTGCCTGCTGTTAGACTGGAAGCCGACCTCAACATATAGTTGGTAAAAGGCTAGGCAGA
Source organism: Xestia ashworthii (assembly GCA_950022955.1). Lineage (NCBI taxonomy): Eukaryota > Metazoa > Arthropoda > Insecta > Lepidoptera > Noctuidae > Xestia > Xestia ashworthii. The sequence goes on from OX465573.1 coordinate 8,503,575, forward strand.
TTATGATGATGATGATGTAGATAATGACGTGGCCTTTAAATTACGTCAAATGGCAAATATCTAAGTAGGAGCTGACACCTGACATTAACTGAGCATGTAGAATGATCAAGCATTTCCAACCACTCTTTGTCAGAGGGAGAACACTGTGTGGTTTGAGTCAAGAAGAGTCTGAGAGAACCGACTTTTCAAATAAGAGCTGCCAGCAGTATGACATCCAGAAACGGTCCATGAAAGGTTAAGTCTTAGTTTCCCGTGTTAGTGTTGCCATTCTGTTTCATACTGTCTCTTAAACCGAAATGCGCAACTAGTGAACACTAACTTTGAAGAAAGTCCGAAGCTTGGCACGAGTTAGAATCATAAAGTTAGGCATGTACTGGCGCAAGCGGAAGTGGAACGTCTTCAATGTGGGCAGGCGGGATCCGGGTTTAGTTTGCCTGTGCTTTTAGTTCATTTGTTATTGTGTACTAAGATATAGCAAGGAGAATCTGGCACTGTTGAGAAGTTTAGTTGTGAACGAGGATATGTTTAGGGCATTGTTGACAGGAAGAGCGATGATTCCTGAAAGTTTCTAGCCACCTGGCCCACCTGTCAGGGTTTCGACAATATGCGAATAATTTCAAATAGTCACACTGACACTGACTAGGTTGGAACCTCACCTGACTGAGCTGATATCACTGTTAGACGGCACGGAACAGATATGGGCCATAATAAATGTAGTAATGAACAAGTGTAGTGAGCAGCGCTTTTGATTTCTTTATATGATTAGAAGCTTGCCTACGTTGGTCCGTGGATTACACTTACCACCCATTACATATCGAATTTCCTCCGTGCCTCGGGAAGCAAGTTAGGTGATTGGTAGCGGTGGTGATTTTTAGATCTTTGACAGTTGCTACAGGTATTCAGTAGAAAGTCTGACCACCAGTTTTACCAAGAGGTGTCGTATTACCCAGTACTAGCTGGTTTGTAGAGGTCAGATAGGCAGTCGCTCCAAGTAAAATACGGGTATTCAGCTGTATCAAGTTAGACTGAAAGCCGACCCCAACACAGTTGGGAAAAGGCTAAGCATATGATGATATGAGAAAAGGGTCTCCTCCTACAAAGGTCCAATATTTAACCTGCCGCACCCTTCGATCAAATATACTAAATGCTAAGCTGAACTTGTTTATTTCAAGTACTCTATCAGCATGGGGGCGTTGCAAGCATTTGCGTATAAACCCACAATGAAATCCACTTGACTGTATCACAATATTAGCTCAATACAAGCATACAAACTAAATAGGGAGAGTGTTATAAATGGAACTGGTTCCCAGCGAGCGGCCGGAGTGGCACACTGACTTGTGACAGGCATTGTGCATTGATTAGATAACGATTGTGCCGCAGCGCGCAGATGCGCATGAGCATACGACTCGTACGAGGGACGAGAGTTAATAGATATACGGCCTCCAAGTTTTTTGGATTTTGTGGGATAGTTTGCTTTATTTTTTAAGGTCTTCTTAAGGCGATTACACGAGCTAAACGCGAGTTTTATAATTACTAAAAGTATATGATTCACTGCTATAAACAAGACCAGAAAAATATATGATATTCTTCAGGATATATGCTAGCATGATAGTGTTTTGAAAACATAATACAATTAATTTGGCTCGATAAAAAGAACTCACGAACTTACCTCTAAAAATATCTTTCATACAATAAAAAACATACTAATATGCATGCGATCATTCTGATTTTTTGGCAAATAATTCTACAAGCAATATATTAGCATGATACTGTTTTAGTTTTTTAATCCAATCCATAGTTTTTTTGTAAATCGGTCGAAACCACTCATTTCGCGCTATTTGGCCCGCAGTAGCTGACGTAACAACCAATTTGTAGTGCAAGCTGATTAGAACTTTATTCTAACAGCATTTCAAACGAAGTTGGAACCACCACAAATAGAGTTGCTAATTTAGCTCGTCTAAGCGCCTTAATTAGTCTCATAATTTGTTGGTCATAGCCGAAGTTGAAGGTGTTGACAAAGCTATTGTTTTTTTTTATGCTTTGGTCGAATAAGACAGCTTTTGAATTTCCGTAAAGTCGCATTGAAATGGAGTTACTACTTTTTTGATTTTAAATTATTAACAATATTACAATATTTAATTATAACTTGACTTACATGATATAACAACTTTTTCCTTAGTGGCTTCATCTGCTTAGAGCTTGAAAATTAACCTACAAGAATATAAAAAAGTATCTTCTATATTATATCCTACCCCAGGTCATCTCTACATGTATGTCCATCAGTACCGAACAAAAAGGTTACAGACAGACAGACAGGTTACTTTCGCAATAATGTGCTTTATGTGAATATTATTCAGCCTAGAAGATGTCGAGAAAGAAAACTACTAGTAGGTACCTAGACTGCTGCTGCAGTCTAGGTACCTACTAGTAGTTTTCTATGCACATAATTTAACACGAATCCCAATCATCTAATTAGCATCGGATTAGGTATGTTGATGATTAATACTGGCATATCAGATATTGGGCAACTGTCCAGCTCGCTAACAAGTTACTAGCTAGTTTGTTCAAATGATTGCTATGTATTTCGCACCATAGAATTAAGTCATCACATGAGTCCAAACGGTATGAAAAATTGCTTAGAGGCCAACGTACATGATATGCTCACACAAAAATGTGAGCATATTATGTACTAGATTTGAGACCGTAAACCAAAATCGCTTATTTCTTCTATTGTCCTGTCATTGATGGAATGGAAGCCATCTTTATTTTAGTTGTGATCAGGTTGCTGGTAGGGAGTATACGTTATCGAGGCGAAAAAAAAACATGGAGATGACCAATGATTGGGAGTAACTAATCAACTTTTGTTTCTTGTTCAAGTCCGCCGCACTATGCCCAAACCACTGTACCTCCTGAAAGCCAGAATAACCAGTGGCGACCACCGGAAAAGCGCCGATACAATGAAGCTCGACGAAGTCCCAGAGAGTGAACTTAACGGTCTTAGACCCCGCAAGAAATTAATCGCAAAAATATAGCGAAGGAGTAGGAAAAAACCGTAATTTCCACACACCACATCTCATCAACTGCCTAGCCTTTTCCTAACTATGTTGGGGTCAGCTTCCAGATGCAGCTGAATACCAGTATTTTACATGGAGCGACTGCCTTTTTGTCGAGTAATACGATACCCCTTGGTAAGACTGGTTGTCAGACTTTCGGGCTACTGACTACCTAATAGGTTTTACGATATGGAGACCACGAAATACGGGGACCAATGATTGCAACTGGGTTCACTATTATTTTTGGTGGTTGCATAATTATGTCACGCTCCAAATAGTGTTTCTATTAAGTCAACATTATTGAATTTTATTACTAGTAACTAGACATTTACTGCTCGCATTTTCATGACAAAATAACGCGAGCGAATCCTAAAACGATAATATTATTTTATGATTTTGGCACCTGGTATTCAGTTTTACGAAATACTGACAGAGCTCAGCTACGTAAATACGAGTTTTACAGTTGCCAGACAGTTGTTAGACAAAAACAACGAGTAGTAGTCCTCATTGACCCTGATCATCATCATCATCATCAGCTTATTAATGTTCCCACTGCTGGGACATAGGTCTCCTCTCTACTCTATGAGAGGAAATGGGCTATAATCCACCACGCGGGCCCATTGCAGGTTGGTAAATGTCACATTGTCTTCGATTTTTTTGGTTCTAGGGCATGCCGGTTTCCCTGGGTCAATGAAGTTTTATGAAGTCATGGTGAGAGGCAGTGGAGGCCCAGCTGTGGGATGAAACTGGCTTACAGCAACTGACAGAAATTTCGACGCTCGACTTATTGTTGAACAGTGATGATGTTCGTGAAGACGTCGATTTTTAAAATACCTGATACCCATACAAGGCTTCTTATTTGTAGTTAAAAAATTCGTCGTATTAAACACTTAATCTTAGGTCGTAAACCTTGAAACAGGTGACATTTAAGAATTGTTTATTTTTAGACAATGATTATTACGGAATAGCAATTTGAAATTTAATACACAAATTTTATTTAATTCCGTGTTACATTAGATATAATGCATTCGGAACAATAGCGATACATTGGCCATGACTTCTGAGGCATTTGAATTCAAATATATTTCCGAATCACGCTTTAGAGAAATGCTGCAATACATACCTAGGTACAAAATGTGCAACGAACAGTAGTTTTACTAAGTCATTTTATTTTCTTAAATATTGGACTTTATACAACGTTATTATTACAGAAGATAAACTTTTATATCTGCGGTTATGTTTTCGGTATTTCAATGTAATTTTTCCCACCAAAACTGCGATTATACAACAGAAATAGAACAATATTACTTTAATTCTGTCAACAACGGAAGAACGAGTTAATTCTGATAGTGATATAATTTGATAACCTAACATAGCGACACAATAAAACCATAATTGAATATATAATGGCACCTTGTTCCTAGTCAAAACTAAGTAGATATTTTTTCAACACAATTTCCATAAACATTTGCACAAATGATTGAGATAAGGGCAAGCGAATGATGATAATGATGATGATGATGATGATGATTCAGAACATTGCTTTCCTGTCCATGCCATTCAAGCGCCAAAAGAACCATTTACAGTTCAACCAACTTATCTGTGCAGGCGGGAAAACAAGAACTAAAGTAAATAAACCAAGTTTGACATATCGATGTGTTCTTTTTTGGACTTCAAACTTTAAGTGGTCGTAGCACTATATCAGTCAATGACGTAAGTCTAGGCCTACACGAATGCTAAAGCATGAACTCAGTCTAGACGCAAGCGCACACCTTCATCTAATGATCTAACTGATAGCTGACCTAGAGAGAAACGGCTTCCTTGCTCACGACACAGAAATCCATGATTTATCTGAATAGACTTCATTAGAATTTCAAAGCCTTAGCGAATTCATTGGTTCGAAAGAAGACTTAGAAGATTATAATGAACTTCCTGAATCTATACATGGTGATCAATCTCAGCAGAGATTAGCAATCGAAGCGGGAGATGTTGTACCCGGTGCTAATTTCGTTTACTTTAGCCCCCTTCGTACACAAGGCAACAAAAATCTTGGATAGTCGACGATTTTAGTCTCCAAGCGACTGCCGCCATCAAAACCATAATGTCGGCGATGCGACTCGTGTACGAACTTCAATGGAACTCAGTCAGGACGTCAGGACTGACGGCAATGAGGATCGACCGGAGGACACGGTGGAGCACACGGTGGAAGTCTGCCCTGCGTGGGCGGAGCACCGCCGTGTCCTCGTAGCGGCGATCGGCGGCGGCGACCTCTCGCGTCCGGCCCTGGTTCAATCCATGGTCCGGAGCGAGACGGAATGGGAAGCCGTCACCTCCTTCTGTGAAGCAGTCATGCTAGCGAAGGAGGTGGCGGAACAAGAGAGGGAGAGAGCCTCTCTTCCCGGCCGCCGCGGGAGACGCACCGGGCGTCGGGGGCCACGTGGTGGCTACCGGCCACCGTAGATGCGGGCCTGTGGACGGTTAGCTATGGGCTAGCTAGCCGTCCGTCCGTCTAGTGACGACAGGCCGTGTCGACGGCGCGTTCGTGTTCCACGCGCGCCTCAAAGAGATGTCAGCAGAAGAGAGGGGCCCGCAAGGGCCGAAGCCTGCCGGGGTTGCGGGACTGTTCGAAAGAGATACCGCGGCCCCGGAACGTAAAGGGCGAGGAAGGAACATGGATGGGTTTTAGTCAGTAAGAGTCTGACACTCCCTCCCGCTCCGCCCAGAGTGGGAGAAGTCATTTGATGATTTCCCAACCTAAAAAAAAAAAAAAAAAAAGGACTGCCGGCAAGCAGACTGTTCAGATCCTATTACATTCATGATGTTAATCATGAAGAGTAGTAGGTTCTATCGGTAAGACAAGCTCTTAAGCTTGTATGAAAGTATTGCCACTATTTACTATAGGTAGATTTGAAGTCGCTCTACTTTAAATAGTTATAACTAATATTCTTTTCGGAAGATTGAGAAAGAAAGACAACAGCCTTCGATCAACAATTAATTAGCAACACAACAGCAGTAGTTTTGACTTTTCCACTTCAGCTGTATTTGATGCAGTCGTTATGTTGTCGAAGAGCTGAGTCGAAGTTTGTGAGTATGTTTTGTTAAAGAATTCTTATTATTGCGCTAAACAAGCTTACATCTGCAAGCCATACAGTCTAGCGATTTCAAGAACAATAGTTTTGTTTCCATGCGGTATATTGTACCCAAGTGACAAGCATCGTATTCATTTGGGACTAAACTCATGGCCATACCACAATGACAAATCGAGTACATGGCCCATACGGTGCATCATTCAGCTGCAATAAAAGATTGGACATGTATGAATAATGTATGGGATAGTAGGCAGATCATTGTGGGCAAATATCGGATGATATGCTTACAATGGATGCACTCATAGGCCAGCTAAACTGTACTAATATCGGTATTGTTGTATGTTTAGGTATATGGTAACGTGAGGTTAGATTTATTTATAGGATGTACGATCTGTCAAATTTCTTTAATAGATTTTCAACTTTATCGCTAAAGTATCAAGTTCAAGGTTGATTTGTCAGTTTTGGGTAGTTTGTGCTGGCGTCCGTAATTCCTAGTTCATTGACGGTCGACCTCTTTTCAACCTTATTACTTAAGACATAAGGGTGAAAGTAAGTAGCATACCCTTAGTGCACTCGGTAGTATTTCCTCGTTTAATGACGTCTTTAAAGCATGTTCGTTGCAGCCAAACCGCAACTACAAACTAAGGCATAGACCTCCAAACAAGCTTCAAAGAGGTAGACGTCAGACCAGATTAGACATACCTACCAGGTCAGATAGGCAGTGGCTCCATGTAAAACATTGGTTTTCATCTGCATGCAGTTAGATTGGAAACCGACTTATAATTGGGGAAAGACTTGGCAGATGATGATGATGTATGTTCAAAGAGGAAATTACTGACTCATTTCTGACAACTGTTTTCACGAAGCCATGATACGGCGGGTGAAGCACGCTTGCCTAGAAGAAACCGATTAACTCGAACTTTGAATATATGTATCCGGATTATAATGATCATGGAACAGAGAATCCGGCAACGAATTCTACAGTCCGGCGATTCACACAAACTTAGAACTACGAAAGAACATAAGGGTTTTGTCAAAACCAGACGCTGAAACTGCCATGATGAGAAGCTTCACTCACATAATATGAACGGACCAAAGACAAAATAGGGTTTTTTGCAAGACCTTAATTACACCGAAATAGCTATGAAAAATACAATAAGTCGAAGATCTATACTTACTAGATTTTTATACCGCTATTGACCTTGATCAAGAGCAATGATCAAATCAATTGAACACAACATACAGTGCGCAGATGAAAAGCCAGCTGTTACGCTATAAATTCATTATTTTACAAACATTTGAAGATTTCATCTCAAACATTGTCATTTATAAACAGAAAGTAAAAAAATGATGCCGTACGTTGGCATTGAATGCGGTGTTCAAGTTCAGTGTGAAGAAAAGGTCAATTGCACTTGTCAAGGTCCAGTATAATTGTTTTAAATTGAATGCCAATTATTGATAGGTATGAGATTGGAAAGTAAGTGGTGAAACCCTTGAGAAACAGCACTGATAGCAATTACTTCAATTTAGCCAGTAAAATCTCACAATAAACAGCCAATAATGTTTCCACTGCAGGGATACAGGACATCGGTCTGCCAGAGGGAGGGGTTTTTGCAACCAACTACGCGGGCCCAGGGCGGGTAAGTAGATATCAAAATATATCTCTTTGAATTTTTGGTGAGAGGAAATACATGCTTCCTCACGATGTGTTCTTTCACTGTTTTTTTTTTGGTAATGCTGTAAATAAATTAGTTTGACACAAATCTGCACTATGATTCATGGTGATCATTATAGCGATCAGTATATCATTATATACTTGTGGTCGATTAATTAAAGATAACAACATAAGTCATTTAACATTACCCCAAACAAGTGAAAATTGGGCTGAGACAAATACGATATTATTATTGAACAATCACTATAAATAACAGTTGAGTATATGGACCACTAACAGCAGTATTAATCAAAATAAACATGATTCCAGGAAGAGTTTATCCAAACCCGTGATTTTCAAATCCATTTTCCTGCAGTACAAAGAAACGAAATCATCAATAATAATTAAATAATCATCTAATAACAGACCGATGACGTATACATATCTGTTTATGAACACAAACAAGATACCGGTTATGTATTAGTCATAACTTTATGTACTTTTGTTAGTATTGTATGTTGTAGGTAGGTAATGATTTTAATGTAATTCGTCTGGTCACAGTATTCACTACACGTTTAGGATGATGACTCAATCAGGACCTTGGGCACACGTGATTTTAGCATTTAATGATGCAGCTTTGAATACAGACTATAGAGGAGTGTGTAAAAATACTATTGACGCATGCTATGTTTACATTTGTAAAACTATATGTTGTGATTTCCTATATTTGATTTAAAAATATTTGATTTTACTAAGAATTACTATTCGCTGTGGCAACACTGTCAGAATATGAATTATTATTGTGTTCTGTAACTTTTTAAACTAATTCTTAAATGCAATTTCAATAGGCTTGTTAACTGAAAAAATGTAATTAGTCCGTCACTTAGATTATCAAAAAATATTTGACCCGTATTTTTTCTTATGTCACATAAAACAAAATTGACGAAGATACGATGCTTTTAAAATTCCCAATACGTCACTGTTCGGTATGATTCTTAGTGAGTAGGTACTGACGTCACGAGCGCCCACTCCCGAGTTTTGATGCGTTTTATCTTTGTCAATATTCGTTGATTTACAAAAACAAAAAATACGTGTCCATTATTTTCTAATACTCTAACTGACGGACTAAATAGATTTGCAATTTATTGATGGTGGAAACAAGCCTATTGAGACAGAATATATTTTTACTTTGACAACACTTTGAAGTGACATCATCGTTATTTAAAGGTAGGGTGGACGTCATTTGAATTTGTAAGCTCTAATGCAGAGGCCAGAGACAGTCGTTGTTCGATCGTCAAACAGTGCAGTTGTGCGAATAAAAAGTACCTTTAAGCAAGCAAAAGGTGTTTTTTTTATATATATTATTTATAAATATCTAAATAATAAAAAAAGTGCCTAGGTTCGTCTGTGGATGGGTGACAACCCATTACATACCTATAGTTTCCTCCGTGCCTCGGAAAGCACACTAAGCCGTTGGTCCCGGTTGTCATTTGTAGATCTTTGACAGTCGTCAAAGGTAGTTAGTGGCCCGTAAGTCTGACAACAACCAGTCTTACCAATGGGTACCTATCGTATTATACACTTACTAGCTTGGTTGAGGTCAGAATGGCAGTCGCTCTATGTAAAATACTGGTATTCAGCTGCATTCTGTGAGACTGAAAGCCGACCCGAACATAGTTGGGAAAAGGCTAGGCAGATGTTGTGTTGTTGTTGTTTGTTGTTGTTTTCTCATCCATTTGTTGAGATTCATGAACAAGTAAGATTTTAGGTCAGTTTTCTTAAAAGTGCTTCTTCTTTTAGAAAATCAGCCTTTGCGAAATGGGGCAGTAGTAGACTGGTATTTTTAGTATGAATTCGTTTAAAGTAGCAAATTCCTAATTTAAGCTTTACATATTTTGTACCTACCTTTTTTGTTTCAAGTGTTTACCAGTGGAAACTTGTAAATGGCCTTCAAATGCATTTTGTTCATATTACTTAGTTTACCGAATTGAAAAAAAAAGCGAATACCGAGAAAATGCTGCCTAAATGACTTGCTGAAGTTTGTTTGACAAATTAGGGATTCTCCTAGTAAAACTCTTCTAGGGAAAGGATAATCTGTTCATCTAGTGAAGTCTCGTAAAGAAAATGTTAAAAAATCCCAATGTTAAATCTGTATTACATCTCGATGAACTTATCACACACTCAAATTAAGTTGATGACATAACATGCCATACGAAAGGTCAAAACCGATACACACATGCAAAAGATAAAACAAAAATATATTTTTAAACATTATAAAATCTACCTATCGTGGAACTTTTATACTTACAATAAATGTAGCATTTGTCATCGACACAATTATAGATAATTGTTCCATAGAAAGTTTACTATTTATGCTTTTTTAAATACTCTAACAATAGTCCATGCATAACTATGAATGTGTACAGATAACTGATCATAAAGTACCATGATTATTATGTACAGTTACTGCAAACTGACAATTTTTCTCATTCGTTTTTGGACTTAAATAATAATATTTATGGTTTAAAATCATTTGCTGTGGTGACTGTACTCAATGGTGCACATTAAATTAAATAAGTACTTTGTTTACTGTGACTTCATCATTTCACTATTTTGTATGCCTTTGTAGTTATTCGTGTCGAAACTCTTGAAGTGTGTCATAATTTAGTATTTTAAGCTTTGATGTGGGAGTAAATAAATAAAGTTGTTTTCGTTTTCAGTAAAACTAAGCTACTCATGAATGAATGTCCACAGAAGTGCTTTGTTGGATTTTCAACTCTCGGCTTAGCGTCTAGAGTCGACATAATTATCTAGACTAATATTATAAAGAGGTAAAATTTGTTTTTTATTTGTAGCGGAACTACAAAAAGTACTACAGCGCCATCTATGACAGAAATGAAAAACTAACATCAAATTCCTTAACACGTTGCGGGACGCACTGAATTAGCAGTAGATTTTTTGAAGTTGAAAAATGACAGTACGGGCACCGCCGTACAATTTTAAACTCTTCTAATAAGTGAGGTACGGGCATTACAGCGAAATTTCGTATAGAGGAACAAGGAAAACCGTTTTTACTGTCGTATCACATCAATCCCTCATACGTATAGAAGCATGAGAACGCACAAAGTCACACATTGAAAATATATGTGTTAGTGCGTTTTCTATGAAGTCCTCGCACGCACACTACGGTTATGCCCGTAATCGGTCTATAAAGATTCTATGCGACGGCATAACCGGCATACGGCTATGAAAGTACTGTCGTTGTATTATTATTCTTTAGTATTGCTCTAGGTATGTACGGATATAGCAGTGGTCGTAACTTGTATGGGCAATTTTACTGTCATATCCCATAATTTGAAAAAGTCATTACCGTCCCGCAACGTGTTAATCGCGCCGGAGTAAGGCTGATATTCAATTTTTCTTACGTTTTCTGTAAATTGCAGGCCAGTGCTAGATTGTATGTTGATTAAAATATTGTTCGCGATTGTAAGACGTATGTAGTTAGGTACTGAATTATAATCATCAAAATCATCAATACAACCCTGCAAGTTCATAAAAGTCGACAAAGTGCTTTTTCAAGGTCAAAATCGTTCGTAGACCTTTCCGTATTACAGTCACGAACAATATTTTAATAAAAAAAAAAGGATTTCGAGGGCTACCCTAAGGCTTTCACCCTAAGACATAATATACACTACCGCGACTTAAAACCTGACAGCAACCAGCAACTATCACGGGTGACACTTAGTGAAATCGGACATAAATGTATCGGCTACTATAACTTGCGCAGCAGTTGATTATGGCAATAGGAGAGTATAAAGGGTGTAAAACACCTCTTAACGAATCCGAAAACCACTTGTTCTCCCCGTCATTGCGATCATTTTTTTGTTCTACACCATACCTGGGAACCTTCTAGTTACGGAGATATTGGGTGTCAAAGTTTCAACTTTTTGACAAGTTTCTTTATTTCAATTTAAATTTTTATTGCAAGATTTTTACTTTAAACACCTCCACGACCCCCGTACTATTCAATCCATCCATCAGCACAATGTTTTAAGTGCGTTAAATTGAGTTCTGCCAGCAAACATGATTTTTCACCCCAAAAAAAAAAGTCGTTTCCCAGCAATATTTTTTGCGGAACGTTACTTAGTTTGATGTACAGAATGCTTGGTTGAAGGCTTCGTGATGAGGTGGTTTACACCCTGTATTGTCTAAAAGCTATGTTGTTTGTGATGAATTTGTAATTTTTTTTTTCTCTTTAGACCTATTCTTTGTTATTATATTATAATATCGCTATTACGATAAGTTATACCTATTATTACCTATGCTTAGATACAAGTTTGTGCAACAATAGTTTAGTGCTAAATGTGGAGGCTTGTAAATGGCTTTTCGTTGATTGCCTCACTATATATGTTTGTATTGTTAGCTGTAAGCCACCCAAACACAATAAAATAAAATAAAATTACTGGTAACAATTCTGGCATAACTAAACCACTTTATTCTGAATAGCTGGCGAAATGTGGGCGTTCTATATGTAGGTAACACCTCTACTATACTTGACTTTTCCAAAACGATGACTTAAAGCAATATTTTGCCACTAATTAAGATTTATAACCCCATTTAATTTGGGATCATCATAACTGAGTTATTATTGCCTCAATTTGTAAACAAATTGAATGGAAAATCAAAGGAATCAGAATCAAAGGAAATTTACTCAAAAATACTTCATACTAATTGATTCTGTACTTTTAACAACATCAATAAGATTCCAAAAATATCAAATGGTTATATTTTCCGAAATAAGCAGTCTTCACAAAGTTCATGTACCCTGAATGTCAGCACAACATACTCGTACATTATAATCATTGACAATAGTTAGTTCGGCGGGATAACGCGCGAATAGTACTAGCGTCCCGTGGCTTCGTATATCACGGGAACCTCCTACTTGGATAAAATCAAAGGTGACGGTCTACCCGTATGTCAAAATTAATTGAAAAACAAACAAACTGACTTTTACATTAAAATTTATAATAGGTAAGTATTAGAATTAGGATCTGCGATTCATGGGAAATTGCAAAGAATGTGTGAACAGCCGATAAAATTATTCGCAATTTTAAAAAACAAGCACGTTTTTTTAAATGAATTCAATAAAGCGCTGAGACGACATATACAATCGTACGATACGATTCCTACACGAGTATTAAAAACAACATAACCGAATGTTGCTGACCTTACTCAAATACATCGCGAACTTATGTCGATGATGTAATTCGCAGAAACGGGTTACGTTGTCACGTAGTCGTTAATTTCGCGGATTTTGCTCTGTGTTTTCATCAACTTGGTCATTCTGGATAATATTTACCTAGGTGTGTGAATATTTTGAGTTTTAAATATTTTACGTTAAAAATATTTGATGTGTTAATATTTACCTGTCTCTTTGTAGACTCATTAGCTGTATCAATGTGTTTGGTTGGTACTTTGAAATAAAATTTTCTTCAACTTTTTACTAACAGATAAACGTTAAGAACATTTTAGATAGTTACTGACAAAGTCAAATGCACGGTAGGTACCTGGTGGAGAGACCATGGGAAAACAGAACCGCGTGTAGTTATGTTTTTTTAAAACAGACAGAATCACCAATCTTTTTAAACCCCGACGCAAAAACGACGAATTTGTCCGGAGTGTTCTTAGCTATGTTTGATAAAAATCAGTCAAAGATGGCCGCCGTCACAAAATGGCGGTTTACATATTTATTCAACAACTCCCTCAATATGGGTATCAAATGAAAGGGCTTGACTATGATAAATTAAAAATCCAAGATGGCCGCCACCACAAAATGGCGAATTAACGAATTATTTTCCATTTAACTTTTAGTACATTGAGTCGGAGGTTTTAAAATTTTAAATTTAATTTTACTTGTTTAAACATAAATAATTAAATTATAAGAGCCATTATTTCAATATATTTACAATTCTTTAATGTTTTAAACTTATTCTTGTGATGTATGTAGTAGTCATAAGTAATAGTGGGTAGGTTGATATTGTTTTAATATAAATTATAGTGGGTACTTGGTTTCACTTGTCAAGGATTTTGGCCAGTCATTATACGTTGCATCTAACCGTGACTACATCTATTATTTATTCCCGTATTTCGAGTGCTCCAAACCAAGAATTCTTCAATTCTATTATGGGGTCATCCATTTCTGGATGGCGGTCCTTCTTTATCATTCACTAATTTTTGATGCAACAAAGTAAGTATTAATAATCATAACGGCAGTATTTCAAACAAATATTAATGCAGCTTGACGCTTGCACCCAATTGGCTCGCTCCCAACTCTAGAAAACGCAAATTTTGACGGATATCGTATGATCGTCTTATTCCGCTGCGCAAGCGACGGTGCCGTGAACTGCCGTGCGTAGGCGCACACATTTTAGATCAAAGATCTGCAGTTGCAATGTGTCACTGCAGTGTTGCACTGATTAAGTGGGTATACTTGCGACAGCTAAATTGCATGATAAAGTATCTTTGGACTCGCTAAAAACTAAGTAGTACTTAATCAAAATTAAAAGTTTTACTTAAATTATACTGAAAATACTTTTGAACGCCAAAATATACATAAGCCGAAATCACCCGTTCAATCCTGTAGTTTACACGCAATTAAATTGACAAAATCACTTAAGGCGACTACACGAGCTAAACGCGAGTTTTATAATTACTAAAAGTATATGATTCACTGCTATAAACAAGACCAGAAAAATATATGATATTCTTCAGGATATATGCTAGCATGATACTGTTTTGAAAACATAATACAATTAATTTGGCTCGATAAATAGAAATCACGAACTTACCTCTAAAAATATCTTTCAAACAATAGAAAACATACTAATATGCATGCGATCATTCTGATTTTTTGGCAAACAATTCTACAAGCAATATATTAGCATGATACTGTTTTAGTTTTTTAATCCAATCAACAGTTTTTTGTAAATCGATCGCAACCACTCATTTCGCGCTATTTGGCCCGCAGTGGCTGACGTAACAACCACTTTGTAGTGCAAGCTGATTAGAACTTTATTCTAACAGCATTTCAAACGAAGTTTGAGCCACCACAAATAGAGTTGCTAATTTAGCTCGTATAGGCGCCTTAAAAGTAAGTCCTGTCAAATATAACAAACATACGTCCGATACTATTATCGTGATTCTCCTGCCCATATCCCAATTTATTTGGGATATGGGCAGGTATTTCTTCTTCCATAGGTGCTTCTCCATTACTCGTCGTCTCATCAGACACCTCCTTTCTAGCCATGTCATCCTTTATAACAATCTATACTAATACTATAATGAGGAAAGATTTATATTTTTGTATGTAACGAATAAACTTAAAAACTACTGGACCGATTTGAAAAATTCTTTCAGCAATGGATAGCTACATTATCAGCGAGTAACGTAGGCTATTTTTTATCACCGTACTCCCACGGGAACGGGACTACACGGGTGAAACCGCATGACGTATGCTAGTATCTAAATAGAATAAACAACTCACCGGTGTCACCAACAGCTTGGCTGAGCGTATTCTCCGTCACGGGTCGCAACGCCTCAACAGCACTAATGTAGCCCAAACGGTCAGCGATCGCGCACGCCGTCTGCCCATTCTGTAGACCAGAAGACTTCTTAACACTCTTCTTATAAAAAGAAGGACTTAAAGTGGACTGAACATGTCTGAGTAGCAGCCTTTACGATCCAATGACTATAAGTCAAGTAAATTTTTTTCCTGATGTAATGTAAGGCATATGTTCGAACTCCAGCGAATAGCGAGAATCGAATGGGGCTAGTAACTAAAAACTAGCTGTTTGTTTGATAGAGTTTTCACTGACTGGCTGGAAAAAATAAATAAATTAAGGCGATCACATGAGATAAATTAGCAACTCTATTTGTGGTGGTTCAAACTTCGCCTGTAATACTGTTAGAAAAAAGTTCTAATCAGCTTGCACTACAAAGTGGTTGTTACGTCAGTCACTGCGAGCCGAATAGTGTGAAATGAGTGGCTTCGATCGATTTACAAAAAATCTATATCTAATATGTTGGTTGAAGAATTATTTGCCAAAAAATCAGAATGATCGCATGTATTTTAGTATGTTTTTTACTCGTTAAAAGAATTTTTTAGAGATAAGTTCGTGATTTTTTTTACGAGGAAAATTAATTGTATTGTGTTTTCAAAACACTATCATACTAGCATATACCCTGAAGAATATCATATATATTTCTGGTTCTGTTTATTGCAGTGAATCAAATACTTTTAGGCATTATAAAACTCGCGTTTAGCTATGTAGTCGCCTTAAATTAAATCCTCAAAGGGTTAGGTTGAGGTGTTACCTAATAGGACCCCCACATTTCGCCAGTTATGTTTCAGAGAAATGGAATATTAATAGTTCATAGTTGAACTGTCTCGTTGTTCGAGTAGTAACAAGCGCTACTGCTTACCCGAGATCCTGGGTTCGATTTCAAGGTCAACCAAAGTGCTATTGGGTTTTCCATTTAGTTTCTCAGTAGTTATTTGTGCCCGGTTGATAGATCATTATGTTCGCCCCCTATTAAGAGTCACTTTAATATACTTAACAGGCGAAATGTTTAGTATGTGTTTTATTGATACGGGATCTACATTCTTTCCGAATATTTTTAATAGGATAGATTTGTCTATACGTTTGTATGTAGGGGGGTAATTTTCGGAACTAGTTATCAGATTCCGATATTATTTTCACTGACGGGAAACTCATTATCCCAGTGTGACAACAGTTGATAGTTCATCGCTTCGTAGGCTGTATGACAGGCACCTTAGCTAGTTTATGAAGTACTAACTCCCGAGTGGAATGACGTATGGAATTGACGCGTGTATACTTAATAGGTACTCGTTTAATTTATTGATACAGATAACTCTGGGGATATAATTCACATTGTTGCAGTGTGAAATTAATTACTTTTATTTTATCTTAGTTATTTTTTCTCTTGCGTCATAAACAGCGTCTTAATGTCAACATCTCCGAGTTCTGAATCTAATAACATCAGAAACTTTGTGTGGTAGATCCTAAAATTCCTAAAGCAACAAAAAAAGGCGATTTGTCTGTTTCTTTATCAAATTCGTAATTTAAAAGATATTCAGTCTACAGTGTCATATTAGATTAGCTAACGAAACTCTACAGACGTGACGAAATCGTGATTTATCCAACAAAAAAATAACAAAATCCCGTAAGTAGTGTAGTTTTTAGTTGTACTTTCTTGTTTTATAATTACTGTATTGTATTGTACAACGGGCTGGTGTCCGCAATTCCACGTCACAGCGGGTATTTTGCGTATGGGCTATAAATCCACCACGCGGGCCCAATGCGATTTGGTAGATGTCACATGTCTTCGAATTTTTGGTTCTAGGTTTCCTCACGATGTTTTATAATTAACATCTATACGGTTAGAAAAGAAGCCGGTACCAATAACGAACGACGCACCCATTTGCACGAAGCGCTTTGCTACATCTTTTAGTATGTGCACAGCCAAGGAGTGGAATTTCCTGTTTTCGTCAGTAATCCCAAGTTCATAAGACCCCTATCTATTTAAGTCGCGAGTTAATAGGATTCTTTCGGGTTAGCTCGTTCCATTGTCGACCTCATCTCTGTCCTCAGGACAAGATTGAGATAAAAAAAAAAACTTGCGGGGCAACTTTGCGGACTGACGATAGAAAACTGAGTAATCCAAAATAAACTTTATCTTAATTGTATAATGTTGATTTTGATTAGCCGTTCTATGAAAGCGCTTGGTGACGATGACGCGAGTTCCATTATTTTTGTTCACCCAAAAAGAGCTCGCGCCTAAAGAAGTTTGTAGCTGTTCAAAAATTGGTATAAGGCTAGGCAGATATATATATTTATCCCATCGTCTGCCGACTTTCGCTAGGAACATAATTAGAACTTGTACAACAGATTACATGAGCTAAACACGTGTTTTATAATGCCTAAAAGTACATGATTCACGGCAATAAACAAAACCAGAAAAATATATGATATTCTTCAGGATATATGCTAGTGTGATAGCGTTTTGAAAACATAATACAATTAATTTGACTGGATAAAAAAAAATCACGAACTTATCACAACTAAAAAACATACTAAAACGCATGCGATCATTCTGATTTTTTGGCAAATAATTCTACAAGCAATATATTAGCATTATAGTGTTTTAGTTTTTTAGTCCAATCAATAGATTTTTTGTAAATCGATCGAAACCACTCATTTCGCACTATTTGGCCCGCAGTGACTGACGTAACAACCACTTTGTTGTGCAAGTTGATTTGAACTTTATTCTAACAACATTTCAATTGAAGATTGAACCACCACAAATAGAGTTGCTAATTTAGCTCATCTAGTCGCCTTAAGTTTTAGGTACTTACAGCAGACAGTGCGTTGGGATCGGCGCTCTGCTTCAGCAGCAGCTGGATGATCAGCGTATGTCCTTGTTGCGCCGCCTGGTGCAGTGGTGTGAATCTGTTGACGTCAACTTGTGTTCAATATTCAAGTTTTAATTGACTGCGTATGGTGATTATGACATTTATACCTAAATGGGTTTAATTATTGTTGTTTATATCAGGAAAATGATATACAAATTGATCCAAATTGCAAGTTACATAAAGTTTCCTTTGAAATTGAACACAGTAACTTTAACATTGCGTACAACGCCATCTAGTGCCAATAACGGTCACTGTCTCGTTAGTTTCCTGGTCGGCAATTCCCGGAGCGATTAATTCGAGTAGTTTTATTGAGTTTTTTCCACTAGGAACTTCCCAGTAGCAGCCCGAAGTGTGGAAGTAGACAAGACAGTTAGATTGTTTTCTTGGGACTTCACCGAGCTTCATTGTCTCGGCGCTATTCTGTTGGGCGCCACTGTTGATTCTGGCGCACAGGAGTTGCAGTGGTTCGGGAGTAGTGTGGCAGGTTTGCCCACACACTTTGTATTCTGTACCATCTGCGCCTGATCTGATTCCGGTTGTGTCGTACTTATTCCGGTTACATTGATCAGTAGGATATAACAGTTACCCATGAGCAGCCCTGGCAGTAACATCAGCGTTGGCAGCGAGCAGTGCGCGTGCGGCGGCGTGGTGACCGTGATGTGCGGCCGCATGCAGCGGGGTGTACCCGTCACGTGTGCGACCGTTCACCTGCCCTCCCGCCGACATCAGCGCCTTGAGGACCCCCGTGCGACCTTCTGATGCTGCTAGGTGGACTGGCGTTAGACCTGGGGGGGAAAAGGGATCATGAAAACGATAACAATTCAATCCGAAAAGTATGGAGTGCGTCAAGTCTCATCTTCCAATTCTTAACCAGGCTAGGCCTTACCCAATGCCTGCGGGACTGTTCGAAAGAGATAAAGTACAACATAAAGAGCGAGGAAGGAACATGGATGGGTTTTAGTCAGTAAAAGTCTGACATTCCCTTCCACTCCGTCGCGAGCGGGAGGGGGTCATTTGATGATTTCCCATACGAAAAAAAGGCCTTACCCAATAAGAATGGCGAATCAAAAACTGTAGCAATTTTTCCGATTCAGCCTAACTATGAGTAGCTTAACCTTTTGACCGCCACAGCATAAACGCACGCGCGTGCCCTCCACGCCAAGCCACAATTTCATCTACTATTTTGTCACATATTTGTGTCGTTTGGCGTACAGGGCACGCGCTTGCTTGTCACGTATACGTGACAATGGCGTCCAAAAGGTTAAAGGAGCCGCGTCCTAAAGCTCATCGGTTTAACGATATCGTCAAAGTCATGGGATGCACCTGGATAAAGGACGTACAGAACCAGAAATTCTGGCAGAAAAAGAGGAGGGCCTATACCCAGCACTGAGTGATTTCGAGCTGAAATGATGATGAGTAACGTAAGGCGTAGTCTGGAGACCACTTCACAAGTACATACGCAAAAGGAATTAGCATGGCAGATTTAGTCACTGGCATCAACACACTGGGGGACTCTTACTTGGTTCCGAGGTCTATGTCCAGCAGTAGTACCTTTCGGCTGAAATGATGATGATACTCGTAAGATATCATGTCTTGGTACATTTTTTTTCCTTTTGTACTGACTCAAAGATTCAAAGAAAACTAACGATAGTGTGTGTATCTTACAGCCTACTAGACTACTAACTCTTACCATTGTTAGCTGGTACATTGACATCAGCCCCTCGGTCGATGAGCATCTCGACGCAATCTTCGTGTCCCTCCTGCGCCGCCATGTGTAGAGGTGTGAAGCCTGCCTTTGACTTCACACTGGGATCCGCATCTGTATGAGAAAACATGTTAGACAAATCTAAAAATTAAATAGTAAAAAAAAATCAAATGTGCATCATATTTACATTGGTTTTGTTTAAAATAATGCCGAAAACAGTCAAAAGTTCGACGAGTAAGCTTCTATTAACTATGATTGACAAATAAAGACATAAAAAGTGATTTGAAACAGAATGAGTGTGAAATTTACGGTGTAAACAATGTTTACTATTTATTTTGCCTTATATTTCCTAAACTACTGGACCGATTTACATGATTCTTGCGTGGAAAATGGTTTAAAGCCAAGTCCAGCGTTTTGATACTAATTTATATGTTATATCTCAACAAATAAAAATCATCATTTCGAGTTACGTAATTATATGACACAAAATCTTTAATCTACGTTTTTTTCTTCTTATTGGGCTTTAATAATATGATGATAACAAGTTAACATAAAACCAACAAGATTCTAGTGAGATTATATAAAACAAATAACTTAATCAGTTAATATCACAAGTTTTCAAAATACTAATTCAACTGATCGACTCACGTTATACTCTATGTATGGCCACTACTTGCACCCACCCTAGTGTGGAGATAGGGTCTCGTCCCCGACAATAATACACTCGAAAATTACAGCTCATAAAACATATAAAAATGAATAGTAAATAGTATCAACACCGTAGCAGTGTATAGCCAGGGTTAACAGCTCTTGATTTTTTTAAATTCCCGCCCGTTTTTATGGACAGCTTTCGTTGGCCAAGTTCTAGATTCCACAGTCGTTTTTGATTAAAACTTTTCGTTTTCATTTTGATGAACAGATTGTCAAAATTCAATATTTTATCTAGCCACATTTACAAGCGCAAATACAGTACAAACTCACCATGTTCAAGCAATGCGAAGGCGATATCCGGATGGTTGTGCCGGCAGGCGATGTGTAGTGCTGAGTGGCCGTTCTTGGCCAGCGAGTGTGGGGACGCACCTACAAGATAATATACTCTAGCTTACTGATACTAGCACAACTAAAGGGTACTTAAGTTTAATGAGGGATGAATTAGCAAGTCAAATCTGTTGAAAATGTTGGGATGTTATTGATTTTTCACATCTCATGCTCTAAAAGTACACCAATATAGCCTACGAAGCGGAGTAAAAGTAAATCGTTTTTTATTTTAATATTTACTCAAACAGCCAGTAAATATACTATTATCTGTGGAGTGTGGACCATATATCTTCATTACGAAAATGTTGAAAGTTTTAGTTCCGTGGTCTTAGTATAGTTTGCACCTCGAGACTAAACGCCAACTTAATATACTCTCGGTTTCATTGACTCAAACCATCTCTGGTATATTATGTATTATGGATTCGTTTAGTCCCTCGATAAAAATATACTATTAAGTATCTTCTATACATTGAAATCATTACATGTGTTACTTACAATTTGTGGTCATAGGTCTATCTAACTAACTATATGAAATTCAGAGAATGATACTCCCAACTCAAAAAAACGAAAATGACTGAAACTTCAAATTTGTTCAAAAGTTCCAAAAGAAATTAATTGTTACGGCCGTTTTCTATAACTTACTTATCTATAACTGTTGGTTAAAGTGCCTCCTTCCGTAGCTATCGGTGTGTCACTTACCTGTCACTTGATTCATAAAAAAATCTAAAAGGTTTTCTGTTACGTCTTGTTTCTAACTATCCGTAAATGCTAAATGTCAAACAGACAGAGATAGCAACCTACTGATACCTGTTAGTAAGTTATTGAAAATGGCCGTTACTGAATGTAATTCTGGTATTCAAAATAGCTACACCATTGAAAATATACAGCTACTTTATTCAAAGGTTTTGGTAGAAATTAATAATAAGTACTACACTTGCCCGATGATGTCGCTGCCTATAACAACCAATGAAGCAAATGTTCTTGCATTCTACCATCATGTTTTTATTGTCAGAGTTTTCTCAGTCTAAGACACTGGTACATGGTTTTTTTTTTGACGACTCTAATGGCGCGGGCGCAGCACTTCCGAGACTGCCTTACGTTCTTAGAGTCCGGGGTTCGAATCCCGGGAGCAAATGTTTTTGTGATGAGCATGGACATTTGTTTCCGAGTCATGGATGTTTATATGTATAATAAGTATTTATTTACAAACAAAAAGTATCTATATAGCATATCCACTATCTGGTGTCCACGACACTAGCTTCATTGCTTAGTGTGGCACTAGATGGCGCTGTGTGTTAATGTCCAGCGATATTTATTTGTTTATTATTTATTGCTTAGTGTGGCACTAGATGGCGCTGTGTGTTAATGTCCAGCGATATTTATTTGTTTATTTATTTATTGCTTAGTGTGGCACTAGATGGCGCTGTGTGTTAATGTCCAGCGATATTTATTTGTTTATTTATTTATTGCTCAGTGTGGCACTAGATGGCGCTGGGTGTTAATGTCCAGCGATATTTATTTGTTTATTTATTTATTGCTTAGTGTGGCACTAGATGGCGCTGTGTGTAGTGTCGAGCGATATTTATTTAGTTACCTTTGTCTAAGAGAGTGAGCGCTATATCCGGGTGTCCGTAGTACGTGGCCATGTGTAGCGGCGTGATGTGACTGCGGCCGGGCGCGTCGGGGCTAGCTCCCCGCGCCAGCAGCAGTCGCGCCACGCCCGTGTCGCCGTACTTAGCCGCCAGGTGCAGCGGAGTGAAGCCTTTGCGGGTCTCCGCTTCTATGGGAGCGTTGTTGTCCAGGAGGATTGAGGCTACTTCTTCTTTGCCTGATTGGGAGAAGTTTTAGTTAGATAGGATCTTTTTTTGGAATAATTTGAGATTGATCCCTCACACAGGCCAACCTGTGTGAGCGTCTCAATCGACTATCGTTTTTTTTTTATTTTACACTATTTCAGATGAAGGCTGATGATTTAAGCTAGCCCGCGAAATTCAAATTTTCTTACGGTTTTTTTGCAATTTGCAGGCCAGTGCTAAGTTGTATGTTGATAAAAATATCGGTCGCGGCTGTTAGACGTATGTGTAGTTACAGAATTAAAATCATCAAAATCATCAATACAACTCTCCAAGTCGAGGAACGAATAATAAATATAAATAAACATTGTTTACACTAGCATAAAATATAATTTCTTTTATCCCTTCAAAGAAATTATATCTTTAATAACTTTAACTGAAATATGGAATGACTATGACAACTGACTATAAAAAAATTGGATTTCTTTAGTGCGTCTGTTAGTTAGGTTTTAGAAAAATATTGGATAAGTAGGTGTTTTTTGTTTTATCAAATTAATAAAAAATGACGAAAATAAAACGCGTCAGATCATGAGTGGGGACTTTTGACGTTACTTTCCGGTAAAAACTGGACCGAAATGTGACGTCACACGAGTTTTCGACGCACTGTATCGTCTTCAATTTTTGTTGAAGTACGTGAAAAAATTAAAAATATGAGTTCAATATTTTTTGTTTTTTTTCTTTGTCGTCTGCCCTATTGAACAGACTATAGAAAAGTTTGCTACAGATGTTTACTATGTGATTGAGTTATTTCTCAATGTCCTCTTACCCTCTTTAGCAGCAATATGCAGTGGTGTATATCTGTCTTTAGTAGTAGCAGTAACATCGGCGCCATGTTGTAATAACAACGCGGCGATATCAGCGTGTCCCAGTCGTGCGGCCACGTGGAGGGGAGTTTGTTCTTCACGAGCGCGGGCATCCACCTGTTGGAAAAGGAGAAAGTTCGTCAGTTTTTTTTTGCCCCTAATGTGTTTTATAGGCTGATTTTATTTATCACTATATTTCAAGTCTATCTGTGAATAATTGTTTAATGGGTTAAAAACACTTTATTGTAATAATACTTTGACGTTAGCGTCATGCTAGATAGCAAGTCGACGACTCATCATCATAATTTCAGCCGAAAGACGTCCAGTACTGTATATACTGGACTCCCCCAAAGGGGGGATTTTTTGCCATAATCGTCACGCTTGGCAGGCGGGTTGGCAATCGCAGTAAGGTTGTTACAAAAGCACAGAGAACGCTGTTGCCCATTCTCTTGTAAGTCCCTTACGACTCTTACGACACCCACGGGAAGATATGGGATGGTGCTATTCTTTACATCCGACACCATACGGCACTTGTGTAGTCGACGACTACGTAACTGTAATATTTGGAACGTTTTCATGTTACATGTCCACAGCATATCTCACCTTAGCATTATTCCTGAGCAGTACCCTGACCAGGTCGGTCTGATGCGCCCTTGCAGCTAGATGTAAGGGCGTCTCCCCGCGCGCGGTGGCCGCGTCAGCTGTAGCGCCGGCACCCACCAGTACCAGCGCTATGTTCATGCAGCCCATGAACGACGCTACGTGGAGTGGAGTTAACCCTGATTCTGTTGTTGCTGATTTGCCTGGGGAAACAATTATTATTGGTTAAACAGGCTGGTGGCTAGGATGGTCTGTGGATGGGTGACCACCCTTAAATACCGAGTTTCCCCCGTGCCTCGGAGAGCACGATAAGCTGTTGGTCCCGGCTGTCATTTGTAGATCTTTGACAGTTTTTTGTAGTCAGTGGCCCAAAATAACTGACAACCAGTCTTACCAGGGGGTATCGTATTACCCAGTACTAACTGGGTTGTGGAGTTCAGTTGAAAACCAATTTCGGGCACTAGCTGCTCGACAGTTTGCTGAACAGGGCCTATTTGGCGCAGCCGTGAGACACACAATATTTTCTCCTTTTTTTTCTGTCTAGTTTTTAGTTTTACAGTGTAGATTTAAGTTTTTTTTTGTGTTTTTAATTTATTTTTTATTTGTTGTGTGCGCTTATGGCATGTGCCAAATAAAGATGTTTTCTTTCTTTCAGATAGGCAGTCGCTCCATGTAAAATACTGGTATTCAGCTGCATCCGGTTAGACTGGAAGCCGACCTCAATATAGTTGGGAAAATGATAGGCAGATGATAACGAATGTTTGTATACTCACTTGCGCCATATTTGAGTAGCAACTCGACGACTTTGAGCCTGTTCTTCTTGCATGCGATGTGTAGCGGCGTGAACCCGTTCAGTGCGCGAGCGTTCGCATCTGCGTTCCTGTCTAGTAGGAGTTTTGCGACCTGTATCGGAAAGAACAACCTGTTATTTGAATTGCCAATCTAAAATCAACATTAAGTTAAGTGTGATTTGGTTTATATTCTTTTGACATTCGTGGGTAAGTTCTAAATTTTAACTGAATAAATCAAGAGTACCGCTCTACTCTCGACTGATAATGTGTTGGCCTGGACTCGACTCAATTCTATTGGTAAAAGAGGTGACAGACACAATTACAGTACTAGAAATAGAGACCAATTAGTTCAGCCAGGCTTCAGACTCGCTAAAGTAGACTCGTCTTTCATGGAGTACTGTTTGAAATGCTATAATAAAATCCCACAAAGCATTCTTGAACAAAATGAAACCAAATTTAAAACATGCTTGCTTCATAAAAATGCTTGGCTCAATGCCGGTCCTGCTCCACAAGGACAGGGGCGCATAAACGGATAGCGCTAATTGTGTTGTTGGAGCTGCTGAAGATTGTACAACTATCTTTGCATTGTATAAATTCAATATCTTTAGTATTATATAACCTCATATCCCATATTGTGTGAGTGCTATGTACTAGAATGCTATCATTCGCTGGAAACCTACGTTTTTATTTATTGACTTAATTGTGCCCTGGCGGTTAAGAGTATGTCATGCTCACTCAAATGTGCCGCTGATGGTGGCGCGTGTGTCGGATTATTTAGTTCCCTTCAAAATGGTTGAGCTGAATGGTACTGATACATGCGTCATGTTCGTGAACGGGCGCTGTCGGTTGGGACTGGTCAGCTCTTGGTTGCCACGGCTTTTTTTTATTTTATTTTTGTTTGTTTTAACTATGGACACTTAACGTGCACATCTTGCTACATTGTTCTCACATAATGCACTATCTCAACAGGAATGATGTAACTAAGATTTTGTAACAACATTATGATTTAAAAGAGTGTCCATGGAGTTTCTTGCCCGTTCTTCTCCATAGAGATCTACGCTAGGGAATGGGCAACTACAGTACTTTCACAGTTTTTATGTCTTGTGACTGGGACTGAAGCTACATTTAATTTTCATCTTTGTTTCGACAATTCAAAAGCGCCTGTAACTGGCCTACTTGAAATAAATGCTTTGATTTTGATTGATTTTGATTTTCTATGGGTAACACATAAGGTTGACTTAACCTTGACATGCCCGCAGTGTGCAGCGACATGTAATGTCGTCAGGTAATGTCATCGATAGGAGCGCCCTTTGCCAGTAGAACTTAAGCTATCTCCACGTGGTTCGCCTGGACTAGACTCTATTCAGTAAAACATAAGGTTGACTTTACCTTGACATGTCCACAGTGTGCAGCAACGTGTAATGCCGTCAGGTAATCCACAGTGACGTCATCGATAGGAGCGCCCTCTGCCAGTAGAACTTTAGCTGTCTCCACGTGTTCGCCTTGCACGGACATGTGGAGAGGGGTCAGACCGTTCTAGAAACAGAAAAGATTTTGATTAGAATTCAGATATTTTGAGAAGCAAATGAGGCACTGATTTAAATAAAAAAAATAACGTCGAAGAGACATTCCGTAATTAAGAGCTAAATCTCCAATATTTATTCTAACTATAATAAAACAGGTAAATAACCTCATCACGAAGCCGTCAACCAAACATTGGGGATAAATTTCCCACGAGTTTTAAAAAAAAAGTTTTTATTGTAAGATTTTTGCTTTAAACACCTCTGCGATCCCCGTACTATTAAATCCATCCATCAGCACAATGTTTTAAGTGCGTTACATTGAGTTCTACCACAAAACATATTTTTTCACCCAAAAAAAGTCTTTTCCCAGCAATAATTTTTACGTAACGTTACTTAGTTTGATGTACAGAATGCTTGGTTGACGGCTTTGTGATGAGGTTGTTTACACCCTGTATTTACTGCTTTCTATAGTTCAGTTTTAGCACAGATTTTTCTAGCTGGTAAGTTGTACGACAGTGATGAGAATAATGCTGAAGCGCGTGTTAAGTAACGTTTATAAATGTCTGATAAGAGTATGAACAGTATTGTTACAGTTACCTTAGTTTTACTGGTGATGGGCGCGCCATGCTGTAGCAGACGCGATACTACATTGCTGTGTCCCGACCGCGCCGCGCAGTGTAGAGGCGTCAGTCCGTCACGGGTAACCGCGGCTATGTTAGCACCTGCAATTGGAAACATTAATAAAGAATATTGTTTGACTTTCAAAGAACCAATGCACAAGATAGACGAGGAACATTCCATCCGCATTCGAACATGTTTAATATAGCAGTTAACGCTCAAAGAGTGTTTTAAACTATTCTACTTTTTGCAAAAACTCTCCCACTTTGACAAGTAAGATGACTGAAACTAATGGCGCTAGCATAAGTAGCTCCAAACATAGTCATTGGTTCTTCTTCTCGAATCGATGACTCAGATTTTGTTCAACTAGTTCGTAGAAATCTGGATAGTTCTGTCGTTTGCCTTATTTAAGTCCTGGAGGGTGCAATAGGGTAGTTGACACCATAAAATACAATAATTCCAAGACACCAATCTCTAAAAACTACTTTATTTTGGGTCTGAAAACCTAATTTCTAAATTCGTTTTTTAGTTGCTTTGAAATCAGTAAATAGTTGATTCATTGAGTTGACTAAACAGTGACGTCACAGCGTGCTATTGCCATACAAAATCTATGAGAGAACCGTTTTGACAGCTCTTCAATTGATAGGTGTGCGATCTACCATATAAGCACAGAGCATAAGTTGTGTACGACGGGCAGGAGAGAATGTGTGGCATATCTTGTGTCAGGGCTTCACACTTGCATTGGTTAAAAGTCTGACACTTAAATAGCTTGACCTCTTTGGTCAGATTGAAGCTATAGACACGCCATCTATTAGGTTTGACCGACCTTTTCCCATTAAATTTCACTAATAATTGCAACCCGAAAAAGTGGTCACTGTGCTAATTTCTCCTGCAATTAACATGTCCACGTCAAGTATACGCACCAATCGTTTAGTTAGCGAAAGCAAGTCTGCGTGTGACCTACCAAACTTTCATACACTACTAAATAATTTAATGATGCTGTTATTAATGAGGGAAAAAAACTCGGAACTTTCATTAAAAAAACAACGTACAGAACAATTTTTCAACCTCATATTCACGACAGTGGCGAGACAAATTGCCGAATTATTACCGAAACTGTATGAAATTCCACTTCATTTTATATCTGTCACTGTCTACGGCTGTCAAACCGGACTCGGAATGATGCTTGATTGACAGCATATCGTGAAAAACGTCCAATTAAACCGAAAATTCCTACAATATGATATTTCAATCATATACCCAACATAATTAGTTTGCGTGTTTACTAAAAAATGTGAACATATGTAATTATTGAGTCATACCGATGAAAATGTTACGTTTGATTTATTAGTTTTGTAAATACAAAAATGGGTTTTCGTTCCTTAGTTTTAATTGTTCGTTGCATAGCGAGAGATTCTTGAAATGGCTGCTGCATCGCAGTGGATACCTACACGCGTCAATCATTTGGTCTAAGCGCTTGTCAGTCATGCGATGTGCATTTAATGATTTATA
This sequence comes from Xestia ashworthii, assembly GCA_950022955.1. Classification (NCBI taxonomy): domain Eukaryota; kingdom Metazoa; phylum Arthropoda; class Insecta; order Lepidoptera; family Noctuidae; genus Xestia; species Xestia ashworthii. The sequence continues at coordinate 8,532,306 of OX465573.1, forward strand.
ACACGAAAAAAATACCTGTCTAGTACTGAAATATTCGCATCAAATACATCAAGTTCCTAGTATGTCTAAACGTTGCAGGACAGTCCATTGCTCGCATGAAATATTTTGACTAAAAGACTCAGATTATATTATAGCCACCTCAACATACAGGCTATCTTAACTTTCGGCTATCGGCCTAAACAGGAACCAACAAAGGGGCCTACCATTAATACCGTGAGGCAATTTTGGCGAAAATTTGTTGTTGGTTCCAAACTAGGCACACTGAGGTCACACTGAATACGGAAGGCGGAGGGCAAGGTGTTGTTGTGATGCAGCTTGGGAGAGACCATTGTCGACCAGTGGCCTTCGTGATGTTGTGCTTGGCGGCGCGGCCCGCGTCCGCGCCCGCCTGCAGCAGTACACTAACCATTCTCCACCAGCAGGTCCAGCATGGCCAGCTGCCCCCACTTGCTGGCCACGTGCAGCGGCGTGATGTTGTGCTTGGCGGCGCGGCCCGCGTCCGCGCCCGCCTGCAGCAGTACACTAACCATTCTCCACCAGCAGGTCCAGCATGGCCAGCTGCCCCCACTTGCTGGCCACGTGCAGCGGCGTGATGTTGTGCTTGGCGGCGCGGCCCGCGTCCGCGCCCGCCTGCAGCAGTACACTAACCATTCTCCACCAGCAGGTCCAGCATGGCCAGCTGCCCCCACTTGCTGGCCACGTGCAGCGGCGTGATGTTGTGCTTGGCGGCGCGGCCCGCGTCCGCGCCCGCCTGCAGCAGTACACTAACCATTCTCCACCAGCAGGTCCAGCATGGCCAGCTGCCCCCACTTGCTGGCCACGTGCAGCGGCGTGATGTTGTGCTTGGCGGCTCGGCCCGCGTCCGCGCCCGCCTGCAGCAGTACACTAACCATTCTCCACCAGCAGGTCCAGCATGGCCAGCTGCCCCCACTTGCTGGCCACGTGCAGCGGCGTGATGTTGTGCTTGGCGGCGCGGCCCGCGTCCGCGCCCGCCTGCAGCAGTACACTAACCATTCTCCACCAGCAGGTCCAGCATGGCCAGCTGCCCCCACTTGCTGGCCACGTGCAGCGGCGTGATGTTGTGCTTGGCGGCGCGGCCCGCGTCCGCGCCCGCCTGCAGCAGTACACTAACCATTCTCCACCAGCAGGTCCAGCATGGCCAGCTGCCCCCACTTGCTGGCCACGTGCAGCGGCGTGATGTTGTGCTTGGCGGCGCGGCCCGCGTCCGCGCCCGCCTGCAGCAGTACACTAACCATTCTCCACCAGCAGGTCCAGCATGGCCAGCTGCCCCCACTTGCTGGCCACGTGCAGCGGCGTGATGTTGTGCTTGGCGGCGCGGCCCGCGTCCGCGCCCGCCTGCAGCAGTACACTAACCATTCTCCACCAGCAGGTCCAGCATGGCCAGCTGCCCCCACTTGCTGGCCACGTGCAGCGGCGTGATGTTGTGCTTGGCGGCTCGGCCCGCGTCCGCGCCCGCCTGCAGCAGCGCCCGCGCCACGCCCACGTTGCCGTAGTGCGCGGCGATGTGCAGCGGCGTGAAGCCCGACTTGGAGCACGCATCGGGGTTGTGTTCGTTCTGCACACAGAATAAAATAACGATAAAAAAAAATATAGGAAGTTAGTTTTCAAAATAAACTGATATTAAGGACTTAGGCCTCATTCACGAGGTTAGCAGCGGCGGCGGCGCGGCAAACGAGCGGTGCCGTCGCGACTGCATTGACGTAGTGTTGTACGGTAGAATAAACGACCAAAATTTCAAATTGCTCACCGACGTTTTTGAGCAAATAATAAGTATGATTTTGGATAGGACACAAAAAAGGAGGGTTATTAACCGGCTATGGGAGGAAATGAAAAACGAAATGAATATAGAAGGAAAGTAAATATAAAAACGTTTTAATATGTTATAAAGCTGTTACATTAATTAAAACGATTGTTTGGAAAAGTATTCCTTAAGGCGACTACATGAGCTAAATTAGCAACTCGATTTGTAGTGGTTCAAACTTCGTCTGAAATACTGTTAGAATAAAGTTCTAATCAGCTTGCACTACAAACTGGTTGTTACGTCAGTCACTGCGAGCCGAATAGTGCGAAATGAGTGGTTTCCATCGATTTACAAAAAAACTATGCATTGGACTAAAAAAAAAAACTTTTTGCAAAAAATAAAACCGACTTAAAAAAAAAAAAAACAAAAAAGTGAAAAATAACTTTAGCTTCCGAAGTCGGTGACCTTTGTTTGACTTCAGAAGCTAAAGTTATTTTTCACTTTTTTGTTTTTTTTTTAAGTCGGTTTTATTTTTTGCAAAAAAAGTTTTTATTTTTCACTTTTTAGTGGTTCACATGTGCTTGATATACATGGAAAGTGCATACCGTTACAATTACAACAAGCCCAAACACGACTAGGGTACATTGTCTCATTATGGAGTTCCGTGACTCTTGGCTTCATCATCAGATCTGATGGTAGAATGGTTCTTATCAAACGCAAATACTTCACTTATTGTAGAAAATACAAAAATCGCAACACGTTTTCATATAAAATTTGAAGAGTTCTCTCGATTTCGCCAAGATTCCATCATCAGATCCCGACTTTGTGGATATGGGACCATTTGGAAAGAATACCCTTTCCAACAAAAAAATAATTTTCCAAATCGGTTGGCAAGCGACGGAGTTATGCCCGAACAAACATAAAAAAAAAAAAAAAAATAGAAACATCCGAATTGAGAACCTCCTCCTTTTTTAGAAGTCGGTTGATAAAACACTATGTTGCTAATATGTTGCTTGTAGAATTATTTGCCAAAAAAATCAGAATGATCCCATGAATGATTGCATGTATTTTAGTATGGCGTTTACTAGTTAAAAGAGATTTTTCGAGATAAGTTCGCAATTTTTTTTTTATCAAGTAAAATTAATTGTATTATTGTCTTTTTTAAACTTTCACGATCAGAACACATTATAAAACATATGATACGGGATTCCGGTCGAAACGTCGGGATTAAATTAAAGGTAAATTCGCGATAAATACCCGTATTCATATGTTTTATAATAGTACGAGTATTACTGGATGACGAAAATTTCTGCGTTCTGGTCTTATCCAGAGGTTCTCAAATAGGGGCCTGAAAATGCGGCGAAATGGTTCCAGTAAAGGATGGTACGGCCGTGTTTGCTTCGCAGCCGACTTGGCGGAGGCACTGCCGTGCCCCCAGATTATGTTTTCAATACACTATCATACTAGCATAATTATATCCCGAAGAATATCATATATTTTTCTGGTTTTGTTTACTGCAGTGAATCATATACTTTCAGGCATTATAAAACTTGGGTTTAGCTCTTGTAGTCGCCTTAATTTTTTCACGAATATCTTGTACTTGATAAGACATTCTGATGTGTGTTTGTGAAGTTGTTTGTATTACTTCTTGATTTATATTTACTTCTTCCCCCGGTTGCAGGAATTTATATCTACTTTTACCCACAATAAATCAAACTTTAGGAAGGAATTAGAATCAAAAAGATGTCGTCTTCGCTGTTTAGACATTTCGTTTGCGGATATTAAGGGGCCGGCGGAGCATGCGTTTTTCATACAAACGTAATACCAAAATAATATGAAAATCAAACATATTCTTAAGGTAGTGTGTATTTATTTCGATTGGATTAGAGAATAACTATGTTCCCAAACAAATATTTTGAAAGGACAATGATATAAAGGCGAGATATGAGGAATTTAAAATTTCTATAGAAAATTTATTTTTCTCATAACTCTTGTTTAAATCAGTATCCATTCAAAATATGTGTTTGGGAACCTATATATTCTGTAATACAATCGAAATAAATACACACTACCTTAAGAATATGTTTGATTTACCAATTATTTTGGTATTACGTTTGTATGAAAAACGCATGCTCCGCAGGCCTCTTAATTTCTAGTAACACAACACTACGCCGCTCTAGCGCCGCGCTATCTGCCCGCTGACTTCGTGAATGAGGCCTTATAGGGACCTATTATAGAGCATTACGCAGCCACGATGACCACTCTTGGGCGCTGAAACTTTGACCAATACGCGCACCACCGACGAAGTCGGCTTTGTTGATTTTGTTGATCTGTCAAGTTTGGTCGTACAACCGGTCTACCGATCAGTTGCAGTTTGTTAAAGATAGCGGCCGGTCATGCGTCGTGGCCGCGTAGAGCGTAAGGTTGATGATTCAGCCCAGTCTTGCTGTCTTTCTAATTAAACACCACATCTTGAGCTACTCTCACTACCACTTTATATCAAGTCCAACAGATTACGGTATGACAAGGACTGACAAGGAAGTTACCTCAAGCAGCAGCGTGGCAGCTTTGACGTCGTTCTTCTTGGCAGCGATGTGCAGCGCCGGCAGTCGCACCTTGCCTCTCGTGTCTGACTCCAGCAGTTCTGCCACCACTCGGTCATGTCCCTGCTGCATGGCTACTGCTAAGGGCGTGAAGCCGTCCTGGAAAGGTGGGATATAACAATTAAAGGTGCCATTGCTGTTTGGCTTATTAGACCACTCAGAACTATACCTATTTATATCTAAAGGAGTATTTGGTCGTCTTCCTTTCTTCTGCATTCAATTTTTGCACTGCGATTGGTGCACTTGCAATGCAAAAACAGACTACAAAAACCCTTTTTTGCGGATATTCAAAAAATATATCTTTCTTTTATCGGCAGTTTATATCTTTTATCTACATATTTATTGATTGCTTTTCTAAGCCTTCAATAACACCTTATACAACGTGTAACAAAAAGGGTATAGTCATATGAAAGGGTGTGATACAGACCATCAAACTGGACCACTTTCTCTATGGGACCACCATCGCAATCGTAAAAAAATAATCAGCTGTTTCATACATTTGGTCGAGTAGGTATTGGAATTTAGTATGGGGCCGTTGAAAATTTTATCGCGATTACGATGGTGGTCCCATGGAGAAAGTTGTTCAGTTTGATGGTCTGTAGCACACCCTTTCATATGACTATACCCTTTCTGTTACACGTTGTATACCTGCCAAATAAATAAATAAATATAAATAAAAAATAAATAAATATCGCTGGACATTAACACACAGCGCCACCTAGTGCCACACTAAGCAAAGCTTGTGTTGTGGACACTAGATAGTTGATATACTACTTAATATATAATTTTTTGTTTGTAAATACATACTTATTATACATATAAACATCCATGACTCGGAAACAAATGTCCATGCTCATCACACAAACATTTGCTCCTACCGGGATTCGAACCCAGGACCCTAAGAACGTAAGGCAGCGTCACTACCACTACGCCATTCGAGCCGTCAAATGAATATGAAGAGCCAAATACTCGAGAGCAAAGAAGCTTTCAATATTTTTAACACAAGAAACTTCAATTCGCTTTAGTGCCGAAACTAGGTATACGGACTTTAGTGTTTTTAATTCTGCCACATAAGTTTATTACGATGGGGCACTTAATATCATGTCCTGTGTTCCTTGTTTTTTGTTCATTACAAGAACTGATAGACTCTACTGAAGGCGCAAAACTCGTGGGTCAGTTCTGGGTCGACCCCATTTAGATTGCCATAGACACGCTAAGCAGGTTTTAAGGTAGCGAAGGAATATTTTCTTACCTCTGTAGCAAGAGACTGGCTGGCCCCGGCAGCGAGCAGCATCTTGACGCACGCCGCATGGTTCTCCTGTGCCGCCATGTACAGCGGGGTGAACCCTGCCGCCGACTGCGCGTCGGCCTTCGCCCCCGCGGCCAGCAGCGCCCGCGCAACCGACTCCTGTCCCGCGAGACATGCTATGTGGAGTGCTGTGTTGCCTGGAAAGGACGGAAGTTGGTGGTTTGTTAAATGAACTTGCCTTTTGATACAAAGAGTATTCTATTTACGTTGGATTTTTTTTGTTGAAGCTCGGAATCTAGATTTGTGCTCGGTTGATGACAATTGACTCGCTCCCAATTACATAGGACTTCATAGCTGGCGTTGTGGGGTTGTAATTTTTGAGGCACACGTTGGTTTAGCCCTTCGGAATCACATGCGTGATGTTTTGTTATGCTGGGGCCACACTAACGAGAAATGCCATTCATTATTGCGAAAATGTACGCATTATCGCAATAATTAATGGCATTTCTCGTTAGTGTGGCCCCAGCATGTTATGTTATTGACCAGTATTTAGCTACCTGCAAAGCCCTTTCGTTGGCTTCCTTAAAATCCTGGAAAGTGCAGGTGGCTGTGAAGAAAGGAGGTGGGGCATATCCTGCAGCGGTGTTTCACACTGGCATAGGACGGGTCGATAATACCCCATTGGGCCAGATTATTGCTACAGCAACCAACCTGGGCCCGCAAACGGTTAAGTGATTTCAAGATTAACATGCTTATTAGTAGTAAGTAGCCGTTAATCTGATCACATATTAGATACCCCAACAAGCCTATACCCGAACTGGATACAAATCTCTACCGGTGCAGCCACTATTTTCCCATTTAATCATTCTACCTACACCATTTGATATGTGGAGCTGCAGTAAAAGTGCACTCTTACAATAAGCTCAGTGGGTGATTACCCTTTCGTTATACTATGACTGCAATAGGTTTCGCTCAGCAGGTGGGCCATACCGTATTCAGAAGCTAGCTCATCAAAGTACCCGAAACTGTATAAAATTTTCCCAATGAACCCTAAGCTTTAGCGATAAAGTTGAAAATCTATTAAAGTCATTTTGGCAGAATGTAGCTTGATGTGTTGGCGTCTCTGAACTACTATTATGTATACTGTGACCATACCAAAGACAGCTTACCTTTTTTTGTAGCGGCGTCGACGGTGGCGCCTCGCTTTAGTAGCTCCTCGACCACGGAGATGTGTCCATCTTTAGCGGACAGGTGAAGCGCATTCAGCCCGTTCTGAGGAAGGACAGACACATTAACATTATCACTGCAGGGCTAGCATGGGCAGGGGATAAAACTTTTGTCCACCGGTTATTTCCACTGAAAAGGGACAATAGTTATTTGTTATACAAGAGTGCAAAGTTGTTTTTTAACCGCGTGCTCAATTTTGATGACCGAGCAAGCGAAAGATTCTAAAATTGAGTCACGAGCGAAGCGAGTGATTCAAAACTTAGAATCTTGAGCGTTAGCGAGGGAATCAAAAGAGCTCGAGGTGAAAAATCTTTGCACTCGAGTGCAACACGTAACTTTTCATCCCACCTCAGCGAGGAAATGAATAAACGCAAAAAAATTGCGCATTATTAACAAATTCGGTTAATTCTGTTGGCGTCAAATAAACTTCCTCGTCGCTAGATAATGAGTGGTCATTTTAGGTTTTTCACTTGTTTTCAAGTTGGATTCCTTGTTTTTAACCTAAGGTGTTAACAATATGACCGATGCACGATGACGTGAAATAGTTATTTGTTAAACAAGAGTGCAAAGTTGTTTTTTAACCGCGTGCTCAATTTTGATGACCGAGCAAGTGAAAGATTCTAAAATTGAGTCACGAGCGAAGCGAGTGATTCAAAACTTAGAATCTTGAGCGTTAGGTAATCAAAAGAGCTCGAGGTGAAAAATCTTTGCACTCGAGTGCAACACGTAACTTTTCATCCGACCTCAGCGAGGAAATGAATAAACGCAAAAAAAAATTGCGCATTATTAACAAATTCAGTTTATTCTGTTGGCATCAAATAAACTTCCTCGTCGCTCGAAAATGAGTGGTCATTTTAGGTTTTTCACTTGTTTTCAAGTTGGATTCCTTGTTTTTAACCTAAGGTGTTAACAATATGACGTGAAAAGAAAATGGCGCGCGCAATACATATTAAAAAAGTACACCAAGAAGGTTCCGAGTCTGAGTTCTTAACAAATAAAAAAAAAAAACATGATAAATTCGGCACCATAGAGGTAGAAGTAAATAGGTTTAATGATGTTTTGAATTCGCATGCTTTTTTAGTGCACACGATGTTCTAAATTCAAAATTACTTTACCCTCAAGACGATAAAAACGGCTTTTGCACTCAGATATCGAAGAGCAAAAATACTCTTTCCGAGATGGGGGGATGAAAAGAAAATGGCGCGCGCAAAACATTTAAAAAAAGTACACCAAGAAGGTTCTGAGTCTGAGTTCTTAACAAATTAAAAAAAAATATGATAAATTCGGCACCATAGAGGTAGAAGTAAATAGGTTTAATGATGTTTTGAATGCACATGCTTAGTGCACACGATGTTCTAAATTCAAATTTAGTTTACCCTCATGACGATAAACACGGCTTTTGCACTCAGATATCGAAGAGCAAAAATACTCTTTCCGAGATGGGGGGATGAAAAATTATTTTATCCACCTGCCAAAGCACGGCAACAGGGGGAAAGAGAATTATATCACTTTTTGACATTAGACGTGGATACTCACCCCCCGCCTATAGCATGGCGACTAGTGGAAGAGAAAAAATACAGATATTTTGACATAATAAAGGGGTTAAAATAAGTGGGTTTAAATATATCTCTTTGAAAAATTATTAATAAATGAATTCGCGTCCAGGAAATAAAAAAAGAAATGCTTATGTTGTTACGCCCGATTTTCTTGACACTGCCGTTAATAATATTCTTGAAGGCATTTTGTTTTAAAAACTTCCCAATTATGATGGGATGCAGTGTGGTTCCATAATTTTCGGATAACATTTTTTTGGACGTGTACTACAAATGGCGCGATGTCTGATTTTTCATGAAGATAAATTTATAAAATATCAGACATGGCCATCAGACATATCCCAATTTGAGCGGGAACTGAAGGAGCTGGAGCAACCGGTAATACAGTTAATCAACACTCGCGCTATCGAGTTTTTCGATTTGAGGTTATATACTCAGAGACATTGATAACAAAACAAAATAAATATCCAGCACAGATGTTATAAAACGAAAAAAGTACTTTGGTTTACGACGATATTCTCGACTATTTTGTAATTAAATAAAAGCTTTCTTATAATGGCAATAATTTCGGGGACAAGCGTTCCCCTGTTTTGTCCACCGTGAATAGTTTATCCACCCGTGTCGCCATGCTCGGAGGGTGGACAAAATTGACAGAGGGGAATAGTATTTTGTCCTCTCCCCGTGGATAAAATGTCTCCGGCCATGCTAGCGCTGCTGGATTATTAGAAGAAGAGAGGGCTTCAGAATCATAGCCGAAAACCGTAAGACAAAGTTTTATGGTTTTTCGTTTGCAATTGGTTGAATCTAGCACGCACTGTTGTAAGTTTCCACGGTTTAAAACTAAAATTATATCGTCACTACAACTTACGGGATATATTGTTTTGAGCTCTTGACGCTGCAACTGTTGCAAGCGCCATGATTGCGGGTCAGGCGCAGTCAGCAGGTGCAAAACAATAAATAATCACGGAAGATATCCCGTAACTGACAATATAAGTTTTGAATCTAGCACGACTTTTCTGCTCCATTTGTCTTCGCTTTGATGGACATCGCACCTCAGATCTATCTGAGGTGCGGTTTCCGGCACAAATCAATAAAAAGGAACCAAATAGCATCTTAGTTAGACAACAGTTGAGCCCATGGATATTAAGAAGCAATTGTTAGAACTTTAAAACCTTACAGTTACAATTTCAGACAACGCCTTACAAAAACACGGCCAATGAAGTTGCATACTCCAAACTTCATTCCTAAAATCCTAAGATGTAGGTAAAGGAAATGATGAAAAACAGAACAGGTTTTCAGTCTGATAGGAACAATAGCTTACGATAGATGCTAACATCGTAACACAATAGGTAATTAACAAAGAGATTGTAGCTAGATTAAAATAGTGAAAGGCGTTTTGATTCGTCCTTAAAACGTTTTTGCGCAGATGTTTTTTGTGCAAGTTGGTCTATTGTCGCAAGCGGTTGATGAGTATGAGGTTTTACGTGGGTTCTTTCATTTCCAAAGTCAAGCTTTAGGCTTTTCCATCAGTTAGGTACTTCTCAGAAGCAGACCGAAGTCTAGATTCATTCACGGTAGGTAGCATTATTGCCATGGGTGAGTCTATTGGCTCGCGACATATTACAGATTGAATCGCATTGGAGGACTCTTGCTGTACTACAGGTAGATATAGATACTGCTCTGCCTTATCCTTCGGGGGTCAGCATAGCTATTCACAATTACTTCGAGTCGATTTCGATTCGGAAAGTCATGTGTCTATCTTGCTCACTTTCGTTTTGCCAAAAAAGATAGACATACTTACGACTTGTCGCTAAGCAGGATCACAGGTGCGACATTATGTTATGTTTTGGTAATTATTACTACATTTTCTCAAACGTCCAATCTTTATATATGTCACCGTAAAATTGTCAAAAACGTTATATTGTAATATCTCTAGCGATATTGTAAACTCTCGAATTATTGTCAAACGAACATACTGCTTACAATAAAACGCATTGTTTTTCGTGAAATGCATGCGATGGTACTCAACACACGCGGAGTGGAGGGAAGGAGGGGTCCCCCTTGCCCAATGGTACCACTCTCATGAAAAGATACTGTACCATTCCTGAGAAATATCGATTAATATAACCTAACCTTTAAACACTTTATATTCCCCTAAAAAGCGTAGTCTATTCCGAGTACAGGGTTTAAAGGAACCTAACTAACCTAACGGGGGGGGGGTGCCCCAAGTCCCAAATATGGGGGCAGATACTTCCGTATGCTCAGTTGACAATAATTCGAGACTTTACAATATCGCTAGAGAGACACACGTTATATTGTAATATAACGTGTTTGACACTTTTACGGTGACTTATATATTGTTCGTATTATATTCCGCTCTAAATAGTAGTACGCGAATACAATTATTATGATTTAAACATCCATATTGTAGTTTGATGTATATCAATAAACTTGATGTTTAACTAAAATGATCACATTTTACACACACAAATAATAAACGAAATCAATTCCGTTAAAATAATTTAAATTCCTATTCTAAATATTCAACAAGTAATACGGAGAGGTCTAGGCGATTATAAGATAGATTGATAATTCTTATTTTTGTTATTGTGATGATTCGAGTCAACTTATGGAACAAATAGAAACCATAGAAATAATAACACGTTAATTCCATGACCAACACTTTTACAATTGACAGAAATACCCATGGACCTTGAACGTGGCCCCCTTATGTCACCAACCACACTGATTGGATGACGCGACCGACGGAGGCTGACAGTTCCGTATACAGGTTGCACTTGAACCAGTTAATAAAACTGTCTGAGCATTTAGAAACATATTTTTTTACTTAATAGTTTAAGTTATTTATAAAGTTATTAGGATAGTTTATTTTGTTGTTAATTATAGGGAATAAAGGCTACTTTTATTTTATTATTGTTGTTGAACAAAACCGTGATAACATAATAATAAGCCCCATATGACACTAGCATGTTTTTAGATTTGGCAGAAAACGTTAATCCTTAAGATCCTAACTAGGATAATCGGACAAAACTATTAAATTATTGTATTTTCATCGGTCCTTGATAAGTGTGCGAAGTTTCAATTCAATCCGACGTTTTGTGGGTGAAAATCACATTCAAAGATTCCGTTACTTGGATGCATAGGTACCAAGCTAATTATTATTATTATTCTTTATTTTTCGGACAACAGTAATCCATTGTGTTAGTAAGCAATACAAAGAAGACTTATTACTTAGTATATAATATAAAAGCGTCATCATCTGCCTAGCCTTTTACCAACTATGTTGAGGTCTGCTTCCAGTCTAATCGGATACAGCTGAATACCAGTATTTTACATGAAGCGACTGCCTATCTGACCTCCACAACCCAGTTAATACTGGGTAATACGATATCTCTTGGTAAGACTGGTTGTCAGACTATTTGGGCCACTGACTACTTGTAACGACTGCCAAAGATGGGCAAATGACAGCCGGGACCAACAGCTTAGCGTGCTTTCCGAGGCACGGAGGAAACTCGGTATGTACCCGTCCATGAGGGATCCATCGGGACGACCCGAATGGCGTAGTGGTATGGCTGCCTTACGTTCTTAGGGTCCTGGGTTCGAATCCCGGTAGGAGCAAATGTTTGTGTGATGAGCATGGACATTTGTTTCCGAGTCATGGATGTTTATATGTATAATAACGTACAAACAAAAAAAATATATATATATATGTAGTATATCAACTATCTGGTGTCCACGACACAAGCCTTGCTTAGTGTGGCACTAGATGGCGCTGTGTATTAATGTCCAGCGATATGTATTTATTTATTAATTCCCCTATTTTTTCCTATTTATCCATGTAGTGTACATAGTGGTGGCCCAAAATCAAACATCTCCTTTAAAAAAATGGTCTAAGTTTGAGTTTGGCACAGCAAAACGGTTAGCAGCTAAGCTTCGGTCTGTCTCAATTAACCGTGTGATGAAGAGTGACGGGTTGCAAGCCAATTTCCGGATAATTGGAAAACTCGGAACTATTGCTACTGTACTGTATAATAAGCGACTAGCACTTCACCCGTGACTTTGTCCGCAAATTGTGATAGCTCGGCTAATATGGATGATGTGAAACCATAGCAATAATAACACGTTAATTCCATGACAAAAAACAGTCCATGAAATAAAATATACAAAAAAAAACGTTTTTTTCTTTAAATGTACGGAATGTACGGGAAAGTTATCTTGAATTTATCTTTGGGAATATTCACAAAATCCTAAGCTCATTTTCAAAGAGTAACAAAAAGGCCCTCAATCAATATTAAATAATCTGTAATCTAAAATTAATATTCAATAATCTGTAATCTAAAATTGTGACCCTAACCCTCTATTGTAAATCTAACATGGACTGTACAAATTATTCCGTAAGTGACATTTAAATTTTTTGACACACTACTTTAGCTTTTCCATGATAAATATATCCTTTTTCTTTGCATTCGCATGTTACCATATTTGTACGCCTCGTGGCATAACATAGCGCCAGAACTTTAAGAACTGCATTTATTACCTATGTTAAACAAATAAAATGATTTGATTTGATTTGAATCCACACGCACATTAATTTATGGCCTACAGTACTTATGAATAAAGTAGCTTTTTGTCAATGAAAGATTTTTAAGAATTGGATCGTTAGTTCCAGACATTACCCCACATACAAACTTACAAACAAACTTCTTTATAATATTATTAATATAGATAAGTCTTCATGTTTGAGGTTTTTGAAAACATATACCGATGTAAGTATAGATCAATGTATGAAGTGCAAAATACTCGTAGTTACCCAATGGGACTTTTGTGATGCTATTTTGTTTAGTAGTAAAAATGGGAAAATTATGAGATGGGAAGGAGCCAATATTATTATGGGAGATAAACAATGATGCATTTAACTAGCATGGAAAACACCACCAGTGTTTCCTCTCGTGTCTTAAGCTAACTAACACAGTCACAAACTGCTATTTTCGTTAAATTCTATAATATAAAAAATGGTTGACAATTTATTTCCAACAGCCGTTTATGTTAGACTTCATACCAAACATAAATGATCATTAGTACTTCCTGCTTGATCTCATTTTGCGAAGCTTAAGTCGCCATTAAAAATATCTCCACAATTTCGCTCCAAGATATCTTAACTACGTTATTAATACTAGCTACGTAAATAACTAAAATAACGTTACAATTATATCAGAAAATAAGCTAAAGACCATTGTAATTGTGCGGAACAATTAAAATACCATTATAAACGTAGCGAGCCAACATTACTGTAATGAAGAGAATTTATTCAAATGTATGGACGTGCGTTTCAAATATCTAGACTTGGACTATTTATGGAAATGTTATAAATACATTTATTTTGTAGTGTTCGTATTATCGACGGAAAGTTGTAAGTTAATGCTCGATCTTGTGGACACGTTTTTTTTTTCACAAATTTAGTTATTCTATGGATAATCATAACTGCTTTGCATTACCTTACCCTTCAAAAACTTCAGACATTTATTCGGAGCCTATTGCCTTCGGATTCAAACGCTACTCTATACAGCTTTTTTTGAAAAAAATCTGATTTTTTTGAATAAACACAGATTACTTAAGACTCTTTATGAATTTCTAGGAGATGGTCGTAGAAAACTGCATACAGGGAAGAGTCGGAAGCCTTTTTTTCCGAAATCCCAGAGAAACAATTTGACTGTCTTGGACCCCGAACGAATCGAAATTAATAAGAAAAGGCTATAACTATGCCCAGCAGTGGGACAATATAGGTTTGTGCAAACAAAAACACTGCTTTTCTCATTGAATATTAAATATAACACAATCCCATTTGAAACGAAATTCTAAGGCTCCCTTCGTAGCCTGAATCCCGGATAAGCACGTTATATACACGCGACACCTTGTACCTTTAATAATAACCTCAAAACCCCGCCTACACACTACACAGCTCATTTATATTCAGTACCCTTTTACAGGCTGAAAATTTGTATGAAAATCATGAAGATGTTTTGTAAGTTGTTGTGTGTGTTCACATAAACGCGGCAACAAAACCTAAGTGGGTACCTACTACTTGTACTATTATGTGTATCTACGGCGACACATCAAGCAATACATTTTCAATATAATATGGCCTCGCTTTGTGTGGAGTTTTCGTAAAATGAGAGATCAGCATCAACTGGTTTTGTATAGCTTGAGTGGTCGTACCTATCTATGTGATGCATGTTAAGTGATATGGAAGATAAACTACTCCGATCAAGTCTTTAAGACCGACGATTTAGCGAACAACATCATTCTAGTCATGCTTTAGCTAAAGTTTTCTGTATGCAAGGACACCAACGCTACGAGTAAAACGGTTACCGAGTATTTTTCCCATGCAGCATTGACATCAGGAGTAAATGATCGTGACGTCTGACAGGGGGGTGAATGGAAGAAGAAAACTTGTTGCGCCAACACCAAGTAAAATGGAAGAAGAGCAGGAAGATGATGAACCTATTTGTTTGTTCGTAAGCCATTTGTATAACAAATAAACTTGCCTGATTGTGTTAAGGACAAACACGCCGGTCATTCTTCCATACAAACGTAGTCTAGTGATTACTCCTCTGTTTGACGGTGTAGGTTCAAAATTAAAAGCTGTATCAACTGGTCTTGTTACTATCTATGCTTGTATGGAAGCAGAATTGGAAAAAAACGTATTGGTTTGGAAGTTATGAGCGTCGAAACTTTCACATTTTAACACTAATTTTAGCTCATCTTTGAGCTTAAATAAGTAACGTATATAGTATGAAAATTAAAAAAGCAAAACCATACAGTCATAGATTAGTTATTCAAAATTTCAAATAACTTTAGTTTGAACTGATACATTCCATAGATTTTTCATAATATCTAGACTACCAAAGGTCTGCATAGAAAATTTCGCGCGCCCGTTTTAGTTGTAAATCTCATTGCATTTCGCTGCAAGTTGCCTCCCCGGTCAGTGGGGAAGACGGGAGGCACGCAGCGCGTGTGTGTGCGTAGTGTGTGGGTTCACACATGCTTGGTTTCGACGCCTGCGCGTGCTGTGCATGAAACTGGTATTGTTTGCTATTGTAGGTCTGTACGAGTATGGCTTGAACTATGGATTCCGATATTTCTTTATTGATAGTTCGTGTTGAATTTAGAATTTGTCCCTAATTTTTATTTTCGATTTGATATTGATTTACGGGCGGCGTTTGAATTTGGACTTGTTGCGTCAGTGAAGTGATCTTCAGCAATTCAAGAATTGATTGGGTAAGTGGAATGTTTTATTTTACTTTGTAAAATTCATGACGTTTCACGCGCATTTTAGAATTATAAAGTACCGGCTGCTGGGTTTGTTTAGGTATAATAAAATGTGCGTTAACACTTTTGTGTAGGACAAAAGTTTGTTAAAGCATGTTTTGATAAAATTTAAAGCAGGTAGTATAACTTACTTCTTACTTTTTACGCAATAACATTATGAAAATTATACATATTATAGTGACCAACTGTTTCGCTGAGAATGATATTTTCAGTCTCGAATAATTTAAATTCTGTGATAACTTCTGCATCCAAATGATATGCTGTAAAAGACAATTTTAATCTAAATTGAATTATCAAGATAATGAACATACTTATTTGGATAAGGATTAAAACTGAATAGGGGAAAACGGCTTGGCAAATTAGGTCACATTTTTAAATTTGAATGAAATTAATTATGGTTACTTGGAGTTACCACAGGAGATAAACATAGTTATTATGTTATTACGGACTTTTTTCGGAGCAGCGGTGGCCCAGTGGTGGCGGCCCTGACTTACGAACAGTAAGTCGTGGGTTCAAACCCAGACAGGCGCATTACTTTATGTAATTTATTTCATCACCAATGCTCTCAAAACGGTGAAGGAAAGCATCGTGAGGAAACCGGCATGTCCAAGAATAAAAAATTCGAAGACATGTGACATCTATCAATCCGCACTGTTTGCTCCTCATTGAGAGGAGGTCGTGTCCCAGCAGTGGGAACATTATAGGCTGATGATGATGATGGACTTTTTTCACGCTTTTTATGAGTCTTTATAACATAATTTTGTTAAATCTAACAAGGGTTAGCATGTGTGTGTAAACACCTTCCTCGTGAATCACTGTGACTATTGTTGAAAACCGCATGAAAATCCGTGCCGCAGTTTTTGAGTTAGTCACGGACAGACAGACAGACAGAAAGACAGATGCGACGGAGACTTTGTTTTATAGAACGCAATAGGCAGTGGGGTCTGAAATGGGGGCGGTTCTAAAAAGGGTCTAAAATGGCCGCTTTAGCAGAATCGTAAATGAATCACGTTAAAAAATTAAATTCTTAGAATGGTCTTTGTAGCCATTGCAATAAAGTCCATTTTAAGAATTTTAAATTTTGTTCAATAAAATGAATCACGAAAATTAAAAATTCTTAAAATGGACTTTATGGTCATGGTTACAAAGACCATTTTAAGAATATTTTTTTTTTACGTGATTCATTTACGATTCTACTAAAGCGGCCATTTTAGTAATTGATCATTTCTAAATCGGCATTTTCTATTATGAACGAAAAAAAATGTGGTAATATTTGCGATAGACTCGCTCCCGACTTTCACAAGCTCGGCCCGGCCGAAGTTACTGGTTTCTTTGTGACATGAAGTAGTATTTTGTAATACTTACCTAGAGGCATTTAGGTAAGTATTACTACTAAATTAAATAGTAGTTAGTAGTTTTGCTATATATGGCATTATAGTATATTTTAGATAGATTTGATTTCTTACAGAATAATATGAACTACATAGATAGAAACAACCCTAAAGACTAATCGTTTGTGTTACAGAGGCAAATAAGGATAAACGTATGGGCAGAAAGACCAGCCTACGGCCAAGTGTCGCTCGCAAAAAGAGGTGCAGAGTAAAAGGGAGATTTTTAAATGCAAATAAAGAAAATATTCCTGCAACAATGACTTTTTCTGAAGTTCTTTTTCGTGTATACCTAATTATACGACGACACGAATGGCGTAGCGGTAGTGAGACTGCCTTACGTTCTTAGAGTATTTACAAACAAAAAGTATCTATGTAGTATATCAACTATCTGGTGTCCACAACACAAGCCTTGTTGCTTAGCGTGGCACTAGATGGCACTGTGTGTAATGTCCAGCGATATTTATTCATTTATTTATAATAGACGACCTCGATGGTAAACCTTTTAGCAAGAAAAATGATAACACTAACTACCACAGATCTGGTCAATACCAATTTTTAATTTCAGACGTGACGTTTACTCGTGACGATCAATACTAATATCATAAAGCAGAAGAGTTTGTTTGTTTGGTTGAAAGCGCTAATCTCAGGAACAACCGTCTCGAATTGAAAAATTATTTTTGCGTTAGATAGTCCATTTATTGAGGAAGGCTATAGGCTATATAACATCACGCTATGACAAATAGGAGCGGAGCAGCAAAATGAAATGTTGCAAGCGGGAAAAAAGCTTCCGTTGCGGAGGCGATGCGTTGCGATATCAAAACATCACGCGAACGAAGTTGCGGGCATAAGCTAGTATAATATTATAAAGCTGAAGAGTTTGTTTGTTTGTTTGTTTGAACGCGCAAATCTCAGGAACTGTTTGAAATTGAAAAAATCTTTTTGTGTTGTATAGTCCATTTATCGAGGAAGGTTATAAGCTATATAACATCACGCTACAACCAAAAGGAGCGGAGCATAAATGAAAATTGTTGCAAACACGGGGAGCATTTATTCCTTTTGTGTTTGTTACCTCAGAGGTGGAGGAGAGAGGAGGTTCAGGTAACAAACACAAATCACACAAACATCGACTGCGTGAACCGATTTTGATGATTCTTTTTTAGGGTTCCGTAGTCAACTCGGAACCCTTATAGTTTCGCCATGTCTGTCTGTCCGTCCGTCCTCCCTTCATCTCTGTGACCGTTAGCACTAGAAAGCTGAAATTTTGTAACATATGTGAATCAATCACGCCGACAAAAAGGTAAAATATTAATTGGAAAAAAAATGTTTTATTAGGGTAGCCCCCCTATATTTAAAGTGGGAAGTGATTTTTTTTTAATTTCAACCCTAATGTGTAATATATTGTTGGAAAGGTATTTAAAAATGAATGGGTTCACCAAAATCATTTTTTTTAATAATGTCAATAATTTCGGAAATAATCGCTCCAAAAGTAAAAAACAATGTGTCCCCTCTAACTTTTGAACCATAAGTTTAGAAAATATGAAAAAAATCGGAAAAGTAGAACTTTATAAGGAACTTGGATGGAAACAACAGTTTTTGAACAAAAAAGACAAAAAGTTGTACAAAAGAATTTCTAAACTCATAAGTGGGAACACTTACTGTGACGGACGGGAAACTACGGAACCCTACACTGAGTGTGGCCCGACACGCTCTTGGCCGGTTTTTTTTATTTGAATGCTGATGCTTTCCGTGTGGTGGAGATAGGCAAATCTGCAGTGATTACTGCAATTGATGGATGTTTATTGTTTATCCAACATCATGACAGAACATCACGCCTGTATGCTCTGAGGGGGGACAATACTCCAAGATTGCGACAGTTAGGTGTGTATTCCATTTATTAGGGATAAGCCTATTACCGTAACATGTACTGTTTTATTTTATTTTATTGGAAAGGGTGACCTAACCAAACACTCTTGAAGGGTAGTTTGATGAGTGTTGGTTTGGTTCTGATTATGGCATACATGACAAAGTAACGGAACTGTTCAATTCTTAGCAGCAAATTTACGATACTCGACCAAATCTTTTATAGGCTACCAGGATATTTGAGTAACCTACCATAATCGTTATTAACCGACTTCAAAGGAGGAAGTTCTCAATTCCATGTTCTCCGATTACTCAAAGATGGCTGGACCGATTTTTTTTTTAATGTTTGAAAGGATATATCTTTCCTACGTGGTTCCATAATCATCAAGTCAGGATACTGATGATGGGATCTTGGAGGGGGGAGAAAATAGAGGGAACTCTTCAAATTTTATAGGCACACAAGAAACGATTTGGGTAGTTTTAGGAAGAGTACTTTCTCGGAGTGATCTCGTTTCAATTTGGTACAGATGTGATGAAGAACTTCAGAGATAGGCAACGAAACTCCTCAATAAATGATAGCAAATGTACTGGGATTGTTGAAATCTCATGTCTGTCTTTTGCTTACACCAGTTCAAAACAAAAACGTTGTGAAAGGGTAAGTGTAACATATGAACCACTAAAACTAAAAACTAAATCAATCAAATCTCTTTTATGGGACGCAGGCGAAGTTGCGTGGGCCAGCTAGTATTATAATAAAAAATATATCTTTTTACCCATCACAATTTATAATCTCTCAAGTTTTAGATATAGATACCTACAACTTTTACATCGAGTTTATAATCTCTATTAGCAAGTTATTTTGTAAGTAGTCGGAGTTTGCTATCGTACATATACCTACCTTTCTTTTTTTAGGTGCTCTGCGGATATATCAATACGTACTGCAAATGTAGAAAATGTCCAAGGCAAAAGTTTAAATAAATAAATGTCGCCAAGAACCTACGTGAAGCAAATATTGTGGCGAGTCTTTCGTATAGTCTCTGTGGTTACACAATGCCTATTGTTGATAAATGTATACTAAGAGATTATTGTAAACGCTTATTGTACTATTGACCGCTATTGTAAATAAACAGCCAATAAACACTTTACAAAATAACAGATTTTTTTATTTGATGAACCAACAACAAGCCTCACAGTCACATCAAAGAAAAAATCTAATCAATGAAATTATTTGTTGATAATAACAATAACTACCTACATTATTCAACATATATAATGTTCACACTGTAGCAAGAGAACTCATTGTCACGTGGGAAAAGTCGCAGGTAAGTATTATGTAGGAGCTTGACCATTCATAATAACAACCAGGTAAATTGGGTACATATTATTACATTTCATACAGTGATAATCCTAAGTTCTAACATCTATTTGTTTGAGTTCATGTCGTCTTTCAAACATGAATCGCCTACGCGCCACCGATGGCACACAATCACACGCCGCCCGCGGTCATCCACTATTCAATGAAGTTGCGCGTGTATGCGTCACTCAGCGTCAGGAATGCGTATGTGTACGAACACTAGCTCCTTACTGCTCATCACAGCGTCTATCCCTTTCGCTCATGATGTCGGATGAGATAGCATGCATTTTAACCCCGCCCACCAACTAGTTCGTGCCGTCAGAGCGTGTGTTCTTAAGGCGACTAGATGAGCTAAATTAGCAACTCTATTTGTGGTGTTCAAGTATCGTTTGAAATACTGTTAGAATAAAGTTCTAATCAGCTTGCACTACAAACTGGTTGTTACGTCAGTCACTGCGAGCCGAATAGTGCGAAATGAGTAGTTTCGATCGTTTTACAAATAATCTATTGATTGGACTAAAAACGTTTTAGTTTTTTAGTCCGATCAACTATAATGCTAATATATTGCTTGTAGAATTATTTGCCAAAAAATCAGAATGATCGCATGTATTACTTATGTTTTTTTTTGGTTGAAAGAAATTTTTAGAGATAAGTTAAATTTATTGTATGATGTTTTCAAAACACTACCATACTAGCATATATCCTGAAGAATATCATATATTTTTCTGGTTTTGTTTATAGCAGTGAATCATAACATTTAGTCATTATAAAACTCGCGTCATCCATCCATCCATCGTCCATCTGTGGAGTTTCGTTAGGTAAATTATACACAATAGTACCCACTTTCGCCAGTTAAGTTATATACTCTGAGAAATTCCTGATGGCAAACCCCAATATAACTTTGCCTGACCTGGTCATGAAACCCAGGACCTCACGCTCAGCAGTCGCGCTTGCGACTACTAAACCAACAAGCAGTCGAGGCTAATTGAACAAGTTGCAAAATAAACAGCAATATCAAATCACGTCTCCACGCATCGATTACATAATCGATCTTGCGACAAGATCATCTGACGCGGATAGTAGTCGCAAATGTAAACCGATCCTTACTCTCTACTGGAGCAGAACTGCTTGAAGCGAAGGCCAAACTCACAATGGATATTATTGATATTATTTTTAATTACAGGTCGATGATCGTTACGGTTCATTTATCTATTTTTGTTATTTATATTCTTTAATAAGGTTTTATTTTTTTGTACTGTCATTGCTATTTGATTTTGCCTTTCAGTTGCGCTATACGGAAAGGAACGCCTATCATTTAGTACCTCAATAATTGAGATACACTCTAACGATCTTAATGATTTTCAGGAAATTCCTTTTAAATTGTTAAATGCGTCTCGTCTACTTGACTTGTTCTTGCATGGTTTGTATTGCAAGAACATACAATTATATCTAGGCTATGCTAAAAAAATATGACGAAAATACAGCAAAGTTTAGCTGACTTAACGATTATGTGGTTCCTAAAGATGAAAAGTTATGTCGGAAAAGAGACATTAATATTTCAAATCCATACAGTTGAAAATACCTTTAAATTACAGGTTTTCTACACTTGAGCTTAATATTTATAGCCGTGTGGCTAATGACTATGGAATACTTCAGTTAGTCCAACGAACAGCCAACATAACTTTCCTTAAAACTACCAGAAAACGAAAGCTTAGCCACACCACTAAGGCACTAATTAGTAGCGTGTAATAAATACAATTTCATTCCTTAGGTCTAATATCAAGTTTCTATTTCGATAATGAAGTAATCGACAACTTTTGTTTGTTTGATTTAGTTTTTTGTCAACGACTTCTGTGGCTAAAAGTTTTATACTTACTTTCAATTTTTTGACGTAATATCCTATACAAATATTTGCTATGCATTTATTTTACATTGAAAACAATACATGTCATGGTAATAGGCTTATCCCCAATAAATCTAACATATCTAAATGTCGAAATGTGGGTGTGCTGTAAACATCTACGAACCTCCTAAGAGCATACAAGCGTGATGTTATTTTGTGGTGTTGTGTAAACAATAAAAATTCCAGCGATTGCAGCAATCACGACAGATTTGCTGTCTATTATTGAAGAGTTCCGTTCCATATCTCCGAAGTCCATGATCAGATCAATGACAATATTTCTATGGAACCATCAATTTTCAAAATCCATCTTAAATTGACCGAGAAATCGGTGAACAAACAAAAATACAAACATATAGCCGAACATAGAACCTCCTCCTTTTTGATTGAAGTCCGTTAAAATGAAAGCTCAGCCACACCACTAATTAGTAGCAAGTAATAAATAAATATAATTTCATTCTTTAGATTTAATATCAAGTTTCTATTCTGATAATGAAAATGTAGAATATGTCGACTGCGACGTCGAACGTTTATCGCTCAGAGTACCGAGAGAAAATTTAATTTATAGACTCGATTAGGTGCGTACAACGTTAACTAACTACCTGGGATAAACTACCTTCGTATTTCATTTTATTAACTTGAAGTTTTCCTTGAAAAAGATAAATTTAATTTGATACTTAAAATAAATTTGATCTATCGATTGGTACCGGCCCAGAAGACGTTGCGTTGGAAGACTCCCACTAGGTGGACCGGTGAAGGTTGCGAGAATCCGCTGGATACGAGTATCACGGGACCGGTCAATGTGGCGACACTTGGGGGAGGCCTATGTCCAGCAGTGGACGTCTTTCGGCTGAAATGATGATTTTGACTTTTAGCAGGGAGATTTTATAAACCAACTTTTTTGATTGAAGAGAAGATCGTTTCCCTCTCCCTGATTGGCAGTTAGCTATCTGAAATGATCAATGATTGCTCATATCCAGAAACAGTTTCGTCAAACTGGTTAGGACAAACTGCGGGCACCGATCTCTGTCAGCTATTTTAGTTTTTTTTTTCCATAATTATAGCCTATTCCGGTCGGCCTCCTCTATTCCTTTCATCAGACAGGAACGCGTCCAAATCTCCACGCCAGCATTTCTTGGGCCTGCTTCGGTGATGAGGACAGTCTTCAGGCACCCACTGTGTGACAATTCTGGCCAAACTGTCTTGACCAATCATGGAAATGTGACCCGTCCGGTCCCATTTTAACCTGGCAGACTTATGGCCAATTTACTATATTTTATCTGTCAGAGCAAAATTGTCCGCAGTTCGTCCGCAACACAAAAAGGTTCGAGTCAGGGCGATCTTTAGAGAAGGGGTCTTTGCTGGCAGATCCTACGGCAGCATACCGGCTAACAGTATTCTAAAGGACAGGCTCATGAAACTGAGAATTAAAAACACCATGACCCATTAATTTCGTAACCCTTGATTAAAATTACGACCGACCATATTAAATACCTCCATGAAAACATGTATTCAGTTTCAGTGCCCCATTCACACACAATAAAACCATGCATTCCATGAAAGTCAACCAGAACCCAGCACAGACAAGTATTGTTAGCCTATGACTATGACATAAGTCAACAACAAAAACCCTATTTCATTGTAAATGTCGACCATGAAATGTATAATGCGAATGGATGCAACGAATAGTTGTTATCTATTTTTATGATGATGATTACCCCACCTGCCAGGATGTCCTCAATGTATCAGCGGGTATCTGATGGCATGGACGGTGGCTAGGGCTGGCAAGAGCATTACTAGTCAATCGGAGCACAAGAAATGAGCTTGCATCTTAAATCTTTCCGTGACAGATTTAGTAGTAGCTTGACCGACATTTTAAATCAAGACATTTTATTCAAGTCGCGTTCAATTTGAATTAGTTTTTTTTTAAACAATGTACATAATATGACCAAAAGAACTGGCAGAATTTCAGGGAAATCTGATAAGCCTTTTAATTGAAAGATGCTCCTTAAACCAGTCCTTAACAGTTTTTTTGTCAGTTACCATTAATCCTACTGTTCACTTATAATTACAATTCATTTACAACCAACTAAATTACATTTCTATATCCCATTATAATAGTCATTTATTGAAAGCTTCCGCCAGCCCTGAGCGCAAGTACTTACCTACTATCTGTAACAGTACGACGTATATGCGTGTGCGCATTTCATTCAATTTGCGTCGTTACCGTTGCAACAATCAACTCCTAAGAGATTAAACTCAGGGAGCGAGGGTAACACGGTTTTTGAATCACTTGGGGCCAAGAACTGCGTTCAGTAATGTAGGACTTGAGGTCCGTGTACATGGGAACAAATGTTGCAAAACAATGTTACAGCAACATGTTTGTACAGCCGTAAGCTAATTCAGATAGATTTTGTTGTTGTGTTATGTTCCACTCCCTTTTATAATGTGTCCCAACAGTGAGAACACTAGCAACATGTTACTCGTATCAACCTCGTATTAATGACTAACCAAAGTTGCTAATCGCTAACCTTAGTACTGTACCGTACTTCTGGGCCAGTCGGGTGAAAACATTGTTTCATCAACATTATATGAGCGGGTAAAATGTTTTCCAACTATTTCGCATTGTATAGTGACTTTGGTTTGTTACGGGTCATCCTTATCTGGCTAGGCTTTTCCCAACTATGTTGGAGTCAGCTTGCAGTCTAAACGTAAACGGCAGTTGAATGCCAGTATTATATTTATATACAAGTGAAGTGTGACTAAGTGAAGTGTTACTAACATAGTTTTAAGTCTTATTTATTAACACAAGTTTTGTATTTAATTTATATATGTTAGTTTATAAGGTATATCTATGGGTCATTGTAGCCTGAAATAAATAAATTGAATTGAATTGAAAGTATTTTACATAGAGCGATTGCCTATCTGACGTCCACAACTCAGTTAGTACTGGATAATACGATACCCTTTGGTAACACTGGTTGCCAGCCTTATGGGCTACGGCCTACCTGTAACGACTGTCAAAGATCTACAAGTAACTGCCGGGACCAATGCAGCAACGGCTTAACTTTCTTTCCGAGGCACGGAGGAAACTCGGTTTGTTTGATACGGATACTGGGCTTTATATTAATTGTGATATGTCTAAAAACGGCCAGACAATTAACTTTGTTAGATGTCCACCTTTCTACAGGAAAACCATTTCAGAAAGCAGCTCTATCACTTGATAGCTAGTTTCTACGTCCCAATTTATATTCTGCTCCGTTTATAGGACTAATCCCAGGCTTTATCCCGAGATTGGATTAAGATTAATTTGAAGATAATATGATCCCTTGAGAAAGGAAGTTAGTTATCAAAGCAATTAAGTAACTGGAAGATTATTATAACAATACAAATAATTAAGATAGCAAAACAGGATCAAAAAGATTAGGAACGGATGCAGATGAGATTTGATCCGCACTGAAAATTTAGCTCCTATTCAACAATAGTCTGATATTGAATTCAATACTTTCATAAAAGGTCAAAGGTATCCAAAAACAAATTTCTCAGCAAAGAACCTTTAATAATATCCAAGATTAACCTTTAGACAACTGAGAATACAAATACCTGCAGTTGAGAAAAATATGAAGGAGTCAAACACTGTTAACTGGTTCATTACTCGAGTGTGATTGCCAGTAAATGGCCAAGAATTAGACACTAAGAGCCTATTAGGCCAGGTAACCACGACTGTGGCCATAAACCATAAACTAGAAATACTAAAAGCGGTACCTGACACTGCGTAATGATAATTACGATCAATTATCTAGTTAGAGGAAACGGAAGATAAATCTGTAGGATTGCTTACTTTAGACAAAACGGTGGTTACATTTAGTAAATAATATGTTATGCTACACGGTACGGTATATTTTTAGTTGTAGGTCATTCTTGTTGTAAACATGAGTAAATAACAACAGTCTCCGAGATCCATTTGTACAGTCGAGGTCTTCAAATGATAAGCCACTTTCACTACTTAATTTCCCATTTTGCACTTTTATACATTCACGAGTAAAAATATTACCGACTAAACCCGATTTGTATAACACGGCTAAAATACGAATAGTGGCAAGTGGCTCATAAATTAAAGTCCTCGACTGTACAAACTCACTTAAAATCGAGATTTGTAAAATCGAGTTTTGTAACAAATGTCGATTTCACTGTTCGTCAATCCTCGAAGTTAAAAGAAACCCAAATAAGCAGCAGTCGCGTTAAAACACATAAATCATAAACCACCTTTTGAAGCTTATGTGAAACAAAGTCATTGTAGACAGAGAAAGCAGTAAGATTCCATTTGTGACAGATTTATACGGTTCCTGACCAAATAAAGACATCTCATTTCGAGGTCAACATTGAAGAATAACTGCAGATCTGATCTGATTTCACTAAGAACATGAATGGAATGAAGATGCTGGTAGTATCTTGTACAAGCCATGCGCAAACCTATCTTGAACAATGGATGTATACGGGCAGATCTTATTATAACTGTAAACTTACCGAATTGCATGTGTTTATATCCTTGACGGCGCCGGAGTCGAGAAGATCGACTACTGTGTCGAGCTGACCGGCGCGCGCCGCTCGTAAGAATGCTGTGTTTGGTTCTATCTGGAAGTAATAAAAGGAATTAATTAGAAATTGTCCTTTAGGGACCTTGAAATAGACCTGAAAAATGTCCTGTGCGAAATGAAAATTAGAACAGATAGAAATATAACCAAAACTTTCGTTGCCACGAAAAAAGATTATATTATTACTAAAACATTGCGAGGAATGCCTCAGGGGCCAATGTAAGGTCCAATTGAATCACAGTCCTCCGAAACCCTGTTATTGGAAGCGGAAGGAAGAAAACTCAGGAAGTTACTTCGCCAACAATATGAAAAGAAAAAACCCTGAATAAACAACAAACCACAGAAGATTGATTACTTGATTAAACCATTAGCTACTTGAACTTTAAGCAATATAAACACTGAGTATTGGAAGACGATCAAATATTCATTAAATCCACATTGCGTGACTACTGATTGACTGGCCACTACAACTACAAATGAATATTTTACGTTTACATTCATGAATGAAACTTGACACTGAAGACATTTGATTGAACACAATACGAGTTGAAGTCATTATTTATCTTGTACAGACGTAACACGATGAACATCATCTTACTTTAGGCCTGTTTTCTCATATTAAGCAACGGGTATTTTAACAATAGGGAAAATAACTACCGAGGGAGACAGCCCCAACATTGTCGCCCCATCAAAGTTTCACCCACTACCAGCCCACGCATTACATTACAGTCCATACAAGAATCCCAAAGCCGGTACCGCACCATTATCTTAAACTAAATTATGTTACTAAACTGTTGTCGTGACTGGACCTTAGGACTCGTTTGCAGCTTTCTACTGATGCTAATTCACCATTGAAACATTCGAAGACTCTACTACGATTACAGCTAAGTATTGGATTGCCGATTTCACTAACGATTAACTAGATGTTTAGGGCCCGGGACCCTTTCAGCTCATGTATCGTAAATGCCTGATAAAACGTCCACCAGCGAAAGCAGATAAATGAAGCTCTTTAGAATTGAATAGATACTTATGAGAAAAGTGGAAGCACGTGAACTAAATAAATTACCGCTTTTCTCAGTAGTAACAGTTCAGTATTTTATGTTCTCGTTTGAAGTCTGTTAATTCGTTTTACCTACTTTAGAGAGCGTTTGTTTTATTCGTATTATTAACGCAGGCATAGGCACTGAAACAATTACAATTTTAAAGGTCTACAGTAACAGGGTTATCAAAAATATTCGTACTACTAAATATAACAAATGTATCGTCATCATGT
Organism: Xestia ashworthii; assembly: GCA_950022955.1. NCBI lineage: Eukaryota > Metazoa > Arthropoda > Insecta > Lepidoptera > Noctuidae > Xestia > Xestia ashworthii. The sequence continues at coordinate 8,560,423 of OX465573.1, forward strand.
TATAACACCTCCTACGACATAAGTTGTGTTTTTGCCATCCCAATTCCCATAGGAAAATTCTATTTCATGGTATTAAAAAGCCAACGGGGAGTAATACCGCAGATTTGTCGACAGTCGTGTTCGTGCCCTAAGATTTCACGCCTCGATCGGCGACCCGATAGCTTATCCGTCAATAGACGGAAAAAAATCTCATTTTGCGCTCTATTTATTTCACACGAAGGGCCGACAAATCTACTTATCGATAATGGTACGCTGATGGACCCAATACCAGCTCAATAAAACGTAGTTTTTATAAGCAAAATGGAGACCTAGCTTTAAGCTTTTATCCGTAAATGGTTGCTCGATAAAATCGTTCGATATTCATGCTGTTATCTATCTTAATAGATGCAAAATTCATGGTAATTTTATGTAGCCTTTCTCACTTCAGTTAAGATCAGTAATTATTGGAAGCTTAGACTTAATGATGACCATGTTCGGTAAAGATTTTCTTTTTATTACACCAATTTCTGTTTGGAACCTAGAAGATTATACACTAGCTTGGGAGGTCTACTATAAGCAGTACACTATTATGAAGGTAATGATCAAATTAAAGTCTAACCCGCAAATCGCAAAAACCACTTTACTTAAATTGGCCATGAACAAAACAATGCAAAAAGCAACGAACGCGAAGGACATTTCACACATTTAACGTAAGTTACAACAAAATCACATATTCATTAGCTTCTGTATGAAATAAACATAGTAAATTATAAACAGACAAAGGCAATGAACGCTTTACAAGCAATTTACTTAAAAGCGAAGTGCTTCAAAGGACACAAGAGAGAATGGAGAAATCATTTCACCGCTTCACCTCACTTAAAGAAATTAAAATACTGGACGGAATTCAATGAACGAACAGAAACGGTTTAAAGGGTAATAACCTAGAAGAAAAATACGATAATATGATTGTATTTTCGCATGCCGTGACAACCTACGATACGTATGCTGCGATACTAAGATAACAATCGAATGAATTCTTACTATTGCAATTTGCACCGATGCAGTTTTTATTTTCATCAAACTCGTAGCATCTAATTACGTTACATGCATGGAATATGAAACTACGGGGGAGATGATTAAAGAAACGATGTGTTTTCTTTATGAGCCTTATACTGGACATTATGCATGTCATAATTACGAGTTGCATTAGGTACTCCCCAACGGTAACGCTGATTCAGCAATAAAATATGTTATCATTCAAAGCAACTAAAATGTTCATAGAACGTTAAACTCGGCTGAGGGAAAGGGTAACTGTTATTGTAAATCAAATTGTAATAGATCCACCCACTACTTCTAATTAGTTGGCTGGAACCAACAACCAAGAAAACACCACAGAAGTTTCAAATATTTTGGATGATATAAGTAAATAATGATAGAAAACAACTTATAATATCATAGAAACTAATACTATTGAAAACTTAGAAGAAAATACAAAGCGAAAACTGAACAGAAAGCCGCTACGGACATCAAAGTATCTTAAGCCCAAGAGAATAAACCATCAATAATACACAATAGGACTCCAAATCCAATACCTAGATAATATTTCAATCAACGCGATTTGAATGGAGATAAAACACAATTTATAAATGAAGAAACTTCCGTACGGCAGCCTCAAGATACTGAGATAATTTGCTTCGTGACCGTAACTTGGGAATAGATATAATCGAATCCTCTACACTTTGCGGCTAACTCACCAAGTATTGGGGATCATCAGATCTGTTAGTTATTTGTCTTTTATAACAAGTTAGTCTTCTAACAGAACCATTACTGTACTATCTGACACTACAAGATTTGAGTAATGTCTTATTTCTCGCACTATAAGGTAATCTGTGCTATAAGTAGACATTATGAAACAAACACTACCATTAAAATTCAGATGGCTTTCAATAATGTTTATGGCGTTTTAACGGCTATTAAAATCGGTTTATGGAGAAAAGATCCTTGAATGCGGCGTAGACAGACAGGCACCATGGTTTTTCAGTTCTGTATCTACATATTTAACAAACAACTCTTCGAATAAAATAGTAAGTACTTAGATTTTTCTGTAAATTTCTAGAATATTTATTCGATGTTTATAAAATCATAAGTATTAGAATAACATCCGTAAAGGAACTCCAAAAACTCGTCCAGCGTTTCCTGCTCCAAACTTAAACCAAGAACCAAGCACACAGGTCCTAGAAGATAAAATGCACACACAAAATAACACGCACGCAACGCAGCTGACGTTAATTGGTCCATAAATAATAATTGACATGAACGCACCACAAGAGTGATGGAATAGACGCGTCGTTCGAGCGGACGAATGCGCGCGCCGCACCACACCGCCATGGCGGCACTGCGCCGGCGCAGGCGTCATGCGCCACCGACCACACCAGGTGACAACGACAATGCGCACTGGCCACGGACGGAGTGCCGGACCACAGTAGACCAAGTAGGGTCGTGATCTAAGTTCCGAGACCCGGAGGCAACAATAACAGTAATTGCGTGTTCCTTTCAGGTGTCAGAAGCGCACGAACGAGGCAACAAAAGGTAGTTTAAAATGTCAAGATGACAATAGAAACTGATGGTAAATTAGACGAGTCTCAAGGTATAGAAAAAAGTTCTAGGGATTCAGTTCAAAAACTCGGGAACCCAGACATGTACCCAAAAAATACTCAAATGAAGCGTAATTATTACAACGTCTCACTAATGCGTTCCTACGCATTAGTGAGACGTTGTAATAATTACGCTTACATAGATAAATTAAATGAAACTAGGAACTATGAATTTATAGTCCCACAAAAAATCTATAATATTAATTTCAATATCCAAACAAAAAAGCATGAGCTGAAATCTACGTTCTCACAAAAGCTACGCACAAAAGAACGTGCAATTCATGCACATACAAATTGTTAGAACCGTGGCAAAAAACTCAAGGCTGAAACGGTGGTATAATAGTGTGATCTATATCAGTCCTGGCGCTATAACGGACATCCCATCGTTTTGTGCAATGTGAACAGCTAAGCGGCTAACTGCAACGGGACGAATTAACGGGACGGGCCGTTTTATGTAACGTCTGTGTCTGCGCATCTGCCTCATAGACGAGAAAATTGAAGCGAGGGAGCGAAAATTGTTCGGCAAAACTCGAATGTTGTGATTTGTAACTCAAACGATATTTGTGTTTCAGAAATGGATTCTGAATTCCATTATTGATTTTACCGTTGCCTTTATGTCACGGTAGGCACGTGTAGAGGATTAGATCAAATTCCAGTTCCCGTTGATCCCGCTGTGATGTGTTTACCTTTCAACGTGAATCAAGCGCTATCTGATTCCAATTCAGATCGAATTCATATATCTCTAGTTATTATGCTAGGCAAATATTTATATCGAATTCACCTTGACAAAAATTTGGAGGACATGAATACCGATTCTATCATCCATTTGAACAAGATCTTTTCCGAAATAAAACACCGAAAATTACAAGCCAACTTAGATACGGAGTTCTGTGTACTCGTTACTTTTGGCCACCGAATCAGAAAAAAAAATACATCTTAGAAACTGCCAAAACAAAAGTAATTTCAAATTCGTTACAGAGAGGCAACTCTTATAACATTTTTCATTTATTTCTTTCTATTTACAAAAGATTGCATGTTCACAATGTAACCGAGCGGGTCCGAATTCATCGAGGTAAAAGTAAAATATGTAATTTGATACAATAAGTGTGATTATTGCAAGAGAATAGTGTGTGCCGTTAGATAGCGGTGTAATAAGGGCCACGGGTCGTTGACGACGAGAATTGAATGGATGATGGATGTACAGGGCAAAATTATCGAGAATCTTGGCCAATCATGATTTGAGAATACCCGGAATTCGACTCGAATCAAAATATCGCTTTCATTAAAAAAATAATCATGGGAATTTATTTCACAACGCGATGAAGCGAAATGACAATGTTTTTTCTCGTAATTTCGCACGGCTCGAATTTGATTCGCCTATTTAAAGATTTTACTGAGTAACAAAGATTTTTTAATGGTAGTGATTAATTAAGTGTGACGATTTCTTTTGTGGTGATTGTGAACTAACAATTTCGTTTTAAAGCAAACTAGATACCTAGGAGGACACAAGACATTACAAAACAGCGCCATCTAGTGCCTCACTAAGCAAGGCTTGTGTCGTGGACACCAGATAGTTGAAATACTACATATTATATACTTTTTGTTTGTAAATACATACTTATTATACATAAACATCCATGACTTGGAAACAAATGTTCATGCTTATCACACAAACATTGACTCCTACCGGGATTCGAAACTAGGACCTTAATAACGGAAGGCAGCCTCACTACCACTACGCCATTCGGGTCGTCATAAGAGAATGTATTGTAACTTTTGGCTATCGAAGACGTTACAACGAAGTTTGTTACAGTTTTAACCCAACTGATCTTAGAACTGCCAGCATCATAGCTTTTTTGCCAACTTAACTTAAAGCGGGGCACATTTAAGTTCCCTTCGTAGAGCTCGCCAATATATTTACCCACATAATAAGAACAAACATCAAACGGTAGGTAAACACAAACCATCCATCCCAATCGAAGACGATTCAAATTCGAAATAACTCGGATATTCGTCAAAGGCCAAAAGCAGAAGTATCATTATAATATCATTGAATCCAAAGCACGTCCCCTTCTGCGAAACAGGCTCTTCAAGCAGAAAAATTGTACGAAAAGATTATCTTGAAGAGTCTTGCGAAGTGAGAGCAGCTGAGTACATACGCTACCGATAACTAAGCCATATTGTAGTACAAAAAAATCTATAGAATCTCAAATGCAATCTCGGAGTCTCGGCCCTTGTCAATATGTAGGGCGTGCAGTTGTTCATACTTCAGTGTACTTTGCTTTGTCATTGTTTGTTACACTTTAAAGGGGGCATGGTGTTTGCCTCTCGTTTGTACCTTCTACTACATTTTGTTATAAGTAGTCCAATTGATTCGTTTTTATGCGGCCTACGCACAAGAATGAGTTCAACTTCGATTATAACTTGAATTGAAATTGTAATGACGTAGTTACATAATTCAATCTTTGGGTTAATTTAATTCAATTCTTAAGGTAAATTAGGTAGGGCATATAACACCCACCGAAGTAAGATGGATTATGATGCGAGCCAAATTAAAGTGTTTGGGTCTGTTGCTCAACTGAAAATTATAAGGAGCCAAACCTGCATACCTACGCAAATACATGGAACAAACAGGCAGAGACCTTTTGTGAATAACACGGTTCGGTGGAACCGGAGGATTAAGGTTAACCAACCAATAGTCAAAAGAATATAAAGTCATAATTACCATCAATGTTTTTTTTACTAGCCTGTACTGCCCCACTACTAAGCAAAGGCCTCCCCCAAATCCTTCCAAGAGACTCCTCAAACCAGCCCTCGTGGTGCGCGTCCACATCGTCTCGCCACCTTTATTATCAACAATATACAAAACTGTAATTAAATTGGCTATTGGAAAAGTTAAGTTAATAATGTAACTGACACACGTGTTTCTGACACTTATGAAGGTCCGAAGTTACGTATTAAACCGCTTTTGAACGCGAAATTGAATGTCCAGCGCGACGTTTTCATTCCAATACTGTCATTTACATAGTTTTCGATATAACATGTGACCATGAGGCTTTATTTAGTTCCAAAAACTGCCAAGCGCAAGTTTTTAAACCTTATTTCTTAAAAGAATGAATATTTTCGCATTGATCATTTTCGCAGTTCCCAAATATGTTATGAAACTCAATTACAGGCAGCAAGCAATATTTTCTGAGTCCAATCAAGGGCCTCTAAAAGTTAGTAAAGAGAAGTCACTGAACAAACCTATCAATCTGAAGCACAGGATCAATAACGCGTAGGTAATATCCACAATTCCACCTGTTTAATTGATTGATGCTACATTTCCATTTGCAATTTAATTGATCCGATAGTTAGTCATCCGGGAAAAGGTCATTACAGATGATTGATCGTAATTAATTAATATGTCTGAGTAATAAATAACGTATCTGGTGCCGCTAATGAATTTTTATGGTTCATAATTAAATCAAAGGAGCCGAGACACATCCACTGCTGAACATGCGCCCTGCTATCTACAAATCCTCGTTTCCATACAAAGAGCTACTATCACATCATCGTCTTATACCATAATGCACTTCGACTGTTTATGATGAGGTATTTTACATCGAGCACATGGGCTAATAACATCACACGTGTTCAAAATAACACACCCACATTTTGCAGGACGGGCACTTGTCATGCAACCTCCGTGGCTGCTAGGCTGCTACTGAAAAACTCAATAACACTGCCCGACCTGAGACTCCGGATCTCATGTTTAACAGTTGCACTTACGACATTTATACCAACTAGGCAATACTAGCAGCCTTTATGGGCTCATTATGATGATACTAATATTAATTACCAATTGTTCAAACATGATCATCGGATGAAATGAGCCGGGAAAGCATAGCCATTCGAAATTAAAAGTGAAGCCGAGCGGAATCATTGAGCACTCATTACAAACTGATTACAAAGTTAATTAAATCTTTGGTTTCACTGGCTGAACTGTTATTACTGTCTTCAATTAACGCTAAATTGGATCGAGTGGGCTGTACTGTGTTTACGCAGGTCTTTAGCCCGAAATCAGAGCAAGATTGAGATTTGAATGAAAAAGGATTCTTTCTATGATTGTGTTGCTAATTAGAATCGTTTATCATATATTTTACATACTAAATAATGAGCAAATGAATTCTGTCTGTCTTGTCATGAAATATGTGGCGAATAACTAAACTTACACGGAGTTAGATTGACCATTTAATGCCGCAAATGGGCCCCTGATTTGGCTTTACATGGCGTCAAGAAATATCTCTCAGGCATGCTGGTTTCCCCACGATGTTTCTCATGACGAAAGTCTGTATCTAAACAACATCCTATATTCTGGAAGCAATTTCATTTTGCCAAATTCAAAGTCTAAAGCAATGAATAAGCTGTCACCGGATAAAACCATTTGCTGCAACAATTCAAAATCACTCTTAAAGGAGTCCTTTGGCCCCCCAACGTGTTTTGCAAGTACGCATAATTACGTGACAAATGTACCTCCTACGCTTCCAATCTGAGATTCGTACGAATGTACAATAGATTCTGCAGTGAACCACGGTTCAAGGAAACAATCAGCCAATTGGATAAATACGCTAAAGCGACAATTGAGTAGTTGACCTACTAATGTATGTCACTTGTTCTTATCTTAAGAAATCATTACGCGTGAATCTTCATGCTCTTTTTAGTTTTCATGTCGTTTGCTGTTATTCAACTTCCCGTATGAAGAGTGTTATATCATATTACATCATCATATACCCCATTGTCTTTAAAATTTTACTGTTGCAGAACCTAACAGAGATTTTTTCTGTTGTATTACTTATGATCAATGTTTGACTTGTTAGAAGCCTTCAATGTAATCTCAAGGAGATTCCATTACCACCGGAGTGATTTATTAGTAGCTTACAGGCATGCACTTTTGCATAAATAGAATTCCGATCATACTCGTACCAATCCTTAAGTGGTTTAACATCAGAGTGCTGCAGTGGCAGAAACTAAGCACCGCACTAGCGTGTTGATTTTAATGACTTCAGACAAGTTATAAGCTCATACACTACAATAATCATGACAAGAAGACGAAAAAAGTGTAATGAAATCTCATAACAAGAATTAAAGTAGGTAAACGACTACTATTCTCCAAGCTAGAAAATGTGATCCTCGGAGACTATTATAAGATTCCGTCTCGACGGAATGGAAAAGATTTGCGAATTTGTGTGAAAAAATGCGAATCTGGCACGTGTTTCATCTCTATCGGCATTCTGAGAAGTACTGTCGGAAAAAAAGAATCGTACCGAGACGTTATCGATCAAACTCTGCCGTTCTCACGGAACGGGGAGGAGGATCCGACAAGACGAGTTACGACGGGTAAAAGCTTCAGATCATTAATCAAGGATTTTACTGCTTTTCTTTTGCCGGTACCTAAGTGCATTTACCTTAGATATACGACTTTTTTAAAGAGCAAAGGTAACAAGCCCAATGCAACAATATCGGATGCATATGCCCTGAATATGAATGTGTCCCAGATTCAAAATGTATGGCGCGTGCAGCGCAACCTAGCGATTTGTGGTTCCGAATTAATTCGATGCAAATTCTATCCTGTCCCACAGACACGGTATGTGGTTAGATATATGAAAATGTAAGGGAACAAACAGTTTATACATAGTTTACTGTGTGTTCACAAACAAAGTTGTGGGAGAGATGTTTGTGGTCCTTCTATCATCGACAAATTTCATTATGGTAAGAGTTTTATAAAAAAAAAACCCTGGAATAATAAACCACTCTTTGAGAATTAAGTAACATGGTGTTGAATCTGATACCACGAAAAACATAACGTAGCGCATAAATCCTAAAGAATAATCTATATATGCTTAGTTGGAGCTTGAGGGCCTCGATAGCAACAGACCCTGTTGCTATACTGTTAGCTAATATTATAATCCTTTGTAATATACCCGAACAGATCCAGCAATTGGAATATCGCCCAACGAAAATAGGACGCCACAATAACGAATATCGGACACCTGTCCAATTTCTACTGAACATCCCTCACAATTCTGTCACCGCCAATTTAGGGACGACCCTTTCCCCAATTCTGAATGTTGTCAATAAAATGGTCAGCACTCATAACCAGTTCAAATAAAATTTTGCTACCTTCTCTAAATTATTATGAGATTGAATATTGCGGGTTATATGATACTGGTGTATAAAACGATGGATGAACTGTGTGAAGGATAATATGGCAAGAAAGGAGGTGTCTGATAAGATGACGAGTAATAGAGAAGTAAGGAAGGTGAAGACTACTGAAGACATGCTGCACCGACCCCAAGTAAATTGAGATAAAGGCAGGAGAATGATGAAGATATGGTACTGGTATATGCTATAAAACTATAGATACATAACATGACATCAAATCATTAGGCAGAGGCGACCTCTCTCATTAGCAGGTCAGTACAACCATTTAACGCCAGTTACTTTTAAAATCCCATGCAATTGTGGGCGAGCCTATTACCATAAACTAGGCACAAATCCAGGCACGGAGCTTTCACTGAGAAATTAATGTTTAATAGAAAACCCAAAAACACTTAGAGACCAGGCTAATTAATATGTTTCATAATGTTGGGTTTGGGTTAGTGTAAGGTAAATTGTTACTCTTCTGATTGTATCACAGCATTTGTCTAACCTCATGCTAAGCAGACGCTTTTGCGACCACTAGACCAACGCGCCAGTAGACTGAATTTGCAATTAATATGGTACCGGCTTATGCTGTAAAACTAGATAATTAGATATACCAGCAAACTCGTAACCTAAGGATACGGCTCAGTAGCGGGGTCGACGTGGTCGTGTCAGCATTAAGTTACCTCCCATGGGTATCGATACCCACCTGCTGGTATCTAGTAACGTTTGGCTTCTACGGACCAATTGCATTTCGCAATCGATATCTTGCGCGTCGTGAAATTGGGAGAAAAAATACTGCTTGTGCGAAATCGAAAGTAATTAACCGAGATCGAAAGAGGTGAGTATATTTGCCTGAAATCAAAGTAGGTAAAACTGGATTTTCATTATCCACAACCTGAATACTGTTGGACTGGATAGGCTTTTCTTGTGCCAATCTCCACATTTCTGTGCCAGCCTCATTCAAGTTCAAGTCGTCATCTCGCCGCCGGACGTCCCACATTTCTTTTCCCAGTTCTTGGACGCCACTTGGTGACAGCCAAGTCCACCGGTCATCACTGCGCCTTGTTTGGTGTCCTGCCAAACTCCGTTTGAGTTCTGGAACGCGATTTTGTTAAGTGGGTCTTTCTAACGGTAAGTTTTATTTATTACTTACTTAAAAATACCACAAATTCCAAATATTTCATACTTCCATGATACACAACCCATACCAATCTCTGGTAATTTAAAAAGCTTTTTACATTTCATACTAATGAAAACAAAATGTGCCGACCCCAAATAAATTGGGATGCCTCAGGGCAGGACGATGGGGCCTGATGAAACTCGAAATAATTTGGACCTAAATTAAAATCTACTTCTCATATATTAGCCTTACCTTTGATGGCCATGAAATATGGGCGTATAACGAGGGCAGTGAGTGTGGCTATGTGGTGGTTTTATGGCGTAAATCGATGATTGCAAGTGTGAATAAGTAATGGGAACGGTTCGACCATGACCTTGGCGCCCTCGAAACTACGAAAACAAACTATTAGGGTCGAATGAAATCGCACTTTTGCATGCTCCTATTATTTTTGTCGTCATTTGCTAAAGCGAGAAACTATAGTACGCGGCAGTATCGACGGCATCGTCATGGAAAAATGAGATTCTGATAGATCTGGCGCATCCCTTAGTGGCCGTTTCTCCCTAAAACTAAGCGATACCCAAATTAATGCCTCAATAGAAGCGGTTCTTTATTGCAAACGCTTAGGTTTCCACTTTTCCAGTACCTATGTTGGGGTAGGTTTCCAGTCTAATCGGAAGCAGCTGAATACCAGTATTTTACACAAAGACTATAAAACCACTTGACTGCGCATACAGTGCCCCGACGCACGAAAACTGTTAGTAATTTTGCACCTAAAAGTAGGCGACGGTACTAGTAACCATTTTAGTTGTGACCAATTGTTAGACCCATAAGCACGCTAAATAATTATAAATTGTTGCGATTTATTTATACAATTTAAAACGCATAAAATGCCTAAATGCGCGGACAACTAGTTTGGGAAATATTCCAAGACATCTAGTTACAAAAAGGATAGGCATACCTTTTCATCAGTAAGTAAACACTACGAAATTATTTTTTAATTTAATCAGATTAAGAGCAACCGCAGGGGTCTATTTAAAATGGTAGAGTGTGAAAGAACACACGAAACAGTGACCCGCGTTTATGTCTTTTGGAAAAGTCCCTTTCTTTCCCTAGGAAATTCTAATTCTTTTATCCCTTTCTCTCCCTTTGTGCATTTGTCGTAAAAATCAGAGCCGTTACCTTTTTATTGGCTGAAGTTGATATCGATAAAAATAAAATTAAACATCATACAATTTTTATATTACTTTAAGAAATCATCATTCTCCTGCCCTTATCCCAATCTATTTGGGGTCGGCGCAGCATGTCTTCTTCTTCCATACTGCTCTATTTTTCGTAATCTCATCAGTCACTTCTTTTCTTACCATATCCTTCTTAACACAGTCCATCCATCGTTTCTTTGGTCTTCCTCTACTCAAATACCCATCCACATTCATACCCAAAACTTTTTTCACGACATTTTCCTCATTCCTCCGCATCACATGCCCATACCACGACAACCGAGTACCACACAACTTTTCAGTCACCGGCGCCACTTTCAGACTTCCTCTAATATACTCATTCCTTACTTTATCCATTCGCGTAACACCACACATCCCCCTTAGCATTCTCATATTACTTTAAGAAATACGAAATGTAATTCTGACTATTTTATAAGATCGTTATTACAATCTCTAATTGGGTATAATTTATTTCGGGATATTAATTATAATCAATATGAAATAGAATCAACAAATCATTGTATTTTATGAGGAAGATGCATAATTCAGAAATAATTATGTAGACGCTAATTTATCATTTTTGACTGAGATCAACCAAGACCCTAAAACTATAATTCGAAAAACATATTTAATTCATTTTAAAAATCAATAAAAAACAATTGTTGTTTTTCTTTTTGTTATTGACTTATTTTGATTAAATTTTGTTATGTGATTTTTAATGAGTAATTTTAAGATCCATTTTATCGATATCGACTATTTTCCCTTAGTCAAGTCGTGCAATCCCTAACCAGACATACCTACGCAACTTGACCTTGAACTGACCAATTGCAGCCGCGCATTCTTCCTCGTCCCCCGGCCCGCAGTAGTGAGTTGTGTTCTTAGAAGAAATCGGCCTATAAGCTCTCTAGTGGTTATATACTCTATGATTTTACACGAAGCGACTGTCTATCTGACACCCACAACCCAGTTAGTACTAAGTAAACTTATATTGTCACTTACGGGATATCTTCCGTGATTATTTATTGTTTTGAGCTCCCGATATTTCGACGCTGTTGCAAGCGCCATGATCGCAAAGCATCGAAATAATCACGGAAGATATCCCGTAAGTGACAATATAAGTTTAGTTTTAAACCGTGAAACCCTAAAATAGTACTAAGTAGGTAATACGATACCCTTTGGTAAGCAGTAAGGAAACTCGGTATGCGATGGATCACCATCCAGGGTGAGACTAACCTAGACAAGCGCGGCTTAACCTATAGATCGACCCGAGCGGCTGTTATTATTTTGCAAGAGCTCCTTACGGGCATTAGTGGCCTACCTTTATTTTTACAAGTCGATAGAAAACGTATTTCCTAGGAACCGAGTTTCTTTTTAATATCTATTAAAACGTTAGCTTTTCTTAAGAAGCCCAAATCGCTTTTCCAGTTCTTAGCTTTTTATCTATTCACTAAGTTTTCCTCTTTCTTAGAGCAGCTGGCATTACCTAAATATCTAGAGGTCCGGCATTTTACTTCAACATAATTTATTGACTAACACCCACCTTCTTCCTTTTTATACTCCATTCAGCTTTTAATGCAACCTTGCGCAGAATAAATTCTAAGCATGGAATATTCACATTATTGATTTGTACCAGGATCTGAGTTTGGAGTGAATGAAATAACACAACGAAGTTAATCTGCGCTCTTTTCGCAATTCATTACAAATTCCAATGTCTATACAATACCGAAAAAAATGTTTGGCTCACACACACATTATTCTGCCATTGTTTTAAGTTCGTTTTAAACAACTCTTGTATCTTTCATTCTTTAAACAGTACCTATCAGCAAGTTTTGGTTAAGTGGAATTAAAATCGAGACGAATCTTTGCACGGGTCAAATTAATTTTACTGAATTTCATTGTTTACATTCCAATTTGGTTATGCATAATGTTACCGGCCCAACCCGATTTCAGGACAAACTAGTTTTGCCTAGGCTAAACTAGACCGACTTGGGGCACTCCGATAATGATAGATTAGGTTAGAAGGGTATGTCGGGGTCGTAGACGAGCGAATAGATCCCGCCATACCCTTCGTGGTTATTTTTTTATTAACCATTCAGAAGTAGGAGCCCCGCGAAGCGGGGCTCCGTCAACCAGGTCTCCCTCGACTAAGATGCAAGATCGAGCTCAAGTTTCAGTTTAGCCTAGGCTAAACTACAACAACGGCAACTAGTTTGTCCTGAAATCGGGTTTGGCCGGTAACACATACACTAAAGGTTGTTTAGAACTAACAATCAAAGATTTGGTAATGAGTGTTGACCAACATTTTTAGAAAGAAAAGAACAAAACAAACTGTTTTATTCTTCTTTCTTTGTTGTTTAATATCGTTAAAAAGCTAAACTACATAAACTCACAAACACAAAATTGTATCATTATAATGTAGGTTGATCATTCTTGCAGCCATATTTTCATTTCAAGTCGCTGAAACGTATCGTCTTCAAACGGAGACCATTATACACATGGAAATGGAACAAGGGATCCAAAAGATAAAGGTATTTTTGCATGTATTCCCAATAGGTACACACACAGGTTTCTATGCTCCTTTAGCATACGTTCGAGCAATTGTAATTAAATTCGATCGAGCACGAACAGCCTGCGGAATATCACCAGTGGTGCAGTGCGGCTGAATCTCGTTGCTAGTAATATTTTCTCAGGCGCTTGGTAACGAAGCTAATTCGTTTAACGAAACTCTGTTAAAGACCCTTGTTATTGGACTCTGAACTCTACGTTAGTGTGTTTAAGACGAGTAGTTTAATTTTGTAATGGGAACCTCTGCTCAAGTTTGATCCACCCTTAGAAGAAACAACCGGGTTTTAAGTGGCAGAGTTTCAGATTCTTCATGATTGCAGTTCGATAAATATCAGGCGAGTAAGATGCATTATGAGCAAAGAAATAGCGGCGTATAATGATAGAGATAAATTATGTATTATTGCTAAAGCAGGGCAGTGGAACTAGGGTCCCCTTCGATGGCGCCGCTGTGAAAGTTTTGAAGTATTTGATGCACTAGCGTCGCACTGAGCTACTGAATTTCCTCTTTCGTCCTCTTAGGATTCTCGAATAAAAAGCCTCCATTTTATTCAGCGACTGCGAAAAATTTAAACGCATCGCTTTTTAGATTTTCTTTTCAGCTTTTCGATGCAGCATCGACCACATTTAAATATTCCAGGCTTTATCGGACCGGTGAGGTTCAGAGATTTTACGAAAGTAAATATTCAGCACTTATTTTAATTCTGCCTTTTCAATTCAATTCTTTTCTGCATGTTATTACTATCACGTACCCACATTTTTCTTGCATGTTTCATACGCTCGTCTTTCCTTATAAGTAGTACATTGATTGATTTGATTAATTTAGACAATCATAGCATGCAGATGATACATGTGGCATAACAATCTTTGATTGCAGGATCTCCAACTTGTATTTATAATGCACTTACTTAAGGCATTATTAGCCTTGAGAAATTCCATGGTATTATTATCACAGATCGGCTATTATCGATAATAATAGTAGATCTCGAGTATCAAACGTTTTGAGAATAAGTATAAGCCTGAAACAGCATAGGTACGCTGGTACATGTAAAAAGAAATTAAGAGTATGAATTGGTAGGTCGGTAGTCTCTTGAATATTAATTATATAATTTTCTAATGGACCAAACCTGAAACGACGAAAACGAAAGTGCTATTTCGCTTTACACTAATTAAAGTTTCGCATTAAAATGTGATTAAAACACGTGGTATTTTTTTCACTCTTGCAGGGTTGGCCATGTTGGACATATTCATAACTACATTCCCGACTAATTCACCCCTAAAATATTTCACACCGTACTGAAAGACATAAATCTTACCTATCTCAAGAGTACCTATCCAGTGTTAGCTCAGCTCGTGGTGCTCAGAAAGCTGTGTAATTAGGTCAGGTCATGCAGACAGCACGCTGGGATTTATTGCTTTAGACTTAGAGCTTGCCCATTCGCCCGTTTGTCGACTTTCATCCGCAATTTACAGAGAGATTAGAGATCGCAATTATTCGCCGAGATTAGGCTTAATAGTCGACAAACACATGGACGTATTCTTGAGCTGAGCTGATTACTATCTCTTGGTCTACGAGTTACCACGAATTAGGTTGCCAAATAGCGTGAGATGTTTTTGTGTAACCTACCTTCTATTTTTAAGAAACTATTATGTAAGAGGTACGTACGGATCCTTTATTATATAATAGGTAGGTAAAAGATCAAATTCTATGAATAAATACAAAGGGGTTTTGTATAAATGAATCCTCTCATAGCATAACAGATCAATATGCTGAACACAAACATTGATGTTGATGTGATTACGTACTGCTTGTAAGTACTTATCTCCATATTTTCCTTAATCACGGGGTTTCCCAACCGACAGTTAAGAAAACCACAAACGAAGGCAAGCTTTTGCATGACTA
Organism: Xestia ashworthii; assembly: GCA_950022955.1. NCBI lineage: Eukaryota > Metazoa > Arthropoda > Insecta > Lepidoptera > Noctuidae > Xestia > Xestia ashworthii. The sequence continues at coordinate 8,576,044 of OX465573.1, forward strand.
CCCTTTTTTTTTTTTTTCAAATGACTTCTCCCACTCTGGGCGGAGCGGGAGGGAGTGTCAGACTCTTACTGACTAAAACCCATCCATGTTCCTTCCTCGCCCTTTACGTTCCGGGGCCGCGGTATCTCTTTCGAACAGTCCCGCAACCCCGGCAGTGCATGACTACCCTGCCATCGTGTTCCAAAATCCAATTCGTGTTCATAAAACAACAGTTTATTCAGCAAGTTTGCACCTCGCCATTTCTCAGCACATTTGTAGCCCACAGCTCGTATTTTAACCTTTAAATTACCATTTCTATTGCAATCACAATACACGGCGGACGTGTTTTGGTTTTCTAAACAGAGCAGGGTCCTTGTAGCGGCGATTACGTCATTCGGTTAGGTTGTTTTTATTTTCTGGCTTCAACAAGTCCTTTAAAAGGCAATTTTGCGTTTTTATTTGACATGAACCAATACTAAAGCGCCTTTGTGTAGCTTCATGGATAAAGTTTTAACTAGTCCTTCGCAAGGTTATTGCGTTCATTTTATATGACATGAACAGCATTGTCTGGATTTTATAGCTTTTCTGTGAGATTGTTAAGTTTCTAATAGACTCTTAAGCCTTGCGCGCATAAAAACGCAAATCAAAATTATTTTCTTTTCGAATATCCTTTGATTACAATGCTTGTACCGTATGGTAAGGAAATACAAGCTCTTAAACACTCAAAGAACCATTAGGAAGTAGGTCTAGAACCACTTAATGCACCAAAATAGCTTGAAATCCATGAATTGTGTAAGAGCATATAGTATTGTACGTAAGTAGTACTCATAAAGTTAATCCTTTAAGAGTTCAAGCCGCTTGACCAGCACGGCCCTATATAGATCTGCTCTGGAAATAGCCTTAGCACTTCAGCTGGAGTTTATAACGAAGTTGGCACTTACAGTTCATGCATCATTGACGTCAAATACTTCCTGGAAATGTACCGCTAGATAAAGGAGTATTATTTAATCAAATAGGTAGAGCCTCGCCATACATAATTTATTTGAATTGCTGAATAAATCAACGAAATTTCCACTTGGCTTTGGCTCAAGAGTGTTGCGGAAAAACAGGGCGCTTCCAAGAGATTCAAAAACTTGACTCCGAATTAGAACTCTTCATGAATAAATAATCAGATGTTAGCTGATTATACAATCTCTTTACCAGGTTTTAAATGATTTTCTTGTCTAAGCTCATCAGCACAAACAAAGCTATATCTTTCTCCAGCCAACATCGTTGATAAGTAGACAATGAAAATAATTTCTGAACTGTCGAGTGATTTCTACAATCTTCATCTTACGAAATCTGACATTTTCAATCCAGCTCTTGTCCATCCACAGATTTTCGGTCTAATTTATTCACCAAAAAGTTAAGAAGAGCAGCGGTGTCCCAGTGGTGGTGAACTCAGGCAGGCGCATTACTTTGTGTAATTTATTTCATCACCGCTGCGCTCAAAGCAGTGAAGGAAAACATCGTGAGGAAATCGGCATGTCCAGAAGTCATGTAGAGAACCAAAAAAATCGAAGACATGTGACATCTACCAATCCGCACTGGGCCCGCATGTTGGATTATAGTACATTCCCTCTCATAGAGAGGAGGCCTGCGTCCCAGCAATGGGAACATTCATAGGTCGATGATGATGAAGATGAGATGATGAATCAACGTGATTTCAATAAACATACGAAGTCTGCCTAAATAGACTAGTAACGCATTCGTAAGTTATATGAAACTCCCTTGCCAAGACAAAGTTATGTACCTATGTGGTTATGTTGTTGTTAGTATTATGTTTCTTATTACATAGTAAACATAATAATCGTACGTAATAGAACATTGTCTCCGCAATCAGATCGGCGTCCTTGACAGTGACACGGTTGCGTTTGTTGATCGAGTAATTACGACGCGTTAGGTAAGCGTAATTAGATAATGATTCAGCAGACTACACAACATTATGTAAGGCTGTAGTTTTACTACTTATTAGATAGCGTGTTTAAGAAATAAATTGTGTTATCCGCTCTCTAAAAATGAAAAAAAACATCGTGAGGCACGTTCCAGGACCAAAAACTTGGAAAACATGTGTCAACCATCAAATTTCCACTGGGCTCGCCTGGTGAATTACGGTTCACTCACTTTCACAAATTTGAGGCCTGTGTGTCTCAGAAGTAGGAATATTCATCATCTCTTGAGGGTATGGAACTTTAGATCCATAAAATATAGTGCTAGTTCGTAAAATAGTAACATTTTTACAAACCTTTGAATAGTTATGCTCATCTTAATGCTTATCTATTATTCTTAGATTAAAAAGCTTGAAAAAGGAAGTATGCTACACTAGATTATAAGTCAGACAAGCAACAGCAAGAAAGTGACTTTCAATTCCTTCACTTGCAGAACCCTAAATGTATGCAAATCTGTCGCGTTTCGTGTCATCCATAATGTATAGCATAGAGTACAAGATTGATAAGTATCAGCAATTAAGTGGAGGCACGTATATGTCATGTCTGAATGTTTGCCGTCATTACTGCGACGCGCCGCGAGTACTATACATGATTATGATAATTTTAGACAACAATATAACACTCTACTGCAGTTTCAGCTGATCAATATTCATATTGTGTCCTTCGTTAAGTATGTTTTGAGGTGATATTTAATAATTATATACGTTTTAACTAGTGAGTCATTCTGGCTGTATACTTTTTTATTGCCATCTTATGTAACCACGAAGATCTGTCTCCTTCGCAGTGTTGCAATGTTTGAGTATTCCGGATTTCTTTCCTCTTCTTATTTCTTTTCTTTCAAAGTTTGCAGGCTACATTCGGAGATACTTAGTTTGAAGATTAATCCAATCTGATTAATCTTCAAACTAAGTAGCTCGAACGTAGCCTGCAAACTTTCCTGGTACTTAGGGTCTGTTTCACAATGTACTGATAAAGTGCCAAATACCTATGTTGCACATAAATTATTCGGATGATAAAAGTTCTGAATAAGAAACTTCGCGTTTCACAAACATATTTTATCTGACACATAACTATCTGGGACGTATATGTAAGCTTAGTGGCAACACCATACACTTACGCTCCGTTTTTTGATGTCATTTTATTAAAGTACTTATAAATTTAATTTGATTTACACTAGAAGTATTGTTTTGTTTAATATTTGTATATGGTTAGTTATTATTTACGTAACGGTTAATATTTTATATAAAAACTTATACAATCGATTTTATGGTAATTGAATATAGCTTGTAACGAAACGGAATGTCGTTTGACAATGACAATTATTGACAGTCTCAGTTACTGCGTGGTATTTTTGTTGTTTCGTTTGTTTGTTTCTGTTTTGTTATTCTTGCGAAAAGAGTGTATTAGCTAAATATATTTCGTGCAGTGATTTTTGAAATAGATGCACTTTAAAGTAAAAATGACGACACCGAAACGTGAACGAAGCGTTAACTTCAGCCGGGAAGAAGTTGAGCTTCTAACCTCACTAGTTAGTCAACATAAAATTATACTTGAAAATAAGAAGAGTGACGCAGTCACTTGGCATGAAAAAGAACAGTGCTGGAAGACACTGGAGGCAATATTCAACAGCACAAGCGGTACAAACTTTCGGAGTGCTAAAACTTTAAAAGCAAAATACGAAGGCATTAAAAGAACGACAAGGCAAAAGTCTGCCTTAATACGTGCTGAAACATATCGCACAGGAGGGGGACCTAGTGCTGCTCCTCCTCTGACACCTATTGAGGAAAAAGTTAAAGACATGATATTGTTGTCTGTAGATGGAATCGAAAGTGAATTTGATTCCGATCATGTTGGTAAGATCTTAAGTTTAAATTGTTATTAGTTGTGTACTAGTATATCAATTTGACAAATTGTTATTATTTGTGTACTAGTATATCAATTTGACTAGCCAATCTTAAGTGAATTAACTTATATAGCCTTGGTGAACAGATAGTATACATTTGTCTCACCCCTTCTCTTCCTTATATAATTTTCTGTATGTTGCAGATTCGATACAAATACAACCAGTACTGCCTAGCCAAGACACGTTTTATACAGTAGGTTCACAAAACATTGAAGTTACAGAGATTGTCGCAGACAATAAATGTGTCCAATCAGTGGATGTAGAAATACAGCATCCCATAGGTAAGTTCCTTTTTCTATGTATAAAGCCTAGTTAACTCAAATATGATTGCCAGTTGTTAATAACAAAAATGAACTACTGCCATTTGAACTTCCATTTTTAACTCCCCTACTTTTTGGTTTTCAGTTGATAATCAGCCTACACAAAATGTCGACTCTGATGAGGAACTATGTTCAAGAAAAAAGATAAGTAAGTAGTATTCCTGTTGTGCCTTAGTATTGTTGATAAGCACACATTTAACATGATCTCACCTTTTCTTTTTAATTTCAGGTCAACATACTACACCCAAACGAGTTGCCAGTGACGAGAAGTGGACTAATTGGAAGCCAAAATCTCTACGTTCCAAAAAACATCCTGCTTTATGTAAGTTCTTTCAATATTAGCATTAGGATAAACAAAGTGTATAGATTATGTTATTCATTAAATAATTTATATTGATACACAATATAACTTGATATAACAGAGTTGGTGATGTAATGTTAGAACCACAGAGCTATTAAAACCTGGTGTTTGATTTGTCTTAGTATGCAGCAATATGTGTATATAAACTCCTCTCTAGAGGAGGCATACATACGTCCTGCAGGGAGACATGTATGGGTCAAAACAAGAATATTGATACTAGCTTGCGTAATTTTTACTAAAATCCAAAATAATTAAAAAATCTTGTTTCAGCTGCTGAGAAGATCAAAAGACCGTTTGAAAGAGTAGCAGATTCGAAATTAGAGATTGCAGATTTGCAAAAAAAGATTCTGGAGGAAGAATTATTAAATAAAAGAAGGCAATGGGCCTTCGAAGAGGAAGAACGGGAACACAGAAGAGAAATGTGGGCATTGGAAAAAAAATACTTTTTAAATAAATTTGAAAAATAATTCGTTTTTTATTTATAACAGAATACATATAATATCAAAACCTACAATATTTGTAAATCTTTTGCTGCCATACAGGAATGCAACATTCTGAAATAAATGACTACTATTTAGTATAGTAATGAAGCAAAATAATCATTTATTAAATTACTTCGCACTGTTGTATCCCCCACACTTTCTAGTCTACTTTGATTCACATCATGTTCATCTGGCTCATCTAGTGGGTGGATGGCTTCAAAGTGATCCTCTCGCATATCTATTGCAATATTGTGCAATATTGCACATGCCACTATAACGGCCTGTACACGAGATACAGACAACAACATTTTTTTCGATAGAACGGGGAATCTATTTTTCCAAACACCATAAGTTCTTTCCACTACATTTCTGCTTCTTATTTGGGACTCATTATAAAGATGTTCTGCTGGGGTCACAGGATTTTGTAGTGGTGTAAGTAGGTATGAAGTATTTTCATATCCTTTATCACCGACAATTATACAATTCCCAAATTCTCCATTTTGAACTCGTTGCTTTATAAAAGAATTATTAAATATTGTCTGGTCATGTGCTGCACCTGGCCATCTAGCCACTATGTCCAAGAACTTTAGCTTTGCACTTACTACAGTTTGCACATTAAAAGAAAATTGTGACTTCCTGTTTCTCCAGTCTTCAGCATTGTTTCCACCTGGAGATTTTATAGGGACATGGGTACAATCAATAGCACCAATAAGTCTTGGAAATTTAGCGATATTATAAAACTCTTGCTGGATTTCTTGAGTGTTGGTTGGAAATTTGATAAACTCTGGACGCAATCGTGCAATAGTTTGTGAAACCACATAGACAATGCGACTGGCAGAAGCTTTGCTGACACCAGAGAAATCGCCTACTACTGTGAGAAAGCTACCCGTCGCATAAAACCTCAATGTTAACAGCAGACGAGTAATCGGCTTTATAGCCTGGTTCCTGAAAAAAAAAACATAGTTTGAGTTAGATCAGGAATACCTGTCTAAAGTTAGACGGATGCATGCCATTATAAGTCGTGCAGGTTGTAGCCTTGTAGGTGAAGTATGTGCTTACTTACCTTTCTGTAGTGACAGATATTGCTTTCTCAATAATTGAATACACAAACATCACAGCGTTCTTAGTGAGTCTGAAGCGCGCCCTAAAGTCCGTTTCGTCTAATGTCTCCATATAGTTTATCCTCTCTCGATACACAGGATTCCTGCGTGGTATTGTGAGGCTATCAAAATATTCATCAAACTCATCTTCAAGAGTCTCAAATACCTCCATTGTCGTTTTAGGTAGTCTACTTAAGTTACAGAAAACACCACGCTGTTTTCTTTCTGATAATTCAGATAAGTAGTTACAGTCCGTAAAACTTACACAAAATGTTTTTTACCTACTTATATATAGTTAGAATACAACACGAACGAAAGAAAAGCAATGTTATTTAATTTTAAACTGTCAAACTCACTATCAATCACTACATATGTTTAAGATAAATGTGCTATTTGCCACTTCATCTGACCCATAATTTATGGTGGACTTTATGTCACACATAGTGCTATTTGGCAGTTGTGAAACGCAACAATTGTGTTTATCCTACGAATAAGTAACAAATAGCTTATTCGGAACTTGTGCAGAACTTATCGGTACATTGTGAAACAGACCCTTAGTCTACTCCGAAAGAATTAACGTCAACTTGACTCTCGTCATTTCAGTAGGTAGGTAACTATTTTACTCCCGACTCCGAAAAACTATCTGCCACACTACTACAATCTATCTTACTCGAAACATGTATCGTGGGCTTTTGAAAATACCATACCCGAACTCACTCAGGCATGGCCGGGTCTCGACTCTCGATGTGTAAACTGTGTAAATAATGGTCGTGATCACCCATCCAAATCTGAGAGCAGTTTTCGCGGAAGTTTTCTGCTATCTATAAATACCCGCGCAAAATCGCAGGCGTGTGTTTATTGGATTTCCCAGAATCGTAATACATATTTATTAAACGCTTTACTTACATAGAGCTAATGCAGATAAAGGCATGACGCTGATTGCAAACGCTAACCGTAAATACGAGCCATAGAAATTACACACCTTTTAATTCCTTCACGCTGGGAACCAAGGATAGCAAAAAAACTAGTAGAATGCTATTATTGACACCCATAATCTTATTATTAGATGCTGCATAGTAACATAACGTTGGAACCGGTCTAAAGACGCACGGAATAGGACATCACTTATTCATGCAGCATGTTATAATATTGCAGAAACAATAACTTATGCTTTTCCAGCCAGTTTCGTGGTATACAACAATCACCGATACCTGAAAAAAAAAACTTGGAAGAAATAAGACAATGGAGAAACGCCTACGCCCATTTGCTAGACTTCCTACGTTTAACCCACTCGTAGGCTTGGTCGGGATAGGAACTTACATAACTTACAAGTTGGACGATGATTAGAAACTTCAGGAAACTGGGGCAAGCAAAACGTAGTTTTGAATTGCGGTGATGAACCACAGATTGTACTATGTGCTTAAAGCTGGCTAGAGCAGCTTTAAGCACTTTTCTTGTTCACCACACCGTACAAATAAACGATACGATTTAATACTTTATTCCTACTTTTCTACCATCCGCAGTGCAAATACGGTTGGCCTACATTTCGTTTTACAGGAACAAAACATTGTGGATTCGTGATATACCTATAATAAATAGCACTGCTTTTACGCTGGGCGAAAAACTAAACAATGAAACCAGTGCCTTCTTCTGTGGATCTAAAGGCAAAGCGAAAATGCGAATACTATTTTTTGCGAATCCAACAATGCTCTACTTTATTAAATCTGAAACATTGGCTTTATTACCAAACTGTGAGTAATGAGTAGGTAGAACAAGCAACTAATTCTGAACATATTAAACTAAAATCCTTTCGGTCTTCACAAAAAGTCACTTTGAATGTATTGAACATTAGCAATGATCTTGGCACCTCCATATTTATTGTATTCAAGGACACTTTACGTCTGTAATTATCATTCTTGTACAGTTGTACTAATGACTCGCCATGTTTTGACATCTAGGTCTAAACATTTGACTATTTGGATAAAGTAGGACTGTGTTATGGGAAATTCTGTTGTCAATATTCATGATTTCGCCTTTCAAAGTTTCTTCAACCGAGAACTGAAGCCAAAACAACAAAACCATTCCCTGGGCGTACTGAAAGAGCATGTTTTTGTTGATTCAGATGCTGTAGTTGTTTGCTCTGGAACAAAAAATATCTGCCATACATCACAACAGCGTAACGTCGAGGCTGGCCCCTCAATACTGAATATTTCACTTTGTATGTACTATTTATTTACGGACCTATGAGAAATGTAGCAGTCGCTTTGATGAATTTATAAAGGTTGAAATACTAATTGGAAGATATTTGAAGCTCAGTGTAGCTTTAACGGGGTTCTGACTTATATTTCGGTTTCTTCCAAAGTTGCGGAATAATTCAAGACATCATTTTGCAATGCCTGCAATGCTTTTAAAATGATTTAACACTTTTTAGGATGATCTCCGGTTTTTTACGTGCACAAAGAATGAATCCACAACAACGTATTTTATTCACAACAATAGTACCATATCAACAATTTAAGCTGCCTCGGCAGTATGACGGCAGAATTCATCTCTGACGTGCCGGTTTTAAACTCGAAACTGAACGAATTAAAACGCATTGTCTCACTAACTGGTTCTGATTTCTGGCGCATAAAAGGATTAAAAAGAGTCAGGAATTCATTATTATTTTTTTGTCCGAGTTAACAGTAGTTCCGAGCCTCATTCCCACTACGAACAATATGGTAGAGTTTTCAAAAGAATCATTTTAATTGCCCTACAAAGTACAATTACAGGGAGTTCCATAATAAACTTTAATTCCGTAAATATACATGGCGGCTCTTTTATATTTTTTATAATCTGTTACGGACATTTGGAGGGTATTAAGTCCCCGCCCCATGCGTCCCAAAAAATAAACTTGGGAGTTCCTAAACGATGTGCTTTGGCATCGAACTCAATTTATGGACGGATCTATAAAGTTATTTAATGTTACCGTTTATTTATAAAAATCCGGATATGTAGAGATTTTTTGATTTAGTATCTTAAAGTTCTGGTTTCAACTGTAATTAACCATTAAATTAATTCCAGTTATTCGAATAGTTTACTTTAGAGAAACTGCCTACCACAGTGCTTGAAACTTTTACACTTGGTGGATTCAATTCCAAATGACAAAAGCCAGTGTCTACCACAACTAAACTTAACTGACAGCATTTAGCACTTTCCCAGGCTCGCACTCACGCAAAACTTTACAGTATCACGCTATCAACATCGTTTTGCGGCAAGCCACCACTTGCACTGAACTTTCGTCCTAGCTGTGCACGCGCATCGGCGTCCCATCAACTGGAACCGGTTCTTATGAGCATTTCACCCGCCTGGTCCGCCTACGTTGGACGTTACTTATAAAGCTTTTGATGCTTACACTTACCATTCATGTGGTTTAACTTTGATGCCTTTTTGAGATTTGAGTTTGTTAGCGTTAAATTGGATTTGATTGTTTTGGGGAGAACGGTCTTCAATTCTTAGTTGTGGTCTGTGGGATTGAACAGGACTTTCTGTTAATAACTTTAGTATATATGTAGAGATGTCTTGTACTGAGCCGACTTACTTTTTACTTACTAATGGAGCTTGGAGTTTTTTACTGTGAGGCTATCCACTTGATTTGGTATTGATATCATCATTATAATAGCCTCGAGTTATGGTCCTATAAACTTTAAATAGCTGTGCAACGACAAATCGACTTGAAAAATAGTTTGGTAACCGCAGTTTGTTGTGTTATCTTGCATCCAACGATGCCACTACACAACCCATCCTTGTGACATAATCCCTTGGCCGCCTTTTACGACACGATCCTATTACGAGTGCAGAAATAGATCTCACACATTCCCACACAAGATTTATAAAAAGACAAAATGAATGTTTATAGCATTACAGCTAATTTAAAGCTAGCGTCATCTCGTAAACTAGTTGGTGTATAAAATTACATATTATTCGTCGTGATTAGTCGGCGCTTACCTGACTCACAGACCACGGTCCCAAGACCTGTCTACCCACGCGCTCTTGCTAAGATGGCTGATGGCTATTTGCTTAATACTTGTATGTTCGTCAAATCCTTTTGTAGTAAACGGATGGACATTTTGTAAATATGATTAAGAAGACCGGCTTTCTGTATTTGTGTCTGCTTTCTTTTGTTGCGTCTTATTTGTAGACTGTTGATGTCAACATTTAAAGAAGCACTGACGACAGAGAAGGAACAATTTATTTCTGAATAATCTACTTTATAATGTAGACCGCGGCAAAGATGGCGTGACGATCTGATAATGTTTGCAGGGCTAACATGGCTAGAGATCACAGAGGATAGAGAGGTATGGACGGAGAAAAAGGCCTTCCCCTTTGCCCAGCACTGGGACACAATGTAGGCCAGTAAAAACTACTTTATAGATAAGCTGTAAAACGCCAAACATTGTGTAGCAGATAAAATCTGTCATAAATACATAGGGACTTCCCACTGAATTCCATTCTAAATTCGTTCAAACTCTTGCAACAACAAAAACAGGGCCCAGAATCCAAAAAAACTTCCAATAAATAAACCACTTAGTCTGCAACGTGACATTCCAATCCAATTTTATTGTTCCCGGCTAAAGGCTAAGCTACGGTCAATCATCGGGATGAAACCATAAAATAAAATAGGGACACCACCGGTGACACAGAGGGGCTAGTAAATTAAGAGCTCTAGTACCAGTAAATGCTCCGAAAGACATTTTTGAAAATTTACGTGACCATCGGCAAAATTACAGAAAACTGTTTTATTTCCTCGGTGTAGCTCTTAGATACAACCATAAGATACATGCCTATGAGCACTCCATTTGGTTTCTACTCCATGACCAGTGACGTGAGTGCACACACCCAATAGCCCTTAAAACGAAAGGGCTTGACGATGACGCGACACGGACATCCACCATAAGCCCATAATGGATCCCATTTGGAATCAAATTAACTGGGTCGAGTCGAGTGTGAACTAAACGGAATACTTTCGTGTTTCTTGTTAATTAAGATTTACAAATGAGTCGAAAGATTAAACGGGCTCGCGAAAAGCCGTAAATGTCAAGAAGACGCGTTAACAGAACCATTCTTACAAAATATTACAACGGGAAAATTCATGAAAACGTTTCTACATCGGTATGAAACAGAATGGGACTCGCGAGTATAGAGCTACATAAATAAACAGTCAAAGAATGTATTTAAAAGTACTTTCAAAAACATTCTTAAGAACTTGTCTGATCCCGTATCTTTTCCAAGCGAACAATCTTCTTTCCTTTATTGGCACATCTGCAATTAATGTTTTTTAGCAAGAACAGGCCGGATTTTTTCTTAAAACAGGATTGTAAGTAAGTACCATCCACCCAACACGGAATTAACACTTTTAAAGCGGTTGAAAATCAAGATGTCAAAGCAACACATAACTTCGGCACAACAGTAAACAAATGTGATGTCAGACGACCTTGGCTTCCAACCTTCATAGCGGTTAGCAAAAAACCTTTGTGCTCAATCAATATCAATCATTGAGGAGTATTCTAATGTGTTGTCCGGTAGCTATGCTTACTGGGTAGAGGCCTCAAGTATAAAAGGTGTAAAAAAACTTTTAACGAAGCCGAATGGCATTTCTTCTCCCCATCATTGCGATATTTTTTTGTCCTTGGGAACCTTCTATAGTTCGGAGATATTGGGAATCAAAGTTCCAACTTTTTTTTTAAATTCGTGTTATTAATGTAAGATTTTTTCTTTAAACACCTTCACAATCCCCGTACTATTCAATCCAACCATTGCATCGGCACAATGTTTTCAGTGCGTTACATTGAGTCCTACCAAAAAATTTGTCATTTCCCAGCAATTTTTTCGCGTAGTGCTACCTACCTAGTTTGATGTACAGAATGCTTTGTTCACGGCTTCGTACCCTGTAGAGCTAATTGATAGAGGTCGCTTTTGCAATTTCAAATTCCTCCCTGCTTCACCCCGCAAATTCACCCCACTCCCAATTAAAGCATGTTTAGTTTTGAATTATAACATAACGGTTATTGTCACCTCTACGTATCCTTGTGCATCACGCAAGGTTGCTTGTTATTATGCAAATAAAACAGTAGGTAGATCTATTTTCTCTTTATACATGTCACAGTCAAAACTGTTAATCGGTCAAACTAATTTTGACGGGTGAAAACTATTCTAACAAAAACTAACATTTAAGTACTTTAAAAAAATATTGGGTTGTTGAATTTTTTTTTTGTATTAATTTGACAAACATCATGTAATTCTAGGACAAGGCGTTCTAAAACAACATTTTAATGCACACATGTTTGTAATGAACACATATTAACTTAATAAGGGTTTTGACTGGCACCAGTCAAAAGTGAGTTTTGCCTGTAACATAACTATACTTACATATAATATGTAATAGAAGTTCCGTTCAAAAGTTTCGCATAACTTTGTAAACGGACGGATGCTCGATGTCCTAGCCCAACTCCATTTACGCCATAATCCGGAGATCTAGTTTCAACTGGTCCTTTTCGATCCATATATCCACTTCTGGACACACCCAGTTAGGTGCAGCATCATCTACATTTACAATGGACGTCCGTACAACCATATAAAACTAGTAAATGATTCCATGAAATAAAACTGTACCTCTTTTAACAAAAATAAAACGTTTATTTGCCAAATTATACACTTACAATAATTATATTACATTTGTGACCGCAATGAACATAACGCTACAGGAGTCCAAGAGCTAGCTAGAAATTATGACATCATTATCTACATAAGTTTTTATTACTTTATTTTATTCCACATCAAAACTAAACCATCCGATAATAGAGAGACAAGTTATGTTTTGATCGTGTGACACGCAATATCAATACTTATATCTCGTAATTCAATTACAAACACATCATTCATACATACTTATGAATAATTTATTTGGGTGACAAGCCTTAGAAGAACAGATAAGAAAATGTGTATCGTTTTCTACGAAGGGATCACTTAGGCCTGACAGAAGTAACTGTATGTAATTGCTTGTTGTTTTTTCATACTTAATCCGTTGCCAACATACCTACAACAGGTGCAATTGACACAGGTTTCTTCAGAATCCTTGATGCCTATCGGTTCCATACCACGATTGTCCTTTCTGTTATATGCATTATATTTTAATAGAAAACCTTGACCGGTTGTGTATGTCACAAAATTAATACACGGTAGGTATATGAGTCACGCAAACTGTAACTATAATTAACGTCCATGTTCTACTGAATGGTATTCATTATAGCGTGCATTAAATTTTACCATAAAAGCGTACCTAATAGAAATTGTGAATTTTACACGTCGACGTCACGAAGGGAATCATTTGGAAACATAAATCAATCTCAAAAATAAACCACAAAGACCTATGATGCTTTTTATTAGCGTCAGTAGTTTCAACGCTTTAATAGTGGCTTTGAAGCCTTTTACTTGAACTCTCAATCCCCGATGCAGGTAATTGAAGAGCTGGCGAACCGATTTGACTGTGTCAGCTAGCGTGGTGTAAAGCGTTGCTTCCATTCATACTGTCCAGACCATCACACACTTCATCGTGTCTTCAATTTTACCAGCTATGAAACCCTTTTTGATACTTGTTGTACTACTCGTATGTACTTACATATTTTTATTTCTATCATAGTGTTAGTGTGTATATATATTGTAAATAATTATCAGAACATTAAATATATAATACTGCTATGAAATATTCCAATATTGGAGTATGACATCGTAACTTGGCTATGATTTATTCGCGCAGGTAAGTACTGGTTTAGTCAGTCAGCCACCGTGAAAGTATAAAATTAAAAGGAATCTTAATCATCCACGTCAAATCCGACGTAAACGTCAGTGAAGCACATAAAAGCTCTTAACGAAAACAATCACTTTTCGGCCCACACAATATTTCAAATACTTACGTAACTTTCACTTTTACAACTTCAATTAAAAATATAAATGTCTTTAATTAATGCTCAACCAACGCTTATATTGTACTACAGTTAGTATCTGATAAAACAAACAATGGGCACGAGGGTATTGAAGAGGAAATGTCATGTAAACTGTGGGTAGTCTACGATACGGTACGGCACTGTCACATGTCACTTCAGTCGGTAACTGTACTCCATACCTTTCCTTACAATGATAGTGGTAGAGAACAGTCGCACGAATGGCTTGTCACCTAATATGGTGGTATAATTTTGCAATAACGCAGCGTCTAAGGTGCGAGAGCGATGCTTCGCCAAGAATAATTCATGAGCTTTTCTTAATTTCAATAAATCTGTCTCGTCAACGCAATATATGAACTTTCGAGGATGATTCTAAGTATTTGAATACGTTTCTTATTCACGACATAAAGAACCCACTTCAATCTCCTGGGGGTTATTTACTCTGTTTTACCTTCTATTGACAATGCTTCTGTCTTCTTTATTTACAAAAAGATCGTGAACATAATATTTGTTTTCGAAGCCAGTGTGTGATTGTTTTTGTTATTTTTCGTGAACTCACAAACTGAATATCAACAAAGGTTTTCCCGAAGCGAGTAAGTTTTCCCATTCCGGGACTGGCTGATTGGATTACAATAAACCATTATGGGGGTAAAATATGCAGTGGAAACCACATGAGTGATTAGTAACAATTAGCCCTTCCATCGCCTGCGGTAACTAATTGGAATTCAATTAAGATAGCTTACACGTATCTGCCATTAGCTTGATTACGAAGGCAAAGGACATAGACTTCCACTGTATATTTGAAGGATAAAAGCTGAATGAACATCGTCATCAATTCTGCGGTCTCCAACTCGCAACTGCAACCATTATCTCCTTTTTTGGAAAAGCTCTCGTCCATTGCGATAGCTGATTGATTGATTGAGGACTGGCAAGAAAAATAACTCTTGATTAGCTATGTTAAATGCCTTGCCGATCAGCCGATGGTAGACTAGACTACAACGTAATGTCTAGTGAAGTGAATCACGCACTGTTATAATACTTTGTAAAGGCGAAAGTGATAAGCGAAAGTGCTACACCTTTTTTGTGCAGTACAAGATTCCAAGCGCCCGACTGACAAATTATGAAAAGGTCGAATTTCACTGACATTTCTTTGAAACACACCGTACGTTGAGGTTCATAAATTTTAAATATTTATTGGCCTTTAAAAAGGTAATTTGTTGGTTTTTAGTTATGGTGGTAACTTGGTAAGTATGTAATTCTTTGTAACATTTTGTAGTCACGCATGTCAGGACCGCGTGTCACGTGTAACTGTCACTGACAGTAACTCCTAATGGATTAATTACATTTGTTTCACGTTTCCATTAGGTTTAACATGTTTTTGTAATTACGTTTCACACCAATTCACATCGGCAAAGTAATTGTAAACTGGTGCAAAAATACAGGATAAGATACAGAAAAAGTTTCTAGAAATGTTATAAATCCTTTCTTTCAGCTACTAGGACAGTAAACCCATACAATAACATTTACGACACGAACCGAGAGATAAGGCAACTACATTTTGTTTTAACTCCAGATTTTCAAAGTGCCGTCTTTCTAGCTCCAACAAAGGACACGAAAACGTATTGTCCATAAGTAAGAGACAGTAGTTCACTGTTGACAGCTGATTTCTGGTTAAGATAATCCAATATTAGACAATAAAGGGAAAGGACCTAATGATCAACATGAAAGTGCAAACCAGGGATCGCAATAACAATTTATCATGTTTATCTGATGGATAGACAACTCCTTGTTAATGAAACATGGCGTTACGGAGAAAGTAAGTTACCGACGTCACTTCAACTTGAATTGTTATGTCGTATTGTAAATTATAATTGCCATGATTATCCTGTCAGTCTTGTTGAAGTTAATTTTGGAGAAGAAAAAACTGAAGGCTTAAAATGATTTATTATAGCTATACAACTATAGGTACCGCCATTATCCAGTAGCTACTACCTCCTACAAAACTTTTTTTATGACCAATTAGATAATTAAGTTATTAGAAGGCCATACATGTCTTAATGCACACAATTTTCCCGTACTTAATTATTAACATACAGACTTCCTGCAATCCCAGATCCATAAACAATTTTGACCTAACCCAGAACATCCTGTCCCTTTGCTTATAAATGGCAAGCTTCTTATCAATATGCAGTGGAAAGCGATCGCCGATGCAGTTTGCATGACAATGTACCACCCGCACCGCGTGAACGTCACTTAATAGCAGGGTTTGGTTTGTGACGTCAGAGATTAACGAGCACACGGATCTGGGGAACATGTTTGGTCGAAATGCCTTTCGTGGGAATTGTGAGACTTTTCGTCCAAACAGATGCAATATTCGAAGTCGTTGCGGTGTTGAAACTATATCATCAGCTGACATCGATTTCACAGAGGTAAAAGGAATGACCTAGACAGTTTATACCTGTGCGCGGTTTATCAGTTACGTTAACCCATAAACATTTTGAACGAGCAATTTCTTTAAGAAACCGCGCATGGCCTGCGTGTGCGCATCGCCCTACATTCACGAGTCGACGCGCGTGTGCTGTGAGCATTGCCATAAAAGATCGTTGATCGTACCGTTTCGTCGTCTCAACACGCATTAGTAAAAATGGTCAACAAACTAGCTGACAACGGAACTGTGTAACTCCAAAACTTTATAATTTAGAAACAAAGAAAATAAAATTTAATATGCTTGGAGCGTAACCAAAATGCCAAGTTACATGTAGGATACAATATAACTACAGAACACATAATTTCAAATCATGAAGAGGTAATAACATAAATATATGCCCAACAGCAATAAGTAATGTATGAAACGTCAAAATAACAAACTAATACTATGCTAATGCTCACGAAAAGCGATTCGAAAGGTGACCTAACCCTCACTTTCGGAACAGAAAAACACTCTGGCAAAAACACAAATAGCAATAAATAACTCCGAACTGCCAAAGCTGAGGCAGTTTCTTTCACCAACCATAAACATAATGCTGCAGACACAACAATATATACGTACATACATAAGTACGATACTACTCAAACTGAAACATTATTAAATACTTGAAGTGTTGATTATTGGGGATTAATCGGAAATCCTTATCAATAATTCCCCTAGAGGTCAGTCGGATGATTCGGGGAATTAAAACACCTAAAATGTTTGTGGAAATCGTATCAAATTCTCTCCCGTTTTTCGCAAGAACGTAACAGTATATATGCGTTTATTATATAAATGGTGTTTTGGAGGACTTCGTTCTAAATGCTGAGTTACGATCGATTCGACAACATTTAATGGCAAAATTGACTTAAGTTCAGGGCCTTCACTCTTTTAGCTCTTGGTCTCCAACAAGGATTTATCTCAGTCTAGACTTTTAGTGGCAGTAAAATTGTTTTATATGTACACCGAAATGTAGAGTAAGTACCAACCTTTTGTTTTGGAAACGAGTTGAGTGCTCGAGTAATGTCACATAATGACGATTGACGACCATATGTCCAAAGGAATATTTCCAGCACAACGTGTGGGAAATAAAAATAGGAAAAAACGCACATGGTGTTTTGTGACTGATGGACAAAGTAAAAAGAACAGGCAAGGCTATTAATTATGAGAAAAACATTCCCCTCCTTTTGTCTCGTGCACGCTATTTTCCTAAATATTAAACTATCTTTAGTAACTCTTAATAATGCGTAAGGAAGCTTGACATAATCCTTAGTTGTTTAATTTATGATAAAGGAAGGGAGTGTTAAGTCTCCAGTAGTCCCCACTATAGAACACACGTGTCACGTTTGACCTAATTCCGTCAGAAAACATGATATATTTTTAATTAAGTTAGGAATGACACCGCAATATTCATTTAACGTCTCTCAGAAATTCGACAGTTCAAAGTAATTTAATTAGAAGTTTAGGAGCAAAATTTCTGGTCCTTCCTGGCCCGAAAATACGAATACCTGGAGCTATCTAATCAAAAATTATTTGCATTCTGCTCGTTCTGTAATGATTACTTGACCTACATTTCATAACAAGAGGAAAAATAAAAGTATTTTTCCAAGTATCTACTACAATATTCCAAATTTCCGTTCTGAACAACCAATAGAAAGCAATGGGTATTGATTTTACCTTTGGATAAGGATATAGTAACATAATGCGTTCAAAGGATATCCAGAGAGTTTTTATTGGGTTTCATAGTGTTGACGGCTCTATTTGATTGGTATTCAACGTTTTAGATGGATCTACGTTTTTAGGAAAGATTTAACTCCATCTATCTATCAATCAACGAAATACGAGTAGCGTTGCGAAATTTTGCGAAAAGCATTAATCAGAGTCTTTATTATAAACTCCGCCAAACAAGCTGCGGAAATTGAAAACTAGCCGACAGACAGTTGACAGACAACATAAATCAAATCTAGAAGAAGCTTTCTTGAGTGATATCGACTGTAGGCCTCAGGCCTCTTGAAAATTAGGCCTAGTCTAGCTACAAAGCGGTTGAGCGCAGCTGCCATCTTCGAAGGCCGAGATGAAAATGTAGGTTAAAAGTAGTTTTGTATCTCTCCATCTATCTCTGGAAAAGCTATAATGCTGATGAGAAACATTTCAAACTAGAATGCAACGAGAATACTTGTATCATCAATACATGCTTACAACATGTTTAGGCATTCATAGAATAGAACAATAATTATCTGGGTCTTCCCACGGCTGTCGTCCATTCCCCTTTAGTGACCCTGCCAATTACAATGGGAATTGGGAGCGGTTTTAATTTTAGATATGCATACATATCTGATGATCCACACAGCTATAATTAAACTAGCTCGTGTTGAAATTGTATTAAGAAAGGAAATAAATATTCAATGACTACAACATCGTCTAACTAAGATATATAGCATTCTTGCGTGTGTGTATCTCGGAAGCGAAAATTCATCTAGATGAGGTAAACGCTGTGGTGAGCCTACATTTACTCTCTATTGTTAGAACTGAAGTATGCTGACTAAGACCAGACACCTGCCGGACGCGGGTACCCAATACAATGTAACACAAATTCAAGACTGGACGAGAAAGCGCAAATAATGGTTGTGCTAACATAGTGTGTGGGATCTATGGAGAAATGCATGCATTAGTGCTGCAATTCAGAATACTAACTCTTTTCTTTAAAGAAAGTGCAATGTGGTAATAGTGTTAAAGGAAAGTGGTAGTCAGTTTAAGGATCAAACATTTTTTGGCAGATAAAGTTTGAACAATTTGGATGGCAGTAACAAAATCGATCCGGAAAAAGAGCTTTCGAATTCACACGTTGCTTTCATCGCCCTAGTTGTACAAGATGTCATTTGACCCAATAAATCCCATGACAAACGTTCGGTAAATAATAGCGTGCGAGCAATAGACCGTGACGATATATATTCAATATTCGATTCTTTTGCATGGACCATGGAACAATGAAGACTGAATGCAATTGTCGCAGCTGTCACGCTTCGGTGCGCCCGCCGCGTATGTGAAATTAAAACTACCGTCATAGATGATGCGGTGTTGCATATTAATATTTAATTTCCCTCAGCTGCATATTATGGTAATAAATCCAAGTGTGGCGCATACGAATTAGGTAAGTGTTTCTCTGCGTGGAATTAAAAAAACAGCATTCTGTATAAAGCAAGCAATGGTAAATCAAAAAGTTTCTAACCTCCCAATGTAGTATTTAACGATTTATTGATACCTAAGAGCTTTATCAAATCTGAGTTTTCTATCAATTTACAGCAAATTGATATTTAATAATACGAAATCAAAAATGGAGAGATTTCGTTCTAGTTGATATTTGTTTCGCACCCGTTATTTGACGACTTAAACATACACTAGTTTAAACAGAAAAATCTTCTGTCTGGCACTACTACCGACTACTTAAACATGTAAAACCCGTATCATAATGCCATTATGTTACGGAGTCCGCCGAAACAACCGGTTATGCTAAACTGTTTACATCATTCGCTCGAAATACATATTGTTATGCCGCATAAAAGTGTATATTTTCATTGCGCTTTTCTTTACAACTATAGTGAAATTTTCCTCTTGTATGTTTACAAGTTTGTAAAATCTTGGCACTTGTACGCCGATGGAATTGTTCGATTGTGCCCAGGACAAGTGGGCGACCTTGTCGATAATCTTAATTTATTCAAATATGCACTCGTAGTTAACAGGACACAAAAAAACGTGTTCGATACACTGAGTCCGACAAACTGATAAAATTCTTTGAACAAAACGCGACCCAGAATATTCTCTTTGCATAGTTGACACATCGCATACAATATTTCCAGCGTGACCCATATGTTGTTTACATTCAATACTATTAGATGCCAAAAATATTTTACAAGTTCATCCATTTGGTAGGCAAGCATTTATAAGTTCTAAATGTGTATTGCATCACAAGTTTATTTGCGGACTTGACACGGGCGAAATGTTACTGATTGGGCTGCGTAGACGCTGCATCAATGACTTCATTGTTTATAGGATAGGAATATAGGAAATAAATAAAAAAATATTAATGGCACACCTTGAAAACAGTTTATGATCAACCTTACGATTCCATTAATCGTCTTTTAAAATTAAAAATATTATCGTTGCAAATAACAACGAAGAAGTTTGTGATATTAAAATTATGAAAAAACATGGCGGCAACAGGTATTATGGTATAATTAGCTGTAATACAGCGAAAATCGATTTGATAGGCATCTGTGAGCACATAAGCCAACTAACAGCACCTCAGTACCATAATATCCGTTAGTTGATTAAACTCTGATGTTATGCGATGTGGCAGCATCAGACAACTGGCTTCAACTGCTTATGTATGAGGGACTGAATTAATATCGGATAACACTTATCCGTACAGCGAAGATGCTCATAAATGACGCTTTAGAAGAAAATGATACCAGATAGTGACTAAATAGGTAGTGTGAAACTGAAACGATTCTGTTTTCAGAGAAGCAACAACGTGTTACTGCTGGGGTACGTACGGTTCATAAAGTTTTATAGATGATATGAAAGCAGAGATCTGATTCGGAGACAGGGACTTACGAGTAATAAAACAAATGACAAAATTGTGCAGCATACGCGGTCCTGGTAACAGGATGAAATAATTTTTCTTATGATCGAGCACACGATGGGGTCGATTTATTGTACTCCCACTCCGGTGGTTTTCGTTAATTTCCGGCCAAATCTAGAGCAATTTATTGTGAATAACTGTCGCATTCCCAGCGAGTTACCCCTTACTCGATTCAATGACTGCATTGTTAGTGGTGACGGCTCACCGCAGTGAGATTTTTTCAAATTAAAATGCATTCTGCTTCATTGTTATGCAAATTGAGCCCCGGAGCTTTAATTCTATTCGAGATTGCCACGATACTATAATACTATCTGAATGAAGTAGCTTTCGGGATTCGTGTCCGGTCATCATTCCCTATTATTAGTGGTGTCACAGTCAATGTTCACACTAAACTACAAATTACATGCACGGTCACGAACGCGCATGTGTTAAAATATCTCACATACATATTACCGATGACATGTAAAATATCAATAATGCGTAATCGTATTTTCAAGACGTCAATAACGATAAGCGATCTTATTTATCATGGGCAATCAAAAACATAATCTTTTAAATAAAAACAAAGCTCAAGGTCGGCCCTTGCGGCACACCAACAATGTTTTGTATTTTCATCTTACTGAATCTTTATTTATGGACCATTTCCTTACATTACAAGAGAGTAGGCAGTGGATGTGAATAATCGCGAAGGTTGAAAAAACACAGGCACCTTTATTCAATGATCCTCATCATGATAGCTTCTATAAAACGCCTCGTCCTAGTCAAAATATTATAATGAAGACGATATGACGGCGTCATGGCCGAATTTACCAACGATGTAATTTTGGACACAGCATGAACATTTTTTGTCGTTTACGAACTTGGTCTTGAAGCTCATGTCACCTTCACAACACATTTATGGTATACCTTGATGATGTTGTTGAACGGCGACAATGCTGTTTAAATTTTAGGTTTTCGGTTTTGCACGCGAATAGGGAGGGTCTTCCATAAAATTTATTACGCAATTAGCGGTTTAACAATAAACGGTGACAGTTGGTCGTCAAAACTTAGCTTCCCAGTAGTTTCAAGTATTTTCGCCAACTAATAGAATTGAACTTTGCTGCCAAACAATGAAAATAATATACTTATGAAATAATGAATTCTATTTTTTTAAGAATAAAGTCATATGCGCTCTGAGGAATACCTCAAAGTAGTAAGCTAAATAACGATTAGCTCCGCTGAGAAAACAAACAGTGTGAAATCATGTGCGCAGCAACGGTAAAGTTCTATTAGCGGAGGCCGGAAAACATTACGTGACCGGTGCTACCAGTAGCCGTCTCAATGCACTCTCTGAGGATGACTTGGCTTGCAATATTAGCTTACACCGTCGCAGAGCGGCACTTATGCAATGCTGTGAAATGTGATTCAAGTGAAAACTCCATCGCTGCTGAAACTAACAAACAATTTTAAAACGGCATCCGTTATTTGTTCAGATGCCATTAAAAGCGGATAACAAAATTCCTCATCTTTGATGCAAAGGATACGAGCTCATATTTATGCTCAATTTTATGACTGGTATGAATTGATTACTTCAGTTCTCGCCTTGAAATTATGCGTTAGCTTGCGAATTCCTATTTAATTTATTTTCAACTTCCTCATCAACATTGAAGGAGCTGTAAAATCAATTTTGGCAAAGATTAAAGGTCGGATATGATCTCAGTATTGTGTAAATACCTAAATATCATACGCAGGGTAATTTTATCGCCATCGCCAAGACATGAATTTGGTCAGTATGACGACTATATTCAAGTGCATATTACTCCTGAACGGAAATCATTCTTGGCAGTTATAACTCTTAAGTCACAAGCACAAAACTGGCATCAAAAACATAAAACAATAAAATAAAACAAGTCTCTTCACATAAGATGATAAAAACGCAGTGGTTATACAAAAAAAAAATCTAGAGCGGTAATACCATGGGGCCGGTAACCATGGTGTATTGTTTTATTTCCACTTGGCTGGCCATCAGATGACGTCACGCGCTGCCACCTTCCGTTGGATAAAGTGGAGACCACGGATGCGGTCAGTAACAGGCAGAGCATGGTTTTACATTAGTAGGGATTTGTAATAGTGATTTACAACTCTTTGTTTACGAAAGAAAAATACACTTGTTAGTGGTTTCAATTTCAAGAATGAGCTTTGAAGCTTATAACATTAACTAATTTAGTCTTTTAGCACTTTTTCCCTGCCTCAAAAGGTATAAGTGAGCAGTTAGCCATGAACGATCCGGCGAGCTAACGCCCTCATTTGGCATTGCCAGCGCAAATAGCAACCATCTGTCTAGAAAAGGACGCTCGGCTCTATATTGGTCTGAGTCTAGACCTAACGCTAGCAAGTTGGCAAATATTAAATCTATAACTTTGTCCGAGTTAATTTTCTCTCTCCATTACTTTTCATTAGTTTCATTGTCTGCACAATTCTAGACGAAACTAGGTGGATTTGATAGAGACATTAATGGGCGAGTAAACTTGGTATAGGTAGGTCTACGAAATTGGGATCGTAAATAAAATGTCTCTTCCAATAGTTCGAGCAGTTAACGTTTATTTATATCGCAATAAAGAAAGGACTTGATCGTGCACGTATAAAGTTACATGAACTACCTATGGATGATCTAACGATTTCATCGCCTTACCAATTAATATTTGGCCCATATTAGCCACGTCTAAAATGGTCTGAAATACAGTTCTCAGTAGCAATTAATAACGTGTTCCCACTGAACAAAGAACGCGTTAAATCGATACTGGGTCAGTAGACAAACTATTTCCCTCGTGTAAAAATGTAAACAAAACGATCGTAAAAGAAACGAAATTAGCCAGGCAGGCACCGCCATACCATTACAGACGAGACCAAGTTCTCAACTTGGTAACCCAAATGACTCGTGAAGAGTCGTGAAAACAAATGTGAATTTAAGGAAACCGGATTACGGTTGTTGGTAGACATTATAGTTCTTTTGGTTGAGCACTCGGTCACTTGAATGTATCTTTCGTAGTCACGCATTCAGTTATATCACGACACGCTATTACACATATTGCTGGATATTGTTGTTAATGAGGTTGGGTCTGGTAGGTATATTTAGTTCTCCTTTTTCATCTTCAAATATAGGTGTGCGATGACAGATACAAGTAGCAGGTGATTAAGATCAAGTTATATCTGAAACGGTGGCATGTTTAGATAACACTACCGAAATAACCCTCCTCCACTTGTTGTGCACGCGTACGGCTATTGGTAACCGATCGATTATTTTCGACGTACTTTATGGTAACGTCATGGAATTTTTCCTTCGTTATAATTTTGCATGGAAACCAACCGTCTGATTCACAGTTAAGGAAATTGTATTACGAAAGTTTTATCTCAGAAAATTTGCCGTTATTGATATCTACCTTCATTTAGTCTCCAATCAGAATACCATTAAATAGTTCTACTAAGTGGTTAACTGTCTCGGCATTTCATAAATGTCATTTGATAATCTCCTCTACCTTTTTTACTTTCATTTAGTACTAAAATAAACTGCCGGCCGACAATAACAAAATGTCAGAGAACACTTTCACTCGAAGCGAAACATGTTAGATAGAGCATCGGACAGAGTATACGAAAACAAATAGATTAGAAGGCACAGACAAAGGGTACACTTCAATAGAAGGCTTTATTGACTGAATTATAATAAAAGCATTAACCCGCACTCAACAGTAACAAGAGAAAGTTAATGAAACAAAACCTCTCAGTAATATTTTTATCCTTTAATCATAAAAGATAATTTTAATGTCTTGTGTACATTAACAGGTATCAGATAAGGTGTTAACAAATTCATTAACCGCCAGATGACAGATAACATCGGATGCGCTCGCGCAGTTCAGTGTAGCAGTTTGTCAACAATGGCTCTACTATTGATGAGAGTGTTACACACTGGTTACGGCTTCAATGGATCAATTGATAAGCATAACTGCTCTGCGTCTCGGCAATACATTGTTGAGTTCTTCTTTCAAGTGAAACATTTCTTCTTTAGTCTCTTTCCTATTCAAGTCTTCTGAAGAATGTTTGATTTACTTTGTTGGCCCATTCTTATCTAAGTATCTTATTTTCATTATCTTTATTATTTTATTAAAACATTGGTTTTCACGGAGAAATTTTAATAAATGCGGAAGGAGATGCCAGCGGAAGGTAGTTATTCAATTAAAATATCTCAGACATTTTTTATCGCTAAGGTGTTACTAACAGTGACTGCATGGTTGATAAAGCTATCTTCATTGGCATATTACAGAGGGGTGTCGTGAGCTCTAGTGGAATAATCCAATTCATTTACGCTACACTCTTCCTCTTCGCCGTGGCGTATTTATTTATAACCTCGCCAATATTCTACTCAGTTTCCAGTTTGTTTGGTAAACAGCACTTTCACGATAGAATGGATAATAATCTTGTTGTTCCTTTCTGTGAAACTTTAACCCACCGAACTATGATGTACTCCGTGGTAAGGCTTTTTTATGGCTTCGAATTTCGTGGAACGAACTTTAATTTCCTTTCCAGGGGAAGCACATGCGAACACAATTTGGCTATAAAATTGCCACTGCAAAAGAGTAACTATAATAGGTACTGTTTCTGTATGGTACTTATAACAAAGAGAACACGAAACTAGCGAATTCACCCCAATAGTTATCTGCATTAATCTTTTTCAGGCTAGTAGGCAATTTGTGTTTTTGACAACCATTCTTTCGTGGCCTCCCCTGCATTGTCGGCTCCGTATAAAATATTCACCAGCGATACTATCCATAATCAATTATGACAGCTCTTCGGTTGTCGGTAACAGAGCTCGGGGATGTACTTACGTTATAAATTCGATCCCTACGGACCCGCCACCCTCTCTAAGGATGACGTAATGTCAGGCGGAGAAACCTCTCAAGGTCGCCCGAACTGTTTTGATTCGATAAACGTCTTGCAATTGTTGGTGGAGAAAAAAATCGGTCACGTTTGCTGAAATCTAAAATTACTTTGGGTAGCTACTTGTAGAAAAGTCTTTTAAAATGTTCTTTACGGTTCATTAATGTCGACTCCCAGTTGTTTTGTGACTAAAATTATTGGATTGGATTGCCATTTAGTTACCAAATTCATGGTTCCATTATGGCTGGAATAACGATTTTTCTAGTAAATAAACCGCAAGGTGGGTCGGCCACTCCCTGTGGGTACCCACAATATCTAATAGGTACTATCATAACGTCATGGATCTACGACGACCTTGACCGCAGAGGTTGAATCATAACAACCGTTGTGAAAATTAAGGATAAGTACCTATGCTCTATTTAGATAATCAGGTGTTTACTAGACACTAGCGTAAAATTGTAAAAGGAAAATTTGGTCTCGTGTCGGCTGGATGTCTGACTCACGGCGACTGATCTAGATATTAGCTGCCATAAAACACCCGCAAATCGTTAAAGAAACAGGTAACGGCATCTAATGAAACTGTTCGAAGCTGCCAGAATTCTGTACCTAGTTCGTTTCGACCGGTCGCAGTCATTACATCATTTTATTAATACGAGTATTTGTCTTGCTAGGTACCTCCTCATTTCCTTGGAATTCATCATCTGTCCCATTTCCAGCTCCATTGAACGTAACAGAATCACATCTGTTAGTGGCCATATAAACCCAAACACAAGGTTACAGGATATTAACAAGGCCCGTGACCTACCCATCATGCAATTTAAATACGACCATAGTTGATAAAAAAATGGATGAATGAATGAGTGAATTTAGGGCAACTTTACCCAGATTGAGACAGAGTTACTCGAATTGTGTAATACTGCTGCAGATGTGGTTTGTAACAAAAAAAATCCTAAGGCCGCCTTTTGCGTCATCCGTCAGTCTTGTTCCTCTTTTGTCGTGGAAGACCATAGTTCATTGTACGGTATTTTTTATGGGATCGCTTAATCTGTGGTCTATTTCATATTGTTATTGTAATGTAAATAAAAAATATGTACAATGTAGTGATTATATACTCTGTGATGTCAAGAAAGCCATCTAGTTCCTGCTGAGTAATTTACTTACTGCAACGTAACAATTTCCTGTTTTGTAATAAAGCTGCGGAAGATTTGACTACCTTCGAAGAAGTCTTCCTTCTCGTATTTTCTGAAAGGACCGTTCATTAAAGGTATTGAAACAATACGAACGGTCGCACGCCGGAAACTTCCGATGAAGGTATTTCACCAACAAAGGGAGTGAGTCTGAAGTAGGTGGTAGGTACTTTCGGTGCCTACAGCATCAAAAGTACCACGAAGCTCTCAACAATCAAGGATTCGTGGATTTTTACACTCGAAAGCTACGTGGTCGTCGCCATCGTCTTTATCGGAACTTTCGTTTTCTGCTATTGCGACGACAAATTTTGCAAGGTTATTGCATTCTTTAGTACTTTTTATGTTCAGAAAAAAAAATGTAAGTACTTACTTACAGTTAAAAAAAAATCTGGAAAATGCGTCTCGACTGCGGAACCCTTCACCATGCGATTATTGACGGCAGGTTCTTTTTCAATACAAGATTATTCTAAACCTTATTGATTGCGTTTCAGAAACCCGATGGAAACAAGAATGAGTGAAATCAAAGCTGATGACGAAGTGGCTATAATTAAGTATTATTAGTTGCAATAATAGCAAGGACCAGACCATGACTGCTGGCAAGACTTGTGAGTGATGTCATGTTAGTTATAAAATATTAATCTTTATAGCTATTTGTGTAGGTAGCTATGTTCTACTAGTATGATGACATAAACAATGGCTATGTTCAGTGTTTTGGCATTCAAGCCAAAACCTGTCATAAATACTTTTGCCTGATTTCATTCAAAAGTTCAAAACCTTTATTAGGTTCAGTTGAACCAATTTTCCCCAACAGAGTGTCTGGTATTACTTACTATCTACATACAAAAAATGTTGTTTTGACTGATTGAGAAAAAGTTAAGATGTACTGCCGGTTATGAGTTAGAACTATACCATTTCATTCATGATCCGGGTGGTGCATACATAATTTGAATAGATGATCAGATTACTTTATCAGCAATTTTCATTATTCCATTTTAGAAAACAGTGGCTAGTGTTATGTAGCCTGCTATAATTTATAATGTCTTTGAGTATTTTATTCTGAGCGGTGATGGCAAATATTTTTGTGAAAAGTAGTTTAATAGTATTCTATTGACTAGACCAGTTCCTTCCTCATTTGATATAATCTCTTCAAATAAAACCTGTAGTAGGTATTGCATCTGTAGTTTTCTGTGTACAATTTTATCTAGTTACTTTAAAAAACAGTCTCCACATTTCATTTATATACCTAAGTAGACAAAATTTATAACCCATTGTGACTTTGTTTATAAACTTAAAACAGAGCTCATGGCCATAATAAAAAAACAGTCTATATTTTATAATGAACTTGTAGAATATTGAGTAGGTGATGACGATTTGACATCTCATTGAGATGGTCCATAGTTCTAATTGGGTCGACAGACTGGGTCAATTAGTCTGGCCTTTTTAGCACACGCATTAGAAATATTCTTCATAATGTGCTAGCTATAATATAATAGGTGGGAAATACCATTAGCTTTAATTGGTACACCTACACTGATTTTTTAATGGCTCTACCAAGTTTGTTCTGTTGGTCATGATTTTTAAGATTGGGCTTAATGATCTTGATTGAATTTATTTATACCTCTTAGTTATTAGGCACATCATTTCAAGCATTGAAGATTGCCTTGACAATTGTGGTCTGAAGACTAATTTTGAATTTTTTTTAAGTACCTACCTAATTTATTTAAATGGTCTGAGTCATTTGAATGGTCTCTAATCAAGTTTTGAATAAAATTAACCACCAGTTTTGAATGGAATAAACCAAAGAAACTAGTACACATTAGCATTACAGTAGCTGCCTTGATTCCTCAAGCAGATTTACTAAACATACAAGGCCAAACAACCCATACAAAGTTTGATGTTATCAATGAGAAGCATATTATCAATGACAATGACATATGATAGAGACAATTTAACAGCTGAATAATCAACCCAGGTACCAGGAACCAATACACATACCAATAAACTTATTTGGGGAAAAAGAATACAAACATACAAAAGGAATTTTCAACGCTGTTTGCATGTAAAATGTATGAAGATACCATGTAGGTCGGACAACAACCGGACACAAAAATATATTTAGCTATGATCCCCAATGACATCATATTTGACCGAAAATCGGCAGAGTAACCCAGAAAAAAGCGCCGCATAGTTGCGCCTGAAATAGGTCATATCCCCGTTTAGAGTGACCACCTATCCCGAGTACCCCGGTCATACATGATGCGCGAAAACACCCTGCTTTCCGCACCGCTTCGATTAACCGGTATTATTACTCAATGCCAGCGTTGTAGCAGCTTCAAAAAATATAAACATAACCTATAGGTCTTTCCAAGTTTACGGAGCAGCTCTGAGGTCAGAGGATGCGAAAAATCGCTGTGAAAAAAATAAATTAAAAAGTCATATCGGTACCTGTTTACTTTTGTTGTCGATCCCGTTCGCCTTGCCGTCTGGTACGTTGCCGTTGTTTTCCTCACTTTTTTCACTTTTCACACCCTCCAACGCCATATTCAAACGCTTATTTTATTCACTGTCATGCGAGAAATGTAATAATTTCCCGTATTTCACGTACATGAAATATTTTGTCACAAATTCAATACGAGCAAACACTCCCATAGACAAGGGCTGTCACAACTGGTCACAACCCACAACGCGTCGCAGTAGCGGACGCATTGAGCGCGAATGAAAAATGAAACGGATTCGCTACGGGAGAGAGAGAGCGAACCAATCGTAGAGCTGTAGCACAGAACATAAAAAACGTAGAGCTTCAACCAACCGTCGCATTTCGCCAAGCTGGGACTAGAATCAAAATAAATAATTATAGCAAAAGCATGCAAAAAAATCCCTCCGGCAAGCCGCAGGAGGAGGTAGATTTCGGAGAAGGTGCTGGAGCGTCCGACTATTGAAAATTTGTATAAAGAGTAGTACTTATGTGTGCAATCTACAAAAAAAAATATGATTTCAAAATCGTTGTCCTGTAATGGAAAGTTTACCCTTTTTAAATCCTCTCATAAGAGTTTGGCATGGAAACGCCCTCAATTTTTTAGTTATTATTTTTTATTTCGAAAACTATAAGTTTTATCGCTAAATTTCAAAGGTAACAATTGTAGAGTAAACAATATTCTTTCAAAAAAAAATATTTGCGACGTTGAGAATGTTTACTGTTTCGGAGATATGATTTTTTTTCGCAAAATTTTTGGAAATTTCAACCCCCTCCCCAATTTAGGGGTTGCATCAAAAAAGTTTTAATTTAAAGTTGTTTGTATACTTACTCAAAATGATAAAAATGAAAAAAAGTTCAAAAATTTTCCATAGGAAAAAAGTTATGGCCAAAAAACTGATTTTAGAAAAACCGCCCCCCCGCCGCCCCCCATGGACGAATTCCGCCCATTCACGAACTTAGCCTAAGTTTTGACCATTTCGATTTTTTGGCCAAGTTTGAAAGCAATCGGTTCATAATTGCGACCTGTAGAGTGTGGCTAAATTTGGCTTGTCACCCATATACATACGTAAACATATATATCCCCGTAGGTGAGAGACCAATAGGTAGATTTTTTTTTTTTAAAAAAAAGGAAATCTACCTAATATCCTGATTATGAATTAAGGCGTTGAGAGACGTTACTCAATTCATTAAATATTCCGTAATAATTAGGTTTGTGAAATAAATATCTACTTTTGTGAAATGTAATTAGGGGAAGTACCCTCCTAAACTAGGTAAAAACTACTAAATTAGCTAAAGTTTTAAAATAATTTAATCGATAGGATGTAAAATTATTGAAATGTATATGTATTTTTGCTATTTACAGTGTTACGTAACCTTGCTTTACAAATTATGAATAGTTGTGATATCAACCTCAATAAGCAAGCCTTTATTTAGAGCATAATTATTATTTCCTTTAAACTTTATTTTCAAACTTTTTACATTTTTAAATATTAATATAAAAAAGTTTAAGTTTTCGCGCAGTGATTGTTAAATTTTCCCGCTTTCGACTCCCTTTTTGATCACCATTGACATTTTATAAAAGCATAGACAATTTGTAGATGCAAGGTCTCATTGTACTCAATCGATCAACTCAACAAAAAATTATGACTGCTGTACAGAATTATTGCTAATGAATATTGTAAATGTGAGATGGATATAACTAAAAAAAACTGCAAATTATAGAATAGTGGTGTAGTATTATGGAGGACCTAAAATACCGCTACTAGCGCCATCTAGACACGTCGTAGCGTACCATAAGTCGAGTTTTTTTAATACTTTCCAATAGATGGCGTTAGAGGCGCCTTCCAAATTAAACTAATTATTGAATTCATACTTACATGATATCTATAAAAAATTATAAGTGTTGATCCAGGTTATAAACAATCTGTGTGCCAAACATCCAAATCTGGCCAGTAGTTTTTGCTTTTATGAGTAACAAACACCCAGACATCTGTGGGATTCATACACTTCCAAAGACTACGATATAATTCTTGATACATCTTCACAAACTTTCGCATTTATAATTAGTAGGAAGTAGGCCTGTATATTTTTTTTCTCTTAAATGTTCATATTCCATTTAATAAAGATAGTAGGCTCACGACACGACA
Organism: Xestia ashworthii; assembly: GCA_950022955.1. NCBI lineage: Eukaryota > Metazoa > Arthropoda > Insecta > Lepidoptera > Noctuidae > Xestia > Xestia ashworthii. The sequence goes on from OX465573.1 coordinate 8,607,986, forward strand.
TACATTTATGTAAGTACCTAAGTAATTTGACATTTGCTATCAGCAATTGTGTTATTGTTTTAGGGATTTAATTGCTGGCAGACACGTTTACTTACATATCAGTAACATTAAATAGTAGCTGGCTTCTTCAAAACAGTCTGGCACGTGTCTGAATGTGGGACAATCATGAAAATCCAGGCAAAAAAACATGGAATTCTTTCTTCTCTCGTATCTGCGCGTCTTGTTAAAAATATTAGGTAGGGTCGAAGGTGAGGTTTAACTAAGAATTAAGTTCCTAATTAGTAAAGATTCTTTTGTCCGTTTTCAGCAACATTATGTGACAATGTGACCGTGGTTAACATTTTTGCAACTCAATGTGTTGAGTCATGACATAATATCACGCCTGTAATGCCTAAAGGGTAAGGCAGAGGTTTAATAGTACGGTCCCATGTAATAGGAGCGAGCCTATTGGCAAATCCAGACTCGCGGCTGATACTGAGAAATTCCTGATAGAAAAACTCAATAAAACTTTGCCCGACCTGGGAATCGAACCCCGGACCCCATGCTCAGCAGTCGTGCCAACGTTAAATATGCAACAGAGAAGCGTTAATTTTAGTGCTTAGTGCTTGTTAAAACGGGCAATAGTATTAAATGAGACTCATCCTAAATCGGCCATTTTATTAACACGCGACGCAAAAACGACGGGGTGTTATAAGTTTGTAACGTGTGTGTGTGTGTGTGTGTGTGTGTCTGTGGCATCGTAGCTCCCAAACGGATGAACCGATTTTGATTTTGTTTTTTTTTTCGTTTGAAAGTTGATTATGTCGGGAGTGTTCTTAGCTATGTTTGATAAAAATCATATCATCGGATTACATATTTATTCAACAACTCCTCAATATGGATATCAAATGAAAGGGCTTGACTAGGTAGAATAATGTAGGTACACTATATTGAAAGGGAATGAGGAATATTATTTATTATGCTACACACACGCACAACATACGGTATTTCGTTACGTGAAGATTTCTATTAAATCGCACTACCCGTAAGCCATGTTAGGAACTACGTTCCAAAAAAAAAAATACCTTCAAATTAAGAATAATTAATTATTAATTAATTTTTTTAATTTAATGTAGCTTGTTCTGGTTTTGTAATCTTCATAGTTTACTTAGAAGCTATTAAGTTGCCTGGGCTACCCTGGCTTGGTTTCACTAACCGCGGGATGTGTGCCCAAATGCCAGGGACCAAATGCAGAGGACGGTCCTCATTCCAATTTTTAACCCTGTCAACAGATGTTTTTAGGGTTCCATGGCCAAATGGCAAAAAGGTATCCTTAAAAATTCGTTCTGTCTCTGCCAATTTACTCTTGAGCTGAGACAATTTCACGAAAACGTGTTAATTTTGGACTCTACCCTGCGCTAATTAAAATCGAATTATGTTATCTCAGGCTGTTACGAACTTTCATAAAACAGATGACTGATAGCTAGGTCAAGTCCGGGACGACTCGGGCAGACACTGACAGACAGACACTATCAGATACGATCAGCGATCTCAAAACAAATCATTGTAAGTAGGTACTAAATGTGAGATATGGCTCTAGATATATCAAGAGATTGGAAAGGGGTTTGAACTTTTTTCCTTGGAGACTGGTAGACACTCCATTGCTATTGTAAAATTTAAACCTAGTTATGAAAGGTTTTCAATAGATTTCCAGCAACAGCTGTTCTCCTAGCTCGTTCGTCTATGAAATTAGAGACCCGGAATACGAAAAACCATAAATAAAATGCGGTATCTAAGTATATTAAACTAGGTTCGTGTGAAGAATGGTTGAAACAGAAAGGACTAAATGAAGCGTTACGTCTAACAGGGGAGAGTGGAAGAAGAAAACATACCGTATTGCGTCAACCCCAAGTTTAATGGAACAAGGGCAGGTAGATGATCCTCTCCCCTACTCTCTTCGCTCTCTTCGGTCCCTTTCTATTCTATGAGAACTCTACTACCACTGATTAGGCCCGATCAAAGACAAAGTGTTACTACCTATATGTAGGCACAACAGGTGGTAGACTGTCCCGCTACACTTACGTCAAAGATTTTATTGAATATGTTTTAGTCATAGTTATAATTAGGCAATATAAACGAATTCAGGTGAAAGTCCACGTTATCATAACTGTAACTAGTTGTCGGTCTGATTAAGGTCACATCAGCAGGACATTGGAGAGATAACGCTATCAGTATCTATCAGTACAGTCGCTGAGACAATCACTAACTGTTTCAATTATATGTTCGGAATGAATACACGAAAAAGTGTATTTTTTTATGTTTTAACGTAAAATAACAAGATAGGGAGGTACCAAGATATTACTCTACCAACTGCTTGTTTCAGCAAAGAATTTTCAGATGCAAAGATCTTGTCTCTAAAAGTTGGCAAAAAGTGCCGTCTTAAAATAGAACATAGGGATTGATTTATACTAAAGAATGTCTTGAATGCTTTTTGCGGTAAGGTAATCCACACTCCAGTTGCTGTAATAACATGATAGTAATTAATGGGACAAGCCCGCCGCATTATTCCCAAACCACAGTAACTCTTGAAAGCTAGAATCAACAGTGGTGACCACCAGAAAAGCGCCGAGACAATTCTCAATGAAGCTCAACGAAGTACCTGGGAATGAATTAACTGTCTTGGATGCCGCAACGAAATTAATTGAACAATATGTTATGTTAGGACGCTTTTCCTACCATCACCATCAACTTTCGGGACCTTCAAAATGACATTGTTATGAACAAGAGTACAAGACATGCTGCACGGACCCCAAATGTATTGGGATAAGGGCAAGCAAGAGATTGATGATGAAGGGTTAAGAGACTTTTCTAGTCATCACCATCAACTTTTGTGTACAAAATTACTGATATCCTTTCTTCCAGAAGACTTGGGGCAGGAGAATACAGACATGAGGAACGCTGCTTCATGTATTGCCAGCTGCAGCATGTCGAAAAAGATGGTAATACCGGAATCCTATCTTTGACAGTCGTTACAGCCTGGGTAATCAGTGGCCCAAAAAGTCTTACAACCAGTCTTACCAAGGGGTATCTTATTACCTAGTACTAATTGGGTTGTGAAGGTCAGATAGGCAGTTGCTCCATGCAAAATATTGGTATCAGCTGACTCCGGTAAGATTGGAAGCCGACACCAACATAGTTGCAGTGATGATGATGATGATGCCGTAATCCTATGTAAGTAGATATAAGTACCTCTGTGCTATGTTACCTTTGTCAGTTTGAATTTTGAACTTTTGGTGACTGCCTCGTGCGAAGGGATGAGAGGTCAAATGAGGTGGGTAGGTCATCGTATGATTATTGTTACAATTTTATTTACCTAGTCCTCTATACTGTAGAATTAATCTATCTCTACTATAAATAAACAACAACAACATTAAGTTCCTAAGGTACTTAATATACATTAAATTAACTAGTAAGTACCTAAGTAGTCAAATGAACTTGTTGCTTGACTCAACAAATTAAGACAGTCAGACACGTTGTTCAGTTGAAGTAAGACAGTTCCAAATCAGCCTCAATTCAAAAGTGTTTCCTTGTCACAACAAAATAGAATTCCCAGCAGACAGGGACAATAACAATTGTTTATCATAAATCTTAAATTAAACGTGACAAAATGTATCATTAATAATTAATTTATTTATCCTCAAATGATATTTACCCTGTCTGTACCTTGTATCGCATTAGGCTCGCCGGCAACAGCTGCGTTTAGTTACAAATGCACGCGTGTTGATATCAACGCCTCTTCGCATTAAATACTACGTTTATTTATGTATTGTTATTAAATTAAATTAATAATAGTTGAGTAAAAAGTGCAGTGTTAATTAGTTAATTAGGTGTGGACGACTTTGGAGAGTGGTGTCTTCATTAAGGCACTTGTTTTCTAAATATTGTTTATTTGAAAATTAGTGAAAATGATTAAAGGTAAGTTTTATTTTTATTTTAAGACGCTATTGTGAATTTGCTGTCGTGTCTTTAATCATAAATTCAAAATAATTATATTTTGATGGAACACTAATTTAACGGACTTGGAACAGAGAGCGCTAAAATGTTCGATCTTATTGCAATTTTGACACGAAAATCTTTTTGAGATAGGTACAAAATAAAATATTCCTCAATGTTACTTAAGTACTATGTATTTGAAGATGGAAGTATTGGGTTTATTGAGATTGTTATAAGAAAATTGAATATGGAAAATTACAATGTTAAGTACTTTGAAAGAATTCCACAGGCCTCCTCTTCATTTTCTTTAACAAGACTCAAACTAGGTACCGCAAGATATTCGTACCCTGACATGGATAGTAAAAAATGTTTTTGTGAGCCTTATTTAGTGTTTCATAATGAGGCAGCATTTCCAACCCACTATAATATATTAAATACGGTGGATGCTATTAAACTCAATTTCACAATTACTTATAAGTCTTTCTTCACAGTACCATAAAGCGGGTTCAAATCAAGCCAGCCCATGTACCAACCACTATAATTGTTCATGAAGTTGAAATAAAAAAACAAATAAAATACCTCTTTGTTTACCACAATCTAATAATAGGTACGTTATGTAAATCGATACAATATGCATATTGTTGGTACTACCTACTTGATATTATGTCAGAACATTGCATGTTGCTCTTTGATGACGCTCGATCAAGGTCCAATGGCGACGAGATACGAGAAAATTATATTTATTAAGCGACAAGTAGCTGACTCTTGTACAAATAAAATTATCAACTAGGCTTAGAAGATAGAAATACATTGAAGATAAAAACGAAAGAAAATCAAATGTAACCGTCTCACTCAAGCCCCTGAATGTCTTAAAATAAGATCGACGTTCTTTTGTTTGAAAATTCAGACGTGTTTGGATCGCAATTAGTTAGACTTAGCACGCAGAGTACAGTTTTGCAACAAAATATATCTGATTCTAAAATAATGGACTGCCAGTGTAATTATTCAGGTTAAGTACTACTGGTAATTTGGTGCAAGCCTTGAAATGTGTGATTCTATTTCTAGAGTTAATTTGTAATTTAAAGTAAAAATGACCATCGACTATGGTGTTCAAACGGGGTTGTTTTGGGAGAATTCGAATAAGAATTTGTGTTCTTTTTACCATTCACTCTGTTTAATTATTCCCTTAAATATTTTCGTCAGTCTGTATTTTTACGGCACCTATTCTTGTTCTACCAATCCGCACTGGGCCCGCTTGGTGGATTATAGCCCAATCCCTCTCAAAGAGAGGAGGCCTGTCCCAGCAGTGGGAACATTAATATGCTGATGATGATGATGGTGATGATTCTTGTTCACTTAGGAAGTTTTCCTAAACAAGCTTAGAAAACTTTCTAATACCTACTGCCAATCAATAACTGAAGGTAATAAAATCTCCTTTCAGTCCAAAGCTTACAGCATATAAATATAACAAATAAGTCGTTTATGATCGTTTACGAGTAGGTATATCATCCATCAGTTGCACGGTAAACTACCCACAAGGCTGAATGCGTCGGGCTAATTGAGTCAATAGACAATATTTACCATAGACTATGTACCTTGTTTGTTAGTTATCGACGCTATTGCCAATATTATAATCACTTGAAGCAGTATTCAACATATTATTATGTGTGTAGCGAAGAGGTAGCACAGATTGCAAAAAGTAGGTGAAACATTTTAGGGCTCATTATTTTTGTGATTCCGTATCATGAATGGTTACATTTTTTTCTCTTAATTACTTATGGTTGGATGAAAAATTCGGGAGTTGCGCAAGGAGTAACATTAGAGTGAATTTCTCAGGCGAAAAATTTACGCGTCTAGGCTGAAAACGCAGTGCTGCTTTACAGATAATGCAAAGATTTTTTTTCTTAGAATTAAAGTGGCGTGAATCTTAATGAAGACACTTAAATTATATTTATAAGACTATTACTTTCTAAGAAAAACATCGGTAAATGACGAATTATCAATTTCTGTGTTCTGTCCACAATCACTTTCATAAACAGCATTTACCTCTCAGGAAGATAATCTCCAACATATATAGGAAAAAGTATTTTGTTTGTGTTAAGTATTAATTGCCCTACAAGAAGCTAATTATTTTTTAATGTTTAGACTAATAGGTAGTTTATGAGTACATGTCGACGGTAGTTTTGTCCGCGCGAAATTACTAATTTCTATGGGCATTTTGTTTCGCCATCCTGAGCTTCCACCAATGAGTATAAACGAACAATAAATTCCTGCCCGGCAAGAGACAGTCGGGTACTTACGTGCAGTGAGAATTGTAGTGCACCATATCGCCAGGTCTACCCGCCAAAAATTTTAGAACGTGATTTCGGTTTACTCGGAACAAAATTTTGCAATTTCGGTGATCAAGATTTAAAAGGATTTTTGCAAGAAATAAAGGTATAACTTTTAAGCATGCTAAGTAGCCTTTGGTACACATTTAAGATTATAGAAAACAATAGTCATAGCCTTGATAGTTTCTTGTAATTCTGAAAAAATAGCCACGTTTCCAATTTCCGTGGGCCAATTTCTGTGGTTTCCGTGGCATCTGGGTGCCCACGGAAATTACATGACTTCACAGAAATTGTACCAATCAATTATTGTATTAATGTTAATGAAGATTTTTGAAAAGAATCAATATTTGTTATGCCGAAATTACTTTGACAGAACTTCAGATTTGTCAGTCCCTCTCCATCGATCATCAGCCCTTTCCCAGTCCACTGCATCTGCTGGAATATGCATATCTAGTGCCAGGGTTAATAATTTTGTTGATATTGTGTCTCCTTGCAGTCGCTCAATGTAAAATATTGGCATTCAGCTGCATCCGGTTAGACTGGAAGCCGAACGACGAGTTGATGATGATTGTGTCTCCTTGCCTGACACACTTCTGTAGATGGAATTTCTCGAATATCTCGTGTAAGGAGACACAGGCAGTAGCGTTTTGATGGAGGTGATTTAGAAATTGTATGTACGTCTCATCGATGCGGCATCTGGTTATGGCTCTTTCTATGAAACACAACTCTATCGAGTCAACTGCTTTATCATAGTCGAAGTGGTTTCCTGTACTCGTTACATTTCTCTATGACTGTTTTAAGTGTTTGTAGGTGGTCATTGATACTGAAGCCTGAGCGAAATCCTGCCTGTTCTCTTGGTTGGAAAAATTCTAGTCTCTTGGCGAGTCTGTTAACTATAACTCTCGAGAAGACATCATAAATATGTGACAACAGGCTAATGAGTCTATAGTGCCAGCTTCTTGATATCCCCCTTTTCGTGGATCAGGGTGATTATTGCGTTGTGCCATGATGCAGGTACTTTACATTCCAAGAGTGCATTTTGTGAATAATACTGCAAGCACATTGCTGACGACCTTTCCGTTGATTTTAATCGTCTTTGGTAACACGCCGTCTGCCCCTGGTACTCTCTTATTTTCAAGTTGTTGTATAGCCAGCATTACTTCATCTGGGATGACATCGGGAATTTCTTCGGAACCTACATTCTGGATTAGTAATCGGGGTTGCCCTAGAGTTGCTATTGTCTGGCTCGGCGCTGCTCCACTCTTTTAAACAGTTTCATAGTTCTCTTTGGTTATTGCAAGTAGCCTCTTTATTTGTGACTTCTTCCCCATTTCCGTTGAGAAGTTTGAATATTTGTTTCCTGCCCTCGTTCAGAAACCTTCGGCTGCTGTTCTTCTAGAACGCTTCCTGTATGAGGTTGGTGTTATAGTCAGTCAAGTCGTTCCGAGTCTGTTTACAGATGCACTTCTGTAGGTCTCTGTATTCCTGACTATCCATGTTTCTCTCACTGCATAGTGACCCTCTTTGGTTCATCATCTTTATAGTGCCTGGTGTTAGTTTAGTCGGTCTATTTGGTAGGACACTTGGGGTGATTTCGTCAAGGACGTGAGTTAATGCTGTTGTTAGTTGATCATTAAATCTCATCTATGGTCATGGTGGTTAATCGTTCGCAGTTGAGTTTTACATCGACAGCATTCTTATACAGATCTTCGTTAGCTTGCAGTATTTTGAGTTTGTTATGGGTTGGAAGATGTTTCCTCACAACAAGATTCCTTCGCGATATTGGAAGCATTAATATATGTCTGCTCTTACCAAGCGATGATCGCTGCCTGTGGAGAACCTATTTATCACATTGACGTCTTCGACCATAGGTTTGTACTTTGTGATGATATAGTCATATTCATTCTTGTGTAAGCCGCCAGGGTGCCTCCATGTGCACTTAGGCTGTTCTTGTTTTTTAAAGAAGGTGTTCATAGCGTATAGTGAGTTAGCTTCTAGAAAATTGAGGAATATTTGTCCTTGAGCATTTCTTGCCCATGGTTTCCTATGCTAGTTTCTCCACCTGTTCTCCGGAACTGCTTATTTCGGTTTCCCTTTATTCGCAGCTATTCTGCATACATGATAAGTTCACTATCCGCCACCTGTGACCCGGTAGGTAGCTGACAGTTTTTACTAATTCACAATTTCAGTGCACACGCACAATTTCTGTGTCTCCAATACAATTTCGGTGGCAATAATAAAATTTCTGTGGCTCCCCAATTTCGCTGACCTTAATAACTCTCTAAGTAATTTAATTATGTAATCCCCATTTAGAAAATGTATATATAATGTGGACATGTTGCGCCGTATTATTAAAGTTTTTTTAAAAACCTTAAAATGAAAATGTCCATGGAAATTAGGTAAAAAATCGAGTTGTTGAAATTGACTCATTACCCATGTTACTCCTTGCGCAACTCCCAATTTTTTGTCCTACTTGGAGCAAAGGAATAAGTTTGTTGGAAAGCCAAAGAAATCTATCCGCCTGAGTAATATACATACGCTATTGTACGCTTAGTTAGTTAGCTATACGCCATAGGCATCATACCAAACTATAAGTTTAGCATGGTCTTATGTTATGTATGCACTTGCACATTAGTAGCACTGCGGCTCTTCATATTGTAGTAGAAGCCTCTAACAGTCAATGGTCTGTTTGTGATCTTTAATACCGGCCAATTGTACAACTTGCCAATGCCATGCAGCCTGTTGACTATAATACAGGGTGTAAACCACCTCATCACGAAGCCATCAAGCATTCTGTACATCAAATTACGTGAGGTCTATAGGTACCTTCGTAAGATATAATAGATACTAATAGGCCGGAATAAATATAATATTACCTAGATGAAAGTCCTTCTCAAACGTTTTATGAATTGAGATTTCTTACTCAAAAATGAATTTTACGCTACACGGAAGCAATCACTTGAGTTTGACCTGTTCCAAACTTCAAATTCTTTAATCGTTCGTTCGTTACAGACTTCAGTATTCTAATATAAAACGGTCAGGGCTGACTCAGAATTTGACTTCAAGACATAGGTAAATAAAAGTCAGGACCTTTTGAACACAGAGAAGTAAAATAAACAATTTACAGTCTATAATGAAAACGTCCCAACACCTTGCATCGATTCCAGTCGAAGGTCATCTACATAAACAGTCCTTTAGAAAACTAGAGTTAACAAGCAATTGAACTCATTTATTACCACTTGTTTCCCAGTCGTGGCGCATCAAGCTTGGAAACTAATAAATTGAATGCAATTGATAGAATCATTCGAGACACTTTTCTATGCAATGCATGTGTAGTTAATTTTCTGTTAACTCACTGTTGAACGGGGTTCATCAAGGCCCCGATAAAGGGCATACAACTTGGCTTATGATTATCGTCTTCAACATTAAATTCTAGATCATGTGATCACTTCTGAAGTATTTTCTTCCCGTCTTCTTCGTCTTCCCGGAGAAATATCCCCCGGAAACCCTTCATGGTTAAATCCTGTCATTTGTATTTAAATAAATTCGGACAGCTCTTCAAATGTCATATTTCCCAAAATCAAACGTTACGTAATACATTTCGCTGTCTCTCATTTAGCAAGTTTGTACCTTTCGCATCATTAGTCTCTAGTCTCTGGCTTAGCAATCTTTGCAGCATCAGCGGCAACTGCAACCAATGTAGTTGCTATTGATGCTCTCTCTGGCAGTTAAGTAGCAAAACTACTGTTCCTTATTATTTTTTTGGCTTTTTTTCCTTCACCTAACTTTTCTTTGGTGATTTTTTTTCGCTCTGAGGATCACGATAATCAGTCTATCCTTAAAAAAGTTTTGTTTTTGTTGACTAATTTGCTGATCGTAAGTTTTTGCTATAGTGAGGGTGAAGGCATTGAGGTCAATGTCTCCTGCTTAAGTTCTACGGAATTGTTTTTCAAGTCATAGTCACGGTCATAAGATTATCTGCATATTGGTTGTGATAAGAAAGATTACTTTAATCCATTATTTTTCTTACCATATCCATAGCAAAATGATTTCATATGTTTGGCTCGAAATCAGCTAAGCGAACTCCGCTCATTGACGCAGTCATCAGGTCATCAAGTGCGGGACATCCATCTTTTCAAGTACCTATACTTAAAAGAATTTGTAAGGATCCTGAAGAATGTTAGTAGGCCAAGTGGTGACGCCCTCGACTCACAAGAGGAGTTCGAGGCAGGTGCATTTTGTTTGTGTAATTTATTTCATCACCACTGCTCCCAAAACAAAGAAAAACATTGTGAGGAAACCGGCATGTCCCAGAACCAACAATTCGAAGACAAGTGTCTACACTGGCAACTACCAACTTGCTCTTAGCCATGGTGGTGGATTACAGTCCACTACCTTTTATAGAGCGGAGGCCTGTGTCCCAGCAGTGGGAACTGTGAAACTTGATTCCCACATCATCATGGCCTTCCTATCCTTGTCCGATGTTAGTTGGGGTTGGCGCAACCTGTTTTTTTCTTCTATCCTTCTCTGTCAAGCGCTTTCATTAACTCCTATAACTTTCCACACAAACCATCCACACACAATTTGTGTGGTTAATCCTCACACAAACCATCCATCGTTTCTTAGGTCTTCCTCTTCCCCTCCTCCAACTGTGAAGATCTGAAGATACTTTAATAAATGAACGGCTTTGTGTACAACAAACTCAAATAGGCTAGTTTCCACCATCGATAAATTACCAATCTAATTAGTCCGTCAGTTAGAGTATTGGAAAGTAATGGACACGTATTTTTTGTTTTTGTAATTCAATGAATACTGACAAAGATAAAACTTATCAAAACTCAGGAGTGGGGGCTCATGACGTCACAACGCACTAAAAACTATAGCACGGCGTGACGTATTGCTAATTTTAAAAGCGTCGTATCTTCGTCGATTTTGGTTTACGTAACAAAAGAAAAAAAACGGGTCAAATATTTTTTTATAATCTTACTGACGGACTATTTAGTTTTTTTTTAGGACACAAGCCTATTAACACCACAATACAGCATAAGTGAAGCTTGTAGCGTTGTGTCCATGTATTGATCGCAGTGTTTGTGTCGATAAGTGATGTGATAAGACTGATAACACGTAACCCTTTAGCTCGGAGCTCAGTCGGCATCTATGCCTTGCAACTGACGCTCGTGGACAGAAGATTTTTCATATTCTTGCCAGTTTTTTTTACGTGAGTTTCGTAATAAGTTCTATTTTTGTTTCCATCTTTTATTTATTTTGGTTGTTTTCGCCAATATTTTGTTTACGTTTCATTGAAGAATTATTGTTTTCCAATAGGTAATTGAGTTTTGGCTGATTTGTTTCTTTCTTACAAATTAATTCAATCGAGGTTTTGGTACCGTTGGCTTTTCTAGTACCTATTTATCTGAGAATTCTAAATAGGTACTAAAATTTACTTTGATTGCTTTCAAATCAATAGAAACCAATTCTAGAAACAAACGGTAAAACTTTATAACTTTTTTATGAGTTATTCTGGTATTTAAGTTATATTACATTTAGTTATGTACGATGATGTTATCGATTATGGATGATTCCTAAGGACTTTACCTGAATCTTTTATAAAGATCATATCTTACGTTGCACTTTCCTCTCCTTTCTGGTTAGTCAATGGGGATGGCAACTGTGGAACTAATGGCGCTAGCATAGTTTGTTCCAAGCATCGTCATTGGTAGAAAATCTGGTAATGTCAATTTATATTTCAAAATGGCTTGACCTCATTGGTCAGATTGGGAACAAGCTATGCTAGCGCCATCTGATTTCGGCTTTCACCGGCCAACCCCATTGCATGATCATCATTGATTTGTTATTCGATTCGTTCTTCGCCTTCGAACTGTAACAGGGTTATACTGGAACTTCAAACAATCTTAATTAATCAATCATTGAAATCTTAATTATGTGCCAAGTTTTAAGTTTATAAACCGAAAGAATGAGGTTCTTCATACAAGCTGTCATCATGTCTAACTTAGTTATTGCAAACCAGGCGCATCCACGCCCGAGCCATAGGCGAGGGTGTTATGGAGCCGAGAATTGGAGTAACAAATGCCCACAGCGTGTATCAATATACTTTTGAAGACTTAAAATAAGTATGAAAACAAAAATAATTTTCGCTATTTTTTGTTTCAGTAAGCGAAATCATGAAGATTGGCTTCATTGGCGGCGGCCGGTTGGCCTTTGCTTTGGCCAATGGCTTCATCTCAGCCGGTAACCGTTGTTTAAAACTACTTATTTTTACATATACTATTAAAATTTTAATTAAGAACAAGTAAAAGTATCTTGAGTCCCGCATTGTTCTAACCGAGCAGAGGCCTGGGCATTTTCTACCAATCTACTATGATGAAGAGCCGAAGCAACAAAACGTAGTCTCTGGGTAGGAAATAGTAACAATTCAGTATCTAAGTTATAAATAGTGTGATAGCTACGACATAATGAGCTTTAAAAGGTAATAATAGAACGGCTTTAAAGCCTTTAATGAGGATCATTCAGGTATTTTATGATGGTTGTAGTTTTGTCATAAACATGCATACGAAATGTCAAGACAGTCATTTTTGCTGGATAACGCGAATGGATTTTATACAATAAATCTTATGAAACTTACCCATAGTGAGGTTTAAGGCTATTGATACCCCAGCTTCTAAGATTTTGGTGGTGATGGTTAACAGCCCCGTGAAACATCAAGCTTCATCAGCTCTTGGTATTGGAGTCGAAACCTAACCCCACTTTGATCTAGCTAGTAGTAGATCTATTTTACGTTAGGAGCAATTTCAGTTTGTCACAGTGATAATGTTAACGAACCATTTCGTTCTCCCGTAATCTTGGTTATTAAATGGACATTGACTTCAGAAACATAATACTTACTTTAATAGTCAGCTGTAGGTATATTTTCAGTCTCATTATGATCTTTATCTGTTTAGGTACTCTTAAATAACGACATGTGACGCAACATCGTCTATTTTGGTGACGAGATAATGAATTGTAATTAAAAAAATGAATTATTTGTATAGTTTATGATTAAGAGAACCCAGTTACCTACTTATGGGTGAAAATTTTCATGAAATTTCGTACACATTTTATGTCAACAAGACAACAAATGATAGTTTATTAAAAAACTTGTTGAAAAATTGGAACTTTGACCCCCAATATACTGGAACTTCAAACAATCAAATACCATTACAACCGAACAAAAAACAATTACCGCAATGACGGGACGAACGACTGCATTTCTTCTTCGCTAAGGATCTTTTTACATCCATTATGTAAATTAGGTTTATCCATTGTTGCCATTGCGGTTAGAACCTAGACATGAAACCTAAGTCAGGAGAGTATAGGGATTAGCCAAGCGAACAGGGCCTCAATTCTCCTATACAATAGTGTCACAATGGAGAGCAGCGGTGGCCCAGTGGTGGCGGCCCCCGACTTACGAACAGTAAGTTGTCCTAGAACCAAAAATTCGAAGACATGTGATATCTACCAACACGCACTGGGCCCGCGTGGTGGATTATAGCCCATACGCAAAACACGCGCTTTGACGTGGAGTTGCGGACACCAGCCCGTTGTACAATAGAACACAATGTCACAATGATGGTCAATCATTGGATCACACACAGCGAAACAGGGGCCTAATTCTGCTATTTTAATAAATTCGTCACTCCAACACGATTCCATTCTCATCGCATTGTCATTTTGCTTAAAGTTTGTAATCTGCTAAATTCACAATGGTCGGTCAATGGTCTCGTAATAAAATTGTGTTTTAATGGCATTTTCGTATTGTCATTATTATAAAACCCTTAGTACAAATGGTTTTCGAAATCTACTACTAAATGCGAACATTTATTCATGCCAGATTTCATGTACGAGATTAATATTCTATGACATTTCTTTCAATGGAGTGTCAGTGGTTGTTCATTGAGAAGTCATAATGGCGCCATTATGATAGTAGAATTAACAAACTTGGCAAAATTTGACATAGCTTGATCATTATGAAATCAATGATCGAATACTCTGACACTATTGTAATAGCAGAATCGAGGCCCTGATAAAATGTTATTGAGTTGTATGGTTCACATTTATACGCGTCTCAAATTACTTACTTAATGTTTTTTGCTATTTACGTACTTCTTACTACTTCAGATTATTTGTATCACAAATAATAATATGTAAAAATGTTCAAATTTAGTAGTATATTTTCGAAAATCATTTCTACTAACAGGTTTTGTAATAATGGCAATACAACAATGTCATTCTAACACAATTGCGAGACCATTGACCGACCAATGATCGACCATTAGTATGAATTTAGCAGATTACGAACTTTTAGCAAAATGACAATGGGATCTATCAAAAATTATGAAATCAATGAAAGACCATTGTAACACTATTGTAATAGCAAAATTGGGGTCCAGATGCCTACAGCCTATGTCCAGTAGGCAGTGGGAAGTTAGGTGGGCGATAAATACTGTGTAAATAGGTACACCTACAACAGGACCTAGACAGGGCCACAGAATAGATAATAGTACTAGACAGGGCAATTCAAAGCACAAACAACAGGTTGTTTTGACACAGAACTTAACCACACAACCTTAATACATTTTGAATGACTATTAAAGACAGAGGTAAAGCAGGCCTAGGTAAACAAATCACATGACAAGTCAATACTCATATTATGTAAATAACTTAACTTTACCCTAATTTTCGCAGGTCTGGCAAAACCCGATGAAATCACAGCGAGCGTCCATCCAAGTGATGTCATCAGTGCTGAAGCATTTAAGGTAAATGTAAACGTAAATAAATCATTAAAACCTATTGTTTGGCAGAATTTGGGTTTGATAACACTGAAACTGCAGGCAGGAGAATCATAGCAGCCTTTTTTCCTCCCATTACAAGTTGCCAACACAGGTATGGATCACCATTCAACAATTCATCATGCTGTGCAAACAATGTATGTTATGCCTGTTTCAATCATGTTTTAAACAGGGAAAATAAACAAAAAGTTGACCAAAAAATTACCCAGATTCAAATAATTCCATTGATATAATTCATTAAGGATACTTTTGAAAGGGTTCCTAGGCGTAGGACTGGAGGAAAACCAAAAAAGAAACGATGGATGGACTATGTAAAGGATGTTATGGCAAGAAAGGAGGTGCCTGATGAGATAACGAGTAATAGAGAAAGGAAGAAGAATACCTACACGCTACGTCGACCCCAAATGAATTGGGATAAGAGCAAGCGAATGATGACCTATTTTTTAGTCGCTGGATATAAATTACAGTGAAGATTATTCCCGGTGAAACATTTTCAGAGCAAAATGCTTTGTACGGTTCTGGAAGTCATTCTGTGCTCATACTCCGAGTGTTTGTAACTATGACAGAAAATGACATTACTCTTATATCTTACGCTATGCATTTATCATACAAATTGCTTTATCATCAGTTAAATTAACTTGTTCCCTATGATTAGAGAGATTTTGCTATCGTTTCATATCACGGAGTAATCTAGTCACTACGATGTACTTAAGTACTCAATAGAATACTCAACATGAGTTGATATTTAACTAACCTATGAAGGAATTACTCATATCAGAAGACAACATGTAATGTAACATTGTTATAGTCTGGAAATATTCAGAGCACATTTTACAGTTCCTGTAGGTACTGCACAAAACTGTAGTAGGTAAGTGCCAGTTGGCCTCTGATGACAGCATTTGGAACTTTGGGAGACATGTTGATGCTGAAAACAATTGTGATCGCTCGATTGTACAATCCTAGAAGGTGCCAAGCCAAAACCACTCTTAGAAGAAAATAATAACTAGAATATACTCCAAATGTAGGTTGTAGCGGCACTACAAAGAGTACTAATGCAACATAGTACAATGAAGAAACCAATTAGTTGAACATGCACCTATTCTGCATAGCAACATAAAGAAGTAGTACCTATAGTCAGTCAGACTTATAAATATGCATTCATTATTCAGATGTGGAATGAATGATTGAAATGATTGAAAGAGCATTGAGGTATAGTAATAAAAATTTCCGGCGAGGCAAGAAAGGAGGTGACTGTTGAAACTACGAGTAATAGTGTAATAGAACAGTGTATGGAAAAACAAGACAATTGAAATAAGGTCAGGAGAATAATGACGATGTTTATTTAGACATAATCAATACAAATGATACACACAACATGATGAACCACACGAACGAAAACCTACCTACTAAGTTTTAATCGAAACTCATTGAGAGTCATCTCGCCTTGACTTTGTATTTTTATTGTCATGTAGATAAGAAACTATTACGTCTTAGACGATGTAAAAGAACGTATCTATGAAGAAGATAACGGTGATGTCAATTTGGTATAGTATTGTGAATTCATCATATTTTTTTTTAATGAGTTGATGTACTTTGTAACATTTTTTAATATTAGGGAATATTAAAAAAAAATGTACCTAACAAACACGAATAACATAAAAAACATCACTACATAACAAAGTCTCCCGCCGCGTCTGTCTGTACCTATGTATGCTTAGATCTTTAAAACTACGCAACGGATTATTATGCGGGTTTTTTTTAAAGATAGAGTAATTCAAGAAGGTTTTAGTATATAATTTTACGCGGCCGAAGCCGCGGGCATCGGCTAGTTAAATATTAAAAATAGTAGCCCAACGGCATCGACAACAGGGTCCAAGCTACCGGTGGGCGGACAGGGCTCTAGAGAGAGGAACCTCTCTTAACGATACGAGCAGTGCCCTGGAGTACCACTTTCTGAATCAAGCCCTTGATCCAGCTGCCTAACGCTTCGATCACAATAATTGATCGAAGGCCTAACGAGAGCATCGTCAGGTGTTGGTCGAGGCTCTTAGCAATTAAATCTCTCTCTCTTCGCATTGGCTGAAAGAATATCGGCACATTGATCGCTTAATTAAATCCCACAAGTCAACAAACTCGCGAGCGAAGTCAAGATACAAGATTTACTCTCGGCCTTCATGAGGATTTTGTCATATGGTTTATTATAACACAGTAAGACAGCGTTCACTTATTTACCCCGATTTATTTGGGGTTGGCTCGACGGCGTGTCATCTTATCTCCATAATTTTTAATTAACCTTTGCCTCAGCAGCCGTCATAGTACCCCTACGCCTTTTTCCTAGATATCAACTACACTATTCGTTCGCAAAAGATAGAAAAAAAAATACGAAAGTAGCAGCTTTATAGTTTGAAATTCGTCAATGTTGCTTTTTTGAATTTATTAAAATTTAAAATGACAATTTCCGATGTAAGAGCTACGATCAGCGTTTCCCCTGTTCGCATTTGTCATGAACAAATTGATTTTGCACATTCCAAATTCTGGAGCACAAGAACAAAAGTTTACAAAAAAACGCAGAATTATCAAGTTGATTTCAAAACTCATCCTTAATCATTGAAAATCCTCAGAAACTGGGAGCGACAGCAGTGTTCGAGAACAAGCCAGTGGTGGAGAGATCAGAGGTGGTGATCGTGTCCGTCAAGCCTGATGTGGTGGTGCCAGTGTTGAAGGAGGTCAAGGACCTGCAGGCTTCGAAGAACAAGCTGTTCATATCAGTAGCCATGGGAGTTAGTACTGCTGCTATTGAGAAGGTAAGACTTTTTGTAATACTGCAAAAGGAAATTGGAATTTAGTTCCTGCGCTATTCTTTTCTGATTAATTTCGTGGCAGGATTTAAAACAGGTAAATTGTTTCTTCGGGACTTCATCGAGCTTCATTGTTTCGGCGCATTTTTGGTGCCACAGTTGACTCTGGCATTCAGGAGTTGCAATGGTTTGGGAATACTAGGGCTAACTTAACTCGGAACAAAAAATACTACATGAATCGTGACGAAATTTCGAAGTCTGGATCAGTGTCTAGTTGATGGCAATAGGCTCACCCCTATATACTACGTGCCACATTTCGCCAGTCCAACAGTAAATTCTGTTACTCCAAATGGTATAGAAAAGCCATCCTTTAATATATCACGGCATAAAGACGTGATTTTGAAACCCTGGTGACTGATGAGTCTGCCGACTTACTGAATTGGAGGTAAAATTTGCGGTTTGATGGATGTAGTAATAAACCTGACAGTAACACGTGTACATAACGTGCATTTAAATAATTTATCCTCAACTTTACTACAACTGTATTTTTAACTCAAATCGGGTTAGTATCTTATCGCTTAGGATATAAAGGCATTAACTTGAATTAAGACAGTGAATGAATGTACATACAATATAATGAAAAAAAAATAGAGACAGTTCATTGAAGCGCGCGAAATATGGGAAAGATTTTGGAAAGAAATAGGTAGGTGAGAATAATATTGACTTGATAGCAGATAGATCTGACTCCAAATCAATTACGTGTAGTAACAAAATAGGGTAAAGGGAGGTAGAAGAAAGGATGATGATGGCTGTTCCGGCACAGTTCCGGTATGGCGAGATTTTGCCTTTGCATTGCATTTACATGAAATGTTTTTAGATTCTTTCTTTTTAGAGGTCTGATAGGATAGGCAGTCGCTCCATGTAAAATACCTATAACTGGTATTCAGCTGCATCCGGCAAAACTGAAAGCCGACCATAGCCATAGTTGGGAAACGGCTGTGCAGATGATGATGATCATCGTCAACATTTTTTCTATCAGTGAGTGTCTCGATATGTCGATTGTCTAATTTATCAAAACAATAGCTGTTAGCCTTCTTATCAATGCGTGTCTGTGGAAAGATTATGTATAAGATTATTGTTATCTTATTTAAGTACTTAATAATGTGTTTATCAGACGATCGATTGTTGATAAGTGATCGACACACTTGAAACGAAAGGACTTAGGTGATCAATAGATGTGATTAAGTCAAAATAATGTCGACCAGTTATTTTTTTTTTAGGGAAAACAAACAATATTAGGTACAACATATGTATTATGTTACAGTACATTACAACATATTAGAAGTAGGCTAAATAGGTAACTTGTGGAAACGTTTCCACGAACGTTTAGCTACAAAAATACGTTATTCGGATTGGGAATATGATAGAGCTTCATCTAGTTTGCTTCAGTTCCTAGAGTGAATCAGCCCAACATTTGGCGACGAGTTTGGCACTTTCAGTAGCGTCTTTGCTTTCATCTAGGTGAAACATTATGAGGAAGAGAGCAGCGGTGGCCCAGTGGTGGCGGCCCTGACTTACGAACAGTAAGGCCCCACACGGTACAGGTACAACACAGGTAGCACACGGCGTATTTTAAACGCGCAGACGACGACGCGCAGATGACGCGCGTTTCCGAGATTTGAACGCAACCTTTTAACCAAAGCACACGGGGCGACCTGCAGGAAACGCGCGTCTACTGCGCGCATAATTATGTTCGAGCTTTAGTCGCTCGTAGCTTTCGCGGTTTGGCCAGTGACTCTTTTACAATGTAATTTGTAGATTCAACTGTAAATCAAATAGCTTTTTCGACCGTACAATGGCGTCGGTTGAGACAACTGCAGAAAAAAAAAAAACAAACGAAAAAGTAAGCCAATCTACTCGTATTGGATAGATCCGTTTACGAGTGAAAGAAAATTGCTTGGTCATTATCATACAACAGTTACAAAATTACCCTGTGTACGCCCTTTAAGGGGCCGGCGGAGGATGCGTATTTCATACAAACGTAATACCAAAATTATTTGTAAATCAAACATATTCTTAAGGTAGTCTGTATTTATTTCGATTGAATTACAGAATATCTATGTTCCCAAATATGTTTTTTGAGAGAATAGTGATGCAAAGACGAGATATGAGGAATTTAAATTTTCTATAGAAAACTAATTTTTCTTATAACTCTTGTTAAAATCAGTGTCCAATAAAAATATATATTTGGGAACCTAGATATTCTGTAATTCAATCGAAATAAATACACACTACGTTAGGAATATGTTTAATTTACAAATTATTTTGGTATTACGTTTGTATGGAATACGCACGCTCCGCAGGCGTCTTAAGAGGCCTGCGGAGCATGCTCAGTTCATACAAACGTAATACCAAAATAATTTGTAAATCAAACATATTCCGAAGGCAGTGTGTATTTATTTAGATTGGATTACAGAATATCTAGGTTTGCAAATATATATTTTGATTGAATAACAAGTCATGAGAAAAATAAGTTTTGTATAGAAATTTTAAATTCCTCATATCTCGACTTTATATCATTGTGGTTTCAAAATATATATTTGGGAACTTAGATATTCTGTAATCCAATCGAAATAAATACACACTAGCTTAAGAATATGTTCTATTTACAAATTATTTTGGTGTTACGTTTGTATCAAATACGCATGCTCCGCCGGCCAGTTAAACGAAACACGATACACACGCGCGTTTGTATCGCGTTTCATGCGCGTTTGTGCATTAAATTCGATACAAACGCAAAAATTGGCATAGCTACGGTGCAAAAAGCGCGAGTTCCTGAAACGCGCGTCGTCTGCGCGATTAAAATACGCCGTGTGTTAGGGGCCTTAGTCGTTGGTTCGATCCCAGAAAGGTGCATTACTTTGTATAATTTATTTCATCTCCATAACTCTCAAAACGGTGAAGAAAAACATCGTGAGGAAATCGGTATGTCCTAGAACCAAAAAATCGAAGACATGTGACATCTACCAAACAGCGCTGGGCCCGCGTGGTGGATACGAAAAATGGCACTTTGACGTGGAGTTGCGGACACCAGCCGTTGTACAATAATACCAACATTACAAGGAAACCGGCGGCATGGCATGTCCTAAAACCAACGGACCCGCATAAGTAGTGGGTTAAGGCCATCACAAATAATCACAAAGCTCCTCTTTCTGGTAGTATAAAAGGCATAATATGCATTTTTTTTAAATTGCAAAATGGGCCTGCTCTAGTCCTAACCTCGATCACGTCTGATAGAAAGCGATGAATGAGGTTTATAATAGGACGAAACGAGCGTACTCTTAGATGCCTGTTCACTCTTGCTTTGAAGGGAGACGGTTTAAATGGATATATCATAAGTATTATGAATATCAACAACTTACTTGAATGATGAACTATGACATTAGGCCATTCGTTATTTACTTTCTTCCAGGCAAAAAAAAGGATTATTACATTGGGTTTGTTTGATACCATGCCTTAATGATGATCATGTATTGTGTTGAGTAGGTAGGTATGGTTAGTGGTGGGGTTTTGTTTTAAATTCTTCTAAAAGGGATTTTTGTCTTTCATATTTGTTGATGATTTGCATTAAAAGCTGACGCGAATTACGTTTTGGGTTTTTTACTCACTAATTATAATTAAGGGATTAGATTTAATCTAAATTTCTTTAATGATAAGATTATTATAAGTTTTTAAGTCCCATTACTATTAATAGGACTTAGGTACATGGCTTTATTTTACAATTACCTACTCACTGAATTGTGGATCGTCAGAGTCTAAGGACCGTTACGTCTCTGCGTCACTGTGATGACAATAAACTTTATGTTGTACTTATTTACTTTTAACGTAATAAGATTAAGAACTTTTCATTAATGTACCTATAAACAACTTTTACTATGGGACCAAACCATAAATAGTTAAAAAAAAATTGCTGTAAGTAGGTACCGTACAATTATTTTCGCATAACTGGTAAAAATGTATGGAACAGCAGTTTTCTGTTTTTACTGTTCCGTGAGTACAATGGCCGGTCGAAGTTTACGGATATCGTCCGGAAACACGGTGTAGGTATATGCTGTCAGAATTAAATTAAATACAGGATCAAAGGATAGGCTTGTGAAACTTCACGAAGAAGAATTTCCCTAGTCAATTTCAAAGGCAGATACGGTATACCTAGCTATGATTGATCATCATTTCTGTTTTCTGGAAGCATACCTAGTTTGATTAGCAAAACTCTATTTTCTATTCACATAACAGAGAGAGAGAGAGAGAGAGAGATTACTGTTACAAAAAAATTACCATAAAATCTGTAGGTACACCTACATTATTTTCAAATAAATGATTTCTATTTCTATTAATAGTTACCAAACTATACCTACCAAATAAAAAAAATAAATGGGCGCACCAAACTCATACAGCTTCCTTCTTCATTTCCAGGCTCTTCCTTCAGAAGCCCGCGTGATCCGAGTGATGCCAAACACGCCAGCCCTGGTTCAGCACGGTGCCGCCGCCCTAAGCCGGGGCTCCCGCGCCACCGCTGACGATGCCAAGCTGACGTCGCAGCTGTTCCAGGCTGTGGGGACATGTGACGAGGTGCCAGAGTATCAGATGGATGCTGTGACGGCGTTGAGTGGTAGTGGACCGGCTTATGTGAGTACTTAATAGACAATTATATGACGACATAATCAAAAAAAAATTTAAAACTATTTAGTCCGTCAGTTACAATGAAAATAATGGACACGTATTTTTTTGTTATTATAAATCAATGTATATTGACATAGATAAAACGCATCAAAACTCGGGAGCTTAGTGGGGGCTCGTGACGTCAGAACTCAATAAAAGATTACCAAGGCGTGACGTATTGCAAATTTGAGTTGTTGTTTATGGTGTTAGTAATCTACTCCTGTGACGTTGTTGGTGTTTCACAAATAACCCTGTATATCAACTATCTGGTGTTCACGACACAAGCCTCGTTGCTTAGTGTGGCATTAGATGGCGCTGTGTGTAATTTCCAGCGATTGTTATTCACTTTAAGGTGTAAGGGTGGCCCGCGAAATTCAAATTTTCTTGGGTTTTTTGCAATTTGCGGGCCAGTGCTGGGTTGTACCTACATTTGGTGGAAGTACCGTTCGCGGCTGTGGCGTATGTGGTTACAGAATTGTAGTGATCAGAATCATCGGTGCAGCCCTCGCAAGTTCATGAAAGTCGAGTAACGAATTTTTCACGGTCAAAGCCCGGTTCCTCGACTTTTATGAACTTTGAGGAATGTGTTGATGATTTTGATGACTATAATTCTGTGACTGCATATGTCTTGCAGCCTCTGACGATATTTTCATCAGCGTATAACTTGGCACTGCCCTGCAAATTGCAAAAAACGTTGGAAAATTTGAATTAGCCAGCCTAATAGGCAGCAGACTGCCTCGTTGGTTTAGTGGATACGCAATGGCGACTGCTGAGTATGAAGTCCTGGATTCGATTCCCGGCAAATTGTTTTGTCCATTTGGATTTCTCAGTAGTAGTCACGGAGCCTGGATTTATGCCCGGTTGGTGGTAAAAGGCTCTCTCTCCATTACGTATTGGGGCTTAAACATATCTGGCAAAAAGTGGGTGTACCTACCCATTAGGTACACCTCTGCTTAACCCTTTGGCGATTTCAGGGGTGATGTTATGTTATATGTTAAAAGACAGCAGCCCCGGATCTAGGGGGGGGCTAGCCGGGGCCTATGCCCCGGGCGGCAAGTTCAGAGGGCGGCCAAATTCACACTTTACAAACGAATGGACAACTCATCATTTACTTAACTTTGACCACGGAAAAATAATAGTACAAGTACAGAAACATGGTCATATTAACTCGACCGATACCCAGAGCGCGGAGTGAGACGTGCTGCACGAACATTTATTATTGGCGAGGCGCGTAGGCATAGTTCAAAATACGCGCATAACTAAAACTAATTAAAAATTATTTGCGATCTTCTATAAGCCAGGAATCGAGTCTTGCAATCTTGGCGATAGAAAATCCAATTGCACACGAGTTAAATTATGACAAGGCCATAGATTTATTTGCTAAACAAAAAGCTCGAAGAGTAAAATTGTACTTTCAATTCACAAATGCAATAATATATTTCATTTTTATTTTTTTTATCATCATCATCATTTCAGCCGAAAGACGTCCACTGCTGGACATAGGCCTCCCCCAAGTGTCGCCACATTGACCGGTCCCGTGCGACTCGCATCCAACGGATTCCCGCAACCTTCACCAGGTCATCGGTCCACCTAGACTCTAGGTTAGGTTAGACCTCCCTTTAGGTCCTAGAGGGTGGTCTTTCAACGCATCGTCTTCCGGTTCGCGGTCGCCACTCCAGAACTTTTCGGCCCCATCAGCCAACCGTTCTGCGAGCAATGTACCTTGCTCACTGCCACTTAAGTTTAGAAATTCTTCGGGCTACGCCGGTGACCTTGGTTCCCTTGCGGATGTCTTCATTTCAGATTCGATCACGCAAGGAAACTCCGAGCATAGCCCTCTCCATTGCCCTTTGGGTGACTTCAAGCCTTTTGATAAGGCCCATTGTGAGCGACCACGTTTTGGTCCCGTATGTATTCACGGGCAACATACACTGGTCACTGACTTTCGTCTTGAAACACTGCGGTAAGTTGGACGAGAAGATACCGCGCAGCTTCCCGAACGCTGCCCAGCCGAGTCGGATTCGACGATTGACCTCTTTCTCGAAGCTAGACCTACCTAACTGGACCGTTTGTCCTACGTAATCGTCTACAATTTTGAGTGTAGAGTCTCCGATCTTGATAGGAATGGGTGTGACATGGGCATTCAACATGACCTTCGTCTTGTCCATGTTCATTTTTAGACCCACTCTTTCGGAAGCTCCACTGAGGTCATCGAGCATTGTACTGAGGTCCTCCATGGTCTCAGCCATGACCACTATATCGTGGGCAAACCGAAGGTGAGTGATGTACTCGCCATTGACGTTGATGCCTAGCCCTTTTTAGTCCAGAACCTTGAAGACATCCTCCAGTGCAGCGGTGAACAGTTTCGGAGATATGACGTCTCCCTGTCTTACACCTCGCTGCAGAAGGATAGGTTCCGAGGCTTGGTCCTGAAGTCGGACTGACATGGTGGCTTTTTTGTACAAACACTTCAACACCTCGATTTACCGGTAGTCAATTTGGCACCGTTGGAGAGACTGCAGTACAGCCCAGGTCTCGATCGAATCAAAGGCTTCCTCGTAGTCCACAAACGCTAAACAGAGAGGCAAGTTGTACTCTTCGGTCTTCTGTATAACCTGCCGCAGCGTATGTATGTGGTCCACGGTGTTAAAGCCTTTTTGGAAACCGGCTTGTTCGGGTGGTTAGAAATCGTCAAACCTGCGCGCGAGACAATTCGTGATGACTCTTGAGAAAACAACTTGTGGACATGGCTTAGAAGTGAGATGGGCCTGTAATTCTTCAACCGGGCATTGTCACCCTTCTTGAAGAAGAGTACCACCACACCCCTGCACCATGCCTGTGGCGTTTTCCCCTCGAGTATGACGGAATTAAACAGCTTCTGAAGGGCCTTAAGTACCGGTTTTCCACCCGCCTTCAGGAGTTCGGCCGTAATTCCGTCATCCCCCGTTGCCTTGTTGTTTTTGAGCTGTTTCAGAGCCATCCTAATCTCGTACTGACGAGGCTGACGTCCGGGATGTCTTCGGTATAGTGTGAGGTTAGTCTAGCTCTTGGGTCGTTTGCTAGGTCGACAATGGGTTTGCTGGTTGACGTGAAAGAACAGCGATGGATGCATTATTTCCGGAAGGCCTATGTAGGCTATCTCCAAATTTCAAATCAATCAATTAGTGGACATCTGATAATACTGAAACTATATGGATGATAAAGGTAAAAATAAATGTAAGTAGGTGGGGGCGGCATTTTTCAGTTTTTGCCCCGCCTAAAAAAAATTGAAGATCCGGGGCTGATAGACAGCAAAAGGAGTATGTAAGCAGGGGTTCTGAGGTTTCTGCCTATACTCATGGGAAAAAAAGCGTGAGACTGAAAACGGGGTGCCTATTTACATTTTAAAAAAAGGGTCCCAGCAGACCTGCATGTAAGTTTTGAAAGGGACATCTAGGAAGCAAAAGTGGAATAGTTATGTTTACGTGGGGTTAGTTACTGGGTTTAGTTAGGGGGTCACCTTAAGGGGTTTTGTTTGAGTCTGAAATTAATAAACTGACAGGTCATTTAAAATGAAGTATTGAAGGAATTTATCTTATCGAAAATCGAGCCATTGTTAAATAAGCGTTTGTTAAAAGATTATAATAATAATAAAAAAAAGATGACAACGAAGAAAATGGCTTTTAGGTTATTCACCTCAGAAGGGTAAAACCTTTTTTAAAGTATAAAGTACCTACCCATTAATCAAAGGATATGTGCGTACTGAGATGACGAGTACCTGCACGACCCCAAATAAATTGGGAAAAGAGACATGGCAGGAGTGTGATGATAATAAGGATTAGGTATCATTTATAACCGTACCCACATAATCAAAAGCCCGATTCCCTTTTCCAGATCTACATGATGATCGAGTCCCTAGCAGACGGCGGGGTCCGGTGCGGCCTGCCCCGAGACCTGGCCCTCCGCTTGGCTGCGCAGACAACCCTCGGTTCCGCAGCCATGGTGAAGACTGGCACCCATCCGGCGGTGCTGAAGGATAACGTTACCAGTCCTGCAGGGTCTACTGCGGATGGGACTTATCATTTGGAACAGAATGGTATGGCATCATTCTAATTTTTTTTTTATTTTGTCTTCTTCTTGAGTGGCCTTTGGCTACGTTTGGTGCCTTCAGTAGGTGCAGACTAGTCTATTTAATTCTATTGCATTACATATATCTTCGTTTTGCTGAAGTATATTCCTCCGTGCCTCGGAAAGCACGTTAAGCTGTTGGTTCCGGCTGTCAATTATAGATCTTTGACCGTCGTAATAGTCAGTGACCCAAAAAGACTAATAGTCTTACCAAGGTGTATATCGTGTTACCCAGTACTAACTGGGTTGTGGAGGTCAAATAGGCAGTCGCTCCATGTAAAATGCTGGTCTTTAGCATTGCATTCGGTTTGACTGGAAGCCGACCCCAACATATGCGTACCCTTGTACGCAGATAATGATATTCTGCTGAAGTCAAGCGCAGAAGTGGAACTGTGTGTTTAAGAACTAGGCGAAACTGAAATTTGTCTAATTTGGCTTGTAATCGCTAGAGAGTCTGCTAATCTTGGATCAGATTCTTGGTCTGGTAGAGAGATAATCTGTTTTTTTTTTCGTTGCATACCGTAGTAGGTAGAGCTCGATTTGTGACGATATACTAAGTTTTGCTCGGTAATTTTAAGGCACTAAAGGGAATAGAAGTTTTTAATTAATTTATATTTTCCTTGGTTTTCCCAGGTTTCCGATCAGCGGTTATCGGTGCCGTGGCAGCAGCCGCCGACAGATGTAAAGTTGTCAACAGCCAACTCAACAATACGCCATAATGTTATTTGTAAATAGCCCTCTTATAGTGTAATGTAATTAACGCCAATTATGTTATCCTAAGAATATGTGAATTGTGAAATTATATTTTTGTAAAAATGGCTTTCATGAAATTAAATGGCTTTCGTAAATCTGCCTTTTTACTAAGGGAACCTACACCTATATTAATTTGAAGCTTTTCAGTTAATTAAATAAAAGAAGAAATTCAGAAGTCAGGCGCTGAAAAATCAGATATTATAAATGCGCGAGGTCTGAAAAGTCATTATAGCGACGCCGACGGACCGGACTTGTGTGTAGTCTCGACATAGATAGCGACAAAATCGCTAACTTTCGATTGCCAATAACTAACGAATAAATTCTTGGTGCTTGTGGGAAACGCAAGTCTACATCCAAGATGCGAATCTCGCAAGCCTTGTTATTGCAACCGATTTTTTTCGTAAGTTATTACCGATCGAAAGTTAGCGATTTTATCGTTATCCATGTCGAGAGTGCCGGCCCTGCAGTGCTCAGGCCCGGCAGTCTCGACAGAGATAACGACAAAATCGCTAACTTTCGATCGCTGATTACTAACGTATAAATTCGGTTGCAATAATGATGCTTGCGAATAATGAAAATCTCTACATCCTAGACGCATTTCTCGTAAGCATAATGATTGCAACAAACTTTATTCGTTAGTAATCAGCGCTCGAAAGTTAGCGATTTTGTCGTTATCCCTGTCGAGACTGCCGGCCCTGGTTACCCCATTTTTAAAAACTGGTACGCTTTTAGAGCCATCTAGTTTCGATATCACAAGATAATATCATAGACAAATAGGTCTCCCATAACACCGTTTCAGAAGTTTTCATAATAGACACACAAGATGGCGCTGTTCGTTTGACAAATTTTTCCATTTATCATCTGTGCAATGTTGAAAACGAACGAGTTTACTGTCTTCCGTTTTGTTCCCAACCAACGGCCA
Source organism: Xestia ashworthii (assembly GCA_950022955.1). Lineage (NCBI taxonomy): Eukaryota > Metazoa > Arthropoda > Insecta > Lepidoptera > Noctuidae > Xestia > Xestia ashworthii. The sequence goes on from OX465573.1 coordinate 8,636,433, forward strand.
GTGAATAAAATAAAATGAAACGTCACTCTCTAAATGGAGAGGACTGAATTGAATTAAATTGCATTCAGGCTTAGCGTGAATTCGCGACCTTGTGTCGCCTCAACCAATCGCACAGTGATCTGTTGTTACGTACGGCCGGTGCTTCTGTTTACATCTTATCACCCGAATAGACAGCACAATTCACTCCTCTAGTACCGCGGTTGTCGGCGTATGCATACTAGAACTACAAAAATAGAATGCAATTTGAAACATCGTATTGTGCTGTGAAGGTTCCGTGGATGCGGTGCGAGCTGAGCTGACCTTACACATCTGAGTAAAGACATCGACCCACGCCGACTAATAAAGAGACTCCTACGCGGCAGCCAGTGTTCCGAACTGCGTTGTCTAAACACTACAATGAGCGAAATTATGAGAAATACTAGCCCCGTAACTTCTGTGCAAGTTTAATTATAAGTTTAAGTGTTTATTTGTATAAAATCTGTGCATATTTTGTGCGTGTATGAGTCAGTGGGAAGGCGTCGTCGTGCATCGAGTGTTGGCTGGCCAAACTAGCGAATTCCGTCAACAATCAAGGCTATTGTGCATACAAACCTGATGTTCTTCAACTGTGCAAACTGGTGCGTAACATTGTATTTATAAATAATTTAAGTATCTCAATGTCGTTGAGTACCTTGTAGATTTCTTGTGGTAACATTCGATAAGCGTTTTTTTTTATCTTTGTTGTTTTTTTTTTGTGTTTTATCTAAGATCTAGAGGTCTACAAAGTGGTCTTAATTCCGAATATAAATGAGGCTTGTTATTGAAATTCCAGCAATACATTTTCTAAATCTGTTGTGTTTTGAAATGCCACTTCTTCCAATATGTTTACTATTGGAACCTGTTCCAATAAGTTCATAATATCAATCATATCAGAACAAATATTAACCTCAGTATCATTTTCTATCATTTACAATTCATCAAAATAATTATTCTTACTTAATAAGCACAAAAGATCATTTACTTTTATAGACCTTGGCAGTCTATGTACTTGCTTATTTGGGCAGTAGCAGCCAGCAGGTACCTAATATTACCTTGACCATGGATGTATTATGAAAGAAGTTTCTTAAAACATCATAGTTATTTTTAGTTGAGAACTGATGCATCCACTCATCCAGATCATTTTCATCAAAATCTATTTTCTTTTTTTCTATTCAACTGAAAAAAAACCTGTACCTTGAAATTAAAATTGAAGCAATTCCTATTTCATTACTAGCTTCCAGCCTCGGCTTTACTCATGTGAATCTCATGATGTCTTTATTTATTATAGTTTATGTGTAATCCTGATGTAGGGATGTACTCTATATTATTATTTAACTAATCGCACCCGATCTGTTTTAGTTATTAAGTACTAACATAGGCTAAGTTATATTGTTACTAACACGGTGGACCTCTTTGTAGTCTGGCAACTAGATGATAATAAAAATTATTCTAAATTCATCAAAATCCGTAAAGTAGCTTCTGCTTGAAAGGGAAATAAATATCCATCCTCCTTGTTATAATAGTAGTAAGATTTACTGCTACTAAAAATCAATTAAGAATAATTTCCACTTATCATTTAATACCTAATCAGGTTCTTATAATACTAAATGAAATCGACCGGTATTAGAAATCTAGAATCTAGATACAGAATTACAGATCATAGAGCCAGGAAACACATTAAACAACTAGTAACCGTCTTGGTAATTTGTTGATTGGGTCACTTTCTAACTTAAAGTCATTTAAGGAAAGTTAACTATGCACCGATATATGGAATGAGCTCTAAAAACTTGTTTTTAACTTACTCCCACTTAACCAAGTAGGGAAATGGAGTTTATCTCCTTTCTCTTATAAGGTTTTAAGAATCGATGTAAGGGCGCTTTCAATTAGATGTTTTGTGTCGCACCTCTGCGGCGTTGAAGCTGGATGACTCAAAACGTCTCAATTGAAAGAGCCTTTACAGGGATTGAAATAGCAACCTTCTTCTTCCTTAGCAGTCATACTGTCATACATTGACGACCTGAATAATGAAGCGGTAGTGACGGTGCCTTTCGTTCTTGGGGTTTGAATCCCGGTAGCAGCAAGAAACTCCAGGGTTGAGTAAATTTAAAAATAATACTCGTTATTATGAACATGTAACATGCATAACTTTTAAGTGATAAAAATAAAAAAGAAATTCAATGTGAATTTAATAAACCAGTTGAATGATAGTCAATGTATGACAGTCTACAGCAGTCCACAGCTGGACAATGGCCTCTCCAATGGCATGCCATTCATCTCCATTGTATAATAATAGCACTATGAATCTCAACATTTTGTGAAAATAAGAAACACATAAATTCAGAATTATCTCATTAAAATAATGACCATAGTTTATTGCGGAATGGTCTAGCAATTCATCTTAGAACAGTACACGATTATGTAACTCAGCCATACCTTGTATTAGTTCATAATAAAATTTGATGAATAACGTGTTTGTTCTTAGGTCAGCGCTAAAGTTATTAAATGAAGTGTTCCGTTTCTGAGAACCATTCTAAGATGGAATTCACCTGATTGCATTGTGTAATACATATTTTTATTAAAAGTTCATGTAGTAGGTACATACATAGTTACATGGTACATAGTTTGTTTATGTATTGAATACCTACTTAGTTCTGACATTATATATAAATATTTGTAAGAACTTGAAACAGTCCTATAGTTGCTGCACATTAAAATCGCAATAGCGGTCAATGCCCTTTCCCTCATATCTCTTCCTACAAACTGAAACAAATGAATCATGTATTACTTTACATTAGAAAAAAATGTTGAATAAACGCGATGGATGGGGACTTGAACCAGGCTTATTTTTGGATTTCAAAGTTAAGAATTTTATAAAACGTAGGTAGGTCAATGACCACTATTCCGATCATAAACTAGCAGAAATTTATATCATCGGAAAAATCTTTTAATTTTTTCTATCCTTTCAATGAAATGCTATAGGTACTTCAATATTACAGCAGCAATCCATCCATCTTTTCTAGGTCTTCCTCTTCCTCTCCATCCATCAACATTTATATTCATCACTCTTTTAGTCATATTCGATTTGTCCCTCCTCATCACATGCCCGTAGTATGTTTTGACGGATCAAATTCCTGTCAAACGTGTCGGGAAATATAATTAAAGAATAGCTCGCTGATATCACAACATTCGTTTCCCCTTCAACTTTTATGTAACTGGCCCAACTTTCAAACTTCCCCTAATATACTCATTCCTTACTTCATGCATTCTTGTCACTCATAAAAACAAACCAATAATTTATTTTTCAGATACAATTCTTCAACTTATCCGAATTTCCGAAACTACAATACTCTGGCTCATTATTCCCCCAAAATGGCGAGAAAAACCATAAGTTAAATCAAAAGATACCACAGAGAAGAAATGTTCCTGCTGAGTTAAGAAAAATCATTCAAAATACGGAAGTCAGCAGGACTGCTGTGCTACAGAGCGAGGATGGATGAGGGTGACGTCATCATATCATCCACGGAGATCATCAAAGGTTGGTAAAAAATATTGTTAACGACTGCGTCTTGTGGCTTCACTGGTATGGATGAGATAATGAGATTCCTTATATCTCATCCATACCAGTGATCATTCATCAAGTACTTATTCTTATTTTGTGCTGAAGGGGAGAAGGCTTCCCCCCATTTTCATCTAAATGAGGACAAAGCCCAAAAGAAGAGTAAATCATGTTTTTTTCGCACACATTTATCTCATGTCTATTTAAAATGCCAAGAATACTTTTTCTGCCAAAAAAAATAATTGGTAACATTATCCTTTTTAGTCCAACGTCAAAAATTCGCGCTAACTAGGGATTTACACAATCAGTGAAACAGAAAGTTCGTTAATTAAAACCGCTAGAGGCAGCCGTAGAGCCGCTCCGTTGGATTAAAGTAGGTACCAGAGGACTGTCGCGAGCCGACTCCCACTTCACTCATTTAAATAAAAATTGAATAATAAATATGTATTTGATACTTTTCGCTACCAAATACAGCAGGATTGACCATCTGTTGTGACACGGCAGGTTGTTAGGATATTTTCTCGAAGAACATAGAAACAACAGAAAAATTGTTGGGAAATGGCTAGACAGATGGATGGATAGGCCCATATTTAGTGTACGGTTAATATCTACAACCAAGCATAGTCAATAACCAAGCGTCAAAAGTCCGCTCTCGAAGTCTGTCAGCGAGCAATGAAGCGCAGTATCCCTTTTTTTTTTAATTTGGGAAATCATCAAATAACTTCTCCCACTCTGGGCGGAGCGGGAGGGAGTGTCAGACTTTTACTGACTAAAACCCATCCATGTTCCTTCCTCGCCCTTTATGTTCCGGGGCCGCGGTATCTCTTTCGAACAGGCCCGCAACCCCGGCAGGCTTCGGCCCTTGCAGGCCCCTCAAGCGCAGTATCCTTGGAGTTAAACTTACTGATCGTATAAGGAACTCGATTCTCCGTTCCAAAAACTCAAATCTTCGATGTTGGTCTCACGGTTGCCAAACTCAAATGGAACTGGGCTGGCCACATCTGTCACATGCCCTAGGAGCTATGGGCTAAAGTACCCTCTCAAAGGGTCCCAAAAAGCAGCGAATGGCAACTGCCAGGCCCAGAAGGAGATGGCGGGATGTACTCGGGATAAGTGGTAGGAGGGACGGGAGGTCTATCCTGCAGTAGCTGCAGTGGGACACAAATGGCTAATAATAAAAAAATAATAGCAATGGGCTTCGGGCGAGCCTATTGCCTTCTTAATTTTCAATTCAGTGTATCGTAGTCCACTGCTGGTTACTGTCCTCATTTTTCATCATCATCGTGTCATCAGAAAGACGTCTGCAGTCTATTTAAAATGCCAAGAATACTTTTTCTGCTAAAAATAAAAAATGTTGGCATTGGGTATAGACGTCTTCCAAAGGTTGCCCGTTGACTGGTTCTAGGCTTCCCGGATGGGCACCCTCTTTTAATGGTAAGTTAAACATAACTTGCGAATGTGACCATATACACCTCGGGGCCAGTACCATACCTCCTACCACCATATGCTCCTTCGAGGAATTCAGGCGTTATTTTATACCAAATTATTTCCATAACTGACATTTTCGCCAATACCTAATTAGAAATGCTAAGTTCAAGCTACAAGGATATACACTGACCTTATGCTTTATTACTTGAAGTCCTTCAAAAAGGTTGGGTCTGAGATTACCTAAAATTAATCCCAACGTTTGCAAAGTAACTGGCCTTTCTGTACTATTTTTGGCTACTAATCTCCTTGAGGAAAAACGTATTTTCATATCATCTGCGTATATAGTTTGGGATGGCCGAAAAAACGCGTTAGCATTTTGGCGCGGGTATAATTTTGTTCTTTCATAGAAAATCAAGTAGGTACAGTGAGCAGAACACGTTACTTGCAAATAGAATGACTGACGAATGGATCTGAAAGATTTTGGAGTGAACAACCACGTGCCGGGAACGTGCGCAGCCTTGGAAGGTCTACCATGTGGTGGTCTTGGATGAGAAAGCACAGGACAGGTCGATGTGGTGACGCTTTGGGGAGATCTATGTCCAGCATTAAGCGACTTTCGGTTGAAATGAGGAGGAAAATGTTAAAATCTTGTGCCAAATCTGAGCAGAAAAACGTGTCTGCGACTTGGCTACCGTTGATTGTAGCACTACTAACTACGCACGACGCCGCGCGCCGGCGCCGCATACCCTTGCTAATGCGGTGACACGAGAAGTTCCAACTCCTGTCTATCCTCCCACAAAATAGGTTTTACGATACGTTTTACCTTAACAGTAAGATAAGATATTATCCCTATCGGGCATAAGAAGCAGTATTAATTTCTAAACTGATAACATGTCGACACGAATCAGGCTTAACGCGCAAGCGTGTTTGATAACAATGTTGATAAAGTATATCGAACACTAAGTTCTGCTGTTGCATTCAGAAGGCCAATTACAGTTCTTTATGGACAGTCCGTTCAGATGCATCCACAACTTGAAACCCTTCTGTAACTTATCAACTCCTTGACATTTCCAAAGTGCAACTTAACAGTGTATCTCAGTTTTTCGTCCCTTAGAATGTGATAATAGTCTTCAATACATGATAATCCAGTATGCTGTGTCATCAGAAAACATTCAGTGATGATTACTTTCTTTCCCTGTGTCAAGACATCACGTCGTAGTGCCAAAATTAAGCAGTTGACGGAGATTTCAGGTAAAAGTGCTTATTTTCTGAGGGTCCTAAGTGTATTATAATTTGTTTTTTCATCTGTGTCCCATTGCAAGGCAAAGGCAGGTCCCTCTTACCAATTTCCCTAGCCAGTCTTCTTCTTTATCGAGTGTTTAGTACCTAACCTGGTGTCAGAGTTTTATTCCGATGGGCCTTTGAGTTGGCTTTACATGGCGTCGAGAAATATCTCTCAGGCATGCTGGTTTCCTCACGATGTTTTCCTTTATCGAAGCAAGTGATCTCTAGCCAGTGTTCTATAGACACACAAAAGATTAGTATAACTCAAGCAGTTCTACTAATCATTTCTGTATCTACTATAACCTCTTTCAACCACTTTTACTTGGACTCTTTCAAGTCGTGACTAAATACGTAACTTCTAGGTAAGCGTACTCGCATTGTCCACAGCTCACAAGCTTTTCAGCTTTTGCTGCTCTTCTTTGCTTTTGTTAAGAATTGTCCAACGAAAACGTATAACCAGGATAAAAAGTATTCCGACTCAGATCATAGTCTACCTGCCTTCCATCCAAATCCTGCATCTAGCGCAGAGTAACAAACAGCTAACACTCGTGTTTAGACTGTTGGCATGGATTCGTATATTTTGATCGTCGTCAAAGTACCGGATTCACATTACCCTTATGCTAAAGCTTATTAAGTTGCGAATAAGGCGCATAATGGTAAGTGTCGCGTCGTGGGCGTCGTCGCCGTTGTCCAGAATGACGTCTGCGCAGTTTATTGTACATTACGTTATACAAGTACAGTCACCGAGCGAGATAAGTGAACATGCAGGCAGGTGGCTTGCAAAGTTTTTAACTAAGTTATCACGATAGCCATTCCTAGGTCTTCCTCGGCGGTTACACCAGCCTTCCAGGTACATCTGTGAAGGGAATGTACGTTATCTTTGATCCTACTGGTTAATTGTGACTGACTGAATCTTTGTAAATTCAAAAGTGCCTGTGACTGGTTTATCCTATCCTACTAATATTTGTAAATGCGAAAGTTTGTAAGGGTGTGGGTGGATGTTTGTCAAGTCATTCTTGCGTGCAAAAACCATTGACCAGATTTGGTTGAAATTTGGCACACAGATAGTTTATAACCTGGATTAACACAGAATATACTTTTTTTTATCCCGGTAATACGATCCCGGGTTCGGCTTGTTTGAAATAAATACTTTGAGTTTGACTTTACCGACTCTATTATATTAGCTGCAGCGGAAGTTGCAACAATTTTTTTAATCAGCATAATCCCTACCAAAAAACACCATAATAACACCAAAATAGTTAATAACTCAAAAATAGAAATTGTTAAAGAATTTACGCTACTTGGTCTCAATTTGGATACTTATATAAATTGGAAATCCCACATACAAAAACTTAGATAAAAAATTTCAAGATTTTCATATGCTCTACGTGAAATAAAGAAAACCACCATCTTCAAACAGCGCTCACCACCTACTATGCATATGCTTATGCATGGCTCAGCTACGATGTTACCCTTTGGGGAAATACGAGTAGCACAGATGCACCCTCACTCTTTATCCTTAAAAAAAAAAATAGTTAGAATCCTGGCAAATATTGATCAAAATGAGAGCTGCAAACCTCACTTCCAAAATTATAATATCTTAACACTCCCCAGTATATAGACATTATGTCAATAAAATAAAAATATACTTATAACAAACTGCCTGAAATAATAAAAAAAGAAGAAAAATTAATGCTATTTATAAAAAAAACTAAAACAATTTTTAACAGAAATTAGTATTATTGGATTTATTTTAGATATAATTTTTTGTATTTTAAAGCTTCCTCTCTCCTACTATACCTTTCTCATTTTTTAATTTACCACCTAACTACACATTGTGGAATGCAAATAAAGTTTGAGTATTTGAGTAGTTATCTTTTTCGCCGACTGTACTTTTGCAGGCTCCGTAAAGTCTGACCTTCATAAAGTGATTGATATGATGATACGTTTAAGTGCTAATTCGATTTTACTATGTTGTGATGTAAACAAACATTGAGTCAGTTTAGTAGATACTTCTGGTGTTGTGAGTGCAATTCCAACTTTAATCATTTCGTTTGGCCAGACAGCTTTATCACCATCAACATCTGCTTATTATTATATCAGGCCATTCTGTCCTGTCCCACTGCTGGGACAGGACAGAATGGAAATAATCCAATTCTCACTGTTGATTGGTGTTGTGGTCCAATCTCCCATGAACGCGTTCAGCTCGCTATCTTCGCCTGGGAGTTCTGGGAGTCTTTTTTGAAGTGAAAACTTCTGGCGCGTTGAGCACTTTTTAAGTGAACAAAAATCATGGAACTCGCGTGACCGTCACGTACGCTTTTCTGACTTCTATCGGCAGTTCCCGAACACTGCCCCGTTTGTTTTTTAATGTTGGGGTAGCTTCCATGTGGCGGTACTTTCATAGAAGCCTAAAAGCTCGGTTTGACCTTCTAACTTACTACTCTTCATGATGTTAGGGTTTTTGAACAGTGTCGGCGCCTCACATATGCGTGGACAACCCCGGGGAGGGCGCGGGGCTCGGGGTACCGAATCCGGCTCGAAGGACCAATGAATAGACTCGGTTGGGACTTTGTAATAAAAGTAGTGGATTGTATTAAAATAGGTGTAATACCACAATTAACATTTACAACAAATTATGAAGACCGTACAAGGAAATGCCCGGAGTGGCCGACGTCTGTGAGCTGAGTGAGTGGTAGGGCGCGCAGCAGAGCTCTCGTAGCCGGGTTCGGTACCCCGAGCCCCGCGCCCTCCCCGCGGTTGTCCACGCATATGTGCTTGGCGTCTTGTTTGGCTCCTAGGCACGCTATCAGTCTAACCAGATACATCTGAATACCTTTTGTACATGGAGCGCCTGCCTTTCTGACGTCCACAATCCAGTAACTGAGTAACACCATACGTCTTGGCAAGACCGGTTATCTACAATCCACCTTAAAGCCGTCCGATTCTTCTTTTCGAGTCAATGCAAGTTTGTTAATTCTTTATTTCAACACCTAGGTACCTAAGAAGGTAGCTAGGTAAGAAGTTGAAAAGCAAATCCCAAAAATATAATACCATATTTTAATCAAAATTTTGCGTCTGTACAAGAAGAAAAATAAAAGAACTATTTCAAAATAGTCTCCTTTATCAAAATTTACTTAACATTATGAAAGAAAACCATTAAGTCTTAGCTTCCTAGAATTTCTGAAGAGCCGCGATATTAAAATCAAGATAACTTAGCCTCCAAAGAAAACACTGAAGTATGAACTTGAACGAATTTCTAAGTGAATTATGAAATACCAAGATTTAGCCTTGAAAAAGGCCCCGTGTAAAAATATTTATGCCCTTCTGAAATCAAGGGCAGTAGTTTGAATTCTTGATTAAGTTCTTGATAACAGTCATGAAACCCTAAACGTTACATACTAAAATATGATGTTTTAATTTAATTATTTTTGTACATGTGTAGTTTCACAAAGGTATTAATAATAATCTGTAGGTGTAATCTAAAAGAACACATAATTGAACATATTATTAACGTTTTCTAGTAGTTAATCAGGTTGAAATTCCGATTTTTTGTGTCGGTGTTTTAGTAGTTAAATTGATAGAACTAATTACTAGAAACAATATAAATTGGTATTATCAAATCAGTCAAAATCGTCTATTTGAAATCGTGGAGTATCTGGGCTTTAGTGGCGCAATTACACTAAGTCGTCAGCCCGCATTCGGGTCCCCGAAAGACACTCGAATACGGACATGCGACCCGATGCATGCATGTTTTACACTACGAGTAGTTTGAATGAAGTCGACCCATGAAACCGAAAATATTAGCCGAAAAAGGGCGTACTCGACCCCGTTCTAAACGACCAAGTATTTTTGCACCATAACATAGTTGTAATCACCATATGTTGTGTAAAAGATTGCGATCTTCCCCCACAAAATATTAGTTTAGTTTAGTAGTGTAGACATTAGAAAAGCACACTTAACTGGTATGGGAAAATAAAGAAGGTAGTTTGTTTTTCCTCAAGATTAAACTTGTAGAAAATCTTAATTCTTAAAAACACGAACGAAGAAATTGTCCAAAAGATCTGATAAATGGTTATCAGGACCACAAACAAAGGATGGCTTAAGTGCGAGAGAACCCACTTATTCTCCAGTCTAGATAGGACATTGTTCGTTTTCTTTGTATATTGGAAGCTCTTTTTTATCTACGAGATTCAGAAATCTGTTCATCGTAATAGATAGATAATAATTTATTTTGTACAAGTTCTCTAGCTTATTCAACTGCTGTTCAAAATAGACAAGCTAATAACGTAACATCACGTCCGTTTCCATGAAAGGATTGGCAGTGCCCCCCACCCCAAATTTAGCAATACTTTTAATTTGATTAATCTTCTTACATCAACCTCTGTAAGCTGGAAATTAGCAGTCTGTTATAAACGCAATAAGAACCTAGAATAAAAAGCAAAAACTCCGACAGCAAGAAGTAAGAAGCAAGAAAACAAAAACAAGAAGAAAAATAATTTGTGTCTGTGTTAAAACGTCGTTAGTCGTTACCAAAATTTTTAACATTATCGTACTATTTTGTGAACGATTTAAGTCTGTAAAGGTTTTTAAAGTTTTTATAAAAAAAACCTTATAATTATTCAAAAATCAAACGTATTTTTTTCTAACTCCGATTTAAAGATCCCACACCCCTTTGAATGCCCTTCAAATTTCTTACATTCCACTCATTCTTAAATACTTCGTAATTACGAAACGTCAAAGCAATTTCAGGAATCGCCATAAAGGCTCCAAGCCGGCGCCATTGAAATGCCATTAAACTTAACCCTTCGATGGAAAGTGAAAGAAATGCGAGGTTAACCCCTTCCGTCACCCCTCAAACGGAGTTATGTACCCAATGTTTAGTATTTCATGCCCCTGGGGTGATTACCTTATGGAATACTTGCACGGAAAAATAATTTTACCGTTTTATTACGTTAGGTGGCTTTGTTAAAGCGGTTTGGTAGTCATTTACGCAGCAGCGATAAAAAAAATTGCAATTTGTTTGTGAAGTTTCTTATGTGTGAAGTTTAAGACATTAGTTAAGAAAATATTATTATGTATTGGAATTGTAAGTAATTCTAATTTAATACCGTTGCTTTGCAAAAATATATTTCATTTCAAAACCCACATATCGGTATAAACACAAACCGACATTTCCCCATCACGAAACAAATTAGCCATCTCTCCATTTGAAGATCGCCTTACAGTAACTAAAAACGAGGGTCTATTATCCCGCCAATACTCACATTTAATACATCACAACCTACTCAAATAAGTACATTAACCTGGCAAACGAAGAATGGCATTAAAACACGCTAATGTTTGCGCGGAACGCATTATAAACTCGTTTTAGTGTGTCTATGTTTATGTTATTTTCTTAAGCTATGATAAAAGTGATTTTTCCTCTGTTTTTTTTTAAAGTTTGACAGTACAAACAATTATTGAAGAGAAAAGTCGTTTTTATTTAAAACTCCTCATTAAATCACCTGATGAAATCCCGAACATGGTCCTTCGAGCCGGATTGGAAGGAATTTCTTCGATCAGCTAATTAATATAAGGATTTGAAGAGAATAAGGTGGAAAACTCGTAATTTGAAGCGAAGGTGAATTCATCATAAGTTCCACCCAACACTCTGTTATCAGGTTGTATTTATTAGGTAACTAGCCGGTAATAAGCAGGTTAGTACCATCATACATTATACTTCATCATTGTACGACTTAAGACTTATTGAATTGAACTCTATCAGTGCTTACAAAACTGTATAATTGATCAGACATTATTGTGTTAATCTTGTATTAATCACAGTTATTTCTACCTTTTAAAGAGTAGCCATAAAATAGCTGCATTATCATAATATTATTAGGTAGGTAACAGTCACCGAGTCATTTATACAATGTAATCACATCAAAGTTAGGTAGGTTCATTCAGTCAGGTATCGTAACAGCTATAGGCGCTATTAAAATTGTAATCGTAAACATTCCAGGTTGACAGCATCAGCTTCCGCAATGCCAGAGGATAAGGAACTGGTTAGAAAAAGGGCGAGTTTCAAGGGAAGGGTAACCGTATTCTTAAATTATTTGAATTCATTGAAACCTTCTATAACTCCTTCAGAGGGTAATGAGTTGCAATTGCGTTTAAATAGGCTTGAGTCGTTGTATAGCCAATATGACGAGGTGCAATTAGCATTGGAATGTAGCACTGATAATTTGGATGCTCAAATGTTAGAACGTAGCGAGTTTGAGTCTCATTATTATAAAGCCCTAACTGAAGCTCAGAAAGTGCTCGATGATTTTAAGAAGAAAGATCCAGTTGTTAGTGAGTGTAGTGAGTGTGTAAGTGCACGTTCAAATAATCACAGGTTAGTTAAATTACCGACTATTCAGTTACCAAAATTTAGCGGTTCATATGTGAATTGGTTGGAATTTCACGATACATTCGTCAGCCTTATTCACTCTAATGACGACATAAACGCAATAAATAAATTTCATTATTTGAGATCATCACTAGAAGGTTCAGCAGCCGTGGTGACAAACTCAATTCAGTTTTCTGCCGCCAATTATTCAGTCGCTTGGAAATTACTCTGTGACCGGTTTGATAATAAACATCTGTTGATTCAACACCATGTTTCAGCGTTATTTGATATTGAGACGATCAGTAAGGAGTCATCTGTGAATTTAAAAGCGTTAATCGATCAAATTAGTAAAAACTTGCGTGCCTTGGAATCTCTTGGCGAACCCATTAATTCCTGGGATACTTTACTCATTCACGTTCTAAGAGGCAAGTTGGACAATAAAACTTACCGTGAATGGGAAGAGTATAAGGGTCGCCTAGACAAGAATTGCAAGATCACACTTACTGAAATGCTTACATTCATTAAAAATCGTGCTGACTTACTTGAAACTTTAGAAATGTCAAGTTCAACAACTGTTTCACATTCAAACACTCGTAAAAACAATGTTAAAACAATGGTAATACAGGATTCCAACAATCAGGTGAATAGTTCGTCTAAACCTAGGAGTTGTGTCAAATGTAACGGCGAGCACAAATTAAGCAGTTGTCCTCAATTTTTGGCGTTGAATAACGAAGCACGGTTACAATTGTTACCAAAATATAAGATTTGTTACAATTGTTTGTCTTCAGGACATTACGCTAATACCTGTAAACAGGCAGGTTGCAAAATATGTCGCCGCAAGCACCACACTCTGGTGCATGTTGCAGATCATTCGAAGAAGTCAGAGTTGGCTACTACTTCTGCTAACAATGATAATGCGACCAGCGGCCCGTCAGCTTCTAGTACAGGCTTATCACTTTCTGCGAGTGTTGAACGTGGTGACGTATTGCTATCCACGGCTTTAATTAAGATTATTGGTAGAAACGGCCAGCAATACGTTACTCGTGCTGTGCTTGACAGTGGCAACACATCATGTCTCATGACTGAAAGACTGTACAATCAACTAGGTTTAACTGCGAATTCTGTGAACAGCTCCATATTAGGTATTAATAATTCTTCATCACATATCAATAAAATGTGTCCAGTCTCAATAAGATCTTTAGACAATAACTTCTCCATTACCATTCATTGTTTTGTTTTACCTTCAATTACCGATAATATTCCGAGTAGTCATGTCGACTTATCAAAATTAAAAATTCCATCTAATATTTGTCTGGCTGACCCTAACTTTTACTCACCGGCCCCAATAGATATGTTGCTCGGTGCTGACATCTTTTGGGAGTTATTGGGATCCCGAAGAATTAAGTTAGGAGACGGACAGCCTATTCTTTGTGAAACTAGGCTAGGGTGGCTGGTTTCAGGCCCAACTAAAATTAGTTATTCTTCGATGCCATTAAAAAAGGTAAAATGTAATTTTACAAAGATTGTTTGTGACAATGATGATGAATTTAATAATAGCATAAATAATCAACTAACAAAGTTTTGGCAATTGGAAGAGGTCTGCACTACATCAGTATATTCGCAGGAAGAGAAACTATGTGAGGAACATTTTATAAACAATACTACACGTTTGGAAACCGGGCAATTTTGTGTTCGAATTCCACTGAAATGTTCCTCAGATTTGTTAGGTGAATCCTTTCTAAGGGCAAAGCATTGTTTTTATTCTTTAGAGCGTAGGTTCAAAAGCCAGCCTCGACTGTCTAAGATGTATAAAGAGTTCATGGCAGAGTACGAAAGTCTAGGGCACATGTCGAAATGTAAAAATGTTGAACATTCTGCTCATTACCTCCCACATCACGGAGTTTTGCGTGAGAGCAGTGTCACCACTAAACTAAGAGTGGTTTTTAATGCCAGTAGCGTCACTACTACAGGTACTTCCTTTAATAGTATTCAGATGGTCGGACCTGTAGTACAGGATGACCTTTTGTCGATATTATTACGTTTTAGACAACATAAATATATTATTAATGCTGACGTGGAGAAAATGTACCGGCAGATAGTGGTTCATCCAAATGACAGACATCTCCAACAAATCGTCTGGCGTGATGACCCGTTAATTCAATTACAAACGTACCAGCTTAATACCGTGACGTACGGTACGGCCAGCGCTCCGTACCTTGCAACGAGGTGTGTTAAACAGTTAGGTTTAGAGTGCAGTGATAAAAGGGCTGCTGAGGTCATTCTACACGACTTCTACGTCGACGATTTGCTGACGGGAGGAGATGATATCAATGAAATAAAAGATCTGCGTCATAAAGTAACTTCTACTCTTGCTTCAGCTAGAATGAACCTAAGGAAGTGGAAGTCAAATGACATGCGTTTGTTGATTGGTACTGACTGTTCCCAATCTTCACTCGACTTGAATATTGGCGGATCTGAGTCTTCCAAAACTTTAGGTGTGGGTTGGCAATCACAATCAGATCAACTTTATTTTCCCATTAGTCAACCAATTATTTGTAGCGATACAAAACGTGACATGCTTTCGACTATATCACAAATTTTTGATCCTTTGGGGCTTTTAGCTCCAGGTATTATAGTGATGAAGATGTTACTTCAAAAACTATGGTTATATAAACTGTCATGGGACGAACAGCTACCGCCGGACATTAGGAGGATTTGGTCTGACCTAGTTAGGAATTTACCTAAACTAAATGAAATTTATGTTCCTCGTTGTGTTTTCATTGATTCTATGAACCTTTTAGAGTTTCACGTTTTCACTGACGCGTCTGAACGAGCATACGGAGCATGCTTATACGTTCGCAGTGTCAACAGTGAACATCAAGTGTTAGTACGTTTATTGTTAGCTAAGAGTCGTGTTGCTCCTCTTAAACCAACAACCATTCCCAGACTTGAGCTTTGCGGTGCTCTGGTCGGAGTCAGAATTTATGAAAAGGTGGTCGCATCATTACGCTTAAACACTAGACCGCGTACATTCTTCTGGACAGACTCCACTGTCGTCCTAGGATGGCTTAAAATGTTGCCAATTAAGCTGCAGCCTTTCGTTCGCAACAGAGTTGCAGACATTTTAGATAAGACTGGCAACTGCGAGTGGAGACATGTCCCAACCGACCAGAACCCCGCTGATTATGTCTCTCGAGGAGTTGACATCAATTTATTACCTTCTTTAGATGATTGGTGGTCTGGTCCAGGTTTTTTAAAGAATGACGTATCTTGTTGGCCTTCTCAATTTACACAATCCATTGATGAATCTTTGCCGGAAATTAAACCAACTGTCACTTTACATGGTACAGTAAACGATAATGTAGCAAGTGAATTTCTTAACTTTAACCGGTTTTCGAGTTTCTTAAGGCTTCAGCGTTCAGTAGCATACGTTTTACGTTTCATTGCTGCATGTAAAAAACTATCTGTTTATGGTCCCTTTAGTAGTGATGAACTACAAAATTCTTTAAATTTGATTATTCGAATAAGTCAAAACGAGTCTTTTATTGAATACAAGTTGTTACTCCATAACAGACAATTGCCAAAGAAAAGTGCATTATTGAAATTTAACGTCTTTCTGGATGAAAATAAAATTCTGCGACTTCGAGGTCGATTACAAAACTCGGATTTACCATACGAAAAGAAATGTCCAATTCTTTTACAATCGAATCATCATTTTACAAAGTTGCTGTTTGAGTATGAACACAAAAGGTTGTTCCACGCTGGGCCCCAGTTGCTGTTGGCTTCCATACGGGATACATACTGGCCCATAAGAGGTCGCAATTTAGCCAGGTTGTGCTACCGTAGATGTGTACGTTGCTGTCGTCTTAAAGGTCAAACAGTCACACCGATCATGGGTAATTTACCACGGCAGCGACTTCTAGCTGGAGGTTTCCCTTTTGAAAATATTGGTTTGGATTATGCCGGTCCCATACAATCTGCAGTTAGACAGGGTCGTGGTTGTAAATTAGTGAAGGTGTATATCGCAATTTTCGTTTGTTTCACGACAAAATCAATACACCTTGAACTAGTCGGTGATTTAACTAGCAATACTTTTATTATGGCACTTAAGCGATTCATCTCGCGTAGGGGTAAACCGGTTAACATATATTCCGATAATGGCACCTCGTTTGTTGGTGCATATAATGAACTATCAAAGTTTCTTAAAACTAATTGCGACTCATTGTCCGAGGGGATGGCTAAAGAAGGAATTAATTTTAACTTCATACCTGCATACTCACCTCATTTTGCTGGCCTTGCGGAGGCTGGTGTCAAGTCAACAAAGCATCATTTAGTCAGAGTGTTGGGCCTTTGTAATCTAACTTATGAAGAACTTTACACTACGCTGGTCCAAATAGAAGCTATTTTAAACTCCAGACCACTGACTCCTCTTTCATCGAATCCTGAAGACTTGGCACCATTGACACCTGGACATTTTTTAATTGGACGTCCTATGACATCTCTGCCGACACCTGATTACCATAACCACTCCACCAGCTCCTTATCGAGATTTCAACGTGTTGAGCAACTTCGACAACATTTTTGGAGCAGATGGAGCAAGGAATACATATCGGAGCTCCAACTCAGAACGAAATGGCGCACATCTAAGGGCTCGTTGAAGCTGAACTCTCTGGTACTTCTGAAAGAAGATAATATGCCGCCTCTGAGGTGGAAAATGGGCCGCATTATAGCTACCTATCCTGGTCCCGATGGCGTCATCAGAGTCGCAGACGTGAAAACCTCCAATGGACTGCTCCGGCGATCATTCAGTAAGATTTGTCCACTGCCCATATACCCTGAGTCTGACCATTCGGGTTGAAAGACAGGCTTTCAACGCCCGGGGGTATGTTTGCGCGGAACGCATTATAAACTCGTTTTAGTGTGTCTATGTTTATGTTATTTTCTTAAGCTATGATAAAAGTGATTTTTCCTCTGTTTTTTTTGAAAGTTTGACAGTACAAACAATTATTGAAGAGAAAAGTCGTTTTTATTTAAAACTCCTCATTAAATCACCTGATGAAATCCCGAACACTAAAGTTGAAGAAAAAAATCCGCCATATTTGCAAAGCGTGGGGGTTGGAACCGTTGTTAAGTGGGAGCATGAGGGCCATTTTCCTTTATGGTTGCATATTGCATTATACAGGTTGGAAATTTTCAATGTCACCTTTAGGGAAAGTACTCTAAATATAATAATAGATAGCAAATTTTACCCAAAGGAGACATTCCTTTATTTTTAAAAAGAAACAATTTGTATTCACAGTTTTTCGAAAATTATTTTGCTACACTCGAGCAAATTTTACTCAAAGGAGACTGCTTACGCAAGTTTCTGTAGTAAAGTTTTTACTATAGTAAATACGAGCGCGGTACATCTCATTGTTATATTTCCAAAACACGCATATTTTTTCATGTTGTCAACACTTATTTGATACACCTATCTCCTTCCTTCCTACTACGTCCTATGCGACAGAGAGAGAAAGGTCCACGTCAACTTCCGCCGCGGTTTTTGACAGGAGAACACCACGGTGGATTTTTTCTATTCCGTTTGAATCGTTCACCGCACCGCACACATATTTTACCGCTTGCATACCGCACCGCACCGCTTTCTATTCTACCGCAAAGACTCTTAATCTTAAAATACGTGTTGGCCAACACAACGTGGGACAATTAAACCCAAGTGAAGTGAAGAAATCTCCGGAACACGTGCTGGATCTCATCCCGGCGCACTCCAGTCGCATCCATCATCGGTCCAGGCGATCATCCTCACCTTCAAGTAAGTCCCTCTTTCCCGTTACTCTCATATAAGTGTTGGCAACAAATACATTCCGCATAAATTGTTTTCCCGCGCAAAATTGTAGTCACGCAATATTGGTCCTTCGAGTTCCCGCTATATCCCAACTTTAACCATAAGTTTTTGGTCCATTCGAGTCGGATTCAAAGAATCAGCATTTTTAGGTCTCATACCTAGGATTTAGGTCAAATACCGAAGTCCATAAAACCGCCATATTGAACGCGTACTAACGTTCGTACATCTCGCTAGGTACTTATTCATTGAGAACCACGTACCAACTTAATATTGCGCCTGCTGCATTAAAATAGCACAGGTCAATATAAAAACCGCTAATTATCATAAGTTAGTTCGGCACATTTGCCTATAGCTTATATTCAACCGCATTCTTTCTTTATACCCCACTTGCAATAAAATAATTATTGTAAGTCTACCCGCTATAACCAATATCATTATTCGCTGTATTTTCTAAGTAACTATTTCAACATGGAAGATCTTAAAATGAAAGTTAAATTACTTCAAGCTAAAAATCAAGCAATCTTTGAACGTTTATCGTCACTATATGAAACTTCAAAGAAAATAAATACGACTAGTATTGAACTTCGGTCGGTAGAAACGTTCATGGCAGACACCGAAATTCTCTCAATTAATCGTCAGGAATTTAGTACCAACCTAGATAAAATACATACATATTGCTTACAAATAGATCCTGATCATAAAATCGATTAAAACAGTCAAATATCCTTTGACGGCGTTTATACCCGTGTCGAGAGAATTCGTTCACTTATCGCTGCGAAGTCTTCAAGGTCATTAGATGACTCAATGTCACAGGACAACGCGAAACATTCTAGAAGTTCGATCAAACTACCTCCAATTCAGATTCCTTTCTTTGATGGTAGGATTGAAAACTGGCCTGTTTTCTACGAGTCATTTAAATCAAATATCCATAATAATATAAACCTTACGGACTCTCAACGTGTGCAGTATTTAATTGGTAACTTGAAAGGAAACGCATTGCAAATCACCGCCGGAATTATTCCGTCCGGGGAAAATTACGCTTCGATTTGGAACAGTTTGGTTCAAAAGTACCAAGATAAACGAGCGCTAGGTTCACACTACATGTCTAACTTATTAAATATTAAACCCGCAACAAATAATTCCGCCTCTCTAAATGGTTTTATTGAAAGTTTTCACGCGTCTGTTTCTGCCTTAGAACAATTACAAATTAACGACTTAAAAGATTTCATTTTATTAAATTTAGCTTTGAAAAAATTAGACCCCGCTACCGTACATTTATTCGAGATGCATATGAGAGATGAGGAGATACCCACATATACGGATTTCGTTAACTTCATAAAATCGCAAGTTAAAATATTAGATAGAACTGTTTCTTCTCGGACCTCTTCCGTTAATCATAATAAAAATAATTCTTATCGTAATCAGTCACGTGATAGTACTGTTCATACTTTTGTTTCTTGTGACAATAATCAAAATTGCTTATATTGTACTAAAAATGATCACTGGAAGCTTTACACCTGTCCAGCCTTTCAGGCATTATCAGCCAACGCGCGTTTGGATTTTATTAAAAACAAACGTGGATGTGTAAACTGTCTTAGTGCAACGCACACTGCTTCACAGTGTAAATCTACACATACTTGTAGGACATGTCACAAAAAACACCATTCAATGTTACATCTCGACCAAAGTTCACAGCCTGCGACATCGATATCGACTGACGCTGTACCTAGTTCCGAGCATTCGCCACAGGTGGCGCTGTGTGCATGTTCTCGCGTCGGCTCAAACATTCCACGTACCACTGTACTTTTGTCAACAGCACAAGTCTATGTTGATAACAAATATAACAAGTACGTTTCCGTTAGATGCTTAATAGACAACGCTTCGCAAAATAATATAATTACTTCAGCTTGTTGTAAAAAGCTACAATTAAACATTATACCGCTTTCAAATTCATTTATAAAGGGTGTCGGAACGTCTTCGCGACCTATTACAGGATACGTTGAGATAACAGTAACTGCTAAAAATAAAACTAATTCTTTTAAAATAACCGCTCTTGTAGTCGATTGTATCACGGATAAATTACCATCTCACTTTGTTGACACTTCCACAGTGCAACATTTGCTTGAATTACCGCTAGCCGATCCACTGTGGCACATTCCCGGTGAGGTTGAACTATTACTAGGGGCTAAACTTTTCCCGTATTTATTACTGCATAATAAAATTATCTCACCTACCGCGCCTTCCGCAATTGAAACCGTGTTTGGTTATATTCTTATGGGTGAGGTACCCGCTAGTTTATCTAACAATGATAAAAGTTCCGTTCATTTAAATACCGCTTCATATTTTTCTACCGCGTTGAATACAGATAATTCTCATTGTTTTCTTTCGTTAGACGAATCGTTACATAAATTTTGGAACATTGAAGAAATACCGTCAAAACCTTTTATGAGCCCTGCTGAACTCGAGTGTGAACAGCTGTTCGCTTCTAGTGTGTCACGTGACTCTAGTGGTAGGTACTGTACTGCTTTACCATTCTGTAAAAATCCAGACTCACTAGGAAATTCTTATGCTGTCGCTTATCGACGTTTAATTAATTTGGAAAAAACTAAGCTTCGCGACCCTGCTTTGCGCGCGAGTTATAACGAAATAATCCAAGAATATCTTGATCAAAATTATTTAACTGAAACTACGCCTAGTTCTGTTGACCAGACTATAGGTTATTATATACCGCATCACCCTGTTATTAGGAATGATAAGCAGACTACTAAAGTTCGTATTGTCCTTGACGCGAGCGCTAAATCTCATAATGGCGTGTCATTGAACGATTTGTTACACACAGGGCCGAATTTACAGGCTGACATATTTTTATTACTTCTAAATTTCCGTTTATTCCCTATTGCAGTTACAGCTGACATAAAACAGATGTATCTTCGAATTGCTGTTATTGATGAGCATCGAAAATACCAGAAAATATTGTTTCGATTTAATACAGTTGAACCTGTTCGCGAATTTCAATTTAACCGAGTTGCATTTGGTCTCAAGCCCAGTCCTTTCCTAGCCATGCGCACTGTGCGCCAGCTGTCAGAGGATGAAAAACATCGCTTCCCGCGCGCATCCGTTGTCGCTTCTCATGAGCTATACATGGACGACTTGGCTAACTCGACCGCTACTTTGGAGGAAGCCAAGATTCTCTCCGCAGAACTTATCGCCTTATTTAAGGCGGGGGGCTTTGATCTTAATAAGTGGGCAAGTAATTCCTCTGAACTACTAGAGACTATTCCACACTCCAACCGTTCTTCTATTAACTTCTCTGACGGGGATAATTTAAAAATTCTTGGACTCAAATGGATTCCTTCCGAGGATTGTTTCACCTTCACGACATCTAGTTTGGATAAAAGTTGTACTAAACGCTCCATACTTTCCACTGTTGCCCGTTTGTGGGATGTTCTCGGTCTAGTTGCTCCCGTAGTTTTATTCGCGAAACTACTCATAAAAGAATTATGGAAATTAAACACAGATTGGGATGAAACTCCGCCCGAGTCTATTGTAAATCTTTTTCAAAAATTTAAAGAGCAACTGCCTCTACTTTCTTCTTTAAAATTGCCTCGTCATGTAGCCGTTGCTATGGGTTGCGTGACAAATATAGTAGGTTTTGCTGACGCCAGCTTGAATGCGTATGGCTGCGTCATATACTTACACGTCACTGACACATATGGTAACACACACGTAACTTTGGTGTGTGCTAAATCCAAAGTTGCACCTGTTAAGGTCGTATCTCTGGCTCGTCTAGAGCTTTGTGCCGCTGTTCTTTTGTCGAACTTAATTAAATTAGTTTATGACACTTACCGCTCTCGTATAGCTATTAATGAAATATTTGCCTTCTCCGATTCTACAATTACACTTTCATGGATTCATTCCTCACCGCACAGATGGAACATTTTTGTTAGTAACCGCGTCGCTAAATGTCAAGAAAATCTTGATCCTAAACATTTTTACCATGTTAACGGAAAAGAAAATCCTAGTGACTGTCTTTCTCGAGGTCTTCTACCTGAACAGTTGCTAAACCACGGTTTATGGTGGCATGGCCCTGAGTGGCTTCTGCGCCCAACTGCTGAGTGGCCTATCACTCCGTTTGTGTCTTCATGCAGCGAGGAATTGCCTGAATTTAATAATAAATCACTAACCTTAGTATCTACCGTATCAGAACTTAATTTAATATATAGCCTTTCTCTAAAATTTTCATCTTTAAATAAAATATTGCGTATAATTGTATACATTTTAAGATTTTTACGTATCATTCCTTACGACAAATCACTTAAGACAATTACTGTCCGTGAATTAGCTACCGCTGAAATTTATTTAATTCGTTGTATTCAACAATTTCATTTCCTAGATATTTATGACGAAATTAAAAGTAAAAAACTTCGCTCACAATTTAAAAAACTCGATCTCTTTATAGACGAGCACAACATAATTAGAATCGGGGGCAGGTTGTCAAATGCGAACCTTCCTTATGAAGCTCAGCATCCCGCTCTCTTACCGAAACATGATAATTTTACACATGTTCTAATAGATTATTATCACCGCATTCATTGTCATGCCGGTGTAAGCCTTCTAAGCTCTCTGTTACGCCAAAAATATTGGATCCTCTCTTCTAGAGGTATCATCAGACAAAGAGTACATGCTTGTAACTTTTGTTTCAAAATTTCTCCTTCTCACCCTAGCCCAAAGATGGCTGATTTACCCGCTTGTCGCGTGCAGGAGACTAAGGCTTTTGTGCATACGGGTGTGGATTACGCTGGTCCCATTAAAGTAACTTTGTGTAGACGCAGAGGTCAAAGAAGCCAGAAGGCTTACATTTGTTTATTCATTTGCTTCGTTACCAAAGCGGTTCATATTGAATTAGTTACCGACGTGTCATCGGATACTTTTATCTCCGCTTTTAAAAGATTCATCTCCCGCAGAGGACCGGTTTCTTACCTATACTCCGATAACGGGACAAATTTCGTTGGAGCCAAGGCTCAATTGCAAGAACTACTTGCTAACCGCTACCGCATAGAGTGGAAAATGATTCCACCCCGCGCTCCCCACTTTGGAGGGCTGTGGGAATCTAATATTAAATCTATTAAATCGCATTTATACCGTGTTATCGGTTCTCAACTTCTCACATATGAGGAGCTTTCGACTGTTCTCACTGAAATTGAGGCAGTTCTAAATTCCAGACCGCTCTGTGTCCTGACTGAGGATCCGTACCCAGAACCGCTTACTCCCGCGCATTTTATAATGGCTTCTCCGTTGACTTCGTTGCCTGTCGTGAACGTTCCCGAAACAACGAAGCCTCTAACTTGCCGCAAAAGTTTGCTTGACCAAATGGTTTGCAGCTTTTGGAGAAGATGGCGAATAGAATACCTACATAACTTACAAGTTAGGCAAAAATGGTTGAATGCCGCAGACGGCATTAAGATTGGTACGGTGGTTCTCATGCATCAGGACGATGTCCCTCCTTTACGCTGGCCAATGGGCATAATCACAGAAGTTTTCCCTGGTAAGGATGGGACAACCCGCGTTGCTATGGTGAAGACATGCAGCGGCTCTTTCAAGAGACCCGTTGTCAAGTTATGTCCTTTACCTTCTCAATAATATCACCACGTAATAAAATTTTAGCTGTAATTAACATACTTACTTATTTTTCTCTCTTTTAATCCGCTTTAACATATATTTTTTCCCTTTTTGAGAATACTACATATCCTCAAAGCCGGGCAGGATGCTTACGCAAGTTTCTGTAGTAAAGTTTTTACTATAGTAAATACGAGCGCGGTACATCTCATTGTTATATTTCCAAAACACGCATATTTTTTCATGTTGTCAACACTTATTTGATACACCTATCTCCTTCCTTCCTACTACGTCCTATGCGACAGAGAGAGAAAGGTCCACGTCAACTTCCGCCGCGGTTTTTGACAGGAGAACACCACGGTGGATTTTTTCTATTCCGTTTGAATCGTTCACCGCACCGCACACATATTTTACCGCTTGCATACCGCACCGCACCGCTTTCTATTCTACCGCAAAGACTCTTAATCTTAAAATACGTGTTGGCCAACACAACGTGGGACAATTAAACCCAAGTGAAGTGAAGAAATCTCCGGAACACGTGCTGGATCTCATCCCGGCGCACTCCAGTCGCATCCATCATCGGTCCAGGCGATCATCCTCACCTTCAAGTAAGTCCCTCTTTCCCGTTACTCTCATATAAGTGTTGGCAACAAATACATTCCGCATAAATTGTTTTCCCGCGCAAAATTGTAGTCACGCAATATTGGTCCTTCGAGTTCCCGCTATATCCCAACTTTAACCAGAGACATCATTCCTTTATTTTTAAAAAGAAACAATTTGTATTCACAATTTTTCGAAAATTATGTTGCTACACTCGGGCATCGAACCCGGGATGGATCGATTAAAGTCCGAGTCGAGTTTTTGACATCAATCATATGGATCACATCTCTCTAACAAACATGATAAATTAAATGAAAGGAAAATCATGAATAAAAGTGCTATAACTTGTTGAATTTATCCCATTGATTTTAAAATTGTTCTTGAGATTTCATGGTTTTCTTTTCATTTAATTTATCATGTTTGCAAAGCAACGACGATTTGACGAATTTTTGAAAATGTGTGAATAAAGATTTGTTTCTTTTTAAAAATAAAGGATTGTTTTCTTTGAGTACAATTTGCTATCTCCAGTATTTTGAGTACTTTCCCTCCAGGTGACATTGAAAAATTCCACCCTACCCTGTATATTTGAGTGTCTTCGTACAAAGGCATTTCGTCTAAAATGCACGTACTGTTACTATTTCTGTCAGCTACATTACTAGATACTAGATAGTGCCTCAGGTGTTCTATGAAATTATTGGACTGTGAAGTAAACCCATTTGGGCGTAATTCACGTCTTTGGTTAGTTATCCCGGGATACCAAGACTCGAATTTATTTAGTTAAGACCTAATACATTTGATCCTAGTGTTAACGATAGTACGTAGTGGGCCTCACTGAATCAATTTTGGTCTTTGTTAGTCGCCACAAATGTTTACCTACTTTCTATTTTCGCTCAGCTAAGTGCACTTGCTGTCCGTAAAAGAAAAAACAGGAATCTGAGACCGCGATTAAAGACCACACTTTTAAGCTGATAGTAAAAACTTGCCACACGATTCACATTACGCTTAATAATGGTTTTCCAATATTGCCTTTCGCCATTTAACAGTCGCTTTTGCCAATCCGTAGTCGTAACTAAGAATTTGTTTGACATAAAAAGTTAAATTACTCTTTTATAATCACAGTTTTACATGAAACGATAGACTCCGTATTTGGCTTGACACGGCGATCCTTATATAGAACTCACTTGGTTGTCACATGTCTGCTGGTATTGGAAATGTAATATTGGTGTCATTGGAAAAGCTTGGTTGCTGTTAGGTTATTCTAACATGATGTAACGTTTTTGCAGGTGTTTTGAAAGTCCACGTTAGTGGTGGAACTACAAAATTGAATGCGTTAGATAGTGGTAGGTAGAAGTTAAATAAAAACATACGTTACAAAAATATTCTTATATTACAGGTTTAGTAACTACAAGCCGGTTGAGCCGGGTATGGGTCTGATATCGAGCGCGCGAGGAGGTTAGAACCGCCTATAGAACACTACTGTCCTGCAGGTCTTCCAGACGTAGGTAGCGGGGACTGGAGTAGATGGCCAGGGTCCCGTAGCGCCGCAACAGGGTCGTCCAGCCACTCCCCTGTGGCGACGGCGGTCTGGTATTAGTAACCGCTTCTGGAGATTGCGTCGAGCAGCGCTGGCAGGCGCGCTGGTGTTGGTGCAGCACAATCACAGCGCGGTTAGACGCGCCGGGCTGACACCGGGGTGCGCAGGTGTATGTAGCCGTAGGTTAAGAAGGCAGGAAGGAAGGAACCCTGGAACGAGCCGGTTTGTCCGGTTAGGTGGTGTCCGGACTCGCGCAACCGACTGCCACGTCCCGACAACCGTAGGCCTAGAAGCCTACGTGAACAGCAGTGAGCTGGCATCCATTTGTTATCGGGATGAGGCAGCCTAGCGGATGCGTCACAATAAAAAGACATAGCAATCGTAAATGAAAAGAATGATATCCAAGTGTGTAGGTAGATGAATAAAAATAATAGACTTTCCTTCCACTTAGGAATCTAAGCCACAGACAGACCTGGATATCCTCGACTCGTTACAGACAGTGAGAGATCAAGATTAAGAGGATTGAGTACGGACGACGATTAACTTTTAGTAATTTAGAAAAGTGTTGTAGGTAGATCAAGTTCAATCGTCGTACGCACAGAAACACTGATGGTACAAGGTTTGCAGTTTAATTATTACAGAGATGTTACAAAGGCTAAGACAATAAAATATGAGCGGCGAAGAAATAGATGTTTGCGAAACTCACCCGACTGGGGTTGTCACTTCACTGAAGTTAATAATTAAAATAAAAGTTGAGACCACAATAAGATGTCGTTCGTAGATGATTTAAAAGTAGTGGACACTGTAGCTCTGTTCTCGTCAAATGAGCTGACCGGCCCTTTTATAACCTATTGCCGGATCTTTCTAGAAGTAATTAGTGGAAGGAGAATACAGCCAATCACGACGTAGCTGTCATCGCGATTGTGTTGCCAGAACAATTTCTAAAGATTCCACTTTAATTGTGGTGTTGCAAGTTTTTTTACTTTATAATTAAGTTATTTATTTTTATAGTTTATTAAGAATAAACGTGCAACGTTACAATGACATTAATCAAATTATAATTATAAATGTTTTAGCAAAAAACTTGTCAGTAAAAGGGCCTGGCGAAAACAAGTTTGCAAATACGAGATCTAAGTGATTTCTCAGATCGAATTCTATAACAGTTACTGTTAAATAAATAAATATAATAAAATTACTTTACGCAAAAAAATTGCTGGGAAACGACTTTTTTTGGAGTGAAAAATCATGTTTTTTAGTACAACTCAATGTAACGCACTCAACACATTGTGCTGATGATTGGATTGAATAGCACGGGCGTCGTAGAGTTGTTAAAAGTAAAAATCTCACAATATAAACTGGTATTTAAAACAAAATGAATGTGCCTGTTTGAATTGTGTTTTGTTTTTTATTTCTGTTAGTATAACTTTATCTCTTCTATTGACTCCAATAACACTCCTCTTTATACTATTTTGGCAGACGTTTATTGTATTTGCTAAGCTTTCTGTTAATGCCCAAGTTTGGCAGCCATAAGTTAAACATGGCAGAATGCACATATTGTAGACTTTCCTTTTTGCTTAATTGGCATGTATCTTTCATAACTTCACTTAGTGCCCAGTATCTTTTCCATGTATTGGCTATCCTCCTATCAATTTCTTTGTACATGGTATTAGTGGGTGATATTAACCGTCCTAAGTAGAAATATTCATCGACGTATTCTATTTTATGCATTTTAACTGTGATCTTTTATGCCTTAGAGGAATTAGTCATACCTATTTTTCGTTTTGGTGAGATTCATTGTTAGCCCCGCTTCTGTACTCTGATCTGATAGCTGTTGCAGCATTTGTTGCAATTTTATAGGGCATTCGGAAAACAATCAGATCCTCTGCAAAACGTATAATAGATGGCTTAGATTTTCTCCATTTATGTTGAGCCCGTGTTCGTTCCATTCTAGGTTCCTGATTATCATCTCTAGGACTGCCGAAAATAATTTTGGTGAGATAGGGTCGCCTTGACGAACGCCTCGCTCTATGGGGAATTCCTCGCCTGATTTTTCCATTCTAACTTGTGCTGTGCTCCTGGAATATATATTCTTTAAGATTCTTATATATCTGTCCTGTATACCTTGACCTCGCAGAGCTTCCCAGATATACTCATGTTCTAGGGAGTCAAAAGCCTTATTAAAGTCTACGAATCCCAGTAATAAAATTTATCATACTCATTATATTTTTGTAGAATTTGTCTCAAAACATGCTGATCTATTGTTGAGAACTTACTTCGGAAAATATCAAGCAGGCTTGATCTTTTGACTGATTTTCGTCGAATAATGTAGTAATTCTGGACAAAATAATTTTCGAGAAAACTTTATAAAGCCATATCAGAATTAAAATGGGACTTATTAGGAATAAGTGAAATGGGGAGATAAGGGGAAACGTTACATGACTATGGAAATTACATTCTACACCACATAGGAGAGACACCAGAGCTGTATGGAGTGGGCTTCTTAATAAAAAAGGAACTAACTGATAGGATTATTGAAATTAAAGTAGCCACAGAAAGAATAGCTATCCTTAACATAACACTGCCTGTCAACAAAGAAGAAAATGGTCTATCATTCAAGCATATTCGCCACCGGAATCAAGTAACAAAGAAGCTATAACAAACATAGAAAAGTTCTACTTCGACTTGCAAGAAACGATACAAAATGCACACAAACAGATTATAGTGATGGGAGATTTTTATGGTCAGATAGGAATGTGCGATAACCGAGGAGAAGAATACAAATAGGCAAATATGGACATGGTAAAAGAAGTAAAAATGGTGCAAGGTTAGTTTCATTTGCTTTACAAAACAAACTCAGTATTCTCACAGTTTTTTTTTTTTTTTTAAGTTTAAAAAGTTTATTGACCATTAAAAGAACAATCTTAACATACAAATCGCAACAATCCTGTGATTTGTGTCAAATATAATTACGTAACATAAATACCTGTGTAGGTTATGCGGTTGTTTGGTCTTGATTCACACTGACCTCCGTACTAGTTAAAACTGTATCACGGCAGATCAGTCTTCCTTGTTCACAAACACTCACACACTTTCACAATAATACAGAACTTACATTTAATTGATAAATGAACATAAGTAGATTAATTTATGAGTTTGGATATTAAAACTGATGCAGTGGTTATTTGGACATTTGGTGACCTGATTACATCAATTGTGAGGGTAATTGTAAAATATTAAAAGTATAAGCAAAAATTTCACACAAAAAACCTGTTTGGATTTTATGAGTTACGGTATTAACTTATAACATCAAGATGACAATAAAACTTGCCAATAATGGTGTCGATTCTGTTGTGCACAAACTAAACTTAATTTAGGCTATTACTAGCTTTTTCTCACCAATAAAACGAGAAAGAGACGGACGTAATTTAGAGCTGTCAAATTTAATTCGAACTAATATTTCCATACAAATGAAGGGTGCACGTAAAAACATGTCGACTAAAAACACGGTGAAGCGCAAGGCATAAACTAGTTTGACATTTCTAACTTAGTGCATAGCTATAGCCGTCCTTTTCTCGCACTGCCTTTTAGTAAAAGATAGCAATAGTCTATATTAAGTTTAGTTTGTGCACAACAGAATCGACACCATTAGCTTATATTATAAAAGCAATAAAAAAAGAAGTAGTAAAAAAAGTAAATTTAAATATTTGAAAAAAATAAAACATTGGTGTAAGTGTGTGTATGAGGTGGTATGTGTGTGTGTACGTGTTTGCATAGAATGAGAATGTGTATGTCTTTCTGTGAATGTATTTATGATATGAATGTCAATAGCTTTTCTGTGTTATTACTTATTATAGTTCATTTCGATGAGAGGTTTTTCTGCAAACAGAGATAGTCGAATCGCGTAAATTGATGGTCTTAGATAACTGGTTATAAAAATGTGGTCCGAGATGATCAAAAAATGTATCTGAAAAAAAAACCGTTTTAAGTTTAGGAATGGAGTACCTATACCAGATCTTTTCTTCGCATTGTATTGAAATTAGGTACCTGTAACTTGGAGTGTTGAAGCAAAATAGCATCAAAATAGATCACAGAATGGTTCGTGCTACAATAACATGCAAGCCTATAAAAAGAAAAGGAGATGGCAAAATGATAGCTCAGCCCTTATGTTTACTGGGAATAGCGACAAGCTTATAACTAACCTAACAGTATTGGTGAGATTGATTGGAGATAAAACCATACCTATTGAAGAAAAATAGGGAAAAAACTTTGAACATAAGTACTTAAAATAGAAACCAGGAAAGTAAATAAAAGAGTTACCTCTAAAGAAACTCAACAGCTTCTTAAAGAAAGGAAAAACTGTTACAATCAAAGGAAAATAATCAAGAAAAGTGAAAAAAGATAACAGAAGTCAGTAAAAAGATAAACGAAAGCATATGGAAAGATAGAAAAATCAAAAGACAGCAAACATTGGAAAAACACATAAAAAGAACTGGTGGAATCAAAAAGGCTGTCAAAGAATTAAATGACAAAAAAGAATGGATGCTTAAAGTAAAATCTAAAAATAAAAAACCAAATAAGAAAAAGACCTTAGATAATTAAGGTGGCTACAGACTATTATAGAGAATTATATCAAAACAAGAACCCAACATAGTCATAGAGGAACTCAATCCGGTAAATTCTGAGCCTATACCAAAAAATAGAGCCTATATTAAAATAAGAGACTAATTAATTCACTAGACTAATTAAGAGATTATGATTATGAAAGCAATTCATTCACAAAGAATGGATAAAACACCTGGATCCGATCAAGTAACCAACGAACTGCTCAAATCTACCACACCATTAATTGCTCCAATATTAACAGACTTATTTAATGAATTATTCCGCAAGACTGGACAAAATCAACAATTATTCTGCTACACAAGAAAGGAGATAAAGAAGAAATCGGTAACTATCGCCCAATTAGTTTAAAAAGTTACTGTTACTATCGCACAAATGTCATAATACATGTGCAGAATAGAGAAGGTGCATATGTGTCATTATCGGTTTATGAGTTGAGAATTTGTCAAACTACTTTGCTGTACATAGGTCACAAAGGCCTCCCCAAGTGTCGCCACATTGACAGGTCCCGTGTGTCTCGCATCCGGCGGATTCCCGCAACCTTCACCAGGTCGCCTCGACAAGGCTTAATAACTTCCAAGTTCTCAAATCAGAAATGGGGTCTTTAACCTTGAGAATTGACATTTCAAACATAATCCTCATCAGCTCTATTCCTAATCTGAGCAAGTAAAGGGAATCTGATTACGAGAGATTACCATACGAGATTAATTAGAATTTAGATTTGCATGATTCAAAGGTCTCTGGATTCCAAAGGTCAAGTAGGATCGTTACCAATTACCATCAAAATAACATTACTCCGACGAAGTTACCTTTGGGCCGGACGGACGTCCTCTGAGGAAAAGTGGCGAAAAAGTTTTTGGATTACTCTTTCAGTCAAAGGCCCAAACAAGTTGCGAAATTGGATATGCTTGAAACACCGGTGTTTACTTTAAGTTAAGGTGCGTTTTACGCAATTTGCCGATCAGTGTCAAGCTTTGTGTCGAACGAAATAAGATTCGCGACCATAACACTTACTTATTTACAGATTGACTATTTCATGAAACAGTCATTCCATGGGATTAAATGAACTTCGAGGGCTTACATTGATGATTTTAACGGTTATAACTCAGTAAAGCTATATTTGTTCCTCTCGCGAATAACATTTTAATCAACTTACGGCCTGATACTGCCCTGCAAATTGCAAAAAACCTATGTACATTTTAATTTCGTGGGTGACTTGTCGCTGTCCCCGTAACTCATAAAGCCGTATCTATTACGATGTGAACCCCAACACCGTTTTGAAAAGTTTCTCCAAAGTTCAAGTCAATCGTATCGTGGCGTTGCCTCCCATTAGGTTTTAGAACTTTAACCTTCTCTCCGCCCTTGTACGACACCTAACTTGCATACCCATAAACAACAACTTTATTATCAGCGAAAATCATGTAAATGGGCCTTCTTGAAACATAAGTTCTCTTGCATTGATTACGATACGAATATGTCTCAGGCGACCTTCGCGTTTGATTGTAATCAGAAGTTTTTCAGACCCATAAACATAAATTTAAACGATTCCATACGATTTGCTGATTTATGGGAATCCTCTTTTGGATCACATGGAATGAGTTATCGGTTTAACGTTCTATATGGACAGATTGACAATAAAACTTACCAATAATAGTTGGGTTCGGATGCCCAATTGAATGCGGTCCAAATTTTGGGAGAGATATATTTATTTAAGAGACGATCCTAACAATGGAGCTGAAAATATCTCTGTAAATTGACAAGCAGATGCGTACATACGGTTTTATTTTGATTACAATACTTTTCGGACCGAATGGCTTATGACGAAGACGTAAATCAAGAAAAAAAAACGTAGAGAAAGTAGTATAGCAAATCTGCGATACTAATTAAGTGCCTTTAATTGCATCGATTAAGAAAACAACAAGTTTTATTGGAAGCGGCGACTGTCTGATAACGTGAAATGCGATCTCCTCTTAGCCATTTATTTCTTTGCGGAAAACCCGATTATCAACGAAAAAGAAAACAATGACTTGCGAGGCCTGGCAATCCTTGGGAAAAAATATAACAATATTATTTTTCACTCAACAAAGAGTGTCTTCATCAAAAATCCATCTGCAACGAGAGCGATATTACATCAAAAATATACAAAGCAATATCCTGGCGTTCAGTATGAAAATGTTGTCACAGAGTAGCGATATGAAACATAATATCAATCTTGCTTCAACAGACGGTCTACATGAATGTGTTAAGCAAAATCTGCATATTTCATCGTTTGCATGAATTGTAACGTTGTTCTGCACGCTTGCCGCTCGACTAAGAATATTAATATGTGTTTAACGTGCATTTTCAACCCTCTATAAGTGCTGCTTAGTTATTTATGTATTCACGTGAGTTGATTGTTGTGTGCTGCAAAGTTGGTTCTGACGTTATTTTCCTTTAGTGACAGACTTTTGCATGGTTCATTGCTGAAGTTGAGGTCGTTCTCATTGTTCATTCCTATTTCTTCTGCTGTGCTCTTTTCATTACTAGTTATTTTTTGATGGCTCGACGACTCAGAATGCCCACAATAATTCACGTCTCGAAGGTCTTCAGATTCTATTTCTTCAACCTGTTACCTTACAGAACCACATTTAGATAGAATTTCAAATCCTCAAATCTAGAAAGCATAACCAAATAATACTGTCCCACTGTCTTAGTTTGAAAACGAAATGCTTTCGAGTTAGTGCAAAACCATAAATAGAATTTATCACTGTTGTGTTAATTTTACTTCCTGAAACTAAACTAGTAACATAAAACAATGGTGACCGTCGTAATAATCGCTAAAGTCGTTATATAATGATTTACGTGCACGTCTCACTCCGCTATAAACCGGGACACTTCACAGGATTCCTTTAAAACCAATAAATTTCAGGCCACTTCAGTATTTTGTTACAGCTTTGTTGATTATTTCGGCCTTCGCGTGAATTTAGATGAGTAGTTAAATGTTTTGTTGTCTTTTGGTATTCACGTGCTCTGTTCTGTTCTTATGGTGCAGTTTGTAATTTTGTGGTGGTTTGGGTTCGTTTCGTTTTGCCATTTTCATTGACTTATTCAAAATTTATCTGCCATGTCTGATGAAAGAAAACATTCTTTTGTTTCGTAAATCGGTGACCAAGGAAACGTAACGACATGCTCTTTCTCTAAATATGCAGAATTCCTGAACCCTTGCTAGGATCCTTCATTAAAAAATTTCTACCTGGTTGCTTTACTCAAAAGTCCTTCACTTTCTTTGTCAAAAGCACTACCAACTTGTCACTTTAACTAACAAATTGGATCAAGGGTAGACGTTGGCGACGTCCCTGTAAGATTCCTTAAACCTAAATTTACCGGCTTCTAAGGTTCTACTTAACGCGTTCCATGTCAATTTAGAAAGTACTTTAAGACCTAACGGGTCTATTTTATTGAAACGCCAACTGGAAGCAACCTTGCTTGATTAAACCAATTTTTCACTTTATCGTGGCCTAATCCTCGGAAAATGCGACGAAAGGTTTTTGCATAGTCCTGTCTTTTAATGAAGTCTTCTTTTGTATTTTTTGCGTCTATTGGTTCTAGTTTACTAATCCTATTAACTTTTATAGGACCTTAATATGGCATATTGATAGATTAATTCACTATCAATCAAAAAGTTGCGGACACCGGAACAGCTACGCCTACTGGTTTTGACAATACTATCAAATCAGGCTCAGATGCCAAGCCTAAAAAAGTTCAAAAAGCCTTTTCATCACGACTTCAAATTCCGTGTTTGAAAACTCATTAAAAGTCGTAACTTCCATTACTTTTTTGCTCCGACAAACCGACAGTTTGACGCAATAGTACGCTGAAGTTCCAAGGTCGCTCATCGCTCAGTTTCAAGTGGGTAAGTAGAAGTACAGACCTAGGCATGCAGGCAGGTTGGCTAGACCACTGAAATAGCTGTAATTTCCTTTTCAAGTGCTACACATGCAATAAAGGTGCGGTACGAGTGTCAGTCTGACCTTGATGCTAGTGCTGGGTTACGTAAGTGTATGCAAAATTGGGGTGTGCCCCAAGGGCGAGCGTGCGCGATTCCTTTCATTAGCATCGGTGTATTTATGGGTTTTTGTAGGCGTTGGCTTATGAATGGATGTCCGTTTTTGTGGTTTTCCGGTTGACAGAGACGTTCTGCGTACTGGATATATCTTGACGATGTTGTTGTGATTTTGCGACGTTAATGGATCAGTGATTTCGTTTGTCATTTCTGGAATTCTGCAACATACAGTTCTGTTATTATTATTTTCTCTGCCTTTTTTTACTACCAGGCGTACAGTTGAGACTTCAACTGTATAAAATAAACGTAGTCTTCTGTGGAGCTCCTTTCAAATCTCCAGCACAATATTTTTTTATTTCTACGCATTCGTGGTTTTTCAGAAAGCTCCAGTGTATTTTGCAAAACCTTTGACTGGATTACGAGATTTAAACCCGTGGACGTTCGTTTAAATATGCTGACGTGATACATCATTCATAGTAAACAAAATAATATCATTGTGCCATGTTGACAATATATATCATCATCACGCAACCTTGGACACGGAACAATTTTCATAGAAATTGATTGGCTGATGACATCAAAAGCGTTTATAACCTTACGGATGGTCAGGGGCACATCATCATTAGTAATCATTGCATAGAACGGAATCAAATCTTCGACTTCCCTTGTCTTGGGCTGCAAAAACTGGCACGTTTGGTGCTAGAGGCAATTATCCACTTGACGTGATCGTCTGTCCATGTTTTAAAGCGCTGCAGAAAATAAAACAGCGCTTTTTTCTAAACTTAAGGCTGCTCGTCCGTTTCCTGGAAGTAATGTTTTACAGGCTCGCTGTAAATTGCGAAAGATTAGATTGTTTTAATTGGAGGTGTCTTCCTTAGAAAGTATTTTTATAACGGCCATGAGGCTTCCGTCTCTGCTGTTTCCTTCGCGTCCTTCGCTTCGCTTACTGTATAAAATTAAAATATCTTTAGAATTGCCTTCGATGGTCGGGTCCTTTGTTTTCTTTTTAAATGAGCGGTTAGATAAGGCACAGGACCGCCATTTTCTTTTTCATTTTATCTCTGCCAATGGTATTTCCATGAACAAACAGGTAATCGTTACTGTTAATATGTTTCGAATCGTTTATAGCAGCTTTCATTAAACCCGTCAATGGGCGATTATAAGCCAGTTAGTTAAGTAATAGAAATTTTAGGAGGCGGATCTTCCATCTTGTCGTACGAGTAAGACTAACTGAGTAATACTTAGACCAGGATTTTCTTGAGCTTAAATATTTAACTTATCTGTTCATATGAGAAAAGCTAAGTCCTATTTTCGTTAGCAAAAGCTCACAAAAGCTTTATGACTCCCACGTAGCCCGCATGACGGGGACGATATCTTCCCCCAGATTTATTTGTTTAATCAAACTTTCCTCGGGTTTGAAAAGGTCCGTCTTCAAAGTCCTCATAAGTCTTTATAACTGGCAAATTGTAGAGAAGTCGTTCTATTTAATGGCTGATTTTTCAACGTGATCTTTTAGAAGTATTCGAAAGTAGAAAAATGTGTTTTTACTGACTAATAGTAGGTCTATAGGCTGTCCTCTTAAGATTGTCGTCTTCGATTCAGGGCCTTTTTGTAAAATAAACCTGTGATCCTGCCATCGGTCACAGCTTGAATGGTCATCACCGTCATCTTCTTCGGCATTATGTGCGATATGCACATCTTCTTCAGTGTTTCTTCTTCGAATAGCATGAAGTATTAGTAGCCTTCACCCAGTCCATCCATCGTTTCTGTACTACTCGAGGTAAATATTGTTTTGTCTTTACCATTCTTCCCTCTCCATTTATACCAACTGTCAACAACATTGCCCACACGAAATGGATTTAATTCTGGAAACTGGGTCAGAAGTAACAGACAAAGGGAGGACTATAATTACTACAAATCTAATTGTCAACTTATTAGGCCATCGTCTGCAACATTATTGGATTCTCTTGGTTGACGTCACAGATTCCAAGGTCAAGAGGTCCCAACCTGCGACCTTAGCAAAGTTCACGAAAATGACACGCCAGCTGTTTTTAGCGCGAAACCCTAAAGTCTGGCTCATTAATAATTAAACACAGAATTCTCTTTTTCTGTCTGCGTCTATAAAATAGATTTTTTTATTCCCTTTCTGCTGGGACATTTACGATAAATGTTATTTCAACCCGAGGGAATAATTTGTGGATATTTAGCCTTACGAAGGTAACTCAGACAGAGTTACCGCTAAAGTTAAGGCTAAATATCAAAGTTTATGTTCTAGGACCTAGGTATTATAGAATATGTCAGGCTTTTCTTATTTTGTTTTATTTCTTGGTGTTTAGGAATTGTGAAATACTTACATAAAGGGTGTAAAACACCTCTTCACGAAGCCGAAAGGCACTTGTTCTCCTCGTCATTGCGATCATTTTTTTTGTTCTACACCATACCTGGGAACCTTCTAGTTACGGAGATATGGGGGGTCAAAGTTACAACTTTTTGACAAGGTTTTATTTAAATACAGGTTTTTTTGTAAGATTTTAACTTTTAACACCTCCACGACCCCCGTACTATTCAATCCATCCATCAGCACAATGTTTTAAGTGCTTTACATTGAGTTCTACCACAAAACATGATTTATAACCTCAAAAAAAAAAGTTGTTTCCCAGCGATATTTTTTGCGTAAAGTTACTTAGTTTAGTTTGATGTACAGAATGCTTGGTTAACGGCTTTGTGATGAGGTGGTTTACACCCTGTATTTATTGATTGATTGGATTGCTTGTATTCATTTGGTGGGCAGAGCTCTTTCTCAGTCTTCTGCAAGCCCTTTGGCAGAAGATTTCTTTTTATTCTTTCTTGGGCTACCTCGTTGTCTCTTTCTAGCGTATGGGATTCACTAAGTGATTTATCCATTGCTTCTTCGACATGCGATCGCCAGCCCAGTTTCACTTTTCAGTTCCCAGCTTAAAATTACTTCAAAGATAAAATACAATAACACCGCTAGATCTGCGATCTTCATTGATGACAAGCATCAAATAGGAAGAAGTCAGAGGCTGTGGATGGGTGACCACCCATTATTACATACCGAGTTCGACAGACTACTGAATACGTAGAACTGTATTCTGTACAAACTGTATTATGTACTGAAATTAACTTGATAACTTGTATGGGTATCCCTCGAGGACTTTTGATATAAATAACGATGTTTTTCTAGTGTATTTCCGAACGATATTGCTTTCATCTTGTTATTGGGTTTTCTGTTTTGAGGTGAATGTCCCGCGCCTGTTTTTGGTTAGGGTTTTTTTCTTATGAAATACTGGTGGTGTAGACAGCGCTGTGGCTAAAATTTCTGCCTCATTTTGCTAGATTGTTTTTGTCAGAATGCAAAGACGCATAGGGCGCTTCTTTCGCAGATCATCTATTTCAACTCTATTTTCTGACGTCAAGAGATTGCAGTTTATAAACGCTCTGAGGAATACCTCATCATTACGGGCTTATCACCAAATACATTTTTTCGAAAAGAGAATACATAAAAGAAAAGCGATCATATAGCAAAACAATTGCCCACAGTACTTGTAAGCTAAATAGTTTTACACTAAAGTTGATATTGTAGTTGATAGAAAAACATAGCTGCTAGTTGCTACGGCAGTTCGATAGGTATAGTAGCTTACAACTGCTCTTAAACATGCAACCAACCCCTTTCTCACCCCAGCTTGTAGGAAATTTAATTTTCATTCTCACGATTTGAGGTTTTATTATTCATTTTTCACTTGAACTTTGTACCTTTGAACGTTGTAAAGGGGTTGGTATATTAAACGGTATTTCTAATTTTTGAAGAGTTTCGAATGACGGAGAGTATTATTAGCCATTATTGTTATCGGTTGAAAACACTCATCATAGTCGGTCTTCTACTACCGCTTTCACATCGAAGCGGTATTTTTGGGGGCTCTGAAATCTCTGGACCATCGCACCGTTTTAATCTTGGAGCAGTTTCGCTCAATATTGCCCAGTCTCACCAAAGCGGAGCAGACAAGCTGAACGAACAGGAGACGTGTGGAAGCCGACCAATCACATTCGTTGAAAAGGACAAAGCGTCTCTCGTCTCTACTGTGATTCGTCACATCTCTCAGCTCCCTCTGCTTTGGTGTAGTCTGGGCCTAAAACTCCGATAAATGTAGAACAGGTTTATCCATAAGCGCGTTTGTAAGAAGTTCCTTTATGTATCGTGGATGATTCAAGAGTTGTGAACCAGACGAAGGGTCCCAGATTTTACGAACAACCAACCCCACACTAGATCCATGTGGTGAATTACAACCACAGCTGAGTTACAGGGTCCTGTATCCCAGCTATAGGATCGCGATAGGCTGTGTATCCCACAACTCCAACCAACATGAAATAAATGTGGTAGAAGTTATCAAAACGTTTCCAAAGTTGTGTAATATGTTACTAAATTACTTTGTGACGTCTTGTTTGGTTACACGAAAGCCGGTAATCGTATTAACTTTGAGGAAGGACTACACAGATTACGAAGTTTCTTTTAGCGTTTGTTAGAAGTAGGTTCTCGAAATAAATTATGAGGAAATGGCCAACATTATAATGTTACTTAATCTTTATTTACTTGAACATTTTCTTGGGTTTTATTTCTTTAAAGGAGATTAGATTTTGTAGAGGAATCTCGCGCGGTGGTTCCATATAACTTTGTCGTACTTTAGCAGTTACAATGCAAAATTGATACTTGACAAGGATTTGTGAGATACCGTAAATAGGGTAAAATAACTTTACGGCAAAAAAATCCGTCTTCCCAAAAAAATAACTTTATTTTCGGAAGTCGGTGACTTTATTTTTTTTTTCATTCACTCTTTTACCACCGATGTAGTTGACTTTGAACTTTGCTTGCTTTTTAACGCTTCAAAACGAGGCTTTGTTGCCTAAAACTGTATTTTTTTTAACTTTATTTCTTCGATTCAATATTAAGATTGTTCCGATTCCGATTGAACTACAAAACAAACTTTCCTTAGTTACTAACATGAAATTAGGTTTCCAATCACGCAAACACTATATTTATTACTTTCAGACAAAAACTGCATAATAAAATAGGTATTATGTCTCCCTTTAATAGTTCTGCAGCATTTATTTCAGCTATACTATAGTAAAATATACGTCTAGCCATCGAGACGTTCGATTAAAACTGCCTCCTTGCCATTTCTTTTACTACAATTGAACAGAAATATATTGATAGGGAATTATTTATCTTATTGAAGTCTCCAAGTTATACTGTACTATGTACAAAATTGGACTGCTGAGGATGAAGTTCTAGGTTCAATTCCCAGGTCGGGCAAAGTTTTATTGGGTTTTTCCATCAGGAATATCTCAGTAGCAGCCACGGAGTAATGGAGTATAGACGTGTGCTCGGTTGATGGCAATAGGATCGCCCCCTATAACATAAGGCGCCTACGCCTATCCCGTCGGGTATTACAGGCGTAGTGTTATCATCATCTTCATGCCCTTGCCCCATGTTACTTAGGGTTGGCAACACATTTTCTTCTTCCAGCCCGCGTAGCATGACCACCGTAGACACGACAGAGAGTCGACAAACCTTTTGTTCATCTGTCATTTTATCGATTCAATGACAGATGAACAAAAGTTTGGTCGAGTCTCTCTCATTTCTCCGGTGGTCATGCTAAGCGGGCAGGCGTAGTGTTATGGTGATATTATTTACAAAATCTTCACCTAACATTGACACTGGAAGTCATACATTGATAAGACGTCTGAACGCAGTTCGTGCTGATCACGTCGAGAGCTGTCATTGTCTTCATTACTTGAAACTAGAAATATTTGAAAGCGACATGAACTCGTAAATGTGTTTACCTATATAATTAAGTTACACTATTTTTGGTCAAAGTGTCAATGTTCTGATCACAGTCCAGGAAAAAGAAAAAAGAAAAAAAAAAAAAAAAGCCACGATATAGAAAGACAAGAAGCGCATTTAGCAACAACCAATACTGAAAAATCGTTGCAGACTACAACAATTTATCCATGCCAAAAGTTTTCAAGCATGCAATGCAGAAGTTAACCGGGCAGAACCAGAATTCAACCCTAGGCAACTTCGATATTTATTAACAGAATTAGTCAGCCTATTATGTTCTCACTGCTGGGACTCAGGCTGCCCCTCTTTGAGAGGGAGAGGGCTGTAAGTCATCACGTGGACCCCAGCGCGGTTAGGGTGTCCTATGTTTCTGAATAGGTATCTGGTTTCAGTACATGCCGGTAACCACATAATATTTTTCTTCCTCTCTTGTACATTTTCCCTCTTAATCTTTCATTAACCAGATTCAATTCTTCCAGACAGACTCTACTTCGCTACTC
This sequence comes from Xestia ashworthii, assembly GCA_950022955.1. Lineage (NCBI taxonomy): Eukaryota > Metazoa > Arthropoda > Insecta > Lepidoptera > Noctuidae > Xestia > Xestia ashworthii. Next base: position 8,677,703 of record OX465573.1, read on the forward strand.
TAAAGACCGGGTATAAGCCGAAGCCGACTCGGAACAGCAAATACTTCCACATAGAAGATGAGATCGTTTACGAGAACTTCTATTTCGACTTCGGGCCCTACCACCTCTGCCATCTGTACCAGTTCTGCAACAAGCTCAATGAGGAATTGGAGAAGAATCCGAAAAAGAAGATCGTCTTCTACACCAGTAACAATGAGACCCTCCGACTCAACGCGGCCTATCTTATTGGGAGTTATCAGGTATATATTCTTCTTCATTCATTTTATATCGGTTATGATATGGGTGCCACTCAAGTTGCATCTGGGTCATAATCTGAATCGTCAGTTCCTTTTGCTGAAGGATATACCACTCTATATACCTACCTTATAGCACGGTTCCTTATTAGGTTTTGTCTAATCTTCTTCAAGAACTACCAAGAATCAAATTGGTATCAGGCCTTGGATTAAGACGTTGAATTGTTTCTCCAATTTCTTATCCTGTTATTTATGCGGCTTTATAAGAAAAATTACTTATTTTTAACTGCTAGGATATTACGAATTACTGAAAACGCTCAGATGGCCCCAAAAACGTATTAAATATTTAGACGAATTTCGCTGTTCATCCATCTGAAAAAATACGATCCCTTGGGCGAATTTCAGGACGATACGGAGACGTCAAATCATACGGTATATTAAGTCCCGATACGATTACCACAATTCGCGGAAAAATATCTACATCCGCCTTGCAATATCAGGAAGACTTAGAAGTTCAAGGTTCTTGGTTGCATAACTAGGCTTTGCGGGTAGAATACATGTGTATGTACTTGCTGTGGTGTTTAATTGGCACGTGTTATTGATATCCTTTCTAAAGAAAATTGTTATTGTTCCAATTAAGAGGACCTAAGGATATCGTTTTCAAAACCGAAACCGGTAACTCCTTGAATATAAAAATTGAATACATGTGAAAACCACCACCAAGAGCAGATACTCCACTCCCTCTATTAAAAAAGTTGCATCAATGTCGCGTTCCAGCATTGGAAACGTTACAGTTTAATTAATGCAAAGCTATAGGTACTTTTGTCAGCAAAATTATAAGAACATTCAACGACTGATTCACTCATCCATTGGCCGGAAAATGGCTGCCGAATCCATCCATCATCAGACATCCTAAATCCAATTTTCATTTCAGTGCCATCCAGTTTTGTTTTTTCGACAGCTGTTCTCTGTTACATTGCACCTTCTGATTGACAATCATGTCTTGACAGTCTCCAAATTTGTAATTGATAGCATCTAATCTTCGACTAAAGGCCCTCATACCGCTATTTATAAATTGTAAGGGTTTGACATTTACACCAACGTTATAGGATTACATGACTGACGGATAACTTACGTAACTGCAACATTAATACGACGCCTACCTACGGGAGTTACACAACTACCATTTAATCAGTTAAAAATACATTGGATACGCAATCCTCGGTGGGAATAGAACTCGACACGTAATTAGGGGTAACCGGGCTGTTCCCACGCGCTCACAATTATTCAATGAGAGGTTGGTACTAGTAACCGCAGTTGAAACACGTGGACTACGAAAACCGGCCTTACTTTTACGGGATAAAGGCTTCGGACAATGTAAAAGATTCACCATGGACGTGCGATTGTCTGTACGATACGCTGTAGCTGGTGGAAATTGTCTACGGGATGTACCGTAAGGCCATACTCATGGATGTCTATCGTAGATTGTAGGATTTTATTACAGGATTTGGATCATCCTGATTTGGTTTCCCAGTTGCCTTGGATTACGGATAATAGTTGCGTTGGAAGGTCTCCCACTAGATGGACCGATGACCTGGTGAAGGTTGCAGGGATTCGCTGGATGCGAGCCGCACGGGAGCGGTCAATGTGGGGACATTTGGAGGAGGCCTATGTCCAGCAGTGGACGTCTTTCGGCTGAAATGATGATGATAGATAGTAGTGGGTTAGTTAAGTGAAACCACATGATAAGTTTATAGTGGCTAGATTAATAAGTACGGATCAGGAAGGAACTTCGTTCACTGCTCTTGCTTTCTGCGCGTTGGTGACCTAGTCTACTTTCTTTCGTCAAAACGTTTTCCGTCACGTCCAAGAACGTGCCTATGCAAATGAAAGAAACATTAGTACTAATCAGATTTCGTACCCCCAAAATAACTGACCACTAGGACGTTCAAGGCCACTGGATGACCTTCGTCGCCATTTAATAATACAAACTTACATATATCTACACCACCTGTCAACTCGGCTGCAAATTAATTCCACATGAATGCCTTCATATTCATACATGACTGAACATGTTACCTTATCCCGCGAGGGACGTAAAGTTTATGAAGGTTGTTTCCGTTTTCGCAAAACCTTTCATATGGGAGCCGTAAAAAAGATTGACAGTATCGTTAGGTTACAAATAGCTATGAGTTTGGCTGGCTGACATTTTTTATGGATTGTTTGAAGACTATTAATCATTGATGTGGATGGATTTGATATGTTAGGGTTGACTTCGAACTACAGGTGTGTTACCGTTTTGGTTTGTAAGTAGTTTAAAAAAAATACTCACCGTTGGTCTTTATTGCTATTGAAAATATGATTGGTTTTTGACTATTTTCCAACCAATTTTATTATAACAGCAGTTTGATTTCTTAGATTGGTGATACCTTATTACCCACTCCTTTCGTATCGATGATTCGATGGTACGACTTATTTAAATCTTTTGGGTCCAGTAGCTGGCCATGTTAATCGCGGCGCGGCGTCAGATTCATTTTTAAGTCTTCTAACAGCAGGTGTATGGTTCCTCGGATAAGACAGGTGTTGTGTGGTGGACCAATACTCAACGGCTCACGGTTCAGGTTTCTTTATACATTTTAATCGCCGATATTTATTTGTGTTGTATTAGTCTGCGTAACGGCAGATAACATGCGTAGTTCTCATGTAGATACTGCCACATCCTCGTCTTCAAACTTACTCCTGGTTCTAGCATTGTCAGCAACTATCACTGTTTTACTGCGTATGACTATAGATGTTAAGCTTTTATTTTAAAATCTAAAAATGGAATCACGATCAAAATCGCTTTACAAAAATCAGTTGTCCCGTACATTTGGCTCGAGTAGGTATTAATGTTTTTTTACGGACAGTTTATTTTTTTTTCTATTGCGATAGTGGTCCCAAGGAGATAGTTTGTTCAGTTTGATGGTCTGAATGACACCTTGAAATATGAATATATTTATCTAGATCAATATTAAAACTTCTTACACCGAATTTCTTCTTCTCTATCCCCAGATAATCTACCTAGACTCCAGCCCAGCTGCCGTTTACAAGCAACTAACAGACGGATCAGAATGGTCCCTGCTGAACTTCCGAGACGCTTCGGGCGGACCACCACTCTTCGACATATCTCTCCTGGACGTCCTGCATGGCGTGAAGGTGGCTCATGACGCTCGCTTTTTTGACTTCGATAACTTTGATGCGGAGCAGTATTTGTTTTATGAGGTGAGTTGGTAGTAGACGTGTTCAACTGGATTTGTGAGAGGTGAAAGAAGAAAGTACAGGTGGACAGGATAGGAAGATCATTTCAAGGGAACTGATCTACCAGTGTCCTACCTATTTATGTTCAAAATATACGGTAGGGTGGGTCGCTTTTGTATGGAAAAAAATAAAATTGTCCAATACGTTTTGTAATAGTAAAAAAAACGTGACCCACATCCATTGATGAAATAATAACGAAAAAAGAATTTTCTAGTTTAACTCCTTCTACCCGCGCATTGAGTTTGAAAAACTGAATTTTTTTATTTTTTTGTGAATTATTTAAAAACCTATTTCTCGTGGCTCATATGAAAAACAACTACGTAAACTAATAAAATAAAGTGCTTTTGGACTAAATTTTATTATTAAGAAAGAAAAATAAACAAATAATAAGACAAAATAAAAATAAAGTATCTTCAAATCACGTTAAAATCTTTCTTACTTTCGAACTTAGGCATAAGCTTTCGTGAAATAATTTTATACTTAATTAAAGCTTCTCTTGCTGTTTTGTGGCGAAGCTGCATAGATGCCTCTGTTACTGTTTTTACAGCCCGTTACACAGCTTGAGTATGACATGGTAGCCGCAGAAAAAGGACTTCATCATCACCACCTGACTCAACTAGGGAATGAAGAGTCTCATCCGGAACATTGGTCAATATAGGTGGTTGCGAGTAAGATTGCTGCCAGTCTATCAAATCGATGTAAGACGAAGCGTTTAAATTTATCTTAGGCACTTCAAAGACTCGAAGCTGAAGGGATTCAGATGGTTTCCTTGCCTTTAAAATGCGTCTAGCGTCAAGTTCTCTCACATGATTTTGTTCGTCAGATAACATAGACAAGAGCAAGTTCTCTGGGTGCGCAAAAAAAAACATTTCGCTTTATTACAGGATTAACAACACTCTAAGTAACATTTAAGTGTAAAAGGCATATGATCCATTGAAGTGGTCGGTGTAAACGCTTTTCTAAGAGCCGTATGACTCCGCCGTATTTGCCCGTATTGGTTACCGTCCCATCACAACCTATGGCAAGAGTACCCTCTAGAGACATATTCAATTGACCTGTTACTGTTTGAAAGATAGCAGACTCCAACCCTTTTGCAGTTCCATGGCTTGGAACGGCCGAATTTCTATGAAAACTTGAATCGTTTCTTCTGATAAACGCTTCAATGATTTTAATATATTTTTTTACACTTCGCGTGGTAACTTTTAATCAATTGCATCACACGATTATGAGACGCACTAGGAATAAATGCTTTTCTCCACAATAAATCAACTTTAGATGACACTATTTCAGATATCTCATTAATGGATGGCTTTTTTTTTATTGTTCTCATGTTTAAGCTGATGTCTTACTAAATTGTAATATTTCATAACTTGTTTGTAAGTGGGTAGTTGATTTTCGTTAATTTTCTTCCGGAGCACCAAAAATGGGACAACTTGTGGATTTTCGGGTATTATTTGAAATCTCCATGATGCACAACGTCACAAAACTACTTAAAATAGCGAAAAAATTAGATAAATGCGTGCGACCTTTCACCCGGAACTAATTAGGCGACCTGAGACAATGACGCGTGATCGACAGTTTACGGGCGTAAAAGAGGGCTCTTTTCCCACTCCTTCCCCCGCACTATACGCACGATTATTCTAATATTTTGGTTTGATTATTATTTGTATTACGTGTATCTCTGAATATAAGAATATAATATCATTTTACGCCATGTAGTTTATACAATAAACTCTGATAAAATAAATCCAATTTTAACAATTTTTCCGAATTTTGAAACGTAATGCGCGGGTAATTAATGTTAATATTAATAAAAAATAAATATATACTTTTTTAAGTCTCTACCCAGGTCATGTTTTCCGCACTATTACAAACCGAAATTCGAAAAAAATATTTTCGACCCACCCTAATATACGGTCCTAACGTCTCATTGGCATACTACGGTACCCTCGGAACCCTAAAATGAGGAGGAGTTTCTACCATACTCCGAGACATCATTATCATCACGCCTGTAATCCTCCTAGGGTTAGGCAAAAGTACAACTCTACAGTACTTTCTCAAGTTATTATGCCTTGTGTCTGTGACTGTAGCTTCGCTTTTTTTTTTCGTTTTATTGACATTCAAGTGCCGTAATGGTCTAATTGAAAAAAGTGGTTTGAGTTTAAGTTTGATAATAGAACAGTCACTTTTTGCATTTACCGCCATCAACTGGGCACGAATCCAGATTCCGTGACAGCTACTGAGAAATTCCTAATGGGAAATTCCAATAGCACTTTGCCCAACTCGGTAATCAAAACCAGGACCTCATGCTCAACAATCGCGAGCGAGCCAGTTTAGTTTGTGGCTTCGAGACTTCGCGTAAAAATAATCAATCAAAAACAAACAACAATTGAAATCTTCTCAATTTGTCACATTTTGACTGATTGCAATTCAAACCCAATTTAAACTTGTCAGTTAAAGTTATTTTGATTAATATTAAATAAAAACTTCGAGTGTCGACAACAGTTTCAACTTTACTGACTTTTTATTGATAAAATGTCTATTTGAAACTGAAACAGTGACACGAGGTCGCGGCAGACCACGAAAGAGATGGCGGGACGAACTGGATGTCTTCCTTGAGAAATGGAAAGAAAGAGCACAGAATCGTGAACGTTGGAAGGAATGGAGGGAGGCCTTTGCCCAGCCGTGGGACAATACAGGCTAGCTATAATAAAATAATAATGTCTATTTGATGTAATCATGATTTCGAAAAAAAAAAGGAATGTTTTTTAGGTTTTAACAACTTGCAATTGAACCTTGGCGATATAACTCCCAAGTTCAGAGAATGTCGTCAACCTTTCACGCACTGAGTGGGCTTTATATCCGCGACACAATTCGGACATCCTACACAACTAATAAAAATTACATTCATTTGTTTACTGCATTTATATCTTACGTACAGTTAACAAAGGAGACTGGTACATAATCTGCGTTACACTCAAACAACCTAGCCTAGCTCAGTGGGCCTCAAAAGCTGTATTAAATTGCGCTGGAAGTATTAATTATTTTGACGTGGTTCATTGGTCTATAGTTCGCATTTTTTCTGTCGTTGCCCCCACATAAGCAATTTCTCCCGTGACGTTGTTGGTGCGTTTACAAACATTTAAAGTCATATACATAAACAACCAGTCCTGGAACAACTATCGGTAGTCCATACAATTGTTCCGTTAGGGAATTAAACCCGCAACAGGCAGCGCAGCATCCAATCGCGTAGCCACTTCGCCTACCCTGCTGTCAATTATGACAGCTGAACCTGGACCTGGATGCAATTCCCAGGGCAGGCAGTGTTTTTTTTTTGTTTTGGCAAGAGTGGGAAATCCCCGCGAACACCTCGAATATCTCACAGGAATATCTCCTGGGGCCTAATTCTGCTATTTTAATAAATTCGTCACTCCAACACGATTCCATTCTCATCCCATTGTCATTTTGCTTAAAGTTCGTAATCTGCTAAATTCACAATGGTCGGTCAATGGTCTCGTAATAAAATTGTGTTTTAATGGCATTGTCGTATTGTCATTATTATAAAACCCTTAGTACAAATGGTTTTCGAAATCAACTACTGAATGCGCACATTTATTCATGCCAGATTTCATGTACGAGATTAATATTCTATGACATTTCTTTCAATGGAGTGTCAGTGGTTGTTCATAGAGAAGTCGTAACGGCGCCATTATGATAGTAGAATTAACAAACTTGTCAAAATTTGACAGAACTTGATCATTATGAAATCAATGATCGAATACTCTGACACTATTGTAATACCAGAATCGAGGCCCTGTAAGACAGTCGAGGTAGTGCCGGACTCGAACCGGCTAAAACCACACTCCTGCCCCACCAGTGTCCCTCTGAAATTATCAGAGACCTTTTTCACAAATCATGTATCCTTTATGGCGACTTGGTTTTTAGAAGGCCGATGAGACCACACTCCATTGTCTGATTTTACTTATATTATGTCACCCAAAACTAGCTATATTTCTTTCTGCTTTTATCTTTCATTTTGTTGTATTTTTATGAACTATTACACTAAATAATTTTTGTTTACAACTACACTCTGCATTATTTATTACTATTTTACTGACTATATAAATTCTGAATAATATTTTAATTTTTAGCTTTATTCTTATTTATTTACGTCACTTACCCATAAATTTATGCCCTTAGGCAACTTTAGACTGAACTCATTATAGGGACCTAAAATATAAATTGCAAAATGTGAGCGTGCTTTTTAACCGACTTCTAAAAAAGGAGGAGGTTCTCAATTCGTATGTTTCTATTTTTTATTTTTATGTTTGCTCGCGCATAACTCCGTCGTTTGCCCTCCGATTTGAAAAAATCTTTTTTTGTTGGAAAGGGTATACTTTCCAAATGGTCCCACAGCCACCAGTGTGTAACGGTTTGCACTTTCCATGTGTACCAAGCACATGTGAATCACTAAAAAGTGAAAAATATTTTTTTTTTTCAAAAAATAAAACCGGCTTCAAAAAAAAAACAAAAAAGTGAAAAATAACTTTAGCTTCTGAAGTCGGTGACAAAAAAATTAAATCAATCAAACAAAGGTCACCGACTTCAGAAGCTAAAGTTATTTTTCACTTTTTTGTTTTTTTTTTTTCACACTTCAGATCACTCTTTCGGGGAATACCAGGAATAAAACTCATTTAAAAAAATGGATTGATCTCTTAGAACATGCAGAAATAATGTGTTTAAGCAAACGTTATTCAATTACAGAAAGTCGAAAACGGCGACCTGAACTGGATAATTCCAGGCAAAATGCTAGCCTTCTCAGGCCCCCACCACCGCTCCCGGCTAGACCGGGGCTACCCCCTCCACAGCCCCGAGCACTACCACGACTACTTTCGAACGCACCACGTCACGACGATCGTACGACTCAACAAGAAATCGTACGACGCCCGTCAGTTCACCGCGCATGGCTTCGAACATCGGGAACTGTTCTTTGTGGATGGTTCCGTACCTTCGGATCTAATTGTGAACCGGTTTATAAGGATCACTGAAGCCGCCAAGGGGGCTGTCGCTGTGCATTGTAAAGGTGAGAAGTTTTTTTTTTGCGTTTTCTTTATTTCGAGGCTTGGTTTTGTCCGTGGTTTCGCTCGCAGTATGGGTGTTCGGTCTAAAACCAGGGCAAGTTGTGGTGACCGAACTGTCCGCGATTCGCGGAGACAATCAAATTAAAGTTGCCCTTACGAAAAGTGACTAACCTGGTGCCGGCGGGCTGAAGAGGATAACCAGTCCTTGATCACGCCGGGTCTGCTGTATGTCTGTGTGTGTGTGTGTGTGTATAGTGTTATGTATGTGGTCGGGTGATGGCAGATTTGGCAAATCCGACTATGTTTCAACAGACGCTGTCTTAGTAGCGCGTAACAGGTCGGAATGCAGCACAATAATAGTTCAAACTGCACAATTGTCCACTTCTCACAATAATAAAAATGTCAATTTTAAACCCGTTTTCTGGTACAAATGGGGGTGTTTTGTCCAATTAACACTGAATTATAACCAAAATCTTGCAAACAAAAAAGATTCACTTGGATTTTCCAATTAGGTATCTCAATCAATAAATAAATTCAATGTTATCTCGTAAAGAATCAAAGACAAGAGGCAAACGTCAAGAGATGACAGTTGATATTTATAACAGTGACAGTCCAAACGTCAAGTTGCGTTTGGATACACATACGGCACAAAACAATGGGCGGATATTGTCGTACAGGAACATCGTAGTTTTTAAGTAAAACTTTTTGCGAGGCGCGTTGAGCACTTTTTAGATCAACAAAAATCATGGAACTCGCGCTATCGTCACCGAACGCTTTCATAGAATAAGATACTTAAAGTTTATTTTGGATTATAGTTTTCTTTTCTATCGGCAGTCTTCAAAGACCCCATGTTTTTTTTTATTATAGCCTTTGAAACTCGAAGATAATGTAGCTTCCATTAGTGAAAGAATCTGATGAAGATTGGGGGAGGCTTAAGTCCAGCAGTGGACATCTTTCGGCTGAAATTATGATGATGTCCTTCTAGGGCGTCCCCGGCGTTCCTGATAAAAATGTTTCCTTGTATTTCCAGCGGGTCTGGGTCGTACCGGCACACTGATAGCGTGCTACCTGATGAAACACCACGCGTTCACTGCGCGGGAGTCGATCGCGTGGCTGCGTATCTGTCGTCCCGGCTCTGTCATTGGTCACCAGCAGTGGTTCCTTGAGAAGTAAGTCAAGTACTGCTGGTACTACCGTCACTAAAGAGTGATTTATACGTCTAAGATTCTCTTTTAACAGCCTCCATTGGGCTAGTAGATCCTGGTTTCGATCTCCAGGTTGGCAAAGTTGTTTTGGGTTGATAGCAGTCGGGCGAGCCTATCTCTACCTCTAATCAGATGGAACTTTTTAATACCTGAGTGTACTAAAGGTATACCTCTGCCTAACTTTTACGAGATTTAAAGATGTTATGTTACGATGACTATTCGTGATCGTAATCAGAAATAATATTATCCTTATTGTCCAATAATTTAAGATTAGACCACACTAAACTCGTTTTATCTACTTCCAGTGTCCAGCCCCGAATGCACGCAGAAGGCGAGTCGTACCGCCGCCGTCACAATATCACCTCCCTCCCTGTGTTCGAGAGAGGCATCTACGCCGAACTGCCGGAACCGGAAGATACCACCGATGCGCCCGTCGATAACAAGCCCGTCTCGCTGCAGACCATACTCCATACTAGCAAGATTGCCAACAATAAGGTAAAAATAATGGGTCATTTTATTTTATAAATGAATGTTCAAACAGTCCTCCGGACAAGTATACGTTTCGGCAAACGTCGTCTATCTTCAGAAATGATAATTACTCGCTTGTTTTATTGTATCTTATTAGAATTGTTAATACTGCCGAAATAATAAAATTATGAAGCGCATACCTTGCCCAATTTAACTGTACAAATACTACTTGAATGTGCTGACTGCTGGCTAACTAAATTGATTATTTTTTCCTTGTGGAAGTATCAATAAATGGAATGTTCCTTATCAGTCAAAGTCAAAACTCCATTACATTCCAACAAACAACAAAGGACGAATATATGTTGTAAGGTAAACAGTAGGAATCAGAGTTAATTTGGATAATCAGATTAGTGCACACTTGTATTTAAAAAAAAACGACGAAATTGGAGTACCCTAAGTAACAAATTACATTTTTTATAACAGTTGGACAACGCCCACGTGCTAAACGCGAACGAGACCGACTCAGAAAACAACGTGACGTCAGTGATCGGCAAGTACAAGACAACTCCTACCCCCATGCTCCCAACTAAGACAGTATTCGCGCCCAAACTGAACTACATGATGCCCACAAACAACATACGAAACGCTAACAACACAAACCTGAAACCACCACGAATCATTAATTCTACGTTAAAATCTCACTACGCGTCCAAAACTTCCACATTTCCTCCAACTAGAAGTGCCAATTCTACAGCCAATAAGATGTCAAGCGGTGTTAAACCTTTTACGGGTAAGAGCAGCTTTCATGGCCAAAGGGCCAACCTCGCGCGCCCAACATTAGGATACACACATGGCGCAAGCCCCCTCAAAACCTTCACAAGAAAAACCGTCGCAGTCAACAAAAACGGCAACAATGACAGCGCTGTCGTCACTACTCTCAACAATGTAACTTCTACCCTATCAGCACTGACAGAAAACTGCCATTTGAATGGCAAGAATCGTCTCCCGTCTGAGCCAAATCTCAAATCGGTCGTCGCGGCCAAACCTGCTAACTCGAACCAGAATGCTCGAAAGAAACTCATAGTCAGATCTAACTCTAGCTCCCGAAAGAAGCTTCCTAAAAGTAATTTATCTAAAACTGGTCTCGAATCTGCACAAGATCTGTCTTCTAGTGATACTAACGTCACTAATATCTCCGCGGACTCTCTTGAAGCCCCGTTCAGATTTAGGCGGAAACGGGACAAGTCGAGCAGTCCAGAACCTATGGATTGCATCACCAATTCAGTCATCACAGCTGATGTTACCCCAGACAACTTTGAAGAGACTAATAACTCTCAAGGAAATAAATTATATAAGATTAAAGCGTTGCGGAAGAAATGCCCTGCGTTCGGAGTCAGTTTGCTGAAGAAAGACGGCGTTCAAACGCGGTCGAGTAGTTGTGCCAGTAGCTCTACCGTCAAGAAGAAATGATCTCGGTGAATAACCCCGATAACTAGCGAGTAGTTCGTGTGTAGACTAGAATTTTTAACGATGTGCATAGCACACGGTGATGTTGTAAAATGTGTATTTTTACTTCTGATGAATTTGTTTAGATGCTTCCTAAAAATTTTTTTAACAATCGACTGAACTTTTTTATTAAACTCATATCAAGTTTAAAAAAATCTCTGCTATAAAAGACACGTATATCTAAACAAATTTATCAATGTTTTTGATGTCTAGTTGTTTATGCTACTCGACCCCGCGGTAAACGAGCCTACTATATAATCTCATTAGTACTAACTACATACAGTCTAGTACAGTTGTCTGTGGTCGATTGATTGACTAGTGATGTGGCTGTATATATTTATATATTTGGTGATATACTTGCGTTATATTTTTGTTTATGGCATTTTGCGTCCGTCTTAACATACATTCTGTATGTGGAAAAGTGTTCAGTGAAATATATCGTAAAAATATCTATTTACTTCACATAAATATCAATAGTTGATTTTGTATGTTATATACGGCTTTGTTATGTATTGCATTTACATGTAGTATTAAAACTATAAATAAGCTTAAAAACTACGACATTAGACAATCAGTTGATCGGCGTAGTTGTAAGAAGAAATATTTTTGTAGTTTGTTAAATAATAAGTGATTACGAAATGCCATTTTCTTTAGCTTTTATTGAGCCTCTTGTTGTTTAGATTTATCAATCGGTTGAATGTGTTACATTTTGTTATTGGCTAGTGAGCACTATTTGTATACAGGATGATTTTAAATTCATTGGCGAAACTTTTGGGAGCCGAAGTATTTATGAATAGGAACAATTTTTAATATGAGAACGACTTCAAAAAGCGGAAAAGCCACTGTTTCATACATCGGTCAGAGTTTGCTCACATGATTTTGTATAAAACAAGTTATTTTTTTCTGTAATTTTCTTTGTTCATAGTAGTCATCATTTTCCTTCTCGTGTCCCATTCTACTTGGTGTCGACGCAACACGTTTTCTTTTTCCATTCTCCCTTGTTCGACGTCACGGCATCATTTACTCGTTTCTCTTTCATATCATTCATAACGTCGATTCGTTCCCAGTATTACTGATATTCACGAATAGTTTCGTTTGGCGCCATAAAGATCACTAATGTATTTAAAGTTCCTCTGTATTAACATATTGTAATGTAGTTAATTTTAAATAGTCTTGCTATGACTTCCAATTAATTTTATTATTGCTTAATGTACACTGAGATTTGTTTGTGCAATATAAAGTATTTTATATAAACTAGTGGACAAAATGAGCTGATTTTGCCTTTTATATATTTACTACTACATATACCGTCACGAGTCTTTGGTATACACACTTTATAGTTTTTATTGAAATAGTAAATTAAATCAAAATAAGGTTAAAATTTAGTAAAGTAGTGATACCCTGCAGTATCGGTGTACGAAAATGATAGAACAAAAACTAATTTGAATTCCTTTCTTTAAAATTTTAGAAAATTAGTTTTTTTTTGTTTTTCGTTTTAGATACTGATACCCATCTGTGAAGTTCCGCTATCTAACTCCCTGTATAATTTTATATAGCGTCGTAAAGTCCTTGCAATTCTCGAGCGCGCGCCATGTGACTCTTATGCCGCTGAAATAAGGTAGAAATTGCCATGATTGACACGCGTTCGTGAAATGTAAAAACTATACTTTCTTAGTGTGCATTGAGTAAACTATAGGTTATGTTTGAGACTTGTCACAAAGATGGTAGCTTCTTGTTAACATTGATTGTACGTTCATCTTAGTTGTGAAATGTGTAAAATGTTAATACCTATGTTTTTGGCACCTACATCACCGGCAAGAAGCAAGTAGAGTCAATAACTCCTCTTTTTGATGTTGGTTAAAATCGGACCGTTTGTGGGTGTGATCAATCTCTAATCAACGATACAGCGAGCAACAGACATGCGTGGCGTATGGGACAGCTAATCACTTTTTCGCGATTGCTATTTGTATTAGTTGGTTCCATCCATGGAGACAGTGATTCAGTTTGATGATCTGCCTCCCACTTCTAAATATGACCACTAGTTTCTGCCCCCGTATTCACTCACCAACGCTCCGATTCGATTAGTCACGCCTATCTTTATTTAGCATTACGAAAGCGAGCGATATAGACGTACGACATTCTGAATCGAAGCGTTTGTGCATATGGGGGGCTCGTATACAATGAATTTATCTCTTTTTACTGAGATGGGACCTGCAATCTATTGTACGTTTTGAGCGAGTAAAGGTCATATCCCACATAAACGACTCTGCTCCCACCTGGCAAAAAGAATATTATTCAAATATGGGCAATAAGTATTGCGCTTTATATATACTTTACATTGGCAACATACATTAGCGGACAGCTCGCTGTCAGCGGGCTTACCGCCGTCGATGCCATTGTAAAGCATATCTAAAGAGAAATACTTAAAGCCCATATTTGAATTAGTCTTTTAGCCGGGTGGGAGCGGAGTCGTGTCACTGGGCTAAGACTTTTAAACAGCCGATGGCTACTAGCTTCTTTGTTGGCGATGTGGTAGATGCCAATAGATGAAACTAACTATAATATAATAGCGATTGTTTAGTCACAAAGATGTGCAGTTGCGGTCAATATATACTACTTCTACACCCTACTTTTGCTTTAGTAAATGTTACTGTGTGTAATCACAAAACATTTGTTACTTTTTTGTTAGTTAAAAGTTGTTTGTTAGTGGTGCTACACATATGTGCGCATGGGCAAGATTCAGGTGACAATATCAAATGTGTATGTAGGAAAAAACCGATCGGCTAATCTCAAATTGTGCAGCTCCTCGAACATGACTCGGCTATGGTATATGCCGAACGAACATTGCCGATCAGTAAAAAACAAATGGTAGCCGAAAATTGCGTTGAAATTGCTTTGGGTCGGGTGTTGTTCACTCGAACAAGTGTACTTACTCGTGTTACTTATACTATTTGTATATTGGAAGTAAATATGTATCATAATTATAGTCTATTTATACATTGGTTGTTATATATGTCTGTTATTGTTCTTTATTACCATTTCCTTATTATATCAGTCTCCTATTTTCGAAAACTAATAGATCATAGATATTTTTTTTGTGTAAGTTTATTCTTTTCGTATTATATTTTGACCGTACCTGTAAAATAACAGATCCTATCAAAAGTTCCGTGAAACTGTACGAATTTACAGTGTCATATCAGATTTGTACATGCTTGTCTTGTATGTTGTGCTCAAAGTGTAAGCTTTTTTCGAAACATTGTAGTGCCTACAAATCGATTCATTTCTTAGTCGATTATTCGAATACCATTTTTCGATTGAATTGTGATTTTCTTTTTATCGAATGCTCGCTGAATTCACAGGCTCAGGCTATTTAAATCGATTTAGGTCCATGTTCACCGTAAAAACAGCTGTTTAAAACACATTTTTGTAGGGCAACATGTCCCTTAAACATTTGTTTTTAGATAACCAGACCGTTATCTTTTCGGTGAACATGGACCTAAATCTCAACATTCGGGTTGCCTACCAGTCTAACTGAGCGACTGCCTATCTGACCTCCACAACGAAGTACCTGGGTACGATAGCTATTTAAATCTGTCTTAGACTTTCGCGCCACTGACTACCCGTAACGACTGTCAAAGATCTACAAATGACAGAAGAGATCCACGGCTTACGCTGATTTTCGAGACACGTAAAGATCTCGAATATATTTATCAATAAAATTGTTTTGTTCGACCTAATAGTATGTAGTCGATTTGTAGGCACAAAATAGTATAACTCATTACTGTTGAATGTTGTGAAGACTGTTGTCAATGCCATTTGTCGTAATAGTATTATTTAAACAATCTGTACTTACAGTTCGATTCCTAATATATTTTCTTTATTGTTGGCTTGTTAGGAAATAACCACACTTATCAACGTGGATTTGACTTAAGCCGATCAGAGAGAACTTTATTACATCTATGCGACTAAAGTATATAAATAGTTCATCGCGAATATTAAAAAAATATATTTTTATTTTTAATTACTTATGGAAAAGGAACAAGGCGTACGTATTTCAAAACAGTGTGAGTCACTGTCTGAACCGGTACGAGGTGAATGAAGTATTTTTTTTCCACTTTTATTGCTTTTATATGCTGACCAGTTGAAGCTAATTCCACTTTGATATTGTGGTCTTACTCTCTTATTGTTAACTTGTTATTTTTCTCATAAACTTTTGTGTCGCTTTTCTGTGCCATTAATTTAAGTAAAATTTTAAATATTGCAATTAAATTGTAAGTACAGCAAACAGTGTAATGTAAATACGCTTTTGTGGTGCGGCAGCTAAGAAAGGTGACTTTTAATAATAAACTGATAGTCTATGACTCGATATTTTGTTCTAATAGTCGTATGACTCGATATTTTGTTGTACTGCTATCTAAGTTTAATATCTTGTAGGTATCATATTAATTTTTAAAATTAATTATAAAAAATATAATTTTTCTGAACTGAATTTTAATTAAAAAGCATTTTTTTCCTTGCTTTATTTTAATTGTATTGTTTTTGTAGTATATTTGAAAGTTTTATTTTATATTAATTTTATAAATCAAAATTTATTAATGTCGTAAGGTCCAAAATGTCATTTTTATTCATAAATTGTTCCTTTATTTAAATAATATAATAATTTAAAGATGAAATATTTATTCCTGGCGTTGGCTTTCAGACAATTTTTATTTTATTTTAATAAGTTTTTATTTGAACTCTGTCTACAACGTAAGATAAAGTATTTTAGCAGCTATCAGACATTTTTATCTAAAAAAGAAGGACCTTAGGTTCTTAACTATAGGCCGTCCTAAGGTTATAACAATGATGATTTTTGCGATCTTATGACAGAAAATAGTGCCGAAGAGCAACTTGTTTTTAGCAATCGTTATTTTTAAATCACAAAAAATTACAATAAACTCGGATTAATAGACGCACGCTTTCTGATATATTGCAAAGTGTAATTTAATTACATGATCTTTTAAAAGTATTACTGTTCTTGTATTATTTGTTAATTATTTTTTATTATTCTTATATCTCAACAATGCATTCAAAATGCGTCTATTAATCCAAGTTTTCATCAAATAGACGAAATATAATAATTTGTAAGAGTTGTATTTTTATTATTGAGGATATTTTTATAAATATATGTTGGTGCGCAGAAGTGGATCGGATCAAGGGACCAGAGCGTTGTAGTAATACAAATGTATTGACATTGTTTTGCATCTGTTGTCTAGATATAGTTTAAAATATTAATTATGTTGTGATCATGAGATCTAATCAGTTACTAATGTAATGCACTATTTACCTTTAGGTATATATGTATATAACCGAGGTAACACCATCGTTTCATGGTGTACAAATGCTTGTGCTTAATAAAAATTAAAAAGATATATTCCAATTTATTTTATGTTTTTTATTTACAATTAATATAACAGAAGGTGAAAGGGCACAAAGAAGTCGAAGGCGGAGTATCCTAATTTATAGGTATTTAATACCAGGAACATAAATATTAAGTAGTCACTACATTTTACGTACATAATATGTCGTTAGGGTTAATTTACACCGCCGCGAGATGGAATGGAAGCGACTTTTTTTTGCAACTAAATTGTATATAGCATAATGAACTTTATGTCAATTGTATAACACGCGTCTTCCGGGGAATCCTCGCGCATTCTCGAGAATTTTCCCTAGCTACTGTCGGTGAGGTCTGTGGAATCTGCGGGTTCATTCCATTCCATTCCGCGGCGGTGTAAATCCTGCCAGTTGTAACAAAAAATGAATGCCTTACAAAACATTTTTACAAGCAAACAGTTAATTCTTAAAACAAATCAACGTTCTCAGATGGAGCAATCATGACAATAAAAGCATCTTTTATTGTATGCCATAAATTCAGCTAAAACAAACAGCAGCAAAACTCGAACATTTTTTTGAGAACATGGTAATGTAGCTTAAAAACTACTTCAATAGAGTTGAAAATAAAATTACAGCAGAGCAGTTCGCTGCTCCATCTGTTTTGAGGCAGTTGCACGATTTGTCTTGCTCAATACAAACTCAGCATAAACCATTTTAATTTGTTTGACCTGGTTCTGTACCCCTAGCACGAAAAAGTGGACTCTTCAGACTTCATTTAGTATAAAATAAAAATAATTTGTTGCCACCCATCATTTATCAAGGTTATTCTTTGACCTCTATTCAAATTTGGTTCTGCTAATAGTTCTGTTCGATTGCTACTTGTAATAACTACTGCTAGTCTACTTCTACTAGCGAAAATAGTCAATAATTCATTGAAATTTAAGTGGTAGGTGAAATTGTGTATTGGCGTAGGGAACGCAAGTGCATTTATTTTCTGGCGTTCAAAACGTAAATCATAGAGATACAAAAAAAAATCGTACCAGGGGTACAGAACACTTCAGCCCAGACAGTTACTAGAACTCATACTGGGACACGATAACCACCAGCCTGGCCACCGCACTGCCAGCGAACATGGTGCGCTGGTACAGGGACATGGTGAGCTCCAGTTCCACCACCTGAGGACCTTGGAGCGAGCACAGGAGGGAGATCACGCAGATGTTGCCTGATGGCCGCATGCTGGAAAGGAGGAAAGTTGAATAAGTCATCATCTACCTTGTCTTTTCCAATCTAAAGGGTGTAAAAAGACTTAATGAAGCCGAAAGGCACTTATTTTCCCCGTCTGCGATAATTTTTTTGATCGAGACTATTCTAGACCTATCTGGGAACCTTCTAGTTACGGAGATATTGTGGGGGTCAAAGTTCCAAATATTCTACAAGTTTTTTTAAATACCTACATGTTACCTTGTAGGTAAGATTTTTACTTCAAAAACCTCCACGACTCCCGTGCTATTCAATCATTCCACCAGCACAATGTTTTGAGTGCTGTACATTGAGTTTTACCGTAAAACGTGATTTTTCACCCAAAAAAAGTCGTTTCCCAGCAATTTTTTTTTGCTTAAAGTAACTTATGATGTACAGAATGCTTGGTTGACGGCTTCGTGAATCGTGATGAGCCTGTCTACATCCTGTATATGTCTGACTCTGCATCCAGTCTCACCGGATGCAACTTGTGTGTGCCTTACTGGCTTCCAGTACTCAGTTACTGGGTAACACGATACCCCGTGGTAAGACTGTTTGTTAGGTACGGTCGAACAATCTATTTGGTTTACAGTTTAACGAACTAATTACATTGTAAAGTGTAAACCAAATAGCTTGTTCGACCGTACCCGTAACGCCTATCAAACCTTATGCCATCAAACACATCGTGTATTTACCATGCACCGTACAACTTACCCACACAAAGACATCGGTACACAAGCACATCACTAACTCGTCGCAAGAAGCAGCGGCCGCACTACGCGATGCATCCGCTTATTGAACTATCGTTTGGTGATTTTAACATTGCTTGTCCAGTCACATAGCGACAAACTTAAGTAGTGGTTGAGGAGCAATGTACTTATTGCAAAAATAGGATAGCCATTTGCTTATGACTGGGCCTCTTGTGCCAGTCGCGCGGACACCGACACGTCCCCTTGCCTGTTCCTGTTTTTTTTTTTATATTTCTATAGTGTTGCCATTCATTTTTAGTTCGGGCCCTTAACGAATCTTATGTCCTTAAGTGATGCGGAGTAGGAAACGACCGTCATTTCGGCCGAAACTACGGATTTCGTGCTACATAGACCTCCAGGACTTTATGGAAACAGTAAGCTAGCCTTTACTTACTCGAAACATCTTAAATCAGCAGGCTTGACTCCAGGGGAGGCTTCTACAGCGATCATACGCATCTCGAAGCTCACGATAGACTCCCGCCATGAGGGGCCATGCATCGTGAATAAGTCCACCTGGAAGATAAAGCCATAGATAAAAAAAAATAAAGGAAGACTGTATTGCCATGTTGAGAGGACGAGTCGTAAAGAAGTAGGTAGAAGAAGACATGCTGCGCAGACCCCAATTGGTATTAGGGCAGGAGAATGGTGTATTGCTATGCTGTTTACTGAAATTTTACTCCGCGAAGACCAGCCATCGACGAGGTAGTAGGTCTCACCAGTGCTAGCCTACCAGGTAGATATCCCAGACCCTTCCCGCTTGTGATACTGAAGTCATCACGTCACTGTCCCCAGTTTTAATCGGTAGTATATTTAGCGTATGGAACCCTCCGTCTTCCCGAGATATTGGCTACTTATCCATGAGAAATTCAACAAACCAACTCTCAAGGACTAAAGTTACCGTTAAATATGAGACAAATTTATAATAATATTTTTTTTATTTGTGGGCAGGGCACATTGCTCGTAGACCGGATGGCCGATGGGGCCGAAAAGTTCTGGGGTGGCGACCGCGAATCAAAAGACGTTGCGTTGGAAGGCCTACTAGTTAAACCGATGACCTGGTGAAGGTTGCGGGAATCCGCTGGATGCGAATCGTACGGGACCGGTCAATGTGGGGACACTTGGGGGAGGCCCAGTTCAGCAGTGCACATTTTTCAGCTGAAATGATGAAGGAATAATTAATATTTTTGATACTTACACTGCCCGAAGCCAGGTAGATGTTAGCTACGAAGGTGATAAAGTTGTAACTGTAGGTGCTAGGCTGCTGCAGACAGGTCCAGTCGCCGACCTGACAAGAGCGTTGCACGCGGGCGCAGCGGCTGCAAGTATAATTATTACATTGTCACTCATAAATCAAAATCAATAGTTATTCGGTAAGAAAAATGCTGGTAGAATACATAACAAAAATAGCCTATAACCTATTTTTTAAGTGAAAATTCTTTAGGCGCGTTGAGGCTTTTTGGGTGAACAAAAATCATGGAACTCGTCTGACCGCCACCTAACGCTTCGTAGCACTCGTAGCCAATCCGCTACGTCGTAGCACCACTTAGGCGTGCACGGCGGGGCACAACCCGCAGCAGTTATATGTAGATTACTTAGTTTTTACTTCTACCGGCAGTCCCCAAAGACAGGCCCCGCATTTTTAGGGTTCCGTAGCCAAATGGCAAAAAACGGAACCCTTATAGATTCGTCATGTCTGTCTGTCCGTCCGTATGTCACAGCCACTTTTTACCGAAACTATAAGAACTATGCTGTTGAAACTTTGTCTTAATCTTGCGAATGTCACAAGACATGGCAGAAATCAAAATTCAATATGGCGACAACTAAGTACAACTACCTACATACAGGGTGACAGTAAAACTCGACCTTATTCCTTGTTTATTTAATTAAGGTACCTCTGACATAAACTTGATGACAATTAAGTAGGAATAAAGGAGTGTACCTTTAGGCCTAAGTGCTGCAAAATTAGAGGTAAGTAAAAGAACTAAGTAATGAGGAATGTGCACAAGTGCTTCAAGTCAGAACTACTTCATAGATTTTCACGAAAAAGGATTCGTACAAAACCATAGTTTTTGTAAGAATCTCGTTCTTTGCAGTAGTCTACGACTTTTTTCCAGCAAAACGTTGCAATTTATAAACATTATGACTGTAAGACCTAGAAATAGGTAAATTCGTCACAGAGTAAAGTTGACATGAAACCTCGATAGATGGCAGCACAAAAAAAATTAGAAGTCGCTATGGTTTCGTTACCGCGAGCCGTATAAATACGCCATTCAGCTTTTCCCACAGAGAGATTTAGCCTAAAGGCCATAATACAATGTAATCAATTTTTTCGAAGGAGTTGATCGGCCCTTGGTTCGTTCAGCTCCTTCAGAATTCCTTCGTAAATCGACCGACTGTATGTCAGTCAGACCCACGCAGACAGAGGGTCCCGTACCGACATTAATGATTTTATGGAAAGCAAAATTATGTTATAATTATAAATGTCTTAAAAAACATAAAAGTTATAAATATATGTATTTGACTTATTTCTATTTATTTATGAACTTTGGAAGCATACATCGCGGCATCGTCAATCAGTAAGGTGGATGATCAAAGGTAGTCCGCGAAATTCAAATTTTCTTACGTTTTTTTGCAATGAGCAGGTCAGTGTCAGCATAGTCGGGAAAAGGCTAAACAGAAGATGAACTTACTGTTTAGACTCGAGCCTGTACCCCGGCGGACAGTCGATGTGGTGGCAGTGATAACTGCCGCGCGTGTTCTGGCACACGTAGCCCGGGTCAGATACGTGTGCGCAGCGCGCCTCGCCATTCTCACACTCGTCTATATCTGAAAGGTAAAAATATGACGTTAGATTTGTCCTTAGATTAACGCCCATTAACACCATTAAATGCACATAAACCACTTATTTTTTTTGTTAAAGCATTTGTTACATTTTGTTCTGTTTAGTTTCTGTCTAGTGCGGGTTTTAACCGATAAATGCAGGGTGGGAGGCATACCGACGCTTACATCATTGTAAAGCGACACATCGAATTTTTTATCGGCAATTTTAAGAAATAATCTGCCATTCCATACATTTGACCGTGTGAGGTATTCCATTTTGGTAGGAAACAGCAGATTTTTTAATTTCCGATGAAAAATTTTTGAAAGCGGATTAGTATAGGTATTTTTGTAAGTGTTTATGCGTCGATGTCCCGTCCATCTTGTGCATATATTGAGTAGACTACAGTCCACTATGATAATCTTGACAAATAGGCTCGCAGAAACGCTCTTTCCAGTCCTGACACATAATTGAAAGAATCATGAAACTTTCGTTTTTTGCATTAGCCTAGCCTAAACTTCGATCGTTTTACATAAAAGTCTAGTCTGGCCTCAGTTCAGTAAATCAAGTTATCTTGCAGACTAGCCCACTTGAGCCTTTGCCTCATTGCTGTACCAGTAGACCCTGTCAAATAAACAAAGAAGAATGCATCTGCTGCTTCGTACTCCTTGAGAACCTCTACACCGCCTGAACTAAATATCTGGGAGTTCTGGAAGAAAGTTTGTCTCTTGTAGTATAGCTACTTACCGATGCAACTCCTGCTATCTTCCGACAGCCTGTATCCAGACGGACATGAGCAACGGTAGCTGCCAGGCTCGTTGATGCACTCGCCTCCACACAGCTTGCCGCGCAGTCGCGATGATGAGTACTCCTCACATTCGTCCACATCGACACAGGTTCTATGCAGAAATGATTTTGTATTGTAGATGAGAGGAAATACGCAGAATCATCTACAGCTACCATCTTTCTTCTGTGCCGATGCATATATGGCCTATTATATCCCAAAACTGGTTTCAAGTCTCCTCGCTGTGAGTAAGACGGGGGATGCACCTTAACTTGTTGAACAGTTGGTTAATAGGACCGTCCTTGTCAAGCCAGCTTAGTGACTGACAAGACCGGAAAATACTATTTGATACAATACAAAGCATCACAATCAAAGAGTCGAATTTGATGAATTGGATCCCAAAAGGTCCTAGATACCTACTTAATTCTCAGAAGCTTCCAATTTTTCGAAGCCTAAACCCATTTTTACTCAGACTAAGAGTAACAGCAGGCCAACTTACTTGTTATCATCACTAAGCCTGTACCCTCTCTTGCAGTAGCACCGGTAGCTGCCCCAGGTGTTGGAGCACCCCTGGCTGCAGATCCCAGGGTTCTCGGAGCACTCGTCCACATCCACACAGACCTTGTCGTTGGAGGGAGCGTTGCGGAACCCTTCGCGACAAGTGCAGCGGTAGGAGCCCCATGTGTTCAGGCATTCGGCATTGTATGCGCAAGGCTGGAAGGTTAAACTTATTTATGGTAAAAGACGGTATTATAGCAAAGGACCAATGTGAATTTGAATCAGTAGTTTTTGAGAAATTATCGAATACACGAGCGACGATTATGCTCATTCAGTTTCCGTAGATAAAAGAAAGCAAAGCCGACAAGACGATCTTCAAGACGGTTCTAAAACCTTTGCCTGACAGTGATCTTGGATCAAAATCAAACCTCAAGTCCAATGTATTAAAAATCCAAATTATCAGATTCTTTGCCTATACTACGATGAAATGCCCCAGAATTTGCAAAAAATCAGTCCAATGCGTCTAACTCAAATGATCACCGATCCAAAACCTAATGTAAATCTAAAAGTTTTCTCAACTTACATTGCCATGCATGCACTCATTGATGTCCTCGCACTGGTTCTGTCCGACGAGGCGGTGTCCGGCCGGACACTGACACGAGTACCCTCCGTAGAAGTTCTCGCAGCGCTGGTCGGGCCCGCACTCCGATATGTTGCGGGCGCACTCGTCTATGTCTGTAAAAGTAGAAAGAATCTGGTATTGATAAAACTGATGATAACGATATCAATCCATAAATAATTAAGCTTTTTTCTACAAATAGATAAAGGTATTCACGTGTGTATCAGATTTCATGTATTCCACTAACATTTTTTTTTCATACATGTTCACCGATTTCCTCGTGATTACAGCGATTCTTTTTTCATTTGGTACTTATAGAAAACTGGCGCGGTGGTCCCATAATATAAATTTTATTAACTTTGCTTCGGTACTTTATGAGTTATCCTCTATAACATATTTTACAAATGCCAGCCTTAGTATTTACTTACCATAGCATCTTTTATCAGGCGTCAGTTTGTAACCCCATGGACACGAAGCTATCATGGCGCCTACATCCGGCACCCTGGTATAGGTAGGTCTTGGGGAGTAACGTCCTCGCTGTCCGTACTGGGCTCCTACTGTGATCACGTTGCGACCCTCGTTCGAAGACGGGGCTAATGGGGCTACTGCTGTCGATGGTCGGGGTGTTGTGTTTGCAGGAGTTGGGGGTGGGTTGGCTGCAAATATTATGTTTAGGTAAAAACAAGCTGTTCTTTGGTCTTCCTTATTAAAGCCACCTTGACTTGACCGAACCTTCAGTAAAAAATCCTCGTATTTTTACTAAACTTACTGTATGTCGGTTTGTTGTCGGCGTCTCCCCTGCACCTCCTACCGCACTCACAGCGGTACCCTCCCTCCACGTTGACGCAGTCCTCGCGCGGTGAGCATGTGGCTTTGTTCGTTGCACACTCGTCTATATCTGTAGAAAATGGTTTGGCATTAAGAGCTTAAATGGCAATGCCCTGCATCATCATTCAGCTCGAAGAAACCCAGTGCAGGACTTGGCCTATCCCAAATGTTGTCACAAGAAGCTCAAGTGTTTGTGCTCCATCCAGTGGATTCCGCCGTCATTCATTCGCAAAAGTGTCCAGTCCTGATAGATGGAGCCATCCCCATGTGAAACAAAGTTTGGGGTCGCAGTTTGTAGAGCGCTAGGTACTTATCCAATAGTCAAAATCAAATCAAAATCAAATCAAAAATCATTTATTTCTTAAACATAAGTCAACAAAAATAGTGATTGGAGCCTCCCTTTAAGCAAGAAATGCCTGTATTGAGAGACTCCGCTCTTTCAAACCAAAACCAAATTTACTATTATTATCCTAAAACATACAGTATTAGTGTTAGTGTGTGTGTATATATATGTGTGTGTATATATATATGTGTGTGTGTGTGTGTGTGTGTGCGTGTGTAGTTGTGAGTGTTTACGAATGTGTGAGCAGGTTTGTGTGTGTGTTTAATAAGTGTGTACTTAAACTATTGCACTCCATTGCATGCATCCATTTATGATGATAGAAACAAGCATCATGACACAAGTGTTAACAGTGCTTCATGTTTCATCATAGCTTAACGGTTTTATCCAATTAATCAAAGATTTTTTGCAGTCATAGTAAGGTTTTGTATAAATGTAAATTTTCCTATTTATCCTATTATATAAAAGGGCCGAGCGTTTATGTAATTGTATTCTAGCAAACCGAGTTCGTGATTGGGGAATTGGTGCAACATTGTCCTTTCGTCTTTTTGTTAATTTGGAGGAGTCAAACGGTAAAGTTTTGTGCATTTTCAAGATGGTCTGTACAATGTATAATTTTCTCACAGAGAGCAGGTCACTGATCCGAAATAGTTCGTCTGTGTGAAATCTCAATTTCTTAAAATACATAATTTTTATTAAAGCGCGTTGTGCACGCTCAACATCTATGAATTTTGATTTACTAGCCCCTCCCCAAACACGGATGCAGTACGTCAAAACTGATTGGACAAGAGAAATATATATTTCATTTAGAAGATTTCTTGGTGAATTTTGGCGAGTACACAAATTTTTTGGGACGACATGTCGTAATGAGTTAAATAACCAGCTTAGCTTTCTGATTCTGCTAGTGACTTGTTCGAGATGTTGGTACCAAGATAACCTTTGATCTACAACCACTCCTAGATATTTAGTGTGAGTAACTTTATTTATTGTTGGACAGTTGCAATTTAGATTATGTACATTGTCACATTGATGAATTTTTAAATGAAAGTTTTCATCTGGCTGGGTACGATTATTAATACTAAAACATATAAAATTTGTTTTAGAGGTATTCAATGTGAGCAAGTTACTTGTTAACCATTTGGCTACTACAGTCATGCCCAACTCAGCATATTCTTTGACCTCTTTCCAGGTCTTCCCTGAAAAAACAACAGCTGTATCATCGGCATAAGCGAAAATTTTGGCATTTTTGATGCTCAAGTTGCATAGGTCATTAATATAGGTCAAAAATAATGTTGGACCTAGTACGCTTCCTTGAGGCACGCCGTATGATACTTGTGCATCCTCACTGACATATTCCCCAACTCTTACTCTCTGTTTTCTATTTGAAAGATAGTTACGAAGTAGGTCTAGTGGGATACCTCTTATTCCAAATTCTTGTTCCAATTTGTTCACAAGGATCGGAACAGAGACGGTGTCAAATGCTTTTCTCAAATCTAAGAATACAGTTATACATTTATTACCACTGTCGAGACTATCAACTACTAGAGTTGTTAGATCAGTTACTGCATCCTCAGTTGATAAACCTTGTCGGAATCCATATTGAGAGTTTGACAGTAGGCCAAATTTGTTTAAATATTTAAGTAGTCTGTTATTTATAAGCTTCTCTATTATTTTTGAAATTATGGGTAAAACTGATATGGGTCTATAATTATTAACATCGTCTCTGTCTCCGCCCTTGTGTACAGGTGTAATAATGGATTGTTTAAGCGGTTCAGGGAAAAAGCCTGTTTTAAAACATAAATTAGCGAGATGTGTTATAATCGGAACTGCTTCCCTACTAATATATTTTAGAAAACCAGTCGTTAAGTTGTCCCAGCCAGGGGAGCTTGAAGTTTTTAGACCAGCTAAGATTGCATTAACTTCACCTAAGTCCGTCTCATAGAGTGCAAATGAATTGGGCTGAGTAATATGCAGCTTACCTGTCGAACTAGGGAGGGTTGTATTTAATTGTATATTCTGCGCTAGCTGTTTACCAATATTCACAAAAAAGTCGTTCACAAAGTTAACTGAATCAATAGGGGATGACTTTAAGTTCAACAGTTCACTATTTTCATTTTTAGGTTTACTAGAATTAGTTATAGTTTTTATATTTTTCCAAAGTAGTTTATTGTTATTTACTGTTTTAGCAAGAAGCTCCTTTTCATATTTTCGTTTAAGTTTTTTGATGAGATTATTGCAGTAATTCCTATATCGGGTATAAGTGATTTTTAGAACATCATTGTGTGGTTCATTTTTAAGACATTTTTGCATATTATTTCGGTTACGTATACAACGTAGGACACCAGGGGTGATCCACGGTTTAATTATCCGCTGATGACAAGGGATTTTTACAATATCAGTGCTTATTTGTATGGACTCAGATAATTTATGCAGGAAAAGATTGGTTAATGCTAGAGGGTCGTCACAGAAGAGCAATTCTGCAATTTTGTGTTCTTGAAGATATTTTAAAGCATTTTCGAAATTGACAGTTTTTCTCATTTTAGGAGCAAATTGTTTATTCTTTATTTTTGATATAGATAGGAAAGTGGTGTAATGATCCGTGACTGTAGTGTGTAAGATACCAACAACAGCAGTCAATTTACTTTTATTAAATTTCAGCATAAAATGATCCAAACAGTTATTTTCCCTGGTAGGCTGAGTATGTCCAGGTAGTATACCATACGCAGACAGCATATTAAGGTAATTTAATCTGTTTTTACGCTCTTGACTCGGTTCAGAATCTTTAGGTCTAATATTAATATTGATATCACCCGCTATAATTATGTTTTTCTGCATGGGTAAAGAGTCAAGTTGTTTGCCAAGCGAGTCGAGGAAGTTATCAGTATTATTATTTGACGGCGACCGGTAGATGCACAAAATAATGAAATTAAAAACGTCTAGTTGAAGGCACGATGCATGAGTTAAATTTACTTCCCTAACTTTACATTTGAGTGTATTTTTTATGTAAACAACTACGCCATCGTTTTGATTTAAGTGGTGGGTAGAAGTGTAGGAGTGATAATTGTTTAGTTGAGGTATCTGTTTATAGTCACTTAATCTACATTCCGTCAGTATAATGACATCAGTTTCAAAGGCAAGAGAGGACAATGTTGCCAAAAAACTGTCAAAATTACAGTATATGCTCCTAATATTTTGGGATATAATCGTCAGGTCATTTCGTTTTACTTGAATTTGTTTAGCAAGATCGGATGAGTCACATTCAATAATGCGGGTAATTTCAATATTGTCTATTTCATTTAGCGTATTTAGTCTATCACCCATTGATGATATAGTAAATGGAACAATACGTCGTTACTAGGTGAGTATGAAGAATATTATCAGTTGTATTTAATAGTTTAGTAATACATGAGTGGAAGTGGTTACAACAATAACATAATGAAAAGCTCAAACGTAGCATAACCGTCTGATTAATGAATAAAAAAGTGTGCCGATATAATGAGTGTACCATAATGTATTTAAAAAAATGTGTGTAACATAATGCATGGAATCTATTTGTTGCGAGGTTCTGTTTAATACATTGAATGTGGATATAGAGTGTCTGGTGTAGTGTAGAAGTGTGTTTAACAGAGCAATTTAGTGTAATACATATAACTTTAAAAGTAAAGAAAACAATAATTTGCGTGAAGCATTTAGTGAGCGCATTAAACATTGGTAATAACTTGCGAGGTCGCAATGAAGTATCTATTTTAAGGTAGAAGTAATAAAGCTTATTTATAGGTAGTCACGATTTCAGTATTAACTGATGGACCTGGTCCTCTGACGTAATAGTAACGGTCGGTGACTTTTCGTCTTTTTTTATGTAAGTCCCCGGATTTCTTAGCAAAAAAAAACATTTTGTTGATAGTTTTCTCATTCAAAATGCGGTTTAATCAGTCGAATGTACAGCTTGTTTAAAATTAATATGAGTATCTTACCAACACATTTTCCGAGAGTGGTGTCGTAGTTATATCCCAGCTCGCAAGCTTGTGGTGGATTAAGTGGATACCTGCGTCCTGGTCGCACAGGAGTGTACGCCCATTCGGGAGTCACCACTGAAAATTAATTTTATTTATTTATTTCACAGTTTATGTACACGACAAATACAGAAAAGAAGAAAGGAATAGAAAAATTGGTACAAGATGCTTTTTTCTAAAGAAATTCCTTCCAGCTTCCAGCACCTGCGAAAGGATCCCTGCCTGCCTACGAGTGCCATAAATATTGTTTATTCAGATAGATGTACAGTCACGTACGGCCTGCCATTACCTTTTGATTTAATCTTACTTCAGTGTGGAACGACATTAAAATAACACTGCGATAAGTTGTGTTGTTAGTTCGAGTCCATAATTTTGCAATACGCTCAGTTAATTGAAGATTTTTTTTCATATCTTGGTGGTTGTTAAATATGTTTATAGGCAAACGTCCATTATAATAATTATACATCATCTTCTAACCAATGCTTCTGACCAACTTCACCCACAGTGGCGCATTAGACTCTCTCTTCATAAGCCGATCTCCAAGCTCAATTTTTTTATGATTTGCGTAGCGAAAGTGGGTTTACATGACGGGTAGAATCAGCTCCTTGGCGGATGCAGGTGTGACCAAATCACCACTCTGTAATATAAGGTTTACTCACATGCATTCCTCTCAGTAGTAGTGGACGTACTGGTCGTAGTACTGGTACTAGTCGTCCTACTGGTGGTTGGAGTGGTTATCACGTTGCAGTACCCTGACGGATCTCGGCGGAACCCAGCAAAGCACTCGCAAATGTATCCGCCTGGCTTGTTCACACACACCTCCGTGTTCTTGCACGCGTGCTGGCCTAAGGCGCACTCGTTGGTGTCTAGAAGATAAGGAAGTAAAGTAAGGTGGTTTTTAAAGTGAAAACTTCTTTAGACGCGTTGAGTACTTTTGGTGAACAAAAATCATGGAATTCGTGTGACCGTCACCTAACGCTTCGTAGCACTCGTAGCCGATCCGCTACGGCGTAGCCCCACTAGGCGTGCACGGGGCACAACCCGTAGCAGATATAGATTACTTAGTTTCTAGTTCTATCGGCAGTGCCCAAAGAGTGCCCCGCTTTTTTAACCGACTTCCAAAAAGAGGAGGTTATCAATTCGTCTGTATGTTTTTTTTTTTTTTTTTTGTGTTTGTTACCTCATAACTTTCGACTGAGTGAACCGATTTTGATGATTCTTTTTTTATTTGAAAGCTGGTGCTTCCCATGTGGTCCCATTTTAATTTGCTGAAGATCTGATGCTGGTCTTCGGAGATATACAATGGAACTCCTCAAAAATGTACGGCAAATCTGCAGTGATTGCTGTTATCGCTTGTAGGTTTATTGTTTATACAACATCATGACGTAATATCACGCCTGTATGCTCTGAGGGGGTACGCAGATGTGTACAGTACACCCAGATTTCGACAGTGTTTGTTACCTCAGTACTTTCGACTGGGTGAACCGAGTTTGATGATTCTTTTTTAATTTGAAAGCTGGTGCTTCCCGTGTGGTTACATTTTAATTTGCTGAAGATCTGATCCGGATCTTCGGAGATATACAATGGAACTCTTCAAAAATACACGGCAAATCTGCAGTAACTGCTGCAATCGCTTGAATGTTTATTGTTTAAACAACATCATGACGTAACATCACGCCTGTATGCTCTGAGGGGGTGCGCAGATGTGAACAATATTCCCAGATTTCGACAGTTAGGTGTATTAAGTTCCATTTATTGGGGATAAGCCTCCTTGACATGTATTGTTTTTTTTTGTTTTATTGACAAGGGTACTTCAAGGGTAGTTTGATGAGAATTTGGTTAGGTTCTGATTATGGGATCCATGACAAAGGAACGGAGCTCTTCAATTCTTAGAAGCAAATTAACGATACTCGGCCAAATCTTTTAAAGGCTATCCGGATATTTGGGTCACGTACCATAACGTCGTTATTAACCGACTTCAAAAAGGAGAAGGTTCTCAATTCAATGTTCCCCGATTACTCGAAGATGACTGGACCGAATTTGTTTTTTAATTGTTTGAAAGGGTATACTTCCCAGAAGGTCCCATAATCATCACGTCAGGATCCTGATAATGGGATCCTGGAGAAATAGAGAGAACTTTTCAAATTTTATAGGCACACCAGAAGCGATTTGGGTAGTTTTAGAAAGACTACTTTCTCGGAGTGATCCCATTTAAATTTGGTAAAGATTAGATGAAAAACTTCGGAGAAAGGCAACGGAACTCCTCATTAAATGTAGCAAATGTGTGTCTCTTACTGGGATTGCTGAAATCTCATGTCTGTCTATTGTTTACACCAGTTCATAACAAAAAATCACGCTGGTACGCTGTGAAAGGGTATGCACATGTGAACCACTAAAAAGTGAAAAATAAAAACTTTTTTGCAAAAAATAAAACCGACTTCACACAAAAAAGTGAAAAATAATTTTAGCTTCAGAAGTCGGTGACAAAAAAACTAAATCAATCAAATAAAGGTCACCGACTTCTGAAGCTAAAATTATTTTTCACTTTTTTGTGTGAAGTCGGTTTTATTTTTTGCAAAAAAGTTTTTTTTTCTCACTAATAAACTCATAGTGATCACTGCAGGCCTGTAGAGGCTTTCAAATTGGATCTGGTGCGAGAGATACAGAGGGAGGCAGATGGACCTTTACATGGTGAATAACACAAATCATTTGTCTCTAGCAATGATGGTTTTGCACTTACTAAATACTACATTTCAATAAGGTAAGTTAAGAGGACACGAAAGTTCGTCTGAAAAAGCAACATAGAGTGCATCAAAAGACTTTTGAAGAAATTATTGCTCAGCAATGGGAGTACTGAATCTGGGAGAGACAATTTAGGTTTTAAAACAAATTCATTACCATCATCACCATTGCTGGATATATAGGGCTCTCCAATCATCCGCCAAACTATTCAATTCTCGGCAACTCCAATCCAAGTGGTACCATGTAGCGCTCCTACCAAGATCGTCCCACCACCTAGCCTGAGCTGAGGGGGTCTACTTTTGTCGATTCGCAGTCTCCACTCAAAAACACAATTTACGATCAAAATTTCATAGTAACAAATATTTTTTTACTCACCAACACAATTACCCTGAGGATCCTTCTCATATCCATCCAAACAGTGCAAATCATTGATATTAAAGTCGGGATTATCATCACCAGGTTTCACTCCTCCGATCTCATTCGTTCTCCGATCATCCGGCACTTCTGGAGTTGGCCTACTCGGGAGCTCTGGTGGGGGCGGTGGAATTTCTGGCCGTGATACAGGCCTGTTGTCAGGCCTATACGGAGGTAAGGGTCTATTATCAGGAGTTTCAGGAGTAGGCTCAACTGGTTCAACAGGTCTGTACGGTGGTAATGGTGCAGTTGGTCTTCTAGTTGGATATTCTGGTCTTCGATTATAGTTATAGTCAGGTCTTCTCGGGTTAGTGTTGTTGTTATAAGGAGGGTAGGGGTAATTATTCCTTCTAGGTTTGAGGGTTGATGTCGTGGTGGGTTTGGGAGTGGTGGTCGTGGTCGTGGTGGTAGTGGAAGTTGTGGTGGGTTTCGGTGTGGTGGTAGTTGTTGTTGTAGTAGTGGAGGTAGTGGTGGTGGGGATTGTTGGCACTGTTTCTGGGTAGCCACTGTCTGTGGTTGAGTTATCTTCGCTGTGGAAAGAGGATGATGGGTCCATTAATTGAGAGATCTTAAATAAAAACATTAATTTGTGTGCAACGTCGCTTTAACGGCGTTTGTTTTAGTTAGTTTAAAACAAAGTGTTTCGTGGCTCCAAACTATCCTTTAATGTGCTATGACTACTGTTGAGGTTAAGCACTCAAATTTGACTATAATCCATACTTTCCATTAGCTCAGTCCCTAGACAAGATAATATAGGCTTGTATACTGAAAAAATCTAATATGTCGGTCAGTTAGATCATCAAAAATTATTTGACCCGTATTTTTCCTTTTGTTACGTAAACCAAAATTGTCGAAGATATTACGTTTTTAAAATTCTCAATAAGTCACGCCGTGGTATAATTTTTAGTTCGTTTTATCTTTGTCAATACTTTTTCATTGATTTACAAAAACAAAAATTACGTGTCCATTATTTTCCAATACGGACTAAATAGATTTGCAATTTATTGATGTTGGAATCTAGCGTATTATGTCATCGATGAACTACTCGTATCTATCTCTTATCCAGCGTTTTGACTGACGCTGGGTCGAAAACTTAAATGTCAACTTTACACTTACTCGGAGTCGTAGTACTCATATTCATAGAGCGGTGGGTTGGTTGTGCTGGTGGTGACTGATTTTCTGGTGCAGGTGAACGTGCCCAGCAGGTTGAGGCAGTGTTGTCCGTTGGCGCAGTTGTCCAGCTTCAGAGCGCACTCGTCGATATCTGGTGAGGATTTGGAGATTTTATTTATTTATTTATTAAACTTAAAATTTCACTTACGGGACTATATCTTCCGTGATTCCACAAAACCTGGTGTAACTGTGAGTGTGTTCTGCCGTGACTTAGTGTCGAGTTCCAGTAGTGCGCGTAGCAAAGTACAAAGAATGAGGGGAGACAGATTTGTCTGCTCCTAACAAATTTTTCTATCCACCCGCATTCTCTAGTTGAGCCGCGATCATGGCGCTTGCAACAGCGTCGAAATATCGGGAGCTCAAAATAAACAATAATCACTGAAGATATCCCATTAGTGACATTTTAAGAAGATGAAAGAATAACAGCGGTACTTTGAAGAAGCACCACATAATATTCTAGGGATGTAGTCATGTCAACAATCTATAGTTATCATGGTTCTTCTGCAGTTATCCCGATGAATGATGATAGTGAAGGAGATTGAGGTAGAGCACAGCAGTGGCACCTATTGCTACGATAAAACTGATGTGGCGTCGTGCATTCTTGCACAAAATTGACTATCGTTTTAAAAACTTACATGACAGTTTGGCTTAGAGCCAAAAGAAACCCGAAAGAAACCGGATAGCTATGACACAAACCGCCAAAATGAGAGCTTTGGAAGAGACCTACATTCAGCGTTGGGTGGCCACGGGTTGAAGAAGAAGAAGATTGCCGACAGTATGACATCCTTTATGATATCCAAATTATCTCCAAATTATCCTGTAGTTACCTACTGCATCACACAAATATGTGTGTAGTAAATGTACTAACCGACACAAGACCCAGATGAGGAGTCCAGCTCGAATCCATTCTTGCAGCGACACTCATGTCCACCGTATGTGTTGATGCAGTTCTGAAACTGGTCACAAAGGTGCGTGCCTTCGCGGCATTCGTCGATATCTGCAACGGAAACAAATCATAATTGACAAAGTACACGGAAGATTTTCTTTATCGTTTTTCTGAACAGCAATACAATTTTATTAAACTTATATTGTCACGTACGGGATACGAGTATCTTCCGTGATTACAAAACAATACAATCAAATTATTAAAGACTGACCTTCACAAATTGATCCACCAGGCCGAACTCTAGTTCCTTCTTGACATGTTTTAGTCGCCAGTCTAGAACAGACAAATATTCATAGAAAGGACCATTCACGGTTCATACAAAGTTTTGCCCAAAAACCAAGGCCAACGAAAAAAACCTGTCACCGCTGTTGGGGAGGTCGGTCCGAGTATGTTTACTTTATATGCTACAACCATTCCATCAGCAGATTTTTTGGGTTGAAAAGTCTAGTTTTCCGTACGTTTTATTTGACAGAAATCATCATTCATTTGCTGGCTAAATGAGCTCGTTGGGTTGGGACGATGACTTTGGTTTTTGGGCCGAAAATCTGACCTCGCTTTCTCTACATGATTTCATCAAATGAATATTATAATAGTGGGTTTGCAAAGTTTTATCTTACTTTGGCAGGGTGCTTATTTTCGACTTGCAGTTGTATGCTCCCGGCAGATTTATGCATACTTCAGTGCGCTTGCACACTTCCTCTGAGCTCTCTTCACATTCGTCAATATCTGTAACAAAACAACCGATGGGAAAGAAAGACAGCCTGCATTACTATTGACCAGAGATGGAAATCTCAAAGACGCTGTTTGAAGTGACTGCAAATGATGAAGTAGTTGATGAGCAGTATTTTTGCTAGATCATTATTGTTTTTTAAATCTTGTCGTGACGGTAGTGTAGGCCAAAATAACCACGATGACACAGCTAAAAGGCGACGCGCCTTTCAGGAAATGGCGGGGATAAGCTGGACAAAACCAACGACCAGTGGTCCACATTGGCCCTGGATCGAAGAATTTGGAAATCATGGGGAGAGGCCTTTGCCCAGCAGTGGGTTGACACAGTCTAATAGTAACAGTAATAGCAACGTGACGGTAGTTATATTTAGTGGAGCCCTTAAATTGTTTTGGCACCTAAAAAATATTGTTTTCTATATTTTCCACGATGGGTTTTAATAATTTTTGGTTTATTTGCCAACAGTTAGGTAACTGCAGTCCGTGAGGGCAGAACAAAGTACAATTCACACATACCTTCACATATTCCAGTGCGGCTGTTGACCTTGAACCCGGGAGCACAGCGCTTGGAGACGTGGTCCTGGCAGAAGAAGCTGCCGTGCGTGTTGATGCAGTGCTGGGACAGGCGCTGGCAGTCATCCAGGCGCTCGCTACACTCGTCGATATCTGGGAAAATTATATAGATATGTAGATCGTGGCTTTCACTGTCTATTGCCATATTGGTTGCCGCATCAGTGGCATTCCTTGGGTTATCAAACCTGCAAGTTACTACTGCTATGCATGTGAGCGTTTGTAAGAAACTTTGATTAACAATTTGCTCAGATTCACTTTTGTATTCATATCCAGCAATATTTTCAAATGATAAAGATGTAAGAATCGGTTTATTGTGTGTTAAACCCTAAACACTCATTTTGCAAGCTTAGCGAAATTTGCCTTTTAGGGTAAAAATATAGATATTTTCAGGAATATCACTTCAAAAATTACCTTAAACAAGAGGCTTGGTAATACAAAATTAAATTACCTACCAATACACTCATCATCAGGTCCAGCCCTAAAGCCAGGCGGGCAGATATCGTTCTTGGGCGAAACAGTGGTGCTGACAGTGGGCTCGGTGGGTGCTCCAGGCAAAGCCTCGGTGAACGGCTTGCCAGCCTTCCCGCCACACTTGAAGCCTCCTATGGTGTTCTCGCACAGGTACTTGGGGCAAGGCGGACGGGGTAGCTGGCATTCGTTGATGTCTGTGAATATAACGGAAAATTACAGTTTTAAGCAGAAACCAAGACACGCACCTGATCATTCCACCCAATTATCACTTGCTTCGGTGACGGAAAACATCGTGAAGAAACCAAAATGCTGATAGACATTTCTCGACGGCATGTAAAGCCAAGTCAGAGGTATGTCACCAGGCTAGGTACTAAACACAAGATAAAGAAGACGAGAAAGACGGAAATTGATAAAATACTTGTCACTAAGGACGAGGTTTATAGACTGCACTTGAGTTTACCTACTTTGCTAAGTAAACAATTTTTTAAATTACAAATTCAGAACGGTCTTTGACAACATCTGTTCAATTAACAAAAATAAATATTGGTTTCTTTTAATTCTAAATACTGTTTCTTTCAATTCATATTATTGGAGGTCAGTTCCTGGATACAGACCTTGACTAAAGAACATCGGTCACATACCCAAGATTATGTTAAATAATTAGTAGAGACTAGAGATGCAATTCAAAATGAATCATTGAGAAGCCATTTTATTAAGTGAAGTTATAGAATCAGGTGTTACTTTGCGAAAACCCATGACCTGACATATTATGCATAAAATATTTTTCCGCAAAAACAATCCAGGCTTGGAAGTCATTATAATGAAAACGAAAATAATCTCAATAACGACTACGATAAAAATGAAGTCCAACTCACCATCGCAGACTTGATTGCCGACGTTCCTCTTGAAGCCAGGGGGACAGGTGAGACCCAAGTCCCGTTTCTTCAGGGAGACACACTTAAACGCGCCAGGTGTGTTGTGGCAGACAGTGTCTTCCGCTGTACACAAATCATCCGTTGCTTCTGCACACTCATTTATATCTAGATAGATATGATAGATAGATAGAATAAATACATAGATATGTAGTAGAGAGTAAATAAATACATACAGTTATAACAGTAAGATAGTCAGAGGATGAGAAAATTGAACAGTTTTGTTGTTACATAAATAAAAACGAATGAACGAATAATAGATAATAATGTGGAACCTGACAAATTTTTAGAAAGAAAGAAAATAATTTCTGCCGAAACTATGAATATTAATAAAGAAAATACAAATATAATGTACACACTAAATATAGAAACGAAGAAATAAAAAAAAAAATAGTACAAAGATGATGCTTATTTCTAAAAGGAGTCACCGCCAGTTTTTGTAGATACATGTATAGATCTTTTAAATACTAACGGGTATAGCTACATTATAATGCTCTAGATTCCACAAGAACCAAGAAGACTTTAAATAATATCTTTGAAGGATATATAGAATTGCTACTTGCTCTATCTCAAACCATTCATTCTTACGATCCCTTACCTTTACAAGTTTTCTTATCGCCTTGTAGCCTGTACCCTTCACGACAAGAACACCTGACGATTCCATCCTCATCACTACACTCATGATCACAAGAGTCCTTCACACATTTCTGCTTCTCCACTTTCTTTTCCGTCGTCGTCTCTATCTTCTTCTCTGTAGTTGTCGTTGGTTTCTCTGTAGTTGTTGTTGGTTTCTCTGTTGTTGTTGTTTCTGGAGTTTCTGCTGCTTCCTGAAATGTTGCAAAGGGGTCAACCATAACTTCTTCTTCATCGACATCATTGGCAGCCTTGCTGAGTATCTCACCATAACGTACTTGACGTTTAATCTGTATATATTCTTGAAGCATTATGTTATAAGATTTTGGTACTGCAATAAAATTAAGTTATTATGGAATTTGAAAATCATAAGATGGATGTCCATTGCATAACTATTATTAACCCCCGACGCCAATGATATTATAAGTAATTTACTTATGTTTGTTATAAATTTGACGTGTCTGTGTGTGTGTGTCTGTGGCATCGTAGCTCACAAACGGATGAACCGAGTTTGATTTTGTTTATTTTATTTGAAAGGTGAATTATCGGAAGTGCTATGTTTGATGAAAATCGGTCCAAGATGGCCGCCGCCACACAATGGCGGATTACATCTTTTTTTCACAACTCATTCAATATGGGTATGAAATGAAAGGGCTTGACTAGTAGAATAATATAAGTACACTAAGTATATTGAAAGGGAATGAGAAATACTAACGAAATGAGATGAAGAAAGTGGACTGATGACTGCGGTACCTAGAACCTAACGAATTATTTTTCCCTGAAGTTTTAGTACATACATTATTTATCATGTGTCGGGGTTTTTTTATAAATGTATTTAATTTTTCGAAGTAAGTATAAGTACCTTTCTGAATTCGGATATTATTCCTAAATAAGTTTTATTTGAACAAAACAATTTAATTTACCAAACAACATGAGCGGAAAGCACCCTTCCTGAGCGCAGTGGAAGGACTGACTTCATCAAGAGACGGTGCTTCACCACACGCTGTTTTGCCCTGAGCTTCTCCCGCCCATCTTCCGAAGGAACACTCATCACAACACGTCTGTAATAAAGAACAACATTAAGATCTACTACTCTCACAGTTCCGACGACTTCTGGCAGAAATTGTACTAAAGAATCCAACACAGTCTGCAGGGTGACCCCAAAAGTGGTAAAGAATTGTTTATGCATTTCTAAAGCGTTTACTGCTACATCGGTTTAGGTTGTGCGCAGTCTTAACAAATTAATTCCATGTTTTTATTAAATTGAATATACCTTTCCAATATCTGAATCCGCTGTGCTACATTTCTTCGCAGCGGCTAACTTCATTCCCGCTGAACACGAATCTTTTGATCTGAAATCAGAAATTCTTACAGTTGAAGGAGATTGGTAGTTACATATATCACTCAACTAAAATGGACTCAAAAATAAAAACTGTTAGTAGTGATAACTGACACGAGTATAAGGCATCTAAGACAAAGTCCTCGCTCGACACATGAAGATGAAACAGACGGTAGGTCACTATCTTATTTTGATAACTAAAAGAGAGTGACTAGTTCCAAAATTTTCAGATTTATTCAAAATGGAACTAGTGATTATAAAAAACAACACTAGTTCCATCATGGAACTGTTAATGGTGCTAGTAACAATGAAGCCTTGGTAAGTCTTTTTCCTTACTTCATCTGCTTCTCGCAGCAGCTGGCCACGGCTGCGATACACACGTCCATCTGCTCGGGCTCGGTGTCCTCCGGGGGGGCGACGCCTACGCAAGTCGCCGCCGTCACCGCCGCGCTCTCACCGTGCATGCAGCATGTGTCTGTTACTTCCAACTCTTCGGAGGATGTTAGGGCTGTGAAGAGAATTATTAGAATGTTAACATTGATAATTTCTCTCTGAGGGATCGAATCCGGTACCAGGTGAACCGGCAGAGACCCAATGTTAATGATATAGCTCGCACAGTAAAAAAGCCGTCTAATTGCGATGGACCTGCCGTAGAAGTGATGACCGTCCGGGTATACGTGTTCTTGATTGGAGAACACGAATCGGCAAAAGTAAGGTAAGACGTCCTTTTAGGCTCAGTGGAGCGATGATCTTCCCATGGTGGCCAAACAGGGCAAATGAATGAAAGTTAAATTGTATAATATCAATAATGTAAATACATATA
Organism: Xestia ashworthii; assembly: GCA_950022955.1. NCBI lineage: Eukaryota > Metazoa > Arthropoda > Insecta > Lepidoptera > Noctuidae > Xestia > Xestia ashworthii. The sequence continues at coordinate 8,717,526 of OX465573.1, forward strand.
TATGGCTGGACAAGATCAGTAGGTCTATTACGTAACTCTGTTGAGAGTTCGAAATGATAGTAACTGGGCTCAGTGTATATCAATTAACTGTCAAAAAGCTAGTTTCGTATTATGTATGACCAGCCGCGATCAAATATGACGTCATTGGTGCCCTTCGTGGCTGTTAGTCCCCTTTAGGGTATATGTATATGTTCTGTGTGTTAGTCACCGTAAAGTGATATCCACTCAGTGTGATACCTGCCGTGCATTCCGAGATACGATGTAATCACTCACAGCGCTCACAGCAATATTCTGCGTTCCGTTTTAATTTTCACGATTATGACAGCTAAGATCTGTCATTAGGTCATTTGACAGCGCTCACGGTGATATTTCTTTGGGGCATGGTCGGTGTAATCGCAAGATGGCGCGTGTCATGACGTCATCTATGACGACTCAAGGAACATCGATATCGCGCTTGTGATCGCGCTCACGGTATCTCGGAACGGGTTTATGGACGCTCATAGCGCTCACAGTCTATCTCGGAACGCACTGTTAATACCAATGTTATGACATTCTCGGTTGCTATCAAAGTTCGGTGTACAACCGAAGCTCGTTACTCACTGGTATCAGAAAGTTACGTAATAGCCCAGCAGATCGAATTGTGCCGAGTCGGCAGTCGAAACGGAGTTTACCGATTGGCGGAGCTGAATGAAAACCAAATCTTTAGGCGCGTTGAGCACTTTTTGGGTGAACAAAAATCATGGGACTCGCGTGACCGTCAACTAACGCTTCGTAGCACTCATAGCCGATCCACTACGGCGTAGCACAACTTAGGCGTGCGCGGGGCACAACCCGTAGCATTCTATCTATATTCAATCATTTCTATCGGCAGTTCCCACATGTTTTTTTTTGTTTAACAAATAATTACCCGAACGGTTTTGAAGCACCCCTTCATTTGGTGGCATTATTATGAGAAGCATAACCGACCTATTTAAAGCTCTTGTACCACACATTGGACAAGACAAAGACAGTCTGCTTGTGATGAACATATCGTTATTTAAGTGCATTTCATACAGACGGCAGGAGGTAAGCAGAATTATCCAATTCAGAGGAATCAGCGCGAATATAGGGCGGAGGCGAGAACGCTGCGTTATCGCGATCGACAATGTGCATCGTTGCTGTGTGTGTTTTCCTAAGAATAGTTTTATTTATATGCAGGAACTGGGAAATCGTTGGCTATTAGGTAAACTTCCCCATTGCTGTACCAGCATCGAGATAAAACAACTTTTTGTAAAACTGCGATTATTTTTACCCCACCTTTTTCTATTTTTCCACAATATGGGGGAGCTATTCATATATTATTATGCTTGCTTCACTTCACTATCATCACTACATATTATTATAAAATAAAGTCTCCCGCCGCGTCTGTCCCTACTCCCTATGTATGCTTAGATCTTTAAAACTACGCAACGGATTTTGATGCGGGTTTTTTTAATAGCTATAGATGATTCCAGAGGAAGGTTTTTGTATATAATTTTACGCGGGCGAAGCCGCGGGCATCGGCTAGTGTTTAATAAATGAAAAGCGAAAATTACCAAAGAATATAAATGGATGAAATTCTATGGCTTTCAAGACTGAGTGAGATTAGAGTTTGGTTTTTAATTTAAATAGGTATTAACTGGATGAACTGCGTCGTTGGTTTAGTGGTCGCAAGCACATAGATCTGCAGAGCATGGGTTCCCGGATTCGATTCCCAGGTCAGGGTTTCTCCATTAGGAATTTCTCAGTAGCGTCTGAGTTTGGATCTGTACACGGTCAATGGCTCGCTACTTATTTCATGGGACTTAAACGTAACTGTACACCTCTGCCGACCCCTTCGAGTATTACGTGATGTTTAAGTAGATAATACATTAAGATATTTGTAAACCAAACCGCATTAGTCACGCGTTTTGGATTACAGTCATTTACGGCGACTCTCTCTCTCGGCTCGTCCCAGCAGAGCAGCCGTGGGAATATTAGAATAGGCTGAAATACGTTTATGTTCAAAACAAGATAATTTTACAACAAAATTCCATTACCTAGTTAATATTTATTTTATTAGCCATACAGCTTATAGTCCGTTACATTATTTGTATAATCTACCATCTATAAATATCGATTTATGTATTGTCATTTCAACAAATTGAATAAGACACAACTTAAACTAAGCACCTACCTAACTAATTAGAGCAAACATAGATATGTACTTACATATTAAAACACTGGCTATTTCACTCAGCGGCTAATTAATTCAGGGCATGTATAATAAAATCATCATTTAAGCTTCTAGCACGTATATTGTACACGACCTCGGGTAATGCCACTCGCGTCAACAGTGGCGATGTGGGTTCGTCATTCAAAATGGAAATGACTTTATTTTGGGGTGAAAAATCAGACTTTCCGGTAGGACTCAACGTAACGCACTTAGAACATTGTGCTGGTGGATCTATTGAATAGTACGGGGGTCGTAAAGGTGTTAAAAGTAACAAATGTAACATTAAGACGTGTACTGGAACTTTGACCCCAAATATCTCCGTAACTAGAAGGATCTCAGGGTAAGGTCTAACTAAAGTATAGAACAAAATGATATAGAAATAAATGATCGCAATGACGGGAAGAACAACTGCCTCGATAAGAGTTTTAGTTTCCTATTTAGTCCCAATAAACACGTGCGACTTTACAGCTTGTGGCAAAGCAGTTACAGTTCGTTTAGGAGTACAAACATGGTCGGCATTGCATCGGCGATCAGCGTAAGGTCACCGGGATTATCGCTGGACACGAATTATAAACAAAGACGCATGATGATAGCGATTCGACGCGCGGAGATTGATTTCGTAAATATGTACCTACTTATTTACTTCTTACAGTTTAGTAATTCATCATCATTATTAGCTGCAGTCATGGATTGATTGGTTGAGGAATGATTTGAAAGAGAAAGGGGTAAATGATGCCGTGACGTCTGGCAGCGGTGAATAGACGAAAAAGACGTGTTGCGGGTCCCAAATAAAGATGATGATCATGATATTAGCAGCAGCAGTGTACCATTCCTTTTGCGGCTTTGAGCCATGATTCCCTGGTCTGTACGACCCTCATCCGGATCTTAACCACAAGGCGACAATCATCTATAAGTAGTGTCTGCTTGTAATTTTAAAATAACAGCTTTGTACTAAATGCTATGAAAGTATTATGCGTACCAATAAAGTTTTATTTTTTATTTTTGTCTGTCTCTCTGTCTGTTTGTTTCGGCTTATCTCCAAACCGGTTAGAGCGGTTTTGAAGGGACTTTTACTGGCGGATAACTGATGTTATACTAAGGTTACTTTTATTTAAAAAAAGGATTAGGGTTCCGCGCAAAACAAACTTTGCATGCGCAATAGCAATAGCATGTCTTCTTCCATACCTTCAGTTCCAATCTTCTATAAGGTATAATCTCATTATTCACCCTTTTTCTAACCATAATTATCATCATTCAATTAATTCCACAGAACTTGATATTTTTCCCAGATTTTCTCTACTTACCTAAGCAGTAAGATGTCACAGATTTGGTTCAGGGAATGGGATAAAACTAAATATAGAAACCATTTAGGAGTATGTTCTTAGAGAGTACAGCGATTGATGAGGGTAAGCTTTTGACCTTAATTACTTAGAATATATCATGATTGCTTCATCAATCTTACGGATTTCAAAGATCTTGGAGATCCTCTAAGTGTGCTGAAAATGACCAGAGATTTTTATAAAGTATCTTATACCAAACTACTAACTATAAATGGGAAGGTTTGGATGTATGGGTATTTGTAAGCGTGATTGAATACGCTAGAATAGCTGAACAGGTCTGGATGTTATTCACCGACATAGATTATAGTCTGGAATAGCATAAAACCAACTCTTTTTTCTCTCACACTCTTTTGACGTGAACGAAGACGTGGGTTAGGGTTTCATATCATATCGTATCATGCGGTTTTGGTTTCCGCACTTAGTCCCATTGTGCGTGAGCCATGGTGGCCGTTACTCCAACCAGCCCAACTCCCTTCAGAAGCAGGGTAAGGGTGTAGTGTAGCCGAGTAATTTGCATCGAGTCCCCTGGTTATTTCTTTAGATTCCAGAGGACCGACATGTAGAATGGCGTTTAAGCAGCTCTGATTGTTGATCATGCAAAAGTCAAAAATGTGTGGGATTGACATCATCATCGATCATTCGCTCTTCTCAGAATTCATGTCCTCTTCATGCTTTCTTCTCTATTATGTACTTGTAATCTCATCGGACACCTGTATAAGATTGACATAAGCTATCGAAAAGTTGAAAGTCATTGTAGCAATTCGAAAAAGTTAACAATCAGAGAGGCCTATGCGCAGCTCTGAGATGTCAGACTTATGGATGATGATAATAACTAGCTATAACATGAAAAGCTTGGCCCAGCGAATATCTCGCTCACAGTGCAACAGGGCCTCAATCATAAATATACTGTTTATACCAGATGGTGGCCCATCCATGAGACTAATATTTATGAGACAGGTGCATCATAAACTGGATTTGACTTTATCCTAATCAAACAATTAGTAAACAGACATCAGCTGTTTGGCTTTGGATAAACACAAAATTAAGATGATTTGGAATAATCAACGGTGACTTTACGTGGAAAACTTAACAAGAATCTTTATTATGTGAGTTTATTTGACTAAATACTCGATTTTGATCTTCACCTTCCCATGGGATAACCTACGTACTGTTGGGATAGATAGTACCTATGTCATCCGGGTCATGGTCTACCTGTGGGCTCATTATCCCAATGGACAAACCAACTAAACAGGGACAAACATACTTTTAAAAAGGACTTCCACGTTCACCCAGTCTTTTATCGAACATGAGTATGACGAATAAGCTCAACAAGTACGTCAGTAAGTATAGGTGAGAAGTACATACCTACTCAAATGTTGCTTAAAAAACAAAAGTCTGATTTTGCCGGGGAGTTAGTTCCGCCACTTTTTTCTTTCCAGCTAATACGAGGAAGTGGTGGAGTACGGCCGTTTGGGGGGATATATTATTTAATTTTGACGTTCAAAAACTGCTAGTTCTCAACTTGAATTTTAATTAAAAGATTTCTGATTTTGATCTTCTTTCGACAGTAGGACCATTTGCCATTCTACATGCATAACGTAACGATGGATTAATTTAAATTAAAAAAAATATGTAAAAAATTCAACACTAAAGTAAAAAAATATCGATTGAACTGGTAAATCTTTTAAGGTTGCGTACCTCACATGATTCTCATAATAACATGGCCATGGGTAGGGTAAGTACTTATTCTTGTGGATAGCGTGCTAGTCGTTTAGTTTCCCTTTTCATGATCCCGTGACTTGTTTGATAAATGAAAGCTCCCAGCTTGTTAGCTGGAGTTAGGTCATTCGCAATTTATGACCATGCTGCATGTGACATGTTGTATGTTTGTACTTAATAATGTAATCATGCAAGCGTCGATGACCTCAAGAAAAACTTAAAGATCGATACCCAACACGACTGCCAAGCTTCGCTAGCTAATTTAGCTTACCCAGGACACAGATATTATAATACTTCGCCCAGGATAATAGAATAGGGATGATGACTGACTAAAAATACGTACGTGGATATGGATACGTGTTTTTTGTTTTATCAAATTAATAAAAAAAGACGAAGATAAAACGCATCAAACACATACAGGGGCTTCTGACGTCACATTCCGGTAAAGAATGTTCCGAAATGTGACGTCACACGAGTTTTCGACGCACTGTATCGGTGTCCAATATTTTTTGGAAATCTATCTGACATTTTTTTTGTCAGTATCCCTATTATTGTGATGATTTATAACTATTCAGTGAGCAGGTACCCAACCTAAACATCCTCTGATATTTTTTTTTCTTTTAATCAACGAGGAAGTCGCGAAGCGTAACCTCATGAACGCTTTTTGGTCCTAAGTTCCACACACACGAAATGTAATCTTATCATACTTAGTTTAGTACAAAAATCTTATTAATATAGAGCACGTCGGTTTACGTTATATCCCATTTCGTTGCGAATCCGCGGCTGTCTCGACACGGCGCGGCGTTTAATTAAATATTTAATAATTCCCAACTTGCCTTCACACAGCTCCTATAAGCTGTCTACTACAAAGTTAAATAATTCTGCCAGACGCTAGTTTACGTCAAAATGACGTCATTTTCCCTGCTTTACTTGGAGATTTCGAGGTAAATTAATCTTTTTGTGTTGTAACGACCAGTACGCGACTTCGGGCGTTTAGACAAGAGACGCGCGTGCGTCACAACAGCCACGCACGCGGCGTGGCTGTTGTGACGCACGCGCGTGACTCGGGCGGGCCTGCTCTAATACGCATAGCATAGCGTATAAACTGTTCACACCGCAGGATGATAAGCCATAGGCCTCCTCTCTTTATGAGGGACTACAATCTACCACGCGGGCCCAGTGCAGATTGGTAGATGTCACATGTTTTACAATTTTTCGTTCTACTCATAATGTTTTCCTTCACCGTTTTGTTTCATTTGTTTTCTTTGCAGGCGCTGTCGCAAAACGCGTGTCGCTTGAGCATAGAGGTCGTGGGCAATCGGTTAGTTGGAGATCCCTAGGAAAAAGTTTAACCTTTTTTTCGTAATAAAGGTTCAATTGTTTTGTCTTTCGGCGAAAATGAGAGGTCATAATTTTCTATTTAAGTCGCCATCTTCACTGTGGTTAACAGCCGCAAAAATAAAAAGATATTTATAGTGATGACTTTGGCCCAAAACGAGGCAGAAAGTCATTTTGGGGACCTTTTGCCCAGCGGTTGTAAAACATTGTTTATGAAAATGAAAACATTCTAACCGACTTCTATAAAGTGAGGCTGTTGTGTTTTCGGCTCTTCTTTTTGTGTTCTATGAAAAGCCTAAAGCAACAACACAAAAAATAGATTGGTACTAAAAATACTAACTGTTATAACTTCGACTTCGTACTCCTAGCAATAAAAGAACTTTTATAAGTTAACAAAACTTTTCCGGAACGAGGTAAGCCGCCACTTAGGATATTGTTTCATCAATCATCGTAAAATACAACAAAAACAACTCAAAACTGTCCAAGTTTTGCTTGAAGTCTATCTAGGACAAACAGATAGAGATCTTCGTCAACCAGTTTTTAGTGTTGTTGGCAAAATGTTACGTAAACCACTTGAAGTAAAGTTGTTCTATTCTAATCGAACAGCTTAATAGCACACCTCAATTATTATCTGCTTGAATATTAAAACTAATGTCAGAATCAGACTGAACCTTGCAACAAGTAAAATCAAATTAAAAACTTACCTAATAAACCCCCGGCACAATGTAGTAAAGGTTAAATAGAAAATAATTCGTTAATTCGCCATTTTGTGGTGGCGGCCATCTTGAAATTTTAATTTATTAAAGTGTATAGTATTTTACTAGTCAAGCCCTTTCATTTGATACTCATATTGAGGGAGTTGTTGAATAAATATCTAAACCGCCATTTTGTGGCGGCGGCCATCTTGGACTGATTTTTATCGAACATAGCTAAGAACACTCCCGACTAATTCACCTTTCAATCAAAAAAATTATATCAGAATCAGTTCATCCCTGCGGACGCTACGATGCCACAGACACACACACACAGACACGTCAAACTTATAAAACCCTGTTGTTTTTGCGTCGGGGGTTAAAAATAGAACCTTAAAAAGTAAAAAGCAATAGGTAGTTTGTTCGTTTGAAAAAGTAAAAATAAAAATCCTAAGTACGTATATTAATTGCGAATACGCCTTTCACTGCCCTGCGTATAAAAGTGCCTACCCAGGTAAGTAGAAAAAAAATACATAGGTAATAAGAGTAGGTACCTATAGTATCACCATAGCTCTTCGTAAAAACAACCTACCTAGAAACTTACAAGTAATTAATTGAACAGGCTACAATTTATAATTGATTGGATTAACTAAAGATTAGCATTATTGACCGATTTTGGCTGAAGCAAATGATCTATTAGCTTTATTGAATTAGGTACGCAGCAGATGTGAATTGTAAGAAGTTTTGGTCCTTCAGTTGGTAAGGTATCGAATGGTAAAGATCTACGGTCTTTCAAATCATAAATTCTCTTATTATTGTCTGATGGGCCACAAATAACTGTTGACAATATTTGTCGTGGTGTGATGCAGAGGAATGAGGAAAATGTCGTGAAAAAAGTTTTGAGTATAAATGTGGATGGGTATTTGAGTAGGGGAAGACCAAAGAAACGATGGATGAACTGTATAAAAGATGTATGATGATTCAATGATCCTTGTGCTAATAGAGTAAATAATAATTTATCATTCTTCTGTAATTTTGATGAATCAGTTCTGTTTAGTGCGTCAAACACTCACATGTCGTGCCTACTCAAACTGATTTGTCTATGTTCTTTTAAATCATCAAAATACCCACTTGCGAAAAACGACCACCAGAACGACTTCTAAGAAATAGATACCTAAGTAGCAGATAATTGTTTTTTGTTTAAGCGTTCACTGACAGATTAGTAGAAATGCGACACGGCCGCGTCCCGAGCTACTCTATGGGTTCATGTGACCGGGTTATCCACCTGTGACGTCATCAGATAAAGTTTCGTAACTTACATGTAAACGTTCTGATTAGACGTCAATAACTACTTGGTTATGTTGGAGGAGCTTGTGACTAAATAATAACAGCCGCTCGGGTCGATCGTTAGGTTAAGCCGTGCTTGCCTAGGTTGGTATGTGGATGGGTGACCACCCTTGCATACCGAGTTTCCTCCGTGCCTTAGACTGTTGGTCCCGGCTGTCATTTGTCCATCTTTGACAGTGGAAGTCAGTGGCCCTAAAAGTCTGAAGACCAGTCTTTCCAAGTGGTATCGTATTACCCAGTAGGTATTAACTGGGTTGTGGAGGTCAGATAGGCAGTCGCTCCATGTAAAATACTGGTATTCAGCTGCTTCCGGTAAGACTGGAAGCCGACCCCAACATAGTTGGGAAAAGGCTAGGCAGATGATGAACTATTTGATTGTTTTAAGAATCTCTACTGTCTCGACCAGCCTTGCCTTGACTGCCTCGTAGGTGTAGTGGTTGCAAGTGCAACTGCTGAGCATGAGGTCCTAGGTTCAATAGGCTAGTTTCCACCAACAATAAATTGCAAAACTAATTAGTCCGTCAGTTAGAGTATTGGAAAATAATGGACACGTAAGTATTTTTTGTTTTTGTAAATCACTGAGTACTGATAAAGATAAAACGCATCAAAACTCGGGAGTGGGGGCTCGTGACGTCACAACGCACTAAAAACTATAGCACGCCGTGACGTATTGCGAATTTTAAAAGCGTCGTATCTTCGTCAATTTTGGTTTATGTAACAAAAGAAAAAATACGGGTCAAATATTTTTTTTTAATCTAACTGACAGACTAATTAGATTTTTTTAGGACACAAGCCTATTCCCGGGTCGAGCAAAGTGTTATTAATTTTTTCCATCAGGAATTTCTCAGTAGCAGTCATGGAGTCTGAATTCGTGCCCAGTTGATGGCAATAGGCTCGCTCCCTATAACATGGGACTTAAACATAACTGGCGAAATGTGGGTGTACTATTAGATACACCTCTGCCTAACCCTTAAAGGATTTCATGCGTGACGTTATGTAGTGTTTTAAGAATTCGATCTTAAGGTGAAAGCGTCAGGGTGGCCCGCGAAATTCAAATTTTCTTACGTTTTTTGCAATTTCCAGGGCAGTGCTAAGTTTTATGTTGATAAACATATCGGTCGCGACTGTAAGACGTATTAAGTTACAGAATTATAATCATCAAAATCATCAATACAACCCTCCAAGTGCATAAGAGTCGAAGAAGGGCTTTCAGCGTGAAAAATTCGTTCTTAGCACTGCCCTGCAAATTGCAAAAAACGTAAGAAAATTTGCATTTCGCGGGCTACCTTGGAGCATCCCCCTTAATAATATTTACTGTCGTGGCTAAGCGCGAACTTCACCAATGAAACCAAACGCTGTAAAAACTTCTAAGCCACGTTTAAGAGATATCAACTCAGCACCATCATTGATATGGAACAGGTACGGACTCCATCATCAACTCTTGAACGTGGACAGCGTGGTAGAGTTGGGCTAATAGCATTCAAGGATGTCCTTGAATGCTATTAAACGGCTAACATTTACATGTGTAAATGTTAGCCGTTTAACTGGAATGGAATACTTCAAAGAACTAATTTTATTGTTAAAAGTTGTTTGGCAATAATGGCAATCTTTGTACTACAACAATTGATATATGCAAACTATGGCAACAACCCTTCTCACTCAGTAACTGAACCAGGCTCCAAAATTAACGCTAACAAACCCAGATCTAACGCGAGTAACAAGTTCCAGTTAAGTTTAAAGCTACAAAGTGGAACTCTTGACTAAAGTTATGCATTATAAGATATCGACAAACATCAAACTTCGCGCTAAATCGAACCGACTGGGAATGCTTCTAAATCAAGACTTCAGTTTGCAATCAAGTTAGCATTGGAGTAGGTACCCTAACTTGATTGTTTATTAATCGGCCTCAAAATTATGCATCTGTAACTGACACTTTGTTACGTGGTTACTTTCAATAGTTCCGATTGATATTGACTTATGAAAGAAAAGTTTCAATAGGATGATTACATAGATCGTCAGATCTATGTTCCTATTACTTACTTACATAATTAAAAAAAAACCTTTTTTTTATTGAATCTGTCAACTAAGTATGCATTTACAAACACTGATATACGAGTTGGTGTAGTTTGGTACTTAACTTCTACTTAATTTGAAATAAAAAAAAAACTTATAAGTAATTAGGTAGGTACTTACTTTTTTTCGCATTTTCATGCTAATAGAATTTCTACGATCAAGAGGCCAAATTACACAAACAAAAAATACACTTGAATAACAGAGAGAGAATATTTAAACAAATGTTTTACAACAAAATAGAAGACTCACCTCCAACAAAACTCGCCGAAATTAAACACAGCACAAACTTAAACACGAATAAAGTCTTCATTTTTACAAAATACAAAACAAAAACACACTTGAACTAAACAGAAAAGGTTTTCACTGTTACAATTTTAGAGTTTATTGCAATCATAGTTCGGTATTTAGTTGAGAAACAAAGAAGGAAGGCAGAACATGTATTTAGCACAAGTTTAGTTGTTCGTGAAGTGTGGAGCAGCGATTCCGCGCTACTTTGGCACCGTCTTACTCAGTAATGATAGGAGCGTACGGGTCAGCTCCGTTGATAAGATTTCTGCGCATGACACCGCGGACACGACTTGGGTTATACCTAGTTCAAAGAGGAACGCTTTTGAATACAATCTTCCTTTTTTTTGTAAACAAGATGTTTTTACTGCGAGAGGAACTGGAGAGGAAATCTAGGAATTGGATTCAATACAGGCACGATCTGAAGACTAAATGGCGAATATTATGCCAAAAAATCGTTGAATATTTTCTATCATATTCAACGAACAAAATTTGTTTGTAGTTAGGTTCTCGAAAACAGCTCTAGCAATTTCGATGAAAGTTGCAATAAAGTTACGGAGGCGAAAAATACATCTAGCTTGATCTCATATTTGGGAAAATTCGTTTTCTGTATTTTCACTCGAGAGAACTCAGGTTGAGTTCTCTCGGTACTTTTTATTTAAATTTACTTACAATTAATTTTGAATTCCCACTGAGGGCCAATTCCTAGAATTTTAAGAACGTTTACATTCTTATCTCTGTCTCAAACTGTCACAGATACGTAGTAATTTAGACAAGTTATTGACTTTAATTGTCGCTAAGATGAGATTTCGAACATTGGATCACGGGAACGGACCTCTTGCTCTAATGAAGTTAGATTTATGTACCTACTACCTACCTAAGTTTGGTAAAGTTGTGCTAATAAATTAAGTACCAACCTAGAACTTTGCTTTTTGATCAGCTAAGACACAGGTCTTAGAAACTACAGGACTAAATAGTTTCTAAGTAGCTTCCATCTAAAACTAAAATGTATGTTTTTTAGACTACAAAGTCAGTTACACCAAATATCAACCTAGGTACCTGAAGGAGAGAGTACGTTACACAGTGTGAACGATGTATACTTAATTACTTACTAATTAATACCAGCGAGTGCACAGACACGTTCGTGGTATGCACATTGTGGGAGCACACAACCCTGGAGCAAAGGCACAGTGTACAGGGAACTATAGTAAACCAACTATTATCATCTAACTAGCCTTTTCCAACTACAAGTTTTAGAGAGAAGTGTGTGCTGGCTAAATCTGACACAAAAGTTATTTTTAAGTCCGATGCAATAGGAAGCAACCACAATCCCAGACACCGTGACTGTTACTATCGTTTGGTTAGTCCCCAAACTTTTTTTTTTTTTTTTTAGGATGGGAAATCATCAAATGACTTCTCCCACTCTGGGCGGAGCGGGAGGGAGTGTCAGACTCTTACTGACTAAAACCCATCCATGTTCCTTCCTCGCCCTTTACGTTCCGGGGCCGCGGTATCTCTTTCGAACATTCCCGCAAAGGAGTCAGAGTTCTATGCCTCCCATGAGCTTGGCTTTACATGCCATCGAGAAATAACTCTCAGGCATGCTGGTTTCCTCACGTTTTTCTTCACTGAAGAAAGTGATAAATATTCTGCTAAGAAACTCCAGGTGAATAAATTCAATAACATTGTACCCGACCTGGCACTTGAACACAAGACCTTTGCTTAGCCAGTTTGCGACCAGTAGATCAAAAAGAAGCTAGTTGTTATACTGTATGTTACTTTCGTCTACAGTGGTAAAAGGGAACGTGCATTCTGCACTAATTACAATTAACGAGTTTACCGCAGTTAGGCAGAGCCGCTGTTTTAATTGTGTTTATTTTTGAGGAGCTGTAAGCCCAGGGTCGCCCGCATCTGAATCTTTAATTTTACGGGACTGTAATCCTTTTTAAAGCAGCGAGTTTCATCTCTTTGTTAAAAATATCAAATCTCTTTACTGATTTAACAGTAACATACGAGTACGTTCATTGTTATAAGGAATAATACAGTTAGCGTACCAAAGGACCAAACAATTTATTGTTTGTTTCCTTTAGTACGTTTCATCATCATCATAATCGGCCTATTAATGTTCCCACTGCTGGGACAGGCCTCCTCTCTATGAGAGGGAATGGGCTATATTATAATCCACCACGCGGGCCCAGTGCGGATTGGTAGATGTCACATGTCTTCGAATTTATGGTTTTAGGACATGCCGGTTTCCTCACGATGTTTTCCTTCACCGTTTTGAGAGTTTTAGTACGTTTATGGTTCGATATTTTGCTAATTATGAGGGACCCAAAATATTTGAGTAACATTAAGTGTCATCATCAGCCTTTAATGTTCCCACTGCTGGGACAGGCCTCCTTTTAAAAATTCGGTGGTAATAAATCTTGTTAAAGAATGTGGATTTAATTTGCTAATCAAATCATTCTCTATTATCCAGTCGAGACTGAACTTAAGTATTTAATCTTCAGTAATTAGCTACCGAAATATTGAGATATCATTGGCTGAATAGTAGGTATTTCGGTAATGCTAAAATTATTAAGTAAGTTTATCATATTCTGTTCAATCACCCCATGTTATCAAACACAAACAATTTAGTACTAAATCAGCCAATTAAAACAGAAAAAAAAAATCTAGAATGAAACAAATTGTTTCGCTTCCATTTTAAGGGGCCGCGGGCCGGCGGAGCGTGCGTCGTTCACCTTCATAAAAACGTAATACCAAAATAATTTGTAAATCAAACGTATTTTTTAATAAAGTGTTTATTTATTTCGATTGGATTACTTACATAATACAGCGGCATTAAGTCCGCCTGTGTACATTTTGTGCATAAAGTTTAAATAAATAAATAAATAATATCTAGATTCCCAAATTTGATAGGACAATGATATAAAGACGAGATATAAGACAAAAAAAAAGTATTTTAATAGAAAACTTATTTTTCCCATAATTGGGAACCTAGTTTTTATGTAATCCAATCGAAATAAATAAACACTTTCTTAAGAATACGTTTGATTTACAAATTATTTTGGTACTAGCCGATCCGACAGACGCAACATATTAGCATCATAGTGTTTTATTTTTTTAAGTCCAATCATTAGATTTTTCGTAAATTGATCGAAACCACTAATTTCGCACTATTCGGCCCGCAGTGATTGACGTAACAGCCACTTTATAGTGCAAGCTGATTAGAACTTTATTTCAAACGAAGTTTGAACCACCACAAACAGAGTTGCTTATTTAGATCCTGTAGTCCCCTTAAATTGCAATAGTACATTGTTATCCAAGGGGTGAAAGTAACTTATTTAGTCCCGAGACGGGGTTTGGCGCCCAAGCGTAGCGCGGGCGCTAATAGCTCGAGGGACTTAATAAGTCTTTAACCCGAGGTAAACACTGTGCTTTTCATTACGAATACAAGGAAAATAAAAACAAAACACGAAACCACTCGAAAAAAAATGAAAATCGGATTGCCGCTTCCCCGCCTATTTTTTTTTTTTCTGTGGCCGGCTATTCAGCCTTTATTTTCACTATCGTCACTGAAAAATTAGTAAATATTTTGCCCAAATTTTTGTTATTTTAATGAAATATTTGTAACTAAATTATTTTAAATAATTATATTATTTAATTAATGCTGAATTTTATGTTATTTCAATTTTACATCGCGCTGTAATTTACAGGCTGTATAGAAATCGGAACATGGTTCAATAGAAATGTGAAAATAGAACTAGATTTTTTTTTAATAATGTGACAGCTGTCAGTTGAAAGTGATTCTCCCTAGGGCTGAAAAGTATTACTTTCAGCCCGCTCCTCAGGCAACTTCCGAGTATGAGTAATGAAAAAAACTTTTGAATGTACCTTACCTCTTCAAAGCAAGAAGCAGTTTACCCGATTTCCACACCATTATTCTCCTGTCCGTCTCTCAATTTATTTGGGTTTGGCGAAGCATGTCTTCTTCCTCCGTATTTCTCTATTATTCCTCATCTCGGAAAGTCAGCTCTTTTTAAACAATTGTCATCCGTCACACAGTCCATCCATCGTTTCTTTTGGTGCTGCTTTCCACAGTAGGATGAAAATCGACCAGTTTATGGGTGCTTAAGGGACCCACAAATGACCTATGGGAGAGTCGCTATAATATGTAGATATTTTTTCGGTCCCCCTATTTTATTCGTCCAATAATTATTCATTCATCATAAAAGAAAATGAGACCTTTATTTATGTGACGTAAATATAAATTAACAAGACAAGCGTACTATAGAGGAAAGTACACAAGACAAAACACGAAAACGTGCGCACACGCATCGCAGTCCGGCACCGAAACCCTGCGTGGAAATTGGGCACGGCCAATGGGTCAAGTGCGACCGATAAGCGGCGGTTACCCAACCACATATTTGATAGATCTCATTTACCTACTTAAAACCGTCTATCAATTCTAACGTTACCCTACTTCATACATACATGAGTCGGTTTTTGAGTTTGTTAATTTGTCACTCAAGCACCCTTTATCGCCTAGACATGTTTTGATGGTATTCCTGAAAAAGGTCAGACAACATAAGGGATACCACTTATTTTTTCTGAATTTAATTGTTGAGGGATGAAGATGGAGAGGAATACCAAGGCAAGATTTGATGGATTGCGTAACAAGCCGTGGCGAAGGTTCCATACAACTCGATTCCTACCGGATTCTCTTTGAAAAATAGCACAGTCAGTATTCTATAGACATTTAATATTATCACATTAAAGATATGTACTTCGGCTTACCTCTTACAAAAATTATCCCTTCGCTACTGGGGCCTAATTCTGCTATTTTAATAAATTCGTCACTCCAACACGATTCCATTCTCATCCCATTGTCATTTTGCTTAAAGTTTGTAATCTGCTAAATTCACAATGGTCGGTCAATGGTCTCGTAATAAAATTGTGTTTTAATGGCATTTTCGTATTGTCATTATTATAAAACCCTTAGTACAAATGGTTTTCGAAATCTACTACTAAATGCGAACATTTATTCATGCCAGATTTTATGTACGAGATTAATATTCTATGACATTTATTTCAATGGAGTGTCAGTGGTTGTTCATTGAGAAGTCATAATGGCGCCATTATGATAGTAGAATTAACAAACTTGTCAAAATTTGACAGAACTAGATCATTATGAAATCAATGATCGAATACTCTGACACTATTGTAATAGCAGAATCGAGGCCCTGGTAAGAAGTAAATGATAATGTGACGATCGACAGGGGAAGAATGGAAGAAAAAAAGTGTTGCGCCGACCCCCATGGCCAGGAAGATGAAGTAATTCTCCTAGGATGCTGGAAAAACCCGGAAATTATCTAGACTAGATATTATAGTGTTTAATACCGAGTATTATTCTATTAAACGTAATATTCTACTAAGTCTAGATAGTTTTTATAGCTATCTTGAACTTTAGAACTAAGATAAACGAGAAAACTATCTCTAACGACTTAATTGGTCCATTTCCAATCACTTTTTTTTTTTTTTTTATTTGACTAAAGGGCTTTGTCGCTTAGCGACCACATCGCCCAGTACAGAAAAGCAAATTACTTACGTCCAATCACTTTAATATCACAAAATGTACCTACTATGACTAAACAAAGATATGCGTATTTCCCGGATCTATTCATAAAGTGAGACAGTTTATTTATTAAATAGTCAAAGTAAGTACATAGTCGACCATCTCCAAGATAAACTATAATGATCTCGCAATCGCATCGCATTATGAATAACTTATCTAACACAACAACAACATCATTTCTGTAAGTATCTACTTGAAGTTTATTAATTAACTGATTTGGAGATTGACTTTAGAGTCGTACAAAAAACTAGATCCCCCTTGCCCTCCACACCGTGTAAGTTGACTACCATCGCATACATTTCACGAAAATAATTCGTTTTATTGTAAGCACTATGTTCGTTTGACAATATTTCGAGTTTACAATATCGCTAGAGAGATTACAATCTAACGTGTTTGACAATTGTACGGTGACATTTATAAAGCTTATAGGCAGCAGCGGACGTCTTTTGGCTAAAAAAAAATTATGAGAAACAGAAGTCTCCATTAGTTACTAATTTTTAATGTATATTTTTTTCATTTTCATAATTGAAAAAATGGTACATATTTTGCCCAAATCTATGTTATTTTAAAGAAATAGTTGAAACTAAATTATAATGAAGTTATTTAAAAAATAAAATATTCTTTAGTTAATACTTAACTTTGTGCTGATGGATGGATTGAATAGTACGGGGGTCGTGGAGGTGTCTAAAGTCAAGTAAAATCTTACAATAAAAACTTTTATCCAAAAAAAAACTTGTCATAAAGATGTAACTTTGACCCTCAATATCTCCGTAACTAGAAGGTTCCCCCAGGTATGGTGTAGACGCGGGAGACGCACCGGGCGTCGGGGGCCACGTGGTGGCTACCGGCCACCGTAGATGCGGGCCTGTGGACGGTTAGCTATGGGCTAGCTAGCCGTCCGTCCGTCTAGTGACGACAGGCCGTGTCGACGGCGCGTTCGTGTTCCACGCGCGCCTCAAAGAGATGTCAGCAGAAGAGAGGGGCCCGCAAGGGCCGAAGCCTGCCGGGGTTGCGGGACTGTTCGAAAGAGATACCGCGGCCCCGGAACGTAAAGGGCGAGGAAGGAACATGGATGGGTTTTAGTCAGTAAGAGTCTGACACTCCCTCCCGCTCCGCCCAGAGTGGGAGAAGTCATTTGATGATTTCCCATCCTAAAAAAAAAAAAAAGGTATGGTGTAGAACAAAAAAAAAAGATCTCACTGACGAGGAGAACAATTAGTGCCTTTCGGCTTCGTTAAGAGGTTTTTTTACACCCTTTATTTATAAAATGAGTTGTGAAGAAAAACCTTTGACTAATTGTATCGATCAACCTTGACCCTTGAGCTAGTGATTCTGTGAAATGGTTTTTTTTCTGTCTTATATCGCAAAAGATCTGACTCAAACATATTGCTCACATTAGCCGAAAAAAGTGTTGACATGGTGCTCTGAATCACCATAATGAACATCGGAAATCCTAAAGTACAGGATTGTTTCTTCTAAGAATTAACAAGGATAAGTGTTGCGCAAGAGTTCATCAGTCATACAGTCAATCATTAAGTACAAAAAACTGATCATATTATTAAATAAGTATTATATACATTTTGTAAATGAACTCACGATGTAATGATTTAGTTTTAACAAAAAAAGGAGGAATAACTTTTCGGTTACTGTGAAGTTCATTATCATCAACACAGCCTGGCTTCATTTCTTGATACAGCCTCCATTTGGATTCAATGCCCACGCACCTACGCAAGTATATATGTAAGTACCTATATGTAATTCAGGATCTCATGAGGAACTCGTGGCTAAATAATGTCAGCCGCTCGGGTCGATCTTTAGGTTAAGCCGTGCTTGCCTAGGTTGGTCTGTGGATGGGTGATCACCCTTACATACCGAGTTTCCTCCGTGCCTCGGAAAGCACGTTAAGCCGTTGGTCCTGGCTGTCATTTGTCCATCTTTGGCAGTCGTTACAGGTAGTCAGTGGCCCAAAAAGTCTCACAACCAGTCTTACCAAGTGGTATCGTATTACCCAGTGTTTACTGGATTGTGGAGGTCAGATAGGCAGTCGCTTCATGTAAAATACTGGTATTCAGCTGCATCCGGTTAGACTGGAAGCCGACCCCAACATAGTTGGGACAAGGCTAGGCAGATGATGATGTAATTCAGGATCTATAGGTAGTCGCGAAATGGTCTGGGTCGGTTCATCTCGCTCCTGGTCGACTTTACTTAGTGTCCGGTTATTGGTGTACCTAGGAGCCTAGGACCAATAAGACGGCAAGCACATAAGAAAACCAGACTGTTTCCAAATCCTAGCATCATGAAGAGTAGTTAGTTATCGACGACCCGAATGGCGCAGCGGTAGGGAAGGTGCCTTAAGTTCTTAGGATCCCGGGTTCGAATCCCGGTAGGAGCAAATGTTTGTGTGGTGAGCATGGACATTTGTTTCCGATTCATGGATGTGTATAATAAGTACCTATGTATTTACAAACAAAAAGTATATATGTAGTATATCAACTGCCTGGTGACCACGACACAAGCCTTGCTTAGTGTGGCACTAGATGGCGCTGTGTGTAATGTCAATGAACCTTTCTTTTCCCGGCTGTCATTCATAGATTTTTGTCAGTCGTTACGGGTAGTCAAAAGTTCAAAACACTGAAAGCCTGACAACCATACCTCATCATGTTACCCAGTACATCAATATTACTATACCTACTCTTAACTCTATGCCCAGTACCTAACTGGGTTGTGGAGGTCAGACAAGCTCGCTGGATATGCACACAATACTGGTAGAGAGCTTTATCTGGTTAGACTGGAAGCCAACATCGACATAGATGGGTAAAGGCTAGGCAGTTGATTACCGATAGTACGAATATAAAGGGTGTAAAACACCTCTTCACGAAGCCGAAAGGTACTTGTTCTCCCTATCACTGCGATAATTTTTTTGTTCTACACGAACCTTCTGGTTACGGAGATATGGGGGGTCAAAGTTACAACTTTTTGACAAGTTTTTTTTTTTAAATACAAGTTTTTTTTCTATGATTTTGACTTTTAACACCTCCACAATGCCCGTACTATTCAATCCATCCATCAGCACAATGTTTTAAGTGCGTTACTTTGAGTTCTACCACAAAACATGATTCATAACCTCAAAAAAAAAACTAGTTTCCCAGCAAATTTTTTTGCGTAAAGTTACTTAGTTTGATGTACAGAATGCTTGGTTGACGGCTTTGTGATGAGGTGGTTTACACCCTGTATAGGGTAACTGGTAATTAGTGTACGATTTATACTCATGAGTATAAACATATACATGATGTATTGTGGGTTGTTTGTTATCATGGATAACAAACAACTTTTACTATGGGACCAAAGCTGAAATCGCGAAAAAGAAATCAGCTGTTCAGTACATTAGGCGAACATAAATGTACTGAACAGCAATTTTTTTTTCACGATTTCAGGGTTCACACACAGTCACCCTATATAGGCTGTACAAATATTCCGTAGCCTTCAGAATATTCTGGTCATTATTGTAGGCAGTAACCGTATTATTATGATGCCTGTTCACTGAATGTTAATGTGTCTACATTGGTAAGTATAGAAAATGCCAAGAGAATCGTTTGTATGGTAAATTGCATTTATTACCTATTTACCTAACCAGGACTGGTTCGTAGCTTTAGTGGTGGCTAACTCGCAAGCGAAACTACTGAATTTGAGGTTCGATCCCCGGGTCAAGCAAACTGTTGATGTAATACAGCAGCCTACCTCATTTCTTTTAGCAAAGCAAACTTTTTTTATTTTTTATTTTCCTGTTTTTCCCCCTTTCATCTCTAAATTTTCTTAATTGGTCTATCCTATTAGTTCTCACCGTTTCCTTATTTCCAATTTTCAGAAACCAATCCGGAAACCATGCCTGTGATGACCCGTAAGGCTACTGCTCAGGATATGGAGCTTAAATTGAGAACGGCCCTCCAAGAACTAAAGGACTCAAAACTCCAATGCCAACAGCTATTGCAGGAGAGAGAAGACAGTGAGGAGGAGATCATTAATATTAACAGCAAAAACTCCAGCTTAAAAAGGGAGCTAGTAGACCTTCATCAGGATTACTTGAATGTTGTCAATGAGCGGGATCACCTAAGGGTGGTCACGGATGGGTTCCACAGCTGCAGCAACTTATATGAGGAGGCTTTGTGTAAAATTAGGGACCTAGAGGAGGAATTAGTCCATACTAATGTTAAACTTTTAAATTTAAAAAAGGAACAGGATCGTACTCAGGTTATGGAAACTGATCATTTGTACAACGAACTAGTAAATACAAATTGTAACCCTCATTCCCTCATAACAATAGACCTTACAGAGGACTCCTTACTGAAACATAATTCATACCATAAAGTAAGTAAAAATAAAATTAAGAAATATGCAAGATTGAATAAAATAATTAAAAAATGTCATAAACACAAGAAACAACAAAAGCACTATTCCAAAAATATTCAATTAAGGAAAGAACGTGTTTCTCTTGTTAATAGATTAAATAACTATCAAATTAAGTTAGAAGACAGTACAAGTATTTATGAAATAGACACTCAGCGCTTACAATCAGAAATTGAGGCACTGAATGAGTCACTAAAATCTTTGTATAATAAATATGAAAGCTCTAAAAAACAAATTAAGGAGCATATTCTTGTCACAAATGAGTTGGTTGACAAAGTGGACTTGCTGACTCTCAGCAACACTCATTGTACTTGTCGGAATGAACCCAGTCTTGATGCCCTCCAGCCTGAGGCAACGGAGGACCCGTCCCAAGCTGTGAGTGCTCAGAACTTCATCATTCATCAAAACCATGATTCACAAGTAGTACAGCCTGAGATTAGTCATTTTGTTTCACCTGATTGTAATGATTGTCATCATTCAGTTATGTTTTCTGATAGTATGGGTAGAGGGCTAGGTAAATTGATCAGTAATAACCTGAGTTACTATACCCAAAATTATTGCATGCCAGGGTCAAGCTACAAACAAGTAATGGCATCAGTAATAAAAAATGATTGTTATCTTAACACTACCATTACTCTATGTGTTGGTAATAGTTCTAATGTAAAAAAGGAAGATATCACCGACTGTGTTTCTGAGTTGCTAAAGTTAAGATGTAATAAAATCATATTGTGTGCTTTTCCATATTTTGAAAATTTAAGTAGTAGGAAAAACGATTATATACATATGTTGAATAAACATGTACATTTTTTAGTAGGTCACTATAGTGACAGGCTTATGTATCTGGATATCAACACTATAGTTGGTAATCTTAAGTCGACACGGGGTAAGGTGTATCTACCTATTGTATGTAGACACAAAATAGCTCGGCTATTAGCTTATAGTATTCACACAGACATAAATAGTATGTCTAAGTTTAGTTATATTATTAACACTGCGACGATTAGTAATTCTACTAATGTACAGGTGACAGGCACAAATGAATATAGCACTAGTGCTATAAATATTTACAAACATTGTACTGAGGAGGATCCATCTGTCACCGTGGAAAATTCTCAATTAGGGTTTACTAGTGATAGGGTCATATCGTCTGAGGATGGCACAGGAGTCTCCGGCCTCACTTCAAATAAAAATTTAAACTAGAAAGTGAGACAACAGAAGGTACCATTAACAATATTTTTGTTAATCCTACCAACAGCAAGGTATCTTCTTGCACTCAATTAGTTAGTAAAAAAGGGCCTCAGCAGAACACCTTAAAATTATTCCACCAAAATATCCAAGGCATTTCTTCAAAATTATTAGAAATTGAATTGTTTTTAGAAAGTAGTAAGTTTGACATTATTTGTTTTACTGAACATTGGCTAAAGGATTACCAAATGCTTATTAATTATGAGAACTATATGGTGGGTAGCTGCTTTAATCGTAAAACTATGCTTCGTGGAGGTTCCCTAATATTAATTAAAAATAGTTTTAAATATAAGCAACGTAATGACATAGTAGGTCTCTCGGTTGAACATTGCGTCGAACTGTCCTGTGTTGAGCTAGATAAGCATGTAATTGTGTGTGTGTACAGACCCCCAAACTATCAAAACTTTTCCATATTTGAATCAATAATGGAAGATGTCCTGGCAAAACTTGCAGCCAGTAATAAATCTACAATAATTTGTGGTGATTTCAATATCAATATTTTAGAAGAACATTCAAATAGTGGTCGGTTATTAAATCTTTTTAAGTCATTTGACCTGACTAACGTTTTTGTTGAACCTACTAGAATCACAACATCTTCTGCTACTTGTATAGATAATGTTTTCTGCGATTGTGATTACTTAGATAAAGCCATAGTAAATTGTTTGCCGTCTGACCATAGCGGACAAACTGTAACTTATAGGTGTAATACACCATTGCAAAAAGTACAGATTAAATTTAGACCTATAACTTCTAGCAAATTAAATAGGTTTAATATTTCCCTACAGAACAAGTTAAGTGTTATGAGCCATGACGATATTAATATAAATCAATTTTATAATCGTTTCTTTTCAATAGTTCACACGGAATTCAACAAAACTTTTGAAAAGAAGACAAAAAGTATTTGCCCTAAATTCATATTTAGCGATTGGGCAACTAGAGGCATCAGAAAAAGTAGGGAAAGACTATTTGCGCTTTATGGCCTTAAGCCTTTTATTAACACTGAAACTTTTAACAAGTATGTTGCTAAGTATTCAAAAATTTTTAGAAATACATGCAAGGTTGCTAAAGCCCTGCACATTAGCAACAAGATCAAAACAGCAGAAAATAAAATAAAGACAGTTTGGAAAGTAATAAATAACGAGACTAACAGGAAGAAAATACGTAACACTAGCTACACATTAGATACAGCAAGTGGTCCTAAAAGCTCTAATCAGGAAGTAGCTCAAGAATTTGTAAATTTCTTTACAGAAATACCATTAAAAACTACGGAGGCTCTAAATTCCTCTCCTGAAGTCTCAATGGGTTTATTAAAGGCGAATGTGTCTGGCTGCCTGGCTGAATTTAAATTTAAACACATTAACCCTATGGTAGTTATTAAAGCTTTCCGGCAAATAAAAATCAAACTGACCGAGGATCTATGGGGAATGTCTATCAAAGTTTGTACATCCATACTTGAGACAATAGCCCCATACTTAGCTTTAATTTTTAATCTATGTGTAGACCAAGGAGTTTTCCCTGATTTAATGAAATACAGTAAAGTCATACCTCTTTTCAAATCCGGGGACAGTAAAGATACTAACAATTATAGACCTGTATCCGTGTTGCCAGTTTTTAGCAAGGTTTTTGAAAAAGTAATGCTTGATCAAATGCTCTATCATTTTAACACCAACAGAATCTTACATGATCAACAGTATGGTTTCACCAAGGGACGTTGTACAACTGACGCCGGTGTAACCTTATTAAAGCACATATTTACTGCGTGGGAAGAGTCCCAAGATGCCATAGGAATTTTTTGTGATCTCTCCAAAGCGTTTGATTGCGTAAATCACGACACATTACTTTTGAAGCTTGAGCATTACGGACTGGGTAAACTTGCACTTAGTTTGGTAAGATCATATTTGAATGATAGACAACAACATGTTCAGATAAATGGTGTTAATTCACAGGGTTTAAAAATAAAAATGGGGGTTCCACAAGGCTCAATATTGGGACCTTTCCTCTTTCTAGTATATATAAATGATCTACCCTATTTATTGAAAAACCAACCTCAAAATATGGTGTTGTTTGCTGATGACACTTCCTTAATTTTTAAGATAAACAGACGGGCACAAAATTTAGATGACGTGAATAATGCCCTACTTCAGGTCCAAAATTGGTTCACAGCAAACAATTTGGTATTAAATGAAAAAAAAACCAAATGCATAAGATTTGCTTTACCGAATGTTAAGGGTAGTGATTGTGATATATTATTGAATAATGAGAAACTTGAATTCGTAGTTAAAACGGTTTTCCTGGGGCTTACGCTTGATTCAAGGCTACAATGGGGTTCTCATTTAACATCTCTTGCGGGGCGCTTAAGTTCAGCAGCATATGCCATTAGAAAAACCCGTCAATTCACTGATGTAGATACCGCTAGACTGGTCTATTTTAGTTACTTTCATAGTATAATGTCTTACGGTATTTTGCTATGGGGACGGGCTGCAGATATTGAGTCTATATTTATTCTGCAGAAAAGAGCCATCAGAGCTATATATAATCTTCGTAGGCGCGATTCTCTAAGGGAACTGTTTAAGGATATTGGCATTATGACGGTACATTGTCAATACATTTACGAAAACATAATGTACGTTAGAAAAAATTTGCATCTTTTTGGTAAAAGAGGTGACAGACATAATTACAGTACTAGAAATAGGGACGAATTAGTTCAGCCAGGCTTTAGACTCGCTAAAGTAGACTCATCTTTCATGGGGTACTGTTTGAGATGCTATAATAAAATTCCACAAAGTATTCTTGAACTGAATGAGACGAAATTTAAAACATGCATTAAACGCACACTATGTAAAAAAGCATATTACAAGTTGAGCGATTATATCGCTGATAAAAATGCTTGGCTTAATGCTGGTCCTGCTCCACATGGACAGGGGCGCAAAAATTGATAGCATTATATGGTATAGTTGGAGCTGCTGAAGATTGTACTTAACTAACTTTGCATTGTATAGATTCAATGTTAGTATTATATAATCGCATAGCCCATATTGTGTGAGTACTATGTACTAGTAAGCTATCATTCACTGGAAACCTACGGCAGTTCTTGACTTGAATGTGCCCTGGCGGTTGAGAGTATGTCATGCTCACTCAAATGTCTCGCTGATGGTGGCGCGTGTGTCGGACCATTTAGTTCCCTTCAAAATGGTTGAGCTGAATGGTGCTGATCCATGCGTCATGTGCGTGAACGGGCGCTGTCAGTTGTGACTGGTCATCTCTTAGTCGCCATGGTTTATTTGAATTATTTTGTTTTTGAGTTGTATTTTATTTTTGTTTTGCTATGGACACTTTTAACGTGCACATCTTGCTACATTGTTCTCACATAATATACCATCTCAACATGAATGATGTAACCAAGATTTTGTAACAATATTTTGATTTAAAAGAGTGTCCATGGAGTTTCTTGCCCGTTCTTCTCCATAGAGATCTACGCTAGGGAATGGGCAACTACAGTACTTTCACAGTTTTTATGTCTTGTGACTGGGACTGTAGCTACATTTAATTTTCATCTTTGTTTCGACAATTCAAAAGTGCCTGTTATTGGCCTACTTGAAATAAATGCTTTGATTTTTGATTTTGATTTTGATTTTGTTATAGTATTGGGATTGGGAATTGGTTATGAGACAATTCTGGAGTAGCCTAGACGTACATGCGTGTGAACTGAGACACCATACCAGTATTTCGCAAATAAAAATACATAGTAAGTATTAGGATTTAGTAGAAATCTTAAAACAGTTGTAAAAGAAATCTTGGAATTTGTAGTATTTTAAAAACTACAGCCCTTAAATGTGGTCCCTCAATCCTCACAGACCATCATATCTCGGAAAGTAGCTGAAAAATTAAGTTTTTGTGTCTACAGACATTCGCCTCGTTGGTGTTGTGGTCAGAAGCGAGTTTTGAGGTGCCTGGGTTCGATTACCGGGTCGAGTAGTGTTTTATTGGTTTTTTTAAATAAGGATTTTGTCAGTAACAGCGACCCCAAATGAATAGGGATAAGGACAAAAGAGATTGAAAATAATGATTTCCTCAGTAGCAGCCGCGGAGACTGGATTTGCGGTTGATGACAATAGGTTCACTCCTATTACATTTGGACTAAACATGAGGTATATTAGATACACCTCTGCCTCACCCTCCGGGGGTTACAGGCGTGATGTTATGTGATTCTGAGTAGCAAGCAGCACAGATTTTGATTTGTGTCGGAATATTGTTGGCACAATACTGACTAACGTAACTCGCGAAATATGGATGACCTTTGCCTGCCACCCCTTTCAGAATTACAAGCGTAAGTATATTGTATACCTACCTATTAACTTCTTGCTTCTAAATGTATCTGTATTTAACTAAGTTGCGTGCAGGTTAATCTTTTAAACTGAAGTGCGGAGTGCTGAGTGGATTAAATTATGGTTTCTTTTGATCTCCACTTATGTAGAGCACATTCTAAAACAGATTTGTAGTACGAGTAAGTGAGTTGGTAGTTGTAAGTAAGGCATAAATGCCCTTAGCACTAGACAACATCAAAACGAACAGATCGCATTTTTCGATATTCTGTTCTATATCGCTCAAAACCGCGTTTTGCTAGAGGGAGAAGCGGGAGTGCTATAGATAGCTAGCAACTACACTACTACACACTACACTACTAGAGCTAGTAGCTAGTAACTGCAGTAACTAGAGCTTGTAGCTAGCAACCGCAGTAACTAGAGCTAGTAGCTAGTAACTGCAGTAACTAGAGCTTGTAGCTAGCAACCGCAGTAACTAGAGCTAGTAGCTAGTAACTG
This sequence comes from Xestia ashworthii, assembly GCA_950022955.1. Lineage (NCBI taxonomy): Eukaryota > Metazoa > Arthropoda > Insecta > Lepidoptera > Noctuidae > Xestia > Xestia ashworthii. Next base: position 8,744,657 of record OX465573.1, read on the forward strand.
CAGTAACTAGAGCTAGTAGCTAGTAACTGCTGTAACTAGAGCTAGTAGCAAGCAACTGCAGTAACTAGAGCTAGTAGCTAGTAACTGCAGTAACTAGAGCTAGTAGCCAGTAACTAAAGCTAGTTACTGCAGCTAGTAACTAGAGCCAGTAACTGCAGCTAGTAAATGTAGCAAGTAACTAGAGCTAGTAACTCGGGCTAGTAACTAGAACTAGTAACTAGTACTAGTAACCTGAGCTAGTAACTAGTGCTAGTAACTGAAACTAGTAACTAGAGCTAGTAGCTAGTAACTGCAGTAACTAGAGCTAGTAGCCAGAAACTAAAGCTAGTTACTGCAGCTAGTAACTAGAGCCAATAACTGCAGCTAGTAACTGTAGCAAGTTACTAGAGCTAGTAACTCGGGCTAGTAACTAGAACTAGTAACTAGTACTAGTAACCTGAGCTAGTAACTAGTGCTAGTAACTGAAACTAGTAACTAGAGCTAGTAGCTAGTAACTGCAGTAACTAGAGCTAGTAGCCAGAAACTAAAGCTAGTTACTGCAGCTAGTAACTAGAGCCAGTAACTGCAGCTAGTAACTGTAGCAAGTAACTAGAGCTAGTAACTCGGGCTAGTAACTAGAACTAGTAACTAGAACTAGTAACTAGTACTAGTAACCTGAGCTAGTAACTAGTGCTAGTAACTGAAACTAGTAACTAGAGCTAGTAACTAGGGCTAGTCACTGCAGCTAGTAACATCAGCTAGTAACAGCAGCTAGTAACTAGAGCTGGTAGCTAGTAACAGCAGCTAGTAACTAGAGCTGGTAGCTAGTTACTAGTGCTAGTAACTAGAGCTAGTAGCTAGTAACTAAAGCTAGTTACTAGAGCTAGTAACTAGAGCTAGTAACTTAAGCAAGTAACTCCACTCTAGCTAGTGTTGTTAGGGTTACTAACTAGCTCAAGTTAACTAACTGGAGCTAGTAAATGGAGCTAGTAACAAGAGCTAGTAACAAAAGCTACTTACTGGAGCTAGTAACTGGAGCTAGTAAATGGAGCTAGTAACTAGAGCTAGTAACTAGAGCTAGTAACTAGAGCTAGTAACTAGAGCTAGTAACTAGAGCTAGTAACTAGAGCTAGTAACAAGAGCTAGTAATAAAAGCTACTTACTGGAGACGGACACGGCATACTACAGTTGCGTGCGTTCGAGAGACTTATATAAGCAAACATATGAAGAAGCCTTCTTAAAATCTAATGTCGAGCGCATAACAAATCCATAAAGTTTGTACGCTTATTAACTATTTTACTTATATTATATGCAAGTCTAGGCAGAGCTTGGAGTCTAGGATAATGCCCAAGATCACGGACAGAGTCCACTTTGGTTAGGGGAGCATCGCACAGAGAGTATGCATGTTTTAGAAAATTACATTTAAGTAAACTAAACTGCAACTTATTTGTACGACAGTAGTCAGACAGTCTATCCAAGTCTTGTTGTAACATAAGGCAGTCATTTACGTCGCGTATTGTTCTGTATACCTTAAGATCGTCGGCATATTAAAGGAATTTGTTGTTAAGAAAACACTGGCTGATGTCGTTAATGTACAAAACAAATAAAAGGGGACCAAGAATAGAACCTTGAATCGCTCAGGTCACCTCTGGTGTACTAGACACCAGAGGTGACCTGAGCGATTCAAGAAGAATGACCATTAACTACAGCCGTCTGACTGTGGTTAATGATTTAGGAAGCAAACCACCTAAGTAAGTTTTCACGAATTCCATTTTAAACGCTAATTTAGTGAGCAATTTTACGTCATCCACCTTGTCGAAAGCCTTTCAGAAGTCTGTATACACAGCGTCCACCTGGACGCGGCTGTCAACATTATCAAATAAAAAGCTTGTGAAGAGCAAGAGATTGGTGACTGTGGACAGCCGTTTGACAAAACCGTGCTGTTGTTGAACAATAATATAATGCAGAATATGACAAATTGTATTATGCACTAACCTCTCAAAGAGCTTGGACAAGGCAGATAACACAGAAATAGGACGATAGTGTTCAACATTGCGTCTCGAACCGCTTTTGTGGACAGGCACAAGGAAAGCATCTTTCCACTGTTTGGGCACCACACCTTCCAACATGCATTTATTGTATATAATGAAAAGAGGATTGCAGATAGACACGGTGGCATTTTTTAATAAATAAGGAGAAAGTCCGTCAGGTCCAGATCCTTTCGATGCATCTAGCGATTTTAGCTCATTCAGTATTGTATCTTCACTAAAATAAATATCGCAGATCAAAGTATCGTGTAGCGCATTGTCAAGTGGGTCCAATGTGGCAAAGACGGTGAAGCAGGTTCGAAAACGGAATTGAAGAAATCAGAAAACATATTACAGACAGAAACTCTCTCTCCAGGTATAGATTAGTTTCAAATGTAAGTTTTTTATTTTATCTAAGCCAAGACTTGTTGTGATGGTAATTTAAGCGATTGGGACATTTCAATAAAACCACATGGTCGTAGAAAAATATTTTATTGTGACATGAATAAGGCCGTGTCTTAACCAAAGCGATTCTTGTGCCATCATTTGACCGTTACATTAGTTTTATTCAAGAACGCGAATGCGCAATCGCGCGGCTCCGGGGGCTTTCGGGACCAGAACCGCGGTCCCGAATCCCCCCTAAATATTTTGAGTAGTATTTTGGGACCACAAGAAAAAAAAAACAAAGTTGACTTTTTCAGATATAAACCATACTAAATTAAGCGATCAGTCAAACTACCAGGAGGTATTGTATAGCGGGCTGGTGTCCGCAACTCCACGTCAATTACAATAAAGTCTCACAAACACGTCTCATATACACTTCTCCATTACCTACTCTTCTTCTTCTTTTTGATAACTGTACTTTAACTTTTTTTTTCTTGTGGTCTCAAAATACCACTCAAAAATATTTAGGGTAATCCGGGATCGCGGTCCCGGTCCCAAAAGCTCCCCGACCCAATTGCGCTGGCAGAAGGCGTCTTGCGTTTTCCGAATAAACACATGACATAAATATGAACAAATCAATCGATTTGGTTAGAACGTGGCATTAGTAGTTTTTGAGAATCATTGTAACCCCCAGGTATACCTCTACCAAAAATTATAAAAAAAAATGCAATTTCAACAATTCTAAAATTTATGCAATTTCAACCGCCATTTATTTGTTGAATATTTCTTTTTACTTCCTAACTTTCCTATTGACCTTCCCGTAGATCTCGGGGAAGGCCTCCTGGCAGTGCGGGAGGGTGTCTCTCACCCTGTCGTAGAGAGTGTGGTCGAACATGTGGCGAAACTCCTCTCGGGTGGTGTACGTGTCTGCGTAGAGCATCTGGAAGCCGTCGTGTTTGAACACGAACGACTCTATGCGACGGGTTGACGGGATCTGTGGGTGAATATTTTGTAGGTATTAAAAACACAAAAACATTTACTATATTTCAGGTAACAAAGGCCCATAGACAAATACCTTAACCTTAATATACAAATTAATAACAATTTTTGTTAGTATAAGTTTCGTAAGACTATATTAGTAGTAGCACTTCACTTCCACGATGTTTTGTGCGTTCTTGTGGAATTTGTCACACAGGTTCCCAAAACATACATGCCGAGTAGACGAGACGAGGGACATGCCCTCGTATGCTCGGCAGAAGAAGTAGCATCAACAATTCCCCAGCGGCACATCTTTCTATGTTGGAAGACCGAATTCAGATATGTAGAAATAACGAGCTGATTTGTCCCCAATTATGATTCACGCGTAGCATGAACATTATTGACCATCTCTTTTCTACTAATACGTAGAACAGTCAGTGAACAGTTTTTTCGTTCACTGAGAATAGACAAACCTCTTTCTATACAACTCGACTTGTATTCTGCCCGAGCATGGGCCGATCCGTAGACTCGAGTTTCTACGAAGACAAAGACATTAGAAATGATTTCCATAGCAACGAAAAGTAGCTAGTTAGAAACGGGCATTAGACATTGAGTTAGGTGCCACTTAGTGTTGGTGAAAATAGGAATTATGCATTGTCGGTAACAACAGCCACATGAAGCATTCCAATTTTGTCTTCAAAAAGTTAATTCTAATGGGGTCGGCAAGTCAAAGCTGGTTGTAAATGGCGCGTCCACAGCATAGACCCAATCTGACCAATGAGGTCAAACTATTTTGAAATATAAAATGACATTGACAGATTTTCAACCAATGACGATGTTTTAGTTCAAGCGGTGCTAGCGCCATTAGTTCCACAGTTGCCCACCCCATTACAACCTATTACAAAGTACTTACGGTTTCATATCCCTTAGCTTTAGGCACACCGTAGACGCCAATATCGACGAACATCTGCGAGTCCGCTTGAGTCTTGATCTTCAGCTGTCCCGGGTGGTTGAACACCTTGAATGGACACAACCAAATCGGGTATACCTGGACAAAGAAAACAAATCATTAGGACAGAACCCACCGAAGAGATAATTTAGGTAAGTAAATAGAGTTCTAAAAACCCATAACGAAGCCCAAAGGAGACCCAATTTCCCAAGAGACCCAAGACCCAAGAGCCCAAATTCCGGGGAGAACAAACGTGTTCTCCCCGGAATTACGATCAAATTTTTCTTCTAGATTTTACATGGGAACCTTCTATCTATGGTTAATAGATATATTGGTAATGTTTAAATTTACTTCTCGACTTCACCCCAAAAAACAAATCGTTTCCCAGCAATCATTTTTGTGTGGAGTTACTTAGTTTGATGTACAGAATGCTTGGTTGACGGCTTTGTGATGAGGTTGTTTACACCCTGTATTTGTTACAATAAGACGTTTTTTGGAAAAGGCCTTTCCGTGATGTATTGGCAAGGAATGCCTCTTTCTTTCCTTCATTCAAAGCAGGCGATTTTTCTTCATTGCTCATCACAGGTATTGAATCCTCCAAAACGACTACATTATTTTTCTGGAGTCTGACAAGATGGCAATTTAAGAGCAACTCAAAAATACTCATTCTCTAAAGTAAAATTGGGTATTGTTTGTGGCCCCCGCGTTTTTGTGTACCTACCTGCGAAAACGATATCTATCTACCACGCAAGGCCATAACTTACTAAACTTTAGCTTTTCCCAAACTAACTAGCATTCAAACTACTTCTACCTCAAACTCCTTATGAAACACATTGATGCTCTTCTCCAGATGCTCCACAGGCACCAGCATGTCCTGGATGACGTGAGCCTTGTCATACAGCTTGGTCACAGCTTCAGGCTGCGTCAGCTTGAGCAGAGCCACTTCTGGGGGCATCAGCCAGCCCAGCAGGTAGCGGAAGATCGGGTGGTTGCCGAATGGGATGATGTCCTGGTGTAAAAAAAGATTTATGTCAAATAGGACAACAGATAGGTTTGTTGCAGAAATATACAAACATATAAGAGGTCGCCCACTCTGGGCGGAGCGGGAGGGAGTGTCAGACTTTTACTGACTAAAACCCATCCATGTTCCTTCCTCGCCCTTTATGTTCCGGGGCCGCGGTATCTCTTTCGAACAGACCCGCAACTTACTACCAATCCTAACATCCTGAAAAAAAAATTGCTGTTCCCAATGATGTTATATAAAATCTCATGGGCTGGCCTAGACATTGACAATTTATGCTGAAGCAAATGAAAGGCAGCAGATTTTTTTCTCGCGATCTCTACGAACCCAAAATATCGGAAAAAAAATACCATGTAGCTATTTATGTATTTGTGTGTTTTGTGTGTTATATGCTCAACTGTATTCCTGCCGTTCTGTTATTATATTAGAGGCATCTTAAATATTTCAGCTTTGTTTCTTGGTCGGAAATGTTTCTGCGATGACCCTTCACTCTGGTATCACAAATATCCGTGGATGGTGACCACTTACCACAAACTAGGCCACATAGGCACTAGTCGACCACCCAATAGCGTAATAGCGTAAATAAAGTCTTCTTTTATTCTGAAAGATCCTGCTGCCTCTTGTCATAATAAAAACTTTTCAAAAAAAAAAAAAATAAAGAAAAGATCCTCATCTTTCCTCTATTTTAAATCTTTTTACGTTACCTGTAACTCCCAGAAGAAGCTCTTAGTATGCCTGTGGTAGTAGTCCCTGAGCGGGATGTACTCCACAGCTGAGCGGTTGTTGCTCAGGTGACGCTCTACTTGCGTGAAAAACCACTCCGAGTACCACTTGCCGATGGGGTTGAACTAGAAAAGAAAATAAAGGTTATTGGGACCGGTGTTTAGCATCATCACCTATCTAGCCTTTTCCAACATTGTGGGGTTCGGCTTGCAGTGTAACAGAATGCAGTTGATAACCAGTATTTCTTGTATAGCATAGTATATACGTACGTAGTATATACGTATACGTATAGCATACATACGTATCACCCTATAACGTTCTCACTGTTGGAACCCTAAGAAGAAGACTGCTGGAACACAAACGGGCCCTGCGAGAAGGAATGGAACCTGCCGAAAGAACCGGGTGAACCCGGTTCTATTCTGTTCTTTCAACGTAGGTATTTATAGGACCAGGAGCACGCCCTAGCCACAATCCACCATGCGGGCCTAGTTAGACGTAACCAAGCCGCACTGGGCCCGCGTGTATCACATTTATATCACGTCTTCGAAATTTTGCTTCTAAGACACGGTACCGTGTCTCTTTCGCAAAAAATTTCTTTCACCAGTTGAATGAGTAATGGAATGAATTGTGCAAAGTAAAGTGGCTGCGTGGATTCGAACCATCAACCTGCAACTCGTAATTCAGCGCCAGTACAACTGGGCCTCCACTGCTCATATTCGAAGTGGATAACGCTCAAACCCCAAGACCCGTTTAGAGGCAATTGCTCAGCTCAGCTAAACAGGAGTCGTCATGACAATGGTTCGAAACACCCTCCAAATCGTATTTTTAGCCACAATTGGAGGTTCTTCGAATTTGAAAAATGATCCCGTATATGCAATCTTGAGTTGTGGGCGTTTGTGTTAATATCAATTTAAAATTATAGCTGTGAATGTGCTTTATAATGGGGAGAAGTTATGGCGAATCGAGTTTTACCATGAAAGTCTATCCTACCTTTCCATCATTTCCGATCTCATCCACCATATCGCCAGTCATGAGCACTCCAGACTCCTTGCTGTATAGTAACGCTTCTATGAACTGATGAGGGTTGGCTTTTAGAGACTCTTCTCTGAACTGGTCTGATAGCTCCGACAGTTTAGTGTAAGGTTGGTATTCGAGGCGGATGTATCTGTGGAGGAAGAAAGGAGAATATTAGATGTATCTGTGGCTTCAAAAATGACATAAAAAGTGTAGAAAGCATAATCGGCCTATATTTTTATCACCGTTAAGCCACAGGCCTCCTCTCTATGAGAAGGAGTGGGTTGTATTAACCACGTAGGCCTGGGTTAGGTTTGATCAAATTCTTTCCTCTTCTTTCTTTTAGAAAAAATATGTCATACACTAGGAATTCCTCCTGTATCGTGGGTGAGTTTATAACTCAGGTACACAAGCAGCCAGACCCCGAACAATTACCAGTAGGCCATACAAATATTCGTTCCTTGTGGGAATCGAACCTGCCACAAGCAGCGCAGCAGTCCATTGCTCAGCCACTGGGCCAACTGGGACGACGACCTTGTCACGTGTCTTCGATTTTTTGGTTCCAGCTATGGAGGACTATACATGATCGGCTCACAGCCTTATGATTAATGGCAAAAGGCTTTCCCTTATTGAGACCTGTTTCATCATCATCATCATCACAGCCGAAAGACGTCCACTGCTGGACATAGGCCTCCCCCAAGTGTCGCCACATTGACCGGTCCCTTGTGACTCGCATCCACCGGATTCCCGCAACCTTCACCAGGTCATCGGTCCACCTAGTGGAGGTCTTCCAACGCACCTGTTTGCCTTCGAGGAATACGAAATTGCCAAACTATTACGTTTTACATATTAAGATTCACCCTTTTCCCCATCAAACCCCGGTTTCTCGGCGATAAAGCGATAACGGTCGCGTGGACTAAGTTAAATAATTGATAGCATGCTTGAAGCCAAAGTATTTTAGGAAGTCTAAGGTCACTCGATTATGGGGAAGCAAAGGTCAAGGTCAAGACCATAACGTACATATTAAAAGAAAACAGGCCTTGAACTTTTATAGTATTTCATAGTTACTGGATAATCCATCTGATAATTAGGTACTTATTGAGAGTTTCAGAAAAAGAATGAGACTTTGATAGCCTACCAGAGCGAGGCAAATTTTCCATCACATCTCGACCGCTTTTGAACGCTTTGTACCACTCATAAGCACGTGCTTTGATAAAGTCGATTCACCGTAAGCCTTCTGTAACCCTTTTAGTGACTCCGAACACGAAATTCCATGGGTGATGCAAAATTTAAGACAAACTCTGTGTTCGATATTTTTGTCCATAATGAAATTCGCTATACACACAGGACATGGGCGCCGCCCCCAAATTTGGCGGCGGCGGCGTGCTGTTGAATTTAGTCCGGCGGCGGCGTGACGCCGACGGAATGGCGGAGTTTGAAGGAGGTGATAAAAATTAAACTACAGAATATCACTAAGTAAAAACTCGCTAAACAATAAATCGTAAAACCAAAAAAAATGGCTTTCTTCCTTCATGGTCTCATCCATGACCACATTGACCACTATATCGTCTGCAAGCCGAAGGTGATTCATGTACTCGCCATTGACGTTGATGCTTAGCCCTCTCCAGTCCTGAACCTTGAAGATATCCTCCAGTGCAGCGGTGAACAGTTTCGGAGATATGACGTCTCCCTGTCTTACACCTCGCTGCAGAAGGATAGGTTCCGAGGCTTGGTTCTGAAGTCGGACTGACATGGTGGCGTTTTCGTACAAACACTTCAACACCTCGATGTACCGGTAGTCAATTTGGCATCGTTGGAGAGACTGCAGTACAGCCCAGGTCTCGATCGAATCAAAGGCTTTCTCGTAGTCCACAAACGCTAAACAGAGAGGCAAGTTATACTCTTCGGTCTTCTGTATAACCTGCCGAAGCGAATGTATGTGGTCCACGGTGCTAAAGCCTTTTTGGAAACTGGCTTGTTCGGGTGGCTGGAATTCGTCAAACCTGCGCGCGAGACGTTTCGTGATGACTCTTGAAAACAACTTGTAGACATGGCTTAGAAGTGAGATGGGCCTGTAATTCTTCAACCGGGCATTGTCGCCCTTCTTTAAGAAGAGTATCACCACACCCCAGCACCATGCCTGTGGCGTTTTCCTCTCGAGTATGACGAAATTTATCAGCTTCTGAAGGGCCTTAAGTACCGGTTTTCCACCCGCCTTCAGGAGTTCGGCCGTAATTCCGTCATCACCCAGTGCCTTGTTGTTTTTAGCTGTTTTAGAGCCACCCTAATCTCGTACAGGCTGACGTCCGGGATGTCTTCGGTATAGTGTCGGGTCAGTCTAGCTCTTGGGTCGTTTGCTAGATCTACAACGGGTTTACTGGTTGACGTGTACAACTGTCCATAGAAGCTCTCGATTTCCCTCAGAAGCCCCGGTTTGCCGGATAAGATCCTGCCATCGTCGGTCTTCAGTTTCGTGAGCTGGCTCTGCCCAATAGCCAGATCTCTTGAAAATACTTTGGTGCCTTTGTTCCGCTCGATCGCGTCTTTGTCTTTTTACCCTCAAACCTCAATCTTCCCCATAGCCCATAAAATAAACTTGATTAAAATAGACAGCTGCCGCGCGGCTTAGTTATGTACTCGTACATCCTGACAGTTCTTTTAACTAAGTAAAATTTTAAGAACTAAAACTGAGCATTTGACTAAGATTTGAGCTATCAATTAATTAAATATTCCACATTAAAGCTGTATTATAGTTACTTTTTTGCGGGAACAACTTTGATGACTGCTGACGTCAAGAACCCGAGCGTACCGTAAGACCATGGAACTGCGTAGAATAGGTCTGGGTTCTCATCCTGGAAAATGTAAATTATAAAATAAATAAATACTATGTATTTTACTGTTACTGTTACCATTAGCCTGCTTCATCCCACTACATGACAAATACAATAAATAAATATATCAATAATTTCTATTATTATTGTCATGACATATCAGCCAATTTCGGTAAAGTTAATAAGGATAAGTAAAGTTTTTTTATAACTAAATACTCGTAACTAACAATACAGTAGATGTATAATTTCCTAGATATAACAGCGAGAAGTAGAAGGAGAAGAGAATCTGTTTTTTCACGTATGTAAATCTTTATGAATATCCTCCACCGTCGGGCGGAGGAATCTGCCTGGCTCTTACTGACTAAAACCACTTGGAGTTCCTTCTTTTCACTCCTGGCTAGGTTTCGGAATTACCTCAGCAGAAAGAGGACTGCATCCTACGTCGATTCCACACACATTTAAATAACGGCACAAGAATTGATGATTACAATTTAACCATACCTTACTACAAGTAACAACGGATCCATCAGCCAACACCAGCTCGTACTGAAGACAGAAGTGCTGGAACAGGCCGTAGATGTGAGAAGAAGACTCCACACCGGTGCCCATGACCAGTCCTCCTACAGTCAGCTGGTCTAGTTCTGGTACTACTGCTAGAGCTAAGCCCAGGGGCTCCAAGGTGCGGGAAAGTTGGCCCATTGTGACCAAGGGCTCACAGCGGACTGTCTGGAAAGAACGGTGTTTCTTGGTATAGTAAAAAAAAACATACGGGGCAGTCAATGATTATTCTATTCTATTCTAAATTCTATTCAGTCTTTGGGGACTGCCGATAGAAGTGAAAACTAAGTACTTAATCTTTATCTGCTACGGGTTGTGCCCCGTGCATGCCTAAGTGGTGCTACCGTAGTGGATCGGCTATGAGTGCTACGAAGCGTTGGGTGACGGTCACGCGAGTTTCATGATTAATATTCACCCAAAAAGTGCTCAACAAGAAGAAGAAGAAGAAGAAAGAAGTTATAAGAAGTATTCAATTCAAAAACATTGCATGAGGTTGTATGACCATTCAAGGATGCTCCCTTCAAAAACCGTGGAATTTGAATAATTATCGAAGGTTTATGTCTTCTATAATTTTAAATGCTATAAGATCAAAAATCATATGTATCCAGCCTCGTTATCATTCGGTGTTGTTTTATTCACAATCCCAAAACGATTTGGTTTGACGCACTTGTTTTGTATTTTTATTGTTTCGATAACAGTAAATAAAGATATGGGCATAACTTTACATTGTATTTTGATGCAGATTTTCTGTGGTTCTGATTTGGCTAGCTGTGCGTAAGTAACATGTGCATTATTCGAAATGTTGGTTTGAAATACTTATTCATTCCACGGTATATGAAAGAAATATACGTAAAAAACTTAAAGTTAAACTACATGGGCACTTATAAAACTTCGACCAAACGTGCACGGTTTGAGTTGGTCGTTTCATATAGAGAGAACCGGCAAAGAACTCCATGGTTGATTTTTGAAGACACGCCAACTACAAAGTGTTAGATTGATTCTCTACATCACTCAACGGCCTACGCTCCATCCAACCTGATGGCGAAAAACCATTTGGCATCACATCCTTTTTTTTTTTCTAAAACAGCATGTGAACAAACTCACCATATTCTCCATATCAACTTCCAGCACATCAACGAGATTGACTTTGATATTGGTGAAGGTCTTCTTGTAGATGCCCTGGCGGAAGGACATTGCCTGCCAGGCGGGGCGAGCTGTGCAGAGACGGGTGCTTCGATCGCCTGATAGCCAGGCCTTTACCTGGGAGAGGGTGGATGGAGTGTTAAGGTAGTTTTCATAATCACACTTACACAGCATTTTTCAATATCTCTATCTCATTCTAGACTGCATAGACTGACCACTTCAGTGGGTTGTAATCCAAGTGATAAAAAAAGTTGCAAGAAAATGCTGGTCAATGCTCGTAGATGAGGGTCTCACTATATGCAGGTGCACTAGTCCGTTGTGATGATGGTTGGTGTGGAAGGTGTGGGCACCAAAGTAGGTGTCAAGAACTCCACCAGCAAGATATTTGCCACATCAGAGGCTTTGATTACTCTAATTCTGCTGAAGACGACTACCATCCCTAACCTCGGAAAGAAACTCATCATGGTGGTAGGTTTTCCTTAAAGATTTCTTGGCTAGATTTATCTCTGTGTATGGGTCACTCTGACAACTCACACAACCTTCCCTTTTTTCCCAACTTCTAATTTAAGTTTATACTTTCCAATATCGAGTTTGTTTTGTGCATAACTAGGTAGTTTTAAAAATAATCAGTATCCACCAAAACTCACCTGCTTTTGGACATCTTTAACTTTCCTATCGTGCATCTTAGGTGCACTGTTCATCTTGAAGACTACATAGTTCCTGAAGGTAGACCAGAGCTTCCACAACGCAGAGATGGGCAGCAGAGCCGTCATCACCACAATCCATCGGTGTTCCACCAGTATGTACTCCGCAAACGACTCCGTCTCTATCGCCGTCATTTTGAGGATTTGAGAAGACCCTGCAGAATATAAGAATTCCGATAATTTTAGTCTTGCAAATGTCATGATCGAGGTACTTATATTATCTTCAAGTCAGAGGCCCACGGACGGCTTATACATTCTGACTCCAGGTTAGGCACTAACCACAGAAGACTGAGCCATTATTGAGTATTTATGTACCTATAGATAGGATTAAATAGGAAGCTAGATTATCAATAATACTTACTGTAAGGTACTTACTTATCGTATACTAATTAAGATAGGTACCCAACATTATCAAATTAGTCTTACAATCATAGAGTATATATCCTGACAAGATGGTGGACGAGTTAATTGATTTATGCCCGAAATCAATCATAAAAGTAAGTACTTCAATCTCATAAACTAATCATCGTTCGACTTTTCCAATCTGAGTCTTTGATAGGGCTACTGTTGTCGGGCAATCGTAAGACTGCAGATATAATTATGCTACCAAGAAGGAGTCTTACAGAAGAAAGATAACGGCTCAATTCTTTCTCGGTACTGAAAAGGAACATTCCTGTTTTTTGTTATAATTGTATAACCTAATATCACAAGTGCCTTTAATTTATTTTGCCTACCTAGTGGTCCTTGACTGCCAAAAGGTTGCCGACCGCTGCATCACGGAAATAAAAATAAGAAATTTCGTTTTTTCAAAATTAATTGCACGTCAAATTAACCTATACACATTTGGGGGTCGTGAAACCGACGTTAAAGGATGTGCATTTTAGGTAAAATTATGTAATACTAATATCAAATACTACAGCTGAAGCAGGTATTACTGGAAGCCGACACCAATATAGTTGAGAATATGGCTAGACATCAGAACGTATCGGTCATTTAGAGGTTTTAGATTACGCTGTGACGACAAATTACTATCAATTCTGCAGGTGTTCATCTAGTTATCTTTCCAGGAATTAATAAACGCGTCTAGTCATCAATCATTTATAATAATTTAGATACGTAGAACATTGTTTATTCCTACCCAAAGTTTTGATCACTAAATAGATTACTCATCTTTCTGTCCTTGTACCAAGTTACTTGGGGACTCATGAGCGCCGGCAGCATGATGCAAGGGGGTGCAATTACATAAAAATATGTATGCGAGCCAGAAAGCAAAAATTTACTGTGCTGTAAAGTACGGTACGATTAGGTAGGTACATAAAATCAAAAATGCATGCGAGCTAGAAAGCAAAATTTACTGTGCTGTAATGTACTCCTATGCCTGTTTTTGGGTGCATGAACAAACATAACCCAATTTTTCACATCATACATTCTTTGCGTTCATAAGCTTTTTAAAGTGACACTTTTTTATAACATCGTCTCAAACTTTTTCGTCTGTGTGTTGCATGTCGCGTGACGGCCGCGGAGGGATAAAGTGAAAGGCGCTCGTCAGAGCAGCAGATGCATGTTGTTGTTTATGCATTTATTTCAATTTTGAGTGCTTGAATTTATTATTTAACTTATTTCGTATGAATATTAAATTATAGTACATTGTTATCCAAGGGGTGAAAGTAACTTATTTAGTCCCGAGACGGGGTTTGGCGCCCAAGCGTAGCGCGGGCGCTAATAGCTCGAGGGACTAAAGAAGTCTTTAACCCGAGGTAAACACTTTGCTTTTCATTACGAATACAAGGAAAATAAAAACAAAAACACGGAACCATTCGAAAAAAAAATGAAGATCGGATTGCCGCTTTCCCGCCTATTTTGTTTTTTTTTTCTGTGGCCGGCTGTTCAACCTTTATTTTCTCTATAGTCACTGAAAAAATAGTAAATATTTTGCCCAAATTTTTGTTATTTTAAAGAAATATTTGTAACTAAAAAATTATAACTAAGTTATTTAAAATAATTATATTCTTTAACTATCACTGAATTTTATGTTATTTCAATTTTACATCGCGCTGTAATTTACAGGCTGTATAGAAGTCTGAACATGGTTCAATAGAAATGTGAAAATAGAACTAGATTTTTTTTTAATAATGTGACAGCTGTCAGTTGAAAGTGATTCTCCCTAGGGCTGAAAAGTATTACTTTCAGCCCGCTCCTCAGGCAACTTCAGACCTACTTTCCGAGTATGAGTAATGAAAAGTATTTTTTTATTTATGTTCGGTCCATTCAATATATTTAAAAAAACGTTTCACTTTTACCGTGGTTTCATAAAACCACACAATCCTTTCTTTACAAAAGTAGAATTAGCCGTATTTCTATCGTAAAAGAAAACCTATCAAATTCGAAATGGGTGCCAAGACTGTTTAATAGTACATTGTTATCCTAGGGGTGAAAGTAACTTATTTAGTCCCGAGGCGAAGTTTGGCGCCCAAGCGTAGCGCGGGCGCTAATAGCTCGAGAGACTAAATAAGTCTTTACTGTGCTTTTCATTACGAATACAAGGAAATAAAAACAAAAACACGAAACCACTCGAAAAAAAAAATGAAGATCGGATTGCCGCTTTCCCGCCTATTTTTTTTTTTTTCTGTGGCCGGCTATTCAGCCTTTATTTTCACTATCGTCCCTGAAAAAATAGTAAATATTTTGCCCAAATCTTTGTTATTTTAAAGAAATATTTGTAACTAAATTAAAACTAAGTTATTGAAAAAAAAATATTCTTTAATTAATACTGAATTTTATGTTATTTCAATTTTACATCGCGCTGTAATTTACAGGCTGTATAGAAGTCGGAACATGGTTCAATAGAAATGTGAAAATAGAACTAGATTTTTTTTTAATAATGTGACAGCTGTCAGTTGAAAGCGATTTTCCCTAGGGCTGAAAAGTATTACTTTCAGCCCGCTCCTCAGGCAACTTCAGACCTACTTTCCAAGTATGAGTAATGAAAAAGCTTTTTTGTCCTTCTTTCCAATCCTTCTTTTTTCGATTGATGGGCTTTTCTGGGTTTGAGATTGACCAAGTTGGAATAACTTGGTCA
Source organism: Xestia ashworthii (assembly GCA_950022955.1). NCBI lineage: Eukaryota > Metazoa > Arthropoda > Insecta > Lepidoptera > Noctuidae > Xestia > Xestia ashworthii. Next base: position 8,760,047 of record OX465573.1, read on the forward strand.
ATCTACCCAGAAAAGCACCACTCCTCGGATATGTTAGATTCAATGGATGGGCATTGAATGTAACATATCCGAGTGGCGCAAAAAAAAAACGAGCTGTTTTCATGGAACTGAAGGCACCCCTTTTTTTCAGACTTTTACTGACTAAAACCCATCCATGTTCCTTCCTCGTCCTTTATGTTCCGGGGCCGCTTTTTCGAACAGGCCCGCAACCACGGCAGGCTTCGGCCCTTGCGGGCCCCTCCCCTTATGCTGACATCTCTTTGAGGCGCGCGTGGAACACGAACGCGCCGTCGACACGGCCTGTCGTCACTAGACGGACGGACGGCTAGCTAGCCCATAGCTTACCGTCCACAGGCCCGCATCTACGGTGGCCGGTAGCCACCACGTGGCCCCCGACGCCCGGTGCGTCTCCCGCGGCGGCCGGGAAACTGAAGGCACCCCTTCGGAAAAAAATCTGCCGATGCCCATGCTTGGGGTCCTAGTCGCTATGGAAGGGGACCAAATGCTCAGAGTTAAAACAAAGACTACAATAATACTCTATGGTAGAACATAATTCGAAATGAAACTACGCAGAAAAGTAGTCGGCGTTTGTCTTGCAACTAGAGTAGGTAGATATGTGGGTTAAAGTAGCAGACGATTGGCCATGACCGATGTCTGATAGAGCAAAATGTACCGGCAAGCATAGCGTGGGACGTCCCCCAGTTTGATGGACAGACCACTTTAAATAGGCGATTGCGACAGAGTGGATGCTGCAGGTGGAAAACACGGTATCCGTCTTGGCACAGTTTGGGAGAGGCCTTATCGTGTCGAGCAATGGTCTGCAATACGCTGTGTAAATTGATTCATTGATATGCACAAATGTCTTCTTTTTATTATTAACTAGCTGACCCGCGAGCGCAACTTCGTGTGCGTCGCATAAAATTTTTCTAGAACTTTAGCCGTTTAACTTTAGCTGAGCAGCTCAATAGAAAGAACTGTTCCCCGTTTTTGCAGCATTTTTCATTGATGGTCCGCTCGAATCGGTTGTAGCGATGTTATACTTAGGTATAGTTCCTCAAAAAATAGGTTATCCAACAATATTTATCCAACAAATAATTTTTTTTTATTTCTAAGCTGCATAGGAGACATGCTGCACCAACCTAAATCAATTAGAGGATGACGAATTTATGATAAGAATTGAACGAAACAATCTAGAAACGCCTTGTCTGCGAAAGTTTGGCAGCACTTAAAATATTAATAATACACAAAGTATAGTTACCGTGGATTAATTTATTCGAGACAGGTTTTGTATTTTTAGACAGTAGTTTTTGTTTAATAGGTAAAAAATGAAAGTCAACCAAAACACGTTTAAATGTCAGACGTTATAGTCTTTGTGTCAGACGTTGTACACGTGTTTACAACCTCTGGACAAGCTCTACGAAAAGAGCCATCAATGCTCTTCGAGTTCAGTATAACAATGCATTCAGGATGCTGGATGTGGGGCTGCCACGCTTCTGTAGTGCGTCGGGAATGTTTGCCGATGCGCACACTGATGGCTTCCTAGCTATCAGACGTAAGCGTGCTGCGTCGCTACTGCAGAGGGTCAGAGGCAGCTCAAACAATCTCCTGAATGCCATTGCGGGGAAATATGATTGCCCTTGTAGGCATTATACCTAATATGTCAAATCTACATGTTCTTCTAACATAGTTTTTAAGGTCATGATTACTAACAATTTATATGGATGTGAAGTATTTGAAATAAAATGATTATTACTTATTATAAAACAACTTCACAATACTTTAATTTTGCCGAGTTTCGTCTGATATTTCATTTTCATTTTATAGGTAATTCATTTCTTATGAAATCAAAATGGCGGGACGAGTTGGAAAAATCAACGACAAAAACCGACCAAGAGCGTGTCGGGCCACGCTCAGTGTAGGGGGTTCCGTAGTTTCCCGTCCGTCACAATAAGTGTTCAATCCAATCCGATTTTAATAATTCTTTTTTTGGTTGAAAAAAGATACGTTCAGGATAATAAAATATGTAATACAATCGAAGTTAAAAAAATGCTTGCATATACGATTATAGGTAGGTACTACAAACTTAGTCCAGAAATTATTTTGTCTTTTTTGTACAAAAACTGTTGTTTCCATCCAAGTTCAAAATTATTTTCCTAGAAAGTCCTTATAAAGTTCTACTTTTCAGATTTTTTTTTCATATTTTCTAAACTTATGGTTCAAAAGTTAGAGGGGGGCGGGACACATTGTTTTTAACTTTCGGAGCGATTATTTCCGAAATTATTGACATTATCAAAAAATGATTTTAGTAAACCCAATGAGTAAACCCCTATTCATTTTTAAATACCTTTCCAATATAACAATATATCACACGTTAGGGTTGAAATTAAAAAAAAAATCACTTCCCACTTTACGTATAGGGGGGCTACCCTAATAAAACATTTTTTTCCAATTTTTATTTTACCACATTGTCGGCGTGATTGATACACATATTGGTACCTAATTTCAGCTCTCTAGTGCTAACGGTCACAGAGACTAAGCGAGGACGGACAGACGGACAGACAGACATGGCGAAACTATAAGGGTTCCTAGTTGACTACGGAACCCTAAAAATGGTCCTGGCCTGAAAGAACTGGAAGGGCTGGGGATGGAGAAGGTCTTTGCTCAGCAGTTGGCAAGATGTATTAGAGCGACAGTAACAATAATTATGTGGAGGCCGTACAGGGTGCCACAAATAGTTGAAATCAATAGACTTGCGACTTGGTAGTGGTGGTGGACGTCTTCGAAAATATTATTAACTAGCTTCTGCCCGCGACTTCGTACGCGGATCCTGTTGCTTTTGCCAGCGACACCGGGTTCGTCAAAATCGAAGATCTGAAACGTCTAATTCTAAGAGCCCGGGGACGGGAAAATAACGGATCTTTCCCACCTGAGCAACACATACCGTTTGTTTCTTTTTGCCATTTAACAGCTTCACAAAAAGTAAAATTTTGAACCATACCTCCGATGGCGGAATATGTGGCGTATTCAATCATAGGAGTATACGTAAATGAACTCCGTTTCTTATCAACCCAAGGAAGGTCGTCATGCCCTACAGCTATATCTTGAGACACCCGATTCTTCAGATGTTATCGACATTCTGTTCAGAGAATGTCGAAGTCTTCGCGCTCTTCTTCTGTTTCTTCATGCCGTACTCCAGCAATTCTTTCTCTCTCACTTTCTAACAGATTATGAATATTTTGTTGTGTGCGTGTTCGACGCTCTTGCTCTGTCTCTTCATGCCAAAAACACTCAAATAACATAAGCTCGAAGACATATTAATTATTCGATAAAATAAAATAATAAATGGGAATTTTGGCCAGTACAGTCAAATTTTCAATGATATACTATCGTCATCGAAAATCGAAAACTGTTACCGCCTTAACCGCGTGAAGGTACTCCCAGTTTTTGTTATTTTATAATTATACAGTGAAATTAGTGATAGCTTTGCAATAATTTTCACATCAGACGTTTCTGATCTTCCGTTTTTTATAAGTCAACAGGAAATGCCCATCAGACCGAACAACTTTTGCTAAGACGTCATCATTCCTGTATGTGTTATGGTGTAGCTGGGCTCTTGGAGTTCCACGACAGGTGTCCCATATCTTCGATTTTTATAAGTCAACAGAGAGCGCTCATCAGATTGAACAACTGTTGCTAAGACGTCATTCCTATATGTGTTATGGTATAACTGGGCTCTTGGAGTTCCACATCAGGTGTTCCAGATCTTCAAATTTATTCTCTCAGCAGAAAATGCTCATCACGTGGAACAATTTTTGCTATGGTGTCATATTTGTATCTCTTATAGTTTAGCTGGTCTGTTGCGGTTCTGCACCAGGTGTTCAAGTTTCCAAGATAAATTATAGCCTATATGTTGCCCAGACATAATATCTATACAACAAAAAAAAATCATTCAAATCCGTCCAGGACTTCCGAAGATTAGCGTGTACAAACAAACAGACAAACAGACAAACAGACAGACTTTTTTTTTTGGATTCGTGCTCTATTACTGTTTCTAAACCCCCTTCAATTATTATTTTTTAAATATATTCAATGTACAGACACAGCTTTTTACTCTTTTATTATATGTATAGATATAGATTATTATTAGAGTTTACATGCATTCAAAAGCTCATGCCTATTCCTAATGGACGTAGGTAGAAACTTCAGGAGGCTTCTGGCTACGATGGAAGAGCGTTCCCTTGAGCTTTTAAAATATTGATAGGTAAGTTTTAATTTTTTTTTAATAAAAACGTAGTTATGGTTCTGTCATGGTTTGAACTCAGCGAAGGTGGTGTGAACATGACCAGATATCGCACATGATAGAGAAGTTTGGAAGAACGGGGAGGCCTTTGCAATTTTTCATAGCAGTGGAACACATGACTGGCCTGGCTAAGACAAAAAAAGGTTTAGTAGTATTTTAATTACATATTTATAACCCACATTATTTGGATTCACCTTTAAACCAAAGAGATGCTTGTGTTCGATTTTTCACACTATTTAGAAAGGGAGAAATGAAGACTTTACTTACTCGACGTTGCTCAGTGTTTTAATATCACCTCCGCTCTCACACAAGACAATGTAGAAAAGGGATAAACGCAGAGTTTAAAATAGCATGCAAGAGATTATTTCCTGCAGCGTGTGCTTTCGTGCCTAATCTATTTTTATAACATCTCTATATTTTAGTTCAGCTCATTATACATTTGTCAATAGAAATGTTCTTAGTTAGTGTGCCTTGACCTTTTCTGCTAATACACATGAGGTATGGAGTGTAATTTGTGCTGTTGTTTGCACATTATAGGAGCTGATGGACGCTATTGAAAGTGCCAACGTCGTCGGACAATCTTAGGCCATATTAAATTTAGATTGCCGCATCGAGGCGCGCCAAGAAGAAGCCGGAACATTGAGGAGTCACTACCTTCTCAATCAGCTAATACCTATCAGAACATAGCTGGATATAAACCTCTAGATTGCGACTACTCCCTCTGCTAAGGGGTCTTCCATTTATTACGTGAGGCTGGAAAGGGGAGGAGGGGGTATCGGAAACAAATCACGAAATATCATTGGGTTTTTTTTTTCACGAACGCGTGATTTCTAAATTGTCTGTAGAGACATTTTTACGCGGTGCTTAATTTTCCAGAATTAAATTAGATTTTATAACATTGAAAACTTGTACAAAAAAAAAGTTGCGAAAAAGTTGGAAGTTTGACCCCAATATCTCAGTAGGTAACGTAACTAAAAGGTTCGCAGTATGGTCCAAAACAAATAAATGACCCGAATGACGGGTAGAGCGAGTCCTTTTGGCTTCGTTAAGGGTGTTTTTACCATCATTGGAAGTTCTCACTTCGCAGTATCGTTAGCAGCACAAAAAGAAAGACTGCAGATGAAGTTTTTTTGTAAGTAGTTAGGTAACAGGTTTTTAATTGGCATGAGTAGTAAGTAAATCAAATGCCACGACAAGTAAACATAAAATATTATCTTGAACAATTTTCTTCACTAACCTGCGACAACTCGTACTCTGTTTACCAACTACAAACAAGTAGGTACCTGGTTATGTATTCACCTCTGATATCGCTTTTATAAATTAAACCTTCCTCGAGGCTAACAAGGTCTATTAAAGATGCATAAAAAAAACTGAACTCTTAAATGTAAACCACTTTAAAATAAAAAAATCTTCGCACACACCTTTAAATTAACTATTTTTTGTAATCACAACGCGGAGTCTACTGCATCACTTCAGCTCTGCCGGCAAACTGAATTCAAGGGCAGAGATATTAACATCAGGACATCGAACCACAGAATAGCGAACTAACTCCACGACAAGCAAAAATAAACCTTACTACCTTATTACAAGGAACTAACGCTATAAACAGCTACTGGAATTTAAATTATGTCCATCATATCATTGGAACGTAGACTGCAAAATCCGCAGCTAATTCAAAATTTATCAAGAACAATGAACGGCGATTATGTTTTTTTATCTTTTAATAGGTAGGTACATTATAAGCCGGTTTTACGTAAATGATATTTATATTGTTGCTAAGCTTATTACAAATTTAAGGACGAATTAAACAATGGCAGGTACCTATGTAGGTACAATCATTATTACTATTCATTGGTTTCCGAACTAAAATGTTAATAGATTCAACATACTTAAATACCATAGAATACACAATTAAAATGGGCTTTGCTTTCAAAATTTTAACGCACATCCTTAATGTACCTATGTCTATAGGTTCATAATCTTGAAATTTTGCGGATTTTTTTCCAAATTACCGAAAGTGCCACTCATCATTCTCTATCCTGCTCTAATCCCTTTGGTTGTCGGCGCAGCATGTCTTCTTCCAGTCTTCTCTTTTACTCGTCATCTCAGCAGTCAGCTCCTTTCTAGCCATATCATCCTATACACAATCGATCCATCGTTTCTTTAGTCTTCCTCTACTCTTATCTACATTCATACTCAACATTTTCCTCACTAAAAAAGGATTTTGGAAAAATAATCTCTTATACTTAGACGTAATTCATTTTGCGAGTGCCGAAAGGCCGTCTTTTTTATCGATAACAAATCTCATCGGGCAAATTAACAAGCCGTGTTGATAAGGAAAGAATTACTGTTGTTGTTGAGGTAGGTACTTTTAAAACTTCTTTCTGAACGGAGAGCTCTTCGCGATGAAACTCTTCTGGAGAAATAATACCAGCACAAGCAGCTTCTCTTCGACCTTCGGTCACCCAATGTTGAGTGTAGGCCTCTACCAAATCTCTCCATTGTTGGCAGATTTGTGTCATGACTAATACAGTTTCTTCCGGCAGGTTTGATAGACTGTATAACTGGTTTTTATTTGATTAGAGTAGAGGAGCACTGCAAACTAATCATGAGACGTTTTAGAATTGTCACCAGCATGGCAAAGCAGCTTCCTCCAACCCCCAATTTTAATTTGTAACTGCAGTTTTCGGCTCAATAACAACCTCGCCTGCGGCTCGGGTGTGAATTACGCCTCGACTGCACTAACAAAGTTTCCCCACATAAACCAAAATAATATTTTGGTTAGCCACTGCAACTTAAAGTATATTATACTATAAGTTGCAACTTTTAAAGTATATTATACTTTAAGTTGCAGTGGCTCGGTCACGGAGTACTTTTATGTATGTCACCGTAAAATTGTCAAATACGTTATCTGTAATCTCTCTAGTGATATTGTAAACTCTCGAATAATTGTCAAACGAACATACTGCTTACAATAAAACGCATTATTTTCGTGAAATGCATGCGATGGTAGTCAGCTCACGCGGTGTGGAGGGAAGGAGGGGTCCCCCTTGCCCAGTGGTTCCACTCTCATGAAAAGATACTGTACCATTCCTGAGAAATATGGATTAATATAACCTAACCTTAAAACAGAAACACTTTATATTCCCCTAAAAAGCGTAGTCGACGGAGCCCCGCTTCGCGGGGAAATGGGGAAAATATTTCCGAGTGCAGGGCTTAAAGGAACCTATCTAACCTAACGGGGGGTGCCACAAGTCCCGTTTATGGGGGCAAGAGATACTTCCGTATGTTCAGTTGACAATAATTCGAGACCTTACAATATCGCTAGAGAGATACACGTTATATTGTAATACTAGCTGACCCGCGCAACTTCGTCTGCGACACATAAGTGAAAGACAGGGTTACAGAGAGTGGGTCGTAAGCACCTCTAATACAATTGTCAAAGAGCACATCACATCACACACATCATTCCGCATAATGAAAAGCGCGTCCGGTACATGATCATTATTTTGCTGCTGAGTTATTTACAACGGTGTATCTCTGATATTCATTGCAATCAAATTACGTATCCAAGGGCAATTATGTTTAAAATTAAATACTTGTGATTATCAACGTATTTATTTTGATAAGGATAAATTACCATGTATACAAAAACAGTTTAAAGGGCTTCTCTCGACGTCCTAACGTCTTCATCCTTAGACACTCGATGACAGTCTCATACTCCAGCTAGGTCTGAAGTTCTCATCAACGTGTATGAAATGAGCCGCGACACGATATCTAGCTGCTGTAAACTGTTGCGGACCTCTTACAACTATAAGCCATTTCAAATTTCGAACTCTACGTGCCTATGAGGCCGTGTCCTAAAGTGCACAACTTCTTTAAAGCTTAGAAACCTTCAAATGCGGAGTTAATATAGTACAGTGACTATCGGGACATTCCAATTTTAAAGAGTATTAGCACCAAGTTTTTATGTGAGTCCAACCTTTTTTGAATAAAATAGAATTGAGTTTTCAAACATTTATCAAAATAACATGTAGTTTAAATCAAAAGCATTATGGTCCATGTTCACCAAAAACATGACGGTCTGATTATCACAGCTGTTTAAAACACATTTTTGTATGGGAGCATGTCACAGGGACAGCGGTTTTTAGAAAATCAGACCGTTATCTCTTCGGTGAACATGGACCTAAGGAGTGTTGATATCAAATTCGAAACAAATCACCGCCAAAATAACTTTCTACCCCTTTTTTCATCAATTCAATTTCAATTAAACACGTCTTCCATCAATTCTGTTAAAAATTTGAAATAGATTGGACCAGTAGTTCGTTGTATTATTTTATCTGTAATATGTAATAAACAGGGTGGAAACGGTTAACGGGGCAGTAAAGGGAGCTACCTTAACCGTTGAGTATAAGAAATAGGATCGATTGGCATCAAAAAAATGTTTTGTAAAATAGCAATTTTCTTGCTACCCGTACGTTTTTTTTTTAATCTGTGAATGGGGATCAAAATTTCACGAAAAATTTCGCATGGTTTTCTAAGACCATTTTCATGTAGCTGCAGTGACTTTTTGAGTACTCTAACCTGGGTTGGTCTGGAAGAACTTTTTGATCAGTGTCGGAAAGAAGATCGATTGGCATCAAAAAAATTGTTTTATGTAAAATGGCAATTTTCTTGCTAACTGTACTTTACTTTTTTATTAAATCTGTGAACAACATTTCTCGAAAAAAATGCGGGTTGTTTTCTAAGACCATTTTCGTGTAGCTGCAGCTCCCCTTACTTCCCCGTTTACCGTTTCCATCCTGTATTACCAACTACTTATACCGAGGAAAGCCGATTTTCTTGAGTTCCGCTATTTTGGGCGTATTCACTTCAAAAATCAAATTTCAAAAAAATTGAGAAATTATATTTACCTGTATTAGATTTGAAGTATTTACAACAACGTTTAAAGGTTTACACTTCATTGGATTTTATTCTATAGGTGTATGAAGTTAGTTAATTTTAAACACAAAACCCTCTTTTTTACGTCTCTGAATGAGATTTAAAAAAAATGCTGAAACAGGTATTTCTTTATTTTTAATAATAAGTATTTACTCTGAGTTTTATGATTCTAGAACAATCTAAATTTTTTTTTTCATACAAACTTTATCCCCCCTTTTCACCCCCTTTTTCCAAAATTTTCCATAATTTCTATAGCCTTAATGTTATTCTGAGTTTATTTAAATAGATTAGTGAAGTTTTCATCAAAATCCGTCCAGCAGTTTTTACGTGATCCGCGTTCAAACAAACAAACAAACAAACAAACAAAAATTTTAAAAATGGTTTTAATATGTTTAGTTACTTATTTTATGTCACCCTGATCGGTTTTTTTTTTAAATCTTCAATGTACTTACAGATTTTTTGGTCTCAACGATTTTATTAAGTACCTAGATAACGTATTTGACAATTTTACGGTGACATAATATATATGGGGCTTGCTCGGTAGATGTTGGCCACTGGCACAGAACACATATACTCAGGAGGCCACTGGTCATTGGGTTGGGTGGCAGAACCCAACGACAAAATAGATAATGACTACGGACACAAAAAACAATCTATCACATTGTGATAGATTGGGTTTTGTGTAGGTTAGTGATTAGATAATAAAATAACCTAACCCAATCTCAGCTTATTGTCAATACTAGTACGTTATCATATAAGATACTAGAAATGTCTGTCTTACTTATTAAGTTGATTGTGATGTGGGTTTAGGAACAGAATAAAATGACTTAATTTAGCAATTAATTAATATAATATCACACAATTCAATTATTGAATTAAAACCTATAACAAATATATTAATTTAGGTACACATATCACCAGTTAACTCTGAAAATAATCAACAGAAAAAAAACAACTATGATGAATGTTGTTATGGAAGTAAATTTATAACAAAAAAAAACTCGTCACCAATTTGTGTCACAATTATATTCACAATTTACTTTTAGATGTAACCTCGTGCTTAACAGGTATCACAGTATCTTTCTTAATCACTGGTACTGTTGGAACCGAGACAATAAGCAAGCCATCAGGAGTCAACCTCGACTGTACCTCTTCAATCTTGCAGCCTTCAGGAACTTGAAACCTCCGCATGAACTGACGCGCAATAAAACCGTAGTCGTCTTGCTTTTCTTCATGTTTCGCCTCAACCACAATAAACCCATCTGCTGTCTTCACCGATATCTCCTCAGGGGCATAGTCCTTCACCTGTATACATAATTCATACTTGTCATCTTGTTTTTTCACGACATTTTCTTGTTTCCACGGAAAACCTTCTAGCCAATCTATTGACCTCAGTAACGTGTCGTCCCCAAATATTGGAGGAGGTGTGAACGTCGGTAGCTGCAACATTACGTCGTATTATTACAGAATTATCATGAATTATCCACTCCGTTCACTACGCTTACGTTACGTTACGCTAACGCGCGGGGTAACCCATTAGTTACCCATAGTGCTGTTTTGTTAGATAGTTTGTGAATGTAAAATATAGATGGCGCTTTGTGAAATTTTGTCAACAACCTGGTGCCTTTTTTTGTAATTTTGATGCTCTGTGGACAAAACGTGATTTTAGGCGCGAAAACTAAACCTTCCATAGCTGCAGTTTCTGTTAAGGTATTACGAAGCACGCGAGCAGTGCCATCTAACTATGTACTTGTTAAGTTTCTTGGTTGTGTCGCACCGCTAGCACGGACTGCATCGTTGTGTAAAAGTGTTATCAAATATATTAGATTATTGCTATAAAAGTGTTTGATTTACCCAAACCCTTCAGGTTATGGGCCCAGGGACAGTCAGTGAGTGAAAAACAGGACATATTAGTGAATAATTGCAGTGATTTGAACTTAAACAGTTCGTCGTAATTAAAGTTATAAACGCGTGAAGTTAAGTGAAGGCTAATTAACGTAACGCGGACTTGCAAGTTTACGTTCGCCGTAATCGTTTGTTTACTACTAGTTTGTTACGAAGATTTTTATTATTCATTGCTATTGTTTTGGAGTTGAAGAAACTTCATTATGGCTACATCTATAAAGATTGATAGACTTACTGGTGATAATTACGATACATGGAAAATTCACATGCGAGCTATATTAATTAAAAATGACTTAAGGGAGTTTGTTTCGGGATTATTGCCCAAACCGCAGTTAAGTGATCCAAAATATGCGGAATGGTTGAAAATGGACAGAAAAGCCGAAGCCGACATACTGTTAGCGGTAAGCCCAAGTGAATTGGCCGCATTGGATGGTTTGGAAAGTTCCAAGGCAATTTGGGAAAAACTGAAATCTATGTATCAGTCCAGCGGTCCTGCTAGAAAAGCCTCTTTGTTGAAGAAACTGGTGCTGACTCGTATGCAAGAAGATGATGATTTGAAGAAACACATCTCAGAGTTTTTTGATGCAGTTAAAAAATTGAGAGAAATTGGTTTGATCGTTATAGACGAATTATTAGCCATATTATTATTGTACAGTTTACCGGATTCGTTCGCTATGTTTAGAACAGCAATGGAATCACGCGATGATTTACCATCAACGGAAACGTTGAAAGTGAAGATTATCGAGGATCATGAAGCTCGTAAGTCAAAGACAGCTGACCAGGGAGCTATGTTCGTCAAACGTATCAATAAAAATAAAAATGCCAATCTGAAGAAGAATCATGACAAGGACAACCACAGTTATAAAAATAATTTCGAATGTCATCGGTGTGGTCGTCGTGGGCATTTAGCGAGAGACTGCAGAACTAAGCATATCAACAAGCATAAGCAAAGTGCACAGAGTTTAGAAAACAAGGACGACAAGGAGCAAAAGACAACAATGTTATTGAGTACTACCGAAGAGGTTATGCAAGGTGAGAAAGTAAATCCTATTTGGTGCATTGACAGTGGATGCACAGGTCATATGTGCAATGAGAAGCACATGATCGAGGATTTTACGCCGCTAGATTCAGAGCTAAATTTAGCTAATAGCGACAGAACACAAATTACTGGGACTGGTAAGGTCAAGATTTCTGTAGACACGGGCAGTGAAGAACGCCAGATTAATATAGAAAAAGTGTTCTACGTATCTGACTTACGAACAAACCTATTATCAGTGGCTAAGATGACGGATCGCGGGTTCGAGGTGCATTTTAGGAAGAATGATGCGATTGTGATTGATGACAATGATAAAATTCATATGCGTGCAGAAAGAGTTGGAAATCTATACCATGTTCGAATGAGTAAGAATTCTGTTAATAATATTGAAGCAGTTAAGAATTCAATAGACATGTGGCACCAAAGACTCGGACATCTCAACGAACGCGACTTGAAAGCTATGGCAAACAATGGTTTAGTACACGGGCTAACATTCAAGGATGACGAAAAGTTATCCCAATGTGAGATTTGTATTAGTGAAAAACAGACATGCACACCTTTTCCAAAGAAAAGAGAAGATAGTACCAACGAATTACTAGAAATAGTGCATAGTGATGTTTGTGGCCCCATGAATCATCACTCGTATGGCGGTAAAAAATATTTTGTCACTTTCATTGATGATAAATCTAGATGGTGTGAAATCTACTTCATTGCGAATAAAAGTGACGTCTTAAGCGTGTTCAAAACTTACAAAGCCTATGCAGAGAATTTAACGGGGAAGAAAATAAAGAATCTTCAATCTGATAACGGTGGAGAATATGTGAATAATGAGTTTGATGATTTTTTAAAGAAGGCTGGAATTAGAAGAAGACTGACGGCGCCATATACGCCTCAACAGAACGGGATTGCCGAAAGGAAGAACAGAACATTGGTCGAAATGGCACGATGTATGATGCATCAAGCCGGAAGTCCTCCTTCATTTTGGGCTGAAGCGGTAAATACTGCTAATTATATAAGAAACCGGTGTCCAACAACAGCCTTAAATGGTCAAATACCTTTTACACTGTGGAAAGGAAAGAAACCTACAGTCATATATATGCATGTCTTTGGCTCGAAGGCTTACTATAAAGACAAGGGAAAACCAAAAAGAAAGTTTGAGTCACGCTCGCAGCTAGGAATATTTGTGGGCTATGATATTCAATCTAAAGCATATAGAATACATGACCCTGCAACAAGAAAGATTATCGTTACTCGTGACGTGAAGTTTATGAATGAGACAGCGTTTAGGCATGAGTATAAAGAAATACTTGATGATGAAGAAGATACTGATGAAGAAGAAGTGAGAATAGAATTGAATGCGTCTAATGCGAACAATAAAAGAAAGGAAGACAACTGCAAGATTTTAAAAGCCAACAAGAATGTTGCTAGATCAAGAAGATCACTTGAAAGAATTCAAGAACCAGAAGAAGATAGAGATAGAGGTCAATTATATAGAAAAAGAAAGTCAACTGTTTCATGGGAAAACTTAATAGAACCCTCTAAAAGAGGAAGAGGAAGACCACGCCTACTTCGCACTGGTCACGCGGGCAGACCGCGGAAAGAATATCAGACAGTGAACGAAAATAATACTACAGATAGTAAAAATGAACCAGATGAATCAGATGATGAATCAGATGAATCGAATAACCAGATAAGTGCAGGAATAGCAATAATAGAACAAATGACATGGGAAGATATAGAGAATAGAAGCGACTTGAATTTGTGGACATCTGCTCTAGAAAATGAGTATCTGTCTCAGATAAAGAACAAAACCTGGGAAATTGTACCACGACCAAAACAACGCAAAGTTATTGGAAGCAGATTCGTGTTTAGTACCAAAAGTACTGGCAAGAAAGTACGCCTTGTCGCAAAGGGATGTTCACAACGGCCAGGGGAGGATTTTCATGAGACGTCTTCGCCTGTTGTGAGGTCGTCATCCATAAGACTCATAGCTGCTTTGTCGGCTGAGTTAGGATTGGAAATCCATCAAATGGACGTAGTAACGGCTTACCTGAATGGTTCTCTAGATGAGGAAGTCTACATGGAAATCCCAGATCAGTTGAGCGACGTACTAAAGAAAGTAATCGCTAAAGAAAAGGTCGGTTCGCAGAAGAAAATAATAACAGACAAGGCTATACTACAGACAGCACAACGCTGGTATGAAACTCTTGATGAATGTGTGGATAGTGTGTGTTTATTGAAAAAATCTTTATATGGCTTGCGACAATCAGGTTTGCAGTGGTATAAAAGGTTGGCAAGAATGTTAAATGATATTGGTTTTGAATCATTGCCACAGGAACCTTGTGTGTTTATTGCGAGAAATGGTGAACGACTAATGTTGATAGGTATATATGTCGATGATATGATTCTAGCGGCGAATGATAATATATGGATGGAAAATGTAAAGAAACAGTTAGGAAGTGCATTTGAAATGAAAGACATGGGGAAAATATCTACTTGTTTAGGAATTGAATTTAGTCGTGATGATGAAAATAGAGTGTACTTAAGTCAAAAATCATATATTGATAAAGTGTTAGAACGCTTCGGTATGAGGGAGTGTAAACCTGCTATCACACCTATGGATGTAAATGTAAAATTAGAGAAGCCTGAGTGTATTAGAAATGATGTAATGGAACAATATCCGTATCAGAGTTTGATTGGCGCCTTAATGCATTTGGCGGTGTCAACCAGACCAGATATCGCGTATGCCGTTAATTTTTTAAGTCAGTTCAATACAAATTACGACATCGCACATTGGAAGGCTGCTAAACGTGTGTTAAGATATTTGCGAGGTACATCAGATTACGGACTAGTGTATGAAAGAACCGGCTTGCCTCTGTTTGGTGTGGTTGATGCAGACTGGGCAGGGAATGCGGTAGATCGTAGGTCCTATTCCGGCTTCGCATTTATTTTTGCAGGTGCTCCAGTCAGCTGGGAAGCGCGAAAGCAACGTACCATTGCTTTATCCAGCACCGAAGCCGAATATATGGCTATATCTGAATGTACTAAAGAAGCCATGTATTTACGTGATGTTTTAAATAGAATTGAGGTTAAGTGTGATTGTGTGATAATATTCAACGATAACCAGGGTGCAATTAAGCTTGCCCAAAGTAAGAACTACCATTCACGAACAAAACACATTGATGTACGGCACCACTTTATTCGCGATAAGTGCGAACAAGGTGTAATTGATCTTAGATATTTGAGTACTGATCGAATGCCTGCTGATGTCTTGACCAAAGGCTTGAGTGGGACAAAACACCATGAATGTCTGCATAATTTAGGGATGATGGATGAATGTATCTAAATGTCGAAGATCTGCTCACGACTTCGAGGGGAGGTGTTAAGGTATTACGAAGCACGCGAGCAGTGCCATCTAACTATGTACTTGTTAAGTTTCTTGGTTGTGTCGCACCGCTAGCACGGACTGCATCGTTGTGTAAAAGTGTTATCAAATATATTAGATTATTGCTATAAAAGTGTTTGATTTACCCAAACCCTTCAGTTTCCCGTTTCCAAGCTTCCTGTCGCTTAATGAAGACAACCAACGCACTAACCAAGTGATTACTACTAAGGTCAAGATACGCTTCTTTAGCCGCAAGTAAATACCACCAGTATATTTGTAAATAATCATGATGATCAGTCATGAGCAATTAATTTGTGCAACTATTATGGCCTCATACAATGTAAGCATGACCCTCAGATGTTGATCTGAGGCATGACCATAGAAAACTCTAAAATGCTGTTAGCATAAGATTCTGGCTTCGACTCCCAGATCCAAAAAAAATATTGCTTTTAAAATATTTAAGTAGGGCGACGGTTTGATTTGAGAATGGCTTCTCATAACAAGATAATATTCGTGTTAAATAGGTCAGTTCCATCTAGCCCAGTTTTCCTAACGACCGGACACAGTACATCCCATTTTGTTACTTAGTTCGTGAAAGTTAATCCCAGATGTCGCTTTCGAAAGGATTGTATTATCAGTCCACCACACTAAACTTGTTCACTATTATTCTTCTTCTTCAGATTCAAGACATGTTCTGTGTTCAAGACCACTCACGGATCAGTGCAGTGGAATAAATTCCATAAGGCAGGTAAATAGATAATTAGAATCATGTAGTTTCGAAATACTTACTTATTCATGTTGCTGTAACATTTTAGTTTGTAAAAAAATGTTGTTTCCTAGAGTACAGGTTATGTTTTTGTTTTGCTTCCGTTTTACATCTGGCCACCCTCACGCCCAGTTTCCACTGCAAGCGGAGCGCCCGACTTCTTTTGCCTCGCAAGAGATAACTGCTTAGATACCATAACAAAGAGTCGAGCAGAAATGACTCAGCGGGCAAAAAGAATGATCACGCACTGCTCATTCTTGTTTCATTTCCCTTTTCCGGTGGGAATCAAGCGAGTAAACTCTTTCTTGGTGGAAACGTTAACCTTTTTCATGAAAACGAAGTCCGCTTCGCTTACTCTTCCGGTTCATTACTCTTTCATGGTGGAAACTGAGCTTGAAATTACATTTAGCGGACTACTCTTTTTCATTATTATTTCCTTAGTACCATCGTGCATCGGCAAACGTATTCCGATTATACCTCACAGATTTAGCAAAATGGCTTGGCCTTACATGTCGTCGAGAAATACCTCTCAGGGATGCTGGTTTCCTCAAGATGTTTTCTTTCACCGAAGCAAGATTAGTGATAGTTGTATTATCAAGTTGTATTAGTTGTTTAATCAGAGGTGCGTCTTGGGTGCGAACTTGAGATCTCTTGGCAGTCCGACTATCACACTACTTAGGCTACCACTGCTATTTTGCTGTTCGATAGGTAGCAGAAACAAGAAACTTACAGTCTGCATATCTTAGCTCTTCACCAACGAAATCGTTCTTCCCTGCCTTCTTTGGCCAATGACCAAACCAAAGAAAGTCACCCCGCCAGAGCTTTCTAGACCAACCAAGACGAGACGCGAGGCACCCACAGATTTCCAGATTTTGGAATGCAAATTTAAATTTATTGATTCAGTTCAGCAGTTTCAATATTTGTTTATGATAACAGTTATCTGCTCATATCCCTGAACTTTGTTACATCAATGTCATGACTGATAATTATGGTTCAATTTTTATAGTTTCCTCAAATATGTCGACGAAGAAAGTAGCAGTGGTTACCGGGTCGAATAAAGGACTAGGATTCTCAATAGTTCAAAATCTTTGTGAAAAATATGATGGGAAGGTCTATTTGACATCGAGAGACGAAAATAGAGGAAGAAAAGCTTGTGAAGAATTAAGGAAACTACGATTAAATCCAATTTTTCATCGGCTTGATGTCACCGATCAAGAAAGTGTTAAAGTCTTTGTGAAACACATCAATGATGAGAACGAAGAAGTGGACATTCTCATCAACAACGCTGGAATTCTATTTTTGAAAGACGCGCCGGAACCAAAAATCATACAAGCGGAACAGACAATATCCGTAAACTTTACAGCATTGGTTAATTTTACTGAAGCAATCTTGCCATTGGTGAAAAATGGCGGGAAAATTGTGAACATCACTAGTTCTTCTGCCCATCTGTCTAGAATACCTTCTGAACAGTTGAGAAAGAAATTCAGTTCGGAGAGTTGGACCTTGGAAGAGCTGAAGAGTTTGGTCAGCAGTTATGTTGAAGATGTGAAACAAAACCAAGAAATTAGTAAAGGATGGGGCGACTCACCGTATGTTGTTTCGAAAGTTGCAGTCAACGCTTATACTTTTATGTTGTATAGAAGATTGTCGCCGAAAGGTAAAAATTCATTTATACATAAACAAATAAATAAAGTGCATGTTTGTAAATCCAAAGTAAAGGGCTTATTACATTACACGATTTGTCGGGCCCGATTTGCAGGGCACGATCGGCAGCGCGGCAGGGAAGTCGGGAAGTCGGTCGGGACCACTCGACCACCCGATTTCTTATTACACGCGTCCCTTTCCTTGCAGGCAGGCCCTGATAAATCGTGTAATGTAATATTTATTTATTTATTTAACACTTCAAGCACAAAAGTACAGAGGCGGACTTAAATGCCATAGGCATTTTCTACCAGTAAAGCCCTTGACAGTCGACAGCTTTTTAATGAATGCATGAAGGTATGTACGGTAGGTACCTACTTAGAACAAAACACATTTTGGTTATTCTTTGTCCGACTGTGCTGATGCTAATCGCTAAAAGGGCTGGAAAGATTTTGACGGGACTTTTACGGGCAGATAAAATGTTATGATGTTAGAAGATGGAGTAACCTTTTATTTTTGAAAAGTACGGTAATTAGGGTTTCGTGCAAGAAAAATTAAACCCTTGAAATTGATAACAAAATCATATTGAAATAAGGAAGTAAGTAATATTTCGCCAACAACAGCTAGTCTATACTAATATTATAAAGAGGTAATCTACTCATTCGATATCGAAAAAATCTTTCAATGGTGGAAGCTACACTTTTACCGAAAGTCTCTGAAGTCGCGGTCATTTTTATCGCTGCGCATACCTACTGGGCTGACTAGATCCCACGCTAGAAAAGAAAATCTAACTGACTTTAGGACTAAGAAAACAAGTCATGATTTTTTAATATTTCCATTTCAGGCATTACAGTAAATTGCGTACATCCCGGCTATGTGATGTCAGACATGACTCGAGGTGGCGGCTCAGTGACCCCTGAAGATGCAGCCGCCATACCAATAAAACTAGCCCTAGAACCGTGGGGCGAAGGCCTATACGTGTGGCACAATGGGAAAGAGGTGCCTTGGGACGGACCAGATCCCCGCGTGTATATTGATGGGCGAAAGGCATAGACATACAGAGCATTTAAAAGCCAAAAATGGAGGTTAGACTTTCCCCAGAATAGACGAACAAATGGTGCGAACAAGGTCATCTACTAATCTACTTTTACTAATATAATTAATAATTATATAATAATGAAACGAAAGTTTGGATAGATGTTTGTTACTCAATCACAATTGTGTGCTCATGGGATACTTGTTTATTTCTCAAACTTTTCACGCGACCTGTCGCGGACAACAGCTAGTCGTTCATTGGTGACGTGACAAATATCTGCTGAACATTTTAGTTATGAAGTCTTTGTAACTTTAGTAGTTACCTATAATTTTCTTAGATGTAATCTTGTGGCTTAATGGATAAAAAAAACACCTGTTGGTTGAGTCAGTACCGGATAAATCAGATCGAAGTCTGTTTTTATCTTTATCAAACACCTGTTGAATTACAGAGTATTTCCCACGTCGATGCAACTCTTCGTTTATTTCGTTTTGCTTTGAATGATGATAAGGTATGGTATTAAAAGAGTGAATGTATAATTTGTTGCTTTAATTGTAATGATCTTTCTCATGGTTAATGGCTCAATAAGGTACAAATGGAACAGCGAGTTATTGGCATCTCATTTTAATATAGAAAATATAATCTGTCATAACAGGGATATGATTCTAGTAAATATATATAATATATAACGAATATACATATATTACGCTCAGAGAAAAGAACGAAAAAAGAATTCACTCTAAGAAATATGATAAATCATCACAGGGGGCGAGACGAGACCGAACGAAAATAAATAAATCAAACTTTTTTAAATAAAACAAATAGGTTAATTTATTTTACAAATTCCTTTGTTATCATATTTCTCTCGTTAAAATATGCTCTTTCTTAATACAAAGATTTTTCGATCACATCACCAACGGAAAGAAACAATAATATTACTGAATAGAAAATATAATATCCGCCGTTGAGGACCAGTCGAATTGCACGTCTTGTGTGTGTGAGGTCTACTTCGCGTCGATGCACTCTGCGGGGTGCTGCGCCGGCTTGGCGGGCGCGAAGCCGGGAGGCAGCGGGATGCCGGCGTAGCCCACGCCCCAGCCCAGCTTCTGTCCCCAGCCCGCGCCGCCGCCCATGCCGCCCACGCCGCCCATGCTGCCCACGCTGCTCATACTGTTCATACTGTTCATACTGCTCATACTGTTCATACTGCCGAGCCCCATGGCGGCGTTGTTGTGCAACTTGACGCCGTTGGGCTGCACGCTGAGCCCGTTGAACCGCGCGAACAGTTCCTGTTGCTGCTGGCTGAGCGACGCGTTGCTGTTGCTGTTCGTCGCGTTGTTGCTGACGCCGACGTTCTTCCCGAAGTTCACCGAGGTCGACATTATCGCGGGGTCCATCTGAGTCCAGTCTGAGAACATGGCGCTATTTGAGTTATAACCTGAAAACGACACAATGCGACGTAAGGACAACTGTATCACAGAAATGTCCTGACTAGTTCTAACTAAGTCATCGTCGAGCATTGTGGCTCGTAGGGGGTACATAAATAACAAAAAATCAATGTGGGCAGCAATGTGCAACAATGATCAGATAACAACTTCTGACCAAGACTAATGAATGTGTAGTAAAATATATTCAAACATAAATAAATTGGGCAATTATCTACACAAATATTACTAATACTGCGATCACAATTCAGATAGCCCAAATTACATTTTTAGAATATATCGATTTTTAGGAAAAGTTCGGCCATGTCAGCGCATTAGTTGTCTGTGTGGCGGTCTATTCTTAAAACTTGATGTGTTACATTCACACGTTACAGTTGTAATTCACGAACGCGCGTCTATCATGTAATTTTTTACCTTACAAAAATGGCATTATAGCAAGCGCGTTCGTGACTTGCAGAGGATCTAGTCTCTTCACAGTTAGGTTTTTTACTTTCTGACTTCGCCTCACTGTCAAATTCAGTGTTCTTTTTTCACGATGCAAAAGGATTACTACCACCGACACATTTGCAATAAGGTCATGCGCCAAATCACAGTGAACTTTATTCACATTGAGATAAATTCATGTTAGGTTACTGCTATCAGGGGTTAACTGTGAAAAGACTGTTTCTGAAGCATGGTCGTAAAATATATACGTGTCGAACAACCAACCTTCTCCTTTATTTTTCGTAGGTTAAAAACAAGATGGCGCCGTTAGTTTCGACTATGGCCACGAGCCAAAAGAACCACTACAACAGTTACAACAAGAACAAGTAATAATAAGAAATGACAATTACTTTGATGGTGTGTCTGCTGCTGCTGCTGCTGCTGTGGGCGGGGCTGTCCTAAACCGAACGCGTTCATATGACTGAAGCCGGGCGGGGCCAGGCGGGAGCGGCGCACACGATCCATGTTGTCACTGGGAATAACGAAATACACATTTTATAATACCATAGGGTAGATGACAAAAAAAATCGAATCAGTCAGTCAGATAGACTTCCAAAAATATTGGGCACATTTATTTTTTCATTTTTTATGCAAACTAAAATTGAAGTCGATTTAGTGCGTCGAAAACTCGTGTGACGTCACCTTTCATTATATTTTTTACCGAAAAGTGACGTCACAAGCACTCATGATCTTTGATACGTTTTATCTTAGTTATTTTTTATCAATTTCATCATCATCCTTTCAGCCGAAAGACGTCCACTGCTGGACATAGGCCTCCCCCAAGTGTCGCCACATTGACAGGTCCCGTGCGACTCACATCCAAAGGAGCTACCGTCGGTGAGCTTGGTTCTCTTGCGGATGTCTTCATTTCTGATTCGATCACGAAAGGAAACTCCGAGCATAGCCCTCTCCATTGCCCTTTAAGCCTTTTGATAAGGCCCATTGTCAGCGACCACGTCTCGGTCCCGTATGTAATCACTGGCAACACACACTGGTCATAGACTTTCGTCTTGAGACACTGCGGTACGTTGGACGAGAAGATACCGCGCAGCTTCCCGAACGCTTCCCAGCCGAGTCGGATTCGACGATTGACCTCTTTCTCGAAGTTAGACCTACCTAACTGGACCGTTTGTCCTAGGTATACATAATCGTCTACAATTTCGAGTGTCGAGTCTCCGATCTTGATAGGAATGGTTGTGACATGGGCATTCAACATGACCTTCGTCTTGTCCATATTCATTTTTAGACCCACTCTTTCGGAAGCTCTACTGAGGTCATCGAGCATTGTACTGAGGTCCTCCATGGTCTCAGCCATGACCACTATATCGTCGGCAAACCGAAGGTGAGTGATGTACTCGCCATTGACGTTGATGCCTAGCCCTCTCCAGTCCAGAACCTTGAAGACATCCTCCAGTGCAGCGGTGAACAGTTTCGGAGATATGACGTCTCCCTGTCTTACACCTCGCTGCAGAATGCTAGGTTCCGAGGCTTGGTCCTGAGGTCGGACTGACATGGTGGCGTTTTTGTACAAACACTTCAACACCTCGATGTACCGGTAGTCAATTTGGCACCGTTGGAGATACTGCAGTACAGGCCAGGTCTCGATCGAATCAAAGGCTTTCTCGTAGTCCACAAACGCTAAACAGAGGGGCAAGTTGTACTCTTCGGTCTTCTGTATAACCTGCCGAAGCGTATGTATGTGGTCCACGGTGCTAAAGCCTTTTCGGAAACCGGCTTGTTCGGGTGGCTGGAAATCGTCAAACCTGCGCGCGAGACGATTCGTGATGACTCTTGAAAACAACTTGTAGACTAAGTGAGATGGGCTTGTAATTCTTCAACCGGGCATTGTCACCCTGCTTGAAGAAGAGTACCACCACACCCCTGCACCATGCCTGTGGCGTTTTCCCCTCGAGTATGACGGAATTAAACAGCTTCTGAAGGGCCTTAAGTACCGGTTTTCCACCCACCTTCAGGAGTTCGGCCGTAATTCCGTCATCACTCGGTGCCTTGTGGTTTTTGAGCTGTTTCAGAGCCATCCTAATCTCGTACAGGCTGACGTCCGGATGTCTTCGGGTTAGTCTAGCTCTTGGGTCGTTTGCTAGGTCGACAATGGGTTTGCTGGTTGACGTGTACAACTGTCCATAGAAGCTTTCGATCTCCCTCAGTAGCTCCGGTTTGGCGGGTAAGATCCTGCCATCGTCGGTCTTCAGTTTCGTGAGCTGGCTCTGCCCAATAGCCAGATCTCCTGAAAATACTTTGGAGCCTTTGTTCCGTTCGATCGCCTCCTTAATGCGCTCGGTATTAAAGCGGCGGAGGTTTTTTAGAGATCTGTCTATTGAGCTGCCGGTATTTCGACGCCTCGTCTGAAGACTGCAGGATCATCTCACGCCGCTCCTTCATGAGCTTGAGAGTTTGATCGGAGAACCTCTTTTTCTGATCTGTACGACGTGTCTTGAAGAACTTGAACCGGTTGTATGGACAGTTTCCACGAACCCATCGTTGTATTCGTACATTGAGCTCCCTAGGCACTCGAAACGATTCTGGAGTTCGAGCTGAAAGCTCTCGGGGTTTTGGATTTGGATCTGTGCTGGACGGAGCATAGACTTCATCAGTCGAGACCTTTGTAGCTTGATATTGATGTTCAATGTGCCTCTTACCATGCGGTGATCGCTCCCGGTTTTCACCGAATTGATCACAGAGACATCATTGAACATTTGCTTCTTGGTTGACATGATGAAGTCAATCTTGTTTTTTGTTGCACCATCTGGGCTCTGCCAGGTCCACTTCCTGTGCTCACGCTTTTTGAAGGACTTCATTTTTGATAAAACAAAAAACACGTATCCAATATTTTTAGTTAATCTAACTGACGGGTATAACAACAAACATTATAGGTGTAGCGTGTGGGATGAGGTTCTTTTTGACCCGGCTACGGCAAAACCAAAAGGAAAGGTTGTGATTTTAGCAGTAAGTATGTATGTTCCTCCGTAGCGCCTAAACTATTCATACGATTTTAATGAATAAGGTGTCAATCTACTCGTTATTCAATTATGGCCTAGATAACATAGGCTAACATTTCAACAATTATTGTTTCTCGATTATGATAGCGTGATTTTTCAGTAGTTGGGTTTTTTAGTTGTAGTATAACACACAAATTCTTGTTATTTGGACTTCCGTTTTTATTCGAACCGTACTTTTGGAGAGAAAGTCAAATTAATTTTTTGGCAGTTTCAGTGCTACCACAATGCAGTACTGATCAGTGGCCTTTTGATCCATTTTTGTAAAAATTAGTAAATCTCGTTTTTCCACACACTACACTATTTGGTGCACATGTTTTGGTTGCAGTAAATATAAATGTGTCAATTTTGTGAACAAAATTTATTAAAGTAACTTTAAAACGAAATTAAACCAAATTATATTAAAGGCAGCGACAACCAATCAAACGTAAATCTAAAATGTTGTAGTATAGACTTACCCGCTAGAAACTGTGTTTTGCAGCATTTCTGTCTCCATGAGTTCGGCAAACGCCTTCTGTGTTTCCTTGAAGGGGTCGAAGTCTAAGTCGTCGTCACCGTCGCCGGCAGCGCGACCCCCATTTCCTTCATTACCGCGTATATTGTTCATTCTGCAACAGGTTTTTTATAGATTTACATCACTATGCACGCTAATGGCTGAGTATGAATTTCCAACAGATTTCTTATGTATGTGTATGGTTAACTAACCTATCTTTTCAAGCTTGATAGGTTAGTTTTGGAACCTATAGGTGGGGCTCGCTAGTCATAATAAAGGTAGATAGAAAGTATGTTGATCTTGGGACTACATTTGGCCATTGTTCTAGCTATTAACAAGTTTTTCTTAGCTTATTGTCACCCACGTGCCTAGATAGTTCCCCATTTAAAAAAAAATAACAATTTGTCGTAATAATACTCGGAAACACTCACACTGACATGATGTAACGAAAACGAACGTCTAGAAAGCAATCAAAAAATGGTATTCTGTTGGTCAGTGGTTTGTTTAAGGTGGCTCCCTTAGGGTAGGTCATGATGTATTCTTAAAAAAACCAATTCAGCGAACCCCCCCTTCGATAGAATAGGGGCAATGGTCAGGCAAAGTTGCTTTGGGCAAACTACCTGTAGTGTAAGCTTCCAAGGCAGTGTATTTTTAAGACAATAGTAGGTAAGTACTAGTGCTTTCACTTGCTTCGAAGAAGTAAAACATCGTGAGGAAACCAGTATGCCTGAGAGATATTTCTCGACGGCATGTAAGTCAGAGGTCCATGGGCGGCATGAAACTCTAGTTTCCAGTTCAGGCATTAACCACACAATAAAGAAAGAATGAAGTGGTTACCTTTGTTTGTGTTGCATCTCTAGGCTCTCTGCACTGAGCATGTTCTGTGGATAGTGTGCGTGATCTAGGCGTCTGTCGTCTGTGCCTCGCTGCAGCTGTAACCTCATCTGTTGTGCTTTGTGGAAGTCAGTGAAGAACTTGTCCATGTTCTCTGCTAGATACCGCACTTCGTTCTGTTGACGAGGTAGGAACATATTAAATTATTATTGCCTTTTGAGACTACCAAGATAAACTAGTGCTTTGACAATCTACTTGATACAATGGCACAAGGTTTCATAAGATTCTGTGCAACACTACCAAGCTTTTTAATCTGTATAGTGATAGGCTATCTCTTTCCAACTCAAAGCATTTATTTCAAATGTGACAAGCACAAGCATAGTCAAGAGTAAGCTACCTACAGTCTAGCCACAGGCATAATAACTGACAATGCACTGTAGTTGCCCATTCCAAAATCGTAGATATCTTAGACATGAGAGATTGAGAAGCAAATGAGCAAAGCATTTGAATAATTCTTGAAATGATACAGTAAGTACTTACCGCCGATTGTGGTGTATCAAATCCATTGACAAGGCCAGAATGTTGCATTTGTTGTTGTTGATTTTGCTGCAGCAACTGTTGATTGTGCATCATGAACCCGCCCATCGAGTTGCTCATTGTGTTTCCCATAGAATTGCCCATTGTGTTCCCCATAGAGTTGCCCGCCAGTGAACTCGCCGACATTGAGCTACCGCCCATGGAATTGTCTACGCGCATACCGAACGGTGGAAGCATATTGGGATTTTGATGAAAATTAGCACCTGCACAAAGATTTTGTCTATTACACCCCGCAACCAACAATATAAGTGAAACATCGAGAAAAGATATGCAACGACTCTTGTAATAAGTTGGTAAACCTTCAAAGACATAAAAAAAGAAAATTATGCAATCACAATTTCTTAACAGCTTTTTTACTTCTTATTTACTTGAAATCATGATTTTAGACAACGAAAATAAATTTTGCAGTCTGTAAAGTTTCACCAATAAATTCATAAAGCCCCTGTATAGAACCTTACCTAATATTTCACTAGCTGACTCGAGTCCTATACTAGATTGCATATAATGTTTCGGCTCGACCATAACATTGTGTTGCCTCGCCAATAATTCGTTTTGTCTCATAAGCATTTCACTTTGGCTGCGTTCCCTTAACAAGAGCTCCTTTTGATCCATGAGACCTTGGTTAATTTGACTAATTTGTCTGTCGTTGGCTAAGTATGTGAGGGGATCTCTGTCTAGAAGGCCATATCCATTTAGCATGGGGCTCTTGTGAATTTGGTGGAGATGGTCGAGGCCTGACAACAAGCGACGAGGGTTCTGATCTGGTTCAAGCAAGCCGTGTTGCTCGTCGTCCAATAACGAATGGGAAGAACTGTCTAGGAGAGAATGCTTTTCTAGCAACGAGTGTCTTTCTGACTCCAGTTCATCTAGCTCACTGGATAGGAAACTCTGCGAGTCGTTGTCGAACACCGACGCATGATTCGTCTGCGTGCTACTAAATTGTTTGGTATCTAATGTTTCGGTATCGTTATTATTATCATTATTAATACTATTGCTAGACTTTTGTTTAGATTTGTCGGTTTTACTTTTCTTGCTACTTTGGCCGTTTGTGCTATTTGATTCCTTGCTTCTTTTGATGTTGTTGTCTGTGTGTGTGTCTTTACTCTGTTTTGTTTGAGCCTGTTGCTGTTGTAGCTGTTGCGTGGGACTGGAAGATTCTGATGTGCCGTTTTCTTGTGACTTAACTGAAAATATAAATAATTCACGTATTAGAAACTAATATATTACTGATTTGAAGTGGAATGATAAGGGAGCTATGCATTATTTACAAAAGACGTCTTATATAATAGTGCTTTACTACAATTGTTCGGGCAAAACTGCAATTATTTCCTATAAAAAAGAGGTGACCCTCTTTTTATTGCAGTTTCGTTAAGGATTCCTGCGGCGTGAAGTTAAATATGTCGAAAGTGGGACAGTGGAGAAATCATTTATAGCGCAAATTAATGATTGATCTAGATTCTACTAAGGTTGAAATTGATGATAATAGGCTTGTTAACTGAAAAAATCTAATTAGTCCGTCACTTAGATTATCAAAAAATATTTCACCCGTATTTTTTCTTTTGTTACATAAACCAAAATTGACGAAGATACGACGCTTTTAAAGTTCTCAATACGTCACTGTTTGGTATCATTTTTAGTGAGTACTGACGTCACGAGCCCCCACTCCCGAGTTTTGATGCGTTTTATCTTTGTCAATATTCGTTGATTTACAAAAATAAAAAATACGTGTCCATTATTTTCCAATATTCTAACTGACGGACTAAATAGATTTGCAATTTATTGATGGTGGAAACTAGCCTATTCTGCTAAAGCGGCTATTTTAGGCATTTAATGCGGAGAAGAATGAAAAACATGTCTTAAGGCAAGTTTTAAAACTCAAATAAACGCTGGAAAACTTGTGTAAATGATTAAAACTAAACAAGGAATTGCTACTTAGATGAACACTCGTAGAGATGTATGGAAGTAGACACATTTAGGATTTGGGATCAGGACAAAAGTATGACGATGATCGGTTTGTTCCCTAAGCGTTTAGTTTATATTAGAAATTCAAAGCTACGTACCCGTAGACTGTTGTGGTTTGGGACTTGGCTGTTTTCTGGTGGGACTATCTGAAGGAGGCGACGATCCGAGACTGGGCCACGCTTCCTTGCCGCTGCCATTGCTGCCGCCATTACTGCTGCCCGCACTGCTCGAACCACTGTTGCCATTTAGACATTCTTTTTTATTAGATCTGCAAGCGACAGTATGTATTCTACTATCGGATTTGGGGTGTAGGTTTAACGCCAAGGGCGATTTTGTGGGGAGTGGCTGGCTTTGGATCTGTGCTTTTTTATTTGTTTAAAGTTTATTTACAGTAGTGATACAAAGGGAAGACAGACACACATAATTATATGTTGTTTGAAGGCTTGTTTTGGTACCTTTTTACCCAAGATAAAACACTAAAGTGGTGGATTAATGTTTAAGAAACCAGATAAGTTCGATTTGGACTCGCGCACCGAGGGTTCTGTTTGAAATTCTAGTTATTTTGTAATTAAACTACAAATTTGCGGGTTTTTTCTGTACATGTGCTGTAAGACATTGCTTCTTGCCGAATTATATGATTCTAGGTCAACGAGAAGTGCCCTATAGATTTTGATTCCGGCATAAACGGTCATATTTCTTGATGGTTTGTTTATTAACTGCTCCAAGGGAAAGCAGAAATGAGTTTTTGATATTAATTTCAGCTTGACACCTCCACGCATTCATTGGAAAAAGGGTTTTGAAAGACGAACAGAAAACAAAGTGATTCTAAAAGGGCTCATTTTTTGCTGAATGAGGTACGGAACTCTTAAAAAGCTACTGTAATTATCAGCCTATTTTGAATAAATGACTTTTTATTTTGTAAGCGGGTATTGTCACCAGTGTACATCTGAAATACCTAAGGCATAATGCATCGTATCCTCTACGATGGATGGAGGTCATGTGCCTTTAATTACATCGGCATTAATATAACCTTCAAGCCTGAACTCTCCACAGTCTAGGTAAAGCTATATAGGAGGCAGAAAATAATCACGAATTCTATTTTATTCACCACAATCTATTGTTGCCTGAATGTGGGTGTAACCAAATATAGCTACCACTAATTTAGTGAATGGGTTACAACATCAGACAAGAGAAAGTAGAATTTTTGATCAATATTTTTGAAACATTGTCTTTGTTATTTATCGTGTTTATATTTGTTATTATTGCCAAAATTAGCAAAGGTAAAATGAGAGAGGAAGAAATCATCATCATCATCATTTCAGCCGAAAGACGTCCACAGCTGAACATAGGCCTTCCCCAAGTGTCGACACTATGACCGGTCCACCTAGTGGGAGGCCTTCCAACGCAACTTCTTCCTCATGAATTGTTGTAAACCCATTTAGTCTGAAGATAGAATTCAAAATTATCTACAGTTCTCATGTAATTGAGGTGATCAAATATTCAGAGCTACATTTTGAGATTTCATACTACTTTTCAAGTAGTATGAAATCACTTAGTATTTTTAACTATGATAAAATACGGATGGGCCCCTATTTACCCTATTCTTATCACCGGAGTATCGAACTTAGACCGCTTACATTAAATCGTTCAATGCAAACCACTCCACACAAAAAGATCTAGCCCCTAAGGACGAATACAGCTAGTGTCTATTTAAAATATAAAAATGTTGTGAAACTGCATGAAAAATGATTTACAAGGTTTTATATTGATGTTCAAGGAACCCTGAAACACGCAAAACCACTACATAAATTATATTACTGTCTCAGCTGTATACGACCGTTAAACCTTTCACTGAACGGTACTCACTTAGAAGAATTGACTACGTTTATATGTGACGATGTGACCACTGCAGTTGGTATAAAGTTCGTTTGATTACCTGAAATTTTCAAAAGCAAATATTAGATTTTCTGGAACTTTCTCTTGTTCATACAAGGTGTAGTTTTGCTTACTAGTCAAAATTCAGGAGCTTGCCACAAAAGACATAAATAATCAATTTAAATTACCATACCCGGTCAATAATTAACAAAGCTGCTATTTTAAAACTCAGTGTTTCAGAATAACACGAAAAAATAAACAGAATCACCGATCGCGCGACTTGTCGCTGTGTGCCTTTATTTGGTGTGAAGGCGCGGTTTAAAGGGCAAGTAACAGACAGGCTGCGATTAAATACGGGGGATTTCAACAATTAGGAAAAAACAACCATTAATGATTCGGGTCGAGAATCATTACCATAGATAGCCCCTTGAATTTGACCAGGTTGCAAAGCGATACCTTGTATTGTTTCAAAGAAATAGTGATACGTACCATCTTTTGAACTGCTCTTTTCTGCATTCGTACTAGAATTACCTGTAAGTTAAATTGCGTAGTGTTTTTAGTAAATGTTCAAGTCAACAATCCGATGAACAAAAATGACCTAACGCGACATAACAAAATTGTGTTTGTATTTTAGTTCGTGAAAATGAAAGAGATAAAACGTTTTTGTTTGTCTTTTTCTAGCCCGATATCGTCCCTTTTTGATTCACTGGACAATAGGTATGACGGCTCGGGGGCTCGTGACGTCAGAACTAGCTAAAAATATACCTAGGCGTGACGCCTTGAGAATTCTAAAAGCGTCGTATCTTCGACAATTTTGGTTTACGTAACAAAAGAAAAAATACGGGTCAAATATTTTTTGATAATCTAAGTGACGGACTAATTAGTTGTTTTTTTGTTGTCGTCATATTATTAGGATAGCCCATATTATTAGGAGTAGCTTTAAACGATAGATGGATTGTGTGATGAATGTTATGAAGGAACAAGGTGTAAATGATTACGTGACGGCTAACAGGCGAGAATGGAAGAAAAAAAACGTATTGTGCCGACCCCAAGTAACATAGTACAAGGGCAGGCAGCTGATATTTAGGAGAAGTTTAAAGTATTGAACTCAATTCGCCATAATTTTGAGTTCGTTCACTTTCGTTCTGATTGTAAAATTATGTTCGTAATAAATCATCAAGTTTTTGCAAAACGGTATTTAACAATAACGGTAGATTTATGGTAAACAAGTCTTGGTTAGATGGTTTTATGTTATGGTGTCAGATTTAACATTAACATGATGTCATGCTCAAGTTTATCTTATTTATTAGTCCGCCCACGAGTTTTAGCCGAAAGTTGTTTAGCACATGTATGCAAAATCTTTGTGATGGTAGGAGTATGTCTCTACAAGTTTCATTTTAAAGGTCAGTTTTGTGACTTTATGATTTGCTGACGCTTTTGCATTAATATACGCACAAGCTTATGCAATTGTTATGCATCGGTGAGACACAACAGAGTTTAACAGAAATTCGATTTTTTTAATTATGGTGTTATGCTTCCCGTTACCTCGTAAATCAACAAGTTCCTTAGTTGTAAATATTTTTAATATTGCAAATTCTTGAGGGTCTTTGAAAAACCAGTATACGAGTATTTAAAAGATTTCGTGGAAGGATTTGGGGAAGGCCCTTGCACAGTAGCAGACCGATCTTACTACTGTCACAAATGCGTAAATTTGTGAGGATGTATGAATGTTTGTACCTCTAACGGTTGAACGGATTTCGGTATTTTCGGTAAAATTTGGCACACAGATGCTTTACAACTTGGATTAACATATAGAATACTTTTATCCTAGCATTACGATCCCGTGGGATAATTACCGAACAAGGCGCAGACCTAGCCGCGGGCATAACTTACTTAAAATAAAAATGATCTATCTATTAGTGACACAATATTTCTTGTCACAATAGCTCCTACATGATATGTGTGTCACACAATTCACGTGTTGTGTAAAAGGTGACATAGCACACTAGTATAGAAAGGCACTTACCTGAACTATTGCTGTGTTTGTCATCTGGTTTGTCCCGCTGCGCCTGCAACAATTGGTTGTGAAGCTTCCGCTCGTACACCTGATGCAGGCCCGCGTGCATCTCTTCCTTCGTGAACGACGCTTTCGGATCACCTGGAAATGTACACCAACATATATCTCTTAGAACAAAGTCAGTTGTTAATAACATCTTCTTTGCCCAACAGTGAGATGACGCAGGCTAACAGTATCAGTATTAGTAACATCTGCTTCTTCTTAGCTTGTCGATGGCAAATCTGTTTGGCCCAAAATTCAGCTATGTGGCCCAAAATTCAGCTATTTGGCCCAAAATTCAGCTATGTGGCCCAAAATTCAGCTATTTGGCCCAAAATTCAGCTATGTGGCCCAAAATTCAGCTATTTGGCCCAAAATTCGTTTGGCCCGAATACTCTTTATTATGTACACCACAAAATCAAGCAATGTAGATGCAATCCACTTAAGGACACAACACGCTAGTTTGTGAGGCCCCAACGGGTATTCTACACGAAATGCATGCTGTTGTTAACAAAACTAATAACCTTGTGAGTTGGCTTATTAGTTCATCTTGTAACTCACTTTCGTTATGCATAAAGGAGGACCACTGTGTGGCCCAAGTATCCTTCTTTATTGCCTGATTGGCATGCACTTGTAGTGATAAGTATGGTCACCTATACCAACAACTACATGGGTTTCGAACCACTTAGACCTGAATTCCTGTCACGTTGACGTAGCAAATACGCACCGCTAATGTGAGCGTCGCAGTATGGTGCTATTTAGAACACAATGTACACTCGTGCGCGCGACAGACGCACGCGTCCGACGTCAGGGCGACAAGAATTCAGGGGGGTCTAAAATGGCCGCTTTAAATTCTAAAAGTGGACTTAACGGGCATGACAATAAAGTCCATTTTAGGTATTTAATTTTTTTAAGGTGATTCGTATTATGTTCTGCTAGCTAAAGCGGCCATTTTAGGCCTGCAGGTAAGCTATTAAAGCACCGATACCTGTTAATACTTATAGTCAAAGGCCGATGAAATTAAAACATTATTTGGTAATTTGGACGTTACACGCTATTTATTTTACACGAATAAAACAGAACATAACATTATCTGACAGATACGAGTTGGCTGCTTAGAAATATGTTCCCATCAAAAAGATTTAATACTCATGAGCAGAGCGGTCCCGGTGTTAAATGTAAGGCGGTGGTCTGAGTTCATGCATCCTCAACTACATCTGATAGAAACCGATGAATGAGGTCTCCATGGAAAGAGTGTGTCCCTAAGATGCCTGTTTACTCTTGCCACAAATTATTAGTAATTAAACATATATTTTAATTACCTAAAAGACTAACTATAACAACTGTCAAAGATCTACAAATGACGGCCGGGAGGAAACTCAGTATGTAATGGGCGGTCACCCACCCACAAGCCAACCTAGGCAAGCACGGCTTAACCTGAAAATTGACCCGAGCGGCAGTTATTATTTAGCGACTAACTCCTCCGATTTATTTGAATTATAATGAAGTAAAAGAAGTAACTTTTACAATAATGTAGAGTTACCTAGCTCGTGCAGATACATGCAGTCTGGCTTGGGACAGGGCTGGTTCTTCATGAAGTTGGCGCAGTACTTGGTGGTGCCCAGCGAGCCCTTGAGGACCCTCCCGTCCAGCGTGACGTTGTTGACGCCCTGGATAGCTCGCAGAGCGTCGCACGGCGACACGTACGTCACGTATGCTGACGCTGACGGACCCTGGGGAGAACAAACCAGCTTTTTGTTTATTAAGCACGTTAGTCCAATAAGTGGTAGTAACGTAAGTAAGGGCCCATTTATGGAGACGCGGCACGGTCTACTTTTACTTCCTACTAATATTATAAACTAGCTTCTGCCCGCGACTTCGTCCGCGTGAAGTTTTGATATCGCAACACATCGCCTGCTCAACGGGAGCTTTTTTCCCGCTTGCAACATTTCTTATTGCTGCTTCGCTCCTATTGGTCATAGCGTGATGTTATATAGCCTATAGCCTTCCTCGATAAATGGACTATCCAACGCAAAAATAATTTTTCAATTCGAGCCGGTAGTTCCTGAGATTAGCGCGTTCAACCAACCAAACAAACAAACTCTTCTGCTTTATAATATTAGTATAGATGTGAAAGATTGCGAGTATGGATGTATGTTTGTTCCTCTTCCACGCAAAAAAATACATAACAGATTTAGATGAAATTATGCACACAGATAGTATATAACCTAGATTAAAATATAGTGTACTTTTATCCCGGCAGTAAGATCCCATCGGACAGTTACCAAACTTCACGAGGGCGAAGCCACTGGCAGAAGCTAGTCAAGAATTTATTATGGCAATGTATGAGAGATACTGCTATATAGCAGTTGTCTCAAGCTGTATGCTGTTTGTAAGCTTAGTTTATACTAAGCTTGAATTTAACGTGTCGATTTCAGAACATTGTTAAATTAGTTAAGATTTAGACAGTCACTTCAATTTTCAATCTTCTGGCTAAAACCAGCAGTGCAATATGTGCCTCCAAGACTGTTGGTCGGTGACGTTATTATGAATTTATAGGTTTAGTCTATTTTAAAACTGTAACTGTAATTAGTCCCTAGCGGAAGCCTTTTCTAATATGGGAAATTAAATAACATTGATCACAACCTTGCTAAAATATGGTGATTTGGTTAGGTTCTAAAAACAATGATTCGTCAATTGAAGTCAGTGACAGAATAAAACGCAAATCGCTTGACGCACATTTTAGCCCGCAAGGGAAGACTCCATAAAGCAGTCTCAAATACTTGACCGTTTACTTTCTAGAGGTACTTACCTCAAACCAACCTCTCGATCATCTTTAGGCAGTATGTCTGAGCAGTTAGTATTTGTCTTAGTATTTCTCACCTGTGACCCCGCATACGTGGTACTCTGGTTTATAACTACTTTGTGAATTTTGCCGTATTTGCCAAAGTACTCTTGCCGTTTGAGGATCTGTAACAGTAAAGGGAACAAACTTGATTTCTTTTTTTAGCAATTATTGATGCTTGTGTTATATGGTTAGGCGCTAATGGTTTTCTGATTGAATCCAAGTGTAAGTAAATAAAATAAATAAATAAATAAATAAAATGGTTTAATTTTCAAAACTATGTTGGCGTCGGCTTCCAGTCTAACCGGATGCAGCTGAACACCAGTATTATACATGGAGCGACAGCCTATCTGACCTCCACAACCGAGTTAATACTGGGTAATAAGATACCCTTTGGTAAGACTGGTTGTAATGTGACATCGATTGAGATAAGACATAAATAAGCTTCCAAGCTGGTACTTTTTTTGTTCAGATTTTTTCTTCTATATTATTTTTGTTTTCTATTGTGTGTAGCATGTGCCAAAAAAAAGTATTTTCTGTCTTCTTTCCATCCATTACTTCCAACACACTTTGTCTGTTGAAGTAGAAATTCATTCATCTTCTTCTGCCATAACATTATCCAGTTTCCAGAAAGCCATTCTATTGTTATTGGTGTTAAACAACCATTCTTTTGGCGCCTGAATCTCATTGTTGGCAGGGCGCTATTAAATGGTTAAAAAAAAAAGATGGCCTCCTTGGTTACGACCAGGGCCACTTGGCAAACTCAAACTCAAATCATTTATTTCAACTAGACCATTACGGCACTTTTGAATGTCGATAAAACGAAAAATAAAGCGAAGCTACAGTCACAGACACAAGGCATAATAACTTGAGAAAGTACTGTAGTTGCCCATTCCCTAACGTAGATCTCTATGGAGAAGAACGGGCAAGAAACTCCATGGACACTCTTTTCAATCAAAAATGTTGTTACAAAATCTTGGTTACATCTTTCATGTTGAGATTATACATATATGTGAGAACGATGTAGAAAGACGTGCACAATAAGAGCGTCCAGAGTAAAAATAAATAAATCAACAATTAAAAATAAAGCAATTCAAATGATCCACGGCAGCTAAGAGATGACCAGTCCCGACTGACAGCGCCCGTTCACGAACATGACGCATGAATCAGCGCCATTCAATTCAACCATATTGTAGGGAACTGAATGACCCGACCCACCCGCCACCATCAGCAAGACATTTAAGCGAGCATGACATTCTCTCAGCCACCAAGGCATATTCAAGTCAATGAAACATAACTAAATGCAAATGGTAGCTTTACGGTACATGGTACTCACACATGTGTTATGCAATTATACAATACTAAGAGATGGAATCTATACAATGCAAGAATATTTTTACAATCTTCTGCAGCTACCACAATAATTGTCCAATAAGTTTGCATCTAAGGTTGCGGAGCAGGACCAGCATTTAGCCAAGCATTTTTATCCTCAATGTAATCCCCCAGCTTATAATATGCTTGCCTACATAGTGTGCGTTTTACACAAGATTTAAATTTCGTCTCATTCAGTTGTAGAATGTGGGGAGGTATTTTATTGTAACATTTTAAACAGTACCCCATGAAAGATGAATCTACTTTAGCAAGCCTGAAACCTGGCTGAACTAGTTGGTCCCTATTTCTAGTATTATAGTGGTGTCTGTCACCTCTTTTACTGAATAAATGCAGATTTTTCCTAACGTACATGATGTTTTCATAGATGTATTGACAAGGTACTGTCATGATATTAATTTCCTTAAACAGTTCTCTTAGAGAATCGCGTCTACGTAATTCATATATGGCTCTGATGGCTCTTTTCTGCAGAATAAAAATAGACTCGATGTCTGCAGCACGTCCCCATAGTAAAATACCGTATGACATAATACTATGAAAATAACTAAAATAGACTATCCTCGCCGTATCAACATCAGTAAATTGACGGATTTTTCTAACAGCATACGCTGCTGAGCTCAGCCGGCCTGCAAGAGATGTTAAATGAGGACCCCATTGTAGCCTGTGGTCAAGCGTAATTCCCAAGAAAACCGTTTTATTGACAAATTCAAGTTTCTCTTGATTCAATACTATGTCACAATCACTACTTTTGACATTTGGTAAAGCAAATCTTATGCACTTAGTTTTTTTCCCATTTAGTACTAAATTATTAGCGGTAAACCAATTATGAACCTGCAGTAGGGCGCTATTTACGTCGTCAAGATTTGTGGCACGTCTGTTTATCCTAAATATTAAAGAAGTATCATCAGCAAACAACACCATTTGCGGATGGTTGTTAAATAAATGGGGTAGGTCATTAATGTATACTAAAAAGAGGAAGGGACCCAATATCGAACCTTGTGGTACACCCATTTTTACTTTTAAACCCATCGAATTTACACCCTTTACTTGTACATGCTGCTGTCTATCATTCAGATATGATTTTACTAAACTGAGCGCAAGTTTACCTAAACCGTAATGCTCAAGCTTCAAAATCAGGGTTTCGTGATTTACGCAATCAAATGCCTTCGAGAGGTCACAGAAGATTCCTATGGCATCTTGTGCCTCTTCCCACGCAGTAAAAATATGTTTTAATAAAGTGACACCGGCGTCAGTCGTACAACGTCCTTTGGTGAAACCATACTGCTGTTCGTGTAAGATTTTATTGGTGTTAAAATGGTTAAGCATTTGATCGAGCATTATCTTTCTTGCATGCTGCAGCATACGCGTGTGTGGTGTACACTTACCTCTGGGTCGGCGAGGCGCACGGGCAGTCCTACCACGAACACGAGGTTGTTCTGCACGACGCGAACATTGGCTAGCGCCCGTCGAGACTCCAGCGTCTTGTTCCGCCGTTTCTGCTCGCGCGCCTTCTTCTCCGTCTTTATTGCTGCCACCTATAACAAATACAAATTATTATTACTACAGTAAATTTATGACAAAAACAACAATGGGATGAAGACTCCTCTAAGAGGCCATCCATAAATTACGTCACACGTTAAGGGGGAGAGGGGGGTCGACGAAGTGTGACATTGTGTGACAAGAGGGTGGGATGGGTCCTAAATTTCGTGACGTCACGTTTTTTGATGTTTAATTTGATGTGTAAAAAAATTAAATCGAAATAAAACTAATTTTGGAACTGCTTTTTTAATTCAATAATTTGTAAGTAGGGGGAGGAGGGTGTCAAAATATCATGAAATTCGTGTGACGTAATTTATGGATGGCCCCTTAAATGTTGATAGATGGAGAGGGAGAAGGAAGTCCAAGGAAATTATGGATGGATTGTATGAGGAATGATATGAAAGAAAGTAGATTATAGAGTCACGGTTGACAGGGGAGAATGGAATGGAAAAAACGTGTTGCGCCGACCACAAGTAACATGGGACAAGGGCAGGAAAATAATATGATTAAAACACCACATATCTATGTAAAAATAAAACAATTATTCATAGAAGGCCACAGTGTGAATGAGGTGCTCCTGGCCAAACCATGTCCCATATGTACTAACATATGGGAGATGGTTTGGCCAGGAGCACCTGTATTTTAGATCCTCAGAATTCCAGGTGTTCGGACACTAGTCCGAACACCTGGAATTCTGAGGATCTAAAATACACCATGATGGTGTGGCCACCGGGCCACTAGGCCCAACACATCACGATTTACTGCCGTTTGCACTCCACGTTTTTTGCCTGAAACACAGGTTCCACCTAGTTCAGGCAATAAGCAACAGTGCTCTATTTTACTTGTTTTGATACTAAATTGTAAATGTGCCCCTTTTGATAAATAAACGATTATTATTATTATTATTTAAAAAGAAGGTCTTGGAAAGGCTTGCACCTAAGCGTCATATAAACGATTGCATTGCGGTGATATTAACAATTTTCCGTTGTGTCTGTCTAAGGAAGCAGCC
The DNA here is from genome assembly GCA_950022955.1 of Xestia ashworthii. Lineage (NCBI taxonomy): Eukaryota > Metazoa > Arthropoda > Insecta > Lepidoptera > Noctuidae > Xestia > Xestia ashworthii. The sequence continues at coordinate 8,798,595 of OX465573.1, forward strand.
AATCATCATCACTTAGAGCGCAGAATGCGTCATCTTTAACCATCCGCTACCTAGCAGATGTTTCTCCGTCCCGCAAACGTCTAAGGCGATCATTAGGGACCAGATTAATAAATAAATAAAATCTACACTAATATTATAAAGAGGAAAACTTTGTTTGTTTGTTTGTTTGGTTGTAATGAATAGGCATAAAAACTACTGGACCGTTTTTAAAAATTCTTTCACCATTCGAAAGCTACATTATCCACGAGTAACATAGGATATATTTTATCCCCGTACTCCCACGGGAACGGGAACTATGCGGGTGAAACCGCGGGACGTCCGCTAGTAAATAAATATCGCTGGACATTAACACACAGCGCCACCTAGTGCCACACTAAGCAAAGCTTGTGTCGTGGACACTAGATAGTTGATATACTACATACATACTTTTTTGTTTGTAAATACATACTTATTATACATATAAACATCCATGACTCGGAAACAGTCCATGCTCATCACACAAACATTTGCTCCTACCGGGATTCGAACCCAGGACCCTAAGAACGTAAGGCAGTGTCACTACCACTATGCCAATCGGGTCGTGGTCTGCAAATGCATTTTTGCATAAGTATTTGCGCAAATATCGTGCATTTCTTTTAGTAAAATATTTGTAGTTCTTATTTCAATTTGGCACTGCATATTTGAGAATGTATGTTTGTTGTATGTTTAAGTTGCATTATAATACAGCCTTTATTGATCACTATGTATTACTAGTTCAACTAATGAGATTAAAGTTTACCTGCTCTTGACTGAGCGGAGTGAAGTCTGCCGGGTTCTCCGGGTAGGCCTTCCGACAAGCCGGACATAGGCCGTTCTCGCCTTCCCGAATTCGATTCCAGCAAAACCGGCATATCTGTAATGGAAAACCAACTCTTTGAAACACAAAATAGAACCAAATTCGTTATGTGATAAATATAATTTTGTACTGGTAGGTGCATTTCGTTCCCGTAACAAAGAATACTGCATTCACCAATCACTTTTTATTCCAAGTAACGGTCCTACTACAAAACCTGGTGAACCATGGTGAAAAGCGATGAACTCCACGTTGGTAAGAACACTCCTAAAGCATTCCTTTGTGTACTAGAACATTCGTGTTCTACGCTCTTGCTCTGAAGTCTAACAACGGATTAGTAATGGAATTTTTCCATAATGATGTCCATTTGATTTCTTATTTGAAGAGGCTGATATGGTTTGCAATGAAAATAATCTCCGCGAGTGGTAATACGTAAATGTGCGTAAGTACGTGCAAATTCCTAATTAGTCACCCCCTCTAACAAAGTAACAACCAGCTATCTAGTTAGGTTAATATATTTTACTGAGCAGTCATAGCATATTGGTGTGACCGGACTATACGTAAATGTGCGTAAGTACGTGCAAATTCCTAATTAGTCACCCCCTCTAACAAAGTAACAACCAGCTATCTAGTTAGGTTAATATATTTTACTGAGCAGTCATAGCATATTGGTGTGACCGGACTGCCAAGCGCCTCTGATTTTTGGCTCCATGTGCGTATTGTATAATTGTCCCTTACTTCGGAAAAGGAAAACATCGTGAGGAAACCAGTACGCCTGAGAGATATTTTTCGACAGCATGTAAAACCAAATCAGTGGCCCATGACCGGCATAAAAATTCTGACGCCAGGTTAGGGACTAACCACACGATAAAGAAAAATGAATATATATTACCACGGCATTAACAATTTTTTTAAGCCTTAAGAGGCCTGCGGAGCATGCGAATTTCATACAAACGTAATACCAAAATAATTTGTAAATCAAACATATTCTTAAGTTAGTGTGTATTTATTTTGATTGGATTACAGAATGTATAGGTTCCCAAACACATATTTTGAATGTACACCGATTTAAACAAGTTATGAGAAAAATACTATTTCTATAGAAATTTTAAATTCCTCATAACATCTCGTCTTTATATCATTGTCCTTTCAAAATATTTATTTGGGAACATAGATATTTTATAATACAATTGAAATATATACACACTACCTTAAGAATATGTTTGATTTTCATATTATTTTGGTATTACGTTTGTATGAAAAACGCATGCTCCGCCGGCCCCTAACTGTCCCACTCAAAGGACAAAGGCCTCATACAAAGAGGACATGACCATTGATCACCACCCACACATGCTCAAGGCCGATTGCCTAATGGGTCAGCCTTTGTCCTTGACCTCGCCTGATAGAAACCGATCGATGTGGTCTACGATACAGCAAATGCAAAGGGATCCTTAGGCCCCCCTTTTCACTTTTGCTTTGAAGGCTGACAGAAACCCAGACACTGGTCAGGAGTTCCAGTTTGGCCGTGCTCATGATGATGATGATTATGATGATGATGATGATGATGATGATGATGATGATGATGTCATCTAGCCGATTTCGACCACAGCGACTGCATTCGATAACTTTCTAAGGTGGTTGTCGAAAGCTTTGATGTGCTGCTCTTTCATGTGCTCTCAAGTAGCTAGCTAAAAACTCCGAGTACACAACGGACATGTCAGAACACCATTTTGACAAAATTGTAGGGATATATTGGCCGTGCTTTTAACTCATAATGTTGTTACAAAATCTTGGATACATCATTCATGTTGAGATGGTGCATTATGTGAGAACAATTTAGCAAGATGTGCACGATAAAAAGTGTCCATAGTACAAACAAACAAAAACAATTCAAAAATAAAATAATTAATTCAAAAACCGCCGTGGCAACCAAGAGCTGACCAGTCCCAACCGACAGCGCCCGTTCACGAACATGACGCATGTATCAGTACCATTCAACTCAACCATTTTGAAGGGAACTAAATGACCCGACACACGCGCCACCATCAGCGGGACATTTGAGTGAGCATGACATACTCTTAACCGCCAGGGCACATTCGATCCAAAAAATAAAAACGTAGGTTTCCAGCGAATGATAGCATTCTAGTACATAGCACTCACATAATATGGGATATGAGGTTATATAATACTATTAATTAAATTATAATACTTAGGTCCATGTTCACCAAAAAGATGACGCTCTGATTACCTAAAAACAGCTGTTTAAAACACATTTTTGTACAGGAAAATGTCACAGTGACAGCTGTTTTTAGATAATCAGACTGTTATCTTTTCGGTGAACATGGACCTAAGTACACCTCTGTCTAATCCCTCGTAGATCGCAGCCGTGATGTTATGTATGTTATTAGACCAACAGGTAAAGAGCACCTGAACCCTATATATATTTACCCAATACTTGCTGTCCACATTTGTTTATTTAACCTTATCGCTATCACCTTATCAGAAAGATAAATCGAACAGGAAGTTTTTCAATTGTGAATGAAAAAATTGTCGTTTACACGGAAAAGGTCAAAATGTCAATGGCTTGGGAAATAACATTGTTTAACTTTAAACTTTTGCGATTGTGATATCTGTCTGTACCTTTTTCAAAAAAATACATAATGAATAGTATAATTGGGTTTTCAAGGATTTTCTGAATGGCACCCTGAATATTCCCCTTATATGGTAATAGACTTATTTGGCAAAGATTTATACCGTTACATTACGTGACTGAGGGGAAAACTTTCTTACGTTATTTGTAATTTGAAGGTCAGTGTGTGTGTTGGTCTGGAAGAACTTTTTGATCAGTATTAGAAACAGGATCGATTGGCATCAAAAAAATGTTTTGTGTAAAATGGCAATTTTCTTGCTAACTATACTTAGGTACATTTTTTTTTATCTGTGAATGGGGATCAAAATTTTACGAAAAATTATGGATAGTTTCCCAAGACCATTTTCATGTAGCTGTAGCTGCAACGGTTAAGTTAGCTCCCCTTACTGCCCCGTTTACCGTTTCCACCCTATAAATAGGTTGACTGGTAATTAGGTTCATGTTCACCAAAAACATGACAGACGATTATCTCAAAACAGCTGTTTAAAATACATTTTTGTATGGGAACATGTCACATTGACAGCTGTTTTTAGATAATCAGACTGTTATCTTCTCGGTGAACATGGACCTTAGTGTACGATACTTAAACACGTGATTGTGCTGATGATAACAAACAACTTTTAGTATGGGACCAAAGCTGAAATCGCGAAAAAAAATCAGCTGTTCAGTACATTAGGCGAACATAAATGTACTGAACCAGGGTATTTTTTACACTGTATTTGATATCATTAGAAAGGTAATGAGGTAGACTTTCAATTAGTGTGTGTGTGTGTTTTTTTAAATATTTCTTCAGATTCATGAAAAAAACTGTCTTGACAAAAAAAAGTCAAGGTGTGCGATTTTATTGCTCTCAAGTGTAGATCGATATGTAAGTGCATTATCAACACAATTTGTATACTTTCATTGTTTAAAATTATCCTCTTAATTTTGTTTACACTTTTTTTATCTGTTAGATAAACATGCACTTAGTATTAATCAACTTTTGTGCGACATTAACTACCGAAACGTAGATTGATAAACAATGATACCCAAATACAAAACAAAGTAAATAGTTAAGAGACACATCTAAATTCTCAGTTTTGATGTGTGATTATGGTTTAGATATAGCCACAAAAATAAAATATGCTCGAGAAAGTTTGATAATTTTTCTAGGGAGTGCTCAAAATAAATATCACATTTTTTTTGTATTAGAGTATTATACTCATAAACATCCAAATACAAGAAAAATTGTGATAGCCCTCTTAAGAGGCCTGCGGAGCATGCGAATTATGAGAAAAAATATTTTTCTATAGAAATTTTATATTCCTCATATCTCGACTTTATATCATTGTCCTTTCAAAATATTTATTTGGGAACATAGATATACACACTACCTTAAGAATGTTTGATTTTCATATTATTTTGGTATTACGTTTGTATGAAAAACGCATGCTCCGCCGGCCCCTTAAGAGTTTATTCTTATTTAGCAACTAGGTTTTACTACATGACAAAACATCGATCTTTCTTCATTAAACATAAAATCACGACTATAACTCCCAAGGGTTAGGCAGAGGTGTACGTACAGATAAAATAGAGAGCATAGATAGTTTAGACCGGAATCCCACCGGGATATTGCATGAAAGAGATAGTAAGAAAGAAAGATAAAGTATGTGGAATAAAAGTGCGAGAGGAATACTTGATAGAACTGTACCCATTAGCACAACCACATTTCACCAGTTATGTTTATTGCCAGGGGCAAGCCAATTGCCATCAACCGGACACCAATCCAGACTTAGTTAGTGCTACTGAAAAATTCTTGATGGAAAACCCCAATGTCCTTTTGCCGGACCTGGGAATCGAACCCAGGACTCAAACTCAAACTCAAACTCAAACTCAAATCATTTATTTCAACTAGACCATTACGGCACTTTTGAATGTCGATAAAACGAAAAATAAAGCGAAGCTACAGTCACAGACACAAGGCATAATAACTTGAGAAAGTACTGTAGTTGCCCATTCCCTAACGTAGATCTCTATGGAGAAGAACGGGCAAGAAAATCCATGGACACTCTTTTCAATCAAAAATGTTGTTACAAAATCTTGGTTACATCTTTCATGTTGAGATTATACATATATGTGAGAACGATGTAGAAAGACGTGCACAATAAGAGCGTCCAGAGTAAAAATAAATAAATCAACAATTAAAAATAAAGCAATTCAAATGATCCACGGCAGCTAAGAGATGACCAGTCCCGACTGACAGCGCCCGTTCACGAACATGACGCATGAATCAGCGCCATTCAATTCAACCATATTGTAGGGAACTAAATGACCCAAAGGACCTCATGCTCAGTAGTCGCGCTTGCGATCACTATATATATATATCACTGGACATTAACACACAGCGCCATCGAGTGCAACACTAAGCAAGGCTTGTGTCGTGGACACCAGATAGTTGATATACTACTTATTACTTTTTTTGTTTGTAAATACATACTTATTATACACACATATAAACATCCATGACTCGGAAACAAATGTCCATGCTCATCACACAAACATTTGCTCCTACCGGGATTCGAACCCAGAACTCTAAGAACGTAAGGCAGCCTCACTACCACTACGCCATTCGTATACCACTATACCAAAGGGGCAGTCATCTTATTCAAATCAAGGTTAGGTTAAAATACTTAAAAATACATGTATGACACATTCAAATAAACTTTCCAGAATAAATTCAGTGAATTATGGAAAAAACCGCATCAACATCCGTTGCGTATGTTACAAGAAAAACACGGTTACACAGACATACGAAAAGCAAGTTTAATTTATATGTACCTAGAACGCATTTGATTAAAGTTGCTTTTTGCGTTGCCTTCGATTTTTTCGCGTTGAAAATTTGATCTGTATGTGTTAGAAAAAATGCCTATGTGCTAATCCCCACTATAACCTAACCCTGTGCCAAGTTTCATCCAGATCTGTTCAGCCTTTTTGGCGATGAATAACAAACAAACACACACACACACACAATATCACAATCATTTCGCATTTATAATAGTTGTATGATACTATGGCGTTAGCGTCAATCGTTGAGTTTTTCGTACTACATTTAAAATACTGGTTTATCCTTAGTTAATGTTTAATAACAATCTTGAGGCAGGTCGAAAAGCTTAAGTTCTTGTTTATAAAACGTTTACTATACCTACCTACCTACTACGTGCAACTTTTAGCACTGACTACATCATTCAAAGGTCACTTGTTCTTTAAAAGCTATTAAGACGAAACAGGACGTAAAAGGGCGAAGGATTATTTTTAATCGATAACTAACTTTTGCCCGCGGCTTCGCTCTCATTACAGCATACGAGTTGTAACGTGATAAACACAAAACCTCCCGTGTGGTCTCACGGATCATGAAACTGAACAACTTTTATTCTACGAGATGTTGAATTTCGACAAAAAAAAAGGACTTTCTATAGGAACTGACGCGATCAGCTGATCAACATTATGGTAACTCAAACAAACGTTATGAATAGGCTAGTTTTCACCATCAATAAATTGCAAATCTATTTAGTCCGTCAGTTAGAGTATTGGAAAATAATGGACACGTATTTTTTGTTTTTGTAAATCAACGAATATTGACAAAGATAAGAGTAGGGGCTCGTGACGTCAGTACTCACTAAAAATGATACCAAACAGTGACGTATTGAGAATTTTAAAAGCGTCGTATCTCCGTCAATTCTGGTTTATGTAACAAAAGAAAAAATACGGGTGAATTTTTTTTTGATAATTTAAGTGACGGACTAATTAGATTTTTTCCGTTAACAAGCCTATTTCCAAAAGTCATAGGACAAAAGTTAAGTTAAGAATGATATGGCTAGAAAAGATGTGTCTGATGAGATGAGGAAAAATAGAAAAGTACGGAAGAAGACAACGCCGACCCCAAATGAATTGCGATAAAGGCAAGAGAATGATGTTAGGACGAAAGTTTTTCAGTTTCATCTTCTGAGACACCACACGAAGCTTTTGAGTTAATTATGTTACAGTCTGTATAGCCTATGACATCATCTACCTAGGCTTTTCCCAACTATGTTGGGGTCAGCCGGATGTAGCTGAATACCAGTATTTTACATGGCGAGCGACAGCCCATCTGACCTCCACAACCCAGTTAATACTGGGTAATACGATATAGTGGTGAGACTGGTTGTCAGACTTTTTGGGCCACTGACTACCTGTAACGACTGAAGCCTTTGTTAACACACTAATCTCACACACATTTGTAACTACCTAACGGATTTGAAAATTAGGCATAACGACAGTGTTAAAAATATGCAAATCTATTTAGGTCCATGTTTGCCAAAACGATGACGATCTGATTATCTAAAAACAGCTGTTTAAAACACACTTTTGTATGGGAACATGTCACAGTGACAGCTGTTTTTAGATAATCAGACCGTTATTTTTTCGGTGAACATGGACCTTAGTCCGTCAGTGAGAGTATAAAGGTGTGAGAGTGAGGTGTAAGCAGTGATACCCTAGTGGTGTGAAAGTGGGACTGCCAAATCAAAAAAGACTCGAGTTCGAACCCAAGGCACGCACCTCTGACTTTTCGGATTCATGTGCGTATTGTATAATTATCACTTGCTTCAGTGAAGGAAAACATCGTGAGGAAACCAGCATGACTGAGAGATATTCCTCGACGGCATGTTAAGCCAAGTCAGAGGTTCATGGGCGGCTTAAGAACTCTGACACCAGGCCCCGTATTCACAACGCTTCGAATCGATTTCGATTCGGGAAGTCGTATGTCTATCTCGCTCGTTTTCGTTATGCCAAAAAAGGATAGACATACGACTTGCCGAATCGAAATCCATTCCGAGCGTTTGTGAATATGGAGGCAGGTAAGGCAACTAACCACACGATAAAGAAAGAGTGGAGTATTGGAAAATAATGGACACGTATTTTTTGTTTTGTAAATCAGTGAATATTGACAATGATAAAACGCGTCAGAACTCGGGAGTTCCTGACGGGGCTCCTGACGTCAGAACGCACTAAAAATTATACCAAGGCGTGACGTATTGAGAATTATAAAAGCGTCGTACCTTCGTCAATTTTGATTTACGTAACAAAAGAAAAAATACGGGTCAAATATTTTTAATACACTACCTGACGGACTAATTAGATTTTTGTCTACCCCTATTCTTAATACATCATCCCGCTACGACCCAACGCAGCTAGTGTATATCCTAAAATATTCATAACTCTAAGTAATATTTACGGTAAATGGTTAATTTTGTACATACTTGGTAGCCACATGTGCACGGGTAGAAGTGGAGGTCGTCCACTTCCAAGGGTTCCATACACAGGGGACATTCCACCTGAAAAAAAAAGAGGTTATGTGTTAAATACAGGGTTTATGCATAATTATAATCTAAGTATATCTTAGTTTATATAAATGTTTTGACATTGCAATGTGACAACAGTAATTAAATAACGATTACAGTATTATATCTTTTTTATGATTAAGTAATGATTATTTTCTTTGTTATATCAGATTTTGTAAAAGCATCCTGTCAATGAACTTGTTGCATTAACTTGTGACCTTTTTTTTCGGATGGGAAAACTCAAACGACCCCTCGCGCTCTGGGCGGAGCGGAAGGGAGTGTCAGACTTTTGCTGACTAAAACCCATCCATGTTCCTTCTTAGCCCTTTGTGTACCAGGGCCGCGGTATCTCTTTCGAACAGTCCCGCGCCCTGGCAGGCATCGGCCCTTGCGGAAACTTGTGAACCCTTAAGTCAAACCTAGTGCTAACAAAGCCTAAGATGGGTTTATCAATCAAGACTATTGCAGTCCCACTGCTGGACATAGGCCTCTCCCAAGCTGACCTATAAAATCCTGTCCTCCGCTTTCTGCATCCACACTGTTCCCAACCATTTTTTTTAGATAGGTTAAAGAAAATTGACTGCATCGTCGATTTCTAAAGTTACTTGAGCATGAGTTCATCGGTTCGATTCCTAGATTGGGTTTCCCTATCAGGAATTTCTCAATAGCAGCCCAGATTCTGGATTTGTGCTCTGTTGGTGGCAACAGGCTTTAGGCTTGCCCCTCTTTTTCTGGTTGGGAAATCATTAGTGTCAGACTTGTACCGACTGAAACCCGCCCATATTCCTTTTTAGCCCTATGTTTCCAGGGCTGCGGTATCTCTTTCGAACAGTCCCGCAGCCCTAGTAGGCTTAGGCTAATCATTTGGATGTTTCAACGCATAGCTACTCTACCTAGCCTTCTGGGGAAACAAGGGTAACTGTAATTTTAAAGGATTAACCTGCTCTTCTCCACTCTGGTTCAGCACTGACATCCTAGCCCCAAGAGCCAATGGTTCTGCACCCTCCTCTGAATGGCAAACGATCTTCAGTGTACACTAGACAATACTCCACTGCAACCTGGAAACAAGGAGAAGGAATTATGAGAACTGTGTTGGAAAGTATGTAAGTGCAAGTATGGCATAGACTTTGAAGAGGGAAATGCCACGGTAGCTCGCGAAAATCAAATTACATTAGGTTTTTTGATATTTGCAGGTCAGTGTCAGATTGTATATAATTCATCAAAATATGATTCGAGCAATTAACAGGTATGTAGTTACAGAATTATAATCATTAAATCATTAATACAACCCTCTAAGTTCATTAATTAATCCCATTAAATGGCTTTTTCATGAATACTTGACTCTATAATTACTTAACCACATTGGATTTAATACGAACATTGAATTAAAGACCATTAAAAAAGAGAAAGTACCAAATCATTTAAATTCGTAGGATTACTACTTCGCAGTTTTTTTAACTAAGTTCACATTTCCGTAAAACTAAAAACTCTGTGGACACGCGTCCTTGTTATCGATTATATTAAATAACTTTATCCAGTATCATCTTGTTTTGAATAGATTACGATAAAATACAGATTATATTTGCACTTTCTATTACATATTTGGAAGATACTTTTAATCAAAGTAAATATTTATGCGTAGTACTATCTACATTTGTAGAGTCATAAATAATCATATTTTACACAGATCGTTAAAAAAAAAAAACAAATCTATTTTGCATAGCAAAACGATGATTGTCGTCTACGTCACTGAACAACAGAAGTAAAAAAAAAACAAGTTTACGAAGATAATAATTATAAATATGTGTGAACGGCAGGAATGCATAATGCCTCATTAACGCAAAACGCATTTGATAACAGGCCAGCTATGATCAAATGTGATGATGAGCATTATGCAAGCTTCTTTTAGAAAGGGAGATTTTACACTACGGTCAACACTTGGCATTTTTTAAAACCCATTGTTTTAACATCATCATCTGCCTAAGTGCCTAGCCTTTTCCAAACTATGTTAGGTTCGGTTCCCAGATTAACCGGATGCAGCTGAATACCAGTATTTTACATGGAGCGACTGCCTATCTGACCTCCACAACCCAGTTAGTACTGGGTAATACGATACCCCTTGGTAAGACTTAAGCTTGCTTTTAGCTTTTTGCTTGTTAAGACTTTTTGGACCACTTACTACCTGTAACGGCTGTCAAAGATCTAGAAATGACGCAACGGAGGAAACTCAGTATGCAAGGGTGATCACCCATCCACAGCCCAACCTAGGCAAGTACGGCCTAACCTAAAGAGCGACCCGAGCGGCTGTTATGATTTAGTCACGAGCTCCTCAACATACTGGAGATAATTATTAACGCTTCAGTTGCTACCGTATGACGAAAATTTGACTGTACTAGTGTAAACAAAGCCTACCAAATTGGCGTAAAGAAACTGCATTTACATTTAAATTCCACCGGAATCGGAAAATCATTTGCATGCATATTTTCGTGCTCCTTGAGTCTAGATCGCGTTTATCAGTGATGCGCAAGCGCCACTCGAGACGTGCAGCTAGTTTATAGATTACAAAACTGATTTAGTGAAAGGTGACTACTACCATTTTTTATGACCAACAGTACCACATAGATTCCCATAGCTTACTCTCACTTTGCGTGAGGCTATTTATTATTATAAGCTGGTTTTTGATAGTAAAATGTAATCTTCTAATGCATTTCTTGACAGGCTTTGAAATATACAAATAATACAGTCTGTAATTAATCATATTACCTTTACTTGAAGAAATAGGTACTTAGTAAATTAATGATTGTCATGTAACATTCCAATAGTGTTTGACAAAATAAATAAGTAGCAAGTACATTGTTATTAGCATTACATTACTTACTTATAACAATGATGTACGATGTAATATACAGGATAAAAATATACTGTATTTAGGCTATAAAAATAGGGTAAAAGAAAAAATACTTAAAAGTAATTAGTCCGTCACTTTCATCAACGGTTTATCAAAAAAAATTTGAACCGTATTTTTTTTTGTTACGTAAACCAAAATTGACGCAGATAAGACTCTTTTAAAATTCTCAACACGTCACGCCTAGGTATAATTTTTAGCTAGTTCTGACGTCACGAGCCCCCACTCCCGAGTGTTGATGCGTTTTATCTTTGTTAAAATTGATTTACAAAAACAAAAAATCCGTGTCCATTATTTTCCATTAACCTAACTGAAGGACTGATCCTTCATGCATAAGAGAGATAGATAAGTTGATGACCTAAAAACTAATTCTACAATACCATAAAGTAACAAACAAAATACATTGTGGTAGTCACTAGCAATGTTTAATTACTAATAATATGGAACATAATATGTATATGAAAAATTTAAAGAAGCTGACCATGTTCTCGTGTTCCCTATAAAAACCACAAGATGAAAAGGTTTCCACAACCACATGGCTTTAAAAAAACTTATCAATTAATTAAATGTTTATAAAAATCATAAACATCTCCCTTATTATGCAAACACACTTTATCGTAAATATCGTACTGATAGGAGCGAGATACGTCGATAAAACCCGCGCCCGAATTAAGAAACGATAAAATAATTGTTCCATGCTATGAGTACAAGTTTATTATTATTTATTATCTGTAAAGTCGTCTCCTGTTTACCAAATTAATTGTAGTGGGCCATATTTGTCAATGTTGGCCTATTAAATAAGACGTCAATATTTTTGTTCTAAATTTATTAGAAGACGTAACATGACACATTTTACAAAATGGGTAATGTAAGTCTTTGACTCATCATTCATTCATCAACCACAAGTACAATTACCAAAAGAAAATAAATTATTTGAATTAAGTATTCCAAATTGATTATTCTCATTTACTTTTACGTAACTAGGCCTCACAGTTATGTCTAGTTTTGTTAGCTGTGATGACAATGTGGGTCCACCGCTTCAAATCATCAACCTCATTTGAGTCTATCAAAGGATTAGAGGAAATATTAAACGCATTCGACCATTGCTTCACATTTGCTGAAATAAAGAAAACTGTTCCCTTTGCCTTTAGGAAATTGTGGGTGATAGGGCTGACCCAAAGAGTTTTCTTTTTCAAATGGGTTGTCTTGATCACAATGTCCTGTTGGAAAGAAATCACCATTATTCATACCCAATATTGTATACTCCTTGTACATAAGCTTTAAATTGCAATCTAAATGTGTACTACAATAAAAAATAAGAATGCATGATGAGGGATTTTTGATTATTTCAATATTTGATGAAAAAAGTATTATCATCAACAACCTGTAGTAAAACTTTGTTTTTCTAGCATGTTTTGTTGTTGAAAACCAGCTGAACAAATAGACAATGAACTGTATTATTTCCTTTTCAAAACAATTACAATTTTAGTTTAAATTTACATATCCAAATATACTTTTTGTATAATCTTTCAATCTTTTTTATGTTGGAAAATAAATAAAATGATCTTGATCCATGTAAAAGATTTTCTAGAACCTTCTATTTAAATAATATAAAGATGAATAAAACTTGATTAAGTTTTAGCAATGTGCCTCATCCTCCTACCTGTATGATTACAATGAATAGGAGTTGGTAAAACTAAGATGAAAGAGAATGTCTTTGATTGCCCATCTATTAAAATATTTCTGGTAGGTATAATAATAATACCTAAAAAACCAGGAAAATGCTTATTATTATTATTATTAGGGTTTTGTGAATCATATTTATATAGGCTCATAATATAAACATCATGCCGAAGACAATGGTTAAGTACTAAACTAATTGATTTGACCAAATCAGTAAGAAGATTCCAACTATATAATATTATAACTGCAAAATATAATGACAAATTGATCCTCACAAACTTCCGCAGTTATATGGATGCTTGTTAGACTTTCACACAAAAACTACTGAACGGATTTAGATGAAATTTGGCACATTAGGTTGTACCCTGGATTACACATAGGATACTTTTTATCCCGGAAGCATGATCCGATGGGACAATTACCGAAATCCATGTGTGTGAAGCGGCAAGTACGAGTTAGTATACTATTTGATAAATAAAGATATTTCCTCAAAAAGACTGACTACACAATAACCTACATGACTGTGTATTATCAATGTGTAAGTGTTTAATTTACAGGTTTTCCTCTTGTATTAGTAAAACAATCTATGTAGCATTATTTTATAGGTATAAATTAACTACAAAAGTTAAGCAGGTATCATTAAAACTTACTGAAATGAGATAGCCATAAAAATCATTTTTCTCAGTGGATTTTTGACATTGTTTCATTTACGTGCTTTGCTTGGCACTTTATAAATAAAAAATGTTCTACATTTCATAACTTGATGAAAGATATAGTCACCCCGTAATAATACTAATAAACTATGTGCAACTATTGCAATATAATGATTATGATTGAGACATTTTATGGAAATGTCCTGCCAATGACCAGTTTCTTTGTTATTGATTACAACATTACGTTCGGAACTTTAAATTACATCCAAATATTGCCGTCACCTATTTTGCAATAGTTTCTTATATGGATAAAAGATTGAAGAGTTTGCTTAAAAAAATGTGTCCCATATTTAATTTGAAAGTACATAATGAATATGAATGAATTTAATTGTTTTGAATACAAAAACCGAAGAACCTGTTTTTAATAGACATGCTTTACTTTTGAGTTGATTTGAATAGTAAATAAATATGGTTTACTATTCAAATAACAGATATTACAATTATTATAATTATGACTAAACATACAAAGAGAACTCAAATGATTATTATAATTATGACTAAACATACAAAGAGAACTCAAATGATTATTATAATTATGACTAAAGAACTCAAATGACTCGTGTAAGATAAAGCCTCATCTACTCTACAAGATTATCTTCAAATGTAGAAATCTGTCTAATCAACGAAGAGTGCGATATTCATTATCATCATCATCTTCTAGACCTTAACACATTTTGTTCTTCTAGACCTTATCCCATGTTACTTGAGGTCGGCACAACACATTTTGTTCTTCTATTCTCCCCTGTCAAACGTCACGCAAACATTTACACCTATTCATTCATATCTTCCTCACACAATCCATCCATCGTTTACTTGGTCTTCATCTCCCTCTCCATCCATAAACATAAAATTGATTAAAAAACACTGTACCTTTCACGAGGAGCTCTATCCATATGGCTTGTTTTATATTCTATAATAACACTTATTTCACTACAATGTAAGTTGTTTATAATAAAGCTTGTTTCTCTGACAGAGATAGCCAAATTAAACAGTAAACACTTTAAAATCTTATACCAATTACTTTGTGAACCAATGACCTATTTAGTCAGGTTGTGTAAGTGGTTAAAGCATTTTAATAAATCCACTTAGAATTTTATTATCAACTGTGGGAAAGCCACAACAAAATTAGAGAAAGATAGAGAACAGTTACTTATTACTATCTAGTTTTTGTGACCCTCTAACAGACAAGACATGTATAATAAAAGCCTTTTGTTAATGATTAAGTGATTCATATATTATAGGAAATGAACAAAAGACTTGTACACTTCAGAATAATAAGAAAAAAGGCTAGTTTTATGCAAAAACTGAATGAAAACAGCTGAATGGGCTGGAGAAAAAACATTATCTACAAACAGCCGTGATTCCATAAATACTGTTTTATTCAGGTAAACAGTGAAAATACGTATTCAACAATAAGTTGGGGCGATAAATGGATCGCAACAATGACTCAACCCAGTTGACAAGTTCACTATTTGACATTTTACCTAAGAAAAAACAATTCAATCTACTGCTTTCGTAAGCGTCTTGTAACCACTTTGAACACCCAATCATCAACATATTTTTGAAAATAATACGTTTACAAGCTCACAACACAGTTTACGTTGCATATTATGTACCTACTCTCGTAACTAGTTGTACGTCGGTCAGCTGCCATTCAAAAGAATATGTGGCAAAAGTCAAACTTTCATTTCGTACAAGGATACACTAAAAATACATTATAAACACTCAATATACAACCACTTACGCGTAGTAATATGCAATCTTTACTTTCATTACACGATTCCATTTTAGGAGAAAAAAATTAAAATCGATGTTTACCTTACGTCTTCTCTCAATGCAAATCTTTTCTATTGCAGAACGAGACTGCTAACCCTTCCGCTAGAGTCGACGATGAATCCTTTCCAACGGACCTACAATGCGGTTCACGAATCAATTTTAAATAAAATGCAAAGCTGAAATAAATACAACTGTCCCGAAGATATTTTCTGCGAGTTACTATACATTTGTTTTATGAAATGGCCTAATCTTTTACAAGATTCCGTTCTGTATTTCCATAGACAAATTCATATACTTTTTAATTTCGAATAATGAATGAGTAATTTTCCACTTTTGTCAAGGATGCTACTTTCTCTCTTACAAAATATTTGTGATTTAATATTTTTACCAAAATTCGTACATACAATGTGTGCGAAATATTTGATTATTTTATAAACCGGCTTTATCATAAAAACTTTTTATATGAAAAAAGGACCATTTAGCATCATTTCAAAGCGATGCAAGAAGCAGTGTGTTATGTAAAAGATTTGATTGGTTCAAAAATGACACCCATAGACAACTTCTAATTTTGTACCAATCACAGCGTTCAAATGTTTTGTTGACGTCGCCATCACACTACGACATCGAGCAATCTATGCTCTCTGTATCTATGACCCACCACCCGGTAAGATTGTTTCGTTTTCATTAATTACGCAATTCGACATTCTTGAATAGATTTTACTTGAAATATTCCATAAAATATAGGGTCTTCATTTAGAACATACTTATTTTTCAACATGAGTTATTTATTATCTGTGCCACACTGCGTTTCTGATTCTGGCTTCCTTCCGTTACAATAAAATTGCGGGAAAAACAAAGCGAGCTACTAAACTTGTGTGTGTAAGTGTTAGCAATGAAACTAAATACAGTCAGAATGGCATTAAACAAAAGTTGTTTGAACACTGTTTTAGGCTTTCACGAAATATCGGAAGCTCAAAATTACGAAAACATAACACATTTAAACATAACAAAACATAGTATTATAATCAACTTACCTCGTCGCACAACACACCTGGGTTAATTCTTCTAAACAGTTACATAGGAAACCAGTTACGCTAGAAACTTGACTTTTTAGTATTGAAAACCAATATTTCAATGAGGATGATTAGCCATCTTTACAGGTCATCTGGAAGTAGGTACTAATCCGATTACACTACTGCAGAGTGCAAAAGTACCTATAGCTGTTGTCAGCAACGCAGGCAGTCGCGGGCAGAAGCTTATCAATTATTAATCACAAAAAGGAATTAGGACAGATGTATGCATATAGCAATGCAAAAGAAGTACATCATAAGGATTGTAACAGGTCCTCCTGTAGTTTTACCCTACCCCATGGGAAAGAGGCGTGAGTTTATGTTTGTATAGTGTGTGTAAAACAGCAACTAATGTGTCAATACATTTTAAAATGTTAGGACTAGACTACACTGCCACCAGTCCTAAGCGCTGATAATAATTAACAAGTGCTCTTATAAGGGACTACTCACACTTATTCAGCTCTATTGTGAGTATTCCCTTAGGATTCCTTTTTTACCTTATGAGGTACCCTAAAAATTAACTGTTCTTAGTTGGTACGTCCAAAGCCGAGCAATGGATTGTGGTGGGCAGGAAAACTTGCAATACAATACTTGCTTACAAGGTTACAAGGCTGCTATTACCAATCTGTCTATCTATCATTGCATGTTATGGGACATATTATATGACTCATACTGTGGATGTTGGGGTTTTCCACTTATCTAGACAAGATAAGAATTAAAACATGAGTTTACAAGCATATTATATATTTTTTTATAATAATTAAGAATAAATTCTTACATCACGAGTTATAAAATAAATACATTTATTGCCTTAAATTAAGTCCAAAAGTACTCTGTACAATTATTGTTAGCGATGTACAAACGAGAACGACAAGTAAAAAATATCCAAAAACAAAAAAATTAAATTAAAAAGGGCCTTATCGTGAATCAGTAAAGTTTCCACAATTCTCCGTGTGACATATCTACGAACAACTTAACAAATTGTGTCAGAATCACAACCAATAGTTTGCATCTTAATTTCATCTCTTATCAATATTACACAAACTATTTTATATCATTGCTCTTCGCTTATTACTAAAACAAGAACCATTCTTTACCTTATATTATAATTACAATTAAATTAAGACTATCTAATTGCTAGCGGGTGTTTCTTACTGGACTCTTGTGCTGTTTCCTCACAATTACTCCATGCCCTTTGTAATCTCGAGATCTAGAGCTGTGTGCAGACTGTTCTACGTGACTACTTTGAGCTAACACCGCGGTGCATAAATCTTTACAATAATTTCGTTGGAACGCGCTTCGTGTCTCCGAGACTATTTATTCGACGTGTTACGTCATCAACGATACTTGGTAATTGGCATAAAGCAGTAAATGAGATCACGGGAGTACTGTAGTATCGTTATGATGCTCAAATTTAGCTTAGACCTTACGTTAGACACCTATCCATCACGATTCACGTCCTAATACAAATAATTAAAAAATCTCGAAGTGATTCGGAAATAAAACCATAATACATCGGTGTCATATAGACCACTTGACACAATTCTTGACCTTTTCAATTACAATGGAGATCATATTTGCGCTATTTTTATACTACAACCGATTTCGATGCCGATATTAATAACACGTCTTTTTTTAAACCTAGTTGATACTATTTTAAACGTGAAGCTAATTTGGGTTGTTATTTTGTGCTGCACAAATTAGCTGGCCACATTTAGAAATACGTAAATTGAGAGAGGGTTTTGATTTTTTCTTACTTGGTATTATTTAGTTTGTGTGTACGGTAGTTGCAGTCTGCACACAGGTCCGATGTGATCGCTCATCCTCGCTTCGCATCCGCCGGGGTTCATTGCTTTTTAAACAAGGCGTTACTTAATCAAGGCCACTGTGTCAACCACAATGTGCGACTACTAGCCTAGCATATTAATATGCCCTATGTACTATGATTAAAACAAAAACTGTTGCGATCAGATAATCTTGGCATTGTTCATACAGAATTACAGACGATAATAAATTAAATAAGACGGTTAAAAATATCACGAAATTAAATTCATGTGGCAAATAATATGGCATCAGATTTTAAGTACTTTTAATTATTAAAAGTAAAGACTACTAGCACTTGCTTGTCGCAAGATTTAGCTTTAGGTAAAGTATAAAATGATAATGATATACTCTACACTAGCGGTATTGTTATATTAAGAGCCTAGTAAAGGTATTGGAAGACAGAAAAAACATTGCTATTCAGATCAAATGAAACAGTTAAAAAAACTGACACATTAATTTTCAATTTATACTGACCATTAAGCCAAATAATTATAATAAACCAATTTCACTAATTAGATTAATTAATATAAAACTAAAATGGACAAAACATATAAAATTATGTACTTCTGTGTTATTAAAGTAACCAAAGTGCGGATTCAATAGTTTAAGATTACATTTTAACACAGGGTCGGGCTCCATTAATTTCAAAATTGACTAGATATCTGTGTGCATAGGAATCATATATAAAAAATAGCTAAGTAAAGGAACCGATACACTGAAATTCTGGCATGTCTGTGTAAAAAACCATCTAAAACTAATTTATTGCCATAAGCAAAAAATTATGTCTAAAAACTGTACTTTAAATTATGTAGAGTACACAATAACACGTCTAAATTTTGTACAATTTGTACAAACGC
Organism: Xestia ashworthii; assembly: GCA_950022955.1. Taxonomy (NCBI): domain Eukaryota; kingdom Metazoa; phylum Arthropoda; class Insecta; order Lepidoptera; family Noctuidae; genus Xestia; species Xestia ashworthii. The sequence continues at coordinate 8,818,262 of OX465573.1, forward strand.
ATCTGCATTCACTAACATAAAATTCATGCTCAGTCAAGAAACCTAGAATAATGATCTAAAACGAAACCGATACGCTACAATAAACATAATAAAATTAGTTTGAAAAACTTCACAACATCGAAAAATCTCACAATAATACGCGGACTAACGAAAATCACTAACAAAATATTTGATCTCTCATTTCACTGGTGTACAATTTATTAAGTACGGTCGCGTTTCTCGCCGCCGGGAAACACAAACTACCACCGATCAGTCTGCAATACAAAAGAACGAACGTCGCTAAAACTGAACAGCTCGCTGTGGGGCCGTGGCGCGGCGGGCATCACTTGGACGGCTGGTAGGGCGGGTAGGCCTGGTGTGGCTGCGCAGCCCGCGAGCCCGTCGCGTACAGCTGCTGCTGGAAGTTGTGGAACTGCGCCGCGTACGTGGGGTCCGCCGTGGACGGCACGGCGAAGCCCTGGCCCTTGAAGCCCGGGCCCGGCCCGCCCATGGACGGCGGCAGCGGCTGCGCCGAGCCCATACGCACGTTGCCGGGGCCCATACCACCCTTCACGCCGCGGAAGCTGGGTCCGCACATGGGATTGGGCCCGGGCCCGCCGAAGGGGTCGGGCATCTTGGGCGGCGAGTTGAACCCGGCGGGGTAGTGGTGCGGCATGCGCAGCATACCGGGCGCGCGCATGACGCCACGCATGCCAGGCTCCATGTCCATGCCGCGCCCGCCGGGGAAGTACGCCACGCCGCCCTTGCCGCCCTCCATCTGCATCTGTGGGTTCGTCACTCGCTGCAGGAAGTCCAGGCTGGGGGGACCTCTAGGCCCCGAGTTGCAAGGCATCTGTGGCCTCGTGGGCAGGTACTGTATCGTGTTGGGTGCGCTCGCTTTCACTTGCACGTTGGCACCGTTGAAGGGAGGCATCTTGCCGGGGCCACCCATCCTGGGTCCCCCCATCATGCCCGCGTCAGGTCCCATCGGTCCCATAGGCCCGCCCATGGGTCCTCCACCCATTTTCGGACTAAGATTCATGTCCGGTGGGAAGTCACCGCCGCCCATCATGCCTTCCATGGGTCCTCCCATTCCTGGGCCTCCCATGTTGTCCATATGGCATCCTGAGAAAAAAAAAATAAGAAGTTAGTAACTTCTTGATATGGCACAAATTCAAAACAAAACAACTGAATAACAAAGACAACTGCTTACCTAATTCATTCATCATCATATGTGGATGTCCATGCGGATGCATTGAGTGATGGTGCTGCATATGGTGTGGTCCCGATCCAAAGGGGCCCATGTTGCCGCCGTTGGGACCCATGGGCCCGCCGGGGCCCCCTGGGCCGCCACCGCCCACCGTGTTGGTGAGCTGCTGCGACATTTGTGCCAGTGAGGAGATGGGGTCGAAGGAAGACGTGGAGGTCATGGGGCCATTGGGGCCCTGATTGGGGTTGATGGGAATGTTGTCAGGCCTGTTCATACTGCACGGACCGGGGAAGGGTCCGGGAAGACTCGTGCTGTTAGGCCCGCCGGATAGTGTCGTCTGTTGATGAATAACATTCGTGTTTAGCATAATTATTATGTGACTCAGGTTGGCTGGACAAATCTTCAAAATAGCTCGCATTTTACTAGGTCAATAGGGCACTTTATGTGACGGCTAAACAGCCTTATTTCAGAATTTGTGACGCTACAGAATCTTAGATAATCGATCGACAACGAGTCCAGCCATCTTGAAAAACCACTTTTCGCTGGTCTCTCAATCTCGGTAACGGAAGTAAAACCTACAATATTGGTAACCCTACTGCAGAGTTTGTATGGGAAAATTTAAATGATCAATATCTTTGAAACTACGCAAAGTTTCTCCGTCACAAATTCAGTTTATCATTATCGTCTCTGTCACAACATTTTGAACACATTTTGAAGGTCGTAGATCATCAGGCAGCGGAGATACAGGTGTCCAGCCAGCTTGAACTCAGGTTGGCTGGACATTAGGTTTTTATTGATTTCCCGTAAACCCTTGCATGTGACGCCATAAATCAAACGTTATTACTGTCACACATTGCGTCACCAAGTTTTAATAAAGGAACCATATTCGAAAACGCTACCGTTATTGAGATTCGGAAGTGCCAGCCAAAAGTTTTATACGTAAATTCAAGATGGCTGGCACAGATTTTTTGCATTTTTCTACTAAACCACTGTACGTATCACAAAACTTTTAGCTCGATGCCTGTCACAAACTTATGTGACGTCCGTTGATATGCAAAAAGTCGTCAAAATCACTTCCGTTACCGAGATTGAGAGACCAGCGAAAAGTGGTTTTTCAAGATGGCTGGACTCGTTTTCGATCGATTATCTAAGATTCTGTAGCGTCACAAATTCTGAAATAAGGCTGTTTAGCCGTCACATAAAGTGCCCTATTGACCTAGTAAAATGCGAGCTATTTTGAAGATTGGTCCAGCCAACCTGAGTCACATTAATTATTCTTACAATTGAGTTCACACATTTATTGTGCGCTATCAGTGGTCGAACCGTCGTGTATACGTGCGTACGGCGTGTGATTATTGGCATAATTCCAGTTTATGAAGTCCCTTCGCAACAATTAACTTGTTTACCACAAAGTGCCAAAGTGTCAATGTGCGAAAAACAGTAGTCTGTGGGTAGCTTTGAAGGGTGCCTGGTGTTATGACAATAACTTTTGACAATTTAGTTTTCTCTCTATACCTGCGATGTCTTTGGTATAACAGAGCCATATCTATAGCAAACGGTAGACCATTTTTGTTAAGGAAACTCATGACAACTTTCCTGTATTCCTCAAGACTTAAGCAAAAAGCCACAAAAGCACTTACTTCATTATTTGCTGCTATAGAAGCATTCATGGAACCGCTGGCTGTGGTTACAGCGCCGCGCCGCTGCAGCTACTCTTGACGCTACCGGCACAGGACCACACTGACGACCCCAGAGCGTAGGTAACACAACTTACTTCATTATCCCCTGGCATAAAGTCATCCACGGACCCGCTGGCTGTGGTGCCTGCGCCGTTTTTGGCGACGCTGCAGGTTCTTTTGATGCTATCGGCATAGGTCGACGCTAGTGCGTAGGTAAAATAACTTACTTCATTATTCCCTGCCATAGAGTCATCCATGGACCCGCTGGCTGTGGTGCCTGCGCCGTTTTTGGCGACGCTGCAGGTTCTTTTGATGCTATCGGCATAGGTCGACGCTAGTGCGTAGGTAAAATAACTTACTTCATTATTCCCTGCCATAGAGTCATCCATGGACCCGCTGGCTGTGGTGACGGCGCCGCTGTTGGCGACGCTGCAGCTACTCTTGACGCTACCGGCACATGACGCTGCTGACGATGCTGGTGCGTAAGGACCTTGGTTCAGGTTCGGCGTGTCTCGTTGCGGCGTTTTTGAAGCGCTGTCTTGACTCGACCGGTTTGATTGCGGACTTGGGCGGGATTTTTCGTCTGCACAAGAAAATTAGGTTAGTAAGAGATTTGTCGAAAAAAAAAAACACTGTATGATGACTACCTGAAACTTTATTTGTTAATTTGTCACCTTGAATAAGGTCAAATAAAATAAGCAAAGTTGTTTGAATAAATGAACACATAATTTGATAAACTAATATTTAAAAAAGTTGCCAACCAACCACAAGTCTTTTCCACTTATTGTTAAAAAAGCATGTAGTGTGAAACTATCACAACATCTCCTAAACTTAAGTGTCTATCGATCATGTTAGGTCTTGACAATGTCGACATTGACTTACCCTGGCACTTAGTGTTGCCTGCAGAGGTGGGTGTCTGTGGGTTGTTGAAGCCGGGGCTCTGCTCCAGAGAGAAGCGTCCTGATCTTGCTTCTGACAATGACCCGTGAGGCTCAGGGGTGCCCGGCATCATGCTATGGAGATAACCATAGTAAAATTAGGATGTTTAAATTTTTAAAATTCTGATTTGTGTAATATTAACTGGGGGCCTAAAAAGGCCGCTTTAGCAGAATCGAGTTCAATGTGTGACATATTGCAGTCTCTATCTTGCTCTTGTAGTTTGACAATTATTTCTCGAAAGTAATAAAGTTTAGTTAGGGTGGTAATTTTGGCCTCAAACGTTGGATGTGAATATCAAACCGGCTTTCAGAAAGGGCCACAAGTAATGTTTCCAGTCTGTTGTTATTGTTTGTTTGATGGCATTTGATGTGCCAGAAGACTTGGCTTCATTAAACCTAGACTTTAGCTTGGAATATCATTTAATCTATGTTTTTTCTTCTGATTGTATCGATGTACCTTCCATTTTACACGGTTTGGGCCCAGCAGGTGGCTACGTTTATTGCAGCGGCAGAGGCGCAACAGAGGTCGTCAAGAGTGCAGGTGGTAAACACACACGGGATACTCCACTATAGGTTCTATGTAGGTTTCGCAGTTTTACAACACATGCGCTTCGGAATAGTGGAAAGTTTAGAACAGTCATTATTGCAGTTACAGCTATGAAACTCTCCCCCCTTGAACACCTATGATTAAAGATAACCGCATATTATAACAATGAATACATACCCGGCAGGTGATTTCTGATTAGAATTAGATTGTGGCGTTTGCCCTCCATTGTTTGACGGCGGCCCGTTGTCTTTTAGCGACGTATTCGGTTGTTTCTGTATCGTTAACTCTTGACCTGCCATAGTTTAACAACAAAATATTATATAACCATGGATAAAAGACAAACAGGATGTGTTGGACGAACAATGTAGAATGAAAGAACGAATTAGCCATAGAGTATGAAAGTACATTATGTTAGCACATTTTCACCAACCACCACCAAAATGAAAACACAAAAATATAGAAAAAAACACACAATTACTACCATGAAACAAATGATACAAAACATACATTTAGAGGGTAGTTGCACATTTGAATGTCAGTAAAATGTGTAGCTACCCTCAGATATGAAACAAAAAATGTAAGATGACTGAGTGTTGAAGTTAGTATCAAAGAAACTTGGTAATCTTACAGTGTTTACGGAGAAAACATTTAAAGCGTAATAAAATGCATTCTTAATTAGTCTCAAGCAGAAATAACACAAAAGTAAAAAAAATGCCGGGGGTTACACTGTACATGTCAAAACATACCTTAAAATTAGCTTGAAAGTGTATTTCCCGTGTCTTATTTTCCAAATAATACATGTAAAGTGAAATACACTGCATTCGTTTGGTTTAAGAGAGTAAGAATTTCGCGCATTTTTAATAGAAAATGAACAAGAAGTGTGACCCCCGGTGTTTGAAGTTGTTGATTATTTCTGTGGTCATCCAATCAAGTTACCTTCGAACTGGTTGAGATACGATATCTGCTGTGGCGATGGCACGGGCATCAAACTTGGCTCCTTGCCATGCGAGCTACCCTGTTGATTCTTCTGCTGTTGCGCCGCCAAACATTGAAGAGTACGGACAAACACCCCCTCGTCTAGTTTCTCTAGTATTTCTTTTGTGGCCAATGTTTGATCCAATAGTTTGGTATGTTGGTCCAATATCCAATGTGATATGGCCACGTACGTTAGGGTTTAGTCCAGTTTTTGGGTGTCAGAGGCGAATTCCGTATTTTTGAATGATTTTTATGTTATTCGTTGTTATTCATCACACGGTGGGATTTCAAGCGTCAAGCGTTTTGCGGGGGGAGGGGAGGGAAAACAAAAAATACGCATTACAACTACAGAAAAATAAAAAAATAAAAATGTTTCATGCCAATGTGTCGGGATGAAACGTGTAAAAATAAAAACTCTGTCGTGGTTGGGAAAATGTCTAACACAGATAAAAAATATGAGCATGCTCTACTACATCTATGGCTTGATTTCATGTATAACTTTTCATGCGACATTTGTTGACTTACCATATTTAATATGAATTAAAAGGACATTGCATCTATAATCCGCCACTTTATTTGGGAGCCTCTCTATGACGATAATGTTAATTTGTTAACTATTAGCAGAACCCACCCGTAACATGGCATATCTAGTTTAAGAATCGGAATTCAATTGTCACACAGGTCTGTTACGAGACGAAGCTCTTCATACAAAGTCTACTGTTTAATACTTGATATGCCATACTGTAAAATTGCAACCTATCACTCAACAATGATAACAACAGCGCAGGAGTGCTCCTAAGTACCATAGAAAGGGCGCTTTCTCAAATCTCTCCCTTCCATTTTTTGCGTCCAACACTCCTGCACCATCATTTACTACAACATGTCCTTTGAATTCAGTATCCTTATCAACTTTAGTTCAAAAATAAATATTCAAGCATCGGTACCGACCTGGAGCGTCGTTCTTAGGGCCAGGCTTGCAATGCGCAGGACTATTGAGTCCTGAACCCGCCCGAGAGGCTTCGGCTGACATCGGCATTTGTGACCCGTGACCCGGAGATTGCGTTGCTGCGGATCGTGAATAACGATCATCTAGAGAAGTTAAGTAAATGGTTTATAGTTCTGTAGATAAAGGGTCGAAGTATAATTAGCCAGTTATTTTTCCACATCTGGGATACAGGCCTCATCACTATGGGAAGAATAGGCCCATAATGCAACACCAAAAAGCCACAGACAAAAAGCTACAACCTTCGTCTGTACAGAATAGATTACTAAACAGCCAACCTCATAGTTTTTGTCCCCAGCTAAAACACTAAAAAGTGGTAAAGTGTGGGTGTTTTGGGGGACTGTAATTTGTCATTTTAGGTATTCCAAAAGTTGCTTGTTGATTATCAACCTTATTTGTAAAAATAGCTTTTGATATCAACTAACTGCTTCGATTTTTTCCTCTTACTTTTTCAATGTGTATCAAGTAGGTAGTCTTTAGCACTTTACGTTCAATTAAAATTAAATCATCAAAATGTATTTGGGGCAGAATGTCTTCTTCTTCCATACTTTTTGAAATCAATATTTAATACAGGGTGTAAACCACCTCATCACGAAGCTGTCATCCAAGCATTCTGTACATCAAACTAAGTAACTTTACGCAAAAATTATTGCTGGGAAACAACTTTTTTTTTGGGTGAAAAATCACGTTTTATGGTATAACTCAATGTAACGCACTCAAAACATTGTGCGGATGGATGGATTGAACAGTACGGGGCTCGTAGAGATTTTTAAAATTAAAAATCTTGCGTCAAAAAGTTGTATTATAAAAAACTTGTCAAAATCTTGCAACTTTGACCTCCAATATCTCCGTAACTAGAAGGTTCCCAGGTACGGTGTAGAACAAAAAAATATCGGAATGACAAGGAGAACAAGTACCTTTCGTATTAGTTAAGAGGTGTTTTACATCCTTTGTATGGTCAAATTAAATTAGTATGGTAACTTACCTATAGGCACAGAGGCGGAGCGGTGTAAGGGCGAAGTCCCATAAGGAGGAGGCGGAAGGCACCCGCCCCTTTCGGAGCAAGGCGACTTTACTTGTGTGCCTGTAAATATTTTGTACATTACTAGTTGTTGTCCATCACTGCGTTTTCGTAACACTAAAAATTTGTCAGTAAAACTATCTTAAGTGTAACAAAGTGGTTTCGAGTCTATTCTATTGTCAACCAATGACAATAGACTCGAAACCACTTTGTCTTGCCCTGCACAACGGTTGGAAACCATGTTAGGATGTCAGGCATTTACATATCTTTGACAGTTGTCACGTGAAGTCAAAAGCTCGTTAGTAAATCTGACAACAAGTCTTACAAAGGGGAATCGTTTTCCGCAGTAACTTGGGTGTGGAGGTTAGAACTGAAATCGGTCCATGTAAAATACAGATATTGCTGCCGCTTTTCAATACACTGGAAGCCGATCATAAAATAGTTAGAAAAAGGCTAGGTAGACGATGAAACAAGTATAGAGTTAGTTTTGTCTTTTGATTCACAAAGTAATATTAATAATCAGCTCTTTAGCTTTCACAAGTTGTCAACATAATTAATTGAACTTACTCATATCATTATCCATAGACTTGGGGTCATCAAAGAACTGGTGATGTATCTTCTGCCAGTCGATGTCTGCGGAGGCGGGACTCTTGGGGCTCCGCAGCCCCGGCCCGGGAGCCCTGCCTCCCGGACCCAACCCGCCCGGGTCGCCCGGACCCATCTGCATGCGGACATAAGACTGTTAACGTTGTAGAATCACTCTAGTACGGAATGCAAAAATAATAACAAGTAGTGGCGCCATCTATCCACCACATGGAACTAAACTGACATAATATTACCCTTCATCGCGATATTTGTTATCAGTGTGATCAAACTAAAAAAAAACTTTAACCCTCATGGATACCTTCCGTCTGGGGCGAGCGGAGGGTTATATAGGGAATAACTATCTCGTCGGAGGATCCTCTCCTTTTCTACAGATAATGAAAAATCTTCTATTTTTTTAAAAACTTTTTTGCCCTACTGATTGGTAAAGGAGTATAAGGGATTATACCCTGCTTTCCTCCCCACCTCTAAAATAAATTAATGTTAAAAGCAATTACGAAGTCAACATCAGACTTCGTAAAAAGATCAAGATTCTATTTTAAGATTTTTTTCGATTTTGGATCTGAACGAAGGCATTTCCTCAGCCATCATAATTATTTTGAAACACTTTTTGGATCCTACTCTAAAACCCCGTGATTTTAACTAAAGTTAGCTACGAGATTATAAATGGTTTTTAGCAACATCTAAGTAGTTTCTTTCCCTGTCCCTACTCTCATCGCCAACTTTAAAAACTCAAATCCAACTCACGTTTCTCCCACGTCCATAGTCGTCGCACATAGGTCCGTTGACTGGCATACCATGATGATCAGGCCCGCAGTCTCCATGAGGCACCATACCTCCCATCATACTGCCGTCCATCATGATCCCGCCTGGAAGACGCGGCACTTTGTACCATCCAACAGGGTATATAAACAGGTAGATAGAGGGCGCTGGTAGCGCAAGTTTTAGTTCATGCAGAAAATCATATTAAAGCGTCGGATTTTGCATGCGGAAGTTTTTAATTCCAAGAAAGTGCGAATTTCACAAATGAAACTAAACGTGACCAGTACATCCAAGTCTTATCTAGCATGGGAGTCAGGGTTTCAAATGGACATGTATTACTTTTTTCTTTGTGTCAATAAAAATATTTAAATTTATTTTTTAAGTCGCGTTCAGGTTAGTTCCAACATTGCTATATAGACACGACACGCGCTCGAATGCGATATCGATTCATTTATGAAATTCGTAAATGTTTCGAAAAAGTAGGTCATCAAAAGGTTCAAGATTTAATTTACGTGCAAGAAAAGAAGAGGTACGAAAAGTTATTCAAAAAAATAAAATAGTGCAAAAGAAGTAACAAATAAAGCTCAGTGTTTTGGTTCAGCAAAATTCTGTAAAGCACATATGTGAGTTATTTCCTGGGAGATCATGCTTTTGTCACAGTCAAAAAGATACGACATTCTTAAAGAAGTATAGAGGGCGCTGCATGCATTGTTTGTTACGAACATTCCTTCTGTATACTCTACACAGAATATTTATGGCAAACCAAAACCTTCTCACCAACACAGCACACAACTGAAAGTTTCTTACCGTTCATAGAATTGAGATTAGGTCCTGGCATCATTCTAGGTCCCATGTGGGGTCCACCCATCATACATGGTTTAGGCCCTCCCATACCACCCATGGGGTTAGGCATCCGCTAGAATAGAGAAAGGAATAGTCAGAAAATGTATTTCAAAGAGATAAATCTAATTTAGCGGTATTATAATTCTGCTTACCCCCATTGGTCCTCCGCATCCTCTTCCCATATGCATATCTGTACACATTCCAGTCTTCATGTCTGGACCACCACACGGACCTCTGATGCCCTTCATTCCACAAGGTCCCATTGGACCCATCGGGCCGTTAGGGCCCATGCCCGACATCATCGGCCCATTTGGACCCATCATACCATTAGGCCCCATAGACCCATGCCCACCCATCCCCATACCCGGCCCGCCCATACCTCCCATTGGTCCACCCATAGGTCCGTTTGGGCCCATCGGACCCCCAGGGCCCATTGGACCTCCCATAGGACCGTTGGGGCCCATCGGGCCGGACATTGTGCAGCTCGGTCCCGAATTCATGCTGTTTGACATGGAAACCATCGGGCCGTTGGGTCCAGATCCCATGGGGCCGTTTGGACCCATTGACATAGGAGGGAAGGGAGACATGTTCATGTTAGCACTGGAGTTGGGTGGGTTAATGTCGTTGGGGGCCTGTGAGCCATCGTTGGGGCCCTGGTTGGGGTTATTGCCACCACTTTCTGGGAACAGCATCTGTTGCATCTTGCGTATTGTGGCCAGTTGTTCCTCACGATGTGCGCGTTGTTGTGGAGTTAGGTTCTCGTCTGGTATTTTTACACCTGCACAAAGGTTAATATTGCAATTTTATATTTGATGCAACGATTTACATCATAAAATACATCGAATGAATGACGCGCATACATTTGCACGAGAATAGAGGTTTCGAAATTAAATTGTTGTAATAAAAATGCATATAAATTCGAAGATGTGATAAGATTATTATGTAATGGACTTTCTGTTGACGCGATTAGGTTGTAATGTTAAACAGTTAGTTGGAATTTAAATTCCACTCCTTATTTCTTAAGGTAGGTATTTCATGCCTCCATTTATCATTTACTAACTTGTTGAAATCATGGTTTGCCTTAGATTTCAAGCCATTTTCCAAGTGAAAGTACCATCCAATGTAGTTTTTGGGGATTTTCATTTTATTTAACAACAATTATGTTTACGCAAATTCTGATTAGTTAGCCAATTTAAAACTGTAAGTCAAATTGTTACTGCAGCGGAAGTTCCTAGTATTGTTAAATAAAAAACCATTAATAGCTAAATTACCTTTAGGTCCAGTCTGGCAAGGCTGATCTGGGCCCGAGTCAGAGTTGGCCTGACTTGTGGGCGCATCCTGGGGCGTAGGCCCGGCCTCTGAACAGGCAGGCATAGAGCCTGGGCCATTCGACATACCGTTTGACATTACAGAGGGGTTTTTCTGTAAGAATATATGGAAACGAATTAGTTCACAATATGTAAGTTTAGGAATAAATTGACTGTTAGAACACTGTTTTTGAAAGGCAACCCAAAATGTATACACTGACTTAAACTGTAATGCTGATGTTAACTGATATGATTGGTTGTTTTTTTTTATATCAGACTGTCAACCACACTGCACAGCTGCAGATAACACTCTTGGCAGTCTGTTAGATATTTTTGTGTTGATCAACCTTTTCGAAAATAGACGTTGACACTTAAAAAATTGAGTTTACTTACGGTGTCCCAGGGCATTTCACCATCAGCACCGAGGCCGTCCATGACACCACAGGACGGGGTGCCCCCTGGAAACCCATCCATAGGCCCCATCCCGGGTCCCATCTGACCCATCTGTCCCGGGCCACCCTTCATCATCATCATCTGACCGCCCGGCCCGCCCATTCTGTTGGGACCCATCATATTAGGCCCCATGTGTCCCATCCCACCGTGACCCATCGGGCCCATGTTGGGACCCATGGGCCCGCCCATCATGTGTCCCATTTGGTTAGGCCCGCCCATCATATTAGGCCCACCTCGCATTCCGCCGCGCGTTTTGGCCATAGCGAGATTATTGAGCCATTGTGCTGGGCTTTGTTTGTTGAACTGTCCCATTTTTAGGGGGTGTTTCTGTAAATCCAACAAAATTATTTAGTATTTTATTCTGAGTAACAATAAAGTCCAGTTTTTAATGATTCTATTTACCTCGAGATATTTCTTAGTGCCTGGTTGTGCGCAGTGGTACGATATAATTGAGTGGTGTTGTCCCGATATGACGGATTCCGCGCCTTTGTTAGCCAATAGCGTTGAGAACACGAAGATTTGACTTTGCTGCTGGGAAAACATCCAGTATTTAATATATTTTTTGCTTTACACAGACAAGGAAAAAACGTTAGAGTCCATAATTTAGAAAAATAGTACTTCCAAAGATGGTAAGTTATTGTTTTTTTTTTTGTACTTTATCAGATGTAACATTTTACTAAGCTATGTTGTTACCTCCATACTGCCAGCTTGCTTGCTGATGACGTTAGAGGGCAGTGTCTGCGCCTCACTTGCCGTCATAGAGCCCATCGGACCCCCTGGGCCCATGGGACCTCCTCCACCCCCCATGCGACAGGACCCCATATTCTCTGGAGCTCCGTTGGGGTTGCGGCAGTTTTGATTTTGATCCTAAGTGTACAAAAAAAGCAATGTGATGTTCTGAATGATTTTGTAAGGTAGAAAAGGGGAAAGGGGGAGTTGTTCAAAGGGGAAATATTTTGTAATAAAACATAAAAGATATACAAAATTAGGTTAGATAATCCAAAATTGCGTTTAAACTGCATTTTAAATGGTAAAATTACATTGAAAAATCAAATTTCTAATCAAATTTCTTTAGAAAAAAAATAATTAAAATAAAACCTCTACTTTTCATTACCTGCATTCTTACCTGAAGATTACTTGTTGGGCCCCTGAGACCTGTTTGTGGATCCAATATATCATTTGAGTCTGAAGAAAGTCGTTCTGACTTTAGAGAGCCTGGTCCGCCCAGTTCGCAGGAAGGAGATTTTGTGGGGTCACCTGAATCAAAACAGAATTTCAACAACTCTATCTTTTATGCACTACATAGATTATTTGTTTCTATGTAGTGCATATTTCTAATTTTGACAATCTGAAGTCGCCACGATGGCCACTGTTTCGAAGCAACATAACTAAAATATAGTTTCTACTGTTGATAAGAAAACAATTTGGAGTCTAAAAAATTTTGTACTCTAGAGATGAGGCAAGATGAGTTAACAAAAACTAATCCTTAGTTGTTTACATCAACGGAAGTAGAAAGTGAGGGCACCAGTCCTGCAGGGGGTCCTGAGTACTATACTATACAGTATGTTAGTTTAAACGAGGGACTTATTCAAACCCGCAATAGTCCATGCTTACATGATACTAATAAACATATGAACAAAAAGAAAACACTAATACATAACAGATAGATCCATACCAAAAACTTCGCCTAAGTTTCGCAACGTGTGCGCCATGCGTCAATGACCTTTCTAGGTATAAACCATTTTCCCTTCATACTTTAAATCTGGCTTTGGACAGGCTAATATCTAGGTAACTAGGTACTGACCGAATGTTCGCAGTCGTTGATTGACACCTTGCATAATAATTAACGGTTCCTCGCACAATATCACTAGATAACACTTAAGCACGAACCATAATCCCAATATTCTTCACTGGAATGAAGATAAGACGTGATTTTTGGTTATTCAAGAACACGTTTACAGGACACTCTTTAATATCGCGAAGTAAGCGGGGTTGTTTGTTAAATGCGATACGCGGAAACGCAATATTACACAGACATGCGGAAGTAACGGCGCTCGCGCATACACTGAGGCCAGCGCGGGGTGGCGCGGGGATGTGCCCTGTCGGTGCATCGGGGACATTACAAAGGAAAGGGGCGGAGTTTGCGCACGGAGCTCAGGACAGGTACGTGTTTTGCCGCGTGACACCTACTTGCGCGCTCAGTGTCCATGAGTAATCTATTTATTTAGACAATAATGTCAAAAATTAAGGTTATAGCTTTCTACTTATATGGATTGAGAATCGAATACTGAATCCCTCAATATGTCCCTCGTTTAACCTAACACGCTGTATATTATATAAATTTGTTTATATTATGATACAAGATAATAATATGGTCTGAAAGCCTTACCGTCACTATCCATAAGGCCGTCAATCTCAGTCTTGATGCCGTCAACTCCAAGATCGGCTGTAGAATCTTCGCCACCTGATTGGCTGTGGGGTTCCAACTTAACTCTGTGTGGAGACTCGTCAGGTTCTTTCTTCAGCGCCGCCGGAGTCGGAAGCGACGCTGATGGCGGACGCGACCCATGTCCTGATTTACGACACAAAAACACTATTTAAATGTTGTAAGTTACAGATAGCTTTTGGGTTTTCCGATAAGTCCTGAAATAAATCCCATGGGTATTAACGAAATAAATGCGCGTGTGCTAAACCCGTAAATATTAATTAATTATTTATTAAAAATTAATTAAAAATAAAAAAACCCGTAAATATAAAAAAATAACCAATATTTTCAGCAGTTTGTAATTAATTTTACGTGTTATTCTCTTAAGAATCTAGACAAAAGATTAATTCAGTTTTGAAGATTTGTCTCTTGCTAGTTACATTAATTGAATATTAAATAAGTTTGTGCTCAATAAACATCAGTTAAACTATGTTAAGTTATTGAATGAATTTGTGTAAAAAATACGAGTTTTGTGCGACAAACGCGATATGGCGGCACTTTAATGAATGCATTATCTGTGAAAAGCGACGATTTACGATTTTATAGTATATTTATCTAGATTGCCAATTATGTGTGTTGATGATAAACAAGAGCTGTGCGAGATTATAAATGAGATGAATTGATTACATGCATAACTGTGCATTACTGTTTTGGCTTTCACTGTAGGTACTTCACAGTTTTTATTACATTATTTGTTTTTTCAGTATTTTTAATATGGAAGGCAATCAGGCAGTCCTAAAAGTACAACACGTTTTCTTTCTTTTTATATTTTGTTTGACAAACTTATTTTAATAATTAAATTAGGTATATTGATTCATGTAGTCATGAACAGCTTTGAAACTAGTCTTTTCTAGAGACTTAGTAAAAATCACAGGATTGTTTAAAGTCAAATTTTGAGCTGATTCAATTTAGATTGCTATTGAAATGCTGATGGATGATGGATCAGGCTAAGGTAGCTATCATGACGCAGGCATATGCTAGGAAAGGATTTTGGAAAATTCGCTTAGACGCACACCGCACCTTGCATACCTTACTTAGTTTGTTATTTTATTAATTTATTTTTTATGTGAAGTATGTCACGGCGTTACTATACTTTTTTTGTAAATACCTATGTTTTTCTTTTTGTGTATTGGCACCTTTTTTTAACCGACTTCCAAAAAGAGGAGGTTATCAATTCGTCTGTATGTTTTTTTTTTTTTTTTTTTTTTTTTTTTTTGTGTTTGTTACCTCATAACTTTCGACTGAGTGAACCGATTTTGATGATTCTTTTTTTATTTGAAAGCTGGTGCTTCCCATGTGGTCCCATTTTAATTTGCTGAAGATCTGATGCTGGTCTTCGGAGATATACAATGGAACTCCTCAAAAATGTACGGCAAATCTGCAGTGATTGCTGTTATCGCTTGTAGGTTTATTGTTTATACAACATCATGACGAAATATCACGCCTGTATGCTCTGAGGGGGTACGCAGATGTGTACAGTACACCCAGATTTCGACAGTGTTTGTTACCTCAGTACTTTCGACTGGGTGAACCGAGTTTGATGATTCTTTTTTAATTTAAAAGCTGGTGCTTCCCGTGTGGTTATATTTTAATTTGCTGAAGATCTGATCCGGATCTTCGGAGATATACAATGGAACTCTTCAAAAATACACGGCAAATCTGCAGTAACTGCTGCAATCGCTTGAATGTTTATTGTTAATACAACATCATGACGTAACATCACGCCTGTATGCTCTGAGGGGGTACGCAGATGTGTACAATATTCCCAGATTTCGACAGTTAGGTGTATTAAGTTCCATTTATTGGGGATAAGCCGTTACCTTGACATGTATTGTTTTATTTTATTTTATTGGCAAGGGTACTTCAAGGGTAGTTTGATGAGAATTTGGTTAGGTTCTGATTATGGGATCCATGACAAAGGAACGGAGCTCTTCAATTCTTAGAAGCAAATTAACGATACTAGGCCAAATCTTTTAAAGGCTATCCGGATATTTGGGTCACGTACCATAAAGTCGTTATTAACCGACTTCAAAAAGGAGAAGGTTCTCAATTCAATGTTCCCCGATTACTCGAAGATGACTGGACCGAATTTGTTTTTTAATTGTTTGAAGTATACCACTTCCCAGAAGGTCCCATAATCATCAAGTCAGGATCCTGATAATGGGATCCTGGAGAAATAGAGAGAACTTTTCAAATTTTATAGGCACACCAGAAGCGATTTGGGTAGTTTTAGAAAGACTACCTACTTTCTCGGAGTGATCCCATTTAAATTTGGTAAAGATTAGATGAAAAACTTCGGAGAAAGGCAACGGAACTCCTCATTAAATGTAGCAAATTTGTGTCTCTTACTGGGATTGCTGAAATCTCATGTCTGTCTATTGTTTACACCAGTTCATAACAAAAAATCACGCTGGTACGCTGTGAAAGGGTATGCACATGTGAACCACTAAAAAGTGAAAAATAAAAACCTTTTTGCAAAAAAAAACCGACTTCACACAAAAAAGTGAAAAATAACTTTAGCTTCAGAAGTCGGTGACAAAAAAACTAAATCAATCAAATAAAGGTCACCGACTTCTGAAGCTAAAGTTATTTTTCACTTTTTTGTGTGAAGTCGGTTTTTTTTTTGCAAAAAGGTTTTTTTTTGTTTTAAGTGAACTGTTTCATTTAATTGTACCTACTTCTGTGTGTTGTGCTATGTCTTTTGTGTGCACTAAAAAATGATTTATCTATCTATCTATCTGATGTGAACCGGCTAGTTTGAAATAAATGCTTTGACTTAGACAACAAAAAATCACATGACTCCATCCAACTTTCCTCTCGAAGGTCTCCTGGAAGAAATTTCTTTTTATACATATAAGTAGTACCTTTGTGCTCTTCTATGTTAATATATTATCGTCATGTTAAGTATTTTGTTTGTATATAAATAAATAAATAGTAACTTACCGGGCTCAGCAGGATCACTGGGCTCGTCCTTGAGGCGGGCGCCTCCGCCCTTCTCCTTCTCCTTGATCATACCCCTGCGTGCCTTCGCCAACTTGACTGTACACAAAACATTACCACCATTATGTATAGGTTGATATATTTAAAGCAGCATTTCCCAACCAAGTTGCGAGATTTATCAACCATAGATTTTTTTGACTCTATTTACCTAAACTTTTAAATAGTAAAGAACATACCTCAGTCTTATTTAACAGTTTTATTATGGAAAATAAAAATGTTGCAGGATTTTAATTTTTATTGTGTAAATTTAAGTAAATATAATAACCACTGTCTGAAATATTTTATTGAAACCCCGGAGGTCCATGATGGCAAGGTTGGGAATCGCTGGTAAAAACACTAGTACATAAAATGGTAAATAGTGAATCATAGCAGATCTGTTAATGCTGTACACATCTTGTATTTGTTCTATTTTAGGTATTTAGTTTGTAATCAATATTGCCAACATAAAATTACTATGAATTAGATTATTGCAGTACGAATTTGACTGTGAAGTTTGAGTTAGCATTTTGTTATCATTTCAAGGACTTCAACTATTAACTTACTTGACTTTTTGTACAATTTTGGATATTTTAATAATAAGTATCACATCAATGGAAAAATGTGAAGTAGATATTTAATTAATTTAGAGTTTTTTGTTCAGCCTTGTGTCCTGCTGCCGTACCGGTACTACTGGGCAAAGGCCTCTTATCTCCTACCAAACTTCTCTATCTTTTCAATCTCTGGCCATGTTCGCCATTTTTTAGACTTTTTCTTTCTATATAGATCATCCAGGATTAGACATATTTTTTTTTTATTTGGAAAATCATGATGGGAAATCATCAAATGACTTGTCCCACTCTGGGCGGAGCGGGAGGGAGTGTCAGACTTTTACTGACTAAAACCCATCCATGTTCCTTCCTCGCCCTTCATGTTCCGGGGCCGCGGTATCTCTTTCGAATAGCCTGCCGGGGTTGCGGCCCGGCAGCGGCCCTTACGGGCCCCTCCCCTTAGGCTGACATCTCTTTGAGGCGCGCTCTTTAACCTATGAACCTGGATTTCATAAAAGCCTAAAAAATATTTTCTGTATTTGATTAAAACAATGTACTTATTTTCCCCAAATTAATATAGTAACCAAGGACAGGGTGTTGTGTTTTGGTATCTAGAAAACCTATAATTTTAAGCCATACATGGTCAGCTATATGTCACCGTAAAATTGTCAAACACGTTATATTGTAATCTCTCTACGATATTGTAAACTCTCGAATTATTGTCAAATGAACATACTGCTTACAATAAAACGCATTATTTTTCGTGAAATGCATGCGATGGTAGTCAACTCACGCGGTGTGGAGGGAAGGAGGGGTCCCCCTTGCCCAGTGGTACCACTCTCATGAAAAGATAATGTACCATTCCTGAGAAATATCAATTAATATAACCTAACCTTCAAACACTTAATATTCCTCTATAAAACGTAGTCGACGGAGCCCCGCTTCGCGGGGCCCCTATTTCCGAGTGCAGGGTTTAAAGGAACCTAACTAACCTGACGGGGGGGTGCCCCAAGTCCCGATTATAGGGGCAGAGATACTTCCGTATGTTCAGTTGACAATAATTCGAGAGTTTACAATATCGCTAAAGAGAAACACGTTATATTGTAACATAACGTGTTTGACAATTTTACAGTGACATACATATATATTTTTTTATAAATCAATCACAACAAGCAGAATGTCTACAATTTAGCAATATGCATTCCATTTTTTTATTAGCATTTAAGCCTGTTTGGTAAGTACTGTTACACCCCTGGACAGAGAGGTATAATAAGTATTATATTCAAGCAAATTTTATTTAGAATTGTGACACGACATTTCCAAAACAAAGGTTCTAAAAACTAGTGTTGGTCACAAGCATTGAATATTGAAATAATATTATAACTGATAAACATAAGATAAAAGACCTTGGCGCTACACATTAGACACAATACCTGTCATGAATTAATTATTAGAAATTAGCAAATTTTATGCAATGTTATTTTTATTTCTAGTTTTTTTTTGCAACAAACAATGACTGTAAATGTTACACTACATGTTGTTTTGATTGTAAATAAATAAAAAATAATCTATGAATGTACCTGTTTGTCCTCTAATGTGGTAAATAACACATTTACAGGAGTTTACCACATCCAAACACTGTCAGTGTATAATTCAGTGCATGACCATGGATCTACACTGTGATATAATTCCATGTGATCCCATGTAAGTCAAACAGTACTGGTGTGCATTTGTATACATACAAAACTAATCCGCGACGCGTTTCGTCACGGGCACAATAATTGGCACATGTCCCACAAATCCACAGAACGGCACTTCATTACAAGAATGTCATTATGTTGCACCAAATGATCGAGAGATTATTATAAATAGAGATCACGAAAAACCTTGGCGGTCGGGGGGACGCCGATGGCGCGGGCCGACCCCGCCGTCGCTACCAGGCGCCGAGAAACCCTGATCGTTTCCAGATATTCAATTAAAACGAGAATACACCGTGAATCCCCATAAAAATTCCTGGCTTATTCTCCATACATAAACAATGAGATACGTCGGGTGTAGACGGGCGCGAGCACACGAAACGCACGTTTACTATGGCCGATTTATTGCCTCGAGAACGCTGCTCGGACGAGATGATACCACAGGAGAAAGCGTCTAACATTATTTTATATCATTCGTGTGATCTAATTAAGGTATAACGATGGGTATGCAGCAAGAAACAAAAAATCAGGATCGCTGACATTTTTGTTTATGGTACATCGACGAGATCCAGAATCCACTAATAGCGAAAGAACGTACACGATTACCGCCTCACGACGGATTCACTATCACTTGATAACACAAAACACTGTGTTTCTTCACATTTATGTAAGTTTCATCGTCCAAATATACCTGATTTTATTTAATTTCTTTCTATCAGCATTAACACAAATCACCACGCACACACAACACAACATACATATATGTGCACAACACTAGTGCGATGAGCCGATTATCATAATCACTTTAAATGTTGATTAGTCGACTATTTCCTACAATGGGTTACATCGATTAACGTGAATGGAATGCATTAATAAGTTACTTTAATTCAGGCAATGAGAAAGATTAGTGATATTTTAATGTTTTGTTTTAAATCTGGCCCATAAAGAAAGATCAGCATTTCCAAGCCTTACACTGTGCCTTACTTTTGAAACGTCACAAAAGATTTTACCAACTGTTATTATGAAAGCTATGCTGATGAGTTGCCTTCGCATGTCAAAATAATATGACCAAAATGAGTATTTAGGGCTTGTTTCCATTTATTATTGAACGTCATTTGCGGGGGAGAAAATGGGAAATGATGGTGAATTATTATCACTTAGTTAACATCACAAAACAGTTAATATTATGACTTAGTAGTAGCACAATTAATACAGTTTGCCAGAAAATATTTTTCCTTCTTGGTATTTTTTAATTTGCACAACCAATTCGCCACTTTCATTTACATGCAGGTGGCATGTAAATGAAAGTGGCGAATTGGTTGTCATAATTTATATACTAAGAGGAAGAGGATTCTTGACTACTAAGGCAATTAATCGATTCGAACCCTTTGAAGTTTGTATCGATTCACTAACTTTATAACGCTGGGCTTCACTATTGAGTACAAATAGAAAAAATCGGAAACATGTACCAAAGGTAATTTACAGATAATTTATTGCTTTGCTGTTTCTTTCCTTGTTTAATTCAGTGCTCAAGAAAGAGATGTACATACTTTTTTTTAGTATAGTGTGGATATTTTAGACTAATTGATTCAGTTTTTCGAGAACTTCTAATCAATCCTTTGTTACGTTACTGCTATGCGTACTCAGTTGACATGTGCGTAAAAAGTCGAGTATGATAAAAAAAAACAATCGTTATTTCATAAATGTTCAATCTAGATTAGAAATAATTTAAAATATTTATTGATCTAAATGCAATTTACTATTCTGAAAAAACCTTTTTTTTGTTCTTTTAAGGCTGAATCCGATTGTCGTTGCCCGAACAAAGTCAACTCAACAAAAAAACGTAGTTGTCTATGATTCATTTACGGTGAAGGGAGGAGGGACGATTTCGCTTCGTTGTCGCCCAAATTATAATTTCATGGTGATTTGTGATAAGATCGTCGTATGTGGATTGAAATAAGTGACGTTATTTGGTGCTTTAATTGTGTGTAAGTGCGTATTTAACACATATTGGTTTACTCGTTCGTCGGAAAAGATTACATTCTGACCGCTCCCTAGGCGTAAAATAGTACGTCAGTCGTCAAGTATTTTTCATGCCTGTTTGTACTACTTGCTTTAGTAGGGGGCCGTAATAGTAAAAGCTGTTGGAAAGTGCAATCGTACGGGAAACTGATGGTGTAAAAAACTATCTCACGTTCCATTTATGAGGCGTTTGCCGTGTTGGTGCATTTGTAAAGTTTGTAGCCATTTTCGGTGAGTCTTCATACATTTCGCTATTTACGTGTCGAAGGCGATGATATTGTGTTTTACGTGAAGATTGACCGCGGATATCGTGATTCGTGAGGTTTGACAACAGTGCCTTGAAGATTTATGTCATAACTAGCTTCTGCCCGCGACTTCGTACGCGGATCCTGTTGCTTATGCCAGCGATAACGGGGTCGTCAAAAGCGAAGATCTGAAACGTCTGATGTCGAATTCTAAGAGCCCGGGGAAGGGAAAAGCGGATCTTTCCCATCTGAGCAACACATACCGTTAACAGCTTCACAAAAAGTACAATTTTGAACCATAATATGTGACGTATTCAATCATTGGAGTATATACGTAAATGAACTCCGTTCCTTATCAACCCAAGGAAGGTCGCCATGCCCTACGGCTATATCTTGAGACACATCCGATTCTTCAGATGATATCGACATTCAGTTCAGACAATGTCGAATTCGATCAGAATTCGAACGTTCGTTGCGCTCTTCTTCTGTCTCTTCATGCCGTACTCCAGCAATTCTTTCTCTCTCACTTTCTAACTGATTACGAATATTTTGTTGTGTGCGTGTTCGGGGCAATGTATGATAATCTCGAGCAGCAGTTAGTCGCGCATCACGTTCATCACTCGTTTCAAAAGACCTGTTAGTAGATGTGCGAATACACTGAGAACTCAAGCGTGATTCTGTATCGGTAAACGTTTCCGACTCGCGAGACAATGCATGGCGTTCACGATCAGCCAGTCGCGCATCTATTCTTCACTGGTCTCTAGAGATCTGGATGTAGATGCGTAAATACGCTAAGAACGCAGGCGTGCTTCGCGATCCGAAGAGGTTTCCACGGAGCAAGTTGCAGCCTGGTGTTCTCGAACAGCATCAAGTCTCTCCTGACGCTCTTCGGTAGATTATTGGGATCTTATGATCCTCAATCTTGTAGCTCTTTTGGAACATTTAGAAAAGATTTGAACTCTTTCTAGGCATGGTTATAGTTTTGTTGTGAAGATATCTAATCAATTAAAATCTAATTGACTGCTCGGTCGCCTACCCGGTAACGCAGGGGGCGTTACCGGGTAGGCTACCGAGTCACGAAGATAAATGGAAAAGGAAATTCAACACTCAAATAACATAAACCCTAAGACATATTTATTCGATAAAATTAAATAATAAATGGGAGTTTTGGCCAGTCGAGTCAAATTTTCATTGATATACAATCGTCATCGAAAATCAGTCCTAAACTGTTACAGCCTTCACCGCGTGGAGGTACCTACTCCCAGTTTATGTTATTTTATACAGTAAAATTAGTGATAGCTTTGCAATAATTTTCACATCAAATGTTTCTGACCTTCGATTTTTTCTAATTTAACAGGAAATGCCCATCAGACCGAACAACTTTTGCTAAGACGTCATTCCTATATGTGTTATGGTGTAGCTGGGCTATTGGAGTTCCACAACAGGTGTCCCAGATCTTCGATTTTTATAAGTCAACAGTGAGTGCTCATCAGATTAAACAACTTTTGCTAAGACGTCATTCCTATATGTGTTATGGTATAACTGGGCTCTTGGAGTTCCACATCAGGTGTTCCAGATCTTTAAATTTATTCTCTCAGCAGAAAATGATCATCACGTGGAACAATTTTTGCTATGGTGTCATATTTGTATCTCTTATAGTTTAGCTGGTCTGTTGCGGTTCTGCATCAGGTGTTCAAGTTTCCAAGATAAATTATAGCTTATAGCTGACCAACGCAACTTCGTCTGCGTCACATAAATAAGAGAGAGAAACGAAAGGAAAAAAAACCCCGTTTTTGCAACATTTTTCATTCCTGCTCCGCTCCTTATTGTCGTAGCGTGATGTTATATAGCCTAAAGCCTTCCTCGATAAATGTGCTATCCAACACAAAAAGAATTTTTCAATTTGAACCAGTAGTTCTTGAGATTAGCGCGTTCAACCAAACAAACAAACAAACAAACAAACAAACAAACAAACAAACTCTTCTGCTTTATAATATTAGTATATATGTGTTATGGTATAACTGGGCTCTTGGAGTTCCACATCAGGTGTTCCAGATCTTTAAATTTATTCTCTCAGCAGAAAATGATCATCACGTGGAACAATTTTTGCTATGGTGTCATATTTGTATCTCTTATAGTTTAGCTGGTCTGTTGCGGTTCTGCATCAGGTGTTCAAGTTTCCAAGATAAATTATAGCTTATAGCTGACCAACGCAACTTCGTCTGCGTCACATAAATAAGAGAGAGAAACGAAAGGAAAAAAAACCCCGTTTTTGCAACATTTTTCATTCCTGCTCCGCTCCTTATTGTCGTAGCGTGATGTTATATAGCCTAAAGCCTTCCTCGATAAATGTGCTATCCAACACAAAAAGAATTTTTCAATTTGAACCAGTAGTTCTTGAGATTAGCGCGTTCAACCAAACAAACAAACAAACAAACAAACAAACAAACTCTTCTGCTTTATAATATTAGTATAGATTCTGCAGAAATGTTGAGATTCCTAAAAGTCTTTCATTGATGTGGCCCAAAGTGAAATTTATCATGTTTTCTTGCTTAAATTGTTGTGGACACCGTAAACTCGTCTGCAAAGTGTGTCAAGTTATTGCAGAAAATATTCCACTCTTTATTGTGAAGGAATCTCTTATCCATTTGACCAAAGGATGCTGTAACTAGGTAAATTGAATAGCTAATCTAGTACTTCCACAAATGTTTTTCTTAACCTACTTTGGCCAGTTAGTGATAACAAGTACTTTACGTGTGGTACATACACTCAGTACCTATATTTAGATTGTAAATCTCCCATGAGAAATGTTGGCACAATCTGTATAAAATATTAAAGTGTGTCACAGGTAAGTTCATTTTTCAAAGTAATACTTAGAAGAAACATAAAAATTATGAAATTAAAAAAAACCTTTTGGCACTTCAATATTTCTTTGAGCTGAGTCAAGTGGTTATCTCTTAAATTATGAGAAGGTTCCTACTGAAATCTCTAGTTTATCTACTTTTTTTTAAATTGGTAGGTACTGAGATAATGTAAATAATATTTTGAACCTTTTTAATGAAAAGAGTTGGCCTTCTGTCCTGTTACTAACTAATCATCATCATCATCATTTCAGCCGAAAGACGTCCACTGCTGGACATAGGCCTCCCCCAAGTGTCTCCACATTGTGCGGTTACGATTTCAAAGAGATTCTTTTAGTTGGTGGTACCAGCATAAATGGTATTTATTTTGCAAATTGGTTTTCACAGAATCAATTGGTTGCACATCCTTATTTTTTAAACTAGATGGGGCCGGTGTTTCGTACCTGACTACTCTGAGAAGAAACAGCCGAAACAATCTCAGAGGTTTTAGTCTCTTTTAAAGTCCAGACAATCTTGTTCAACTCACTTGGGAACCATGCAGATTAGTGTCTGAGATGGTCTTGAAGAAAGAACTATACAGATTTGAGTGGACCTGTCCAGCAGCATAGCGGTTCTACTCCACCCATAAAATGGCCCCCTGACCGGCCTTCCCATTGCAGTGGCTACTAGAACAGAAATGAGTAAAAAACAGTTTGCGGGGTTATATATAACATATTATATCACCCACAATCTAAAGAAAACTTAAAAGTGATTCATAGGTCATATGTGCAACAAAAATAATCTAAACACTAAATACTTCATAGAAGTGTGACAATTCACACTTAATTACAGATTATTTACATTTGGAACATCACACAATAGTAAAAGCTATGCTTGGTTGATAGCACCTTCTGATACACATAGTGCCCTAGTACAATCACAAACACCAATTATTTATCTATCTAATTTGTTAATACACTTACATAAATGCTGAAGCAATTATGTTGTGAAATAATGATTTTAACTGTAATATTGAATATAAAACTGATAATACATCTTAATACCATGTCAATATAAAAAAAAAACAAAAAAAAACTGCAAACATCTTAAAAAAAAATGAATGTCCTCCTCATCTCTGTGAACTGGTAATGTGCCCAAAAGACTAACTAGTGGCACTGCCGTGATGTAACAACCAAATTGCTTTAAAATCACAGCTTTTTATTTTTACAAAAAAAAAAATGTTATGTTACTGTTATCCTACACCATCCCTCAGCTGGGCAAAAGCCCCATGACTTTCAGTTTGTTTGACCTAGACGTAAGTGCAAAGCAGGTTGCTGGTTTTGCGTAACTCCTTATCCCATCTTCAGTGAGGTCGGTTGCATCGCCTTCTGACTTAAATGCTGCTAAATGTAAACACGTTTTAAGCTTTCATGGTTTTAAATTAAACTTATATTGTCACTTACGGGATATCTTTCGTGATTATTTGTTATTGATTATTTGTTATTGGATATATCCGTGATTATTTGTTATGTTACATATTTGTGTTCATGACTGTACCACCTACTCTCTCACATAATGCCCTAGTACACAGTTGTGATGTAAGCCTATTGTGATGTCTAGTATTGTGTGACTAATCAATTTGTGAGCGAACAATACAATTGTAGGATGTCCTAGCCTAGCCTTATACTGTTGTTATCAGGTTTATTTTTCATTCATGTAGGTATGTGCAAAAGTTTTAAAGTCCAGTGTGTATTGTAAGTAATGATCAAGATAATTGTGAGTAATCATTTATTCATTCTGGTAATGGTGCAATATGGTGGTGGTGATTGCGCCATTTATGACAGTTTTTTCCTGCACTGTTGATAAATATCGTAATATGTATTAATATTCTCCGTTCCTTCTCACATTTTTAACATCTTTATCAGTTAACTCTCAACTCGCGCTCTCCCTACCGATAAACATTATTAAAATAAGTCGTAATTTTTGTTTTTGGGCAGCCGTGGCCCAGTGGTGGCGGCCCCGACTTACGAACAGTAAGTCGTGGGTTCGAACCCAAGCAGGCGCAGGCAAAAATGGTGAAAGAAAACATCGTGAGGAAACCGGCATGTCCAAGAACCAAAAATTCAAAGACATGTGACATCTACCAACCCGCACTGGGCCCGCGTGGTACAAAATACGCCCTTTGACGTCGAGTTGCGGACACCAGCCCGTTGTACAATAAAATACAATACAAGTCATAATTTTTTCCCCAAGTAGGTACCTAATAGCTGCCAGTAGACGACTTTTCGCAATAATAGAGCTAACTTGTAAATTTTGGCCAATTTTTTTAACATAGAAATGTCAGACATTTTAATTCTTATGTGCTGCAAAGTATGCTGACTTATCAAATTGAAAAACTGTAACAAATATTATAGTTTCAAATGAACTTCTCTTCCTTGATGAAATGTATTAATTAATGTTGTGACAATAGTGTTTTTGTTGTTATTGTATTACTGACAACAATACAAATATAGGTACATTGACTGTCACTTCCATGTTATCATTTCACTTTTATTACACAATGGGCTAGTTTCCACCATCAAAAAATTGCAAATCTATTTAGTCTGTCATTTAGAGTATTGGAAAATAATGGACACGTATTTTTTGTTTTTTGTAAATCAACGAATATTGACAAAGACAAAACGCATCAAAACTCAGGCTTGTGACGTCAGAACTTACTAAGAATGATACCAAACAGTGACGTATTGGGAATTTTAAAAGCGTCGTATCTTCGTCAATTTTGGTTTATGTGACAAAAGAAAAAATACGGGTGAAATATTTTTTGATAATCTAAGTGACGGACTAATTAGATTTTTTCAGTTATTGACTGATTTGAAGAATATGTAATTATGTTGTTTTTTGCACATAAAACATTTTTTTTAAGTTAAATACAACTTGTTAAAGAAATCTATCACCACCATTAGGTACAGGTTGTTGTTTTTTTGGTCACAATATAAAACTGCCATTTTTAATCACGATTAATACTTCCCATGTACTAAATTGCTTATTGTTTGATGAAATTACCGTCTATACCATAATACCAAACTTGGCACAACCTACTCACATAAAAAACCATTGTGTGTATACTTTCACTGAGTTCTTTGAACATTTAAAACATTTTGTTTAGTCATTCTACACATGTTGTAGAAAGTAAATACAACGAAAACATGTTTTTCTATATTTAAATATGTATTTACTTATACTCAAGTAAGTCTGTCAACAAGAAAATGTGTCTAGTTTTTTTTTTTTTTGTATCTGGAAGGGCCTATGTTTTCTATTAACTTGGATTGAACAAAAACATTTGGGTGATGTTGTCAATGTTGTCATGTTACTGATAAAGGTGGGCTCTTATAAAAGTGAATTCAGAGGCAAATAAATGAGTACTTGATGTCCTACTTACTGGAGTGCCCCAAATGCCTGAAGAACGCCATTGATGCCGTAATTAACATAGCCCTCTTGGCCTCTTCCCTCTGGATTATACTTTGTTCTGATCCTCTGCCTTCATGCAGTAATTTACGGCAAAATATACATATACATATAGGCTTCTCACGGCGCCTCCTATCGGGTCTAGGGCATACAGAACAGGGTCCAGGGTGGTTCTAGGTGTGATCGGAATCGGGTTACCCGGTTCTACACGGTTCCAAAAGACGAAATCGTATTTTTATATATTTTTTACCATCACCACTCGAAAAGGGGATTTTATTGATCAATAACAGTGAATAAACTCTCTTTTACTCACTGTCGACATTACTGAATAAAACGATGTTTTATTCACTGAGTGAATAACAACATTTTTGAATTTGAAACAATAAAACGTGCCGATAAGAAATATAACATTAAATTTCAAAAATCGCTTTGATATATTGAAACTCGGTGTGGAAGGAGTTAGTGGTAACCCATCCGCATACTGATTTTGATAAGCGTGATTTAATCTCGAAGACGAACTCGATTAGCTGTTATTATTAACCCACGAGAAAAAAAATAATATACTTTTGTTTATTTTCTAGCAGTAAATGGTATAAAGTAAAATACACAATTCGAAGAAAAAAACATCTTGGTGCTTATATCCCGCGCTCCGCTCAGGAATCTACTCTAGAATCTCTTGCTACGCTCGGGATTCTACTCTAGAATCCTTCGCTGCTCTTGGGATCAAAACACCTTTTTTTTCACTTGTTGTATAAATTACTATATTTTTTTGAATATATGATAATTGAGAGTTTAGTTACTTGTCGTCTGCTTAACCGGACTATCCTGTGGGTGCCTAGAGTGTAAGACCTCCAGCCAGCTTGTTCAGTGTTTCTTAAACAACAGTCCGAACCCGAATCAATCCATTCACATTTCATTTGGCTCATGCCGATCGACATCGACTGTTAATTAATCATATTCGGGTCGGCTCGACACAAAGCAGAGTTTTCCCGAACGAATATCTACATTTAATATTCGACTTCTGTATCGGAGCATATTTTTTCGAGCCAGATGCAGTCCAAAAGCGCTCTTACGGTCCAGCTGATAAGAATTGAAATCGTCGTAATTATAATTAGGTGCCTAGTTCGAGCCAGTTTTCAGGAAACAAAATATTTTGTTTATGTTATCAACAAATAATTTAATACTTTCCTTTTGCAGTGATAAATAGAAAAAATAATACTAACGTGCAACATTATTCCTTTCACCCCAGTTCCATGTGACGTGCAATTCAATTATCAAGTAATTGAAAATTATAATCATCTTATCAGAACCGGGTCAACCCGGTTCCATCACTCAGAACCGGTTCCACAGACTTATATAAATACCCGGATATTGCAGAACCGGGTGAAACCGGGTGCATGCGGGCATGCCCTAATCGGGTCCAGAACTAACCTAAACTTAATATAATCACAGAAAAAATCCCGTAAGTGACATTTTAGGTTAGTTTTAAACCGTGAAAGCTTAAAACAGTGTCAGAACTATCCTATCTTTCAAGCTGGAACTAAACGTATACATTCACAAAATTTCATTGATATCGGTTCAGGGGTTTCGGAGATAAGCGTCTACGAACATAGTCTGTAGTATCCCATACTCTGTAGTAAACTGGTTTAAACCATATTGAAGCAATACAGTTGAGAAGACGTCCGTCCTTTCCTTCGACTTCTTCCGTCATTGTAGCTACTTCTTCTCAACAATTCCTGGTGAAGTCAGTCAAGCCGTAGCGCCCTCTTCTCCTAAACTCCGTTAAATGTTAAGATTGTTTTATGCTTATTTGCCGAAGTTGAAACAGGTCAAAAAATACAATCCGTAAAACAGACGCAATATTTGAAGGGTAATAAAATCCTAGACTGTTAAGAACGTAAGTAGCAAGACGCCCTACAAAGGCTGTCCAAACAGCTACCACTTTAGGTAACCCAAGATTCGATAATATTTGACCTTTTCAACCCTTTCGCTGAGCAAAGACGTCTGTCCAATTCATACTTTAGCTGTTTGTCGTAACTCTTTGCCGCAGACTTAAAAGATCATCTCTCCATTTTCAACTCGGCCTACATTTTACATCGTCATAAAGTTTTTTTGTTAAAACCTCAGGAATAAAAATAGTGTCATATGACAAGCTGAAAGTATTATCATGACATTCTCTTCGCACTTTAATTTATTTTTCATTTTATTACATGAGAAAGTGGTTCTAATTCAAAACGGATCTTTTTAGCCTAATTTAAAATAATGAATTTGTAACTCTATCTAAATTGCGTGTCTACCTCTCTTGAAATGGAATCTGGTAAACGGTTTAGTAAATCTGAAATAATAGCCTAATAATGTAATGTCGTCAGGCTCTTATCTTGAAAACCTAGACATCTATTGTTTTTCTTAGAAAAAGCTGGATTAATGTTGCTAGTAAGAGCGTATGATAATTTGGAAACCTAGTCGTTCAAGTATAATTTCGTCTCCAGACGAAAATATTGTTAACTAGCTGACGTCCCGCGGTTTCACCAGCGTATAGTTCCCGTTCCCGTGGGAGTACGGGGATATATTTTTTATTAAATAAAAAGTATCCATGTTACTTCTAATACCTCCAAGAATATGTGTACAAAGTTTCATGATGATCGGTTGAGTAGTTTTCGCGTGAAAGCATAATAAACAAACTGACATTCAAATTTATAAGATTAGTAGGGAAGTAGGGGTTATTCTGAGTAACTATGGGTTAATTCGAAAACCCAGTTGTCAAAAACTGTTTTCTTTTCTAGACGAAAATATTTTTAATTTTTTTCAGTAAACCTAGTGGTCAAGTTCTATTATCATCTTAGACAAAAATATTGAACACTAGGACTTCGTCCGCAAAAATTGTGATAGGTCGACTTTTTTGCATAAGTAATATATAAATATGATGTAGGTATAGCCTATGTTACTTAGGGATAATGTAGCATTCTAATGGCGAAAGATTTTTTGAAATCTGTCCTGAGGTCCGTTTATTCGGATCTATCCGTCTCTCTCGCGCACGTCTGCAGATGAGTGCGACTGAGAAGGACGGATAGATCCGAATATACGGACGAAGCGTTAGAGAGTAGGGTTACTCTGTAGTTTTTGAGTTTCCTTACATTACAAACATACAAAAACTGTCCGAGAACCCGGGAGTACAAAATGATCAATAAAAATTTTGTAAATGTTCAGCAACTAAAACCGCTTGTCGTCATTATACTCTGCATTGCATCGGAAGTCCTATCATAAATATTTTGAGCTGCCTCCGTACTCTGCTAATTGCCTGGGCAATTAACCCCGTTATGAGTATAGTGTACTGCAAATGCACCAAACGGCGACTGTGTCTTCGCCAGATTAACAATGGGCTATACAGCTTTCTTTTATTACTACAGTACACTTATTTATTTGATAAATTGAAGTTAATTCATTCGGCCGTCCCACGAAAGAATTGTTCATTTTTGAGTCGCGCGGTTTCAACAAAGTGGTTTGAAAGTTTATGTTATCTTAGTATACAATTTTACATAATTATCTCTATTATTGTTAGAAATAGAATAATTTAATTTTTTTACTAAAGAAAGGTTACGAAAATAGAAGATAACTTTCATAGAACTTATTTTATCAAAAGAGAATCTTAGTATTATTCATGAAAACGTTACTATTAGAGAATATTTTCCTAATAAAGATTCATACAATGAAATGGGACAAACTTTAACAAGATTACCGGGTTTATTCGGGTTTAGGGAAAGGGTCGTGCCTTAACTAAATGCACTACAAACTACCCAAAGATTTTGTGATAACAAATCATCCAGAACAAACACCACACGTCCCTTAAAGCCGTTTATTAAAGTAAATATTTGGCTTTAAGTATAATGTATCATAAAACAAGTATCGAATGTTTGCTTGACTTTTAGCAAACTTTGCACAGTGTTCACGTTGCTGGGAGTTGTGGCCAAAAATATAATTATGTATTCGTGAAGTTATTATGTTGTAATCTTATGGAATAACGTGCCTTTCTCTGCTGTATCGTTGTGGACAATTGTAGTCGTTTTTCCTTAGTCCAGTATAACGGTTGTGTAGAAAGATGAGCAGTATCTACTGTGAATATTTCTAAAACGAGGCTTCATGAATCATCATGTGCCTAGCCCTTTCCCAACTATATGTTGTGATGTCGGCTTCCAGTCTAACCGGATGCAGCTGAATACCAGTATTTGAAGACACTATTACTTTTGAACTTCAAGAAAGTATAATGTATAATATTTAGAACAGTAAAGATGTTCGATAATAACAGGAAATTACTTTTTATCCAACGCTACAACCCAAATGACATGCTGAGATTACATTACCTTTGAGTCTAGAACATACATAAGACTAGAAATACACAAAATAACGAGTATGTCAGAAGCACGTAACATTGATAGTTCAGAAATGTTTTTTTTTTAATTGTTGTCCTGAATTACATCGTCCAATCAGGTGCAATTAGCAGTCATCAATATTGATTTAGTATCATCAACGAGATGGACCTAAATCTAGACTAATTGAGATACAGAACTCTGTTATAATTGATATGGATTAACCCAATCGCAGGTAGTTTGATTACCTAATATCTACACACGTAAGAATAAACACACACGATTTCCTCAGATGATAGTGTGTCAGATGAAAGATGCGAATTGTGGAGGAACAGACATTCCACAACTTCTCACTGCATCAATCCAGCAGAACATCTTCCTGCTGGACAGGAACCGCAGAAGCCAGTCTGGAAATCTCATAACCGTTTACCCAGGTTGACCCGTCCCAAAATACAATGTCAGTGTGGAGCCGCTCTGCAGGATATACCCCACCTCCTTTCTTGCCCATCCTGCAGAGCCACCTCTGCACCTTCCAGGATTTAGACGAAGCCAACGCCAGCTATGCAGAAGGCAATTACACTGGCACATACATACACATTACATTTTTCTTTGCGTATCTATAATATCGATACGCAAAGATGAATAATATAAAAATGAATCATAGAAGATAGAGAGAATACCACATGATACGGGCTTCGTCCTAATTTAGTTAAGGTGGAAGCCGTCAGATAATTTCCTTACATTTTTGCCGGTCGGTATCAGGCTCTATATTGAACAAAATGCGATTCGCGGCCGCGGCGTTGAAGAAAGTTCTACATATGAATGTGGATGGATATAAAAGTAGAGGAAGACTAAAGAAACGATGGATGGACTGTGTAAAAGACGAAATGGCAAGAAATGAGGTGTCTGATGAGATGACGAGTGATAGAAGACATGCTGCGTGTGCCGACCCCAAATGAATTGGGATCATGGCAAAAGAATGATGACTTTTTGATTGTTTCTGTCTGTCTACAAGATTTTGTGTCCTGTTTATCTAGTATTCTAGAACTTAAAGCCTTGTACCTCTTGGCATTATCACAGGGAAACCTATGCTTGTAGAATATTTTAAATAACAATGTATAAAAGCGAATGCCAAACGAGCTACGCGGGTTCAAAGATCGCCTGTCATTTTCGTAAAAAGATGTCAGATTTATCAATTAAGTTACTTCAAAAGAAATTTCTTTTGAAGTAACTTAATTGATAAATCTGCTAAAGAATAAGCAAAAGTTTACGTAATTTAAAAAGCTTTAGTCCAGTAGACATGGCTGCCATTAAATAACTATCACTTTTTGCTACCAATGAAAGTTCGCTCGCTTTGCAATGGTAATCTCTAGCTAATTTTATTCCGCATACAAAGAAAGGCATATCGCCTGCAAGCGATCTTCGCCTCTATAGTCATCTTCATTATTCTTAATTATGAGGGCCAAGGGGTCAATATTTGGGCTAATTTCCCTTGATCATAATTTTAGTTTGACTTTTAATGACCAGAGTATATGAATAGGACTTTTTGTTTTACGAACATTTGACTTATAATACTGTGTTAATTGTTGTTATGTTCTAGATAAATAAAATAAGTTCACGACATTTGTTCTTATTTATCTTTGTAAGTAAATAATTTATGTACTCTCAAAGGACCGTTTATTGCATATGTAAGTAATGTGATTAAAGAATATCAATGACAAATTATTTGTCTCGTATCACTTGTTGTGTACGTATTCGTTTAATCGGTCTATTGTTATGATTAAATGACACAATACTTATCTACATAAATGAATAATACTTTGTTACTGTCCTTAACCGCAAAGAAGTATGCATACCAATGTGCCTATAGAATAATTAATTATGATTTATTACATTGAAAGCAAAATTGTTTGTCGAACTCAAAAGTAAATACGAGGTTAAACAACACACCCACATCTTGGATTCCTTATTTTTTAACTGAGACTGTGATAGAAAATGACATTCTGCTTGGTATCCGAATCGTTGAGGACCGACCCACTTACGTAAAAACATTACCCTCGTTATAATCTGCATCGCCACGTAAAAGAAAAAGTAGCCCAACCGGCCATCTGGCAAGAAATTAAAATACTCATTTGACATTTCAGAGTTGAGCATACATTTCTTCATTACCAAAAATACGTACGAAAACCGCAAAGTTTCCCCGCGCACATTCCAACTTTAATTCAAGTTATAACATTTTTATTCGTGCAAATGGCTATGCTAAGTAGCGATAGCGAGACTCCGCGAGACCTAGTTTCCAGTTTTCCACTCAGTTTTGATCATAAAATTGTTTGTTACAGGTGAATTGAATCAACATCAGTATCATCAAGAGCTGCTCATAATGACTTTAAGTTGTAATACATTAAGTAGTCATTAGGGTATCAGCGGTCGAGTTTAGAAATGATAAGAAGACCACAGCAGACATGGACGGCGTGAAGAAAATACATTCTGGAACACTGTATCGGTGAGTGGGAGTTTTATTTGATCAATTATTCAGATGTGTAATGAACTTATCCGGTGTCCTTTCGTTCTACTGTCCCTCTTGTAACTATTTTAGGAACAGAGCAGAGTAGAGCACATTGAAAGTGTCCTTGTGACACAGTAGTCTTTTCATTGGCGTAGAATGATGAATCTTCGTCGGTGTTGGTAGTCAGCCCTTCGTTGTGTAGAATTTGACTTTACATCTAGTTAAGCTTACGAACAAGTGAGACTACAATATAATTACCAAAGTACGTTAATGAGTAGAACATCTCTAGAGGAACATGGCGTGACAAAGAGGAAGACAAAGTCTTATGTCGTGACTTCTAATCTTAAACGAAATCTTGCAAATGAATCGTTAATGTCGAAATTGAGATCCCTGACCCCACTGTGGGTTGTTACAGAGGGACCCAAGACATGTCCCTGCAGTACCCTGCATTATCTGACCCCTTTTCCACTTTGTCTTTGGTAATGTTGATCGCTGACGTGCTTAGTTTTCCTTTTATTACAGGACACAAGATATTTCCAATTGTCTCGTTTTCGGTCCTTCAAACCCTTTCCCAGTTTGGCAATATTTCAAGGATAAGGCACGCGTAAACGCCAAAATAGCTCGAGTTACCATTTCTTTCTGAAAAGGATCGAAACCTGAGATACTATCTTTCCTTATAAGTTTCGCGTTGAATGGCCGTAATGGCTTTTTCGGTTTCTTATTTAGCTAGAGTGTAAAGCTTTACAAGATGGCTGCTATAAAGAAATTCTGGTCATGGCAGATTCTTTAGGTTAAAATAATATTTATGTCATTCGTCTCCGAATTTCGCTCAGACCCACCCTAATGAGTCTTATGTTATTTTCAATGACATTAATTCTTTGCTCGCGTGGAGGCAGGAAATCATCCCAAAAAGTAGTCTTAGATAGCAACTAGTTTATTTTTGATCCAATATGTCTTATTTACACCAAGTTCATAATAAACCATTCTTACTAAATCAGCTTGACTTTACTTGACACGAAAAATCGTCCAGTCGACCACGTTCGGGCACGATAAAACGATTAACTTAGGTTTCAACTAAGGCAAACTCATTCTAAGGGTCAAAGTGGTGATCAACTAAACGTGTTAGATCCAGTGAAAAAGCTAAGCTTCTTGTCTTTTTCCTCGTACTAGGGGTAGTAGGAATATTAACGAAACTACGGATATGTTTCGTATTTTCTACTAACTTACAGATCATTTTTCGAAAAACACTCGTAGTCGTAAGACTTAAATGTGTCTTTTCGTCAGCATGATAAAGTTCTCACTGCTAGGGCACAGGCCTCCTCTGTGAGAGGATGTGGGCTTGATCCACTACGCGGTGTCACATGCCTTCGAATTTTATAAGCTTTTATTTAACTTGCATTGTTAGTCAGTATGTATTGTTCAAATCTTGCCAGACTTTCAAACCAGTCTGTCCAACCGATTGAGCTACAATTTTGAACCCACCTTTGGTTCTGGTGACAATACATTTTTATGATAGCCATGACTTAATCCGCCAGCCAGGATCATCTCCGCACTAATCTTCATCGGATAATAGCACAAACTAGACTTTGTATACGCGTTCAATGTTGATACTTGATAGATAAACCTCAGTTTCTTCTTTAACTTTTAGTAAAAGTTTTTTTGTTTGTAATGCTATTTATTTTAGGATCCTCGATGTTTTTCTTCACCGTTTTGCGACCTGTGGTGATAAGCAATGAAAGCTAAAGTGCCTGTGTGGGTTCGAACCACGTGAGCTACCAAAGCTACGAGGCTTTTCTACAGGCATTACCTTTAATACACCTAATCATATTTTCACCTACCTTTGTCAGCATAACTGAGTAACATAGTCAAAATTCCATCTGTCTGGCATCTGGCTCTATATCAACGCAAATACATATTAATGGCATAACTGGGAATGTATACAGTTGTACCTGAATTATATAGTAACCGCTGGAAGCCGTCGTGTTTCAATAGACGTCGTCGTAGGTTCCGCATTGTTACAAGTTCCCGCCTGTCTAGCCGGAAGCCGAACACTGACTTTACTGCATCTCTAGTTATAACCAAATAACCACTGTTTATGTTCGTTAACATCTAGTTTTAATTAGGAACTAACTTTAGTCGCTCCAAACTGGAATTTAGTGGAGTTGTATCTGCTGTTGAACCCCGGCAGTAATGTTAATGTTGTCGTATTTTACTGCTAGGGGAATCTAAAGAATTCGTTCAGGACCTCCTCCATTTTAAAGCCATTGTTCGAGAATTTCAGAACAAGTTCGCAAGTTATAGCTCTTGAAGAATTTTCGCCTCTAATCTCATTTTGTTTAGTAACACCGCCACACAATTGTCTCGTTTCTGATCCAGATTTAACTGATACAAGTCAGGATTTTATGAACTGATTTCCATAGTTAGATTATATTGCAGAGTTAGGAAAGATTTGGTCATTGCGAATTTCCGGTGTCGATAACTTGGGTGACACAGAATCGATTACTAATAGTTATGCCGCAGAACCACTCGAGATATTTATCGTATAAGGAAAAACTGCATGCCCAAGGTTCCTTTAGTTAAATCGTGCTGCAACGAAGATTTCTTCATAATCTGAACCGAAGCGGTTTTTATCTATTAGTGCTGCTCCCAAAATGTCAGAAACAATGATAGCTGTTAGTTATTGGAAATCCGATCTGAATTCGTTAGCGGTGCCTTTTTTATTGACGTCTCAATGGTCCAGCGAATTCGTGAAACTTTTCATTGGATTCTAACTAAGGCTGCCGTTGCATTTTGAATTACCATTCCCAGATATATTGCCTTGGCTTCGAACGTTTCTGTAAATCACTGAAGCAATTTCTAGGAAGATATGCTTTCTGACATTTATAAACGGTTATTCAATTATGTATTCATTCCCAGTAGAAGCTCGGGTTGTCAGTTCGCCCAAATACTCGAAATAGATCTAACATTCAACAATAACCTTTTACGGAAAATCTTTCAACCCGTAGGACAAAACGCTTATTGAGTGTACAAGGACAAGTGCGCAAACCATTACAGATTTTCACTGGCTATTAAAAATAGATGTTCGCATTGATTCGCAGGACAAACCACAATAGACTATTGTGGAAACCTATATATTGTTTGCTCTGTGTACGTAAAAACAATAACTAACCGCACAGATAGACGGTGTTCCATTTCCATCCCTTCTACTGTAGTTATATCACTTGATGTACGACACGCCGCCATTTAGGCAGACACTTGTATTGCTCTGAGTACTGGCAATACAATACCTTGTGCACTTGACAGCAATTTGTACTCCTAATTATGGCAGATTACTTTTCCTGAGTGATCCGCATTTTCCTCCGTAAATGGCACTGTAGCGCCGTTTTTTCGACGCCTATTTAGTATTCTTATCACCTTTGTGCCTGGGACGTAATACAAGGAAGTGCCTCCGGATTCTTTGGAATAGGTCCATCCGACCAATTCTGATTCTCTACTACCCGTTTCTCGACGCTTTATTTTTTATTTCCAAGCTAAGTAATTGATATGTCTCGGGGGTCACAAAAAACCTATATGTCTACAATAAGTAACAGAATCGCGTTTGTTTTCGTATCGTATCATTTCCACAGTACAAGGTTAACCACTCCAAATTCGTAGCGTCCTTACAGAGATTTATTTCACAGAAATGGAGGATGTTACGAGAATTTGTAATCATATAATCACGTTTTTGTTCTTTCGTTTTCACTGTTTGAATAATGTCGTCCCGCATCTCGATATCTAACGAAATTTGTTGGAAATGACAATCGATATCTTGGAGATATCGATTGTCATTTCCAACAAATTTCGTTTATGTAAGAATACAACAGTTATCTAAAACATCACAAAAATTACTACATCGCTTTATTAAGAAGGTCGCTTCGGTAGTGTTCGTGATTTTGCTGTGGGCGCACGAATGAAGAAATCAAGAGGATTAAAAATAACCCAGTTGTATACAGATGAAACCCCAAGTGGCGGCGCCGGTACACCTAACGTGCGAATTGTGCCTATTTCTGCCTTTTTAGGGTTCCGTAGCCAAATGGCAAAAAACGGAACCCTTATAGTTTCGCCATGTCTGTCTGTCTGTCTGTCTGTCCGCGGATAATCTCAGTGACCGTTAGCACCAGAAAGCTGAAATTTGGTACCAATATGTATATCAATCATGCCGACAAAGTGCAAAAATAAAAATTTAAAAAAACATTTTTATTAGGGTACCTCCCCCAGACGTAAAGTGGGGAGCGATTTTTTTTTTAATTTTGACCCTGACGTGTGATATATTGTTGGATAGGTATTTAAAAATGAATAGGGGTTTTCCAAAATCATTTTTTGATAATATTAATATTTTAGGAAATAATCGCTCCGAAAGTCAAAAACAATGTGTCCCCCCCCCTCTAACTTTTGAACCATAAGTTTAAAAAATATGAAAAAAATCACAGAAGTAGACCTTTATATGAACTTTCTAGGAAAATTATTTTCAACTTGATGAGTTGAATAGTTTTTGAGTTATATAGCACTTTTTCAAAAAAACGCAAATGATAACTTTGTTTTTCATACAAATACTATGAAAAACAAAGTTATTTTTGCTGACGAAAAATGTTGGTATTTTTAATGGTCTGGGAAGCTACGGAACCCTACAGTGAGCGTGGCCCGACACGCTCTTGGCCGGTTTTTTTATTTTACCTTTGTTGCTCGTGTGTCTTCCATCGTGACGGTCTTATTCCATTCCACGTACGGCGACTGGTCCCACGACTGCTTCGTTCAGCGAAAACTACCGCTTTAATTTAAACTTTCCATGTCTTTCCATTCCGAATACGGTTAAATTCAAGCCACAGCCGGCCATTGGGGACAACCTCTTTAAAAAGAACGGAACACTGCCGTAATCCGAATACAATTAAAGGAACAACGCATGTGTTTACTCGTACCAAGTTCGTGGCTTCGCGGACAGTTTGCCTGTTTGTGGTTATTATGTAATCAGATCCCGTACCCAATGTCTTGGCTCGAAAGTGTTCCGAAATGATATCCGAATCGCAAAAACTGTGCACTAACGCAAAAGTTGTGAACACATTCTTTTCATTTCATAACGTTTGCTGTTGTTTTCATAAATTTTATTGCTGATAATGATGGCGCCCTAATGAATTGTGTGACGAAATTAGAAATGTTGTCGTATTTTTATTTCTGTGGCGTCAAAGTAGCCCGAATATTGATATCGAGTATGAATATTTAATGCTGTTGGTATTATTTGGGCAGGCATTACGGCAAGGCAGCTTTGTTTACTAAAATATTGAAGGCCCTGCGTATTCTATCTGAATTTTAATAACGCGACGCGATGCTGTCTCCTACATATTATCGATTCAAAATCAGGATTCATAAAACGAGAAATAAATTTCAATCGACTTTGAATACTGAATAAAGATTAGGTATCGTGAATAGTTTCAGGTATTCCGTTTAGAATGTGGTTCCGTTTTTGGGTTTTAACATACCGTATATCATGTTATTCTCTTTCTACAAATGTCTAACGCCTGTTGGCAACGTGGCTTTGTGTTGCCATCTCAACCGTCAAGGTTTTCAGTGTGGTGCGCTACAAGGCATTAAAAAGAAAAGCATGTATATATCTTTGTTTGTTTCTCAACGTTTCCCGGGAAAAACACATGCGCAACCTTTAAAATTTCACACACGATATTTCTGTTCTTGCTGATGGGCGTACCCTTTTACTTGTGGGTGTTTACATAGCCGTCACATAAATTCTCCTTTTCTCATACTCCTAATAGAATATCGTATTGATGTGTGTATTTTGGGGTTTCCGGAAATATGTAGTACTAATCTGCGAAATTGAACGGTTGAAACAATTTTTGGTGAGCCATGAGGATTTTGGCTGTTTCTCTATGATTTCTGAAACTACAATGGGTTCTAATATTCTCAAAATGTTCTATAGAAAGAAATACCCAGACAGCACTACCTAATGTTATTTGAGCCAATGCAAACAGCCCGAATAAAAAGCATTAACCTTGGCGACAATGTCTGTCAAGCCTCAGCCATATCACCCTACGCTCCTTTCTACAACACTGAAACAATGTACTATAGTTAATTTTAACCCAGAATCAGACACACAAACCTCGTCCCAACTTAACTTAGCGCTAATAAATCTCGATCGTAATCCATTTTCATTTGATTGAGTCTGAAATAGAGGTACACTAAGTTCGGAGCTAAACGGATTACCGATCCAGTTAAGGTGTAAATCAGCATGTATAGAATAGGAATCCCGGAACGGGAGCTGCATTGCCAATTGACAGGAGGGAATGCAATCGATACCTGAATATTCTACTATGGCGATGTACGATACTTGCATTTTTATCAAGATTTCTGATCGATCCGGATCGTTGCTAAATGATACGACTTTAGGAAGGGCTTTGGATCTGTTCTCCAAGTATCGGATCGTATCAGTATAAATGCACGTTGCATTTGTATCGATAAAATTATCTTTTGCATCTGATGACGCGCTTGCACCATATTAAAAACCGAGACCTAATGTTTTATGAAATAAATAACGATGATATTTTAAAATTTCTGAGTATGCAATTCATGACAATGTGGTACGCTACGATCCATTCATTTCGATACTTTTCTATCGATCCAAAATATCGGAGTATCGATAATTTTGTACCGATACTGTCAAGTTATCGGATCGGATCGTACATCACTACTCCTTTATTTCTTGCTACAACGTTAGTACATTAATTAGTACTTCATTCAGCGGTATATTTAATAGGTCTTTCGTAAACTGCATTTCTCTGAGCGCCGTGTCTTCAATGGTATTGCCTCTGCACTGCACGATAAAACGGATATTGCATTGATACTTTCATGACGCGATAAGATTAAAGTACGGATTCGCACCTTGATATTGACATTTTAGTTTGCGGAATTTCTAGATTGAGTTGCTGCTATAGATATGTTATAGAGAGTTTTATCTGCTTTTGATCTCAATCTCGCTTGATAGAAAGCAATGGATGAGGTTTATGGCGGAACGAGAGTGCTCAAAAAAATCCTGTGCTCTCAAAGACATTCAAATATTTACGAGCGAGACAAGACGAAGAAAATCGTAATCCAAAAACGTATTACAAGTTAGTAACAAGTCGTTCTACCTAGTGTCAGAGAGGTCGCTTGTCAGATAGACACACGTAAGAAATATGTTCAGGATAAAAACTATTGTATGACAATGTTTCTAATGTCCACTCTATAATATAACTGTTTTAAATCTCTTTGTGTACTCTGTTATTCAGTTAAGTCTCCTTGACATTTGTC
This sequence comes from Xestia ashworthii, assembly GCA_950022955.1. Taxonomy (NCBI): domain Eukaryota; kingdom Metazoa; phylum Arthropoda; class Insecta; order Lepidoptera; family Noctuidae; genus Xestia; species Xestia ashworthii. The sequence continues at coordinate 8,860,065 of OX465573.1, forward strand.
CTTCATTACTCAACATTATTTTCCATCCTTGAACGTATCAATTTTCATTACATTATCTGCCATTTTTTTAACAGACTATTGAGGAAATTTTACACCCTATTTTTACTGAACTTTATTATTCTCCGTGGCGAAATAGTTGGCCCCGCCTTCAGTATTGTAGTCCGGGCGTTTAGATGCACAAAGTAAGGGTTTCCTGTCAGTTGCAACGTCTTCCCAAATCTTCCTTTGTTGTTACATTTCGGACTAATTATGCCTCCATGGCTTTGGTTAAGTTTTACTCAGTATTTCCTCTTAATCATCATTTTCCTGCCCTGGTCCTATGTGGTTTGGGGTCGGCGACACAAGTTTTTTTTCTTCCATTCTCCCCTGTAGAGAACGAACGTCAATCATTACGTTGTCATTTACTCTGAATGTAAAAAATATAAAGTACGGGTTGGCTCGAAAACCGAGTAAGTTTTCCTCATTTTTTTCGTCTGTTAATTGGATAAGTAATAGCTAACTTACTCATCATGTTTTTCAAAGAGGCATTTTTAAATGTCCTTTACATTTTCTGAAGCCACACGATCTAGAACACGTCGTACACGATCTACACTGAAATTTCAACCGTTTATTTTAAGTTCAACGGTGGATATGAGATAGAAGAGAAATCTCTCGCTTAAGGCTTTACTAGTTACTGGCGTTACTGTCTGCATCACTAAGTACGCCAAGCACAAACTCACAAAGTAACCACAAAACGAACCACATATCTCCAGCTTTACTCATACAAAATCCCTTACCAAGTTGTAGAATCCAACTAAAAACACACTTATACAAAATTGTTTTCTCAAATAACCTACGTATTCAAATTCTTGTGTACCTTACACATAGCACAAGAAACTAAACTCAATATTTAAATTAAACCAAGGGTTATCTACATCTCATTATAATACGCAATATGAGGCTCATTTTATCGCACCTACATACATAACATTAGTTGGGACTTGGTGCTAGATATGTGCTTTATCGGGTACGAAGTTAGAAGGAAAGAAAATAAAGTCTGAAGGAATTATTACTAGAATGCCTCCCACTAGGTGATGATCTGGTGAAAGTGGCGGGAATCCGCTGGATGCGAGTCGCACGGGATCGGTCTATGTCCAGCAGCTGTTTGATAATGAATGATTACAAAGAAAATAATGTGAATTATAGTGACGATTTGCACGAGACGAAGGAAGAAGAAAAACGTAATGCGCCGAACTAAAATGACTTTGAAAAAGGCCAGAAAGATAATACAGTTAGAAGTAAATCATCACATAAAGCAGTTATAGCAGAACAGAAGCATGATTGCGAAAAACTTTCGAGTTCACTGACGGTCTGGCAAATTTCACCCTATGCCCTAAGTAATAAGTTTGAAAAGTGGTCGACCCTCAGTGAACTCGATAGAACCTATTAGGCAAGGATCTGCAAACGCTTCAAACATTCACTAGAGTCTAATGACAGAAACTTACTTATCCGTTAGGAGAAGCTTGATAGAGACAGAATTAATATCTTGAAAAGATTCTGAAGTAATAGTTGAGTAAAAGACACTCTTCCTTATTATAAAAAATATTGACTTATGAGAAACCTAAGTTCAACTTCGGCAAATAATGCTGGTCAATTGGCAAAGATTACTTCAATTCTAAAAGTCTCCAAATCGATGGAAGAAAATGGGTCCCTACGGTGCAACTCGCAACCAATACTAGTGATTTATGCATTATACGGTTTTTCAACTTCACTACGTCACAGCAAATCTTGAGAATTCGACAAAATGCATTTTCCAACAGTACTCCGTCGATTTACTTAGACTAGAAAAGATATCTTAATTGAATCTGAAATAAAACTCAAAAAAATCTATTTGAAACATTGCTTGTTTAGTATGGACGCGGGGCGTAAAGAAAAGGATTATTGGCGAAGCAAAGGTCAAATTGTAGAAGCTATCTCAGGTCAAAGGATTCCATTAAAAATTAAACTTTCACTTGGTATAATAATAGTTTAAATATAGCCTCTATTTTAGAAGCCAGTCTGGGCAATAAAAAATCTAGATTTAAAGAGACTAAGCGAAATTTCTTTCGGTTTGTAAAGGCTTTTTAGGGCGTTGACTCGAAGCGGCTGGGATGGCCTCCCTAGCTCAATGTGGACAGAGCTTAATTAGGAGATCGTACAAGTACGACCTTTTCAATTTCAGGAGGACACGAAATGTTGAAAATTTGCTTGCTGTGAAGATTTTTGCATTGAAAGCGTGACAACCACTTAAAAACGTGGTGTTCCTGGAAGTATTCCTTCAAAAATTCTTTTAGAGGTTGATGTTTGAAAGTATCATGCTTAAGTACTCATATAATGGCATGTCAGGTTGGTAACCCAAGCCCTATCTACTAGTTCAATAACCGTTTCCTTCGTTCAGCTTTTACGACTTTCGCGAAATGATAACAAGCAACATTACACATTCTACATACATTTCTTTTACCACTAGACCAGAAATAATTTCTATTCACTTAGTACAGCTGCAAAACTCTAGGGCATAGACATAAAAATGGTCTCATTTCAAATGCAAATGTGAGTATAATACAGAAGTTGGAATGGTTTAAAAGTTCCCTGTGGGGCCTGATTCCGAAATGAGATTGTGCAATCTGAGAGGTGTCTAAAGTTCGCCGCTTGATCCCATCGATCCGCCTGATGGTAGTGAATATTTGCTCGATATTTTACGACTGGCCGGTCATAATGAGAAAACGGGCACAAAGGTTGCAAACTTCGTGGAAAACCTTTTTGGTTTCGAAGAAAAAATAAAAAGTTCCACGTAAAATCAAAAGGGTTCGCAAACGGGCCGAAGCCTGATATTTACGTGTACATTAACTGAAACAAAGGTAATTATTTTATACGTAATTTTATTTTGTACCGTTGTTCGTGTGTTCGCTGGGCCGAGGCTTGGCATAAAGGTCTTACATTACATTTATTGTTTGAATAATTAAACAGTTAACGCGAATTAATATGTTCTTTATATTTGTTTTGTCCGCGTTTACGGCTTGTAGGAATAGCTTGGATTACTTCCTAATTCCTGTGGATTTAAATGAAGGACAACGGTTTTTGTAGGACCATGAACTTGAAAGACTTCAACGTAATCCATAGCGAAGTGTGTTGATTACAGTTAGTTTTTCTAAGATTATAAAACACACAGCTATGAAGTATTTTGAAATGTGCATTTTTCCTAGAAATTCTGAGTAGCTAAATATCAGCATTTAGTGGTGGTGGAAAAACCGACTTCATATGCAATATCAGCTAAATGATGCTTTAGCTATCCTGTTTATCAAATATCTTATCACCGTATCAATACGCTGGCACTGATATTGATGGCTTTCCGTTATCAGTGCAATGCCGATCCTAATTTATGTGATGTTGGTTCAAGACCAACACTGACTGTTTACTTGAATTGTTATCAATAACATGATGTATTGCTAGTTGCCTGCCTCGTTGGTTTGTGTTCGCAAACGGAATTCGGAGTTTGAATCAACCCCGGGCCAGGTTTGAATATTTCCATCCGGAATTTCTCAGTACCAGTTCGAAATCTGGATTTGTGCCCAGTCTATAGAAGCCCTAAGCCCTTAATTCATTACATGACATTTTCTCCATAGAAAACTAAACAACCTAAACCGCTGGATCTAGAAGCATGTGCATTTTAAACAAAAAGAAGCGAACATGGAACCAAGGAAGGATGATTTTAAAAATTCAACCCCTAAAGGGGTTATTTAGTTTAAATGCAAATGGGAGATCCCGTTAAACATATTAGCAAAATGTCAGTGTAGGTAATGAACACCTCTGTCTTTCCACAGGCGTGATATTATGTAACCTGGTATTACTCCGATCTCAGCTCTTATTTCCCATTTGCAGACATAATCCAGGTTCAATTAGCTGTCTTATCCGCTTATTAAAATTTCTTAGCTTCTCCCTTGAGATCGCGTCTAACTTACGTAGATGCACCTGAATATCAATATTTTATTCAAAGCGAATGCCTCTGACGTTGGAAATCCTTTGTCTTGTACTCTTGACAACATAAGAATTTTATTGTAAGCAAAATCTAGCTGATATCGAGCAAAATCACCGTAAAAATACGTATCTTTTTCGACATATTCAAAACTGAATAGCGCGTGAATAAATTAATGTAAATTGTATTATAAAATTAACAACGGACGCACCAATAAAAAACAATTAAAAACAAAGTAACGCGCGGTCGATGCGCCGGATCATGTGACGTCATAAGTAAGGAATGTTCCGCAGATTGCAATGCAGTGCGGCATCGATACGACCTTATGACGTCACTCGCGTATTGTCCTTTTTTTAGAAGGCCCAAAACGGAAATGGCTCTTTGAATTTTTGCAAGCCTAGTACTTTTTGTTGGAATATCATCATCATCTGCCTAACCCTTTCCCATGTTTTGGGGTCCCAAGCACTGGAATACAGTTGTATACCAGTATTTTACATGGAGCGAATGCCTACACACTTTGGTAAGACTAGTTGCCAGAATGTCGAACTTTGCATACACGCAATTTTGGTTAGTACTCACCAAAGACCGTTCATAGCTCCTACACATCAAAACAATAATTCGCGTAGGTGTCCAATGAATGTGGAACACTGGGTGAGCTTAAAATTGGTGCACACAATGGAACCAGAAATAGTTATAATTGTTCGCATCGTCACTCAATTACCGCTTTACGGATCATAAAATCTTACCATTCCCGGCTTACAATATCCAGTCATAGTAGTTCTGGCGAGGTTTATCAATGAAGCAGGTAATAGTGTATGCTTGATTACGTGTTTTGTAATAGAATTTATCGACTTCAGCGATCAGAATAGGTCGGTTTATGAGTTGTGGTTGTGGCGCAACTGTGTGGTGCAGCTTTGGGTCATATTGTTCAATCATAGATGATTTATGGAAGATTTTTTAAGCTACCTGCAACCAAAATTTCGAAGACATGTGACATCTACCAATCCGCACTGGGCCCGCGTGGTGGATGATTATACCCCATTCCCTATCATAGAGGGGAGGCCTGAGTCCTACTGCTGGACACAGGCTTCCCCTCTTACATTAATAGGCTGATGATGATGATGAGGTTGATGAATGAAAGCTGTGTTCTTAAATGAAGACAGGGAATCGGTAAATAAAGTGTAGGACGCTTCAGGCAAAAGTTTGATGGTGAGACCACCTAAGCAGGGTAACAAAGCCGCTGGATGAGAACAGCTGAGGATCTAGTTAAATGGCGATCAATGCGAGAGGCAGCATTTGACTAATTTGATAATGATGAAAAACCGCAATGTATGATTTCAAGTAGCAAGACGAGTACACAATTATAGCCCTGAAAATACTCGTACAAAAAACTCTGGGAGAGAAAAAGACTGAAAGAAAAATCTATCCTAAGAAAAATCTACGGTGATAATTGATTAAAATGAGGCTTACATAAAACAAACAAATGTCTCTCATAAAGCTTGAAGTAGGACACAAACTAATTATTCTCCGCCCACTGCGGGGAGGGCCAGGGGGTGACCCCTGCCCCCTTTGCGGGTCACCAACTCACCATTACCGAGATGTGCAAAGAAATAATATTTTAAATATTGAAATTAATGAAATCAAACCGAAACGATTGATTGGTATTTAGCCAATAAACAATTTGTGGAAATTTTACCTATAACAACAAAATTTTCATTGGTTCAGAGAATTTCTTTATACGATGCCAGTTTTTGTATAAATAGAAAGCACAAAAGGTGTTTGTTGTTAGAAATTTTCCTAGAAACGGTTTCTTTGATACATTGGCTTCTTTTTCACGACTATTTTTGTCGTCTTCTTTATTAATATTTTGTAAACAGCCTGTTGTGTCGCAATCTCAATACTGGGAAAAATTGCCTTCACTATTTTGATAAAAATCTTTCCTCCAATTTTCGTAATTATTTCCTGCTTCTTCTTACCGATTCACAGTAAATATATCCAAGTTGTTAAACAATTCTCCTTCGTTGTCTAGCGCGACCCTATCTTTTACTGATCGAGCTTTATTACCTAAACAGTACGTATTCTTTATTCTTAAGAGTATGTCTACGTATCTATTTTCGCTCTTCAACTGTATTATCCTCCGTGAGAAATTATACCATTCTACCATCAATAATCATTTTGATAATTCCACAAAACGTTCCATTTCCGTGACCGTCGACATAACGGCCTAGCGGTTATTGTCTATTACCCGTTGAGCCTAAAATTATCGCGTAAGTCATAATTAGAGCCCGTCATGCATGTGAGACGGCAAATATGGGGCTTGAGTACCGTACATTTGATAGGTGCACGTAGCAATAAACGGTGATATGATTATTGCGTTTGCTGGGGAGAGGCAACCAATATAGCTGGAGGACTTGGAGAAGCAAGATTCGATAAACTGCTTGTTGTATTCGTGCAAGTACTGTTCTAACAGGAAGTGGTAGCGAAATCACCCGATAGAAATTTTCAGAAAAGTTGGTAACATTTTTAATAGGCACTATAAAAAGACCCGTTCAAAAAATGGTAATCGAAAGAAATGAAGATGCGTAGACAAATCAAGAGTCAGTATGGCCCGTTTTCTATAACTTACTTAAGTATAACTGTCAGTTAATATTTTACGTCAAATTCAAATTCATTTATTGGCGTCTTGCAGCTATCGGTGTTTCTATAAAAGAAGTTAGCTTGAAATCTCCTATCCACGTCACCCTCCTTCCATGAATCAAGTGACGAGTACGTCACTTGATTCATAGAAAAATTAAATAAAGAATTTCTGTGACGTTTTGTTTACAATACGGATAAAAGCCGTATACTACTATAAAGGGCATTTAATTGTCTTTGAGATGATCTAAGTTTCATGCAAATACGCCCGATAGTTTTTGCGTGATGATCGTTTTTTTGCCGCGTTAGACTACTTCACAAATTAATTACACTAAGTTATAAAACTATTTCTTCACATTTTCACATATCAAATTATGAAAGAAATGGTCTAGTATAACATATATTTTTTTCAAAGAAATTAGACTAGAAGTTAAGACGTGATGATCAATTTAAAATCACTAAAAGTCATGTGTCTGCGCCTTAAGCAAAATATCAAACAGACCGAGATAGCAGCCTACCGAAACCGAACAGTAAGTTATTGAAAATGGCCATAAGAAAGTCTCTCGGCGCGAAATTTATCTTTTACACGTGCTTACGTTTAATCGCATTAATATCTAATGAGACATTGACTATTTGCTCAAATTAATTGCAATGAGCTTACGGAAGCTGATTGAATTAATTTGCACTGTTAGCCTTGTCTTAACCCAAGTTAGTGTCATCTAAACTAAGTGTAGCCGGATGCGGCTGAATATCAGTATTTTACACGGAAATTCAGTTCACTAGACATACTGAACTCAACGACCCTGGGTTTGGCATATCAGCTTTACTAGCAGTAAAGCTAGACCGGCAGTTGTAGAATATTCTATTCATTTCAAATCTGAAGCTATTGCAGCAGTTATAGTCTAAAACAAATTGTCGTTTTCCGACGTCTATGCGCTTGGAATTTTATGACTACTATTAGTCGTAACTGTGCGTTATTCCACAGCTATTAGCAGACGCCATAATAACAGCGATGTCGTCATGAGATTAATTGTAATTAAAATTTTTCGCGTGGATCGTCTACGCTTCTACAGTTTGAAACTCAGTGCACATTTGCTGGAGCCAAACCAAAATGAATGCGTCGATCCTCTGTAACTTCAATTCCAATTACCGAATCTCGCCTCCTTTTCCATGTAACATTTTCATCGAGAATTTTCCACTGACACATTAAATTATAAAATCAATCATTTGATTCTACTGTGGTGATGTTATAAGGATTCACATTAATTACGCAAACAGCACGTTGGCGTTTTAATCGAGCTTCGTTGGAGTGTAAACTGTCGCGAGTGCTCGCTCTAACTCAATCATAGTAATGCATTGAACTATAACAACGTTATTTCTGCAGGAAGTATGAACAAACTATGCTTTAGTTCTAGCGATGCACTATATTATTACTTGCATTTGTACCGATACTTTGGATCGATCCAGCGTGCATCGTGATTTATACGACACTATTCTAGACGACTGGCTTTCCCAAATAACTAATAGTATAGTATCGTCTTAGATTGTAATTGCCACTAAGAGTCTAGTATTTATTTAAATAAATATCACAGTATTTTAAATTACCTTATCATGCAATTTATGACAATATGGTACGTTATGAACCATTCATTCCGATACCGGCTCTTTTATATCGTTAAAAAATATTGGATTATCCCATCCTGTTGTATCGATACAGTAAAGTAACGGACGGGATCGTGCATCACTAGTACCATTTTTGCCAGGACAATGTGTTATATGCACCGTATCGATCGATACACGATACATTTGATATCTCCTCGTTAAGCCGTTTAAACTGTTTATGAGACACGGATTACCAGATTGTACTTTTAAATGTCTTCGATATATTGTTACGTGATCAGTACGGCTATTCCTAAGCACGGGCTTCTATGTTGATCTTTGTAAGGGACGAATTTGAAGGGGAATGTAAATGTTGATTTCTGACGCAATTCCTTCGAGTGGTTCGGTGAATGTTCTAGTCTAATTGTTTTAAAAACAATCATGTTTTCATTGCTTTTCGATTTGAACGTATATTTTGGCTGGTTTTTAGTTTACACGCTATTATTTATACATCAGATTTTTTGTCAGTCTTTCAGTCCAAATTCACATTTACTGCACTGGATACGAGATAAATCTTAAGTCCTAAAGCCTTATCATAGTTCCCCACATCAGATCGGCCATCACAATTCCTGCCACAATCTTAATTAAATCAGTGCAGACCAAGTTTATACAGGGCGGTGCACTATTTTATACGCGTTCAAATTCAATTTACTCTTCGAGTCACTGACCACCTAGTACTTGTCAACATGAGTTTATTGATTGGTTGGTTTATTTTCAGAAGAAAAGCGTATCAATAAACCATGCATTTATGTCAGCGATAGGTCTCCCAAACCCCCATTATGGTGTGTGACGTCATTAATTGAAGTATTAGTTGCGAATTTATATTAATCATAAATGACGTTTGGTAAAACGTTTCATGTACGTTTGACCGTGTAATTAAAATTAATTGAATTATTTTAAATTAAAGAATTTACATCAGGACGGATTTGGGTGGGTTACTTGCAATTAAAAGAGCTTGTAAGGGAAAACAAGAAACATTTGTTTTGAATGAAATAGATAGATGGCTGTTACAGGCAGTGATCCGAAAGTCTGACAACCAGTCTTACCAAGGGGTATCGTAGGTATATCCCAGTACTAACTGGGTTGTGGAGGTCGGATAAGCAGTAGCTCCATGTAAAATATTGGTATTCAGCTGCATTCGGTTAGACTGAAAGCCAACCCCAACATAGTTGGGAAAAGGCTAGATAATAATAAAAAAAAAAAATCAAATCAAATAATTATTTATTTCGAACAACAAGGTCCATATGGGTTAGTAAAAAAGTACTTAAGAACTATGTTAGCGATGAGAAATTAGGAGAAATAATTACATTCATTGATCAATCTACAAATAATAATAATTAATTTATTTAACTAATAGGTAAATAATGAATGATGATCGAGAGATTGGAGATTAATGCTGACTATCTACAGTTTTATGATGGGCTTGATGGCTTTAGCAAAATCTAGATTTTGTCGTCGGTGATTTCGAAGTTTATGTTTTTATTAGAAATCGATAATAATTTATCAGCCGTCTGAGGCGACAGACGCTGGAAAATTAGTTTCTCTGAAAAATCTATCCTCTTTAGCTTATGCCTAGCCTTGTACCACAATGATATGATAAGTATAAAAGGTGTAGATAGGTTAAAAGCGCTCAGTAAGCGGCATGTTAAAATGTGGCTAATTAGCCAACCTTGACTTCAGTGTCACTTTGACGGCGTCAATCAATGGCGTCAACGGACGTTTTAAATGTCTCTTTTTCGTTCCCGATAAACGAATCATGCCATTCTTCTTTAACTTGTAATCGTAATGCAGTGTGCTATGACAATACGTATACACCGTGTTCCTGAGGATATACATTAATTTTGAATAATACTTCTATAGCTCTTGTTAAACATATCGTACAAAGGAAGTAGTAGTTTGAATGGCATATAGTTTTTAAGTTATTGGTAATTTAAGTTTAACCAATTTAGAGCCACTTTTACCAAACGGTTAAACATGTTTAAAATTATATTTAAGGACAAAATTCTGTTTAACTGCACAAGATGTCTTGCACCACAAGTTAAACACGATTAACTATCTGTCAAATTTAAACAGCCAAAAATGGCTGTTTAAGGTGCTAAACATATTTAGCAGTTGAATTTGAGATTATATTTTGGTCGTGCGTCGTGCGTGAATAATTTGATTGTGATAAGGATAATGAGTTTGTCTGAGTTTCTTATTGATGAAATTGATGACAACGACAAAGATATTGTCTACTATATAAACAAACCTCGTGCATAAGATCAAAATTGCTGAAAACCCTGACGGAGAAGAAGTTCTTTCGAAGATTTCGCCTAACCAAGAAGACAACGAATATTTTTGTTAGAAATAATTGAACCTAAATTATTGTTGCATCGATTACTTATATAATTGTTTTACAACTTAGTTATACAATCAAAATGAAACAGTTGGACAATAAACTATTGTTCCTTTTAGAAACTACCAAGGAAGAAAACAACCCGCAATAAAACATCTGGTCTTGCCGCGAGGATCTAAAGCTAGCGGTACTATAAACAGTTAACTTACAAAATACTGTTTACATACTACTTAGTTCATTATAAAGTAAATAATAAATAAATTCGCGTCTCACACTTTGACAGATAACTCGTTTTACGCAAAAAACAAAACCAAATATCGACAAACAACCGTGAAATAACGCTAATTGTAACCATACTGCTCAAATCGTGAAATGGAACGCACAAAAATTAATGCGGGAACACTCTAAAATGTGTTTAGTTAAATTCAACCTTCAAAATCTTGGTGCAAGACAAACTTAAATAAGTTTAAACTAATCATGTTTACAAGAGTAAACATATTTAACTAAATAGTTTTAGACCTATTTTAAATAAGATTTGGTAAAAGTCGCCCTTAATTATGTTGTGCTGTGAGAAAGAGTCTTTATTTGTGAGATGTTGCCAGTGCCACTTTGTGCAACCAAAACTATCAAACTGAATTTAGAAGACTGAAACTGATTTTCGTTTTTTTTTTTTTTTTGAAGTTAGAGGCATTTTATGTTGTGTTGTAATAAAATGAGTTTGTAATCTAAGATGAACACGACATGTTTTTACTTATTGCCACCAAAAGTGAAAAAAAAATGGTAAAAAAGTTAAAAAAAATGGTAAAAAAAGGTCAATTTAATGGTCTGAATAACATGCCGAAGTTAATGTATAACCTCAGGAACACGGTGTACCTATTAGGTATATAGTACTCATGTGTCCGTTAGTGTGCCGTTTTTGAAGATCGAATTTTGTGTAGGTAACCTATCTACGCCTTTTACTTATAATATTATCATTGTTGTCCCAACTACGAGTATGTTGGAGTCGGCTTTCAATCTATCCGGATGCAGCTGAATACCAATATTAAACATGGAGCGGTTAAATAATAAAATTTTATGAACTTTTATTTTGTTCATTAAAATTTTAAAGTGAGACGTGCCTTATCGACATTTAAGTGGTAGTAATCATGACCTTTTAAAATTTGGAGAATCACTTATTACCACAATATTATAAATGCGAAAGTAACTCTGTCTGTCAGTTACCTTTTCACGCCTTGTCGACCAACAGAGTTCGATATAATTCGGTACACAAGTTGACTATTTACCCGGATTATTTTTTTATACAGGTAGTACGTATCCACGTGATTATTTCTGACATCCACGTGGACGTAAAGGCTATTTTTACGGCGAATGAATAAAAAGTGCTTTTACCAAAAATATAACCATTTTTACTCGCCAAAGAATTCTATTTTTATTTATAACAATGATGATACTTGAGTATACACGTTGGTACAAGACAAGTACGACAGGCAACCCAAAATTAGTCCCTCCAACATCTCAGACATACGAGATTCTCTTTTCGACTTAAGATAATAATCTGTCTATCTCCTTTAATTCTCTGAAGGGATATTTCAGCTAACGAGATTAATTAATAATACTAAATATTTACAAGTTATTGTTGAGGAGCTCGGGCTAAATTATAACAGGTACTCAGATTAATCTTCAGGTTTAGCCTAGTTTGTCTGTGGATGGGCGACCATCTCTTAGATACCGAGTTTCTTCTGTGCTTTGGAAAGCATGCTGAGCCGTTGATCCCGGCTGTTAATCGATCTTTATCAGTGGTCCGAAAGACTGACACTCAGTCTTTATCAAGTGGTATCGTATTACCCAGTACTAACTGGGTTGTGGAGGTTAGATAGGCAGTCGCTCCATGTAAAATACTGGCATTCGGATGCATCCGATTGGACTGGAAGCCGACCCCAACATAGTTGGGTAAAGGCTAGCCACATTTTGACAAGTTATGGTTGAACTGCCTTTGCTGAAAATAAGGTCTTGAGTCTTTTGGTTTGATTGGGATTTTTCATCGGGAATTTCTTTATAGGGGCCCGGAGTCTACATGTGTGCCCGCTGACTTAGACATAACTGGCGAAATTTGAATGTACTTATATGAACACCTCTATCTTAACTTCACTTTACGTACCCCTTTGAGGATAACAGGCATGATAAGTTACTATTGAAATATGAGGTATTATGACAAATGGTCACAGAAATGTGACTAAGCTCCAGTAGAATATGGAACAATAGATTCGTACCGAGATACTTGGGTCAATTTATCGATTTATAATCACTGGTACGGTTTCGTAATCTTGTGTTTGATACGGTCTCCGGAGAGGTTTAAGGTTGGAGTATCGTCATTATGGTTACCAAATTAGAAGTTTTGGTGGCAAGCAGTTGGGGTAGATCCGTAAATTGTAGAAAAGGCGAAGAGTTTGCCGGTGTTGTGGTCATCAACATCATCCACACTCTTATGTCGCCCACTGCTGGGCATACAGGGAGAAGGAATACAGACGCACACACGGTTACAACTTATTCAGTACTTTATCTTGAACGTAGAAATTGTCATGGGTTGTTAACCTGCTGTTTCCAAATGAGTGCATGAGTACTCGGTCAAAAAGTATGTATCGTTTGTGTGTTGGTGTTTGTGTCCCTTATTAAGAAAGAAACCCCGAGGCCCTACTCCCTAACGCTTCGTCCGTTTATTCGGATCTATCCGTCTCTATCGCGCACGTCTGCAGATGAGTGCGAGTGAGAGAGACGGCTGGATCCGCATATACGGACGAAGCGTTAGAGAGTAGGGCCTCAGGGCCGTACTAAAGCTCGGTGGGTCGACGATGTCGTCCGGGTCGCGGGAACCTGGATCAGGGACGCACAGAACCAAGAAGTGTGGCGGAAGAAAGGTTAGGTTTATACCCAGCAGTGGGTGATTCCTAGACTGGTTGATTGGTGGTAGCCATCACGACTGCTCAGCATGAAGTCTCGGGTTTGATTCTCCTGTCGGGCCAATTGTTATAAGGTTTTTCCATCAGGAATTTCACAATAACAGCCACGGAGTCTGGATTCGTGCCCAGTTGATGGCAATAGGCTCATCCCTTATTACATGGGACGTAAACATAACTGGCGAAATGTCTAATATATTAATTATCTGTTTCCTATTCTCATCTTTCATTTGCACTATGATATCGATTCGAAGCTCAACCCGACATCACTCAACGCGGAAGATCGTTCCATAGTCATGTTTTCCCAGAATGCTCATATCAGCATCCTAAATAATGTTTTCCTTTGGTTTTTACGAGGGCGCACTTTTCGCCTGCCTAGTTTTATGTCTACCCATTCTTCCGTGTCACATAAAATGGTCTAACTTGATCTAGGTGTGAATGGAAGCGTGTCTTATCTCGTCTCGTAAGTTGTGAATTAGACGTGTTGCTTATTTAAGTACGTTAGTGATATGAATTGAATGGTACCACTGTTGGAGACTTGGAACACTGGCCACCTTACTCTCTCTGGGTGGGGAATGAGTCGGCAACCATTGCGGTTTTGTCGCAAGACGTTGTCAACCGTTTTGCATTCGTTTTTTGAAGTTAAAAATAAGTTTTCAAAATAGCCTTCACATGGGGCAGTACTTAAATATACGTGTAATGCACGCTGGAAACCTAGTCTAAACAGCTATTACAGTGCTGTCTGGCTAATATTTTGGCTACGGTTTAGGCTATTCTATTGACATGATACGAGAGAAGAAAAAGGTACCAATATTTCAATCATTAGTATTTTCGAATCGATTCGTAAGTTATCAACATGTACGGTCTCGCATAGTCAGAATGTCTGATAACCTTCCAAGGCGGAAACCAGTGTGTTACCAAGTACTTGTTCTATTTATTCTGTGGTGTTACCCAGTAATTGTATTGTGGAGGTCAGATATGGTCACTCCATGTAAAATACTGGTACTCAGTTACATGCGGTTAGATTGGAAGTGGACCTCATCATAGGAAAAGCTAGATAGAAGCAAATTCATCATTATGCTAATCAACCTCTAGTTTATCTAGTTTAGATTAACTTATAATAAAAATACTGCTTCGGTTGTTTGTCTATTTCTCAAAGAAAGTCATTAGCCGATTACTTAATAAAAAATTAATCTAATATAGGTTCTAAGTATCCGGTTTTTATGATTTAGTTTCCAGTCATCGATCATAGTATTTGTTAAGCTGACATGACATTTGATAAGTGCTATAATTGAATGATAATTTCAATATCTGCGGTAATGTTGCTATGCAAGTTTCGGAGTTACCCGAATAAATCCGAACTCCCTGAGTAAGTGATGAATGATTCATGATTATAAGTCCGAAAGTAGTGAGGCAATCAACTGGATCGAGTAAACAAACATAAAAGTCATCGTTAATGTCTACTGTCATTGGTGACATTCGTGAGCTTACCATGTACTATGGGATTGCGATCAGACTAATACCATTAAATAGTGGTATGGTAGGTAAAGGACCAATTATTCCCACTAGTTCTACCGTAGAACTCTGTAGTAGAACTAGTGGGAATGATCCATTTTGAAAGGACTTTCTTTTATTTATTACAAAAATAGGCCTGCTCTTGACCTCGATCACGCCTGATGGAAAGCGATGGATGAAATGAAGAAGATGCCTCTTCACTCTTGCGTTCGGGACGGGACTTCGCTGGCAGATAGCTGATGTTATAAGGAGTAACTAAGCTCAAGCTATTGGTGTTTTATTTGATCCCGTGCAAAAAAATATCCTTGAAATTAAACTTACGAGTATATTGTCACTTACGGGATATCTTCCGTGATTATTTATTATTTTGAGCTCCCGATATTTCGACGCTGTTGCAAGCGCCATGATCGCGGGTTGACTGGAGACTGCGGGTGGATGGAAAATAAAATTGTTACGAGCAGACAAATCTGTCTACCCTCTTTTTCTTTGTCTTTTGCTACGCGCACTATTGGAATTCGACACTAAGTCACGACAAAACGCACTCACAATATCACCAAGTTTTGTGGAGTTTTTTGTATGATGCCGGCTGCTACTTTTGAGCATACTCAAAACTGGATTCCACGTATTCGACAATTTGAAGCCATCCTCTCGATTGAAATTTTTATACTTCCTTATTTCAATTGCTTCTCTTGTCAGCCTTGGTAGGTAGTGTTTGCCCTTAGGAAAGTTTTTTTTAAATAAAAATTACACGTCGGCGAAGGTCGCGGGTATCATCATCATCATCATCATCATATCAGCCCGGAATCACCCACTGCTGGGTATAGGCCTCCCCTATTTTCGACACGAGAGCAGCGGTGGCCCAGGGAGAGCAGCGGTGGCCCAGTGGTGGCGGCCCCGACTTACGTTCAGTAAGTCGTGGGTTCGAACCCAGGCAGGCGCATTACTTTGTGTAATTTATTACATCACCGCTGCTCTCAAAACGGTGAAGGAAAACATCGTGAGGAAACCGGCATGTCCTAGAACCAAAAATTCGAAGACATGTGACATCTACCAATCCGCACTGGGCCCGCGTGGTGGATTATATAGCCCATTCCCTCTCATAGAGAGGAGGCCTGTCCCAGCAGTGGGAACATTAATAGGCCGATGATGATGATGATTTTCGACACTTCCCGGTTCTGTGCGTATCGGGCGTCAGCTAGTGAAAAATAAATAGTTACATTTATTTCATATTTACACACAGTCTTGCTTACATCACTTGCATAATTTCTGTTATATTTCTATTGCACATTACGCTGTCGCAAAATATTACCTAATATAATCGATATTCTCATTGACACATGTTTGATATTCCTTTGAAATTAACGTCAACTTTGTATATAACTGACGATAGCATTCAACAGTGAACTACATTGAAATCTATTGAAACTTATTGTTTGATATTAATTGTCTAAGCCTATAGTTGCTGTAGAAATAGATGTGTGTGAGTCTTAAGTGTTGTCTCGGTGTTTCACAGGAGGTTGTCTTGCTCCATTTGTGGTTTAAATTAAATTCAGTGTATCAATGTTGGTATTACGTGGTGGCAACGTCTTACCGCTTCACCAGTATGACAGAAGGAGGTTTTGTATTTACCAGTCGTCTACTGGAATATACAGGTTAGATCTTATGTAATAGAATCTGTTTGATACCCATTTGATTTTCTATGCTTGCCACAGCGGAAAGTTGAAAATACAACATCGCGTTTTGGTTAAGTGTCACCTAATGCTAGCGAAAATGGCATGAATCTGTTTATCACTTTATAAGTCTCAAGAGACGTTTTCGATTTTATGCTTCGATCATTTAGGTTAGAGTGTTTGTTATAGTCTAGGTTTATCCATGGCAATATAAAGGACTTACTTGAGACATCTTCAAGATGATTAAATCAGCAGTTTAACGTGCTAGTCTATTCTCATTTTCGGATAAGACCGTAATAGCGAGTTTTCGTCTACCAACCTCTGAGGTTTACATTCAGGATTCTTGTCCTACATAATCATACACACATGTTTTTTGCTGTACTATTGTTTCAAATCAAGTCCTTCTAGCTTAGCAGTTAGATGTGTTTCGGGGAGATTGTTCCGCTACCAAGAGGTGTCTCAGCTAAAACACTAGGATGTGCCGAGTTTTTAGTTAATTGACGTTCAAAAAAAATCCTGATTCATAGCCAAGTTTGAATAAATGTTTGATTTTTGTCTAACAGCTGCCTGCAACATCCCACTAACGTTACACTTACCTTGTTGCAGCAACGGGCCTGTGGAGGGCGCGTACGGTTCGCAACACAGCCCGGTGTCGCGGTCGGACGCCTCCACCGAGGACGCCGAGCTGTCGGCCGCGCTGGCCCACCAGCATCACCTAGCTATGCAGGTCAGTTATATGGTACGATCACACAACAGCAATAAAGCTGTGTAAAATGAGGAATCTGTTGTGAGGAAAGTTCTGAGTATGAATGTGGATGGGTAAAACTAGTTTTTCGTACCATGCGTGATTCCGAACGCATGTCTTGTCATCCGAGCATCTCAGTTTGTTTTTTGACGTTTCGTCACTTGTCGTGATTCATTACGAGATCACATCGAATTTGTTGGTTGATTGAAATAATTGATGAATCCAAGTGAGTCCCTTTTGTTTGCAAGATTTTGGTTGTAATTCAGTTTTAATTGGACTAAACATCCCCATTTGAGCCAAAAAACGGGTTTATTTGTTGATTGTCCACGCCGATTTTGAGGTTAACTTAGCCCGCGTGTGAGATTGACAATTGAAGAGAACAATTTGTCATTGTGTTAAGTGTCGTCTGAACTATTATTGTGCTTCATCCCGACCTGTTATACGCTGCTGGGGCAGCGTCTGTTGAAACATAGTCGGATCTGGCAAATCACCCGACCACACACCACTTTACACGTACGCACACAGACATACAGTACCAGAGCCGGCTTGATCAAGGACTGGTCATCCCCTTCAGCCCACCGGCACCAGGTAAGTTACTTTCACAAGGGCAATTTAATTTGATTATCTCCGCGAATCGCGGACGGTTCGGTCACAGCTTGCCCTGGGTTTGGACCGAACAACTGGAGTAGAGGAAGACCAAAGAAACTATGGATGGACTGTACAAAGAAATGAGGTGTTTTATGAGTTGATGCGTAATAGAGAAGTATGGAATAAGAAGACATGCTGTGCTGACTCCAGAAGAATTGGAATAAGGGCAAGAGAATGATGATGATGATATGCTAGGCGAACCTAGCACTACAGGAGCACGACTTCGCTTACCGAAGACCTAGTTTACACTTTGCCAGCCTTGAAATTGAACCCACCCAGAGCAGTTCCGCTTACGACCACGATAGTACGCGGCAGTTCTTGGGGTTTTCCATTGGGAAGTAAGTAGCCTGGAGTTTGGAAGTTAGCGGTGTGCTATCCCTTGCTTTGTGCCTGCCACGTGCCTCGGAAAACTCTAGAAGGAGTTGGTCGTGATCTGGCTCTGGTCGTGTCATTTTTACCCAATCACACCATACGAGTGAGGGAAGGGAGAAGGCACCTGTCTTTAAAATAACATGTTTGTATTTAAAAGAGTGGTGGCATGAAAACAACTGACTTTTTAATCGGACAGATATGTAATGTAATTAATTGCTCTTGTGTTGCTTGCACATCACAGGAGCTGTTGGTCGCAACTGAAAGTGCTAAACTCGTCGCCTAATTTTGAGCTGACTCAATTTGAAGTTTGAAGTGTCATGGACACGTTTATTTATCGGTCAGGACAGGACTGCTTTACCTACCTATAAACTTTGAAAAGACCACCCAAAACTTATAATAATTAAGTATACCTTTTTCCTGTACTGACCGAAAAGACCGCGAACCGCGGCATAGTTCCAGCTAAAATTGGACCAATTACGTTGTAATCCTATTATCTTGATGATGATCTCATTGAGTGTAAAGGTCAATTCGCCGGTTGATTCTACGAACTCCGCACACTATAAATATTGTGTTTTTTTATATGTGGTGCGAACTGAACGTGCATTCCAACTACACCCAGTGTAATATCGAATTCACGCTTATAATCTTCATTTTGTGAAATGAGATATACCTACTCCATTTTTGGGAAGTTAGGGGTCTCTGTGCTACCTTTTACGGTAGTATTATTTTAATATCGGAAACAGTACTTCTTTGATCTTCAGTAAAAATGTTGTCAAGATAATGGGTGGGAAAAACAGTGCGAGAGAGCTGATGCGTCGCCCAGCTAGCTAGCCCTTCTGCGAGAGTTAAAATTGCATCTCACTGAAGTGAAGAAGTGAGAGGTCCAATTGAACGTTAATAACCCTCCTTTTGGACTTTGAGTTCCGCAGTTTGGTAAAAAGTGCTTTCGTTGCGTATGAAGGCGGATGCTTGCGACCGAAGTTCTCGCCCCATTAAATGACGCCTTTACGTGACAGAATAGATACTAGAAAATGTTGACCCGTGCTGAAATGTGATCCTTTTGGCCCCGTCTCAGTTAAACGGTAGATCTGAAGTTCTTTGGACCACAAGAGCATGGCAACAACCAACTATCAAAAGAGACTACAGACGAACTAGCTTACTAGCTTCGGATGTGATCTAAAATCATCATTCTCTTGGACTTATCCCAATTATCTTAAGGTCGGCGCAGCATGTCTTTTTGGAACGAAGTTCCTTATCGCGCGTTGTGAAAGGGGGCTAGACGGAAAAAATTCTTACGAAAAGTTGTCACGACCCTTTTTATTTTTTAGAACAGCGCCATCTAATGTGTATGAGTGGTACTAATAATATTGGTAACTGCGACATCTATTGTTAAAATATGTAAGTACTACTCCGTTGTGTTACTAGATGTCGCTAGTAGTTGGGAATGCACTGAGTAACACCCTCCGGCCGTTTTCGTAATTTTTGCCATTCGCAACGCTGAAAGTTGTTTTAAAAAACCAAAACGGGGAAATAATGTTTTGCTATAGTAAGCTATTGTAAGCTGTGCGGCGTCGCATGTTTCTCTGTCTGACTCTCTCTTATAGAAAGCAAGCCAGAACTTCGTTCCATCCGGGTGTCCCTTGACACCTCTCAAGTTTTTTTTCGATACTTCTCTCATCCATCATACTTTACACAGTCCATCCATAGTTTCTTTGGGGATGAAATCTAAAAATCGTCGGCATTTTTTTGCTTCCACCTTGCGTTATCCACAGGCGTGCATTATTTTTGTACTTAGTTATTTTTAAATATAAGTTTTGTTTGCTACAGGCTAGCGACTACCCTGTAGTTGGTGCGGGCGTGGAACCTGACTACGGACAGTATGTGTCGTCGCCGGCAGCGCACTATAATCATATGGGACATCTCACTATGGCACCCTCGCAGAAGTACCCGCACGTAAGTTGTTCGTTTATCTTTGTTATTTTCTACTGTTCCAACTATAGAACTTTAGAGGATGGGTATAAGAGTAGAGGAAGATCAAAAAAGATGGAGTACATGATGATATGGCAAGAAAGGAGGTGTCTGATGTGATGACGAGTAATAGTAATAGACCAGCATTTCATTAACTGTCAGCGAAGTAGACACAATAGTTAAAAAATGGCGTCTGACCGTTACGGTCAGGCTTGACAGATCAAGGGTTGGACAAGTATGGGAGAACCATGCTGCGCCGACCCCAATGAATTGGGATAAGGGTATGATGGAGATCACTATACCAAGGGTCTGGCTGGCAGTAATCAGAGTCTAAAAAGACCTCAGTGGCGCTCCCCCTAAAAACACCATAAAACATGATACGAATTGCACGAATTGATATGCGCATGCGACTTATTTGTTGGAAAAATTCGCAAGGTTCCTATAGGGGTGAGCAGTTAGTGATCGTCCACATGGATGAACTCTCTGATAATATGACTAGAATGGAATTGGGGCTGACACGTCAAGTTAAGCGGTTGGTCCCGGCTGTCATTTGTAGATCTTTGACAGTCGTCACAGGTAGTCAGTGGGCCAAAAAGTCTGACAACCAGTCTTACCCAGGGGTATCGCCTCCACTACCCAGTACTAACTGGGTAGTGGGAGGTCAGATAGGCAGTTACTCCATGTAAAATACTGGTATTCAGCTGCATCCGGTTAGACTGGAAGCCGACCCCAACATAGTTGGGAAAAGGCTGGGCAGATGATGACGGTATTGGGGCTGATAAGGCAGGAGATGATGATAAGCCAAATCTCTTGGATTTTTCCTTGACCATGTTTCGTCTTTCGTAGTAGTTACTAGATGTATCATCCTTTTGTTCTCCAGGTAATGGACTCAGTCTCAGTAAGCGGGGGAGGCAGCTACGCGGGTGCGGGGGGTGCGGGCCATTACGGTACATACGGGCACTATGGTACTGCAGCGTACCAACCACAGACAGCCTACATGGTGGAGACGACGCAAGTGCCGCAGTATATGGGACAGGTTTGTACCTTATTGTGTTAGGAATAGAGGCCATAATTGAACAACAGTACAATTAATCTTGTGCCACTTGCAATTCAGCGAGACGCACCTTTTTAGGGTTCCGTAGCCAAATGGCAAAAAACGGAACCCTTATAGTTTCGCCATGTCTGTCTGTCTGTCTGTCCGCGGATAATCTCAGTGACCGTTAGCACCAGAAAGCTGAAATTTGGTACCAATATGTATATCAATCATGCCGACAAAGTGCAAAAATAAAAATTTAAAAAAACATTTTTATTAGGGTACCTCCCCCAGACGTAAAGTGGGGAGCGATTTTTTTTTTAATTTTGACCCTGACGTGTGATATATTGTTGGATAGGTATTTAAAAATGAATAGGGGTTTTCTAAAATCATTTTTTGATAATATTAATATTTTAGGAAATAATCGCTCCGAAAGTCAAAAACAATGTGTCCCCCCCCCCTCTAACTTTTGAACCATGAGTTTAAAAAATATGAAAAAAATCACAGAAGTAGACCTTTATATGAACTTTCTAGGAAAATTATTTTCAACTTGATGAGTTGAATAGTTTTTGAGTTATATAGCACTTTTTCAAAAAAACGCAAATGATAACTTTGTTTTTCATACAAATACTATGAAAAACAAAGTTATTTTTGCTGACGAAAAATGTTGGTATTTTTAATGGTCTGGGAAGCTACGGAACCCTACAGTGAGCGTGGCCCGACACGCTCTTGGCCGGTTTTTATAATGAGATGACTTTGTGTCTTATTCCTATGGAAGTAAGATTGAATTTTTAATGGTATGTAATTATTGACAATGCTGAATACTAAATTGTAGACTCGCTTAAAGACGATGGACGAAAGTTTAAAATATCGAGATATTGATTTCCCTATGAATACATCAATAAAGTCGAAAGTCGTGTAGCTGAGGACGCCGAGAAACGTAGTATTAGAAGACATTAACACCACTCTTATTTTGGCCTTTGATCTCAGGAATACGTGGAAGGTGGTGGTAGCGCTTCGCCCCGGAGCGCGTCCCCGGGTGCCCTGCCACAACACAACCTACACTTACAACAGAGGTTTGTTTGTCTATATACTCGTATCTTAACCAATATTATAAACAGGAAAGATTTGTATTTTTGTATGTAACAAATAAGCCTAAAAACTACTGCACCGATTTGAAAAATTCTTTCACTGTTGAGAAGGCACACTATCCCCGAGTGACATAGGCTACTTTTTATCCCTGTGTTCCACGAAAACGGGAAATACGCAGGTGAAACCGCATTACGTCCGCTAGCTTGTTATTAAAGCGTGCTGCTGAATTTTGAACACTCGGCTCTGCGTCGATAGGTGAAATTCCAACGCTTGCTTTTATTGAGGCTTTTGTGTAGGTGTCCCATTCTTATTCTTATTCTTTATTGCACACAAAAATTAGCAAACAAAAATATACACAAAATTAAAATATATAGCTTATGTACAACGGCGAGCTTAACCCAGAATTAAAAAAAACGAGTTTATTTTAAAACGGGGAATAACACTGTTAGGATGCGCAGAGATTTGTAGACAAGCTTCAAGTTCAGAATCGGAAGGTTTTTTATTTAAATCAAAACAATTGAACTGTCTTTAAGCTGCTGAGTTTTAATGCACTGTTTTAGACTTTCACGGTTTTTTACTACACTTAAAGTATTTACGGGATTATATCCGTGATTGCTTTTGATGCTAAGAGCTCCCGATATTTCGACGATGTTGCAAGCAAATCCCAAAAAAGAAACACGAAATTCACGAAAAAAAAAACACGGATATAATCCCGTAAGTACTTTAGTGCTTAGTTTTAGGTGCGTGATTATATCTTCTATTGTACGTCCATTCTAGTTTATTTTAAAGAAACATCAATAAAAGGCCCAAACAATGAATAAATCTTTCAATAGCGGAGTATTATGTAAGATCACAAAGAATTCATTGAACGATGATTCATGATTTTCAGTTAGTTGACTCGCGAATTTAACGTAGTTCAGTCCATTTAATAAAAGGTTTTTGGATTATCTGTGAGAAAGTTAGTGTGTAGTGTGTATCGGATGAATCTCAACTAAAGTTTATTTCTAAGAAACTTGAGAGTCTCTCGCATGGCATCTTCTTCGTGGCATGCTGCGACTCCGTCTCACTGTTTCGGGACTCTGCTCTAGGCTATTTTGGCCCTCAGTGTTTCCTACTCTTTTTTTCAATAGCCTTGTTAGTCCCGTTTCTGGGAATAACTACCCCCATATCTTTTTTCCAAGTACTCTTTTTGTGCGTCATTTAGAACCAAACATGGCAGTGCGCGTCTAGGTCATCTCACTATCTCGTTTTAGGCCGACCTTTGCGGCAACGTCAATCCTCAGGCTTGGAGATTTTTACTTATTCTTTTTCTCCCCTCTTAGGTATGACTCAGCGTCGCTGGAGCAGCTAGGGCGGCACTACTGCGTGACGTCACCGCGCGGCGAGTACGCGCCGGACGCGTACGGGTACCAGCACTACCCCACCGCCTACGAGCCACCGCACCAACCACCGCCATTCAAAGTAAGCCTAGTGTTATGTCATTAAGAAGTCCGAAGTTACCCGAATTCACCCGAACCTTCACGATACAGAACTTGAGTAGTGGATTCTATTCAAATCCTTGTTTTCCATCGCCGAAGAGCAAGTCTCTATAGTATAACAATGATTTTTTCACTCAAGAATAGTAAACAGGTTGAAACTGTCAAAAAAAAACAGTTTTAGTTTATCGCCCTACTACACTTATTTATACCCGAGACGTTCGTAGCTAAGTGAAAGTCATCAAATACTGGTATTCAGCTGTATCCGGTCATACTAGCAGCCAATCCCATATTTGGGATAAATCAGGCAAATGACTTATTTGTATTTGTCTTCGCAGGATTCACAAAATGGTCTAAGTTTGGGCAGCGCCGGTGGTCAGTCAATGTATGGCGACGAGGAAGAGCTACAGAAACAGATGGCGAATATGGCACTAGGTGAGATAGGTACTTGTATCAACATCACTAACTTGACTGTTTTGCTTATTTTGTACTCAAAAGATATAGCACTTTATTTCTAGTCTTAAAGGCCCAGAGGTTAGACTAACTTACCATAAAAAAAAAACTCGCGTTGTTTGGTAGACAGAAAATAAATCAAGAATAGCTTCAAAAGCCTACCTATAATAATTCAATTAAACCGAATGAGGAAATTATAATAGTCCATAATTATTATACCTTGGCAGGTGTGGCGTTAATCCTATAAAAAAAAATGCACAACATAGACAATAATGTGTTTAATAGGCTTGTCAACTTAAAAATCTAATTAGTCCGCCAGTTAGATTATCAAAAAATATTTGACCCGTATTTTTTCTTTTGTTTCGTAAACCAAAATTGACGAAAATACGACGCTTTGAAAATTCTCAATACGTCACGCCGTAGTATAATTCTTAGTGCGTCCTGACGTCACGAGTCGAATCCCGAGTTTTGATGCGTTTTGTCTTTGTCAATATTCATTGATTTACGAAAACAAAAAATACGTGTCCATTATTTTCTAATACCCTAAGTGACAGACTAAATAGATTTGCAATTGGACCGAGTTGTGCCAAAATGTTCCAACCCACATATTAATCGAAATTGAGTTATCTATACTAACCAATCTGAAATGAGCCTTATTTTCATGTGGCAAAGACTCATTTTATTATCTGCTCCCTAGGAAAAGATATACTGAAAGTATCCTACTCCACATCTATGGGATTTTTGAAAAATAAATTGCGGAAATGATTCATGTCTTTTGGAACAAAATTTTTCTGGTAAATAAAAATCGGTTTTGCCACAATGATTCAGGTACACTTGAACCCTTGATTTCGTCATTGAAGAGGATTAGTTCTGTTAAGACAGTTAACGTTTTTTTTCTCCACAAATTTATTATGTACCTCAATAAATTAATTAAGTTTTATTATTCATCGTCACTGTTTATATGAAAAACTTGCGTAGATATCAAACTGTTCATAGAAGTGATTTGGATCATTATTACAAAATTAATTTTGACACATTGTCATACAAATCTATTTTTTGCTGAAATGATCCAGACGATATTCCTCTCAATATCTTAAAAAGTAGCAGCAGCTGTATATTGTAAAACATACTATTAGAAACCATATTCATAATTTCAAATATTGATACTTTCATATGTAACAAAATATGCATGATTAAATGGAAAAACATCGTCTGAATGTTTAAACTGAAATAACTCAAAATGTGTTCATTGTGGGGTGGAACATTTTGGCACAACTCGGTCCAATTTATTGATGATGGAAACTAGCCTATCGGCATGACATAATTATGCATGAACAGAGTTGTAATAACACACAGCTGAGAAACTAACATACATCCAATCCATCTAAAGGAATCTGAAGTTCATATCTATGCTCCTTCTCTTTTCCTCCAAAACCTACCAATCATACAGCATTCTAATTTCAAATTCTCTATTCACAGTCCACGGCAGCGTCGGCGGTCGCGAAGAAACCGGAGGTTTACAGTGGCGGGACCCGAACTTGCCCGAAGTCATAGGATTCTTGAACTCACCTTCCGATGTTGTGAAAGCGAATGCAGCGGCGTATTTACAGCATCTCACTTATATGGACGATCCGAACAAACAGAAGACTAGGAGTTTAGGTAATGTGGACTTTATTTTAAGTTTATAAAATTCAGTTACTGGTAGTTTTTTTAATAGATTTTTTACACTGCGAGGTCACATTTCAACTGGAGGTCATTTTTTTTTATTGGCATCTCGCATCTGGTCGAAAATTGCTGATATGCGATGGTTCATATCGGGTGATCGATGCGATCAGAAGGTTTCGATGCCTTATGGCACTGTTGAAGAATTTTAGGACGGTATGCATTCTGAGGTCTACGTGAAGACTTGTCATTTTGGACATAAAAGAGGCTCCTGTGATTTTACGGAGGAATCGATTCTGTGAGGTCTCATTACCAAGACGCGTTAGTAAGGAAAGGACTGTTGAAGTTCAAGTCCTATGACAGTTTCAGATTGGCATTTGGGGGCATTATATTTCCCTGTATAATGAATTATATATATATTTTGTGATAATGACATTTATGTCTTCATTCCAGGCGGCATCCCCCCGCTAGTGCGCCTGGTGTCGCACGAGAACCCGGAGGTGTGCCGCAACGCGTGCGGCGCACTACGCAACCTGTCGTACGGGAGACAGAACGACGAGAACAAGCGCGCCATACGCGACGCGGGCGGCATACCCGCGCTCATGGCGCTACTGTGCCGCGCCACTGATATGGAGGTAACTATATCCTTCGACTTTTGCTTTTTTTGTTTCGGCTTTTTTTGGCAATCTTAACAAAGAGTTATCAACCCTTTTTTTCATCGGAAATCAAAAACCGCTCTGATTGGAGCGGAAGGGGAATCAAAAACCCATCCATGTTCCTTCTGAGCCCTTTGTGTACCAGGGCCGCGGTATCTCTTTCGAACAGTCCCGCAGCAAGAGTTATTAACCCTAAGAAATATTTGTGAACAAAAAAAAAAGAACGACGCTGTTCGATGGACACTTCGCTGTCAGACAGCGCTGATTGAAAGTCACTTGTCAAAGTCACCTTGAATGTAAAGCGACCAATCGGCGTCAAGACAAAACACTACACGTCATCCTAGCGGAACTAATTTTTCCCCATTCGACACGTTTGGAAAAACATTTTAAACGCAAAGGCCACTAGCCTGATCAATTCACCCAAATAAATTGCGAATTTCCTCCCGTGTTTAAACAGTATGTGATTGCATTCACGTGTAACTTATGTCTTTTATTACAATACCATTGACTTTTTGTATTGAACCAGTTCTCTAAAGCCTATTTTACCTTTCCCACAGGTGAAAGAGTTAGTAACAGGCGTAATCTGGAACATGTCATCATGTGAAGACCTGAAGCAGTCCATCATCGACGATGCGGCGCAGGTCATCGTGAACAAAGTCATAATACCGCACTCCGGGTGGCATCCCACCAACCCTGGAGACACTTACTGGTCTACTGGTAAGGAACTATGAATACTAGCTTTTATTCGTGACCTCGCCCATGTGGTGGTTGGAAATGATCCTATAGGAATGTTGTACTACCGGGATAAAAAGTATTATGAAGGGTGTAAAACACCTCTTAACGAACCCGAAAGGCACTTGTTCTTCCCGTCAAAGCGATATTTTTCTTGTTCTACACCATACCTTCTAGAGGAGATACTGGGGGTCATTTTTCCAACTTTTTGACAAGTTTTTTGTAAGATTTTTACGACCTTACAAAAAACTCTACGACCCCCGTACTATTCAATCCATGCATCAGAACAATGTTTTAAGTGACATTGAGTTTTACCACAAAACATGATTTTGCATCCAAAAAAAAAGTAATTTCCAAGCAATAATTTTAGCGTAATGTTACTTACTTTGGTGCACAGAATGCTTGGTTGACAGCTTCGTGATGATGTTGTTTACACCCTGTATGTCCTAACGAGAAGTCTTTTTTATACAACTACGTTTGTGTCGACTTCCGGTGTAACTGGATACAGCTGAATATCAGTATTTTATATGGAGCAATTAGTTATCTGTCCTGTACTGAGAACAAGTCAGCATATCAACTAAGTGCGGATGTTAAAATCAAAAGTCATTTACTCAAATCAGGCTGAAGATCAGCAGTTTTTGAACGTCAATTACATTAGACAGTCTCTCAAAACGCCCGCACTGTTTTACCGTGACTCTGAGAATGTTTATAATGATTTGTTCTCTCCTTTAAGTATTCCGCAACGCGTCGGGCGTACTGCGCAACGCGTCTAGCGCAGGTGAGTACGCGCGGCGGCGCCTGCGCTGCCTGGCGGGACTCACGGAGGCGCTACTGCACGCCGTGCGCGCCGCGCTCAGCGCTAACGCCATCGGCACCAAGATCGTGGAGAACTGCGTCTGTGTGCTGAGGAACTTGTCCTACAGGTATACTACTCGTACAGGCACGACTTCTCTTTAATAGAAAGATTATAGGTGAACGCACACTTGTCCGCGCCGAAAGAATTTACCGGGCCGAACGAAACGTTCTATCATACGTATAACGTTATTTATTCGTCCGATTCGGCGCAGATAAATGTGCGAGTTTATATACCTAAGACTTCACACAAGTAATTATAAAATACGATTCTTTCGGCTCCAATAAGTGTGCGTTCAAACCAAGTTAGTCCTGGTACTTCACCAAACTCCACAAGATATAAAAAGGGCCATGTATGCACTTGCAAGCAGGTTTCGACGTCTTAAACAAATACAATTTTGCCTCAACATTATCAAACATGACCTTACATTTAAAAAAATGTCATTAAATACATTTTGTCTTGTAACTGCAGATGTCAAGAAATTGAAGACCCGTTATACGACACGAGAGCGCCACCCACACAGTCATCGGGACAGGCGCGGATAGCTGCCAGCGCTTCTAAAGGTATGAAAAACATAATAAATTATGGACAATTGTAGACATGTGACACCAACCAGCACAGGGCTTGCCTCGTAGATTACGACCCAGCCTTTCCCTGTCACAGAGAAGATTCCTGTGTTCCAGTAGTGTGAAAATTATAGGCCGATTGTGTGCATAACATAAAAATATTTAATATATTATGGTCAAGTTGTTTATTTGTAAATATTCTGAAACATTGTGGCTATTTTATCATATCCAGGATGGTTGAAACAGGATATTATATGACTGTATCCGGCTCGAAGGACCATTAAGTATCTGCCTAATCTTCGAGGAAATTTCTATTGTATATTACTTACAGGTGAAAATCTCGGCTGCTTCGGCGGCAGTAAAAAGAAGAAGGAAGGTTCATCATCGTCTAACTCCACCAGTCCTTTGGGCAAGAGCGAGCCAGAGACACAACCTCTTGGTGAAACTGGTACTACGCAGCTCGGCTACTCAGTGCCCAAAGGAACCGAGATGCTGTGGTCTCCTGAGGTAAGTCAAACTTCTACAAACAAGGATTCCTTAGAATGGTGACATCATCACTTAAAATTGTACAATCTGTTATAACGTAAGACTGATAGGTACTCTTTGTCCTGAGTAAGGGCCTAAGACGAGGGAAATTTTTTTCGCGAACAATTTACTACAACCAATGGACGTCAACCAATAGATAAAAAACAACTCAACAAACAATGGAAAGGAATGGTCATTCCTATCCGGCGGACAACATAGTCCCTCGTGGTTTCTGATGAGGTGACGAGTAACAGAGGTGTATGGAAAAAGAAATCATGCTGCGTGGACCCCAAATAGATTTGGATAAGGGTAAGATAATGGTGATGATGGACAATAGTCCAGTTTGCGCAGGCCCTTAGTGCCACCAAACTTCACTTTGGTCATCTGATTTATTTATCTGCGAAAAAATGTTCACAAAATAACAGACGTTTTTCCAAACTATTGCACAGTTTTTTGACACACAATGTAATATTGTTGAAAAAAAAAACGCTTTGGGGATTCGGATACTGTGTGTATCCTATCGTGATTATTTCTGATTTCACCCTGTTTTAATCTAACGTAATTAAAGGACGACCCCTTTTTTTCCCGGATGGGAAATCATCAAATGACCCCTCCCACTCTGGGCGGAGTGGGAGGGAGTGTCAGACTTTTACTGACTAAAACCCATCCATGTTCCTTCCTCGCCCTTCACGTTCCGGGGCCACGGTATCTCTTTCGAACAGTTCCGTAGCCCCCTAATGCAAGAAAATATCTTTGCTCTAATCCAGGTGGTACCCCTCTACATGGCATTACTCCAAACCTGTTCCAACCCTGAGACCTTGGAAGCAGCAGCGGGAGCTCTACAAAACCTCGCCGCATGCTACTGGCAACCTTCCATCGATATACGAGCCGCTGTCAGGAAAGAGAAAGGTGAGAGTAAACCTTATGTTAAGTGTAGAAAGGTTGATAACTCTTTTAGTAGTTGCTTTCAATGGTTTAAGAAATATTTATGTGCTGGTGTGGGGAAAGGTAACAATGATCCTTATGTTGAAAGCAGTAAGGTTGAAACTTTGTTAACTTGCTTTGTTATCTCGTGTTTCGGAGAAAGAAAGTAGGTAAGTATGGTAAATGGAAAAGCTACAACAATTCAAAAACGCTAAAGGTTCGCTTAGATACTATACCTTATTTTAAGTACGATAAGTTTAAGAACAAGTAAAATGTGATTTATCTAAATTTGCATGTTAAGCTAGTGTAGAGTTTGGCTTCCAAAAATATTACAGCGTCCTCGGTTAAGGATAATATTTGCAAATGACAGTATACCTCGTCAAGTACACAATAAGGATAAAATTACAACAGTCGACATTTTTTACAGATAAAAAAATGTATGCACTAAAAGGTTTTTCATTACTCATACTACTCGTAGGAAAGTAAGTCTGAAGTTGCTGACATTTGTAATGAAAAGCACAGGGTTTACCTCTGGTTGAAGACTTATTCAGTCCCTCGAACTATTGGCGCCCTCGTTACGTTTGGGCGCCAAACCCCGTCTCGGGACTAAATAAGTTACTTTCACCCTTAGGGTAACGCAGTAAGATATAAATTCTTTAACAACAACGCATGCTCTTCAAGGCAGTGGCCTTCTTCCCGGCCGCCGCGGGAGACGCACCGGGCGTCGGGGGCCACGTGGTGGCTACCGGCCACCGTAGATGCGGGCCTGTGGACGGTTAGCTATGGGCTAGCTAGCCGTCCGTCCGTCTAGTGACGACAGGCCGTGTCGACGGCGCGTTCGTGTTCCACGCGCGCCTCAAAGAGATGTCAGCAGCAGAGAGGGGCCCGCAAGGGCCGAAGCCTGCCGGGGTTGCGGGACTGTTCGAAAGAGATACCGCGGCCCCGGAACATAAAGGGCGAGGAAGGAACATGGATGGGTTTTAGTCAGTAAAAGTCTGACACTCCCTCCCGCTCCGCCCAGAGTGGGAGAAGTCATTTGATGATTTCCCATCCTAAAAAAAAAAAAAAAAAAAAAAAAGGCAGTGGCCTTCTAGAAAAGCTTACAAGAAATAGTGTCTTATATCTTAAGCAATAAGGATTAAAATACGCATGCTCTAAGGTAGTGGGCCTTCTTTTACTTCCCGTAGTTGCGCTAGACTAGCCAGGCCCGAAGACCGACAGTGAACAACGCTAACATCATCAGCATTTTCAGGTCTACCTATCCTCGTGGAACTGCTTCGGATGGAGGTGGATCGTGTAGTCTGTGCTGTGGCTACTGCGCTGAGGAACCTGGCTATTGACCAGAGGAATAAAGAGCTGATTGGGAAGTATGCTATGAGGGACTTGGTGCAGAAGCTGCCCAGTGGAAACCATCAGCATGATCAGGTTAGTTCGAAGGTCTGTATGCCGAATGTAGTTTGTGATGGACGCACAATTGAAATAATAATTGTTATGTTATAGTGTTATTATTGTTAAAACACGTCGAATGACAATTGATTAAATACAAAATAAAAAAACTGAGATAGTTTTATAAACTGTTGACGATATACCTATTGACCATTATTAACAACATTGTGTGTCCATTTGCTGTGAATTAATAATTAGACTTAAAACCAATTGGTTTGTCAATTTAAACATAAAAGGGCTGCTCTTTGGCCTGAGCAATAATAATAACAATGTAATGTATCTTAGAAAGTAGGACACTGATCAATAAAGATTTGAACCAATTGTTCATTTGGTTTGCTTTAATGAAATGTTTAAAACAATGTTTTTTTATTAAGAATTTCTCCATTCAATATTGTGTTAGCTGTTAAACCTTCATTTCAAAAAGTAACAATTGCTCCGTCAGGGTACCTCAGACGACACGATAGCCGCAGTACTAGCGACCTTGAACGAAGTAATAAAGAAGAGCGGCGAGTTCTCCCGTTCACTCCTAGAGGCCGGCGGGGTCGAGAGACTGCTGAACTTGACCAAGCAGCGGCACCGACATACGCCCAGGGTGCTCAAGTTTGCAGGTATATTCCTAAATCCATTGCTACTACCCTGTAGGAACCTCTTAAGCTTCTACTTAGAACCTAAATTAATACCCAAGAAGATTGGCACCCAGTCATGATCATCATCATCTCAGCCGAAAGACGTCCACTGCTGGACATAGACCTCCCCCAAGTGTCGCCACATTGACCGGTCCCGTGCGACTCGCATCCAACGGATTCCCGCAACCTTCACCAGGTCATCGGTCCACCTAGTGGGAGGTCTTCCAACGCATCGTCTTCCGGTTCGCGGTCGCCGCTGGTAGATTTAAATCAAGAGGGGGTCAAGTCGAATCTCACGACGTCTCACCAAATCTTACCAGGGTGTGACGTAATAATTAGACGCCCCTTTAGCCCCAAATAAGTTTGACCGACGACCTACCCGCGTAGTATGATCATCATAGAAACGGTTTTTTTTTTTTCGTAAGCTAGCTAGCTAGAACGTTAGGTGACCTGCCAGCGATTATCGGCACCGGTCCAGTAGTCGCCGATAAGAGCCGACAGTTTCTGACGGAGTAAGCAGGTCGGAACTTGTCGACGACTAGGCGACGTTCGCCACGAATCGGCGCCGCTAGCCAGCGTTCTACGTGTAACTGTATACGCACAAAGAATTGACTAAATGCCAGATAAATGACAGATGAACCAAAGAAATCTGTGACGGTCACGGGAACCCGCTTTTCCGGATTATCCGTTTAAGGATGACACACGCTAGCCAAGAGTCGGCCGTACCACAATCCATTGTCCTTTGCTCGGTAGCGTGAATGTGTCCATTGAAAATTGCACAGTCGACACTCGGCTCGGACCCGACACGGTCATAGCGTGAGTCAAGCTTTATACGTGAGTGGGTCGATCGTTATGGAGCTTATGTCCTGTAGTTATCCGAGTGTTTCAGCTGGATGTCGATGTATGTAACAGCACGTTGTCGTGTGCAGGTCAAGTGCTGATGACGATGTGGTCGCACGCGGAGCTGCGCGAGGTGTACCGCAAGCACGGCTGGCGCGAGGCTGACTTCCTCACGCCCGCACGAGCCGCCCAGCCACGCGCGCCCTCTACTGCTAGTGGTACGTAACTATACTCATCAAATTTATTCGGCTACAGGCCGACGTTTTGCGAAGCTAACGCGAGCTGCATCGACATATCGAGTACTTGCTCGTTCGAGACAACGAGACAACGTCGGCTAATGCCGGGTCCAGACGTGTGTAACGCGTAATGTAATGTGTCGTGAAATGCAACACTACATGTAACGCTCGCCGTGATCCATCGGCTGTCGGTTTTATGCGCTAACACAAAGGCGCTCGCAGTGCCGTCCACACTGTTGACACTAAATTACACGTAATCTTATATTACGCGTTAGACACGTCTGGACCCGATAACAGACACGGACACAACTACTATTCTGTGTCTGTGTACTAAAGCACTTCAGTAAAATAACATGGAAGGCTTTTAGTACTGAGTAAAGACGTTAGTTATATTGATATTATAATTATATTGCATTCACCTCTTCAAGTGCAACAAAATAAATATAGAAAAATATCAAATCATGCTAGCTATCTTGAAACAACAGAACAACTACTTTGTAAATACTTAAACTGTGTATATTATGTGTATAATATTGTATGTACAGACGTATGTACTGTGTATCATTGTCACTCATAACGCTATGTGAATCTCACGCTAACAATGCTTTGGGTACACTATTGGAATACCTCGACAGTAATAATAATAAATATCCGGTGTTAGGGGACATCATGTCACAAACTTTGGACGTACATTCGTTATTTTATTATTCTAGAATTACTACGTTGGTTACAAACAAAAAAACATGGGGACTGCCGATAGTGAAAACTAAGTAGTCCAAAATAAACTTTATCTTAATAGTATAAGGTTGATTTTGACTAACCGTTCTATGAAAGCGTTCGGTGACGATGACGCGAGTTCCATGGTTTTTATTAACCCAAAAAGTGCTAAACGCGCCTAAACAAGTTTTCACGTCAAAAATGTGTTGTTCTATACAAAAGTGTATACTTACGGTAAAAAAAAACATGGAATACTTTTTTTTTTAATAACTGACGTGTAATTTCGATTTGAACTCTGACGGAAGGTTCATCCACTGAATCCATGGTAACTGTTTGTAGAATTATGTCCCTTATACTGTGTATGGTTTTCAAATAATTTTCGTCGACCCGACAGTGTACCCCAAGCATATAACTAATAGTGAACTAATAGTCACGTACTAAATGTTAAATATCGTACTAGTTACATGTTGTCACGCTTTAATAACTAGCAAACTAGATATATTCGCGACAAGAAACAGGAATCAAAGGACTTGGTTGCAAAAATTGTTTTCAAAACACATTGGGCTTTTAATTTTAAAATACAATAGGATACACTTGACATAAAAAGAAATATATCGCTGGAAAGTACACACAGCGCCATCTGGTGCCACACAAAGCAAGCTTGTATCGTGGCCACCAGATAGTTGATATACAACATAGATACTTTTGCAACTTGACTTGTAGGTATCTTTTCAATATGGAAATAAGCCGTCAGAAAGAAATCGTGTGCGAAAAAAAATCCAAGTACAAAGACTTCTTAACAACAAATCGAGAATAACTTAGCAAGAAAGTTTATGGATATTAGCTGTATAGCAAGATAACCAGGGGCGTACCTACCGCCGTTTCAGCCGTATAAATGGTACGGGCCCCCGAGTAACAAGGGCCCCTGATGTGTTGAGGAAATAAAACACAAAATCTTTTCACAACCACAAATATTCTTTTTGATAAATTATTTAGGTTTCGCCGCACTAGGGCTCAAAGGGCCCCCAAAAAATGATAAAGGGCCCCCATAAATGATAAAGGGCCCTACTAGAACTAGCTACGCTATTGAAAATGACTATAGCAAACGAAGGTTAGCGTCGAGATTCCATCGTTGTTCGATCCGCTTACGGTGAGGGCTGGGTGTAGGTCAGGGCACGCCGTCGATGGGTGCAGGCGCGCCGCACTCGCCCAGCAACGCCAACAGCACGCTGAGCCGGCCCATGGCCAGCACCGGCGGCACCAGATACGAGGATCGCACCATACGCAGGCATCGGGAGGTAATGCACCCTGCAACTTGCTACATGCACCCTTTTTATTCAATGTTTAAGGTCCAATGGGGTTGGCCGGTGAAAGCTGAAAGCAGATGGCGCTAGCATAGCTTGTTCTCAATGTGACCAGTAAGGTCAAGCCATTTTGAAATATAAAATGACATTACTCACCAGAATTTCTATCAATGACGAAGCTTGGAACAAACAGATGGTTTCACAGCTGCCATCCCCATTGCGCCAAACAGGGTAACCAGAAAACTATAAAAAAAATACATGATAATAGGGATGACGTCTGACTAAAAAAAATATGATTCTGTTTAGTCAGTCAGTAAGATTATCGAAAAATATTTATACGTGTCTTTTGTTTTATCAAATTAATAAAAATTGACGAAGTTATAAAGCATCAAAGATCATGAGCGGATTGTGACGTCAATTTCCGGTAAAAACACGTACCGAAATCTGACGTCACACGAGTTTTTGACGCACTAATTTTTGTTTACGTGAACAAAGAAAAAAATATGGGACCAATATTTAAAATCTATCTGACGAACTAATTAGATTTGTTTAGTCGTCTACCCTATTCTGGTTTAAAATATAACCTTGGCGGTCGCAATTGGGCTTATTAGTTACAAGGCACTTGTCCTACCACCGACAGGGCAGCGAATTGCTATGCCTATTTTTTCGCCTCAAAAACCTACCTAGGTCCCGTGACAGTAAAAGAGAGTAAAAGAGTTCGGTTCTTCATGGCAGCTCGGAAGTTAGCTGCGAGTGACGGTTTGCGCAGGAATAACGATACAAATTTTATTGCGGCTCGGAACATCAAAAGTAAAACTTCGCAACAAAATTTTATGAATGATGAATGAATGCGCAGACCGTCACTTGCAGCTATCTTCCGAGCCGCCATAAACTTTGAACAGAATTACACTGACTGTTTACACTTTCAAACAAACGAATTATTTCTACTTGTTATTTCTAATTTCTAATCTTCGTTGGTGAGTCAAGTGCTTATGGGCCTGTATCACCGTCTCTGGATAAAATCATACATCTAAGACAAGCCAGGTTACTTATGTTTTTTTGGCAATGGGTTATCTGGAGACTGAAACAAGTATTTCACAAATAAGATGTATTTTTGAACTCAAGTATAATGTAAGTACGTAAAATTCGATAAGACTCGTGTTGATAAATTTGACAGTTATTCTCGATAAAATGAGGTTTTATCGAGTCAAAAACTCATTTTATCCAGAATAACTGTCAAATTTATCTAATCGAGTCCTATCGAATCCTACGTACTTGCACCGCTGTAGCGTAAAATAATTAGCCTTATCAAAGACTTTCTAGACCTCTTCTGATTAAAAAAAAAATATTTTGTTCTAAAATACTCTCTGTATATTTACTCAATAGGCTTGTTAACTGAAAAAATCTAATTAGTCCGTCACTTAGATTATCAAAAAATATTTGACCCGTATTTTTTCTTTTGTCTCATAAACCAAAATTGACGAAGATACGACGCTTTTAAAATTCCCAATACGTCACTGTTCGGTATCATTCTTAGTGAGTTGATACCGAACAGTGACGTCACGAGCCCCCACTCCGAGTTTTGATGCGTTTTATCTTTGTCAATATTCGTTGATTTACAAAAACAAAAAATACGTGTCCATTATTTTCCAATACTCTAATTGACGGACTAAATAGATTTGCAATTTATTGATGGTGGAAACAAGCCTATTATTCTGCTTTTAATAATTATTTCTTTATCTCTTTTTTCACACTACAAGCAAAGTTTGATGTCTTTGGGCACACAAACTTTTTTATCTGGCTTTGATTAAAACAGCACAAAATCGCTCGAGCCAAGCTTCATAATATTTAATAACGTTAAATGCACTGTTCAAACAAATCACCGCTTCTTTACTTTCCATTCACTGTAGATTTATCAAAACCCGCCAGGTTACTGCCTTTCCCCCATTTTTATCCGACGAAAACAAGGAGGAGATTCTCAACTTGATTTGTATAATTTTTACACGCCCTCTTTCCCGCAGAACGATGACATACCAGCGATGGAAGTGAACAACTATCACGACGGTCTCGGCATGGGCAACCCCAACGGGCGGCCGATGAACTTGCAAGGTGTGCAGGCGCAGATGCCCATGCCGCCCAGCAGTCGTTAGCGTGACCGTGGATCAAGACTTGACGGTCAATCTTGATAAAATACTGGTTTGGGTGCTGTCCTTTTCTGTAAGTGATTTAATTAGTTTTGATACTTGCAATTGTAGTATTGGTCCAAAAAACCCCATTTTCAAGGTGAGACGGTTTCCTGAGGACAGAGATGAGGTCGACAATGGAACGAGCTAACCCGAAAGAAGCATATTAAGTCGCGACTTAAATACATTGGGGTCATATGAATTTGCAAACACCGACGCAGGCAGGGAATTCCACTCCTTGGCAGTGCTCATAATATACGATGTAGCAAAGTGAAAAATATTGTTGAATAAATAGACAAATTGGGATGATCAAACACTGTTTTAGGCTTTCACGGTTTAAAACAAAACTTATATTGTCACTTACGAGATATCTTCCGTGATTATTTATTGTTTTGAGCTCCCGATATTTCGACGCTGTTGCAAGCGCCATGATCGCGGGTTGACTCGCAACCCGCGATCGCAATATTTCGATCGCGATATTTCGACGCTGTTGCGCTTGCAACAGCGTCGAAATTATAAGATATCCCGTAAGTGACAATTTAAGTTTAAATTGGGATGATTCTTATGAACGAATTACTAGAGGTGGCTTATACTTTTTTGTATTTCGTAATACAAATGTATGGTTTGGCCAACATATAGTCTATGCGGCTTGTAACAGGTATGCTGAAAGACTTTGCAAATTATTGTATACTTTCTACAGATAAGATATTTGAAGAGGGTTTCTGATAATGGGTTAGTAACATATGATTAAAAAAAAAGAAAAGGATAGCAATACTAAATCAGTATTTATTTAATTTTAATCGGCAAGAGATATTCAGCCAGGTTGATAGAAATGTATCAATTGAAGAAATCAAGGATCAAGAAGCATTATGATGCGTTTACACTCATCAATGACGAAAGGCTATCTAGAGAATACCTTGGAAATGTACTTGTGTACTAAAAACGAGTGTAAACACAGCATAATATTTTTAAACATGATGATATTGTATATCTTATCTATCTACTGTGCTAGGAAGATTGGCCTCGTGAGAATTTTGATATGGTAATATTATTGAAACATTTTTTTTATAGTGGCAACATTTTCGGTTGTGTTACAATTTGTATTTAAGGATAAGAACAGTATTATCGTTGTTGTGTCAAGAAAATAGCATTTATAAAAGCTTTTTTATTTAAAGATGAGTGGATTTTCATTAAGTAGAAATTCTCACGGGGCCAATGAAGTACTGAATTATATTTATTGAGAGGTAACATGCACAATCATTTATGTTAAATAATCATTAAAATGTAGTGGTCGCTCGTTGAATGTGGTATACGCTGTATCAACATTTTGTACAGTCATCAACAATATGATGATGAATGATGATGATCAACAATATCTACTTGTTGTTATGAAGTTTTGCACTTTCAATACGGAATAGATAATTTTGTTAATACTAATATAATAATAGCAACTCACAGCAAGATAATGCGGTGAATTTGCTCTTTGTTAAAGACTTTCATAATTATGCTTGCTGTGGCTTTATATTTCCAAGTCAGTGGCAGTATTTGAAAGCCAAGATTCAATTCTGAAGCAATATTTGGGCTTCGATTGAACCTAAAAGTTCAAAGAATTCCAGATTCGTCTCATATTTAAGTAAATAATGTTTTATACAAACTTAATTTAACTACCACTACAGCAATATTTATTTTTCTTTTCTAATCTTGTTGTGATTGACTGTACATTAAAATTAATTAGCTCCGAGGCCTAAAATTTAATCATCGCATTCGGATGTACGTTTTATACAATTATATTATTGCCATTTTGATTTGTAAAGATATCATGTCAATTCCTTATGTAAATAGTCGTGCCATTTCTGTATTTATATAATAATAATATAAAAATAAATCTTAAAAAGGGTTTCCTGTAGGTGTGTTGTGTATTTTCTATTTAAAAGTTGAGGCTCACCGTAATTGGAAAACGATTTGTTTTGTTGAACAATGGAAATTGAAGATTTTGGAGATGGAATGGCTGTGCAGTGCTCTTGAAATATTTAAAATCATCTGATGTGAGTATTTACCAGTTTTTCTAAGACAAAAAATAACTAAATCTCAAACAGATAGCTCTTTTGATGCTTAAATCGATTGTTACTGCTTTTAAAACGGCAGAAAATTGAGATATTCTTAAAAAAAAACATCGTTCAACAAAAACAAATCCATATGATATCCTAATATTATAACCATTTATACTAAAAACGTCGACTAAACGTTTTACATTGATAAAAACACATTTCAAATATTCGGGATTTGAACATAATTGTTATAATTTATAATGATTAGTTTAGACACACGATCTTTCTAACTCGAAATCTGAGATTTTTCTAAATAAAGCCTGTTATACGCATGCTTATAACTTTCATGGAAGTAATATAACTTGCATGGCAGTTTGACGTTTAATAACCTGAAGTTGTCAAACATGCAAGCTACTTGCAAGCCAGCAAGCTACTTGCATGCAAGTCACAAGCGTGTGTATTTACAGCTTAATGGTTTCGCAATAAAGTCTTATAGTATTTAAAGATGTAATTATAGAAGTTTTGTAATATTTTGTATCCATTCCAGGCCCTCTATGGTAATGTAATATAGGCGTCTATTGTCCTCTAACGTATGTTAAGTAATATCCGTCTTATATTTAGCCTTAAGATGCATAATCGTGGGACGTTCGCATTTGTTTTTTTAATTATTGTTGGGGTGTCTGAGTGGGGTCTTAGTAATTGGCGCTTGTGGATCTTTATTATAGCGATATATACAAAGATATAATTGAGCTTGCTGATCATGTTATCCAAAACAGATGATAAAATAGTTATTTATGGAAATATAAGGCCATTTATAACTTTTAGGTTTTGGTGATTATCTTGATCCATTAAGTGTCAATTATATGGAAAACACTAACAGTTCGCAAGTAAAAGGTACGAGTATACTGACAAGTAAAATACTGACGAAGTTACAATCATTTGTAGATAATATATAATTTCGTTGCATTCTCTTTCAATAATGTCAGTTATTTCAAAGAGGACTGTTATTAAATCCTCTTTATTTGCTAACTACCCTACCAAGAAAATAATTTATACAATTATAGACTCTATTATCTATAGTTCTAATGGCAGTTATCGCTTACTTACGGTACAGCGACCGTAAACAATGACCACGAAAATTGTGAATGACTGCAGCTTTAAAAATATTAATTTTTGGTTCATTTCCCTCCGTTTATGAGTTTAATTGTTAGCGTAACT
This sequence comes from Xestia ashworthii, assembly GCA_950022955.1. Taxonomy (NCBI): domain Eukaryota; kingdom Metazoa; phylum Arthropoda; class Insecta; order Lepidoptera; family Noctuidae; genus Xestia; species Xestia ashworthii. The sequence goes on from OX465573.1 coordinate 8,901,145, forward strand.
ATTTATTTTACATTATCTCTTAAGATTATATTTGTAGGTAAAATATTAAATAAGGGGTTTTGTGAGTTAAAAAAAATGTTTTTTTGTTTTTGGGAAAATTTTTATGCACAATAATGCATTTTGATACGTCCGCGGCCGGCAGGATTATGACGACTGACTAACCAGGTACAAAATAAACCTCATCCAGTGCATTATTTTTATTTAAGTACCCACATATGTAAGTTTTTGTATCATATTTTTTTTATTATAAAAATGTAAGCAAATGTACAACAATGTTTTCATTACAATAAGGTTGCCACGGCGTCGTTGCTTCTATGAAGCGAACATTTTTTAATTATATTTCCTCATAAAAGCTTATTTTTCATTGTGTTCGAATTTGTCTTAGATGTAAGTATAATTATATTATTTACATATAATTTTATAATCTTATTTATCATGTCGTTTAGACGGGAGTTATTAGTAAATTCTAGGCATTATTAGATATATTGTTTATATTATATATCTATTAATATTAATGTCTATATTATATTAAATTTTATAGGAATCATCCTTAGGCTTTGTATAGTTGTATGGATATTTTACTTTATGGGGCTGTCTTTAAATCGTTTATGTACTTCCACTTCACAGTAAAAGATCTCTAGATGTTTCCAAATTTTATTTTTAAGACGTATATGTTTCACCATGATGTCGAGCGTCTTAGCGCTTTCGTTAACTGATATTATGACGTCACAGATACATCAATCTAGTGCTGCATGATTCTTTTGGCATTTGTGTGTAGTCGGAACCAACGCCGTCATCTTAATTTTGTCTACACAATTTCCGTACTAATAGACACAAATGTCTACTAAGAGAAAAGATTCAAAAGAATTGTGCAGCATTTTACAGCTCTGAATAACAATAAATTGTCACATTAAACACAGATTATACTACAAAACATACAACTGATGCATTTGTGACGTCACATTTTAAGTAAACAGCGGGACTTACATTCCTTTCACTGTTATTTTATCGCTGATGTAAAGTAAATCTTACATCAATGAGGATAAAGTTCAAAATCAAAGGTAAACTAACAATGAAAGGAAATTAGTGTTATCTCACAAGTAAAATATATTAACGTCTATGGTCAACCATAGGTTATAGTTGTTGGAACAGTAATACTCGATTATTTATATTTTATTTTAAAAAAATATATTGAGAAAAATAATTAATATTTAAACGAGATCGTCTACGTTTGTCGTTGCGACAGTTTAGTAGTTAAAAATAATGATAGTTTGTCTTATGTCACGTTGTACGTAGTTTAATAGAGCATTATTCTCTTACATAAAGATACCTTATCATTAAACAAATTATATTATCAAAGAGAAATTAAACGAATGATTTTTTTTTATTTTTTGTTTTTTTTTTGTTTCCTTATTTTTCCTTTTTATATTTTCTTTTCAGAAGAGTTAATTCTATATTCGAATGTTATGGCCTATGGAGAACGTCAGAATGGGTAGCTCATCATATTGTTACGAGTAGGCTCTGTTTATTAAAAAGAACTTTATTGCTAAGCGCTTAGAGTATGGATTTGTGTACCACTGTACGAGACTTTGTAATGGAATTAAAAAACATTTTGTAAGCATTTACAATACAACAGGATTTACATCTGTTAGGGAATAGTTTCAGCCATGGCTTCCAACTATGTTTTGTTATCACTATTGTAGTTAATTCACAATTTTTCTAGTTAAATTAGAATATTTTTTACCGAGTGACGTTGACGGGGTAACTAGGTCATTTAGCAAATAAATAGTAGAATTTTATTTTAACTGTTATTTGTACTGATTCTGTCGAAACGTATGATTAAAACGATCGACGAATTAAAGTTACGAAGTGAATTTAAATTCATGTAAAGCCAAAAACTTGGTCTGGTTGTTTTTTTTTTAAGACTTAAGCGGGCTATTCACGAATTGTTTTATTTCTGAATTCATGAATGGCACATTCCTAAATTGTCTATGGACAACCAGACCCGGAGTTAAAAAGGCTTTCGATAATGTTAAGTGAAGTCTCCTATCTGTATGAATGCTCACGTTTTTATATTTATCAGTAGTGACATTAACGTATTGAGAAAAAAAAACAGTTATTGAATTGAATTTATAGGTGTGGTAGACGCATTAATAAACGAAAATTGTAATGAACTATCGTAAGATGCATTTTAGGTGCGTGCACAGTTATCGGTGATAAAGAAATGTCTTTTTTTACTTAATTGTATTTATTAATAATAAACACTAATTGTTAATAATGTGGGTGTTCTGCGGACTCGCGGTATTACAATATTCCACGACAGTATTATTCAGTAATCTCATGTACCAATGTTGCTAATACACTTACATACATTTAAATAATTGTGCGAGTTTTATTTTTTACCTTATCTGTCACATTTTTTTTTATATGGCAGTATTTTTCACTGCAGCATTGCCACAAACTTCAATTGGAACGCAGCACTACAGCAACCTATTAGGTACTACAAATCCAGGTTAAATGAGCTTTCTGTTTGCATCCGTTTATGTCCAATGCTGGCCATCCTACCCTCCTCCTCCTCCTCTTCAAGTCGTGCTCCTCATTACTGAGGGTCGTGATCCACCCTCGAAATATTTTTTCCCTGACGATGTTTCGCCATCTCCGTCTGTCTATCCTTGGCCAAGTGAAGCGCATCATGAAACTTCGTTTCGAGAGAAGAGCTTATCTGGTCGGACCATCGCATAGGGCTGCGGCCTCTTGGCCGTTTACCATTCACCTTGCCGGTAACCATCAGTTGTTCGAGGTTATTACCATTTTTTCTCGCTATATGGCCGAAAAATTCCAAAACTCTGCGGAGGCAGGTCGTAGAGAGTCTGGTCTTTTTATTTTGAGCTCGCGTAGGATGGACTCGTTGGTGCGGAATGCCGTCCAGGGTATTGGAAGCATCTTCCTCCAGCACCACATCTCGAAGGCGTCTATACGAGCCCGGTCGGCCGTTCTCAAGGTCCAAGTTTCTGCTCCGTATCCAAAAATCGAAAAGACCAGCGTGTTCACCAATTTCACTTTGATATTTCGCGAAATGTTGCGATCTCTCCATATTTTTTGAAGCTGAGACAGCATTCTTGGCCATACCTATGCGTCTACGGATTTCTTTTTCGCATGACCCCGTGTTGGATATGTTAGAGCCCAGGTAAATGAAGTCATCGACCGTTTCGAGATTAAGAGCGCCAGTAAGCTCCAAATTATGTGCTCGGTCCACCACCATTAGTTTGGTTTAAGCCCAGTTCCATGCTGATGCGTTCCATTCTTGCAAAAAGTTCTACCATTTCTGACTCTGAGGCTGCTAGGAGAGTAGTGCCATCAGCGTAACGGAGATTTGTTAGCTTGGTTCCGCCTATCGTCACACCACTTTCCCAGTTTTCACAAGTCCGTCTGATAATAATTATATTCTCCGCGTATAAGTAGATAAAGAAGGTCGCCCACAACTGCGGTCGCTACCTTCGCGATTCTTTTCCACCGGTCTGTTGGCTGCATGGCGAGCACAATCTGCTACAGGGATCTTGGTTAAAGATTTGATGGAGTCTGTTCATTGGGTTGGTGATCGACCTCTCGACCCAAAGACTATGACCACATCTCGTGTCGTCGATTCGATCCTGAATCACCAAACGCTCCATGGAATCATTGTTGCGGGTAACGTGTCCAAAGAACACGAATCTGCGGGGATTAGAAATACAGGCAAGTTATATCTCGTAATAGCTAACCAATAACTGGAAGTAGGTAGTACTTATTTAACCAAGATAAAATAAATTGCGTAAACCATCTGTTTTCGTCCGCCTAGCAAAATTTAATCAATTTTCACTAACAAATTACTTCCATTGAAAGGGTTAGTATAAAATTATCCACACAATCTACTCTCATATCGTAAGATTAATGTATCTTAAGATACAAATCATTCACTTCACTGGTTTCTTACTTATTACGGAATATTGGAGGAACGGAATAATCCATAGCCTGGTTAAGGGTTAATATGCCATGTTACGAGTATTGAAATAATGCAAATGCCAATAATTTAAACTTATAATTAGTAAGTGATCGTGCAAGATTTTAATGTGTGGGCCCTAAATATTGGGTAATTATGGTTGGGGTTTATTAATATTTTGTTAAAACATTAAGTATTGCTTGCAGATTTTCTGTAAATTTTCCGCCAATATCACGTTGTTTTACATAATTTTTGAAGTAAATCTAAGTAACCCTGTATATCCAATCAGGAAAATTACAGGTGTAAGTAATGTTATCATCATATTCTGTCTAGCCATTTCCCTATGTTGGGGATAGGGAAAAGGCTAGGCAGAATATGATTATAAGATTATAACATAATAATATAATTTCCATATTAACAGGACGCAGCTGAATCACAGTACCTATTTACATGAAGCGTCTATCTGACCTCGATAACCCAGTTATGTAGTACTTAGTAATGGGCGATACCTTTTGGTGAGACTGGTTTTCCGACTTTCGTGCCACTGACTACCTACCTGTAACGACTGTCAAAGATCTACTAATGACAGCCGGGGCCAACGGTTTGATGTAACGTTGCGATCCGAGGCACAAGACAGTTAAATTCAATCTCTGGGACTTCGTCGAGCTTCATTGTCTCGGCGCTTTACTGGTGATCGCCACTATTGATTCTGGCTTTCAGGAGTAAGCAGGAGTTAGAGTGGTTTGGGAATAGTGTGGCGGGCTTGCCTCATCGACACGACGAAGAAGATAAATGTTGCTCTGAGAAGAAGGTCACTGTTCTGTGCTATAACCGCCTTTAGGTATTTCCTTCAGAACCTAGGTACATAAAACAGTTTTGTAACAAGCATAAGCTCTCAATTTTCTTCAGCAAACAGCAGGAACATCACAGTACACAATCGTAAGAAAATTGTATTGCGTGGGTTGAACGAAAGGTCAAACCGCGGGGCAATTGTAGGTACTAGGAACAGATTTAAGAAAAATAATGTAAGTAGGTATTACGATCCTGAGGTATTTTGGTAGCTATTACAGCGGTATTACCTGCCTACAGACCAATTTTTAATTTGTTGTAATCCCCTTCTTGTGACCGTTGTTTTTCAACTTTTTACAACGAAGTGAGTTTTTAGGGTGTTTTATTATTTCGTGACAAAACGTTAGGAGAATTCTTATGATTGTGATCAAAGTGAGGCAGAAATCTTACACACATTATCGCACTGCCTCAAAACAACAATACATTCAAATAATGTTCCGTGTGGGAATTGAACCGGCAACCTAACACCGCCAAAACTAACTGCCCTGCCACTGCGCCTACAGTGCCGATCACCATCAACGCAAATTGACAACTCATTGAGTAAGTTAAATATTGTGCTTGTAACTCAAGTAAGAACTGAATAAATTAACATATACTCAGTACTCATTAACCCTCCACGAGCGATGGATAATTTATACGTAAACACATTACTTACCCCTTAAATCACGCCAATACGTGAGATTATCGTTCTAAATACTAGTTAAATTCATTAGAAGGGATAAATGATCGGCGTAGTTTCTAAATGTGCTGATTTAACACGAGAAACGTGTTGTTAAGATCGTGGATCGTGTAATTTTATAATCATATGTCTTTGGACAGGGGTGGCGAACGGTTTTACAAATATAGTTATCGTATTCAATCATAATAACAAGGATAGAGGTGGCTTCGACGTGACACCAATAGATATACCTATCTATTGGTGTCACGTCGAAGCCACCTCTAATGCGCAGACTGTCATCATCATCATCATCACCATTTCAGCTGAAAATCAAGTGTCACCACATTAAACAGACCCGTGCGACTCGCATCCAGCGGATACCTGCGACCTTCACCAGGTCATCGGTCCACCTAGTGGGAGGTCTTCCAACGCAACGTCTTCTGGTTCGCGGTCGCCACTCCAAAACTTTTCGGCCCCATCGGCCATCCGTTCGCAGACCGTCACTCGCAGCTAACTTCCGAGCCGTCATAGAGTTTGAATAGAACTACGAGTATACCAACTACTTGGCCATAAGTTCACAATCCCTGCTAAACTAAAGCGCGGACCATACTTACAGCACCCGACGCTACCGCACGCGTGTTTTTAGGTCGCATTACGACTTCGCTTGCTACTTTCGCGTTCACCGTATACTAGCGTGTTACAAGTGTATCCTGAGCTTAAGTTACAAGTATGATAGTGTGGCGTCTAGGTATTAGGTTTTCGTAATCTTGATTGTGAAATTCTTGGTTTACGGAATATTTGGCCAGTAATGTTAGGTTGTTGTGTGATTTATATTAATGTTTCGTGATAGATAGATATAAGTTGTTTCTACCTGATTTGGTTGTAAAATAATAACTGCTACTTATTTTGCTTTTATTACTTCATCGAGACTCCGCTTGGGTATTTGGTGTTTTTTTTTTTTTCTTCTTCATAAAAATTTGAAAATTGAAGCTACATAGTTTCATTGTTCTTTTGGCCATCATAGCACATGTGATATTATGATTTGACAGCAGATACCTACATAAAATTAAATATTTTTCAACTTAATTAAAGAAAAGCCTTCGTTTGTTGAGTGCTTGTAAGTGCGACTGCTGAGCATCACGTCCTGGGTTCGGTTTCCAGGGAGGGCAAAGTGTTATTGGGTTTTCTATTACGACGACCGAATGGCGTACTGGTGAGGCTGCCTTACGTTCTTAGGGTCCTGGGTTCGAATCCCGGTAGGAGCAAATGTTTGTGTGATGACTGATGAGCATGGACATTTGTTTCCGAGTCATGGATGTTTATATGTATAATAAGTATGTATTTACAAACAAAAAAGTATATAGGTAGCATATCAACTACCTAGTGTCCACGACACAAGCCTTGCTTAGTGTGGCACTAGGTGGCGCTGTGTGTTAAGGGGCCGGCGGAGCGTGCGTCGTTCATACAAACGTAGTACCAAAATAATTCGTAAACCAAACAATCTTAAGAAAGTGTGTATATAATTCGATTGGATTACATAATATCTAGGTTCCCAAATATAAATTTAACTGGCGCGCGAAGTGTGGATGTACTATTAGATACATCTCTGACTAACTCTTCATGGATTACAGGCGTTATGTTGTTTTGTAATGCACAAGTATTTGCAATAACAAGTGCACTGTCTCTACCCTCGCTCTCTAGTTCAGTGGGACAGGAATGCAAGAGATCAGGCGCAGGACCTATGGCTTTGTGCTTTCCGAGACGCGGAGGTGATGCCACACAACAAATTCTATACTCGTGATTGGTACGGTGAAGTTCCAACCCACGACTCCAAGTACTCCAACCCTGGCTAGTCGTTCTACAGACGACAAAACAAATGGTGATGTTGAAACTCACAAATAAGACAAGCCCAACATCGACAACATCATCAGCCTATTAATGTTCCCACTGCTGGGACACAGGCCTCTTATGAGAGGGAACAACATCGACATAGCACTTCACAATTTTAATCTGCATACAAAACATTCCATCCTACATTTCCACCTTATATTTACGCTGGCCAGCTATTTCGCCAGACTCGATCAAGATCTGCAGGTCACAGCACGGCCATTATTAGTAATAAAGGCCTGGTCGACTATTAGACACGTTAAAATTACACCTCTGCTGCAATGGCGCGCCTTTTAGTACTAACGATACGACTGCGATACGGGATCGTTGATAGACGGTTAGTTTCCTTTGGTTAGAAGTTTGTTAATTGTTGTTTCAATGTGATTTTACCCATAATAACACTGTCGGATAACCACTGTATAGGGCTACATTAAAAATTTAGGTGCAGATTACAGTACAGGAAAAGATTTTTGATGAATGACATTTGAAGCTGTCAGCTTTCCTCAAAATAAGTAATTCAAGAGCAAGCATTCAAAACTACGTATTTTTTCAAGCGAGAAAATTGACTGTCTCGAGATAAAAAACGATTTTCACATCCATCTAAGCGATTAAGAGTTTTAAATAAATCACCATCATCTACTTAGCGTTTTCCAAATCATGTTGGGATTGGCTTCTACTCATAATGGATGCAGCTCAAGTGTGTAGTGTTAAAAGAAAAGATGCCAGCTGCGATCCTTCCTTTAGAGGAAGAAAGGGTCGTTTTAATTGCATTTAACATACTGTTTTTATGTCAATATATTCTGCTACCTAATTCATTTTTAAGAGTGTTAGAAATGCTAGTCCCTTTTAGCGTGGCATATAAAATCCACTCGTTAGAAAGGATTTAACTAGCCATGTCGTAGGCGTCAGATAATTCCGACATAACTTTAACACGATTGCGATGATTAAGTTGATATTTAGAAATGGTGACGAAATAGACTGTTAAACATTACATTATTTGTACCTACTCTGACGGGGAGGTTACATAAAGTAACCTCCCCGTCAGAGCGGGCTGGGTCTAAGTAACTTACGGGAACAGCTTAGATTATAAGTATATATCAGCGTCACATTGTTGTTTGTTGGCGCAGCTCGTCACTAAACAATAGGGCCGATCTTTAGGTTAAGCAGTGCTTGCCTAGGTTGGTCTGTGGATGGGTGACCACCCTTACATACCTTACATACCGAGTTCCCTCCGTGCCTCGGAAAGCACATTAAGCTGTTGGTCCCGGCTGTCATTTGTCCATCTTTGGCAGTCGTTTATACAGGTACACAGTGGGCCAAAAAGTCTGACAACCAGTCTTACAAAGTGGTATCGTATTACCCAGTATTGACTGGGTTGTAGAGGTCAGATAGGCAGTCGCTCCATGTAAAATACTGGTATTCAGCTGCATCCGGTTAGACATGAAGCCGACCCCAACATAGTTGGGAAAAGGCTGTTGATGTGTCAGCGTCACATTGTAAAAACCGTTAGATTTTAATCTATCTAGCAAGATTGTTAACTGTCGAAATATTGTCAACTGAACATACTGCTTACAATATGACGCACAATAATTCGGTAAGTAGATTATAATCTGTCGAAGTGAAACCGTAAATTTGTGAAATATATGCGATCAAATCAATCACCAATCCGCACTGGGCCCGCGTGGTAGATTATAGCCCATTCCCTCTCATTGAGTGGAGGCCGTGTCTCAGCAGTGGGATCATTATAGGCTGATGATGATGATGATGATGCGATCAAATTATCTCTGCACCCCATAATCGGGACTTGGGGAACGGGAAACGAGTTTTGTCGATGGAAGAATCAACAAAATTACAAATGAACAAAAGTAATTTGTTATTTTGTCGATTCTTTCGTCGAAACCCCTTTTCTACGATGGTCTTTATCCTTCAAAATCCCGCACAGTGTAAATACAAAGCTACTACATAGGCGATTGAACCACAAAATGATTTATTGACGTATTATGTGACCGCCGACGTCTTAATTAGGTGCACGTAACTTTGTTATAAAAGAAAAATGAAAATCGCCTTTCACTACGTAATTTTATGCGGGGTAATTTTATGGCTTTTGTTTTCTAATGGGGAGGGTAGTAGTGAAACTATTGGCGCTAGTGTAGTTAGTTCCAATCATTATTGGTTGAAAATCTGTCAATGTCATTTTCTATTTCAATATTTCTTAATGTCTTTGGTTGGTCTGATTGGGTCTTAGCTATAGTCACACAATCTACAATGAGCTTTTTTTTTAGGCATTGGTCCATACTAGTTTCTCCTGAAACGTTTTACAAACATTTAAAGTTTTAAACTCACATAAGTAACATAATACACAAACAGCCAGATCTGGAACGACTACCTGTAGAGGCCGTTTTCTTTAACTAACTTACGCATAACTGTCAGTTAATATGTTTACTCTCGTAGCTAACTAATGGTTGCGCTCCGAGGAATGATTGAGGAATACCTCATCGGTGTTTCTATCAACAAAGTTACTCTTATATATCTGCGTCACCTACTTGTCATGCACTTTATTCATAGAAAAATCAAAGAAGTTTTTCTTTGACGTTTTGTTTCTATCCGTCGGTAAACTAAATGCCAAACAGACAGAGATAGCAACCTATCGATACCCGTTGGTAAGTTATTGAAGATGGCCGTAGGTCATGTAAAGCGCCAACCCTACCGTCAACTTTGACGGGCCTTCTTCATTCAGGCACGTATACAGGGGAAATCTGACTGAAAATAAACGGGATCAAAACCACTGTGAAGTACGTAAATTATAGTACAGTGATTATTTAAGAGATTTCATTAGAAATAAGCATCACCTTTGTAATATTCTTTGTTCCTTTCTTCTTTTTATATTTAGTGTGTACATGAATTGTTAAATATATAAATAAACACAGCGATTTTTTACACAGTTCCATGTGCGCAGGGTGCAAGGTGCCCTAAAAACCAACCATCCGAGCAAGAAAGCAAAAATTTTCGCGCTCGTTTCCCTTGCTCGTACTTCTATTTTCCTTTGTGAGTGTAATAATTAAACAAACTTTTTTAAAAAAACATACGAACTTATTTGAGTAGAGGAAGACCAAAGAAACGATGGATGGACTGTGTTAAGAAGGATATGGTAAGAAAAGAAGTGACTGATGAGATGACGAAAAATAGAGCAGTATGGAAGAAGAAGACATGCTGCGCCGACCCCAAATAGATTGGGATAAGGGCAGGAGAATGATGATGATACGAACGTGCTCAGACATATTATGTCTTTTGCGTTCATAAGCTTTTCTTTATAAATAGGCAGAATAAAGACGTATATCTACACTATCTACACTAATATTATAAAGAGGAAAACTTTGTTTGTTTGTTTGTTTGGTTGTAATGAATAGGCTTAAAAACTACTGGACCGTTTTTAAAAATTCTTTCACCATTCGAAAGCTACATTATCCACGAGTAACATAGGATATATTTTATCCCCGTACTCCCCCGGGAACGGGAACTATGCGGGTGAAACCGCGGGACGTCCGCTAGTCTTTTACAAAGGACAAAAGAAAACCAATCAAATTCGAGGTGGACATAAAAAAATTCAATCTCACTGCGCTTGCTTTCGAATACTACTTTTCTAATTGATGGGCTTTTCTGGATAGATCAGCCAACTAGCCAAGTTACTCCTTCAATAAATAAATAAACTGGACATTAACACACATCACCATCTAGTGCCACACTAAGCAAGGCTTGTGTCGTGGACACCAGATAGTTGATATACTACATATATACTTTTTTTTTGTTTGTAAATACATACTTATTATACATATAAACATCCATGACTCGGAAACTAATGTCCATGCTCATCACACAAACATTTTGCTCCTACCGGGATTCGAACCCAGGACCCTAAGAACGTAAGGCAGCCTCACTACCACTACGCCATTCGAGTCGTCAAACTAACATAATTATCCAAACCTCGAGCTGTTTTCGTGGAACTGAAGATGCACCTCCCTGGAAAATGTTTGTGCGCCCATGCAAAGTTCTGATGGTGTGCTTGCTTATCTCCTTTAGGTAGTTATCTACTCTATCTAGTGTTATTTTCAGAGTTTTTTTTATACAAAGAGTTGTAAAATAAAAATTATGGACCAATCTTTGGACTATATTTGCTAGAAGTACCTTACTTCACTACACGTTTTTAAACATAAAATTCTAAAGGCTTAAGTAAATCATAAACAAGTATACACAGGTATAAAGCTAATGTTATCCTTAGAACGAGCTCTTTTAAAAGCTTGTAAACAAAGATATAAACTTGCGTCGCAACAAGAATACGTAAAATGTAGGACTTTGAGAATAATACTGAAATTCAGGTTTACTAAGATAAACTTGATAAGAAAATCGCTGTAAAAACTTACGAGTATAAAGGGTGTAAAATACCTCTTAACGAAGCCGAAAGGCACTTGTTCCGTTTCCTTGAATGTTGAGCGGATTTACATAAACATATTAAGAAGTATAGGTTTTAATTTTTCAGTGCCAGGAGCAAAGATTACCATTCCAATGCCCCGTTCACATCCTCAAGCGAGTCGACAGTCTGACCGGGTCAAACGACAGCAGCGGGCGGCTCTTGATTCCTTCGAGTAAGTAAAGCCGGGTCGCAAATCGCTGTGTGGTTATTCGTGTTCGTGGTGTTCGTATATAGCTCGTAGCCAACCCCAAGCAGCAAGGGGTAGGTGCAACCCTTGAGCATTGACACTAATGCAGTGCTGGGATCTACTTATCAGATCCTCAATTCCTTCGTTTTGTTGTCACCTAGAAAGCACTAACACTTGTTTTTTTACTTTCCTAAAATAGAAACTCTCCCTTCAAGAGGAAATTACTAGAAACCTTCTATGCATAAGCTATAGCAGTACTTGCAATCAGCTAACGAGATCAGGCGGACATTCGCATAACCATCCTACGCACTGCCATTTCTTTAGCCAACCTCAAGATTAAAACGTCGAACTAATATCTTCCTGTGTAATTAAAATAGAAATGCTGTGAAATATATGTGATAATTTTATCTTAGATAGGTGACTAACTAGGAAATTGATATTATTTGAAGTATTTATTATACTGTTCAGTACCCATATCTACAATCACTTTCCTAAAAAAGCAATTTTAGTGAGAAATAACACGATAGTAACTTGAAGATAGAATCTTTTTGATATAATTACGAGTTCCAAAATAGATACTATGTTCGTAACATCAGACCAGTAGGAGTAAAACACTTTTAAAAGTGGTTAAGTGTTAATACTTACGGAGAATCACTGACTCCTAAGACACAGGCATATACACCTACTCGTAGTTTAGGAGTCAGGGAATTAAAATTATTGTGACCTAGTTATAAGCCTTGTGATGGCTTTTGGTGCAATTAATAATTATTTTATTTTATTTTAATACATGTTGGTGCTCGTGAATGTACGTGTTTTCTGACAACTTTTGTATGTTATGACTTGACAGGTAGTTATTGCTGCCTTTGGCTCGTGTTAGGTTCGATTCCCAGGGCAAAGAGTTAGGTTCCTGCAGAGTATTTTCTATTAGGATGTTCTCCGCAGCAGTCTGGTGTTTAGAAGGGTGATAGGGCGTGGGAAGATGTTAGGAATTTCTTCGCAGCACTCTCGTGCCTCAGAAAGCACGTAAAGCCATCGCTCGGTCCTGCGCCAGATCTCACGGCGATCGTGTGGGTGTCCGACTGCTGTCCCATCGGACATTGAGGGTAGGGAGAGTGCACCTGTGTCTGCTAGAAATTGGGGAGGAAGATAACTGTATCCTCTTAACAATGAATGAAGACTGTTTCTATAAGCCCTATCTTGTCTTTCTCATGTTTACCTTATGCACCGTCTCACCGGTAAGCGTACATATAAACATATCACAACTGTAATCCCCGAAGGATAAGGTACCTTATAGTGCACTCACATTTCACCAGATAAGTTCAAGTATCATTTATGGGGCGAGCCTATTGCCATCAACAGGGCACAAATCCTAACTCAGTGGCTGCTAGGCCTTTTATAACCTACATTCCTCCTCCTCAGTCGTGCATTCTTGACAGAATGGTCGTGGTTGCCGATGATGCATTTTCTTTGGATGACGCAGCCCTCCCGATGCGCCTCCACTTATTTCGGTCTTCAGCGTCTCGGGAGCTTTGGACCATGGACGTTTGCGTTGCAGCTTTTATAAGGTCTGTCCGATACGTAGGTGGTCTTCTACTTGCCTGTGGACAACAAGTCGTTCCATGGAGTGTTATTTCTAACAATGTGGCCGAAGTATTTGAGGATTCGCATCTGCGCAGTCGATGCCTACGTTACCTTTGGTCTTTTCTATATTGTTGCAGAAGAATCTAGGTAGTTGATCAGGTCAAAACCAGTTAAAAGAAAGTGGAATATTTTACATTATCCGACATGTGAAAATTACAGGAAAACTACTAGACTATACAGTTTTATGAAAGTGAGGTTGCGTGCCATTAATCATTTTTTTTAAGCCACCCTCGGCATATGAATAACGTTCGTAATATCTAAACGGGTTTTTTGTCTAGCCTTGCTTGCCTACAAGTTCATGACTACAATAATAATTCTTTACGAACATAGGTTGTCGGATTAAAATTGGTTTGGTATTTAAGTACTATGAGTTTATTTATTTACGGCCATTTTCAATAACTTACTGTTCGGTTTCAGTAGGTTGTTATCTCTGTCTGTTTGATATTTTGCTTAAGGCGCTTAGACGAGCTAAATTAGCAACTCTATTTGTGGTGGTTCAAACTTCGTTTGAAATGCTGTTAGAATAAAGTTCTAATCAGCTTGCACTACAAAGTGGTTGTTACGTCAGCCACTGCGGGCCAAATAGCGCGATTGGATTAAAAAACTAAAACAGTATCATGCTAATATATTGCTTGTAGAATTATTTGCCAAAAAATCAGAATGATCTCATGCATATTAGTATGTTTTTTATTGTTTGAAAGATGTTTTTAGAGGTAAGTTCGTGATTTCTTTTTATCGAGCCAAATTAATTGTATTATGTTTTCAAAACAGTAACACACAGAAACACAGAAATTCTTTATTTGTTTTTTCTATGAATCAAGTGACGAGTAGGTGACGCGGATAGAATATTTCAAGCTAACTTTGTTTATACAAACACCGATAGCTGCGAAACCTGGCAGTTATACCTACGTCACGCGTCAGTAAGTTATAGAAAACGGCCTTAATAATATGTATATGTCACCGTGAAATTGTCAAACACGTTATCTATCTATATACATATAATAAAAGAGTAAAAAAGCTGTGTCTGTACATTGAATATATTTAAAAAAATATAGTTGAAGGGGGTTTAGAAACAGTAGTAGAGTACGAATCCAAAAAAAAAAGTATGTCTGTTTGTCTGTTTGTTTGTACACGCTAATCTTCGGAAGTACTGGACGGATTTTAATGATTTTTTTTTGTTGTATAGATATTATGTCTGGGCAACATATAGGCTATAATTTATCTTGGAAACCTGAACACCTGATGTAGAACCGCAACAGACCAGCTAAACTATAAGAGATACAAAAATGATACCATAGCAAAAATTGTTCCACGTGATGAGCATTTTCTGCTGAGAGAATAAATTTGAAGATCTGGAACACCTGATGTGGAACTCCAAGAGCCCAGTTATTCCATAAGACATATAGGAATGACGTCTTAACAAAAGTTGTTCCATCTGATGAGCACTCTCTGTTGACTTATAAAAATCGAAGATCTGGGACACCTGTCGTGGAACTCCAATAGCCCAGCTACACCATAACACATTTAGGAATGACGTCTTAGCAAAAGTTGTTCAATTTGATAAGCACTCTCTGTTGATTTATAAAAATCGAAGATCTGGGATACCTGTTGTGGAACTCCAAGATCCCAGCTACACCATAACACATATAGGAATGACGTCTTAGCAAAAGTTGTTCAATTTGATGAGCACTCTCTGTTGATTTATAAAAATCGAAGATCTGGGACACCTGTTGTGGAACTCCAAGAGCCCAGTTATACCATAAGACATATAGGAATGACGTCTTAGCAAAAGTTGTTCCATCTGATGAGCACTCTCTGTTGACTTATAAAAATCGAAGATCTGGGACACCTGTCGTGGAACTCCAATAGCCCAGCTACACCATAACACATATAGAAATGACGTCTTAGCAAAAGTTGTTCAATTTGATGAGCACTCTCTGTTGATTTATAAAAATCGAAGATCTGGGACACCTGTTGTGGAACTCCAAGAGCCCAGCTACACCATAAGACATATAGGAATGACGTCTTAGCAAAAGTTGTTCAATTTGATGAGCACTCTCTGTTGATTTATAAAAATCGAAAATCTGGAACACCTGTTGTGGAACTCCAAGAGCCCAGCTACACCATAACACATATAGAAATGACGTCTTAGCAAAAGTTGTTCAATTTGATGAGCACTCTCTGTTGATTTATAAAAATCGAAGATCTGGGACACCTGTTGTGGAACTCCAAGAGCCCAGCTACACCATAAGACATATAGGAATGACGTCTTAGCAAAAGTTGTTCAATTTGATGAGCACTCTCTGTTGATTTATAAAAATCGAAAATCTGGAACACCTGTTGTGGAACTCCAAGAGCCCAGCTACACCATAACACATATAGGAATGATGACGTCTTAGCAAAAGTTGTTCGGTCTGATGAGCATTTCCTGTTGACTTATAAAAAATCGAAGATCAGAAACATCTGATATGAAAATTATTGCAAAGCTATCACTAATTTCACTGTTACATAATAAAATTATGAAATAACAAAAACTGGGAGTACCTCCACGCGGTTAAGGCGGTAACAGTTTAGGACTTATTTTCAATGACGATGGTATATCATTGAAAATTTGACTCTACTGACCAAAACTCATTTTATCGAATAAATATGTCTTCGGGCTTATGTTATTTGAGTGTTTAATTTCCTTTTCCATTTATCTTCGTGACTCGGTAGCCTACCCGGTAACGCAGGGCACTTAGATTTTAATTGATCAGGTATCTTCACAACAAAACTATAACCATGCCTAGAAAGAGGTCAAACCTTTCCCAATGTTCCAAAGGAGCTAAAAGATTGAGGATCATAAGATCCCAAGAATCTACCGAAGAGCGTCAGGAGAGACTTGGTGCTGTTCGAGAACATCAGGCTGCAACTTGCTCCGTGGAAAGCTTTTCCGATCGCGAAGCACGCCTGCGTTCTCAGCGAATTTACGCATCTACATCTAGGTCTCTAGAGACCAGTGAAGAATAGATGCCTGACTGCGTTCACGGATAGAGAATTGCGCTTGAGTTCTCAGCGTATTCGCACATCTACTAACAGGTCTTTTGAAACGAGCGATGAACGTGATGCGCGACTAACTGCTGCTCGAGATTATCATACATTGCCCCAAACACACACACACAACAAAATATTCATAATCAGTTAGAATGTGAGAGAGAAAGAATTGCTGAAGTACGGCATGAAGAGACAGAAGAAGAGCGCGAGGATTTCGACATTTTCTGAACAGAATGTCGATAACATCTGAAGAATCGGGTGTTATAGCCGTAGGGCATGACGACCTTCCTTGGGTTGATAAGAAACGGAGTTCATTTACGTATACTCCTATGATTGAATACGCCACATATTCCGGAG
The DNA here is from genome assembly GCA_950022955.1 of Xestia ashworthii. Taxonomy (NCBI): domain Eukaryota; kingdom Metazoa; phylum Arthropoda; class Insecta; order Lepidoptera; family Noctuidae; genus Xestia; species Xestia ashworthii. The sequence continues at coordinate 8,918,201 of OX465573.1, forward strand.
GTATGGTTCAACATTATACTTTTTGTGAAGCTGTTAAATGGCAAAAAGAACCAAACGGTATATGTTGCTCAGGTGGGAAAGATCCGTTATTTTCCCGTCCCCGGGCTCTTAGAAGTCGACGTTTCAGATCTTCGATTTTGACGAACCCGGTATGGTATCGCTGGCAAAAGCAACAGGATCCGCGTACGAAGTCGCGGGCAGAAGCTAGTATTACAATATAACGTGTTTCTCTCTAGCGATATTGTAAACTCTCGAATGATTGTCAACTGAACATACGGAAGTATCTCTGCCCCCTTAATCGGGACTTGGGGCACCCCCCGTTAGGTTAGTTAGGTTTCTTTAAACTCGGGCCTGCACTCGGAAATAGGGGCTCCGTCGACTACGCTTTTTAGGGGAATCTATAGTGTTTTAAGGTTATGTTATATTAATCGGTATTTCTCAGGAATGGTACAGTTTCTTTTCATGAGAGTGGTACCACTGGGCAAGGGGGACCCCTCCTTCCCTACACACCGCGTGAGTTGACTACCATCGCATGCATTTCACGAAAAATAATGCGTTTCATTGTAAGCAGTATGTTCGTTTGACAATAATCCGAGACTTTACAATATCGCTAGAGATATTACAATATAACGTTTTTGACAATTTTACGGTGACATATGCGCTAAAAAATAGTACTTATAAATAATTATACACTAAATACAGAAGATCAAAGTCAAGAGAAAAATAACAGTTTACTATCTTGACAATAGAATCATGATGTTGTTTAACTCGCCCGAGACAATCTCATCCTTTACTAACTAGCTCTATGTACTTATGCTGCTTATATTAAAGTGCAATAGTGGCAAAGGTGGATGGTTCGAAATAATAGACTGTTAATTAGTACTGGCAGCTTAAAAAGTGAATAATTTTAAATACGAAAAAAAGTAAGGAAAACGATCATTGAGAAATAAGATAAAAGATAATCTTTATAGGTAGTCTTCTTTGAAAAACCAAAATAAAAGGAGTTTAACCAAAAAAGGAATATGATTTGGTAGTGTAGCAGCGTCACAATAGTGCAGCAGCGTTACAGTACCTTCTTGTGCGAATACCAATACTTAAAGGGTGTAAAAAACCTTTTCATCCCCCCATCTCGGAAAGAGTATTTTTGCTCTTCGATATCTGAGTGCAAAAGCCGTTTTTATCGTCTTGAGGGTAAAGTAAATTTGAATTTAGAACATCGTGTGCACTAAGTATGTGAATTCAACACATCATTAAACCTATTTACTTCTACCTCTATGGTGCCGAATTTATCATACATTTTTTTTTTTAAATTTGTTAAGAACTCAGACTCGGAACCTTCTTGGTGTACTTTTTTTAATATGTTTTGCGCGCGCCATTTTCTTTTCACGTCATATTGTTAACACCTTAGGTTAAAAACAAGAAATCCAACTTGAAAACAAGTGAAAAACCTAAAATGACCACTCATTGTCTAGCGACGAGGAAGTTTTTTAACAGAATTAATTGAATTTGTTAATAATGCGCATTTTTTTTGCGTTTATTCATTTCCTCGCTGAGGTGGGATGAAAAGTTACGTGTTGCACTCGAGTGCAAAGATTTTTCACCTCGAGCTCTTTTGATTCCCTCGCTAACGCTCAAGATTCTAAGTTTTGAATCACTCGCTTCGCTCGTGACTCAATTTTAGGATCTTTCGCTTGCTCGGTCATCAACATTGAGCACGCGGTTGAAAAACAACTTTGCACTCTTGTATAACAAATAACTATTTTTGTTCTACACCATTCCTGGGAACCTTCTAGTCACGGAGATATTGGGGGTCAAAGTTTCAACTTTTTGAAAAGTTTTTTTTTTTTATATTATGCTATTATAAGATTTTTACTTCAGACACCTCCACGACCCCCGTATCCATCAATCAGCACAATGGTTTGAGTCTTTGTTCTACCACAGAACATAATTTTTCACCCCAGAAAAAAAGTCGTTTCCCTGCATAATTTTTGTGTAAAGTTACTTAGTTTGATGTACAGAATGCTTGGTTAACGGCTTCGTGATGAGTCTGTTTACACCCTGTATGATGCGATCTCTAATCATACTGCCAATCGTATATTTGTTATCTTCTATTTACGACTAAACCAAATAAGTCCTACCATTAATTACCCCAAGAATTAACAAAAGCATCATCCAACAAATTACAATTATCGCAGAAACGAGTATGTAAAATACCAGCACATTTACTTTGAACAACCTGATTGCAATCACAGCTAGTAAGAAATAATATTGTTGTTCTTGCAATCGCAGTAATATTCCAGTAAATGGTTCCATTTGCCAAGGTAACGGGTCTGGAATGGTCGTTCGGACGTATAAGGGACCTCTGTGGACCTCCGAAGTACTGTAGGGTGGCAAAGAGTGCTGTTAGTGCGAGGATTTAAAATGGGACTGTTAAAATGTAGAGGTGTGTTGATTTAGGTTGGTTGGTATATGACATTGCCAATCAAGACATCTGTTACTACATGTTTGTTGAATGTTTAAGAAACGTGGGTCACTAATTTAAATAGAACAACACATCACGCCTGTTAGCTCCGAAGAGTTAGGCAGAGGCGCGTCCACATTTCGCCAATAAGGGGCAATCCTATTGCCATCAACCGGGCACAGACCATGACTCCGTTGCTGCTACAGAGAAATTCGTGATGGATAAAACCTAAGAACTTTTTGCCCGATCCGGAAGTCGAACCCTGGATCTCATGCTTGGCAGTGGTGCTTGCGACCACTCGATGACTCGACCAACGAAGTGGTAGGTAGAAGTTTATTCGATATTGCCTTTTAGGTAACAATATTGAAGCCGACAGAGTTCCCTGTTTGGGTTTCATGAAAAAACTACTTTATAAATTGCGTATGTAATGCCGGTACCTTTGCTGCTATAAAACAAAACATATTAAAAAAATAAAAGTTAGCCTTTCTTTACTCAGCTTTACGCTTAAGTTAAACTTTGAAATCTACACTATCGATTGTGTAAAAGTTGTTTTTTTTTTGTTTTTTTCAGGAATGTCCTACGAAACCCATTCTAATGGTAACACTAGCAGGTCGTAATGTAGGTAACTGTAGGTTTTATTATTAGTACTAGAATATGGTAAATTAAATTGTATGGATTCCGTCCGTCTGCTGTCGCCTGCAGACTATTTCTAGGCCTTCGCCCTCGGACGGGCTAAAAAGCTTCGAGAGTTTTGAATAACGCTTTAAAGGTTCTCCATAATTTTCAACATTTCGGCTAAATCATATTCTGCCTAGCGCTTTTCCCAACTATGTTGAGGTCGGCTTCCAGTCTAACCGGATGCAGCTGAATACCAGTATTTTACATGGAACGACTGCCTATCTGACCTCCACAACCCAGTTAATACTGCGAAATACGATACCACTTGGTAAGACTGGTGTCAGACTTTTGGGGCCACTGACTACCTGTAACGACTGTCAAAGATGGACAAATGACTGCCGGGACCAACGGCTTAACGTGCTTTCCGAGGCACGGAGGAAACTCGGTATGTAAGGGTGGTCACCCATCCACAGACCAACCTATGCAAGCATGGCTTAACCTAAAGATCGACCCGCGCGGCAGATATTATTTAGCCACGAGCTCGTAACATTTCAGCTAAATGTTTGTTTCTTATTGTTTGTCTGTGAGATTTTTTGTTGTAGAGAGATACTTCTAAAAATCAGGTGGCTTTCTATTATAGTTTTAAGAGCAGCGGTGACCCGCAAGTGGAGGCAGTCCCGACTTACGAGCACTATCCCACGCAGGAGCATTACCACTGCTCTCAAAACGGTGAAGGAAAACATCGTCAGGAAACTGGAGACACATCTACAAACCCGCACTGGGCCTGCGTGGTGGATTGTAGCAAATCCCTCGCATAGAGAGGAGGCCTTGTGTCTCAGTAGTGGGAACATTAGAGCTTGCTCATGCTCCATAGTGTTTGCCTTAAAAAGCTAGAGATTTAAAATGTTTGTGTGGAATTTGTCCAATATGACTTAGGAGCCTTTTTACACTAGCGAGTTGCGAGCGAGTGGAAAGCGGGGCGAGTGCGCAGCGAGCTCGCCGCGAGTTCCCAACGTGTGCGAAACTCGCTAGTGTGATAAGGCCCTAAGTGTCTATCAGCGTCAGGATAGCCCGCGAAATTAAAATTTTCTTACGGTATTTGCAATTTGCAGGCCTTTTCATGAAACAGTCATTCAATCGACCTTTATGAACTTAGAGGCTTGAATTGAGGACTTTGATGGTTATAATTCTGTAACTACGAACGTCTTATAGCGGCGAATCATATTTTAATCAACATACAACCTAGTACTGGCCTGCAAATTGCAAAAAACATAAGATAATTTGAATTTCGTACGTTTCTACCTGTGAGGTAGATTCGAGTGTCAAAGCTCTTCAAATGATCGCATGTGCTTTCCGAGGCATGGAAGAAACTCGATATGTTATAGATAATTATCCACAGACCGACACTTTGATAAGTGCAGCTTAACCTCCGACCTGTGCGACTGTTACACACGAGCTCCACACAACCTACCATAAAGCATCAACCTCTACATGATACTTTATTTAGCACTAGCTTTTGCACGCGGCTTCGCTCACTTCATTTTAGAATTTGACAATTACCTAATGCGAGTTGTTTTCTACTCTAATTCAACCATGATTCGAAAGACACTTGGCGCCATCTATTATCATAAGAAGGTTACAGCTGTTTTCCTCGTGACCAGTACTTTTTTTCGGGATGAAAAGTACGTCGTCCGTGTCTGTACACCTGGCAACGTATACAGTATGTTAGTTTAAACGAGGGACTTATTCAAACCCGCAATAGTCCATGCTTACATGATACTAATAAACATATGAACAAAAAGAAAACACTAATACATAACAGATAGATCCATACCAAAACCTTCGCCTAAGTTTCGCAACGTGTGCGCCATGCGCTTATCGCAGAACATGTGTGCGGGTCAATGACCTTTCTAGGTATAATCCATTTTCCCTTCATACTTTAAATCTGGCTTTGGACAGGCAAATATCTAGGTAACTAGGTACTGACCGAATGTTCGCAGTCGTTGATTTACACCTTGCATAATAATTAACGGTACCTCGCACAATATCACTAGATAACACTTAAGCACGAACCATAATCCCAATATTCTTCACTGGAATGATGATAAGACGTAATTTTTGGTTATTCAAGAACACGTTTACAAGACACTCTTAATATCGCGAAGTAAGCGGGGTTGTTTGTTAAATGCGATACGCGGAAACGCAATAATAGACATGTGGAAGTAACGGCGCTCGCGCATACACTGAGGTCAGCGCGGGGTGGCACGGGGGTGTGCCCTGTCGGTGCATCGGCGACAATACAAAGGAACGGGCGGAGTTTGCGCACGGAGCTCAGGACCGGCACGTGTTTTGCCGCGTGACACCTACTTGCGCGCTCAGTGTCCATGGTGATGTATTTAATTAGACAATTATGTCAAAAATTAAGGTTATAGGTTTTTTACATATTTGGATTGAGAATCGAATACTGAATACCTTCCCTCAATATGTCCCTCGTTTAACCTAACACGCTGTATATTATGCAACATTTCAGAATGATCGGTTCAGTGTTTTTTTTTTATGAGTTTTCTACCGCAGACGTGGTAATTGTTTGCTTTCTTTTAAATATTTAAAACTACGATCGTGCTCCACATTCTTGGACACGTTACATTAAACTAAGCTCTATTCATTTTTTTTTACATAAGAAAAAATTAAAAAATTGAAAAGGTTAGTATTTAAAAACATTAAAAAAAAAAAAAAAAACTGTAGTCCACCGGTATCGGGAACAGGGTCCAAGCTACCGGCGGTCAGGGCTCCGAGAGAGGAACCTCCTAACGATACGAGCCGTGTCCAGAGTCCAGGAGTACCGCTTTCTGAATCAAGCCTTGATCCAGCTGCCTAACGAGAGCCTCCTAAACTAAGCTTAGGTATTATTAGTAACTTAAAATCTACGTGAGTCCAGCCATTTTTTTTTTGCATGCTTTACCACTAATTAAAATTAAAAATCTAAGTACACTCAGCTGAGTAATAATTTATTTTTTCTTTTATTTCAGTGGTTTAGGCGGAAAAGGTAACAAGCAAACTTACTTTCGCATTCCTAATATTAGTTAAGGGGCTCGGTCAATGAACCCTACTAGTTAATCAATTAACATAATCATAGGTATATCAAAAGCAGTTCCATCAATCACCTCCCTCGCTGTGGGTGTCATTATTATTGTAAAATGTGTAAATTATTGACGGCTTAAGACGCCAAGATGGCGAATTATGAGAATTATAGTACAATTTTAATGAGGCAAATGCTATAAGCCGTGTCAGATATCGCCTTTTAGAGATTAACTTATGTTTTAATTTGTTTGGTTTGCTCAAGCTTTGATATTTATTGCGAGGCTCTTGAAATATTTGGATGGTGAAATTTTTACACTTAAATAGAAAAAAAAAGATTGAATCTGCACAGGTTCTCAGTGTTTTTGAAAATGTCCTTTTTTGATGTTAGTGTGTACTCAGCAGAAGTTGGGGTTCTGGAATTGTGGCCGTTTGATGGCAATAGGCTTACCCTTATTACCGACAAGGGACTTGACTTAATTACAAGTGCAGGAATGTGGGAGAACAACGTGTACGGCTCTTCAGGGTAGCCCACGATATTATTTTTATATGGCTTTTGCATTTTAAGAATATTTGAATTTACCCGGGCGCCAATTTGTTTTTGTGTGCACTAATTAATGTTATATTTTAAAACAAATTAATATACATGGCAGAAACAACATATTGTTATGTTTCTCATGTCAAACAACAATTAGGAGCTGTCTAGCCAAACTGCACTCCAAATCATTGAAAACAGTGTTCCAAGGAACACGCTAACATGGGATAGTAATCGACTTTTTGCATTTACAAGCGAAATCATTTATAAATACATGCATAGATATACAAACAAATGAATATAATTAAAGTGTCGGTTTTTAATTTCAAATAACGGTTTTTTACTGAATGCTTACGAAAGCATAAGTACAAAGAAGAAGGGACACCGACGCTAAAACGAATACCACGTATAACAATAACCGACATTGCCCTTCCCCTAATATCTATTCGTAAGAACCAAAATAAATGAACCATGTAAGTATCGCTTTTCATTAGAAAAAGTGTTGATGATCATGATTCATGACGATTCTAGACTTGAACAGGCGTATTTTGGGATCTCAAAGTTAAGAACTTCAATAAAATGCAGGTGGGTCAATGACCTCTATTGTGATTGCAATCTTATCTGGCAGACACTTTAGTTACCTAGGCTACGTCTTCCGGTTTAAATATACGAAAGTAACATTTTTATAATTTATCGTAGACGTAGGTCACAGACCAAACGTGGGCGACATTTTTAAAACTCCTGCCTTACCTTTCGGCGATTGCCGGCTTGATGTTAGATTAAAACTGTACCTACCTCAAGTAGCTATAGGTTGCGCTGCGGGACTATTCGAAACAGATACCGTGGCCCCGGAACACAAAGGGCGACGAAGGAACATGGATGGCTTTCAGTCAGTAAAAGTCTGACTCCCTCGCCATTTGATGATTTTCCATCCGAAAAATAAAAACTTTTTTGCAAAAAAATAGAACCGACTTCAAAAAAGTGAAAAATAACTTTAGCTTCAGAAGTCGGTGACCATTGTTTGATTGATTTATTAAGTTTATTTTTATTAAGTTTAGCTAAAGTTATTTTTCACTTTTTTGAAGTCGGTTCTATTTTTTTGCAAAAAATTTTTTATTTTTCACCTTTTAGTGGTTCACTTGTGCTTACACCTTCACAGCGTACCGGTGCGGTGGCGTGATGTTATGTTATGAACTGGTGTAAACAATAGACAGACAATAGATTTCAGCAATCCCAGTCCATTTGCTATCATTTATTGAGGAGTTCCGTTCCATATCTCCGAAGTTCGTCATCAGATCATGACAATATTTCTATGGGACCAACTTGGAAGTATACCCTTTCAAACAAAAAAAGAATTTTTCAAATCGGTTCAGGCGTCTTCGAGTAATCGGTGAACATACATAAAAAAAAAAAAAAAAAACATACATACAGTCGAATAGAGAACCTCCTCCTTTTTGGAAGTCGGTTAAAAAAAGGTATTCATGGGTTTGATGACAAAATAGATCACAAACCTTATTTCAGGATTTAAGTTCTGCCATACCATAGAGTAAATAAGAGCCTCTTGCAGACTTTAGAGCGAGAGGGTCATTTGATGATTTCCCATCCGAAACAAAAAAAAATGGCTATAGGTTCGCTATCCCTGCACTAGACCATCTAGAACTTTCCACATAACTCTGATTCACACTTTACGATTGACAGTTATATTTTATTTAACTTATAACAAGTTTCTGAGGGAACCAGGTCTGTTTTTACGTCATTACTCTAATAAAAGCGGGAGAAACAAGAAACAACGGCCATTGGGGCCAAGTTTAGGGAGTTGCTCAGGATTGCCTACATTTCAACCTGGACTGTTTACTTGGAGTATGATTGGTTTTCGAATACAATGTAACATGAATGAGGATCCTATTCTTGGAGGAGTATTAAGTATGTTGTAAAAAATAAAGTTGTTTTGTATGATCCTATTTAGTTTACAATTTTTGAGGTGTGTTACGACCTAGACCGAAGTAGTAACTAAGTTTATCATGTAGGCCACACTAGTTTAAACGCTTATTGAGTGGACAATTGGACGTTGGGAATATTTCCATGCAAATATTAAATAATAGTACATTTTGATACTTACAAGTGGAGAAAGTTTGTTAATGTAGTTCGGGGCGGAATTGACACACGAGCCGTAGGCGAGGGTGTTTTTGAGCCGAGAACTGCAATAACAAATGTCCACATGTATCAAACGACATTTCATTCCCGCACACGGTTAGAAAAAATTACAAAAAACGCACGTGTGTGAAATACACTGCATTTTGAATTTAATTGTAGTGCGAAAAGATCCAGTTTTCGAGGAAGTGTTTTGAAAATAATATATTTTCATCGCTAACATTTTTTATTTCGACACAGAAATGCTACCTGCATGACAAGTGAGTCTATGACACTAAACAGACTGATTTATTGCTAAATAGTTCGTAAAAAGTATTGAAGTAGGACTTTCTTTGTTCCCCGTTAATGGTAACAGGGTCGCCCCCTATTACATCCGGATGATGCGACTTAACATGAAATGTGGGTTTTATATTGGTATAACTCTATCTAGGCAACCTTTCGAAGATTATCAGATGAGATATCATCAAAATGTATATTTAAAATGTATCTACGGGGCTAACAAAATTGTAATTAAATCTTAAGAATGAATTTCAATAATACCAATCAATAGGCTTGTTTCCGCCATCAAAAAATTGCTAATCTATTTAGTCCGTCAGTTAGAGTATTAGAAAATAATGGACACGTATTTTTTGTTTTTGTAAATCAACGAATATTGACAAAGATAAAACGCATCAAAACTCGGGAGTGGGGGCTCGTGACGTCAGTACTCACTAAGAATGATACCGAACAGTGACGTATTGGGAATTTTAAAAGCGTCGTATCTTCGTCAATTTTGGTTTATGTCACAAAAGAAAAAATACGGGTCAAATATTGTTTGATAAACTAAGTGACGGACTAATTAGATTTTTTCAGTTAACAAGCCTATTCCCGAAAATTCCTAACCATCGGGTTAAAAATCTGAATCGTGCTATTCTTAATTTAAAAAACAAGCAAACGTTTACCTTTTGTGGAATTGCAGTTGTGAATATAACCGCACAAAAGCTAACTGATGCATCTTCTTGAAACGGTCCCAAGTTGCCATTAACAACACTCAAGAGAACGCCTCAGGTGGCCTGTTATTTCCCAGGCAGCACACTTTAATAGCTAATTACCGGATAAAATCTAGACTAAAACTAGAATGACTAGAACTTCGCTATTTTATTAAGTTCCGTCTTACCTCCTGGACACGCTCAAACAATTTGCGTCTAACTACAGCGACTGCGTAGAAACCAAGAGGTTATGTTATGCGTTTCAAATGAGAATAGGACTGACTTCCTCTTGTCATATTGTAATGTTAATGACCTCTATCTGTTACTTGAAAAGTATGGTTAGCTAAAAAAATACTTACGCAAAAAAATCTTACTAATATATTTTAACGTGCCACGAGCCAATGCGACGCGACTTGGGGGGTGACGTTACTTACGTTGAGGCGAGGTAAGTCGCGTAGCAAATCGCATCGGCCGAGGTAGTGAACGGGGTCTTAGTTCACGGATTCGCTGATGTCTTCAGTGTAACTATAGGAGTAGTTCCTGACTTATATAACTTTAATATACTTAAAGTTTATAAACTTTGTGGTTTCTTAATAACTTTCAGATGAAACTCAAACTGTGAAAATTCTTCAAGTGTGTTGAAAAACGTCGTTAGATATGATAGATAGATAGATAGATAGAATACTCTTTATTATCAAATGACTCTTCCCAATTTGGGCGGAGCGGGAGGGAGTGTCAGACTTTTACTGACTAAAACTCATCCATGTTCCTTCCTCGCCCTTTAAGTTCCGGGTCCACGGTATCTCTTTCGAACAAACCCGCAGCCCCGGGACGGTCCCGCAGCCCCGGTCTTCCTTGGTACCCAAGGATAAGTAATGAACAACATGCCTGTTTGTGAAAACCTTCAACGATATTTAAACATTGGGGTAGAATCAACTACCTATGTTAATTGAAAATTCCGCAAGGCAGGTTATAATACAATAAAATTTTGTCCCTGTAGTTTCTAAATCTGTGACAATCAAGCTTATGCAACTAAATCATCCCGTGAAAATTCAAATTCCGAACACAAGATGTTCATGTTCGGGTCGGAGAGTGTCAGTGGAAACTTTAAATTTGAATGTGGAACTCTAAACTTTGGAAATGACGGCTGACAATTACATAATAAGATCTAGTATTTATACTTGAACGATTAGTTACAATCTGAATATAAATTTTGGGCAATGGGTTATTTTGTGGACTCTAAACACGAGTCAGCTCAGTAGAGCTTCCGAAAGAGTGGGCCTAAAAATGAACATGGACAAGACGAAGGTCATGTTGAATGCCCATGTCACATCCATTTCTATCAAGATCGGAGACTCTACTCACTCTAGACGATTATGTATACCTAGGACAAACGGTCCAGTTAGGTAGGTCTAACTTCGAGAAAGAGGTCAATCGTCAAATCCGACTCGGCTGCGTTCGGGAAGCTGCGCGGTATCTTCTCGTCCAACTTAAAGTCCAGTGTCTCAAGACGAAAGTCTATGACTAGTGTGTGTTGCCAGTGATTACATACGGGACCGAAACGTGGTCGCTCACAATGGGCCTTATCAAAAGGCTTAAAGTCACCCAAAGGGCAATGGAGAGGGCTATGCTCGGAGTTTCCTTGCGTGATCGAATCAGAAATGAAGACATCCGCAAGAGAACCAAGGGAATTGCTAAACTTAAGTGGCAGTGGGCAGGGCACATTGCTCGCAGAACGGATGGCCGTTGGGGCCGAAAAGTTCTGGAGTGGCGACCGCGAACCGGAAGACGATGCGTTGGAAGACCTCCCACTAGGTGGACCGATGACCTGGTGAAGGTTGCGGGAACGCAGCGAGCTTGAACATTTTTGCATCCACCTCGAGTTTGATAGCTTTTCTTTTCTTCTAAGAAATACGCTATCCTGCCTTTTTATAAAGAAAAGCTTATGAACGCAAAGGACATAATAATATGTCTTGAGCACGCGCGTATATTTTGTGATAAATTAAGTTAATTTTGTTACTATGACACTCAGAAAGCAAATAGGAGCACGAGCGAGCGAAGCGAGCTCAAAAATTTCTGCTTTCTGGTTCGAATGGTTGGTATTTTTATGTATTTATTTTCCGTTACGATACCTTGTGTCCGGCGCCCATGGAACGATGTAAATAATCGTTGTAATCACTGTACTATAATTTAGACTTATAAAGAGTGCTAAACATCCTCTTTTTACAGGCTTTGCAATGTCAGTCGATCCTTATGAAGTAAACGGAAAATAGATGAAAAGTGTTCGAAAAATGTAAAGACAAATAAAGGAAAAAGCAAAATAAGTTTTGTGCCCACACTATCATTTGTGCATCTGGTAACACTTATATTATGAGCAAATAAATTATTCTAGGTTCTACAGTTGCTACCAGTTAAGGTTGCAATAGCGGTCATTGCCCTTTCCCTAATATCTCTTCGTACGAACTAAAACAAAATGAAACATGTATCGTTTATCATTGGGAAAAAATATACACGGTCGAAAAAGAAACCTCCGTTTTTTGAAGTCGATTAAAAATGTTGAAGAGCACGGTAGATGACGATTCAAGACTTGAACTGGCTTATTTTTGGATTTCGAAATTAAGAACTTTAATAAATGTAGGTAAGTCAATGACCGCTTTTGCGATCATAACCGTAAGACTATTTATTTTTTTAAATACCTGATTGTTAACGAACCCATCAAAGTACTTAGTACTTGGAATCCATTTTACTATCCAACCTCCAACCTTCCTAGTATTGTTAATTAAACGTTAAACTAGTATGAAGGAACTAATCCAATTATCTGGTATTTAATTAACTAGAAATCCAAGGCATTCAACGGAGCAGTTCATTAGACGCCGTTTGATATTACTAGAATTAATGAGCCTTGGCATTCCATCAGGGGCCTAATTCTGCTATTTCAATAAATTCGTCACTCCAACACGATTCCATTCCCATCCCATTGTCATTTTGCTTAAAGTTCGTAATTTGCTAAATTCACAATGGTCGATCATTGGTCGGTTTATGGTCTCAAATTATGTTTTAATGGCACTGTCGTATTGCCATTATTATAAAACCCTTATTACAAATGGTTTTCGAAATCTACTATACTAAATGCGAACATTTATTCATGCCAGATTCATGTACGAGATTATCATTCTATGAAATTTCTTTCAATGGAGTGGCAGTGGTTGACCATTGAGAAGTCATAATGGCGGCATAATATTAGTAGATTTACAAACTTGTCAAAATTCGACAGAACTGGACCATTATGAAATCAATGATCGACTATTTTGACACTGTTGTAATAGCAGAATCGAGGCCCAGGAATATCAACCCTGAGTCACCCCCGCCCACCCGCCGGCCGGCCCACTTGATAGGCCCACATATTGACAAGTAGTCAGCGGCCCGAAATTCTGACAATCAGTCCTACTTTAGTACTAACAGGGTTGTGGAGGTCAGATTGGTAGTAGCTCCATGTAAAACAATGGTATTCAACTGCATTCGGTAACACTGGCAGCTGACTCTAACATAGTTGGGGAAAAAGCTAGGTAAAGCATGATGATGGCAAAACCGTCCATAACATGGAACCTAAATATAACCAGCGATACGTGGACGTATGTGCCTAGCAGTGGCGAGGGGTTCATACAACTCGAAACCTACCGGCTTCCCTTCGGAACAGCCACTGTACTACTTACTGCCAAAAGTAAAACAATATAGGTAATTCAGTAAGGACGTGATTGCCCAAACATGTTATGTTCGATGAATGGTGTTTTCAAACATTATTAAAAATATGCACCGGACCGGCTGCGGCTTACCTGTTACAAAAATTTACCCTTTGCTACTGGTGCCCAGCATTAACAGAATCTTCCCCTGTGCTTCGTTGTTAGAGGACACTGCATATGACCACCTCTGCCTACATCTGCCGAGAAATACAGGCGTGATGTTATGTTATGTTGAGATTGTTGAGAAGCATCACACTCAACTGCTGCTGCTAGGTGAAATCACAACCTGCAACCGGAAACCACTCCGTGGCGACAATTCAACAGAAATTGGGGAAGTAGGTCAACAACACAGAGGAGTGTAAACATGGAGTAACAACTACAACGGTGTCCAGTTGAATAAAGAATACAATGTGTACTAGAGTAGAGTCTATACTCTGACAAAACTGTAGTGTGTAAGAGTAATGTATGTGTGCTCATCTGTATTTTAATATGAAGAATCAATACAAATTAACGATTGTACGTACTTTATGGGCAGAATTATACGAGATTCCATTGGACGTACTTGTTTTACTCATCTTCCCGAACTGACAACCTTACAAAACGGGTTTTTTAAGGTTGCGTCTTCGCAATCGTGCCTATAATAGTTGTAATATTCCTCCCGTGAGAACCAAATTGGCAGAAATCATCAATTCCTATCGATTAATACGTTTTCAGAATGTGTCTTGCCGAGCAGGGGGGAATTTATGTACTAAGAACTAAAAAGTACATCAGTACCATTCATTGTCTACGTAAAATATACTTTTACAAGCAATTGAAACATGATTTCAACATTTATTGTTAAACGGTATCAGTGTGATTAAGAAGTAAAGTAGAAGTTTCACAATGTAATGACGTTTAAATTGGAAGTTATGTAAAGTTTCACAACCTGATCTGCGTTTAAATTGCAAGATAAATAACAACTCCATTAGCTAGTAAACCTGTGGCCAATGCTCCGAGGGACCAGAGACAAACCCTTCAGTTTTATTGCAACGCGAGATGAGCCATAAAAATGTAATGCCCTGATTCATAAAGTATAGAAGTTCTAGAAATAAAAAATGTTGTAGTAGAGTTGTCTTGTTTTATTGAAGAGAAAGTTGTTGAAGTTACACACTTTTAGTTGCTTTTAGGGACTTCATATTTATGATTAATTTTTCGTGTAGTTTTCTGAGGAGTTTTTTGTATCCGGATTGCACCAGCCGTGGTTCTCCCCGCGACCACGGCTGGTGCAATCCGGTCGAAACGTCGGGCTTAAATTAAAGGTAAATTCGCGATAAATACCCGTTCTCATATGTTTTATAATGTGTTCTGATCGTGAAAGTTTAAAAAAGACAACCTAACAAACAGTTCCCCAAACCCCAAAAAGATTTTGCCATGCTCCACCAGAAAAATAAAACAATATAAAATTCAAAACCACTTTCCAAACACCTCCTTTCTTCGTTAAACGAAATCTTTTGTTATTGACAGCAAGGTTATGCATAATATGTGTCTGAAAGTCTGCCGTCTGCAGAAGCACAGTTGCGAACAAAGTCGGGGGGCGCTAAACAGCGAGAGACTTGGCGGCTGCAAATCGACCATTGCACCGCGTAACTGCTTCGACAACCGTCGCGAAGAGGTGACCATGATGGTGGAATATTTAGGATAGTGGGAAAACGTGGCTGTCTTTTTTTATGTCTTGTCGGCACGAACAAAGAAAATGAGAGATCTCATGCACGTCGTGGTGCTAAGTCAGCATGTTGGTGTTGTAACGTCTATTCGATACAAGAAAATAGGTTTATTAATAAATTCTCAATTAATTTGTCGTGCCATGATTAAAAGCTTGATTGTTTAGGAAACAGGATTGTGTTGTTTTTTATCTCTGTGTCAACAAAGTTTTCAGCCAAAGATAAACTTTTAGGTAGATAGTTGAAATATACGAGTACATCACCTTCCTGTCCTAATCCCATGTTAGTTATGGGATCATATCAGATCAGATCCGCGATATTATTTTTCTCCCTTGTCAGTCGTATCATTTAATTATTTTTCGGTTCATTTAATTCTTCACACAAATTCATCTATCTCTTCTTTCACAGGAGACCAAAATACATCTCACAAAATAGAAATAAGTACCATAAAAAAGCCTCCAAAGCTCAAACATACAAAATAACAGTGTATTGAGACCACTTTCCAGCAAAAACCCCAAAAAATCAAAAGAAAGTCCCACATAATCTCGAATTCATAGTCCCCAGTGGCGAGTAGTAACAAAAGCTATTACCTGTCCGGGTGCGAGTCGCGAACTTGTGTGGAGCGCCGCCTTGCCGGGATTATCCCGCGCCGCAATGTAGCATGCTCACATGAGTTTACGAACAGCGGCCATTTTGTTGTAGGTGCTCGCGTTATGGCGGGATTGTGGTTTTTTTCGAGGGAGTAATATGAAAAGACAATTTTTTAAGGAAATTTGAAGTTTTAGAAAGTTTAAACCCTCCACTTTTGACCAACTTCTTTATAATAATTTAACTGCATAAGGTTCCAAACCTAACCACCAACTGTTCCAGTTCATCATTTTGTTACAGGGGTAGGAGGAAGATTTTTTCTATCATTGTTCTTTTGTCAATCGTCACGCTTTTATAACTACGTTTTTATTTTCTTGCAAGAAATATGAAAATAATTAGGTAAACATACCAGTTCCTCAGTTTAAGTCTTTTCAAGCAATTTATTTGGGCTACCGATAAATTATTTTCAAGTTGTACCTTTTTCATGCAAAAATGATTCCTGCTTACATAATAATGTTGGTAACTCTACGATCATTATCTACCCGATAGCCGATAGGTTACCTAACTTAAAATGTATTTGAACTATTTCGCAATAAATTGAACTAAGGTGTAACATTAAACATGAGTTATTAACACCAGCAATAACGATAATTTGTAGGTAATATAATATCCGTACCTAATCAATATTCGATAAAAGCTATAATTATATTCATAAATGAATACAAACGACTTATTTTTGTTTAAACTATACTCAGATAAGTGCTTTATACATCTTAATTTGTTAATATATTATTTAATAAGCGATAAACTTCAATATCTCCAATAAAATAAATAACATAAATCATCTTAATTAAGTACAAAAAAATTATTGAAAGGCTTTTAAAAATATATTTAAACACGTTATAAGTAACAAATCATTAAGAAATGTTAAATAACATTTAAGTAATACAAAAATGATGTCTCCGTTTAGCATAAAACAATACTTAGCTTTGCCGAAATCCGTAATGATCGATGGATATGCGGATGACAAAGTTAGTCTGGTATTATCAAAGTCATTCGATATAAATAATATCAGCCTTCATTTCGGATATTTTCAGCAATTAATCTCGAACAGTACAATAACTGTAGAAGATCTTTAATGACCTGGTCAGAAAAGGATCTGGAAAACAGACTATATTTTACACTTTTCAAAACATAATTTAATTTAATTAATTGGGCGTCACCGCAGCATGTTTTCTTTTTCCATAAGTACTTCTGTATTACTCGTCATCTCAGCTGTCACTTTCTTTCTTGCTATACCATCATTCACACAGTTCATCCATCGTTTCTTTGGTCTTCCTCCTACCTACTTTTTACTACTTATTCTTATAGCATCTCCCCCCCCCCCCCCTTTTCAACTGGGAAAACACACTGGTGACATGGAGAGATCGACTGTCGCAACCCCGTGCAGGGCACGCCACAGTAGTGGCGATAAGCCTCTTTGAGGAGTGGCTTAAGAGGCGCCACGGCGTCCTCATCTTCCGCCTGACGCAGGTTCTCACCGGACACGGCTGTTTCGGGAGGTTCCTGCAATGAATCGGGCGGGAGGAAACACCCGGGTGTTTCCACTGCGAGGATCGACCGGAGGACACGGTGGAGGTTTGCCCCGCATGGGCGGAGCACCGCTGTGTCCTCGTAGCGGCAGCAGCAACCTCTCGCGTTCAGCCCTGGTTCAATCCATGGTCCGGAGCGAGACGGAATGGGAAGCCGTCACCTCTTTCTGCGAAACAGTCATGCTAGCGAAGGAGGTGGCGGAACCGCCGCGATAGACGCACCGGGCGTCGTGGTGGCCCCTTGCCTCCGTAGGCACGGTCTTGTGGACGGTGAGTTATGGGCTAGCTCGCCGTCCGACAGTCTAATGACGACAAGCCGTTTCGACGGCGCGTTCGTGTTCCACGCGCGCCTCACAGAGTTGTCAGAACAAAGAAAGGGCCCGCGAGTAGAGATGGGTAACCACCCGGGTTAAAACCTACTAGTGGGTTAAAACCCAGTTATCACCCGTTTCATTCCACCCATTGGGTGGTTTGGCTGGGTGAAAATAAAATATTTCGAATTTATTATTTAAACATGTAGCGCGCTACGGCCGGTGTGCGGTGTGACAAGACCGGGAGGGGAAGGGATATCGCCCACGCGGAGCTATCCCCGCGCCCCTTCCCCGCTCAAACTTGTCAGTATAGTTTACCTCGCTGGTTAGAGTGCGCGCGTTTTAAGTGAATTTTCGAGTTTTTACTTACGACCCGGAACTGCTATAATGCAATCTGATCCTGCTTTTACCCCTAACTTACTGACTTACCACGTATTTTTACTTATTAGGCCCCACAGACCAAGGATCTGAACTTGACGAAAGTCTAGAAGTCGACGCTATGGAGTTTATTTACGAAGTAGGACAAAGTATCGGTTTGAATGTAATGTCAAACTAGGCATCATATAGAGCAAGAGATGGTTTTTGGAGTCGGAGATTTCATCAATCTGGTGGAAGGGTATATATGTGGGTCTACTGCATCGAGCAAAGTTGCTGTTCGTATTCTTACTGCACCGTGCACTTTTGCTGCTTTAGAGCGATCCCTTAGTGCTCATAGTGATATACATAGTAAAAAAAGAAATAGACTCACGACGGAAATAGCAGCAACAGTACATTTTTTTTTTCTTCTACGTATTGTCTGCAATCAGTCCTCAGACTATGAGCGGATGAGTTCCGCGTTGTTTGTAGTGTAGAGTATGGCTTCCAGTGATGCCATCTACTCGCAGATGTTACGGATTTACTGCCGGTCTGCTAGTGCCATGATACTGTGGCTCTTCAAGCGGAGCACGTAGTCTCGTGTCAACTGACGAGTTAGCTCATTTGGGTGGATGGTTAGTCGTTCTTCATATTTCTCTGCTACACTCCGAATCTCCTCAGCAACTTTGGGAATGTCTAGTTGTTGGTGGATTTCAGCGTTTGTAGTGAACCATGAGACATTGGCTATTGTGCGTATAAGTATTTTGTTTTGTTGGCGCTGCAAGATGGCTATACTGGAGTTACTTGCGCTTCCCCAGAGCTGTATCCCATACACCCAAACGGGCTTCAATACTACTTTGTATAATAGGAGCTTGTTATCCAGCGATAGCCTCGAGTTGCGGCCCAGTAACCAGTGATTTTTTTTTAGTCGTTTTGAGAGTTCGTCTTTTTTGGCTTTGATGTGTTGTTGCCAGGTCAATCAACGGTCCAAATGAATTCCCAGGTATTTGACACATCTTCTGTGTGGTAGGGTGGTATCTCCCCCGGGGTTGCGGGACTGTTCGAAAGAGATACCGCGGCCCCGGAACATAAAGGGCGAGGAGGGAACATGGATGGGTTTTAGTCAGTAAGAGTCTGACACTCCCTCCCGCTCCGCCCAGAGTGGGAGAAGTCATTTGATGATTTCCCATCCAAAAAAAAAAAAAAAAAAAGGTGGTATCTCCCAGTTTGACCGGTGGGCAGTCCTCCTTTCTGAGTGTGTAGGTAACTAGGACATACTTTGCAGCACAGGCCTTTAGTTTCCAGCTTTTCATACAAGTGTTTATTTTATTAAGTCCACTCTGCAGAAGATTTGATGCACCTTGTGGGTTTGTTTGAATAGACAATATTGCTGTATCATCTGCGAATGTTGCTATAACAACTCCAGGTTCCATCGGTAAGTCAGCTGTGTACAATATGTAAAGAATTGGCCCCAGAACAGAACCCTGAGGTACACCAGCTTCAATTCTGTGAAGGGCTGAGGTATTACCTGATTCTTTTACGTAGAAAACTCTATCTGTGAGGTAAGAGTTCAGAATGCTAAAGAACGGTTGAGGCAGATGCTGTTTAGTCTTGTTTACAAGGTGTGGCATAAGGGCCTCCCCCTTAAGCCACACTTTGTCAAAAGCCTGCTGGATGTCCAGAAACACTGAAGAGCAATATTTCTTTTCTTCCAGCGTTTTTCTAATGTGTTCACAGACCCGGTTTATTTGTTCTACTGTTCCGTGTTGTTTCCTGAAGCCAAACTGATGGTCAAGTAGTATATTTCTCTCTTTAAGTATTGGGGTCATCCTATGCAGCAGCACTTTTTCAAATATTTTGGACATAGTCGGCAAAAGGCTTATTGGTCTATATGACGTTTTTTCTTGGGCAGGTTTCCCTAAAACTAACATATCTATAGTGTAACATACAATTGGAATTTATTGCACAAGCATTTGAATGATTTTAGTGATAGTACTGAGGACTGTGTGCCTGATTCACCACCAATACTCCAAATCCCAGAATCCCAGAGATATAACATACAAACCACGCCGCCACGTACAAATAGCCCTGTCCATTATCAGTTTAAATATTAAAAGAAATAATACCGGTAAGTACGGAGAAATAGAAAAAGCAACCCAAAAGATACAAATTGGGTCAATGGTCTGAATTCAACGGACTACGGGTCAGGTTACATTGTCCGTGGTCACACTAGTGTAACTACGGATCAGCCGTAGCCACACCAGTGTGACTATCAGGTTAAATTATCCGTAGTCATACCAGTGCACTGTTATGATTCGACTGTGTGACTACGGATAAATAAAATTAACCATAGTCACACTAGTGTTGCAATTTGGTGTGACTATGGGTCGGTCGCGGCATCTACATCCGGCATTAACAATTTTCAATTTTTTTATTGTACCCGTGTTTCCGATGCAAGCGATGATGATTAAACTACCCACTAATTTGTTGTAATTTTCCAAATAAATAATAAATGTATCTGATTTTGGGTTCAGGCTCTTATTTTTGACAAGTTAATAGTGAACTCTACTTCCCACTATTTAACAATTAACTATACTCATTTTCACCCAGTAAAATAGGTGAAAATGGGTTAAAACCCAAATCACCCAGTTTTAACCTAAATGGGAAGAATGGGTTTTAACCCACTACCCATCTCTACCCGCGAGGGCCGAAGCCTGACGGGGCTGCGGGACTGTTCGAAAGTGTGCACATCCAGCCTGGGGGCCTGACCTAGCTTTTTGGTAATGGTGGTCGTATCATCTAGCTGGGAGAGCAACACACAGTACGGGGATACTGCCATTTTTGATCAATAGGTTGTTGGTTATTTATGTGTGTTTGGGTATTTTATGTTTATGTGTATATTTTGTGATATTAATAATGTTACTTATATGGAGTTTCTCCGAAATAAATAGACTATTATTATTATTATACGATATCTTATGTACTACTTATTGTAAAGCATAAAAATACTGGTATTCAGCTGCACCCGGTTAGACTGGAAGCCAATCCTTATATTAGGCTAGGCTATACGAAAAAACTCGTGAAACTAACTGACAGTGCAGCTGTGAAAATCCACGTTTGGTGTCCAAATATCTTTAAATATACAGATTACCCACACTTAATACTTTACAATCACTTCTAAAACGCAATACAATAAATTCTAACATCGTATAGTTATTTATAATCTATTAGTTACTACTGCGTTTAAAGGTTACGCACAAATAACTTGCAATTATTTCGCTAAAAGGGGGACAATCACGAAATAATGCATGAGCTTTATTTCAACCTAACCTTATGGAAAATGCTAGCCTAGCCTAGGTAATGTTCTAGACGTAATAACATCAATGCACTGGGTTATTGCCTTGAACTGTTTAAACCAGTTTTCCCGTAGAGGAACTTTCATTTTGTCTGTTTAAATCTATGTGTACATAAAAGTGACTTTCTAGTAGCGAAAACAGTGATGAGAAAGTTGGAAATATAATAGATTGACATAGCTGCTGAAAAGTTTATGGCAAAAAAAAAAAAAAAAAATCGTTTTAGAAATACGAAACGCTTTATGTAGGTTATCTGCATACGTATATCTTTGACGTATATTGTATGTCCTAGAATCAAAAATTCGAAGACATGTGACAACCCGCACTGGGCCCGCGTGGTGGATTATAGCCCATACGCAAAATACGCGCATTGACGTGGAGTTGTGGACACCAGCCCGTTGTACAATACAATACGTATATATGCCACCGTAAAATTGTCAAAAATTGTCTCTCTAGCCATATTGTAAAGTCTCGAATTATTGTCAACTGAACATACGGAAGTATCTCTTGCCCCCATAAACGGGACTTAGGGCACCCCCCCCGTTAGGTTAGTTAGGTTCCTTTAAACCCTGCACTCGGAAATAGGGGCCCCGCGAAGCGGGGCTCCGTCGACTACGCTTTTAAGGGGAATATGAAGTGTTTTAAGGTTAGGTTCGGGTGGGCTCGATATTTCTCAGGAATGGTACAGTATCTTTTCATGAGAGTGGTACCACTGGGCAAGGGGGACCCCACCTTCACTCCACACCGCGTGAGTTGACTACCATCGCATGCATTTCACGAAAAATAATGCGTTTTATTGTAAGCAGTATTTTCATTTGACAATAATTCGAGACTTTACAATATCGCTAGAGATATTACAATATAACGTATTTGACAATTTTACGGTGACATATACATTGACTAAAAATAAGTATAGGCCAGATTCGTCACCCAGTGGGTCTCTGAAGACGGGTTATTCATTGTCAATGAAAACGGAAATGGGAACGTTTCCTATTTGAGGTAGATATCAAAGAAAAGGAAGTAAGAAATAGCGTGTTAATTGACTGAGGAGATCGGAAAAAAAGAACGTGTAGGGCCGACCCCAAGTAACATAGGACAAGAGCTGGAAGATGATGAATACATCATCATCATCATCATTTCAGCCGAAAGACGTCCTCTGCTGGACATAGGCCTCCCCCAAGTGTCGCCACATTGACCGGTCCCTTGCGACTCGCATTCAAATGATCCCCACAACCTTCACCAGGTCATCGTTCCACCTAGTGGGAGGTCTTCCAACGCATCGTCTTCCGGAATGAATACGCACAGAACTAAACCTTATACCAGAGTAGAGCAGTTCACCTCTGTGGGTTCGAAGGGGTACTTTGTGTAGTTTATTTCATCACCACCACTGCTCTCAAAACGGTGAAGGAAAACATCGTGATTTCCTCACGATGTCATGTTTTAGAACCAAAAATTCGAAGACATGTGACATCTACCGATCCGCACTGGACCCGCGTGGTGGATTATAGCCCATAGAGGGGAGGCCTGTGTCCCAGCTGATGATTTTGATAATGAACAAACTCTAATTCTTAATTTAAATTACTCACTCAAAAAGAACATTATTAATTTCTCAAAACTGACAACACGAAATCATTTTCATTTAATTTTTACATCGGGTTTCACCATTTTGTTCGCAATTTCACCCGCTCAATGTCCAGAATAACCACCACATACTGGATTAATGTCGCGAAAGATTACAGCGGTCGCACGCATGATTTATACAATTTAACAAACGGGGCGTGGATTACCGAATTTACCGGTGTAGATAATGGACGGTCGCTCATTTACTACCGGGAACCGGGCAATGCGCGGATTGGCCGGTTAAAGTTAAAGTGCGGAATATTATTCGTGAATGATAGGTAGATATGTCATTGTGTTTGTTGGGGATTGTCTATGGTGGATAAAATGTGAGGTGATTTTGAAGGATTAAGTTTAGTCGTATTGGCTCATTGGTCTAGTAGTCGCAAGCACGACTTTTGAGCATGAAGTCCTAGGTTTGATTGAAAGGCAAATTGTTATTTGATTTTTCATCACGGATTTCTTAGTAGCGGCCACGTAGTTTGGATTTGTGGCCGGTTGATAGCAATGCGGTCGACCTCTATTACATGGGACTTATAATAAAGGGTGCAAACAAGCTCTTTACGAAGCCGAAAGATACTTTTTCTCCCCGTCATTGGGATATTTTTTTTTGTTCTACACTATACTTGGGAACCTTCTAGTTACGGAGATAATGGGGGTCAAAGTTACAACTTCTAGTTTTTTTTAATACTTGTTTTTGTTGAGGAGCTCGTGGCAAGATAATAACAGCAGCTCGGGTCGATCTTTAGGTAAAGCCGTGCTTGCCTAGGTTGGTCTGTGGATGGTGACCACCCTTACATACCGGGTTTCGTCCGTGCCTCGGAAAGCACGTGAAGCTGTTGGTCCCGGCTGTCATTTGTTCTTCTATCACAGTCGTTACAGGTAGTCAGTGGCTTAAAAAGTCTGACAACCAGTCTTACCAAGTGGCAAGTGGTATCGTATACCCAGCATTAACTGGGTTCTGGTGGTCAGATAGGCAGTCGCTCCATGTAAAATACTGGTATTCAGCTGCATCCGGTTAGACCGGAAGCCGACCCCAACATAGTTGGGACAGGGCTAGCCCGACGGTGGTGGAAGTTGTTGGATCAAAGAAACGAAAGTTTATGAATTGACACCATGACATACAGTTTAGAATCTTTTTTTTTATCCTCTTTCTTTTGTTTTGATTATTCTTGTTATTATACTGATTTTGATTTAATTTAGATAATTTATTGTAATGATTTTAATATGGATTGCATGAGTTTTTGATTATCTATATAATAATTTAGTTATAGACATTCAGACACGATGTAAAAATCGTTATTGAATAAATGAATTGAATTGAATTGAATTGAAAGATGGAGTGCATTAATTTTACATTGTTATTAGAAGTTTATATGGGATAATCGATATAGTCTAAGAAGAAAAGTACGTATTGGAGGGGTTAACTCATTAACTACCTACGCAAAATAAAATTCTATTCTATTCTATTCTATTCAAGTAAAATAAAAAATCGGTACATTTGAAGACCGTATTTGTACTAGGTTAAAGCTGTACTGTGGTTAGGGTTCAGTATCAATTCAAATCAATACAAAACTAGGTTACCACATTGTAGGTAATCTAGTTACCAAGCTAGTAGCAACATTGTGAATAGCATAATAGTTGATGCACACAATACCGGGATCTCTGCCGGTGACACAACGACCTGGAGCTGCATCCATTTGACGGCGACACAATCGCACAATGGGCAACTTGTGCTGGGTATCAAACTGAGTTTTACATGTACAGAGAGAGCTATGTGACACATTTGATGATACCTAGGTACTTTAATCGAAACACTAATATTAGTTTTGTAAGTAAATAATGGGTTTATGGATGCTTCACATCTTGCTACATTGTTCTCACGTAATATACCATCTCAACATGAATGGTTTCACCAAGATTTTGTAACAACACTATGATTTAAAAGAGTGTCCAGAGTCTCTTGCCTGTTCTTCTCCATACAGATCTACGCTAGGGAATGGGTAACTTATAAGTACAGTACTTTCACAGTTTTTATGTCTTGGGACTGGAACTGTAGCTAAGGTACATTTAATGTTCATTTTTGTTTCAACAATTCAAAAGTGCCTGACTGGCCTACTTGAAAATAAATGCTTTGATTGATTGTTTGATTGAACACCCTTAACGCGGCCGAAAGATGATTTGTTCTTCCCATCATTGTGATATTAGTTTTATTCTAGACCCTACGTAGGAACTTTTTAATTACGAAGATATTGGAGTTTAAAGTTCCAACTTGTTCACAGTTTTTTTTAATGTTTTAATTTTAACAAACTGACCCGCTGCTGTGGGTCATGCGTCAACTGGCGAGGCTACTGTGTTCTTTTTTTGGTTTTTAATAAATTAATGTTGTTGTAGATTAACTCAATCTTGAATACCTCCACGACCCCCTTCTATTGAATGCATCCCACAGCACAATGTTTTGCCTGCGTTACAGTGGCGAAGGGTTCATACAACTCGAAACCTACCGGCTTCCCTTCGGAACAACCACTGTACTGGAGTCTACTATTGCCAAAAGTAAAACATTGTAGGTAATTCAGTAAGGACGTGATTGCCCAAAAATGACTAAAACTACAAATAGTTCTATGTATGGTTTTTTCAAACATTATTAAAAATATGAACCGGACCGGCTTACTTGTTATAAAAATTTACCCTTCGCTACTGCTGCGTTACATTGTTAAATTAGCTTTTTCATATTATGTAATTTCTCAGCAGCTATGGACTCTGAATTTGTGCTCGGTTGATGACAATAGGGTCGTCCCTTTTACAGAGTTCTAACCTAAAACATGATTTTCCAACCCAAAAAACAGGTCGTATCCCAGAAACACTTTTTGCGTAGAGTTACTTATTTAGATTTGACTCATTCCATTTCTCACAAGTAAAATTAGGTGAAGGAACCTATTCGAGTCGTGTTGTGTCGGTCGTGCTAGGTTAAAATACCATGATTGTGGTTTCTTCGCGAAAATGACGTGTAATTCTTGACAACAATGAAAAGTAGGATACTGACAGTTAAATAAGATCTAAGTTTATTTTAATGTCATCATCATCATCATCAGCCTATAATGTTCCCACTGCTGGGACACGACCTGCTCTCAATGAGAGGGAATGGGCTATAATCTACCACGCGGGCCCAGTGCAGATTGGTAGATGTCACATGTCTTCGAATTTTTGGTTCTAGGACATGCCGGTTTCCTTAAGATGTTTTCCTTCACCGTTTTGAGAGCAGTGGTGATGAAATAAATTACACAAAGTAATGCGCCTGTCTGGGTTCGAACCCACGACTACTGTTCGTAAGTCGGGGCCACCACCACTGGGTCACCGCTGCTCTCCCACCACTGGGCCACCGCTGCTCTCCATATATATATTTTAATGTGACGTTGATGATTTTAAGACTAGTATAAGAACTAAGAAACGATGGATGGACTGTGTGACGGATGATATGGCTAGAAAGGAGGTGTCTGATGAGATGACGAGTTATAGAAAAGTAAGGAAGAAAAATACATGCTGCGCCGACCTGAAATAAATTGGGATAAGGGCAAGATACATGCTGCGCCGACCTGAAATAAATTGGGATAAGGGCAAGATACATGCTGCGCCGACCTGAAATAAATTGGGATAAGGGCAAGATACATGCTGCGCCGACCTGAAATAAATTGGGATAAGGGCAAGATACATGCTGCGCCGACCTGAAATAAATTGGGATAAGGGCAAGATATATGCTGCGCCGACCTGAAATAAATTGGGATAAGTGCAAAAGAAAGACGATTTAAACATTTTAAACTTACTGCTTATTTTCAGGAAACCACTTGTTTTAATTTAATTTTACTTCGTTACGAATAATGACAATAATTCATCTGCATTAAGAGGTTTTCATTTTGAGAATTAAAAAAAATAGTTTCCATGAACTCGGTAGATTTTTTTGTTTATTTATTGGCCTATCTACAATTGTTACACTGTTTATCCGAATAATAAAAGCAATATGGTGATACAAGCATAGTGTACAATATGATGCGATAGACACAGCATGCAAAAAAGACAAAATCATAACAAAAATAAAATTACATTAGTAGTGCAGAAATAACACTTTCAACAACAGTGGGTAGATTTAGAAATAGAGTAAACACAAAGATGATAACAGAAAAAAGAAAAAGTCAATATGCTGGTTAGTTTTGATGAACTTAGCGCTTGAATTTTTGAAGTGTTGTGGAAAAGATTCATTGCAATTATTAATGTCTGCAAATTGTAGGGATGAGGGAGTTGGGTCCTGATACAGTTTCTCGGAATGGGGGAAGTAATAGTTTTATAGGATGACGCGGATATATGGATAGATGGGGTTGATCTGACTACGTTACTAGATGCCAAAGCAAAAACGAATAAAAAAACATACTAATTATACATACTTACTCGAAAAAAAAAAACACAATGTCACACAAAAATTTGCTCATACCGGGATTTGAACCCGGGACCCTAACAACGTGAGGCGGCCTCACTACCATTGTGCCATTCGGGTCGTCAAATATTAGCAATGGAGTAATAACTTAAAACCTTAAATATTTTTTACTTTATATTTGTTTAATTACCTTTAGAATTGTCTGAGTGCTCCCAACAGTCAATAACCAGTATTAACTAGTTAAAACTAATAAGTATAAATCGAGTAGCAATTGAGGTTGAGGTCCTATTATGCTGTCAATTCGTCGGTAGCGACAATTTCTTAATGAGGAGTTAATTCCGAAGATAGAGGAATCTGGCTATAGCTGCCCTTTTCGAATGATTGCTCGCTAAGGTATGGTCGGGAAAATTATTGAGCGGATTGCGAAATAGGGTATGTGTGTACCTAGATTATTTTAGAATTAATAATGCTGAAATTATTTAATAGTTTGTCACTGGGACTAAGAAATAATAAGATTGCTGCTATTAGGAAAATTAAGGTGTAGAAGAGGAAGTGCCGACCCCAATTAAAATTGACATTAGAGCAGCAGCCATAGAACTGATGGCCGATCGTGTTCTTGAGTAGAGACCGCGTATCGCCAAACGTATTGTGGGACGACCTCAGTCTCGCTGGAGCGACGACCTTCGCAATGTAGCAGCTAGCAACTAGATGAGAGTTCCTGAGAATTCAGTTGAGTGGCGTGCGATTGAGGTGGCCCATGTCCATCAGTGGAGTGATGTGGGCTGATGATACTGAAGAGCAGAAGTGTGGAAATGGAGTTAAAACAATGTTTGGCGCGATAAATGTAAAAAGTTAGTACTTAACCAACACAGACGCTATAAAGGGTGTAAAAAGACTTTAGACGAACCCAAGGCACTTGTGCTCCCCGACATTGCGTTATTTTTTTTGGTCTAGACATTAATTTTCTAAAACTCTTTATGTTATAAAAATAAAATAGTATTTTTGTCACAAGTATGCTACCATGAGTACAATCACAGAGAACGAGGAACACTGGTCCACCGTAATACAGTCTATACTAGTACGGGGAGCAGAGTGAAGAATCTGTTCTGTGTTAACAACATGTACCGACTACGTGTCGACAAACAAAAATTGTATCTACATCTACTATTATTTTGTATGCTATTAAACTGTGCAAGGTTGTTATTTTTGATTTAGCAAATAAAGAAGTTTTTTTTTTTTTTTTTACCTTGAAACCTTCTAGTTACGGAGATATTGGGGGTCAAAGTTACAACATATCCACAAGTTTTTTTTTAAATACTTACATGTTTTTAATTTATGATTTTTAAACACCTCCACGACCCCCGTTCTATTCAAAAAACTAGTACAATGTTTTGAGTGCGGTACATAGAGTTTTACCGTAAAAGGTGTTTTTTTACTCCAAATAAAAGCAATCTTTTTTGCGTAAAGTTACTTAGTATGATGTACAGAATGCTTGGTGACAGGACAGCTTTGTAGTGAGTTTGTACAACCTGTGTAAAGAAATCTTTAGCAAAATTATTTTTCTTTAATTTTGCATGATTTATGGCAGTTTGGAATAAAGGTGCATATTCAGCTCACATTCAACTAATGGAGTGATTGACTGGTTGACAATCAATGAATATTTATCATCTTAACCAATTCCGACGCAAAACTAGTAAAGAGAAGGGAGATTTCGCTGATGAGTACCTAGCAACTATAACAAAGGTATATCCTTCACCGCATGTACATGATTACATAATTAGATACCTAGGTATTAGCCACGGCTGATCAACTCATTGAGTAGCTACATAATCAGATTCAGATTCCAGTTAACGCCTCCAGGCGAGTTAATCACGTAAGTTCCACGTAATAGTTCAGCGAGTAGGATTAGAAGTCAGGGCTCTTCGACCTACGATCAAATTGTTTAGAACTGGAGAGCCGTCAGTATAGGTACTGAGAAACGACATAGCTGCTTAAGGCGACTACAGAAGCTAAACGCAAGTTTTATAATGCCTGAAAGTATATTATTCACTGCAATAAACAAAACCAGAAAAATATATGATATTTTTCAGGATATATGCTAGTATGGTAGTGTTTTGAAAACATAATACAATTAATTTCAATCGAAAAAAAAAATCACGAACTTATCTCTAAAAAAATCTTTTAACGAGTAAAAACCATACTAAAATACATGCGATCCTTCTGATTTTTTGGCAAATAATTTTACAAGCAACATATTAGCATCATAACGTTTTATTTGTTTAGTCCAATCAATAGATTTTTGTAAATCGATCGAAACCACTATTCAGCCCGCAGTGACTGACGTAACAATCACTTTGTAGTGCAAGCTGATTAGAACTTTATTCTAACAGCATTTCAAACGAAGTTTGTACCACCACAAATATAATTTAATTACGTGAGTTAGCCGTGCGCCTCGACTTCGCACGAGAGCATTTTTAGCAGCCTTCCTAAAGGAGGTCCTATGCTTAACTGTATTTTTTATGTACTATGCCCACCGATTTCTCCACCAATTGTTTAGATACTCCTGAGGTGGTCCCATGCCATCTAGACAAAATCTGCAGATAGGACCCCATAGAAATCGAGGCCAACCCTCAAATATGTGATTTTGAAGTCGGTTTTATTTTTTGCAAATAAGTTTTGCTAATGAAGAAAACAAAAAGTGCGATCATCATCATCAGCCTATTAATGTTCCCACTGCTGGAACACAGGCCTCCTCTCTATGAGAGGGAATGGGCTATGATCCACCACGCGGGCCCAGTGTGGGTCGGTAGATGTCACATTTCTTCGAATTTTTTGGTTCTAGGACATGCCGGTTTCCTCACGATGATTTCCTTCACCGTTTTGGGGCAGCGGTAGTGGCGGGGAAAGTGCGATATTCTGAATAAAAAAAGTCTTCAATATTAACCTTGCCCCGACAACAATGAACACAACAAAACATATAATCGGTAGAGCCGTCCTCATGCGATGCCTCGTCAAGTCGTATTACACGTGGCAAATGGCAATTTTTACGGTTTTTAATTAGCTTGACTTTAGTTACAGGTGCAGCAGCCTGCCTGACTGTAGCTAGCAGTGATAGCCTAGTGGTGACTTGGTGAGATCCTCGAATTGTCAAGTCATAGGTTTCAAGTTCGCAACAAAGACGCACGTCTCTATTTTTTGGATTCATGTGCCTTTTTTATAACTATCACGTTTGCTTCGATGAAGAAATACATTGTGAAGAAACCAGCATGTTACTAACTATGTAAAAAGATCGTAGCATCTGTACCCCTTCAAAATCAATATTGTGTCCATCTCAGCTAATAAACCACGCTGATGATTGACCGGAGATTAACGCCGACATGTTATGACGTCACGTGACGTCAGCGCGATTCAAATCGTCCCAGATTATACATTTGTACAGGTATAGGCACGATTACTATGCAACAGACTGGAATTGACCTGTGGGTGTCGGGTAATTGATCTGGAAATCTAATTACTAGGACTATAGAGGCTGAAGTCTGTTTTTGTCTGTGTTAAAGACAGAATAGCTAGCTTTACGGCTGACAGGGTTCTCTTAGTGGCTGAGCAATTGGCTGCACGCTGCGTGTCGCGGGTTCAATTCCATCCTCGGACGGAACAAATATTTATATGAACTAGAGTTAGTGGTTTCGGGTCTGGCTTTTTGTGTATATGAGTTTTAAGTGTTTGTAAACACACCCACGATACAGGAGAAATTCCGAATGTGGTGCATATGGGTGTATATGTGTGTGCGCAGGAAACGACTATTTTTTGTGGGGTGAAAAATCATGTTCTTGATTTGTGTTACGCACACATTGTGCTGATGGATGAATGGAATAGTATGGGGTCGTTGATTTGATGTGTGTCAAGTAAAAATCTTACAATAATTACTTGTATTTAAAAAACAACATATCCAGCAATATCTCCGTAACTATAAGGTTCCTAGATATGGTTGTAGAACAAAAAAAATATCGCAATGACGCGACGGGGAGAACGAGAATGCCTTTCGACTTGTTGGAAATATATGAGATAGTTAGCATTGTCTTCTTTTTCTGATTCACAGTCATCAACCATGTGAATAACAGTTACAGACGCCGTCTTGCTATAACTAGGAATGTATCATCCTAGCCTTTTCCCAACTATGTCGGGGTCGACTTCCAGTCTAACTGGATGCAGCTGAATACCAGTATTTTACATGGAGCGACTGCCTATCTGACCTCCACAACCCAGTTAATACTGGGAAATACGACACCGCTGTTTTTATGGCGAAATGTGTCATCGCACTACAAGTTTCTTACCACCTTTTGTACCACATTTACTACAAATAAATTATTTTGACTTTGACTTGGTGAGACTGGTGTCAGACTTTTTGGGCCACAGAATACCTGTAACGACTGTCAAAGATGGACAAATGACAGCCGGGACCAACAGCTGGGAAACTCGGTATGTAAGGGTGGTCACCCATCCACAGACCAACCTAGGCAAGCACGGCTTAACCTGAAGATCGACCCGAGCGGCCGTTATTATTTAGCCACGAGCTCCTCTATTACTAGAAATGTATACTAATATTAAATTAATATTAAATTAAGTGCAACATCAGTAGGTACCCAATCCTCCGACGCAATACTAACAGTCCTCTTCAGAAAATACTTAACTACATTACTTCTAGAGAAGGCTGTGTGCCTGGTATCTGTTAT
This sequence comes from Xestia ashworthii, assembly GCA_950022955.1. NCBI lineage: Eukaryota > Metazoa > Arthropoda > Insecta > Lepidoptera > Noctuidae > Xestia > Xestia ashworthii. Next base: position 8,950,426 of record OX465573.1, read on the forward strand.
TAAGGCGCTTAGACGAGCTAAATTAGCAACTCTATTTGTGGTGGTTCAAACTTCGTTTGAAATGCTGTTAGAATAAAGTTCTTATCAGCTTGCACTACAAAGTGGTTGTTACGTCAGCCACTGCGGGCCAAATAGCGCGAAATGAGTGGATTCGATCGATTTACAAAAAAAAACTATTGATTGCTTGTAGAATTATTTGCCAAAAAACCAGAATGATCGCATGCATATTAGTATGTTTTTTATTGTTTGAAAGATATTTTTAGAGGTAAGTTCGTGATTTCTTTTTATCGAGCCAAATTAATTGTATTATGTTTTCAAAACAGTATCATGCTAGCATATATCCTGAAGAATATCATATATTTTTCTGGTCTTGTTTATAGCAGTGAATCATATACTTTTAGTAATTATAAAACTCGCGTTTAGCTCGTGTAATCGCCTTAATTAAGAAGATACTAGCTTTTTCCTGTGGGTTCTTCTGAGTGGAATTAGAAAAAAAGTAGTAGAAAACTATCTCTATCAGGATGACACGTATCCTAATCTGAGTTTTTCGTTACCAAATCCTATTTTAATCAACACATAACATGACGCTGCTTCTCTGCATCACAGGTTGACTGGTAGAGTAGAGAATGCCATTAAGTCCGCTTCTGTACGTTGTGCTTGAAGTGTTAAATAAATAAATGAGGCTGACCAACAAATTTCAACAAACGTAAGAAAAAAGAATAAAATGGTAACATCAACACAATACACGAAAGTATTATAATATTATAATATTTCATGATATCTTTGGTAAGTAGGCTATAAATGGGATTTACAACAGTACTCCTAGACTAAGCTTTGTCCCTAGTACCGTTAGTAATTATTGTAGATGACAGTATTTATGTCTGCAGGTTGTCTAGTATTTGTCTCCTGGCAATACTAATGTCCCGTGGTCGGAAATGGTAGATCTATCGGCAGTATGATGAAGTAGCCATTGCTTGGCGTATCTGAACGGAAATTAATTTCTATATTGGTATTTGGAACTGTTAGGTACTGTTGTATTGATTATTAATACATCCTTTAGAAAGATTTACATAGTAGATGTCTATGCGTAGAGACTGAGAATGACCTAGTTTGTTACCTAAAAAAAACTATGAAGAAGTCTTTTATTATGTTTACACAGATACTTAAGATATGCATGTGCTATTTATAAAAAAAATATTCAAATAAAATTGTCTTTTGCTTTTCCGAATCAAAACTTTGTGTTAAACACTCAACATTTTTTTAAGATGTGTAAGTGATATTGAATTTTCTTGAATTCAAGAAATAGCTCGAGCATTCTAACATTTACAGTATTTTCCACTGCTCTATATCAATTATAAATACCTCAAGGTACATCGTCCGTACCTAACTGTACCTAATTGTACCAGTTTCTCTATACACCTATTATAACGTACTTGATGGACTAACGTAAACTGTCAAGTCAGGGTTTGTTGCGATATCACCACAAGTTTAATCGTTTGTCTGCGTGGGCCCTAAACTTCTAGGGATGTACGATACCTTCTTGCATTTATATCGATAATTTGTAGCGATCCGGTTCGCGACTATACTATGATTCTAGGAACGTTTCAAATGACTTCAATTCGATTCTCCAAATATCGAATCGTATCCTATCTTCCACGGCTTCCACTTTAGCTCTGGGATGTTGGGATTTATGATGCAAATTCAAGTACCTATTATATCGCACTTATTATTCCCTCAAAGAGTATTTATATTTTGTATTATTTTTAATTGCCTGCTTGAGCAACTGCAACTGCTTGACTAAGATAGTACGATACGCGACATTCGTTTCAATACCGGTAGGTACTTTGTTCCTACTGTACCGATATTAGATGAAAACAAATACGGTAAATGCTCGTATCGTATTCGTTTTTATCTAAAACATTTGAGTATCGGATCTTAGTATCGTATCGAAACTGTAAAGTATCGGATCGGATCCCGCATCACTAGCTCTTAAACCAATAATTTAACGATAATGTCGTGTCAGGATCCATTCGTAGATATATTTTATGATCAATATACCTTTATGTATGCAGTGCAGGTGTGTCTAGAAACTGCTTGAATGTTTGTAATCCTTATTGCGTTTGTAACGTTTGCAAATTAATTTGTATGGCTTTTATCTCTAAAGAGACAAACTGAACTTTACTGGCGAATTTTATCAATATTCATGGCAATTTGCTAACCCTATGTCCTAAACAAATCGATTGATATGTCACTCGTTTGGAGTGATTAGATTAATTCTTAGTGACTTGACAATCATTCGCTTTTTCTATTTTATTACCTGCCCGTGTAGCATGACCACCGTAGACACGACAGAGAGTCGATAAATCTTTTGTTCATCTGTCATTTTGCCGATTCAATGACAGATGAACAAAAGATTTGTCGAGTCTCTCACGTTTCTCCGGTGGTCATGCTAGGCGGGCTGGTGTAAAGACCGCAAAAAAACATATGAAAATGTGGGAAATTTGACCTCCAATATTTCCTCCCTAACTAAAAGGTTCCCACGTATAGTCCAGTAAAATATAAGATGGCAATGACGCGCACGGGCAGAAAACGTGCCACACGTCTTCGTTAGGGGTATATTTCACCCTTTATTTTACTAGCGCTGAAACGAGAGAGGAGGGAGTAGTAGGGAGTTCCTTCCTACCAAATATTTTCACTCGTCAAAATAAGTTTTTTTTTATCAAGAGTACGGTTTATGGTTGAGCATCTATTTAATGAGAACCATAATATTTAGATGAATCGTTTTTCAAAAATAGTGTCGCCGTCTTGGGACTTGAACATAAACCTGGCGAAATGTTGCTGCAGGTATATCTGCATACCCTTTTTTTTTTTTTTTTTTTTTTTTATCTGCATACCCCTGCGGTGCTTACAGGCGTGACGTTATACTTTCCAAAAATATTTTAAAAGTTAGATGCGACTCGAATATACATAGTTTTGCCTCGCAATCATTATTTATGTGTCAACTTGTGCATCGTTCTCATACCTTTGTGGTCAGCACTCGAACCAAGATGGCGACCTTTGACATTTCTTTGACGTTTGCAATTAGATCTAGCAATAATTTCTCGTATAATTTCTGATCAGTTCTCGTTAGTGCTAGTACTAACGCATTGCCTTGTTTAATTAATTTATATCTTCATTGCAGGTGCGTTTTAAGGGCTTAGTTCTAAGATATTGGTGCCGATTCTGTTGTGCACAAACTAAACTTAATTTAGGCTATTACTATCTTTTTCTCACTAATAAAACGAGAAAGAGACGGGCGTAAATTAGAGCTGTCAAATTTAATTCGAATTAATATTTCCAAACAAATGAAGGGTGCACGTAAAAACATGTCGACTAAAAACACGGTGAAGCGCAAGGCATAAACTAGTTTGACATTTCTAACTTAGTGCATAGCTATAGCCGTCCTTTTCTCGCACTGCCTTTTAGTAAAAGATAGCAATAGTCTAAATTAAGTTTAGTTTGTGCACAACAGAATCGACACCATTGACTTGTTACGTGATTTTAAATTAAGTATTTCTGTGATATTTGTATCTTGTAATAGTGTGTGGTTATTACTGCTATGAAAGAAGGATTTTGTGTGATTATACAGTCTAAATTAGCAGCGCAGTCTTAACGGGCATGACGACAATAAAAAAAATCCAAATCTATTTAGTTCGTCAGTAAGAGCAGGTATTGGAAAATAATGGACACGTATTTTTTGTTTTTGTAAATTAATGAATATTGACAAAGTTATAACGCATTAAAACTCGGGAGTGTGCACGTGTCGTCAGAACTCACTAAAAGTTATACCAGCGTGACGTAATGAGAATTTTAAAATCGTCGAATCTTCGTCAATTTTGGTTTATGTAACAAAAGAAAAATGCGGTTCAAATATTTGTTGCTGAAGGTATTTAACATTTCTATAGAAAACTTATTTTTCTCATAATTATCTCTTGTTTTAAATCATTGTCCATTCAAAATATATATTTGGGAACCTAGATATTATGTACCTAATCCAATCGAAATATATACACACTACCTTAAGAATATGTATGGTTTACAAAATATTTTGGTATTACGTTTGTATGAAATACGCACGCTCTGCAGGCCTCTTAAGGCTCATTTTTTTAAGGAAGGTGGCCAGTAACTGTCAAAGGGGAACAGATCGAAATTGCAGATTTCCTGATTGAAAGGCCCAACAATATTTTGCCCAACTTGAGAATCGAACCCAGGTTACACAGACCAGGAGCGAAAAACATTCAGATTCGCTTAATCATCATCTGCCTAGCCTTACCCAACTATGTTGGGGTCGGCTTCCAGTCTAACTGGATGTAGCTGAATACCAGTATTTTACATGAAGCGACTGCCTATCTGATCTCCACAACCCAGTGAATACTGGTTAATACGATACCACTTGGTAAGACTGGTTGTCAGACTTTTTGGGCCACTGACTGCCTGTAACGACTGCCAACAGCCAAAGATGGACAAATGACAGCCGGGACCAACACGGTACTCTTATATCAAGATTAACTCAAGTTATTATAGTAAATTACTTAAGTATGCGAGTTCAGAATTCTGCGCCACATTATTATTAGTTCTAGGCCTGGTTTACAATCACTTAGGTACATAACTCTCAGCCTATCTTTGTCTTAAGTGTTCTTTTGGGCAGTATAAACGCCTTGCAAGGCATACTTAGTATAATGAGAATTATTGAGTTCTAGGTAAGTGTTGTATTTTCCGAGATTAGCACTAGGTTTTAATTGAAAGCTGTGAAATTAGCGAGTAATTAAGTAGTTAAGAATTTTCTCATCACTTTAAAAAACTTAAAGTACTTATATGTCAAAATTAAATTATCTGCATTGATCATCACCATCAAAATAAACCAAATTATATACAGGGTGTAAACCACCTCACCACGAAGCCGTCAACCAAGCATTCTGTACATCAAACTAAGGTCCATGTTCACCAAACAGATGACAGTCTGATTACCTAAAACAGCTGTTTAAAACGCATTTTTGTAAGGGAACATGTCACAGTGACAGCTGTTTTTGGATAATCAGACGGTTATCTTTTCGGTGAACATGGACCTAAGTAACTTTACGCAAAAATTATTGCCGGGAAACAACTTATTTTTTGGGGTGAAAAATCACGTTTTACTCAATGTAACGCACTCAAAACGTGCTTATGAATGCATTTATTAGTACAAGGTTATGGAGGAATCTAAAGTAAAGTTATGTAACATAAAAACATTGTATTAAAAATTTGAATCTTTCAGGTACGGGCTAGAACAAAAAGAGTATTGTGACTGGGAGAACAAGTCCTTTCAGCTTCTCCATTATATTGTGACTGGGAGAACAAGTCCTTTCAGCTTCTCCATTATATTATGATGTGATAGCGTACAGTGTGACCTACGCAATTTCGTCTGCATCACAAAGAGAGGAAAAAATCACGAAACCTCCTCCTTTTTGAAGTCAGTTAAAAAGGAATACATTTTTACCGTTTTTGAATCATTTTTCATTTCGTAGCGCAGCCTTAACCATAACCTTCCTCGATAAATGGACTATCCAACACAAAAAAAAAATCAATTTGAACCAGTAGTTCCTGAGATTAGTTCGTTCAACCAAAACAAACTCTCAGCTTTATACCAAGAATCCAAGGTATACAAGATTTTTTCAATTTATTTAAGGTATTTTTCGATCACTATGAAACAACAATCGCCCATTCTGTGCCCCCAAAGTTAATTCGCAAACAGCCCATCGACCTTTGTCGCGTTTCCGCCTACTTATTTAAATTATTGCCAAAGTTTTGTCGAACTGTAGGTAAACTAATGAATTAACTAAAAGGTGTTACGGTCATGGAACAATGAAATCGTGAAGAAGCGCCATTCATGTATTTACTGTCCTCACAGATGCAGCAGAACTAATCCCGCTCAAACATCGTTATCATCGCCGAAAAACATTTTTAACTGAACATAAGCCTTCGTTTAGTATCGCCTCATCATTGTCTATAACGACCCGAATGACGCAGTTGCAGTGAGGCTGCCTTACGTTCTTAGGGTCCCGGATTCGAATCCCGGTAGGGGCAAATGTTTGTGTGACGAGCATGGACATTTGTTTCCGAGTCATAATAAGTATGTGTTTACAAACAAAAAGTATCTATGTAGTATATCAACTGTCCACGACACAAGCCCCGTTGCTTAGCGTGGCACTAAATGGCACTGTGTGTAATGTCCTGCGATATTTGTTTGTTCTAAATTCGATATCTTATTGCTCTTGTCCCATGTTATTTCGGGTCGGCGCATGTTTTTTTCTTCCATCTGTTGTAATCACGCCATCATTTACTCCTTTTTCCTTCATATCATTCGTCACATGATCCATCCATTTTTTCTTTGGTTTTTTGATTTCGCTTTCGTGTCCGACATGCCTGGTCAATGAAAATGCCTGTAGGCAAATGTCTGTGAAGCCGTGTCGCATCTATTATTTATCTATGACTATTATAACGGTCACGGAGTAACTTTGATTTGTGACTGCGTTTGCCGACCTGTATGATAATTCTGCACATAAATTCGTTATTTGCATTCGTACACACGTATTTTCGGTTGTTACATGTTTAATTCTGATATTTATTGCAGTTTAAAGTGAGACTGTTGCGTAAAAAGGGGAGAGGAATGCTGACTGATTGCGTTTCAGCTTCCGTGATTTCTTCATCAAATACACACCTTTATATCTATTTTTATGTTTGTTTTTGTGTCTTTGCGATCATTTTTTTTTTGTTCTAGACTATTACCTGGGGACCTTCTAGTTTCGGAGACATTGGGGGTCAAACTGCCAACTTTTCCTCAAGTCTTTTTTTTTAAATACATGTTTTTAATGTCAGTGTTTTTCTCCACGATCCCCGTACTATTCAATAAATCCATCAGCACAATGTTTTGAGTGCGGGTACATTGAGTTTTTCCGTAAAACGTGATTTTACCTACACCCCAAAAAAAGTCACTTCCCAACAATAATTTTTGCTTAAAGTAAAAAGTAAAGTACGTAAAGTAAAGTAAAGTCTAGTTAAAGCCTGTATTATCAAGTTCCTTGTTGGTGTATTGATCACAGGCGCTCATGTTAAACATGAGGTATCATGGGTTCGATTCTCTGGCCGGGCAAAGTGTTATTGGGGGTCCTTCTGGGACTTCAGTCAGTAGCACCGGACTCAGAATTTGTGTGGTGACAATAGGTTCAGCCCTAGGTTAATGCGACTTAACCATAACTGGCGAAATATGTGTGAATTAAATAAGTCACCACTGCTTAACCTTGCAGCGGACACCACCATGATGTTATGTGTATTAAGTTATTTCAGGCGTACCTTCATACGTATGTAGGTACACTTATGAACTTGATCTCTTTGGTTTTGCCTTTAGGTACTTAAAGCTTAGATAATGGTTTACACGATAAAGTTTTAGGTTTTGGCACGGAGTTTATATTTTATAATTATTTGATTCGATAAGATTTACGGACATAGCAAAAATAAAGTGGGTGGGCCATAATTATATGCCGTACCTATAGGTACTGGATGGAAGATGGGGAAAGAATTAAAGTACTGGAGTGGAGACCACGAACGCGATGGAGGAATGTGGGAAGACAACCGACAAGGTGGCCGATGGGGCCGAAAATTTCTGGAGTGGCGACCGCGAATCGGAAGATGATGAATTGGAAGACCTCTCACTAGGTGGACCGATGACCTGGTGATGGTTGCGGGAATCCGCTGGATGCGAGTCGCACGGGACCGGTCAGTGAACGTTTTTCGGCTGAAATGATGGACCGACGAACGCCTTGTTGGTTCATCATTTCAGCCGATCAGCCGATGTACAGACGATTTATTAAAGTGGCTGGAAGGAACTGAATAGCCATGACACAAAGTCTCCAAAAGTGGAGAGATTTGGAAGAGAACCTACACTCGGCATTAGGTGGCCAAACGCTGCAGAAGACGATATGATGAATGTAGATCCATTCACCAACGCTCGCATTTGCAAAAACAATGAACAGAAAAAAAACCTAGCCTGTAGATAATCATTTCGTACTTTAAAACAATGATCGTCTCACACAACCTACATTATCTTCAGCGACACTTATGAAAGAAAATAATAACATACAGTATGTGTGTAATGTAGCATCATTACTCTAAAAAAGATGTAAAGATTAACTTTAATTCGTCCTTACAGAGAACGAGAGCCTACCATTACGGCTTTACCGGCGGGCGGTGAGCAGACAGATGTCAATCAGGAATATTTTAACCACATTTAGCTAACGACAGTAACAACTGGTTATGCATTACAATTGCACCGGTGTCGTACGTATCGCAAATGCGCATCGACGCTTGCGCAGGTTCCATTGCGGCAATGAGAAAAGTTGTCTTCCGTCCCTCTCTGACTCGTGACAATTCGATATGCGTGAGTGAGATAGTGATGTTATTATTTTGCAATGTGCTGGATAGCCATCAAAATGTCACCACACGATACAGGGCGGGGTACGACTTGAACACTTGCGGACAAAATAAAACACCCATTAGAACTTTTATTTTACAACCGAGATTGTTTCTCTTAAAAAAATATCTGTACATAGATATGAATAGTATAAGGTGTGCTTAGTATAGTGTTTTTGTAGAAATTGTACTCGTCTATCCATTCCAACTCGCAGGTAACAAAATTTTGTATTAGTTAAACTGGCACTGACTGAAATACAATTAGGTTCAAAGCATTTTAGTTGGAATTCAGTGTTTTTCTCTCAAGTTTAATCTGAGCTTAGTAGCCTTGTTATCACAATTTTCGCAGACGAAGTCGCGGGATAAGAATAAAATGCATTACTTAGGTATGTATAGCTGCATTATTTCCATATCATCACGCCTGGTTTTCTTTAAATGTAACTAACTGTACACGAATAATATGTTTATTAGTGTAGAGTTACGATTTGAATTTGAACATTTCTCCAGTATAAGTTTTATGTCATTTTGGGTGAGCCTAATGGGTCCATATTGGCTCACTTATAGTTCTTTACCCGAAATTGTTCTTCCTAATGATTTGTAATCCGAATGACTCTTCCTAAAATTTTTCATCCTAAAGTTTTCATTCATACTATTTGTAGTGCTAGCGGCGATGTTGATAACACTCATGTTTCCGAAATTTGTAATTAATAGTATCATTAATGTAAATATAGTTAAATTCCTACTGTTTTTTATCATAACGCTTTATCCCTAAATATCGAACACATTGCCTGACCTGGAAATCGAAACAAGAACCTCATGTCACTTGACCAAAGAAACAATCTGCTTACGTAAATCGGAATAACTTGCATTAATACAGTAAAATTTCCTTCATTCCTTTTAATTCTTGAGTTACGATCGCTGGCACAAAGCGGCGATTCTTCGTATTGAATAGAATTGACTGTTCCCTTATTTTACCAGGAAGTGTACAGTTTGACGATTGGAATTAGATTGTAGCGGGATTATTTTCGGACTATTCCACTCTGGTCCACTTATATATCCCACAAGTGGGACTAAGTGAGATGTCTAAAAGTTAATAATGCCCACTTTATATCATTAATCAGTTCTGATGAGATAATGTTCACTAGTTTCAAGAGAAAAGAATAATTTATATAAGAAAGTAATAATTAGTAATTTATATAAATTTATATTTATATTTACATATTTTTTAATTTTTTTAATTTATATTTTTATATTTTTATTCTAAAAGAGAATTTATAGAAAAAGAGAAAATAATCGAATTCAAGGAAAGGTACTTTTAAAATTGTTCCTGTTTTATTGTATTAATATTGTTTTTTTTTTGTGATTGACATGTCAAGGTTTTAATTTACCCTAAATTGAAAAGAGAAAGCAAATAAAAAAACAGGGGGAAAAGTGGACATCAAAAATAATTATCATCGTATAGTGCGTCAAATTAACGAGGCAAAGTAGAATATTCCTTATTCTCTGCATTTGGTATGAGGCCGTACTAAGCCGATTGTTAGCCAATAGTCACAAATCGTAGACAGAAATGTAATAATTAAGATATTGTTTTACATAATTAAGGTCAGATTTAGTATAACGCGGTTATGGAAAGCGGTGTTCGCTTTCAAGTCGAGTAATTATCTGCGTTAGGCCATAAACTTAGTTCTGCCTGATAAGTATTTGCTTTGACACTACTATCGACTGCTTTAGCCGAATATCGTAATTTATATCGTTAGATTCGAACGTCCAAAAAGCGAGCTTAGAGCTCTGGTACGGCCCAGTAGTAACTGTCTTAACTCACGAGGTTCGAGCCAAGGCAGGTAATTTATTTCATCGCCACTGCTCTCAAAACGGCAAAGAAAAGGAAATCCTAGAACCAAACATTCGAAGACGTATGACATTTACCAACCCGCACTAGGCCCGTGTGGTGGATTATATGTAGGCCATTCCCTCTCTTAAACAGTAAGCCTGCGTCCCAGCATTGGGAACATTATAGGGTCATTATGCATCCAAACAAAATATAGGCAATCAGTGGCAAAGTCTAACAACCAGTCTTACCAAAGTATACCATATTAACCAGTACTAACTGGGTTGTGTGGAGGTCAGATATGCAGTCGCTCCATGTTAAATAGCTGCATCCGGTTAGACTGGAAGTCGACACTATCATACATAGTTGGGAAAAGACTAGGCATGCGTGCTCACTCTTGTCTTTGAATTTGTTTATTAACTGTTTCGCCCAACCTAAGTTCGAAAAGAGCACATCTATTGATTTAAATCTTCAGTCGACTATTTTAGTAGCCGTATGATAAGAAACGGATATTGAGTGCATTTTGTCATATAGTTTAATTCCTGAACAGGATAAAATAGTTCTTGATGTAACAGTTTTGCATAACAGGATTTTCTCGCTAGTTGTGAGGTCCTTGATCGAGCTGCAATCATATATCACGTTGCGAATGCTTATAAGCTTGTAACTGCAATTAAAACTAACTTTACCATAAATGAATAAAGTATTGGCTATACAGGCTATGTTAAAAGCACGGAAACTGGGTGGATTCGTGAATTCATTTGGGCAACTATGTATGTGCAGTGCAATCGGCCAGCCACCAACATTGCTGATTTGTTACTCGTACCTTATCTATAAAAAAACTACTGGACCGATTTGAAAAATTCTTTCAGCAATGGATAGCTACATTATCAACGAGTAACTTAGGCTATATTTTATACCCGTACTCTTACGGAAACGGAAACTATGGAGGTCATTATGAAACAAAATCGCTCACGTTGTCTGTACGCTTTTATCTTTTAAACTACACAACGGATTTTAATGCAGTTTTTAGCAATAAATAGAGTGATTCAAGAGGAAGATTTATGTGTATAATTATGCTTCATCGCACCCGTGCAAAACCGGGGCGAGTTCACTAGTATTCTATATCTTGACATGCGACTCTGTAACTGAAAGAGGTCACCTATTTCATCATTATCATCTGGATGTTGGGGTTGGCTCACAGTCTAACCGAATGGAGCTGAATACCAGTATTTTACAAGAACCAACCAAACAAATCTGACTTCCACAACCCATATAGTTACTGGGTAGTACCCTTAGGAAGACTGGTTGTCAGACGTTCGGTCTTCTTCTGACTACTGTCGGCCTGCCAAGATTCACTAAAAAGGCTTAACGTGCTTCCCGAGGCGCGGATTTCATACAAGCCAATACAACATGAGATCCGCTTCACGTACGACCCACCGGGCGATGTTGTGTGATAATCGCAGTCTTGTGAATTTTCGCATATTCCTGTAGTTACAGGAACAGTCTATTTTTATTAACCGACTTCCAAAAAGGAGGATGTTCTCTATTCGACTGTATGTTTTTTTTTATTTTTTTATTTTTTTTATTTATGTTACCCGATTACTCGAAGACGCCTAAACCGATTTGAAAAATTCTTTTTTTGTTTGAAAGGGTATACTTCCAAGTTGGTCCCATAGTCGCCAAGTCGGGATCTGATGATGGAATCTTGGCGAAATCGAGGGAACTCTTCAAATTTTATAGGATAACGTACAGCAATTTTTATATTTTCTACAACAAGTGAAGCATTTGCGTTTGATAAGAACCATTCTACCATCAGATCTGATGATGAAGCCAAGAGTCACGGAACTCCATAATGAGACAATGTATCCTAGTCGTGTTTGGGCTTGTTGTAATTGTAACGGTATGCACTTTCCATGTGAACCACTAAAAAGTGAAAAATAAAAACTTTTTTGCAAAAAGTAAAACCGACTTCAAAAAGAAAAAGTGAAAAATAACTTTAGCTTCTGAAGTCGGTGACAAAAAAATTAAATCAATCATACAAACGTCACCGACTTCAGAAGCTAAAGTTATTTTTCACTTTTTCTTTTTGAAGTCGGTTTTACTTTTTGCAAAAGAGTTTTTGTTATTTACTTTCCAATGAGGTGGATAATATTGGAATTGTGTTTACCTAAGAATTTCCTCGATTTTGTTATGGAGACAAATGTTTTAAGGATTTGTGGCCGTCATAATCAAGAAGCAACTTTGTATAAGATTCACGTATATCGTCTGTCTCTATCGCGTATAAAAATTATACTTATAACAAGCTGTTGCACTTTACTTCGCCTGCGATCCAGAATGAGACGTAGCCTTTGCCATGTCCTACTCCGAAAACCAGGATATGTCATGACGATTCGTTCAGCAGAAAAGGTGCGAAAATGCTTTAGGTCAGATAGGACAGATTTAGGTAAGTACTTTCACATATAGGTATGATATAAGGGGTTAATAAAGTTAAGTTGTTAAGAGCTAAATAAAGTGATTGTCTAGCGCAGCAGTCGGCAAACCGCGGCCCGCGGACGTCTTAAATGCGGCCCGTGAAAGTTTTGCAAATAAGTTATAAATAAATATCAAAATAAACGCATGAACGCACCGTATAGTGTGGATCCAGCTCAATATTTTTTTTAGAAATTTCGGGAGGTAATTACTCAGTTTCCACTATTTGAAACTGTACATCCAAATAATTTGATATCGTTTTTTAAAATAAAAAATATTAAAAGTTGAGCTACCAAAGATTCGTTTTTATTGCCAATTTTAACGCAACTTAGTAATAAAAGAACTAAAAGAAGTGTCAAAATTCCAAAACAAAGTTGGAATTTTTCGATAATTGTGTTTTGTCTGTATCGAAAAATTCAAGAAATTTTATTTGCAGTTGTTTTTGTAGTGTTTTGAGATTTTCCAAAGGCTTTTTCGTATTTTTTTTTCGCTTTTCATTTTTTCTATGGGATATACCTAGTGAGCTTCTAGGGTTTAATATCACAAGTGCGGCCCGCCTTTAGTTTATTTTGTCACCTTGTGGCCCTTGCCTGACAAAAGGTTGGCGACCGCTGGTCTAGCGTATTAATCAGCTTGTTTATTTTAAAGATTATTTGCCAGTTCGGTTGTAAATCAACAATTCCTGTCAACACATTTATGTGATAAGAGGTATGCTGGGTAGGAGTGGCAGTACAGTGACGTTAATCAATATTGCAAAGGGTGGGGCTTGAAATCACGACCTATCGTTCAGTTGTTCACGCCTTAACTGTTGGGCTATTTGTTTTCATGACACATCTCTGGTGGAACGCAAACCTATGCTTATCATCTGCCCAGCCTTTTCCCAACTATGTTAGGGTCGGCTTTCAGTCTAACCGGATGCAGCTTAATACCAGTATTTTACATAGAGCGACTGCTTATCTGACGTCCACAGCCCAGTTAATACTGGGTAATACGATACCACTTGGTAAGACTGGTTGTCCTTGTCAGAATTTTTGGGTCACTGACTACCTGAAACGACTGTCAAAGGTGGACAAATGACAGCCGGGACCAACAGCTTAACGCGCTTTCCGAGGCACGGAGGAAACTCGCTATGTAAGGGTGGTCACCCATCCACAGACCAACCTAGGCCAGCACGGCTTAACCTAAAGATTGGCCCGAGCGGGTGTTATTATTTAGCCACGAGTTCCTTCTAACCCTATGCTTATAAAACGTCGAAAATAAAATCTTATTCAGAATGATACCTTGTTCACTAATTGAAGAGGACCTTCTGACAAAATAATAACAGCCGCACGGGTTGATTTACAAAGTTAAACCGCTCTTGCCAAGGTTGGTCCGTGGATGGGTAACCATTACGTACAGTTTCCTCCGTGCCTTGGAAAGCACGATTAGCCGTTGGCCCCAGATGTCATTTGTAGATATTTGACAGTCGTTATTGGTAGACAGCTTAGTGGCCTGAAAGCAGTGGCGTAACTATAGGGTGGCAGGACTGGCAAAATGCCACGGGCCCCCGGCCTGACGGGGCCCCCGGCCCCGTCAGGCCGAGGGCCCGTAGTGCCGGGCCGAAAGTGACCTAACATTTTTTTTAAATTGTAAAATCAATTAAGTTAGACCTAATTTAAAATCGATTAAAGTTACAACCAAAGACCATATACAAATTTAAATAAATAATTAATTATTATTTTATGATTAACTTAACTGTTAATTAAAAGTAACACCTGTGCTTTTGAAAATTAGATATTTAACTAAAAAAAACTTTTTTGCAAAAATTAAAACCGACTTCAAAAAAAAAACCAAAAAAGTGAAAAATAACTTTAGCTTCTGAAGTCGGTGACGTTTGTATGATTGATTTAATTTTTTTGTCACCGACTTCAGAAGCTAAAGTTATTTTTCACTTTTTTGGTTTTTTTTTTAAGTCGGTTTTAATTTTTGCAAAAAAGTTTTTATTTTTCACTTTTTAGTGGTTCACATGTGCTTGGTACACATGGAAAGTGCATACCGTTACAATTACAACAAGCCCAAACACGACTAGGATACATTGTCTCATTATGGAGTTCCGTGACTCTTGGCTTCATCATCAGATCTGATGGTAGAATGGTTCTTATCAAACGCAAATGCTTCACTTGTTGTAGAAAATACCAAAATTGCTGTACGTTATCCTATAAAATTTGAAGAGTTCCCTCGATTTCGCCAAGATTCCATCATCAGATCCCGACTTGGCGACTATGGGACCAACTTGGAAGTATACCCTTTCAAACAAAAAAAGAATTTTTCAAATCGGTTCAGGCGTCTTCGAGTAATCGGTGAACATACATAAAAAAAAAAAAAAATACATACAGTCGAATAGAGAACCTTGAATGGATATTGATTTAAATAAGAGTTACGAGAAAAATAAGTTTTCTATGGAAATTTTAAATTCCTCATATCTCGTCTTTATATCATTGTTCTTTCAAAATATATATTTGGGAACCTAGATATTATGGAATCCAATCAATATAAATACACACTTTCTTAAGAATATGTTTGATTTACAAATTATTTTGGTATTACGTTTGTATGAACTTCGCATGCTCCGCAGGCCTCTTAAATCGAAATTCCAATTGATAAAGCAACAGCGCGAGCAACACTGGTTCCCAGATAATATACAACTTAAATATATTAGAATGGTTTAACGTTATTAATGAACGCGTTCAGATAAAGTTTAATTACCTGTTGTTGGCTCTAGCTCCTCGCGGTTACGTAATGTACAGTCCTGCGGTTAAAGTTAAACTTAAGGCGACTACAAGAGCTAAACGCGAGTTTTATAATGCCTGAAGGTAATGATTGACTGCAATAAACAAAACCTGAAAAATACATGATATTCTTCAGGATATATGCTAGTATGATAGTGTTTTGAAAACATAATACAATTTATTTTCCTCGATAAAAAAAAATCACGAACTTGGCTCTAAAAATTTCTTTTAACGAGTAAAAGCCATATTAAAATACATGCGATCATTTTGATTTTTTGCCAAATAATTCTACAAGCAACATATTAGCAACACAGTGTTTTATTTTTTTTTGTCCAATCAATAGATTTTATGTAAATCGAAAGAAACCACTCATTTCAGACTATTCGACCCGCGTGACTGACGTAACAACCACTTTGTAGTTCAAGCTGATTAGAACTTTATTGTAACAGTATTTCAGACGAAGTTTGAACCACCACAAAGAGCTAACTTTAGTCCCCTTAACTGGTGAAAGTACGTTACGATGGTAATCAAGTTTTCCTTTCAATAGGACTCGGTACAACGTGATGATCATGTTTCGTCGTCTATAAATCTTTCGTTAGTTGAACAGTTAAGTTGAAGTAAGATATATCAGTGAAAGTTGTGTAGGAAAATCTAATTTTCTTCTTTATTGACTTATCGAAACTTTCATGCACTTGTAAAAAAATACTGCGCAAAGGTGGACTTAATGCCTTTGGAATTTTCTACCAGTCTACCTTTTCCTTTCGTAGTATTTTTTTTTAAATAGAAGCTTTCCATCGCTCCATTTCACTCCATTAATCTGCATTTTTCTGTTTCAAAAATCGTATTTATCTTGCGTTTACACTGTAGTCTTGGTGAAGCCCGCAAAAAGCGGTGGCTCCTTAAACATCCCCCTCCGGCTCACTACGTTGAACCTGCAGAAAAACTCACATTCATACAAAAAACTTTCCTCACGACAATTTCCAAATTGCTCCGCATCACATATATAACACGACAATCGAATAGCACACAACTTTTCAGTCACCGGTGCCACTTTGAGACTTCCTCTTAAATACTAATTTCTTACTTGATCCATTCGCGTAACACCACACATCCCTTAGCATTCTCATCTCCGCGACATGCAAATGCCAAGGCCTCTGTAAGTGCAGAATAATCAGGAATGACCTTTAACTCGGGTTTTGAGACACAACAAGACCCCTGTTGCGTATTAACAATGGTTACCCATCATCTTATAAGCAGCTTAACTTTGTATACCGATTTTAATTTAGCTAGTCCTCTCGGGTTTAGAAAACGACTCTGTTACTGCGATCAATTACAGTTGTTCTAGTGGTCGCACGACTGCTCGGCATGAGGTCATTTGTGTTCGATTCGGTCTTGAAAAGTGTTATTGGGTTTTCCATCAGGAATTTCTCAGTAGAGCAGCCATGGATGGTTGATGGCAATAGCCCTCTAATACATGGAAATTAAATATAACTGGCGAAATCTAGGTGCACTGAGTACATGTTATGTACTGAGTATTCAAAACGGTAACAACAGGAAACAATTGTATAAACGTTCCGTTTCTCAGTGTACAAAACAAGAATGTGCTAACATTTACACTGCGGAGGTCAGAATGTCACAACAATATCATTAGACCGCGCCAACTCGGCAGATTTACCGCCGATATGTTGGCCAACTTGCAATCGGACCGATATGATGTTGCAACCGATGGTTAACGATGACGATAGTGAGTTTTGCATGTGTTTCTGAAGAATGGAATGTTGTGGATTTCTTTGATAATAGTTGAGTCACAAAAGTAGTTGTTTTGATGGATAATTATGTATTCAGGGTGTGTGTAGTCAGTTTTTGTCAGTCTCCAGTCACAGTCAAAAGGCATAATAACTTGAGAAAGTACTGTAGTAGCCCATTCCAAAGCAAGCTCTATGACATCATTTATGTTGAGATTATACACAGACAGGGAAACCACCTCATCACGAAGCCGTCAACCAAGCATTCTGTACATCAAACTAAGTAACTTTACGCAAAAATTATTTCTGGGATACCACTTTTTTTTGGGGGTGAATAATCACGTTTTGTGGTATAACTCAATGTAACGCACTCAAAATATTGTGCTAATGGATGGATTGAATAGTACGGGAGTCTCTTACAATAAAAAACTAGTATTTAAATAAAACTTGTTGAAAAGTTGGAACTTTAATAACCCAATAACTCCGTAACTCCGGAACTTTAACCCAATAACTCTGTAACTTGAAGGTTCCCAGAACAAAAAAAATACCGGATTGACGAGGAGAACAAAGTGTCTTTCGGCTTCGTTAAGAGGTGTTTTACACCCTTTATGTGAGAACGATGTAGAAAGACGTATTACGTACGACAGTAATACAGTGTAGTAGTAATAGGGAGCGAGCCTTTTATTATCAACCGGGTGCAAATACTACAAGACTCCGTGGCTGCTACGATTCGATTGAGCGCCATATGGACCACCTACTACAGGTGCAACCTCTTCTGCGAAGTCTCATCACCTTCTTGCCGTGTCAGGGACTTTCAGCTCATTGGGCATGTGGGAAGCTAACATCCCACTATCTTACTAATATTATGAATGCCAAAGTTTGTGCAGATGTCTGGTAATCTGGTTGTTTGTTACTCATCCACGCAAAAACTACTGACCAGATTTGGATGAAACTTGCCACACAGATAGTCTATAACCTGAATTAACACATAGGATATTATTAATCCCGGTAGTAGGATCCCGATCCCGATTACACCGAAGACCGCGGGCATAAGCTTAGTCCAATATAAAACAAACGTGTGTAGATTCTTCCTCGTGTTGGGCATCATCTGCCAAGCCTTTTCTCAACTATGTTGGGGTTGGCATCCAGTCTAACCGGATAACCAGTATTTTACATGGAGCCACTGCCTATCTAACCTCCACAACCCAGTTAATTCTGGGTAATACGATAGCACTTGGTAAGACTGGTTGTCAGACTTTTAGGGCCCCTGACTACCTGTAACGGCTGTCAAAGATGGACAAATGACCAACATCTTTACGTGCTTTTCGAGGCACGGAGGAAACTCGGTATGTAAGGGTGGTCACCCATCCACAGATCAACCTAAGCAAGCACAGCTTATCCTGAAGAGCGATCCATGCAGCTGTTATTATTTTGGCCACGAGCTCATTGGGCATATGCCTACATCCAACATAAAACAAACAAGTGTAGATTCTTCCTCGCGTTGGTAATTCCGTTTAAATGCGTGGAACCCTTTATGTTATACTTACACAAGCCATTAACAAAATGTTGTAGTAATTAGTAAACACAGGATGTTGTTTCATTCATACGTTGAAGCGTGACACGGTAAACGGTCTTTGTGTAGGTTTTATACTTTTTTTTGTTTATGTTTTACATTAGTTATGCTCTTAATATTTGCTCTATGGCATGGTTTTTTTTTTCGAATGGGAAATCTCCCACTCTAAGCGGAGCGGGAGGGAGGGAGTGTCTGACTTTTACTGACTAAAACCCATTCATGTTCCTTCCTCGCCCTTTATGTTCCGGGGTCACGGTATCTCTTTCGACCAATCCCGCTGCCCCGGTAGTATATTTCGGCGCTGCAGTACCCATGATCATGGATAAATTGAAGTTATTGCGGGTGCAGGAATGTTAATGAGCAGACAAATATCGGGACCTCAAAATAAATAGTCATCATCATCATCTGTCCAGCCTTTTCCCAACAACATATGATGGAGTCGATTTCAAATCTTACCGGATGCAGCCGAGTCAGTCGCCTGATCTTCATCATCTGACCTCCGAAACTTACTCAAAATTAAAAGTAAAAATGGTAAAAATCCCATTTTTAGTGTTAATCAAAAGATCCTATCCTCACCAAAAAAATATCCAGTCTTCGAGTTACATTATGCCCTTTCCCAATTAATCATAAATATGAACTTAAAATGTTACACGGAAGTTGGCGCAAGATATAGGCGCGTATTACCGCTTCGGTTCAAAAGGCCGCGCTCGAACTCACGACTAACCATCTATTCATAACGTAGGCTTAGTTTATCGCTAAATTACTGCGATTTAATACGTATTCGATTATTAATGAGAAGATTACGTCATGCATCAGGTGTGTATATGAGGGGATATGTTGGCAAACAGGAAGGTTGTATGTCTTAATAGAAAGTGGTTAATGCCGCTTATACACCTGCAACATGAGATTGCCGATGCATGTTACTAATGTTACTATGTATAACATCACGCTAATATTTCCTGAAGGCATAGACAGTGGTGTACCACTCTCATTTTACCCGTTGTTATGAAAGAGCCGCTACTGAGAATGTACTAATTAGGGAATTCTTATTCTGCCCTTGACTGATAATTTAATCAAACCGAAGAACAATCAGTTCAATAAAAGAACGAGATACTTAAAAACCAGCTGGGTTGCTGTGCGAGCTAGTCAATTTCAACCTATGAAAAAATAGTCCTCACAGCCAGGGCCGTCTTTAACTAGTTGGGGTCCCTGGGCCCTCGTAGCATGCAAGAGCAAGCGAAAAGAGCTCGAATTTTGTTTGCACCCCTCCTCGGATAATTTTAATATAGTTTTGCTTGTGATAGTTCATACAAAACTAAAAGGGTAAAAACATGGCAAACAAACATAATGGTATACAATTATCAGTCCAATTAAGCAATACAATTACTAGTATTTGTGTTTTGTTTCAATTTAAAGTTTTCCGCCTCTATAAAATCTTTGGGTACCTAGCTATTGACTTATGATTTTGCTAGATGCCAAAGCGAGCGGAGTGAGCTCGATGAGTTTCTTTTAACAGTTACTTTATAGGATCTTGGGGCCCTCTTGGGTTGGGGGCCCTGGGCAAGTGCCCAGTGGATAAGAGGGCCCTGGTCACACCTGAAATCAAGAACAACAACAGCCTGTCTGCGTCGGTGTTTGCATGTTCATATGACCCCAATCTATTTAAATCGCAAGTTAATAGGCTTCTTTCGGGTTGGCTCGTTCCATTGTCGACCTCTTCTCCGTCCTCAGGACAAGATTGATGTCAAGAGTATAGACCCATTGATAACGATAAAGTTAACACCACCTATAACTGGCGATACCTATATACGAATTTGACAAAACCAGCTTAATCCAGAACAAACCTTTTGTAGTCTATTTGTAACTCTGCAACCACCGACAAAAAATAAACAAAAACTCACAATTTACACTACACTAGCCGTATTAACAACCATTTCTATTTGAATATGGCTTGTAGCCTCTGTTATCTAAATAAGGACTTCTATAAGCGAATCTAATCTGACGTTCGCCATAAAGGTCGTATTATATGGCGAGCAGCGCACACGCAATGCAGATGCGATGTCAGATACTGGCTGAGACGATTTTGATGTTGTTCTAAGTGCCTGATAGGCCTGTTTTTCCAGCTTTGGTAAACAATGAGATTGTTATCGGAGGCGAGATAAAATTGGTTACTTTAAATGTTTTGTTTGATTTAAAAGGCGACTTTTGAGGACTAGTATGGATAGGCTTAAATTGATTTAGTTTGTGGAACTCCACTAACGTCGTCTGTATAATCTAAATCATCAACATCATCTACCTAGCCTTTCCCCAACTATGTTGGGGTCGGCTTCCAGTCTAACCGGATGCAGCTGAATACCAGTATTTTACATGGAGCTGCCTATCAAACCTCCACAACCCAGTTAGTACTGGGTAATACGATATCTCTTGGTAAGACTAGTTGTCAGACTTTTGGGCCACTGACCTGTAACGACGACGTATGCCACATTGGGCACCCGCTTTAAGGGCACCCGCTTAATGGCACCTGAGGTATTCCACATTCGGCACCTATCAATGTTTTTCGCAGGTGCAGGGTGTAGTGGAATAGTTTATTATTTTAACTTTTATTCCACAATCGGCACCTACGTATCAGTGTACTAGTGTTGGGACGTTTCTTTTATAGCAAAACAATTAAAAATTCGATTAAAATCAGTAGAGTTTAATAACATGATAATAGATACATAGCTTCTGTATTTCGAAATATTAAGAAAAAAACAAAGATGTTGATATTGTTTGGGTTTGGGATCTATACAGATAAATAAATAAATAAATAATAAATATCGCTGGACATTAACACACAGCGCCACCTAGTGCCACACTAAGCAAAGCTTGTGTCGTGGACACTAGATAGTTGATATACTACATATATACTTTTTTGTTTGTAAATACATACTTATTATACATATAAACATCCATGACTCGGAAACAAATGTCCGTGCTCATCACACAAACATTTGCTCCTACCGGGATTCGAACCCAGGACCCTAAGAACGTAAGGCAGTGTCACTACCACTACGCCAATCCGGTCGTCTATCGTAGATAAAGAGTATATAGAGTAGTATTTCGTAATTTAAGGGCTTTTTAAGTCAAAAATGTCTATATTAGACTTACAGATTGTTGTAACTACAAATCATGTTTATTCAACACTTTAACAGAGTTAATCCGTGGTTTATCGCTAAACTCTCCAACCGTTAACGCGCCCGTTAAACTATAACTGAAAAAAAAAAACGCACACTTGAACAAACCCTCGGCCTTCTCAAAGGGCCTACTTATCTCAAACAAATACAACACATAGTTATAGTTTGAACCACAAACTCAACCGTAACAGTTAATCTTTATATCGTTAAAACATTCGCAATGATAACGGTGCAGAATGATACAGAAGGCTGATTGCAAACAAGGTACGAAAATAGGCGCACGCGCATAGACGCGTACTTAAATCGGCCGATAGGATGCATCACAGTTTTAAATGTGTATACAGAACTTTCATACTCCTGATACACCAAAATTGATACACCTGACATCAGGTACGCACAGTTTGACTGTGCAGGCAAAACTTCACACGCATGAATCATGATCTTATCGTCAATGGCCGCCTTTACGAAGACCTCAAACAATTGACAGTAGCGAGTGCACTTGCACTTGCTGTACTACTACTCGCTGTTGCTGAAGTCGACTTCCAGTCTAATTACATAGCAGCTGTACATCAGCATTTTACACAAAACCTCTGCCTTGTGGACCCAGGGTGGTGAAACTTCCATGCATTGGCTTCAAACAAATTTTTTATAGATAGTGCTGCCATCTGTGTGTTTAAGGACACAAACTTTTCAACTGTTTGACAGCTTACAACTGTCATAAAGAGAACAGCTATTTTAAACAACTTGTCAGTGAGGTAGATAGCCTAGCGGTGACAGCGGTTGACTTGTGCATAATAGTTCCCAAGTTCTTAGTCAAGATTTACTTTTTGTATTTGTTTTGTTGAACAGAAACTAACAGCGCCATCTAACAGTTGAGGTAAGTACACAGTTTTAAAAACGAAAACCAGAGTTGCGCATCTATCTTGTATTATATAGTGTGTCCTTAAACCAGTTACTAGGAAATTCGCGACCCCGTGGCAAGATATTTTGTCAGACTTTCTGGCTTCTGGCCATAACTACAGTAACGACTTTCAAAAATCTACAAACGTGACCAAGGGCTTCATTTGCGATCCACGGCGCTCTCGGTATATATTGCATGGTCACCCATCCAAAGACCAACCCCGGCAAGCCTTGAAAATCATGGTGGGTGGTTGTTTTTTATTTATTGACTTTATTATAAATTGACACTTGATAGTTCATTAACTATAATCAGGAACAAAAAACGGTACCAGTTTTGATACTTGGTGAACCATGGAACACGTTCGATAGCCATGTTGTTAATTTGTTATTAAGCCACAAGACTCGAAGATTGTCTATGTGTGTACATTTGCTCGTTGTTCCCAATCGGCCTTCTGTATCTATCTATCCTGCGATTGCGGTGATCACCGTGCCTATTAAACGCAACGATAAATAACTTGCCCAGGTCAGCGCATGTTCGGCGCGGGCGCAGGCTTCTAGTAAATGTTGAAAGTCGACGGTTACTCATTCTGAAGGGACTAAATTGTTGTATGTTGGTAAGTTATGGAGGTGCGATGGTGTGAATTTGGTTTTGTTTCCGGAGTTTGTTAAAAAGGAGGTGTTCGATTGTGATAGAATTGTTGGGCGAGTTGAAGAATAGGAAGAAAATTGGCAAAGCAACATTGACATGGCGTTTAATAAGAATGAACATATGCACAATTAACAAAAACAATGCTTTTACGAGACCTAAAAACCAGGTGGCTCTACTGAGCCGGAAGTATCGAGGAATTCAGACAGTCAAGAAATCGACGGGAAACGGAAATGTTATCTCCGGAGTACCGCTTAACTAAGACCTGAAGAGAGAGAAGATCTGAAGATCTGAATCTCTCTTACCGCGCAACAGCCACAAGCAACGTCTTGGTTAAAAGGGACCATATTCAGGATTACCTGTGCGGTAAAGAACCTTATTGGGCGGAGTCACTGGAGCTAGGAACATAATGCGCTTTAGAAACATCAATGGCGCAATGACGATATAAAAAATGTATCGACGAGGAAACCAAGAAACACAAAATTCGAAGATATGTGATATCTACCAGTCCGCACTGGGCCCGCGTGGTGGATTATAGCCCATTCCCTCTCATAGAGAAGAGGTCTGTGTACCAGCTGTGGGAACATTTATAGGCTGATGATGATGATGATGATGATAATGATGATGATGATGATGATGATCGACGCCAGCACATCAAGCTACCCGAAACTTTTTCGTTTTGGGACAAGCCCGCCATACTAATCCCAAACCACTGTAACTCCTGAAAGCCAGAATCAACAGTGGCGACCACCAGAACAGCGCCGAGACAATGAAGCTCGACGAAGTCCCCGAGAATAAATTGACCTTGTTGATTGTCTTGGAACCCGTAACGAAATTATTCAGGGAGTAGGTACAGCGGAGGAGTAGGAAAAAACCGCATCAGCAGGAGACAAACGAAACAAGGTCATTAGGCACAAAGAGACGTTTAAAACTGGGATGGGCCCGGTTGCCTAGCACCACGGATAAATATTAACATTAATGGATCCTAAGTTGTGCGCTGTTATATTTGGTTCCAATAATAGCTTATGTCAAAAAAGCTTGAACGCACGGTAAATTGTTCTAGTTTCCACAAGGTCCGTATAGTAAATACCTCCGGATGGAACCTGTACACTATCCAACATAATATTGCGTGAATTCTGCCAAAAACAGCACTCCAACAAAATGTGATGTGCAGATTGCTACCCGAAACTGCAAAATTTTCCCAAACAACTCTGAACATAATGCTTTAGCGACAAAGTTGAAAACCTATACCTCCAAGGGGAACCAAAGAGTGCGAAAACAAAAGATCGTTGAAAATGCTGATTCTATAGCAGCGGCCGCCGAACTGTCTTTGATCCTTGAGGTTTTGTTACCATTCCCAACGAACTTACCGTTAAGCTGTTGTTTCAATACCTAGAGCCTAGTTGTTGCATATAATATTGAAATCTCACAATGTCGAAAGCTCCTAATGCGGAAAACCTTCCATTACGAAAGTTATCAGCGACGGGCCGTAACCCAGAAGCTGCAGCCGCCACCGGTAGTTGCGTATTTACGATCTTTAGCCTCGTACGTTGTATCCGTTATCGATAACAACTGGTGTTAAAGATCAATGAGGTATCAGAAGTCCAGTGGTTGGGTGATACAAATGAAAGTGAATAAAATCGCGGGATTAACCCAGCAGCTGCACATTCATCGGTAAGTTACCCTATACAATGTGCATAAAGACAAGAATGCGAGGTCTAATTTAAGGGGATCAGACTTTCAACCACCATTCCACTTTCTATATGGGCAAAACATCGTAGCTTGCAATACTACCTAGGTTGGTCTGTGGATGGGTGACCACTCATTACAAACCGAGTTTCCTCCGTGCCTCGGAAAGCACGTTAAGTCGTTGGGTCCAGCTATCATTTGTAAATCTTTGACACGAGATTCTTTATTTGCATGAAATATGATATGGTAGATGATAGTCATATGAATACAACACCAAAATGTGCGCACATTGTCTATTTGTATCGGAGTAGGTAAAAGAGAGCCCACTATTACTGGGCGGCCAGGTTTTAGAAGATAAATAAATAAATAGTGTAATAAAAATAAGTGTGGAAGGAGGTGTGGGGTGGTGTGTGTGGTGTGTGTGTGGGTGTGTGTGGTGTGTGGTGGTGTCTAGTGAATATGACTCGTTAGCGGCTTAAGTATGAATATGTTGACTTCATGTTAAAAAATAAAGACATAGAACCGTAGAATAGGCTAGGCAGATGAGGATGATGACAATAAACTTTGCGTATTTCATCTATGGGCCTTAAGATGTCTGAAAATAAAATGATTGATTGATTTGATCTACATAATGTCATAGATCGAATAATATCTGATTCTTAAAACTCACCATTAAATAAAACCCCTAAAACGGTACCTCGTTATCACTAAACACCTACCTACCTACATCTACCATTCCATGTTTCCTAGCTGTATGTGCCTGTCGTCGATCGAGAGTAGGCGTAGGTCCCGCATGATGACCCCGGCCTGTGACGTCACAGGTCCCATGTCGTCGATAAGCGGCTACATCCGCGTCTGTGCAGACGCAGGGTTCGGGAAATACGTACGTTGTGTTTTGTGGTTGGTGAAATGTGAGTGCGTGTGATGATGCTATCGGGTTTTCGGTTTTCTTCGAGAATTTTCTGGGTATTTAACAACACAAAATTTTGTAAAGATACGTTTTGGTTTGAAGGAAATAAGGTCTTCAGAAGTTATTTAACATTTTCCATCTTAGATAGAGAGAGTAGATGTAGTAGGAACTAATGGAACTTCCCGATTAAGAAAATCTTCCAACTGCTCATTGTGCCTCTTAATTGGTCGGTTTTGCCTATGACCTTTGGAATTTATACATTAAAGTCAATGACATGTCGACTGGACGTGTACAAAACTTTAAATACTTGCCGACGATATACCGGAGCTTTGGTGTATAGAGTTCATGAGATTAACATTACAATCATCTACAAAATATGACCACCGTTGCCAATTATTCACAATGGACCAACACTCCTAGTTTTCAGTATGAATGTGGATGGGTATAAAAGTAGAGGAAGACCAAAGAAACGATTGATGGACTGTGTGAAGAATGATATGGTTAGAAAGGAGGTGTCTGATCATAAAGGGTGTAAAACACCTCTTAACGAAGCCGAAAGGTACTTGTTCTCCCCGTCATTGCGAATTTTTTTTTGTTCTACATCATACCTGGGAACCCTCTAGTTACGGAGATATCTCCGTAACTCCAGGTTCCCAATGATCAGAGGTCAAAGTTCCAACATTTCGACAAGTTTTTTTTTTATTAAATATTAGTTTTAATTTTAATACTTTTACTTTAAACACCTCTACGACCCCAGTACTATTCAATCCATTCATCAGCACAATGTTTCAAGTGCGTTACTTTGAGTTCCACCACAAAACATGATTTTCACCCAAAAAAAAAGTAGTTTCCTAGCAATAATTTTGGCGTAAAGTTACTTAGTTTGATGCACAGAACGCTTGGTTGACGGCTTTGTGATGAGGTGGTTTACACCCTGTATAAGAGACAAGTATAGACGAAGAAGAAGATAAAGGCAAGAGAATGATGGACTTAAACTAGAGAATGATGGACTTAAACTAGAGAATGATGGACTTAAACTAGAGAATGATGGACTTAAACTAGAGAATGATGGACTTAAAGGCAAGAGAATGATGGACTTAAACTCCAAAAGGAAAATCTGTTTCTGGAGTGAGATACAGGTTAGCAACCTAATTCTGGCGGAAGAGTTTACTCAATCATTTTTGCAATAAAAATAACATAACATCACGCCTGTAATCCCTGAAGGGTTAGGCAGAAGTGTACCTAAATTCTTCACACCCACACTTCGCCAGTTATGTTTAAGTCCCATGTAATAGGGGGCGAGCCTATTACCATCAACCGGGCACAAATCCAGACTCCGTGGCTGCTACTGAGAAGTTCCTGATGGAAAAACCCAATAACACTTTAGAATCGAACCCAGTTAGGCTCAGCAGTCAAGTAAATAAAAGAATAGGTATCAAAAATATTGTATACATACATATACAGGGTGTAAACCACCTCATCACGAAGCCGTCAACCAAGCATTCTGTACATCAAACTAAGTAACTTTACGCAAAAAATATTGCTGGGAGAACAAGTGCCCTTCAGCTTCGTTTAGAGTTGTTTTACACCCTTTATATCGCTGGATATTACACACAGCGCCATCTAGTGCCACACTAAGCAACGAGACTTGTGTCGTGGACACCAGCTAGTTGATATACTATATAGATACTTTTTGTTTGTAAATACATACTTATTATAATTATGTATTATATGAATTTTATTTTTTTATCATTTGTTTATTTCGTTATCAATGTCCAATGTCCGAATAACATCGATTACCTCGATCCAAGTGACACACTATTGAATGATAGGAACCTGTTGGAATTGAAGCCTCATTAAAGTTTCTCGCATTGTGCCGCTATCGTCACGCGGTCGTCACGCTGACGTCGCTGCGTCGCTGACTGACACGATAACGTCGCGGCTAACTGTGCGCGCACGCAGGGTTAAGGCTGAATTTGGAATTCAAAAATAGCTCGGTACAAAATAGCAATGGTCTTGGTAAACCTGTAAATATTTAGATTTTGCGCTTTATCTGCCTGCCTTTTCCAACTATGTTTGAGTCGGCTTCCAGTCTAACCGGATGCAGTTGAATACCAGTATTTCACATGGAGCGACTGTCTATCTGCCCTCCATAACTCAGTTAGTACTGGGTATCCCTTGGTAAGACTGGTTTTCAGACTTTCGTGCCACTGAGACGACTGTCAAAGATTTACAAATGATAGCCTAGACCAGAGGCACGAAGGAAACGCGGTAAGAGGATAATGGGTGGTTACCCATCCACGAATCAACCTAGCGAAACGCGGCTTAACCTAAAGAGCCTCAAGCAGCTGTTATTATTTAGCCGCTCATCATCAGCCGATTAATGTTCCCACTGCTGGGATACAGGCCTCCTCTCCATGAGAGGGACTAGCCACTAGCTCATTGAATTAGGTGCGTGTAACAGAAAAACACTTGAAGTATGGATGGGTGACCACCATTAGGATTAGGTTAGGTTATACAGCATGTGTCTCGTTAACGTTATCGGACGTCACGTGATCTTCTCGCTGACGTCACGCGATACCGTCTAACAGTTGGACGTAGGACCCCTAGCCATGCGCACACGCAGGTTTGGTGTTTTTACTGTTTATTGATCGAGAGATTAGTGTGTGTGATCTATGCTGTTTTGGTTGGTCTGCGTGGTCAATAGGATTTGGACATCTTTTCCTGAAAAGTGACAAATCTCATGTCATAACATCATAAGATACCAACTTTTCCGAAGAATCTGTCAATTTAAAGAGAGTAGTGAAGGATCAAAATGAGGATTATGAAATTGGGGTAAAATGGGGGTTTCTAGAAAGGTCAAAAGAAGACCGCTTCACCAGAAATCTCCAAAGGCCTTTAGCACTTGACAATACATACTTAAACAAACACTTGGTGTCATCTCATAAAACTTCGAAGTATTGACAACAAGAAAAATGTAATATCGATCAGCTCTAAAATGGGACTACACGTATAAATAGGTGCTTTATTTATTTATTTATTAATATATTTTCAACAACAAGATATTATGTGGACCAACATCTTAGTTTACAGAGGTTTTACTGTCTGTGATTTACACAGTCGTCGATTACAGGTTTACCAACATTCACAAAAAAAAGTGATAATATTAGAGAAAAAAAAATATATATAAAAACTAGTTTACTTAGCTTACGAAACACAATACTTTCATCAATTAGTGTTGCAAGCGTCCATAAATCTAACAGGCAGCTCAACCGTATTAAATTGTAGATATTTTTTATTACTTTACCGATTTTGATGGCACATGTGGGTGTTCTAAGATCAAAAATAAATATTTCCCTCGACTATGGACTCGAACTCTGCTCACCCCGTTAACGAAGGCGTGAACATATAACGAGACGGTGGATGACACCATCAGTACGGTACAGCAACCCAAAGTGCAGACATTCGACCTTTTGGTCGTGAGTTGTAATCTCTTTAGTGCCTGATCGATACTTAACCTAAAACGACCATATTTAGCCCATAATGACGCCTTTTACAATCAAGGTGGTATTATTACTAAAGCTTGGTAATGCTATAAGAATATAAACTAAATCTTTGTACTTGTAAAACGTTGGTTTAAGTCTTTATGTAATAGGATAAATGACAAAAAAAAATGAATAACTCCGTCTGTTAGATTACCGAAAAATATTGGATGCTTACGTGTTTTTTTTTAGCAAATTAATAAAAATCTGTGACGTCACTTTCCGGTAAAAAATATACTCAAATGTGACGTAACACGAGTTTTCGACGCACTGTATCGTCTTCATTTCTTGTTTATGTGAAAAAAAGACAAAAAATGTGTTTAATATTTATTTTTGGTCATTTATACTAATTCGTTTTTTTCAGTCTTCAACCATATTCAGATTAACTGAAGCAGCCTAATTTGTTACTGAGCATGAGATCCTGGGTTCAATTCCTGGGAAGGCAATGTGTTATTGGGTTTTTCCATAAGGAATTTCTCAGAAGCACCCACGGAGTCTGGATCATGTGCTCGGGCTATTGGCAATAAGTTTAAGGGGCCGGCGGAGCATGCGTTTTTCATACAAACGTAATACCAAAATAATATGATAACCAAACATATTCATAAGATAGTGTGTATATATTTCGATTGGTTTACAAAATATCTATGTTCCCAAATAAATATTTTGAAAGGACAATGGTATAAAGACGAGATATGAGGAATTTAAAATTTCTATAAAAAAATATTTTTCTCATAACTCATGTTTAAATCAGTGTCCATACAAAATATGTGTTTGGGAACCTGTGTATTCTGCAATCCAATCGAAATAAATACACACTACCTTAAGAATATGTTTGATTTACAAATTATTTTGGTATTACGTTTGTATGAACTTAGGAGCTCGTGGCCGATCTTTAGGTTAAGCCGTGCTTATCTAGGTTGGTCTGTGGATGGGTGACCACCCTTACATACCAAGTTTCCCCCGTGCCTCGGAAAGCACGTTAAGCTGTTGGCTTATCCCGGCTTTCATTTGTTCATCTTTGGCAGTCGTTACAGGTAGTCAGTGGTCCAAATAGTCTGACAACCAGTCTTTGTTGAGGTCAGATAGGCAGTCGCTCCATGTAAAATACTGGTATTCAGCTGCATCCGGTTAGACTGGAAGCCGACCCCAACGTAGTTGGGAAAAGGCTAGGCAAATGATGTTTGTATGAACTTCGCATGCTCCGCAGGCCTCTTAATAAGCTCCCCCTTATCATACACCCCCTACATGGGTCATAAACATAACTGGCAAAAACTGGCTGTAGGTGCTATTAGATACACCCCTGCCTAACCCTTTAAAGATAAGGCGTGATACTATGTTATGGAATCAACGAAATACATATTATATAATAGAATTACATTTCAATAATTTACATTTCGTAAAATGTTTTCCAGACCTTACAATGTAGAATAGATATTATGTTGATATAAACATTGTCACAAAGCTTCTTGGAACTGTTAATAACATAGTAGTTGCATCGCCAGTTCAGCTTTCAACGCATTTATTGGAAAACAGATTATTTACAATGTTGTGAATGACAAAATGTTAATAACGTTATTGATTTACGAAACATTGTAAGATTCTATGGTATTGGCTAAAGGTAGTCAAGCTTTGCTATCAAATGTATGGCCCTACGCACAATGGCTTGAGACGTCAGAACGCACTAAAAGTTATACCACGGCGTGACGTGTTGAGAATTTTAAAACCGTAAAATTTTTGTCAAACTGACGGACTAATTAGAGGTTTTCAGTTGACAAGTCTATTCCCCAACATACAAGGTGTAAACAACCTCATCACAAAGCCGTCAACCAAGCGTTCTGTATAGGGCATACGAACCGGTTTTTCCCGGTTCTCAAAAAACAGGAATTCCCGGGTATTAGCTTTGTAAAAAAGGGTTTTTCGGGTTTTGCGGGTTCACCTTATTTTCGTTTCTTTTTTAAATTTGATAATATTGATTGATTTGAGTCCGCAAATGCAAGACACAGAGGCCAGTTATACTTTTCGGACTTCTGTATAATTTGCCGCTCTGTGTAGATGTGGTCGGTGCTGTATCCTGCTCGAAACTCGACTTGCTCCGTTGGCTGGAAGTCGACGAGTTTTCACGCTAGACGATTCCTGACGTCTCTTGAAACCAGCTTAAACACGTGGAGCAGAATGGATATCTTACTCTTTAAATGGTATTGTTCGCCTTTTTAAACAAAACGCTCCTTCTTGGCTTCTGTAGTTTTCCCAGACAATATGATTGAGTTGAAAGGCTCCCGAAGCTCTTTGGTAGAGGATTTTCTCCCGCTCTCTGAAGTTCAGTCGTTATCCTATCCTCACCAGGGGCTTTTCCATTCTTAAGCAGTCTAAGAGCCGCCTCGATTTCATCTTTGCTGACTCCTGGCAGGTCGCCTGTTAAATGGCAGGTTAAGGTTGCTCTGGGATTCTCATTTTCGGATTCAGATCCAATTGCATGCAATGCGTACAACTGGCCGTATAAGTGTTCGACTTCCAAAAGAATCTCCGGCTTTGAAACGACCCCACTTCCCCGACTTCCCCAGATTTAGTCAACTTCGTCAGGTGGCTCCTCCAAATTAGTTAGACGGACACATTCAATCCCCAGTTTTGCTGACCCGAAGATAGCGTCTTACCAATTTTATAATTATTTTGCTGAGTGCCTGTAGTTCTGTCTAAGTGATGAGTGGGTTTTCAT
Source organism: Xestia ashworthii (assembly GCA_950022955.1). Classification (NCBI taxonomy): domain Eukaryota; kingdom Metazoa; phylum Arthropoda; class Insecta; order Lepidoptera; family Noctuidae; genus Xestia; species Xestia ashworthii. The sequence goes on from OX465573.1 coordinate 8,982,866, forward strand.
GTTATTCCGCCATAAGTTCCAGAGTCTCCTCCGAAAGTTTGGACTTCCTGCCCGTACGCCGCATTTTATTAAAACGCGTCTCATCCCACCTGAAGATTTCTACTATTTGCTCGAGCGCCTGGTCAAAATTATAACCTTTGTGGGCTTTGTGATTGTTCATTAATAAATAGAGCAAGAGCATTTTGTATTACTTAATATTATAATTCAAAAGACCATCTCTGAGTTTGCTTCGCCTGTTTTTTTTCAGAGTAGTCAGGTAACACCGACCCCATCTCAGTATAAAAAAAGACGTGTAAAAGTGTTTGTAAAAACCATAAAAACAAACATCATTTTTCATTTAAAGAAAAAACCCGAAAATACCGGAAAAACCCGTGACCCGGTTTTGAAAACAAAAACCCGAAACCGGTCTGGGTAATACGACGATATGGCTGGGTAAGACTGGTTGTCGGTCTTTCGGGTAACTGGCTACCTGTAAGGCCTGTCTACAAAAGACACATTCCGAGCATATCTTGAATAAATAAAAACTAAGCTATCATTCCGTAAGTCCACAATTCACATAACGGTTTCACAGTAATTTCTATTCAATCCGATCTACATTAGCATAAACTCTAAAATAATAATAATGTTTTATTATAATTTATAACTCCATTATATTTAAAAGATTAAGATTTGACATTGCTTCGTTATTTGTTCAACTTTATAATAGTAATTAAACCATTTTATCTGGTCGTAATATATGAAATGAAATGTTTATAACTCTAGCTTTTGCTCGCGGCTTCGGCTGGCATTAAGACCGGACTCCACCCAAGCGGAGACAAGAGGAGAGGAGATGTTTTGTATTCCACCAATATAGTTTCATTATTTACACTTCTCGTCACCGCTTAGGTTTAGCGGAAACGGTTTATCAGAGAGAAGAGAAGATGTCTCTTTGTTCTCTATGTTAAGGGTTTTGGTTTCCGCACTTAGTCCTTAAAGTCTGAGGAGATGTCTCTCTCGCAATTGTTAGGGTAAGGCTCTACACTCACATCGGAGACGATAAGGCAGGGTTTCCACCAAGGCGTAGAGGAGCGGAGCGGAGTGGAGTGGAGATGTGCAACATTCGACCAATCACAGGAAAGACGAGAGACGCGCTGAAGACTTCAACCTCCTCTTTTCCTCCTCTTCGCTTTGGTGGAAACCGGTCTAAAGAGACGAGGGCGGCGTGCTGTGACCAGGCTGGCACCACTTTGCACATCTCCGCACAACCTCAATGGATACACCCTAGATTTTCCGCATCTCCGCTCCTCGCTCGTTTCTGCTTTGGTGGAATCCGGTCCTCATGGTTGGAAAATATCCCACAGGAACTTTTCAAAATATAGGTAGGTATCCTATGGCATTCGGCGATAATGTATAACTTCCAGTTTCCTATAAGTGAACGAATTTTCAGAATCTTACCCTAGTAGGTCTGAATTTCTGAAGATTACGTGCTCAACAATCAAACATACAAACTTTATTTCTTTTTATTAATATTACATTGTAGAAATGAAAACAATATTATTTGCAGAAATGGAGTAAGATGTGTATTTTATTGCAAATAGGGCTATAATTTTAATAAGAGCTTTTATTTAAGAGTGTATGGCTTTAAGAAAATTTAAATAGAGGCAAATGTTCGCAGGTAATTATTTGGTAAATTAGTTTGGAAATAAGACAGACGCAATTTATATAACTTATGAAAGGCTTAATTAACTCATTTATTAACGCAGCTTTCATAAGAGTTAGTGAACCTTTTCATGAACATGAGCGACTGCCTATCTGACATCCACAATTCAGTTAGTGCTGGATAATATGATACCTTTTTGGTAAGACTGTTTGTTAAACTTTCGGAACGTCAAAGATCTACAAATGACAGCCAGGACCAACGGCTATTATTTTTATTGGGACACATTATTTCCCACACACTATTTCACACACTATTTCCAAACCACTGTAACTCCTGAAAGCCATAATCAACAGTGGCGACCACCAGAAAAGCGCTGAGACAATGAAGCTCGACGAAGTCCCAGAGAATGAATTTAACTGTCTTGGATCCCGCAACGAAATTAATCAGAAAGTATAGCGGAGGAGTAGGAAAATTTCACTTCCCTCCATATCAGCAGGAGACAGGACCAACGGCTTCACGTGGTATCCGAGGCACGCAGGAAACTCGGTATGTATGTAGTGGATCACCCATCCATAGATCAACCTAGGTAAGAGCGGCTGTTGCTATCACGAGTCAACAACATGCAAATGATGTTCTTAAAATCTAATAGCAAATATCCGTAGATGGTAAAAATCTTAGACCGGTTGCAACATGGCGAGGCGGCGCGCGGCGCATGCGCTCACAAAGCGCATCAATAATTTATCAATAGCTATAAACAACAATAATGTTTGCCGAGTCTTCATTATTTATATTCATTACTCTTATTTTAGCCTCGAGGACGAACGGATAAAGCATGGCCGGTGTATGACAAGCTACGGTTAGAACAAGGAGTATGTTAATTGGAAAACCAGCTTTATTTGCAGGTGCTGTAGTACTATGAGAAAAAATTTGGTTTCAATGGTTTCCTGTTACGAGTATAGAATGAAGGATATGTATTATAACTCTACTGAAAAGATGAATTTAATTGTGTTATCCATAATATATTTATCATTTAAAATTAAAGTGTCTGTTTGTTATTTCAAAATAACTGCGTCTTACTGAATGAATTCATATGTATTTTTTTTCTCAAAATTGCAAGCATGCAGTAAAAACACTTTTTTTTAATTTGCCTGTCTGTCTGTTTGTTTTGGCTAATCTCCTAACGGCCTGTACGATTTTGACGTGTCTGTTACTACCAGATAGCTGATGTTTAACAAGTAACTTAGTTTTATTTTGTAAAAACGTTTAGGGTTCCATGCAAAAAATATAAACACATAAAATTGTTACCAAAATCCAATTCAAATAGGAAAGTACCAAATATTTTTATAATCATTTCGCGTGGATGAGGGTCGTGGGCAAGCTAACTCATCAGAAATTTTCGGAGCCCTAATCTAATAAACAAACTCCGGAACTGAAACGGTATATTGCTACACAAAATGCTATATTTCTTAACCTCTTGTATGCCGTAATTATAGACACAATTAAAAAGCCATTGTGTCTTGTGTGGATCCACGTTATTCACGGCATAGGAAGGGTTAATCTTTTTGCATTGTAGTAATCTAAATACGCTATCTTCCCGAACATATAAATCCACAAAGACCTACACGATCTTATCAGCTCGTAACGCGTAGATAAAAGATAACTATCAGCTATCTGTGCAGCATCCAGTACCTACATTTAGGTGGATAGCGGTTGTGCCGCATTCGCGCGAATTATATCCCATGTACCGGGTTCGATGCCGTGTTGGACATTCTTTACAGTTACTTTATATCACGCGTTATTTTAATAAGGTCAGATTAGGGCTGGGAGTCTAGGAAATTGTGGGAATTGCTTTTAGTGGTGATCAATAAATTGGTGTGGGTAAATGGTTATTGTTTTGGTTGGTGATAAGAGAATGCCTCGTTGGTATTAAGGCTGGGTCTAGGAAATTGTAGGAATTGCTTTTAGTGGTGATCAATAAATTGGTGTGGGTACATGGTTATTGCTTTGGTTGGTGATAAGAGAATGCCTCGTTGGTATTAAGGCTGGGTCTAGGAAATTGTGGGAATGGTTTTTAGTGGTGATCAATAAATTGGTGTGGGTAAATGGTTATTGCTTTGGTTGGTGATAAGAGAATGCCTCGTTGGTCTAGTGGCCGCTAGCGCAAAGGCTGAGCATGAAGTCCTGAGTTCGATTCCCGGGTCGGGCATAGTGTACGCTCTAACGGCCGTTTTCTTTAACTTACTTACTTGTAACTGTTAGTTAATATGCCTACGTCTCGTAGATATCGGTGTTTCTATAAACATAGACAAACAGCTTGAAATATGGTATCCGCGTCACCTTATCTGTCGTGTGATTCATAGAAAAATTAAAGAAAGCTTTTCTGTGACGTTTTGTTTTTAACGGTCCTTCAGCTAAATGTCTAACAGACAGAGATAGCTACCTTCCGTTATCTGTTAGTAAGTTATCAAAAATATCCGTTAGTGTGGTAAATTGCGTGGCGCGCTGCCTTTCTTCTTTACAAGAAGAAAATATAATTGATTGCAGTAACGGAGTGCATAAAACTCAATGTAACGCACTCAAAACATTGTGCTGGTGGATGGATTGAATAGTACCAGGGTAGTAAAGGTATTTGAAGTAAAAATCCTACATTAAAAATTGGTATTTAAAAAAAAACTTGGCAAAAAGTTGTAACTTTGATCCCCATTATCTCCGTAACTAGAAAGTTCCCAAGAACAAGTGCCTTTCGAAGCACACCCAATAAACAACGATTTTAATGCTTACACCATTCAATATACTTCTTTACTATTCATTTATCATATCAGATACTACAATTTACACTCATTTTCATCCTTCATTATCAAAAAGACGAATAGAGAATATCTTCCTTTTTTTAAAGTCGGTCATATTAAGGTCGCACTTTATACTCCACTCACAAGCACTTAAGACTTATCTCTCAAGACAAAAATCATGTGCGAAACACTGTAATAACTTCACCGGAACCCTTTTAACGTAAACTACACTACTAACTAACCTAGGCTATATCGCACGCATTTAGAAAACAGATCTAGCCTAAGCGGCTAACGTAGGTACCTACTTGCAAAAAGCCTTATCTTCAACACTCTGTATACATCACCCTGTTTAAAACTTAGAATGGCTGTTTTAAGATTGTGAACCTTAATCCCAAACGCACAAACTTGAATTTTCAATGCATCTGAAATTTGCACATCGGATCTTTCGGAATAGATCCTGCCATTCTAAAACCAAGTTTAAGAGTACAGATTTAAAGTTAGATTTCCAATGGTATGGGCAGTTTTAGCAGTTTCTATACAACAGTGATCTGCTATAAAGTGTTGTTTGGTCTTAAACCAGTCTTATCGGCACAATAAGGTACCGTAATCAGGAGTCAAAGAGCACATAAGCCGGCCTTTGTAGGCCTTTCGTATATTAATGGTATTGGGGGGTAATTAGAATGAGGTACTACACTATTGGTTGGATTTACTGTGGTACTCGTAGACGGTCATTGGTCGATAAAGGGATAAAACGCCTGTATTTTGCTGAAGGGTTAGGTAGTGACGTCATGACATAGAACACCAACATTTTCATGATAGGGAGTTTTAGGGCAACAAACTGCAGCCTACTGCTGAGAAATTTGTGCTGGAAAAACGTTATAACACTGTCTGTCTGACCTGGGAATCGAACCCAGAAGTAGTCTTTGCCAAAACAAGACCAATGAGGCATGGTAGCCTTTGGTGCGTCGACGTGGCTAGTGTGGCTACACGGGTACGTATCATAATCCCGAAAGTTCATAATACCTATGATTGAAATACCGACGTCCAAAACATCGAAATTCAAAATACCGAAAGTTTTAAATACCGATAGTCGTTACATCGAAACACAAAATACCGATGTTCAAATGCCCGAAAGGACGAAATCCCTAATGGACGAAATACCGAATGGACGAAATCCCGAATGGACGAAATATCGATGGATAAAATACCGATGGATGAAATCCCGAATCGACGAAATCCCGAATGAACGAAATACCGATGGATGAAATCCCGAATGGACGAAATCCCGAATGGACGAAAACTTTTATTTAATAGCCGTATTATATGCCCCTAAAAAGCGTAGTCGACGGAGCCCCGCTTCGCGGGGCCCCTATTTCCGAGTGCAGGGTTTAAAGGGAACCTAACTAACCTAACGGGGGGGTGCCCCAAGTCCCGATTATGGGGGCAGAGATACTTCCGTATGTTCAGTTGACAATTTTACGGTGACATAATATATATAAGCACAAATTTTGTGACAGAAATGAATCGCTGCAGAACCGACTCCACTTAGTCTTTTCTGCCCTACCCCTAGAGTGTAATTTAAGCCCGCGTAGGCGCTGAGGAGCAGGTGGCTTTAACACTCGCCGCCGCGGCGGAGGCTGGCCGGCTTCAGCCGGCCAACAAGCCGAAGCTGCGGTGGTGAGTGGTAAAACCCTCTGCGACGATAAGCTCGCGTGTGACCGCCGGAGCCCCGCAGCGCCGGAGCCCCGCAGCGCCGGAGCCGTGACAGAAACCATGCCTGCTGCATGCTTGCTGCATGCTTGCTGTATGCTTGCTGCATGCCTGCTGCATGCCTGCTGCGTGCTTGCTGCATGCTTGCTGCATGATTGCTGCATGCCTGCTGCATGCGTGCTGCTTGCTAGGCAACTTTTAAGTGTTTTTACGTTAGGTTTACAAAGAAACGTTTTTCTCGGAAACGGTGACAATTTCGGGATTTTGAACTACGCGTTTTTTAAATTCGGGATTTTAAATTTCGGGCAAATGAACATTCGGGATTTCGAACTTCGGGATTTTAAACTGTCGGGCAAATGAACTTTCGGGTATTTGAACAACGGGATTTTAAACTTCGGGATTTTAAACTTCGGGATTTTAAACTTTCGGGCAAATGTACTTTCGGGATTTTAAACTTTCGGTCAAACAACCATTCGGCGTTTCAATTTTCGGGATTTCGTCCATCGGTATTTTAAAATTCGGTCTTTTAAAATTCGGGATTATGATACGTACCCCTTGTACGAGGCCAAAACCGCCCCATCGTTAAATAAATTAATAAACGAATGTTGCTGGACATTACACACCAGGGCCATCTAGTGCCACATTAAGCAACGAGGCTTGTGTCGTGGACACCAGATAGTTGATATACTATATCATGTCATGTCACAGTGATAGTTAGTCCTCTGAAACGGCTTCACCGATTTTTATGAAATTTTATGTGCATATTCAGTAGGTCTGACTATTTTTCATACCCCTAAGTGATAAGGGTTATCAACCCCTAATATTTTTTTTTAACTAGAAATAATTTATATGGCAAAACAATGTTGGGTCAGCTAATATCATATAAAAATCCATAAAATCGGAAACAAATCTCCATGCTCATCACACAAACATTTGGTCCTACCGGGATTCGAACCCGGGACCCTAAGAACGTAAGGGCTGTAACTTACCGCTGCGCTATTCAGGTCAAAGTTATTGTAATGCATTGGTATAGTTTTCCTAAACTTCCACTATACTTTACTGATAAACTTCTGTTTCATTGTCTCGGCGCTTTTCTGGTGGTCGCCACTGTTGATTCTGGCTTTCAGGAGTTACAGTGGTTTGGGAATAGTGTGGCAACTTGTTCCATTAAAATGAAGTTATTTTGTTGTAGGTACTATGTAGTTACCAATTGTGTTCATCCACATCACGCGAAGGACAAAACCATTCTAGAACAACTCTAAACCTTACAGTGGCGAGGGGTTCATACAACTCGAAACCTACCGGCTTCCCTTCGGAACAACCACTGTACTGGAGTCTACTATTGCCAAAAATAAAACAATGTAGGTAATTCAGTTAGGACGTAATTGCCCAAACATGACTAAAACTACAAATGGTTCAAGTATGGTTTTTTCAAACATTATTAAAAATATGCACCGTACCATCTATTTGGCGCAGCCGTGAGACACACAATATTTTCTTTTTTTTTTCTTTTTAGTTTTACAGTGTAGATTAAAATTTTTTTTATTTTGTTTTTACTTAAGTACTTACTTTATTTTTTATTTGTTGTGTGCGCTTATGGCATGTGCCGCATAAATCTTTCTTTCATTCTTTCTTTCTTACCGGCTGCGGCTTACCTGTTACAAAAATTTACCCTTCGCTACTGAAACCTTATCAATTCTTTACAAAACCTCTAGCACAACATCTACGTTCCACAGAACCACATGTAATTAGAATGTCTAAGCCATAACTTACTCGGCAATAAACGGCATTAGATTTAGCGCTAATGTTGCCTACAACAAATCAAACGAGCCGCACTATGTTATCTACTGGACAATATTGCTTTTGGATAAGGTTGGCTGTGCATGGGACGGAAGATTGTCGATGGTTTTATTTATGGAAAAAACTGTTGTCAATCTTTCACCTGTCGTGTGACCTATCCCCAAATAAAAAAAAGGAAACACAAACAATTAATTTAATTAAATGAAATTAAAAAAAAAACAACACAGTCCTAAATCTAACACGCCTCACAGAAAAAAAAAATGTTAGAGGAAGTTCACAATACTTGGCAGGTATTTTTCAGGGTCCAGCTCTTTAGACAACGTGGAGTACAGCTTCCAGGTCAGGCTTCAGGATCGGCAACTTCCTGGTCCAGCTTTGTAGAGGCAACAGCTTCCAGTTCGGCTTCAGGGCGCGTCAGGTATCAGCGCCTTTGGGAGCAACCTCCTGGTCCAGCTCTGTAGAGAGCGTGGAGTACAGCTTCCAGGTCAGGCTTCAGGATCGGCAACTTCCTGGTCCAGCTTTGTAGAGAGCGTAAACCGTACTCATCTACAATGTATCCTAAGTATTTAAGTTCATTTTTAAATAATTGACTTTTATCGAAGTTAATAGTCAATTTAGCAAACGTTAATTTCTCGAGAACTTTAACTAGATAAGAGATATGCTCTTCAAATGTTTCACATATGATACACCTCATCTGTAGCTATTAAATTGAGGGGAATTTTAAACTCTTAACCTAAGAAAAGTATAGTATAGCTGATGGAATTAGTTATGCAGTTTCTCGACGTTTTATCAGAACTCAATTTAGAGAAAGAAACCACTGGAACTGTTCGCATAGCTCAGGAGTATGCATCAAAAGAGATTTAATAAGAGATATATATGTCAACGTAAAATTGACAAACACGTTATATTACAATATAACGTGTTTCTCTCCAGCGATATTGTAAAGTCTCGAATTATTGTCAAATAAACATACGGAAGTATCTCTGCCCCCATAATTGGGACTTGGGGCACCCCCCCGTTAGGTTCCTTTAAACCCTGCACTCGGAAATAGCGAAGCGGGGCTCCGTCGACTACGCTTTTAAGGGGAATATAAAGTGTTTTAAGGTTAGGTTATATTAATCGATATTTCTCAGAAATGGTACAGTATCTTTTCATGAGAGTGGTACTACTGGGCAACAGTCCTTCCCTCCACACCGCGTGAGTTGACTACCATCGCATGCATTTCACGAAAAATAATTCGTTTTCTTGTAAGCAGTATGTTCGTTTGACATTAATTAAGAGCGTTATTCAGACGATAGACTGATGATTTGCATGCAAAGTTAGGACCTATACTTTGAATGATATTCAACAGAATTGACATAATTTAGAATACTTTTCACTTTCCCATCATTGTATTCGCAGAAACAAGTAGAAAGTCACTTTGTTTAAGCCGTCTAAACGCAGGAACATGAGTTAAAAATAGTCGTCGATATGTGTCGCAGTATCACAGCGCAGTTGCACCGTGAATGGGCCGCCGAGGCCCGCGGGAGAGGTCGCTATGCATTCCCGAAGATCGGAACAAGATCCATGGAGACTCCCACATTGAGATGAGGTTAAGGAGTTTGTATTGCGGATATTCTGGATAAATAGGTGTTAAGATAACAATAAAAATAATCATAATCATGAGTCTTTATTTATCGCGACATCATGAGCTACTGGCATAGGTTCGCGTATGCACAATCTTATGTAGAGAACGGTGTCTGAAGTACGAAGTTTCTGAGGAACAGATCACCTCTCCAGCTTATAATAATAAAACATATTTTTATCAAACATTTTTAATCCATGATACTAAACTTAAATTTGGAAGTTAAATGCCCTGACACCTGGGTCCCTGACGATCTTAAACTGCATCAGCGAGCGGAGTTCGCATAGCTGAATTTTGGGCCAAATGTATCAAAGAAAACCCGTCTGTACGCTAAGAAGAATGCAAAAAGCCCGAGAAATGCTATTGCTAGACTTCAAGTAAAGACTGTAACGAACTCCTCTGAAGACAAGCCTGGTCTCAATCTCAATACAGAAACACGGAAACTGAATTGAACAGAAAAAGATAGGCATTCGCTCCTTGGAAAATATGGTGTTCTGGTCGAAATCGGGTCCAACATTGATGGGAATAGGCGCAAGACTCGTCAGATACTACCAGAATAGAAAAATCTGAGACTGACTTCATTTCACACAACCACCTCATAATTATCAGCATCCACAGCAGTCCCCTTGATTGTGCAAAACTCCACATTTTGCGAGCCTCATGTAGTATATTTTCCGCAATGGCCACAATATCGTCCGCCCATCTCCAACACTTTTCTTTTCAGTCCTTGGACGCCACTCGGTTACAGCTTTACTCCACTTACCATCACCACGCCTTGCTAGGTATCCAGATACAACCAGAACAAGTCAATGAAGACTGAGTTAATTTTTCTCTAAACAACCTACCTACGTTAAACAACATGCTGAGAATTAGGTCACGACCAAGCATACACAAAACTGTATGCATGTATAAGAAAATGCAAAGAGGAAATTCCGCTAGTTTATCCTCCGTGGAGCTGCCAACATATTTTCTAGTTCATGAATCTTCCGTCAATCTCAGGATACGAGTACACAGTGAATTTTCCAAGCTATTTCACGATAAGTTGCAGGTTTTGCATTATGAATGAATATTCTCGTTTTAGCCTACATTGGAGAATGAATTTATTCATTTATGTAATGGACAGAAATTCATTTATGTAATGAAAGAAAGACGTCCACTGCTGGACATAGGCCTGCCCCAAGTGTCGCCACATTGACCAGTCGCGTGCGACTCGCATCCAGCGAATTCCCGCAACCATCACCAGGTCATCGGTCCACGTCTTCCAGTTCGCGGTCGCCACTCCAGAAATTTTCGGCCCCATCGGCCATCCGTTCGATTAATGTTTATAAGCTAGGTTTCTGGGATTAATTTCTAGTTCTAAAAGTTTGGGTTTGTCTAATGTTTCATCATCATCCGCATCTTTGGCAGCCTTGTTCCACCCACTGCTGAGTCCAGCCCTCCTCCCTTTTCGTACCATACATCCCTGACCTATGGTACACCAGCAGGTCTAAACCACGGACTTCTTAATTTCACCCACCTTTTCTGTTGCTGTGCTAACACTCCTATCGTCTCATTCCAAGGTTTACTTCAAATAAATTACGGTTATGGCGAGCCGCTTGCACTATTTTCTTTCATTTATGCTGTGGCACAACACTTTATCTTCTGCCTTCCACTTTCCAGTCACCTTTTGGAGGTCTTCGATTCATCTGGCTTCTGTTTGCCGACACGCAGCCCGCACACCAGGACTTGTCTGCTCCATCGGTCATCGGCGCTTCTTACTGCTGCTTACTTACTCTGCAAACTAAGTTGGGAAATGCAGATATTTTTCCTAAAAAAATCTATTGTGAATGAAATCTATACTTCTTCTATACTATTAATATTATAAAGCAGAAGAGTTTGTTTGTTTGGTTGAACTCGCTAAACTCAGGACCTACGGGCTCGAATTGAAAAATTATATATATTTTGCGTTGGATAGTCCATTTATCGAGGAATGCTATAGGCTATATAACATCACGCTATGACCAATAGGAGCGGAGCAGCAATAAGAAATGTTGCAAGCGGGAAAAAAGCTTCCGTTGAGCAGGCGATGCGTTGCGATATCAAAACTTCACGCGAACGAAGTCGCGGGCAGAAGCTAGTGAAGGATACAATTAAAATAGATTCAATAGATTCAAATCTATCTTTTCTAACAAGCAAAAATTAAGTACCTCCAATCAAACCTGCAAAGGAGACAAATTCGCCAATATTATACACAACAAACCGCTTAATGTACGTACAAGGAAAATTAGACAAATAACAATATACGTAAAGACAATTATCCAGTCAGAATGTTTGATAAACGATGTAATTCTATCTTCTCCTATAATGATGTTCCTTCCGACATTTTAATGTACATAATTATGGTATATCTTGAGGGAATATTATGTATTAGACATGATTATTTTGTAGTGACGTCATTAATTCGTAATACATCATAATTATACTGTTATGAAGGGTATAAAACACCTCTTAACGAAGCCGAAAGGCACTTGTTCTCCCCGTTATTGCAATGTTTTTTTTGTTATACACTATACCTGGGAACCCTCTAGTTACGGAGATATTGGGGGTCAAAGTTCCAACTTTTCGGCAAGTTTTTTTTATACAAGTTTTTAATGGAATATTTCTACATAAAACACCTCTACGGCCCCCGCACTATTCAATCCATAAATCGGCACAATGTTCTAAGTGCGTTACTTTGGGTTCTACCACAAAACTTGATATCTCACCCCAAAAGAAAGTCATTTCCCAGCAATAATTTTTTATGTAAAGTTACTAAGTTTGATGTACAGAATGCTTGGTTGACGGCTTTGTGATGAGGTGGTTTACACCCTGTATGTATACCGAGCTTCCTCCGTTCTTCTAAATGCACGTTAAGCCGTTGGTCCCAGCTGTCATTTGTAGATCTTTGACAGTCGTTACAAATTGTCTGTGGCCAACTAGTCAGTTGTCAGACTTTCGGACCAAACGGGTCTTGCCTGGTAAGACTTTACCAGCGGCTACCGTATTAAACAGTACTAACTGGTCTGTGGAGGTCAGATAGGCAGTCGCTTCATGAAAAATACTCGTATTCAGCTGCATCTAGTTAGACTGAACGAACGTTTTTGATTTTTTTGAACGCATGCTACCTGACAAGCGTGCGTATGACATTAAATTTAGACAGAATGATTTGTGACTAAGTAGTAATAAGTATTTGGATTACGATTATCTTCGTCTTGTTCCGTCAATTGCTCGTTAATATTTGAATGTCTTTGTTTCTAGCAAATGTTTACCACCAAAGATCAACTGTCAACTTCATTTGAACGTCAAAAGATCCTTATAGCACTGTAAAATTGAGGTTTGTAAGAATTTCGAAGGCTATTTTACACTGCCTGCTCAAAGCCAGTTTTAACGAGCTTCGTATAAAGTAAATGCTTCAGCCTGAATTTTAAGACGCGCTTAATTTTTGTTATCTAGATTTTTTTACGATATCTCTCTTGGCGTAATTAAGATACTTTCCAAAGGAGACGGTCTTTAAACTTTATTTCTTTATTTATTTATTATTTTTTTTTTATCTTTTTGCTTTTTTCATAGTAGAAGGGGATGTAAACATTATTATAGAGCTTAAAAATGTAAATCATTATCTGTTGGGTTTCTTGCCACAATGTGAGTCATATTTATGTTGCGTAATCGTCGGGGATGTCATTAATAAATCTAACATTTGCTCCTAGAGCACTGTACCATACCTATAGAAATGCAGCAGCCTTTATACCACTAAAGCTGATATTAATCAACCAAGAACAAAGATGCAAGAACTCATTCATTATGTTCTATGAATGATCTTTCCAAACTTCAATAATCTGCCACGACTCCTCACATCTCTGTGTGCAGTTTGCAAAACTTATTTATGTATTATTTATGTATTCATTACTTTAACTTTAAATCGACGCGCGGTAAACCGTGAAACGTGACTCGGTCCTCTGGCTCGCACACTATTGGCATCTCACTCATGCATTCTGATCGTGTGATAGATGCGATTGCGCAGATTTCGGTGCAGTTCTCCGTAAGAAATTTGATATTTTCCCCGGATTTCGATTTCGAGTTGGCGATTTATTTGACGGGTTTGTCCTTGAAACCCTTTTCTGACAATTATTTGAAAAAATACCTGTCTTTGTAAATGTGCCAACTGTAAAGAGTTACTCTTAGCTCAGTTTTTGGATAGATGCTCAAGAAAGTAACCCAAAAGTCTACAATCCGTTTTACGAAGGCGAATCGTACCACCCAGTAGAAAACTGGGTTGTGGAGAGCTTAAAGCTAGTGGCCCCATGTAAAATAGTGGTACTTGGATTCATTCGTACACCAGGGCAGCCGAGTGAGAAATCACCGTTAAAAATATTGTTACTATATTGTTTGGTGTTACGGAACCCTTTGTACGCGTATCCAACATGCACTTGGGCTTGACTTCTCCATCATTTCTCACTGGAGGTTGGACCAGCCTATGATTAATACTAGCGGATGTCACACGGTTTAACCCACGTAGTTCCCGTTCCCATGGGAGTACGGGGGTAAAATATAGCTTATGTTACTTAGTAAAGACGTGGCTTTCTAATGGTGAAAGAATTTTTAAAATCGGTCAAGTAGTTTTAGAGTTAAATCGTAACAAACACACAAACATAAAATATTTTTTTTTTCATCTTTATAATATTACGAGTAGTATTAGTATATACTATATAGCTTACCACCACCTTTACCCCATGCTACATGGTGTCTCCGTTGCTCATCACTGGCACCGCCCATGGCATGTTACTTCGCAACCATACCATATGATATGGGCGGACCGCTGGCGCTGTACCGATCTCTTTATATTACTTCCTGTTCGTGTATTAATGTGGGAGGTGTGAGGATTTTTGTGTTTGTATGTGTGATTTATTGGAATTTTTGAATGTTGGTCAGTTTTATGAGCTGGATGCATTTTGGTGCACACTTCTGCTTGTCAACTGTTATTTAATTGGTTCCATGTTCTATTTCCATGAGATATCAGACTTTAAACTCACAAAATTTCTTCCTTTCATTAAAATGTAGTCGTTTGGTTTGGTATAAGCTCATCATCATCATCTGCCCAGCTTTTTCTTAACTATGTAGGGGATGGTTTCTAGTCTAACCTTATGCAGGAGAATACCAGTATTTTATATGGACTATCTGACCTCCACAACCCAGTTAGTGCTGAGTAATACGATACCCCTATGCGGGCTTAATTGGTTTTTCAGATTTTTGGGAAACTGACTACCTGCAAATACTATCGAAGGCCTACAAATGATCCCGCCGGGGTTGCGGGTCTGTTCAAAAGAGATACCGCGGCCCCGGAACATAAAGGGCTAGGAAGGAACATGGATGGGTTTTAGTCAGTAAAAGTCTGACACTCCCTCCCGCTCCGCCCAGAGTGGGAGAAGTCATTTGATGACTTCCCATCCTAAAAAAAAAAAAGGCCTACAAATGACAGCCGGGACCAAAGGCTTAAACGTGCTTTCTGAAGAACCGAGGAAACTCAGTATGTAATGAGTGGTCACCCATCCACAGACCAACCTAGGCATGAGCGGCTTAACCTAAAGAACGAACCGAGCGGCTGTTATTATTAGGCACGAGCTTTTTTGTTACAAGGTGTGTTGTAATTTAAAAGTGTTTACAGCTTTTGCTTAGATATCAGGATTTAGTAACTAAAGGCACTTGGAATAGAACAATCTAGATTTCTAGAACTTCATTGTTGTTTCAACTTTATGTAACACAACCTTGGAATGATATCAGATCTATGCTTTAGACTAAGTCCTCTTGGAGTCTGTCTAAGTTCACAAAAAATAACTTAAATCTCCGGACTGGGACCGTTCAAGTATTACGTATGCACTTTAGGGGGGCGGGGGGGTGTATGTTTTGCTTATTTTTGATGACATAGGGGATGGGGGGGGGTCTAGATGGTAGCAGTAATTACATATTTACTTTTTTACACAGATTGCGCATATTATTATTCTGGGCATCCAGAATAATAATATGCGTTTCGTTTAACAAAAAACACAAAACTTACATTAAAAGAAAAATGCATTTACCAATGTTTACGTAAGCATGGGAGGGCGGGGGTTAGAGCTTTGCTTACTTTTGCTGACAAGGAGGAGCTCCGCTCCGCCCAGAGTGGGAGAAGTCATTTGATGATTTCCCATCCTAAAAAAAAAAAAAAAAAGGAGGAGGGGGGGGGGGGAATAATTGTAATTAATCTGCTTACGTAATACTTAAACGGCCCACTCATCGAAATCATATTAAAAACTTAATGACTAGTAGTAGGCGTTAAGACTCCATTCTCTATGTCACACGGAAGTTCCCTACGAAGAACCTATAACTCACCCACTCAAACTAAAGCCATAACTAAATACTGCCGGAAGCCCCCAAACATTACGAACAACAACAATAAACCTTATTATAAATAAACACGCCTACGCCATATTTTATCCACTGTCACCAATTCAAAATAACTGTAAAATCGTTCTTTACAACGTATACGATGACGTCACTAAAAATCGACCAATAAAAAGCGTTCGGACGCCATAAATTGGCGTATCAAGAAGTCTTGAAAATCGAACGTTGCTTTTAAACATAGAGTAGATTCGTACAGAAGGTTGAGTCTGTACTACGAGCGAAAACGCACACACATAGACAAGCTTCACGCCCGGCAGTTATTTGTTTTAGATCGTCGTCCGTAAGCACGCTTCTAGTTGTTCTTCACCAGTTCATAATGCGCTAGAAAAAATCCACAGATGTGTATCATCGATATCTCAAGTAACTACCTACTTTTCTAGATTATCGTGTTTAAATATCGATAGACTGCCTCATTAGTCTTAATTAGACTGTAGAGCAAGTGGTCATTTTTTTTTGAGCAAGCGGTCTTGGGTTCGATTCCTAGGCTGTTATTGAGTTTTTCCATCAGGGGCTTCATAGGTGCAGCCGCAAAGTCTGGATTTGTGATTGTGTGGGACTGAAACATAACTAGCAAAATGTGGGAGTACTATTTGGTACCCCTGCAGCCCTGTGCCCATAGAGTATGTTTGCCTGTGCCTAACCTTTCGAGTATTACAACCATGTTGTTATATAAATTAAATATCGATACACGTCATGTTTGCGGAGTTACGCTAGCTAATTAAAAACGACCCCTTAGAGCTAGTCTCCTGTATCTTCCTACTCTGTGGTTTAAAACCGAGACGCGGAGAGATATAAGATATATGAAATTAATATCAGAATCCTCGAGATCTCAGATATATCTTTTTATGTGTTGAGAGGAGGATTTATCGGAGTTTATTTAAATATAACTTTGTGGCCGTATACACTGGGTATTCGGCACTGCATGAATTATGGGAGGTGTATTGAATGTCGTAAGTATTATGCTCTATCGTTTTTGTGCGATCGTTTTGCAATTTAGGGGACATTTTCTTTCAAGAATTTTTGGTAGGTCATATCCTTGGTTTATGGTTTGGATTTTACTGATATCATTGAGTTATGGTAGTGTCTTTAACAATTTGCCTTTGTTTTTAGGTTCCATTATTAATTAGGAGGTCTAGTTCGATCTCAAAATATCGATACACGTCATGTTTGCGGAGTTACGCTAGCTAAAAACTTATATTGTCACTTAGGGGATATCTTCCGGGATAATCACGGAAAACACGGAAGATATCCCGTAAGTGACACTATAAGTTTAGTTTTAAACCGTGAAAGCTTATACCAGTGTTTAGAACCCTCATTTTCGAAACCTTGATGGAAATTCCTAGTAGAAAAGGACGAAGAGTTAAAAACTGACCTAATGCTTAGCAGGATTGTGGTTTTAACTTTGTGTTAAGGCGATTACACGAGCTAAACGCGAGTTTTATAATTACTAAAAGTATATGATTCACTGCTATAAACAAGACCAGAAAAATATATGATATTCTTCAGGATATATGCTAGCATGATACTGTTTTGAAAACATAACAAAATTAATTTGGCTCGATAAAAAGAAATCACGAACTTACCTCTAAAAATATCTTTCAAACAATAGAAAACATACTAATATGCATGCGATCATTCTGATTTTTTGGCAAATAATTCTACAAGCAATATATTAGCATGATACTGTTTTAGTTTTTTAATCCAATCAATAGTTTTTTTTTGTAAATCGATCGAAACCACTCATTTAGCGCTATTTGGCCCACAGTGGCTGACGTAACAACCACTTTGTAGTGCAAGCTGATTAGAACTTTATTCTAACAGCATTTCAAACGAAGTTTGAACCACCACAAATAGAGTTGCTAATTTAGCTCGTCTAAGCGCCTTAAGGAAACTAATTACTGTTTTCACTATCACTACGTGTTAGGTAAATGTATTGCGTGAACATTAAGCAGCTACATAGCACAGAAAAACGTTCTAGAAAAAGATTTGTATTATATCATCTGCTTAGCGGTTCGGCTTCCAGTCTTACCTAGTGAAGCTGGATGTCAAATTATACATAGCGCGACTGCTTATCTGACCTCCACAACCCAGTTAGTATTGGGTAATACGTTCCCCTGTGGTATGATTGGTGTAGTGTATGTAGATATCACACTACACGTTGCCTCGAGCGCGCACGTCGCTCGGTTATAAGTACCGGTCCGAGTGGTGGGGCAGTCAGTCGTTGTCAGACTGTCGGCCGGTGCGGTGGCGCGTTGGTGAGTCAACTAGTGTTGTTAAAAGTGCATATTTTACATTGGCGACGAGGATAAAACTATGAAATGCAAGTGTAATAATAGTGTTAAAATAACATAAATAAGGGAGGAATACTAAAGTGCGCGACACTATCAGTTTAGTTCCTTTACTGTACCAAAATAGCTTACCTATTAAGTTCAATCATCGTATTTAAATCATGGTGTTAATACAATTACCTAAACATTTTATAAGTAACGGGGCGACGCACGGCAGTCTTATAAAGCTGTCGTATGCTTGAATGTGTTACGACTCATTAGATCGGAACGCAGATGCATTGCCAACAGTTTTTAGAAACGATTAATTTGATTTTTATTAGTAATACGTATCTATGGCTAAACTGACTAATAACGAGGTTTACTGGTTTCCTTTGTGGGGTGCAAATATTCACAATCACGTTTATAAAACTCACCAGTGATAAAAATATTATGTGTGATGTGTGTACGTGATTCAAAACATAATGAGGCAAGTAAGGTAAGCTGGTGTAATGCCTTCATGCTTCTATTTCTCAAAGAGATAGGAAGAAGTGTTTGATTGGTGGTTATTTTGGATAATTTCAAAACATAATGAAGCAAGTAAGCTGACGTAGTGTCTAGTCATTTATTTGATACAAAGGAAATAACAAAGTTATTTTTAGTTTATTCAGTTTATTATACAGTTATACTGATCATTAAATTGATATTGGACTAACGATTAACTGTTTGGGTTTAGAGATAACATAAAATACTGATTTTTAAATTGACATCATCATTGTAATGATATGGAAGCAGCATAGGCTGGTAATTTAATTGACACTGTTTGACAATATTCTGGGGAAATATATCGTAAACAATATATATCTATTTATATAAATAAAATGTTTATGAACATACAGAATTATGCCGTATTTATTCTCATAGAAAAAATAACAAAATATGAGGGTAAGCGGTCATAATAACAAAACAAATTTATCTAGTAGCTAATCACCATCCAAGCAAATACGAATCCAAACTAAAAAGTGAGTGACTGTACTGGATGTGGCAATAGAGGGCAAACATACTAATCAATAATGTGTCCCTTATTATTGCTATATTGGCTGACGTCAGATATGTTATTGGGAGGTTCTTGATTAAGAAGCTGTGACGCTGCCCGACCTGTGGGTCAAGCCCGGGACCCAATACTTAGTTATTTGATTGGTGCTACATTAAATAATAAAACAAAAAGCACATACATTAAATAAAGCAATAAGCAGTACAACATTCCTACTGGTCATTCAAATGACAGTTGTGATATGACAAAAATAGCAGTAGCACATTCCTACTGGTCATTCAAATGACAGTTGTAGTATAACAAAAATAGCAGTAGCACATTCCTACTGGTCATTCAAATGACAGTTGTGAAATAACAGTGATAGCAGTAGAATGTATCTACTGGTCAAATTGACAAGTCATCAGAGAATGACAGTGACAGCAGTAAAATATATCTACTGGTCAAATTGACAAAGTCATCAGAGAATGACAGTGTTGGTAGTAGGCTATACCTACAGGGCCTCAAGTCTGCTATTATAATAGTGTCAGAATAGTTGATCACTGATTTCATAATGGTCAAGTTCTGTCAAGTGCTGTCAAGTACTGTCAAGTACTGTCAAGTGCTGTCAAGTACTGTCAAGTGCTGTCAGGTACTGTCAAGTACTGTCAAGTACTGTCAAGTACGGTCAAGTACTGTCTCTATAATGGCGACAGTCCATTAAAAGAAATGTCATAGAATGGTCATCTCATACATATTGACAAATGTGTAAAAATATATTACAAATGAAGTTTGGCATGAATAAATGTTCGCATTTAGTAGTAAATTTCGAAAACCATCTGCAGTTAGAGTTTTATAATAATGGCAATACGACAATGTCATTAAAACACAATTTTATTACGAGACCATTGACCGACAAATGATCGACCATTGTAAATTTAGCGGATTATGAACTTTAAGCAAAATGACAATGGAATGGATAGGGAATAGAGTAGTGACGAATTTATAAAAATAGCAGACTTGGGCCCCAGGTCATTAAATTGACAGTAATAGCAGTAGAATATACCTACTGGTCATTGAATTGATATGTCATCATGTAATGACGGGAATGGCAGTAGAATATGCCTACTGGTCATGAAATGACAGATATTTATTTATTAAGAGCGGTGATGGCCTAGCCAGACATATGTCATGGGTTCGAAACCATCAACAGTGGATACTCTTTAAATGGTGAAGGAAAACATCGTGAGAAAACCGGCATGTCTTTCGAAGTATTGATTAGTGTTTACTGGTTGTGTGTGGGTTGGGTAGTACGAACCTACATGAAATTGGTGCGTGTACCCTGGAACCGATGCTTCGAAAGACATGGGACACTTGCCACGCACTGTTTGCGCGTGGTAAGTCAATGGCATCCATTAAATTGGAAGCAAGGGGCGTCTATTCAATTGCACGTATTGGGCAACGAAAAAAAAAAAAGTGAAGTATTGTAAAGTAAGTTATTGTATTGCAAGTATGGTAATATTATACTATAACGGGAACTAACGAAAACGAACTAAGTTTCTGAAAACTAACACAAACGTTGTTACAAAAAAAAGGTTGAACAACCAAATAAAAATTTTGTAGTTTTTATATAAAAATAAAATGGTAAAAAGGAAACTACGAAAAAAAAATAGTTGATAATAAGGGCACAGTGTTGTAATGGGGTGCTGAAATGGGTACAAGCATCAAACGACTAATATAGAAACGACTAAGATCGGGGATCAAACGGATCTTGGTATATTTACAAACTGAGGACAATGGTTCTTTCTGTTTCGATTCTTTAGGGTGGCGTGTGTTTTTCGAGAACTGGACTATGAAATTAAAATCTATTATTGTAGAACCAATGTACCAAAACAAAAGGTACACATACTAAAATTAATCAATAAAATGTTAAAACATTGATTTTAAACCCAGTACTGGTTCCGGCCAGAGATTGGGCATTAATTTGGTTACCAGCCACAAAACATTGAAAATATGATCAAAGTCAAAAAGTCAAAGTAAAAATTATTTATTTGCTATAAATGTGGTAAGTAAAAAAGATGGTAAAAATAACATGTAATACAATGACACATTTCGCCATAAAATTGGCATGCAAACATTAAAGTATTAGCTAATTCCAAAATACATTGATAACTAAATGTGTAACAAACCTTAAATTAGATAACTACTACCAGTGTGTTTTAAAGTTGAGTTACAAAAAAAAAAAAAAAACAAATGAAAACAGAAGGAAATGTAACTTTTAAAATACAAACACAACAACTTTATATACCGATGTAAGAGAAATTCTCTCAGTATATCTCACGTTGTAGGAGAATGCTCCTGCATATATGGAATCCTGTATCATGCTGCGTCAAAATCAAACTTTGTTTTTATGGTCTACACTCATCATAATGAACACCTACAAAAAGTTCTTCTGTAAACAATTCGGAGTAATTTTATAAAATCGAAAATATAAAATAGAAAATGAATAATTTGATACATTGGTTTTACCTATGACTCGACATATTTGCAGAATACACAGATTATTTATTTATTTCGATTTTAGGAAAACTTACAGCTAAACAGACAGCGAGTAATATCTTAAACAAAATATGGCCAATTACAAGTTTCCACATGTAGTATATAAATAATATGACATGCAAATAAAGACTTATACATATAACACCAAACAGAAGAGTCACTAAATATGAGTACGCTCAAAGAAGGTATTGGTTAAAGTTTTCTTCAATTTAGCGGTACTAGTATTAAAAATGTCAATCTCAGCTTCCTGGCAGGTTGTGTTGTACATATACGACTCGCTCTCACCATGTATGAGTTCCGTCTATACGTTGTGGTTACCACTGGGGTGGATAATTATATAAACAAGTTATACACAATACCATAATTAATTAATCTCAACTAAACGGGCGTAAACGTCAGAATCTCAGAAGTGTGCCTGCCGGGATTTAGGGATAAGATCGATAAATCCAAATCTTTAAAGAATGAAACTCGACTTTGTGTCAATTAGTAATATCAAACCGATTTGGTGTACTGATTTTACTTGTTTGTTACAGTCATTCAACAAAATAATAAGTAAATAAAAAAAATCGCTAGAGATAACACAGCGCCATCTAGTGCTGCCCTGGGCAGCGAGGCTTGTGTCGTGGACACCAGATAGTTGATATACTACGTAGATACTGTTTGTTAGTAATGAGTCGGAAACAAATGTCCGTGCTCATCACACAAACATTTTCTCCTACCGGAATTCGATCATTGGACCCACAAGGAAGACGAGGTCATGTCATCATACTGACCCAATGGTTAAAGTAGACCATAAAGTTTTAAAGATATGAAAATATGTTAAACACTGTTTAACAACTTCAATCCTACTCCACACTCAGTGGAGATGTTCAAATGGTGTAACTGGGTATAGTCTGAGAAGGTAAAGCATTCTTATTAAAAAAAAAAAAAAAAACAAAAACGGTTTGTCTGAAATAGTTTATGGGAGATTGATTGTATACGTAAAATATTAAAAGTAATTCAGTATGATTATCCAACAACTTTGATTCTCTTCTTCTTCTCAGCATCTCAGAGTCCATTGCTGGACATATGCCTCTTGCATGGCTCTCCACGAAGCTCTTGATGCAGCGATTCTGGTCCAGGTCGGCCCTGCTGCCTTTTTGATGTCGTGCGACCATCGGGCAGGTGGTCTGCCGGTACTTCTGCTTCCTGTGTGAGGTCTCCAGTGAAGGGTTCTGTACGACCATCTGTTGTCGTCTCTACGGGATACATGTCCGGCCCATTGCCATTTTAGTCGAGCAACCCGGGTACCTATGTCGGTAACTCGGGTGCGTTGGCGAATGTCCTCATTTCGTATTCTGTCTCTCAAAGAGACGCCAAGCATTGCACGTTCCATTGCCCTCTGCGCTACTTTCAGCCGGTAAAGTATCCCGAGAGTCGGCGTCCACGTTTCACAAGCATACGACATCACTGGGAGAACGCATTGGTTGTACACGAGTGTTTTCAGTGTTTGCGGGGTTTTAGACTTGAATACATCTGCGAGTTTTCCGAAGGCTCCCCATCCTAGCTGTATTCGTCTTTGTACAACTTTGATTACGTTTACAATAAACACAATTTGTTGAAAAGGAAGGGATGTAGTGGTTGTGTCAATGCAATAGATATAATGCATTGTCTCATGACACGAGTGGAGGGGATCACTGTCGAACGTCCACTTCAGTCGTTCAGACTACTAGACACCGTGAGAGGTAGACGTACACGTAAGCCCTTTCTGCGTGTAATGTAAGTGAGTAGTGATAATCGTGATAGTCAACATTATAGGTAGTAAGCAGGTAGTATTCTTATAGAAATAAAATAAACTAAAATAAGGAAGGGATGTAGTGTATGTAGATATCACACTACACGTTGCCTCGAGCGCGCACGTCGCTCGGTTATAAGTACCGGTCCGAGTGGTGGGGCAGTCAGTCGTTGTCAGACTGTCGGCCGGTGCGGTGGCGCGTTGGTGAGTCAACTAGTGTTGTTAAAAGTGCATATTTTACAATTGGCATCTTGACAGACACTAGTGTGGCCTTAAAAAAACTAGAACCGTGACTTATTCGAAGATTACAGTTTTTCAGTATTCGAAAATTACTAGTTGCTACTGAAAAACGGCTGGTGACTCGGGAGTTGAGATTTGACTTACATAAATTGCATAAATTATCTAAAAGTTACTTAGTTGCTTCAAGGCACCAAACTAAAGTTTCAAAGAGACAGTACTATTCACAAGATACAGAAAGTAATCAGTAAGTTACTTAAGCTTAGTAGCATAGTTAGAAAAAGGCATTAATTCCTCGATTTCCTCATTCTTTGGAACAGTTTATGGTTGACCAGCCAAAGGTCAAGGTTCAGGGGAGACTCGGGAACAAGTAACGTCTTTTGTTAGTGAAGTAAAGTAAGCCACAGTACAAAGATAATCAGTAAACCAAATCTACTGCAGCTGAAGGTAGAATCTTGCAACTGAATTTCAAATCAGTTCCCCGCAAACGATTGACCTAGAATTTGGCACACACACTTTTGGTTCTGGTGACAATACATTTTTATGACAGACTGGATCCTGTACCCAGGATCACCTCAACACGAAAGAATTCTTCAACTGTTAATAGCACGGACAACAATCTTTGTCAGTAATGTACGTTAAATATAGAGAGGTAAAGCCATTTTTATAGCAAACATAGTGTAAATCCCGTTTTTTTTTGTCGCTCGTGACGTCAGCGAAAACAAAATACGGAAACAAAACATAAAACAATAATACACAATGCGCGACAAGAATTCAGGCCTTAGAATTATCTATGTAAATACATAAATTATTTAATATGTGTGTGTGACTGTGAGCTGAATCCGAAAATTTGTTCCTAGTTGAAATACTGTATTAATACCAACATGTCTTCTGTGGGTAAGCTGATAAATAATGGACACATTTACTACAATATCTATTGTTTTAGTAAAGGCGGCGAGTTAGCCTTGTAAGTCTCATTTGAGCAATTTTGTTTATCTTTCTCTTAGCGTGTTATATAAAGTAGATATCTAGTCGTTTCTTGGTCTGTTTAAGGTGTTATCTGGGAGATTGGCTGATCTTGCTAAATGTTTATGGTTTGATCTAGCGTTTGTGCATAACCGAACATACAAACCTTTAAATTCGTCAGATTTGAGCAGAATTCGTATTCTGTGCGAGTGTTCATCCGATCACATTGATCGCTTATGACCTACTCGTGTATTAAAAGAAAATGTTTGTATGTCTGAAATTGAACACTCCCGTCGTTTTGTACATCAATTGATGAGTCAAAAGGCTGATTTTTAAATTGATATTTAAGTTATATCGGAGGAATAAATAGTGCGGTTGCATAGTTTTTGTATAGAAAACATTATGGATAAAACTAAGTGCGTCAAAATATCATATTTTTTTAATACGAGTAGTAGTTATGTGTCTGTTGAAAACTCAGTGCTGGGCTTTGATAGAATCTTAGATACCTACAAATAACGCGAAAATTTCATTTCTTACTCAAATATAAAATTATGAGTGTGTTTATCACTTCTTTCAACATCTAAAACTCCATAATTGATGAGAATTAGGAGTAGTTTTACGATGACATTCGATCAAGGAGTCATTACGATCAATTTTAAATTTGTTACGGTCGGCTGATGATTAACTACATTTTAGAGTGATTACAGTCGAAGACAAAGTACTTCTTCAGATAAGGATTTCTTTAAGAATTTATGTGAAATACTTAAATTTATTGGTGCTGGTTTACGGAACTTTTATTTCTTATGCTGATGGGAATTGGAAAAATATACTTGTCTTGTACAAAATACGCTGTAGGATGAACTCTGTGGTTTTCTTGTTGTGTTTGAGGAAATCTCATTTGTTTTGGAGACACGCCCGCTACACTACTCGCCGATTCCCAACGCACTGCAACTCCTGAAAGCCAGAATCAACCGTGAGTGCTACCAGAAAAGCACCAAGACGGTGAAGCTCGTCGAAATCCCAGAGAAACAATTTAAATGTCTTGGAATGTTGCGGGAGCAACGAAATTAATTAGAAATGAATAGCGAAGGAGTTGGAAAATCATCATCGGGGTGATTCCTGCCTAAAAAAAATATGATTCTGTTTAGTCCGTCAGTTAGATTATCGAAAAATATTGAACATGTTTTTTTTGTTTTATCAAATTAAAAAAAAAACTTAGATAAAACGATGAGTGGTTCTTGTGACGTCACTTTCTGTCAATGTACTCAAATGTGACGTCACACGATGTTTCGATGCACTGTATCGTCTTCATATTTTGTTTACGTGAAAAAATTAAAAATGTGTGTCCAGTATTTTTTGTAATTTGTAAATCTATCTGAGGGACTATTTTTTTTGTCATCTAGAATCCACTTGAGTAAAATTGGAATTTGATGAAAAGATATCAGAGATCTTCTTAGCAAGCTTGGTGCTGAGGGTAGGGTAAGAGAATCTGATTCCAATCTCCATGGCAGGATTACGAAGACTGCTTTTCGGTTATTTTCCTCAGTAGCAGAACAATTGTTATCGCCAGATTGTTTCAAGTAAGTATCCGCCTATTTAAATAGTCGTCATGTAAAGGGTTTATTAACCTGGGAATGAAACGGAATAAACTGGATTTTTGTATAAACCTTATTTTGGCATTCTGAATGTTGTCTGAAAGGGTCACGTGTAGGGGTCCTTAGATATTCAAGGTCTGGGTCGCAAAAATTATATTTTTACAATAATCAATAAATCTCGGTTTCTACGGCTGCAATAATGTCAAAAATGTAAAGCATAAAATTTACAACAAACCTTGTTCCAAACATTTTTTCATGCGCTTTACCGTTTTTGAAATAGAGGACGAAGAATATCAGCAATACATACTGTAATGCAAGGTTAATCGTGAGTACTGGTTAATTTTTAATTAAAATGAATGGATTAAAATATTATGTCATCTCTATGTTTCTCTACCATGATCAATAATTGAGTACATTGCATTCACATTGGTCTTATTGAGCTCCTATACCTACTCAGGTGATTGTCAATCTCTCATTCGAATTGCTAAGTGAACGAACCATCTTTCTTAGAAAAATATTTCTTTTTCACTCTAAAAAATAACTGAAGCCAGGTAAACCGAAAATATGAATTGAAGGACAAAATATTTTCCCAAGAAAATGTTTCGTTTTGTGATAAGTTCAGTCACCCCAATTTAGTGTTGGATATTCTTGAAATAGTATATAGCGAAGAGGAGAGGCAGACATGTACGGTCGAACAAGTTATTTGGTTTACACTTTCCAATGTAATTTGTGGGTTAAACTGTAAACCAAATAGCTTCTTCGACCGTACTAGGCTGATGAATAGGCATGACGACAGTATGTAAAAATTACAGATAGGATATTTAGTCCGTCAGTTAGATTATTGAAAAATAATGGACACGTATTTTTTTTTTGTAAACTGATGAATATTGACAAAGATAAAACGCATCAAAACTCGGGAGTCGGTCGTCACGAGCCGACTCCCGAGTTTTATTAAATGTATTATTATTATTAAATGTATTATGTTTATTAAGTGAATTAGCTAAAAATTATACCCAGGCGTGACGTATTGGGAATTTTAAAAGCGTCTTATCTTCGTCAATTTTGATTTACGTAACACTAGAAAAAGTACGGGTCAATAATTTTTTAATAATCTACCTGACCGACTAATTAGATTTTTTAGTCGTTGCGACAGTTACGACAGATCGCGCGAATAGAATAGGTGCTAGGTACTATCAAGCTGACTGACGGTTTGCCACTTTTCACCCCTGAAAAGCAGTAATCTCTTAGTGATGAGACTGTGTCGGACTGGGCAGTCATTCTAAGTCTCGAGTTCGAACTCAAGACACTCATCTCTGATTTTTCGGATTCATAATTATCTCTTACGGTGACGGACAATATAGTGAGGAAGCCAGTATGCCTGAAAGATATTTCTTGACGGCATAAAGCAAAGCGAAGCCAGAGGCAGAGGCACATGGGCGCCACAAAAACTCTGTTACCCAGGTTAGGCACTACCCACATGATAAAGTACCCTTCCTTTATGCCTTAACTATAAGGTCGAAAAGTGGTCGATCATCAGTGAACTCATAACATCTCACCAAGGATGAGGCACAGGTATACCTATAGTAGGTTGACCTACAGCCAGATATGTTAATCTCATACAGTTTGAGGCAAGCCTATTGCCACCTGTCAAATACTGATTCTGGGCAGGTACTCAGATTGTTTACCTTTCGCTTTGGTCCGACCTAGGAATCGAACTCAGTACAGCATTCTCAAGATCAGTAGTAGTAGCCAGCCACAACTTACCACAAGAAAATCCAAGTACATATATCCTACCACCAGATACCACCAGAAATACCAGACACTATACCAGACCAGACACCAGACCAGACCACCAGATACTATACCACCAGATACCAGAACCAGAGCCAGATACTATGAATTATATCAACGAGGTTGGCTAAGTTAGTGATAGATAGTTAGACGGAAATGATTGGCAAAATCAGAGGAATATTGGAGAACGGAGACGGAGATAAGAATATTAGAGCTAAGTAGGATATCCCAAGCTATTTCTTTCCAATAATCCTCTGGTTAAAGTGTAATGGGATAGGTTATAAATAAGTGAATACAATCTAAGTACATCTATATACTCACTAGGATATAAAGCCTTTGTAACCAGCCTAAACTTTGTGCGAAACTGGATGCAGGCGTGCGGATGTTTTCTTTCAAGTTAAACAACTTCGAGCAGAATTACCTACTCTGCCACCTCGTCAGCATCCGTTGTGGCTTCTGGCCGGTACCTTTAACGCAGGCGGTGCCAGACCCGGGGCTGCGGGACTGTTCGAAAGAGATACCTCCCTGAAGTCTGACACTCCCTCCCGCTCCGCCCAGAGTGGGAGAAGTTATTTCATGATTGCCCATCAGAAAAAAAGGCGGTGTCAGACTATCAGACATCACGGTCATATGCAAATGCTCATTAATCCATAAAATATCGAGGCCTTTCAAGCATTATTAATTGGCAATTGCGAAATATTTAGAAAAGAAATTTCACTTACCTAGTTTATTTTAATTAATCTGAAATTACATGAATAAAACTTTCGTATGGCTATTGTAATGCAAACACGGTTAACTTTCGCAAAGCACAATAAAAGTAAGTTCTTAAGTTGTTATCGGGTACATCAGTTAAGTCCGCAATTCGACTATCGATGTTTCACATCTCTCGATGCGCCCCCCGCGAGGCACTTCTAAATAATTAATTTTAATCATCTTTTTTTCATCTGTAGCGGCGACCGTAATTAGTAATTACTTTTTATTGAAAATGCAATGTTTATTCAAATCAACGTTGTATGCTGCGTTATTAATTGAGACATTTCAAACCATTTTTATTATTTGAAAAGTTGTGTTTTGGTCGTAAAAGTCATCAATTTCTTGAAATAGAGATGTCTCACAGCAGTTGTACATAGGCAATTAGAATTATTACGTAATTAAAACATAGATATTTGTCGATATATTATGCCTCATACATATATGGGACTTAATTTGAAATTATTTCGTAAGTAATTAAATGATGCGTATGTTTGCCTTCAATGTACCTAATCATAAAAATTACAATGATTAATTACTACCAAATATAAGATACCAACATTTATGTTAGTGGAAAAGCAGCGGTGGCCCAGTGGTGGCGGCTCCGAGTTACGAGCAGTAAGTCGTGGGTTCGAACTAGGCTTAACTTTGTGTAATTTATTTCATCACTACTGCTCTTAAAACGGTGAAGGAAAACCTGGTGAGAAAACCTATCGTAACCGTGGTGAGTTTCCTGATCTAATGAACTATAGTAAAATAATACCATTGTTTAAATCGGGTAGTACATCAGACCCCACTAATTATAGACCCATTTCAGTACTACCCACCTTTAGTAAAATTTTTGAAAAATTAATTTTGGCACAAATGCAAAGTTTTTTCAATAAACATCAGTTACTGCATAAAAAACAGTTCGGTTTTACAAGGAGTCGTTCAGTGTTGAACTTTTAGGACACATTTATAATGCCTGGGAGGACAAATGCGATGCTTTGGGATTTTTTTGCGATTTATCTAAAGCTTTCGATTGCGTTCTTCATGAAACATTAATCAGGAAACTACACCACTACGGAATCCGTAAGGCCTCTCTAGATCTTCTTACGTCATATTTGAGTGATAGGATTCAGAGAGTTGATGTTAACGGGAAAAGATCTCCCGGATCCGAAGTAAAAATGGGGGTACCCCAGGGCTCAATTCTTGGTCCATTTTTGTTTCTTATTTACATAAATGACTTGCCTTACCTCATAAAGGATAATCATGACGTAGTTTTGGTTGCAGACGACACTTTTCTGTTATTTAAACTCAAACGTCAGCAGCCAGTTATGAATAATGTTAATAGCGCCCTGACAAAAATCGTTAATTGGTTTAATGTTAATAATCTACTCTTAAATGAAAAAAAAAAACGAAATGTATTAAGTTTACGATACCCCATGTAAGACAAGTGGAAACTACTGTACTAATTAAGGATGAAGAGTTAAAACCGGAAGATAGCACAGTGTTCTTAGGCATAACTTTGGATGCCAAGCTTCAGTGGGGCCCGCATATAAACAAATTGTCGAAAAAACTCAGCTCTGCAGCATACGCCGTTAGAAGAATTCGTGACTTAACTGATTTAGAGACAGCTCGTTTAGTTTACTTTAGTTATTTCCATAGCGTGATGTCGTACGGTATTCTCTTGTGGGGCAATGCCGCCGATATTCAAACAATATTTTTTTTACAAAAAAGGGCAATTCGTTCAATTTATAAACTAAGTCCCAGATACTCCCTCAGAGAAAAATTTAAAGAGATTAATGTTCTTACTGTGCCATCTCAGTTTATTTATGAAAACCTTTTGTACGCACACAAAAATATTAATTTGTTTAAAAAAAAAACAGTGATATCCACAACATAAATACGAGGAACAAACACAAATTTGTTGTTCCTGCAACGAGACTCAAAAAAATAGGGGGTACGTTCAGATGCCAATGTATACGTTTTTACAATAAACTTCCGAGCCATATTCAAGCACTAAGCCCGAATAAATTCAAATCGTTTATTAAACGAAAGCTATGCCTGAAAGCTTTTTATCATGTCAATCACTATCTCGAAGATAAAAAGGCTTGGGATTAAACTGCTCCAATGAAATTTGCTCTGTGAATGTTGAAATTTCGGACTTCGCTTGTTTATTGTTGATTCCTTTATTTTATACACTGTGACATTGAATGATTTGACATGAATACTAGTTCAGTATTTAATTATTTTTTACGTTTTTTTTTATCTTTTTATTTTATTTTTTATGTGTGTATTTGACATGAATATTTACCTGTGACATTTAATGATTTGACATGAATACTTAGTTCAGTATTGTATTATTTTTTACTTTATTTTATGTGTGTGTATTTGACATATCGTATTTTTATTGACATTCGAAGTTGAATTGTAAATTATTATTTATTTAATTTAATTATTGTGAATGTGAGGACCTTGTGGGTCACTTTTTGGTAGTACTATAAGCGACCTACCCAAATGTCCTTTCTTTGGTATTGTTCGTCGTTTCGTTGAGCTCCTTGAGTTATAAGTCGAGCTATACGATTACTGACAAATGCTTGCACAGACTGGACAGGTCTACTCAAATCTGTGTGGTTCTTTCTTCAAAAGACCATCTCAGACACTAATCTGCACAGTCCTCATGTGAATTAAGCAAGATTGTCTGGACTTCAAAAGAGACTATGACCTCTGAGTTTGTTTCGGCTGTTTCTTCTCAGAGTAGTCAGGTACGAAACACCGGCCCCATCTTTTTTTTTTAAAAAATGACGTGTGAAAGTGTTTGAGAAAACCTACTTGCTGAATAAATATCATTTACCATTTAAATATCATTTATCCTAGAATCAAAAAAACTTAGAGGTTTTTTAGATTTTTTTCCGCCCATTTCCTCTAATAGACACGAGGCCTGTGTCCCTACAGTGGGAACATTATAGGCTGATGATGCTGAGGTTTATGAACGCAATACACAGGTGGGTACATTTCTCTCCCAAGCTTTGCCACAACAAATTGATCTCCGCTTTCCTTATCCAGTCAAACCCATCCACCATTTCCACCGAATCCAAATTGATCCCTGATTGGTGGTAATAGGCGCGCCCCTTTAAATAGGACTTCGATATAAATAGCAAAATGTGTCTAGGAATGTGAAATACAGGCTTGTTACCTCGTTATGTTATCTTAGACATTTATCGACCCATTAATCAGAATATTAATCATAAACGGACCACAAAAAGTAAGAATAATCTTCGTTTTACACAGAAAAAGCGGACTAATAAATTCTAATACCCAGTACTTAAAGCAGACTTTCATCTATACAAATCTATATAACTACTTATACAAATACATAAAATCAAGTGTCTGTATGTTACTTCAAAATAACAGCTTTTTACTGTAACCATATCATGAAAGTAAGTATATAAGTATGGTATACTACAAACAAAAAAAAACATAGGTTTCGTTCTGTTTTTTTCGGCTGATTTCCGAAACGGCTGAATTTATTTTGACGAGACTAATACTGGCAGATAGCTGATATTATAAGAAATAATTTAGACCAGAAAAAAGATAATATCCATGCAAGAAACTGAAAATCTCTTGAAATTGTTAACAAAATTAAGTAAGAAAGAAAAAAAAAAATTCAAGTGGATTAAAGTCGCAGGGAACTGCTAGTTTCCAATCTAAGTGATGAGAAGTTAATTAGCTAGACTTAAAAGGAAGCTAGTAGACATGGGCAGGAAACTAGTCTAACTAGTATGAGCTAGTTTATATGACAGCATGACAGGTGACGTCACTTATAATAGTAATTGACGTCAAACTGGAATACAGGGTGGCCACGAACTTGGATCGTTGTAACGTTCTTTTATTGGAATAATTGTTGGAACTAAGCTACCGTTAAGCATTAGCTGGCCCAAAAAAAAAGACCCTAAATCTAAATCTTTAATATCGTATTGGTCTAGCTAGACTCTAGTCTATATTCTGATAAAGCCAAAGGTTTTCAAAACTTTTGTACGAATATAAGTAATGTCCGCCTGAAGAACTTCTAAACAAAAGACACAAAATAGGTGCTAAATCGCAGTTTAATCAATTTCGCAGGTTTTATTTAGTTGGGGAGATTGCAACTAAATAAAACCTGCAAAATCTATCTGGATAATCCATGCATGACGTTTCCATTCAAAGTCTTTTTTCTGTCCATAATTTACGATACATTATTATGATTTCGTTTTCACTCAAAGAGATTTTCTATGAAGCAAGAGGCCATACAATCCCATAAATCAGGCTTGGACTATTTTTTGTGGACATAAATCATATGCGACGCTGATCGGCGTACATTTTAATCAAATTTTAATATTTATTCGTTTAGTATGGCGAGCCCGCGTGCTTGTGTGGATTTATTATTTTTTAATCTGTGGTAAATCTGCGATTTTATACTTTAATCTGTGGTTTTTTTTCTGGAAAAATATTTGAGCTCTATTCTGAAAACATGTTCTTATTTTTTGAAAATGTGTTATTATAATGTTGTAAATGACCAAGGTCCATGTTCACCAAGAAGATAACAGTCTGATATTCTAAAAACAGCTGTCAATGTGACATGTTACTATACAAAAATTGGTGAGTTGCACGAAACCACCAAATTGATGCTGTCACTTTCTTTTTGGTACAAAATATAAGGGATGGTATGAATTTAAAGTCTCCGTTAAACTAATGATGGTTTTGTGCAACTCAACAAATGTCTTTAAGATAATTGTCCGTCATCTTTTTGGTGAACATGGACCTAAGATGGATGAATTGTGTGAGGAGATATGAAAGAGAAACGAGTAAATTATGCTGTGACGTCTGATAGGGGAGAATGGAAGAAGAAAACGTGTTGTGCCGAACCCAAGTGGAGTGGGACAAGGAGAGGAAGATGATGATGTTTATTTATGTACACACAGTAGACAGCACAGGAAAATACACATGATGTTATGAAAATGACTTCTGTTCAAAGACTTTAATGAAAATGGTGGTCATATTTTAGGTTTTGTGTTAGTTAGTTAGGTACTTAGGGGAGAGCAGCGGTGGCCCAGTGGTGGCGGCCCCGACTTACGTTCAGTAAGTCGTGGGTTCGAACCCAGGCGCATTACTTTGTGTAATTTATTACATCACCGCGCTGCTCTCAAAACGGTGAAGGAAAACATCGTGAGGAAACTGGCATGTCCTAGAACCATAAATTCGAAGACATGTGACATCTACCAATCCGCACTGGGCCCACGTGGTGGATTATATTGCCCATTCCCTCTCATAGAGAGGAGGCCTGTCCCAGCAGTGGGAACATTAATAGGCCGATGATGATGAGTTAGGTACTTTAAGTTAAAAATAATCAATAATAGTTTTTGGCCGATGGGGCCGAAAAGTTCTGTAGTGGCGACCGCGACCCGGAAGACGATGCGTTGGAAGACCTCCCACTAGGTGGACCGATGACCTGGTGAAGGTTGCGGGAATCCGTTGGATGCGAGTCGCACGGGAACGATCAATGTGGCGACACTTGGCTGAGGCTTATGTCCAGCAGTGGACGTCTTTCGGCTGAAATGATGATGATGACGGTGATGAATTTATAAATATATATCCATTATCACCATCATCCACAACTCTACTTCACCAGCTGCTAGATATATGCCTCTCTTTGCTTGTGCCAAGCTCCATGTTCTTGTTCCAGCCTAATCCAGGATATTCCGTCGACGGCCACAATATCGTCAACTCATCTCACCGCCGGACGACCAACAATTCTCTTTCCAGTCCTAGGCCGCCACTCTGTCACAGCTTTACTCCACCTGTCATCACCACGCCTTGCTAGGTGTCCTGCCCAACTTCATGAGTTCCATAAGGAGATTTCCAATATCGAAGACCTTCATACCTTTCCGGTTTTTTACGTTTGGAATGTTATTTACTATATTGTTTTCATCACCTGCCGAGCCTTTTCCCAACTGTATTGGGGTCGGCTTCCAGTCTAACCGGATGCAGCTGAATACCAGTATTTTACATGGAGCGACTGTCTATCTGACCTCCACAACCCGGTTATTACTGGGTAATACGATACCACTTGGTAATACTGGTTGTCAGACTTTATGGGCCACTGACTATCTGTAACGACTGTCAAAGATCTAAAAAAAAAACTACTACTATTATATTGCTTTATTCAAACAAAAATCCCTAGATTTAGTCACAAACTTATCTGATACCTTTCCTCCCTGTATACAAAACTACAAATCACTATGATTACTAAATAATTACGTTAGCCGAGTAGAAACGTACCAGACAGATAATGTAGACACACTTTCAGCCTGATTCAATTAGTTTATATTTAAAACTGTCTTCCTCATAGCATAGTTACTTACTACTTACCTCATAAATTAAAATAACAAGGTAAACGTTTCAGCAAACAAAGAAAACAACAATTTACTAAAACACGACTTAGTTTAGACTGATATACGGACGAAAGGTACACTCAATCACTCAGGCACAACTAAACAATACAACCTTAGGTCTCTCGGACTAAGGGGCTCTATACACCAAAGTTGCTGACCCGCTGACACGACCCGTCTTAGATAAAAATAATTTTGGGGGTATGAAGAACAGGGTGTAAAGCTCTTCGGGAGGATCCTGCCCGACAGTTCTTGTCGGGTTCTCGATGTATACCGATGTATACTCTTACATCAATTATATATATCTCTTAATGATATCTTCCAGATTGTAGGCTGTAGTGTAAAAAAATGTTGCACATCTTGTCGCCGTCGAACATCTCGCCGACCAAGTTTTTCTTCTGACAATTATTTATTTGTGAGACTGGGTAGGCCATACCTATCTGTAGAATGCATCAGGAATTCAGGACTGATGGGCCAGAGTCACGCAGTAGATGCCCAAAACGGGCGTCGTCGTCGTCGAGGGAGGCCTAGAAACCGTTGTTAGAATAAAGTTCTAATCAGCTTGTACTACAAAGTGGTTTACGTTAGTCATTGCGGGCCGAATAGTGCGAGATGAGTGGTTTCGATCGATTTACAAAAAATCTATGGATTGGACTAAAAAAATAAAACACTGTCATGATAAATGTTGCTTGAAGAATTATTTGCCTAAAAATTAGAATGATCGCATGTATTTTAGTATGTTTTTGTTTTTTTTTTAAAGATAAGTTTATGATTTTTTTATCGAGGAAAATAATGTGTTTTTAAAACACTATCATACTAGCATATACACTGAAGAATATCATTTATATTTTCCTGGTTTTGTTTATTGCAGTGAATCATATACTTTTAGCACTTTTAGGCATTATAAAACTCGCGTTTAACTCATCTAGTCGCCTTATGACCACCAACATAATTTTGGCGAGTCGACTTTGGTGTGTAGACTCCTTAAAACAAACTAATAAATAAACTAAATTCACTCGATAAACAACACTAATACATTTTATTGTTTCAGACCAGATGTCGCCAATTATGTCAATCGATATGTATTGGACACAATTAATACAATACGTTTGTTTAGCAACGTTTTTGCTAGTGCGGTCCAATTAGGCGATTTCTCAGTCGTGTACCGATATGAATATGAATAAAAGATGGCGTCTGATGAGACAATAAATCTTTGACGAGTGACAATCAAGTAGTTGGGCTTGTTATTATTGCATGTGATGGGACAGTGTCAACTCGATATCGATGGTTTTTGAAGACAAATTCTATAATAGAGGTTACTGAAAATGGTACTAGGTAAGCGTCGTAAAACAATGTAGACTTGTTCTTTTACCGGTGGATATAAATAATAATAAATAAATAATAAAAAGTTTTATTTAAAATGGGATTGCAAAGTTTACAAAATATGTTGCATTTATATATTTTTTTTGGTTCAAATATACAATAAAGACGGGTGAAGTACTGGTCTCCTAGATAGGCTAATATTAGCCTGTGTTAAGAAGATACAGTGCCGGTCCCCTGAATTGAAGAATTATTATATAATATTACATTGTGTTCAAAATTCAAAGTTTGAGACAGCATTTGGACATAAGTGTAGTTACTATACAATAGTTATCGAAAAATTAAATAAGTTTCAGTTCATACACCTATGAAATAAATAACAATTTACAGCAACAATACATAAAATAAAACATAAAATATCCTTGCAATGGTAGTACTACAAAAATACGAATGCAACTTAGAACACTTTTTGTTCCAAAAACTACTACAGCGCCGTCTATGACACAAATGACGACAATCAATGCTACTCAGACAGAAGAATAATGAAAGCAATAAATTGCATTTGTAAAGGAAACGACTGAAAATTCATAAATAAGTCACAAATTGGTTGTTTTGGTGAGGTTCTTCAGAAAGGTCTGGTACGTATTACTAGCAACCGGCGTGCGTGTATGACCTGAAATGTATATGAACAGGGATGAGGCAAAAGGAGTAAGTAAGAATAGTAGCTAGCAGGAGGTGGAGTTAGGATTGTATTCTTGTCCTCCATCCAGTTGTTTGTTCAATACAAGAACCGATGGACGCTCCTGAGGATTCCAAACCACAAGGTTCAGCTCTGAGTTGAGGCAATGGAGCCTTCGACACGCTAAAAGAAGCAGGTGGTATTCTGTAGCGTCTGCCTGCCCTCATGGAGAATAATAATAAATCCACGAGAAAGATTACATTGCTGTCTGTTAACTAAATCTATCGATAATAATCTGACAATGTTTCCCAACACTAGTCGCTGCTGGTCCTATCTAGTGTTCATAATATGTAGATGAATCTGTACAGACGTAGGGAGAGGATTAATTTCCAACTACCTACCTGTTTTATTGTCTTACAATACAAGTTAATTAATTACATCAATATTTAACTTTTAATACGGTACTAGTTTTTGTAACAAATATGACCAGTGGACGATTGGAAGCTCGTCCTTACTAAAAATGCGATATTTCTTATTGATGTTTTCACCATTCTTGAGACTTGCAGTTGTCTTAATTATTTTCTGAAGGTCATTAGTTCATTGCCTTTTGAAGTGGTTCCATTTGTGATGTTGGTCAGTTATTGACTCTTTTTATGGATTTGGAACTGTAGGTCATCCCAAGCAGGTTTTCAGCTTTAAATAATTTATCTACCAAGCATAAAATTGCCTTAATACACCTCTTTTTTGCTGCGTACTCTACCCATAGCCACTCGCCATATACACAGCCTACATGTTTAAGACCCAAGAAATCGAAGACATGACGTGACATATCTACCAATACGCACTGGACTCGTGGCGTGTGTTAATTACATCTTATCTCCTTACAGACTGAGGGTTCGCTGAGTCCCAGCCCAGCAGTGGCAGGGTTTAGATTATGCAGCAACAGGAATCTGTTTTAGCGCCTCCTGAATCGCACGTTCCCTTATCTCGATTTCAGCAACTCTCATCCAGTTGCTACCAGCGAGCTCCTCGCTCCACCGAGCCTTAGGGAGTCTCACTTTACGTTTGCAGATTCGCGGTCTCCAATCGAGACACGTCTACCCCAACGGTCATTGGTTCTGCGGCTAATATTATGGCCGATCCATGGCCACTTAACACTTACAATCTGACATTGATTTAATTTTTTACAATCTGACATTTGATTTATTTTTTTAAATCTGACATTGTTATTATTTTTTATCCTTTTTATTGGTATTGTTTGTCAAATCGTTGAGCTCCTTAAGTTAAGTTGAGCTACACAATCTCTGACATGAATATGTTTTTTTGTTTTTGTTTTTTTTTTTGAAACTATTATATAGAATCAAGTTCTTCTAACATAACAGACAGATGTGTTGCTGGTGAGTTTGTTCCGCCGCTTCTTCTCATCAACTATAACACAACGAAGTTGGCGACACGGGGGGGCGTTTTTGGGGGACTGTCTTATGTAAATTTTTGACGTTCAGAAAGTGCTGATTTTCAGCCTAATTTTAATAAATGACTTTTTACTTTTCTTTTAATTTACTTTACTTCAGCTTACAGCTTGTGAGTTATCACAGAATAAGTAAGCTGAAGTGGCAATGAGCAGTCGACAACTCTGTTGTAGCTACACGTTTCTTCCATCTATTTACATAACAATAAAAACACTGTCCTCTATCCCCCTGTCCAAGGGCGCACGTGAATATTTTTATTAAAATTAACATTGTGTAAAAATTTAATTACAGATGTCCTCTCCATGAATTTTTAGGGTTCGTCTGCACAGTTGATTGTGTTAAACTAATTATCGTTTTAAAGTAAACTTTGTTCACGCTTGTCCCTCGTGGGTATGAGTAGAAGTGTCAATTATCTTGATCTTTATGTAAAACCGTGTAAATTGAATTCAATTTCGTCTCAGACTGAATAATTTGGAGAGCAATGACGTTTATTAATGAGATTATTGTATGGATGGGTGTTTTCGTGATGAGACCGGGATTAGATTGAAGACCGTTGATTTTTACATTGATGGATAGGCTAGGCAGATGAGGATGATGATGATGATGATGGACTACCTCTGGAGTCCTTTGAGTCATTTTCCCCAGACTTGTTAAAATAGACTTTTCACCGCAACCCTTTCCTTGCTTATCATCTTTTCTTGCTTTTACACCAAATTTCCTTTGATTTGATGTCTTCTTCTTCATACTTCTCTATTATTTGTTATCTTACGAGTAGCTCCCTTACCAGCCATATCAACTTTTACTCAGTCCAATCAAAAATTCTTTGATCTTTCCGCATTCATGCCAGTAATATTCCTCACGATGATTTCATTATTCGTCCGCATACCACGCAAATGATAAGCCACCGATGCCATTTTCAAACTTCCTCTAATATCCTCATGTCGTTCGTTACTTGTCAAGACCTAAAATGCAGAATAATTAAATTTGTGTAACCTTTAATTCTGTGTATTTTAACGTATAACCTCCCACCATAACACCAATTGTCTCATGACCAAAATATTTCATTTAATATACATACACACAATTTTTTTTCCAAAATGGCGTCGTCGCTATCTTGGAAGCGTTTTCATAAGTATTCGTGGGTGTACAAATTTATTGCGCAAGGATAAGCATCGTGAACAAAATGTTTGTAATTTTAGCAATTTTTCTTTTTAAGTGGACCCCGCTTGTTTCCAGAATTGGGACCCTAATATTGTTGAATAAATAAACACTTATTGTACTATGTTGTGAATTTGAAGCATTTATGTTTGTTTTATGGCAAATAGGTATGATAATTTGAACCATTTTGAGTGTGGGAGTGAGTGTGTGAGCGCAAAAATATAAGGTTTTAAGATCCCTACTGAACTTCAATTAGCCTTGTGAAAAAAACCGCCATACATGTACGACGAAAATAAGCCACCAAAAGGCACATGCGACAGTTTCATACGATAATAATGCACCTCTTGGAAAGAAAAGTTTCTCATGGAAATTGTAATGGGCCGAAAAAAAGTCCTTTTAAGTTACAATACACCTCATTCCGAAGATAGGCCGTTTTGCCATACACATAGGTAATCCCGAAAATGTTTGCGCTATTATTCTTTGAATTGTTATAAATTTCAACAAAAAACAATACCTCTAATACACTTCGAGAACTTGATATCGCATCAACAATATTGTATTTAAATCTCAGGCTTTACCAATCCGACGCACACCGCTAATTGGCACAAATGAGACGTTGCCGCCATTTTGATAACCTGGTTACTATAGCCTCGCACTGCACTTGAGGATTAGCAACGGACTCGCATTCTTGCATCTAAACTATGATTGTGATTGCTATCAATGACTTACGGCTGCTTTGTTCTAATGTACTCCATGTGAAGTACTTGTTACGGCGTTTCCCTTCCCTGGGTTAAATGCTACTAGTGTGAAACGTGAATGTTTGCAGCAATACTTAGGCTTTACGGTCTGTTTTTTGATCAAGGCAATGGAATTTTCACAGTGGAAAGGCTTGCTACAGCAGACTGCCTATTGATAGATTAACATAGCAATATGACAATATTACCCCTATAATCCCCCAAGGGTTTAGCAGAGGTGGACCATCGCCAATGAGCAATAAAAAATCATTTGCCTATGAGTCACCGGTTGTTAAATGATCCAAAACCGAACATGGAGGGAGAAATTAATGCTTAGTAACTAAGTAATGGGGTAGATCTATCTAGAAAAAATTATGTTTTTTAATGTTGCTTGTTGGTGGTCAATTTTCTATTCAGAGAAGCCTCTGGGGACTAATTAGAAGCTCTATTAGGGCCTCCGATTCTCAAAAGTTTAACAACAAAGCCTTCAGAGGAACTAAAATCTATACAATATTCTCAAATTGTCAAGCAAGAGTTGCAAGCGTCAAAGTTCCATGCGATTCGTCGAGCATTCGACATTTGAAAGTGAGACTTGATAGTCGAAATTTAAAACTCCCGAACGCTCCCGATTCGCAAACGAACGCAAATAAAAATGGTGAAGTCGTAACAAATGTCGTCCAATCAAAATTTCACGAAGCACATCGTTGGAAACCATAATTAAATTATACATTCATGCATAAAATAGCCGTTACTGTGTTATGGCGGGCCGTGCGTGCGATTAACAGATTACACGATCTCATCCCGGCCAAATCTGTGTAGTATTATCAGTGTCAGTAGATTAGGGTTTTCTTTTCGCTGTTTTGCGGAAAAAAATCGTTCTAGGGAAAATTTTTTCAAGGATAGAATGAATACTGCAAAAATTTGGAAACCGAGAGACATTTTACAGCCAAATTAGTAGTTATTATATTAGTAAATTGCGTATAACAAGCCGATAGAATCCTGTCATGCGTGAACGGAAAAGAGCAATACATACACAGATATAAAATTCCATACTAGGCAGTATTTAATTTTGTGAATGAACATAAGTAGTTTGACATCTCTCCTTTTATTTCCTCTCAAGTTTGAAAATTAGAATGGACAAAAATGACAAAAGTCATCATTTGAGGGAATAAAAAATAAATGCTAGCAACCCTGAGTATCTCTGCACATCTAAATGTATTCTTTGCATTAAAACGACGCCAAGTTTACATCGGTTAAAATCTCCGCAATCATTTCTTATTTTAAATGGTGGCGATGTTACATTTGTTATAAAGGAAGATGGCCACTAATAGCCGTTATTATTTTAGTTGATTTTTGGTTGCTTGCACTTTATTTTATGGCACACGGGAGACTTTTTAATAATTTGTGGCTTTTTAGGACTTTTTGCAAAGGTTATGCTGCCACTGATGTAAATCTTGTTTTAAACAACCGTTAAATAAATAAATTGATGGGTTTATTTCATTATAAATAATCTAACATTGTCTGTTGCGTCCTATCTGTCCTGTTGTTTACACCTAACAAACGCGGGTGGATGCTACTGAAAGTGTAAAACAGGTCGTCAAATGGGCCGACTCAATTTATATGACCATCAACTCTCTAAGAAGGAGACCTATGGAAGTGGCAATTGTTTTCAAAACGTTTCGAAGACTTTTATCAAAGTTGCCACCATATTTTCGGTAACCTAAGTCCAACCAAAATATTTTTCATCGTTATTTTTCATAAAATGTCACTTTGATTACCTAGGTCTGTATACTTGGGGTTCATGATGTTACTAAACAATTCTGCGTTCGCCTATCTACTTGGATACCTACTATAGCACTATGTAAAGGAAAATGATCGACAAATAAATTAAAAACCAAATTTGAAGAAAAACTATATTTAAGTAATCTAAATAAACCATTAAGTACATCAATACATATTTTTGAATGTATGTCGAATATTTATTTCCCGATCCAAATCTATTAATAATCAGTTCGATGTTCAAAAAGGCGGAACATGACCTATGACCGAATCTGCCACAGATAACGAAAGATTAATGACCGACACATGAACGAATTGAACGAATGTTTTATAAGAACAAAACTTTATTGCATTTCCTTTCACGGGCGGGGCGTGTAACAAAATTACAATTAACATGATTTACAAACTGCATAAATAACACTTCAAATTATTAAATACGACGCCTCGAGACATAACACCAGTTTTACCGTTCCCCTTCAGTGTTGCTAGCTCATGTATCGAGAATTCCCAGATTTTTTGTTTTGATATCTTGTCGTTGGCGATTTAACGCATCGATGAGTTCTGATCGATTGTATGTGTTTGATATCGTATTAATTACTAAAAATCTTGAGGTTTTTGTTTTTGAGACACGGACGTTCGTGATTGATTCTTGTAAATAAAGGTCTTGAGACATCTTTACAACTCCCAAACTTGGAGGAAAAGTTTCGCATAAACTTGGGGCTCCATTAAACTGTCGCTAAACATTGTTATTTATATTTTTGCAATATCACACTGCGCGAGTGTGAAAGAGACGGTATTCTCTGTCCCTTTCTCAAAGTTATTGGTTTGTTAAAGATTATCTCAACAGTGAAGAGTGCTTTTGATATTGCTTGTTTTACATCGAATATTAATTCGTTGGGAGTGTAAGAAATCCTATAAAAGTGCTGCAGTAGGTACACGTAAAAAGCATGGGCACTTAATTATCGGTCCCGACTACTTTAGACCGAGGGAACATTTTACTGGAGAATTTATTTTTAAATCATTTACGAGAATTTAGTAATTTGAGAATCTCGTGAATTTTATTTAACGTTAGGATTATTTTTTAAATTATTTATAAACTCATTTACGGGAGGCCAGATCAGCACGAAA
The DNA here is from genome assembly GCA_950022955.1 of Xestia ashworthii. NCBI lineage: Eukaryota > Metazoa > Arthropoda > Insecta > Lepidoptera > Noctuidae > Xestia > Xestia ashworthii. The sequence goes on from OX465573.1 coordinate 9,026,527, forward strand.
CAATTACTTAAATAACATTTATATTTATTTTGTTTTTTTTTTTGATTACCTATCTCATAATTAATTATTGTAATAACAGCTAAATGAAAACATCAGAACCTTGCTTATACTAATCTGTACACCGAATAATTTAGTATTTTAAAACATAATCGATATCGCAAACGTTGAGTCATTAATCGCCTACACTTTATCGAACGGCGCGAAAATGTACACAAATCACACCTCTCGAACGCCATCTTTTTTTCTTTTTTTGTGAACCCAACGCACTGAGAACGCGTTCTTCCAGCCAGGTTTTTTACTTTTTCGCGCCTTTTGGTGTTTTTTTTTCTTGTAGATGAAGTGAATGCCGTTTAGGATGCGGGGTAAAGGTAAAATGTCTTAAGAGCGCGTATCCCAAAAGTTGGCAACGTCGCAAATAGCTGTCAAATATTTACATGTTTTAATTAATTTGGCAATTTTACTGTATAAAAATAAGAAATATGGCTCTGTAGTGCACTAAAAAATTGAATATGAATTGCAATTAAAACCCTGAATTTGATGTTGTAAACGTTTCGGGTGTAAAAAAGCCATTTGGCAAATTCCCAATTCCTTTTTTGCATCTAAAACTATAATTCGGTATTACGATATTAATTATTGCATTTCCTAATCAATTTTTTAGTCCACTACAGAGCCATATTTCTTATTTTCACACAGTAAAATTGCCAAATTAATTAAAACATGTGAATATTTTGACAGCTATTTGCCACGTTGCCAACTTTTGGGATACGCGCTCTTAAGTGCAGTCTAGAATGGTAATTTTGTGTAGGTGCTCGTGTTGTACGTCCTATTACTTTGCTGTGTAGTGGTAAGCGGTATTCGTAATGGTTAATATGAACTTTGTTTTGTTTTTCTTGACGAGTGTTGCAGTTAATAAATTGCTGTTGATAGAAATTGAGTCCGCATTTTTAAAATGGAAAAAAAGATACACGTATCGTCTGATACTTTTGGAAGTTGGTAGCAGCAACACAAAATATACATATTTCGGATCCTTAAATGCCATTTTTTTTACATTACTTTTATTGCGAACATTATAGTTACTACATCCAGTCGTCTGCTTAGCGTGTCGATGACTATTCAAATTGAGGTACCCCAAAGTAAACGAGTTTGGCACTTTCAGAAGCATCCATCAGCTCCTGGGATGTGCAAACGACAGGACCGGCAGGACACGATATCAAGTGCTCCATCGTTTGTGGTGTAACACCACATTAATTACACCCCAAGGCAGAGTCACGTATGAATCTCCTCCTGAACAGGTTTTCCTTACTTTGGCAAAACTGTGACCGGAGTCTATTTAAAGACCTCCAGATCAGCCATGGCAACTCGTGTCCAGGTACTTCTTAAGAGAAGATATTTCAGTCTTCTGGAATGTTCTCTTCATTCTTTTTTTTTCGAAGTTCGATCAAAATGGCGCTTGAGTATTTCTTCTTTTCCTTTGCATATATTGTAAACGTGTTCCATCCCATCTGTATCCTGATGTAGAAGGAACTGGTTAAAATGTTCCAAATAAACATTTTTTATTGCAATTAGCAAAATTGTGAATTAATCTAAATTGATTTAATTTTAATCATCACCTCGGGCCTATTAGTGTTTGTGTAATGACAAGTGGAACCAAACGTTATTTATGTTTATGGCAACATTTGCAACTTTGAAATTAGAATATCAAAAAGTCCGTATATGCTAATAAATGAAATAAAAAAGTTATCAGTTCTTTGTACAATTCAATTTTATTGGTTTATATTGCTATTCTGACAGATTTCAATTAATATAAATGTTTAATGTAAAACTGCAGGAAGTTCCTGTCTTTACAATGAATAGGTATCTTTTAAGAATTAAATGGTTTGTGGATAATTAGAAAACTAGGGAGTGGACCCAGTTTTACAAGGTAAACTACTCAACGATATTTCTGAGCCTATTTTTTTGTTACGTTTATAATGTCCCACTGCTTTGAAAGCCTCCTCATTCCTTTCCAACTACCTCGGTGTTTTGGCTTTGTTTTTCTCGTCAGTTAGTTAGAAACGAGCCCAAAAAATCATGCTAGAGTTTCTTGAGCCTACCTCGGTGACGAAGATCGTCTTCAGGCACCCACTGTGTGACGATTCTGCTACTCATCCTGGAAATGTGACCCGTCTAGTCCCTTTTTAACCTCGCAGAGTTATCGCCAACAACGGTGATGCCTGTCTTGGAGTGTATTGTGGTGTTGCGCATTTGATCAAGCTTTCTATATCTATGGTAAATGTAAAACTTACCAGAAATTAATAACTGAATGATGTTGAAAATCATATCGAAATTGTTTATCTACTGTTTTAAGCTATCACGGTCCACAACTAAATTTAAAAGGTCACTTACGGGATATCTTCCATGATTAATATCGGAAGATATCCCGTTAGTGACATTTTAAGTGAAATTGTTTATGTTGTTTAAAAGAAAAACACGGACGGACACCGAGACACGTAAAGCGACTAGAATAATAGCGACTATAATAATTATAGATGTTGTGTTTATGACTCTATGTTTAATTTTTGACAGCACGGTTAGCATAGTGGCTGAGCAATTGGCTTCTGCGCTGCGTGTAAACCTGCGGGCTCGACCAAGTAAACGCTCCCAGGATACAGCAGAAATTCGTAGTGTGCGGGGCTATAATCTATGTACTTACATTCCTTATTATTAAAATAATAATAAAAGTGGTCCAATATAATTAAAATAACGATGCTTTTCAAACACTTACATTCCTTAGGTCGTTTTAGAAGGACATTTATGCGCCAATTTTATAGCATATTCATACTTTCAACGTATTATTTGAGAGTTCTAAACTCTGTTTAATGACTCGTCAAGAGAAATGAAGATATGAAATGGTTTGGTTTATGGGAAACGGATTATTATAGTCGTGCAACAAAACGTCATTTAAATTAAAATACATCTTCTTCACGAGCTACCAATCTTGCAACACTAAAGTTAATTGAAACGCATGTTTAGATAATCTATACATATAATAAAATCGTTGAGACCAAAAAATCTGTACATTGAAGATTTCAAAAAAAAAATTGAACAGGGTGACTTAAAATAAGTAACTGAACAAATTAAAACCATTTTTAAAATTTTTGTTTGTTTGTTTGTTTGTTTGTTTGAACGCGCATCACGTAAAAACTGCTGGACGGATTTTGATGAAAACTTCACTAATCTATTTAAATAAACTCAGAATAACATTTAGGCTATAGAAATTATGGAAAATTTTGGATAAAGGGGGTGAAAAGGGGGGGTAAAGTTTGTATGAAAAAAAATTTTTTGATTGTTCTAGAATCATGAAACTCAGAGTAAATACTAATTATTAAAAATAAATAAATACCTGTTTCAGCATTTTTAAAAAAAATCACCCAGAGACCTAAAAGAGAGGGTTTTGTGTTTAAAATTAATTAACTTCATACACCTATAGAATAAAATCCAATGAAGTGTAAACCTTTAAAAGTTGCTACATATACTTCAAATCTAATACAAGTAAATATAATTTCTCAGTTTCCTTGAAATTTGATTTTTGAGGTGAACATTGAATACGAACAAAATAGCGATTTAATGACTGACGATTTAGCTTTAGTGACTCATGAATCAACGCACAGCTTATACCGCTGATCGCAGAGACCTGAAACTAGCAAGGTGTGTTCTTTATATGATGTAGGCATCCGGTATAGATGAATTTTCCAAGATTGAACCCATAAGGGGGTAAAAAAGGGGGGCAAAGTTTTTAAGAGACAACGTGATTCCTTGGTCCAATCTACTTGAAATTTTGCATAAACCTTTTAACAGAATTGATGGAAGACGTGTTTCGTATTTTATTGAAATGAACCCCTAACGGGTTTAAAAAAGGGTAAACAATTATTTTGGCCATGGCGCTGATTTGCTTCGAAGCCCCCGGCCCTCTTCAACCTATACATCGATCAGTTGATTGAGGAGCTCGGCAGTACAGGTGTCGGATGTTCTATTGATGGGAAAATGATAAATAGCATAAGTTACGCTGATGACATGGTGCTGCTGAGCCCTTCAATTGACGGACTGAGACGGTTGCTTGAGGTATGTGAAGGATACGCCGAATCACATGGCCTCCTGTATAATGTGGGGAAGAGTGAGTTCATGGTGTTCCGTGTGGGTACCAAAAAGCCTAGCGAAGTTCCACCGGTGCGCCTTTATGGTGTACCACTAAAGAGAGTGGCAAAGTTTAAGTACCTAGGTCACATCTTGAACGAGAATCTGCACGATGACGATGACATCGAGAGGGAACGGAGGGCGTTGTCAGTCCGATGCAATATGCTGGCCCGTAGGTTTGCGCGATGTACGAGGGAAGTGAAAATTACACTTTTCAAGGCGTATTGCCAGACCTTCTACACGTGCAGCCTGTGGGTTAGACATACGCAGAGGGCTTACAGCGTTCTCCGAGTCCAGTATAATAACGCTTTTAGGATACTGTTGGGGCTCCCACGTTTCTGTAGCGCATCAGGGATGTTTGCAGAAACAAAAACGGATAGTTTTCAAGCAATTATGCGGAAGAGAACAGCATCCCTGATGAGCAGGATGCGGGGGAGCGCAAACGGTATCCTAAGGGTTATTGCGGATAAGCCAGACTGCCCTTTCCTGGGGTACTCGACCCGCTTGCACAGCGGCGGCTCCAGTACTACAGGAAATAGATATATGAATTGATTATTTGTAATGTATTTAATTATTTATTTTATTGTATGGATTGTTTGATTAAATTATATTAATTTTACTAACATAGACATAAGTGTATTACTAACACATTGGATCATGATCTGAAATAAATGATTATTATTATTATTATTATTAATACTCAAAGCTTTTGATTTAAACTAGATTTTATTTTGACACATGTTTGAAAACTCAATTCGATTTTATTCAAAAAGGTTGAACTCACATAAAACCTTGGTGCTAATACTCTAAAATTGGAATGTCTCGAAAGTCACCGTATTATATTTGAAGGTTTCAAAGCTTTAGAGGTTATGCACTATTAAGACACGGCCTCATGGGACGTACTAGAGTAAAAAAATTTAAAAATTTTACACCTATGTGTGCAGCCGCCTGCAGTGAGCCAGCATGGGCCAGCTTTCGAGGGAGGCCCTTATTTGGAAAACCATAAGTATGAGCGATTAATGCAAAGATTTCCGAGAAATTAAATTGTTACCTACTTGAATCTACACAAATATTATAAAGCTGAAGAGTTTGTTTGTTTGGTTGAACGCGCTAATTTCAGGTAATGGTGGTTCGAGTTAAAAACATATTTTAGTGTTGGACAGCCCGTTCATCAAGGAAGGCTAACATCACCAATAGGAGCGGAGCATCAATGAAAAAATTCCCAAAAACAAAGATTTATTCCTTTTTCTTGGCTTCCGTTGCACGTACGAAGGAATTGTTCCTCTTAAGCATTAAAAAAAAAGTCCGCGATAGCATATGTCCATTTTTGAAGGTTGACTCACACTTTCTCTAACCCTCGCTCGCAGACGAAGTTGCGCGGGTCAGCTAGTAAAATAAATAAATAAATATAAATGGTGGAAAGACTGATGGACCATAGCAGTGGACATAGCCCATAGCTAACCGTCCACAGGCCCGCATCTACGGTGGCCGGTAGCCACCACGTGGCCCCCGACGCGGACGCCCGCCGTGCGTCTCCCGCGGCGGCCGGGAAGGGAGGCTCTCTCCCTCTCTCGTTCCGCCACCTCCTTCGCTAGTATGACTGCTTCGCAGAAGGAGGTGACGGCTTCCCATTCCGTCTCGCTCTGGACCATGGATTGAACCAGGGCCGGACGCGAGAGGTCGCCGCCGCCGATCGCCGCTACGAGGACACGGCGGTGCTCCGCCCACGCAGGGCAGACTTCCACCGTGTGCTCCACCGTGTCCTCCGGTCGATCCTCGCAGTGGAGACACCCGGGCATTTCCTCCCGCCCGATTCGGTGCAGGTACCTCCCGAAACATCCGTGTCCGGTGAGGACCTGCGTCAGGCGGAAGGAGAGGACGCCGTGGCGCCTCTCTAGCCACTCCTCAAAGAGGGGACTTACCGCCACTATCGAGGCGTGCCCTGCACGGGGTTGCGACAGTCGCTCTCTCCATGTCGCCATGAGATTGCGCCGGAGGTCTGTCCGCTGAGCGGCAATTTGCCCGGCAGCGGAAATTGCCGCCCCCCGACGTAGTGCCTCCGCGCGCCAGTCGTGCAGGCACGCGAGGTCTATCGCCTCCAGATCACATGGCGGCAATCCGGCAAGCAGGCCCGCCGCCTCGCGGGAGATCGTGCGGTATCCACGGACCATTTTCACGGCCACCACTTTCTGGGGCGCGTTCAGATAGTGGGCGGCTCGCCGCCTCAAGGAACGCGCCCACACTGGGGCCCCGTAAAGGGCCATGGACCGCACGACCCCCGCATAGAGCCTGTGGCAAGCCCCCCAAGCCTGGGCAGGAGCCGCCTGAAGGCAGCCCCGGTCCGTTACAGCCTGGGGGCTAAACGTCGGAAGTGCTCCACGAAGTTCCACCGGCTGTCGAGGACGAGTCCTAGGTACTTCAACGTCGACTCGACGCCGATGGATGGGGTATCCATCGGCGTCCTACCGTCAGTGTGGATCCCGACGGTGGCGCATTCCGAGGCCCATGAAAGCACATGGCCCCTTATATATAAGTAGGTAATGCAAGGTCAGCCCCTGAAGTTCAAGTTTACTCAAAATTATTTGCATTACGGATCATCGTCTGCCTAGCCTTTTCCCCAACTATGTTGGGATCGGCTTCCAGTCTAACTGGATGCAGCTGAATATCTGTATTTTACATGAAGCGACTGCCTATCTGATCTCCACAACAAAGTTAATCCTGGGTAATACGATACCACTTGGTAAGACTGGTTGTCAGACTTTTTGGGCCCCTGACTACCTCTAACGACTGTCAAAGATGACAAATGACAGCCGGGACCAACAGCTTAACGTGCTTTCCGAGGCACGGAGAAAATTCTGTATGTCAGGGTGGTCAACCATCCACAGACCAACCTAGGCAAGCACGGCTTTACCTAAAGATCGACCCGAGCGGCTGTTATTATTTAGCCACGAGCTCCTCTGACCTCTGCCAATGAGCAAAAATTTCTTTTTTCTTTTCTTCTTCTTTTATCTTTATTTATCTTTTTTTTCTTTTTCCACCATTAATACATTCCCAACTTTCGAACTAAGCACAAAAATTACAAGTGTCCCCAGGCAGAGAGCGTTTAAAAGAAACAAAAGATATAACGTTCGGGTGCTGAAAGTCGCAAACTAGTTTGCATTTTCAATTTTAAGACGATTTAAGTTTTAAGTTCTCTTTAAGTCGTTGGAGATTCCATTCGGAACGGATTTATCGTTAAATGGTTCTGTTGCAGGATATTTTGGGAGATTTTCGGTTTGAAATTGTGATATGATTTTAGAGATCACCGAAACTGTTTTCATAGAATTTCATAGAAGTTTCCCGTTTAAACGTGGTTAGTATCGATACCTAATTAAACTTGATGTACATGGATTCTTGACGGAACCGTCAACCAACCATTCTGCACATCAAGCTTAATAACTCCGCAAAAATTATTGCTTTTTTAAATCACGTTTAACGGTTATATGACTCAATATACCGCATTCAAAACATTGTGCTGACGGATGCATTGAATTGTACGGGGGTCGTAGTAAACATAAACTTGCATTAAAAAAAGACTTCCCCATATCTCCGTAACTAGAAGGATCCAGGGCCTCGATTCTGCTATATGCTGCTGCGACAATAGTATCAGAGTTCTCGATCATCTATTTCATAATGATCAAGTTCTGTCAAATTTTGACAAGTTTGTTAATTCTACTATCATAATGGCGCCATTATGACTTTTCAATGGTCAAACACTGACACTTCATTGAAAGAAATGTCACAGAATAATAATCTCGTACATGAAATCTGGCATGAATAAATGTTCGCATTTAGTATAGTAGATTTCGATAACCATTTGTACTAAGGGTTTTATAATAATGACAATACGACAATGCCATTAAAACACAATTTTATTACGAGACCATTGATCGACCATTGTTAATTTAGCAGATTACGAAATTTAAGCAAAATGACAATGGGATGAGAATGGAATCGTGTTTGAGTGACGAATTTATTAAAATAGTAGAATTATGCTCCTGGTATAATTTGTCCCAACAAAAACATCGCAATGACGGGAAGAACAAGCGCCTTACGGCTTCGTTTACCCTTACTTTACTTAAGTTTTACACTCTCTATTACTTGTGTGAACATCTTGTGAACACAATAACATAGATCCCATTTCACGCCATCAGCGTAGGAGTAATCACCGATCTTTAATACCCACAGTGTGGCAACCCTGTTCCTCACTCCTCAGGGTTGTTGAACACAAACTGCCGTGTAACATGCGAATGGATGTCGCTGAGGTGTCAGGAATGCGGTATGCCCGCCAATTAGCGCTGCGAATGGGACCGGTCTCATTGCCGGATTTTATGTCCCAACTGTGCTGATCTGTGTCGTTATGTGATGGAGTGGAGGGGTATTTTGAAGGTTGTTGATGAATGGAGAGGGAGTCAAAGGCAGGAAGGAAGGTTTGAAAGAAAAAGATAATAAATAGATAGAAAGGGGACTCTAATGTCGAGTAATATATATGGATGGAGACACACTTCGCCGACCCTTAAAATTGGGTTAACTACGAGAGTATGATGATGATGATGATGATGATTATGATCGGTATTATTATTAGTTAGGTAATCGTCAATAGGCACCTCTCAAACCATCGACCCGTACTGTATCCTTATTAAATGAACGTTGAATTTGAACTCAAATAGTTTTATAGGCACATAAGATTGCTAATTACTATTTTGAAACAAACTCGATTTTTCAGGAAGTAACTGAACGTTTTATGAAGAAAATGATGAATACTTTTAGTATGTAACATCAAAGGCAGAAGATTTTTAAATACCGTATAGATAGATCAAACTTAGATTATCAGTGATGTGCTTTCACCACTAAAATAATACAAAAATCAATATGAGAAGTTCTGAGTATTCTTAAGAAACGATCAATAAAGTCTGTCTATCATTCGTCAAACTTATTCTAAACAATCAAAGACTTCGTGTTTTCACGACATTTTAATTTCCCGCCGAATTTGACAGCTGTCGTGTTGTGATTGACGTTCAAGAGAAAAGTTTTGCTAGCAAAGGAAAATAATTAGGAATCCTATTGCTTGACTATCAGTCTAATATTATTTTACAATGGATAATGTAATAACTGTATAACATTTAAATCATCTTTAGAATGAGTAATCATTGCATGATGTAGAACTTTCTATTTCGTTTGTCTGACATTTTTGTATTGCCACGATATTTTTGCAGTCGCAACGTACAGCCATTATTCATAATAACTTCTATATCTCAGACGTTTAGGTTCAAAATAACTGTGTATTTTTTATAACCTGGATTCATAAAAAAAATACATGACATCAAGTACTCTCTTGTCAAAATTGTTCTTTCCGTTTTAACAAGTGCTGTTACGAAATGTTCTTTATTAAAAATATGGTTGCAACGTCTCCCTATTCATTTTTTAATTTCGTTTTCTCCTTTACATGTGCGTGTGTTACTTTTTTTTGCTGGTAACATTGTTTAAAAATAGCTGGTAATGTTTTCATTTCACTTTTTGAAACAATTGAAATACATTAATTAGGTAATGCTTGTTATTATTGAAATTAAAAGTATGAATTTAGATCTTTTATCTCAACTAGTTCTTTATAAATATTTGACTCGTCGCCGATTCGTTTGTTTTAGAATGGTTTCCAACTGTTTCAATAACTTATTGTTTTTTAATTGTAAGTACTTACCTTTAAATACTTATGTAGACTAAATACAGTTTTTCGAGAGTTTCGAGAATCTCGTGAGATAGATTATAATCTAACGGTATTTACAATTTTATGGTGACATGTATAGAGTAAATTGTGATGCTTAAATCTATCATGTCTATAGTATAAACTACCTGTGCTTTTATTAAAACGTTGTATTAATATTAATTGACCACGTAAAACATGCAATCAACATATTATAACACAATAATTGCAATCAAACAAATGTTGCATTCATCCAGATCAAATTAATGGTTTTAATATAATTTACAATGGATTCAATGTGTGGTTTTGATTTTATTGTTGCTGTTATAACATTTTTGTGTTAACTAGTGTCATTGATTGCTGAACGCAAAAAAAAAATCAGGCAATCACACTCAACAACGGAAGAACGTCGAAAGCTTGAAAAGCCTAAAACTTTTTTGCAAAAAAATAGAACCGACTTCAAAAAAGTGAAAAGTTACTTTAGCTTCAGAAGTCGGTGACCATTGTTTGATTGATTTATTAAGTTTTTTTGTCACCGACTTCTGAAGCTAAAGTTTTTTTTTTCACTTTTTTGAAGTCGGTTCTATTTTTTTGCAAAAAAGTTTTTATTTTTCACTTTTTAGTGGTTCACTTGTGCTTACCCCTTCACAGCGTACCGGTGCGGTGTCGTGATGTTATGTTATGAACTGGTGTAAACAATAGACAGACTGACAGACAATAGATTTCAGCAATCCCAGTCCATTTGCTATCATTTATTGAGGAGTTCCGTTCCATATCTCTGAAGTTCGTGATCAGATCATGACAATATTTCTATGGGACCAACTTGGAAGTATACCCTTTCAAACAAAAAAAGAATTTTTCAAATCGGTTCAGGCGTCTTCGAGTAATCGGTGAACATACATTAAAAAAAAAATATATACATACAGTCGAATAGAGAACCTCCTCCTTTTTGGAAGTCGGTTAAAAACTGAAAACAGAAATCGTAATGAATGCCAAAATGACCACCCATCCTGATACCGACCTGGCTTACTGTCGCTGTTGTCAGCCGCATTTAAAAGTAATAAATATTACAATGTATTTGATTACAGAACGGGGTGTCATCAATTTTAAATTTCGAACACAACAAAACAAATTTAAATTTCGATTCGTCGAATACAAGCGGTGGATTGGATAAAAAAAAGATGTTGCCAGGACGTAAAACTTCCTTTTCATATTTGCGATTATTTAGTCATAGAAAGATTAAAAAAAATACATAGGTATATCACTTTAACACCAATACGTAACTAGCGTATGAACTCATTGATAAAATACAGCCACAATAAGAACGTCTAACACTTATCGGACATCATTATTGGTGTAAAGCAAACGTCCTGAAAAATTGGAAACATCACGATTGACTAAATAACTAAAGTAAAAATAGTGATATAGGTTTAAAGATATTTATTTCTAATAAGAACTTTTACATAACAGTTCACTTATAATGAGATACAAAGTTATTTCTTAATAATATACATTAGAGCCTCTGGGGCGATGGCGACGTTAGATGGTACATACGTGTTTTTTTAATTTACTCTTAAATATGTTAATACTATTACACTTCTTTATTTCTTCCGGTAAGTCATTGAACAGTCGTACTCCCTCCACTAATACTGTTTTTTGCCATAATTAGTCCGTGATATAAATTATGTAAATAAATAAAATAACGATCACACAAAAAAATAATTCAGATAAATTAATGATCAATATTGCATCAGTAGCACATTTTTATGTTCCAGTTAAAAGTTATTTTCAGAACTACAAATGTGAATTTTAACTTGGTTTTTTATCTTAACTAGGTATGCATTTTAATGGTGAATTTTATTTAAATGTGGATTTTAACTTTGAATTTAATAATGTAATGTAATGTGATTTAAATTGGTAATGTAATTTATGTAATAACTAAGTACTGAGTCATATGGGTTAATGCCTGAAAAAAACGATATTATATTATAAAAAGTGCCAGTTCAAAATTTCAACCAGGCAACCCCAAACAAAATGGATGGCCAAGATGACAGTGAATAAAGTGTCGCCAGCGTTGTTTGTTTAGTATTTGCATATTTAGCGCGTCCTCCTGTTATGCGATACTCAAAATATTCTCGTGGGGAGATTATTTTTACGGTTTTTATATCGATAAATTTTATTTTTGCGAAAGTGATTTTGATATGTGGTATTTTGTTCGAAAATGGTGCCGTAAAAGGGTATTATTGAAGGTATTTTATTAGTGTCTTAAGTCCTTTATTAGTCGGGCATGATTTAGGGTTCTGTACTGTAGGGATCGTTTGCATACCGTATATGGTTTTAGCGTAATAATAAAAGCCGTTTAGACGATGAACTAACGAAAGACATTTTGACGGACTCCTAACAGTCTGAAGATTTCTTATTCTAATTTAAACCTTATTGTTTATTTATAAAGTGCCAGAGTTAATTTCTAAATTAACACAAAAGTTAAGGTGTCAAAAGAAGTTCCGTTTACTAAAGCTCCGCCTGTCTGTCCGACCGTCTATCACAGGGCTGTATTTTTTGAACCGTAATAAGTAGACACTTAACGTTTTTACCGAGTGTGTATTACTAAATTCCTATGGCCACTATAACAACAAATGAAATAAAATGAAGGAGTTAAAAAATATAGGGGGCCACCAAAAAGAAACGTGTTCATCGGCCTTTCTGTTTTGTTAAGAAAGAAAGAAAGAAAACATATTTATTTGGCACATACCGCAAGTGCACTCAACAATTAAAAAAATAAGGATATAATAAAATATGATTACACAATAATAAAAAAATAAAAGAAAACAGAAAAAATATTGTGTGTCTCACGGCTGCACCAAATGTTATGTGGTACGGAACCCTTACCTACTGTGTGAGTACGACTCGGACTTGCCCGGTTTTTAAGTTTGGTTAATTCGGCTACCTTGCTTGAGCGGGGAATTGATTCGGAGAAAAAAGGTTGTTGTACTGTAATCCATGTTTATGGTTTCTCATCCTATTAGCTCCTGTTTTTTTTTATGTTCATTGCTTTATTCTTTGGTGGGAGGTTGAGCAAAGTTGTTTGTGAATCGTCAATGGACTTTGATTAAAATTCTAGATGTTTTTGCGAATACTCAGTTGGATATTTTATTGGCTAATCAATTTTAAGATACATCAATTTGATATTCTTTGTCTCTGTTAGAAGTCAAGGAGATTTATCCAGGTTCAGCGGGCTCTTCTGTAGTATTTGCTCTTCTGATACAGGTGCCTCCAGTTAGACTGGAAGCCGACCCCGACATAGTTACATATACCAGAATAGAATAAACATAAATAATACTATTACAATAAATCCATAATTTCCCAACGATATTAATACATCGCAAAATATAGAAATATACAATTATATCTCAAGTTATACTTTATACTATAAGTAAACCACATTCTCGCCTTTAGAAGACATGCAATTTTATCGTAATAACTTTTTAAAGTATTATAATGGTGATTCTTAAAAGAATAAGATATTTTCCTAAATTATTGCACTTCAATTTACATACAGATGGAGTTGCTTTATTATATATAGCATATTTAAATAGCCGATTAAAGTAATGTCATAACTTACCTAACTGAATCGAGGATAATCTTAATTAAGATGAAAAAAATATTGCCGAAAGAGCCTTTAAAGTGCACAGATTTAAATTATAATAATTTCGGATGTTTAAAATGGCGATTTGATGAGTGAGATGAGATAACCATAAATGTATGCTTCTGGTGGTTAATGACCCAAGATCAGTTGGACTTAAAGCGACTAACGATGAAGTTGACGTGTCATTCTTAAGGGGCTACCTCACGCTAACGACCTTGAGCGAGTGGGAGAAGTTTAGCAATAGCGTATACCCGTGCGTGAGAGTGGTCAGCGATACACTGCCGCCCGTCGCCCCGAGGAGCCCCGCACCAAGATTATTCGAAAAAACAACCCACCTTGATTTATCAAACACAATACGGATAAAAGCCGTATACTAATATAAAGGGCATTAAATTGTCTTCGAGATGATCTAAGTTTCATGCAAATACGCCCGATAGTTTTTGCGTGATGATCGTTTTTTTGCCGCGTTGGACATTACTTCACAAATAAATTACACTAAGTTATAAAAATATTTCTTCACATTTTCACATATCAAATTATGAAAGAAATGGTCTAGTATAACATATATTTTTTTCAAAGAAATTAGACTAGAATTTAAGACGTGATGATCAATTTAAAATCACTAAAAGTCATGTGTCTGCGCCTTAAAGACACCGTCATGGTCGTCATCATCTGCCCAGCCTTTTAACAACTATGTTAGGGTCGGCTTCCAGTCTACCTGGGTGCAGCTGAATATCAGAATTTTACGTGGAGCCACCAGTCAGCCGCTGGCGTTAGATACGTCTTGGTAGGACTGGTTGTCAAACATTCGGGTCATGTGACAACTGTCAAAGATTTACAAAATTAGCTATAATGATCAAAAAGCGTGTTGTGCCAACCCCAAGTAACATGGCATAAGGGCAGGAATTTATTGATGAAAGGTGAGTACTACATCAAGAATCTGCTAGGGATTTTGCACCATTTGAAGGTTGGTTACTTTTGAAGATCGGGAGCCTATGTGAACTGGACAGCTATCATATTTTAAGAGCGCGTATCCTAAAAGTTGGCAAAATTACCTATTTTAATTAATTTGGCAATACTTATTACTATATGCTTTCTAGTGAACTAGTATATTAATAGTGAATTGCAATTAAAACACTGAATTTGATGTTGTAACCGTTTTAGGTGTAAAAAAGTTTCCAAATAGATTTTTTTGTTACGATATTAATTATAGCGTTTCATAAGTGATATTTTAGTTCTTTAGCTACCCACATTTCTTATTTCCATAACAGTTATATTGCGAAGTTAATTAAAACAGGTAAATATTTGGATGCGGGCAGCGTTCTTTTAGTATAAGAGGGCTCTTATTCTAAAAGAACGCTGCCCATCTATGGAATGTCCCAAGGCAGAACTGCAATTGTATTACTGTACGTTTTCTTGCTTTTAAATCAAAATCTAGACCCACGTAAACAAACATAGCTTTAAATATAGTTGCGTAAAACGACACTGAAATTCTTATGCAAATATCACAACATAATAAGATGATATTCGACACTAATGTAGATCCGAAGATATGCGATATTTTTCATACTTTTAATAAGCGACACGGAAAAATACAAATTTGTATGTATGTAATTGCCGTCGCATTCTCCAAAACATAGTCTAAGAGCGAAGTATAAGTTACGTATTAATGTATTCAACCTTATACAAAGGCAAGACAGTGTAAATCAATTACAAATCGTTCCCGAATGCAAACGAGGGATTGAGCGACTATACTTATCTTTGGTCACGTTAAAAATCTTTAAATTTGGGTTCCTTGGATAATCAATAACTTGAAACTACTGTCATCATTAGATGACAGTAGTTTCAAGTTATTGATTTGAATTATATCAACGACGACAAAAAATAATAATTAGTCCGTCAGTTAGATTATCAACAAATACTTGACCCGTATTTTTTCTATTGTCACATGATCAAAATTGACGAAGATATGACGCTTTTAAAATTCTCAATACGTCAAATTTTTTGCGAGTTATGACGGCACGACCCCACTCTCGAGTTTTGATGCGTTTTATCTTCATTGATTTACAAAAACAAAAAATACGTGTCCATTATTTTCCCATAATCTAACTGACGGACTAAATAGATTTGCAATTTTTTGATACTGTCTTCATGCCTATTCAGTACAGATGCTGAACATAACATAGCTTGGAAAATGCTTGCTTACTGTTCAATCCAGAGCCAATTTGGACCATTGATCGTTGGTTCCGGCCAGCTCGGCTCGTCCCGCCTTCTCCTGCGAGGTCTACCGTCGTCGTCGTCGACTCTGTCAGGGCTCCACATCGTGGTTATTTTTGCCCAAAGCTGGTCGGGCTCACGGCAGACATGGCCAGCCCAGTCCTACTTTAGCTTGGAAGAGCTATGAGGACTAAAAGGCCGCGTCTTCCTTGCGACAGAGAAGGTATAATCTATATTTTCCTTGGTAAGAAGTAGAAGGGATAGACACCTCCTACCAGTCAATCCGATACTGTTGTATGCAGTGAAGAAGGGTTTATTTTTTATTTATCTGAAGAAAATTTGCTGTTCCATACATTTTGATCGCAAGGTACCTTTTGATTGCACTTTGTAAGGAACAGCAGAGGGTTTGTGACACTTTGTTAAAGTTACCGACGTAGCCCGAAGAATGGCCACACTTAAGTGGCAGTGATGGGCAGGGCACATGGCTCGCAGAACGGATGGCCGATGGGGCCGAAAAGTTCTGAAATGGCGACTGCGAATCGGAAGACGTTGTGTTGGAAGGCCTCCCACTGGGTGGACCGATGACCTGGTAAAGATTGTGGGAATCCGCTGACCGGTCAGTATGGTGACTTGGGGGAGGGAGCCCTATGTCTAGATTTGGACGTCTTTCGGCTGAAATGATTATGATGTGAAAAGTTGTTTAGTTTTATGAGTCTATCTTCTTTTCTCTACTCTCTGAGGTAGGTAATTTCTCCTCCTTGGCGCCGAATTGAAATATACGGAACCCAGATTCAATCCCCCAACCTGTACACCAACCCACGGCCCATTATTTAACATATTTGGTGCCGAACTCTTATCTAAGTCGCTTTATTGGCTATCAGCTATCGTCTGTTTTAGACGTTCGATGTCAAACTCATGCGCCGGCCAAGCAATGATTATTTTTGTACTTTAGTGACGTCACTGTACATAAATTGTAAGGTAATGGGGTCGGTTACCTTTGGAAAGCGAGAGTGATTGCGGGCTCAATGCGAGTATGTCTGAACGAATTGGAATGTGTTTTTGAATTGCAATTCGGTTGATCTTCATTTGTTTTTTTTACAGTCATTGGTTATTTAACCAATGACGGTTTTGAGGCTTTTACTTTTAATTGTTATGAAGACGTGATGTGACGTCTCCTAATTCGCACTGGACCCGCGTGGTGGATTATAGCCCATTCCCTCTAATAGAGAGGAGGTCTGTGTCCCAGCTGTGGGAACATTAATAGGCTGATGATGATGATGATGACTTATAATTGGTAACACTTTCATTCACATCTTCGAAACCTATGTATAGCCTATGTTTGAAACGCTGTTGGTCAAAATTTTAAATAAAGAATGTTTATTATAATTTCATTTTATTTTTTGACGTGGTACCAAGATAATGTTGGCCAATTCAGTTTATCTAAATGATTGATTATCTGTTAATGTCTCCTTTAAACGCGGTACTTCAAGCTATAAAATTAGGTATTACATAATTCTGTAGAATTTTATGAAAAACAGAACGCCAATATTTTGTAAAAGAAAACAATGGGGCATTTTGTAAAAGGCAATGTAATAAAATTGATTACTTAAAGTAACCTTTACGTCAAAAATCATCATCTTTTGAGGTGCGCTAATATAAACTAGGTTTTATGAGAACTTAAATACCTCTCAGGCGTTTATTTATTGAATAGAATAGATGTAAGTAAGTATGCGATACAATTGATAACATTAATGTTTTTTTTCCTTAAAAAATCAATATTATTATTATTTATGACATAATAATGACAGGTTAAGTGGACTAAGTGATTTTTTGCATAAAATAATTCTCAATCAACATAATAAACTGTAATCCTTGCAAAAATCACGGCAATAAAATTTTACGACTTCTATAGATTTCAATAAAAATCGTAAAAAATATGTTACTATTAGTAAGCTTGTGATCAGGAATAGATAAAAGATAATTTTAACGATTGACTCCTTAATTATGTCAATTTAATTGATTAAATCAAAATCCAGTGTATCAACGAGCTGCTAGTTTTTTGCTAACCTGATAGAAAGTTATCAACGCTGCCAATTAAGATCTGGCTCGTTACTGTATCGGAAACAGAGGTAAATTCCTAGACTTTTTCAAACTAAGTAAGGATCGGATTTCGAATTCCGAATTCCGGGAGTCTAATCGGATACCATTTTACGTGGAGCGGTGTACTATCTGACGTCCTCAATTCAGTTACTTGGTAACGCAATACTCCTTGCTACTAAACTAAACTAAAAAGATACTGATAATGTTAGACTGCGTCATTTCTCAGCTGAGATTAGGCCTCTCCACGTGACTTCCAATTTCAATCCCAAGTAAAAAAAATATCGCTGGACATTACACAAAGCGCCATCTAGTGGCACATTAAGCAAGGCTTGTGTCGTGGACACCAGATGGTTGAAGTAGGAATCATCATCATCATCATCATTTCAGCCGAAAGACGTCCACTGCTGGACATAGGCCTCTCCCAAGTGTCGCCACATTGACCGGTCCCTTGCGACTCGCATCCACCGGACTCCCGCAACCTTCACCAGGTCATCGGTCCACCTAGTGGGAGGTCTTCCAACGCATCGTCTTCCGGTTCGCGGTCGCCACTCCAGAACTTTCCGGCCCCAGCGGCCATCCGTTCTGCGAGCAATGTGCCCAACTGTGTTCTGTGTTGAGCTGTGTGTGTGTGTGTACAACTTGCCTCTCTGTTTAGCGTTTGTGGACAGCGAGAAAGCCTTTGATTCGATCGAGACCTGGGCTGTACTGCAGTCTCTCCAACGGTGCCAAATTGACTACCGGTACATCGAGGTGTTGAAGTGTTTGTACAAAAACGCCACCATGTCAGTCCGACTTCAGGACCAAGCCTCGGAACCTATCCTTCTACAGCGAGGTGTAAGACAGGGAGACGTAATATCTCCGAAACTGTTCACCGCTGCACTGGAGGATGTCTTCAAGGTTCTGGACTGGAGAGGGCTAGGCATCAACGTCAATGGCGAGTACATCACTCACCTTCGGTTTGCCGACGATATAGTGGTCATGGCTGAGACCATGGAGGACCTCAGTACAATGCTTGATGACCTCAGTGGAGCTTCCGAAAGAGTGGGTCTAAAAATGAACATGGACAAGACGAAGGTCATGTTGAATGCCCATGTCACACCCATTCCTATCAAGATCGGAGGCTCTACACTCGAAATTGTAGACGATTATGTATACCTAGGACAAACGGTCCAGTTAGGTAGGTCTAATTTCGAGAAAGAGGTCAATCGTCGAATCCGACTCGGCTGGGCAGCGTTCGGGAAACTGCGCGGTATCTTCTCGTCCAACTTACCGCAGTGTCTCAAGACGAAAGTCTATGACCAGTGTGTGTTGCCAGTGATTACATACGGGACCGAAACGTGGTCGCTCACAATGGGCCTTATCAAAAGGCTTAAGGGCAATGGAGAGGGCTATGCTCGGAGTTTCCTTGCGTGATCGAATCAGAAATGAAGACATCCGCAAGAGAACCAAGGTCACCGACATAGCCCGAAGAATTGCTAAACTTAAGTGGCAGTGGGCAGGGCACATTGCTCGCAGAAGTAGGAATAGAACAGAATAATAATTTATTGTTGTTGGGTACTCAGACTCAGACTTCCAGACCACTGACTAACTATAACCGATTGTCAAAGATCTACAAATGACAGCTGAAACCAACGGCTTAAAGTGTTTACCGATACACGAAGGAATCACCGGGTCATTGGGTCGTAGCCATTTTTGTATACGTTCGAACGGCCCGCGGTCCATTCATTCTGGGCCGTTCATACAAAATACCCGGAATCTCGGTATGTAATGGGTGATCACCCATCGACAGACCAACCTAGCCAAGCAAGCACGGCTCGTCCCAAGGCGCTGTTATTACTTAGCCCACGAGATCCTCGAGCTGTTATTAGTTAGCTACATCTAAGTGGTCTAATTCATCAAATATTACCTACTAGCACAAATTACGAGACCACACAACCTCGCGGTAACAATGTAAAGTCTACTTACCCTAAAATAGAGCTTAAAGTGTGTAAATTGCGGCAAGATAATAGTTCTAGCCTGGAGGGACTATTTAGCAGATCTATTTTACTTGTTTAGATTGTTACAGGTTACCGTTTTCTTAATACATTGTAAATTTTGTCTCGTTAGTGCTAGTGGTTGCAAGACTTGCAAGCGAAAAGCGAAACTTAGCATGAGGTTCAGAATTTTGGGGTAAGCTCCAGTCTAACCGAATTCCTTCACAAACTTCACAATTAACTTCCAATTATACTGATAAATGGACAAAAGCAAAAATAAGTAGTTTTCATGGTTTCTAGGTTTTTGTCTTTAAGAAAAAAAAACTGGCCGTTAACACGGGGTCTGAATAGCCAGCCTTATTTAATAAATTTAAAAATGGAACAGAATTTGTATGAAATTATCTGCCTAGTAAGTTAACAGGAATTTAATCGTAGGTGTTGAAACAGGCCCTAAGTGATTAAAATACTAGTTGATAATTAAAACTACAAGCTTTTTGTATGACCTTTTACAGGTAAAACAAAATAATAGCCACCGAATACGTGTCACTGTGACATTTTATTACGCTGGCGGACAAATTTAATGGCACCCGTTGATAGGGTTGCCATGTTTCTGGTGTACGTAATAAAAATAATCATATGTATGTGGGCACAAGTTGTGATGATCTTTTTTATTTGGTAGTGCAGCATGTTGTAATGTATCTTCCGTATGTTTTTTTACGTAGCTTTTTGTTATTAAATCCTTGTATTAGTCAGGAATTAAAAGTATCCATGTCCTGTGTGTGAGAAGAAGTATTAAAATTGCCAGCATTTTCGTAAAAACTCGAAAAAAGACAACTTCTCGATAGAGTTGAACGTGGTATTGCCTTTTTTAAATTATTATAAAAAATATTTTGAGGATTTTATTGCATTTTGAAAACTTACTCGTATTTGTTATCTTGCAATTTATTTATTTATTTTTTTAGCACAAACTGCTATCGTTACAAGAATATTTCGAATGCGGTGGCAGGGACCTTAATGAAACAATCATAAACATAACACATACAATATTATTTTTGTAAATTCATTCACAGAGCAGAAAAATAAACGATTTATTTGCCTACATAAGTTCTGTTGAACCTGCTGAATTTAAGCAATTTGATGACCCTAATGCGTAACTAATTTTCACTGACAGCTAATGGCGGATGGGACGCAAAGCGAATCTGTAGACCGGTCGCAGATTATTGAAATACCATTATTGCTACACGGCATTGATCTTGTGAGGACGTGTAGAGATTTATCTCTTGCATTATTCAGGATGAAAGTAATTGAAAGCATCGTCTTGCATCGCGTGGCATGACCATAAAAGTCCAATGTTGAAAAATGTTTTTGCAAAATTGTGTAAGTATTCAATTTGTAGTTTTTCTCAACTCATAGTTATTTAAATTATACAGACATTTCATAGTCGACTTAACATTTATGAAAATCACAAGAGAAATTTTCAAGATAATTATATTCTTTGATTATTGTCATGTTAATTATCAATGCTGATTCATCATTCGATCTCTTTACTATCACAACTGTCACTGGTCTATTTCACTTTCCGCAAACAAACCTAACAAGAAAGTACGACAATCTGTTTGTTTATTAAAAACAAGTTTTTTTTTTTGATTTGACACTTTTCTCTTGTTGATCCGCGTCGAAACTGAAAATGGCTTTCGGAGAACGTGAAGTGACGTTGATAATGATTTTTGTAATTATCAAGATCAAACCCTGATGAAAATTAGTGAATTTCATACGCCAGATTATTTTCAATTGGCAGACTTCAAACATGAAAGTAACCTGTATAGCTGAAAAGCTCAATGAAAGTCGTTTACGATGGTATGGACACGTAATCAGAAGCGACGAAGACTACATTGTTAAAAAAGCCTTAAATCTATCGGAGAAAAAGAGAGGTAGAGGACGCCCTCCGTACACATAGTACACTAGTATGACCAGCCTCATAAATAAAGCAAAACTACCCGACCCGACAACCCTAGACAGAACGTCATGGCGCAGGAAAATTAGGAGATCCGACCCCACTTAAATTTAATGTGGGATGGAGCAAAGAAGAAGAAGAAGAAGAGACTTCAAACATGAATGCCATAAAACCAACTAGGTACATGAAGTAAATACTGAGAGATGATTTTTCCTTTGGCCGTTTACAAAAAGATAACTGTCATAATGGTATATTAGGTAATACATTGGTATTCAAAAAGTAACCTACGCTCAACAGGCAGTAATCACAATGTCCAATGTTCTTTGTGGTTTCACATTGAGATGTGACGTCGAGTTTACTTTCACTGGAAGAGGTGCGCTGTCATGTCGCTTAGAAATAATTCAATTGTGAGAGTACATAAGTGGTAAATTTATGAATGAATTTTAAGGCGCGTCCCCGAGCAAAAGCCGTTTTTTGTGCTTTTTTTGGAGCCAACTACTCTATAACCAAAAGAAATACCAAGTAATAACAAATACATTCAATTTCTACATATTCTTGACTGCAAAATGGTAGTTTTCTTTTTAAGTCTCATAATATTTAATAAATCCATCCCCTCACAATGAAACGACAAAAATGAGAAAAAAATATTTATAACATGCTTCTTCTCGTAAAGTTAACATTATTTTGATTTCCTTCTTATACTAATGGATAGGCAACTTATTAATGAACATAATGCTAGTTTTTTTTTTTCTTAAAGACGGAAATTTGATTTTATAAAGAATAAAAACCACTAATTTCGCACTATTCGACCCGCAGTGACTGACGTAAAAACCACTTCGTAGTGCAAGCTGATCAGAACTGTATTCTAACAGTGATTCAAACGAAGTTTGAATCACCACAAATAGAGTTGCTAATTTCGCTTGGGGTAGCGCCTTAAGTATTGTCTGTTTTTGCTTCCGGGTTTTGTTTAGCGTTGGATGGTGATCATGCATAAAATTTCTAGCAAAATGACTCTTCAAATCATCAGCCTAGCCTTTCCCAAATAAAAGGTGTAAAACACCTCTTCACAAAGCCGAAAGACACTTGTTCTCCTCATCATTGTGATCATTTTTTTGTTCTACACCATACCTGGGAACCTTCTAGTTACTATGGATATGGGGGATCAAAGTTACAACTTTTTAATAAGTTTTTTTTTATTTTAACTTTTAACACCTCCACGAACCCCGTACTATTCAACCCATCCATCAGCACAATGTTTTAAGAGCTTTACATTGAGTTCTACTACAAAACATGATTTATAACCTCAAAAAAAAAAGTTGTTTCCCAGCAATCTTTTTTCCGTAAAGTTACTTAGGTCCATGTTCACCGAAAAGATAACAGTCTGATTAGCTAAAAACAGCTGTCACTGTGACATATTACCATACAAAAATGTGTTTTAAACAGCTGTTTTAGATAATCAGACTCATCTTTTTGGTGAACATGGACCTTAGTTTGATGTACAGAATGCTTGGTTAACGGCTTTGTGATGAGGTGGTTTACACCCTGTATGTATGTTGGGGAAAGTTCACTTAACCACTTAGTTCACTAATTCACTTTAACCGGATGCAGCTGAATACCAGAATTTTACACGGAGCGACTGCCTTTCTGACCTCCACAGCCCAGTTCGTACTGGGTAATACGAAACTCTTTGGTAAAATTGGCTGCAGACTTTCAGGACACTGACTAATATCTGCTGGGACCAATGGCTTCACGTGCTTACTGAGGCACGGAGGAAGTTCGGAATGATTACATTCCGAACTTCCGTCATTCTGTCTTTAGATGGGTGACCACCCATCAGGGTGGACCTGCTCAGCAGTTGCGCTTGCAACCAGAGTCAACAGTTTTTTATTATATACCTAAACATCGCTGAACATTACACACAGCGCCATCTAGTGCCACACTAAGCTAAGAGGCTTTTGTCGTAGACACCATATAGTTGATATACTACATACATAGTTTTTGTTTAGTTTACTTATTATTTCTACAATATCATTTCCAAATAAAATACATCGGTGTTCATAAAGTACATATAATATCAAGACTATGTTACACTACGGGGGACTTGAAATAATTGGTTAAATCACTTAGACGAGTAGGTTCTAACTGTGTTTACTGCGGTTAACCATATCAAATTACAAAAGAAATAAAGATTAAAAGAATGTAATCGAGATTATTTCCCGATTTAGAGTAACATTAAAAATTAATGCCCAATTAAATTGCACTACACTGTGTTTTACTGATTATGTTAAAATGGACGCTGGATGCTTTGTGTAATTTATTTAAATATTTAAATGCTTTTTTTCATTATGGCTAAGCGACATCTAAGTTTAAGTTTAAACGGACTACAGGCAGTTAAGTGGTGTTGAAATTTGCATTTAAGCAATTAAATTTTTACATGTAAAATATTTAAGTGTTGATCTTTCTCTCGAAAGAGGAGAGAGCTTCAAAATAAATCTATCTATAAACGAAATCTGTAGGTAACCCAGCTTTTTCAGACATAGTGCGACTAATCATTTAATAGCAAAATATGACGTCACGCAAGACTTGCACCAGACCTGGGCCTCGATTCTGCTATTACAATAGTGTCAGAGTATTCGATCATTGATCTCATAATGATCAAGTTCTGTCAAATTTTTACAAGTTTGTTAATTCTAATATCATAATGGCGCCATTATGACTTCTCAATGAACAACCACTGACACTCCATTGAAAGAAATGTCATAGAATATTAATCTCGTACATGAAATCTGGCATGAATAAATGTTCGCATTTAGTAGTAGATTTCGAAAACCATTTGTACTAAGGGTTTTATAATAATGACAATACGAAAATGCCATTAAAACACAATTTTATTACGAGACCATTGACCGACCATTGCATTGTGAATTTAGCAGATTACGAACTTTAAGCAAAATGACAATGGGATGAGAATAGAATCGTGTTGGAGTGACGAATTTATTAAAATAGCAGAATTAGGCCCCTGACTGTATCTCACCATACAATAACAGCAAACTACAGATATACAACCTCTTTAGTTACAAGCATTGTGACTCATAAAAAAGGTGAATATGCACAACATGACACAACATACATTCTACCAACTTATTTATGCAGGCGGGAAAACATAGAACTAAAATAAAAGTACCGAGTTTGACATTTCGATGCGTTTTTTCTTGATAAGCAGCGCCACCTTGAACTGCAAACTTAAAGTGGTCGTAATGTACGCGTGTTCGTGTCAAGCGACACTTTAGCGGCCCGGAGCGCTAATCTGTCGCCTTCCTTGCACCGTATTAACTCGTTTCCCTCATTTACTTGAACAACTTGTAACTTGATAAGTTACTGATACCCTGGA
Source organism: Xestia ashworthii (assembly GCA_950022955.1). Classification (NCBI taxonomy): domain Eukaryota; kingdom Metazoa; phylum Arthropoda; class Insecta; order Lepidoptera; family Noctuidae; genus Xestia; species Xestia ashworthii. Next base: position 9,051,721 of record OX465573.1, read on the forward strand.
CATTTAGATTTGTTTTTAAATTAAGCTAAAGTATAAAATTGCTGGGTAAAAGTAAAAATGGCGACGCGGCAGGGGCCGAATGGAAATGGGTAGAAAAAACATGGTGCTTTAATAACGACATAAGTGTAAGCCAACATAGGCTGCCCTCCAGTCTGACCCAACCACGAGGATAAACGTGGTTGGGTCAGACTGGATGCAGAGATTAGACTGTTGTTGCTCAGCTTGGAAGCTTAATAAAGCCTAATAAAAAATTAAAAATATATCCATTTGATTCAGGTCATTGACCCATATTAGACAAAAAACAATAATATACAAAACGTTTGCCAGCTGATAGTTAATTCGATGACAAAAATAATTAAAATATCAGAAATAGGTGGGTCCACTGATAGGTTGATTTGATGAGTTTGCAGTCCCAATCTTCTCCTAATTTGTTTCCTTTCCGAATCAGTGTTTATCTAAGACGTCCATTAAATCATACCGCCCAGTTGATGAGGCACATAACATTAGACGCATTATACACGTAAGAGGCAGAGGTGTACGTACAGTCACGAGCACCAATATTTATACACTTTCCTTAATGTTATAGCTATTTTTAACTATTGTAACTAGGAGATTAGATCTTTTTCATAAAATATGAGTTCCAGAATACTATGTACGTAATAACATTAAATTTTAATGAGTACATTAGGAGAAACACAATTTAAAAAATTGTTAAGTGTTTACATATTATTAGACGTGACTGTACCTACTAGTACACACTCGCATTTCTTTAGTTATGTATGTCTCATGTTCTAAGGGACGAGCCTATATCCAACAGCTGGGCAGTTTCTTAGTAGAAAAATCCAATAACACTTTGCCCGACTTAAGAATCGAATCCCGGACACCACTCAGCAGTCATCCTTGTGGCCACTAGCCCATTGAGGCAGTCACAGACAAGCAGGCGACAAAAGACAAATATCTCCAAATTGTTTCCCCTTCCGAAAAGTTACAAAAAGTTTAGTTCTCATCTAAGAAGTGCCGTAAATCAAGGAGTTCCAATGTTTTGGCCAGGCGATGAGGCTCGTAATATTGTCTTAATAGCCTCAGAGGTCGGTGAAGGTCGAAGAGACAAGGATATTGATTCTGATCACAGAATTGATAAAAGAGGATAAAACGGCCTTGTGGGCGGGGCAAGCGCGCCGCTCATATAAGTGAACGCTCATATGTCAATCGACCAACAGTCGCGCTCTTATTGTGTGCGTGTGTGAGTGCACGTCAAGCGCAGTTGTTGCGTTAGTGTGACAGTCAACAGCAAGCTCGCGATCTAAGTGTGGGTAGTTTATGGCTCTCTTGCTTGTAGTGGAGTTAAAAAGCAGGCGAACGGCGAAACGCGTTCTAATACTAGAAAAAAATAAAAAGCTTCTAACTCGGAGACGGTGCATCGTAGGAACATGCTTTTCAGAAACTAAATGGTTTCTATGGTCAAGGTCAACCTGATACTGCAATAAGAAATTCAAATTTCGAAAAAAAAAAAAAAACAAACAAAAAATTTTCTAAGTGTCGGACGACTTCTACCTTCAGGGCAGGGACTTGTAAAAAAAAACGAGTGCAAAAAAAATACGATATTCCGCGGGTTTTTTTACATCTTCTCATGGTTTACGACTAGAGCAACAAATTGTATCCCGATAAGTTTTTCATCCGAGCTACCATTTTGGAAATACAGAGGGTTTTTCAAAAAACTATAAAAAAATAAAAAGCTCCTAACTCGGAGACGGTGCGTGGTAGGAACATGCTTCTCAGAAACTAAAAAAAAATTTTTTGGTTTTCTTTGCAGCTCATAGTGCCCCTAAGCGTATACTCCAACTCCTAAAAATCCGCCCCTAAGACGACCCACTGACCCAAATCTGGAACTATTTCCTTTCTAACCTCTTTTATTGGTTCTGTGATTCTGACGATGGTGTAGTGGTTACGAGGTCGGCTGTTACTCGTGAGGGCCTGCATTTGATCCGCAGGTCAAACAGTGTTTTTTGTAGTTAGATGCAAGATGAGTGCAATAGTTACAGCCAAGCGAGGAACATTGAGGTTAGATGAGAGCTACATTTTACTCCTCCTGTGTTCTGTTCTGCCAGAAGTGATTTTTATGGTACACAATTCACCAGTTATTTTTGAGAGCTCTGCAACAGGGAAGCGAGTCTACTGATATCAACAGGGCACCATCATCATAATCATTTTCCTAATTATGTTGGGTTCGGCTTGCAGTATAACCGGATGCACCTGAAAGCCAGGATTTCACATGGAGCGACTGCCTATGCCCCAGTGAGGGTATGAGGTATAGGTGATACGATACCCCTTGGTAAGACTAATAATTTGTCAAACTTTCGAGCTACTGCCTACTTGTAACTACTGTCAAAGATCTACAAATGACAGCCGTGACCAACAGCTGAACGCGCTTTCCGAGGCACGGAGGAAGCTCAGTGTGTAATCGGTGGTCACCCATCTATGGACTAACCTAGGCAACGTTTTTTAACCTTAAGATATACCCGAGTGGCTATAATTATTTGGCTACGAACTCCTCCATCAACCGTCACATAAAGGGTGTAAAACACCTCTTAACGAAGCCGAAAGTCTGATCTCCCCGTCATTGCGATCATTTTTTTGTTCTACACCATACCTGGGAACTTTCTAGTTACGGAGTATGGGGGGTCAAAGTTACAAAGTTTTTTTTTGAATTCAAGTTTTTTTTTGTAAGATTTTAATACCTCCACGACCCCCGTACTATTCAATCCATCCATCGGCACAATGTTTTAAGTGCGCTACATTGAGTTATACTTACCACAAAACGTGATATTTCACAACAAAAAAGAAGTTGTTTCCCAGCAATAGTTTTTGCGTAAAGTTACTTAGTTTGATGTACAGAATGCTTGGTTGACAGCCTCGTGATGTTCTACACCCTGTATATCATCACTATTTAATCATAGATTCTAATGCAGCTTTAATTTTTTACTTTCAATACATAAGTTATTTTAGCTGCAAATTAGATGCCCATTTACAGCACCCCTTTTTTTTTTTCTTTCTTTCTATTCGCCCGACCGTTAACCATTTAACTTTTAATGTCTTAGTTCAGGCAATCAGGCTCGCAATGCTCGTTTAATAGCCTCAGAGGTCGAAGTACCATGTTCAAGGGCATGGATGAAGCAATTCTGGAAAGAGGAATTTAGTTAATTTTACTTAGAAAGGGGACTTGATCAGTTTCTAAGTCGATATAGGGTGTAAAGTACCTATTCTATTTTTGTTTGGATCGTGTAAGGATTGAGAAGATAACTTTCGGGATGAAATAATCTTTTTTAGGGTTAAAAGTTTGGTTGGCAGTCAAGAATTTTGAGATTTTTGCTTCTATAAAAGTCTAGCCATAACAGAACAGCTCTTGTCGACACAAATTCCACAAAAATATCACTTTAATTATTCGGTGTTTAATCAAATCAAAGGAAGACCAGATTTAGATGGACACAGTCAAAAAATCATGTATTCGACAACGAGATGCTTGTCAGGAAGAAAATCTTTATTTATTTGTTACAGAATGTGACAAAGTTTATCTGTGGCGAGTGAAACCGGAGGCAAGAGCTAGAATATACCGTAAAACACTAGGTATTGTCATGAGATATATAGGTATGTGTGTTAAACTTCCCACTCATCTGCGGAAGTGGGTGGAAAATCCATTGTTAGAAGAGTGTGAAACTGAATAAAATCGTTCAGAAGCAAACAGCTGTTCCGATGTTTATGTTTTATTTCTTGGTTTTCAATGTTTTGATGAAATTGGGAAGATTTTTCTGTTAGTTCCTCTTGGATCACAAGCTGCCAAAAATGACGATTATTATCATTCTATAAAAGAGTAGGTCTGTCAGATAACGATAAAAAAAGTGTCAAATATAATCATAAATGTATGAACTGAAATTAGTGGCATGAGGTCCTGGATTAAATTCCCAGTTAGTGGAAAGTGTAATTAGGTTTTTCATTAAGATTTCTCATTAGCTACCACGGAGTTTGGATTTGGGCCCGGTTGATGGCAATAAGATACAGGGACTTAAGGGGCCGGCGGAGCATGCGTTTTTCATACAAACGTAATACCAAAATAATATGAAAATCAAACATATTCTTAAGGTAGTGTGAATATATTTCAATTGTATTATAAAATATCTATGTTCCCAAATAAATATTTTGAAAGGACAATGATATAAAGACGAGATACCTATGCGAAATTTAAAATTTCTATGGAAAATGTATTTTTCTCATAACTCTTGTTTAAATCAGTGTACATTCAAAATAAGTGTTTGTGAACCTATATATTCTGTAATCCAATCAAAAAAAAATATACACTACCATAAGAATATGTTCGATTTACAAATTATTTTAGTATTACGTTTGTATGAAATTCGCATACTCCGCAGGCCTCTTAAACGTAACTGGCGAAATGTGGTACGGGGGCCTAATTCTGCTATTTTAATAAATTCGTCACTCCAACACGATTCTATTCTCATCCCATTGCCATTTTGCTTAAAGTTTGTAATCTGCTAAATTCACAATGGTCGGTCAATGGTCTCGTAATAAAATTGTGTTTTAATGGCATTGTCGTATTGTCATTATTATAAAACCCTTAGTACAAATGGTTTTCGAAATCTACTACTAAATGCGAACATTTATTCATGGCAGATTTCATGTACGAGATTGATATTCTATGACATTTCTTTCAATGGAGTGTCAGTGGTTGTTTATTGAGAAGTCATACTGGCGCCATTATGATAGTAGAATTAACAAACTTGTCAAAATTTGACAGAACTTGATCATTATGAAATCAATGATCGAATACTCTGACACTATTGTAATAGCAGAATCGAGGCCCTGGTGTACTATTAAGCACAACACTGCCTAATCCCCAAAGGATTACAGGTGTGATGTTATGTTATTAATCCCCGAATAGTCAAGATAACTCAGTCATGAATGAGGCCCTAAATACTTTAAACAATCACTCGTTTATATTTATGTACCAGATCATAACAAACCCAACCCATTTTTCTCTAATCCACCTAAAATCTAAATAAAAAAACCTCCCCGAAACACGAAAAAAAAATGCGGAAACAATATAAAAATCAATTTACACAGACATTCGCACTAGGATATACGAGATCAACAGATAACATAGGTTTAATTACGGCTATAAAACAGGCGGGCTCTTGGGCCACGTCTTAAACGCTCATTAAAGGCCATTACTCCGAGCTATGGGCCACGAAGCGATAAACTGTGAAGAACAGAGAATACTAGCGAAGAACGGAGAAATGGAGAATTGAACCACAGAATTGTACAGAAGGTTATACCGCCGTTTGCCCGAACTTTATTTGCCCTAATATCATTTGCCATAATACTCAACAGCCATAATATTACATGACGTAATATTCATTTGCCCTACTCTTATTTGCTATATTAGTCACGTGCTAGAAGCTTTGTTTCCCATAAAGTCACTTACCATAACATCATTTGTCATAATCATTGTAAGCCCTAATTATCACATGCCCTAATTATCACATGCCCTAATTACCACATGCCATAATTATCATATTATTATGCCATAACATCATTTGCCATCGACATTGGGTGTGTAACGGCTGTTATATTAGGAGGAATTGGATGCAATCGGGATTTTAAGGCACCCCGACTCGGATCCCACGAAGGGGGGCCTTCTAACCTAACCTAGGTTAGAAGGCCCCCCTTCGTGGTTATTTTTTTATAAGCCACCCAGAAGTAGGAGCCCCGCGTAGCGGGGCTCCGTCGACCAAGCCCACCCTCGATAGTTTATTATGGCGCTTAAACATTATGTCAAATAATCATTATGGCGTTTAAATATTATGTCTAATCATTGTTACGGCAATTCAAAATATGAAAAACAATACGTATGGCACTCGTATCTTATGGTATCAAAGTTTCGGGCACTTAAAAGAATGTCATATGTCTTTTAGGGCAAACAAAACATTCGGGCAAATGAAATTCGGGAATATGATGATTATGTTATATAATCTTCGGGTAAACATTAGACAACCCGGGTCAATGCATCGAGCTAAAACGCACGCACACAGACATGCTTCCGTTTCACACCATTTTCAGCCATGGCGGTCGATCTTAGCATACACTAGCAATCGACGGAAGAAGTATAGAGCTCACGAGAGAGCGAAGAAGTAGTTAGGTAGAGAGCTCAAGTTTTGTTTTTTTCGGAATGGCATCTCATAGTTCAACCTAGAGAGGTTGTCGTCTGCTTAACTCATAGAGCTCTGTGTGCGTATGTGTACAATACAACGTTATTTTTCAGTCGTTTTAAATACTTTAAAGGCGGATAGTACTCCTGGAAAATGAACAACTTTTACTATGGGACCGACTACGAAACCTTAAAAAAAATCAGCTGTTTCATACATTATTAGTCGCGTAACTCTAAAAATGTAGGCTGTAGCTGATCACTCTCCTAGTTTGATGGGACGGCAAACCGGCACGACAGAAGAGAGATCGGACGTAGAACTGTGAGCTATCCAAATTATGCTCCAATAACCCGACCGACCTAGGAATCTAACCCAGGACTGCTACGACGTTAGTTACGGTTGTGACTACAGGACCAACGAGGCAGTTAGATACGCTTTACGTACCCCTAGTGCAAGCGCGCTCGTGACTGTCATTTGTTTGTGATCGTCATACGCACGCGTCTACAGGGTGTAAACAACCTCATCACAAAGCCGTCAGCCAAGTATTCTGTACGTGTACACCAAATTGCAATATAACGCACTCAACAGGCAACGGGAGGGGGGTCGTGGAGGTGTTTCAAGTAAAAATCTTACATAAAAAAATGTCAAAAAGTTGGAACTTTAACCCCCGATATCTCCGTAACTAGAAGCTTCCCAGGTATGGTGTAGAAGAAAAAAAATATCGCAATGACGGGGCGAACAAGTGCCTTTCGGCTTCGTTGAGAGGTTATTTATATCCTTTATGTGTGCGTGCACGTTCGCTTGTTTTATGGAGTTGAGCTTCTGTACCTATCTACTCTGTGATTGAACAATGGTTCGATTCGATTTTCGATTGTGTGATAAAGCGTTGTCTGGTCTGTGATTGGGTTAGACAGTTGTGAATCGTGGGAAGGGGGGGGGGGGACTGGTGAAGTTATGACTGTTCTTATTGATATCATTGTTTGGGGACCTGCCTGAGATAGCTCATTTGATGTTCAATGCGCTTAGACGCTGTTTTTGGATGATCAATTTGGTAATTTTGTAGAATATCTTGAATCGCAATTAAGGCATTATCTGCACCTAGGTACTGTTATGATTAGTGTTTCGCATGTTAATTACATTTTTTTTGCTGAAAAGTTTTGAAACCCTGCTCCTAAATTCGAAACTTTGTTTTCCACTTGTTAACCACTTGCTGATGAAATAAATTACAGAAAGTAAGTGCCTGGTTAGGGTCAAACCCGCAACTCGAAAGTCAGGGCCAATACCACTGGTTCACCACCATTTTACTATATCTCCAACCCACAATTTGACAAGTACTTAACACTTTCTTCGCCTCTTAACATAGTGCAATGAAAAAGGATCGTAAGTAACAGATTTACGGCGTTGAACTCATTTCACATGCCATTAAACTGAGCCCACAAGGCCACAACTAATTACTAACACGTTGAAGGCACTAAAAAGGAATAAAGCAGTTGTTTTACGTTTTTTTCATTACTTCTAAAACATCCATGCTAATAATATATTAAACAGGTAAAAGTGAAAAAATCACTTGAATCTAGCTTTGTAAAACTTCGGAATGATTTGGACTTTTGGGTAGCTTCAGAACGCTTCTTCATATATCTTCATAACTGCTTTAAAGATTTTTGATGAAATCTCATTCAATCATGACTTAGGTTAAGGGGCCGGTGGAGCATGCGTTTTTCATACAAACTAAATAATACCAAAATAATATGAAAATCAAACATATTCTTAAGGTAGTGTGTATACTCGTATATTTCCATTGGATTACAGAATATCTATGTTCCCAAATAAATATTTTGAAAACACAATGACATAAAGACGAGATATGAAGAATTTGAAATTTCTATAGAAAATTTATTTTTCTCATAACTCTTGCTTAAATCAGTGTTCATTCAAAATATGTGTTTGGGAACCTATACATTATTCTGTAATCCAATCTAAATAAATACACACTACCTTAAGAATATGTTGGATTTACAAATTATTTTGGTATTACGTTTGTATGAAAAACTCATGCTCCGCAGGCCTCTTAAGCCATAGGATATTTTTATTTCTTTTTCCAGTAGTAGGTATGTACGTCCTCATGGGATAATTTCCGGCCACCACGCAGATGAAGCAGCGTGTTTGAAGCTAGTCTCCTATGTGTTAAACAAGGAGGAAGCAGAGCGGGCAAAAAATAGTTCCATAACAATATTTTTATTTATTTTTGCCGTTCAAGGGCTTTGCACAATATTTTGTGAATATTAGTTTTTGTAAAGTTACGACATTCATAAATACCTTTCCAACAGTGCAGGATATAAGGAAGAAAGAAAGAAATCAGGTTTAATACATCGGAATGTAATAAATGTACAGTCAGCGACGACAAACGGATCGCCGAATTTCTTTGCAATGGACTTACGGACCACCCGGTTTATATGCTGTAAACAGATATTACCTATATATTGTTGTTTTGTAAGGACTTTGCCACCATTTTTTGCCACCATGTGATCAAAATTAAAAAATAGCTGCGTAACTTTCAATTACAATGAAAAAAGAAAACATTTGCTAAGAATCCTGATGCAATTCAATTTCAATTTGTCAAACGTCGAACACATGCTGTGTGAAGAAAAAACCTTTCATTTCTTTTTTTTAATTCCGTCATAACATTTTTTTTATATCTGAAATTAGATCGAAATCTAAAACATTCCAGTATTTAATCCATATCAATCGATGAGATCCTGTTTCTACACAAGCTACTGCTAAAATAAAATGTCATTGGCAGTGATAGCATAAAAGTGTGATTGTTGGACTGCCAAAGTCATATGTCTCAAGTTAGAAGTATGATTTTTCGGCTTCATTTGCGTATTTTATAATCATCACTTGCTTCAGTGAAGGAAAACATCGTGAGGAAACCAGCATGCCTGAGAGATATTCCTCGACGGCATGTTAAGCCAAGTCAGACGCCCATAGGCGGCATTAAAATTTTGAGCTAAATTAGCAACTCTATTTGTGGTGGTTCAAACTTCGTTTGAAATGCTGTTAGAATAAAGTTCTAATCAGCTTGCACTACAAAGTGGTTGTTACGTCAGCCACTGCCGGCCAAATAGCGCGAAATGAGTGGTTTCGATCGATTTACAAAAAAACCATTGATTGGATTAAAAAACTAAAACAGTATCATGCTAATATATTGCTTGCAGAATTATTTGCCAAAAATCAGAATGATCGCATGCATATTAGTATGTTTTTTATCGTTTGAAATATATTTTTAGAGGTAAATTCGTGATTTCTTTTTATCGAGCCAAATTAATTGTATTATGTTTTCGAAACAGTATCATGCTAGCATACATCCTGAAGAATATCATATATTTTTCTGGTCTTGTTTATAGCAGTGAATCATATACTTTTAGTAATTATAAAACTCGCGTTTAGCTCGTGTAATCGCCTTAAACACTAACCATACGGTAAAGAAGATAGGCAGTCTCATTAGATTCCGTTCTGAGAACCCTGTAAAACCCGTCATCCAACAAAAACTTTAATGTGTCAAACTTCTGCAACCTAAAGGCATTTATGGCAATCAAACCAACACAACACGCGTCGAACATAACAATCATTCGTCAGGGGTCCGTGTAAAATATTTGTGTGTTAAAATTAATCCCTGTCAAGGCAATATGTATATACCCAGCAGAAAACAGTAGTAACCCTTACAAAATATCAATTGGGGCGGCGGCCCGTCGTTTTTTATAGCAAAGTCTGTAAAACATTGGTATGGCGTGTGTAAGGGCCTTATGCCCGTTTGACACGCGAACGTACACTTCTAACAAAAAGTGATTTAGGTAATTTTTCTGGCAGTTTCCTATTAACTCGTAATATGTGCCATTTGCTACTACCTACCTACGGTTTTATGTTTCCCTTTACATTTAATGTTATGTACTTAAATGGCGAAATTGTTGTTATATTTTTTGGGTTACCCCGATATTGTGTTTTCTTTCGTTAAACTCTTATTTGTGAAAATGTTTTTCGAGTGGTGCTGATATTTCTGTTTTAGTGGGCTTGTAGCTATAAAAAGTTATTGTAAATTGTTCTTTATCTAATTCTCATTTTAATTATAGTAATAGTGTATTCGATTCTCGTGCTTGATCAACAGAATATGGAGTTATAAAACGGGAATAATTGCAAAGGTTAACTGGAAAATCATTGCATTATTAATTAATTGAATGATTTTTTGTTTTTTTTTTATCTTAGTGCGGGAAATTTATTGCGCGAAATAAAATTACTTTCAGTTGATAAGCTTAAATTCAAATTTAAAAAAAATGTCAAAGTCCCTAAAATAATTTTACAACAGCAAACAAGACATTGGCGCATCTACGACCAATTACAGCCACATCTTCAGACACCATTAATACAAGATAATAATATGCGTTAATTACTGCCAGTTTCTCAGGGACAAAGCAAAACGAAAGATCACACTTTATTGTACACTAATAGTTACATTTTTATTTTAGCAATTAAAGTTAATTAAATAAACAAATAACGCAGCAACTTAATTGAAGGCTCATTTACACAAGAAGTATTTCTCGCCTCGCATCGGTGATTAATCGAAAGAGATATATACTCGGTGAATATTGCCTTGCCTTACAAAAAGTTTCCGTTTGTGCTAGAAAATCACCTAACTATTCTGGAATTACATAATCGTAGGCAAGTTTTTGTTTCTCTCCATAATCGTTGAGCGAAACACGCCTATCGATATGCGAGCAAACCTTCTCGTATCAAACAGCCTTTAAGGCGCCTATACGAGCTAAATTAGCAACTCTAGTTGTGGTGGTTCAAACTTCGTTTGAAATGCTGTTAGAATAAAGTTCTAATCAGCTTGCACTACAAAGTGGTTGTTACGTCAGCCACTGCGGGCCAAATAGCGCGAAATGAGTGGTTTCGATCGATTTACAAAAAAACTATTGATTGGATTAAAAAACTAAAACAGTATCATGCTAATATATTGCTTGTAGAATTATTTGCCAAAAAATCAGAATGATCGCATGCATATTAGTATGTTTTCTATTGTTTGAAAGATATTTTTAGAGGTAAGTTCGTGATTTCTTTTTATAGAGCCAAATTAATTGTATTATGTTTTCAAAACAGTATCATGCTAGCATATATCCTGAAGAATATCATATATTTTTCTGGTCTTGTTTATACCAGTGAATCATATACTTTTAGTAATTATAAAACTCGCGTTTAGCTCGTGTAGTCGCCTTAACATCTCAATTTACTGTAAACACAATTAATTTCCCATTTTTAAAAAGGTTAATTATGCCCAAGACTTGTCTCCTCGGCAGTACGGGCCTCTTTTATATTTTTTTAAAGGCAACATCGAGCCCCACCACAAATGATGGAGCGGTGTGTTTCTGTTATACTACATTTAAATTTATCCTGATCAAAAGTGTAGTAATTTGTTAACTACTATTTCTATGTTGAATCGAATTAAAGAAATATTTTTTTAATGTGGTTTTGTAGGTCAAATAGTATTACTGTTTTTCTAGAGTTTTGGCATTCGCGTGACTAAGTACAAGTTGCTGTTGAAAACTTGCATTGTGGTTGAGAATAAATTGCCCTATCTTTTTCTTGGGGGTGTTGAAGGGGGTGATAACATCTATTAGAGTCTGAAGGTTGACCGGAAGTCTTTTGGAAGACTCACAAGTAAAGTTACAGTTTATTTTGAATGTAAAGACGCTGTTTTTGGTGATTGTTTTGTCGTGTAATTTTTGAATGCTTTCATAAAAAGAGTTTCAGTTATTCAAATCGGATTTTGTAATAATTTAGTATTGCATGCTTATTTAACTTTTCAGCTTTGCTATACTTAGTAAAATTAATTCGATTGCGTAAAAATTAAAGTCTAAAACCAACATCGAAAACATGAGCTGGTTCTCTTACATTAAAAAAAAACATAAAATACTTTGTTTTATACGCATCACCGGCATCACTATCGTTTAACTCCTACAAAGTGCCAATAAAGCACTCGGGAATTCAAAGTACCAACACGAGTTTAATCAAGCGAATAATTTCAATTGTTAATTAGCAACAAATTTCCCTGAACCAGCTCACATGCCAATGTGGTATAAAAATTAAAAAGTGCAATTTAACACCACAGCAGTATGTCGTGTTGTGCCAACATAACAGGCAGTGAAGCCTTTAAAACTAATTATTTTTATTTAATTTTATTTATTGAGAGATCCGACACGCAAGAATCGAACCCGCTCTGCGGGAGTCGCCAAACCTGTTACGCGTAAAAGGCAAAAATTTTAATTTATGCACACTGTATAAATCCCCTCCTAATACACAGGAATTTACACCTTATTTTCTTGTTACAATAATTCCGAAATCCCGTGCACTTTCTTGGTGGTTTTACCACATGTGTGTTCGACTGTACTTTATATAAATACACCTATCTAAGAAATGTATTCAGTTTTAATTACCATTGGTTTTTATTGTGTATAAATTTAGTTTTTATGTGTTTCTAGTGAAGCACGCTAGTTATTTTTACTATGAAATATCAGTGGGCTTTTCGCATTGTGGTATATTATTCTAAAGAGTTTTAATCATTCTATTTTATTTATAGGTTATGTTGCTTGGAGTAGTAGTCCAATCGAAAATAACAAAGGTCCGTTAATAAAGCATAAATTGCTGATAATTTGCAGTCTGAGAATAGTTATAGATTACTTGTAATTGGCATTAGTAATTAATTTTGCAACTGAGAGAGATTGTTCTAGGGTTTACAGAAATTATATAAACCCTGATTGACTTTTGTACCGAAAAGATCGGAGTATTTTATTTATTGTTTGGTATCAGAAACGGGTTTCTCAAGGATGAGTAAAGAACTCAAGTTCGTTGAACCTGCGTAAATGAGGTAATGTGTCAATATGTGGATCAATTTATGGATTTATGTATGCATCCTTTCCCAACAACTTCAAAAAAAATGGCCTCTTTGAACAGAAAGATTGCTAGATTAATGGATTGAAAATAACAATGAGCTAATTCTTTATGATATTAAGAGGGCTATCACAATTTTTCTTGTATGTGTGTGTATTTGAGTATTTTAAGAGTAACACTCTAATATAAGAAAAAATGTGATATTTATATAGAGCAAACCTCTAGACAAATTATTAAACTCACACATCTAAATTCACAGTTGTGATGTGTGACAAGAAAAATTGTGATGGGCTCTTAAGGACTTTTCTAAGCATTTGAGAGCTTTAACAATGTTGATTAGAAGTCAAGAATTTAAAAAACTTACTAATGGGTTCACTCTTAGGCACTCAACTCCTATAGGTATACTGTGACAGTACTTGTAATCACATTATCGAAAATGGCTCTAAAGACTTCAATGAAAGTGGCTAAATAGTTGGTATACGTGGGAGAAAAATCGAGCAAGCTAGATCTCATATCTGAAAAATAAACTTTATTTTCATCACCCGAGCAAAACTTGGTCGCCCAGGAATCTTCTTTGAATTTTGTGATGATTCATCAACACAGAATGGTGACGAGTATAATGCAGTTTTTTTTTAAATCCAGTTATGATCAATTAGATGATGATTCATAACCAAAACCGATGATAAAACTGATTAAAATTGCCACGGTCCATCTCAGACAGACCGACAAAATTCCAAGCATTCATAAAAGCACTAACTTTTACCCGTGACTTCACTCGATTTTATGGTCTTTTCCCAATTTTATTAGGGTTAAGGCGACTACATGAGGTAAATTAGCAACTCTATGGTGGTTCAAACTTCGTTGGGAATACTGTTAGAATAGTAATAGCTTGCACTACGAGTACAAAGTGGTTGTTACGTCAGTCACTGCGGGCCGAATAGTGCGAAATGAGAGGTTTCGATCGATTTACAAAAAATCTATTGATTGGACTAAAAACATAAAACACTATGATGTAATGTTTGTGTGATGAGCATGAACATTTAATTTTGTTTCCGAGTCATGGATGTTTATATGTATAATAAGTATGTATTTCCAAACAAAAAAGTATGTATGTAGTATATCAACTATCTGGTGTCCACGACACAAGCTTTGCTTAGTGTGGCACTGGGTGGCGCTGTGTGTTAATGTCCAGCGATATTTATTTATTTATGATGCTAATATGTTGCTTGTAGAATTATTTGGAAAAAAATCTGAATGATCGCATGTATTTTAGTATGGTCTTTACTCGTTAAAAGAAATTCTTAGAGATAAATTTGAGTTTTTTTTCTATCGATTAAAATTAATTGTAAAAAGTTTTCAAAACACTGTCATACTACCATATATCCTGCAGAATATTATATTTTTTTCTGGTTTTGTTTATTGCAGTGAATCATGTACTTTTAGGCATTATAAAACTCGGGTTTACCTTCTGTAGTCGCCTTAACTTAACTGGGTTGTTGACGTCGAATATGCAGTCGCTCCATGTAAAATACTGGTCTACAGTTGAGCTGCATCCGGTTAGACTGGAAGCCGATTTCAACATAATCGGGAAAAGGCTAGGCAGATGATGGTTAGATTTGTAACGTGGATAAATCTTAAGGCGCTTGGACGAGCTAAATTAGCAACTCTATTTGTGGTGGTTCAAACTTCGTTTGAAATGCTGTTAGAATAAAGTTCTAATCAGCTTGCACTACAAAGTGGTTGTTACGTCAGCCACTGCGGGCCAAATAGCGCGAAATGTGTGGTTTCGATCGATTTACAAAAAAACTATTGATTGGATTAAAAAACTAAAACAGTATCATGCTAATATATTGCTTGTAGAATTATTTGCCAAAAAATCAGAATGATCGCATGCATATTAGTATGTTTTCTATTGTTTGAAAGATATTTTTAGAGGTAAGTTCGTTTCTTTTTATCGAGCCAAATTAATTGTATTATGTTTTCAAAACAGTATCATGCTAGCATATATCCTGAAGAATATCATGTATTTTTCTGGTCTTGTTTATAGCAGTGAATCATATACTTTTAGTAATTATAAAACTTGCGTTTTTCTCGTGTAATCGCCTTAACATCCTCTCTCTATTATTTATTTCAGATATTTACTCTACTGATCTTCTTTTCATCTGAGGTGTGAAAAGGTGACAGAAATGGACAGACAGGGTTACTTTTACTTTTTTAAATATCAAGTATGGAAGTATGGATAATTATACCACATTGTACAAGCAAGAATTCTGATATATTTATCTCTCCACGATCTATATGAGCGTTGTTCTCGGAACCTGGTGAGCGATACCCCAGTGTATATACTTGTTTATGTGTATAGGTATATGTAACGAATTGGAGCCGCCGGCGAGTGCAGTTGAAAAGCGGCTTCCTACGGACCAGGCACCAGTTGTGAGGGCTGGCAGATTGATGAAGCTAGGGAAGTGGAGGAGGCATTTCTTGTTTTGATATATGTAACAAGTGTTTTTGTTGCTTGTATATGTCACCGTATAATTGTCAAACACGTTAGATTGTAATCTCTCTAGCGATATTGTAAACTCACGAAATATTGTTAAACGAACATAGTGCTTGCAATAAAACGCATCATTTTTCGTGAAATGCATGCGATGGTAGTCAACTCACACGGTGTGGAGGGAAGGAGGGGTCCCCCTTGCCCAATGGTATCACTCTTATGAAAAGATAATGTACCATTCCTGAGAAATACCGATTAATATAACTTAACCTTAAAACACTTTATATTCCCCTAAAAAGCGTAGTCGACGGAGCCCAAGTCCCGATAATGAGGGCAGAGATACTTCCGTATGTTCAGTTGACAATATTTCGAGAGTTTACAATATCGCTAGAGAGATTACAATCTAACGTGTTTGACAATTTTACGGTGACATATATATTATAAGTCTTGTTTACTTAACGGCCCCTTGAATACATGCTGCAGGTTTAAAACCTGTGAAAGAAAACTTTGGAACTTACATGAATTTCGTGTCTTACTTTTATAGATAAGCAGTGATGGCCGAATGGTGTGGCTGTGGGTCCCTCAAGTCATAGATCACGATTCATATGTGCGTATTGTATAATTATCACTTGATTCGGTGAAAGAAAACATCGTGAGGAAACCAGCATGCTGGAGAGATATTTCTCATGGGTGGCATGAAAACTCTAACACAAATAATGCACTAACCCGGGGTTGCGGGCCTGTTCGAAAGAGATACCGGGCCGCGGCCCCGGAACATAAAGGGCGAGGAAGGAACATGGATGGGTTTTAGTCAGTAAAAGTCTGACACTCCCTCCCGCTCCGCTCAGAGTGGGAGAAGTCATTTGATGATTACCAATCCGAAAAAAAAAAAAGGTTATGCACTAACCACACGATAGGTAACAAAGAAATAAATTTTATAGACATTCAGTACCTTACGGTATTAGAAATATCATTTACTGGCTTAAAACACGTTGTATGAAACTTTACTGTTTAATGTTATTGATCCCAATAGTTATTGAGTAAGTAGAATTAAGGTTAGAATTCCATGTTTAAAAGTTTTCTTTGATGTTAAAACTAGCTTTAAAAACGCCAGTTACCACCAGAGACCGTGTGATGGTTGACTGCCCACCCTAGTAGCATTTTTTGTTGGCATTTAGTTGGGCCACATACCTCTGGTTAGTTGGCAAATGCATACAATTGGCGGGCAGTTTGCGGGTTGGGCCCAAAACTGATGGCCTACGTGGATTTGCCTACGAAGGCCCAACTTGCGATGGGGCCAACGTGGATTTGCCTACCACCAACCAACCAACTACTACCAATGTGTACTACCGACCTAGTAGTGTTGAACTAATAACCTTGTGCGAACACTAATAGGGTTGAAATAAAACCAAATTGCTTTCTGATCTAAGGCGCAGGTCATGTACAAGTGGCGTATGGCGCTGGCGCGTGTGCGGGTACGCGGGGGGCGAGGCAGTAGCAAGTAGCGGCGCCACTTACTCGGTGCCACCGCCATACGCCGTACGCCACTCGTGTTTGTCCGGCGCCCAAGCTGGTGATATATTTACTAAAATTCACTCGAACCCAACCAAATCGTGGTAACACAACGATAGCGACTTCTAATTGGACTACAACGCCATCTATCGAGGTTGGGGTTCAACTTTTGAACCTTTACGATATTATCATTACGGTTTCGGCATGAACATACCGCCCACCAAGGACATTTAGTGACGGAATGTCCTTCTTAAATTATCCTTAATTTTCAATTTTGCACTTTGTTTACAATATAAACCATAAATCTCAAATATAAACAAAAATATAAAAAATATGTTTCGTAAATCTAAGAGTTACTAAGAGTTAAGAGAGTACTAGTAAGCTCATTCTGGGTGTACCAGTATATACGTATCATCCCTAACAGGCCCATTGAAAGGTTTAAGTTGGACCGATGTAAGTTGTTATCATAACTTAAATCCCTACAAAAAACTCCCAACAGTAGGAATAAAAGCGGCAGGCCCGTCGTTAGTTGGCCCAATGTTGTTTTAGTAATTTAAATTCCTACAAAAATCTCCCAACAGTAGGAATAGATGCAGCAGGCCCGTCGTTAGTTGGCCCAATTGTGTTATAATAACTGAAATCCCTGCAAAAATCACCCAACAGTAGGAACAGTAACAGAAGGCCCTTTGTTGGCTATTCGTTGGGCAAATAGTGCATGTTTATGACAATGGGCCTATTTTAAGTTTAGGTTGGCGGAACAACTAACCGTCTGCCAATACATTCCCAACTGTTGGCATAAGGAAGCCAACGGCAATTGCTACTAGGGCAGAGCCTATTACGGGCGGGTATTAGAAAAGAACCAACTGAAATAAAGTCTTACGTGAGTTTTTACAATGTTTCTTTTCAACACTTTTCTACACATCACAAAAATTCACAATACCATTTACCACATCCAGAGTTCCCTGATTGAGGTCCCGACATTGCCCACATATTACCGATCTGTTACGCGCGACGCGCCGCGCCGTGCCTCCCAATAATAGCATTACGCTAATTACGATAATGTCCTGCATGTATGCGCTTTTATCCCTCCAGGTCCCTCCCGGCACCCTGAGGAGTACCTCAGTAGAGGTATACCTTCAGGCGAGACGGTCCTAGATAATGTTAGCCAACGTTAACGCGGTTTGGAAGTAATTAATGTGTGAACGTATTCTTTTGCGATTAAGGATCTGTCTGGGCATGACGAGAACCCCTGAGGGTTCTTGTCAAACTGCATAAGTCCTTTGTTGGTCTTGGTTGTGTCTATCCGGACTCTGTGATACGGGCCCCTTAAGTCCACTTTGTTTTTCGTATGGGAAATCATCAAATGATTCCTCTCGCTCTGGGCGGAGCAGAAGAGTGTGTCAGACTTTTACTGACAAAACCCATCCATGTTCCATTATGTTCCGGGGCCACGGTATCTCTTTCCAACAGTCCCGCAGCTCCGGAGGCCCCTTAAGTCTTGAATCTGTATTTACATGATCACATAATTAAACATAAAACAGGCGGCCTCTAGTTTGGAGCTAGCGGGGGCTAAAATAACAGCCGTCCCGTCTGCTTAGGTTGGTCTGTGGATGGGTGACCACCCATTACATTTCGAGTTTCCTCCGTGCCTCGGAAAGCACGTTAAGCCTTTGGGTCCTGGCTGTCATATATAGATCTTTGACAGTCGTTACAGGTAGCAGGCGCGGTCGCAGCCTGAAATTTTGGAGGGGGTCACTCACTACACTAATAAAAAAGTGGTGTTTTTATGAACTACGTAACGTAGATGTTTATCGCTGTTAGGGGATAGCAAAATTTTATTATTTGGCGAGATTTTGAGATTTTTCAATTTGACCTTAGATTTTGGGGGGGGTCATGTCCCCTGTGATCCCCCCCTTCGGACCGCGCCTGACAGGTAGTCAGTGGCCCAAAAGTCTGACAACCCGTTTTACCACGGGGTATCGTATTACTATCTGGGTTGTGGAGGTCAAATATAGGCAGTCGCTCCATGTAATATACTGGTATTCAGCTACATCCCTTTATATTGAAGGCCGACCCCAACATATTTGGAGGCTAGACAGATGTTGACATAGAATAGCTTGCCCCTGCTTCGCAAAGGTGACAGCCTCTGTTCTTCTTAGATATCAGATCTTTCTAACGTTAAACCTATCTTATCTGCTTAAACTAAGCTATTTCCAGTGCTACAGCGTCTGTAAGTGACTCGGGAGAGAAAGGCAGCACGTTGAAGTCACATACTGCCGTGCTACATGCGGTGTTGGGGGATACTTCTTTTTGTATTCTTCAAGGACGTGTCTGAGGGTAGCATAAGAAAGGTACCGGTGTTCACACCAAAAATCCTCTACAGTGACGCCATGCACTCTGATAATGAGTCACTTTGAAGGTTTACGTTCCATGTATTTATTACTTCGACACGAAATTCGTCACTATCATTCTGTCCAGCCTTTTCCAAGCTATGTTATAGCTGGCTTCCAGTAAAATAGGATGCAGCTAAATAGATATCAGTGTCTGCCTATCTGACTTCCACTACCTTACATGATAGCCCTTGGAAAAACCGGTTGTCAGACTTTCAGACTTCTGTCTACTCGTTAATTAATGGCATTTCTCGTTAGTGTGGCCCCAGCATGAAACGAACTAATCATGCGTTATTTTAATTCAATTGCCTTGTTGCGCTCAATGAAGTCTTCCCCAATATGGCATGTCTTCCCATATGGCTCCTAAAATCTTCGTACATCCCTTCTTCCGCCCGCGGTGTTACACAATACAGCTACTAAAAGATTCGCAAAGAAAAAAATGTCGGTATGTGGGTCATGTTACAAAGGAGTTCACCTAATTTTCTTTGAATGGAAACATACATTTCAATGAAAGCTTGCTGATGTTTGGTTATGTTAATATTTATTATAAGATCCAGGGCAGGCAACAATGCGACTTCCTACTAGCGCAAACGGTATACTGGAAAAATCACTAATGAACTACCTAATACTTTGTGTTTTCCACTAACTAAAAAAGTAACAAACAAACTTTTGTACTTATATCTTTTGTGAGAGATCCTTAAATAAATAAATACCTGTCTTTGTAGGTAAAAGTATTGTATTGTATTTCCATACGCAAAAACTGGGCTTTGGAGTTGCGGCCACCAGCCCGATACAATACAATACCTGTCTTTGGGACAAAATCAGTAATTTTCTTGCAAGCTATATTATAAGGTCCGTAATTTACGATCTTGTGACAAAGGCTTGCTTTTCGCCAAAGCCGAGACGAGCGAAGCGGGCGTGGTAACGCACGAGCTTCTACCAATCCTTTTACCATCTATGTTGGTGTCGGCTGCCAGTCTAACTGGACGCAGCTGAATACCAGTACTTTATATGGAGCGAGTGCCTATCTGACCTCCAAAACCTAGTTAGTACTGGGGAATACGATATCCCTTATTCCTAACCAACGTAGATAGTAGACAGCGAGACGAAAACGTAACTTATCCGAAAGTAGTGAAAGTGGCTACGAAGGTCCATGTTCACCAAAAAGATGACGGTCTGATTATCTAAAATAAGCTGTTTAAAACACATTTTTGTATGGGAACATGTCAGCTGTTTTCAGATAATCAGACTGTTATCTTCTCGGTGAACATGGACCTTAGTACATTTAATAAATACCAAAGAATAAAGGTTGCCACAAAATAGACAGATATTATTTCTAAAACCAAACAAAAACAAAGTAAAAGCATTAATTATAATTACACCATTTAATGATACTTTTGAATGTCAAGGACTTGGCCAGTTGCTTAGAAAGTTAGTCAATTAATAGTAGCTAAGTTTCCACAAAGAACACTTTAATAATAATTAACCCATTAGCATATAAAACTTGAAATTAATAAAGTATCATAACGCAGGTGTACCTACCACAGGCCATCTTGTGTACCATAATAAACGTAAAATATATATACCGCCGACGGCAAGATGGCCTTTAAAATACGGTGGAATTGTAAACTGTAAGTACATAAAAGAATGGTTTGGTTTAATGTAGGTTAGGAATCCACCGTGGGAAGATTCATTTGGCACAATCCATATAATCATTTTACAAATTCTTTTACCTAAGCGTTGATAAGTGATTGTAGCATCTTTTTAACCGACTTCTAAAAAGGAAGAGGTTCTCAATTCGGATGTTTCTTTTTTTTAATGTTTGTTCGCGCATAACTCTGTCGTTTGCCAACCGATTTGAAAAAATCTGTTTTTGCTGGAAAGGGTATGCCCAAATGGTCCAATAGTCACCAAGTCGGGATCTGATGATGGAATCTTGGCGAAATCGAGGGAACTCTTCAAATTTTTATAGGCATACATGAAGCAATTTGGGTAGTTTCTGGAAGAGTACTTTATCAGAGTCCCACTTCAATTTGGTGAAGATCTGATAAAGAACTTCGGAGATAGGCATGGAACTACTCAATAAGGGATAGCAAATGGACTGGGATTGCTGAAATCACATGTCTGTCTATTGTTTACACCAGTTCATAACATAGCATCACGTCAGTAAGCTGTGAAGGGGTAAGCGCATGTGAACCACTAAAAAGTGAAAAATAAAAACTTTTTGCAAAAAATAAAACTGACTTCTAAAAAACAAAAAAGTGAAAAATTACTTTAGCTTCAGAAGTCGGTGACAAAAAAACTAAACCAATTTAACATGGGTCAAAGTTTTTTAATTACCAAAACTGGCTCAGTCAAATCTAAATCATAGGAGAAACTCGTGGCTATTATTATGATAACAGTTCGCTCGGTTTGATCTTCAGGTTAAGCCGCGGTTGCCTAGGCTGGTCCATGGATGGGTGAACACCCATTGCATACCGAATTTCCTCGGTATCTCGGAAAACACGTTCAGCCTTTGGTCCCGGCTGTAATTTTCAGCTTGACAATCGTTACATGTAGTCAGAGACCCGAATGCCTGATATCCAGTATTACCCAGTCGCTTCATGTAATTTATAGGAATTCAGCTGCATCCGGTTAGACTGGAAGCTGACACCCACGTAGTTGGGAATGAGGGGATAGGCAGATGATTACTGTTCCTATTTGTTGAGGTTTAAATGCGCCCTCCTCTATTTCTTTATAATAATATGTTTACTTTTTCTGTAGAAGTCAGTGTCATCAGTCGATTTTAGCACTTGTTTTTTTCATGTCCGCTGTGTATTAGCTCTGCTAAATAAAACAACGTTTATTGTGTATAAACCGCTTTTATTTCCATACATGGAGCCCTAAATCTTAACACTATTCATACATCGACATACTTAAAACATTATAGATACATAAATTATCTTCACATAATACAACATTTCAACATGCGTACTTGTCTTAGATTGAATTTTCAATCAATTCTCAGTCCGTCAGATACCGGACGCACTCCATCAATGCACGGAACATTATCTATCATTCACATAACTTCTATTTACATAGGTATAAAGCTGGGAGTCTTGTTTAAGTCTTTTTTGCATAAAACCCCTATGGATAATTAGCTAGTACTGTAGAGATTGATCTGAGGTTTCTGGTTGGTATGCGGCTATTCTTTACACACTAAGATACTCGTATTATTTGAGGGCCCAGAAGATTCGCAATGTTTGTAAAGCCTTTTGAATCTACAATGACGTTTCAAGAGCTTGATATACTGAAGCCAAATGTGTGTCCTTCACACACACCTTTTGGCTTTATTAAGAGTTTTTTTGTTTCCCTCATTATGATTGTTTTGATTATTTAAGTACAGACAAACCTGGATAAGCGAGAGTTCAAGGGAGCACAATCTCATTCTCGCTTATAGAGGTTTCTCACTAACCCGAGTTTCTCGTTAATGTAGGTACATGCGGGTAGCGTTTCTCTCTTATAGAGGTACACAGGCACACGTGTCCATTCGAAAAGAATGCGATAAAATAACAACGTTATTTAGTTCCACGAAATAGATAGGTACAATATTGACGAGAAAACAATACAAAAACAATGGTAGGAAGTTCCACGAAAGTTAAGAATGAGTCATAAAATAGCAGATGTTCTATAGTTCCTCCTAAATAATATTAATAAATAAAGCTCGACTGTCGCTTATAGAGGTAAAGATAAGTAGCAGTCTCACTTACGGATGTCCATGAGGGAAAAACGACTCTCCCTTGCAGAGGTTTCTGTTTCTCGCTAATAGAGGTTTCGGGAGCTTAAAATGACGGGTCCTGGCTATTACTCTCACTTATAGAGTTTTCTCACTTATCCAGTTCTCACTTACCCAGGTTTGACTGTATTTGCAAGACGAAGAAGTAGTAAGTATAGGTACTGAATCTAGTACTTACTACTTCTTCGTCTTCTTCCATACTATACTTACTTAGGTATAATATACTCGTACTTCTTAATTACTCGTAATCTCAGCCTTCATCCTTCTTTGGTATTCCTCTACTCTCTTCTTTTCTAACATAATTATCTAACCAAAAATGAATAACTTTACCTAAAATCGCTGTAAAAATTCCAGAAGTCAATGGCGATGTCACCGTAAAATTGTCAAATACGTTATATTGTAATATCTCTAGCGATATTGTAAAATCTCGAAATATTGTCAAATGAACATACCTACTGCTTACAACAAAACGCATTATTTTACGTGAAATGCATGCGATGGTAGTCAACTCACGCGGTGTGGAGGGAAGGAGGAGTCCCCCTTGCCCAGTGGTACAACTCTCATGAAAAGATATTGTACCTACCATTCCTGAGAAATACCGATTATTATAACCTAACCTTAAAACACTTTATATTCCCCTAAAAAGCGTAGTCGACGGAGCCCCGCTTCGCGGGCCCCTATTTCCGGGTGCAGGGTTTAAAGGAACCTAACTAACCTAACGGGGGGGTGCCCCAAATCCCGATTATGGGGGCAGAGATACTTCCGTATGTTGAGTTGACAATAATTCGGGACTTTACAATATCGCTAGAGAGATACACGTTATATTGTAATATAACGTATTTGACAATTTTACGGTGACAGCGACACTACATCGGTAACTACTTGACCAAACATTCGTGCTAGCAGTTAACTACGGTAGTCAACCAAACGTTAATCTTCCTAGATTAGCTTCCTGGTCCGATCAGTCGGAACTACAGGCTGTACACCATTTAACTCATGATTTTACACAATGGCAACAGGGGACCACAGAATAGATAGCTACAGAAGGCCAGCTCCATACAATGAATAAAAACTGTCGCACGCACACATAGCGAGTACGTGCGCAGATCTCAAATAAATAACAGTCGTGACTGCGTTTGCACTCACTGTGTACGTGAGGCATGTCTATCACCTCCGTTGGGTTGGTCAGTCGTAAGCGTAAACTATGTGGTTTTAGGCCGGGTTGAGTGTTATTGGCTTTCTTATGAATTTCTTAGTAAAAGCCTATAGTTTTTAGAAGTTTGTGGTGTGATACCGCCGTACCTCAGAAAACGCATTAAGCCGTTGGCCCTGCAACTGATCTCTCTTTTGTTGTGTTGGATTGCAGTCCTTTCAGATTATGAGAGTGATTCCGAACTGATAGTACACCTATGGCCGGCGCACGCACTTTTAAATTATAATGTCTGTCTAGCGTTGTCTCCACGAGATAGGCCAGTGCGACCGAAATTTGATCAGGATTCGGTTTAAAGACATTTATTTTCTCAAAGAACAAATTACAGTTCACTTAAAGAGAAACTTAACTAAATCGACATTTGGTAGAAGTTTACATTACGAAGTTCAAACTATCCAGGAAACTGAACACCAAAGTTTTTTTTATTTTTTTTTTGTTACTTAAACAATAGCACGTTAATTCTAAACTAAAAAAAAAACAAAACAGTTTTCACTAGACTTATGTGTTAATATAAAAAGCTAAACTTATGTGTCCAATAATCTAAAAAAAAAATCTTAACTTATGCGTTTAGGATTACTTGAAACCCGTCTATGCGTGCGTGGGTTGTCTCTTGTTTTATGCAGTAGACCTTCGGCAGCTATTTACTCTGTGGTTCTACACAATGGCAACACGGGAGTGTCCGCGGGTCAAGACGGAATGCCTAATTAATTGCTAACAGGAACTGAACAATGGTAGTCAAAGAAACCAGGCGGTAGGGTTGGCGAATTTTAGGTAACTAAAGAAAGGGTCAAATAGTTTTAGTATTTGTAATTTGTATTTAAAAGGTAAAAAGTTTGATTTGAATATGTATTCGTTAATACGGTAAAAGCACGATTTTTATAATCAATCCTTTATTTGCTGTATTTACACTGACAAAAGAAAAAAAAATGTTAAATTGGTTAACCAAATGCATTACCTATCATGTTAAAAAAAAAGAGAATTTTTATATCAGTTAGGATCATAATCTACAGAAATCTCCGTTTCCAGGTCTGAGTACCTGTTATTGAAATAGTATGTGACACTGAACCGAAACATAATCAGCCTATAATGTTCCCACTGCTGGGACACAGGCCTCCTCTCTATGAGAGGATATGACGCGGGCCCAGTGCGTGTTGGTAGAAGTCTTCGAACTTTTGGTCCTAGGACATTCCGGTTTCCTCATGATGTTTATCTTCACAGTTTTAAAATAAATTAAAACTGTGAAGATAACACTAAGTAATGCGCCTGCCTGAGTTCGAACCCACGGCTTAGCTAAGTCGGGGCCACCCACAGATATAGATAGACCTAGATAACGCAAGTATCACGATCTGTATGAAAACCATGCGCGCCAGTTTTTGACTACCTATTGTGACATCACAAGCCTGTTTAGTGATGGAAAAATCAAATTGATTCAAAGACGTCGCCGTCGACGTGCTAGTTTTTGGATACCATTGCCAGAATTTCAAAACTGACGTCCGACTAGCGCTATACACCGATGCAAACTGAGCGCGAAAGTGGCCACTTACGATCTTTTATCGTATTTTTGATCCTAAACTTGGCACGCGAAGATCTACATCTGTGGGGCCACTACTTCTGGGCTACCACTGCTCTCGGACCAAATCGCATCACAATTTTTGTTTTATCGCAGAATAACACAATAGAACCTTTAATTTAATAAAGCCTCTTTACCTCCCAAGACACACCAGAACTTACTTAGCCATGTTCTAAGTCCAACCTAGGAGCAATAACCGGCAATAAAGGTTTAGTTTAATGTGGGCAATAACAAATAAACAAACCACGCTCGGCCCATAACCTGCGCCACGCCACCATAGCGGCACCATAAGGATTTAAGACGCCTGCGGAGCATGCGTATTTCATACAAACGTAATACCAAAATAATTTTTAAATGAAACATATTCCTAAGGTAGTGTGTATTTATTTCGATTGAATTACAGAATATCTAGGTTCCCAAATATTATTAATAATTCCATAAATTATTTTGATTAGACACTGATTTTAACAAGAGTTATAAGAAAAATAAGTTTTCTATAGAAATTTTAAATTCCCCATATCTCGTCTTTGTATCATTGTCCTCTCAAAAAATACATTTGGGAACATAGATATTCTGTAATCCAATCGAAATAAATACACACAACCTTAAGAATATGTTTGATTTTCATATTATTTTGGTATTACGTTTGTATGAAAAACGCATGCTCCGCCGGCCCCTTAATACACTGTGATTATGCCCCATCTTCAGTTTTAATAGGGATTTCTAATTATTATAAACTATCCGTTGTGTCTAATTATTACTTCCCTATTTGAATCATATTTGGTTAACAATTTCAAGGGTTTTCATTTTTCTTTACGGAATTCTAACCCTTTTTCTAGAAACGTTTTCTTTTTCGTTTTGGCTTTGGGTTAGGGCTCATTTACAGAGAAGCGCGTGTGCGAGGACGCGTGGGACGAAGCGTGGGACGGCGCGTGATCCATTGCGATTATAGCTACGCTTCATACGCCGCTTCTCCGTGAACAAAGTATTAAAGGAACTGACGCCGCGTGCCACGCGGCTACTATGTCATCTGCGGGCTCCGCCGCAAGTTACCGCGCCGCACAACGTGCTGCGTCTCTGTAAATGAGCCCTTAGACATTAAACATGTTCCCGTCTCTTTCTTGTACTTGTATTTTAAGACTTGTGCGACAGTGACAGCTGCAATGCTTATGCAAGTGCTTGTGTGTAAAGGAGGTTTCTTTTTAGTTTTTTATATCAGCCTATTCTGGGCCATTGCTGGGCAAGGCTTTCCAATTTTGTTTATCATTGGCCTTGGAATGAGTACAAATCGTCACGGCAGCCTTTTTTGGGCCTGCCTCGGCTACGATGGCCGTCTTCAGGCGCACACTGTGCCTTCGCCCCTCTTTCCAGCTTCATCTAAGAAACGTGAGAGTAAGTGAGTCTTCATCCGCCTTATCTTTTCCCAACCATGTTAGGGTCTGCTTCCAGTCCAACTAGATGCTGAATACCAGTATTTTACATGGAGCGACTGCCTAGCTAACGTCCACAACCCAGGTAGTACTGGGTAATACGATACCCCTTTATAAGACTGGTTGAGTTTGTAACGTTTCTAATTCTTTGCTCCATTGTTTACTAATCAATGACTTAATTTTTAATTTCCAAATATAAATAATTTCCCAAAAGCTGTCAGCCCTATCATTAATTCCCGTGGGGTGTATTGTAATGGCCATTCTAACAAAACTGAGGGTATTAAGGAAATATTTTGACAAACATTTCAGACGGTCTGACGGAAGAATGTTGGAGGCTCTCGGTCTGATTAGAATGGAAAAGGTTTTTTCTTACTAATTCGGGTTGATGTGTTCTGCATGATAATTCTGTTGATGAGATTCGATTTTTAAATAAAATTCTTTTTGTTTTGTTGGTTCGTTTGGCATGGGATATAATTATATTTGTTTTTTTTTTAGATTTCTGGCTTGTTGTGAGATTTAATAAGAAATTTAACTAAACTGTTCATAGTTTTTTGTACTTAGTTATTTCTATTAATATTCTATCTAAGAAATGCTCATCGCTTTGCGAGTTTACATTAAGAAGAAAAGGATCCTCTTGTCTTTAAAAAAGAACTGAAAGTGTGGCTATAATTTATTTGGAAATTTATAATTTATTTATTTGGAATTTTATATCTACATTAAGGTCCATGTTCTTATGGGAACATGTCACAGTGACAGCTGTTTTTAGATAATCAGACGGTTATTTTTTCGGTGAACATGGACCTAAAGCTAAAAATTTTGACTAAAAACTGTAAACCATGTCACCTGTCAGCTATTTATTTAAATTTCAGATATTACAAACTCACATAGAATGATGAAAATGCTACAAAAGTGTAGGACACTTATATCTCTACCACTTCAAACAATTTTATACTTCCTTTTATAAATGTATTTCTACAGATTTCCAGCATTCATATACCTCTCACGTACCTTCCTGTAATTCCACCTTTCTATAAGTATACTTTGGGCTATCCGTTCTAAACCAGCTCAATAATAGTATTGAGCTAGATTCTAGTCGGGCTAGATTTTAGTAACGAAGGCATAGGCCTTCGTTACTAAAATCTAGCCCGACTGTAACGGTGGAAACAACTGTTTTGGAAACAATTACAAAGGTTTAGTTTTAATTAGTTTGCATTTACAACTGACGTGATAGTTAAGTCTATCATTTACACCCTGACGTGATAGTTACATCTATCATCTACAACCTGACGTGATAGTTACGTCTATCATTTACAATCTGACGGTATAGTTACGTCCATCATTTACAACCTGACGTGATAGTTACGTCTATCTTTTACAACCTGACATTATAGTTACGGTTACGTCTATCATTTTTATAACCTGACGTGATGGTTACGTCTATCATTTACAACTGACGTGATAGTTACGTCTATTATTTACAACCTGACGTGAAAGTTACGTCTATCATTTACAACCTGACGGTATAGTTACGTCCATCATTTACAACCTGACGTGATAGTTACGTCTATCTTTTACAACCTGACATGATAGTTACGGTTACGTCTATCATTTTTATAACCTGACGTGATGGTTACGTCTATCATTTAACAAATGTCTACTTAGTCTTCCTAGGTAACGCTCTTAAACTTACTGTCATAGTTCGTGGGTAAAAACATGTTGGACATGTACTCGTACTTTCCGGCGTATCCTGGAACTGAAAATTCTGAGACTATTTACTACCACTAATACTACTACTACCATTTACGACTATTTGGTGGATGTTTCGACATACACGAAGCCGTACTTGGTTCATGTGGTGGATTTTAGTACATTCCCACTCATAGAAACGAAGCCCTTTGTCCCATACTGTTTCCTAAGTTAAAGTTAATCACTTTGACCAGCATAGTTTAAAAAAGCCTCTAAACTGTTCCAACCTTTAAAATAGAGATATTTCGGATACATCTACTACACATACACACAGCAGAGATACTACGAGTACTTGTACTGTGTAACTAATACCAAACCACGCGATACACGAGTATCGATACTTTTTAAATATTTATCGATACATTTTAACTCGGTACTCAATAACCCTTTTCAAGGGCATCAACAGGTGGTAGTATACACGTTTCAAGTACTGCCAGGCGAATGATGGATAGTCTACCGATCTATCGCTCATAGTGAACGATCTACGAGTGGATACGTATACTAACGACTGGATGTCTTCATCCTGTGGCTCATACATAGTAATGAGATCGGGTTCAGAATGTAGATTGTTAAATAAATGGTGGAGGGATTGAGATGTTTTGGTTTGTTGGTTGGATTTTAAAGAGGAGATGGGATATTTCGTTTCACCGAGATAATTATTACGTCTTAATTAGTTTTTCTTGCAAACACGGGCAGTTAAGTACCGTTTACAAGGAAGAGTAGCAGCCCCAGTAGTGGGAACATTTTGCAAGTTATCTTATGGTCACGATTTTGGCCTTTTCTTTTTTCTTCCTCAGCCTATATTGTCCCACAGCTGGGCAAATACCTCTCTCATAGCCTTCTATACTTATCTCCGAACGTTTAATTCCGGCAATGTCTCACAAGCTCCTGCAAGTCGCCACGCCAGAGTTTTCGAGGCCTCCCTCGCCGGTGACGTCCTTCTTCTGGCACCCACTGCGTGACGACTGTGGGCCGATCAGTCCTGATGCATTAGGACATGGCCCGCGCGATCCCATTTCAACCCAGCTGTGTTATTGCCCACAACAGCGATTTCAGTTTAATCCGACTTCTCGTTCTCCGTGCATAAGGCACGGTTATTGGACAATGCTGCGGGACTGTTCGAAAGAGATACCGTGGCCCCGGAACATAAAGGGCTAAGACTAGGAAGGTACATGGATGGGTTTTAGTCAGTAAAAGTCTGACACTCCCTCGCGCTCCGCCCAAATGGGAGAAGTTATTTGATGATTTCCCATCCGAAAAAATAAGGGTTATGAGACAGTTAGCAATAATAAAGCCACAAAAGAAAACCGTCGTATTATTGTCCCCCGTAATGGAAATATGGCAATGGAGACATCGGGAATTATACCCATTAATCTGAGTGAAAATGGGCAAATTCGTGCAATGTCCACGTTTGACCTAAGTTACATAAAAAATACGAGTACTAACTTATGTAATCATCATAGAAAGATCTGATATCTAAGAAGCTATTCTATGTCATCATCTGCATAGCCTTTTCCCAACTATGTTGGGGTCGGCTTCCAGTCTAACCGGATGCAGCTGAATACCAGTATATTACATGGAGCGACTGCCTATCTAACCTCCACAACCCAGTTAGTACTGGGTAATACGATATACTTATCTCGGTGAGACTGGTTGCCAATCTTTTTGGGCCACTGACTACCTGTAACGACTGCCAAAGATGGACAAATAACAGCCGGGACTAACTGCTTAACGTGCTTTCCGAGGCACGGAGGAAACTCGGTATGTAAGGGTGGTCACCCATCCACAGACCAACCTAGGCAAGCACGGCTTAACCTAAAGATCGGCCCGAGCGGCTGTTATTATTTAGAAACGCATTACATAAGTTAAGCTCTAGGAGCTCGTGGCTCCTAGAGCTTAACGTATGTAATGC
Organism: Xestia ashworthii; assembly: GCA_950022955.1. Lineage (NCBI taxonomy): Eukaryota > Metazoa > Arthropoda > Insecta > Lepidoptera > Noctuidae > Xestia > Xestia ashworthii. The sequence continues at coordinate 9,082,920 of OX465573.1, forward strand.
GTTTCTTTTTAATAAAGTAGGTAGCCACACTAGCTATTAAAATAATATTCCATTTATTAACTAGGCACAACTATCAACCGTCAGTTAGGAAAATGGATCACTGCGTTTTATGAAGCTTAAGTACTAAATAACCTGACATTTCATGCATAAATAATAGCAACTTGTAATTATTTTGTCTAACTAGGCAAAGGCCATTTCTTATGCAGTAAATAAACGAGAAATGATAACCATAGGACCTGGAAATAGTGACAATCCATTCAGCGGTAGGTAACGATGATTGAAGAGTTCATTATAAAACATATGACATACGGGTATTTATCGCGAATTTACCTTTAATTTAATCCCGACGTTTCGACCGGATTGCACCAGCCGTGGTCGCGGGGAGACTGAAGTATTGGAGTACTGGTTGGAGTATTGGTTTGGAGTTTTTGCAAAAAAAAATCGACTTCCGTAAAAGTATTAAACATGTCTAAAATATTTTTTCTTACAGAGATCTACTTTGTTTGTTTCATTAAAGGCATTACCACGTTGTATGGCAACAATTAGCCTCTGGGTATGGTATAAGCCAGCCCTTGGGTCAAGGAAAGCTTCTAAAAGTAATAAATATAATTATCATTTTGTCATATTTATAATAATAGAATTAAGACTGCCTTGTTCGTCACAAGTACGACTGCTGAACATGTCATCATCATCATCTCCTCCAACCGCATTCAACGGATTCCCGCAACCTTCACCAGGTCATCGGTCCACCTAGTGGGAGTTCTTCCAACGCATCGTCTTCCGGTTCGCTGTTGCCACTCCAGAACTTTTCTGCCCCATCGGCCATCCGTTCTGCGAGCAATGTGCCCTGCCCACTGCCACTTAAGTTTAGCAATTCTTCGGGTTACATCGGTGACCTTGGTTCTCTTGCGGATGTCTTCATTTCTGATTCGATCACGGAAGGAAACTCCGAGCATAGCCCCCTGAACATGTATTGAGTTCCATATTGGGTTTTCCTTATGGAAGTTCTCAATCGCAGCCAGGGAGTGTGGAATAGTACCCGATTGATGGCTTTAGGCGCGCTCCCTATTACATGGGACTTTAATTAACTTAACTGATAAAAAAACGTATAATATTTTTAACTTGATTTTTTCAAATTTAAAATTTTATACGTTTATTCCTCAGAGCGCAACCGTGATTAAAAATAGAGAAGATTCAACTAATGGCTGCGCTTCGAGGAATGATTTAGTTGCGCTTAGTTGGTTGCGCTTAGAAATAAGTGCGCTCTGAAGAATACCTACCGCAAATATTGGTGTCTTTAGGTACAACTCTGGCTAACCCTTTGAGAATTACAGAGGTAATTAATGTATTGTTATAAAGGGTGTAAAACACCTCTTCACGAAGCCGAAAGGCACGCGTTCTCCCCATCATTTCAATAATTTTTTGTTCCACACCATACCTAGGAACCTTCTAGTTACGGAGATATGGGGGGTCAAAGTTACAACTTTTTGACAAGTTTTTTTTGTAAGATTTTGACTTTTAACATCTCCACGACCCCTGTACTATTCAATCCATCCATCAGCACAATGTTTTAAGTGCGTTACATAGAGTTCTACCACAAAACGTGATTTATAACCTCAAAAAAAAAAAAGTTGTTTCCCAGCAAAAATTTTTGCGTAAAGTTACATAATTTGATGTACAGAATGCCTGGTTAACGGCTTTGTGATGAGGTGGTTTACACCCTGTATTATTCTTTTATAATATAAATATGATAATATCCAGCCACTTTACGTTCTCATTCCGCGGCAGTCGATCGTTGTCGTGTGTGGCACTTTTTGCATTCAGCTGCGTTTCACAGATAACTGTAACAACCACATGACAGATGAAAAGGCAGAAGGTCAGCCCAATACAACGTAAGAAAACACGCGAACATAAACAAACGTAATGTCCAGTAAGTGCAAGAGTACGCGCGAGCAGATAAACCAGAAAAGTCATGTGCTTCGGTTATCTTCGTATTTCCGAAATAGTACGAACGTTGCACCACAGAGACCAAACTACCTCGTGACTCGCTGGCCCCATAACCACCTGCGAGTTTGAATGAAGTTTTCTCTGTGTCGGGTTACCAACCCCTGGCGCAGTGCATCATCAGTCACTGAAAAGTTTTGAAATTTTATGGATGTGGATTTATGATTTTGTAATTCATGGGTAATATGACCACCTCCTTTCAGGTTATAAAAGAGTAGTGCGTCGGGGTTGATCGCAGATGTCCATGAGCATTGATCTTACGGTACAATGCGTAAAAGGTGCGCTTCCCTGATGCGCAGTGTGTGGGGCAGTACCAACAGTATCTTAAGCATGGTTGCCAGTCGCCTGCACTGTGTATAGGTGGGTCGCTGCTGTACAGTTACTCATGGGTTGTCGCAGCAGTGATCCACCGCTAGTTGTCGTATTGCTTGTTTTTAACATTGCGTACATATTCGTTAGTTTTACCAACAATTTTTGAGACATGGGTAGGTACTCGAATAAAGAGAAATTCTATTCTATAACAGCTCCACACAAAATCTCGTCTTCGACCGTTCGTATTTCCGAAAATAGCCGATGTTTCCCGAAGCCGTGGAAACCTGGCCGTCTGTAACTTTCTTGTATAATGTTAAACCCGAGTGAGCGACTGAGCAGTGCAACAAACAGGGAAGGGGGAGGAGCGGTCAGCGCCTAATTAGCACTAAAAATAACTTCGGCATAAGTTCTCTGTCTTGTTCAAGTTCAGATTATGGTATTTTGTGGGAGGATAGTAGAGCGCCATTGTTCTGATGATGGATGGGCTTTTAAAGTTTTGTTTTAACAATAATTCATGAGAGGTTTTAAAATATCTGTTTTTACTTGTTAAACACAGTTGAGAAGCTCGTGGCTTTATAATAACAGCTGCTCGGCCCGATCTTCAGGTTAAGCCGTGCTTGCTTAGGTTGTTCTGTGGATGGGTGACGACCCATTACATAGCGAGTTTCCTCCGGATCTCGGAAAGCACGTTTAGCCGTTGGTTCTGTCATTTGTCGATCTTTGACAGTCCTTACAGGTGGATCGGAAATCTGACATGCAGTCTTTACCAATAGGTTTCGTATTAAGTACTCAGTACTAACTAATAGGGTTGTGGAGGCCAGAAAGGCACTCGTTCCATGTGAAATACTGGTATTCAGCTGCACCCGGTTGGACTAGAAACAAAATCCAAGAAATCATATACTAATGTTCTGTTTGAAATAACACAGAAGTGTTTTTATAAATATACATATGTCACCGTAAAATTGTCAAACACGTTAGATTGTAATGACTCTAGCGATATTGTAAACTCTCGAAATATTGTCAACTGAACATACGGAAGTATCCTTGCCCCCATAATCGGGACTTGGGGCACCCCCTCGTTAGTGCAGGGTTTAGGTTCCTTTAAACCCTGCACTCGGAAATAGGGGCCCCGCGAAGCGGGGCTCCGTCGACTATGCTTTTTAGGGGAATATAAAATGTTTTAAGGTTAGGTTATATAAATCGGTGTTTCTCAGGAATGGTACATTATCTTTTCATGAGAGTGGTACCCCTGGGCAAGGGGGACCCCACCTTCCCTCCAGACCGCGTGAGTTTAATACCATCGCATGCATTTCACGAAAAATAATACGTTTTATTGTAAGCAGTATGTTCGTTTGACAATATTTCGAGAGTTTACAGTATCGCTAGAGAGATTACAATATAACGTGTTTGACCATTTTACGGTGACATATATATAGTACTAGCTAAATATCCTAACTAACAAAATAAGATTTAAAAGTCTATAAAAACTAAATCGAGACAGTAATTCTCTCCGTTACTCATATAATAAACGCAGCGACGATCTTTCGTCTGATTTGAATCTAATTTAGTTTCCCGCCTCGCTATACATATATCTGTATAGGATGATTTGGTGTTAAGGTGTTTCACATGAACTTGGCGTTAATTTTGAAGTAATTTTAAAGTTATACTAATAGGGGCCCCGTTTGATGGGAATCGAGCCTATTGCCATCAAAAAGCCCCTTTAAAAAAAAAACTCCGTGGCTGCTACTGCTGAGAAATTTTTGATGGAAATACCCAATTACATTTTGCCCGATCCGGGAATTGAACCCAGGACCTCATGCTCCGCAGTCACGATTACGACCACTCCACCAAAGAGACAGTATCTGGTTTTTCGTTTTGAATGACTTTTTAAGTTTTCTATTCATGAAAGACAAAATCTCATTTTCAAACTATTATGTACATTATATACATACTACGACTAGAACTATTTATATAATTACAAAAATAAAAAACTAAATGTAAGCACCTACAAATATACAACGCTGTCAATTCTAAATTGACTTCATACTTAATTTAGAATTTCCAAAAAAACCTGGCCTTTGCATTAAAAAAACCAACTCGAGTAGCAGTATTACAATTGAAAATAATGACTTTTAAGCTTGTGATAATGATACGAACAATTATTTTAAAATATTGAACAGCCATATTGAAAATTAATCCTTATAAAATTGTGCAAATAAAATCTAGGAAACGCAACGTGAACAAGGGGCTTCATCTCAGCCGAAAGACGCCCACTGCTGGACATAGGCCTCTCCCAAGTGTCGCCACATTCGCGACTCGCATCCACCGGATTCCCGCAACCTTCACCAGGTCATCGGTCCACCTAGTGGGAGGTCTTCCAACGCATCGTCTTCCGGTTCGCGGTCGCCACTCCAGAACTTTTTGGCCCCAACGGCCATCTTCCCGTACGTACCGTTCTGCGAGCAATGTGCCCTGCCCACTGCCACTTAAGTTTAGCAATTCTTCGGGCTACGTCGGTGACCTTGGTTCTCTTGCGGATGTCTTCATTTCTGATTCGATCACGCAAGGAAACTCCGAGCATAGCCCTCTCCATTGCCCTTTGGGTGACTTTAAGCCTTTTGATAATGGAGATTCTTTGAAATAATAATAATAGCTCATACTGCAATAATTAATCAGTAAAACAGTCGAATTTCATTAAAAAATGCTCGAAAATTTGCGGCGAGCCTCGAGCGATGTATTGGAAAAATTCACAATAGTCGAACATTCAACTTTATGTGCTATAGTTTAAATATATTTTATTTGCAACATGAACGACTATGTACACTGTTTTTCATTATTTAAAATATGCCTACATGTTTAATATGTGTTTACAGTGTTACGAGCTGGGTATGAGATAAATTAATTACTACCGATTAAACAACACAATCACTTTATTAATCACAAAACAATTTAAACTTAATCACAAGTACACTACAGTACACTACTATTCACTATTCACTTAGATATCGCACTTCAAGTTCACTTCGATTCGCTTCGATGGTAGCCAAAACAAGACTGACTGTCGCGGCCCTGAGCGGTCTATTTATACTCGCCCACAGACACACCAGAATAACCTCGAATATTCTAGAGGGTCATAGAAAACACTAACAAAAGAGTAGGTAGGTAGGTAGGTAATTATTATTACTAGCTACTTGTACAACACAAACAAATATGAACCGTATGCCCTAGGCGTACGGTTGAAATTCTAATGTCTTTTTATAAAGAGGTCGCGAGTTTGTAGGTACCTACCCAACTTTGAAAGTAATAATAATAGAAATCTCTCGAAATTCCAACGTACACATACTGTAATCACGTGCTTTCTCGAATGTTCTAGTAGGTCCGATGTAACACTGCCCCCTCCTTAGACATGCTCGTCCCGAGCATCATTAGTTCCGTAGTATCGCGCCAACCGATCTACATGCACAATCTTAGGCGCACCTCGTGGACCCTTCTGTATTCGGTAGGTGACATCGTTGATCCTAGTCACGACTCGGTATGGTCCATCCCATTTTGCTTGTAACTTCGAAGACTTTCCCTTGCTCCGCCCTGGGTTATGCAACCACACCAGTGAACCCTCGTCGAAACCCCTACCGTTTGCCTTCCGATCATAACGGGTCTTCATCTTCTCAGACATCTGTTGGCCGGATTGTCGGATATGCTCATAAACATCGTTCAACTTATTACCCAAGTCATTCGCGTAATCTGTTACACTACATGGAGCATCAGGGGGAGTTCCAGTGATTAAATCAGCAGGTAATCGTAATTCCCTTCCAAAGTTCGCGAAGGCTGGTGTCACAGTCGTACTTTCGTGGACTGCACTTCGATAAGACAGAAGAAACGGCTGTATGTGCTTGTCCCAATCCCTTTGCCGGCTTTCCACGACCTTCGCCAGATACCTCTCCAACGTTTGGTTAAATCGTTCCACCATTCCGTCAGATTGTGGGTGGTAAGAGGTGGTTCTGGTTTTGTGGGTACCCATCAATCGACAAGTCTCTTGAAATACTTGCGATTCAAAATTCCTTCCTTGATCGCTGTGTATTTCTAAGGGTACCCCAAAACGACAGAAGACTTCCTGAACCAATTTATCTGCGACAGTTGTAGCTTCTTGATTAGGAATGGCGAAGACTTCTGGCCACTTTGTGAAGTAATCCATGACCACCAGGAAGTACCTATTTCCGCTCTCACTTACTGGAAATGGTCCCGCAACGTCTAGTGCTATCCGTTCCCAAGGGGCTCCAACGTTGTACACTTTTAATGCACCTCTGCTGCGTGTCTGGGGTCCTTTCACGGCCGCACAACTGGTACATTTGCGACACCAGTCCTCCACATCATCTCGACAGTGGATCCAGTAAAAGCGTTCTCGAATTTTTAGTAAAGTCCTTTTTACCCCCATATGTCCTCCTGAACATCCATCATGGTAAAGCCGTAGAACATCCGGTACCTTAGCTTTAGGGACAACCATTTGTAGATGGCAGCTGTCCCCTCTAGCGCTTTCCCATTTACGGCACAAGACTCCATCCTGGATTACCAAGCTGTTCCATTGCGCCCAATAACTCTTAGTGATGGAACTCATCGCAGCCACATCACTCCACTTGGGTTTAGGAACACCAGCTTTGATCCACTCGAAGATCGGTTTGATGTCCGGGTCATTTTGCTGAGCCTGCTGTAGGGTCTCCTTCCATTCATCGCTGAGATCCGTTCTAAGCATCCTCACGGGCACTACTTCCTTAGTCTCTTGCCTGGCACAGTGCTTACAGTCTTCAGGACAAGGTCTTCTTGACAAGGCGTCTGCGTTACCGTGAGTTCTCCCACTGCGATGCTCAGTTACGAAGTCAAACTCTTGTAGTAGTTCTATCCATCTCGCCACTTGCCCCTCTGGATTCTTGAACTGTAATAGCCACTTCAGTGCAGCATGGTCAGTTCGTAATTGGAATTTGCGTCCCAGCAAATATTTACTGAAGTGCTGCAATGTCTTTACTACGGCGAGTAGCTCCCGTCTTGTAACGCAATAATTTCTTTCTGGTTTCGATAAAGACTTGCTGAAGTAGGCTATTACAACCTCCCGGTCTCCTTTCCGTTGAGACAGCACGCCCCCAATTCCAGTATTACTTGCATCTGTGTCAACTATGAAGTCATTTTCAGTGTCAGGATATCCCAAAATCGGTGTATTGCACAGACGTTTCTTTAATTCCTGAAATGCGACGTCGCAGTCTTCGTCCCAACAGAATTGCCGCTTTTCCTCAGTGAGTTTGTGCAGAGGTTTTGCAATGTCGGAAAAATTCTTGACAAACCTTCGATAGGAGCACAAACCCAGGAATGCTCTGACCTGTGTCTTGTCTTTCGGAACTGGCCAATCCTTGACGGCGACTACTTTTTCTGGGTCTGTTTGAACACCTTCCCCCGAAACTATGTGTCCTAAAAAGTTCACTTGCTGTCTGAAAAACGAACACTTTTTCGGACTTAACTTGAGATTTGCTGTTTGGATTTTTGACAGCACTCGGTTGAGGTTTTTAAGGTGATCTTCAAATGTACGGCCCACGATTATTATGTCGTCCAGATAGACAAGACATGCGTCCCCAATCAATCCAGCGAGTACTTGCTCCATCAGCCTTTCAAACGTCGCAGGAGCGTTGCACAAACCGAAAGGCATAACTTTAAACTGCCATAGCCCTTTTCCTGTTGAGAATGCAGTTTTCTCCTTGTCCTTGGGGTCTATTTCTACTTGCCAGTAGCCACTCTTCAGATCAAGTGTGGTAAACCACTTCATACCAGTCAGCGTATCCAGTGTGTCATCGATCCTAGGCAGCGGGTAGCTGTCCTTTTTCGTGACGTCGTTCAGTCGCCGATAGTCCACACAGAAGCGCATACTGCCGTCCTTTTTCTTTACCAGGACCACAGGAGAACACCATGGACTCGATGAAGGCTCTATAACACCGTCCTTCACCATTCCCTCAATCATGGTTTCCACCTCTTTTTCTCGTGCAACTGGCAGTCTTCTTGGTCGCTGACGGATAGGTAACTCGTTACCCGTATTAATCTGGTGCTGAACAAGTCCAGTTCTTCCTATGTCAGCATCATTTGAAGAGAACATGTTGGCATACTGAAGTAACATCTTCTTAGCTTTGTCCATTTCTCCTTTAGTTAAATCGCAGTTTTCCAAAAGCGTTGACACGTCAAATTTTGTACTACGAATTTTATTTTCGGAAGGGACATCTTGCAATTGACGCATCCAAGCTACTTCCTCGCAAGTGCCGATCAAGGTGCCCTTCTTAATCACTTGCTCCTGGTCACTTGGATTCAGTATGCGTACTACTGAGATGTTGGTGGCCTTGACCAGAGTTCGTGCCATCTTCCATGGGAAGTCATTGTTTACCCTTTCTATCAGAACACTTCGACCTTTGTTTCCAGAATTCTGTGGTAAACTAATTGGCACCATCGTTTCTGATCTGCGAGGAACTTCTTCAGGCAGTACACTTTTCCTGACGGTGCACCTTCCATGAACACTTCCTCTGAACCACATTTCAGTACTCCTTGATCAACATCGATCTCACAACGATATTTCCGCATGAAGTCCAAGCCCAAGATGCAATCGTCCACTATGTCGGCCACGATGACATTCTGCTTATAAAATCTGTCACCCAATTTTAACTCCACCTCCTTCTTGCCTCGGACGTTTATGTGCTGACCGGTAGCTGTAAATAACTGTATACGGTCGTGCTTATTGAAGTAGTCCCCAAGAAACCGACTTGCTAGTTTAGAATTGACGACCGTGTGAGAAGCTCCAGTATCCAACGTCAGTTTGCATGGTGTTCCATTGACTTCGCCTTTGATGGTCAGGCTGTTCCCGTCATGTGCTTGCGAGATCAAGATTCTCGGGGCTCTTTCAATACCAGCCAGCACCCGCCCCCCAGTCCTGGCATTTACTCGTTTCCCTGCTGTGGCTGGGCAGTCACTTCAGCCACTCTTCCCTGCTGATCCTCTCTCGGGGTGCTGCGCTTAGGACAGCTTGACCGAAGATGACCCCTTTCTCCACAAGTGTAGCACCTAGGACTATACCCTTGCGGGCGGTCGCGTACAGGTGATGCTACAACCTCCCTGACGCGGTGCGTTCGGTGGTCTTGCCTCACTGCCTCTACTTCTAAGGCATGGGCCAAGGCGTCCTTCAATGTCTCGTGATGCCCAAGTCTCACGGCAGCTCTAACTTCTAAGTCACGTATTCCATCAACGAACGCCTGTACCAGATTTCCATCAATCAGTGCAGGGGCAGACTGGTAGGCTTTCCGAACGAGTTTCTCAACTTCCAGAGCCCACTGCTGTAGGTTCTCGGCACTACGTTGAAAACGGTCCTTCAACTTAGCACGGAATACGTGCTCCAGGTGCGCGTCGCCGTATCTGGACTCCAACGCCTCCAGCAGCTGCTCGTAGGTAACGTCCTTGCCGAGTGCCTCGAGAATGGTTAGGGCCTGGTCTCGGAGGCCCAAGGTGAGCGCGGTCATGGCTTGTGGTTTGGTCCATCCATTCGCCTTCATGACGGCCTCAAACTGGATTCTATAGGCCGACCACGAAGATGTGCCGTCGAATGGAGGCACTTTAAAACCACGCGAAGAAGGTGCAACAACCACTGAAGCTACAGTTCCACCTTCAGTCTTCAGTTCGCCCAAAGCCTTCTGCACCCCAGCAATCTTAACTTCGGCCTCCGAGATACGATTCTCGTGCTGGTGGACCTGATCTTTCATCAACTTGAGGTCCTTGCCGAAAGTTGCATGAAGCTCCTTTATGAGGAGCATCTGCTCGTCTTGGCGGCGGACCTGCTCCTCTTTGTCTCGCTGCAACTGCTCTTCCAACCGGCGAGCCTGCTCCTCTTGACAGCGAGCTTGCTCCTCTTGACGGCGAGCTTGCTCCTCTTTATCTCGCTGTAACTGCTCTTCCAATCGGCGAGCCTGCTCCTCTTGGCGGCGAGCTTGCTCCTCTTGACGGCGAGCTTGCTCCTCTTGACGGCGAGCTTGCTCCTCCTTGTCTCTTTGCAACTGCTCCTCCAATCGGCGAGCCTGCTCCTCATGGCGGCGAGCTTGATCCTGCAGCAGCGCCATTAAAGCTGACAAGTCTGGCGCCGCTGATGCTGGAGAAACTCCGGATGGGCCGGCGACTGGCTGTGACGTAGGCTGGACACCACCCGGTGTCTGTGTCGGAGAATCTCCAAACCGCCTTTGGTCCATGTCCTGCTGTCGCTGACTCCTGGTACGGATACCCTCCGTGTCGTCCTTTGGTAGAATTGGCATAATTTATCTCTCACTTCTGACACCAATTTTTTACGAGCTGGGTATGAGATAAATTAATTACTACCGATTAAACAACACAATCACTTTATTAATCACAAAACAATTTAAACTTAATCACAAGTACACTACAGTACACTACTATTCACTATTCACTTAGATATCGCACTTCAAGTTCACTTCGATTCGCTTCGATGGTAGCCAAAACAAGACTGACTGTCGCGGCCCTGAGCGGTCTATTTATACTCGCCCACAGACACACCAGAATAACCTCGAATATTCTAGAGGGTCATAGAAAACACTAACAAAAGAGTAGGTAGGTAGGTAGGTAATTATTATTACTAGCTACTTGTACAACACAAACAAATATGAACCGTATGCCCTAGGCGTACGGTTGAAATTCTAATGTCTTTTTATAAAGAGGTCGCGAGTTTGTAGGTACCTACCCAACTTTGAAAGTAATAATAATAGAAATCTCTCGAAATTCCAACGTACACATACTGTAATCACGTGCTTTCTCGAATGTTCTAGTAGGTCCGATGTAACAACAGCTTGGCTTGAATATTTGTAATAATATGTTGTGCTGTTTTAAACCACTTTTTAAATAATTTCACATACATTATGTTGGGTTATAAAAGCAGCGGTGGCTCAGTGGTGGCGGCCCCGACTTACGAACAATAAGCCGTGGGTTTGAACCCAGACGGGCGCATTACTTTGAGTAATTTATTTCACTACCACTGCTTTCAAAGCGGTGAAGGAAAACATCGAGAAGAAACCGGCATGACCTTAAAGAACCCAAAAAATCGAAAAGATGTGACATCTACCAATCCGCACTGGACCATCTTGGTGGATCCCATTCCTTCTCAAAGAAAGGAGGCTTGTGTCCCAGCTGTGGGAACATTAATAGGCTGATGATGATGATGATGATGATGATGATGATAACATTATGTCCGTCCCGAACACCAAACTATTTTGATCCAAAATCATAAGACGAACCAGACCAAACGAAACATGCCTCGTTGGTGTAGTATTCGGTACTGCTACTACTAAGCAGATTCTTGAGTTCGATTACCGAGTCGGACAGAGTGTTTTTTGCTGTTCGTTTGGGCTTTACATTAGAATTTTCTCAATAGCTTCCCGAAGTCTGGATTTGTGCAACTTGATGGAGAAAGGTTTGTCCCCCCTATTACACAAGAAAATCATAACAACACGCCTGTTATCCCTGAAGTGTTAGGCAGAGGTGTGTCTAATAGTACACCCACATTTCGCCAGTTATGTTTAAGTCCTATGTAATAGGGAGCGAGCCTATTACCATCAATTGGGCACTAACTCAGACTCCGTGACTGCTACTGACTCTGATGGAAAAGCTAACACGGTACTTACACATTACTGCAAATTGAATTACACTAAAACATAGATCGATACTAACACCTCTGCCTAACTCAGGAGTTACAGGCGTGATGTTATACAACGTGTAAGGTTAAATACGCAAATCCTGAAAACAGTTTGAAGAGCAGAATCAATTCAACCACTTTTTAATATACTTAGGTCACATTTTTGACAAAAATCTTCATTAAAAATGTTACCCTGTCTATTTGGGGCATTAATAGGTCAAGCCATCACGTGCGCAAACCCGCCAAAATAGGTAAACCAAGAAACACAAATGAAATGAAGAAAAATTAAATTGGAAGACAATTCCAATTTAATTTTAATTAGCTCAATTGAATTTAAAATCATTTGGGCAGTCTGAGGTTTCGCTCATTTAACGTTACATGTTGTATTAGCACTAGTGATGACCTAAAAGCCAGACCACCTACAGCAATACCCTACAATTTTAATTGTGTAATTCGCCTTGTTTCTTTTGTATATCTTTGTGTAATGTATTTTGATTTGTTTAGATGGTTTACCTTATCAAATTTACTGTATGTACCTACCTAGATTATAAGTGAATGATGTGGTCTCCTATAATTGGAAGCGCACACTTGAATTTTCCCTGTTATCTATGTACTATAATGTAATTGTGTAGTTTCTGTTGGAGATCCAATAAATAAATAAATAAATAAATAAATTTTGTCAATGGTTCTCTGACATGTCCACTTAGTGCTCGGAGTTTTTCGTTCAAAGTTGGATATACTAGCCACTTGAGAACACCTGAAATAGCAGCACACCAAAGCTCCCTACAACCACACTAGAAACCCATCGAATGCAGTCGCTGTGGCTGAAATCAGCTAGATGACATCATATCATATCATACTCCGTCTACCTCCAATGCAAAAAACGTTTAGAAAAGCAAAATCAGCTTCCATTCTAGTTCACAAACCGCTGGACTCATACAAAAACCAGATCCATACAAAAACGCAGCGCACAGCTCTTAGTGTGGAAGTGACTTACTAGACACAGACATACGACGCCGCGCCGGGATCGATCACACGGCGAGCTGTAATGTGAACGTAGCTTGATACTAGCTAGCTTATCTTTGTGTGCTTGATTCACTGTTTATTTGTATGTGTGTTTTGAGCTATGCTAGTAAGTCTTGCGTGGAATTTGTTTTCTTGATCTATGTGAACGTTGCGTCTAGGATTTTTTCTTGTGTCTGCTATGATAACAGTCATCCGCTGGTAAATTGGATAAAATCTGACAAACACTTTATTCTTTATTCTTGTGCAGTTAGTACCTTAACCTGGGATCAAAGTTCGTATGCTGCCCATGGGCTCTAATTAGGTTTTACATCCCATCGAGATATTTGTCATACTTAATACTTTCAATTTTTTAAATTCTGTGTACTTAGTTGTGATTGTGTGCGGAATGATATGAAAGAGAAAGGAGTAAATGATGCCGTGACGTCTGACAGGGGAGAATGGAAGAAAAAAATAGGAAATTGGTAATTGCCGCTGAGCTGATTTATAAGCTGATCCTATGTAAGTAATGTAAATTCCTAATTACCCGCTCAATGCCACACAAGGTCAAATTAATTATCTTTGAAAACATTTTTAAAACTCTATTCAAAACCCCAAAATTAAAACATAATCCAACTGCTCAAACTTAGTTCAGAACTAATCCTGAAATTAATAAGAGCGAAGCCTTAACAAAAACACGCTTTGTGGACATTTGTATTGAAATCAAAAGTCCAATAATAATATGATCCATTAGTAATATCTTCATAATCTTAACTAAAAAGCGAGTTCCATTGTCTGGCCGCGTTCACCCTAAAATGGCTTTTTGTAATCGTGAAAGAGAAAAAAAACCGGCCAAGTGGGAGTCGGCCTAGCGCATGAAGGGTTCCGTAGCATGATAGGGAAGCCCCCTTTAAATTTAATTTATTTTTAACCCCCGACGCAAAAACGACGGGGTGTTATAAGTTTGACGTGTGTCTATCGTAGCTCCAGAACAGATGAACCGATTTTGATTTTGTTTTTTTTTTGTTTGTAAGGTAAATTAGTCGGAGTGTTCTTAGCTATGTTTGATAAAAATCAGTCTAAGATGGCCGCCGCGCCGCCACAAAAAGGCGGATTACATATTTATTCATGGGTATCAAATGAAAGGGCTTGACTAGTAAAATACTATGCGCTATGATAAATTTCAAATCCAGGATGGCCGCCACCACAAAAGGGTAAATTACATTTTTTTTTCACAACTCCCTCAGTATGGGTAATTGGGTATTTAATAAAAGGGCTTGACTAGTAGAATAATGTACACTATTGGGTTATGACCGGGGGGTTTTTAAATTAATTTTATGTAACTTGTTACTAAGTATTTGTTGTTATTATAGCGGCTACAGAAATGCTCGTACTGTGAAAGTTTCAACTGTCTACCTATGACAGGCCGAGTCGACGGCGCGTTCGTGTTCCACGCGCGCCTCAAAGAGATGTCAGCATAAGAGAGGGGCCCGCAAGGGCCGAAGCCTGCCGGGGCTGCGGGACTGTTCGAAAGAGATACCGCGGCCCCGGAACGTAAAGGGCGAGGAAGGAACATGGATGGGTTTTAGTCAGTAAAAGTCTGACACTCCCTCCCGCTCCGCCCAGAGTGGGAGAAGTCATTTGATGATTTCCCATCCTAAAAAAAAAAAAAAAAAAAAAGATACAGCTCGCTGACAGACGGACGGATATAAGTCATGTCATTTATTTTAGAACAAAATACATTGTGTAGAAATTTTGTAAAATTTAACAGTAGTTGTACCTTATAACCATAACAGTCGGGAAAAAAAACATGTCAAAGATAATAAAAATAACAAATTCAAAACGATAATAGTCCATACCCAATCAAATTAAAATAATTAAGAATACAATATGTAACAAATGGCCAAATAAAAAGGAAAAACGAAAATCAAATTAGTATCAATAGAAGAAAGACTTCTATTTTCCTAAGAATAATGCATTAAAATGAAAATAAAAAAATAGTTTGTTTAAAAAGATAAATAACATGTCGTCTAATTTATTGTGAACTAGCTGACCCGCGCAACTTCGTCTGCGTCACATAAGAGAAAGAGAGGGTTACAGAGATTGGGTCGTAAGCACCTATAATACAATTTTCAAAGAGCACATCACACACATCCTTCCGCATAATGAAAATGCGCGCTCGGTACATGTACATTATTTTGCTGCGGAGTTATTTAAAACGGTGTATCTCCTAAGATATGCATTGAAATCAATTTACGTGCAATACGAAACGCGTCCATCAATTCTGTTAATATTGTTGATAGCAAAATTTGAAGTAGATTGGACCAAGGAATCACATTTTCCCATACAAACTTTGCCCGCCACCTTTTCACCCCCTTAGGGGTATAATTTCAGAAAATCCTTTCTTATCGTATTATAGGCATACGAAGAGATAATATATAGATAAGATAAGAAATGATTTTCTGAAATTATTATACAAAAAATACACCCTCCAAGCTTCAGGTTTCTACAATCTGCGGTAAAGGCTGTGCGTTGATCCATCACAGTCCTTCAAGACAAAGCATTTTTATTATTTGTAGATAGTAGGATTTGAACTCGTTTGTATTTGTAAATTTTCGGGCTTTATGTCTGATGTACATTCGTATAGTCTACATTTTCTTCGTAGTATTATTTTATTTGTAAATACAGGGTGGAAACGATTAACCGGGCAGAAAGAGGAGCTTCCTTAACCGTTGAGTATTAGAAACAGGATCGATTGGCATCAAAAAATGTTTTGTGTAAAATAGCAATTTTCTTGCTAACTGTACTTTTTTTTATCTGTGAATGGGGATCAAAATTTCACGAAAAATTACGGATGGTTTCCTAAGACCATTTTCATGTAGCTGCAACGGTTAAGGTTTATCATTATTGGCATCAAAAAAATAGTTTTATGTAAAATGGCAATTTTCTTGCTAACCGCACTTTATTTTTTAATTAAATCTGTGAATGGGGATCAACATTTTGCGAAAAAATTATGGATTGTTTCTAAGACCTTTTTCGTGTAGCTGCAGTTCCCCTTACTGCCGCGTTTACCGTTTCCACCCTGTATTACCAACTACTTATACCGAGGAAAGCCGATTTTCTTGAGTTCCACTATTTTGGGCGTATTCACTTCAAAAATCAAATTTCAAGAAAATTGAGAAATTATATTTACCTGTATTAGATTTGAAGTATTTACAGCAACTTTTAAAGGTTTACACTTCATTGGATTTTGTTCTATAGGTGTATGAAGTTTATTAATTTTAAACACAAAACCCTCTTTTTTACGTCTCTGGATGAAATATTTTAAAAATGCTGAAACAGGTATTTCTTTATTTTTAATAATAAGTATTTACTCTGAGTTTCATGATTCCAGAACAATCTAAAAAAAATTTTTCATACAAACTTTACCCCCCCTTTTCACCCCCTTTTTCCAAAATTTTCCATAATTTCTATAGCCTAAATGTTATTCTGAGTTTATTTAAATAGATTAGTGAAGTTTTCATCAAAATCCGTCCAGCAGTTTTTACGTGATGCGCGTTCAAACAAACAAACAAACAAACAAACAAACAAAAATTTTAAAAATGGTTTTAATATGTTCAGTTACTTATTTTAAGTCACCCTGGGCGATTTTTTTTTTTTAATCTTCAATGTACAGATTTTTTGGTCTCAACGATTTTATTATATGTATAGATAATCAGTAATAATAATAGAATGTCAAATATAAATAAACACATTCTTACAAAAAGGTCATCAATAACTATTTCATCTAATTATTGTAGAAATAAAATGTCAGATATAAAATTTATAATTTATTTATTTTATTTTATTTTAAAAGAAAAATTATACCTTATTTATAAATTATTATTGTTGTTTTTTTGTGTTTAATTATACAGATACTAGAGATAATATATAATGACGGACAGTAATGGCTTAGTAATAGGGTCCTGATGGTTATCTGTTGTGTACAAACCCCTATGGGCCTCGATTCTGCTATTACAATAGTGTCAGAGTATTCGATCATTGATTTCATAATGATCAAGTTCTGTCAAATTTTGACAAGTTTGTTAATTCTACTATCATGATGGCGCCATTGTGACTTCTCAATGAGCAACCACTGACACTCCATTGAAAGAAATGTCATAGAATATTAATCTCGTACATGAAATCTGGCATGAATAAATGTTCGCATTTAGTAGTAGATTTCGAAAACCATTTGTACTAAATATTTTATAATAATGACAATACGACAATGCCATTAAAACACAATTTTATTACGAGACCATTGACCGACCATTGTGAATTTAACAGATTACGAACTTTAAGCAAAATGACAATAGGATGAGAATGGAATCGTGTTGGAGTGACGAATTTATTAAAATAGCAGAATTAGGCCCCAGCTAGTGCGGCAAATGAATGTTTAGTTCCTGCGCAGTAGGGTTCTGTTGTTAAACTCTGGTTAAAATGACATGCTTGGCGAGTGGGATGCGGGAAGAAATTTGGTCGCACCGATTGTGTTGAACTAATTTGTATGAAGGTGTTCAATTCAAACTGCGCCCTAATTGTGTCACACATAATTATTTCTATCGCACGCCGTAGGATTTTGAAGAAATTCGATTTTTTTTCTTGTTTTTCTTGTGGTTGCTAAAAAATTAAAAAACGCAATGATTTTTGTTGTTTTTTTTTTAATAAAAAGAAATGGGAATGCGTTTGTAACGCAATAACTTCGCTGCCGGCTGCTGCCTAGCGCGAATAGTCTTGCGCCTTTCTTGTCATTGTTGTACCGATCGGGATTCGACTTAGTGTGAAAAGAGCTTTAGTACCTACGTAGGTTGGTATACCTTGATGTTTTAGTCTAGACTCAGGTCTTATCTACATTTCAGAGCCACTTGAAGAAGCAATTTGCAGCTCCAAACTCAAGTTAAAAGATTTTTTAGATTTTAAAATATTAAACAAGGATCGCGCGAAGTCGCATCGTCGAATCTTCCTTTTTTAAAGTCATCCAAAAGTATAACATTATTTTTAAAGACTTTAAGTTATTTTGTATGGAATATTCATTCCTTAACCTAATTTAAATCAATAAGCTCTGTGTTTGGTAGATCAATATTTTTAAAAACATTTTATTTTATTTATTGTGTATACATTAAATGGTAAAGTACTTACTATACTGGTAAAAACTGTGTGACTTGCAGAATAATACTGAAAAACAGTGGCGAAAATTTTTAATTTCACTACGGAATCCCAAAAAAGGAGCTTTTCCCTTCTTTTTCTTCTAAAAGGCATCCTATCGGGCACTTTCTCTTCATTCGTTTTGTCAAAGCCAGCAATTTTGTCCAGGAGACACCGTTTTGACCCAGTGTGCAATTACAGTTTGAATGGGGAGACGTAAATCAGCGTGTGTGCAACCGTTCGTAGCGTTCATGAGTTTTCTTGCTTTTCAGCACACTGGGCAATGTTGATTGGGGATTGAAAACGAGTAGTTTTTTGGTCTTGCTTTGATACTGGGCAAACAATTTATCTGTTCACTTGCAGTGATTTATAAATGAAATCTTCTTCAACTATGACTGCCTTTATCAATTCAGCTGCTCAGTATCGTAAGCAAGGTGTTATCTGTCTGTCTTGTCTATAAGTACTAATACAAACATTAGAATTAAAAACGGGATATTTACCATGTTTATTGTTTGTTTTGAGTTTAACAATAAACATGGTAAATATCCCGTTTTTTATTCTAATGTTTGTGTTAGTGACCATGTCAGTCTAAAAACTCATATAAGTACTAATATTCTAAAGAGGAAAGATTTCATTTAATGTCTGTGTGTTTGTTACGATTTAACTCAAGAACTACTCCTCATCATAATCATCATCATCTCAGCCGAAAGACGTCCACTGCTGGGCATAGGCCTCCCCCAAGTGTCGCCACATTGACAGGTCCCTTGCGACTCGCATCCAACGGATTCCCGCAACCTTCACCAGGTCATCGGTCCACCTAGGTCTTCCAACGCATCGTCTTCCGGTTCGCGGTCGCCACTCCAGAAGTTTTCGGCCCCATCGGCCATCCGTTCTGCCGTCTGCGAGCAATGTGCCCTGCCCACTGCCACTTATACAATAACTGTTCAACCGATACACAAGTTACACTTAAGAACTACTCAGCCTATTATTTTTTTTTTACGCCATTAGAAAGCTAAGTACATCTTTACCGAGTAACATAGGTCATAAAGTATATTGATATCATGCTAATTAGCTGAGTTATCACAATTTTCGTGAACGAAGTCACGGGCGATGTGCTAGTCATATTATGAATGCGAAAGTTTGTGAGTGTGTATGGATGTTTATTCCTCTGTCACGCAAAAACTACTCGACGGATTTGTATGAAATTTGCCACATTGATTGTTCGTAATATGGATTAACACATAGGATATTTTTTATCTCGGTTGTACGATGCCGTGGGACAGTTACCGAATACCACGCGAAGACACGGGTTTAAGTAAGTCGTAATATTATAAACTAGCTGACCCACGCAACTTCGATTTGTATGTTTGGCACACGGATAGAATGTGGCCACAATCGTACTCAAATCTTTCAGTTTTACAATATAAGTATAGATGGTTTATTGACAACAAAACTAACAGAATGCAAAGGTTATGTAAACAACAAAAAATACCGGAACTAAATTACCACAAAACTAACCACTTCCGTTAAGAACCAAAACGAAGTAAATAACATTAATAAATAAAATCGGAACACAGCTGAAACAATCAGCTTAATGAATTCACTTAAAGATTCACGACACTTATTACTGGGTACGACTTAGACAGAGTAGCTGGTTAAACTAGGGACATAATGGACTCACATAAGTAGGTACATATGGTGTTAAAAAATTCACTGCAAGAAACTTGAGGAGTTGTTTGGAATCACAAATAAAAAATAATCACGAAAAAATATTATATAAGTAACGATCCGTTTCAAAGATATGCAATATTTTCACTGCGCACAAAATTATTGAATATGCGCACTTGACTGTACTGTGACTGCACCGTACAGGGCGCCGCGCGCGTGGTCGTTCACCCCTGCGACAGCGCAAACGTATACAGCTGATTCTAACTTTCCCATCAAATAAATGGACTATTCAACACACGAGTCATTTTATTCTTGCGATAGTTCTTCCGCGACTTTTTCGTCTCTTGACAATTCTCTGTCCGTAAATAGTCTCTTAAGTAGTGAGTGCCAGCGATATAATAATTGTTTTAACGTGTGCCATGTAAATGCTCAGAGCATTCCTCAGCATCATTCTGAGATGTTAGACTTATTTGGTGATGTCAACCTACATGCTGTATTAGTCTCCGAGAGTTGGCTCAAACCCGAACTTCCGTCTACTTTTTACTCTCTACCAGGCTTTATCTTAATTCGCAATGACCGTACGGGGAAAAGAGCCGGCGGTGTTGCCATTTATTTACGCAGTTACATCCCTTTCAAAATTCTATCTTCTTCACCCCCAATCTATAATGCCAACGCTGAGTTCTTGGTTCTGGAAATTGTTGTGAAAGGGGTCAAGGCCGTTCTAGGAGTTGTTTACTGCCCACCTACTATAGATTACTTCTCCAATCTGGAATCTCTCTTTGATTCTGTTTCCTCAGAGTACAAACATCACATAGTTATGGGGGACTTTAACACCGACCTTTTGAAAGACAACCCTAGGTCACGTAGGTTGAGAGCGATCCTGGAGTCGTCGAGTCTGTCCCTCCTCACGCTTAGTCCGACACATCACAACTCCGACTCAAGCGACTCCTGGCTCGATCTCATGCTTACGTCTTCTGATGATCTCGTTGCTAACCATGGTCAGGTCGCTGCTCCTGGTCTATCCAGACACGATCTGATTTATCTCTCTTACAAAATTAGACCACCGAAGCAGCGGCCTGCTATTGTTTTTATTCGAAATTTTGCGAGATTGGACAGGGATAAACTCAGTGCTGATGCACATGCCCTTGATTGGGACGACCTTTTTCAATCACCGACAGTGGAGGAGAAAGTTGAGTTATTTAATAGGTCTGTTCTCCAGCTCATTGACGCGCATGCACCACTGAGGGCCGTCCGTGTTAAGCGCCCTCCGGCTCAATGGATAACCCCAGGAGTTAGGATGGCTATGAGACGGCGTGACAGGTCTTTCAGAAGATATAGACGGGATCGCAGTGAGGAGAACTGGAGCTTGTACAAGATAGCTAGAAACCGGTGCAATCAAATGGTAAGAGCATCTAAACGCCGTTACATTTGTGAAAATGTTCTCAATTCTTCACCGGCTGATATTTGGAAGTTTCTAAAATCACTTGGCATAACAAAGTCCTCCTCTAGTATTTTACCTTCTAGTCTGTCCTTAAACGCTCTTAATAAACATTTCTCTACATCAGCTTCGCTTTCAGTTGATGTTAGAAACCAAACTATTCATGACATTACTTCCAAGCCATTGTTACCTCCTGACTCTTTCTCTTTCTCTCCCGTGACTAACGCTGAGGTCTTAAACTTTTTTATGTCAATTAAGTCTAAGGCTGTGGGCTGTGATGGAATCAGCAGAGCTATGTTATCTTTTATGATTGGTAACTTAATTCCCATTGTTACTCACATTATAAATTTTTCCTTTTTCACTGGTGCGTTTCCTGATTTGTGGCGTAAAGCTTATATTATCCCTCTTCCAAAGATTCCCAGTCCTAGTTTGCCAAATCACTTCAGACCCATCTCCATTCTTCCTTTTCTTTCCAAGTTGCTTGAAGCAGTGGCTCTTAGACAAATAACTTCCCACGTTCTTAAGAACAGCCTGTTGTCCGAATTCCAATCTGGTTTTCGGCCTGGTCACAGCACAGCCACAGCCTTGCTTAAGGTTACTGAAGATGTTAGGGATGGCTTGGAGAATTCGAGGGTTACGGTGTTGGTTTTAATAGATTTTTCCAACGCTTTTAACACCGTTGACCACGATATCCTTCTCGCCATACTGTTTCAAATTGGAGTCTCTTCGTTGTCACGTGACTGGTTTTCTTCATATCTTCGTGGTCGCCAGCAGGCGGTGCGTGCCGATCAGGATTACTCCGACTGGTGCGACCTGGTAACTGGTGTTCCACAAGGCGGTATTCTCTCTCCTCTCTTATTTTCGTTATTCATAAATTCTATTACTACTATCCTCAAGTGCTCTTACCATCTGTATGCTGATGACCTGCAACTTTACGCTCAATCGGATATTGCCAACCTTGACAATTGCATCTCGTCACTTAATGCTGATCTCCGAACCATCGGAGAATGGTCTGGCAAATTTGGGGTTGCTGTCAACGTCGGGAAGTGCCAGGCCATCCTCATTGGTAGCTCGTACTACCTGAGAAATTTGGACACTGGCCGGCTGGTGCCGCTTATGTTCGACAACTCCGTTATACCTCTCTCACCTCACGTAAAAGACTTGGGCCTGTACATTGACGATACTTTCAGTTGGAATAAGCATGTTGCTCAGGTTAGCCAGAAGGTCACTTACTCGCTGCGATCTCTGTATAGATTTAAACATTTTCTCCCATCTAGCATTAAAATCACTTTGGTCCAGTCGCTTGTGCTTCCGATTATCGACTATGCTGATGTTTGTTACTCTGATCTTACCCAAGAGCTTCTTAACAAATTGGATCGTCTTCTGAACAATTGCATTCGGTTCATTTTTGGACTACGTAAATACGATCACATCTCTTCGCACCGCTCTCAGCTTAAATGGCTGCCTATCAGGCTCAGGAGGTCCCTCAGATCTCTCTGCATGCTTTTCACGATTATGAATGATCCATGTGCTCCCGAATACCTAAAATCTTATTTCAAGTTGTTGGGCAGTTCTCACAGTCGCAGCCTTCGAGCTTCCAAAAACCTAATACTTCAAATTCCCTCTCACCGTACTGGTTTTATGTCCTCTTCGTATGCTGTCTCCACTATAAAGCTCTGGAACGCGCTACCCCTTGCCATTAAAAAAGCCGAAAGCAAATTCGCTTTCAAAAGAGCAGTTCGGAAGTTCTATTTAAAGTCGGACTAAATTGTTTTCTTCTCAGTCTTCACTAGAGTCATATTAATTAGTATAAGATTTCTCGTTTTTCGGTCTATTTGTATGTTTTTAATATATATTAGTTTATTTTATATGCCTATATGTGTATTAGTATGTATACCCATTTATGTGTTTTAATTTTATGCTTAAAAATGGTATTTTTATTTTTATTGTACTCTATCACAATGCTGTCTTATTTGACCCAAAGGTTGACTGGTAGAGAATGCCTTGTGGCATTAAGTCCGCCTATGTACCACTCTTGTACATGAAGTTTAAATAAATAAATAAATAAATAAATAAAATCAACACAGCACAACACAACACAAACACATCACATTTTGCAGACTTTGGACTGGCAATGTTTTTTTTTTTGTAAAAACTAAAAATGCTTGAAAAAATACCGCGTACGTACAAGAAATTCTTGCAGTTATTTTTTTAACACCTTGTTTACGGACCCATTTAAATAGATAGACAAAGGAGACGGAAAACGGTGGGCCAAAATGTAGTAAATTGAGTTATGGGCTTAAAATAAGTCATATTTTTCTATTTCAAAATAAAAGAAATCAGCTCAATTCTCAATCTGGAAGCGGAGAAAAATTAGAAAGATATTTTTCATAACAATTCCGATATAATTTATCGATTGGAGAATTACAAAAAAGAAAAGCTTTGCACTAGGTTATTGTATTTTATTTCATAATTTAATAAAAATGAGGAATAAACTATGTACTACATTCTAATGGGATTTATTCTGGAAATCTTAATCCCGTCCTTCTTATATTTACCAGTCAGAAAGGAAGTGTAATCTTTCATTAGTCCCGAAAGCGAGAATAGTATTTTTATGATTTTACTACTTATGGCGATTACACGAGCTAAACGCGAGTTTTATAATTACCAAAAGTATATGATTCACTGCTATAAACAAGACCAGAAAAATATATGATATTCTTCAGGATATATGCTAGCATGATACTGTTTTGAAAACATAATACAATTAATTTGGCTCGATAAAAAGAAATCACGAACTTACCTCTAAAAATATCTTTCAAACAATAAAAAACATACTAATATGCATGCGATCATTCTGATTTTTTGGCAAATAATTCTACAAGCAATATATTAGCATGATACTGTTTTAGTTTTTTAATCCAATCAACAGTTTTTTGTAAATCGATCGAAACCACTCATTTCGCGCTATTTGGCCCGCAGTGGCTGACGTAACAACCACTTTGTAGTGCAAGCTGATTAGAACTTTATTCTAACAGCATTTCAAATGAAGTTTGAACCACCACAAATAGAGTTGCTAATTTAGCTCGTCTAAGCGCCTTAAAAACCAAATCCCGGGACTCGGGGAATATCCATATTATTCTAACCTATGGCAAGTACATAAAACAGCTCTACCTATTCAGATCTCTGGTGATTATTTAGCCACGACTCCTCCAATTCCTGTTTCTCCAAATTTTCAAGAAGGATCGAATGCTGTATTTCAACAAGTCCTTCGTTTAACCAGTCACACGATACCCGGTGATGTGTGAACCGACCCTTACCATCGAACGGCTAAACACGTCCTTTAGCTGTTTAACCGGATTGATGACGTCACTATGTCCCCTTCGGTGCCACATTTGGGCTACGTGAACTGTCCTGCCTTGTGTATTCGGAGTATATAAATAAAGCACATAAATATACAACTGTGTACTGTTCAAGATTTGGGGCGTGTTGGAATCTTTTGGGTCTTGGATGCTTTGACTGAAGAGTGCTGAAAAGTTATTTGCAGATGTATTTTTATGTTTTTTGATGGAAAGTGGCCTACATCGAAAGGTCCTTTGAGGACTTACAAGATTGCCACGGATGCTATTATCAAAATCGCAGTATCGATCGATCAATCAAGTAGCATACCCACAATAGAAAATACTACCCAAATCAAAGTACTGTTTTTTTTTGTGCTTTATTACTAAGAACAAAATTCTTAATAATTAATTACGATCTAGCCTAAAAGACTAATAAGTAATTTAACTCTAACTTAATATGTTACGTGATAGAATATGTTAAAACTAAGAATAGTGTTCATTTGCACTTTTACACAAGTCCGTAGCACTTTCTTAGAGTCTAGTATAATTTATAAAACACTATGTTCATGTGTTACTATGTATAGCACAACATTGTTACTATTACTCATTCACTTTGTACACTACACTAATTCAAAAGGTTTAGTTCTTTTTAGCCTACGCACTAAGTCTGTGTTGTCTAGCAGCTGGATTGCCTCAACATTCACGTGTCGATGGAGTCTGTGTTCGTGGGCTTCAGCAAATTTTTGGATAATGGTGGTGACGAATTCCATTTTAAGGTCACGATGAAGGTCGTCATTTCTTATGTACCAGGGTGCATTGACAGCATCCCTAAGTACTTTATTTTGGAATTGCTGGATTATTTTGACGTTGCTTTGTTTAGTACAGCCCCAAAGTTGGATGCCATACGTCCAGATTGGCATAAGAATATGCTTGTATAGGGTTATTTTATTATGTATTGATAGACAAGATTTCCTTCCGAGTAACCAATACATACTTTTATATCGTATATCGAGTTCCTGTCTTTTCTTTTTGACATGAGCTTTCCAACGCAACTTGGCGTCGAGAGTAATGCCAAGGTATTTGGCTGTATTAGCATAAGGTACTTGCGAACCATTTATGTAGATTGGGTGATAGTCCAAGTGTTTGTTTGTAAAGTCAATGTGAATTGATTTTGACTCATTCAGTTTGATCTTCCATTTTTGTGTCCAGTCATAAACTTTGTTCACAGCTAGTTGAACTTTTTCTACTGCTTCTCTGTGGCTTGATCCGGTAGCCATAATTGCAGTATCATCTGCAAAGGTCGCAATGGTGTTGTTTTCCAGTTCTGGGATGTCACATGTGTATAACAAGTACAAAATTGGGCCTAGCACACTTCCTTGAGGTACACCAGCTTTTATAGCTTTTAGCTCGGAATATGCGTCCTCCTGCCGTATTCTAAACATTCTGTTAGTAATGTATGACTCTAGGATATCTGCGAATTCTGGTAGCATGCGTCTGAGCTTGAATATTAGACCTTTATGCCAAACTTTGTCAAATGCTTGCGCGACATCTAAAAACACGGTGGCGCAGACTTCCTTGTTTTCAAGCGTTTTTTCAATGATGTTAGTTATTCTATGTACCTGATCTATTGTTGAGTGTTTTTCCCTGAAGCCAAATTGATGATTTGGAATAAGGTCTTTATCTTCTATTATTGGTTTTAACCGTTTCAATAACAGTTTTTCAAATAGTTTTGATAACACGGGCAACAGAGAAATAGGTCTATATGATGATGCTTCATGGGGTGGTTTCCCAGGCTTTGCAATCATAATGACTTCAGCAACCTTCCATGACTCAGGTACATGTTTTAATATAAATGCAGCATTGATAAGCTTGGTCAGCTTTACTATGGCTTTGCGCGGGAGGTGTTTTAAAATTTCACCTGTAATGAGATCGTAACCCGGAGACTTTTTCGAGCTAATGTTATTTTGAATTTCTCTCATTACTTCTGCTGGTGTCACAAGCTTAATTCTTTGGTTTTGGGATACATTTTCACTCTCAAGTATTTCTATCGAGCTTTCATTGGGTTGAAAAGTTTCTTCTAAGTGTTGAGCAAACCTTAACGCTTTTTGGTCATTATTTATGGCCCATTTTCCGTCACTAGTTCTGATGGGCGGTATTTGTGTAATCGGCCTTTTTAGATTTCTTGTCGCTTTCCAAAGGGAGTAATCCGTTGATTTGTCATTGGTTAGCTGCAGAAGGTTGGCATTCAGAGATTCATCCTCAAATTGCAGAATTTTCCTCTTTAATCGTTTAGTTAGGTTATTTAGTGATGTTTTATCTCGCGGGCACCTTGTTTGCTGCCACTGCTTCCTTTGTTTCCTTTTCTCAGATAGTAAATCCACAATTTCCTTAGGATAGATAAATCCCTTATATTTACGTTTTAATTGCGGTGTGTTGTTCCACGCACATTGTTGGATGTTAACGATGTATTTGTTTACTTCTGAGTCAAGCTGATCTTGCTTTTTTATAGAAGTTTTAAGGTCAATTATATTATCTAGATCAAGGGCAAAACTTTGCCAATCTGTTAATTTATTAACCAGTGTTAAGTGGCTTTGTTTGAATATGATTTTTTGACTAAGCATTAGTATAATTGAAGAGTGGTCCGAATTCATATGAAAACCTTCCTCCAAACTGACGTAATTGGCGGATATATTTTTACATATAAAAAAATCTATAAGATCCGGTATTTTCTGGTGGTCAGTGGGCCAATACGTTGGCTTGCCTGTGCTCATAACTTCGGAATGTGTATCTTTGACTGCGCTTAAGAGCTGCCTTCCCTTAGTTGTGGTAAGTCTTGATCCCCAATGCGTATGCTTAGCATTAAAATCGCCGCCTAGGATAAACCTCTGGCCTAATAGTTCAAAGAGATGTAAATATCGCTCTTTTCTTATCATGTGCCGTGGAGGACAGTATACGGCTGCAATGGATATGTGACAAAATTTGGTTTTAACAGATACTGCCACGGCTTGAATGTCTTGTTCTTCATATTTACACTGCACGTAGTGACTAATGTTCTCTTTGATTATAACCGCGCTACCTCCTCTGGCGCAGTTGTCAGGGTGGAGCGAATTATATACCATGTATCCTCTAAATTTAACAAAAGATTGCTTAGTGAAGTGCGTTTCGGAGACCAAACACACGTCTATATTTTCTGTGTCCAGGACCGCCTGCAACTCATTTTGATGTTTGAGGAGCCCATTAGAGTTCCAAGCCATTATTTTAAGGGTGTTATTCATTTTTGATTATTTAAAACAGCTGTTTTAGTGCTGGATTCTAATTTCTCTAATCTCTTGTCAAATGAGGTTATACACTTTAAGATCTGATTAATCTTATCCTCCAGATTCAAAGGCTGTGATCTTGCAGCTTCCGCATAGGAACCAGCGTTGGTTACTTGCATGGGTTTTGCAGTTGACTGGACACTTGCTTTCTGTGCCTGTTTGTCAAGTTTTGGTAAGGGAAGAGACTGTTGGGTAGTTGGTACCGCAAGTTTCTTTTTAATTGTTTTATTTTTCATAACTTGAATTTGTTTAGCTACTTCACACCCTCTATAATTGGCAGGGTGAGGTAGACCACAGTGAACACATTTTGGCTTCTCCTCGGGAGATTTAGTACAGTTGGCTGTAAGATGCTTGCCAGTGCATTTTACACACCTTGGCTCTTTTCTGCAATATTTATGAGTATGTCCATATGCCTGGCATCTCTTGCATTGGGGAATAAGTTTGGGATTTTTAAGTGGGTGTATTTCAATTTTACACCCTAAAATGTACTTTATGCCATAGATTTTGTTGACATCTTCGTCATTATTAAATGATAAAACAAACATGTTGAGTGGTTCTTTACTCTTCCAGCTCAATTTGCTGTCTACTTTTTCTATTTTCAGTCCTTGCATTGTTAGATCGTCTTTAATTCGATCAGGTTGGCAAGAAGAATGTAATTTTTTCACTACAACTCTAATTGGTCTAGCTTGCTTATTCTCGTACGAATGCCAATGGTAGTCTTTTTCAGTTAAAAACCTTGCAATAACTCTATAGGAGTCTTCTGTTTTGGCGTTAACTTTGACACAATCCCCATTCATCATTTTTGCGGTAAATGATTCAGATGTAATTGTTTCAGTTAGCGAGTCGTAAAACGTTTGGTAGTTTTTAACTCCATCTACTATGAGTGGCGGTGGCGGGGGCACTTTTTTGACGGAAGTCTCTTTCGCATTTTTCAGTTGTTTATCTTGGGCACTTATTTCGGGTTGTTGTTTTGGAGAGAGAGAGGTATTAAGCTTCCTCTTCTTCCTGCTCTTGGCCCTAATCCACTCAGTCTCTTTAGCGAGTTCATCCTCGTCCGTGCAATATTCAACGTCACTTTTTGTACGCTGGACAAATATTTTTTTCTCGCTTTCCTGTTTTTCTAAGGGTTCTTTATTTTCATTTTTTTCCTTCAAGCAATTTAATTCTCCTTGCAGGGTTTGTACTTGTTCTTGCAAGGTATTAATGGTATCATTCAAATTACGTACCATAAGTTGCAGGTTTTCTCTGTCCGTTTTCTCCTGGATGTAACAGTCATACAACCGCTTTTCCAGGTCAGTTTTTATCTTAATAGACTGTGAAGCCATTATTTTGTTGTAAGGTGAGTTTAACACTTAAACAATAAATTATTGTAAACACTTCATGATTTCCGCACTTGTAACTAGGTCATGGCAATGACCCCGATAGATCGACGTAGGTACACTGCGACGACGATGTTGTGATGCGTCTGCACAATACTCTCAACTAGAGCACGCGCGCGCGATCGTACGTCTGTTCACTATTATAGTTAAACAACAACTGAGTACTGTTGACAGGAAAAGAAAGAATGGTTATGACTATGTTTATTAGGCACAAAAACCTACTCCGTGACTATAAAATTCCTGATGGAAAAACCCAATCTAAGAACACTTAGCCAGACCCGGGTATCGAAAACGGGACCTGTTCGAAAGAGATACCACGGCTCTGAACCACAAAGGGCTAACCCTAATCCCTTCCGCTCCGCCCAGAGCGAGACCATAAAACATTTCGAAAAAGTGCCTAATGTTTAAAACAATTTTAATCTTACTACAGCAAGGTCTGACAAAAAGAATCTAGACCAATCTTGTAGAGTGTGCTTTGTGTCTGTAGTTCTAGGCATATAATCTAGGCACTTTGTTATTCTAAACATAGTGCATAGTGCGTAGCCTATACGATGCTCTTTGTAAATTGGCACATTTTTTCTTCGAAGCCCTTTCTAGGACAAAGACGAATGTGCGTAATTTCAGTTGTAAACTGCTCGAACGGCTATTTTACTGAAATCACAATTTGTTATATGAATTGGGGATAGAAAAAAATACATGTTTTACCTTGACGACCCGAATGGCGCAGGCAGTAGTGAAGCTGCCTTACGTTCTTTGGGTCCCGGGTTCGAATCCCGGTAGGAGAACATTTTTGTGTGATGAGCATGGACATTTGTTTCCGAGTCATGGATGTTAATATTACAGTTAAGTGTAAAAAAAAGTATCTATGCAGTATGTCAACTATCTGGTGTCCACGACACAAGCGTCGTTGCTTAGTGTGGCGCTAGATGGCGCTGTGTGTAATTTCCAGCGACATTTATTTATTTATTTTATTTTATTTACCTAGGCGGTAGTTATATAATTCGACTTTATAGATTTATACTGATTTGCCTGCCTCGGTGGTCCAGTGGTTACAAACACTACTGCTGATCATAAATAGGGTTCGATACTTCGATTGCCAGGTCGAGTATGGGCCCAATTCTGCTATTTTTATAAATTCGTCATTCCAACACGATTCCATTCCCATCCCATTGTCATTTTGCTTAAAGCTAAATTCACAATGGTCGATCAATGGTCGGTCAATGGTTAAAACACTATCGTATTGCCATTATTATAAAACGCGCCAGATTTAATTTATATATATTTTTACATGTTTTATTTATTAGTGTTATAAGCAATTTGAAGTAGTAAGAAGTTCGTAAATAGCACCAGTCATTCATTTGTCATTATGTACTAAATTATCATTCTATGCCATTTCTTTCAATGGAGTGTCAGTGGTTGACCATTGGAAAGTCATAATGACGCCATTATGTTAGTAGATTGCCACACTTGTCAAAACTTGAAAATTATGAAATCAATGATAGACTATTGTGACACTATTGTATAAGCAGACTTGGGGCCCTGGTAATATTATGATGGCTCTCTCAGTCTACGTTGATGTGCAACGTTAATGTAACTTAGGTTTTCACTATTGACTTTTCGGCTCTATGTAAACTTTTCAACGAAAATTCAGTAATTTATCATATGCCAAAACATGACCTTGGAAACCCTAGGACATGAATCAGATTCAACAATAACCTCTGAGTAATGGCGGGCAACAAATCTGATGGAGACGCTAAACATTGAAACAGCAGACTATTGGCTTTACAAACACTAACATCTGCGCCTGGATCACGATGTAATCAAATGCAGAAGATTCATTTCATACGATCTTTGGAAATAATGGACCGTGAGGAGCCAAAAGCAACAAATGTTTTTTATAAACAAAAAGCGTTAACTAGCAGACTAACATCAACTATGGTTTTTCTTACTCCTTCTTTATGCCTCTCTAATGAATTCTGTTGCAGGTTTCAACACAGTTTACGAGTTTCATTGCTTCGACCCTTTTCTAGTGAACTGTTGTTTCGGCTTTTAAGAATTGTAGCTATTAGACAGTGTAGCGACTTTTATTCAAACTTACATTCGGCAACTTTCTTTCCAACCGTGGCCAATGTAGACCATTGATTCATTGGTTCATTGGTTCATTGGTTCATTGGTTCATTGGTTCATTGGTTCATTGGTTCATTGGTTCATTGGTTCATTGGTTCATTGGTTCATTGGTTCATTGGTTCATTGGTTCATTGGTTCTATCCAGCTCGTCCCACCATCTTCTACGAGGTCTACCTCAACGCCATCTGGCTGTGTCAGGGCTCTTTAACGTGGTTATCTAAACTAACCGGCCATATACGCAACACCACACTGCGCTCCAAAAACACAAATTACTGCCGCTAAGCTGAAGTGGGACTGGGCTGGCCAAGTTTGCCGTATGTCTGACGCGTCGTGGGCCATAACATGTTACTTGTCTTTAATCAGTAAATAGCCTATCTGTGGATTTACCACCATTTCGACCCGTTTTCTGTTACTTACTAACGTATAACTGTCAGTTAATATGCCACGTTTCGTAGCTGTCGGTGTTTCATGTATGAACAAACTGAGCTTGGAATGTTCTATCTGCTTCATCTACCTGTCACTTTATTCATAGAAAAATCAAAGAAAAGTTTTCTGTGACGTTTTGTTTCTAACCGTTCCGTAACCCAAATGTCAAACAGATTATAGCAACCTACCGCAACCGAACAGTAAGTTATTGAGTTATTCAAAATGGCCGTTAGTTACGTTACCTTACAACGGTAAGTGGTACTTCTGTCCATCTCTGTCCAGTACCCAGACCTCACAGGGACAAAACGCTCTATCGTCCAAAACAAACATCTCGTGACATGTCTATCTTCTTAGAACGAGAAGATGAAGGAAGACAGCATCCCGATGGAATAGTTTGAGCGTACTGTGAGAACTGTCACGTTTATCCATGGTGTGATATCCGGGGTTTTCGTGAAATTGTTCGAGGAATAGTTTGATGTTTATGCAATTTAAATAGAATCTAAGGCACTTGTCCTGTTGACAGCGATGTTGACGAATTTTTCGACGCCCAGTCTCGACAGAGATAACTACAAAATTGTCAACTTTCGGTTGCTAATATTACTAACGAATAAATTCGGTTGCAATAATAATGCTTGCGAGTAATGAAAGTCTCTACATCCTAGGCGCGTTTCTCGTAACCATAATAAAATTATTGCAACCGAATTTATATGTTAAAGTAATCAGCGATCGAAAGTTAGCGATTTTGTCATTATCTCTGTCGAGACTGCGCCCTGTAACTGTTCTTGATACTTGTACATATTTTTATTTATATATTAGAGTTGTAAGTGTGTAAATAACTAGTCTGTGTTTAATGAATAAAAGATAATTTAAATAGGTGTATTTTATTTCTAAAGCTCGTGGTTAAATATTAACAGCCGCTCGGGTCGATCTTCAGGTTAAGCCGTGCTTGCCTAGGTTGGTCTGTGGATGGGTGGCCATCATTACATACCCAGTTTCCCCTGTGTCTCGGAAAGCAAGTTAAGGCGTTGGTTACGGCTGTCATTTGTAGATCTTTAATTGTCGTTACTGGTAGTCAGTGGCCCAAAAAGTCTGATAACCAGTCTTACCAAGTTTTTTTTTTTTTTATTTATTTACCGTTTAAAACAAAAAAATACATTTATTAAGGCAGAATAGCACTTTAAAACCACTAAGGTTTGTACTTAATGCTACTTGTAATTCTACATCGTAGTAAAAAAAAAAAACAAAAAACCAAGTTATACAATAAAAACATCATATTAATATTACATAGTTCGAAATTTGGTAACTTCTTCTTCTTCTTCTTTGGTATCGTATTTCCCAGTATTAACTGGGATGTGGAGGTCAGATAGGCAGTCGCTCCATGTAAAATACTGGTATTCAGCTGCATCCAGTTAGACTGAAAGCCGACCCCAACATAGTTGGGAAATGGCTAAGCAGACGATGATTTTATTTCTGACTAGCTGATGCCCGCAGCTTTACCGGCGTACAAATTATATACTAAAACCTTCATCCAGAACCACTCTATCCATTGAAGAAAACAGCATGAAAATCGGTGCCGAAGTTTTTGAGTTTATCGCCAACAGACACAGATGCGGCGGAGGACTTGGTTTTATAATATGTAGTGCAGATTGTTGTTTCAATTTGAGAGTTAATTTAAATAAAAGTATGCTCCGATCCGATCCGAAACTATGCTGCGACGAACGTTCGTTCGGCTTCGTTCGCCTGTCGTCGTTTGTACTAAATAGTGGTGAAAAAGGGTGTTACAGTTCTTATGCATAAAAATCATCACGTCTGCAATTTCTAAAGGGTTAGGCAGAAGTAATAATAAAAAAATAATAAAAAATCGCTGGACATTAACACACAGCGCCATCTAGTGCCACACTAAGCAAGGCTTGTGTCGTGGACACCAGATAGTTAAAATACTACATACACCTTTTTTTTTGTTTGTAAATACATACTTATTGTACATATAAACATCCATGACTCGGAAACAAAATGTCCATGCTCATGACACAAACATTTGCTCCTAGCGGGATTCGATCCCAGGATCCTAAGAACGTAAGGCAGCCTCACTACCACTACGCCATTCGAGTCCTCAAAAGCCACAATAAACCCACATTTCGCCTGTTACATTTAAATTCCATGTAATAAGGGCGCGATACTGGCATCAAACATCATCATCAAATTCCTCATGGTAAACTCAATAGCACTTTGCCCGACCGGGAATCAAACCCCGGATCTAATGCTCAGCACCCGCGCTTGTGACCAACGAGACATCGTAATATCAGTAAAAAATCTCGATCATGGCGCTTGCAACAGCGTCGAAATACCGGGAGCTCAAACATTTTAATCACGGAAGATATCCTGTATGTGCATGACATTTTAGGTTTAGTTATAAACTGTGAAAGCTTAAAAGAGTTTTTGAAAATATTGGAATACTCGCGTAATCTAACGCGAGTATTCCAATATTTTCAAAAACTCTTGAAACATAATTTATTATAATACGTACTAATTACTTGATGTTTTGTAAAAACCACAAGCAAAGACAAGAGAGCCACCAGTGTCAGATAACTGAACCATCAGTGTCTATGATCTATAAGTTTACATATCCTACAGAAAAACAGCTTTAATAGTAGGTAATGTAGACTTGGTTTGTGGAATAACACGAATCTCCATTATATTGTTGCTGTATTTATTTTTGTTGATCCCAAAATACAGCTACCTTTGGCTCAAAATTCGCCAATCGTCAATTTCATCTCGTTTTTTCGTCGATCAAATGATTGACAGTTTCTATTGACCACGTTGAAGGATGCCATATCCAGGTCTGACCTCAGTAATCAAGACGGACGTTATTCGCCTATGTGAGAACGTAACGTGGCTACGATGACATTTTCATTTCTGGTTTGCACGCTTTTAACCGACTTCCAAAAAGAAGAGGGTATTTTACTAGCTTTTATTTGCTTCGCCTGACCTGGCTAGCCTTTTCCCAACTGTTCTATGTTGGGGTCAGCTTCCAGTCTCACCAAATGCAGCTGAATACCAGTATTTTACATGGAGCGACTGCCTATCTGACCTCCACAACCCAGTTAATACTGGGACGTGCATGGTTATACGATACCACTTGGTAAGACTGGTGTCGGACTTTTTGGGCCTACCTGTAACGACTGTCAAAGATAGACAAATGACAGCCGGGACCAACAGCTTAACGCGCTTTCCGAGGCACGGCTTCACTTGTAACGATGTAAAAAAAAAATTGCCCTCTTTCCGCTTTGCGATTGAGCTGAAACTTTGCAAACATGTTTATTTTGAATGACAATGCATGGTTTGCTAAGTGACGTCAATCTAAATCCAATATGGCGGACTAAAAAAGAAAGCGCACCAGTTATTATTTATGCATTTCCATGATATGGGTGTCATTTAGAGAAGCTTGTAGAGAAGAATACGAAAAAAATACAACAAACCTGCACTTAAAAGTTTATTTTTAAAACGTAATTTTTTACTATCCCAATCATCATCATCATCCCACTGCTGGGACACAGGACACAGGATTGCTTGGGAAGGTATTGTCCCAATAGAATTCCACAATAATAGTGAAATGAAAACTAAAAGTTCTGCAATGAAAAACCTCTTATACTTCTTCTATCAGTTTTTATTTAACAATGTTTGTCCACGGAGGGGCACAAAATTGACTACGTTACCGTTTAAGAGCCAGAAAATAAAATTGTTCCCTCTAAGTGCACTCATTTCCCTGTCTCCGTTACTTTAGTCATTGAATTTTCTACGGAACCCGGCTTGTGTTGTTATTTTATTTATTTTCTAGACTTAAGTATTTAAGGGGGATGCTCCAAGGTAGCCCGCGAACTTCAAATTTTCTTTCGTTTTTTGCAATTTGCAGGGCAGTGCTAAGTTGTATGTTGATAAACATATCGGTCGCGATTGTAAGACGTATTAAGTTACAGAATTATAATCATCAAAATCATTAATACAACCCTCCAAGTTCATAAGAGAGTCGATGAACGAATTTTTCACGGTCAAAGTCCTTCTTCGACTCTTATGAACTTGGAGTGTTGTATTGATGATTTTGATGATTATAATTCTGTAACTTAATACGTCTTACAGTCGAGACCGAAATTTGAATTTCACGGGCCACCCTGACGCTTTCACCTTAACATTGTTGTTTTTTGTCTGAGTTCAATACTGTCGTATTTTTTACATTGAAGTTTCTTTATATACCTCGTTGGTCTAGTGGTCGCAAGTACGACTGCTGAGCATGAAGTCCTGGGTTCGATTCCCGGGTCGAGCAAAGTGTTATTGGGTTTTTCAAACAGAAATTTCTCAGTAGCACCCACGGAGTCTGGAGTTGCGCCCGGTTGATGGTAATAGGCTCGACCTCTATTACGTGGGACTTGATCATAACTGCCGAAACGTGGGTGTATTATTAGGTACCTACACTTCTGCCTAACCCTACGCGTATTACAAGCGTGATGTTATGTTTCTTTAAATACCTTTCAGACAAATCGGTCCTTCGGCTTATTCCACTACTAGCTGACCCAAAATCGGTCCTTCGGCTTATTCCACTACTAGCTGACCCACGCAACTTCGTCTGCGTCACATAAAAGAGAAAAAGCCCACAAAGGGAATAAATATTCCCCGATTTTGAAACAATTTTTTTTATGCTCCGCTCCTTTTCGTCATAGCGTGATGTTATATAGCCTATAGCCTTCCTCGATAAATGGACTATCCAACGCAAAAAGATTTTTTTAATTGGAGCCGGTAGTTCCTGAGATTAGCGCGTTCAACCAAACAAACAAACTCTTTTGCTTTATAATACTAGTATAGATTACCCCCTAGAGAATCCCCATAGGGGTCTAGGAATTCTAAACTTTTTTTTAGATTAAACTTCCCCCCCTTAAGGGCCACTTTTAGGGGGGATTTGTGGAATAAGCCGGTCCCTGTCCCCATGTAGGTAAAGTTCTTACAACTACATCCGATTGGGTAGTCACAACATACATAGTTGAGAAACGCTAATGAACCTTTTCTGCAACCATGAAGTTAAACTTAGATGCCAAAATGAAATCTGTTTGTTTTAAAAAATATACAAAGATCCTATGATTGCTTACTGAAACATGATTTCATTTTAAGTTTTATCATGAGTTATGCTGCTAACGTAGGTTTTTATTGAACCATCGCGCTCACTGGGGGTCGACCACTTTTCAAAATTATTACCTAGGGCATAAGGGTGAAAATCGGTCGTTAGTGAACTTGTTAGTACCTACTTAGTGTAAAAAAAATGTAAAAACAAGAGCAAAGAAAAAAGCAAGAGGAAAGAATATCTCTGAAATTCTGAAATCCATAGAAAACCATGCCTCAGTCACGTTACAAAATATGGTGCAACAAGCAAACCTACAATTTCGCAACTCTCTCCGGTTGTCTTTTTATTATGAACAATATATATGATAAATTCCTCCTTCTATACAGGGTGTAAACCACCTCATCACAAAGCCGTTAACCAAGCATTCTGTACATCAAACTAAGTAACTTTACGCAAAAATTATTGCTGGGAAACAACTTTTTTTTTTGAGGTTATAAATCATGTTTTGTGGTAGAACTCAATGTAACACACTTAAAACATTGTGCTGATGGATGGATTGAATAGTACGGAGGTCGTGGGGGTGTTAAAAGTCAAAATCCTACAAAAAAACTTGTATTTTAAAAAAAACTTGTCAAAAAGTTGTAACTTTGACCCCCCATATCTCCGTAACTAGAAGGTTCCCAGGTATGGTATAGAACAAAAAAATGATCGCAATGATCGAGAGAACAAGTGCCTTTCGGCTTCGTGAAGAGGTGATTCTGGAAACCCGAAAAATCCTTCCCTATGTTATGAAAAACATACAAAGTAAAAACTTCAAAGAAAGGAGGTTTTAAAAACAGCGCAGAGCACAAAACTGTCATAGCGAATCACTTTTAAACTTAATACTTGTGTTTATTTTTTAATCACCTTTTTAAACCCTTCATTTTGATACCGGTAATGTAAAAAAAATATTAGAACTCCACAATATGGCGCCCGACATCAGCCATTGCTTTTTTTTTAATGTAGATAATTATATTCGCGCCACCAAGATGAATATATCGAATTTATCCAAATCCGTTCATCACTTTAGCTTACGAGGGAACAAAGAAACGGACAAACGTACCTACATACATACAGATCAAACACATAACCCTCCTTTTGGGCTTCGTGCAGTTGGGTAAAAAGAAATAACTTTAAAACTGTAGTCAACAACAATAATAGAAACAAAATTGATTGTCCGTCGGAAGTGGGTAATTTGACAGTAAATTGTCAATATTTCTTCAAGTAATTGTAGCAAATTACCTTATTTTCGAATTAATAAGGAGTCCCTCTTTTTGTTGTTATTACGGTCATGTTATGTAACTTGGTAATTTGTGTTCGAAATAGATCGGAGGGGACGAATGATTTAAAATGTCAGCCTTTCATTCTTTATTTTTGAGGACAAAACTGTCAACTTTCCTTTACACATCTTTCTTCTTCTTCATCATCATACAGTGTGGCATACGGCAGTGTGGTCGTAACATCAGGGTTACAATCTACCTTTAATAGTAGATTATGCACCGAGGGGCTAAAGTTGTGTCTTATGTCACGGGCGTCATATTGAATCTCGAGCGCAATGAAGGATTCGGGATTTAACTCCCGAGCGCATCGATGGAGTTAATACAAGAATCCTGAATGCAGCGAGGGATTCAAGCTAGCCCAAGGCATAGACACCTTTAACCCAGAGGAGGATACTCTACTTTTTACACCTACTGTGAGAAAATAATAGCCATAATAAAAATAATATATAAATAAATTAACTAATGTTACAACCAATTATCATTACGGTATTACGGCGCGGTACGGTATTTGTTATTATTAATGCCAGTTTTAATGTTATTCCATTCCATTTAAAAAATTCTTACAATATTATGTCTTCGAAAACATTGCAACGATATGAAGAAGCAGTCGTTATGATTTTGTAGGAAATCGAGAATATCATCCACGCGTAGTAAGAGTATCGAGAATAGCTTTCCTCTTTATAGCTTTTCTCTTTGTTTGTTAGTACTATACTGCCAATTTAGCTGAGCATGTGAGATTCCAAATTCAAATCACGTTATTGACCAGCGGATCATAATGAAATCCAGTACAACATTATTGACCGGCTGTGCCCCGGCCACTAATGACTCACTTTAGGTTATGGTTGCTTGACATATAATTTGACATTTTCGAGCAGGTGGTGTGAAAAGTAATTAAAACGACAAAAAATGACGGTGTACACTTATTATACATATAAACATCCATGACTCGGAAACAAATCTTCATGCTCATTACACAAACATTTGCTCCCGGGATTGGAACCCAGGGCCTCGATTCTGCTATTACAATAGTGTCAGAGTATTCGATCATTGATTTCATAATGATCAAGTTCTGTCAAGTTTGTTAATTCTACTATCATAATGGCGCCATAATGACTTCTCAATGAACAACCACTGACACTCCATTGAAAGAAATGTCATAGAATATTAATCTCGTACATGAAATCTGGCATGAATAAATGTTCGCATTTAGTAGTAGATTTCGAAAACCATTTGTACTGAGGGTTTTATAATAATGAAAATACGACAATGCCATTAAAACACAATTTTATTACGAGACCATTGACCGACCATTGTGAATTTAGCTGATTACGAACTTTAAGCAAAATGACAATGGGATGAGAATGGAATCGTGTTGGAGTGACGAATTTATTAAAATAGCAGAATTAGGCCCCTGGACCCTAGTAACGTAAGGCAGTGATAATTTTAATGATTATAACACTCTGTAAACCCATATTTGCGCTTAGTGTCGCGAATCATAATTTTGATCAACATTGGTACAATCTGACACAGACCTGTAAATTGCCCAAAAACATAAGAAAACTTGAATTTAAATAAAAAAAAAATAACAACTAAAATGAGAGGAGTTTTAAGTTAAAACTAAAATATTATGCTCCATAATTTCTGTAACAGCCAAAGTTTGTGGAATTATGACCGGTCGCCTTTATTTTATTCGGATAAGCCGAACAAAAGACAAAAGATATCTGTTTCTGTTTTGTTTGTTAGTCAGGGTATTAATAAAGTTATAGAGCGATTTAATAACAAATTTAGTGGTTTTTACTGTTTTAGCGTCTTTCAATTCCTGTAAGTCATAATTCTCAAGTTCGAACCCAAGAAACGCATTTAAGATTTTTCGGATTCATGTGCATATTATAGCCTATATTCCCCTCTCATTGAGAGGAGGCTTGTGTCCCAGCAGAGGAAATATTAATAAGCTTATGATGATGATAATGATAATGTGCGTATTGTATAATTATCACTTACTTCGGTGACGGAAAACATCTTGGGGAACCCAATATGTCTGAGAGATATTTCATAAGTCGGAGGCCCATGTGGCATAAAAACTCTGAAACCAGGTTGGGCGATAACACACACACGACAGCATCAAAAAATTATAAAACAAAAAAGCGCATCAAAACTCGGGAGTGGGGGCTCGTGACGTCAGAACTAGCTAAAATTATACCTAGGGGCTAGGCGTGTCGTATTGGGAATTTTAAAAGCGTCGTATCTCCGTCAAATTTGATTTACATTTTTTGAATTTAGCCGATTAGCGATCAACCGGAAAAGAACCAAAAGTATATTAGAGAAATGATTCATCAGTTAGGTCAGAAAATAAAACTGGGGAAGTAAGAAATTAACATTATTTCCAACTTTCAATCATGCCAAACAAATATAAATTATGAAAATAATTGTGTTAACTGGTTTTATCCAAACTCAAAACATTTATTTCACGTATACCCGTGACAGGCACTTTTGCATAGTTAAAAATAAGGTACCTACAGTACAACCACAGGCATAATATCGGTGAATGGACTGTAGTTACCCGGAGGAGCTCGTGGCAAAATAATAACAGCCGCTCGGGCCGATCTTTAGGTTAAGCCGTGCTTGCCTAGGTTGGTCTGTGGATGGGTGACCACCCTTACATACCGAGTTTCCTCCGTGCCTCGGAAAGCACGTTAAGCTGTTGGTCCCGGCTGTCATTTGTCCATCTTTGACAGTCGTTACACGTAGTCAGTGGCCCAAAAAGTCTGAAAACCAGTCTTACCAAGTGGTATCGTATTATCCAATATTAACTGGGTTGTGGAGGTCAGATAGGCAGTCGCTTCATGTAAAATACTGGTATTCAGCTGCATCCGGTTAGACTGGAAGCCGACCCCAACATAGTTGGGAAAAGGCCAGGCAGATGATGATGTTGGAATGTAGTTACTCGTACCCATACAAAAATCGTTGATCTCATCGTGAAGAATGTGCAAGGAACTCCATGGGCACTCTCTTTAAATCAAATCTGGGACAATATTACTGCTTCTATATATTTATACTTCAACACTACCATCCATTGTTAAGACTAGTATAAATAATTGTTAAAATTTCCTACCGTAAGTAGAGTCTGGACTTAATTCCAACACGACT
The DNA here is from genome assembly GCA_950022955.1 of Xestia ashworthii. Classification (NCBI taxonomy): domain Eukaryota; kingdom Metazoa; phylum Arthropoda; class Insecta; order Lepidoptera; family Noctuidae; genus Xestia; species Xestia ashworthii. The sequence goes on from OX465573.1 coordinate 9,124,406, forward strand.
AGTTAACTAATTCTAAGCTCTAAGTTTATACGTAAATCTTTTGTTTTGTTTCACTCACTTGTAAGGTTGTACACGGTGACAGGCGAAGTTTGGATTTGTTTTAAAATTTATTCTCGAGAACAACGAGCATACTGCCATTCTGTTCCCTCTCGCAGTCCTTGTTTGAATTCTAAATGGGCAGAACTTTTCTGTGCGTTCACCATCTTTTTAACGGACGAAAAAAGTCTTTCTAATGGTTTCGGAAATTAAATTTCTGTTGAATTGATATACATAATGAGTTTTTATGAAGAACTGTGTTATTCAGACTTGAAATGATTCTGAATTTTCGGCTGAATTTTTTTGGCACGCGTTTCGGAATGGGCTTTTAAGTAAATCTGTGTTTTAGTGTAGTATTTTACTGCTAATAAGAATATATTTTTGTACTAAACTGCGAAATTGCGAGTAGGTTCTGCAGCCATTTTTCATTTAAATTGAATTGACGCGTCGCTTTGTCACGTTTGTGCTTAGGATAATGTCATTTTCTCACTATAGATTATGGAATTAATGTAGTCTATGTGAAAAATATTATCAACTTACCTTTTTTTTTGGTGTATTTTATAGTAAATTGGTATAGGTAACCTTAAGTGGTATTCTTCAAACGTTTTCAGGGTTTTGGGTCCAAATTCAGAGTAGCAACAAACAGTCTAGATTTGTGACCGTTCAGTGGCAATAGGCTTGCACCTAAGACATTTTAACCTAGCTAGAGAAATGTGGCACACTTCGGCCATCCTTTAGAGATTACAGGCGAGACAACACCAAGTTGTCCTATTTCTAACTGTTTTTCAATTATGGAATTTTGATGTTGATTTTCGCTCGGTTGCGTCGCTCTCGTTGAGTCAATATCTCCCAGAGATGCCACGTGTAGGGACGAAACACGTGTCGAGAATGATGCTTTATTATTATTTGCGCCAACTGCATTGCAGATTTTAGCGAGCGGGAAAGCGGTGTTGTATATTGCATGCAAACTTGGACCTAGTTTTTATCGGAATTAAAACTATACATTTAAATTAAGCGTGGCATCATAAGCATTATCTGCCGCTCGGGTCGGCCGCCCTTGCCTAGGTTGGACCGTGGATGGGTGGCCGCCCATTACATATCCAATTTCCTCCATGCCCCGGAAAGCACGTTAAGGCGACTACATGAGCTAAACACGTGTTTTATAATGCCTATATAAAAGTATACGATTCGCGGCAATAAACAAAACCAGAAAAATATATGAACCAGGATATAATACTAGTATGATAGTGTTTTGAAAACATAATACAATTCATTTGACTCGATAAAAAAAATCACGAACTTATCTCTAAAAATTTCTTTCAACCAAAAAAACAACATAAAATACATGCGTGATTTTTTGCCAAATAATTCTACAAGCAACATATTAGCATTATAGTGTTTTAGTTTTTTAATCCAATCAATAGTTTTTTTGTAAATCGATTGAAACCACTCATTTCGCACTATTTAGCTCGCAGTGACTGACGTAACAACCACTTTGTAGTGCAAGCTGATTTGAACTTTATTCTAACATCATTTTAAACGAAGTTTGAACCACCACAAATAGAGTTGCTAATTTAGCTCATCTAGTCCCCTTAAGCCGTTGTGGTCCCGGCTGTCATTTGAAGATCTTTGACAGCCGTTACAGGTAGCCAGTGACCCTAAAGTTGTACAACCAGTCTTATCAAGTGGTATCGTATTATAAAACATATAGAAACGCGGGGAGACCACGCGACCACGGCTGGTGCAATCCGGTCGAAACGTCGGGCTTAAATTAAAGGTAAATTCGCGATAAATACCCGTTTCTATATGTGGTATCGTATTACCCAGTGCTAACTTGGTTGTGGAGGTCAGATATGCAGTTGCTCCATGTAAAATACTGGTATTCAGCTGCATCCAGTTAGACTGGAAGCCGACCCCAACATAGTTAGGGAAAGGCTAGGCAGATGAAATAATATAATGTTTTTTTGGTAAAGGAGATAGTTTTTTTTGGGCCCACCAGGTCATTGCATTTATTATTCATAATAACACCAAAAAAGAGTAAGCATTTTATTATGGTAGTAAACGAAATATTACGTAGAATTGAAAACGAAATCTTAAAATCATAATAAATAAGCTATGTTATGATATTTTATTGCGAGTCAAATCATTCCTGTTTTGGTCAATGTCATTTGACAGCAAATTTTTTTTCTGTTTACTAAAAAAAGTACGGTACCTACCCGTTGGTAATCATATTTGCTATAATTATTATAGAATCAGACAGAATATAAAAAAAAATATTATTAAACTGTGAGCATTTTTGATGCTATTTTTAAAGGTTTACACTAAAATCGCATAGATGGTTTAAACAATCAACGTGGCACGGAACGTTATGAACCCACTTTTTTAGTGATTGACAGACAACTTCATTATTTTGACATTTACTTTTTCTGTTTATTTTGATTTTCGTAGGTGTTTTTGCAGATTTTTCGCATTTATTCCGTTTAGACAATGCTTAGCTAATTTAACCACTGGAATCTAGAGGTTATAAGGAACCAATCAATGTAAGTTTCATGATTATATGCTATAATTTATGTGGGTGGCCTAGTCCCCGAACAAGAAAAATTGTCTCCTACATCAGAATTAGATACTCGTACTTAGGTACAGTTGTCAACAACTCATTAATTTCTGAATAAATGAAGTAGAGTTCACAGTTTGCACACTATTTTCTATATTCTTTTCAGATAACGTTGCTCGGTCTAACAGAAACGTATGATTTTCATTCCCAGTACAGAAATATGAGAATTCATACGATTACAGTATGTGTTGGTGGAGTGCTTACCCCTGTAGCTTGTCAGTCACAATCGTGGATCCAACTGTTTTTGTTTTCTCGTGGAAATCAAAGCCCAGTTGTTGAAATATATTTTCTAGTTTGATTTTTATTGTGTTTTGTATAAAAAAAGCTTTGTTGGTGATCAGTTTTATTGGTTTTATTAAGTAAGGTTTGCTGATTAATAGTACTTACCTTACTCAATGAATAGTTTTGATTATTTGTAATTTGTAACCAAGATAACTACTTATTTCTATTGCATTAAATTCGTTTTTGGATTTGAAAAGCTTTTTTTGTTTCGTAAATGTTATTTGCGTACGAAAGTGAAATTTTATTTACTAAATTTATGATTTGTTAGAAAGAAAAACAATACCTACTCAGTTCGTATGCCAATGTTCATGTAAGTAATACTACAAGTATTTTAAATTCCAAAAATGGTCTCAACTAAGTGAAATCCTTGTAATTTCTTATTCACAAAATTAATTTCTGGAACCATCGTCATCTGCCCAGCCTTTTTCCAACTATGTTGGGGTCGGCTTCCAGTCTAGCCGGATGCCAGTATTGACCGCCTTACATTACCTGTAACGACTGTCAAAGATCTACAATTGACAGCCGAGACCCATGGATGGCGGATGGCGGATGTTATGGCTTAGGTCACTTCCTGGGATATAATTAGGAGCATTACGGGTCCTATATATCAATACGTGTAATACACCCTCGGCCCATGGACGGCATAAAGAAAGAAGACGATAAAGAAGACCATTGGCGGGCTAATTATTTTGCTTCGCCCATTAAATAGTCATTCAACAAGAAGAAGAGTTTGTCCAAGGACTGTATCCCCATAACTGCTAGTAGGTACCTTGATTCATTTAAATATTTGCGTAGAACATGGTAAAATGTTCCAAGACACATTTCAACAGTAGATCACGCTTCGGTATTTTTCCCATCGGGGACCGATGACACGAAAAAAAAATCAAACAGAAGAATATCACTTTTCATTTGCGCCCGCCTTATTGTCATTTCTGCGCCGAAGTATTTCTTTTGATCATCCGCTGTCCACCAGGCAGCCGGTCGCGACTATAATTTAGCGGTAAGCATTGTCGTGTAGCAGTCCCGACAATCAGCGGGTAGCTCGTGATGAGAGTAGTTCGGGGTATATAGGGGAGGGGGTTGTGACGAGCCTGTAAGGGCCATGAGGGTTTTTTTTGAAAGTCGGGTTGATTTATTTGAAGGGGTGTAAGTTTTCTTTTTGTTATCTATTTAAAATGTTTATCTATAGTAATATTGTATGTATAGAGGAAAGATTTGTGTTTGTATTTTTGTATGTAACGAATAAACTTAAAAAACTACTGGACCGATTTGAAAAATTCTTTCAGCAATGGATAGCTACATTATCAGCGAGTAATATAAGCTATATTTTATCCCCGTACTTCTACGGGAACGGGAACTACGCGGGTGAAACTGCATGACATCCGCTAGTTGAAAATAAAGTAAATGATACAACATGAAAGGATGATCATCACCCTATGGGACTCAGGAAAATAAAACAGTCACATATAATATTTGTTTATTTACGTTTGCCTAATGTACTGAACAGTTGATATTTTTTTCGCGATACGGCTTTGGTCCCATAGTAAAAGTTGTTTGTTATCATGAGCACATTCACGTGTTTAAGTATCGTACCCTATATTTAATGCGACGACCTTCATTCAGAGCAATATTAAATCAGTAATTTTAGAAATGCTAACCAAAGAATCAATCATTCACCCTCCTCAAATTATGTTTTTCTGTTTCGTTTTGTTCATCAACCTACACCAATATTGCTATTTCATATTTTTAAAACTAGCCAATTAAAACATTAAACTCACGAGCATATAAAGTCGTTTCTATCTTCACAAATTATAACCCTAAATATCGTAGTTAAGACACTTTGCCTTGACAAGTGGGTGGGTCCTGTACCAAATATTGCATCATTTGATCAACCAAACCCGACCTTATGGCCACGGAATAAAGGTTCTATCTGTGATGAATGGTGACCTTGTACGCGTGGTTGGCTGTACTTCTAGACAAGATTTAGTGATATTGTGCTAGGCTTGGGGCGTGCGACCGCACTGGCTTACTTTCGATTTAATGTGTACTGTTTTACCGAATTAGGTAAATAGTTTTGTTGGTTAGGATATTGGGCTTATGGCAGACTGAGATACGGTCTCTGATAAGAGGGTCAAGGCAATATGACGTTCTATTATTAGCGATAGGTAACGAATAGGTAAGCAAACAATTGTGGGACTGGCATAAACTACCGGCAACATCTGCCAATAATATTATGTAATATAATTTGTGATGATATATTGTGGGAATATGATACGCCCTAACAGCAATTGCCACTTGTGATACCATGCCCAGAAAGTTCATAGCAATAGGCTGAAGTTAGGAACTTACGTCGCCAAACTATTCCAAGGAGCTCATCTGTTCATACCAACGAGTGCATCTGTTTGTATTTCAGGGGTTCTTGGTCCGATGATAGATTACGATAGCCATTTTCAGTTTTTATGCTGCTGACCCACTACTCAATTGATTTATCCTCTGGCGATAGGTTTCGCACGAACTACAACTTCTTCTAAAATATCTTTCCAACAACTAACCCAACAAATCGGTCCATCAGCCCTCCACAATTCCCTCCCCTATATCAACCCTTCCGTAGCCCCTCATAACTGGGTATCGCAGCCCGAGACGAGACCTACCTGCTCCTACGTATTGTTGCCACGATGCCTTTTTTAAAAGCACAACAAAGCCACAAGGCATGCACCAGCCTATACTAATAGACATGCGTTTTGATATGTACAGGGTGCTATTTGATTTTTGCCTAGCCTTTTCCGAAGTATTGTTGGGGTCGGCTTCCAGTCTAACTGAATGTAGCTGTATACCAGCTACCATTTTACATGGAGCGACTGCCTATCTGATCTCCACAACCCAGTTAGTATTTGATAATATAAAACCCCTTGATAAGACTGGTTGTCAGACATTCAGGCCACTGACTACCTGTAGGGACTATCAAAGGCCTACAAATGACAGCCTGGATCAACGGCTTAACGTGCTTTCCGAGGCATGGAGGAAACTCAACTTGAAATGTCACATACAGGATATCTTCCGTGATTGCTATCAATATTTCGATGATGGCTTAAAACAGTGACGGAAGAAACTCGGTATGTAATGGTTGGTCTCCCATCCACAGACGAGCAACTAATATTATTTCGCCAAGAGGTTCGATGACATCATCATCAGCTTTTAATGTTCCCACTGCTGGAACAGGCCTCTTCTCTATGAGAGGGAATGGGCTATAATCCACCACGCAGGCCCAGTGCTGATTGGTAGATGTCACATGTTTTCGAATTTTTGGTTCTAAGACAACGACGGTTTCCTCACGATGTTTTCCTTCACCGTTTACATGATATTTCACTCAAAAATCAATCTCTCTAGTTTTAAATTATTGTTAATTACAAAACATGAACACGAACATTTACACTTAGATGCAAATTCTGTATTTTAACAAAGAAATAAAGAATATTCTTACCACAAACGAAGAAAAGCTAGTTTTCCTTAGAGGAAACTGCGTTAAAACCGGCAATAGCTTTTCAAATGGTAACCGTATCTCATGTTCTTAAATGAGGCTATGGAACTCCCGAGTGACGAGTGATCAATTTTATACGATGCCTTCTATAGAAGAAGCTTCAAATGGAAGACCTTTTAGTGCTATAAAATTGTAGCCTTTTATAACTAGACCGGAGTTTACTCGATCTATATAGAACAGTGAACATCATTTCTAACCCACTTAGGTCCTGTCTGCGTCAGTGTTCCCAAGTTCATATGACCCAATCTTTTCTTTTCTTAATAAGCTTCTTTTGGGTTAGCGCGTTCCATCGTCGACCTCATCTCTGTCCTCAGGACTAGATTGAGGTCCAGAGTAAGACCACCATAAAAAACTCAAGAATGGTGTTGTATCAAAAATTCAACTTGAAAAAAATGTCTTATACAACGTGTAACAAAAAGGGTATAGTCATAATAATTAGAAAGGGTGTGCTATAGACCATCAAACTGAACAACTTTCTCAATGGGACCACTAACGTAATCGAAAAAAAAAATATCTGCTGTTTCATACATTTGGTCGAGTAGGTAGGTATTGGAATTTAGTATGGGGCCGTTGAAAATTTTTTCGCGATTACGATGGTGGTCCCATGGAGAAAGTTGTTCAGTTTGATGGTCTGTAGCACACCCTTTCATATGACTATACCCTTTCTGTGACACGTTGTATAGGTGATTAGCAGCGTGTAAAACCAATCATCTCAGTGCTTATTTATCGCCAAGTATGGAGAAGACACTGCTCACACTAGGTGGACCGATGACCTGGTGAAGGTTGCGGGAATCCGTTGGATACATACCGCAAGGGACCGGTCAATGTGGCGACATTTGGGGGAGGCCTATGTCCAGCAGTGGACGCCTTTCGGCTGAAATGATGATGATGATGACTGCTCACATAATAATTTGAAATTGCGTAAAACATCTTCTGAAAAGTTAATTTTTTTGGCAAAATTACCATATTTTTAAATTTTTTTCATTCTCTATAAATATTTTTTTCAGCGTTACAAAATAAACCCCACAAAACTCAAAAAATCGTCGTCATCTTCCCCCGCGAGCTTGTTACCACACCCTGTATACAGCAATAAGGCAGAGTGCAGACAGCTTTGTGTCGCCATTCCGATGCACGGCCGTGTATACAAGTCTGTACTGTTTACGTCATTTGTGTTTAATTATTATAGAGGGAGGGAGTGTAACGGTTGAAATGTGTTGGTGCTTAGATTTTTTGTGTTTTCTTGTAGGAGAGAAAGTTTGGAGGCTCGTAGGTTGGTCATGATTTTCCATGTACTTATGTATAAAGGGTGTAAAACACCTCTTCACGAAGCCGAAAGGCACTTGTTCTCCCCATCATTGCGATCATGTTTTTGTTGTACGCCATACCTGGGAACCTTCTAGTTACGGAGATATGGGGGGTCAAAGTTACAACTTTTTGACATGTTCTTCTTTAAATAAAAGTTTTTTTTTGTATTTTTTTTACTTTTAACACCACCTCGACCCCCGTACTATTCAATCCATCCATCAGCACAATGTTTTATGTGCGTTACATTGAGTTCTACGACAAAACATGATTTATAAACTCAAAAAAAAAGTTGTTTCCCAGCAATAATTTTTGCGAAAAGTTACTTAGTTTGATGTACAGAATGCTTAGTTAACGACTTTGTGACAAGGTGGTTTACACCCTGTATAGGGTGACTGGTAATTATTGTACGATACTTAAACACGTGATTATGTTCATGATAACAAACAACTTTTACTCTGGGACCAACCCTGAAATCTCTAAAAAAAATCTGGTGTTCAGTACATTTATGTTCACTTAGTTAGTGTACTGAACAGCTGATTTTTTTGTCGCGATTTCGACTTTTGTCCCATAGTGAGCACAATCACGTGTTTAAGTATCGTACACTAATAATTAAGAGTCATCCTATATAACACAGCATTCAGTACGTCTAACCAAAGATATGCAAGCAAAAATAACCCTGAGATAATAAAGACATGGATTTGTTTATGCATTGGGTAACCAACATTTTTTGTGTATTTTCGTTAGCGGATTTATTTTTCTTGTGTGTATCTAATGCGTTTTTATTATTATTTTTTATCATCATCCTTATTTTGGTGGTCTAAATGATTCCTAAAAGTTTGTCCATCTATTTTAAGGCGCTACCCCAAGCGAAATTAGCAACTCTATTTGTGGTTAGAATACAGTTCTGATCAGCTTGCACTACGAAGTGGTTTTTACGTCAGTCACTGCGGGTCGAATAGTGCGAAATTATAATAATAATAATAATAATAAAGCTGTTTATTTCCCAAAATACAACATATTACACTATTATAACATTTCTTTACTAACATCTCATGCAGTATTAGAATCTCATGCAACTTAAAGAAAAGAACTAAATTTTACAAAATTATACATAATTATTGTAGTGCTTAATTTAGGTTTAAACCTGTGCGAAATTAGTGGTTTTTATTCTTTATAAAATCAAATTTCCGTCTTTAAGAAAAAAAAAACTAGCATTATGTTCATTATTAAGTTGCCTATCAATTAGTATAAGAAGGAAATCAAACTAATGTAAAAACTATATGTTAACTAATGTTAACTTTACGAGAAGAAGCATGTTATAAATATTTTTTTCTCATTTTTGTCGTTTCATTGTGAGGGGATGGATTTATTAAATATTATGAGACTTAAAAAAAAAAGCTACCATTTTGCAGTCAAGAATATGTAGAAATTGAATGTATTTGTTATTACTTGGTATTTCTTTTGGTTATAGAGTAGTTGGCTCCAAAAAAAGCACAAAAAACGGCTTTTGCTCGGGGACGCGCCATAATGGGACCTTTTATATTAAACTAGCTGACCCGCGCACCTTCGTCTGCGAGTGAGGGTTAGTTTTTTTTATATAAAGTTATCCTATGTTACTTCTAATACCTCCAAGAATACGTGTACAAAGTTTCATGATGATCAGTTGAGTGGTTTTCGCGTGAAAGCGTAACAAACAAAATTACATTCACATTTATTAATATTAGTAGGGATTTGTATAGTCCTCCTGACAGTTTTCGTTCACGGCTGCCAATCTCAGCGGAAATTAAACATCGGCGCTGGAAATATTACTGTGCACAAGCGTGAGCAAGGACATAGATTCACTCTCTCTTTCCTCTCCCTTTCCGTAGGATGACACTCCGAGACGACCGGACGTTGGTCCCGCGTCTGATCTCTCTCCGGTCGCGCCTGACAGGGTTAACCGCCAACTTCCCCACTCCTGACTGCACCTGAGAAATTACTAATGGAAAAACCCAAAGACACTTTTAGCCAGTCCTGGGAATCGTGACTAGAGGACCCCACGATCAGCAGTCAGGCATGAGACCAACGGATCAGTTAGGTGTGTCAAGCACCGGTACCCAAAGGCAGTGGCAGTGCAGGTCGTGGTAGCCAAATGGAAAACAGCTGAGAGTTACTCGAATGGAAGCAGGCACTTTATTTTAAGTAATTTGTTTAATCCAGCACTGCTTTCAAGATGGCGAAGGAAAACTCTGTGAAGAAATCAGCAAGTCTTAGAACTAAAACTTGGAATACACGTTAAAATCATACCACGTGGTCGGCTTATCTCACCGAGAGAAGTCCTGTGTCCTAATACTGGGAACATGGTAGCTGATTACGTTACTATGCTCATGCCCAATTTCCAATTATAATTTGCAGCAAAACCGAGCAACTTTCGGCGATATACCAAGACATTGTTTCTTAACAATGATAGTAATGTCTAGAATTCATCATCCTTCTAAGAAGATGACTGAGGTTTTATTAACATATCGAAAATCTTCTAAGGCATATAAATTACACGAATACTTATGACATTCATCTCAGACTTGTAATTCAAAGCGTGCCTGAAAACTGACTGGCAATAACTTAGATTCTAAGTAATTGCCAGACACATATGTTCGGTTACGATTTGGAAATTTCACAAAACACGTATTTTGAGTAATATATTCTGTGTACAAGAGTAGTTAAAAGGTACTTTATACTCGTATGTTTAGATATTGAGATAACTAATTAAAATGTATCATCATTGTTTCTTTCTTTTTCTTTCCTATACCCAATTTATAAGGGGTTGGCGCGTCATGTATTTTTCTTACATACTCCTCTATTGGTTTTATCTTGGCCAGCATTTTTATTGGTCTAACCAGGTGCAGCTGAATCCAATTTTTATATGGAGCGACTGCCTATCTGACCTCCACGACCCAGTTAGTACTGGGCAACACGAAACCTCTTAAGACTGGTTGTTAGACTTTCGAACTGACTACCTGTGACGACTGTCAAAGATCTGTAATAATAGCCGGCACCAACAGTTTAACGTGTCTTTCGAGGCCCGGATGCTCACCCATCCAAAGACCGACGCAGGCAAGCGTAACTTAACCTGTGGATCGACCCGTGCGACTGTTATTATTTAGCCACGAGCTCCTATGTGTTAAGTGCGTATGTCTTCGCGCATGTCATAATAAAATAATCCCACACAGTCGCAGCTTGCTTGGTCTCTTAACAACCACATTATTACCCCTTCCTAACTCACGGTTTACGACTGAACTGTCTGATACGCACCTGATACATTTTATGATGGTTATTCTCTACCTAAGATAAACACTGTGTTATGGGCTCTTAATCTTACCGGAAATATATGTTTGTTTTATTGAGGTAATGTAAGTGTAGTGACTTAACGCTTTTTGGTCCTTCGAGCCGGATTGTTTGTAAAATTAGGTCTATTTTTACTGAGGAAACCTGTGGGCCTAGAAAACTAGTCATGATTTTCTAAGCGTTTCGCACTTCTATAACGACTTCCAACAGCGTTGACATACGGTTTTAATACATGTTTTCACTTCATCATCATTTTTTCTGGTAAAATATAATATTCTCTAATCCGTCAGAACTAAGGTTATACGGCTTTGGCTCTCATCACACATGGGGGCAAGGTTTTACTTCTAGGAATACATTTCATTTTGATCCAAAAATTTATCTTTTGCCTTACATAAGACTAAGTAAGTAAATATTGAAACATGAGCTGACCTACTTGGCAAACAGATTAGCGTATCATTTCAAGTATTTGCCGATGGTCGCTGATGCCTCTTAATGCAGATAATCCTTTATTGACCCACTTTAGACATTGGCCAAGCGTGGAGTGATCATTGAAGAGAATGTTCAGGTTGGTATTGGAAACTGTCGAGGCAGCTTACTTTGCTTGTTATCTCCGCTTAAGATATTTATGGTGGCGAATGATATTAAACCAGCATTTATTGAATGCTTCGTATCGACTGCTGAGCTGAATGAGGTCCTAAGGTCGATTCCGGGTCCAGCAAATTATTATTAGGATTTTTCTTCAGGAATTGCCACTGAGCTTGGATTTGTGCCAGGTTGACGACAATGGGCTCGCTTCCTATTACACGGGTCCTAAACATTACTGGCGAAAAGTGGGTACACTAATAGGAACACGTCTGCCTTACCCTATGGGAACCCCCATAGGGTAAGGCAGGGTAATGATTTATTGTTCCACACATGGCCAGCTCTTCTCATACAGAGAAGGCATATGGGGATCACCACGCTTGCCCGAAATTATTTATGATTTCAGACGAATTTGGCAAATACACTGGACCGCAAAAAAAGGATCGTTTAGAAAAACTTCAATATCTTCAAAAGTACTCGACCTAGCTTTACGAAATTAAGACTAAATTACAGAATGTTTTAATGTCCTTACCCACTAGATTGTTTACCAATGCTGGGAAAATTTCCAGTAATTGGTCAATGAAATAAGCAGTCAGTCAGTACAGTCAGTCTTAAGAAATAAACAGTAGGTGCCTTAGGTCCGTGTTCACCGAGAAGATAACAGCCTGATTATCGAAAAACAGCTGTCAATGTGACATGTTCCCATACAAAAATGTGTTTTAAACAGCTGTTTTAGATAATCAGACTGTTATCTTCTCGGTGAACATGGACCTTAGTGCTCTTAATGTAAAGTCCTGTTAAGTATTTTGTGTGAACGTAAATAAATAATCTTACTTTACCAATTCCTGGACCTTTCTAAAATGCCTATTTCACACCAATTAAAACAGTCCCCCTACAGACAAACAAAACAAAATAAAACATGCACGCAAATCCGCGAAAAGTGCCCCTTACGGCCACCAGAGGTCGCCACTGCGCGGTGTTTGCGGATTTCACCCGGATAACAATGGCCGCCGATAGCTGGGCTTTGTTTTCACTTATCCGGAATACCCGAGCCGGTCGTTACTCAAATAGCCGGGTAGGAAGTATTGTTAAGTTTTAAACAAAATTACGGTTAAAGATGATTGTTTTTGTGTTATTATTGTTGTAATGGTGGGGAATGTTTCGGGATTGGGTGCGTGGGTGGGAAACTGAATGTTTGACATTATTTGGTAAGTTTTATCTTTTATCTTGTGATCTGACTAGAAGAATAATTACAGACTGTAAGAAAGGAAGAGGGTTTCTAGGCTTTGGTTGATGGTTGACGGTTTTGGTCCTTCGAGCCGGATATTGTTTATAAAATTGTGTCTGTTTAAAACACATGTCCATTGCACTTGTGCATCCACCGAAAGCAACTAAGTAATATCATGCGACACAGCTAATCAATACTACTATCCAACCAAACAAACTAGTCCCATGTACAAAAAGTGACAGTGACGTTTAACGACATGTCATCGGCTGATTGGACATGTTTCCCGTGCCTGTTCCTATTGGCAAAACTTGTTTATGGGCACGCCAATATTGTTCGCAACGCTTCGCGAAAGCAATGTTGCCATGGGTGAATATTTTAATTTTGATTATGTCAAATTGTGCTTTGAGTTATGATTATATTGCTGGGAGAGTGTGAATTGTTGTGTTTACGAATAGTGACGGCTTATGTCGTTGAACTAGAGTTTTATATTTGTAAACTCATTGTCTTAATCGAAATAGTAAGAATGTGGAAAGTTAAGTAATGGGCTGTCTGTCTATTTTGATACTTAATTGTTGTTTTTTTATTAAATGGGTCTACTCTTGACCTTGCCTGAGCACAGAGTTGAGGTCGAAGATGGAAGAAGCCTATAAACTCAAGACTAGGAATTTGAAAACACCAACGCAGCCAGGGATTTCCACTATTGGGCAATGTGCGTAAGAAAAGAAAAGATCTGCCGAAGTTTAATGAATCTTGGCTGTCAACGTTTGCTTTGATTTTTAATCTTCATCCAAACCTGCATATCCAAAAATTCTAAGCTAAAATAATAGATGAACAGGATATTTCAAGTTGCGAAAATTATTATTTCATAATACACACGATTAATCGTCTTCAAAGTCTTCATGCTTTCAAAGGCTGGCTAACCGAACAGGTAAGACATGTCATAAAATAATGCTCCCCCTTATAACAAGGGACCTTAAAATAACTCGCGAAATGTGGATGTACGCCTCTGCCTAACGCTTCGTGGATTACAGGCGTGATGTTATGTTCATTTGCCTTGTATTTCTCTAGTTTAATTGACAAAAATTAGAAATGCAACAAAATCTCGTTCCAAAACACGCCAGCAATTCCTCAATGGCCACTAATATTAATAAACAACACAGATAAGTTCGATTTTGTCCGTTTCCCCGGCTTCCGCCTACGATCGACATTCCTTTCGCATCGCTGTCCAAGTATCGATAGTTTTGACTGCACAACAGTTATGATCACAGATACGATACGTCCAGAAGGCCCACTCTTTACAAAGAGTGAACGGTATCATGGGCACGCCTACCGAACAATGACTAAAAGTGCACTCATTCATTCATTCATTGGCAGCCTTCTGCGACCGACTGCTGAGTTAAGACATCCTTCTGTGCTATGCTTCTCTGGTCTGTGCGGGTCTCATTCAGAACTTCCGTTCTGGCTGTAAGTCTGTGAACGCTTCTCTCGACAAACATTTCGCAAATGTCTCGACAAACATTTCGCAAAGAGCTCTGCTCCTACTAATACCATCGCCACGTCAGAACTACAACTCATAGTCCGACGTCGGGAAGTCATGAACTTCTCCCACTCTGGGCTGAGCGGGAGGGAGTGTCAGATTTTACTTCCTGACTAAAACCCATCCATGTTCCTTCCTCGCCCTTTATGTTCCGGGGCCGCGGTATCTCTTTCGAACAGTCCCGCAGCCCAACAGTCCCGCAGCCCGTCATCTTGAACCTTGGAACTTCATCATTCTAGTCTAACCGGATGCAGCTGAATACCAGTTTTTTACACGAAGTGACTGCCTATCGGAGCTCCAAAACCTAATTAATACTTTGTAATACAGAACCCTTTGATAAGACTGGTTGTCAGTCTTTCGGGCGACTTGCTGAAAACCGGTAACGACTGTCAAAGATTTACAAATGTCAACCGGGACCTACGACTTAACCTTCTATAACTTTCTGTTTTGTGATTTTATATCTATGTTGACAGCTTGTCAATTTGTAGACATTTTGATGGTTTAGTTCAGTAAACTGTTATTTCGTTTTTATTCGGTTATCTTGATCTCTATGTGTTGTCTAGTTTAGGCTGATATTAAGATGAATGATAAAATCATCTGCCTTTTGTATTAAATACGGTAATTTAAAACCTGTTCGTAGGTGTTGATTGGTTAGGTTTTAGCTTTGTTTTGTTTGGCAATTAAACAGTATTTTTTTGGATTCCGTGCGTCAGTCGGCAAAAACGGAACCCTTAAAGGATCACTTTGTTGTCATCGGTTCGTCTGTCTAGACCCTTTTCCGCAGGAACGCGTGTAGGTATTACCTAAGCTGAGATCAATATCAAATACTTAGGTTTGCTACCTCTTAAGAGCATTAAAATCAAACTTGTAACTCAACGCGATCAAATGATACGAGTATGACCGGTTATGTCGCTTATTTTGCGATTTTATAAAACCTATACTTAAGGTATTTCCCGTTGACTTAGAACCTTGAAATTTGGCAAGAAATAATGTCTCCACCTGCAAAAAGGAAAACATTGAAATCCGTAAATATGTAGTTTAATAACAAAATACCTACAAGATTAAAAGGAGCCCTCGGTGCGCTCGGGCGGGATTTCTTTTGTGCCTTCACCGTACCTACTTATGTGGCTTGAAAAATCTTAACAATGTGGAGAGTAAGCTTACTCATTAGACTTTTCAAACGTCTTTGTCCCTAGAAACATTTCTTGGCAAATCCTATAATTTAAATATATTTTGATTGTGATCTAAATTATTGATTGTATCATCCTTGTTAGTGTTTATTTTAACTCGATCTACATCTATCGAAGGACCCATCTTCAACACATTCACATACGACCTACGAACATACGATATACCATACTTTATTTAGACCACACGGTCCGTATAATAACGTTCAGCACCAACAAATAACCCATTATGATCCTGTACTATATGTTTTCTATGGCAACACGTACTTACCTCGCATTCTGCCCACCTCGTAAAAATATACGAGCGCGGTGATAAGATAGTCTTAGGATAAACTAGATACAAGAAATGTTGTGTAAAACATAGAGATATGGTAATGTTAGTTTATTGAGTTATTCTTGTACTTTGAGAGGAGTGAGTTCGAATGAGTAAATAAATAAATTCTTTTGAAATCCGTTGCAGAAATACGAAGAAGTTTGAAAGCAATAGGGTGAATGACAAAATTAATGAAAAAAACAAATTGGTCCACCAGATATATTTTCAAAAAATACTGGAAACAATTTTTTTTTCTTTTTTCACGTAAACAAAAAATGAAGACGGTACAGTGCGTTGAAAACTCGTGTGACGTCACATTTTACCAGAAAGTGACGTAAAAGCCTCGTGGTCTTTGATGCGTTTTATCACTTGCCCTATGCAAACTGAAATAAAAATTTTGAAACGAAACCCTCTCATGATCAGTGTTTTTTGTTTTTCGAAAATCAACTAGTTCGATTCCTGGCTAGAAACATGATTTTTTCGAAAACCCAATGACGCAGTTCTAGTTTTTATCAAAATAGTGCTCGAGACGCTTTTGAGTATTTCGCTATTCCTCATAGTTTGGAATTTGGCTGATGATGATGATGTTGGGACACAGGCCTCCTCTCTATGACAGGGAATGGGCTATAATCCACCACGTGGGCCCAGTGCGGATTGGTAGATGTCACAGAGCAGTGGTGATGACATAAATTACACAAAGTAATGTGCCTGTCTAGGCACAAACTTCCAAATTCTTCGACCAGGAATTTGGAGGTCATGGGGAGAGGCCTTTGCCCAGCAGTGGGATGACACAGGCTAACAGTAACAGTAACAATTATGTGCCTGTCTGGGTTCGAACCCACGAGTTACTGTTTGAAAAAATCTCCAAAAACCATTTGTTTTGATATTCATTACATTGTAAATACAAAACGCATCGAGCCACAATGAAATAGTAGAACGTAACAGTATATACAGCAGTAAGTGAAGTAAAATCGTTATTATTTGACGCTGTAACACTTAGAGCTACTGAATCTTCTTTGATATCGGACACTCTGCCTTTCCCGGGTTCAATAGTGTGGAGACGGAATCTTTTTATTTAAAGCACAGATAATATAAAACTTCGTCTTACAATCTTTGTGAGAGCGAAGAGTTTTGTGCATTTGCAACGATCTTTAACAGGATGGATATAACTAGGATTTCGACACCCAGCTAGGAGTTTGGAGCTTGCTAGGAGTTTGGCTGGGGATGTCCTTTAGAAGCATAAGCTGCTGTGACATTACTTGGTGTTTTCAAAGGAAACAATTTAAACGTAATGCCTCAGCATTATGTTTAAATTTTAGCCCACTTTTGAACCCCCCGGTTTGAGACCCAGGGGGTTCAAAAGTGGGCTCACGAGATAAAAAGATGAAGCTAAGATTCATCTTTAAATGTATCACCGCATTTTCTAACAAATCCCCAGCCAAACTGTTACAAAACATCACGCAAAAATAGTACACCCATATTTCGCCAATTATGTTAAAGTCCCTCGTAATAGAGGGCGAGCCTATTGCCATCAACCGGGCGCAAAATCAGGCTCCGTGGCTGCTACTAGTTATTTCATCAGAAGACCCTGAAATCGATCCCAGTGCCTCGTGCTCAGCTGTCGCGATAAACTGTAACACTAAAAGTATTACAAATAAAATGCCAAAGATATACATCATAAATCATTAAATAAAAATATTCAGATTAAAAGAAAGAAAGAAAACATGTTTATTTGCCTTATGCCGCAAGTGCACTCAACATATCAAAAAAAATAGGAATAAAATAAAATAAAAAACTTAAAAGTAAACAATAAAAAGTAAATAAAGAAACTTAAAACTGTACAGAAAACAAAAGAGATAATATAAACACAAATGATTAATAACTAATCAAGTGTAATTTGCAATGATCTGATTATTATAATTAAATAAATTACCGGCAAGTTTTGATTACAGTTGGTAGATTTAATTTCACCGCCTGATTACGTTCCTGTCAATGAGCAATTAATCAATATTAATTCAATTACTTAACGCATGACTGGAAAGGAAATAAATTAATCGGTTTTTATTCAAGTTAATCTCTATTATGTAGGCACCGCTTTTTCAATTTGTTGAGTTAGGTATGTTTTAATTAAACTTAGTGTAATAAAATAATCATCATCTGCCTAGCCTTTTCCCAACTATGTTGGTGTCGGCTTCTAGTCTAACCAAAAAATAACAGTATTTTATATGGAGCGACTGCCTATTTGACCTCCACAACCCAGTGAAATAAAATAATAATACATTAAGAAATTACAGCGCTAACTAGTAGGTATTTATGTATACTAATTTGAGGAGTACTTTCTCACATGCACGGTATCAATCAGTGTACTAAATTGTTACCCTAAAAGCGGTGCAATAAGAGCCAATTTCCGAGCAGGTGTTTTGAAAAAATGTTGTCCAACCCTTTTTTTTTCGGATGGGATATCATCAAATGACTTCTCCCACTCTGGGCGGAGCGGGAGGGAGTGTCAGACTTTTACTGACTAAAACCGATCCATGTTCCTTCCTCGCCCTTTATGTTTCGGGGCCGCGGTATCTCTTTCGAACAGGCCCGCAGCCCCGGCAGGCTTCTGCCCTTGCGGCCCCTCCCCTTGTGCTGACATCTCTTTGAGGCGCGCGTGGAACACGAACGCGCCGTCGACACGGCCTGTCGTCATTAGACGGACGGACGGCTAGCTAGCCTGCACAGGCCCGCGTCTACGGTGGCCGGTAGCCACCACGTGGCCCCCGACGCCCGGTGCGTCTCCCGCGGATATTGTCCAACCCTCAGATAGCATTTTACTTCTCCATAACTTGCCATATCATCAGACACCTCCTTTGAATGAAATGTCTTGCACGTTCTTCTCCATAGTGATCTACGTTAGGGAATGGGCAACTACAGTACTATCACAGTTTTTATGTCTTGTGACTGGGACTATACCAACATTTCATTTTCATCTTTGTTTTAACAATTCAAAAGTGGCTGTAACTGGCCTACTTGCAATAAATGCTTTGATTTTGGTTTTGATTTTTCTCTCATAGAAATTCATATAATTTCCTCAAAGAAAGCTGTCTCCACACTACCCAATCGTGCCCGAGCTCCAGTAATTGAAATCGTCTGCCCAGGAAACGTTACGTAGCTCGCGTAGGTACAATAGATATTTTACAAATGGAAATATAAGAGAGCAGCGACTGCACTTCTAATTCCTGCGCCCGTACTACTAATTCACAAGCTAAATTGGTTTTTAAATAAAACTCTTGGTTGGAAAAACGAGAATGGAGTAGGACTTCATTTTTTAAAATGGTAGGTGGATTTTTAGGTTATACTTATAAGGATGTTTTTATAAGTGAACGTCAGGTTGGTTGGTGTATGAAAACAATGAAGCATTTTAATAAAATTTTAAGGCTTAGGAGACGGTTGAGGATGATGACTGGTGACGGAAAATTAATGGATTTAGAAGAACTCATAAATAAAGATTCAAGTATCAAGAAAACTTTTTGATTCGACTTCTAAATTATTTGCGCCAAGGGTATACAACAAGAGAGTCGTTTGGTTCTGGCAGAAGAGTTGAAGCAGAGAAGTCATCAAGTCAGGCAAGAATGTAGTGATAGAAGCATCAAAATCAATGTGATACCTTTTTTATTTTTTGTTTGTTCTCGGGGGCAAACCTAAAGGCGACCGGAGATAAGCTCTAGGAGTGTGGGATTTTTACCTCACTAAAACCACTCCAGTGGTCACAATCCGCACATGACAGGTGGCACCATTTCCTATGTGATACCTACCTGTGGCATGAAACACATTCTTCTTTGTGGTTTTTCTGTGGAAATTATATAAATTATATTACAAACAAAAAGTATTATATGTAGTATATCAACTATCTGGTGTCTACGATACAAGCCTTGCTTAGTGTGGCACTATATGGCGCCGTGTGTTAATGTCCAGCGATATTATTTATAGTACCTTTAAAGAAAGTGGAGCTAGTTGCGTAAAAGCATCTAACGTGTAATATGGTGTCACCAACATCTGCCCAGCCTTTTCCAAATTATGTTGGGGTCGGTTTCTAGTCTAACCGGCTACAGCTGAATACTATTATTTTACAAATGACAGCCAGGCTTTCCGAAACACGGAGGACAACTCATGTATGTCTGTGTACAGACGGCTACATTAATTCGTTACCCCTCTTATTGAGTGTCAAAATGCGTGACGTATACCAAATTAATGCAACTGTCTGTACATATGTGTTATATCGTGTAAAGTCCTCCGCCGCATCTGTCTACTACTAAACTACTGCATCGATTTTCATGTTGTTTTCACCAATTAATAGAGTGGTTCTCGAGAAAGGTTTTACTTTGTAATTTGTATGCAGGCGAAGCCGCGGGCACAAAATAGTTAAAAATAAGTTCGGTTCGTTGAATTCGACCAATATGATGGTTATAAAATTCCTTTTACCAGATTCCTTCCGTTTATTCATTTCCGTACGGAACCTTCATGAGCCACCTAAAATATGCAACACAAAACACGTCGTGGCGGCCATTTTTTTCAAAACTCATAATGACGGACTATACCTACGTGACAAGATTTGATGGCATTCCAAGAATGTCATTAATGCGATATCTCACGTGAATAGACAACGAGGGGGTAGTTTTATTATCAACCCCCCTTTCCCACCCTTGGTGGTCAATCTTCAAGATATTTGGGAATGACCTGGGTCAGTAGAATAGGTATGCTAGACATACTTTAGTTTATTGAATGGCGCTAGGTTTTGATCAAAATTGAGGTCTCACATTCTTAGGCGAAATTGTACGAGTATTTCAGCCTGTCTGGAAGTGTGAACTTGCTTACCATAGGTACTCGTATGTATGTACGAATGGAACCTTTTTAATTTATAAGTAAAACATAGTTATATTTAGTACTAGCACTTCCCCGCGACTTCATCCGCGAAAATTGTGATAACTCGGGTAACTTGCATGATATGTCACCATAAAATTGTCAAACACGTTATATTACAATCCCTAGGAGCATTTTTTGTTGGCATTTAGTTGGGCCACATACCTCTGGTTAGTTGGCAAATGCATACAATTGGCGGGCAGTTTGCGGGTTGGACCAAAAACTGATGGCCTACGTAGATTTGCCTACGAAGGCACAACTTGCGATGGGGCCAACGTGGATTTGCCTACGAAGGCCCAAGTAAGTACTTGGGCCTTCAACTACTACCAATGTTTACTACCGAGCTGGTAGTGTTGAACTAACAACCTTGTGTGAACACTAATAGCGATATTGTAAACTCTCGAAATATTGTCAACTGAACATACGGAAGTATCTCTGCCCCCATAATCGGGACTTGGGGCACCCCCCCGTTAGGTTAGTTAGGTTCCTTTAAACCCTGCACTCGGAAATAGGGGCCCCGCGTAGCGGGGCTCCGTCGACTACGCTTTTTGGGGGAATACAAAGTGTTTAAGGTTTGGTTATATTAATCGGTATTTCTCAGGAATGGTACATTATCTTTTCATTAGAGTGGTACCACTGGGCAAGGGGGACCCCTCCTTCCCTCCACACCGCGTGAGTTGACTACCATCGCATGCATTTCACGAAAACTAATGCGTTTTATTGTAAGCAGTATGTTCGTTTGACAATATTTCGAGAGTTTACAATATCGCTAGAGAGATTACAATATAACGTGTTTGACAATTTTACGGTGACATACCTATATAATTTATAGCTTATGTCACTCATTATAGAGATGTAGCTTTCTAATCGTGAAAGATTTTTTACTATCGGTTCAGTAGTTATTAAGTTAAATTGTAACACAAAGACCATCACCAAAAAGATGACGGACTGATTATCTAAAAACAGCTGTTTAAAACACATTTTTGTATGGGAATATGTCACAGTGACAGTTGTTTTTAGATAATCAGACCGTTATCTTTTCGGTGAACATGGACCTAAGTTAATACATAGGTACTTCACTATCACTATCACTATCACTACATATTGTAAAAAACTTATTTGCAAAAAATAAAAGCGACTTCAAAAAAAAAACCAAAAACGTGAAAAATAACTTTAGCTTCTGAAGACGGTGACGTTTGTTTGATTGATTTAATTTTTTTGTCACCGACTTCAGAAGCTAAAGTTATTTTTCACGTTTTTAGTTTTTTTTTTTTGAAGTCGGTTTTATTTTTTGCAAAAAAGTTTTTATTTTTCACTTTTTAGTGGTTCACATAATATGTGCTTGCTACACATGGAAAGTGCATACCGTTACAATTACAACAAGCCCCAACACGACTAGGATACATTGTCTCATTATGGAGTTCCGTGACTCTTGGCTTCATCATCAGATCTGATGGTAGAATGGTTCTTATCAAATGCAAATGCTTCACTTGTTGTAGAAAATTCCAAAATTGCTGTACGTTATCCTATATAACATACCTAACTGTCGAAATATGGGTATACTGTACACATCTGCGTACCCCCTCAGAGCATACAGGCGTGATGTTATGTTATGATGTTGTGTAAACAATAAACATCCAAGCGATTGCAGCAATCACGGCAGATTTGCTGTCTATTATTGAAGAGTTCCGTTCCATATCTCCGAAGTTCGTGATCAGATCATGACAATATTTCTATGGGACCAACTTGGAAGTATACCCTTTCAAACAAAAAAAGAATTTTTCAAATCGGTTCAGGCGTCTTCGAGTAATCGGTGAACATACATAAAAAAAAATATATATACATACAGTCGAATAGAGAACCTCCTCCTTTTTGGAAGTCGGTTAAAAACAAAGTCTCCCGCCGCGTCTGTCTGTCCCTATGTATGCTTAGATCTTTAAAACTACGCAACGGATTTTGATGCGGGGTTTTTTAATAGATAGAGTGATTCAAGAGGAAGGTTTTAGTATACATATACGCGGGCGAAGCCGCGGGCATCGGCTAGTAGTTTATAAAGTAAAGTAATAACCGATTTTTAAAAACACAAAAACGTGAAAACCGGCCAAGAGCGTGTCGGGCCACGCTCACTGTAGGGTTCCGTAGCTTCCCAGACCATTAAAAATACCAACATTTTTCGTCAGCAAAAATAACTTTGTTTTTCATAGTATTTGTATGAAAAACAAAGTTATCATTTGCGTTTTTTTGAAAAAGTGCTATATAACTCAAAAACTATTCAACTCATCAAGTTGAAAATAATTTTCCTAGAAAGTTCATATAAAGGTCTACTTCTGTGATTTTTTTCATATTTTTTAAACTTATGGTTCAAAAGTTAGAGGGGGGGGGGACACATTGTTTTTGACTTTCGGAGCGATTATTTCCTAAAATATTAATATTATCAAAAAATGATTTTAGAAAACCCCTATTCATTTTTAAATACCTATCCAACAATATATCACACGTCAGGGTCAAAATTAAAAAAAAAATCGCCCCCCACTTTACGTCTGGGGGAGGTACCCTAATAAAAATGTTTTTTTAAATTTTTATTTTTGCACTTTGTCGGCATGATTGATATACATATTGGTACCAAATTTCAGCTTTCTGGTGCTAACGGTCACTGAGATTATCCGCGGACAGACAGACAGACAGACAGACAGACAGACAGACAGACATGGCGAAACTATAAGGGTTCCGTTTTTTGCCATTTGGCTACGGAACCCTAAAAATGAGTTTACTTTGGGTTGTTTGATTTTTTTGACATCTTTTCTGTCTCGTGTGGTTAGCGCCTTTCCGTGCCTCGGAAAGCGCGTTAAGCTGTAGGTCCCGGCTGTCATTTGTCCGTCTTTGACTGTCGTTACAGGTAGTCAGTGGCCCAAAAAGTCTGACACTAGTCTTACCAAGTGGTATCGTATTTCCCAGTATTAACTGGGAAATACGATTGTGGAGGTCAGATAGGCAGTCGCTCCATGTAAAATACTGGTATTCAGCTGCATCCGGTTAGACTGGAAGCCGACCCCAACTATGTTGGGGAAAGGCTAGGCATATGATGTGGTTAGCGCCTAACCTAGTGTCAGAGTTTTTATGCCACCCAATGGGCCTCTGACCTGCAGTCGGGAAATATCTGTCTCGGCATGCTCGTTATCACGATTTTTCCTTCTCTGAACCAAGTGATAATCAGACGACAAAAATAATGTAGGTAATTAGTCCGTCAGATTGATAAATTTCCAAAAAATATAGGACACACATTTTCCTTTTTTCACGTAAACAAAAATGTGCGTCTGAAAACTTCTGTGACGTCACATGTCAGTACATTTTTTACCGGATAGTGACGTCACAAGTCCCAATCATGATCCTTGATGCGTTTTATCTTCGTTTCTTTTATATTAATTTGATAAAACACAAAACACGTATCCAATATTTTTTGATACTTAATTTAAGTGACGAACTAAACAGAATCATATTTTTAATTGTCAGTCGTCATCCCTAATAAACAATATGCATATAAATACGAAAAATCAGGGGTGAGTGTTTTGGGTTCAAACTTGAGACACCACTACGCTATCACTGCTTATGCCTGCAAGGGCCGAAGTCGACCGAGGCTGTGGGACCGTTTGAAAGAGTTACCGCGGCCCCGGAACATAAAGGGCGAGGAAGGAACATGGATGGGTTTTACTCAGTAAAAGACTGACACTCCCTCCCGCTCCGCCCAGAGTGGGAGAAGTCATTTGATGATACGAATATCCCATCCGAAAAAAAAAAATCTATCAATGCTTTAGGTAATACGTCGCATACACAATACGGCTATCCCCCTATTTAATGGGACTTTGTGGTGTACACTCCTGCTTACCCCTTAACACTCACACACCAGCTTCAAAAATATATGTATTTATAGGTACCTTATTTTTATTATACAAGTTTTATAGCGCCATGTAAATGTCGTAGTTACAGTAATCCCGCGGCTAAATTGTTGTTATTTATTACATTTTTACAAGGAAATTGCTTTTTACAAAGAAGAGAACCTTAAGGTGTTGGGCTAATAACTCAATTCAGATTCTAGGGATGGGACATTTTCTTCGAGTTTTTATCGATAAAAGCATTTAGGCGCAGAATGTCCAATTCTCAAAATGTCCAGCGTTCGAAAAATGTTCAATTCGCAAAATGTCTATTTCACAAAAAGTCCAATTCGCAAAATGTCCAATTCGCAAAATGTCCAATCCGAAAAATGTCCAATTGGTCTAATTTAATTTGTGATTATTTTTAAAGACAAAACGTGCATTATGTTTTTAATTGTATGAAACTTTGGGTTTAAATTCGCGTTAAACTTTTATTTTAAGTAACTAATCTTTAAGGTACTGTTTTAGGCTTTCACGGTTTAAAACTAAACTTAAATTGTCACTTGCTTGTCTAAGTAATCACGGAAGATATCCCGTAAGTGACAATATAAGTTTAATCTTTAAGGTTTTTAATTACTTATCGATTCCGCAGACTGGTGTATTGACATCTAAATGATAACTCTTCACGCGCTAGTTGACCGCAATGAAATAATTATAAAACATTTTTTTTTTGTTAATTAGTTAGCTAATTTAACTTGGCCCTGTTATTCTCTATACCTTAATTTTACAAAACGAATGCAGAATGGTTTCAACAAACATATTCCTTAGCCTGAATTCTTGTCGCGCTGATGCTGACGGTCGGTCTCGCACTCTCGGTTGCGCACGAGGGTGTTAAAAAGTTAACTGCAAGAAACTTTAGGAGTTGTTTGGAATCACAAATAAAAAATAATCAAACGTAGACAGCTGATTCTAACTTTCCCATCACATTTTGCAGATTTTGGACTGGCAATGTTTTTTTTTTAGGTAAAAACTAAAAATGCTTTTTATTTGGAATATATTTGTTTTTTTAATACCGAGTACGTACACGAAATTCTTGCAGTTAACCACACTGCGACGCTGACGTCAGCGGCGACCGACTGCCGTATTTAGTTTTCGCTGACGTCACGACCGACCGTACGCGACCGACCGTCAGCGTGACAAGAATTCAAGCCCTGAACATTTTTTTTTGTTAGCTAATTTAACTTGGCTTTGTTATTTTCTATACCTTAGTTTTACAAAACGAATGCAGAATGGTTTCAACAAACATTATTCCAACATTATATTACCCTTTTTTCAGATTTCGATTCATTCACAAATCCAGTTTAGCTTCACGCTAGCTATTTCCCAACAATGCTGGGATTGACTTCCAATGTAACTTGATTCGGCTCATTTCGGTTCAAACCTTTTTCCTGTTTCAGCTATTTTAGAAACTGATATGCCTTTTGTTTGCTACGAATGTCTAAATCGGAACGGGAAAACGTTAACGTACCTACTTTGTACAGATTAAAACTCGTTTGTGAATATTTAAACTTGAATTATTTTCAGGGGCTGGGTAGTTAGTAGCTCGAAAGTCTGAATATCCGGCTCGAAGGACCGTTAAGATGTATGGTTAGAAACCTTACACCTTGAGTTGATGCTGATTGGTACACTGATTACTGATTGATTGATATTTATTGATAAAAGTATGATTGCATGATAAATGAGTGCACGCGGTGTGAATACTATTCGTGGACTAAATTAAAACTGTGCTGTGCTTGCACTTTGCAAGAGTCTTGTCGAGGGGTTTCGTACTATCGCTCAGGCTCAGGTAATATACACTGTCACTCATCCAGTTAGACATGAAGCCAACTCGATCCTTCAGACAGACTTCAAGCGTAGCCCATACCTCGTACCCGAAAAGTTGTACTTTATTTATTTTAAATTAAATAAAAGATAAATCTAGTATGTTCAAATAACCTAAACAAAATAGTACGCCAAGAGACTAAACGTGAATTAGTTCTCAGCATAAACTTCTCATGAATAGTGTCTCCATATGGGCACAAGTCAAATACATATTTAATAAACAGACAACGCCATAAATTACACACGAAACGTTTATGAACAGAATACTCTAGCTACCATATTATGCTAGCTTTATCTCTATGAACACTGCTATAGAATATTACAGAAGGACGAATTTGTACAACGACCGAAAGTTTTTGCACGCACAATAGAGGCCTACACTTAAACCAGAAAAAGTGTACGCTAAGGTGATCTTCGGGTATCCGAATAGACACGAACTAAGTAACCTCTTACAAAGGAAAAATGCTGAACTTTTGTCCTGACATGCTTTGTTGACGTGCCTCTATCCTTGCGCGTTCATAATCTGCCTAGCCTTTTCCCAACTATGTTGAGGTCGGCTTCCAGTGTAACCGGAAGCAACTGGATACCAGTATCTATCCTTGCGCGTTAAGCTTAAGTTTATGTTATCTGAGGTTGTCTAATTTGGTCGTAACAGTCTCTCAAAAGTGGTTTGGAATTGCATATAGTCATTATAATTAATGTAGGTATTGTTTAGTTTTATTAATGTTTTGTCGTGTGGCAAGCTTGTACTTCCATAGTTGCAACAACCATAAACTAAATCTCATCATGTCATTTGTATTGTAATCAAAGATAGATAATGATTATAATAGAAGCGCATACTTTTCCTTAGAAATCTGTACTTGCGAAATACTCATACAATATCAATCGCGAGTGCGCTCGCAGTTTCTGTTCGTGAAGCGTGTCTATGTGTGCGTGCGTTTGAACGAAGCTGACCTTCTGTAAATTTCTGTGAACATATCATGCTAGCTTTATCTCGAAGAACATCGTTGTGACCTATATCCTTTAGCAGAGTCTAATAACTTCGGAGAACGCAGGCGACTGATGCGCTCTGTTGTAATTTTCTAGTCTCATCTTAGTTTAGAGAGTCGTTCTTTAAATTGGAATGAAAATTTGAAATTATACAGTTTTGTATCTAAACGTATGCAGCAGCAAAGAAAAAATATTTCAATACATATTTCATCAATACAATGTAAAAATGGAGCGTCTCCTTTAAATTTTATCAAACTCACTACAAAATGAAGAACGAATGCGCAACTACACAATACATTTAAAAGCAAGTTTCACTGATGTTGGCGATAAGTTTGCAACGTTAAAAACAGACTGATTACCAGTATGAGAAAGTAGTTCAGAAAGCAATCCTAAGAAACGCAAGCGTGATGATTAGGCTAGCATCAGACTGCGCGTGGTTGCTGTGATGCAGTCCGTCTGATGGCAACCTAAGAACTCGTTGACTATGTGATAGTCTGAAGAACGCAGAACAAGAAGAAAACTAGAAAATACTGTGGTTTGCCAAGAATTAAATATTCTTAAAGTGATAATTGAGTTTCCTTGCAATGAAAAAAAAAAGACGTGTGGCACTCGGGGACTGCCGCGGTAAAGCTATTGCATAGCATTTTTTATCAACTCATGTCATAATTATTAAGAAGACGAGCCTGAACATTCAGTCTGCGTTTGGTCCTCGAGCCGGAAGCGGAAAAATAAAATAAATAAATAATTATAATTGCATAAGTTGATAAAAAATGGTTACAAAGAAGGTCTAACATCAAATGTATACAACCTACAACTCCTAGTTACGGCAATATATTAAAAAGAAAACTAGTCATTGTCATTGTCTGACATGGGGTGACATGGGGTGTTATATTTTTACATACTCTTTGGTGTTAGGTTTTTTTCGTTAGGTTATTTTCGTTACGGAATTTCTGGATTCGGTCTCCACAGTTGTCAAAGTTAAGTGGTCGATTTTGACAGCGCGTAGCTCTATCGATAAACCTAAAGCACATCACTAACCCGTAAAAATAAAGCTGTTAGTTTTAGGGTGGGGCTATTTCGCAATCGTAAAGCGTCGAGTTCGAACGCGTCGAAAGCTTAGCCTGGGCCTAATGAGGCACAACATTGTAGGTAACAAGGTGCTCTGATGTTAAGAAATAGCCGATTTGGACCTGGTTTTTTGCTACGTTGTATTTTTGGGATACGTTGTATAGCTATATAATATTTTTTGGCACAGGGATGTCTAAGGTAGAAGGCTGATAAATGATTACTCTCAATTGGAATATCCGCTTTGTTTATGTGGATAGGCATTGATCACTCTCTGAGGGATCGCATCTGGAACGAGGTGCTCCGACAGAGAACCAGAGTTGTCGACTTAGCCCATAGAATAAGTAATCTGAAATGGCAATGATCCGGTCATTTTTTAGCCGTAGAACCGATGACCGTTGGAGTAGATGTGTTCTTAAGTGGAGACCGCGAATCAGCAAACGTAAGGTAGGACGGCGTGGAGTTCAGTGGATCGACTTTTTCGCAGGATGGCTGGTAGCAACTGGATAAGAGTTGCTGAGATCCGTGTTGAGTGGCGTGCGATTGAAGGGTCTGTCGTAGGCTGATGACGACGGTGATTGATCAATGCCATACTTTTTTTCTGACTTTAATTTCGTTTATAGTGACATTTAATTATGGTTAATCAGAGTATTACTATCCAAAGCAAATCCTGTAGGAGGACAAAGGAGAAGAAATAAAATACAAGAGGTTCTAGTTGAAGATGATAAACTTTTTGCCAATGACCTTTTTTGCAATCTTCACAACCTTATTACATAGATAGGCTAAAAAATCACAAATCGAAACAGCGTAATTCGTATTGGCATTAACCACAACCGCACACAATATCGTTTTGAAATACCAGGAGCACATACCTTCAAAGAACCTTCATTACACCGTTACCGCACATTGAGTCTCATAACTTATTTGTGGCAGCTATCGCGTGTTCCGTATAGTGTAGTATGTATAGTTCTATTGATGCATGGACTTTCTGTCACAAATATCGTCGTCGCCTCGCCGGCCTTCGGCCTACGCTCCTCTTACCAGCTAGCAAGACCCAATGCAGAAACGTACTAGTACTACTGAGTTTAGGTGAGTCAACCGTAAGTGAGTCAACCGTAGATGAATGGTACTTTATGGATTTCGTTCATTAGTTATTACAAAAATCTGTGAAACGATCTCTAAGTATTTTAAACAGTGGGCTGCGGGACTGTTCGAAAGATACACCGTGGCCCCGGATCATGAAGGGCGAGGAAGGAACATGGATGGGTTTTAGTCAGTAAAAGTCTGACACTCCCTACCGCTCCGCCCAGAGTGGGAAAAGTCATTTGATGATTTCCCATCCAAAAAAAAGATCAAAAAATGTATTTCAAACAGTAGGTCGACCGTAGTTATACCGAAACTAGTTAGGATAAACTTGGGTATTATGTTACGTACCCGTATGAACGAATGCCACAATTTTGTTATTTCTATACAATTGTTTCCACAGAAAACTTTAAGTATATTTACCAATGATAACAGCACCACCTTGACAATGTAATTTAGTCACCAAAAGGACTCATCATCATGTTCTGCCTAACCCTTTTCCCAACTATGTTGGGGTCGGCTTCCAGTTTAACCGGATACAGCTGAATATCAGTATTTTACATGGAGCGACTGCATATCTGACCTCCACAACCCAGTTAGTACTGGGTAATACAGTACCCCATGGTAAGGCAGGTTGTCAGTCTTTTTGTGTCACTATCTGTAACGACTGTCAAAGATCTACAAATGACAGCCGGGACCAACTGCTTAACGCGCTTTCCGAGGCACGGGGCAAACTCGGTATGTAATGGGTGGCCACCCATCCACAGTCCAACCAAGGCAAACACGGCTTAACCTAAAGATCTACCCGACCGACGAGCTTCTCAAGGTGCCAAACGAACTATGTAACACTATAATTCAAATCGGCATACCACAGCGAATACTATTTTGAAATACCAGGAGCGCTTATCACAAAAGAGCCTTCATTACCCCGCCCCGTTACTGTACTACTAGTCTCTCATAATTTATTCGTGGCAGCTATCGCATGTTCTATGAATAAAGGGACCACTTAACGAAGCCGAAAGGCACTTGCTCTCCTCGTCATTGCGATATTTTTTTTTTATCTATACCATACCTGGGAACCTTCTAGTTACGGAGATATTGGGGGTCAAAGAAACAACTTTCTGAAAATTTTAGATGCAAGTTTTTATTGTAAGATTTTAACTTAAACTACCTCCACGACCCCCGTACTATTCAATCCATCCATCAGCAAAATGTTTTAAGTGCGTTACATTGAGTTCTACGATAGAACATGATTTTTCACCCCAAATAAAAAAGTAGTTTTCTAGTAATTTTTTTGCAATAAGTTACGTAGTTTGATGTACATGAATGCTTTGTTGCCGGCTTCGTGATGAGATTGTTTATAGTCTGTATAGAGCAGCATGGTTCTATTGGCACATGAGCATAGTCAGAACTTATGCCACCATATTGTTTTTTCCATACAATTACTTCTACAGAAAGCTTCACACATGTTTACCAACATCTTGACAATAATCATTTAAGCGCCAAAAGAACTATAATTGAAACACTATAATCCATAGAGCCAATACTATTTCGAAATACCAGGAGCGCATATCAACCAAGGAGCCTACATTACCCCGTTACCGTACAATGAGTCTCATAGTTTATTCGTGGGAGCTATCGCGTGGAATGAGTACAGATGTTACTTACCTGTAACCTGCTGTAGTACATGGGGCCCTAGTTAGGGGCCCGCATTAAAAATGTAATGTTTCAATCGCTGTTCTAGGAAACAAGTCTATCGGTTCGATAGGGGGCAGTGGCCTTTACTATAGGTGCAGGGGTGGATATGTTGTAAAGAATATGCCTTTTCTAATATCAATTTCTAAAAGTTCATATTTATAACGCAGTAGCAAAACTAACAATTTAATATGAACAAAAATAGCTTCTTGAAGAATAACATTAGATTTCGATAAAAAGAAAGAATTCATATTCATATTTTGGCGGCAACTGTCTTAACAACCTTCTTTTTTTTTTATTCGACACAAAAGACCCTAATCAAATCCAAGGACTGATTGATAAAATAAATTGATAGCCATAATTTAAGAAAAAGTTGGAAATCATCATAATGTAGATGAAACTGTTCACTAGCACATGGAAGTGTCAATAATTATTTATTTATTATTATTTATTTATTTACACCAATTATAACATCCTTACAGACTATTCCAATACGATGCTATAAGACAAACATTATAATATTTTGTTACGTAATACGTTACGTTATACGTTTCTACGTTTCATAAATTACTAAACCTAAAGTTATTGTTATAGTACAGAATTGCAGTTCCTGTAAAAACAAAATTATCTCATTTTGGTGTCCCGCAATTTGACAGCTGTCACATAATTCAATACAACCTCGATTCGACGAACCTTCACTGCCCTTAGTATAGTGGTCCCTATAGTATAGCGTGACTGCGAACAACCCCTAGATGGCGTGCCCGAACTTAATAGTTTGACACCACTGCCGTCTGTGACTCGGATTGCTTCCACAAAACATGCACATTGCTAATACTTGCACATAAGATCTGAATCAGAACAAATAACATGGCATAGTGGGGTGAATTGCTAGGAATTTTGTATGAGCTAGTAAGGTGGGGTGTGGATAATTTTCTTAATGGAAGGTTATTTGTGATTTTTATAGGTTTTCTTGGTAAAGTAGCCATTGTTAACACTTTAAAAGGTGTAAGAATAAAATAAGGTCGAATTATATAGGGTGTAAACTGACTTATCATGAAGCCGTCAACCAAGCATGCTGTACATCAAACAAAGTAACTTGACGCAAAAATTATTGCTGGGAAACGACTATATTTTTGGTAGAACTCAATGTTACGCACTCAAAACATTGTATTGATTAATGGATTCTACGAGTATAGTACGGTGGTCGTGGAGAGAGTTTTAAAAAAAAACTTGTCAAAAAGTTGTAACTTTCACCCCAAAGTAACAGAAGGTTCCCAGGTATTACCACTTTACACAGCTTTTGTATATATTTTAACTGAATTCTACGTACAGTTAAAGTTGAAAGTTCCCGGAAAGTTCCGTTTACGTCTTAATCCAAATGCATAAGTTATACAAGTATTCACTAGAAATCCTACGGTGGTTCGACGTTTATTCATTTCGTACCACGACATTCCTCTATTCATATGAAACTGTTTTTCTATTTACCTATTAAGGTTCTGTTTCTTTCTGAAGGAAAAGCTCTTATAGGTTCCTTAGTTTTTTTTATTTTAATAAGTCATAACATAACGCTTGTAGTTTCTGAAGGGATAGGCGAAGTATAACTAATAGTACACCCACATTATTCCACTTTCGTTTTTAAGTTCCATGTAAAAACCCAATAACACTTTGCCCTACCCGGGAATCGAACCCAGGACCTCATGCTCAGCAGTAGCACTTGCGACCACTCGACCAACGAGGCAGTCATCTTGTTATATCGTATACTTTATAGATATTGATATCGATATAACATTCTATGAAGTTTAAACAAAAAAACCGGGGTTCGAATCCAACATTTATTTATTTATATACTTTCTTGAGTCGTGTTTAGTGTTCATTTACAGAAAGATATTTTGTTAAGATACGAATAACCATTGAAAAACCATGTCTCAAAAACCTAATTCGTCATTCTGATTCCGATACGCCTTCAAAGCGGAATCTTCAAAATGTTCCGAGAAAAAAAGTTCACAATAAGCACTTGATTATTTTTATTGGTGAAATGTCTCATTGAGGGTCTGTCAGTGACGCATAGTCTACCTTCAAGCTGTGAGGTCGCCGCGGGTGGGCAGACCACCATCACGACATAACCTCCCACTCCCCCCACTAAACACCACAAACCGACCTTTTGAACGCAACGTCACCATTAACCAAAGCTCTTCTTACAATAGTCACGCAAAACTTTTGTTCCTATCCCATCAGCGGTATTTTGCCAAACCAAATTGAACCTTATTCCCAAGTGATGAAGAAGGCTAGTTTTATTGCAGTTGTCCGAATGAATTGAGCTAATAATTATTGCATTTTGACCTGCTACCGTCAGATGTCGTGATTTAGGACGATAGTTGGTCCATTTGTCATTCCTGATCGTGCAAACAGGATGTCATTTGTTTTACAGCAAGTGATCTCTGATAGAATGTATTGCAGTTTCGTACTTTATTTCTGTAAATTTATTGGATATTTTAGTAAATAGTTTTGCAGTTAGGATAGGTTCTATTTAGAACATTTTTGTATAGTACCCCAACACCGACGAAACATATCAAGATTTTAATACAAAATTTAAGATGAATGTTAATGCAGATAAACTCACGTCTTTTTTCCATGAGGGTAGGCAGAAACCACATCACGCCACCTGATAGGATCCTTACATACTCCTTGTGTCTCGTCCACGATCATACACCTGTTCATGCACGCACGTCGGTTGTGAGTACTGCGGACCTGACCTCTCTGAAGAACCTCACCAATAAGATCAGTGTATGTCCTTCCAGGACGTCCCCTCCCGGCGTTGCCACTCACATTTACCTTGTAAATTCCTTTTGTTAGTCGGCTTTCACTCGTCCTCTCCACATGACAAAACCATCTGAGCATACTGTTTTCAATTTTTGTTACAACATCTTCTTTTAATGTAGAATACACATAAATAAACCTACCGAGGTCCTATACCTCTCTTTAAGAAACTAAATAAATAAATCAGTAGGGCATTTCCAACTAACAATAAACATTTAAACAGCAAAAAACATAATTATTCTTTTCCACTATAAAGTGGAACGCAGACCCCTCCTTCTTTAGTCTACTGCATATCGAATGAAATGGCTTTGTAGACTTATCATGAATTAATATCCAATGTTCTGTCCATATCGATAGTCGACACAGTTCTTTGAAATAAGGGTGGGTGCAGGGTTGAGGACTCGTGGCTAAATAATATCAACCTTTGGGAGTCAATCTTCGTGGGTCCGTGATCCATTACTTACCGAGTTACCTCCGTGACTCGGTAAACACGTCAAGCCGTTGGTCCCAGTCTTTTGTAGATCTTAGACAGTTGTTACAGATGCCGAAAGTCTAACAACTAGTTTTACCAAGGGGTATTAGTATTACCTAATACTAACTGTGTTGTGGAGATCAGATAGGCAGTCGCTTCAACTAAACTACTGGTATTCAGTTGCATCCGGTTATACTGGAAGTCGAGCTCAACATGGTAGGGAAAAGGCTAGGAAGATGAGTTACGAAGCAAAAGGAAGCATGTCAGCTAATTAGCCAATCATTTAGTTAGTAGATTCTTTCCACCAGAACCCTTGGGCAAAGCAAATACAAGTTACATTAAAAAAAAAAAAAAAAAAAGCCCCGACACATAGGGTCATTATTTCAAGGTATTTTTGTTTTGGAACGAAGTTCTTTAACGCGGGTTTCATTGAGTTGTGAAATTGTAATTCACAATTTTGTGGTGGCGGCCATCTTGGATTTGAAATTTTATAGTGTATAGTCAAGCCCTTTCATTTGATACCCATATTGAGGGAGTTGTAGATTAAATAAAATAATATAATCGGCTATTTTGTGGCGGCGGCCATCTTGGACATATTTTTATCAAACATAGCTAAGAAAACTCCCGACTAATTCACCTTTCAAGTAGAAAAACTAAATCAAAATCGGTTCGTACGTTTGGGAGCTACAATGCCACAGACAGAAAGACACACACACACACACACACACACAGACACGTCAAACTTATAACACCCCGTCGTTTTTGCGTCGGGGGTTAAAAAATATATGCCATACGTTTCTTTATTTATTTTATGAGTGCATTAAAAAACTTCTTTACACTAAGTCAGTCCCTGGCACTCCTTGGCTTGCAGTCGTATATTTTCTTCTGAGAAACAATTTTATTGTCTACAATAGTTACGTAATGGGTGGTCGTTGGTCTAACTGTAAACTTCTTTATTTATGCATTTGTTGCAAGTTTTCTGCTAAACGCTGCGTTTTAAAGAAAAGTAGATTAAGCTAGAAGATAAATAAGAGAGTCATGTATTTTCCCTTGAGGGGTGGCAGAACACCTCATGACATGTTATACCTTTGTATACTAATACATTTCTTGCTTCCGTACTTCTCAAATAGATGGTTAGATCGGGGATCTGGTTATTGAAGCTTCCGTCGCTTTCGCGGACAAATTCCACAAGAACGCACTAAAGATCGTGGAAATGTAGTGCGTCGTGTACTAACATACTTTTAAGTTGCTGTACTAACAAAAATGTTATTAGTATGTATATTTAGGCTAAGGTATTTATGTATGGGTCTTTGTTGCCCGAAATAAATGGTTTATTATTAATATTTACAGCTCTTTCACACATAATCTTCGTACTCACGGTTCTCGTTTTAACGGATACGACAAAAATGTATGCTTTGTTCACACATAGACATTGTATAACGTTCAAAGTATCCGTCGTCACTGGATTATTTCACAAGCAAATTCGCAGTATACCACCGCTACTCTACCACACAGTTTATAAAGTGTGTAAAACACCTCTTCACGAAGCCGAAAGGCACTTCTTCTCCCCATCATTGCGATAATTTTTTTGTTCTACACCATACCTGGGAACCTTCTAGTTACGGAGATATGGGGGGTCAAAGTTGCAACTTTTTGACAAGTTTTTTTTTAAATACAAGTTTGTTTTCGTAAAATTTTGACTTTTAACACCTCCACGACCTCCGTACTATTCAATCCATCCGTCAGCACAATGTTTTAAGTGCGTTACAATGAGTTCTACCACAAAACATGATTTGTAACCTCAAAAAAAAAAAGTTGTTTCCCAGCAATAATTTTTGCTTAAAGTTACTTAGTTTGATGTACAGAATGCTTGGTTAACGGCTTTATGATCAGGTGGTTTACACCCTGTATACGGTAAAGTTACGTATTCCGTTCATCCAGTATTTAATGACGAAACGGAATGTCATATTTTAACGGACAGATATTTTTTACTGTATACTGACTACTGTGTCATAGGCATGGGCAAAAAATATCGATATTTCGAAATACCGATATTTTTCCATACAATTATAGATATCTATCGTCGATATTTTTAATTGAGGTAGATCGATATTCGATATTTATTTTAGAGTATCGAATTCGAATCAAATTCGATTTTTTTAAATTATACAATTATTTAGGCTCAAGCATCAATAAAAATACTGTTTTCTTTTATTCTTTTTTACGAAGTTTGAATGCTTTGTGAATATGTCTGAATAATCATCCGAAAACGGACGATATATCAATATATCGACACTTTTCACTCGATAATTATCGATACTGTTTAAAAATATCGATATATTTTTTTTCACTTGCCCATCCGTACTGAGTCATATAATAAACTCCATACGCCATTGATGATCATACCAGTAAAACGGAGATCACATGTGAACGCAGCGTTACATAGCATCAGTTACACTACTAATACATATTTTTGTCAAAATTTAGAAGAGCTCATTAATTTGACGCTGGAAATATATCAGCCCCTGTTCAAGAGTTCTTTTCATTAGACATCATCATCAATCACTGCATCTGCTTAAATAGCCTTTTTCCCACCTAAGTTGAAATTGGAATCCAGTCTTATGCAGCAGACTAGCAGTATTTAAATAGAGTCAGAGTGACTGCCTATCAGATCTCTAAAACCCGTTTCTAGTTAACAATCTACCCATCCCGATACACTTCAGCTGACCCATCCAAGAAATACAAGCAAAAAGATACACTAACATCAAATCAACAAAAGAAAATCATATCACAAGAAAATCCCACACACACACACATACATACATAAAATATAACACGTAAACAACCCTTTATTTACCCTTGGACGCAACGCAAAACTATTCCGACAAAAAACACTTTCGACAATGGAGATTCTTACTGGACATAACTAAGTCCTGAAAGGTTTTCTTGAGGCCCATTACACAAAATCCCAGCGACCTTGAGGCCTTCGGGCCTCAGCTAGAGGCCGATTCTTTGGCCTGTGAATGATTTACGAGTATATGCCCCGTTTTATTCTTCATACAAGGCTAGAACTATTCGTACTTTGTACATGATTTGACGCGACTGATTGAGTTAACATTTTCTGAGCTCTTTGGCTAGACGGTAAATAGTTTATAACTTAATTTGGTAGTGAGTGGAGTCAGTTAACTGTAAGTAATGCTTTGTGTGTAGTTTGCATTTTGTGTAAGATGTGACAAATATAAAATCACGCCTGTAATCCCTGAAGAGCTAAGCAGAGGAGTATCTAATAGTACACCCACATTTCGCCAGTTATGTTTAAGTCCCATGTTATATAGGCGACGAGCCTATTGCCATCAAACGAGTGCAGATCCAGTCTCCATGGCTGTTACTGAGAAATTGCTGATGAAGTAGCTTTGGCCGGCCTAGTAAAGAAGATGTGACGCACATTCAATAAAATTGTTCAATGGATTATGTTCGGAGAGATTTTACATAATCCAACACCACTTCTGGTTATTCTGTTTAAGTCTTGCCAGTAACTGGACACAGATCCGTGCTCCCAGTTACTGGGTTTATTCTCGTTGTATAAACGTCACTTTGTGGCTCTTGGTCTCGGTTTTGTTCTGTCTCCTGCTGATATCGAGGGAAGTGGAAATTATGTTTTTTCTATTCCTCCGCTATTTTTTTCTGATTCATTTCGTTGCGGGTTCCAAAACAGCTAAATTGTTTATCTGGGACTACGTCGAGTGTCATTGCCTTGGAGCTTCTCTGGTGGGCCACTGTTTATTCTGGTTTTGAGGAGTTGCAGTGGTTTGTTGGGAATCATGTGGCAGGCTTGTTCAGTAAAAGATCCGTGCTCCGTGCTACTAACACGGCTAATGCTAAAGACATTACCGTGAAGACAGATAAGACAGTTAGTATGTCGTTGCTATATAGTAGCAGAGTTTTTTCGGTGCACTGAACGTAAGTACGTGAACGTCAGCCGGCTTTTATGCGCTTAGGTCACGAGTTCGATCCCAAGGCATCTTTGATTTTACTGACCTAACCCATCCATGTTCCTTCCTCGCCCTATATGTTCCGGGGCCACGGTATCTCTTTCGAACAGGCCCGCAGCCCCGGCAGGCTTCGGCACTTGCGGGGCCCCTCCAGTATCCTGACATCTCTTTTTAGGCGCGCGTGGAACACAAACGCGCCGTCGACACGGCCTGGACGGTCGGCGAGCTAGCCTAGCTCACCGTCTACAGGCCCGTGTCTACGGTGGCCGAGGACCACCATAGCCAAACACGCCTGAGAGATATATTTGCGATGGCATGT
This sequence comes from Xestia ashworthii, assembly GCA_950022955.1. Lineage (NCBI taxonomy): Eukaryota > Metazoa > Arthropoda > Insecta > Lepidoptera > Noctuidae > Xestia > Xestia ashworthii. Next base: position 9,163,440 of record OX465573.1, read on the forward strand.
AAATCAAGGTCTGAGGCCTATGGGTGGCATAGGGCACGCCACGATAGTGGCGGTAAGTCCCCTCTTTGAGGAGTGGCTAGAGAGGCGCCACGGCGTCCTCACCTTCCGCCTGACGCAGGTCCTCACCGGACACGGATGTTTCGGGAGGTACCTGCACCGAATCGGGCGGGAGGAAACGCCCGGGTGTCTCCACTGCGAGGATCGACCGGAGGACACGGTGGAGCACACGGTGGAGGTCTGCCCTGCGTGGGCGGAGCACCGCCGTGTCCTCGTAGCGGCGATCGGCGGCGGCGACCTCTCGCGTCCGGCCCTGGTTCAATTCATGGTCCGGAGCGAGACGGAATGGGAAGCCGTCACCTCCTTCTGCGAAGCAGTCATGCTGGCGAAGGAGGTGGCGGAACGAGAGAGGGAGAGAGCCTCTCTTCCCGGCCGCCGCGGGAGACGCACCGGGCGTCGGGGGCCACGTGGTGGCTACCGGCCACCGTAGATGCAGGCCTGTGGACGGTTAGCTATGGGCTAGCTAGCCGTCCGTCCGTCTAGTGACGACAGGCCGTGTCGACGGCGCGTTCGTGTTCCACGCGCGCCTCAAAGAGATGTCAGCAGCAGAGAGGGGCCCGCAAGGGCCGAAGCCTGCCGGGGTTGCGGGACTGTTCGAAAGAGATACCGCGGCCCCGGAACGTAAAGGGCGAGGAAGGAACATGGATGGGTTTTAGTCAGTAAGAGTCTGACACTCCCTCCCGCTCCGCCCAGAGTGGGAGAAGTCATTTGATGATTTCCCATCCCAAAAAAAAAAAAAAAAAAAAGGCCTATGGGTGGCATAAAAACTCTGACACCAGGTTAGGCACGAACCAAATGTTTCTCTGATACATCGAAATATCAGTAAATATCCAAAATCTTTCTCAACACAACATAATCAAACTAAACCCGCGTTTTCTCGTAATTCTCGACCCTAACATTCAATACAAGATATCAGTGGACCGAGAAAAAATGCCTACAATGGCGGAGCAAGCAAATAAATATAATAAATGTCCCATTCTTTACTTGAGGCTGTAAAACTGTCAGGACCACGTGCCCTTGAACGACCTGGGTTCTAGTCGATTGATGTCAGGGGTAGGGGGTGTTTCACCGACGAATTTTTGGTAGGGAGATGACCAGAGGTGGTGGGCAGGTTGGAAAAGGGGAATTGTTGAGTCATTTTTTACATTTTCATTATTTAAGTTTTTTTCGTCCCACTACAGGGCAAAAATCTCCCATTATCGTTTCCTATCCTCTCTATTTTGGCCTGGTGTTGACCAATCCTGCCAGTAACTATAGTTTCAAAGCCCGCCGTCTCGACTCGTCGTTAAAATGTTCGTTCATAATACAGTTTCATTTTTAAATAAAACTTTCAAAAAAAGTGCTAATTTTGATACACGAACTCTTTGGAACAACTGAAACTTTTTACAAAAAAAGAAAAAAAGTTCAACACGTATAAACTTTTTCTTAGCCAAAATCTTTTCTAATTCCGAACACCAATACATCAATAAAGATTGACACAAAGAAAACATTTTCTTTAACACCATCGACGCTATCTGCCTCTCCCGGGACTCGAACTTGGGAACTTTGACATAAGACCTGAGGGATTGTGTGTCGTCACTAAATGTTAAGTAGGATAGACAGAATGACAGTGTCTATCAGTCAATTTGTTTAGGATTTGTCGCGTTTGTGTTATTTTTACGAATATTTTCTTCTTTCTTCAATGTAGATGGCTATAAGTGTAGAGAAAAACCAAAGAAACAATGAATGGACTGTCATCATTATCTTCTCATCTGAAAGACGTCTACTGCTGGACTTAGGCCTCCCCCAAGTGTCGCCATATTGACCGGTCTCGTGCGACTCGCATCCAGCGGATTCATGCAACCTTCATCAGTCCACCTAGTGGGAGGGACCTTCCAACGCAACGTCTTCCGGGTCGCGGTCGCCTCTCCAGAACTTTTCGGCCCCATCGGCCATCCGTACTGCCCACTGCCACTTAGGTTTGGCAACTCATCGGGCCACGTCGGTAACCTTGGTTCTCTTGCAGATGTCTTCATTTATGATTCGAATACTTAGTCTATAAAGGATGATATTATGGCTACAAAGCTGCAAAGGAGGTAACTACTCGTACTTAGATGACGTCTAATAGAGAAGTATGTGGTAATAAGACATGTTACGCCGACTCCCAATAAAATGGTATTAGGGCAGGAGAAAGATGATTGTTGTAGTCTTTTTCTCTCCGTGTTCTTCGCACGACCTTATATTTTATTTGCCCAAGACTACACTACCTCCTCGGATCCATCGGTGACAGCGGCAAGGTCGCTGGTGCTTTATGGCTTAGTGGGCAAGACAGGAGGCTGAGCATAGTTTTCGATACAAGTCCACACCCACACCCCGCAGCTGATCTTTTGAGATAGCTTCACTTTACTAGGTTGAATCTCCATCTTCCGACTAGGTTCCGCTGACGTTTCAGGGACTTTCCGGTGGACCACGGAACAGTAGACACTGCAGGAAAATACTCACCGAGTGCTCCTTTAGGCTTTTTGTGAATGAACTTTACGTGATTTTGTTAGCTCTTTTACGGTTTTGGTGAGGCCTATGATGGAGATAATGTAGCTATAGTGTTGCTTAGATAATTTTCTGAATCAATTCCGTAGTTCCGATCACTCTCTACATCCGAACTTACAATATACAGACTACAAACCATACCTCTTTATAATAAAAATGATGAAAATAGATCAGACGCGCTTCTCAATTCAATCCTTTCATTAATTAGTGAAATAATAATAAAACAAAAAACGGTCACATTACAATATGAGCTTAATAACATTAACATCAATAAATTACCACTGAATGGTAGACTTAATGTAAAATTAATATGTAAATTGGGATCGAGCACCAATTGCCGCTTCACCAGTAATTCTATTAAAACATTGTATCTGACTATGACACTGAAATATCATATAAATGCATTATTATATGATCAGAGCAAATTGACACATTTCGGATGATTAGGTTCTGTCAATGACGTTACTAACACAGGAGCATTCAATGATAATTTTGATATGTCATTTCGTGATAGTGATCTTTGAAATGAGAAACTCGTGGCTAAATAATAACAGCCGTTCGGGTCTTTCTTTAGGTTAAGCCGTGCTTGCCTAGGTTAATCTGTGGATGGGTGACCACTCGAGTACATCCGAGTTTCCTCCGTGCCTTGGAAAGCACGTTAAGCCGTTGGTCTCAGCTGTCATTTACACATCTTTGACAGTCGTTACAGGTAGTCAGTGGCCCAAAAAGTCTGACAACCAGTCTTACCAAGGGGTATCGTATTACCCAGTAGGTACAACTGGTTCGTGGAGGCAGTCGTTCCATGTTAAGTACTGGTATTCAGCTGCATTCGGTTAGACTGGAAGCCGACCCCCACATGTTGGGAAAAGGCTACGCAGATGTAAAAGGAACTCCACAATAAACACAGAGTAAATGCCAATAGTTATTTTAATTAAGTATTATAACCACACTTGAACATAAATACCACAATTCACACTATTTAAACTTCACTTTAGTCAAATACACACAGAGACACGATTATACACACAGGCACATAATTATACTCAATTTAAAATACAAACATACCGCAATAGAACCACTATAGGAGATGTTGCTCGTTCTGAACTAGCTAACCAACTGCCCGAGTTCTCCTTATAAACACTATCTAAATAACCAGTGGCGCCCCGCCATTAGCCGGAAACTTTCAACGGACCAATCACAGCGCGTCACCAGTACTACCAACCTTCATATTTATTTTTAATTTAAATAGTCAAACGAATATCTTTTAAGTAGTGCAAAAGCAGTTTAAATTAAGTATGATTTTAACAAATAATACAACTAATAATTAAACCATTAATCAAAATAACGAATTTTATGCGTAAAAATGTATGGCTATCTTCGAGGCGACAACATCCGGCCGTCCTGCGCACGCATCTGTCCCCAGATAGCGTCCCAGTCTGGTGCAATTGCTGAGAACAAAGTACAGAAATAAGTTACAATAATTATAAGTTACGCAGTAATTACAAATTCCTTGTCATTTGAACTGAGCGTCTGCTCTGCTATTCCATCAACGGCCAGCAGAAGAAAGACCACAATTCAAAAGACTTATCAACTTGACATAATATTGGTATCTAGATGTGTCTATAACTGTTCCATCACCGGTCAGTCATTGTTAAGTTTAGAGCTTGCAGTTTACCCTAGGCGATGCCTTTGGCCAACCCTAGTTGCATATTGCTGCAAACCCCAAACACAAGTACCACAGATTTATTTTACATGAATAAATACTGCACCTTAACACAATCCAAATACCAAATTATGTTTGAAGCAAATGCACTAGACAGCTTTTTAACAAGTGGTAGAAAATAATTTAAAAAATATATTTTAAATAAATTGAAACATTATTTGGGTTCAGTAAATACCTGACAACATCTTAGGCCATTTCCAAACCGTCAACATCTAACTCTGCCAACTTGATCCAAGGTTTCATATTCTCAGCACACGTGGTTCCTTCATAGCTCTTGCTTGTTCTTTCAGCGCCACGCATGTCCTTTACTTTGTAGCGGTCATGACCTAATACTTCAGTCACCTGAAAAGGGCCTTTAAAAAGCGGCAATAATTTAGTGCTTTGCCCCTCATTAGATTGACTAGGAATTTTTATAACTACCAAATCGTTGATGTTGTAATTACGAGCCTCTTTTCTGTTGGAATCGAAAGCCTGCTTTTGTTTGACTGCACTGGCTTGGATTCGACTATTAACGTTATTTCTTAATAGCGTTACGTCAACGGTTTGATCTTCTTGTGCCAGCTTGTCGGCATCAGTTTGAAGGCGGTATCCAAAAAACACTTCACTAGGAATGGCTGAAGTGGTTTTATTAATGGTACTGTTAATGCCTTGTTGGATACTAGTTATATGAGTGTCCCATTTGTCATAGCTGGTGTTAGCACCCATACTTCTCAATGCGTCAAGGATGGTGCGATTAAAGCGTTCCACCTGACCATTTGAGCGTGGAACAGCAGTAGCTATGACATGATGTCGAATATTTTTGTCCTGGCAGTACTTTACGAACAACTTTGATGTGAAAGAACTTCCAGCATCACATATAAGACGTTTCGGATTACCAAAAACTTTAAATATTTTGTCTAATTCGTTAATAACAACTTGACTCTTAGTATTACGAACAGGTGATATAAACACAAATTTTGTAAAAGAGTCCACAGTAACCAAGAGGTAGGTATTTTTACGCGTAGTTTTTACAAATGGACCCAGATGGTCTATGTGGAGCGTGTGAAAGGGCTTTGCATATTTAGGTATCGGAAACAGTTTGCCTTCCTTTTTGCCGTGGATGTTTTTATAGTAAATACAGTTAATACAATTTTTAATATATTTGGATACCACTTTCTTAATTTTTGGAAACCAATAACAAGATTTTATCCTTTCAATTGTCTTATCCACGGCAAAATGGCCAAGTTCGTCATGATTAGCTCTTATAATTTGCCAGATACATTGTTTAGGGACAACCCATCGTCTACCATAGTTAGTCCGACGGTATACCTTATTACCTAATAGTTCATAATCATTATAAGTTTTCTTATTAAGCTCGGCCTGGCCTGACTGTAATATTTCCTTAATTGCACAAATATTTTTGTCTTGTAACTGAACTGATAACAACCAATCTGCTTCAGTTATAGCCAACACGCTTTCATTGCATATGGGTGTAGAATTTGTATCAACAGGGTTTCGGCTCAAAGCGTCAACATGTTGCATTTGAGCTCCGGGTTTGTGAATTATTTCAAACGTGAATTCTTGTGTAAGCAATACCCATCTACCAATTCTAGAATTAATTTCCTGCTTATTAATTGTGTATTTAACAGCATTGCAATCAGTATAAATTTTAAAAGTGGACCCCAATAAGTAGTGACGGAATTTTTGAAGTGCAACAATTATCGCTAAGAATTCTAACTCAAAGGAGTGGTACTTTTTCTCCTCATTTGAAGTCTGTCGACTATAGAAATGGATTGACTTTTCACCCGTATCAGTCATTTGAGTCAGTATGCAACCTACACCGTCGCGACTAGCATCGGTGTATAAAATAGTAGGTAATTTGGGATCATATATTTTTAATAATGCATTATATGATAACTCGTTTTTTAATTTACTTACTGCTGAAATTTGTTCGGGTCCCCACTCCCACTTGACATCTTTTTTTAAAAGCTTTGTCAAGGGTTTTGCTATAAGAGCGCAATTCTTTATAAATTTTCTAAAATAATTAATAAGTCCTAAAAACTGTCTTACTTGATGCACCGTTTTGGGCTCAGGATAGTTTTCTACTGCCTTTAATTTCTTTTTACCGGGCCGTATACCATCTTCTGAAATATCGTACCCAAGAAAACTAACAGACCTTTGGAAAAAGTGACATTTCTCTAAATTTATTGTCAAACCATTATCTTGCAATATTTTTAATACGTCGTCTAAATGTCTAGCATTTTCATCGATCGACTTGGTAGCAATTAATAGATCATCCATATAACAAACAACTTTATCAAAACGTAGTTTACCCAAAACTTTGTTCATTAACTTTTGGAATACAGATGGTGCATTGCATAAACCGAACGGCATCCTTTTAAATTCAAAATGCCCATCTGGGGTAATGAAAGCAGTTTTTGAAATAGAGTTTTCATTAACGGAAATTTGGTAGTACCCACTTTTTAAATCTATAGATGTGTAGTATTTACATCCTCTAAGTTTGTCTATAAGTTCTTCTACAATGGGCATTGGGTATTTTTCTTTGACAGTTATTTTATTTAGAGCCCTATAATCAATGCACAAACGTTTTTCACCCGAAGGTTTATCAACTAATAGAACCGGACTAGCGTAAGCGGAATTACTTTCGCGAATTATTCCATTTTTTAATAAGTCATCAATAATCTTCCTAGTTGCTTCCTTTTCGGATTCAGACATACGGTAGGGTCTTTGACATACTGGTTTATTCGTTATTAATTCAATATCTAATTCCACACAAGAAGTTTGCCCTAATGATTTTAAATCTTTTGAAACTATACGAGGGTATCTAGAAAATATTTCATTTAAGACGGCACTGTGTTCAGAATCAGAGTTAAACATAGACGTCTCTATTAAAGCTACCTGGTATTTATTAATGGGGCGAAAAGAAAGGCTATTTCCTACACGTACATACATAATTTTTTTATCCTCCGTGAAATTCCTACCAATTAAAATAGGACAACCAGCTAATTCATCACAAATATATATGACTACACTAAGCTCAGCACTGTCAACCATTATATCAACCCGAGTGCCATGCGAGACTTCGGAGCACGAATCGGTTTTAAATCCTGTTAATATCACGGGTTTATTTAATTGGAACAATTCTAGGTTTAACTCTCGTGCTAAAGAAGACGTTATTAGAGAACAACTACTACCCATGTCAATAAAAGCTTGTTGTTTACATCCATTTATCATAATTTCCTTGTAAAATTTATCTTTAGGTGTAGGTTCAACAATTAATTTGACTTCACCGTCTTTTTCAGATTTCATTTTAGGTTTAGACCTACATGCAAGCTCTAAATGACCAAATTTATTACATGAATTACATTTGACATTATCATTCTGACTACAGTTGGGCTTTTTATGACCAGTTTCACCACAGCGAAAACATGTAATATTTGGAACAAAACTACGTACTGGTGCTCCATTAGAGTTAGAAGAACTATCAGTCTTTTTATCTACATTGCTATAGCGAGTTGAATTTTTCCCTTGCAAATTGTTATGTTTATAAACGGACTTTTGTTCCGGGTCAACATAATTTTTTCCATGTAAAAATGAGGCTAACTCATCACAGTATTTGAAATTACCTGCATCTGCTGCAGTGAGTATATTTTTATCGCCAATTGATCCTACAATTATAGAAATAATGTCTTGATCAGAAAATGACAGCCTCATTTTGTCAATTTTTCCTTTTTGTACAAAATAAAATTCATATAATGATTGACCATCCGAAGGTTTCGTTTGGACTAAGTCTTTTAACAAACTGTACATATTACGCTTAATTTGAAATGTATCTAACAATGTATTTCGCCAATCTTTCCATTTCCAGGTAGTCCATCGTGTTTTGTTTTTTTGAAGCGAGTCGTACCATGTTTTAGCAGTATTACGCAGTTTTTGCAAGGCTTGAAATTGTAGGACACGATCAGACCAACGAAAAGCACGAGCATTGGCTTCTACTACGTTTATCCACATTTCAATATCGTCCACTAATGGGTCAAATTCGGGAATCACTGAAGACAACATAACATTTTGGCTTACTGCGGGAGACGCACGCCTGGTGCGTCTCTTTTTTTTATTCCTGTGCCCATCAGAGCTGCTGCTGCTGCTAGATGAAGGTGAACCAGAGCTCGATGATGAGCTCGTAACATTTTTCGACGCACTTCTCCCTCGAGTGCGCTTGCGGTTTCGCGGCATCGGGGCGCGTTTTCGTATCACTTCTGATGTAAAAGGAACTCCACAATAAACACAGAGTAAATGCCAATAGTTATTTTAATTAAGTATTATAACCACACTTGAACATAAATACCACAATTCACACTATTTAAACTTCACTTTAGTCAAATACACACAGAGACACGATTATACACACAGGCACATAATTATACTCAATTTAAAATACAAACATACCGCAATAGAACCACTATAGGAGATGTTGCTCGTTCTGAACTAGCTAACCAACTGCCCGAGTTCTCCTTATAAACACTATCTAAATAACCAGTGGCGCCCCGCCATTAGCCGGAAACTTTCAACGGACCAATCACAGCGCGTCACCAGTACTACCAACCTTCATATTTATTTTTAATTTAAATAGTCAAACGAATATCTTTTAAGTAGTGCAAAAGCAGTTTAAATTAAGTATGATTTTAACAAATAATACAACTAATAATTAAACCATTAATCAAAATAACGAATTTTATGCGTAAAAATGTATGGCTATCTTCGAGGCGACAACACAGATGATGATATTTGAAATTTAAAGCTATTGGATCATCACCATTATCCTGCTCGTATCCCAATTTATTTGAGATCAGCGCAGCATGTCCTTCAAAGACATGGGATCAAGCTACCAAAGTTTTAGTTTTAACTTTATGATGCATCCACAACGTTGTTGAGGGAACATTCTCTAACAATGTTATCAATTGTTACCACGTGTTGACTGGAAGTTGGGCAACATTATTATTATCTCCATTATTCATTAAGCATCTTACTTTGTACATTTTTAAATATTTCTTAAAAAACATATAAAAACATTTAAAATTATAAATAAATAGGTATCCGCCGGTGTCGGGAGCAGGGTCCAAGTCACCGGTGGTTAGGGTTGCAGAGACAGGAACCTCCTCACAATTATTATTATTATAGCTAGCCTGTATTGTCCCACTGCTGGGCAAATATTCCTTCAAATAAATACTAACACGGTAACATTATATAAATAACACTTAGAAACGTTGCTCTACTAAAAGCTTTGGATGAAATAGATGTGAAGTGATAGAAACTGCTTCAAGTTTGATCAGTCGTCACCATCAGTCCATTTCTGATCAAAGACATCGCCAATCGTACACGATTCTTAATTCATAACATCACAACTTTAATCCCAGAAGGGTTAAGCAGAGGTGTGTCTAATAGTACACGCACATTTCACCAGTTATGTTTAAATCCCACCCATGTAATAGGGAGCGAGCCTAATGCCAACAACTGGGCTCAAATCCAGACTCTGTGTTTCTCTGCTACTGAGAAAAATCCAATAACACTCGCCCGATATGGAAATCGAACCCGGGACCGTTTTTACAGCAGTCGCGCTTACTACCAATAGACCAACGAACCAGTCCTTCCTTAAGATGGATACTCCAGGGTAGCACGCGCCGGGGCTGCGGGACTGTTCGAAAGAGATACCGCGGCCCCGGAACGTAAAGGGCGAGGAAGGACCATGGATGGTTTTAGTCAGTAAAAGTCTGACACTCTCTCTCGCTCCGCCCAGAGTGGGAGGGGCATTTGATGATTACCCATCATTCAAGTTTTTTGCAATTTATAGGCCAGTGCTGGGTTATATAAGGATTAAAATTTTGTACGCGAGTGCAAGACGTATGTAGTTACAGAATTATAATCATCTAAGTCATCAATACAACCCTCCAAGTTCATAAAGGTCTAAGAATTACTTTTTCAAGGTCAAATCGTTCCTAAACCTTACCCTGACGTCTTCACCTCAAATCAACGCGCTTTAACAATGATGACAGGACTTTCACCCACCTGACTACCTCCATTGTCTATAGCAAATTTGACAGCACCTCTTTCCAAAACTCTCTGACCTACATACACCACTCAAGTTGAAAGCGTCCGAACTCGATCGAAATTGGATTGTTCCTCGATCAAAATGTTTGTAAACTCACGATAACGCTCCGTTGGTTACTGAAACCTTTTCAGAGTCTGACAGCACGCCTGTGACGTAGCCTGCATCTGACAGCTCCGTAATTGCCACAAATGTTGCCAGTTGTAAAAATACAAAGGGGTTGCCATGTGTGATTATGGAAGTCGGTTAGTGGGAGCGCGTTTTGTTTATGGCTCGTTGAATTGGAGGAGCTCGAGGCTAAATAATAACAGCCTCTCGGGTCGATGTATATGTTAAACCGTGCTTACCTATATTGGTCTGCGGATGGGTGACCATCCATTCCATACTGACAGTGCGTTCCGAGATAGACTGTAAACGCTATCTGAGCGTCCATAAACCCGTTCCGAGTTACCGTGAGCGCGATCACAAGCGCGATATCGATGTTCCTTGAGTCGTCATAGATGACGTCATGACACGCGCCATCTTGCGATTACACCGACCATGCCCCAAAGAAATATCACCGTGAGCGCTGTCAAATGACCCAATGACAGATCTTAGCTGTCATAATCGTGAAAATTAAAACGGAACGCAAAATATTGCTGTGAGCGCTGTGAGTGATTACATCGTATCTCGGAATGCACGGTGAGTTTCCTCCTTGCTTCGGAAAGACTTTCCCAGTCGTAGATCCAGTTTGTAGATCTTTGACAGTCGTAACAGGTATGTCAGTGGCCCGAAAGTCTGAAAACTAGTCTTACCAAGAGCTATATCGTGTTAGCCAGTAGGTACTAACTAGGTTGTGAAGGTCAGATAGGCAGTCGCTTCATGTAAGATACTGATACTCTGCTGCATTCGGTTAAGCTGGAAGCCGATCCCAAGATAGTTGGGAAATGGCAGGCAGATGATGACTTGGTGTCTATGTTAGAGAAGATCTTTAAATTGCTTCATTCAGTTATTTTATCGTTATTAGTTTCCCTCTGAAATAAACCTTAACACTGTGATATTAAAGGCTACTTCAAATCAATAGGTAACATAATAATGGAAAGACCGTAAGACCGGCTTTAATCGGTATTTCATTAAACGTTTGACCTTGAGTGCAACCTTCACTTGTTGAATTCAATGAGAGCGGAATTCTTTTTAGAATTCCCTGTCCAATCTATTGGGTGAAAGAAATCTTTCAAAAGGATGTGAGGTCCTGGATTCAATTTCTGTGTAGGACAAAGTGTGTTTTTTTGGGTTTTTCAATCAGTACCCAGCATTCGCGTCTTTCGTCCACGTGCAATATTATTATTAAAATATTAATTATACTTGAATCGACTTTGTTAAATGTATAATTTCACTGTCTTTTTAAATATTATGCATGGAACACTAGTCCTTTTTTACAAAATAAAAGTAACTTTAGTTACTCCTTATAACATCAGCTATCTGCGAGTAAAAGTCTCGTCAAAATCAGTAAAACTGTTTCAGAGATTAGCTAGAACAAGCAGACAAAAATTAAAAAAAAAACACTATCATATGCATTCAATAAAAAGCTGTTATACTGAAACTAGAAGCAGATGCTTCAATTTTATTTATTTGTATTGGTAAAGTATTATTTTTCTACACTATAACAATATTATAAAGAGGAAAAATTTGTATTTTTGGGTGTGTATGTTTGCAATGAATAAACTCAAAAACTGCTGTGTCGATTTCAAAACGTGACGTCCGCTAGTTAGTATAGATATCTGTTTGTTGACTGTGATTTTAGTTTAATATCCTAAATCACAGTCCACACTATATCGACCTTTTTGTTTCCATGTTAATAAACAACATTGTAAACACAATTAAAAGTATCATATAACACTGTAAGTACCAGGCAACCATAACATCTAGGAGCTAGGTCAGTAGGGCGAGCACCACCATAAATAGTAATAAATCCCACACTTGACTTTGACAAATGATGGTGAAATACCACCAGCTACGGCGGAAACCTGATGGACTTACAATGGAAAATATAATGCTAACTCGTGGAGATTTGTGATTATGTTATACTAGTACTTCGCCCGCGATTTCGTTCGCGGAAATTATGATAACTCGACTAATTTTGCATGATATCAATCAATATCATTTATAGCATATGCTACTCGGTCGAGATACAGCTTGAATTTAAAATCGGTTGTTTAGTTCTTGAGTTAAATCGTAACAAACAAACTAACAAACATACAAACAAAAAATACATTTTTTTCCTCTTTATAATATTAAATTAGATAAAAAACTGAGGGTTTCAAGGTTCGTGGAATCGTGGTGGAAATTGAGGTATCAAGATAGTGGTGCATTTTTTGTCAACTCAAAAACACTAACAGAGTAATAAATGTCAGAAATAAGTTAAACTAGGGTACCTATTTCTGATTTGACTGCCTCGTGGGTCTTGTGGTCTTAATCGCGACCGCTGAGCATGAGGTCCTGTGGTTCGATTCCCGGGTCGGGCAAAATGTTATTGGGTTCTTTCATCACGTTTTTCTCAGAAGCAGCAATGGAGTCTAGACTTGTGCTCTATTGATGGCAATGGGCTTCCCGCCTGTTACCTATATGGGACTTTAACATAACTGGCGAAATGTAGATGGTCTAAAACTCTATAAAATGCATCCTTGCCTAACTCTTCGGGGGTTCCATGCATTCACGCGTGACTAGAGCTTTTGTTAGAGGGAATTGTCGTGGATGCAATTAAAGACGCGGAACTTGTACACAAGATATATTGTACCTTGTTAGAGGGTTTTGTCGTGGATGCAATTAAAGACGATCAGTCTGCTCAGAAACTTAGTGTCAATCCAGTGTTTCATAGGAGGACTAAACACATAGATATCAGGTACCACTATGTTAGGGAGGCTGTGAATAATCATGTAATCAAGTTGAATTATATACTACTGTCGTAGTGTTTTTGAAAATAAAGTAACTTTTCTATTATTCGTCAACATGACTGATTCATGGCTGCGCTTATGTTTTATAAATAACTTTTATTTTACAACTAGCGGACGTCCCGCGGTTTCACCCGCATAGTTCCCGTTCCCGTGGGAGTACGGGGATAAAATATATCCTATGTTACTCGTGGATAATGTAGCTTTCGAATGGTGAAAGAATTTTTAAAAACGGTCCAGTAGTTTTTAAGCCTATTCATTACAACCAAACAAACAAACAAACAAAGTTTTCCTCTTTATAATATTATAGTGTAGAAGTGTAGATATATCTTGTGTTCAAGTTCCGCGTCTTTAATTGCATCCACGACTAAACCCTCTAACAGCTTTAAACAAGAATAACAATGTAACTACTCGTCCCAATACGGTAGACGACAAAAAAAATGTTATGTAAATCAAAATTGACGAAAATACGACGCTTTTAAAAATCCCAATACGTCACGCCTAGGTATAATTTTTAGCTAGTTCTGACGTCACGAGCCCCACTCCCGAGTTTTGACGCGTTTTATCTTTGTCAATATTCATTGATTTACAAAACAAAAAATACGTGTCCATTATTTTTCAATAATCTAACTGACGGACTAAATAGATTTGTATTTTTTTGATACTGTCGTCATGCCTGAATCGAACCTGTAACCTTAACACCAAATACCGACACTTTTCCACAATGCCATCAGTTCCACTTCCATCAAATCAACTTACACCTAATCAGCTTTCGTTATAATTGCTTTTATGAATGCCTCGATTTAGGGATCCGTGAATGGGGAACCATTAGCAGCCGTTTGTTATTCAGCTATGGTGGTTGAATTTTAATTATTTTACACTCATAATTGCCGCGTTTTGGGTAAAAATGGGGCAATGGCGGTGACGTAATACGCAATGGTGTTTAGGTAGATTATAGGAGTTTCGACTGTCTTTATGTCACACGAAATTCAGGTGGATTTAATTTACCAATGATGAAACCTTATATGCCTAGCCGTTTCTCAACATGTTCGGGGTCGGCTTCAGTCTAGAATATCATTATTTTATATGGAGCTGTGGATTTAGCATGCAACTGCCTATCTCAACTCCACAACCCACATAGTACTGGATGATACGATCGATACCCCTTGGCAACACCGGTTGTCAGTCTTTCGAGCTACTGACTATACTTATAAAAACTGTCAAAGATCTACAAATGCCAGTCGGTGCTTTCCGAAGCATAGAGTAAACTCGATATCTAAAGGGTGGTCAGCCATTCATGGACCAACCTAGGCATGCACAGCTTTACCTGAATATCGAGCCGAGCGGTTTTATTTAGCCACGCACGAGCTCCTCCCATCGTAGTATCAAAGCTTAGAATATATTCATGTTTCCCTAGTACAATCATTTCAAACCTCCCTAGAATTAGCAATTAAAATCAAATCAAGTGTACACGTCTTTGTGATCGCAAGACAAACGCCACACGTCTTTGGGACGTCCCACAATACCTCACAATTAACGCACGGTTCGCAACCCTCACCTTCGTACATACAGAGAGGTCATGAGTTCAAATACTACTCCTTTGACTTACTGTGTGCCTGGTACCTTGTGTTTTGTACTCAGGTGTTACCAGGAGTGGCTACTCTGTCTTATAGATATCTTCCTCCTTCCAAGCTTGTTACTCTGAATGCAGAGGTCTTGAGTTCAAATACTGCTCCTTTGATGCGCTGTGATCCTGGTACTTTGTGTGAGAAGGTGTTGTTAACAGTAGTTTAAATGAAAATAGCCTTTATTGACAAACTTATATCTTACCTTACCTAACAATATTAACATTTTGTAAATACTCGCCACTCCAGAACTTTTCGGCCCCATCGACCATCCGTTCGACGAGCAATTTGCCCTGCCCACTGCCACTTAAGTTTGTCAATTCTTCGGGCTACATCGGTAACCCACCAAGGTTCTCTTGAGGATGTCTTCATATCTGAATACAAGTGACATACTCGTAGTGTTATATGAATTTCAAAAAAATGCTTCTAATGTGCGCAAATATTGTTAATTCTTTTCTGTGCTGAAATATAGTTAAAAGTAAAATTTACTAAGCCTGTTCAGCAGAAGATGGCGGGGCGAGCTGGACAAAACCAATGACCAGTGGCCAACATTAGCCCTAGATAGAATCAACTGGAAATCATGGGGAGAGGCCTTAGCCCAGCATTGGGATGGTGCAGGCTAGCAGTAACAGTAACAGTAAGCCTGTTCTGCTGTCGTCACCACAGCTAGTCATACATAACATAGCATTATATGTGTCACCGTAAAATTGTCAAATACGGTATATTGTAATATCTCTAGCGATATTGTAAAATCTCGAAATATTGTCAAATGAACATACTGCTTACAACAAAACGCATTATTTTACGTCAAATGCATGCGAGGTAGTCAACTCACGCGGTGTGGAGGGAAGGAGGAGTCCCCCTTGCCCAGTGGTACAACTCTCATGAAAAGATATTGTACCATTCCTGAGAAATACCGATTAATATAACCTAACCTTAAAACACTTTATATTCCCCTAAAAAGCGTAGTCGATGGAGCCCCTATTTCCGGGTGCAGGGTTTAAAGGAACCTATCTAACCTAACGGGGGGGTGCCCCAAGTCCCGTTTATGGGGGCAGAGATACTTCCGTATGTTCAGTTGACAATAATTCGAGACTTTACAATATCGCTAGAGAGATACACGTTATATTGTAATATAACGTATTTGACAATTTTACGGTGACATATGGACTAGGAGTGTATACAGTCAACATAAATTCATATTTTTTTAGCAACATTTAGTTGTACATTCCATACGAGATAGCGATCTAATGAAAAAAGTGCTCATCTCTGGGTCTAGATAAAAAAAAGCTTTGGACAATTTAATCCTTTTCATATTACAGGAGAGCTGAAAAAACACATACAAATAAATTAAATAGAAGTGTCTGTTTGAATACCAAAATAACAGCTTTTTACTGAATGCAAAGTAGGATATAACAAAAACACATTTTATTCAATTTTGGTCTGTTTGTTTGTTCTGGCTAATCTCCGAAGCAGCTGAAGCGATTTTAACGGGACTTTAGGTCTGGCATGGGCTACTTTTATTTAAGAACTAGCCGACCCGACAGACGTTGTCCTGTCACCTACTACCTACTACCTACCACTACTACCTAACTACTACTACCTACCAACTACTACCTACCTACTACCACCTACCTACTCCTACCTACCAACTACTACCTACCTACTATTACCTACTACTACCTACTACTACCTACCTACTACTACCTACCTACTACTATCTACCTACCTACTACTACCTACCTACTACTACATTTTTTACACAACAAAAAAAGAATTAGTGAAATCGGTCCAGGCGTTGTTGAGTTATGCGTTTACCAACACATTTTGCGATTCATTTTTATACTCGTATTATAGAAGATTTGAAAAAAAAAACCCTCGAAATTAAGATTTCGTCAGGACTTTTGAAGCTAACGGTTTAAGGAGTAACTACGGCTAGTAGTAGGCGTAATTTAAGTAGGAAAGGTTCGATTTCAATTTCGTCGCGAGCAACAACTAGTATAGGACCTTAAATAGTCAAAATGAAGACCTTAAAAACTCTAGTTTTTCACGTAGTGAATTCTCACAGTATTTTTTCGATCACCTTTCAGCACAAACCGATTCAACCTTTGACCCGATTAGTGGCACTTTAAAAGCGTGTGTTGATTTTGCTGGACAAAGCTCGGAAACGAACTTAACACTGAACACAAACGATTTAACTGTTAACTGTTAAATCAGCGAAAACAAAGGCTTGATTGGTTAAATAGCTTACTATTGAAGAGTTTTAGTTTCATTTTCGATTCTGTTCAATAGTTGTTTGTTTCAAAGTGATGAGAGGATTTTAAATGAAATATTTTCAGTTCGGATTTTCGGTTTGTTTTATAGAAAAGTCATTATCTTTACTGATATTATAAAGCTGAAGAGTTGGTTTGTTTGTTTGGTCAGGAAGTACTCTGGTTGGAACTGAAAAACTTTTGGTGTTAAAATGGTTATAAGGCTTAATAACATCACGCTACAACCAACAGGAGCATAAATGTTGCAAAAACGAAAGAAAAAATATCCTTTTATGAGCTTTTTCTCTCTTATGTGACGAAAACGAAGTTGCGTGGATCCGCTTGTTAAAATATATTTTAGATTTGACTGCCTCGGTTGTCTAGTGGTTGCAAGCGTGACTGCTGAGCATGAGATCCTGGGTTCAATTCCCGGGTCGGGCAACGTGTTATTGGGTTTTTACGTCAGGAATTCCTCTGTAGTAGTCAAGATTTCTGGTTCAGTCATGGTTTCACCCCGACACGAATAGATTAAGTTAAAAGGGTATGGCGGGGTAGAATGAACGAGCTATTAGACCCCACCATAACCTTCGTAGTTATTTTTCTATAAACCATTCAGAAGTAGGAGCGAGCGATTCAAATTTCAGTTTAGCCTGGGCAAACCTAGTTTTTCCGGAAATCGGGTTTGGCCGATAACATATGTATAGTAAGTATGTATTTACAAACAAAAAGTATCTTTGTACTATCTGGTGTCCACGACACAAGCGCTGTTGCTTAGTGTAGCACTAGATGGCGCAGTGTGCAATGTCCAGCGATATATAAAGCTCATTTATTTATATTATTACTAGCTGACCCACGCAACTTCGTCTGCGTCACATATAGACATGCTTAATGCCATTTTGCCCACCCCCGTAACTTATTAGCGTGATAATATATAGCCTTTGTACTTCCCCAGGTTGAAATATGTCAACTTGCCAAATTTCATAACGATCGACGATCCAATCAGCCGTTTAGTCGTGAAAAGGTAGCAAACAGACAGACAAACAGAGTTACTTTCGCATTAATAATGTTAGTGTGGATTGGTTCGTGCTACGGAACACTTTGTCTGCGAGTCTATTGAATATAAAAAAAAGGTACCGTTACAACTTCATTCAACATAATATCATAACATCCTATTAAATCTTACATAATAATTTCATTTTAACGATTTATTTAACTAACCATTATAATCAATATAATCATATAGCCAATGACTAAAATAGTGCATTTACGCAAACGGCCACAAAAAATCTAGTATAATAATAAATATTCCATTAAAATGGCCGTAAACCCCGCGGTAGTGAAATGGCGTTAAAATTCAGCTTTTTATGACAACAATAAAATATTTATATGCGTCTTGCTCGGGGACTGTATACCGCGTAACAGGATCAGAGTAGAACGTGTTTTGTTTTGAATAGATTAAATAATAATGATTTTAGGCAGTTTGAATAACAAGAGCGTAGATGGCAAAAAAAAATCGAATTAGGTCCATGTTCACCAAAAAGATGACAGTCTGATTATCTAAAAATAGCTGTCAATATGACATGTTCCCATACAAAAACATGTTTTAAACAGCTATTTTTAGATAATCAGAATTTCATCTTTTTGGTGAACATGGACCTTAGTCCGTCAGTTAGATTATCAAAAAATATTGGACACTTTTTTTTCAGATGGGAAATCATCAAATGATTTCTCCCACTCCGGGCGCAGCGGGAGGGAGTGTCAGACTTTTGTGTAATTGACTGACTAAAACCCATCCATGTTCCTTCCTCGCCTTTTTGTTCCGGGGCCACGGTATCTCTTTCGAACAGACCCGCAGCCCCGGCAGGAAAATATTGGACCCGAGTTTTTTTTTTGACGAAGATACGACTATACGACGCTTTTATAATTCTCAATACGTCACGCGTAGGTACAATTTTTAGAGTGTACTGACGTCATGAAACCTCACTCCCGAGTTTTGATGCGTTTTATCTTTGTCAAATTCATTGATTAACAAAAACAAAAAATACGTGTCCATTATTTTCCAATTCTCTAACTGACGGACTTAATAGATTTGTAGTTTTTTGATACTGTCATGCCTATTGAAGAACATCATCATGTTACTTTTACTTATAAAGAGGCCTTTTTTTTAGTTTTTTTTTTTTCGGATGGGAAATCATCAAATGATTTCTCCCACAGTGGGCGGAGCGGGAGGGAGTATCAGACTTTTACTTACTAAAACCTATCCATGTTCCTTCCTCGCCCTTTATGTTTCGGGGCACTTGCTGTGTTCGAGTCTAGAGCAACGTTCTAGGCGTGCTGGTGATGCTTATGCTAATCGCGAGTTGCCCCCTAACCATTTTGAAAAGTGGGCAACTGGTCTCTGGTCCCCGTTTTGAAGTGGGACTAATTGTCCACGTAGCCATTGCTATTAAAATGACTGAAATTAGAGCTAGTGAACTGAACAGTAACATTATAATTCCGTGTTTTCACAAAAAAAAACAACTGTTTCCAACAACAGGGCGTTACCTATACTTACGGTCAAATAGATACCTACTGAACAGTTTTATTTTAATAACGATAAAAAAAAAATATTTTGGGGTGTTCAAAAGGATGTACTGATTAAGGGGACCACCTGGCCTAAATTAGCAACTCTATTTGTGGTGGTTCAAACTTCGTTTGAAATACTGTTAGAATAAAGTTCTAATCATCTTGCACTAAGTACAAAGTGGTTATAACGTCAGTCACTGCGGGTCAAATACATAGTTCGAAATGAGTGGTTGCGATCGATTTATAAAAAATTTTAGATCGGACTAAAAAATAAAACACTTCGATGCGAATATGTTGCTTGTAGAGTTATTTGCCAAAAAAACAGAATGATCGCTGTATGTATTTTATTTACACTTTCAAAGACATTTTTAGAGATAAGTTCGTGATTTTTTTCCACGACTAAGTCGTGGGTTTATGCATGTATTTAATAAGATATCGTTATTTCTATTTAAAGCTTAAATAAATTTAACCACACAAAAAGATTGTCAAATCAGTTGACTCCTTTGAAACATAAGCAGAACTTGGTCTGTGACGTTTGTGTACTTTGACGTCCCTTGATGTTGATCAAAGTAAGGAATATGACGGTGCTGTCAACATATCAACCTTGAATTGGTATATACGGTGAAAAAAAAAATAATAATATGACAGTGAAATAGAAATTTATCTAGTGCTCAACAAAAGTCACCTCATTAGCTGACCCAGCTCACAACAGGAATAACTTTTCCTCGTTTTTGAAACTATTTTTCATTTATGCTCTGCTCCTATTGGTCGCAGCGTAATAGTATATAGCCTTTCCCGATAAATGGACTATCCAACACAAAAATAATTTTTCAATTCGAACCAGTAGTTCCTGAGATTAGCACGTTCCAACAAAGAAACAAACTCTTCAGCTTTTTAGTGTAGATTATTATTTTAATTTTTGACGTTGGTGAAGTTTTTGGAATGACATTTTAATTAAATCTTTTCTTAGTTTTTAGTTTTTATTAAGTTGACATTGTTTATTATTGTAATTTTTATTAGTTTAATTTAGGGATGGTATATTTTTCTATTTATTATTAATCGAGTTATATATTTTTTGTTTATTTGATTAATTTATACTTTTTATGTAACACATTCAGATGCAATTGTTAATAATATTGAATAAATGAAAAAAACATTTTTTAACCCTAACTGCTTTAAACAACTCAAGACAAAGGAACAACATCTTCCTCTCGAAGTCAGCGCACCTGAGCTCCACTAATTCAGGTTACTTATTTTAAATATCCATTATAATAGAAGGTTTTGCGTATTTTTCAAAGCGCTCTCTAACAATCTTTCTTTGTCTCCACTATCTGGGACGCTCTCTCAGAACTAAAAATATATTCCAATAAGGTTGTGGACAGAGTGATGAAAGAATAGCGTTTAGCGACGATGTTGAGTTCGTATTCTGAATTGATAAGTGGAATGAATCAGACGGCAGTTCTCCAATTCCAAAACACATTTCAGTATTAGATTATGTAGCTTGCTTTAGAGAAAATGAACTTTTGCTATGTAAGGTATCTTTAGACGTGTTTCGGGAAGTTCCTGCATCGAATCGGGCCGGTTGTTTCTACTGCGAGAATCGACCGGAGGACACGGTGGAGGTTTGCCCCGCGTGGGCGGAGCACCGCCGTGTCCTCGTAGCGGCGATCGGCGGCGGTAACCTCTCGCGTCCTGCCCTGGTTCAATTCACGGTCCGGAGCGAAACGGAACGGGAAGCCGTCACCTCCTTCTGCGAAGCAGTCATGCTAGCGAAGGAGGAGGCGGAACGCGAGAGGGAGAGAACCTCTCGTCCCAGCCGCCGCGGGAGACGCACCGGGCGTCGAGGGCCACGTGGTGGCCCCCGGCCACCGCAGAACGGTGAGCTATGGGTTAGCTCGCTCGAAAAAAAAGGTAAAATTCTAAATTTTTCTTCGGTTGTTTCTAACAGAAATACTCCTCATAATTTTATTCATGCCGTGGTAAAAGCTTGTTGACTTTTCTTTACCATACTTATGTAGATTTTTGTTATGTTTAAGAAGTTACCCCGCTTCTGCATCCTCCCAATCGCTACCTTACATGTCAGCCAGCAGAGATATCGCTTGGGGATATTTTCTTTAGATTAAACTAAAGACGTAATCTTTGTTCGAAACGTGTAATTTATGTTCGGTACTATAATTAGTTATAATGCTATTACTGTACTAAGGTATTCTAGGAAAAATGGTCACAAAAGAATAAAAACAACTTAGAATTAGCAAAAAACGTTCGATGGGTCCTAAAATAGGTACATACATCTACACGAAAGAAACGGTTATTTATTTTCAGCCCCACGCAGATAAGCGTTTGATATTAAATTAATATTATAAACATAGCCAGAGCCCTGCCACTTTGATATAGCAATAAGCGCATTGACCTAAAAACGTGGATGGCATAATTTATCTACATCGATGCCACGACCTTACCGACTGGTCTATTTTTGTATTTGTTTCATGTAGAATCTTTTAAGATTGCTTTGAAGTTGAAAGAAGTAATGGATTGCACTGGTTTATTCCTCATCATCATCATCATCAGCCTATTAATGTTCCCTCTGCTGGGACACAGACCTCCTCTCTATTAGAGAGAGTGGGCTATATATAATCCACCACGCGGCCCCAGTATGGATTGGTAGATGCTTCGAATTTTTTGGTTCTCGGACATTTTATTTTACTCACCATGCTTTCCTCCACCGTTTTGAGAGCAGTGGGCCACCGCTGCTCTCGGTTTAAACCTACCATCCATCAATAACCACGTCAAGTCGTTGATACCAGCTGTCATTTGTAGATCCTTGACAGTCGTTACAGGTAGTCTGACAACTAGTCTTACCAAAGGGTATCGTATTATCCAGTACTAACTGAGCTATGGAGGTCAGATAGGCAGTCGCATGCAGCGACTTGGAGTTAGACTGGAAGCCGACACCGGCATAGTTGGGAAAAGGCTATGCAGATGATGGACCATCAATAATGAATTGAGAAGAAACAAGTATGCTTCCGTGTTATAATTCGGGGACTATAGGCCTGTGATCTTTAAAGGTACAGTCAACAAAAGAGGTAGGTATGCAGGCTAGCAATCTTCTTACTACAATTATAAATACGAAACGAATATAATTAATGTGTTTGCAATTTCATTCAAATCCATTCAATAGTTTCTGAGTGAAAGAATAACAAAAATCGATCCTTACAAACTAATTACACTTTTATAATTTAGTAGTAAGAAGACTGCTAGCCTGCATACCTAACTCTTTTGTTGACTGTTCTATGTTAGCCTCATAAAATCATCTATTTGCCAGTAAAAGTCCCATCAAAATCGATTCAGCCGTTTCGAAGGTTAGCCGGAACATGCAGACAGAAAGACAAAAATTTAAATAAATAAATGTTTTATTTTTAAAAGTACCGTTAAGTACATACTTTCATAAACATTCAGTAAAAAGTTGTTATTTTTTAATTATAAACAGACACTTTGGTTTTATTTATTTTTTATAGATATAAGAAGAAAAATGGCCACTCATCCACACACATTCCATAACTGGCTCAACCGTCGATCGATCACCGATATTATTTAGCTACTAACTTACCCATGTGATGTCTACCTACCCCCGTATAAATATACCGACGGTAATCTACTGTGTAATTAAACCAATAATTGTTCAGCTTACCAAGAAATAGGATGACCTCATTAATAGCAGTTTTTTTTAATTTGATAAAGCTGAGCAGATTCTTTGCAGTTAAGTTTTCTTTTTGCATCATTATGAGCTAGCTTGCACTTGGAACTATGTTAATTGTGGGTAGTTTTAACCTTTTTTTGTAATAGCTAGGTTTTAAAGGCTAGAAGAATTAATGGTTTCAGTTGTATGTACAGTAATTGCTAATTTAAATTAATTAAGGAATTTTAGTAATTAGTTCAGAAAGGGGTATTTATTATTATTTGTTTATGTAGGTAATACAAACAAATACAATGAAGTGTCTGTTTGCAATTTAAAAAAAAACAGCTTTTTACTGAATGTATATAAAAGTACATACAGAACATTTATAATTTAAAAAAAAATATTTTTTGTTCGTCTGTTTGTTCCGGCTAATCTCCGAAACGTCTAAACCGATTTTGACGGGACTTTATAAGAAGTAACTCGGGCTACTATTATTTTAGTAAAAGAATTAAGGCTCCGTACAACAAAAAATAAAAAACTTGAAATTCTTAAAAAAAAACTAATCAAATATGGAAGTCATATTTTATAATAATTACACAAGGACGAAGTTCGAGTACAACAGCTGGTTAAAATCTAAATTTCTACGACAATATCAAATAATCGTTTGAATAACACTTTCTTTTCTTATTCCAATAAACTCCGGACCTCCGCAAATTAACAGGAGGATGATAAAAACTGCCCCAAATTGCAAACCCTTTTGCACGGGAATTGCTTTTAAGAAACCATCTTCATTACGAAAAATGTCGACGTAAAAAAAGGCTAAAGATTTCGCTTCAGGAATGTACTGGAACCTTTTAAGGCTATTTTCATACAGACGCGAGTTGGCGCGTTGCGATTTTTGAGTCGTGTCTCGTGTCGCATTTCCAAGGTAAAGGTACTTTGAACAGATATTGCCCAATAAAACAGAAGGAAATAAGTGAAGAGGCCATTATGTATACCAAAGATCGGACAGTAGATTGAATAAGACAGTGTTTGAAAAGAGACCCAGGACGTGCAGAGAAGCAAGTTGTCAGTATATTTCTGACTTCTCCATCATCTGCCTGCCTTTTCTCTACTACATTGGGGTCAGTTTCTAGTCTAACCGAATGCTGCTGAACACCAGTATTTTACATGGAGCAACTGCCAATCTGACCTCCACAACCTATTTAGTACTGGGCAAAACGGTACCCCTCGAGGTTCACCATCAGTCTTTCGCGCCACTGACTACCTCTGACGGCAGTAAAAGATCTCCCAATGACAGCCGGGACCAACGGCTTAACGTGTTTTCCGAGATACGGAGAAAACTCTGTACGTAATACGTACGTGGGTGTCCATCCATGAACCAACCTAAACTGGCGCGGTTTAAACTAAAGATCGACCCGAGCGGCTATTATTATTTAGCCACGAGCTCCTAGTTCGCTTTGGGTAGGTGCGACTTGATAAAAAGAGTTTTCATAATTATGGTAAAGTCGCGTCGCGTTTTTTGTCGCACCTGGTGTGTGTGTACGGGCCCTTAAATGTTCCTGTGATTACGTTTTTAGTTTTAAGTACTGATTGCTTAACATTTTTGGGTGATTGTTCTTTAGAACTTGAACTAAGTCTGGGTTTAAGAGGTCGTAAGAGACTATTAAAGACTTGTTCAGAAAGTATTTTACTGAAAGCATTTAAGGTGGGTGCTCAAAGAATTTTCTCAATTTTTAGCGTAGTTCGCAATTATTATTTAAAAAAGTAGTGTAATGAGTGGAGCTCGGAATAGATATAATTTATTTGTAAAGTAAGAAACGTGTAGATTTCTTATAAAACCTCGAAATATTTCTAGTAAAACAACTGTGTCAGAGGAGGATATAGATATAGTGCCCTCTAACACATTATTTGTTACTTAGGTACTTATTCATGGTTATACTCTACCTATCTAGCTTTGTATTTGCAGGCCTACCTGGGAAGTAAGCCTGCAAATACAAAGCTTGCTAGGTCATAAAGAGCATATGAGTACCACGAATAATTCAACATGACTGACGCTACCAATACACATGTCGAAGATTTATTAAGTTCAACAATTGAAAACGAATGCCTACTTTCTTACATTCAGTGCTCGACTTACTTCTCGTGAATTAAAACATTACTCTCCTTGCCATACTATTCCCAAACCACTGCAACTGAAAGCCAGAACCAACAGTGGCGACCACCAAAAAGTTGGGTTAGTTGGGTATGAAAAAACCTCTTTAAAAAACCAGAAAACATTCAGAACCGTACAGAGCCCACCCGTCTAGTTCCAATTCTAAACTTATAAAAATCAATACCCACAGTTACAATCTGCAAAAAAAACCCACTAATTAAGAACCTAACTAATCAAGCTCATTAACTAGAGTAGGTAATCACCGCTCCCTTTGTTTTCGCTATCAGGTTACTCATAATATAATCTGTAGGGAGAAAAAAACTGGCTTTATGATATTACGTGATGGATGACCTTATGGTAGGAAAAAAACGTTAATCGGTGTTGAAAAAAAATTGCCGGCGGCGCTAGAGTTTTTTTCTAAAGATGATTGTATTCGTGTATAAGTAGTTGTAATTATGATTGTTTTGTTGTACAGGAACGGCAGAAGATAACTCTTTTGAACTTCTGAAGATTTTACTGATTACTATAATGTGTGTCTTTGATATGAATGTTCTTATACGATACCATGTCTTGAAAAAATCACATGAAAGATTATGCTGTGGTCAAAAGAAAATAACACACGCAATCCGTTCTATAATATGTATACAAGTATTAATTTATGTATGCGACTGTCCCTTTAAATTTCTTATTGTTAATTCATTTGTTTTTTTGACACCGGTCCGTTTGGACGTAGACAATTTTTGTCCACGTCTGAACGGATCGCGGTCCATTCATTGTGGTCCATTCAGACTAAACAAGTAAACACCCCATTTGTTGGGGTGGATTGACATTGCTAACCACACATACACACAATTTACCTCTGATTTTTCGAATATCACTGGCTTCGGAGAAGAATAACATCGCGAGGAAACCAGCATGCCTGAGAGATATTTTCTTCGCGGTATAAAAACTCTGACACCAGGTTAGGTACTAACCACGCGATATCCAAGAAGACCATACATACTTAAAACAATGTCATTAACTTTCTCCAACAAACTGAAAAACACTACAATATGAAATGTAAATGTCCAATTTCCTAACTCCAACAAATAACCATAATTACAAAACATTATTAAATTCAGAACTGAACACAGAAAAGCAATAATTGAAATTGGAGCCAAAAAAAAGGCTCACTTAAAATTTTCACGAGAAAAATCTAATACGAAATCTTAATAAAGTCTTATACATTTTGTACGTTCATTTCTGCCCGATCTTTTTTATTACAATGGCCCTTGAGGGTAGGAGGGGATTTTAAAGTGACCCTCCGTAATAATGCTAGGTAAAAGATATTATCTCGTAGGTACTTTACTAACAATAAAAATCGCGTTTAAGTGTCGTTTCAAAAATACTGAGGTGGTATTTATGGCGGCAAGTGTACTGGACAGAGGTTGTATTTTATTTTGTGTAGATTAGGGATTTTTGGAGGAGTATGAGGTTTTCTTTAAAAAAACCGTTTAGTGGTGTTAAATGATAAAAGCGGCCAAGTGCGAGCCGGACTCGCCCATGAAGGGTTCCGTAACAGCAAGTAACATAGTATAAAAGTTCTTGCAGTTCGTTGTAAATGAAAGGTAAATTGCGGTTTACGAATTATGACGTATTAAAAAAAACTACTTACTAGATCTCGTTCAAAAAAACTTTTGGTGGTAGTTTACATGGTAATGTACATCACATATTTTTTTTTAGTTTTATCATTCTCTTATTTTAGAAGTTACAGGAGGGGGACACATTTACCACTTTGGAAGTGTGTCTCGCGCAAACTATTCAGTTTAGAAAAAAATACATTAGAAATCTCAATATCATTTTTGAAGATCTATCCATAGATACCCCCACGTATGGGTTTGATGAAAAAAAAAATTGAGTTTCAGTTCTATGTATGGGGAACCGCCTAAATTTATTGTTTTTTTTTCTATTTTTGTGTGAAAATTTTAATGCGGTTCACAGAATACTAATAACTTAGTTTCAACAGCATAGTTCTTATAGTTTCGGAAAAAAGTGGCTGTGACATACGGACGGACAGACAGACAGACATGACGAATCTATAAGGGTTCCGTTTTTTGCCATTTGGCAACGGAACCCTAAAAAGGTTACAGCGTGGCAAGGGATGCGAAGAATCTCAGGTAGGGATCCGGATCCGACTACCTACGTTGCGTTGGAAGGCCTCTTTCTAGGTGGACAGATGATCTGGGGTTGCGGGGATCCGATGGATGCGTGTCGCACGGGACCGGTCAATGTGGCGACACTTGGGGAAGGCTTATGTCCAACTGTGGACGTCTTTCGGCTGAAATGATGGCGTTAAATGCTGCTTCTACTACCACCAGAGAGAGCATTCAACGCCTCGTTGAAGACCTCGAATATACTACCATGACAACGTTGCTCAGCGAGCTATGGAACGCGATATGGTTGGAGTCTCTCTGAGGGATCGCATTCGGAACTAGTCGGAAATAGGTGTTCCACACAGAACCAGAATCAAAATGGCTTATAGAAAAAAAAGCTTCAGTGGCAATGGGCCAGCCATATTAGCCCTAGAACCGATGACCATTGGGATAGACGTGTTCTTGAGTGGAGACTGCGAATCGAGTGGAGCGTTGCCGAACATAGAGTTAAGGCTGATGGTCCAGGAAAGACTTTTTCAAGGTCAATGTCATTCCTAGACCTTAAGGAACTTGGAGGATTGTATTGATGATTTTGATGATTATAATTCTGTAAGTATATACGTTTTACAGTCGCGAATCATATTTTCATCAACATACAACCTAGCACGGGCCTGCGAATGCCAAAAAAACGTAAGAAAGGGACAAGAAATGGGGAAAAAAATGTATGACCCCAGCATGAACAGATATAAAATTTATGGCATTTGATAGTAAAAATCTTCTATACCAAAACTAAAAAGGTGCGTATTACTCAGCAGTTTTGGACAAAAGTTATAAGGGTCTAAAGATGTTGGTTTTTTTCACTACTTACGTCTAAAGTACTTTTATCTATATTCTAGTGTATAATTATTATGTATATGTCAGCGTCACATTGCGAAACCGTTAGATTGTAATATAACTAGCGAGGTTGTAAACTCTCGAAAGATTGTCAAACGAACATACTGCTCACAATATAACGCATTGTTTTTCGGTAGATTATAATCTAACGAAGTCAACTCGCGTGGGTGGAGGGGGTAGAGGGAAGGGGGGCCCCCCCTTGGCCCATGGTACCACTCTCATGAAAAGTTAATGACGCCCGGTGCGTCTCCCGCGGCGGCTGGGGCGAGAGGTTCTCTCCCTTTCGCGTTCCGCCACCTCCTTCGCTAGCGTGACTGCTTCGCAGAAGGAGGTGACAGCTTCTCATTCCGTCTCACTCCGGACCATGGATTGAACCAGGGCCGGAGACCTTAAACTCCTGGATTTTAAATGTTATGTTGCAATACTCTGACGAACGGAGGCCCCGGTAGAAGCTAGTTTAATATAATCAAATAGCCTTATGGAAGTTTTCTAAGCTTAGCTAGCAACCAGTCTACTTACACTGATTATAATCTTTTCATCGTATTTTTTGTCATCTCAGCTTTAGCAGCAATTAATACTGGCTTCAGATCGTAAACACTTCTGGGAGGAGGCAACGTGTCCTCTTATGAGAGGACACGTTGCCTCCTCTCATGTGCGGATAGTGACCACCAATGTGGTTTAGTGAGGTAGAGAACCCAAACTCCCCGGTGTTAGCCCCAAATAGTGGTCGCCTGTTAAAGGTTTACCCCCGAGACAAAAAATAAATACATAAAATTTATAAGTTCTGAATTCCATACTTCAGTTAATTCGGATAGTGTTTTTGGGTTTTTACATCAGGAATTTCTTATATAGTAGCTGCCCGGAGTTTGAATTTGTGCCTGGTTGTTGGCAATAGGCTCGCATCATTCTGTGAGGTGTGCACTTTAAGCACAACTCTGACTAACCTTGAGGGGAAATCAGCCGTGATGCTATGTTTTAAACCACCGACGCAAAAACGACGGGGTGTTATAAGTTTGACGTATGTGTGTGTGTTTGTCTGTGGAATCGTAGCTCCCGAACGGTTGAACCAATTTTGATTTTGTTTCTTTTGTTTGAAAGGGGAATTAGTCGAGAGTGTTCTAAGCTATGTTTGATAAAAATCTGTCCAAGATGGCCGCCGCCACAAAATGGCGGATTACATATTTATTCAACAACTCCCTCAATATAGGTATCAAATGAAAGGGCTTGACTACTAGATTACTATACGCTATAATAAATTTCAAATCCAAGATGGCCGCCACCACAAAATGGTGAAATACATTTTTTTTTTCACAACTCGCTTGACTAGTAGAATCAACGACCATACAGCCTCTAGACTCCTAATAACAGGCGACCGATGTCTGTCAACACATTAGGGGTATAAATCTTATAGCCGTCGTCACTCACCGAGTTCGAATTAGTTTCGACCACTCCTGTGAGCCGCAAACACTTCCGCATTACTCCTTTAAAAAATCGAGAAAATAGACATAATATGGCCCCGTGTATAATACTTTGGTGTGATAAAGAAAGCCGGACTTCAAGTTTCCTGAAAGACGGTATCACTTTTCATCGGTAATTTAAAAGCTCCATAATCTAAATTAGATTAAATTTCTGACAATATTTATCGGAGTTCATCTTATACTGGTCATACTTGATGTCTTTTATGATTGCGTCCCTTTCTTTTGAAAGTACTTTTTTCTCTATCTCTCTTCCTCGATGTTACGTTAACATAATTAGTGATGTTCCAAATCGTACGACCGCCTCTGTTGTCGATAAAGCAAAAAATAAAACCTATAACTATTTATTTATGCAAAAGATATATTTTTAATAATTAAAAATTACAACATTTATTTATTTGTTCACATCATTTTACCGAAGATTGTTTTATCCCTATGAAAAACCGTCGCCGCCTACTAAGTTCATATAAGTTCAGATATTTTACCTACATGATTCAAGCGTACTTAGAATAAAGAAGGTAATTTAATGCAAGTAAAGTATGTAATAGTACATTGTTATCCAAGGGGTGAAAGTAACTTATTTAGTCCCGAGACGGGGTTTGGCGCCCAAGCGTAGCGCGGGCGCTAATAGCTCGAGGGACTAAATAAGTCTTTAACCCGAGGTAAACACTGTGCTTTTCATTACGAATACAAGGAAAATAAAAACAAAAAAAACTTTTTATGCAAAAAATAAAACCGACTTCAAAAAAAAACCAAAAAAGTGAAAAATAACTTTAGCTTCTGAAGTCGGTGACGTTTGTATGATTGATTTAATTTTTTTGTCACCGACTTCAGAAGCTAAAGTTATTTTTCACTTTTTTGGTTTTTTTTTGAAGTCGGTTTTATTTTTTGCATAAAAAGTTTTTATTTTTCACTTTTTAGTGGTTCACATGTACTTGGTACACATGGAAAGTGCATACTGTTACAATTACAATAAGCCCAAACACGACCAGGAAACATTGTCTCATTATGGAGTTCCGTGACTCTTGGCTTCATCATCAGATCTGATGGTAGAATGGTTCTTATCAAACGCAAATGCTTCACTTGTTGTAGAAAATACCAAAACTGCTGTACGTTATCCTATAAAACTTGAAGAGTTCCCTCGATTTCGCCAAGATTCCATCATCAGATCCCGACCTGGCGACTATGGGACCATTTGGAAAGTATACCCTTTCCAACAAAAAAAGAATTTTTCAAATCGGTTGGCAAGCGACGGAGTTATGCGCGAACAAACATAAAAAAAAAAAAAAACAAAAAAAAAAAAATAGAAACATCCGAATTGAGAACCTCCTCCTTTTTTAGAAGTCGGATAAAAACACGAAACCACTCGAAAAAAAAATGAAGATCGGATTGCCGCTTTCCCGCCTATTTTGTTTTTTTTTTTCTGTGGCCGGCTATTCAGCCTTTATTTTCACTATCATCACTGAAAAAATAGTAAATATTTTGCCCAAATATTTGTTATTTTAAATTTTTTCATTTGTAACTCAATTATAACAAAGTTATTTAAAAAAATTATATTCTTAAATTAGTACTGAATTTTATGTTATTTCAATTTTACATCGCGCTGTAATTTACAGGCTGTATAGAAGTCGGAACATGGTTCAATAGAAATGTGAAAATAGAACTAGATTTTTTTTTAATAATGTGACAGCTGTCAGTTGAAAGTGATTCTCCCTAGGGCTGAAAAGTATTACTTTCAGCCCGCTCCTCAGGCAACTTCAGACCTACTTTCCGAGTATGAGTAATGAAAAACATATTTTATTATACCTAGGTACAGTTAAAAAATATCGATACTTTCTTGTTTGATTTAAAACGGTCCCATCCCTAGTGAAATGCAATGACCTTGAATTGGCCAATCAGAAAGCAGTACCCCGTCCCCCTCGCGTACCTCGTACCTCAGCGAGTTGACAGAATAGTTTTCGTGCGTTAGATCGTGTATTAGGCGTCTATAGGCTGTATGGTCGTTGAGTAGAATAAACATCATTCGGCATTTCGTTAAGTGACGACTTCTACTAAATCGCACTTAATACGTAACGTACGTACGTTTACGTTAATACGTAAGCCAGGTTAGGGAACTTCGTTCCAAAAAAAAATACCTTGCAATTATGACCGTACCTGTGTGTCGGGGGTTTTGAAAAAAATTAATAAATCGTGACAAGCCTGTCACGTTTTTATCACTTGGTTTTCGTTGCAGGTGAGCGTAGGATTCTAGATTCTACTCCTGTCTATTAACCTCTAACAAGCGTTGAATATTTTTTGAAGAGAAAACTTCTTTAAGCGCGTTGACCACTTTTTGAGTGAACAAAAATCATGGAACTCGCGTGACCGTCACCTAAGGCGTTGTAGCACTCGTAGCAGATCCGCTACGGGCTACGAGTTTTCACTTCTATCGGCAGTGCCTAAAGAGACATGTATACATGTTTTTCTGTTGAATAAAGTTCTGTAGATACAGAAAGGCAACTAAAGGAGCTAGCCAGGTAATCAAGTAGCCAACTTAGTGGACTTTACTGGTACTTGAGATTTCTTTAAACACTGAATTTAAGTTTCACGGGTAGCTGAAAAAAAGCACTAAAAACTAAATCAACACCATCATCTGCCTTGCATTTTCCCAACTATGTTGGGGTCGGCTTCCAGTCTAACCGGATGCAGCTGAATACCAGTATTTTACATGGACTGTACATGTACTTATGTAGAAAATAAAGGCATTGACTCCATTTAAAAACTCTTATTTTCACAAATATTAAACACAAAAATACCTTCTTTGATCTCCAATTCTTGAGTAAACATAGTATTATTAAAAATGCTTATAATGTTTTTCAGCCCTTTGTCTCAGGTCATTGAACTACTAACATGTAAGTCCCTAAACAAAACTTATATTTGTATGTTTAGTATACGTGGGTACTACTGGTGTGTAGGTATCTACGCACGACCAATAATACTAGTGATGTGACGAGTTTGTAAGAAAAAACATCTTATTGTGAGGAGGTGTGGCACTCTAGATGATGCCATACATCTATGGACGGAATGTGTCAGATTTTAGTCTGCAAGTGAGGCTTCACTTTATGACGACTCGAATGGCGTAGTGGTAGTGAGGCTGCCTTACGTTCTTAGTGTCCTGGTTTCGAATCCCGGTAGGAGTAAATGTTTGTGTGATGAGCATGGACATTTGTTTCCGAGTCATGGATTTATATGTACCTATATTATGTATGTATTTACGAAAAAACAAAATGTAGTATATTATCGACTATCTAGCGTCCACGACACAAGCCTTGCTTAGTGTGGCACTAGATGGCGCTGTGTGTTAATGTCCAGCGACATTTATTTTATTTTATTTATTTATTTATAAGATAGTCAGAAGTGTACCAATAAAACAATTAATACTTAATATTAATTCAAATACACATATATTCGTTCTAAAAAAAAGGCCTGAATTCTTGTTGCGCTGACGGTCGGTCGCGTACGAGTATACATTGTGTTCTATATATATGTTACCGTAAAATTGTCAAACACGTTCTATTACAATATAACGTGTTTCTCTCTAGCGATATTGTAAACTCTCGAAATAATGTCAACTGAACATACGGAAGTATCTCTGCCCCCATAATCGGGACTTGGGGCACCCACCCGTTAGGTTAGTTAGGTTCCTTTATGATATAAATCACATAATTATATTAAGTATTTTACAACATTAAAACGCAAGAAAATGTGATGACAGAAAGAATGACAGACGAACGATCTTTATGAATAGAATGTAGGTGAACAATAAGGCGGTATACTTATAATTAGATTGTAACATTCGTCCGCCTTTTTAAAATTCAACTCTCCATCTCGTCAATAAGGCGCCTGGGCGGTTTAATGTTTCGCTTGCTCCGACGCGGTGCCATAGGTGTCGGGGGCATGTCCGCCACGCTCTGTGGTGAGACAACTGGAGAATTTTCTAGGGCAGCTTCTCCTTGAGTTTCAGCTTCTCCTTGAGTTTCTGATAAATGACAAGGTACGGGAAGCCCATTGGCTTCTTGTACTGGAGTCGAGGAGGCAACGGGAAACATTGGGCTGTTTGACGCTCTTCTAGAGGGGTACTCAGCAAGGCTTTCCAGGCGAGGGCGCATGTGATCTGCATGATACCTCTTTTCGCCACCGATCGGACTGCTTATCACATATGAATACCGATGAGTGCGCCGAGATACGGTGGCTGGTTCCCATCGCGACTGATCCCTGGCTCGTACATATACAGCATCACCTGGCTTATAGTTAGGTGTTTGACTATCGGAGTTAACATTCGCTTGTATTTGCTTATATTGTAAAGACCTTTTAATACTTGGTCGAGCATTGTCAAGTTCGCAATGTAGCCGCCTTCCAAACATTAGTTGACCCGGTGTCTTACCCGTGGTGCTATGAGGTGTGATGCGATAAGCAAAAAGGAAATGTTCCAGTCGTTTTTTGAGGCATTCTGTGCTTGACGACATTCTGGTCTTAAAAGTTCTCACGAGCCTTTCTGCTAACCCATTTGTGCGCGGATGATAAGGCGAAGACGTAATGTGATTGATTCCTTTATTTTTGCAATAGTCCTGGAAATTCTGGGAAGTGAATTGTGGACCATTGTCTGAAACCAGAAATTGAGGGAGACCAAACGTAGTGAAGATTGTGTCGAGTTCGTCACAAAGTTTAGTAGTAGTAATTTTTGTCATAGGTTTAATCTCTATCCATTTAGAATACGCATCTGACAAGACAAGCCAATAAAAACCTTGGAATGGTCCAGCGAAGTCAATATGAATCCTTTCCCAGGGTTGGTCTGGCATTGACCACGAGAAAATTGGCAAGTCAGCAGTATTAGGTCGATTTTCTTGGCATTTGTGGCAAGACTTCACATGAGTATCTATGTCTTCCTCGATAGTTGGCCACCAAACATAAAAACGTGCCAGTGCTCTCATCGCAGAGATACCAGGATGCCCACGATGCAAGTATCTTAAGGTAGTTTTTCTTAAAGTTTCTGGGATGACAATACGACCTTGCCACATGACAATTTTATTTTCAAGAGACAACTCACTGCGCTTGCGAGCGTATGGCTTTACATTGTTCGAATATTGATGCTCACGCCAACCGGTTTTTATAAGATTAGATACTAATTTCAGCGTGGTGTCTTTTTGTGTTTCATCACGTATAATGGTTTCAGACAGTGCAAGATCGCCAATCTTATCAATTTGTAAGCGCACTACAATGTTATGAACTTGCAGTTCAGATTTAGACGGTTGTTCTTCTGGATTAGGCATCCTGGATAAATAGTCTGCAATTAGGTTGTTACTGCCCTTCGTAAACTGGATATTCTATGTTTATCAAACCGGTTAGGTAGATATGCTTTGCCTGATTTGATACAGCAATCTTCGAAATGGCCTGGTATATTGCATTCTTTGCACGTATGTGTTTTGGCAGTGCATTGGTTAAGCGGGTGTCTTTCAGGCTCTCCGCATCTGAGGCATTGATGGGTGCGGAATTGGCGCGGTGTCGTGTTGGTATGCGCCTTGGGGTTTCTTTTAATTTTATTGACTTTGACGTGTGTGTCTGTATCGCCTTCTGCTCGTTCCCGTGATTGGGCAACACTAAATATTTGAGAAAAGGTCACTTCTTTCATATTGCCGTCTTGTAGTTCTTGTAAATCGGGCCATTTTTGTTTAAGATCGATCTGTAGTTGTTCATGATTGAGCCCGGTTGCAAAACGATCACGCAACTGTCGTTCCAGTAAGTCATTGCTGTAGCCACAATCTTTACTTATTTCTTTTAGTCTCTTGGCGTAATGCTCCATGGATTCATTGTCCGTGCGTACGCAGTTCCAAAAATAAATAAATAAACCCTGCACTCGGAAATAGGGGCCCCGCGAAGCGGGGCTCCGTCGACTACCCTTTTTAGGGGAATACGAGTATAAAGTGTTTTAAGGTTAGGTTATATTAATCGGTATTTCTCAGGAATGGTCCATTATCTTTTCATGAGAGTGGTACCACTGGGCAAGGGGGACCCCTCCTTCCCTCCACACTGACTACCATCGCATGCATTTCACGAAAAATAATGTAAGCAGTATGTTCGTTTGACAATATTTCGAGAGTTTACAATATCGCTAGAGAGATTACAATAAATGTAACGTGTTTGACAATTTTACGGTAACATATGTAGCACCACACTGCGACGCTGACGTCAGCGGCAACCGACAGTCCTATTTTGTTCCTGGTGACGTCACGACCGACCGTACGCACCGACCGTCAGCGCGACAAGAATTCAGGCCTTACAACTGGTTTCACAAACTGATTTAATGATAGTACATTTTGATACAAGTGGAGAAAGTTTGTTATTGTTGTTCAAGGCGGTTAAATTCGGCGATCAACATTTATTTGTGTTCTAAATTCAAAAACAAATTAAAATTTATTTTTTATATTGGGCTGTGTAACGGCTTCATACCTTTGCCTCTCGTTCAACCTGGCGAAAGCAAAGCGCGGAAAAAAATAAAATATAAATCATAGTCTCGTGACATTCATGACACAAATATTTTACATTACTTATTTTATTTTATTTCTTCAAAAGTGTATTGAAAAACGGCGTTTGATACACGTGGACATTTGTTATTGCAGTTCTCGGCTCAAAAACGGTCGCCTACGGCTCATGTTAATACCGCCTTGAACTACAATAACAAACTTTCTCCACTTGTATCAAAATGTATTATTTTATCCGACATTCAATTTCGGATCTTGCTAATTAATTATTCTAAATATTTTCAGTCGAAATAAATAGCTGATACTTTGTTGGGGTCGGCTTCCAGTCTTACCGGACTCAGCTTAATACCAGTATTTCAAGAATGCATATCTGACCTCCACACCCTAGTTAGTACTGGGTAATTAATACGATACCCTTTGCTTAGACTGGTTGCAAGACTTTCGGGCCACTGACCACCTGTGAAGACAGTCAAAGATCTGTTATTGATAACCGGGACCAACTATTGCTTTCGATGGCACGATGGAAACTTGGTATGTAATGGGTTATCAAGTGATCATGAACCTTATAATGTAGGTACTAAAACCAATCTTACAACATTACCGTTAATATGCCTTATATTTTTCGTCTAAGCACAACACTATTCAAAATAAAATATTTAACGTAGGTAAATATTATTGAAAAATCTTGTTCGTCAGCATCCAAATTGGATTGTATGTACTAGGTTTAGCAAGTTCGAAGAGTACATTGAACAGAAGGTCAAGTCTATACATAGAGCGAAAACTCACGCATACATGGACTCTCTCTTCTTATTCGGTACGCTCTTGACAGAGCGGTCGTGATCGTTAAGTACTCGTAATATTGGAAGGAGCAGATGTGATCCACTTCATGACATTTCGCCACCGCTGCCTGCTAGAGGTCATCCTGCTGCACTCGTCACGAAACCACCAATGGCAGACTCGTTTGGTCAGTCCAACGCGGACACATGGAGTCATGGACATGCTCCACGTACAGAAGTCCTCCAGTGTGTGGAAGTGCACTCGCGACTGGCAGTCTTTTCAGGGGCTATCCTTATATCAGGTGATTTTTTTTTTTTTTTTATTTATTTTTTTTTTTTTTTGGATAGGGCATCTCGCAGTTCAGTCTACGAAGACTGGCTTCTGCTTAACCGGGCAAGTCCTGTGGATGCCTTGAATTTAAGGCCTCCAGCCAGGGCAAAAATGACTAAAAACTAAGCGACAGCGCTCTAAGGGCACCCCCTGTGGGGTACGGACCTCGGCTTAGGGCGTCGCTGGGGGCAGCAAAGGGACAGGCTGGGTCTGATTGTCATTATTTAGGGACTGTTTTATTGCTAAAGGCTCAGCATCGCGGGCTGGCTCGAGCAAGGGTCGGGGAGGGATTGGCTTGGGATTACGCGCCGGACCTCGACGGCGAGGTCGGAATGTCTTCGGTTTGTATTTGTACATTCTACGAACTGTACTGGTATCTTTCCTACTCTCTTGCAAGATAGTGATCGGATCGTCGGGGGTGACTAAGGTGTGACGCGGACGTTGGACTGAGCTAATACGCGATGGGTCGTACCGGGCGGCCGATGCGATTAGGGGGTTCCTATGTTTGATCGCAGTGTCGAAGTAACGCTTGGAAAGGCGTTTCATGAACTGCTTAACGGTAGGGATTCTAAGGCGTAGACTGTCATTACGGACGTACGGGGGGGCACCGGTGATTTTACGGAGGAATCGGTTCTGCAAGGTCTGCATCGTGTGGATATGACGCGGGTGGGCATGAGCGAATACGATACAAGCGTATGTCATGATGGGACGGATGACTGCGGTGTAAAGACGCAACTTGCACTTAAGTGACAACTTGCTCTTCCTAGTGATCATGAAATGGAGTCGGCCCATAGCGAAGGCAGCTCGGTCACGAGCTGCTTTGATATGAGCCTTGAATGACAGATGGTCGTCAAGAATAACTCCAAGATATTTGGCTTGCTTCACCCAAGGGATAGGCTTGCCAAACATAGTGACGGGGGGACCTGGCGAACGCTTAAGGCGTGCCTTATAATACAGAACTGCCTGGCTCTTGTCAGGGTTAACCTCAATCCTCCACTTACGGAACCAAGCGCCGAGCGAGTCGACAGCTGTTTGGAGGATGCGACGGATGTTAGTCTGTTATATCAGGTGAGGATTTTTGGCCACTTTTATACCCTCCCCCTAGTGATACGTAGTGAGGTATTAAGCTACCCCTCCCCCCTTCCAGCAATGTGTGTATATTTTTGTTGAGAAGATCAGATAGATTTGGAATCTGTTTTAATTTACATAAAAATCTGTAGGATTTCGAAGATAAAAATTTGCTTTTGCTGGTGGTTTTTTAATTAATTATTGGCACACATTGAATTCATTTTTATCTATACTGACATTTTATAAAGACGAAAGATTTGTATTTTTATATCTTTGTGTTTCGAATTAACTTAAAAACTAATGGACCGATTTCAAAAATTCTTTCTACATTATCTGTGAGTAATAAAAGGTGTAAAACACCTCTTCACGAAGCCGAAAGACACTTGTTCTCCCCATCATTGTGATCATTTTTTTGTTCTACACCATACCAGGGAACCTTCTAGTTACGGAGATATGGGGGGTCAAAGTTACAACCGTTTGACGAGTTTTGTTTTGAAATACAAGTTTTTTTGTAAGATTTTGACTTTTAACACCTCCACGACCCCTGCACTATTCTATTCATCCATCAGCACAATGTCTTAAGTGTGTTACATTGAGTTCTACCACAAAACATGATTTATAACCTCAAAAAAAAAGTTGTTTTACAGCAATAATTTTTGCGTAAAGTTACTTCGTTTAATGTACAGAATGGTTGGTTAACGGCTTCGTGATGAGGTGGTTTACACCCTGTATAGTTTTTATGATAATATGTTGTTAAGCTGTCTGCTGTTATAATGTATATGTATGTGCTGCTCTATTGTGTTGTGCTGTCCATTCACGAATTAAGGATTATTCTATTCTATTCTATTCTATTCTATTCTATTCTATTCTATTCTATTCTATTCTATTCTATTCTATTCTATTCTATTCTATTCTATTCTATTCTATTCTATTCTATTCTATTCTATTCTTTTCTATTCTATTCTATTCTATTCTATTCTATTCTATTCTATTCTATTCTATTCTATTCTATTCTATTCTATTCTATTCTATTCTATTCTATTCTATTCTATTCTATTCTATTCTATTCTATTCTATTCTATTCTATTATCCTCGCACTTCTACAGGAACGGGTTAAAACCGCGTGACGTCCGCTACTTTTTTATAAAACCAGAACTTCTGTATGTTACTACTCTGTGACCTAACCAGGGGTAGAAAACAGTCGAATCATTTTCTTCCAATATCTTGGTAAGATTTTGTTTAAATTTTTAATCCGGCAGGGGTTCGCAACAATCATTTATATCAGTTTGAGATGGATTAAAGTTGCCGTGCCAGAAATACAAGGAATGATAAATTGTTGTTTTAGTAATAGAAGTCAGATTTATCTTTGAAATTACGTTTGGTAACAGTTTGAGGGAAATGTCGTTTGTTTGCTATAATTAGAGATTGATTATTTCGTTACGTTTTTGTTTCTCAAAAGGGTTAGACAGAGGAGTACCTACTTTTAATAGTACATTCCACAAGTCATGTTTGGGACGAAGGCAGACAGTTTTACCTTTTCTCTCTCTCTCTCGTTTTTTCTGCAATTTGCAGGCCAGTTCTAAGTTGTGTGCTGATGAAAATATGATTTGCGACTGTGAGACGTTATGTAGTTACAGAATTATAGTCATCAAAGTCATCAAAATAACCCTCCAAGTTCATAAAGGACTGTGAACTGCTTTTTAACTGACTTCCAAAAAGGAGGAGGTTCTCTATTCGACTGTATGTATTTTTTTTTTATGTATGTTCACCGATTACTCGAAGACGCC
This sequence comes from Xestia ashworthii, assembly GCA_950022955.1. Classification (NCBI taxonomy): domain Eukaryota; kingdom Metazoa; phylum Arthropoda; class Insecta; order Lepidoptera; family Noctuidae; genus Xestia; species Xestia ashworthii. Next base: position 9,204,033 of record OX465573.1, read on the forward strand.
TGAACCGATTTCAAAAATTCTTTTTTTGTTTGAAAGGGTATACTTCCAAGTTGGTCCCATAGTCGCCAAGTCGGGATCTGATGATGGAATCTTGGCGAAATCGAGGGAACTCTTCAAATTTTATAGGATAACGTACAGCAATTTTGGTATTTTCTACAACAAGTGAAGCATTTGCGTTTGATAAGAACCATTCTACCATCAGATCTGATGATGAAGCCAAGAGTCACGGAACTCCATATAATGAGACAATATATCCTAGTCGTGTTTGGGCTTGTTGTAATTGTAACGGTATGCACTTTCCATGTGTACCAAGCACATGTGAACCACTAAAAAGTGAAAAATAAAAACTTTTTTGCAAAAAATAAAACCGACTTCAAAAAAAAAACCAAAAAAGTGAAAATAACTTAGCTTCTGAAGTCGGTGACAAAAAAATTAAATCAATCATACAAACGTCACCGACTTCAGAAGCTAAGTTATTTTTCACTTTTTTGGTTTTTTTTTTTGAAGTCTGTTTTATTTTTTGCAAAAAAGTTTTTTTCTAGGTCGAAGTCATTCCTTGATCTTGATGAACTTGGAGGGTTGTATTGACGATTTTGATGATCTTACAATAGAAGCGCCTGGGTGGTCATTAATGATGATTTTATAAAATGATTATAAATCTCTCACATTATATTGACCTGCAATTTGCATAAAAGTAACAAAATTTGAGTTTTGCATGCTACCCTGACAGTTTGCCCTTAATCTTGAATTTAAGTCATCAGCAAAACCCTCCATACGCAGATTTGATCAAGGCATCTAATTTTTACCAACTTCATACTAAAACACACACTGAATCTCGCAATTTTAAATGAACCGTAAATCTTGAAACATTGAAATAAGACAAAGGCATAATCAACTTGAGAATTAAGTCTTCATTAGTCCCTGTAATCAAGGAACGTCTTTAATGCAACCATTATGAATGGGAATAGAAAATCTTTTACAATCATCTCCAACAATGGTCCGGTAATCTTATAAAAAGTCTCCCTGTCCGTCGGTGTGAGTTCGTTTTGTAAATTGCAACTAGTTGCTGTATCTCAATTGCTATATGCAGATTGATTTGGAGGGGGTCATGCCAAAATAATAATGTTTCGAGCGTTTTTTATTTTTTAAAGGAATGACCACTCGTAGTTGCAACTCTCTAAGGTCATAGTATTGCTAAGGTTGCTTGACTACTTAACCGAACTATCCTGTGGAGGGCCAAAAATTACTTTAAGGCCCCGCCAAACTGCCTGTCGCGTGTCTGCGCTGTGCTTATTATTATTATTAAAATACAAAAGGAACTGTGAGCAAAAAAGTAATAATAACAACTTGTACAAAAGAAAGAAGTAGGTACTTTAAGCCCTTGGCGTACGGTCGAAATTATAATGACAATTCCTGATGTTTATTATAAGTAGGTTGCGAATGTGTACCTACTTAATTTCAAAACTAATAATAATGGGAAAGCACTAGAAGTTTCAATGCAAACACACTGTAATCACGTGTCTTCTCGAATGTTCTCATAACTACGATGTAACAATAGCAGCCTTTTGGGTCGATTTTTAGACCGTGCTTGCCTTGGGTATGGTTATGGCCAAGTTACCTAGTTTCCTCCGTGACTCGGAAAGCACGTTATGCCGTTGGTCTTCATATTATGTAGACCTCTGATAGTCTTGACAGGTGACAGGTTGACAGTGGCTCGAAAGTCTGACAACCAGTCTTACCAAGGGGTATCGTATTGCCAAGTACTAACTTGGTTGTGGATGTCAGATAGGCAATCGGTCCATTTAAATACTGGTTTTCAGCTGCATCGGGTTGGACTGGAAACCGACCCCAACATGTTTGGGAAAAAGCAGGCAGATGTATATATGCCTGATAAATGTTACTTGTTTAATACAGTTTAAACTACTATCAGTTACTTTATAAAAAAAACGTGGTGTTTTATTATAGTTGTATTGTATTTCAAATTGCGACTCCCCTACAACCGGTAGCCATTTCAAATTGCAGACTACCCCACACAGTAGCACAATGAGTCAACCGTCGAAAATTTAATTCGTTTCAAAGTTGCCAGCCTAATTCGTTTACCCATTCGGGAAATTAAATAGATGGGTAATATGGCAACCCCATTAGAGGCTCCCGGTTTAAATTGAGGACCTAGGGCGCAAACTAGCGTCAGATTTATGAGAGGGATCCATACGTAAGGGATTTATACGTAAGGGTAGGTGGGCTGTGTTGCCAGTTCGATTATAGGTACTGTCTGCGCTTGTGAGGTATTTTTATGTATGTTTGGAAAAGGTCAGACGGTTTTTGGCTGTGACAAAGGTGGTTCAGTCACGTTGGACTTATGTATTTTAGTTTGAAAATGAAATGGTTTTAGTTTAGAGGTTATGGTTTACTAAAAGCTACTCCATTGGGTTTTTAAGACAAGCAGTGACTGCCGGGTTCCATCTATCTGGCAGAATCTTGTTGCTCCGAAATTCATTTAGCATAACAGACTTGGCATAATTTTCTTTATACGAATATATGAAAGGCATATTTTTATTTAAATATACTTATTGTTTGGTTGAATGTTTGTATGTCCGAATTTGGAATGGCATACTTTTACATGGCAGATTTTTTTTTGACATAATTACCTTTGGCAGTGTTCAAATTTCGCATAATTTCGTTTAGAATAATGTTTATTTAGAACGACGATTATTTGATATAATTTCACTTGGCATACTATGAAGATTGCAGAATTTCATTTTGAATAATTTTATTTGGCATTATTGCCATTTTTCAATGCAATCAATATTATCTTAAAAAGTCAATATATTGTGCTAGAAAAGTTAGTGACAGAAACGAATCGCTCCAAAACCGACTCCACGTAGTCTTGTCTGCCCTACCCCTAGAGTGTAATTTAAAATCGCGTAGGCGCGGAGGGGCGAGGCGGGCCGCGAGTTGAGGAGCAGGTGGTTGTAACACTCGCCGCCGCGGCTGAGGCTGGCCGGCGAAGCCGGCCAGCATGCCGAAGCTGCGGTGGTGAGCGTTAAACCCATCTGCGACGATAAGCTCGCGTGGGACCGCCGTAGCCCCGCAGCACCGGAGCCGTGACAGAAACCATGCCTGCTGCATGATGCATACTGCGCATGCTTGCTGGCATGCTGCATGATTGCTGCATGCTTGTTTGCATGCTGTATGCTTGTTTGCATGCGGCATGCTGCATGCTTGCTGCATGGTTGTTTGCATGCATTCTGTATGCTTGTTTGCATGCTGCTGCATGCTTGCTGTATGCATGGTATATGCTTGTTCTGATGTTTGCATGCCTGCTACATGCATGGTGCATGCTTGCTTGCATGCCTGCTACATGCATGGTGCATGCTTGCTTGCATGCTGCATGCTTGCTTGCATGCTGCATGCTTTCTTACATGCTTTATCCTTGCTTGCATACTGCATGCTTGCTACTGCGCGATATATGCTCGTTTGCATGTTTGCCTGCTTCTTACTGGGAAATAAAAACCAAGTGTTCACAATCAACTGACTCTATGAATTTTCTGTGATTTGATAGATGAGTCTTTATTATGCATATGAAATGTATGCCAAAAGATAATTCTAACTTTAAACTTTCTGAGATGTGATAGTTCTGCCTTTAAAGACTATCGATATGAAAATTATGCCAAAAGACGATTCTAACTGTGAACTTTCTGCGATAAGATGGTTCTACTTTTAAATCATATGCGTATGAAATTTATGCCTGAAGATGATTCTGGCTTACAAAATTATGAGTTTGAACGTATGATAAATGAATATCTGCCAAACAATTTTCTGCCAAATGAAGTTTATGCTATCAGCTGATATGCAAAATAATATTATGACATAAAAAGTTCTGCTATAAAGGGTGGACCCGTGACTGCCTCGTTGGTCGAGTGGTCGCAGGCGCGACTGCTGACCTGGGTGGGTCCTGGGTTTGAATCCCGGGTGGAGCAAAGTGGGTTTTTCTTTTACAATACGTGGTAAACGTGTTAGCGACGGTGTTCCTCCACCATTGGTTCGCTCGGGGCATATCACCTAGGACACACCTTAGCACTAGCGAAACGCCAAATTGTGTGTCTTCATAGTTTTCAGGGTCCATGAAGTTTCTTGACCGTTCTTCTACATAGAGATCTACTCTTTGGTAGGTAAGCAACTACTTACAGTACCTACTTTCACAGTTACTATGGCCACAAGCCATAGTAACTGTGAAAGTACTGCGGGACTGTAGGTTTTTTTTTTGTTTTTGACTATAGTTGATGCCAGTTAAGATAATGCCGCAATAGCGGACATTGCCCTTTCCCTAATATATCTCCGTACGAACCAAAACAAATGAACCATGTATCGTTTTTCATTAGAAAACATGTTGAAGATCACGTCATAGATTTGAACAGGCTCATTTTTGGATTTGAAAGTAACTTTAATGAAAGAAAAGAAAGAAAAGAAAGAAAAGAAAGAAAAGAAAGAAAAGAAAGAAAAGAAGAAAAGAAAGAAAAGAAAGAAAAGAAAGAAAAGAAAGAAAAGAAAGAAAAGAAAGAAAAGAAAGAAAAGAAAGAAAAGAAAGAAAAGAAAGAAAAGAAAGAAAAGAAAGAAAAGAAAGAAAAGAAAGAAAAGAAAGAAAAGAAAGAAAAGAAAGAAAAGAAAGAAAAGAAAGAAAAGAAAGAAAAGAAAGAAAAGAAAGAAAAGAAAGAAAGAAAGAAAGAAAATTGTCTTTATTTGGCATTAAAATACCTTTGAAATTTTACATAATACATAAACAAACAGCAATAACAGCAGTCGCAGCAGTCTGGCAGCAACTATAGAAACATCAAATTTAAAGATGATGTTTTCACCCAACATCCACGCACATTGAACATCCAAAAGCACTCATCTGGCATAATCAGCTTCCGAACAACATATCAGGGTGCAATCCTGTTGAGTACCAGTAAATTAAGTTATCTCCCTCCTCCATAATGCGTTTTATCCATGTTTTAAATACACTGCTAGCAAATAAAGTTTTTTTGTCTCTCTCACTCATTGAAACGCTAATGGAGATGAATAGGATCTGGCTTGAAGCCAGTGGCTGTTTGGGTTTAACACCTACTTCTGGTACTCGAAAGGAAATTCCCAAAAACTAATATATATTTATGCCCTAAATATTTTCTGTTGCCCTTATCCCAATTCACTTGGGGTATTTTGGAGTTCATTTGAGTCTTCGGGTCCGTGCCTCGGAAAGCACGTGAAGCAGGTGCATATGTAGATCTTTGACTGTCGCTGGTAGTACTTGGCCCATAAACTCTGAGAACCAGTCTTATCAAAGGGTATCGTATTACCCAGTACTAACTGGTTTGTGGAGGTCAGATAGGCAGTCACTCCATGTAAAATACTGGTATTCAACTGCAACCGACCCCAAGAATGTTGGGAAAAGGCTAAGCTGTTGATGAACCGGGGTCCGCGCAGCATGTGTTTTTCTTCTATAGGGAGGTACTTCTCTATTATTCGTCATCTCATCAGACACCTCGTTTCTTGCCAAATCATCCTGTACCCCGTTTATCCATCGTTTCTTTTGTCTCCCTCTACTCTTATACCCATCTAATTCATACCCACAACTTTCCTAACGACATTTTCCTCGTTTCACATGACCATACCTCCTCATACTATCTCACCTGACAATGGTGCACGAAAGAGACCATCTGTTAGCCACTTCTATACCCCCCTACTCCCCCTTCGTGATACGTCGTACGGCATATTAAGATACGCCTCCCCCCCCCCCCTTCCAGCAACACGTGTATTTCATAAGATAGTTTTAATAATCTTTTTTAACAAAATCGTTTTATCACAAAAAATCGTTTGCTCTTGGGTAAAAAAACACGTGATTCTACTTATCTATCACTTAGGTAAGTGATAGCTAAGTACTTCTACTTTCGTAGAAGTGCCTTCTACGAAAGTTTCTCTTAAATTCATAAGTACCAAGTAGTTCTTGTCGACACGAGGATTTTTTTTTTAAATAAGCTGTGTTCAGTAGGTAACCACGATAACATCAGAATCTGCATTCACTAGGTCTTCAAAGGTGGGTGGGTGGGTGCTGGTGGAGGTGGTGTGGTGGTCCCTGATCTTTATAATCTGGATCTAGGTATTCAAAGTTCGAGTGATTCGGTTTCTCCTAGGCAAACGTGCCTACTCTAGGCCGCATCATCGCTTCACAATCATGCGATTTGCAGCCAAATTAACGCAAGCCTATTTAGCATTTAAAAAAAGAGCGTAGTTCAGCTCCAGGTGGCAGATTTTCATGGGATTTCAAGAAAATGGATGGACCACTACTCGACCATGCTGTTCTTTCCACAGTTTGCTTCACACTTGCAGCAAAAATGTACCAAAAATCCTAGTAAGAATATAGGTAAAGTACAAGTAACCACACCGAACTACTACAATCTGTTTTTCTTTATTAGATTTTCAGTTTTATCACTAAAAGCACTAGGTGCAAAGTTGATTGGGAAAATTTGTCAATTCTGTGTAGCTTGATGTGCTCACTTCTGTGCATAGATAAACAAATAGTAAGGGATGATTTCTTTTATGTTTTGGTTAGGGGAGAGAAAGCTTGTTAAATAATTTTATGTGCCGCTACTCACATCCTGTATAATGGACTTTTGTAAAATGGCCGATTAAATCAAATTGTGTCTAGACAGCAAATAATATACAAGTGTTGCCAGAGTCATAATTGAATACGCAATTTGTTTAATGTTTTAGTTTGTTTGTTCAACTTTCACTGCGTGTAATGGGACGCAGTGTTTTTTTATTCGGGTTCGTAGAATTTTCGCATGATTTAAGAGGGGGTACTCAGAAAGTTCGCAACCTCGCAAATGACAGGTATTTTGCCTGTTTTAATTAATTTCGAAATCGAAATAAGAAATGTGTGTGTGTGTGTGTGGAATGTGTGTGGTTTAGGAGTTGGTCCCGGTAGACATCTTTAACAGTCGTTACAGGTGGTCTGACAAACAGTGTTACAAGGGATACCGTACTACCGAGTACTAACAGAGTTCCGCAGGTCAAATAGGCAGTTGCTCAATGTAAAATACTGGGATTCAGCTGCATCCGGTTAGACTGGAAGCCGAGCCCAATATATTTGGAAAAAGCCTACAAAAACAACCCAAAGATTGAGGCGGTAGTGACACCAAATGACCCCTTCTTTTGCCCCGTCCAATTTGGCAACCAAACACCATGATACATTATGTACCTACCTACATCATAGTTGCATTTACATAACTTCATCTCGCTATAACAAATTGGTACGGAATAAAAACTACATACGAGTTGGCTAGCGGGTGGAGCCAGTAATTTATATAGCACAGGGTTGTATGTTAAACTTCCCGGTTTAGTTTAACAAACATTGTTAATTTAACTGGTGCTGCTAAATAACTGGATGAAAGTTAGTGGAAGTAGTTTCTGTTTTTAGTGGATGGGGTAAATTTTTCGGTGATGGATTATGTGTGCTGTTTAAGAGATGATTTTATCATATAAGGAACATACATATGTTATTGTATTTTGTACCTTTTATGGTTAAGCCACGGTAGCTAATGTTAGTTTTATGGATAGGTGATCATGTTTCTAAGTTATTAATTTATCTTGGAGATTAGCTACTATCAGAAGTTTACCAAAATGTCTGAGAGCAGGTCTTACTTTGTGAATATGGTCCTGAGTTTGAGAGAGTCGCTGGCAAATCTTGAGTTTGAACTTCTGTTGCTCAGTAAGTGACCAACTTTGTGCACCGTAGCTTAGGACGGGCAGAATGCACAAGTCGTCTAGTTTTCTTTTTAATGTTAGCAGGCTTCCCTTCGTATGTTCCAGACCCAGAAGGTTTTCCAAGCATTTGGGACATACACATAATTATCGAAATGTCGGTGAACTATTAGATACACCTCTGTCTATACCTTCAGGTATTACAGGCGTGATGTTATGTTTTGCTATTCAACAAATTCATGGCCAATCTATATTCACCAAAGTTTAAATCAACAACCTTTTGTATATTTAATAACTGATGCACAAAACACCTGACGTCGCAATAGTCAACCGCCAAATACTATCATGGCGCGAATTTAATAATTCATACAATATTCAAAATTCAGTCATCCATGTCCGAGCAGAGGGCAATGGCGATTCATCAGAATTAGCGCTGATTGGCGGAGAGACTGATGACGTCATCAATATGCAACCAACCGGTTGCGAGAGTTTATTGAGTCGCTAAACGATTCCAATTTTAAATATTTCGAATCTTGTTTTGTTTTAAATATAATAACGGTTTGATTTTTTTTTGTAACTGCCAAAGATAAAAAATGTTTTTGTGCTCATAAAGGCCTTAAAACACCTTTTAACGAAGCCGAAAGGTATTTACTTGTTCTCCCCATCTTTGCAATCATTTTTCGTTAAATACCATACCTGGGCCGGCAGTCTCGACAGAGATAACGACAAAATCGCTAACTTTCGATTGCTAATAACGAACGAATTAATTTGGTGTCAATAATTGTGCTTGCGGGAAACGCGTCTAGGATGTACAGACTTTCATTATTCGCAAGCATCATTATTGCAACCGAATTTATTCGTTAGTAATCAGTGATCGAAAGTTAGCGATTTTGTCGTTATCTCTGTCGAGACTGCCGGCCCTGGGAACCTTCTAGTTAAAGTTCCAACTTATTGACAAGTAAGTTTTTTTTTTAAATACAAGTTTTTACTGTAACCATTTTAATGTAACCACCTCTACGATCCACGTACTATTCAGTCCATCCATCAGCAAAATATTATAACTTGTGCGTTACATTAAGTTCTGTCACAAAACATGATTTTTCACCCCAAAAAAAGTCGTTACCCAGCAATAGTATTTGCATAAAGTTACTTAGTTTGATGTACAAAATGCTTGGTTGACGGCTTCGTGATGAGGTTGTTTACACACTGTTTAAATCCTGAATTTGGAAGTTATAAAATCTTCAACTCTTTCCTTTATCATTTTCTGTAGTTAATTGACCTAATTTCCACTTCCCCCCCTATCAGCAGAACAGAACAAAACAAGGCCAATAGGCACAAAGGGACGTTTACAACTTCAACATATCTATCAGCAGCCGATAGTAAAGTGGAGCAACATGTAATTGTGGATTCTCAATCAAAAGTTAACAATAGCCTGAACCTCGAACCCTACCCATCAATGTTATGCAAAAGCAATCCAGTTCACTGCTAACAGTCACAAACCTTAGGGCGACTGCTCACGAGCGGTTTCTACCCCGCAGTCAGCCCGGTCAAATCAAAAATTTCATTTCGCATTAGCTGTTGCCCAAAACCTTCGTCTGCTTTAAATTATTATAAAAATGTAACCTAAGACTCGTTATAACATCAGCTATCTGCAAGTAAAATCCCATCATAATCGGTTCACCCGTGTAGGAGATTAGCCGGAACAAACATCGTCATCATCTACCTAGCCTTTTCCCAACTATGTTGGGGTCGGCGTCCAGTCTAACCGGATGCAGCTGATTTCCAAGTGTTTTACGCGGAGCGACTGCCTATCTGACCTCCACAACCAAGTTAATACTGGGTAATACGATACCACTTGACAAGACTGGTTGTCAGACTTTTTGGGCCACTGACTACCTGTAACGACTGTCAAAGAAATCTACAAATGACAGCCGGGACCAACCGCTTAACGTGTTTTCCAAGGCACGGAGGAATCTCGGTATGGTAAGGGTGGTCACCCATCCACATACCAACCTATACAAGGACGGCTTAACCTTAAGGTCGACCCGGGTGGCTGTTATTATATAGCCACGAGCCAAAACCCGTTCGTGAACAAGAGCCCTTAAACTACCAACTAACTCCAGCTTCGAACCGTAACGGACACATTACAAATTCGAATTTGGAACTAATCTAAAACTGAAATCAGTTTAGCGGGCGCGGACGCGGATTGGCGCGTTGAATGATGACGTCATCAATACCCGTCGCTCGACCAACCGCAGCTCGCCACAGTGCCTATAGAGCTTCCGAGAATATCATGAGTAATTTGCCAATAATTTGGAGGGCTGTAATGAACAAACCTATTTAGTACACTGGAACATTTATCATTTTTGATTGTGTCGTTGGTACAGTGGTTGCAAGTGCTATCCCGGATCGGGTAGAGTGTTATTGGGTTTTTCCATTAGGAGCAGCCACGGAATATGGTTTTGTGGTCGGTTGATGGCAATAGCATCGTCCCATTACATGGGACTTTAAAACATGACTGGCGGCGAAAAGGGTGTACCATTTAGGTAAAGTACACTTCTGCCTAACCTTTCTGGAATTAAAGGTGATAATGTTAATTAAAGGTGATAATGTTATTTATCTTTTCCTATTTTAACTTTCAAAAGAGTTAGTATAGATAGTATAGTCAGCAGCAAAGGTTTTAAGAAAGTTTTGTTATTCTTGACACTGTTAACTTTTTCACAGTTCAATTCAGCGTGATTCAGAAATGTGTTCAGACCATCAAACCGAAAAACGTTCTCGATGGGCCCCACATCATTGCCGCCGAAAATTTTCTTTTTAGATTGCAAGATTTTTGTATAATTTACATAACTTATCGATTGCAATAAAACCAATATTTTACATAGAATTCAACAAAAAGATGAGTCTACACCGAAAATATTATACAAAGGCCTGAAAACCGATATTGAAATAAAATTCATGAATAAAAAGCTAATAAAAATTTCAAAACCGTGGTTTTTGATATTCCAATAACGTAGATTCGCGTCTTTAACTTATCTTGGGCTATCCCTCATAAATTCTAGGTTTTATATCAAATATGTATATGGCATAAAATAAAAAGGTAAATCATTCAGTTTTCAATTGTATTCATGCAAAATAAATTCAAAGATAAATCTTTTTAGACAGAAAGCAAAATTATGTCAGTGTATTTGGGTGTCAATACTTATGAACGATTTATATTTTTAACCCCGACGAAAACACGACGGGGTGCTATAATTTTTAATTAGTCGGGAGAGTTCATATCTATGTTTGATAAAAGTCAGTCCAAGATGGCCGCCGCCACAAAATGGCGGATTACATATTTATTCAACAACTCCCTCAACATGGGTATCAAATGAAAGGGCTTGACTATACAATATGATAAAATAAAATTCCAAGATGGCCGCCACCACATTAACAAATTATTTTCTATTTATCTTTTAGTACATTGTGTCCGGGTTTTTTTAAATTATTAATTTAATTTAACTTTTTGTTTTATTCGTTACTTTTAGTTTTAACTGCCTCGTTGGTCTAGTGGTAGCAAGCGCGACTGCTGAGCATGAGGTCCTGGGTTCGATTACCGGGTCGGGCAAAGTGTTATTGGGCTTTTCATCAGAAATAGGCATAACTACAGTATAAAAAAAATACAAATCTATTTAGTCCGTCAGTTAGAGTAGGTATTGAAAAATAATGGACACGTATTTTTTGTTTTTGTAAATCTATAAATGTTGACAAAGATAAAAACGCATCAAAACTCGGGAGTGGGGACTCGTGACGTCAGAACTAGCTAAACATCATTCCTAGGCGTGACGTATTGATAATTTTAAAAGCGTCGTACCTTCGTTAATTTTGATTTACGTAACAAAAGAAAAAATACGGGTCAAATATTTTTTAATAATCCACCTTGCGGACCAATTATTTTTTTTTGTCGTCTCCTCTATTGCTCTGTAGCAACCACAGGCTCAACCAAAAAGGCTGCTAACGATATGAAACCACTATTGTCTCACTACAGGGCAAAGTTGTACAAGAATTATAAAACTTCTCAAACGGAGAAATCGTCATCATCATCTGGTCCCTGTCCCATGTTTCTTGGGGTCTTCGCAACACGTTTTATTCTTCCATTCTCCTCTGACAACCGTCACGCAATCATTTACGCCATTTTCTTTTTTCAGCGAAATCGTGAGCACAGATTAAAAAAAAACATGTGAGGCAGTTTTTGGGGACTGCGGGTAGAAGTGAAAACTACCTAACTGCTACGGGTTGGGTCCCGCCAACGCCACAAGTGGTGCTACGCCGTAGCGGATCGGTTACGAGTGCTACGAAGCGTAAGGTGACACTCAAAAAGTGCTCAACCTAAAGAAGTTTTCACTTTAAAAAAATACTACTTCTAATTACTGGTAGAATGAAAATCAATAACAAAGTCAAAATATTTTATTTCACATAGGCCTTGATAAAACGTCGAAAAAGGTGCACGGTTCGCGTTGGTCGATTCCATGGAGAAGAACCGGCAAGAAACTCCATGGTTACTCTTTTCAAATCATTTGGATATAATTATGTTACATTACAGCATTAGTACTAAATTATGGGGGGACAGCGTAGGCTCGACAATAGGTCGTTGCTTACTATACAAAAAATTTAAAACAAAAGGAATATTTAACAAAAGTTAAACAGCATCCGGGAATATCAAATTGCCCTCAGTCAGTATCGGTGTCCTCAGTCTATAAGAAAAACCACACGTAGACATACACAGAAAAAAAAAACAGGTCTGTACCACCTAAACCTTAAGTCTGCTAGTTAGGAAATAAAGGTATTACTAATTCAAGGATATCCGGCAACCTTGACTTGTCTAGACGCCTAGATCATGACTGTGGTTGTTGTTGTTGCGACCTCAATTGGGTACTAAGTATCATGACGGCAATTAGGGGAACAAACTAACAATATGTCGTGGATAACGACAGTCAAAGGAATAATCCATTGGCCTTGATACAAGTAGGGGATAGGTGAGGGGTGTCCTTTTCAAAAGTATTGTAACTAAGAAGGTCACACATTGCTCGCAGAAGCTCATACTCAGGAGGCGTCCTTGTGACCACTAGGCGACCGAGGCAGTCCGAAAAGATAGCTTATTAGGGCTTTATCACACTAGCGAGTTGCGAGCGAGTGGAAAGACGCCGCGAAGAAAAACAAAATGAATGATTGTCCAAAACGCGAATCACACACCGCCAACTCGCTGCCCAACCGCGGCATGTTCGCCGCACACATGTTGCGAACTCGCGGTGAGCTCGCGGCGCACTCGCCCCACTCTCCACTCGTTCGCAACTCGCTAATGTGATAAGGCTCCAATATAAGCTAGGTACTATCATCTTTATTCTCCTGCCCTTATTCCAATTCATTTGATGTCGGCGCAGCATGTCTTCTTCCATTCTTCTCTAATAATCTTCTTATGTCTTCTCCGCAGTCATCTACTTTCTCGCCATATCACTCTTCACACAATCTATCCATCGTTTCTTTGGTCTTCTTCCAGTCTAACTGGATGCAGCCGAATACCAGTATTTTACATGAAGCGACTGCTTATCAGACTTTTGGGCCACTGACTACCTCTAACAATGATCCACAAGTGACAGCCGGGACCAACAAACTAACGTGCTTTCCGAGGCACAGCGGTAACTCGGTATGCGGTGATGCTCACCCATCCACAGACCGCCCTCGGCAAGCACGGTTTAAGCTTAAAGATCGACCCTGTACTATTCCTCTATTCTATTGTTCTGTTCTATTTGTGAGCCTTCATGGCAGCAAAACTTATATTGTCACTTAAGGCTTCCGTGATTATTTAATATTTTGAGCTCCCGATATTTCGACGCTGTTGCAAGCGCCATGATCGCGGGTTGACTGGAGACTGCGGGTGGATGGAAAACAAAATTGTTACGAGCAGACAAATCTGTCTACCCTTTTTCTTTGTCTTTTGCTACGCGCACTATTGGAATTCGACAGACAGAAAGTCACGACAAAACGCACTAACAGTATCACCAAGTTTTGTAGAGTTTTTTGTATGATGCCGGCTGCTACTTTTAAGCATACTCAAAACTGGATTCCACGTACTCGACAATTTAAAGCCATCCTCTCGATTTAAATTTTTATACTTCCTTTACTTTGTCTGCGATAGCTGAGCATCTGACTGCATTAGATGCTCAGCTATGGCAGACTTTTGCTCATCCTTATTTTTCACAGCCTTTATGTGTTCTTTGATGCGGCATGAGATGGTTCGCTTAGTTTGACCGATGTATGAACTGCCGCAACTGCAGTCAATTTTATACACGCCAGGATGTTCAAGAGGGATCTTGTCCTTCGGGGAACGCAGACTTTGCGCAATTTTCTCATGAGGAGTAAACACGGTCTTAATTGATTCATGACAGCAGTAATCTAAATGCAGGTGAGTAGAAATCTCGGTAAATGGACGCGTCTAATTAACTCGAGCTAGCAACGTCGCATGAATCTGTCGCTCTGGCTGCAGGGCTGCACTTTCTAAGATTTACGTAAGTAACATCTATGCAGTTACATAGATAGGAGGAAATTTTGCAAATTAAATTCCATTTGACGAAATAAAAAACAACCATTTTATCTTTATAAATTAACTTTAAAGTCAATTTAACGCAGTATTTACGCTAGGGATGAACTTTCAATCAATTTTAATTACATGCAGCTTACAGCCCTATAGTGGGTAGGGGTAATATTGATAGCATGATCCATCAGGGGAGGTAACTGAACTAGAAGTGCTACTGTCTACGAGTTGATTTACACGTTCTAGTATTTAGAAGAAACTTAAAGGCGAGATCTTTTTAAGCCACGGAGTCTGGATTTGTGCCCGGTTGGTATATTTATATATGTCACCGTAAAATTGTCAAACACGTTAGATTGTAAAATAACTAGAGAGATTGTAAACTCTAGAAATATTGTCAAACGAACATACTGCTTACAATAAAACGCATTATTTTTCGTGAAATGCATGCGATGGTAGTCAAGTCACGCGGTGTGGAGGGAAGGAGGGGTCCCCCTTGCCCAGTGGCACCACTCTCATGAAAAGATAATTAATTCCTGAGAAATACCGATTAATATAACCTAACCTTAAAACACTTTATATTCCCCTAAAAAGCGTAGTCGACGGACGGAGCCCCGCTTCGCGGGGCCCCTATTTCCGAGTGCAGGGTTTAAAGGAGCCTAACAAACCTAACGGGGGGATGCCCCAAGTCCCGATTATGGGGGCAGAGATACTTCCGTATGTTCAATATTTCGAGAGTTTACAATATCGCTAAAGAGATTACAATCTAACGTGTTTGACAATTTTACGGTGACATAATATACAGGGTGTTAGTGTGGACACCGTTATCCTTGAAACCAGCAGTCTTATTCACAACCATTCAACTCGCTTCCGAACCGAATCGAACGTCTACGATATCGAAGATGTCCTTCAAACGCTATTCACAAATCCAAAACCGAATAATTTTGACAGTTCAATTCGATAAGAAGACTCGAATCTTTCCGACAGCTGTTTGCTATCGGGAGGCATATCGAACAAAATTTAAACGAAGAAATAAACCATATTTCCAGATTATTTCAGTAAAATAAAAATACCAAACTTTTTAAACACTGCCTGAAGTAAGTAAATGAAGTTTTATTATTGTCCGGTGTTGTTTGTGTTTTATTAGTTATTTTACTGACTATATTTCATTGATGTATCCGCATTTACTTAAATTCTGTGTGTTTACAAAAATGTGTTATTCTTTGTAGATTTTAGTTACCTAATTATAAAGAATTGTATAACACTGATATCAAATACTTTATCAGACATTTTTTTTTAAATAAAAACACCATTTCCGCTTTGCCAGTTTGACAGACGGCTGTTTACAAAGCTGGTTTATTCGAAATAAAGTTTATTTTCAAATTAATATAATTTTATTTCAATTAAATCATTTTGTTTCGTTTGCTGTCTATTAAGGTACTAGTGATGTGGTTCCTTATATAAATAGATCGAAATATTCAAATAAACCAATTTTATTTACTACTTTTCATTTTCTACCACGATCATCTATTTACTACCATTTTGTAGCGTTCCCCATAAACACAATCTCAATCGGATAGAAAAAAGCGCATCCGTTCGGATCTGTGAATAGCGTTTTGACAGTTCTTCGGTTCGGAAATGAGATAGTCGAATTCGGTTCCTTACCGACACGGAAACGTATCGAATGGTTGTGAATAAGGGCCCAGGGGTTTGGTTTCATTAGTAGAACCTAAAACCAATGAAAAAAAGCAACCTTTTTTTTTTTGAAGAAAATCCACTATTTTCTTCAAGATCATTTCACCCTAATGCACTCGGAAACAGCTGACCGCCGACCGGGTCAACGACCGCGCCGCAGCCCGCGCGCCCGCGCAGGGATCGAGTGAACGGTGAGTCACGAGTACCTCAGTCGGCCAGCTGTCGCCAAAGCGAATCCACGTCGCTCGTCGGAGCGCGCGCCGTGTGCCGAGTCCTAAGTTTCTCGCGCGTAAATTTAGTGCTATGTCTTACACAAGTGAACAGTGGACCGAAATGGTACGGCTTTACGCCATCGCGGGTGATAAATAACCTGTACGAGACTCGTAGGATGTATGCAGACATCAGATTCTCGAGTGCTCAACAACAATGTGTGAATTTTGAACAGTAGGTAAGTTAGTAGATATTCAATCTGTTTATGACGACCCACTCACCTCTGCGTAAATTTAATCGGTGATTTTTAACTGTACGTACATAAAATTGTGATGAACTTTTTAAATACGCCAAAATACCTACTCAGTAGTTTGGATTAAGTACTTTTCATTTTCTTTGTTGTCACATCAAAGTTACATTTAGACCCGTCACGCAACACGTAAGGTAGGTACCTATTTTGCCAGGAAAAGTTGCATTTATAAGGTAATGTTATGAGAATTCTGTAAGTAGATAGATGCCTCGACGGGCGGGCAGCGATTACGTCACTCGTGTAGTCGGGCTAGCCATGATTTCGGGGACATCGTCGGATAATTTAATTAAATTTTTTTTTTAAGAAAATCCCTTATCCAGTTTTTTAACTCTGTCCTATATTTTTTTATTTATGTCAACTACCCGTGGTTTGAGTGACAACGGTGTTTACCCTTACACCCTGTATAACTTTAAATTCCTTCACGACCCAGTACTATTCAATGCATCCATCAACGCAATGTTTTAGGTGCTTTAAATTGAGTTCTACCGTGATGTTTCACCCTAAAAATAGTTGTCGTCCAGCAAAAATAGTAAAATTTTACATAGACCAACTGCCTATCTGACCTCCACAACCCAGTTAGTACTGGATAAATACAATACCATTTGATAAGACTAGTGGTCAGACTTTTGGCCTGTAACGACTGTCAAATATCTCGATACGACAGCAGGGAACATTATTCTACTCAATGTAATATCTCGTACCCACTGTATTTGACTACAACTGACCGTGGTCCTACCAGAGAAATTAAAATGATAATTGTCTCTTTGGTAGATAATTATGTTGCAAATACATAAATTTACAGATCTTTTATTACAACTTTTACAGCTGAAGCAATGATCGCCTTTTTTCTGGGAATTACACGCAACAAAATAGTTTTTATATTTCTTTATTTACGCGACGCCCCGAATGGCGCAGCGGTAATGAGGCTGCCTTACGTTCTTAGGGTCCCGGGTTCGAATCCTGGTAGGAGCAAATGTTTGTGTGATGAGCATGGACATTTGTTTCCGAGTCATGGATGGTAATATGTATAATAAGTATCTATTTACAAACAAAAAGCCACGACACAAGCCTTGCTTAGTGTGGCACTAGATGGCGCTGTGTGTAATGTCCAGAAACAAGGCCAAGGCAGTAGTACACGTTAAATAGGGTCAAAGTAGGGTTAAATACAGTTTTACAAAAAAGTATTATTTCTATTTGGTCCGCCAGATAGATAGGTAACCAATTTTTTTTTTTTTTGCTTTTTTCACGTTTTTTTTTCAGTATACAGTAAGTCGAACACTGACGTCAGATTTCGGTACATTTTCACAAGCTCCTTAAACTCAAGATGCATTTTATCTTCGTCATTTTTTATTAATTTGATAAAATATAAAACACGTTTCCCGTTTTTTTTTTTAGATTGTCGTCATCCCTATTGTTACCAAGCCTGAAATACAGCCTTCGAAAAATCACTTGAAATCAATATCATTTAGAGTAATTTAAACTGAATTCAGCCGTCACTCAGTTTTACGTGTACCTATTGAATGACTATTTTTATAACATGAAAATAAACCAAACATAAAACTAAAAAAACAAATCATTGAAACTAAAAACCAAAGCTCAAAATAACTTCACAAACACCGGTACTAACACAGTTATTCTACACCACCCGAACAAAACATAAAAAAAAGAGATTTATGCAACCAACTATTTCTATCCACAAATAAACCACAAACGCACAATATTTCGTCCTGTACGAAACTGTGCCTTATAATAACTAGATCAAAACAAATGTTTTCATTTACTACTAAATATATTCCACTCATTTTCACAGGGATCGGGTAACGGTGCGGAAAAACTTCCAGCCAACCTTAGAGGGAGACAACAATAGCTATCTACACTAGTTAGAGGGAGATAGGTGTGTTTCTGTGTGTTTTGTTTTCGGGTAACAAAGGGTATAACCTTGTAGAGTAGTTTATTGATGCCATACATTGTTCTTAAACTTGTAGCAGATGTTGGTGTGTTGGTCTTAATGTTGTAAGGTTATTTCGTGAGGATCGAGCTTTTTTGATTTTGGTAATATTTATTTGATGCCTCTTATAGTGTAGATAGAGGCATTTTTGAACTGATGACATAATTTTACAAATTCTGCGTACTTATAAATAAAAGGAGGAGCTAATGGCTAAATAATAACAGCCGCTCGGGCCGATCTTTAGGTTAAGCCGTGCTGGCCTGGGTTGGTCTGTGGATGGGTGACCACCCTTACATACCGAGTTTCCTCCGTGCCTCGGAAAGCGAGTTAAGCTGTTGGTCCCGGCTGTCATTTGTTCATCTTTGGCAGTCGTTACAGGTAGTCAGTGGCCCAAATAGTATGACAACCAGTCTTACCAAGTGGTATCGTATTACCCAGTATTAACTGGGTTGTGAAGGTCAGATAGGTAGTCGCTCCATGTAAAATACTGGTATTCAGCTGTATCCGGTTAGACTGGAAGTCGACCCCAACATAGTTGGGAAAAGGCTAGTCAGATGATGATGTTGCGTATTCAAAAAAAAAAAGATTGTTGAAAGCGCAACTTTTCTCCGTAGAAGCCACGGGGCCTGGGGTTGTGCCCGGTTGATGGCAATAGGATCGCCCCTTATTACATCGGACCTAAACATAACTAGCAAAATGTGGGTGTGTAATTAGGTTCTCACACCTCTGCCTAACCCTTCTGGGGTTACAGGCGTGATGTTACAGTATGTTAAAAGGTCATAAAAACTGTTTTTTGAAAAAGTGGTCAAAACCTTAGAACATCATTTCAGCAAGGGTCTAGACAAGTGGTGAGAGCAGCGGTGGCCCAGTGGTGGCGGCCCCGACTTACGAACAGTAAGTCGTGGGTTCGAACCAAGACAGGCGCATTACTTTGTGTAATTTATTTCATCACCGCTGCTCTCAAAACGGTGAAGGAAAACATCGTGAGGAAACCGCGCGGCATGTCCTAGAACCAAAAATTCGAAGACATGTGACATCTACCAATCCGCACTGGGCCCGCGTGGTAGATTATAGCCCATTCCCTCTCATTGAGAGGAGGCCGTGTCCCAGCAGTGGGAACATTATAGGCTGATGATGATGATGATGATGAGACAAGTGGTAATCACTTTTAAAGCGATTCGCATTTCAACAACGAATTTGAACTGGATTTTACATAATATGAATACTTTTCGGCAGCGTACGTCAATGCATTACTTTTGTGAACAAACTACTTTTACTTTTGTGTACTTGTGTGTTTCCGAGTCATGGATGTTTATATGTATAATAAGTATGTATTTACAAACAAAAAAGTATATTATGTAGTATATCATCTATCTAGTGTCCACGACACAAGCTTTGCTTAGTGTGGCACTAGGTGGCGCTGTGTGTTAAAGTCCAGCGATATTATTATTATTATATTATTTTCAAAACAAACTTTTATTCAGATTTTTTAATGACATATTAGCTGTAGCAATTACTCAATCAAAATATAAAAAAAAACATCACTTTCCAACACCGGAACTAGTGACAGAAACATTTTGCTTCGTTCTTGGAAAAACCAATTAACATCTGGCTAGACAGCAAACTGGCGCAAAACACTGCGATAATTACAATAATGACCATTTCTTCGGAACCCCTCTAATCCAACAGAAATACTGATTATTTTCCAATACTGCACAAAAGATGGCGATTACTTAAAGCTAACAATATTAAGAGCAAAAAAATCTTTAGAAAAAAGCTTAGCGGACTTGAATCCAGCTTCGGAAAACTTCGAGAAGCTTCGGTGAACTTCGGGACGCTTCGGTTCACATCGGCGCGCTTCGCTTCATCCCGAACGGCTCGAATTAATGACGAAGCGGCGAAGTGTCATTGAAATAATTGACATGTTTCAATGCAGCAGACTCCTTTGAAAAATTCATCGATCCAGCTGACTTTGTTGTTTAGCACGGTTATCTGATACAGGCTTACTGTGTTTGAGAATAGGCTGGAAAATTTAAATTAAAACTTAAGGTGAAAGCTTCAGGGTAGCCCACGAAATTCAAATTTTCTCACGTTTTTTACAATTTGCATTCCAGTGCTAGTTATATGTTGATTAAAATATTGTTCGCGATTGTAAGACGTATGTAGTTACAGAATTATAATCATCAAAATCATCAATACAACCCTCCACGTCCATAAAGGTCAAAAAACGGCTTTTTCAAGATAAAAATCGTTCCTCAAGCTTTATAAACTTGGAGGGTCGAGGAATGACTTTTTCAAGGTCAAAATCACTGGAGCATTCACCTTAATTGTGTATCTTCAATTAAATGATCTTATTTCCAGTTTGAAACTAACCCAGTACACAAGATTTATTTCTTAAACAAAAGAATAGGTGACAACGCTGGTGTTAGCGATTTCAGCATAAAATTAGGGCGAAATTAGGGTTAAGCAGAGAGGACCTAACATACACACAAACATTTCGCTAGTACTTCTGTTGAAGTCCCATGTAATATGGAACGAGCCTAATGCCATCAACCGGACGCAATTCTAAGCTTCGTGGCTGTTACAGAGCAATTACAGAAAAAAAACCCAATATCTCTTAGCTCGAATCCAGGAATCGAAGCCAGGACCTCATGCTAAGCAGTCGCTCTTGTGACTCTTGACCAACGAGCAGTCAATCTTTTTCATTTTTCCTCTTTTTTGAATGAAAATGAAAAGATATTTTTTATATATTTTTTTTATTTTATATGCAGTAGGTATACTTAAAAAACTCATATAAAATTGATAAACCATTGCTTACTAAACCACAGCGATTATTAAAACAAAGGCATACTTAAAATACCATAATCCCACAACTTGATTACGACACACAGCTTCCACAAAGCAATGAAAGACAAAATTTATCACTTTCAAACAATAATAAAACCATACCACAGATAAAGCGGTTTTACTCACTTTTCCCGCCATAAAACATAAGTAATCATTTTCAATGTTTTCGACAGGGAACTTCTATAGCAGTTTTTCTACAGAAAACGTCTATGGAAGTTTTACAAAAGAGGACTTCTATGTACGTTGTGTGAACGCCTATGGACGTGAGGGTAGGTCGAATTTTTTCTATCTTCGGCGTCGGGTAACGCAGCTGCGCCATTGTTAAGGGCTCACTACATCAATAAGCCATTCTGGAAGACAGCCGTAGGGGTACTTTTACACTTGGGGTAATCTTGCTGCGGGAAAAGTAGGTTAGAAAGATGACATGAGGCCGTGTACTTGTGTAGGCGGATGACCAAAGATGAATCTACATTCCGCCTTAACAAATAGTAGCAGGATATCTTTTTAACCGACTTGTAAAAAGGAGGAGGTTCTCGATTCGGATGTTTCTACATTTTTTTTTTTTTTTATGTTTGTTCGCGCATAACTCCGTCGCTTGCCAACCGATTTGAAAAATTCTTTTTCTGTTGGAAAGGGTATACTTTCCAAATGGTCCCATAGCCACCAAGTCGGGATCTGATGATGGAATCTTGGCGAAATCGAGGGAACTCTTCAAATTTTATAGGATAACGTACAGCGATTTTGGTATTTTCTACAAGAAGTGAAGCATTTGCGTTTGATAAGAACCATTCCACCATCAGATCTGATGATGAAGCCAAGAGTCATGGAACTCCATAAAGAGACAATGTATCCTAGTCGTGTTTGGGCTTGTTGCAATTGTAACGGTATGCACTTTCCATGTGTATCAAGCACATGTGAACCACTAAAAAGTGAAAAATTAAAACTTTTTTTGCAAAAAATAAAACCGACTTCAAAAAAAAAGCAAAAAAGCGAAACTTTTTTGTCTTTTTTTGAAGTCGGTTTTTAAAGCTCATGTTTACTCGTATGTATCCTTCCTCTTTCCTATTCAAAAACCATCAGAATCATCAGCACTTATACACAGAAACTGTTGGTCGCCAGGTAGCTTCGGTAGATTTTCGACCAGATAAAATCCATTTCGGATTGTGTTCATTGCTCAAGATGAGCAAAAAGTAACTATTATGGCAGGTTTCAGTGTGTGTCAGGAGTCGTCTGTCTCGTTACACTAATTTATCTACCCTTTAACTTATTTATCTACCCTCTTCTTCAACCTTTTGCGAGCCACCTGTGTGTAGGTTTCTTCCAAATCTCTCCACTCTTGTCATTTTTGTGTCATAGCTTTCCAGTTTCTTCCGGCCAGTTTAAAAATGATCTTAAAAAGGTACAATTTTAAAGTTCTTGAGAGTTTGTTCAATACGGACCCAATGACTGAGTTCAGCATCATTCATTATGACATTAAAATTCAAATCAACCTTAAACAAACAAATTACTATACGCGAGCAAATACACGATGTATTTGCTCGCGTATAGTAATTTGTTACCCCACCAAACAGACGAAAGAAGAAAACATTTCCCCCAAATCACTGTACATTGTGCACGGTCCCTAAATTCGGCACCGTATGTTTATTTATAGGACATTAGAAAAGACGAATTCACGTTTCTCCGGGATCCTTTTTGTGAGGCAGTTAAGTTTCAAAGAAAAAGCTCAATTTTCACACGGTATATCGAGCTATAAATAAGTGCTTATAGGTTACTGGGACAATGTTATTTGATGGTTATATTGACATTAATATCACTTGTACAAGTGTGAGAGTTTTTCAGCCTGAAAAACAGTATAGTAGTGTGGTTTTGGAACAGAATACTTATGATTTAAATAACAAAATTGGAGTAAAATTGTTGTCACTACATCTTCTTTTAAACCGCAGTTTAAAAGAAGATGTAGTGACAACAATTTTAAAGAGTATTTATGCTTAGATTATTTGGTTTCTGTTTAGGCATGTATGTTTGGAGTAAATGCTGATGTTTTGATGTTTTCGACTATTTATTGTCTGAAAGCTGTATTGTTGGAAGAAGGGTTGTTAGATCATAGTTATAATGTCTTTTTTTTTTTTCATTCGAGATAAGTTGTAGTATCACAGAAAATTACAAATAATGAAAAGAACAATGGAAAGAGTTATTTACTTTGTTATTTAGTTTATAGTACATTTACTTCTCAAGTGGAATAATATATTTTTCACTCCTCTTGCTCGAAAAGACCGTCATAATAGCGTACCAGAGGGGCCGTAAAATTGCTCATTATAGCCCTAGGGAAAATAAGCTTTTTTTTTTTTTAATTTCGTAGTCGGTGTTCGAAAGCGCAAAGTCTTTACTCATAATTCATGAAGAATTGACTTATTTCTGTTCCATAAAAAAAAATATTTTAAAAATGGAACCAAACGCGCCGAACGCCGAACTCTTTGGCAGGATGTGTGCGTTGCATTCCAGCTACTGAAGAAATAAAAAAAAGGCATTGGCGCGAAATTTTAAGATTTTTTCTGTATTATTTATTTGAATTTCTTTTTATCTCCTACGTTTACCTCACAGACGACACAATATTATATTCGTCTTCACAGAGAACTGAGATTATGTTGCCGGGAAAAAACATCTCATTAGAACAACAGTACAAAATAATATTGTACATTTCATTTTAATAAAATAAACTATCATATTTTAAATGGTTATTTTATTTTCTCGCAATCGTAGTGAAAAGTACGGTGTAACACACGGCGCTAAAATCCCATTATAACTCGGTTTCTATTTATCCAAATTTATTCATCAAAGCTCGGTAGTAAAACTTACCTCGTCTATAATGGGTCATTTTAGCCCCTTGTATCACAATGTACTATTATAGCTAGAATATTTGTGGTTTTACATACGGGGCTGGCTCTGTTCACCTATAGTCCCCGCCACGAGAAGCTACTAATTTTATAAACACACATTTGGGTCCGCAACCTTTGGATCAAATTCAAAGATTACAGCGACTGCGTGAACTTACTTCAAAATGGCGGTCCAAATGTTTACGTTCCAAGATGTCAGATGCGTTCCAGTACCACAAAACATTAGACGACAGCGCTTTAGATCGCCAAAATATAACCCGACCAAGTGAAATTGCTCGTTAGTGTCGTATTACACGTATGATAATTTGAGTTGATTGAATTGTCGCCACGTATCTTGGTAATTTTTTTTTTCTTTTTATTGACTATAGATAAAAATCTTAGGAGGAAAATTTTCAACATAATATCCATGCTTATTGGAAATCTTATCGGAGCTGTGTCCTGGTACACTCCCTTATTTGCCTTAACTGATACCATTATTTACCTTTAATGACGCACAGGATTAGCAAGAATTTATTTGAAACAGTGTGTACTAGACCATCAAACAGAACAACTTTCTCCATGGGACCACCATCTAAAAGGCCAGTGACCAGTCGACGACAGATTTCCTTGAAAAGGCGCCTGAAAAGTTGTGTGGTAATCGGTTGTCGTGGTATGGGCATGTGATGCGGAGGAATGAGGAAAATATCGTGTGAAAAGTTATGAGTATGAATGTGGATGGGTATTTGAGTAGAGGAAGACCGAAGAAACGATGGACATGGTAAGAAAAGAAGTGTCTGATGAGATGACGAGTAATAGAGGAGTATGGAAGAGGAATACATGCTGCGCCGACTTTAAATGAATTAAGATAAGGGCAAGATAATGATATATATTGATGGAGACGCGCACTCGGGCTCCATGAGGTATGAGGATCTCATTAGCCGCAGCAGCAGTGACATGACGTAAGGGTACCGGCACAGGTTTCGTCCCACACCAAAAGCCATACCCACCTTCCAAGTCACCAACGTCATGCCATCAAGGGTGGGACCAACTAAACCTGGCCACAAATTCGGTATGTTCTGGGTGGTCACCCATACTTGGATTAACCTTGGAAAGCGTTGCTTGACCTGGAGATGGACCCTAGTGGCTGTTATTATGTAGCCATGAGCGTAATGGTCGTAATGGTTTACGAATTATCCTCAAATAATACACAGAAAGAAGCAATCATTGACTTCACCATTCCATGTTTACAATTCGCCAATATTTTCCTAAAAAATCATAATACTTTACCGATTACTGTCGGCAATTAGGCTTTGGAGTGCTCGTTAGGGGTACGCGTTATACCGGATAATTTTTCCTGTTGGTCTAGTGGTCGTAAACGCTGCTACTGAGCGTGAGGTCCTGGGTTTGATTCCCAGGTCGGGTAGAGGAGCCACGAAACCTGGATTTGTGGTCGGTTGATGGCTGATGGTCGGTTGATGGAATCGGGGACAGGTTCACAATCTTTTCGAGAGTTTACAATATCGCGAGATAGACTACAATCTATCGGTATTTACAATTTTACGGTGATATATACGTACCCATTCCGGGATTACAGCGTGATGTTATTTTACATTACTGTCGGTAATTAGGCACCAGAGTGATCGTTAGAGGTACGCGTTCTTCTGAATAATTTGCATTGAGTTTACCGCCTGTTTTTAATGGGGTTAGTAAGTTGTGGTTTGTTTTGTCGAAAAATGTGAGGGAAATTATATTGGAATGCTGTATGTATTTTCTTTACAAAGGAAGCTGACTTTCTCTGTTTGTTTAGCTTATTAACAGACTTTGATCGTTCTATTGAAAACTGAATGACTTTGTGGATAAAAGTCCGTGTGTATGTCTGTTTGTTCCGGCTAATCTCCGAAACGGCTGAATCGAATATGACGTGACTTTTACAAGCAGATAGCTGATGTTATAAGGAGTAACTGAGGCTTTTATTTTTGAAAACCGATTAAGGTTCCGTGCAAAACATCAAAACCTATGAAATCTATATCTATACATATAATAAAAGAGTAAAAAAGCTGTGTCTGTACATTGAATATATTTAAAAAATAATTGAAGGGGGTTTAGAAACAGTAATAGAGCACGAATCCAAAAAAAAAAGTCTGTCTGTTTGTCTGTTTGTCTGTTTGTCTGTTTGTCTGTTTGTCTGTTTGTTTGTACACGCTAATCTTCGGAAGTACTGGACGGATTTGAATGATTTTTTTTTGTTGTATAGGTATTATGTCTGGGCAACATATAGGCTATAATTTATCTTGGAAACCTGAACACCTGATGTAGAACCGCAACAGACCAGCTAAAATATAAGAGATACAAAAATGACACCATAGCAAAAATTGTTCCACGTGATGAGCATTTTCTGCTGAGAGAATAAATTTGAAGATCTGGAACACCTGATGTGGAACTCCAAGAGCCCAGTTATACCATAACACATATAGGAATGACGTCTTAGCAAAAGTTGTTCAATTTGATGAGCACTTTCTGTTGACTTATAAAAATCGAAGATCTGGGACACCTGTCGTGGAACCTCAATAGCCCAGCTACACCATAACACATATAGGAATGACGTCTGAGCAAAAGCTGTTCAATCTGATGAGCACTTTCTGTTGACTTATAAAAATCGAAGATCTGGGACACTTGTCGTGGAACCTCAATAGCCCAGCTACACCATAACACATATAGGAATGACGTCTTAGCAAAAGTTGTTCAATCTGATCAGCACTTTCTGTTGACTTATAAAAATCGAAGATCTGGGACACCTGTCGTGGAACCTCAATAGCCCAGCTACACCATAACACATATAGGAATGACGTCTGAGCAAAAGCTGTTCAATCTGATGAGCACTTTCTGTTGACTTATAAAAATCGAAGATCTGGGACACCTGTCGTGGAACCTCAATAGCCCAGCTACACCATAACACATATAGGAATGACGTCTTAGCAAAAGTTGTTCAATCTGATCAGCACTTTCTGTTGACTTATAAAAATCGAAGATCTGGAACACCTGTTGTGGAACTCCAAGAGCCCAGCTACACCATAACACATTTAGGGATGATGACGTCTTAGCAAAAGTTGTTCGGTCTGATGGGCATTTTCTGTTGACTTATATAAAATCGAAGATCAGAAACATCTGATGTGAAAATTATTGCAAAGCTATCACAAATGTCACTGTATAATTATAAAATAACAAAAACTGGGAGTAGATCGACTTCTAGATCTCTAGAGACAAGTGGGGAACGTGATGCGCGACTGACCGCTGATCGGGTACGTCACGCATTGTCTCGCGCGTCGGAGATGTTCACGGATAGAGAATTACGCTTGATTTCTCATCGTATCTACGCATCTGCTTCTAGGTCTCTAGGGATAAGTGGGGAACGTGATGCGCGACTGACCGCTGATCGTGAGCGACATGCATTATCTTGCGAATCGGAAACGTTTACCCTACAGAATCACGCTTGAGTTCTCAGCGTAATCGCACATCTACTAACAGGTCTTTTGAAACGAGTGATGAACGTGATGCGCGACTAACTGCTGCTCGAGATTATCATACATTGCCCCACACACGCACGCAACAAAATATTCATAATCAGTTAGAAAGTGAGAGAGAAAGAATTGCTGGAGTACGGCATGAAGAGACAGAAGAAGAGCGCGAAGACTTTGACATTCTCTGAACAGAATGTCGATATCATCTGAAGAATCGGATGTCTCAAGATATAGCCGTAGGGCATGGCGACCTTCCTTGGGTTGATAAGGAACGGAGTGCATTTACATATACTCCTATGATTGAATACGCCACATATTATGGTTCAAAATTGTACTTTTTGTGAAGCTGTTAAATGGCAAAAAGAAACAAACGGTATGTGTTGCTCAGGTGGGAAAGATCCATTATTTTCCCGTCCCCGGGCTCTTAGAATTAGACGTTTCAGATCTTCGATTTTGACGAACCCGGTGTGCTGGCAAAAGCAACAGGATCCGCGTACGAAGTCGCGGGCAGAAGCTAGTTGTTAATAAAATCCAATTCAAATAGGGAAGTTATATTTTTATAATAATTTTACGTGGTCCAAGGTTGTGGGCAATAGCTAGTCTATAATAATATCTTTTCAGATACCCCGTTTCCGCATGATTATGGATACGTAGATTGAAAACCACAGAGTTCACACAACAACCTTTAAATCGGAATAACTCATTACAAAACACCCACAATATCCATAGTCCCATCACATTTAACAAACATAACTCATAACAAATAACTGAAACAAGCATCAATACCAATCAGCACGTACATCGACGAGGTAGCGACCGGCAACCGCGACTGGTATGCCACCGCAGCTGGTCGCAGGTCGCAGAGTCGCGCGACCGCAACGCCGTCGGAATCCCAACTATTTCAGACATGACGTGTTATAGTGTTCACTATATTGGATAGGCAGTGATGTGAGACATTCTGCAGTAAACGGAATGACGTATCTGAGGCTCTAGCACAAGCGTGCGGTGTAAACCTTACAATATTTTCAGCGTTAAGACTGAAAATATTGTTTTGCTATTGTCACCCTCGTGTCGAAAAGTCTGAAAAGCCGAAACAGCTTCCTGAACTGGGTCACTCAGTGGCAAGCACTGAACCGAAAGACTAAAGCTGTGGCGAGGTAGTGCATCCTTACCAATCCCATTCGTTCCACCTGCTTAAAATCTCCCACCTGGACATAAGTTGCCATGGTTGACCTGGAAGTCTTTAAATAGACTCCGGACCCAGGTCGACTGCAGCAAGGAAACCCTGCTCACTCCGGACCCAGGTCGGCTGCAGCATGGAAACCCTGCTCAGATGGAGATTCATTAAAGACTCTGCCCGGAAGTGTAAATGTGGTGCTGTTCCAAAAACGATGGGGCACTTAATATCGTGTCCTGCGTGTCCTGTACTCCTGTTGTTTGTTCACTACAGGAACTGATGGACGCTCGGATGCGCCAAACTATAGTCCGCGCCAAGAGAAGCTATAATTTTTGAAAAAAAAGAATTTCTACCAAGATATGTAGCGACAATTCAATCTTCTATCTATCTATCTTCTATATCTATCTTCTTCTATATATATATATATATACTTATAATAAATCTGTAGAGAGGTCAATTCTGTACATGAAATATATTTACAAAATAACTATCGGGGGGTGATTAGTGATCGATACTGATGCCAAAAATGCAATCAGTAAAATTTTTGTCTGTCTGTCTGTCTGTCTGTCTGTCTGTATGTTATTTATAGAAAAAAAAACTACTCTACGGATTTTAACGAAACTTGGTACAATTATTCTACATACTCCTGAGCAGGTAATAGTATACTTTTCATCACGCTACCATTAATAGGAGCAGAGCAGTGAAAGGAAATGTTGGGAAAACGGGAGAAGTTACTTGGTTTTTTTAGCTTCCGTCGCGTGTGCAGCCTTAATGGTTAAAGCTACATAGAAATCATGTATAACGGAAATATTCCACATATAAAATTATATAAAAAATATCCCAGGACAGCATATGTCTATCTTTTATAGTTGATTCACAATAACACGTGTAACTCCCGATAGCTTAGCAGTTCGGAGAATAAATGTGAATGTAAGTTTGTTTGTTGCGCTTTCACGCGACAACTACTGAACGGATTTGGATGAAATTTTGCACACAGATAGTTTATAACCTGGATTAAAACATAGGATACTTTTTATCCCGGCAGTAAGATTCCATGGGACAATAATCAAACTTCACGCGGGCGAAGCCGCTGGCAGAAGCTAGTCAGTAATAAATACTCCCAAATTCAATCAACTCAAATTATCATACGTGTAATACGAAACTAACGAGCAATTTCACATGGTCGGATTATATTTTGGCGATATAAAGCGCTGTTGTCTAATGTTTTGTGGTACTGGAACGCATCTGACATCTTGGAACGTAAACATTTGGGCCGCCATTTTGAAGGATTATAAGGTGTGATCTTATGTTAGATTATAAGGTATTTTATCTTCCACTTAACATTGTAAGAGGGCGCAGGTATTATTGGCATAAAATGTGTAAAGTTGGGAAGCGAAATAAAGCCATACTTACCTGAAAACTGGCTGTACTTCCTCTACACCAACTTTTTAATAAGTATCTCTACAACTGCTTCCATCCAGATCCAAAATTTCGCAGTACAACACATCCAGACACTAGACACTCGAAACAAATATTTAATTAAGCGAAGTATTAAGTGAAACTGAGTGTTAAACTAGGTACAGTCACGAGCACAAACATGTGCACAATTAGCAAGTTTAAACAGTGATTTTCTCCTAAAGTATCGACTATAATTATATTTTGTTATCAATAAAAGTATTTTGTAATGTGAAGTTTTATGAGATAGGTCTTATTTCAAAGTTAGAATCGATATTTCAGTCGAAAATCTCTTTTGACTTTGCTCGTGACTGTACATCGCGCCACTTGCGGACTCTATTGAATAACTGATGATCCTCAACTTGGTAACTTGATACTGCTTAACTTGGAGGAATGAGGCGTACGGAGGTGGTACTATGTCATGGCATGTCTAGGAGTTCAAGTTCTATTGCTTTCCAGATTAAGACGATCGGTCTTAAAGCGTATACTTAGAGCTCGTGACAATATTAGCTGCTGCACGGATCTACAAGGTTAAGCAGCACTTGCCTAATTCACCCTGTGGATGGGTTACCATCCTGCCATCCATTTCATACGTAAAACCGTTGGCCCCGGCTCTCATTTTTACGTTTTTAAAATTGTTACAGCTGGCCCGAAAGTCGGACAGCCCAGTACTAACTGGGTTGTGAAGTCATAGGCAGTCCTTTCATTTGAAAAAATGCGGTTAGACTGGAAGCCGACCCTAACGTAGTTGGGAATAGGCTAGGTTACTACCTGTCATACCAGATGGTAAGACAGGTAATAAGACAGGCAGTAAAACCTGTACCGACAGGTAGTAATAGACCTGTAACGACTCTCAAAAAACTAAAATTCACCTGGGACCAACGGCTTTATTACCGTGTTTTTCGAGGCACTACGGAAACATGGTATTTGATTAAGTGTCTCCCATCTACAGAGCGACCTTGGCAAGTAATGTTTAACCTTGAACATCAAACAGCACAACTGTTATTATTTATTTATTTAGGCATCTCCAACAAAATAAATACACAAAGCATTATTAGTTAATGAAAAACACAAAGTATAAGGTAGGTGTACTCCTTTAATTATAGGAGACCATAGCATGAACAAAAAAGTTAACAAATTGAGCCCCTAATTATGAAAAAATAGATTATTTCGATTTATTTATTATTTAGACACAAAATTCCACACAGGTGGACTACATCAATTACTATTCAAAGCTTGGTCATATTTATATCTCATCGCCGCCTTTAATGAACTAGAAATTTATCAATATGTTTAAATATTTATTGATGATTCAATTAAACCGACCAGAGTGACTTAAAAACTGAACACATAAAACCATTTTTAAAATTTTTGTAGTTTTAATGTTCACAAATCTATTTAAATAAATTTAGAATAACATTTAGGCTATAGAAATTATGGAAAATTTAGTAAAAAGGGGGTGAAAATTGGGGGGTAAAATTTGTATGATTTTTTTTTTTAGATTGTTCTAGATTCATGAAACTCAAAATAAATACTTATTATTAAGAATAAAAATTCATATTTTAGTGTTGGCCAGCCCGTTTATTAAGGAAGGCTAACATCACCAATAGGAGCGGAGCATCAATGAAAAAAATCCCAAAAACAAAGACATAGATATATAGATATGCTTTTTCTTTGTTTCCGTCGCAAGCGCTGCATAACGCGGTTAAAGTTACACACGTACGAAGGAATTGTTCCTCTTAAGCATTAAAAAAAAAGTCCGCGATAGCATGTCTATTTTTTAAGGTTGACTTACACTTTCTCTAACCCTCACTCGCAGACGAAGTTGCGCGGGTCAGCTAGTTTACCAATTTGTTTAAAAGAAAATTTGTTAACGTTCCGCCATTTAAAGTGCAGAACTATTAAACGGAAATTCAACTCCATTTTACAAGAAACGACGAATGAAATAAAACAGACTCGTAAAGTGAAAACGTAATGTATTTTCATTTAACTTGAAACTTACGATTTCTGATTAAAAACGAATTACCTGGCATATTCACGAGCAGTTGCTCGTATAAGTTGCTTGGAGGATCAGTAATCATTGGAAAGTCATTAAAATCGTGTTAATTATTTTTGTTGCACTCTTATAAGTAAAGGATGTATACTATCACCTCTTAACGAAGCCGAAAGGCACTTGTTCTCCCCGTCATTGCGATATTTTTTTTGTTCAACACCATTTATACCTTTTAGTTACAGAGATATTGGGAGTCAAAGTTCCAACTTATAACAATATTTTAACTTTTAACGCCTCTACGACCCCCGTACTATTCAATCCATCTATCAGCACAATGTTTTAAGTGCGGTACATTGAGTTCTACCACAAAACATGATTTTTCATCCCAAAAACAATCGTTTCCCAGCAATAATTTTTGAGTAAAGTTACTTACTTAGTTTACAGTACACCCTGTATAATATTGTATTCGTATCTTGATATTATAACCCCAATATGGGGTCACCTTCATAATATGGACAGTAACTACATCGACAGTCGCTGTATCGACAACGTTCCATCGACGGGTTAGTGAATCGACAGTACACTAAATCGACGGTACGCCACATCGACAGTACACCAAATCGATGGTACGCTGTATCGACAGTATACCATATCGATAATACGTTGTATCGACAGTGCCCCATTTCGAATACTGTCGATTCACTAACCCGTCAATGGATCGTTGTCGATACAGCGACTGTCGATGTAGTTACTATCGATATTATGAAGGTAACCCATCGATATGTCACCGTAAAATTTGTAAATACCGTTCGATAATAATCTATCTCGCGAGATTGTAAACTCTCGAAAGATTGTTAACACGGAACGCACCTCGCGCGCTGGTTGGTTGAGCGTCATGTGGCTCGCGCCGCCATATTTGTTTGTTAATTCGTATGTTGTCAACAGTGTTTTGGTGATTGTAAATTGATTTCGTGCTGAAAATAACTCACAGCTTTAGAATTAGTTAAATGAATTTCTGGTGGAAATAAAATGAATCTGTGTTGAACCAAATTAACAAACAGAACGGCTTCAAATCATCAAATAACTTCTCCCACTCTGGGCGGAGCGGGAGGGAGTGTCAGACTTTTACTGACTAAAACACATCCATGTTCCTTCCTCGCCCTTTATGTTCCGGGGCCACGGTATCTCTTTCGAACAGTCCCGCAGCCCCGGCTGGCATCTCTGTCTAACCCTTTGTAGATTATAGCCATTATGTTATGTGTCATCAACCCCACACTCGTACTTTCCTAGTTTTCAAAGTTCCGAGAGTAATGAGAATGTACAGAAGAATACCGCAACTCGTAACATAAACAAAATGTTCATGATCTGAATAAAAGTAATCCTAATTCCTAATACAGTAGTGATTAGTATGCCTTAGGAGTGAGGCTATAAGGAAACTTGTTAAGGAGATTGGAGAACTAATGTAGCTGGTTTTTTTTTGTTTGTAGTTTTGTCCCAGTGTTGTTTTGGAAAAAAGCTCTGGTTTCTAAAAACCTATTAAAGTGTAAAAGAACAGTGGAGGATTTTAGTTTGATCTCTGGAATGGCAACACACCTGCTTACAAGGTGAGCCGCCTGCTAATTTGCTACCCAATCATCACTAATTATTATTAAACAAAGTCCCTCCGCGCCGTGTCTGTCAGACTAAACACGAAATACTCAAAAACTATCAAGCTTTTATACAATTTTCTCCACTGGACAGAGAGATTTATGAAAAAGGCTTAGCTGTATAATTAATAAAAACATTGTGTAACTCAAATATGGTGATAATTGTTGAAGAAGTCAGAAAAAACCATGCCCGACCTAGAGATTTACTAGCGTGCACCCCAAATACCAATGGAGTTATAAGAAAACGATGTATTACATTGTAATTCTTTCTAAACGCGAGTTTTATAATGCCTGAAAGTATATGATTCACAGCAATGAACAAAACCAGAAAAATATATGATATTCTTCAGGATATATGCTAGTATGACAGTGTTTTGAAAACACAACACAATTTATTTTACTCGATGAAACAATCACGAACTTATCTCTAAAAAAATCATTTAACGAGTAAAAAC
Organism: Xestia ashworthii; assembly: GCA_950022955.1. Lineage (NCBI taxonomy): Eukaryota > Metazoa > Arthropoda > Insecta > Lepidoptera > Noctuidae > Xestia > Xestia ashworthii. The sequence goes on from OX465573.1 coordinate 9,238,471, forward strand.
CATACTAAACTCATGCGATCATTCTGATTTTTTGGCAAATAAGTCTACAAGCAACATATTAATTAGCATCATAGTGTTTTTTTTTTCTTTTGGTACAATTTATATTTTTCTTGTAAATCGATCGAAACCACTAATTTCGCACTATTCGAACAGCAGTGACTGACGTAACAACCACATTGTAGTGCAAGCTGATTAGAACTTTATTCTAACAGTATTTCAAACGTAATTTGAACCACCACTCATAGAGTTGGTAATTTAGCTCCTGTAGTCCCCTTTATATATAACATAAATTAATCTGTAGCAACGTTATATTATACAAAAAATATCCTTGCTTGTGATATGCAAAGCCGGATTAGCTAGCATAGCGTGGAATACTCTCTCAGTAAACTGACAATGTTCGCTGAGACAGGTCGAATGCATAGAACAGGGTGGTTGGTAGGAGTGCAGCCTGCGGGTAGCCTATGTCCAATACAACCGTGGACTGTGAGGCTAAGTTGGAATTACTTCCATCGTCATCATCAGCCTATTAGTGTTCCCACAGCTGGGACACAGGCCTCCCCTCCATGAGAGGCAATGGGCTATAATCCATCCACGCTTGGTAGGATATCACATGTCCTCGAATTTACTTTACCTAAGGTTAAAACTCAGACAATCCGGCCCTTCGAACCCTGGATCAAAAGATGGAATGGCATTCAATAAATAGTTTAACGAATAAATGCTATGCTTTGAAACTCCATACTTATTTCAACAATTTAAGTATCAAAAAATCTTAATTGCATATAGATTATGAATATCAAAGTAATATAAACATCAGAATTTTCATAATATCGCAATATAGGCGCAGAGTCAGTACAAAACTTTGAAAAGGTCGTGTAACCAAAATGGCGACCAAAAAATTGCGTTTCAACTCACGTCACAGTGATAATACTTGGAATACATATTGCAGATGGCGTATATTGGTGTAATATGTATGTGTGAAATTGTCATAGTATTTTCTTTGGGTAAAACAAATTATTACATGAATGGGAGAAATCTTCTATTGGTAGACAGTCGAAAATTTAACAATTGACTGTCGTCGTTTATCTGCTTTACAATGAGGTTTGCCAATTCGTTGTTAACCTATGACAAACTTTGCATACCTCATTAATCTTGTATTTTCACAGATAGCTGTTTTTTTCTCAATTTTTGCCTTCTAGGGTTCGCAGTCACTGGCAAGTGCTTCTAGACTGAAGTAGTTGAGTGTTTAGTGGATGTCATTTTTCTCTCAGCTCTATTACCTCGGTGGTTGCTGATTGGTGGCCTAAATAATAATGTGTCTAAGGAAAAATTTGGAAAACACCTTTGCTCACTTCTCTTTTTAATTTTTTCTAGTAATTTATCAACATATTTCCCAGTAAACTAAATCTAATTACTAAACGACTCTCGTATATTTTAATTCCTGTATAAAAACTTAAGTACAAGTAAAGTCGCACTCATTGCGGACGTTTTAAAGAGCTGAGGGAAACAGTATCCAGACTCAGTCGCGCAATTTATCAAGTGATAATAGTTGTCTAGGTTTTATCTTCTTTTTGTTTAGTACCGCCACTATCCCTTAGAAGAACAGAAGGTTAAATGGAAACAAAAGGGTGAATAAAGAGCCTAAAGAGGACTACAGGAGCTAAATCAGCAACTCTATTTGTGGTGGTTAAAACTTCGTTTGAAATACTGTTAGAAAAAAAGTTCTAATAAGCTTGCACTACAAAGTGATTGTTACATCAGTCACTGCGGGCCGAATAGTGCGAAATTAGTGGTTTCGATCGATTTACAAACAAATCTATTTATTGGACTAAAAAAATAAAACACTATGATGCTAATATGTTGCTTGTGGAATTATTTGCCAACAAATAAGAATGATCGCATGTATTTCAGTATAGTTTTTATTCGTTTAAAGAACATTTTAGAGATAAGTTCGCGTTTTTTTTTTATCGAGTAATGTTTTCAAAACACTGTCATACTAGCATACATCCTGAAAAATATCATATATTTTTCTGGTTTTGTTTATTGCAGAGAATCATATACTTTCAGGCATTACAAAACTTGCGTTTTGCTCCTGTAGTCCCCTTAAAGCCGAAAGGCACTTATTCTAACCGGTCCTTGCGATCATGTGTTTAGTTCTAGACCATGTCTTAGTTAATAACAATAAATTCCAAGTTTTTCACAAGTATTTAATAGCCAGTAAACATTCTGAAGACACAAAAGTTTCCATTTTTGAAGTTCGCGTTCGCGTTCTGAACTTTTTGAGTGAACAAAAATCATGGAACTCGCGTGACCGTCACGTCACGAACAGGTAGCCAACTACAGTTTTCACTTCTATTGCCAGTCCCGAAAGACTGCCTTTGCCTTTTGACTGACTGTATTTTTACCGTAATGTGTTTGGAAACTATAAGAGTAGAGGAAGACAAAAAATCGATGGACCGTGTGAAGGATTGATGGCATAGCTAGACAGGAGGTGTCTCTTGATATGACGAGTAATGGAGACGTCTGTAAGAAGAAGACTTGCTACGCCGTCCCCAAAATTGGAGTAAGACCAGGAGAATAATGATGATGATTCTTCTTGAAGTCCACCAAAAACCTTGGGTGTTGCAACTCTCCATTCCAGTGAACCTTCTGTAATTTCCCTGTTTCATGTTATTTCTGTGTAACATCTCCCTGTTTCCTGGAACTGTGTCTGCAGCAGCTGATTAACTGCATAAAGCTCCGAGTATATTATCTATATTATTTAAAAGCTTCTAGTGCTAAGCGCAACTCTTTGCCAGAGAAGTTTCTGCTGGAGTCCAATCTGTAATTGCTTAGTTTTATCTTTTAAGTTTATTTTTAAGATATCTAACTTTTTTTTTTTGCCAAACTGCCAAAGATTTGCCAAATTCAAGTGGCAGTGAGTAGGGCACATTGCTGCCCGATGGGACCGAAAGCTGGAGTGGCGACCGTGAACCGGGAAGACGTTGGGTTGGAAGGCCTCCCACTAGTTGGACCGATGACCTGGTTAAGGCTGCGGAAATCTGCTGGATGAGAGTTGCAAGGGAACGGCCAATGTGGCGACACTCGGGGGAGGCCTATGTCCAGCAGTAGACGTCTTTTGGCTGAAATGGTGATGATGATGATAATGAACTTTATTTTTACCAGATTGAAGAGCTCCTGGCTAAGTAATAACAGCCGCACAGGCCGATTTTCAAGGTTAAGCAAATCCTGAGTTTCCAACGTGCCTCGGAAAGTACGTTAAACCGGTGTTGACTCCTACTGTTATTAGTAGATCTTTGACAGGTTTTCGGTGGCGTGAAAGTTTGAAGACCAATCTTACCAGTGGAGGTCAGAGGCAGTCGCTCCATGAGAAGTACTGGTATTCAGCTGAATCCGGTTCGACTGGAAGCCGACCCCAACATAATCGGGAGAGAAGACTCTCGTTCTTTCTCAGACGATAACTTAACCTTGAAAACCTTCTTATTAACCCTTCGTATACGGAACGTGGATCCACATAAGACACAATGGCTTTTTAATTGTGTCTATAATTACGGCATACAAGAGGTTAATACCATGATTGCCAGAGTATTACCAGTCAAACCGGTTGCAACTGCATACCTACTAGTATTATACATGGATGTACTGCCTATCAGACCCGCATAGAACAGATAGCCTAGAACAGTGGCAACTGTTAATTATTACTACACAAACTGTCACAAGGAATCCGCCGAACAAGTGCATAATATATCGGAGAAGGGATCTGTCAAAGTACTTAGTGTCTTTCGAAGGTGTGTGTTGTTGAATTATGTTCTGTCGAAGCAATGAGTAGTCGAACTATTGTTATTCGAAATTGAGACCATGTCGAAATAATTAACTGTCTAAGTGCAGGATGACAGTCGTCAACGGGATAGGTTTCTCGGTAGCTTATGTCAACCTCACACATTTTTTACTTATCCATTATTGTTTCCGCTGATACAATGTCCCTTTGGATATATGGATATTCAGTTTTCCTCAGTCGTCGATCATCACGACACCCTCGGGATGAGACAGAGTTTTCCTCTTCCGAAATAGGGAACTAGGAAGCCACAAAGAATTCGACAACCATTGATTAGTTTTGATGTATTGTTCTAAAAATGCTTACACAGAAACCTGTATAAGCATTATGTATTGGACTGTGGACCTAAATAATAACAACAGCACTGGTTAATCTTTAAGTTAAGTAATTCTTGCCTAAGTCAAATCTCTGGATGGGTGTCAATCTATTAAAAAGTGAAAAATAAAAACTTTTTTGCAAAAAATAAAACCGACTTCACACAAAAAAGTGAAAAATAACTTGAGCTTCTGAAGTCGGTGACCTTTGTTTGATTGATTTAATTTTTTTGTCACCGACTTCAGAAGCTAAAGTTATTTTTCACTTTTTTGTGTGAAGCCGGTTTTATTTTTTGCAAAAAAGTTTTTATTTTTCACTTTTTAGTGGTTCACAATATGTGCATACCCTTTCACAGCGAACAAGCGTGATTTTTTGTTATGAACTGGTGTAAACAATAGACAGACATGAGATTTCAGCAATCCCAGTAAGAGACACATTTGCTACATTTAATGAGGCCGTTGCCTTTCTCCGAAGTTCTTCATCAGATCTTTACCAAATTTAAATGGGATCACTCCGAGAAAGTACTCTTTCAAAAACTACCCAAATCGCTTCTGGTGTGCCTATTAAATTTGAAGAGTTCTCCCTATTTCTCCAGGATCCCATTATCAGGATCCTGACTTGATGATTATGGGACCTTCTGGGAAGTATACCCTTCAAACAATTAAAAAACAAATTCGGTCCAGTCATCTTCGAGTAATCGGGGAACATTGAATTGAGAACCTCCTCCTTTTTGAAGTCGGTTAATAACGACGTTATGGTACGTGACTCAAATATCCGGATAGCCTTTAAAATATTTGGCTGAGTATCGTTAATTTGCTTCTAAGAATTGAAGAGTTCCGTTCCTTTGTCATGGATCCCATAATCAGAACCTAACCAAATTCTCATCAAACTACCCTTGAAGTACCCTTGCCAATAAAATAAAAAAAAAGCTTATCCCCAATAAATGGAACTTAATACACCTAACTGTCGAAATCTGGGAATATTGTACACATCTGCGTACCCCCTCAGAGCATACAGGCGTGATGTTACGTCATGATGTTGTATAAACAATAAACATTCAAGCGATTGCAGCAGTTACTGCAGATTTGCCGTGTATATTTGAAGAGTTCCATTGTATATCTCCGAAGATCCGGATCAGATCTTCAGCAAATTAGAAGAAGAAGCATTCGGTTAGACTAAAAGCCGACCAAAACATAGTCGAGAAAAGGCTAGGTAGATGATGCGTTGTAGAAGTTTCTGTATAAGCATGTTTATAGCTTTAATGTGACAAGCATAGGCTTTGATGTGACAATAAAGCTTTAAATCAATCATTTTGTAATCACTTAGTCAAATTTTGATGATATCAGCATCCTAAAAACCGTTTAAGGAAGTTTGAGACTAGTTAAAAACGTATAAAATGTTGACTTTGGATGCTAAAAGTTTAAACTAAATGATGATAAATGATTTCGTGTTTTATAGCTACATATTTTATGGGGTCAACGGTTTTTTTCGATTGAAAAAATGACTGAGATGTTGGTAATAACTCCATTTAAGTTTTTTATTTTGCTGTGATCACTACCGGACATAGTTTAAGATCAGATTGAGCGTAGATTGCGAAATCTGTTGTTTTTTCACATGCTCTTTGTTCATTGAGAGCTCTCAGACTGAATAGTTTTAAAGGTTTAACAAGCCAGAGCAATGATAACTTAGCGCCTCAAAAATTTTCATTTTCGTTTACTTTTTAAGGTTGCAACAAAAACATATATTTATATATTTACGACGAAACAGACGAAGAGAGATACGGTGGACGTAAGTACCACATCATTCTAAACCCCGCATAGAAATTTTTCATAGGAAAAATACTAGGTCAAAAGGCGTCTGCCTAGCCTTTTCCCAACTATGTTGGGGTCGGCTTCCAGTCAAACCGGATGCAGCTGAATACCAGTATTTTACATGGAGGGCCAAAAAAAAAAAACAAAAAAAATATATATATATAAAGCTTTTATTATTTTGTAAATACCATTACATTACATTGAATCGTTTCTAATTGTTATATTATAAATAGTTTATTAAAGAAAGTTATAGATCATCTTACATTCATAGTTACTATCCTTATCAGCCTATTAATGTTCCCACTGCTGGGACACAGGCCTCCGTCAATATTATCAATTCATGAATATATTATTAAAAAGTATTTTTATGATCCTAGAAATAACTAGAAAAAGAAAACAAGCAACAACGGTAACCAAATTATTAACTCCTGTGATAAAACGCTGACCGTAATGATAGAATATTCAACAGTATATTAATCGGTGAGTCCGTCAAGTGACGAGATGATATAATTAAAGGTCAATTTCACACCTCAGATGCTGCTTAATTTAATAAGATGATGAACCGAGGCGAAACTAACGACAGACATAATTGGTATCATCTTTATTAACCAACTTACTTACGTGCTTACGTCATACTGGCGTGCAGATCGAAGTTTTCTACATCTACACTAATATTATAAAGAGGAAAACTTTGTTTGTTTGTTTGTTTGGTTGTAATGAATAGGCTTAAAAACTACTGGACCGTTTTTAAAAATTCTTTCACCATTCGAAAGCTACATTATCCACGAGTAACATAGGATATATTTTATCCCCGTACTCCCACGGGAACGGGAACTATGCGGGTGAAACCGCGGGACGTCCGCTAGTTATAAATATTTGTTACCTTGCCTTCGAGAATTTTTTAGTCAGCCAAATATGCTAAGATCGTCTCTGTAGGCCTTTAGAATAGAATACAATAGAATATATTTATTGTAAAAATATGAGTATACATCAAATAATATGTGTAAGGTCTTAAATAACAGGTAGAAATCTACATGTTTTGCCATTAATAGCGTACAGATTAACATATTTTTCCAAATACATTTACAAAATAACCTTTCTTAATTATTTTTTTTAATCACAGTCATTAGCACTATGATTAGAAGATAAAATGGTAAATGCAGTTTTTAATTTGCTTTATTTACTCTACACAAATTAGTTACATTTATAAATATTTACAAAAAAAAAACATTTAAAAATATAATGAAAATTGTAGCCCACCGGTATCGGGAACAGGGTCCAAGTTAATGTCAGGGCTCCAGGGAAGGGAACTTCCTAACAATACGAGCCGTGTCCAGGAGTATCGCTTTCTGCTTGCAGTTTATTGCGACTATGCAACTCCGCGTGGAATTCAATATAACTATTTGTGTGTGATTTTTTCAACAGACTTCTAAAAAAGGAGGGGCTTTTGTATTCAGCCAGCTTTTTTTATTTTTTATCCGGTAGAGCTTGCACTATGGTCCAATATCAATTGTGTAAACTTTATCTCCGGTACTATAAGTGGATGATATCCTTATATGTAACTTCTAACTACAATGTAATTGATGTTTGACAAGGATTTGTGTGAGATACCACAACCAAAGGTAAAAATAAAACCATTTTTCTGCAAAAAAAAAAAAATAATAATAATAAACAGAAAAAACACAAGGAAATAATAAAATGTATAAAATCTCATGTTATTTAATTCTGTTGAAAAGCTTTTCTCTCTATCATCTTCCAACATTAACAAAGAAAGATATTCCCGCATATCATGACGACTTTTAAGACATTACGGCGTACGCATAAAAAAAAGCAGTTGAATTTGAATCAGGCCACTTTATGACCATTTCGCTATGCATCCACAGCCCGCAGTTAATTCTCGTTTTAATGAACAATAAAAGAAGATTAGCAATGCCACCTTCAAGGATATCAACCAGGATTGATTGGATTTCAAATTGTTAAGGTTTTATTGAATTCTTTTTAATTAAATTAGCTAGTGTGGTAGGTGGCGCTGTCTGTCTAGAATATTCATCAGTATGAATGTGGATGGGTATGTGAGTAGAGAAAAACCAAAGAAACGATGGATGAACTGTGTTAAAATGATATGGCAAGAAGAGAAGTATCTGTTGAGATAACGAAAAATAATCTCAAATGACCCCCCCTCCCACTCTGGGCAGAGCGGGAGGGAGTGTCAGACTTTTACTGACTAAAAACTATCCATGTTCCTTCCTCGCTCTTTACCTACGTTCCGGGGCCGCGGAACGTAGGTAAGCATACGTGCTCTTTCGAACAGTCCCGCAGACCCGGCAGGCTTCGGCCCTTGCGGGCCCCATCCATTAATCAGCGGCGGCGGCGGCGCGCCGCAACAACGCGGCGCGGCTACGCCGGCGTGGCGATTCGCACGTCACTTGACTCGATTAACGGCAACTTTTATCCAGTTGCTAAAAGCCATCCTGCGGAGATCGTCGCTCCAACGACTCGAGCCTGACGGTGTCCCAACTCATTTTTGCTGATTCGTGATTCACTTAAGAACGCGTCTACCCCAACGGTCATGGGTTCTACGGCTCATGTGGCAGGCCTATTGCCATTTCAGCTAACAATCTCTTTACCTGTCAAAATCCCGGAATCCTGGCATTAAATCATCACACAACAAAACTATGTGTGGAGCTCGTGGCTAAATATTAACAGCCGCTCGGGTCGATCTTTAGGTCAAGCCTTGCCTAGGTTGGTCTGTGGAGTTTCCTCCGTGCCTCGTGAAGCACTGTAAAAACGGTTGGTCCCGACTGTCATTTGTAGATCTTTGACAGTCGTTACAGGTAGTAGCCCAAAAGATCTGACAACCAGTCTTACCAAGGGGTATCGTATACCGTACTCACTGGATTGTGGAAGTCAGACAGGCAGTCGCTCCATGTAAAATACTGGTATTCAGCTGCATCCGGTTAGACTGGAAGCCGACCCCAACATAGTTGGGAAAAGGCACGCAGATGATGACAACAAAATAATGTGTCTATCTCCACAATAACCCACCGATTCTAATCCAGAACCGCGAAAAATTCTCCTTACAAACATACCTCAACAAGATAGGGCTCTTTCCCTCGGGAATATGAGCTATTGATTGGACTTTTCCCGCTGTTTTCAATACTTTATTATCCTTCCCCTGTAGGCTGTACCTATACATTAGGGATGAGCGATACTAATATTTGTACCTATCGATACTTTTTATCGATCAATGCGATACGATTCTAGTTTCGTATCGAATGGCTTCGATCCATAACATCATGCCTGTAAACCTCGAAGGATTAGGGCAGAGGTTTTACTTAATGGAACATCTACATTTCGCCAATTATGATCAAGTCAAGTCGGCCAAAGTTGGATTTGCTCGTCATTGGAGCGCACAAGAGCAGCACAGCAAAGCGCTGAACAACCGCTCTAGAAAGCCATCGAATGCAGTCGCTGTATGCCATCAACCGGACACAAATCTCAACTCCGTCGCTGCTACTGAGTAATCCTTGATTGAAATACTCAATAACACTGCGCTACCTGAGAATCGAAAACGGGACCACATGATCCGTAGACGCGCTTGCGATCACTAGGCCGACTAAGGCTTTGTTTTTTTTTTTTTTTAGGATGGGAAATCATCAAATGACTTCTCCCACTCTGGGCGGAGCGGGAGGGAGTGTCAGACTTTTACTGACTAAAACCCATCCATGTTCCTTCCTCGCCCTTTATGTTCCGGGGCCGGGGTATCTCTTTCGAATAGGCCCGCAACCCCGGCAGGCCGACTAAGCCTTCAATTCGAACATCGCATTTTACTCAAACATACGAAACTTTGATTTGTATACCCCATTCGCAATTCTTTTGAATTACCTGTTAATTAAAGCACGATACTGGTTATTCATTCCGATACCGCTACTTTACAGTATTGATGCGATAAAGTATCGATACGAAAGCATGGGCTCGGATCGCATCACTAGTATTACATCTATTGTTTTTCGCCGAGATTGAGCCCGTATAGATGATAAACTTTTTGTTTTTCTCTTATATTTTCGACAAGTACACTCCATTTGAAATTGAGATGTGTGTGAGAAGTATCGGTGCTTTGGGATCGTAATTTGGCTCGGTGTTTTGTTTTTTTTTTTGCTTTCCTTATGGAGTGTTATGGCGACCAATTTTAGATCGTGACCGTATAGTTTAGTTTGATTACTTTCGTAAAGAATGGAACTTAGTTTCTAGCTTTGAAATACACAAACAACGTCTCATTTACATGTACACACAGGAAAACTCTCCTGTTTTATCTAAGATGACCTATCTTTCACGCGTTAAGAGGCCTGCGGAGCATGCGTAGTTCATACAAACGTAATACCATAATAATTTGTAAATTAAACATATTCCTAAGGTAGTGTGTATTAATTTCGATTGGATTACAGAATATCTAGGTTCTCAAATATATATTTTGATTGGACACTGATTTAAACAAGAGTTATGAGAAAAATAAGTTTTCTATAGAAATTCCTCATATCTCGTCTTTGTATCATTATCCTCTCTAAATGTGTATTTGGGAACCTAGATATTCTGTAATCCAATCGAAGTAAATACACACTACCTTAAGAATATACAAACAAATATTATATACAAATTATTATTATTATATTTACAAATTATTTTGGTATTACGTTTGTATGAAATACGCATGCTCCACCGGCCCCTTAATAGGTCTCTTCTTCATCTGCCTAGCCTTTTCCGATTATATTGAAGTCGGCTTCAAGTCTAAACCAGATGCAGCATACTGTATGATTTTGTATGCAGCTGTGGGACTGGCGATTTGAGGGAGACAGCTCGTGGTGGTGTGGTGATTAGAATGGCTACGTCCCATCTCGTAACTTTCCCATTTCCACTACTAATAAACGAAATAGCATCACAAAAGCTAGCTGGCTGGCTGGCTGGCTGGCTGGCATAGAATAAGTATATATTGACAGATTAAATTGACGACAAACATACCAGTATTTTACATGGAGCAACTGCCTTTCTGTACCTGCTCCTCAAGCCAGTTACTGATTATTATACTCCTTGGTAAGACTGATTTTAATACTGTCGTGTTTCTGACTGCCCATAACCACTGCCATAGATTTAAGAATCTCAGCCGGGAGTCAAAGTGTACTATGATTAAATATCTATAACCACTGAACCACCTAGTAGGTTCAATAAAAACGTTAGTCAGGTCAAATGACTTAAAAAGATTTAATAACCGACCACTATTTGAATGTTCTTCTAAAATATTGATATTGAAATCACCACAAATTATTGTAGATTTATTACTGGCTGCAAGTTTTGCCAGGACATCTTCCATTATTGATTCAAATATGGAAAAGTTTTGATAGTTTGGGGGTCTGTACACACACACAACTACATGCTTATCTAGCTAGCTGCTTACCTACTAGAATCACAACATCTTCTGCTACTTGTATAGATAATGTTTTCTGCGATTGTGATTACTTAGATAAAGCCATAGTAAATTGTTTGCCGTCTGACCATAGCGGACAAACTGTAACTTATAGGTGTAATACACCATTGCAAAAAGTACAGATTAAATTTAGACCTATAACTTCTAGCAAATTAAATAGGTTTAATATTTCCCTACAGAACAAGTTAAGTGTTATGAGCCATGACGATATTAATATAAATCAATTTTATAATCGTTTCTTTTCAATAGTTCACACGGAATTCAACAAAACTTTTGAAAAGAAGACAAAAAGTATTTGCCCTAAATTCATATTTAGCGATTGGGCAACTAGAGGCATCAGAAAAAGTAGGGAAAGACTATTTGAGCTTTATGGCCTTAAGCCTTTTATTAACACTGAAACTTTTAACAAGTATGTTGCTAAGTATTCAAAAATTTTTAGAAATACATGCAAGGTTGCTAAAGCCCTGCACATTAGCAACAAGATCAAAACAGCAGAAAATAAAATAAAGACAGTTTGGAAAGTCATAAATAACGAGACTAACAGGAAGAAAATACGTAACACTAGCTACACATTAGATACAGCAAGTGGTCCTAAAAGCTCTAATCAGGAAGTAGCTCAAGAATTTGTAAATTTCTTTACAGAAATACCATTAAAAACTACGGAGGCTCTAAATTCCTCTCCTGAAGTCTCAATGGGTTTATTAAAGGCGAATGTGTCTGGCTGCCTGGCTGAATTTAAATTTAAACACATTAACCCTATGGTAGTTATTAAAGCTTTCCGGCAAATAAAAATCAAACTGACCGAAGATCTATGGGGAATGTCTATCAAAGTTTGTACATCCATACTTGAGACAATAGCCCCATACTTAGCTTTAATTTTTAATCTATGTGTAGACCAAGGAGTTTTCCCTGATTTAATGAAATACAGTAAAGTCATACCTCTTTTCAAATCCGGGGACAGTAAAGATACTAACAATTATAGACCTGTATCCGTGTTGCCAGTTTTTAGCAAGGTTTTTGAAAAGGTAATGCTTGATCAAATGCTCTATCATTTTAACACCAACAGAATCTTACATGATCAACAGTATGGTTTCACCAAGGGACGTTGTACAACTGACGCCGGTGTAACCTTATTAAAGCACATATTTACTGCGTGGGAAGAGTCCCAAGATGCCATAGGAATTTTTTGTGACCTCTCCAAAGCGTTTGATTGCGTAAATCACGACACATTACTTTTGAAACTTGAGCATTACGGACTGGGTAAACTTGCACTTAGTTTGGTAAAATCATATTTGAATGATAGACAACAACATGTTCAGATAAATGGTGTCAATTCACAGGGTTTAAAAATAAAAATGGGGGTTCCACAAGGCTCTATATTGGGTCCTTTCCTCTTTCTAGTATATATAAATGATCTACCCTATTTATTGAAAAACCAACCTCAAAATATGGTGTTATTTGCTGATGACACTTCCTTAATTTTTAAGATAAACAGACGGGCACAAAATTTAGATGACGTGAATAATGCCCTACTTCAGGTCCAAAATTGGTTCACAGCAAACAATTTGGTATTAAATGAAAAAAAAACCAAATGCATAAGATTTGCTTTACCGAATGTTAAGGGTAGTGATTGTGATATATTATTGAATAATGAGAAACTTGAATTCGTAGATAAAACGGTTTTCCTGGGGCTTACGCTTGATTCAAGGCTACAATGGGGTTCTCATTTAACATCTCTTGCGGGGCGGCTAAGTTCAGCAGCATATGCCATTAGAAAAATCCGTCAATTTACTGATGTAGATACCGCTAGACTGGTCTATTTTAGTTACTTCCATAGTATAATGTCTTACGGTATTTTGCTATGGGGACGGGCTGCAGATATTGAGTCTATATTTATTCTGCAGAAAAGAGCCATCAGAGCTATATATAATCTTCGTAGGCGCGATTCTCTAAGGGAACTGTTTAAGGATATTGGCATTATGACGGTACATTGTCAATACATTTACGAAAACATAATGTACGTTAGAAAAAATTTGCATCTTTTTGGTAAAAGAGGTGACAGACATAATTACAGTACTAGAAATAGGGACCAATTAGTTCAGCCAGGCTTTAGACTCGCTAAAGTAGACTCATCTTTCATGGGGTACTGTTTGAGATGCTATAATAAAATTCCACAAAGTATTCTTGAACTGAATGAGACGAAATTTAAAACATGCATTAAACGCACACTATGTAAACAAGCATATTACAAGTTGAGCGATTATATCGCTGATAAAAATGCTTGGCTTAATGCTGGTCCTGCTCCACATGGACAGGGGCGCAAAAATTGATAGCATTAAATGGTATAGTTGGAGCTGCTGAAGATTGTACTTAACTATCTTTGCATTGTATAGATTCAATGTTAGTATTATATAATCGCATAGCCCATATTGTGTGAGTACTATGTGCTAGTAAGCTATCATTCACTGGAAACCTACGGCAGTTCTTGACTTGAATGTGCCCTGGAGGTTGAGAGTATGTCATGCTCACTCAAATGTCTCGCTGATGGTGGCGCGTGTGTCGGACCATTTAGTTCCCTTCAAAATGGTTGAGCTGAATGGTGCTGATCCATGCGTCATGTGCGTGAATGGGCGCTGTCAGTTGTGACTGGTCATCTCTTAGTCGCCATGGTTTATTTGAATTAATTATTTTGTTTTTGAGTTATATTTTGTTTTGGTTTTGCTATGGACACTTTTAACGTGCACATCTTGCTACATTGTTCTCACATAATATACCATCTCAACATGAATGATGTAACCAAGATTTTGTAACAATATTTTGATTTAAAAGAGTGTCCATGGAGTTTCTTGCCCGTTCTTCTCCATAGAGATCTACGCTAGGGAATGGGCAACTACAGTACTTTCACAGTTTTTATGTCTTGTGACTGGGACTGTAGCTACATTAAATGTTCATTTTTGTTTCGACAATTCAAAAGCGCCTGTAACTGGCCTACTTGAAATAAATGCTTTGATTTTGATTTTTGATTTTGATTTTGACCGCAGACACTTGTAAAACGGTGTAACAGCCAGAGCAGACAGAAAATAACTCCGTCACCAAATCCGCCACTAAAATATTTAGGGTTGTACAAAACCCCAATTAGTAATCACATTCGTGAACAACGGTGAATGCTAGACGTATTACCTCTTGGCCACAAAATTCACGCTCATTCGACACGCGTCTTACGATAGTGGTAACCACGTGTAGAAAACAAATAACGTGCGCGAGTTTCGCATGAAGTAACGTCACTAGGCATATTTATTGACGCCTCGTTCACGATCTCACTGCGACTGCGACTTACGTCAAACGACATGCTAGTGTTTCACTTGTTTACTCAGCCGGAACGGTCGGTTAATCCACTAATCGATTACAATAGGTATGGTGAATCTCGAAAAAAGTTCTCTCTGGCTTCTCAGACATCTACCTCCGGCTAACAATGCTGAGCCTACAGAATAGCTTCCAGCGGGTCACCAACTACCATGTCATGGAAGACACGAAAACGATTTCGAAGCCGGGTGGGCCGCTGTAGGTACAACTTGGTCCGGTGGGGTTATTCCGATAAAGCTTAGTGCAACTGTAGAATCTCATTCCAAACCATGGCTACAGCTACAACTATAGCTACTCTTTCTGCAACTCCACCTGCACTTGACCTGGCCGAAGCCACTACCAACGCCGTCGATATGGCTGAGTTCTGGTCAAAACGACACGAAGAAGAAGAAGACTTGTTTCCTTCGCAATGTGCCAACACAAGTCGCATCACGGTGATTCTTGGCATTCTATAAACCACTTCTTTAATTTCTTTTCTTTCCAGCCATTGTCGCAAGACGCGCGGCGCTGTAACGAGAAGGTCGTAGCCATAGCTTTAAGGCCGTATGTAGAGTGGCGATGATGACACATAGGTGGCATTCCTGAGGGGCAGGTAGCGGGTAGCGACAATAATAACAATTAGCGATGTAGGGCTGTGCGCTAATTTCGCGGTCTAATGGCCGACATACCGGAGTCAGGGTGGTAGGGACGGATTTGGGGACGGAAAATTTCGTGTTTGTGTTTGTAAATTAAATCTATGTGAAGTTTTCCTTTTTAATTTTGTTCATTTTCATTTTTGTGTATTTTAATATACAATGTATATCCCTATTGAAAAGTCTGTACAAGTGCTTAAAATATTATAAAAATATTAAACTAGTCTATATTCTATAGAGGAAGAAGTATTTTTTAAACACATGATAAACAGTCTTTTTCTCAAGATTTTTAATCGTATCTTTGCCCAATGCCAAATCTGCTTCAAAGAGTTGATGTTCGAGTTTGTTTCGGCTGTTTCATCTCAAAGTAGTCAAGCACGAAACACCGGTGTCATCTACATAGTTTAAAAAGACGATTTGGAAAAAATGTTTGTAAAAACCTATTTGCATAATGAGGAAATTGAGGTGAAAATAATAAATTTATGATATACGGAACTACCAACAATGAAGTAACAGAATGTAAAACCAGTTCCAAATTCTTGCTACCAACGAAATGTTACAATGAAAAACAATTTTCGAATAAAGTACGCCACACAATAACTAGCTTGTACATAATGACGTATTTTCCTGAAACTGATTAGTAACAACATATTTTTGGTTAATTTAATTCACTGGAAGCTCTTTTTTTACATTTTTCTTTCATTCTAATGTTTACATGTGACAATAGAGGAACACACGTGCCCATGATTCTGCGAATGACAGAAAAACATATGGAGTGCGGTGTTTTTCCGCGTAGGTTAGTCGAAAATTGAAGGTTACGGGGTGATAATTTAATCAATGTGTACACTGTACAGGTAATGGTTTGAATTCTTGTAAAGGAGAAATATTAGAACACTTACTTTTTGGCAGTTATCGTACAAGTCCCATATGGAAACAGTCATAATCAACATCAGTGATATTGGTGCCTTATAGAATAAAATTATTACCACTGATATCGTATTCCCAGTACCCAGTACTAACTGAGTTGTAGAGGTCAGATAGGCAGTCGCACAATTTAAAATACTATTATTCGTCTGCATTTGGTAAGACTGGAAGCCGACCACAACATTGTTGGGAAAAGCTAGGCAAATGAAGATGTGCGATTGACTTTATAACCAACAATCGAGTACAAAATGTTACTGCTACTGCAATATAAAATAATCCCAATGGAAGAACCCAGATACACTATACCCGGCCTGAGAATCAAACCCTAAAACCTCTGGGCCACCATGACATTACCCACAACTACACCCATAGTGAAACTAAAGGTATAAACTATTTTAAAATACCCTTCCATGCGAACATTGCCAACCAAGGTCTCAAATACCACTTCGCCAATAATTGTAACTCTGCTTACCGTTAAGATCATAAGCAACTTGATGCTTGTTGCATGTTATGTAGCGGTATGAAATACCTGGCATGACTACAAGTTATAACATCGGTTACTTCAAGTTATAGCTGATAGCTTAGGGTTTAAACATCGTGTTATTGCTGCAAATACTTGGTAACAGGTTACATTCAGCTACTTCTATGAGAAATTTCTTTTTTTATTTCAAAATTATAATTCTGACATCATGATTTCTTTTATTCTAGTTTATTACGCTGAAAGCAGTATCTAAGAATATAAATAATATCAAACTATCAACGTCAGTGTATATGTCACCGTAAAATTGTCAAACACGTTATATTGTAATCTCTCTAGCGATATTGTAAACTCTCGAAACATTGTGAAACGAACATAATATTGCTTACAATAAAACGCATTATTTTTCGTGAAATGCATGCGATTGTAGTCAACTCACGCGGTGTGGAGGGAAAGAGGGGTCCCCCTTGCCCAATGGTATCACTCTCATGAAAAGATAATGTACCAATCCTGAGAAATACCGATTAATATAACCTAACCTTAAAACACTTTATATTCAACTAAAAAGCTTAGTCGGACGGACGGAGCTCTGCTTCGCGGGGCCCCTATTTCCGAGTGCAGGGTTTAAAAAGGAACCTAACTAACCTAACGGGGGGGTGCCCCAAGTCCTGATTATGGGGGCAGAGATTCTTCCGTATGTTCAGTTGACAATATTTCGAGAGTTTACAATATCGCTAGAGAGATTACAATCTAACGTGTTTCACAATTTTACGGTGACATATACAAGTACACTGAAGATAAAAAAAAAACAAAAAAGTGAAAAATAACTTTAGCTTCTGAAGTCGGTGACAAAAAAATTAAATCGATCAAATCGGTCACCGACTTCAGAAGCTAAAGTTATTTTTCACTTTTTTGTTTTTTTTTTGAAGTCGGTTTTATTTTTTGTAAAAAAGTTTTTTTAAAAAGAAATCAGATTAAGTTATCATTTTTTGTTAGTTTTGTTTTTTAATTCGAATTAGTCATTTTTGTTTTGATTTTTATTTTTATTTCATTTTTGTTTTGATTTTTTTTTAATTTTTAATTTATTTTATTTTTATTTCATACTTTTTAGTGATAGGTACTCCATTTATTTTAGGTTTTGGGATAATTTCTAGTTTGTACATAGTTAGGTTAGGTTCCTCTCACAGAGAGGAGGCCTGTCCCAGTAGTGGGAACATTAATGGGCCGATGATGATGATGATGGCATAGTTAGGTCCTCCATTTATTTTAAAGGTAGGTTTTTAGTGATTAGTTTTAGAGTAGTACTTGTATCAGTCTGTAATTATGACATTGACATATCTACTATTATTCAGTGTGCCTATGGGCCTAGGTAGAAAAACGAAGGATGGTTTAAGGAAATGTCGCACGCGAAAAAAAGCGACGAGTTGATGCTGCAAGAGATCGTCAACATATTATTCGTGCTGCAGAAACTGATGAGCAAAGAAAGGGTCGCTTGTCAAAACTTCGTGAGAACGCCCATTCTATTAGAGCCTCCAAATGTGAGGAGCAAACCAGTCAGCGTTCGTTACACATGCGGGAACATATTCGTCAAGCTAGGGCAAATGAAACTGAGGAGCAAACTATACTCTGCGCTTGTTGTCCATGCGTGAACATGCTCGTCAGAGTAGAGCCAATGCAACTGATGAGCAAACTTCTCAGCGCTTATCAAAAGTTGTTCGGTCTGATGGGCATTTCCTGTTGACTTATAAAAAATCGAAGATCAGAAACATCTGATGTAAAAATTATTGCGAAGCTATCACTGATTTCACTGTATAAAATAACATAAGCTGGGAGTACCCCCACGCGGTGCGGTAACAGTTTAGGACTGATTTTCGATGACGATGGTATATCATTGCAAATTTGACTCTACTGGCCAAAACTTCCATTTATTATTTTATCGAATAAGTATGCCTTCGGGCTTATGTTATTTGAGTGTTTAATTTCCTTTTCCATTTATCTTCGTGACTCGGTAGCCTACCGGGTAACGCAGGGGAGCAGTCACTAAGATTTTAATTGATCAGGTATCTTCACTACAAAACTATAACCATGCCTAGAAAGAGGTCAAATCTTTCCCAATGTTCCAAAGGAGCTAAAAGATTGGGGATCATAAGATCCCAAGAATCTACCGAAGAGCGTCAGGAGAGACTTGATGCTGTTCGAGAACATCAGGCTGCAACTTGCTCCGTGGAAACCTCTTCGGATCGCGAAGCACGCCTGCGTTCTCAGCGTTTTTACGCATCTACATCCAGGTCTCTAGAGACCAGTGAAGAATAGATGCGCGACTGACTGCTGATCGTGAACGTCATGCATTGTCTCGCGAGTCGGAGACGTTCACGGATAGAGAATTGCGCTTGAGTTCTCAGCGTATCTACGCATCTGCTTCTGGGTCTCTAGAGACAAGTGCGGAACGTGGATGCGCGACTGTCCGCTGATTGTGAGCGACATGCATTGTCTCGCGAATCGGAAACGTTTACAGATACAGAATCACGCTTGAGTTCTCAGTGTATTTACACATCTATTAACAGGTCTTCCACACGAAACGAAACGAGTGATGAACGTGATGCGCGAATAACTGAACTGCTCACTCTCCGACGCCTCCGCCGCAGGGTGCTTCAGCTCGTGCGCTGCGAGCTTACAACCTAACTAGACATGAGTAAAATAGCATGTAAACGAGTGTTAATATTATGTTAAGCAAACCAGTGTTGATATTTTATAAATAAAGTAGTTTACATATTATTTAGGATACCAATCTTGGATTTAAAGGGGGGGGAAATGTAGGGTATTTTGATATGTAATGATGTGGGTAGACTTAACTACGAATAAACAGTCAGTATCCTACCTCTGTGTTTAACTGAACGTTCCAAGAACCGAGAATTACCTATTTGCCGATTTGAGTTTCCACGACCTATAAAGACAGAAACTGAATTATTAGGTCCGGATGAAACTTTGGCAAACAAAGGCCGGTTTTGCAACCTCAAAAGAAATGAGAGCGATCGCATGATAAACAATTATAATCCACGTCTACTCGAACTTTGTGTGTTGTTCGTAAACCGCATCAAAATCGGTTCAGCCAAACGTGAGATAATCGTGGACAAACATACAATCGTCTTTCAAAATCTACAATCCAAGAAAGCAAAACGGGATCTATGCAGCAACGTCACGGGATATCCATAAGTGTCATATATTAAAACCTTCCCCAGAATGTAACAAACACTTTTCTGAAAACCGCATCAAAATCGGTTCAGCCAAACGCGAGATAATCGCGGACAAACATACAATCATCTTTCAAAATCTACAATCCAAGAAAGCAAAACGGGATCTATGCGGCAACGTCACGGGATATCCATTAGTGTTAGACACTAAAACCTTCCCCAGAATGTAACCAACACTTTTCTGAAAACCGCATCAAAATCGGTTCAGCCAAACGCGAGATAATCGCGGACAAACATACAATCGTCTTTCAAAATCTACAATCCAAGAAAGAAAAACGGGATCTATGCAGCAACATCACGGGATATCCATAAGTGTCATATACTAAAACCTTCCCCAGAATGTAACAAACACTTTTCTGAAAACCGCATCAAAATCGGTTCAGCCAAACGCGAGATAATCGCGGACAAACATACATACATACATACATACATACATACGGGTCGAACTGAGAACCTCCTTTTTTTTGAAGTCGGTTAAAAATCATACTGCAGGTACTTAAGATATACGGTTGGCGCATTGGCTAAGCGATTGACTGCTGCGTTGCATGTCACGGGTTCGATCCCCGCACTGGTGAAATATTTGTATGGCCTACAGAAAGTTGTTCCGGGTCTGACTGTTTGTGTATGTGAGGTAAAATGTTTGTAACGCACCTACGATAGAGAAGGAATTCAAAATGTGATGACGTTTTAAAACAATCATTTTTACTGTCATTTTTCCCTATAATTTTAATTCCATTACTTTGTGTTAAAACTATTCGATTTACCCGCTGGCCCTAGAATAACAAAATCTAGATCGAGTGCCAAAGTCCCACTTACGCTGGAGAGACCAAACCTGGACCTGGCTGGATATCAAAACCTCACGCCTGTAAACTCCGAAGGGGTGTACGAGAGGTGTACGAGTACCGAATAGTGCACCAGCATTTCGCCAGTTATGTTTAACTCCCGGTAAAAGGGAGCCAGCCTATTTGACCTTAACCGTGCCCAAATCTAGACTCCCTGACTTTCTTCTTCGTTATCGTATGGTTAATTGCCTACCCTGGTGTCAGAGTTTTATGGCGCCCATGGGCCTCTTAACATGCCGTCGAGAAATGTCTCTCAGGCATGCTGGTTTACTCATGATGTTTTCCGTGGCCGCTACTGAGAAATTCAAAAACTTATGGAAAAACCCAATAACACTTTGCCCTACCCGGGAATCGAAGTCAGGATCTCATGCTCTGCAGTCGTGCTTGTCACTAACTACCAATATTCATCACTAACTACTAAGTACTAAGTCATTCTTCCATGCAGCTGAATACCAGTATTTTACATGGATTTACTGCCTATCTGACCTCCACAACACAGTTAGTGCTTGGTAGGTAATATGATACCCCTTGGCCCACCTGTAACGACAGTCAAAGGTCTACAAATGACAGCTGGGGCCAACTGCTTAGCGTGCTTCCGAGGCACGAAGGAAACTCGGTATGTAATGGGATGGTCATCCATCCACAGACCAGCTTAGACAAGCCCGGCTTAACCTAAAAGTCGACACGAGCGGCTGTTACCACACATCCGTATCTTGCACAACACAAACTCAACATAATTACCATAAGGACTCAATTACACTTCTCTAACCACGTAAGCTCACACATACGGGTTTGCTAGGATTCGATCCGATGTTTTGCCAACAGCATCAACACATTACGAACTGAAATCATTGACCTATTTACATGTTTGTGCTAGTCATTGATTGAATGCATGGTTCTGTGAGTGTAATGGAGCGTGCATGTATGTAAGCTATGTTGAAGTTTGTGGACACTGCCTGAGATTTTGCGTTGTTGGGTTAGTTTTCGGATGGCAGTCTTTTGGAGCTTGGACAGGATTAAGCGCCAGCCGCAATTCAAACATTCTTACGTTTTTGGCAATATGTAGGTCAGTGACAGCAAGTCGAGGCTAACTACAAGTGCGATAGCCGAGTGAATAGTGATCAGTAGTGTATTTGTGATTTGTGATTAATTCATTGGTAGTATTTTAATTTATCAGCTCGCAACAATATTTATTGTGGAAAACCCGGTGTTATCGGGTAGTTTTGTTGAAGCAATTTATCATTATGTGGATGTTGGTGGATAATGTCTGAGATTTCGTGTTATTAGATGTCTGTCGGGTGTGAATCAGTCATTAGGAGATCGTTTAAGGAATGGGTTAACCATTTAGTGGGCGCAAAAGTATTTATAAGGTTCTAGCCGCAAAAGGACATAATGTTATGTGGCATTCTCATTATGATGAGGTCTCGGAGGAGCTTATCATGGTGAACTTGATGAATATGGCAAAGAATTGAGTGTTAGTTGGTGATTTTGGAAAAGACTCTATTTTGGTTTGGTGATTAGGAATAGTAGAGATGGGGCAGTGGGGCTATTATTCATACATTGATAGAACAATGCCTGCAAGTGTACGCACGCACTGCGACTACTCAAACTATACAAAACCTGTTTATCTTTTTATATGCGTGAGTTTATCACTCATTATTTATATTAAAAGAGGTCATGTAGAAATGTAAAGCTTGATGTGTCGCCGCGTGCACTAAGTATCACTTCTCTTGTTTAGGTCTTTACAATATGAAATTATGAAACCACTGTGTAATTTATCATTTAATTTTGTCTACCTGATAAACCCAAAATAATACATCAAATTTTGACTGATATCTTCTTTCGCCAAACTAAGACTTCTACCAAATTCATCAGTTTTAACAATATCAAATAGTTTTCAGTCTATTTTTAAAGAAAACTCATCAATCTACCTAATAAAACGTATAAATCGTGTCTCTAGGTGATAAACGATGTGTGACTGATGCCTTTGAGAAAATAAAATAGGTTTATCTCCCGATTCAGAACAGTTTTTACAGATAAAAAGGTATTTTTTCACGTCAAAAGACTGAGTAAGCGCTTTAAAAGAAACCTTGTGATGATTCGACTTAAATCTATTGAATAAAATAAATGGTTGAAAAGGTGTATTAACGGGCTAAGTGACGGCTTTTACGTTGGTGTGTAAATGCTTTAATAAATTAAACTTATCGGCACTGACAAATTTTGGAGGCTGTGGATTCATTAATATACTTTGTGTCTTGAAACAAATCTGTCACATTTCATTGATATGCTTGATAAAAAATAAAAAAATGTTTATTTCAGACTAGTGCTTGTCCATACTTTGTTAGTAGCAAACAAATTAAATATCTTAATACTAAGTTAGTAGCAATGTATGTAGGTAGTTTAGATACACAAATTAAAATTATTATAACTTAATAGGGTAAATTAAATCGAAAAAAAAAAAGAACTGGTGGCACCCATTTTGGATTTGAATAGCGTATAGTATTTTACTAGTCAAGCCCTTTCATTTGATTCCCATATTGAGGGAGTTGTTAAATAAAAACGTAATCCGCCATTTTGTAGCGGCGGCCATCTTGGACTGATTTTTATCAAACATAGCTAAGAATACTCCCGACTAATTCACCTTTCAAGCAAAAAAACGAAATCATAATCGGTTCATTCGTTCGGCAGTTACGACGCCACAGGCAGACACACACACACACGCACACTGACACGTCAAACTTATAACACCCCGGCGTTTTTTCGTGGGGGTAAAAAAAGGAGTATGTAAGGTTCGTAACAGGTGGTGTTAGTTAAGTCATAAGTCATTTAAAAAAAAAAAAAAAATTAAAAACTTTTTATTTCAAAATACACTTCATAAATTTTGTTTAAACACACATCGCTTAATCTTAATTATGAAACAACAACAAATACAAAAAATAGTTGTTTTAAAGAAGATTACAAGCGCGCTATGTTATGCCCGAAGGCGTACAAAATTGAAAAACCTTTTAAATTATACTACTTGAATGCAAAAAAGTATTAATTGATCTTGACAAAAAAAAATAAAAACATCATTAATAAAAAAATATAAATGTCAAAACTAAGTGTCACTTTACAACGTCAACATTCTAATCAAGTAGGTACTTATAAAACAAAATAAAAAAGATAAAATAATACAAAATGTCATGTGCAACAATGTCATAAAATTTATAAATGTCAAAACTAAGTGTCACTTAAGTACTACGTCAAAATTCAAACAAAAATAAAAAAGAACATTAAAATAATACAAAACTGTCACGTGCAACAATGTCAAAAAAGTGTAGTTTCTGCCTACATCATCATCAATATCCAATTAATATACAACGTGTAACGTTAAATGCGCAAAACCTGAAAATAGTTTGATCAGAATCACGGGCAGAATCAATTGAACCACTTTTTAATATAGGTCACATTTATCAAAAAAATATTCAACACTACAAATGTTGCCCTGTCTATTTATTTATAGGTCAAGCCATCACGTGCGCAAACCCGTCAAAATAGGTAAACAAACAAACACAAATAATGGTTATCGTCCAATTTCAACTGTCTCATACGCAGGATAGTAATTAATAGATCTCGCCAGTAAAACTAAAACAGCACATAAAACCTTTAATTTTTTTAATGTTTTATTTTCTTTCAGTTTTAGGTCAATTGAATTTAAAATCATTTGGGGTGTCTATATTTTTATGTAGGTATTCGTTTATAATTAGGATTATATGTTTTCATATTTTACATTTTTAAATATATATTTTATTAATCAATTATTTATTAATAATATATTTTTTTTATTAAAATTAATTAAATAATTAATTTTCTTAAAAAATTAAATTCTATATTTAATTAAGAGACAGTTTACATTTCATCTAATCTTACACGTTACACGTTGTATATATTTTTTTTTTGTTTTTTTTTTTCTTATCCAATTTTGTTGGTAGTCGAGTCGGCACAGCATTTCTTCTTCTTCCAAACTTTTCTCGTCATCCCATCAGTCTGCCGCTCGTCTTCTCTTGCCATATCATCTTCGCATAGCCCATCCTCTGCCTATACCTATCCACATTCATACTCAACACTTTCATCTCGACAATTAGCATGATGACAGTATCAATAAATTACAAATCTATTTAGTCCGTTAGTTAGATTATTGAAAAATAATGGACACGTATTTTTTGTTTTTGTAAATCAATGAATATTGACAAAGACAAAACGCATCAAAACGATTAAAAATTATACCTAGGCGTGACGTATTGTTTCGTCAATTTTGATTTCCGTAACAAAAGAAAAAATACGGTTCAAATATTTTTAATAATCTACCTGACGAACTAAGTAGATTTGTTGTCGTCTACGTTATTTCCCCTCCTCTGCATTACATGCTGATAGTTTCTGCCTACACAGAAAAAAGGTAAGACTTTTGTGTAAGTATAGATGTGTTTCCATAATTAATTTCCCGTCCCAAATCCAGCCCTGCTAATCATCGCACAGGGCTGCCAACCCGGTATCCGTTTAATTAATTTTAAATTTACATGTAAGGGTTGAAAAAGATACAACATTCAAGTTTCAGGCAGAGTGCCTCGTTATATAATTACGCACATTTACATCAAGTATACCTGCAGATCTGATTTTGATTATACAGGTAAGTAATTTTGGAAGGATTACGGTAGGAGATTTTATTAATTTTGAATGTCTTTTTCAATGGGATTTTAATAAAAAGTTATTTATTTCAGGAAAACATGTACGTTATTTAATTTGGAGGAGCTCGTAGCTAAATAATAACAACCGCTCGGGTCGATATTCAGGTTAAGCCTCGCTTGCCTAGGTTGGCCTGTGGATGGGTGACCGCCCATTATTTACCGAGTTTCCTCCGTGCGTCGGAAAGCAGTAAAGCTGTTGGTCCTGGCTGTCAATTGTCTTAGACAGTCGTTAGGTAGTCAGGGGGGTATTCAGCATTAACTGGGTTGTGGAGGTCAGATAGGCAATCGCTCTATGGAAATACTGGTATTCAAGTACCTCCGGTTAGACTGTAAGCCGACCCCAACATAGTTGGGAAAAGAAAAGTATAAGCAGACGATGATAAAGTGAAGCTACATTATCCCCGAGAATCATAAGCTATATTTAAAACGTTCCCGTGGTATAAAATATAAATTAAAAACAAAAAACGCTGCACATTACATACCGCGCCATCTAGTGCCACACTATGCAATGAGGCTTGTGTCATGAATACCACATAGTTGATATACTATGTACGTACATGGATACTTTTTTGTATGATATACATACTTAATATAAGTAAGTACATATAAACATCCATGACTCGGAAACGAATGTCCCTGCTACATGCAAAAGTTCACCAGATTATAAAGTAGGTACCCACTTTAACGAGTAGTCTTAGACAGAATACCAAGCAGTGCAGGGTCACAGGGTGTGGCCAAACTTATGCCCATAATCTGAGTAACTTATGCTCATAAGCTTCTAAAAGTATGGTCTGTAGCCTGTATACGAGTATTATGTATTATGTTATCACAGATCAAGTATATCTTGTCTATACTATAATATTATAAAGATTATTTGTACGTTTGTATTTTTGTATGTAACGAATTAACTTAGAAACTACTGGACCGATTTGAAAAATTCTTTCAGCAATAGATAGTTACATTAACAGCGAGTAACATAGGCTATATTATATTCACGTACTCATACGGGAACGGGAACTACGGGGGTGAAACCGGGTAAAGTCGTGATATACGATATATTATTACTATAAAATATATGTACAGTATTGCTGCCCGTTCTAAGTTATATCGTTCATTTTCCTTAATCATAACTATATGTGTAACAATAATTTCATTTTCATGTATTATAAAATAGATAAGTTTGTGGTCATTTGAGTTGACATTGGCCTTGTTACGAAATTTGTTCGTAAATATCAAGAGTTTTACACAAAGTGCGAAGATGACGCTTCACACTCCGACACAAATCAAGATTAAACATTCCGCATTCTAGACTGAAAATACACTCAACAAGCCCCTATGTAATGTCAATAAAATGTATAACAAACTACATGAAATAGTAAAAAGAAAAATTAAACATTTTTATAAAAACTTTTTTTTTTGGAGTTTTAGAGCTTCCTCTCTCCTACTATAGAATTACTCTATCTTTGTCTTTTGCTGTGCCCGACAGGGTCCATAATGATCTCATTTTTAATTTACCACCTAAGTAGGTACACATTGTGGAATGCAAATAAAGTTTGAGTATTGAGTATTGAGAATTAATACGAATTTGTAAATAGTTTAGATTCAATTAACTCTTTAACTGACAATGTTCTAATTTTCCCATTGTTAATAATATTGTGGGGTATAGTTTCTTAGATGTATTTTTGTTTCCTTTTGGCCCCGTACAGGACCAATTTAGTCTTCTTTTCCTATCATTTTGTTTACTATAATTTAATTTAATGTTTTTATTTTTTGTCCTGTGCGAGACAATATAAATTTTTCTTTTTATCAGAATGGCAGCAGAATCTACCATTATTATAATCTTACGTTTGTAGAATCTGACACTTATCGAATCTGACATTAATAGAATCTGACATTTGTATAATCTGGCATTCAAAGAATCTGCAGACATTTATCGACGAATCCGCCTAATCGATGTCACAAATAGCAAGCTTGTAAATTGTGAGGCATCATCATCTTTTTTGCTAGTATAACAAATTCCAACCAACAGATTGTTTCTTCTCCCCTAAGAATAAATAAATAAAATAAATATCGCTGGACATTACACACACAGCCATCTAGTGCCACACTAAGCAACGAGAAAGAGAGAGTGAGAGAAAAACCAACAATGTTATAAACTCATAAAAAACTGACTCATCAACGACAAATTCGTAGGGGCCTCTTATCCAAATTTACTATTCTTTAATTAATAGTCATTTCTATTTAACTTCACGTAAAATAGTGCTATAATAAGCATGGGGCGGGGCGCTATAAATAAGTGTAAACATCACATAAAACTTGATCACTTTTATTGTTCAAGGGTGTCAAGTACATTGACCCCTAGTCAAAACATGTGACAGTTAAGAAACTCGAAGGGACTGAGCACGAACATACGACTACATCCTCACTTGAATTGAAGCGATTTTTTAAAACTTATTAATTAAATAAACTGATTTATCCTAGCATTCGCCCTCGACCTTCGGACGTGAGAAATTATTATAAAAAAAAATTATTATCCATTTTCTTAAATAAACCTAGCATTGGTTACTCCTTATAACATCAGCTATCTGCCAGTAAAAGTTCCCTCAAAATCGGTCCAGCCGTTTCGGAGATTAGCCGAAACAAGCAGACAGACTCGACTATAGAGAAACCCAAAATGAGGGTTATGTGTTTAACCCCTTTATGCGTTTTTACATGCCCTCGTAATTCCTAAAAGAATGGTCCTATTTCGATTAGTTATTAGATTTGAGGGGTATCGTATTATGCAGTACTAACTGGGTTGTGGAGGTCAGATAGGCAGTCGCTCCATGTAAAATACTGGTATTCAGCTGCATCCGATTAGACTGGGAGCCGACCCCAACTTAGTTTGGAAAAGGCTAGGCAGGTGTTGTTACGTTGGTAGATTTATCTTGGTGGCGCGAGTCTCATTGGTTACTCGTATATAAAAAAAACAAGGCGGATTTTGGGTGCCATATTGTGGGAAACATTTTTTTTAAACCCATCAGGTGAGCTAACTTTTGTCCGTAACTTTGCTTACTGGAACATTTTAAAATAGCCTAAGTATCACGCTCGGGACAATGTAGCTTAACATTGTTGAAAGAATTTTCAAAATCGGATAAGTAGTTTACGACAGAATTTACCTCTTAATATTATAAATTTAAAACTATAGCTTTACGTTAATTCCGCACGTTCGTGACAGGCCTAAAAAGCTCAATATTTTGACGTGCAAACATGTGACGATCGTAAAATTAGAGGATCAACTTGTTTCGTAGGAGATTAATTACGAATAATAGGGGATCAGTGTGCCTACGGCTTAATTTGTTAGTGTTCTGTGAGGGTGCCCCGTGTTTTAAATGTTAGAGATGTGAGGTAGGGATTTGATGGGATTTAGCTACCACCTGTTTACTTGTTTCCTGTCAAACTATATGTTCTGATAGCATAGTTTTCCAAATAGCATCAGCGATAGGTGGTATTGTGTTGCCATCTGGCATTAAGCTGAGCTGATGCCTGTGTCCCGGCAGTGGGAACGTTTATGGGCTGATGATGATGATGATAATGCAGTCCGAAAGCATCAGCGCATTAATGTTCCCACTGCTGGGACAGGCCTCCTCTCTATGAGAGGGAATGGGCTATAATCCACCACGCGGGTCCAGTACGGATTGGTAGATGTCACATGCCTTCAAATTTATTGGTTCTAGGACATGCCGGTTTCACACGATGTTTTACGTGACCACCTGTAGATCCCAAACTGTGTAAGTAATATGGAAGTAACATCGATACAAGTAAAACAAGAAACCAGGATCACTTCGTTCCGCATTCGGACCGTCAGAGAACACAAACAATAATTAAGGGATAAAAAGATGTTGCGGGCCTGTTCGAAAGAGATACCGCCCCGGAACATAAAGGGCGAGGAAGGAACATGGATGGGTTTTAGTTCGTAAAAGTCTGACACTCCCTCCCGCTCCGGAGTGTCATTTGACGATTTCCCATCCTAAAAAAAAAATAAAAAAGGGATAAAAAGATCCTTAACGAATCCGAAAGGCACTTGTTCTCCTCGTCATTGCGATATTTCTTTTGTTCTACACCATACCTGGGAACCTTCTAGAAACGGAGATATTGGGGGTCAAAGTTCCAACTTTTCCACAAGTTTTTTTTTAAATACATAGTTACTACCTTTAAATATGATTTTTCACCCCAAAAAAAAAGTTGCTTGTCAGCAATAATTATTGCGTAAAGATACTTAGTTTATTGAACAGAATGCTTGGTTGACGGCTTCGTGAAGAGTTTGTTTCATCCTGTATTCCATATAAATAATTCTTCTTATCAAATACCCCAATGTTTGTTACAGCAATATTAAAATGGAGTTAATAACAACGGGACAGGGGTAACGCATTACGTGAACACACTTAATTAGGGCCGGCCAAATTGAATTACTGATTTTATAGTTCAATATAATTTTACGACGCAATGCACACGATTCATTAAACGTTATTAAGATTGCATTTTTATAATACTTTACTTCTACATGAGTTTCGTTTAATGAATTAATTGTTATTATTGGGCAATTGAACTTAAAGTTAACTTAATGTTAATCATTTCATTTAATCAACTGGATTTTTCAATAAAATTAAATTTTAGTGTATCCGTTAATTACTACTTCAATGTATTTGTTTAATCATTAAATTTTAAAATGAAAAGGTGGCTTGGTAATATTAGAAATTAGTAATTAAAAGTGTTCAAAAAGAAGTCTTTTAATGTACTTCTTATTTCTTAGAATAGAATTGACATAAGCTTTTATCGAAAACTTACGCCAATCCAATACATTATGTATCATTTTTGACATCACGATTGAAACAGTGGCTGAGCGATCGACTGCTGTGCTGCGTGTCGCGGGTTTGATTCACATTAGACCACCCATGCTAAGTGTAAGTTTTTTGGCGGTTTCGTGTCATAGCTATCCAGTTTCTTCCAACCACTTTAATGAGATCGTCTGTCAACCAAGTCGGTTGTATTCCCAAAAACCTGCCTCCCGTTCATGTTCTCCACTCCAGGGCTTTCTTCCTCTATCTTCCATCCAGTCTTACGCATATATGTATGTCCCAACCAACTTAAATTTAAAAAAAAAAATGCGGATCAATCTTTGGGGACAGCGGAATCCCGGACCCGTAACAAATATAACTAATCTACACGGTGTAAACTACCTCATCACAAAGCCGTTAACCAAGCATTCTGTACAACAAACTAAGTAAATTTACGCAAAAAATATTGCTGGGACAGAACTTTTTTTTTTGAAGTTATAAATCATGTTTTGTGGTAGAACTCAATGTAACCACTTAAAACATTGTGCTGGTGGATGGATAGAATAGTACGGCGGACGTGGAGGTGTTAAAAGTTAAAATCTTACAAGAAAAACTTGTATTTTTGGTGCGGATCGACTACGAGTGCAACGAAGTATTAGGTGACGGTTACGCGAGTTCCATGACTTTGTACATCCAGTAATTGCTCCTTGCGCCTAAAGAAGTTTTTACTTTAAAAAAAAACGGACGTTCTAGTAATTCAAGTCCTTACCCAAACAAATGGGTACACTCCTCCAGGCTATAAAGTCTGCACACCACCCAATGAAGTGCTATTTAAAGCTAACAGAAACAGTTTAACTTAATGAGATGGGGCCGAGTGTGCGTGACGTGCCCACTTTATTATATCTTTGGGGCTGTTGCACAGTTCAAGATAGGATTTGGAAAGCGATAATATGTGGTTGAATATTTAGGAGGGTGAAAGACGGAGTGTCAAGTTCTTCAGTAATTCCATTGATGGACTGTGTGAAGGATATGGCATGAAAGGAGATGTAAAGAAAGAAAGAAACGACGAGGAAGAAGAAAACATTCTGCGCCCACCCCAAATGAGTTGGGATAGGGTTAGAAGAATTATGATGATATCGCTCACATAAAATCCCATTTAAGGAATGGCAACCCATCATCTACCTAGCCCCGTGGTAAATAAATAAAAATAATTATAAATATCGCTGGACAGTACACACAGCTCCATCTAGTGGTACACTAAGCATCGAGGCTTGTGTCGTGAACGCCAGATAGAAGACTTGTTAACGACAACGGGATGGGATGACATTAACTGATATGCAAATTTTGACCCCGCTTCCTCATCCTAGATAGATCGCTCTTTCTCGCTCGCACTTTCAAGAAGATTATTTTAGGATGAACTGCAACTACACTTAAAATTAGTTCTCAACTTTGCTATACCTATATTAATCTCTAAGTGGATCATCTTCTGCCTTGCTTTCAGAAATATGTAACCACCAAGCACCAAGTATTACGATAACGGGAGCCATTCAATTTTCCCAATTTGGGGTTATTCTGGCTCGCATTGTTTTCCCCTCTCTTTAAATCACCAGCATAGCTTTCACTGTGTCACAAGCCTTACCGGCCGGGCACGTAAGCACACGTGGTCACAGTATTTACTCCAGGAACGCACTCTGCATATTTGCCTCCTTATTAGGTCGCTTATAATATAGCCTTTAGTGTGAGACAGCTTGTGATGGATTTATATGAAGGTTTAATGCTGTTTCGAAGCTGTTTTTGCCTTTTTTCGGTATGATTTGTGAATTTTTAAGAGGTTTGTTGTTCATGAGTTTAGTTAGTTGTTATTTTGGGTTAGCAGCGATGTTAATGTTACATAAGTTTGCAATTTACTTCAAGTCGTCGGATTCATGCCCTATACTCTATTAAAGTTTGAATTGCATGGCAATAGCCATCCTTGGAAGTGTTCCTATAAGACATACGATATGGTCACGAACTCATGGGTGGTTAATTCAATGTGACGTCAAAAATATAAACCAACCTCAAGGAGTTTGTCGATGTGTTGCCAAACTGACATTTAACTAATGGAATGCATAAAAGGTGTAAAACACCTCTTCACTAAGCCGAAAGACACTTGTTTTTCCCATCATTGCGATCATTTTTTTGTTCTACACCATACCTGGAACCTTCTAGTTACGGAGATATGGGAGGTCAAAGTTATAACATTTTGACAAGTTTTTTTTTAAATACTTACAAGTTTTATTTGTAAGATTTTAACTTTCAACACCTCCACAACCCCCGCACTATTCAATCCATCCATCAGCACAATGTTTTAAGTGCGTTACATTGAGTTCTACCACAAAACATGATTTATAACCTCAAAAAAAAAGTTGTATCCCAGCAATATTTTTTGCGTAAAGTTACTTAATTTGATGTACAGAATACTTGGTAAACGGCTTTGTGATGAGGTGGTTTACACTCTGTATATTAATTACCATAGTTTGTCGGCCCTTGTCCCTATTCATTTGACCTTCGAGCAGCATGTCCTCTCCTTCCATACTTCTAATAAGATTGTCGTTATCTGAGTAGTCAACTTCTTTCCAACCATACTCAGTTTTCACACATACAGCTCTTCATTTCTATGGTCTTCCCCTGCTATTTTTTTTAGATTAAGCTCGCCGCACTATTCCCAAACCACAGCAATTCCTGAAAGCCGGATTCAACAGAGGCGACCAGACAATGAAGCTCTATGTAGTCTCAGAGAAACCATTTAAATGTCTTGGATCCCGCAACAAAATGAATCAGAAAAGAGTAGAAAAACATCATTTCCATTATTTTCTACCTTTCTATCTAGCTATATTGTAATGATATCGAATACATACAAGTGTGATGAGGTTAATCTCTTTCTTACAAGCCGATTAGACGTGGATTAGAGCCACCATATTGCGACATTTTGTTAGCTGTGGCTTACTTTGTAAAGAGCTTTGAAAATGATTAATTTTAGTGCTGATGACAACTTAATAAACATTGGGATTTGAAGCACTGTGACAATTTCCTAGAATTTTCAGTGTAACTCTAGAGACTAAATGGCAATCACTAAAATTGATTTTATACTTTGGCTCCGAAATCAGAGAGAAATAGAAATAAGTACTTTGATTGTAATATAGATTTTCTTTAAAAAGGCTCAAATGGAAGTATAATGAAAATACGCCTGTAGACCTTCTTCGTCGTGTCGATGATTCCTTTTTTATTTAAAATTAGTTTTAACCAGAACTCTGCCTCCTCGACGGTGCTGATAGTGACTTCAGATACGAGTAGGTACACTAGGTAGGGTTCGTGAAAGTGTAGGTGGAATTGAATTTTGAAATTTTGATTGTTTTTTTTTTAAACTGACATTGTCACGCTATCTTTTACTCCTTTTCCTTCATCTCATTTGTCACACAATTCATCCATCGTTTCATTGGTCTTTCTCTCCCTCTCCATCCATCTACATTTATATTCACCACTATTTTAGTCACATGCGATTCTTCCTTCCTCATCACATGCCCATACCAAGACAGCCAATTCCTTTACATCTTTTCTGTAACTGAAACTTCCTGTAATTTACTCATTCCTTTTACTTTTTTTACTATCCTATATTGTCCCACTGCTGCAAAGGCCTCTCCCGTATCTTTCCACACTTCTCTACGTGCGGCTTTCTCAGGCCAATCTCGACAAACGCGTCTGAGTCCTCACCAGCGTTCTCTAGGCCTTCCTCGTCGACATTATTAATTCATTATTCATTGACATTCTTTACTTTATCCATTCTTTTTATTCCAGCACAATTTCCACATAAACTGCCTTCCCCTCCAACGTAACTGCCCGGGGCAATCCTGATAAGCTCAATAACGTTAATGATAACGATATCCTAGGTAACTCAATACAATAACAATAGTAGCCCGGCCCCCCGTGTAAACTGAAACCGTCTGACGCGATGAGGCTCTTAGAGCAGCGGGAGTGGCTTGCTAGAATTTGTTTGAGGAAAAAATATATGGAAAGTGATTATCCCTAAATCAATCGTCAGGTAAAACCGCGCTTGCCTATGTTGGTCTGTGAATAGGTAACCACCTATTATTACATGCCGGGTATCGGCAATGTCTAGGAAATCACTTTAAGCAGTTGGTCCCGGCTGTCATTTGTAGATCTGTAACTGTTGTTACAAGTAGTCAGTGGTCCGAAAATCTGACAACCAGTCTTGCCAAGGGTTATCGTTAGGGTTGCCATACGTCCCGTATATACGGGACTGTCACCGTATTTGATCATCCCGTCCCGTATTACTACTTGTCCCGTATTTCGACAAAATATGAAAATAGAGGCGAATACGCAGGCGCCCGCCGCCCGTACGGCGCCGGCGCCGTAAAAAGAAAAAGAAGTTATTGCAAAAGTAAAATCAACTTCAAAATATGACTGGGCAAAAAAATAAATACCTGAGTAATTTTATGTTAATTAAAAAAAATGTCTACTTAAGGGGCCGGCGGAGCATGCGTATTTCATACAAACGTAATACCAAAATAATTTGTAAATCAAACATATTCTTAAGGTAGTGTGTATTTATTTCGATTCGATTACAGAATATCTATGTTCCCAAATATATTTTTTGAGAGGACAATGGTACAAAGACGAGATATGAGGAATTTAAAATTTCCATAGAAAACTTATTTTTCTAATAACTCTTGTATCAGTGTCCAATCAAAATATATATTTGGGAACCTAGATATTCTGTAATTCAATCGAAATAAATACACACTACCTTAGGAATATGTTTAATTTACAAATTATTTTGGTATTACGTTTGTATGAAATACGCATGCTCCGCAGGCGTCTTAAGACTGAATAAAAAGTATGATTCAATAATTTTTGTTTAATTTATTTTACACTTTTGATAAGTTTGAGATCAGAGGGAATCTGTTAGAAAATACATTAGTTTGTTTCTTCTCGCTATGTAGGAAGGTACACGTGCGTGCTATGTTATGTAGGTATGGTGTAGTTGAAAAGCCCCGTGTCGGTGTTGAATGTGTTATGTACGATTACGAGTTTTGGGTATCGGAAGAAAAAACGTCCCGTATTGGTTCCCAGAAGTTATGGCAACGCTAGTTATCGTATTACTAAGTACTAACTGGGTTGTGGAGGTCAAGCAGTCGTTCTATGTAAAATACTGGTATTCAGCTGCATCTGGTTAGACTGGAAGCCGACCCCAACATAGTTGAGAAAAGGCTAGGCAGATGATGGTGAGTGATGGCCAAAATTTGAATCAATTTTCTGAGCAACGCTTCCTATGGCTGGATTGACCCATTAAATAGCGAGCCCCCTCTGTTCCTCAAAAAAAATGTAACGGTTCAACTCTAAAGCGCTCATCCTGTAGTCCAAAGAATCAAAGAGGAGTTCCTACTCCAAGGAAACGAAGACGACAAGGAAGCTTCTCCTTTTAATGCAAAGCTACCTCATTAATTGTCATCTTCATCTTTTTAGCGCATCGATGGCTAGAATTCTTCGTAGTAGTATTTACCACCTGTAAGTAGTCGCCTGTTTAGTGGCCTACCGTCACTATGTAATACAGTAATGACCACCTAGGGGTCAAAGGCCGCTTGACAAACATAATATTACTGAATTATTAAGACTTAAGATGGCCATTTTGGTACACCTTTTACCACTGAAAATATTATGTTTGGCGATTAATGTACCGGTAAAGAAACTTAACAAATACTATCTGTTAGCTTAAATTCTTCATGCAACTGGGGTCTGAGACGTTGTCGAGGCTAGCCCAGGAGGTAGCGAGAAGACCAGGAGCACTGTGAGGGGTGTCTTGAGGTGACGCACGAAAAGAGCACCTGAAACGTTATGGCTAACGTTACGTTAACGTTATGGCTAATAACGCATTTGGCTAGCAGTGGGACATTAAAAAAAACCGGTAAGTAGCTAAAACAACCGGGGGTCGATCATGTTTGTCAAAGGATCGATGCCCGGTGGAGCTTGGAGAACAAGGTTGTTTGGCTGTCTAGGTGTTCGTGAGGCTGCAGATGGCGGAGTAGAAGGTATTATGGCAAAACTCGGAGGAGAGCTATGTCCAGCATTATGTTGTCTCCGATATAACTCACTTGTATTTAAACTAGTCCCAAGAAGTTTTAACAACTGGTGAAGTTCGCGAGAATCCGCTGAATGCAAGAGGTACAGAACCAGCCAGTGTGTCGATACTTGGAGAAGCGAAGACCTATGTTCAGCAGTGAGCGAGCTGCGCTGAAGTCATGCAAATGTAACTATCACCATCATCATGGTCATCGTTTCAGCCGAAAGACGTCTACTGCTGGACATAGGCCTCCCCCTAGTGTCACCACATTGACCGGTCCCGTGCGATTCCATCCAGCGATCACCAGATCACCTATCCTTTTTTTTTTTTTTTAGGATGGGAAATCATCAAATGACTTCTCCCACTCTGGGCGGAGCGGGAGGGAGTGTCAGACTCTTACTGACTAAAACCCATCCATGTTCCTTCCTCGCCCTTTACGTTCCGGGGCCGCGGTATCTCTTTCGAACAGTCCCGCAACCCCGGCAGATCACCTATCCTAGTGGGAGACCTTCCAACACAACGTCTACCAGTTCGCGGTCGCCACTCCAGAACTTTTCGGCCCCATCGGCTATCCGTTCTGCGAGCAATGCCCATTGCCACTTAAGTTTGGTAATTCTTCGGGCTACGTCGGTAACCTTGGTTCTCTTCATTTCTGATTCGATCACGCAAGGAAATAGGCTTGTTAACTGAAAAAATCTAATTAGTCCGTCACTTAGATTATCAAAAAATATTTGACTCGTATTTTTTCTTTTGTCACATAAACCAAAATTGACGAAGATACGACGCTTTTAAAATTCCCAATACGTCACTGTTCGGTATCATTCTTAGTGAGTTGGTACCGAACAGTGACGTCACGAGCCCCCACTCCGAGTTTTGATGCGTTTTATCTTTGTCAATATTCGTTGATTTACAAAAACAAAAAATACGTGTCCATTATTTTCCAATACTCTAATTGACGGACTAAATAGATTTGCAATTTATTGATGGTGGAAACAAGCCTATTCCGAGCATAGCCCTCGCCATTGCCCTTCGTGTGACTTTAAGCCTTCTGATGAGGCCCATTGTTAGCGACCACGCTTAACTATATTATGTCTCAACATTTAATTAAGTAACGAAGAGGCTTATTGTTAGTTCTCAAGTAAATCTGAATTTCTCGGTAGGTAGTAGGTACCAATTAGACTTAGGAGTATAATGCAAATTTACTTTTTCTCTCGCATCGATTGATCAATTACTTGGTTTTACTAGAAAAAACTAGATCATGCCATAAATGAGACTAATATTAAGTGATTAATCAAAAGAAACCTTTTAATCCTTTGAAATTAAAATCAGATACGATCAGGTCTTCTTTTATGGAACACAGAGTTCTGAGAAAATCGGTCCATAGACTTGCGATAAAAATGGAAGAAAATCAAACCTAATGTTTTTCTATAAAATGACATCGTATAAAACATTTTATTGTTTAGTGTATTTTTAGCAAACAGAAACGAAATACGTTTAAAATAAGACAACGAGGTACACAAAATAATAAAAACATCCGTTTATTCTAACTTGGAACAAAATATCAACCACTGAACCTAACTTAAACGGCATAATAACGAAATATACATAATAACGAACTCTGCAATCATCACGTTATTGTTTATTAAAATAGCGAATAAGTACACTAAATAGGAAAATATAAATCTTACAGCCCTTTAATCTCTGGTCGCGAGAGACTCTTATTCCCAATAAGAGTCTCTCGCGACCAGAGACAATTGGAAGTTTCCTACTCTTACTTTTTCGCCGTGCCTTTTTAAGTAAATTGTACCTACAATTAGCGTAACACCAAGTTCCAAACTATAAAAGGGCTCTAACAACCTCTAAACTATCTCGTTACCTAGAACATAATCGTGTTTCATTTCCCCTGTTACTAAAGCTGTTACTAGCAGACAGAGACAGATAAATAAAATGAAGTGTCCGTCAATATTTGCAGTCATTAGCGGCTGAACGTCAATCCTACGCTCCGCCCACGTAAAGAAACCTGTGCGGAGAGGACTGGCACAAGTAGTTAGGGATGTCGGAAGTTCTTAAATGTATCGATATAATAAATTGTAGTTTTTTTCAGAATGCACCGATGAAAACTGAAACAAGCAAATGATTAGAAGCCAACGATATATTTCAGGTAAATTATACGTAATTTATTTTAAGAATATTAGTGTCTTTAGCAACTTCTAATAATAAAGAAGTTTTCTGTTCAACAATTCACAAGTCAATATAAGAAAGAAGTTCGCAGAGTACGTAGGGGATCATAAGTGCATCTTTCAATTTAAGGCGATTTTTGATAGACGTAAAAAAAGGTGTAGTGGTGGGGCTGCGGGACTGTTCGAAAAAGATGCCGCGGCCCCGGAACATAAAGGGCGAGGAAGGAACATGGATGGGTTTTAGTCAGTAAAAGTCTGACACTCCCTCCCGCTCCACCCAGAGTGGGAGAAGTCATTTGATGATTTCCAATCCGAAAAAAAAAATAGAATATTCTTTAATATGTCATCATCATCATTTCAGCCAAAAGACGTCCACTGTTGGCTTAGGCCTCTCCCAAGTGTCGCCATATTGACCGGTCCCGTGCAGCATCTAGCGGATTCCCGCAGCCTTCACCAGGTTATCGGTCCACCTAGTAGGAGGCCTTCCAACGCAAAGTCTTCCGGTTCGCGATCGCCATTCTTGAACTTTTCGGCTCCATCGGCCATCCGTTCTGCGAGCAATGCCCGCCCTGCCCACTGCCACTTAAGTTTGGCAATTCTTCGGGCTACGTCGGTAACCTTGGATCTAAAGAAAACCAAGGTTACCAGCTATCAGAAATGAAGATATCTGATTTGGAACGCAAGGAAACTCCGAGCATAGCCCTCTCCATTGTACATCTTTTTATGTACACCATACGAGTACAAATCAGTTCACACCTTTTTCCATTGGGGCAGGAAAAAGTGCCCCAATGGGACGTGACTTATGTATCTGTCACCGTAAAATTGTCAAACACGTTATATTGTAATTTCTCTAGCGATATTGTAAACTCTCGATATATTGTCAAACGAACATTCTGCTTACAAAAAAACGCATTATTTTTCGTGAAATGCATGCGATGGTAGTCAACTCACGCGGTGTGGAGGGAAGGAGGGGTACCCCTTGCCCAATGGTACCACTCTCATGAATAGATAATGTACCATTCCTGAGAAATGCCGATTAATATAACCTAACCTTAAAAAACTTTATATTCCCCTAGAAAGCGTAGTCGACAGGCCCCTATTTCCGAGTGCAGGGTTTAAAGGAACCTAACTAACCTAACGGGGGGGGTGCCCCAATTCCTGATTATGGGGGCAGAGATACTTCCGTATGTTCAATTGACAATATTTCGAGAGTTTACAATATCGCTAGAGAGAAACACGTTATATTGTAATATAACGTGTTTGACAATTTTACGGTGACATATCCATATATCGAACTAGAAAATATCGTGGTAAACATGTCGATTAAAGATGCATCGATAGTTTTTCGACAAGCCTATTTCCAGTACTTGTGCTTGATACATATCATTGGTATAAGGCTAGTTGGAATAATTAATAGAATTGTAACTTTAGATATTGAATGTTTTATGTGATGGTATAAGATTTGTAAATTAATTAAGGAAATATAGTTTGTTTTATAAATATCTTTAAGGTTGTTATTGCAAGTGCACTTGCTGTTCTGAGTTTGTTAGTTTTACCAGTATTTTCTCTTTATCTTGGCTTCTCAGAACGGAAACGCCAAATGTGACTGACACTACACTAGTTGCTGCGTTTCAGTTTAAACTGAAACACAGCAACCAGAAACATAGCAATGCTGCTCCGAGGCAGGATTAAGGATGATTTTAGAGGCGATTTCCTTCATTGCAGTACCTACACCATGACCCACCCTCAGAACTAAATCCGTTATACACTTAATTGTAGGTGTAAACAGAAGCTTTGCAAAGCCATCAACCAAGCATTTTGTACATCAAAATAATTAACTCTACAAATAATATTGCTGGGAAAAGCCTTTTTATTTTGGTTTGTAAAGTACGTTTAAGGCGCAGACACATGACTTTTAGTGGTTTTAAATTGATCATCACGTCTTAACTTCTAATCTAATTTCTTTGAAAAAAAATTATGTTATACTAGACCATTTTTTTCATAATTTGATATGTGAAAATGTGAAGATATTTTTTTATAACTTAGTGTAATTAATTTGTGAAGTAATGTCTAACGGGGCAAAAAAACCTCATCACGCAAAAACTATCAGGCGTATTTGCATGAAACTTAGATCATCTCAAAGACAATTTAATGCCCTTTATATTAGTATACGGCTTTTATCCGTATTGTGTTTGATAAATCAAGGTGGGTTGTTTTTTCGAATAATCTTGGTGCGGGGCTCCTGGGGGCGACGGGCGGCAGTGTATCGCTGACCACTCTCACGCACGGGTATACGCTATTGCTAAACTTCTCCCACTCGCTCAAGGTCGTTGGCGTGAGGTAGCCTCTTAACGGTAGGACTCAACGTAACGCACTCAAAACATTGTGCTGATGAATGGTTGAATAGTACGGGGGACAAGAAAATATTTAAAGTTGCAACATTATTTAAAACAACTACCTACATATTTAAAAAAAAACTTTTGAAAAAGTTGGCACTTTGACTCCTAATACCTCCGTAACTAGAAGGGTCCCAGGTTATTCAGAATAAAACAAGTTACACGACACATAGGATCATAATTTCAAGGTATTTTTTTTTTGGAACGAAGTATAATATAATATTCCTCATTCTCTTTCAATATAGTGTACATTATTCTACTAGTCAAGCCCTTTCACTTTCATTTGATACCCATATTGAGGGAGTCGTGAAAAAAAGTGTAATTCACCATTTTGTGGTGGCGCCATCTTGGATTTGAAATTTATTATAGCGTAGGTATAGTTTTGTACTAGTTAAGCCCTTTCATTTGATACCCATATTGAGAGAGTTGTTGAATAAATATGTAATCTGCCATTTTGTGGCGGCGGCCATCTTGTACTGATTTTTATCAAACATAGCTGAGAACACTCCCGACTAATTCACGGTTCACCCGATCAGGAGCTACGATTCCATCAGACACGTCAAACTTATAACATCCCGTCGTTTTTGCGTCGGGGTTTATATACTACACTACGGGGGAGATCAAGTGCCTTTCGGAGTATTTGAACACGAATTATACTGATTTTATAAATAAGTACCTATTCTTATTTATTTTGGTGCACAACAAAGGAATTAACCAAACTTGCAAAACAATCCAACCACTTAAACAATTACTAACCAAGCTTCTCCAACGATAACTTCGTGATCATTCGGCAAATAATAAAAACCGAAGCTTACCTATTTCTTCTAGACGAGAGGGTCTCCCACGTTGCGCGTGACCGGTCCATCGCTTGATCGTCGCGTGCGCAGATAAATCATCGATGTTCGACGTTTGAACTGACCGGAACTGGACACGGATGTCGAGTAAATTGATGTGGCTTGTGTGAAGCTTTGTTTTTAACTTTGCAACTTACATATTGCTGTGACATTTTATTAAGAAAAACAACAATTTAAACAATATTTATAAATACTACACACGAAGTAGTAATAACCAGTTTAACCTTCAGATTCTATTTTTTATTCAGGGTTTGACAAATAACTTCGCCTTTATTATGAGCTAGTTTCATGAAAAACTAGTGAAACTTACATGCAGAAGCCGAGTTTTCTCTCTTAAATTCTTTCTTATTCCTCATGTTGAAATTGACAGAGGTATTCCGATTCCAATTTGTTTCGTTTAGAATAGAAAGATAGATGGTGACCTCATTGCAAATACAAAGCAAAAGCATAAAACAGTTAGTTTTTGTTACCTTGAACTGGGTCGTGGAGGTCAGATAGGCAGTCGCTCCATGTAAAGTACTGGTATTCAGCTGCATCCGGTTAGTCTGGAAGCCGACCCCAACAGAGTTGGGAACAGGCTAGACAGATGATGATGATGAACTGTCTCACTCCTACCAATTCTGTGTTGTGTTTCTTTCACCAGTTTTTGAGATAGCCATCCAAAGCGTCCCGCCAGTTTGTCTTTGGATTCAACATTTTTTGAAGTTCGAGTCGATTTACCGGAATCGTTTCCAGTCTATCTACATCAACGGTACCAACAGAATGA
Organism: Xestia ashworthii; assembly: GCA_950022955.1. Classification (NCBI taxonomy): domain Eukaryota; kingdom Metazoa; phylum Arthropoda; class Insecta; order Lepidoptera; family Noctuidae; genus Xestia; species Xestia ashworthii. The sequence goes on from OX465573.1 coordinate 9,281,253, forward strand.
CATCACTATCACAAAGGTGGTTCGTAACAAATGTCCTGCACAAATTAGCCGCGTTCGGACCGATTGTATTAATAATTTTGCTTGATAGGTTACGAAGTAATGTTATAATATAATATACGATTGGGAATGAAGTTATGGTTTGCAGTTAGCAGAATAAGGTCCATGAATGTTTTAAACAGCTGTTCAAACCGTCATCTTTTTGGCGAACATAGACCCAAGTAACATTAACATAACACCTGTAATACTCGAAGGATTTGCCAGATTTGGAAATATAATCCCAACTATGTTGGGGTCGGCTTCCAGTCCATCCGGATGCAGCTGAATACCAGTATTTCACATGGAGCGACTGCCTAGCTGACGTCCACTACCCAGTTAGTACTGGGTAATACGATACCAATTAGTAAGACTGGTTGTCAGACTTTTTGGGCCACTGACTACCTGTAACGACTGTCAAAGATCTACAAATGACAGCCGGGACCAACAGCGAGGCACGGAGGAAAGTCGTTGTGTAAGGGTGGTAACCCATCCACAGATCAACCTAGTCTAAAGATCGACCCGAGTGTCTGTTATTATGTAGATACGAACTCCTTTGTAATTATAGTTCACCCATATTTATCCAGTTTTCCATTTCCTGAAATACCTATCACTAAGTAATCTTATTAAAATACGACGTCGCGGAACTATGGTATAATAGTAAGTCTTCTTCTTCAAGGACCAGTAAAATTCCAACAATGCCGCGCTGTAGACAGCCACAACTGTGAAGATTTTTTCTCAATTCCTTGCGAGCTTTAAGACAAATACTGGGCCACTTTTATCCAGGAATGTAGGCCGCAGAAATGTTAGTAGTTATTTTAATAAGGAGAAGATTTTATACAGATATTTAGTTAAGTTTTAAAACAATACAGTTTCAAATTTTATCTTGGACACACTAATGTCGAGAAGAAACCAGGAGATGTGTAAACTAATATTATAAAGAGAAAAGATTTGATCTTTTGTTTGTTTGTTTGTTACGATTTAACTAAAGAACTACTCAACCCATTTTACCATTATTTATATCATTAGCCGAGCTATTTCCTTCTAATAGCCGAGCTAATTCTAAAAAAAATATTCTACTCGAGAAGTAGAATATTTTTTTGTCCGTATTGTAATTTACTCAGTATCACTAACAAAACTTCAAAATTTATTCTAAAAAACCCTTGTCGAGGTACCCCCTCTGATAATATAGCCGTGATGTTATGTGACAAACTCTTTTAGACATAAATGGGACTAGTTTGTAGGATAGGAGTGCTAGTTTCAGTCTATTTTGGTTGTCATGTAAATGAGGCCTAGACGTCTAAAGTTAGTTCTGTCGTATGCGAGTGTGTATGTAATTACAGAAGCTTGTTGTTATGTATGTTTGTTTTTGGTTAGGCATTTAATTAAGCTTAGAATAGTAGTTCTAGTAGTTATTTTAATCACCTAATTGCGTAAGTAGTCTGTACTACACAGTCTATACTAATATTATAAAGAAGTAAAAGTTTGTAAGATTCTATGTAAGGGGTAACATTCGGCGGCGGCGACCTCTCGCGTCCGGCCCTGGTTCAATCCATGGTCCGGAACTGACGGAATGGGAAGCCGTCACCTCCTTCTGCGAAGCAGTCATGCTAGCGAAGAAGGTGGCGGAACGCGAGAGGGAGAGAGCCTCTCGCCCCAGCCGCCGCGGGAGACGCACCGGGCGTCGGGGGCCACGTGGTGGCTACAGGCCACCGTAGACGCAGGCCTGTGGACGGTTAGCTACGGGCTAGCTCGCCGTCCGTCCGTCTTATGACGACAGGCCGTGTCGACGGCGCGTTCGAGTTCCACGCACGCCTCAAAGAGATATCAGCATAAAGGGAGGGGCCCGCAAGGGCCGAAGCCTGCCGGGTATGCGGGACTGTTCGAAAGAGATACCGTGGCTCCGGAACATAAAGGGCGAGGAAGGAACATGGATGAGTTTTAGTCAGTAAAAGTCTGACACTCCCTCCCGCTCTGCCCAGAGTGGAAGAAGTCATTTGATGATTTCCCATCCGAAAAAAAAGGGGTAACCTTCGGAACCACTCTTCCGATTCCGAAATCTCTTTCACTTACGGGAAGCTACATTTTCCTCCAGTGTCTAGGCTACATTTAAAAGCGAAGCGGCCAGTAAAAGTTAGTACACAATAAAACGAAATCCTGAAATATTCTGAAGATGTTGTACATCAGAAATCATTTATTGAAATATTATTAGGCTTACAATCAGTAGAACGTGAAAAGGAGGTCTCCAAAACGACGCTTCGGCGGCTGCCGTCGACGCATCGTCGACAGGAGGCGACGCCGACGGCTGCAGTTTATCTGCCGTTGGCAACATGCCGCTAGTCTGTAAGAACCCTTATCTGTTCCGTGATCATTATTATCTGGATCTCCTCAAAGTACGAGAAACCTTTTTTTTTCGCAGGCAAGCGTGCTAAATCCTAGGCCGTGTCAACGCTTCACATCAGACTAGTTGCGGTCAACACAAACCTTATGCTAGATAAAAAACAATACACAATATATTTTTTTTTTCATTTTGGATGGCCTCACGGCCTCACAGCCCACCCGCCTCTAAGTGAATCGATGACCTGGCGAAGGTTGCGGGGTTCCGCTGGATGCACGAGACCGGTCAATTTGGTGACACTTGGGGAGGTCTATGTCCAGCAGTGGACGTTTTTCGGTTGAAATGACGATATTGGATAGCACTGCATACCTAGAAAAACATAATATTTATTACACAAATCATAGGTTACAAAAACAACACCACATACACTTGTAATTTATTACTAATTACACCAAAAATATCTGTAAAGTTTTTACGTCACATACATGCACAACATACTCTAAAGAATAAGATAATTTACATAAAAAAGTGCTAAAACAATTATACACACGTCCCGGAAGGCTAACCTAGCCTAATAACTTAAAAACTCGGCTAACTTAACCTTCGGACGATAATTTAATAACGCTAACACCTACGTTCTGCAAAAAAACGATCAAGAGTGTAAAGCCATGCTTATGTGTAGGGTTCCGCAACTTCGGATTTTATTCGGAAAGTCAGAAAAAAATTGGACTCATACCTATCGACCAGATGGCATAGACCATTGGCAATCGGTGGTTTACTTTTTTTGGCTTTTCTAATCAGTAGAAATACTCTATACCCAATAGGCTTGTTAACTGAAAAAATCTAATTAGTCCGTCACTTAGATTATCAAAAAATATTTGACCCGTATTTTTTATTTTGTCACATAAAACAAAATTGACGAAGATACGACGCTTTTAAAATTCCCAATACGTCACTGTTCGGTATGATTCTTAGTGAGTAATGACGTCACGAGCGCCCACTCCGTAGTTTTGATGCGTTTTATCTTTGTCAATATTCGTTGATTTACAAAAACAAAAAATACGTGTCCATTATTTTCTAATACTCTAACTGACGGACTAAATAGATTTGCAATTTATTGATGGTGGAAACAAGCCTATTATTAATTGCCTTCTGTATGTATTACAAAGATGGTGTTACAAAATAAAATATCAGTATGGACCCTGGGAAAGAAAGAAGCAAAGAAGCCTCAGTGTCAAAAATAATGATGATTTAGCAGATTAATTTGCATTGTAGTTTGTTCCCAACTCTTGAAGTAGCTTTTTTATCTTTTCCAAAATACTTACTTGAATTAGATCAGCATTATACCACAATATCTGGAAAGTAATTGAATTAAATGTGTTTGGTTACCAAGGGGTATCGTAAATTATCCAGTACTAACTGGGTTGTGGAGGTCAGATAGGCATTGCTCTATGTAAAATACTGGTATCCAGCTCATGATGATGATGATCCAGAAATTAAATAACTGGGTCCCACAAACGAACGCAACCATCTGCAATCATTACCAAAACTTTCCTTGTTTAGCCACGGAATCCCAAAATAAACACCTATAAAAATTATAAAATCGTGTCTTTAGATTAAAATGCTGTTTAAATCGCAGTAACAATGTAAGAATGATATAAATCATAGACGCACAATAATTTAGGGGGCCAAAATGACTAATGAAGACGGCAAAAAACTGCTGAATAGTATTTTTAATACGACAAAAAATTGGTGATTTGGTACGGAGTAGATGGAGTTCAAGAATCGTTTATTGTGCCTAGGAGCAATATTTTTGAACATACTATATTTTTCTGAGAGTGGTACTTTTTTTTTTTTTTTTTTTTTAGGATGGGAAATCGTCAAATGACTTCTCCCACTCTGGGCGGAGCGGGAGGGAGTGTCAGACTCTTACTGACTAAAACCCATCCATGTTCCTTCCTCGCCCTTTACGTTCCGGGGCCGCGGTATCTCTTTCGAACAGTCCCGCAACCCCGGCAGGATGTCTGTCAACCTACGAAACAAGTTAAAGATAGGGGCGTGAAATATCTTAGTTTAAGTACGTGCTTTTTTGGAAGTCTTCGTGCTCTTTGCTATCGTTACTTATAGATTGACAAAGAATGTGTTTGATAAAAAAAATAGGCAGCCGTTTTACGAAAACGAAAAATTAGAAAATTACACACACGGTACTGGATTGAAGATTTATAAACAACAAAATCAAAATGTAACTATCTATCAAAATAAATCATCTTAATCTTTGCCCAGGCTTACTTATAAAAACTTCAATATTAAGCTCAGGTGATGTGCTGCAAAAGATGACTGTGCAGTTTATTATAAACGTATAGTATACGACTAGAAGGACTTACTAACGAATGGATTAACTGTTCCTATTGTTAATATAGTTATAATAATGCATAAAGAGAACTTTCCTGACTGATGAATTCACAAGGAGGACCAATACCTTTTTCAAAGTAGGCAACCAATACAATTTTATATCCAAAGGTTATTTTTAAAGAATGAAAATAACGATATTCAGGTGTATCCGGTAAGACTGGAAGCCGATCCTAAAATAGTAAGTTAAGACTAGGCACATGCTGAGCATGAATGTAACGAAAATTGACGTTCGGGCTTTCAAAACCAAATACTTAAACATGTGTTTGTGGATGTTGTGATTTACGAGAATTCCACCCATTTTTTTTCGGATGTGAACTCATCAAATGACTTCCACTTTGGGCGGAGCGGGAGGGAGTGTCAGACTTTTATAAACTAAAACCCATCCATGTTCCTTCCTCGCCCTTTATGTTCCGGGCCCACGGTATCTCTTTCGAGCAGTCCCGCAGCATAGTAAAAAAAGACGATTAAGCTATGCCCGCAGTCCCGGCAGGCTTCGGCCCTTCAATGTGCTGACATCTCTATGAGGCGCGCGTGGAACACAAACGCGCCGTCGACACGGCCTGTCGTCATAAGACGGACAGACGGCAAGCTAGCTCATAGGTCACCGCCGCCCACAGGCAAGAGAATTTCACCCTGGTTTCTTGAAGGGGGAAGGAAGGATGGATAGATACTTCAGAAGCTAGCACTTCTTCAGAGGTGCCTATGTCCGGAGGATACGGACGTGAGTCCGTAATTTGTCGGTAGTTACTTTACAAGGGGTAAAAAAGGAGGTGAAAGTTTGCATGGGAAAATTCGAAATCAACACGAACGTAGTCATTGCCAAAGTGCTAATCTAAATATATTATTACCCACTTCATTTTATTATTTCTAATTGGCATCAATTAACATATTAACGTAAAGCTAAATACCCTTATTCGATAATACGTTAAATGTTCGTTATCTTTTAAAGACATGTATGAATTAATATTAATTTCTTTATCTTAGATAAGGACATATTGAGTGCCTATTTCAAATGGTTATCTTTGCACGTTATTTTACTTGTGTCACGAGGGAATGGGTCGGTAAGATAGTGTAAGGACTTGCAAATGAGTTTGTGGTGTGTAAAATTGTGCAAAAAAATATCAAAACGAGCGAAAAGTACTGAATAGGTAATCAGAAATATATCGGATAATACATAACTTACAAAAAGTTTTGGTCAAGGTTTTGAGTGCGTAACATTGAGTTTTAAACCGTACCAAAAAAAAACGTTTCAGCAATATTTTTTGAGCAGGGTTATTTATTTTGATGTACAGAATGCTTGGAGGCTTCGTGTTTGTTTACACCCTGTATTGTTAATTTTGTCAGTAAATAGTGCATTTAGGTCCATGTTCACCAAAAACATGACGTTCCGATTATCTAAAAACAGCTGTTTAAAATACGTTTTTGTATGGGAACATGTCACAGTGACAGCTGTTTTTTAGGGTTCCGTAGCCAAATGGCAAAAAACGGAACCCTTATAGTTTCGCCATGTCTGTCTGTCTGTCTGTCCGCGGATAATCTCAGTGACCGTTAGCACCAGAAAGCTGAAATTTGGTACCAATATGTATATCAATTATGCCGACAAAGTGCAAAAATAAAAATTTAAAAAAACATTTTTATTAGGGTACCTCCCCCAGACGTAAAGTGGGGAGCGATTTTTTTTTTAATTTTGACCCTGACGTGTGATATATTGTTGGATAGGTATTTAAAAATGAATAGGGGTTTTCTAAAATCATTTTTTGATAATATTAATATTTTAGGAAATAATCGCTCCGAAAGTCAAAAACAATGTGTCCCCCCCCCCTCTAACTTTTGAACCATAAGTTTAAAAAATATGAAAAAAATCACAGAAGTAGACCTTTATATGAACTTTCTAGGAAAATTATTTTCAACTTGATGAGTTGAATAGTTTTTGAGTTATATAGCACTTTTTCAAAAAAACGCAAATGATAACTTTGTTTTTCATACAAATACTATGAAAAACAAAGTTATTTTTGCTGACGAAAAATGTTGGTATTTTTAATGGTCTGGGAAGCTACGGAACCCTACAGTGAGCGTGGCCCGACACGCTCTTGGCCGGTTTTTTAGATAATCAGACCGTTATCTTTTCGGTGAACATGGACCTAAGTTGGTCAAGATGAACAACTAACCTATGTACAATGGGGTAGACGACAAGAAATAATAATAAGGTAGTCCGTAAGTTAGATTATCAACAAATATTTGACCCGTATTTTTTCTTTTGTTACATATTATGCTAAAATTGACGAAGATACGACGCTTTTAAAATTCTCAATACGTCACGCCTTGGTTTAGTTTTTAGCGAGTTCTGACGTCACGAACCCCTCTCCCGAGTTTTGATGCGTTTTATCTTTGTCAATATGTTCAAATAAATGGTGTTAATTCACAGGGCTTGAAAGTAAAAATGGGGGTTCCGCAAGGCTCAATATTGGGTCCTTTCCTCTTTTTAGTATATATAAATGATCTACCCTATTTACTGAAAAACCAACCTCAAAATATGGTATTATTTGCCGATGACACTTCCTTAATTTTTAAGATAAATAGACGAGCCCAAAATCTAGATGACGTGAATAATGCCTTACTTGAAGTCCATAATTGGTTCACAGCAAACAATTTGGTATTAAATGAAAAAAAAACTAAATGCATAAGATTTGCTTTACCGAATGTTAAAAGTAGTGATTGTGAGATAATATTGAATAAAGAGAAACTCGAATTCGTAGATAAAACTGTTTTCCTGGGGCTTACGCTTGATTCAAGGCTTCAATGGGGTTCTCATTTAACATCTCTTGCGGGGCGCTTAAGTTCAGCAGCATATGCCATTAGGAAAATCCGTCAATTCACTGATGTAGATACCGCTAGACTAGTCTATTTTAGTTACTTCCATAGCATAATGTCTTACGGCATTTTGCTGTGGGGACGGGCTGCTGATATTGAGTCTATATTTATTCTGCAGAAAAGAGCCATCAGAGCCATATACAATCTTCGTAGGCGCGATTCTCTAAGGGAACTGTTTAAGGAAATTAACATCATGACTGTATACATCATGATGTTATTAACATCATGACTGTATACATCTGTCAATACATCTATGAAAACATAATGTATGTCAGGAAAAATCTGCATCTTTTTGGTAAAAGAGGTGACAGACACAATTACAGTACTAGAAATAGAGACCAATTGGTTCAGCCAGGCTTCAGACTCGCTAAAGTAGACTCGTCTTTCATGGGGTACTGTTTGAAATGCTATAATAAAATTCCACAAAGCATTCTTGAACTAAATGAAACCAAATTTAAAACATGCATTAAACGCACACTGTGTAAGCAAGCATATTACAAATTGGACGATTATATCGCTGATAAAAATGCTTGGGTCAATGCCGGTCCTGCTCCACAAGGACAGGGGCGCATAAAGGGATAGCGCTAATTTGTGTTGTTGGAGCTGCTGAAGATTGTACAACTATCTTTGCATTGTATAAATTCAATATCTTTAGTATTGTATAACCTCATATTCCATATTGTGTGAGTGCTATGTACTAGAATGCTATCATTCGCTGGAAACCTACGTTTTTATTTTATTTATTTTTTTGACTTGAATGTGCCCTGGCGGTTATGAGTATGTCATGCTCACTCAAATGTCTCGCTGATGGTGGCGCGTGTGTCGGACCATTTAGTTCCCTTCAAAATGGTTGAGCTGAATGGTGCTGATCCATGCGTCATGTTCGTGAACGGGCGCTGTCAGTTGTGACTGGTCATGTCTTAGTCGCCATGGTTTATTTGAATTAATTATTTTGTTTTTGGGTTGTATTTTGTTTTTGTTTTGCTATGGACACTTTTATCGTGCAAATCTTGCTACATTGTTCTCACATAATATACCATCTCAGCATGATTGATGTAACCGGGATTTTGTAACAATATTTTGATTTAAAAGAGTGTCCATGGAGTTTCTTGCCCGTTCTTCTCCATAGAGATCTACGCTAGGGAATGGGCAACTACAGTACTTTCACAGTTTTTATGTCTTGTGACTGGGACTGTAGCTACATTAAATGTTAATTTTTGTTTCGACAATTCAAAAGTGCCTGTAACTGGCCTACTTGAAATAAATGCTTTGATTTTGATTTTGATTTTGAATATTCATTGATTGATTTACAAAAACAAAAAATACGTGTCCATAATTTTCCAATACTCTGATGGGTCAAGGGGAAAGGGTCAAGGAATCAAGGTGTTTAGTGTTCACCAGATTTTTGTATTTTAAGAAAATAAATAGAAAACCGATGCCTTCTAAGTATTTAGCCATCATGTGCAATGCAACCCACACAATACTTGATACAAAAAAAATATCTACAAGAACTAAGAAGTCTAATCCGCTTTAAAATAATCCTATTATTTCGTCAGCAGACTTAAATGATTTATTGCAATAAAAACTAAGCCTTTTGTTATTCTTAAATATTTATGACTTAATATCATTCACGCTTTTAGTCGTAATTCTAGTCAAAAAACAGGTTTTGTTTCGAAGTTGACATTCTGTTTTATTTATGTTTAGTCTGTTTTAGGCAGATTTTAATGTTTGGCTTTTCCAGTTAAGTGATCGAGTGAAAAAAAAGGTGATCGAGTTACGGATTGAAAGATTTTTTAATAAGCAGTCATGCTGGTTTTTGATTTACAATCAATTTACTCTCCTATTAAAAATAAGTATAGCAAACTACCCCTATGAAAATACTGCTTAGCACGAAATGGGTGGCGGGGGGTTCGCTCGCTCTCTAGACCCCGCCATCCCCTTTGAACCTAACTTATCCGATTCAGGGTGCCCCAAGTCCCGAGCTCGCTTCGCTTGCTGTTGCTTCAAATATAATACTTATAATTATTTCACTAGATTAGCTAGTCTAGTAAAATAATTATAATGTTAGCTCGTCTCATAGTTATATCACTAGTAAGATAGTTAAACCGCGTAATACGCTTTCATAATAGGTATTATCTTCCGAGATACATCTATATCCCTAGAGAAGTATACATCTCGGCTATAACTATCTTACTGCGACATACATCATTTACAATTTGCTCGGTTTTTTTTTACAAGTAAACAACGTTTTCTAAAAATAAAACCTAGCTAGATCGATTTATCGCCCCCGTAACCACCTGCATTATAAATATCATGAAAATTGTTGGAGCCGTTTCCGAGATTAAGATTATATATAATAATATACATATATGCAAGAATTGAAAATAATTAAGGTACTCGAAGGTATTATTAGATATCGACTAATCCGATAAAACGTTAAACTTGAAAACAAATATAAAAATTCAAGTACTTATGCAATAAGTGGCAGATTTTAATCATTATAATTAAATTCGAAAACTTTACCCCAAAAAATATAATATTAAAAGTACCCAAATCTCCTTATCAACCATGAAGTAACTGATAAAATTTTCAATAATAAATGTATGGCACAATTTTATCAGCTTTTCCCACGGCTCGACTAAACATGATGGGATTGTCAACAAGCGATAAGATTTGGGTCATGTTTATTGTGATGACGGCTTCAAATGTTATGTTTATCTACCAATTGGGCTGTTAATTCTTAGAAGAGTTGAGGATGATTGATTTTAATATTATCTGAAAGAAACGATGACATGACAAATTGCTTTATTTGTCCTGTAATCATCATGGATATGTCCCCACTTTAAACCTCTAATAAATATTATAGGTTTCAGTGACTGTTATTGTAACTAGCAATAAAAGTCTATCAACACGTTCAGTTTTACCTAGAGAGGGACCTAGAGACAGGTACGGTCGAACAAGCTATTTGGTTTACACTTTAACCCACAAATGACATTGCAAAATGTAAGCCAAATAGCTTGTTCGATCGTTCATGTTCTAGGATTTACCCTGCTCGACGGGTTTGGAAGATAAAAAAAAATTGAGCCCAAAATCCGCCACTTACTTTTGTTTTTTTTTTTAAACTTTTTTGCGCCAGTTCTGCCAGAAAATGCTCGCATTTGTTATACTTATAAGCAAGTGCTCGTCCTCGCGTCAGTGATCGTACCAATTCTCGCGCCAGTGCTCGCATCAGAGATCGGGCCAGCGCTCGTGCCAGGGTAGGCTATAACAAATGTCATAGAACAAAATCGGCCAAGTTCGATCTATGTACATACATAGTTGTATGCAGTAACGTAAGTAATTTATAAAGTTAATTTCAAGACAGGCATATTCATGGGTAACGAGAAAATTACTACCAAGACTCACAGTTTCAGGCCTACAATTTAGGTCTGTGCTGTAGGTAGCTGCGTGGTAGCGATGCTCTTCCTAAGTTGGGCAATTCTTATTGGATTTTTCTATCTGTAGCAGGCCGGAATGTGTAAGCTAGCCCTTATTCCATCATCATTTCGTCGACGAAGTCAATCGCCTCCCCCAAGTGTCGCCCTCATTCCATACAGCTTGTAAATTTTGAATGAATTGAAATACTAGTTTTCATCAAAACTAGATGTCATCTAAAAAGCAAGCACCTAACTTATTTTTATTTGCATTTGTTAAGGCGTTATCTCCTACTCCGGAAGGCTACGAAAATAAGGAATATCACTAAAGTGGCAGACGTTAGAGTAAAAACCAGAACACTCAAACGGAAATGGACAGGTCATTATGATGAGAGCAAAGACGGAAAAATGGACCAAAAAAGTCACAGAATGGTACCCAAGAAATTGAAAAAGACGTAGAGGAAGACAGATGAAAAGGTGGGAGGATGATCTGCCAAAGGGCTGGCGAAGAACTGCTCTGAACAGGAATAATTGGAGGGAAATAGAGGAGGCCTATGACGCAAGACAGCCTGACCTGGTAGTTGTTAATGTAGTATTACTTGTTTATGTTTAAGGTCAGAGTAAAATAAAGGCTATTTTTATTTTATTTGTTAAGGCGTTATCGTGTTTGTGAAAACACGCATAACCACTGGTAATAAAATCTAATATTTTAGCTCCACGTTTTCAATCCGCACCTAACTTCTCGTTTACATCGATAAGATACTCTATCTTATCAAAGTAAATCTCAACATTGCAAAGTAAATTCAGTAAATAAAACTGCAACTTTATCGGCGACCCCGTACTTACAAACTACGCCTATACTATGTTTTGGTATCACCAGGCCATTATCTTCGTTACAGAGGGTGAGCAGAACAACTTGGCAACAATGGGTCACCCACAAAGACGTTGCAATTGAATGCTGGTGACGATTTTATGTGGCTTTTGAACTGTAAGCAGTTATTAAGTCTAATTTATAGCTAACTATGATTCATACAAGCATACCCCCCTGCCCACGACCTACAAGGCGTAAATGAAACTTACACGAAGTCGTCCAATACGCATTCTGTACAGCAGACTAAGACACTGCGCAAATTATTGCTGCTGGGGATCGATTTTTTTTGAGGGTGATACCTAAATCACGTTTAACAGTAGGACTCAATATTACGCATCCAAAACATAGCACAATGTTTTGAATGTGTTATAATAAAAATAAAATAATGGGTGCAATAAAGTTATCACTTGAAAACTTGTTTTTAGAGTTCCGTACCCGGACGGAACCATAATATTAGGTACTAAGCTTTCGTTGTCCGTCCGTCCGGGCTGTATCTCATAATCCGTAACAGGTAGTCAGTTGAGATTTTCACATACCTAATGTGTATTTCTGATGCAGCTTTAACAACAAAAACATAAATTAAAATTTAAAGGGGGCTTATTAAAATTTAAAGGGGGCTTATTAAAATTTAAAGGGGGCTCCTTCATCTTTCATGCGCGAGTTCGAGTCGCACTTGGTCGGTTGTTTTTAAGTGGCATCGCCCGATATCGTGGCCGAGACCTTAAAGCGTGTAGTATAAATGGCCTTGACGGTTGACGATACTTAAATGTATGTCTAATTACTAAGAATAAACCCTTACCACCCATACTTTGTGTACCTACAAGCAAAGTGCGCAAAATAGCCTCATTTCCAACCCGCTGAATGCGAGAAATAGAGACAATAGTCGTTACGATGATGCAACGTTGGTTCGGGGAAATTCCTTACAGAAAAACCCAATAACACGTAGCCCGACCCGGGAATCAACCCAGGACCTCACGTTTAGCAGTCGCCCTTGTAGTCCAAACTGTCAAAACAGGCAGTGAAAAAAAACAAAAAAGTGAAAAGTAACTTTAGCTTCTGAAGTCGGTGACTTTTGTTTGATTGATTTAATTTTTTTTGTCACCGACTTCAGAAGCTAAAGTTATTTTTCACAAGTCGGTTTTATTTTTTGCAAAAAAGTTTTTATTTTTCACTTCTTAGTGGTTTACATGTGCTTGGTACACATGGAAAGTGCACACCGTTACAATTACAACGAGCCCAAACACGACTAGGATACATTGTCTCATTATTGAGTTCCGTGACTCTTGGCTTCATCATCAGATGTGGTGGTAGAATGGTTCTTATCAAACGCAAATGCTTCACTTGTTGTAGAAAATGCCAAAATCGTTGTACGTTATCCTATAAAATTTGAAGAGTTCCCTCGATTTCGCCAAGATTCTATCATCAAATCTCTTTCCAACAAAAAAAGAATTTTTCAAATCGGTTGGCGAGCGACGGAGTTATGCGCGAACAAACATTAAAAAAAAAAATAGAGACATCCGAATTGAGAACCTCCTCCTTTTTTTGAAGTCGGTTAAAAATAAATTGTGTTACTGTAGTAAAATTCACATTCCACAAACACTCCACGCATATGCATTCTGCATTCACAGAACACTCCCATTGCAAAGCAGAATATGAGTTATCAAACGCTTTTAATTGAACAGAAATTATTATGAGAGATGTTTCTCGAATCTTATGATCTATCCTCAGATACATCTCAAGATATAAACTACAGTAACATGTTTGAAGTATAAATGTAGATAGAAGTGATGTCATTCTAAAGATAAGTCGTAAGATAGTTTTAATTTTAGCATCAAAACTTTGAATTGTGTGGGCGTTTGGGATAAGACTGAGTTGCTTTTCAGATCTTCAGTCACTTAAGAAGCTTATTTGTGTGATTTTGAGTCCGTCAATTTAGATGAAGTCTTGGAGAAATCTGTTAGAAGTCTTTAAGTATTGGTATTGGTGGTTGGTAGTATTGGTACTTGGTTTGTTGAAAATTAAAAAAATGTTATCCCATACTAGATAATTTCCTGTTTCGTGGGAGCTTTTCCAAATTATATACTCACATACACAAACAGCTACACATACAAAAAAACATTCCGCTAGAAAATTATTTAGCTAGAGATACAAAGAATTATTACGTGCAGGAATCAAACCCGCGACGTTTTTGATTAAGAAGATTTTGATTAAGAATTTCTCAGCAAAATCTTCCATTTGATATCAACCCGGAATTTAGATTTATTCTCGGGCACCAGGCCCCTAGAACATGTGGTCTTTTATCTCGCGAAATGTGGCCGTACTAAATATACACTTCTACCTAACCTTTTAAGGATCAAAGGCGTGATATTTAGCTCGTTGTGTCATATTACCACCCAGTAACAGTACTTAACCTATATTTCTTCTTCTGATGATTAATCATTCATCTGCAGTGACCCAATTTGAGCCATAAACGTCCTCTCCCCTGCTGACCACGCTCCACATCATTGTGTAATGAATGGAATTCGTTAAGAACCATTAGTTGAAGCTTTCATAACCTTTTACATCCAAACTTGAGTGGGTCATGCACTCCTAATAGGGAATAAGCATTAATCACCACGCTGGCCCATTGTGAGACCACTCACTTCTGATTTTGTCTTAAGGCGAAAGCGCCAATATAGCCCGCGGAATTCAAATATTCTTACGTTTTTTGCAATTTGCAGGTCAACACGCGACCGTAACAAATATGGGTTAACACAAAATTATAAATCATTAATGCAACCCTCTAAGTTCCGAGCCTCGGAAAGCAAAGTAAGCTTCTGGTCCCGGCTGTCATTTATACATCTTTGACAGTCGTTACAGGTAGTCAGTGGCCCAAAAAGTCTGACAACCAGTCTTACCAACGGGTATCGGTTTACCCAGTTGTGGAGGTCAGATATATACTGTCGCTCCATGTAAGTATTCAGCTACATCCGGTTAAACTGGAAGCCGCAACATAGTTGGGAAAAGGCTAGGTAGATGGTGATGAACCCTCTAAGTTCATTTAATTCCATTGAATGACAATAGACATTGACCTGCAAATTGCAAAAAACGAGAAAAGAGAAATTGGAGTTTCGCGGGTTACCCTACCGCTTCCACCTTAAGTTTTGAAGTGAAAACTTCTTTAGGGTCGTTGAGTACTTTTTGAGTGTAGAAAATTCATGGAACTCGCGTGACCGTCACCTAACGTTTCGTATAGCACTCGTAGCCGATCTGCTGCAGTGTAGCCGTAGCAGATCGACTACGAGTTTTCACTTCTGTTCGGCAGTCCCCAAAGACCGCATGTTTTTTTTATTTTCATTCACTAATTTCTTTGCTTACTTCTTTATTTAGTCACGAAACTCTTGACAGTTTGGTAGTGGTCGTTACGAGGTGTCTCTTGGTTAAGCGTCACCATTCTTTTTTAACTTCTACTTTCCTAGTATTTGCATTCTAGTATGTGCATGAGATGATCAAAATTGCAGCTCTAAAAGGCCTGTCCATTTATAACATAATATAAATATTCACTTGATAAACTAGGAAATTACAAAGTCTTTTTGAAGGGTTCAGACAATCTGCTTTTACTACAACGACGACTATGAAAATCATCCTTCCTAAAACGACATCGGCATCGACATCGGCGGTTTGGCACTGATTGCGATCAGTGCTAAATTATTACCGCGTATTTTTATTACTGCGTTTGTAAGCTTACAATTGATTCGAAGCGGAATTGTAATTCTACACACCAATATAACACCTGACCTATTTCCTTACTTTTCTCATAAATCCCCGCTAACAACCACACGACTACAAAATGACTAATTTAATTCAATTAATTAACTTATACATCTTACTTACTAAAACCACGGCGGTTCATAAATACATCAGCCTCACGCAAAAAGACAAAGTAAAACATAGGTACACAGTACCGCTATTTTAAACTCCAGTAGAACCGTATACCCAATGAATTAAGTAGTACTTAAAAGTGGTTTATTCAACTAACATTTAAGACTTAAGAGTAACAATGGATATCCCTTCCATTGCCTTTCGGTGGAATGTGCGAGATCAAAGCACAGTTAAATAAAATGTAGTTGCTGTGGTGCAAACTAACGAGGCATTTAGAATGCAATTTATGTCAAATAAACTAACACGTGGTTGGACAATAAATAGATCTTTGTCGACGGTTTGGGTGGGGTTACAGTGGTGAATGAAGCGAGAGATTGTTTATGAAAATATATTAGAACGGACCCAAACATTCGATATGCATCAAATGAAGAAATTCTGCGCAAAATATGTTGCTTTTTTCAGCTAACTTCCAAGCGGCTATAATTTTATTATTGACCACAGCCACTGTTGTCTTCTTGCATAACTAAGCCCTAAGGTAATTCGACGTAATGTCTTGCAACGTGACTCATTATCACGTCCAAAGGAACTGGTAATTTTAAGAGTAAAATTTTGTGTTAAGAGTCCTATTACACTTTTTACGCAAATTCATGATTTTTGACGCTGTAGTTTTCAGCAGCAGTAAGATATTTTAATTTTTTTGCTTATGAATGACGATAGTGCCATTCTCTTTCTTGAATGTTGGAGTTACACATTTTCATGTTTCTTTTCGTGTTATTAACTATAAATATTTTACGAACTCAATTTGCAAGAAAAACCGTCGTCGATGGAAGTTTGACGCTGAAATTCACATAGTTGCATTCAATTCTTATAAAAGCTAAATTTACTAAAAGATAAGTTGAATATTTTACTTGAATGTTAGAGTTCTAGAATTTCGTTAAATTCCTTGAGTTTCCACAAAATAAATCGTAAAGAAAGCCTAATTTAAGCCAAAAATGTCTTGATTCAGCGGTCAATATATTCCAAATAAACTTAATTTTATCACATAAATTAATATGATATAAAAATTCGATCTTCAATGAATACGTTTCATTAGTTTTCGATTGTCAACGTTACGAACAATGAATAAAATAAATTAAAGCACTCTAAATTCTGCATCAATTCAGCTCGCTCCTTAGTTTAAGTCATTCTGACGCGAGCGCTGGACGAAGAAGGACCTGGATCCAAAATTTTCGTCAATAACAATCCACTCGTGTATGTCGATCGAAATAATTTGATCCAGAACGTAAAAATAAAAATAAAATGTAATAGGACTCTTAAAAGGAGCTCGTGGCTAAATAATAAAAGCCACTCACGTCGATCGTGGATGGGTGTCCACTTATTACATACCGAGTTTCCTCCAAACGCGTCCTCCTTGCCCCGGAAAGCACGTTAAAGGAGACGACGATTGGACGCACACTTATCCGCGCCGAACGCGCCGAATGAACCGACCGCGCCGAAAGATTGGAATCACTCATTTTTTTAAACAATGAAGAAGTAGTACTCTAACGTTGCGCTGTCGTACGCAACTGATAGAATGCGACCACATCGGTCGAATCGCCCGCATCAGCCGCGCCGAATCTGATGACGTCATCCGAATTTGTCTAGGATTTCTGGGGTTTTGCTTGATTCGGACGATTCGAAGCGGATAAGTGTGCGAGGTTTTATAGGATTTCATACAAGTAATTCTAAAATTCGATTCTTTAGGCGCGGTCGATTTTTTCGGCGCGGATAAGTGTGCGTCCACTTTAAGCCGTTGGTCCCGGCTGTCATTTGTAGATCTTTGACAGAATTAGTTAGCGGACCGAAAATCTGATAACCGGTCTTACTAAAGGGCACCGTATTATCCAGTACTATCTTGGCTAGATAGGCAGTCGCTCCATTGTAAAATACTCCGCTAAGACTGGAAGCCGACCCCACTAAAGTTGAGAAAAGGCTTGGCTGTTAATGAAAATTGTGTGTCAAGAAAAAGAAATAAACTGGTAGATCTTGATACAATCAACCGAATGTCGGAGGAACACTTTAAAAGCGCACGGCGCGGCAACCGTGCGGCGTCGATATGCCTGCCGCGCGCTTTGTATGAAAACAAACGAATGTCCGTATGCAGTACAACAAACGCATTACTTCGGCGCAGCGGCGCGACACGAAACTTCTAAATTGAAAGCGCCCTAAGGCTGATGCTCCAGAGTAGCCCGCGAAATTCAAATTTTGTTTCGTTTTTTGCAATTTGCAGGCCAGTGCTAGGTAAGTTGATGAAAATATGATTCGCGGCTGTAAGAGTATGTAGTTACAGAATATAATCATCAAAATCAACAATACAACCCTCCAACTTCATAAAGATCTAGGAATGACTTTGACTTTGCAAAAGTCATCAACATACTTACAACCCACGACTGGCTTGCAAATGACAAAAAACGTAAGAAAATCAAGGGTGTAAAACACCTCTTCACGAAGCCGAAAGGCACTTGTTCTCCCCATCATTGCGGTATTTTTTTTGTTCTACACCATACCTGGGAACCATACATAGTTACGGAGATATGGGGGTTCAAAGTTACAACTTTTTGACAAGTTCTTTTTTTTAATAAAAGTTTTTTTTTGTAAGATTTTGACTTTTAACACCTCCACGACCCCCGTACTATTCATCCAAGGGCGTTACTTGAGTTCTACCACAAAATATGACTTATAACCTCAAAAAAAAAAGTTGTTTCCCAGCAATAATTTTAGCGTAAAGAGTAACTACGCTAAAATTATTGCTGTACATCAAACTAAGTATAGTTTGATGTACAGAATGCTTGGTTAACGGCTTTGTGATGAGGTGGTTTACACCCTGTATGAATTTCGCGGGCTACCCAGGAGCATCGTTAATCTGGCCTAGAATAGTACGGATAATAGAATAAGAGGACTATTTTAACTCACACTAAATAGTAACCAATCAATAAGTAAGTACTCCTTTTTCATCAGATCAAAAGAATCAAGGTTGAGCCCATATATTGTGAAACATAATCTCCTACGTCTAGACAGATATATAAAGACTAAACTAGGGAAACACATGGCCTTGTTATGATTATGTTCGGGACAGACCGAGACACGTGTATGTCATTATTTTGTTGTTAAGTAGGTAGGACACAGCTGGCTTAATTATGGCAACAATGGAAGGGACGTTTTAAGTTTATGTAGGGCTCGGAAACGTCCAAAAATCTATGGAACGACGCAGACGTTACTCCCTTTTTCCAGAGGCTTCGATTTAAGTAAGTTCTTACAGAAGAGCGGCACGTTGGCAACTGTTAGCGACGGCTGCAGTTTATTTGCAGTTCGTGCCTCTCGTCAGTAAGAACCCTAACCTAAATGTTATTCCAGGTTATAGTTTTTCTGAATACTCAATTTCATCCAAATCCCACCAGCCGTCTCAGCATGTCATCATCATCTGCTTAGCCTTTCCTAACTTTGTTGGGGTCGGCTTCCAGTGTCACCGGATGCAGCTGAATACCAGTATTTCACATGGAGCGCCTGCTTATCTGACCTCCACAAGTCAGTACTGGACCATACGATACTCCTTAGTAAGACTGGTTGCCTTGTTAGGCTTTCAGGCCATGCGAGGCGGCGGGCCTGCTTGCCGGATTGCCGCCATGGGATCTGGAGGCGATAGTCCTCGCGCGCCTACACGAATGGCGCGCGGAGGCACTACGCCCGGGGGAAAACTCCGCTGCCGCGGCAAATCGCCGCTCAGCGACAGACCTCCGGCGCGATCTCATGGCGAATGCAGAGAGCGACTGTGGCAAACCCGTGCAGGGCACGCCACGATAGTGGCGGTAAGTCCCCTCTTTAAGGAGGGGCTTGAGAGGCGCCACGGCGTCCTCACCTTCCGCCTGACGCAGGTCCTCACCGGATACGGATGTTTCGGGAGGTTCCTGCATCGAATCGGGCGGTAGGAAACGCCCGGGTGTTTCCACTGCGAGGATCGACCGGAGGGCACGGTGGAGCACACGGTGGAGGTCTGCCCTGCGTGGGCGGAGCACCGCCGTGTCCTCGTAGCGGCGGCGACCTCTCGCGTCCGGCCCTGGTTCAATCCATGGTCCGGAGCGAGACGGAATGGGAAGCCGTCACCTCCTTCTGCGAAACAGTCATGCTAGCGAAGGAGGTGGCGGAACGCGAGAGGGAGAGAGCCTCTCGCCCCAGGAGCCGCGGGAGACGCACTGGGCGTCGGGGGCCACGTGGTGGCGACCGGCCACCGTAGACGCGGGCCTGGGGACGGTTAGCTATGGGCTAGCTCGCCGTCCGTTCGTCTAATGACGACAGGTCGTGTCGACGGCGCGTTCGTGTTCCACGTGCGCCTCGAAGAGATGTCAGCATAAAGGGAGGGGCCCGCAAGGGCCGAAGCCTGCCGGGGTTGCGGGCCTGTTTGAAAGAGATACCGCGGCCCCGGAACATAAAGGGCGAGGAAGGAACATGGATGGGTTTTAGTCTGTAAAAGTCTGACAATCCCTCCCGCTCTGCCCAGAGTGGGAGGTCATTTGATGATTTCCCATCCGAAAAAAAAGGCTTTAGGCCATTGCATTGCATAACCTGTAACGACTGTCAAAGATCTACAAATAAGAGCCAGGCCAGGCTTAACGTGCTTTCCGAAGCACGAATGAAACTCGGTACGTAATGGATGGTCATCCATCGACAGACCCACCTAAACTAAACTACATGTACTGAACTTGTGGTAACCGCATCGATGTAATTTCCGTATTATGTCAGTGAAACTCTAAACGCTCCGCCCATCACCATACCCTCACATTACAAGTTAGTGCGCGGTCAACAGCTGCTTTCACGAATGGATTAAAACAATTGATTAATTCAAGTGCAACTAACTGAATGAGCTTTTTGGATGCTTTCCAGATGTCTACGGCCATGCAAGCTTGGAGCGAAAACACAATCGGTTAGTGCGGACCCGTTACGAGACAACGGAGGAGTAGCAGCGCAATTTCTTGTTTGCATAGCCGTTTATACAACAGCGGGGTTATCGCATGACACATTCACTCACATACCCAAATTATTAGACAAATAGACACGTACCACTGATAATATATTTCGGGTTCATATGCGTATCGTACAATTATCACTTGTGTCGGTGAAGGAAACTCTCAAGTCTCAACTCGAACTCAAGACCTGCCATGTGACTTCTCAGTCCGACAGTAACACCACTTCACTGTTATATTCGGAGTTGTAACAACCTTCAATAATTTGAAAGGCACCAGAAGAAGAAGAACAGTATCCATTGCGATATCTACGTTGTAGGGCATACAAGTTTACAAACGAATGGAGCAATGGACCATGAATTTCCTCGCAATGAATGGTGGTGCGATACAAGCATTTATCATTCGTCATGCGTACCATTGTACCCGTGTGCTTCGTATCTGTTTTGCATGCTGTAATAAGGCAACAACGCAGGAGTAACAGATTGTGGCGTTATGTTGGCATTAGATGCGTGCAGTGGTTAGGATAGTCTAGATATCTTATTCTTTTACTAAAGTTTTTGTAAATAAATAGCTGATGTTGGCATGACAGCTGCTAGGCTAAAGTGGAACTGGGCTGGTCAAATCTGCCGCATGTCGGCGGAGCAATGGGCAAAAATTACCACTCAGTGGATACCAAATAGCAGGAAACGACAACTCGGCAGGCCCAGAAGGAGATGGCAGGATGAGCTAGACTCTTTCGCAAAGGATTGGCCTACAATCGCACAAGATCGCGAATTGTGGAAGGAGGGAAGGGAGGCCCTTGCCAGGGCAAGCCTATATTGTCCCACTGCAGGCAGTGGGACAATATATAGGCTTATAATAACATAATAATAAATAAAGTTTTTGTACCCATAAGTGTGTCAGTCAGTCTTACCAAGGGGTAACGTATTGCCGCAAACTGTGTTGTGAAGGTCAGATAGGCAGTCGCTCTTTGTAAAATACTAGCGGACGTCACACGGTTTCACCCGCGCAATTCCCGTTCTCGTGGGAGTACCGGGTATCAAATATAGCCCATGTTACTTGCTGATAATGTAGCTACCCATTGCTGAAAGAATTTTTCAAATCGGTTCCGTAGTTTTTAAGTTTATTCGTTACATACAAAAATACAAATCTGTTCTCGTTATAATGTTAGTATAGACTTATAGTATTTAGCTACATCCGGTTTGACTGGAAACCGACCCTAACGTAGTTGGAAAAAGGCTAGCTAGGCAAATAATGATTCCAGCCTTTTGGACGACAAGTTAAAATTCTTTTGATAACAATGTCCCCGAGTCTCTATTATAATTGCTAACACTATTTCATTGGTCGCATGAACTTACATTTGCATGTAACATTTCACATCGCAGATTTAAGTCATGTATTCTCTAGGGGATAAATGTCCCGCGATACGAAAGTTACTGTTGCACAAATGTTGCTATTAGTTTAATACATAGGTATTCTAAGGACTCCTTGAATTATGGACATCATAGTATTTCTATCTTGCACCTTGTATCTTTAATTGGTACTTATAGTTTTCTTGCCCACATAAAGTTTAGTTTTTTGAGTTTCTAAAGACATAATAGTACCTACGAGTTTAAGCACCTACGCTATATATGCAGTATTGCGGACTGCATGTATTGCGTAGAAGACGTTGTTGAAGCTGTTGACCCAGCAATTTCAGAAAATTTACGTTTTTTTTTGTTTTATCTATTTTAATATGAACACCTATGCCGGCCGAATTTCGCTAGGTACTCGTAGTTAAAGGAAATTGGGCCGAAAGGGGAGCTTTCTGAACCCCCGCAGATTTTAAATAAATTAAAGAAAGAAAGAAAAAGCATCATTTCACTAACCCCCGACGCAAAAACGTCGGGGTGTTATAAATTTGACGTCTCTGTGTGTGTGTGTGTGTGTGTGTCTGTGGCATCGTAGCTTCCGAAAGGGTGAACTGATTCTGATTTTGTTTATTTTGTTTGAAACGTGAATTAGTCGGGAGTGTTCTTAGCTAAGTTTGATAAAAATCAGTCCAAGATGGCCGCCGCTACAAAATTTCGGATTACATGTTTGTTTAACAACTCCTTCCATATGGGTATCAAATGAAAGGGTTTGACTAGTAAAATACTAAACGCAATGACAAATTTCAAATCCAAGATGACCGCCACCACAAAATAGACAATAACATTTTTTTTTCTTTAAATTATGACCCAATGTGTGTCGGGGGTTTTTTAAAATTTGAATTTAATGTAACTTGTTTTATGTAAGTGTTACCTGTTTTACCCCAATATTTCAATAACCTAACCTATGGCGATATCCTCTAACAGATTTGAAACAAGTGTCATTCGAAGTGTCTGTTATGTTAGATATTTCCTAGCTGTGGTGATATTCTTCATACAACCAACCATATTCTTCGTAATACCTGAAATATTAACCTAACCTATATAGTATATTAGTACAATAAAATCCCATCGATTTTGTAAGTGAGAAAGACAATATTAGTCTTTTACTGGATACTTTTAGGCATATTGACATATTGTATCCTATGACTGTTGGAGGGTGAGAACGAGGTCCATTCAAAATCCCCCATAGTCTTTTGTATTTACACATCGCATCTCCAGAGATATCGTGCAAAGTCGACTGCTCATGGCACAAGACTCTCAGGCATTGCGGTCCTGCACCAAACTACTATTTTCTGTGTATTCGCGCCTTAATGAATACATATTCCTAACACAAATGTGTCCTCTCCTTGTTCCATATTTCGCAATAATAGCTCGTTTGTCACAGTCAATAGATGTTCTATCAGAAATAGTAAATTTCCACTTAGCGTGAGTCAAAACGTTGATAAATTGTTATCAGTTGGTTCTTAAACTGGAGTATCTTGGAATACGGTCCTTGTCCTTTGTATTCCTGTTGAAGAATTAGCTAAGAATCACATTATCATTTCTGCAGCACCTTTTATTCTAATCGTAGGTATTGAACGTTTAATGAAACAATAATTCGAATTTCGTCTTTCGGAGTCCTTGTTAAATATTCTACTTTTCAGAATTTTGATAAAATCGGCTAATTACCAGTAACCACAGCTAAGCTAAGAGCGTATCGTGACGGGAAACTTTTATCTATGTAAACAGGATGTAAACAAACTCTTCACGAAGCCGTCAACCAACCATACTGTATATCAAACTAAGTAACTAAAAGCATTAAAAAAAAAATTTTTGGAGTGAAAAACCACGTATTTTTGGATTTTATTACCTTATGATTAAGTTTTTGAGGTAGATTCTCTCAGGGGGGAATAGTGGAATAACTCAAAATGAAAAGGGGACTTTCTGGATTATTCTTACATTAGGGTCCAGTTACCGAGATTCTCTGAAGGGGGATTAGTGGAATAAGCCTTTTCAAAAACATGTATTAAAAAAAAACATCTTGTTTTAAAAAACGCACACACGATACAGGACAAATTACTGATGTGGCTGTGGTGCAACATTAAAAAAAACTTGACACGTGGACTACCTTTCAATCATAGCGGTTAATGTTATCCCCCACACGATCGTTCATGGTTTTACGTCACCAATTTACAACGGTGCAACATTTACAACTCATTGTAATATGAAATGGCATAAGTCAGCCAACCAATCGCATGACGGTACCCCGAATGTTTTAACCAATCAGAGAGGCTTACTGCGTATCGACGTAAGTTGGATTGACTGCAACACCGGCCTTTATCTGATTAATTAAGTCAATTAATGCAACGGCTGTTACTATGGTGTTCTGTAATCCCTTAGGGTAGTGGACGTAAGCTTTTAATAGGAGCAATGCATGGAATCATGTACCTAGGTGATGGTATGGGATTTTTACGGCAGGAAAAGTTTATATTAAAAGTTTCCAGAAAATGAAAATTGAATTCATGTTAGCGTTATAATCAGCACAAATAAGGAGCTCGTGGCCAAATAATAACAGCCGCTCGGGTCGTTCTTTAGGTTAAGCCGAGCTTGCTTGAGTTGGTCTGTGGATGGGTGACCACTCTTACACACCGAGTTTCATCCGTGCCTCGGAAATCACGTTAAGCAGTTTAGCAGTTGGTTCCGGCTGTCATTTGTCGATCTTTGACATACAAAAAAGTCTGACAACTAGTCTTACCCAGTACTAACTGAGTTGTGGAGGGAGTGAACAGATAGGGAGTCGCTCCATGTAAAATACTGGTATTCAGCTGCATCCAGTTAGACTGGAAGCCGATCCCAACACAGTTGGGGAAAGGCTAGGCAGATGATGAATCAGCACAAATAACAGATAAATCAAATTCTAAAATCTTTAGCATAGTTTAGAACATCACGAATTCACGATTCACATGTCTGTAATTTCCAAAGGGTTATGTTATGCAGAGGTATATCTAATATTACCAACACCACATTGCGCCAGTTTTGTTCAAGTCCCAAAGTAATAGGAGGCGAGAGCATAGTTTTATACTAGAAATACTAGTAATACAACTGAATACTATCAACTAGTAAATATTATTACATTTCACTAGCCTCAGACCAAATAAAAAGTTAAGACGGAACTTTGCAAACAGAGAAGTGAGGCCGGTTTCGTTAACATATTGTGTGCAATTATTGAGGCGTAATTCAATTGTAGTATGATGTAAATGTGTGTGTATGATCGTGTGTGCCAAGAGCGAGGCGTAGCGCGTATTGACTTGGCCTCACTTCATTATTAGCAGCGCTATGTCTTGTTTTTTTACAAAATGTTGAATGTTGCTATGACCAGTGTGTGTTGCCAGTGATTACATACGGGACCGAAACGTGGTCGCTCACAATGGGCCTTATCAAAAGGCTTAAAGTCACCCAAAGGGCAATGGAGAGGGCTATGCTCGGAGTTTCCTTGCGTGATCGAATCAGAAATGAAGACACCCGCAAGAGAACCAAGGTCACCGACGTAGCCCGAAGAATTGCTAAACTTAAGTGGCAGTGGGCAGGGCACATTGCTCGCAGAACGGATGGCCGCTGGGGCCGGAAAGTTCTGGAGTGGCGACCGCGAACCGGAAGACGATGCGTTGGAAGACTCCCACTAGGTGAACCGATGACCTGGGGAAGGTTGCGGGAATCCGGTGGATGCGAGTCGCAAGGGACCGGTCAATGTGGCGACACTTGGGGGAGGCCTATGTCCAGCAGTGGGCGTCTTTCGGCTGAGATGAATGAATGAATGATGTTGAATGTTGTACATCTATGGCTGGTCTGAAAGGAGTCAATTAAAAGCTTCTTGTTTCTATAACAAAACTGATAATCGATTGTGTAGGTTATTGACACTCGTTTAAAATACATAATTACTCTGAAACAAATTCTTTCGTACAAAACGTTTAATAATTAAGGCATCTTTTATTAAAATATGAGCCAGACATTTAATGAAAAATGAAAATTAATAAAACGTAATTTAACTACGTGGCCAGGTATTACTTGGGTGAAAGTGATATATGAAAATGAATAAATACAGAATGTAGTTTGTCTAGACTGGTAGAAAAGACATCAAACAGATATCTTCAGAAGGTTCAACCACTGCAAGAAATCCACTGAAAAGGCAGGTGGACTATGACATCGAAAAACGTGATCAAATATTAAGAACCACACCAGTACCAGAAAACTTGACAAAGGATTCTTTGTTAATTTTGCATCTACCTTCAGTCTACAATTCGAACATAGAAAGAAAATGCTAACAATTTTTTTATTGAGAATCTGCTGATTTCGCTAATAAGAAAAAAAGAAGTTAGTTCTCCGTTGAAAGTAGTGGTGACGTACATTTTAATACATACGCCATTAACTACCTTATCATTACAATTTATTTCCAATAACCATTTTCTGCAGGAACCCCATATAAGGTAAAGGCCTGCTCCAAATGTAATGTACCCCCAACATTGCCTGGTTAACTGATAAAAGATATTTATTCAGGAAGTAGGTTTTCTCAGACACTTTTACACGTCATTTTTTTTTAAACTAGATGGGACCGGTGTTTCGTACCTGACTATTCTGAGAAGAAACAGCCGAAACAAACTCAGAGGTCAGTCTCTTTTAAAGTCCAGACAATGTTGCTTAATTCACATGAGGACTATGCAGATTAGTGTCTGAGATGGTCTTTTGAAGAAAGAACCACACAGATTTGAGTGGACCTGGTCCAGCCAGTGCAAGCATTTGTCAGTTATCGTGTAGCTCGACTCGGCTATGTTCAAACCCACCACTTACTTGTAAAAATGACAAACGCACCTACTAAAAGATACGCCTGACAAAATGCACCTTCTGTTTCCCTCCTCCGTCATGCGACCAACGAGGGTGGCCTGTCTAAAACCTTTAACAGGATTAGGAAAGACAGCTGATATTAAGACCTTCTTAGTCCGTTTAGCCGGACTATCCGATAGCTACCAACTGCCTATAGCGTCCTATGGCAGCTATTTACTGAAGAGGTTTTGTTTGTGAGCAGTTGAGAACAATAGGGAAGACGACAAAAAATCTAATTAGTCCGTCATTTAGATTTTAGACTATCAAACAATATTTGACCCGTATTTTTCTAAACATGAAGCTTTTAAAATTCTCAATACGTCACGCCATTGTATAATTTTTAGTGAGTTCTGACGTCGCGAGCCCTACTCTCGAGTCTTTATGCGGTTTATCTATGAATTCATTGATTTACAAAAACAAAAAAAATATGTGTCCATTATTTTCCAAACTGACTTTTTTGATACTGTCGTCATCGTCATGCCTATTTGTTGAATAATCTATTTTTCAACACACTTGCTCATAAAGTGGCTCTAATTTCACCGCAATTAGGCACATAATGACACCTGTAATCAAACTGTGACTTTTTCATTGCTATTATTCACAAGTGAGATAAAGCGTTTTTTTATTTTATTTTATTGGTTGAATTGCTTTGTTCTTAAAAAAGTTTCGATACAAAAAAGATCGTGTTCAATAATACAAATAAATTAATGTACCTATTGCTTGCTCATTTCATACAACTTCGTATCTACATAGATAATTTCAAATTATAAGTTTTTAATAAATAAAACTTTCACTCAAATGCAACTTTTGTTTTCTTTTTTTTTTTTACTTTTTTTTTAATAATAAAACTTCGAATTCCCCATTTCGTACGTGGCTAAAACGCTATCCGCTAAAAGCCAAAAAAAAAAGGAACCTCATTCTTTTAGTCTATGGGCGATCGCCATTGTTAGATGCGCGCGCATAGGAAAACTGATGAATTATTCCCGCCATTGCGAAAAAAAATTCACAACTCGTTTTCACTGTTGAAATTATAGTTATTTTTAGTATTATTTTATTCTCAAGTGTGTTGAAAAACGTCGTATGATACACGTGTGTGTTGATGATTACCGTCTCGGCTCTCTTAAGAACCTCGCTTAACGGCTCGGTTCTCAATGGCGCCTCGGCGGTAATCACCAACATTACACACTTGTACCATAATGTACTATTAAAGTATGAAATGATTGACTGACTGAATTTCGGCCATGGCGACCAATCTCAGTGGAGACTAACCATCGGTGTCGACACAGGAAATTATATAGTGCACAGGTGTGTGCGCCAGCGCAGGCACAGGTGTACTATCTGTTCCTTTACCGACACGACCGAGCTTAAGGGGCCGGCGGAGCATGCGTTTTTCATACAAAAGTAATACCAAAATAATTTGATAACCAAACGTATTCTTAAGATAGTGTTTATTTATTTGGATTGGATTACAGAATATCTATGTTCCCAAATATATATGTTAAAAGGAAAATGATATAAAGACGAGATATGAGGAATTTAAAATTTCTATAGAAAAATTATTTTTCTCATAACTCTTGTTTAAATCAGTATCCATTAAAAATATATATTTGGGAACCTATATATTCTGTAATCCAATCGAAATAAAACCACACTACCTTAAGAATATGTTTGATTTACAAATTATTTTGGTATTACGTTTGTATGAACGACGCACGCTCCGCCGGCCCCTTAATCCATCTTTTAAATTTCAAAGCGGAGTGATGATGTGAAGACAAGTTAGTTTGGCCATTTAATTTCTATACAAATAAATTAAATTAAGTTTCTATTAACAAAATAACAGTTTTTTTTAATGCATATGAAAATATATACAGCACTTATAACAAAAACACATTATTTTTCAATTTTTCTGTGTGTGTCTATTTATTTCGGCTAATCTCCAAAACAGGTGGACCGGTTTTGATGGCACTTTTGCAAATAGATGATGTTATAAGGTGTAACTAGGCTTCTTGTATTTTAGGATAAAGATTAGGGTCCCTAAAAAAAATCCTTGAAATTGGTAACAAAATCCGATTAAAAAAGGGAAATATTTATTTTTATAATTTCAATTTCACGCGAACGAAGCTCGCGGGCAACGCTAGTATCAAATAAGAAGTTGCCCATATTCTTCAGCAGCCGTCTGTTTATCCCAAACGTACTTCAGCCGTTTCCCTTAATAACAAGAATTATAACCTCTAATAATATGATTTATACCAACTACTTAATATACCAAGTACTAAAAGTGCGTGATTAATCCATATTTATAATGCTGAAACGTGCCAAAACCATGTCAAAACTATTCTTCACGATAATTTTAGGAGTTACATTAAGACCAGTTCAATTTGACACTTCACGGCGGCGCCACTTGTGCTGCAAACGTCAAAATAATGTCACATTCAGTACATTTAAGTTTTAGTTCCTATTCTCGCCGTATGCCGAGTTATATTGGGCATGGGTATCCAAGGTCGTTGAATGACAAAAATACAGGGATTCTTGCCAAATCCCATAGACGAGTCACTTGTATTTTGTAAAAGGATTGTATTGTGTAGTTATTTTTCAAGTGTGAAAAAGAACTATAGGTAGGGGCGGATTTCCCTACAGGCCGAGTAGGCCCCTAGGGCGGCAAAACTCAAAAAATGTATCCTTAAAGTATTCCGCAAAAAAATACATGTATAGCGATTAAGATTATTAGAAGTGTTGCGCATCCGACTGAATCTTTGCTTATTCCAAGGTTAATTATTTAATTTCTATAGTTAATTTAATTTTTCATGCTTTAAAGCACATAGGGGGCGGCAATCTTTCATAGGCCTAAGGCAGCCAAGGTAACAAATCCGCCATTGACTATAGGAGTTAAGCCTCGTATCCACTAGGCAACAAATTGACGCACAACACGTTCAACATGTTCGGCAGCGTTGCACAACATTGTGCGACGTTGCGAGCTGGCGCGTAACATGACAAAACAAAGCAAAAGTTGCAAAACAAAAGGTCCGCGCTGACTGTCAACACGTTGAGCAACATGTTGTGGAACATGTTGTGCGCCAAATGTTTCCTAGTGGATACGACGCTTTAATGTAAACTACAAACGAAATGGTGTCGGAAGGTAGGTAGACAAAATTAATCTCCTGATGAAGGTGAACCATTGTACACCACCACCGTCCACTGTACTGAGCAGTGAAGGACTTTTTTCTTATCTATTTATTTACCTGAAGAATTTATGATTGATTGATTGGTTAGAAACTGTTGTTCTCGCAAATGGTCCTGTCATCCTGTGGTGCAATTCAGTTATTTAAACAAGAAAAAGTTACAGTCGAAATGAGATCTTCCTCTTTTTGGAAGTCGGGTGAAAATGGGACTGGCCAGGCCATGTCTGCCGGATTCACGGCTGTGTGCCTAAAAATCGCAAAACTGAAGACCTGATCACCTGAGACAGCTAGACGGGGTCTTAGTAAATCGAGAAGAAGATGGCGGACGCCTGGATGGATTCCTCGCGAATTGGCGAGAAGAAGCATACCACCGAGAAAAGTGGAAGGAATGGAGGGATGTCTTTAATCAGGAATTTTATAACGTCTAATAAAGTCTTACATCATCATCATGATTATCATTTCAGCCGAAAGACGTCCACTGCTGGACATATGCCTCCCCCAAGTGCCGCCACATTGACCGGTCTCGTGCGACTCGCATGCAACGGATTCCCGCAACCTTCACCAGGTCATCGGTCCACCTAGTGAGAGTCCTTCCAACGCAACGTCTTCCGGTTCGCGGTCGCCACTCCAGAACTTTTTCACGAAAGTCATAGGTATACAGGGTGTAAACCACCTCATCACAAAGCCGTTAACCAAGCATTCTGTACATCAAACTAAGTAACTTTACGCAAAATTTTTTGCTGGGAAACAACTTTTTTTTTTGAGGTTATAAATCACGTTTTGTGGTAGAACTCAATGTAACGCACTTAAAACATTGTGCTGATGGATGGATTGGATAGTACGGGGGTCGTGGAGGTGTTAAAAGTCAAAAACTTACAAAAAAAACTTGTATTTAAAAAAAAAAACTTGTCAAAAAGTTGTAACTTTGACCACCCATATCTCCGTAACTAGAAGGTTCCCAGGTATGGTGTAGAACAAAAAAATTATCGCAATGATGGAGAGAACAAGTGCCTTTCGGCTTCGTGAAGAGGTGTTTTACACCCTTTATACTGTCTTACATGGTTAGAAGAATTCTTCGGCAACGATTTATTACTTGTCTATGTCGTCTTTGTTGATGTCTGCATAACACGGAAATATAGTTTCCGTCTATGCGATGATAAATATAGCAAAGTATGAGTATGATGACTTAGGTCCATGTTCACCGAAAAGATAACAGTCTGATTATCTAAAAGTAGCTGTCACTGTGACATTTTCCCATACAAAACTGTGTTTTAAACAGCTGTTTTAGTTATTCAGACCGTCATCTTTTTGGTGAACATGGACCTTAATGACTGCAATTTTAATCGTCAGTGCAGCTGTTGGGTATTTATTCATTTACCTAGTTCTTAATGAGTAACAAGTGGTATGAAATCATAATAAGAATGTTTACCTATTTCATAGATTAGTCTCTTTGTTTGGTTCATAAATCCTTCCTGAACAATACCTATTATAAATGTGAAAGTATAAGTTGTCATTGCTCATACTCGGAAAGTACTAACTATTTATTTAAAATACCTTACATAGATTTGGGCAAAATATTAAACCATTTTTTCAACGAGGAAAATTAAAAATAATGGCTGAATGGCCGGCCACCGAAAAAAAAAACAAAATAGGCGGGAAAGCAGCAATCCGGTTTTGATTTGTTTTTTTTTTTATTAATCCATGTTTTTATTTTTATGTTAATTGTATTCGTAGTGAAAAGCATAGTATTTACCTCAGGATGAAGACTTATTTAGCCCCTCGAACTATTGGCGCCCTCACTATGTTCGTGCGCCAAACCGCGTCTCAGGACCAAATAACTTACTTTCACCCTTAGGGTAACAATGCACTATTGTTTCTTTGTTTGTTACCTTTCACACCCAAACCACTGAACCGACCATCCTGCACCTTTGTACATGCGTTTTCAGATGTACAGGAACGGACACAACCTTTCGAAAAAAAGTACTGTTCCCGGGGAAAATAAAAATAACGTTCTTAATACAATTGATGGCTCCACGTGTCTTTGAAATCATGTTTAAATTGTATAGTTGTAAGCATAGTCCAACCCGAATTGATTGTCAAATTCTAAATTAACGCGAGCGAAGCCAAACGCTATCGCGCTAGTAATATGTACTATAAACTAGCTTCTGCCAGAGGCTTCGCCCGCGTGAAGTTTTAAAATTGTCCCATGGGATCTTACTACCGGGATAAAAAGTATCCTATGTGTTAATCCAGGTTGTAAGCCATCTGTGTGCAAAATTTCATCGAAATCCGTTCAGTAGTTTTTGCGTACATACTAGTAGGATATAGAGGCAAAAATTTATTTTTTATTTGTGCTTTTCTTACGATTTACTCAAGAACTATTCAACAGATTTTAAAAATTCGTACACAATTATAAAGCTACATATTTACCGAGTAACATAGGCTATATATTATATTGATATTACGCAAATTAGCCGTGTTTTAAATTTTTTTACGCTTGAAGTCGCTGCCGAAGTGCTACTACATACATGTTATTATTCCTGCATACTACCTTCACATTGTATGTATAATTTCATGTTATAACTGAACTAAGCTGGGAAAGCCAAACCATTACCTTAATTTGAATGATTTCGTAGAAATCCGGAACATTGTATTGTAAACCAAAAACAGTGATTTCAAAGCATAGTTTGCTTTTAGCAACAAATTGGTTTAGTAGGATTTATCTCTGGAATTAACTAACACGTTACGTAACTCAAAGTCACTACTCTCTTTTTTTAATCACCTGCCCAGCCTTTTCCCTACTATATTGGGGTCGGCTTCCAGTCTAACTGGATGCAGCTGAATACCAGTATTTTACATGGAGCGACTGCCTATCTGACCTCCACAACTCAGTTAGTACTGGATAAGACGGGTTGTCAGACTTTTTGGGCCACTGACTACCTATAACGACTGTCAAAGATCTACAAATGACAGCCGGGACCAACAGCTTAACGTGCTTTCCGAGGCACGGAGGAAACTCGGTATGTAATGGTGTTCACCCATCCACAAACCAACCTAGGCAAGCACGGCTTAACCTTAAGATCGATCCGAGTGGCTGTCATTAGCCACGAGCTCCTATTTCATATATATCATAATAATCGAGTCCTACAAATATTTCACTAGCTATCCGACTCAATACCAGCGAACTAAGTGACATAACTACAATATCTAAACCTAGTGTCCTTAAGACAACCTTAGTGTAGCTAATTTATATGTAACCGCACGACAATACCACCTAAGTTTATCGGCAACACATTACAGGTCACCTAGGTTACCTAGATAAGGTTAGTGGTCTCTTGTATATTGTTTATAATATTGTTGGACCCATTTTCGTACAATGTGTGTGTTGTGAAGACATGTCTGGACATACAATGAGAGGATTATGTTGTAAATAGCTGTACTGTGTATGATAAATTCTTTGGTACATGGATGTTTGTCTTTTTATTTGAGACTAGCGGACGTAACCCGGTTTCACCCGCGTAGTTCCTGTTCCCGTGAGAGTACGGGGATAAAATGTAGCCTATGTTACTCAGGGTAAATGTAGCTTTCCAATGGTGAAAGAATTTTTGAAATCGGCCAAGGAGTTTTTGAGTTTATTCATTACAAACATACATACTATAAACTTTAAACCAAATAGCTTGTTCGACCATACTATTTATTTTTCGTGAGTACCTTATAGTGTTATCCGGGCAGATATTTTCTGTAATACCTACAAGGGAATAGGCTAGTTTCCACCATCAATAAATTGCAAAACTAATTAGTCCGTCAGTTAGAGTATTGGAAAATAATGGACACGTATTTTTTGTTTTTGTAAATCACTGAGTACTGACAAAGATAAAACGCATCAAAACTCGGGAGTGGGGGCTCGTGACGTCACAACGCACTAAAAACTATAGCACGGCGTGACGTATTGCGAATTTTAAAAGCGAATCTTCGTCAATTTTGTTTTATATAACAAAAAAAAAATACGGGTCAAATATTTTTTTATAATCTAACTGACGGACTAATTAGATTTTTTTAGGACACTAGCCTATTGTCATGATACCTATAACCTCTTCGGTCGGCAAAAAAGAGGTCTTATTTGGCTAATAAATCCATAAGGGACTTAACCTATCCTCTACACGTGTTTCGCCCTCCACCCTCCTCCTCCATCTTCAGAAGATGTTGACTCGACGAACGTTCGGAAACCAATTCATTCGCCACCGCTAAGAGTGGCCAACCAGCCACACTTTTCATACAAGCGCTTGTTTGGGATTATGCTGTTGTTACACATCGTCATCTACCTAGCCTTTTCCCAACTATGTTGGGGTCGGCTTCCAGTCTTACCGGAAGCAGCTGAATAGCAGTATTTAACATAGAGCGACAGGCGACTGCCTATCTGACTTCCACAACCCAGTTAATACTGGGTAATACGATACCCCTTGGTAAGACTGTTTGTCAGACTTTTTGGGCCACTGTCTACCTGTAACGACTGCCAAAGATGGAGAAATGACAGCCGGGACCAACTGATAGCTTAACGTGCTTCTCGAGGCACCGTTGTTACACGTACAGTGTGTAAATAACCTCACCACGAAGCCGTTAACCAATTGCATTCTGTACATCAAACTAAGTAACTTTACACAAAAATTATTGCTGGGAAACGACTTCCTTGTTTTGAGGGGAAAAATCATGTTTTGTGGTAGAACTCAATGGAACGCACTCAAAACATGGCGCTGATGGATGGATTGAAAATTACGGGGGTCGTGGAGGTATTTATAAACATTACAATAAAAACCTGTGCTTATTTGAAAAAAAAAAACTTGTCAAAAAGTTGTAACTTTGACCCCCCATATCTCCGTATCCGTAACTAGAAGGTTCCCAGGTATGGTGTCAAAAAAATTAGGTACCGCAATGATGGGGAGAACAAGTGCCTTTCGGCTTCGTGAAGAGGTGTTTTACACCCTTTATAGCAAAGTTGAGGACTACATCTAAGTTGTATCTGTTATGAAAACAAGATGCCATAACATTTTCTCGATAGAAAAATCCTTCAAAGTTTATCTTATTATTTACCTTATAAATCTTGTTGGTGGTAGAAATATGTGTAAATAATTAAATAAATAAATATCGTTGGACATTACACACAGCGCCATCTAGTGCCACACTAAGCAATGAAGCTCGTGTCGTGGACACCGGATAGTTGATATAGTAGATACTTTTTGTTTGTAAATACATACTTATTATACATGGATGTATACTCCATGATTCTGAAACAAATGTCCGTTGGTCATCACGCAAATATTTGCTCGGCCTCCTTCCTATTTGGGTAGATTTCTTATCTAGTGATATAAACTATCTTTTTCACCTCTACCTAGCAGTTTCCATGGCTAAAAGCAAGATTTACTTACTATAAACAGTACATTTAGCTATAAACATAAATTAATCCAATATTACCTAGTTTATCTGGCTTCCGATAGAATCCTATCAATCTGGTGCCTATTCAATAGATTCATAATATTATAATTTAATCTTATTGCGGTTATTACCCGTAATTACCATAGTTGCTTGATAAATAATTAATGTTACTGTAGTAGAGTAATTGTCAAGGTTAGTTTAATAGATCAAGTATTGATACGTAGTTATGTAACCGTATATTAAATAGTTGATCGTAACATTCTCGTGGTTAAATACTAGTGTCCCAACGGGTCGATCTTGAAAGCTAACCTATCCTCATGAGGTCCTGGGTTCGATTCCTAGGTCAGGCACGGTGTTATCCCTACATCTGTGAGGCCCAACCGAATCGGTCTGACGGCATTTTTTTTTTTTGTTATTTTGCCACTGTCTAACTATTGTGTCTACTTCGCTAACAGATGAAGGTTTATAGGGTTTTTCCATTAGAATTTCTCAGTAGCAGTCACGGAGTTTAGATTTGGGCCTGGTTGATGGCTCTTCTCCTGTTAAATAAGACTTAAACATAACTGGCACTAACAGGTACATCTCTACTTAACCCTTCAGGGATTCAGGCGTGATGTTATGATGGATTTTGGAAATTCGCTTCATGTAAAATGTTCACCTGTATCCAAGGATTGAAAACCGGTACCAATTTCGGTTCTGGTTCCTC
Organism: Xestia ashworthii; assembly: GCA_950022955.1. Taxonomy (NCBI): domain Eukaryota; kingdom Metazoa; phylum Arthropoda; class Insecta; order Lepidoptera; family Noctuidae; genus Xestia; species Xestia ashworthii. The sequence goes on from OX465573.1 coordinate 9,317,633, forward strand.
ATTTACGTTCTTATAAAGGTTCCTCTTTCCGGTACGGCTGGTTTGGGTTCCGATGTACCGGTCTAAATACCGGTTCCTAGAACTTTTAAATAGGATGAAATTATACCGGTTCCATGTCACCCGATTTAAAGGTTCCTTACAGAAGAGGGGATGGTGTTTGGAGCGTGCTTAGCATACCATACATTTTCTTTTAGTTTGCCTTCGTTCCGCACCTCAAAAAACAAGTTTAGGCTCGCTTTGCCTAAGAACCGGTAATGGTAAATTAAAGGTTCCAATTCAGGTTCTGGTTCCTGTTCCGGTATTTGTACCTACCGGAACCCCTTAAATACCGGTATTATACGAGTATTTTGGAAGAACCGGTAAAATAAATGTTCAAATTTAGGTTCTGGTTCATTTTCAGTATTATACCGGTATTTTGGAACCGTTTTCAACCCCTGCCTGTATAAGGTTGTTTAGAAAACCGAAAATGAAAAACGTCATTCGAAAAACCTGGTAAAAAAGTTTAATAGAAATTACTTTCAAAACACTAATTACAATACTACTTAATCATCAGGCTTAGTTCTATTTCCGTAACCACCCTTAAATAACCATTATTCTCTAAAATACTTATTACAAATCCTGACACCTACTTTGAAAGTTAATTAATATCAAATACACGTTTATCAAACTCCGAAAACTTCTGAACGAAGATAATTATGATTGTTCATACAATTTTGTTATTCATGTTTCGGTTTTCATTCAAGTTTTAACCGTCACGGATCTTGAGGTATCTTTGATTACTTATTTAATTTTCTAATTAATAAGTTCAAATAATAACAGCCGCACTGGTCGATCGACCGTGGATGGGTGACCATCATTATACAGGGTGTAAACCACATAACATACTACAACCACGTACATCAAACTAAGTAACTTTACGCAAAAATTATTGCTGGGAAACGACTTTTTTTTTGGGGTGAAAAAAGTATGTTTTGTGGTAAAACTTAATGTAACGCACTTGAAACGTTGTGCTGATGGATATGTCACCGTAAAATTGTCAAATACGTTATATTATAATATCTCTAGCGATATTGTAAAATCTCGAAATATTGTCAAATGAACATGCGGAAGTATCTCTGCCCCCATAATCGGGACTTGGGGCACCCCCCCGTTAGGTTAGTTAGGTTCCTTTAAACCCTGCACCCGGAAACAGGGGCCACGCGAAGCGGGGCTCCGTCGACTACGCTTTATAAGGGAATATAAAGTGTTTTAAGATTAGGTTAGAATAATCGGTATTTCTCAGGAATGGTACAATATCTTTTCATGAGAGTTGTACCACTGGGCAAGGGGGACCCCTCCTTCCCTCCACACCGCGTGAGTTGACTACCATCGCATGCATTTCACGAAAAATAATGCGTTTTGTTGTAAGCAGTATGTTCATTTGACAATATTTCGAGATTTTACAATATCGCTAGAGATATTGCAATATAACGTATTTGACAATTTTACAGTGACAGATATACTGATAATACGGGGGTCGTAGAGGCCTTTAAAGTAAAAATCTTACAATAAAACATTGTATTTAAAAAAAAACTTGTCAAAAAGTTGTAACTTTGACCCCCAATATCTCCGTAACTAGAAGGTTCCCAGGTATGGTGTAGAACAAAAAAAATTATCGCAATGACGGGGAGAACAAGTGGCTTTCGGCTTCATTAAGAGGTGTTTTACACCCTTTATACCTAGTTTCCTCCGTGTCTCAGAAAGCATGTTGAGCTATTGGTACCGGCTGTATTTTGTAGATATCTCTCAGTCATAAAAGGTAGTCGCAGTGGCTTGAGTCTGTCTTACCAGGGTTATATAGGTATATATTAAGGGTAAGTAAGTAAGTAAAAATGTATTTGTTTAAACATGGTGTACATGATACATTGCATGCAAGATAATAATGTTATACAGAAAAGTTCTAACATGTTCAGCCGCTTATCGTGGCGTACAAATTGGTAGGAAGAGATGGTGCATAAACCGTGACAATATTATATCATCATTACATTATAGGAATTATTACATATTAAATCATCATTATTCATTAAGGAATAGGTATCAAAAAGCATGTTTTTTAGATAAAACCTCTTAACAACGCCGAAAGGCACTTGTTCTCCTCGTCATCCAGATCATTTTTTTGTTCTACACCATACCTGGTAAGTCTGGGAACCTTGTTGACAAGTTTTTTTTTAATACAAGTTTTTCAAAACGTGATGTTTCACCTCAAAAAATTTTTTTTTTTCGAACAAGCTATTTGGTTTACATTTTACAATGTAATTTGTGGGTGAAACTGTAAACCAAATAGCTCGTTCGACCGTACACCCACGTATATCGCTAGTTATATTTTTAAGCCCCATATGACATCAATCGGGCACAAATTCGGATTCCGTGGCTGCTACTGAAAAATTCCTGGTGGAAAAACGCAATGACACTTTGCCCGACCAGGAAATCGAACCAAAGGTCTCGCAGTTTTTTTTTCCAAACACGCAATTAACTACCGACATACGTAATCCAGCAATGAAAGAAATAGACTAGTAATTCTCTTGCCCATGATCAGTGCAACATGTCTTCTTCTACCACTTTTCTTTAGAGTGCTCCAGGGTAACCCGCGAAATTCTTTTTCATGAAATAGTCATTCAATCGAGTTATATGAACTTGGAGGGTTGTATTGATGATTTTGAGCATTATTAATAAAAATACAAATTAATTTAAAACTAACTAAATTCGCGATAAATACCCGTATGTCATATGTTTTATAATGTGTTCTGATCGAATCGATAATTATTATTATTTATTTTTTTATTAATTTTATTAATTTCTATGGACTTCAACGTCTGAAAATAAATGTTTATTATTATTATTTATTATAATTCTGTAACTACATACGTCTTACAGCGTTACGGCCGCGAATCAAATTTTAATCAATATAGAATCAAACACTAGCCTGCAAATTGCAAAAAACGTAAGAAAATATGAATTTCGGGGGTACCCTGGAGCATTCACCCTATTCGTCATCAACAGTCACCTCCTTTTTTGTCCATCCTTCACACAGTCCATCCATTAAAAAAAAAATAATAATAATATTGCTGGACATTAACACACAGCGCCACCTAGTGCCACACTAAGCAAAGCTTGTGTCGTGGACACTAGATAGTTGATATACTACTTATTATTATTATATCCATTGTTGCTTAAGTTTGAAGAAACATTGTATAACTATTTTTTGTAACAAATATAAGTTAGTAAAATCCTCTGAATTCACATCGTCACTAAATTAGTCTTATTCAGAATGCCTTTTCGAAACATTAGGTTCATATTTAGCTATTTATAACACAAAGAGAGTTAATTTTGGCATCTACCAAAATTCGCATTTTCTATTCTCATTTCGCATAAAACGGTCGCCTACTGAGTTGTAAAATTAAATAGTAATAAAGTGAGATGGCTTCAACAATATAATTTTATTTGATTACCAACGAAGGTATCGTGAAGATTTTAGTGAAAATCTCTTAGTTTTTTCATCGGTGTCATCTATACCAATATTATAAAGAGGTACAATTTGTTAGTAAGTTTGTATAAAGACCTATTATTGAAGCCGAAAGGCACTTGTTCGCCCCGTCATTGTGATATTTTTTTTGTTCTATACCATGCCTGGGAACCTTCTATACGGAGATATTTGGGGGTCAATGTTCCAACTTTTTGACAAGTTTTTCACTTTAAGCACCTCCACGACCCCCGTACTATTTAATACATCCGCCCGCACATTTTTTAGAGTGCGTTACAATGAGTTTTACCACAAAACATGATTTTTAGCCCCAAAATAAATTATTTATTTTTGCATAAAGTTACTTAGTTTGATGTACAAAATGCTTGGTTGATGGCTTCGTAATGAGTTTGTTTACACCCTGTATATGGTTTAAAGGGGGCACCAGCTAGTAAAAAATTAAAACGTGAAAGTGTGTTTGTGTTTTATGCGGATAGAGATGGGTCAGCATGTAGAATCGAAGTTGCCGTCGGTCAAGTAAAATACTGATACCCAATCATTAAAAATCCGCATCCTGACCCAAAGCTGACCCCAACATCTTTGGGAAAAGGCAAAGTCGTGGGTAACAGCTAGTTTAGTATAAATAGCGCAATCTTTTGTTCGGATTAAGGTCGAAAACATCATTTATTTTATTAAATGAGTCTTTATGTAGTTCACAGCTGGACCTTATATTTAGTGTCTATTTGCACTGTTACATTATATCTTATAGTCTACTAGATTATTCCCGAGGCGTAGAGTTCTATAAGTGTCTCACGGGATTTTAATACTGGAGAAAATCAATTTAAAATCATCATCTGCCTAGCCTTTTCCCAACTGTGTTGGGGTCGGCTTCCAGTCTAACCGGATGCAGCTGAATTCCAGTATTTTACATGGAGCCACTGCCTATCTGACCTCCACAACCCAGTCAGTACTGCGAAATACGATACCCCTTGGTAAGACTGGTTGTCAGACTTCAGGCCACTGACTACCTGCAACGACTGTCAAAGATCTCAAATGACAGCCCGGACCAACGGCTTAACGTGCTTTCCGAGGCACGGGCGGCGGTGACTCGGTGTGTAATGGGTGGTGATCCACAGACCAACCTAGGCAAGCACGGCTTAACCTAAAGATCGATCCGACAGGCTGTTATTATTTAGTCACGAGCTTCTCCCCGAGAAAATCAAATTAAAATATAGTCTAAAAATAAAATCTAGGTTATTTACTATCTGTGTACCAAATATCGTATAAATCCGTTGTGTAGTTTTTGCGTGAAACTGTAACGAACTATACATACATTCATGCTCACAAAATTTTGCATTTATAATAGCAGTAAGAAGAAGGCCCTTTAAATTATCATATATTTTAGTTTTTATTATTTTGGATGAGCTCGTAGCTAAGTAATAAATTAATTGGTCTTTCTGCAATTGCTTTTTCTGTTCGGGACTACACTTGGTGAAAAAGTTGGTCCGAAAACCGTATTTTCTCACGTTCTTATTTTTTTAAATACAAGTTTAAATGTTATAATTTTATCTTGGTCTCTTCTTCTATACGATGGATCCATCAGTATTATGTTCGAGTATTAAGTTTTTTCTCAGCAATGTTATATTGTATTTAAATTGTTTTACATTTTTGTATCTGTAATTTTTATGTTGTACATATTATAGAGTATTCTATCCATCTATATTGTAACTAAGTTTGATGTACAGCATGCGGCTTTGAAGGGTTCGGTAACACCCTGTACAAATAAGAAGAAAACAAAGCAAGAAAATATAACACCTTTTCCAGTACGTAAAAGTAACTCTAGAAATCCAGATAACTTCCTTCCTTAAATGGAAAAATAAATGTTTATCCAAGCCTATACCAGGAAGTAAGATAAATCTAAGTGAAGTAGGTATAAACCCATAGCTCACAAGTTTATCAGGTTTCCGTGTCAACGGGTCTAGGTCCAAATTCGCGATATTAAAGTAGGTAATATAGACGTTTTACGATTTACTTTTATTGGCTGATATTGAATTTCATTTTGGCGGCACGGGAAATATTTTTTTGGTGTGGGTTTTTTCTGGAGGTTGTATTTGCTGTTTTTTTTTAAATACCTTTGCTTGTTAAGCCGTTGGTCCCGGCTGTCATTTGTCCATCTTTGACAGTCGTTACAGGTAGTCAGTGACCCCAAAAGTCTGACACCAGTCTTCGCAAATGGTATCGTATTTCCCAGTATTAACTGGGTTGTGGAGGTCAGATAGGCAGTCGCTCCATGTAAAATACTGGTATTCAGCTGCATCCGGTTAGACTGGAAGCCGACCCCAACATAGTTGGGAAAAGGCTAGGCAGATGATGATGGTGACCTTTGCTTGTTTTCTTTTGTACTTATTACTTAATATTGATCAAGAACATTATAATACTCTAATATTTAAATAAATAAATATCGCTGGACATTAACACACAGCGCCACCTAGTGCCACACTAAGCAAAGCTTGTGTCGTGGACACTAGATAGTTGATATACTACATATATACTTTTTTGTTTGTCCCCTTATCAGAGGAAGCGAGATTCATGTATAGAATGGTTGATTGTGGTTTGAAACGTAGATAGGATAGATGTAAGTAGGATCTGAATGTATATATATTAATATGTCTGTAACTATGGGGATGACATGATCATGCTTGATCAAATCCTCTATTTTCAATAAAGATTAAAAAAAAAAAAAGTACATACTTATTACATATAAACATCCATAACTCGGAAACAAATGTCCGTGCTCATCACACAAACATTTGCTCCTACCGGGATTCGAACCCAGGACCCTAAGAACGTAAGGCAGTGTCACTACCACTACGCCAATCGGGTCGTCAAATAGTCAATTTAAAAGGTATAAACAGAAATTCAAGGAGGCGTCGTTCAAGCATTCTATACGGGAGGCCGGGGCTTCAATTAACAGAGGTTAGTAATAACAAGCGAATTTCTAATACACAGGGACGAATTTTAGGAATCACTAGTGACGTGCTGTTTATAGTTTATTAGAAATTCGCTTGTTAATACTTACCTCTGTTAATTGAAGCCCCGGCCTCCCCTACATCAAACTAAGTAACAACTAACACTACGCAAAAATTATTGCAGGCAACGACTTTTTGGGAGAGAAAAATTACGTTTTACAGTAGGAATCAATGTACTCACTCAAAACAATAAGCTGATGAACGCATACAATAAGTAAAATTACAACTTTAAAATTGTGTTAAAACGTTGACCCCCAATATCTCTGTGACTAGAACGACCCCAGAGTAGATGTATAACAAAAAAATATCGCTATGGCAGGGAGAACAAATGCCTTTCGGTTCCATAATAGTATTTTACCACCCATAATAGTTCTGATATTAATCAGAGACGTGCTAAATCTGTCATGTAGGTACTTGTGTAGCGTAGGGCACGCCACGATAGTGGCGGTAAGTCCCCTCTTTGAGGAGTGGCTTGAGAGGCGCCACGGCGCCCTCACCTTCCGCCTGACGCAGGTACTTACCGGACACGGATGTTTCGGGAGGTACCTGCACCGAATCGGGCGGGAGGAAACGCCCGGGTGTTTCCACTGTGAGGATCGACCGGAGGACACGGTGGAGCACACGGTGGAAGTCTGCCCTGCGTGGGCGGAGCACCGCCGTGTCCTCGTAGCGGCGATCGGCGGCGGCGACCTCTCGCGTCCGGCCCTGGTTCAATCCATGGTCCGGAGCGAGACGGAATGGGAAGCCGTCACCTCCTTCTGCGAAGCAGTCATGCTGGCGAAGGAGGTGGCGGAACAAGAGAGGGAGAGAGCCTCTCTTCCCGGCCGCCGCGGGAGACGCACCGGGCGTCGGGGGCCACGTGGTGGCTACCGGCCACCGTAGATGCGGGCCTGTGGACGGTCAGCTATGGGCTAGCTAGCCGTCCGTCCGTCTAGTGACGACAGGCCGTGTCGACGGCGCGTTCGTGTTCCACGCGCGCCTCAAAGAGATGTCAGCAGAAGAGAGGGGCCCGCAAGGGCCGAAGCCTGCCGGGGTTGCGGGACTGTTCGAAAGAGATACCGCGGCCCCGGAACGTAAAGGGCGGGGAAGGAACATGGATGGGTTTTAGTCAGTAAGAGTCTGACACTCCCTCCCGCTCCGCCCAGAGTGGGAGAAGTCATTTGATGATTTCCCATCCTAAAAAAAAAAAAAAAAGCTACTTGTGTAGCGTAAAATAAGTCTAGACTTAGCAATGAACTTACTTTATGAGCGTAGATTTATATCTAGCTACCAGAATTCTGGAGTAGCATAGGCTGGATTAAAGGATTAAGATTTTGACGCAAACTTACAAATGGCTTCGGTGCCGCAGTACAGATAGACTACTGCAGACTAAATTCATTGACACACTAAAAGTTTAATCTGCCTTGCTTATTCCCATCTCGATTAGAATCGCCAACTAACAAACTTTCTGGGAAACAGGTCCCTTTGGTAACAAATTAATGATAATTAGGATTTATGAAGCAAAAATTAAACAAAAGTAAGTGCATGAAAGCTTATAAACGTTGATGTTTCCAAGAGACCGTTCTTTACAAGACCCATCAAACGATAGAATTCCTAAGACATAAAATTTATCAAGATAATATTTTACATCCTCCTCTAGGAACCCGTTCATCCTTTATATCCGGAAAAGTATGCCAAAATATCGGCATGGCGTATTCCCTTTGTTGTTACTAAACATTGTATGGCATTTTTTACGACATTTTTTGGTCCACACTGAAACTTTACGACAAAGCAAACGCACGAAGTTTTAATTCTGAATAAAGTCTTGGAACACTAAAATGAAATCGACTTTGTCAAGTGAAATTATATTAAGTCCCTATTTTATGATTACTGGATGAGCTTTGTTCGTGTCCCTAATTTAGGATGAATGCTAAGAATAAAACTTAAGTAATGATTTAATAAAAAAAAAGTTGAATTGAACTGGATACGAGTATAAGCGAGCATTAGAGTTCATTTAAAATTAAATCTAACTTCGACATTATGTAACCTTAATAAAGTAAAATCTTAATGAGGCTAACAGTGTTGCTTTCATAGATAATACACTATATAATAAAAGAGTTGCTTTACTAGTTAATGCTGAAGACTGAAATTATGGTACAGCAAAAACATAAACTGCAGTAACGCACTAAGAGAATTCAATACTCGAAGAGATTAAATCAGCATAGGTCATATTAAATGTTAAGTAATGTTCCACCTCTAAAATTAGTTCCAGCATCGAGCATGCTTTAAAAACAACTTACTTTGTAACAGACCACAGAGCATGAAATACAGAAGCATAGACCATATAGAACATCCATATGCAATAACGAACAAAACTAATAACGAACGAACCAATTCGATTTTCGAGTTTTTGACGACCCACTCGACGTCGTCTCGACACGCCGCGCCGACGTCACTTCACCACGCCAGTTGTAATTACACGCCAGTCCGAGAGGCGGCGCTAGTCGCGCGACAACACAGCAACACCATCACACAACCAACGCTACCTGACCCCTCCGACCCTTACCCACACACTCGCAGCCACACCAACGCGCAGAGCTCACTGTAATCCAGCCGAGAAAGTACGCTCAAATTGTTCACGGTAAACATTTACATACAAACACACTCAGTGAACGCGAGGAGGTATCTCCTGTAACGGTGAACCCAAATCCAGGGATTAACTTCAAAGGGCCACACGGCGATTCAGAAAATGCGTTTTTATAGAAATACCGGCTTTGACTACAAAGATTTTGTCAGCGGATTGCGGATAGCTGAATTTCAGCGGATCAGCCGATCTTGTTTCAGGAGGTAGGTCATTTCGACAAATTCATGGGATAAACGTCGTAAAGACGGTTGAAAGAAACTCATTATTGTAAAGCGGTTTACAAGATTTCGTAAGCAGGTGGGCGTGTGTCTCCAATCATTTTATTTCTGGAGGATTCTTTCGTTTGCAAATTGACGAATGTCTTGAAGTGGATAACTCAATCAAAGAGACAATTTCGGAAAGCGTCATCAGAACTTGAGAATCCTTTGTGAATTTACAACTTACAACGAAACTATATAAACAATGAATAACTCTGAAAACAAGATATTGTGCGAATCAAAAGCGAGTCGAATCGAAAAGCATTCGCCTTTCGCAGTAATCAGAATTCAAAACCAATATTTTAATTTAACAACGTGTACAGAGCACCTGTCGGTGAGGCTTGTAATAAATAGCGTACATGTGCATTATTTAAATACTTTACGTCGATGCGAACACCACAAAGGTGGAACATGAAATAAGGCTTATATCCTGAATACATCGAATATAACGTTGGTAAACGTTTCACGTTTCAATCATTGCTCCAACGCTGTGCTATTGTTAATGTTTTATCCATACTTATTTCTATCCATACTTATATCCATTACTTATTTTCGCCAGTATCAATAAGAGCTTTATTTCCAATACCATTAAGACTTGGACATGTATCAACTTTATAGTGATTGTATGCTAAACGTTCTGTTGGTGCTGTTGCATTCATTTAAAGGATTTGATCCAGTTTCTCGACCCTCTTTTTTCTTCTGTTTTCGACGCCGACCTATTGGTAGCAATTTAAAATGTCGAGTAAACGCTGGACCATAATTCAGAATTACCGCCAAGCGCCATCTTGTCTACTAATAGGGGTTTATTAATATCGTAAAACTTCTAGCTGGCCTTAAGCGGGCATTTTGCTTTTAAATTAACGTTCATCGCGTATAGGGTATAATCCTGGCTTCATGGCTTGCATGCGGCGTCAGCAGAAATCTTCGTGAATGAGGATAGTGGATTGATTAGAGATTGTAATCCAACTTGATTGCACAACGAATGAAGCAACTGATGAAACTGGAGAATTAAATTTGCACTTAGCAAAACTGGTTGTTACAGATTATTCATTCTTAGTTTAGTTCTATCTATCCTTAGGTACTACACAGTTGAAACTTGTAACAGAATTAACAATCTAAATCCTGTTACATACGTAAACAAAAATTTATTCATAGGTCCGGTAGAACACTGCCTATTATAGAACAATTACGAAGTAAATAGACAATTCAGAAAGGCCGTTGACGTTATTCCAATAAAACAGAATTGTAAATAGTCGCCACAAACAAAACCTAACCCGCGACCTGGCCAGCTAGGGCAATGCTCTGATCAACTGCATTATAGATGCAATATGCTTTCAAAGATACAATAATGAAGGTACGATACCAAACGCAATATCGAACGAGTAGCAATCCGTTGTAAATTTGATTGTAGATAGAAATGCAGCGTGCTCTAAGCCCGGGTAAGTTCAGTTCAGCCTTTATCGAATGGAAAGCGTAGGAAGAGACAAAGACCCCACATCTTGTGTCGCTGGGAAGCTTGTCCACTACGACACGTTGGATTTTTACTATCTTTATCTATCGCAGCGTACACTGCACTTCAATCAAAGATCCGAGGCCGCTCTAGGCCGACGCACTCGCCGACATAACACGTGCATTACTCACGAAATATTTTCATAAAACCGAACCAAACGCACCCGTCCACCCCTCCCCGCGACCCCGCGTCCCCAGCAAAACCAGTTCAGTTCGTGCCCGGCTGCCGTGCGCGTCGGTTGTCTCGCGGAGGGAGTGTATTCGCCGCGCTGTGTTACGAAAAAACATCTTTTGTACCAAAACCAAACCAGTGCTGTGGATTCGTATTATAATAGTGCTCGTGTGAGATTGTGCCATTTCATGTTGTGATGTTGCTTGTTGGTGATGTTCTAGTGGAGGATTTCTCTTGAAAACTGTGGAACGGGTTCCGCCTGCTGCCGCCGGACGCCTTTTCTCTCCGATCTCGGGATATCATTAAGGTATTTATTGTTACACCGGCTCATTGTTGTAAGGAATTCTTTCTACGACCCTCGTGTAGAGTTAAATCGATAGTCTTGATTCGGTTTCGTATGCGAGTGAGGAAGCTCTGTTTGTAATGCGTCGATATTGAATCGCAGATTGTGGATGGTGTTTGTGGATTTGCATTGTAGATGCGCGCGGCGTGCAATGTGCAGTAAACATTGCGGCCCTGCGAACGGGTTCGAGTCCGGCCGAGGCTCGAGTGGGCGAGTATTAATTAGGCGACTTGGTGTAACGGTACAACTTGATGGTACAACCACCCGGCACCACTTAACGATCATTTGATAACTTTTGTTGTTGGATTTTCGTCGATTCGATTATAATTGTGTTAATAACAATTTTTTTATGGCCGAATGAACATTATGAATAGTTACGCTGGCAGATTACCCATAGATAAGATTAGTTACGGTGACCGAGCTTTTTAGTCGAAGGAACATGAAAGCTTAATGTCGAAATGATCACATTAATGGTATTGAAGTTTGTGATTTACATTCTCAATAAGCAGTCACGTTATAAAATAGATAGTTCAGTGTCATATTCGACAAAATTTTGTAAGGAAATAGATTATCAACCATTTACCTACATCTATGTTGTTTGTCCGTAGCAACGGCCATAGGAAGCTTTTTACAACGAAGTCTTGTAACAGCTTTTCTATGAAAACGACGAGACAAAAAAAACGGAACAGAAGCAGAAGCGGCTTCGAATTCGAAGAATTTTGTATGTTGTAAGCTAGATTTTATTCACCCTCCCAATAGATGGCGTCACTTGTGGCAAAACAAATAAAACATGAGCTTTTACCACTCTAGGCACGCTCCAACGTTTTTGGGGCGAATCTTTACTGCTAATTATATACGAAACAACATAACAGATAGCTTTGTTAACCCGATTTCACTGAAACAGCAATCACAAATATTTTGAACACTAATTTTACAATTCGAAATTAAAACGGCACGTAATTTACATCACAAACAAGCCATTAAACTTTCCGTGGACAATAAATGATTGTTTAAACAAATTATGCAAAATAATTCATTGATTAAGCATCGATTTTAATCATTTCGATTATTTTAATCGCCCCGGGCTCCGCATTACACATAGATTACAAAAAAAATGGTTTTTGACATTTAAACCGGCGGGAACTTTATGGTATTCATTTGTGAATGACAAATGAATACCATAGAGATGAAACGATTATTTAATAAAAAAAAGTACTTAAAAAACAAATTAGATCAAGAAGGTAGTTCTAGTGAAAATCTCGAAAACTTAATCGCTTCGTAGGTTTTACAAGCAACAGTGGTCTCAGATTCTGTTTTATTATCCAACTTTGAATACCTACTTACATCGGATAACATAATTTTATAGACAATTTAAGGGTTACAATTTACAAGATGAAACCGTTGATTTAGCCGTAAAACGAGCTGTAAAGGCAGTATTGATGGCGGTCGTATGCAAGATAAAGTTGTGGATTTTGAATACTAATAAATATTGCTCGGGAAAACACCAAAAGTATGAAAATTGGAATGTGTGAAATGTTATTGCTATTGGATTGTGAATGGAAGCGGGAATAAAATTTAACAACGATGAGGCGACGTGTTTTGGCAAATCTCGCGAAAAAATGCAGAAGTGAACGATCCGATTAAATAACACCACGCGGTGAAAAAGTCAATAAGGAGTTTCCCATCTCTATGCCATGCTTTTATTGTCATACGAAACCCGACTCAATGTTTCTACTCACACACTTGAAATCAAAAACAATGCAGATGGATTTATTACTGTGCATTTAGGGTGACGCACGTGTCTCGTGGTTTTTTCGAGTTTATGCCTTCCAGCGTTAATTTACCGCATAAAAAAATCTTAGTCCGGAAACGTTCGTGTCGCATCGGTAGTAGTAGAACAGATGTTGACATGTGTCGCCTGGCTGTATGCTGCTCTGCCGCCGTGGGCTAATTGACTAGGGAAAAAACGTGAGCTGCGTTCCATACTCTGTGGTTCTACGTTTGCGCGGGAAATACATATACCTACGATTGATGCGTTATGGGACTTGACATTTTTTTCCGTGTCCTTTTTGATTTATCGGCTTTTATTTTTGGATGTAAATCGTAGTGGAATGTTTCGATATTCGGCAATGGTTCTATTTTTGAACGAATAGGTGTAAAAGTTTATATGTGTAGGACGAGTGGTAAACCTAAATAAAATAGAAAAATATCTGGTATTTTCTCATTAGGTATTATCATTTTCATGAGTTATAAAATCAAAACGATTAACTTATTTATCGAAACTGAAGGTTCACTAGTTCATTTCAATTAAGTACCTACACCTACTTTACCTCCATTTTATTTGAAAACATCAATTTACTACAAAAATTCGCACGCTTTTATTTTCGTTCAAAGTTCACAGAAAACATTTTTCTATACCTAATTCAGAACTAAATCTTTTACTTTCTAGTCTAATAACCTGATGGTGTTAAAATTTACGGCTGTTCAATTGGGGTGTTTTTGGTAGGTAGGTACCTATACTTAATAAGAGTTTTCTTTTTAGGGTTCCGTAGCCAAATGGCAAAAAACGGAACCCTTATAGTTTCGCCATGTCTGTCTGTCTGTCTGTCCGCGGATAATCTCAGTGACCGTTAGCACCAGAAAGCTGAAATTTGGTACCAATATGTATATCAATCATGCCGACAAAGTGCAAAAATAAAAATTTAAAAAAACATTTTTATTAGGGTACCTCCCCCAGACGTAAAGTGGGGAGCGATTTTTTTTTTAATTTTGACCCTGACGTGTGATATATTGTTGGATAGGTATTTAAAAATGAATAGGGGTTTTCTAAAATCATTTTTTGATAATATTAATATTTTAGGAAATAATCGCTCCGAAAGTCAAAAACAATGTGTCCCCCCCCCCTCTAACTTTTGAACCATAAGTTTAAAAAATATGAAAAAAATCACAGAAGTAGACCTTTATATGAACTTTCTAGGAAAATTATTTTCAACTTGATGAGTTGAATAGTTTTTGAGTTATATAGCACTTTTTCAAAAAAACGCAAATGATAACTTTGTTTTTCATACAAATACTATGAAAAACAAAGTTATTTTTGCTGACGAAAAATGTTGGTATTTTTAATGGTCTGGGAAGCTACGGAACCCTACAGTGAGCGTGGCCCGACACGCTCTTGGCCGGTTTTTTTTGAAGTTGGCTGAATGTAAATCACTTTGCCGTCTATCGAATGAGGATAAATTAAAGTTAGTAAGTAGGTAGGTAGCATTTTTCTGAGTCGTGTAGGTAGGTACCTAGGTACTAGGATTTGTATTGCTAACCAATAAAATGAAGTTCTGTTGTATTTTAAATGACTTATTTTCTGTAATTGTATTGCTATTGCCCGTTTTGATACTGTGCCAACGAGAAAAGGAAAATAATTCTCAATGGGATGCTTCATTGTAATTTGCAGATGTTTCCGATTCCCGATTTTTACTAACCTACCTAGGTATAGGTAAGTAGGTACCTTATTTACTATACTTACAGAACTTTCTGCAATTGTATTAGTCATTTGCGTTTTAATACACGTTTCTAAGATTTTCAATGATACATTTAATTTCTAGCTTGCCTTGACGGATGTTTTTAGGTTTTAATGATTCCCACGAAATATTTTTTTTCAATATTCCAGGTTAGCCAACTTAATAGGTTATTGTGTGGCAAATAAACCGTGAAACACTAATTACACTTTTTACTTTTCTTTTACCCTTATCCCAATTAATTTGGGGGTCGGCGCAGCATGTCTTCTTCTTCCATACTCCTCTATTTTTCGTCATCTCATCAGACACTTCTTTTCTTACCATATCCTTCTTAACACAGTACATCCATCGTTTCTTTGGTCTTCCCCATCTACATTCATACTCAAAACTTTTTCACGAAATTTTCCTCATTCCTCCGCATCACATGCCCATACCACGACAACCGATTACCACACAACTTTTCAGTCACCGGCGCCACTTTCAGACTTCCTCTAATATACTCATTCCTTACTTTATCCATTCGCGTAACACCACACATCCCCCTTAGCATTCTGATCCATACAACACAGCAGGTCTAACCATTATTTTATAAATCTTCCCCTTAAGTTTTAGGGGAATGCGGGAGTCGCAGATCGTTCCCGTGACCTGCCGCCATTTCATTCATCCCGTGTTAATTCTGTGCTTTACACTACAATCTATTTCGCTATCGCTTTGCATGAGTGAACCAAGATACCGAAAGTCGGAGCAGACGGGAAGAGACGCGCCATCTAGCACTGTGACTCCAGAGCTGGAGAGACCGCCAAAATCGCAGAACATGTATTCAGTTTTACTTCTGCTGATTTTCAAGCCAACATTCTCCAGTTTCTGTTGCTATTTCTCCAGTCTGCTCTGGATCTCAGGTCCATTTTCACCGATAAGAACAATGTCGTCGGAAAACAGCATGCACCAGGGTGCCTCTTCTTGGATGTCCGGCGTCAAAGCGTTTGCAGAATTCAAAAAACAATCGAAAGCTTTTTCCGTGGTGCTTGAAAATTATTTTTCATTACTCATACTCGGAAAGTAGGTCTGAAGTTGCTTGAGGAGCGGGCTGAAAGTAATACTTTTCAGCCCTAGGGAGAATCGCTTTCAACTGACAGCTGTCACATTATTAAAAAAAATCTAGTTCTATTTTCACATTTCTATTGAACCATGTTTCGACTTCTATACAGCCTGTAAATTACAGCGCGATGTAAAATTGAAATAACATAAAATTCAGTATAAAAAATATAATTTTTTGAATAACTTAGTTATAATTTAGTAACAAATATTTCTTTAAAATAACAGGTTTGGGCAAAATATTTACTATTTTTTTAGTGACGATATTGAAAATAAAGGCTGAATAGCCGGCCACAGAAAAAAAAACAAAATAGGCGGGAAAGCGGCAATCCGATCTTCATTTTTTTCGAGTGGTTTCGTGTTTATGTTTTTATTTTCCTTGTATTCGTAATGAAAAGCACAGTGTTTACCTCGGGTTAAAGACTTATTTAGTCCCTCGAGCTATTAGCGCCCGCGCTACGCTTGGGCGCCAAATTCCGTCTCGGGACTAAAGAAGTTACTTTCACCCCTAGGATAACAATGTACTATTAAATTATGCCTACTATTACATCATCGATGCCTAGCCTTTTCCCAACTTTGTTAGGGTCGGCTTCCAGTCTAACCGGATGCAGCTAAATACCAGTATTTTCCATGAAGCGACTGCCTGTCTGCCCTTCACAACCCAGTTAGTGCTGGGTAATACGATACCCCTTGGTAAGACTAGTTGTCAGACTTTTGGGCCACTCCACTGACTACCTGTAACGACTTTTGTAGTATTTTTTTATTATTAGGTAGGTAATATTTATTATGTCTACTAACATGTTGTAAAAAAATAACGATTATCATTGACATTGTCCCCCTATTATTTGTTATCAAACAAACCCATATCAATACCGTAATTATGGGTTGTCGAAAGTATTGTCGATCGACGAATTTTATCGAATATTGGTTTACTGGTATCAGTTGAAGTTCAATGTTGATTGATAATGGACAATGGAGTGCTTTTATCGATAGTATTTCATTATGGTTGTATTACTACCTACTTAGCAGATACTTAAGTACTACCTAGGTGAGTTTTTCAATGTTTTATGAGATATATGTATGATGTCATGTGAAGGTAAGTGCTTTTTCTTTCCATTTCAAAGTTCTTCCTAAAAAAGTCTTGACCAAACAGTTCTTGTGCGTTATTTTTAGAACTCCTTTTGCTTGTAGGTAATACAGAACAGTAAAAACCATATTAACTTTTAAGAACGATCGTCCTTTACAAGAACAACCCACCATACTGCTTTTAGGCACACAAACAAAATCTAAATAAACCATCATCTTATCTTCGACGTTTAAGGCGCTACCCCAGGCAAAATTAGCAACTCTATTTGTGGTGATTCAAACTTCGTTTGAAATACTATTAGAATAAAGTTCTAATCAGCTTGCACTACAAAGTGGTTTTTACGTCAGTCACTGCGGGTCGAATAGTGCGAAATTAGTGATTTTTATTCTTTATAAAATCAAATTTCCGTCTTTTGAAAAAAAAAAAACTAGCATTATGTTCATTATTAAATTGTCTATCCATTAGTATAAGAAGCAAATCAAAATAATTTTAACTTTACGAGAAGAAGCATGTTATAAATATTTTTTTCTCATTTTTGTGGTTTCATTGTGAGGGGATTTATTACACATTATGAGACTTAAAATAAAAAATAAAACTACCACTTTGCAGTCTAAGAATATGTAGAAATTTAATGTATTTTTATTACTTGGTATTTCTTTTGGATAAAGAGGAGTTGGCTCCAAAAAACTGCACAAAAAACGGCTTTTGCCTGGGGTAGCGCCTTAACAGTAAAAAAATACTGGACCAACACTTACCGTTAGGCGGTCAGTAAGTACGACCACAGATAATAAGACCTCCAGTCGCCATGTTTGATCTCAACGGATTAATTAAATTTGACAGGCCATTGTGACATGGCATCATAGTGAAAATTACTGTTAGTCTATGGCCAATGAGTCGTAATCTCGCGCCGTTTAGCGCGTAGGTACGCCATGTTTTATGACCATAGATCAATCAGACGTGTTTTGGAGTCAAGTCGGCTGTCAATTTTGCGTGATCGGAATGGATTGATGGTTTTAAGAGCATTGTTTTATGGGTTTGATGTTTAAGTATGGCTAAATTGTGAATTGGAACAGAAATTGCTGATGAATAAGTTGCTCTATTTGTCAGTGTTCTAAGAACATGTCGTAATTTGTATTAAACAAACCGAACTCTTTAAACAAGCGTAAATAGTCATGTTACAAATTCAATCCAATGCTAAATACCCAATTATTAGCGTAATAATAACACATGAAATTAGATAACTACATCCACTGTTTGATTAATCTCAGATTAAGTCATTGAGATCAACACGTCATGTCAGAATGACACATCTGTCAATGTTTTTATTAGACGGACCGCTTTCTGTGTTTCCTGCTATTAGTTGATCCTGTTTTTAAAGTACCAGTTCGAAATATGAAAGCTTTTAAACGTAAATGAGAAACTGAAGTTAAAACGGTCGTTATGTGAGGTCAAAAGTATCGTTAAAGAGTAGAATTGTTGTACTAATCGACATTCTATTTTTGAAGTAAAATCCCAAGCTTTTTTTAACAATAAATACTTGGTACAATATTGAAAATACTTTACTAAGAATCCATTCTGTTCTGTAGAAGTAACGGGCCGGCGATGCATTGAAGTGCCCCTGAATGGAATTCCATACAATTTTCAGCCTTATGTACAACCTTTTACGTAATGTTTTCTGAGTGTTGACTGAAAATGTTACTTTCTTTAAAATCCTGGCTTGTACGTCATTCAAACGAAGTAAAGTGGCTTTTGCTATGTATGTACCTATGTAGTCGTAAGGAATTCTTGGGAATTCGAAGTGTTTTCTGGCTTTTAGCTTCAATTTTGAGTTTTGGTTTCACAGTGTGCACCTGGCCTAATCTATTAAAGTTATTGAAAATAATTTTCTGAGGGTCTTAAACTTAGTTTTATAGGTAGACACTTACTTAAATACTAACCGTCTATCACTGTATAGAACATAGATTAACAGCTTTCTAAAACTTAATATTTGTCATTTCAGCTTAACCGGAGTTTTACGGTTTTCTTAACTCGATGCAGTAGGTCTAAAGTAAAAAGTTTCTATTAACGAAATAATGTTTAAAACATTGTTAAGTAGGTATTTAGATTTTAAGGTAAACCAACCTAAATTAACTTCAAAGTTTAATGAAAATAAACTTGAAATATAAATACGAGTATGACGTAGTGTGAACACTGTAAAGATTGACATGTCTGCAGTATTTTTTACTATGTGTCCAGAATGTGTGTGTTCTAAATATCCATAAACATGGCGTTGTAATTAAGTAAGTAAATTACATCCACTGAAAGCTTTTAGTTTTTTTTTACTACAATCTGCTTTTTGATGTTCACTTCAGAAGTTCAGACACCCTTTTTATTCCAACGATTTTTAAAATGTCTTCTTCAGAAGCGAGTTTAAAAACCACAACATAAAACTTAATTTAGTGCATTAATTCCCTTTTCATGTGGCTTCAAGAAATTAAAGAGTCTTTATTTTAACTAAGCCGTAAAACTGTCCTCTTTATAGTCTGTTAATAATAGTATTTAAAAAATACTAATGGCAGTCAATGGCGATTTAAAATGGCGGCCAGGAGAGACCATTTTAAAATGTAGCATTAAATAATCTGCTCCTCTTTTGCAAGTATAGTCGCACGTTTTCCAGTCTAGCATTACTAAATCGCTTCGGATATTACCCTTGATTACTATAACAGTCAATATTATAAATGTAGACTCATTAAATCACTTGGGTGTCCCTTAGAGCGACGCGTAAACTTGATCTTAGACCCGTCAACTATACTTAACTGCATTATCTAGACTCAAACTAAAGTTATAGCAGTCCGAAGCAGCTGTTTATTTTTTTCTGCACCTTGAAATGTTAAGAACAGTAATCCTGGGAGTTTTGCAACATTTTATTGTTTTATTACTCTCTGGTTCTGGCGAGGCGCGTAAGGAAGTTACTTACGCACATTACAGAATAGCCCCAAGGCGGAATGGTTATAAGAAAGCTATTTTACTGTCTCGCAGGCTCGCCTTGGAAATAATTTCGGTTGCCGTTAGGATCTCAAGTTGAAAGTTTATTGTGGACAGAAATTGTTTCAGAATTATAGACTTTCGGTCGTTCGAATCTATTGTCAATCAAACTAACAGTGCATGATAAAATGAAGTCGTAAAAAAGTTTGCGGGAATTGTTAGAATTCGGTTGTGTAGGTCGTAAGCTGATGAGATTACAGAGCAAAAAGCGAGGTTTTCAATCTAGCAATCAGCTGAACAAACGATCGATTTATGTTACGGCGCGTTACGAGTTCCTCCCCACCAACATTGTATAGTAGCACGCCGTCGATTCTGCACACCCAGAAAACCTGCAACGTACTGAGTTTTTCCCTTTATAAATTCGGCGGGATTTGCGTGCAGAAGGAGAAATGTAACGATAACAGCGACAGGATCGTTCATTTATGTTAGATTACAGAATGGTGGTGAGTCAAGTCGCTCGCGAGGGTTTTACGAGTTTCGTATGAGTCCCGATCGGCTCCCAGGCAGTTTTCCAGAACTCATTTGAGAAGTTTGGCGTCATCAAAAGTGAGAATCCGTGCGTCATAAGACTTATTCCTTTGCTTAGTCGTATTAAAGCTATAAAAACTCTAGTTACAAGGAATCTATTCATTATTCATCAAAGCTGAAATTGCTACTTTAAGATGTAATCCGATCTCCGATAAAGTCATAACATTGACGCTACCTTTATTTTATAGAATTATCGCCCCATTTTAACGTGAGAAAGTATTTTGAGTGGACGTCATTCATAAATTCTATAAAGCGTCATCAGAGCATAATAACATTAGGGATATTTCAAAAGTGTCGCACACATTTGCGACCCTTGTAATACCACTGTCAACGCTAGTAATAACATCAGGTAAAAATTGGAGACCGAACTTGTCCCTTCGGATCGGAAAGGGGATATCGGTTCTCTCTTTCATTAATTGGTTCGGGAGGACAAAACTCGAGCCCGAGAAAGCCGAAACAGATGGATCACGAAGCATTTGTCATTTAAAAACGTTCGAGTGGAATCCAAACGCCCAGCCGAACGATAAAAATTAGGCGCGCCTAAAATAATTGAACTCTTTTATTTGGGTCGTAACTCCGAACATTTGAGATACTTTGAACGCAATCAAGTTCGCCTCCACTGCTTCGGAGTTGAATTGAGACATTGAATGTTTGCCATTTTCTTTTCCCTCCAATTTCGCGCCAATAGCAAAAGTAAAAAGGCTCGCCGATACCACCAACATGGAAGCGATATACGAGCTCGCCGGAGAGAACCATTTCCTTTAATGTTTTCATGAGTCTCGAGAACTAAAGAGCGTGTAACAACGTATCTGTTCGTTGCCTTTTAATAGCCCAAGAGCGAACAAACTGCCAAGTATTAAGTTTTATCAACCATCTGCACGAATGTCACGTCTTTATTACTACTTATTCTTTGTCCTCATGAATGCAGCGGCCGCGGGAGAGAGATGGGACTATGTGTATGTGTGTCCCGCTTTCGTCTTGTGGTTTTTGCTGCGCATGAAAAGGTAGGGCAACGGGCGTCCCTTTCGGGCATAGGTGTTCAATTCAATAAAAAATGGCGTACCTGAACCGGTCCCCCGACATGTTTATACATTTTTCTTACTGTTGTGTAGAGGATTTTTTTGTTACGTATTTTTCGATTGAGATTGAATCCGGAGCGTTATTAAAAAAGTTTGTGGCGTAATTCTCGCCGTGATTTTTACTGTGTGCTGCGGATTTTTGGCGAATTTTCATTTTGTTTTAAAGCTTATCGAGAACCCGGTCACCGGTGTGACGTTGATTTATGAACTAAGCATGTTTTGAACAAGGGCTGTATTTCAAATGTGATTAGTATTTTAATTAAATATTAATTACATACTACTGTAAAAGAAAAGGGTCCTCGGCATTGTATTGTTAACGTGAATTCATAATGTTATGAATATGAAATAAAACATTGTTACTCGACCCAAACTAGCCTGCTTGAGTGGCTCCACTAATAAAACAGTTTTGACGTAAATACCTGGGCATTTTAATGTGTATCTACATTCAACATTAATAATACATTACTATTGTGAACTGTGAAGCTTTGTTATTTAATAATTAGTTAGGGAATTCTGTTATAAGTTATATCTATGGTTATAAGTTTGTTCATAACATTGGGTTGTCATTATTTCCAGTTTAACAGATAGGTAACTTTATAGTCGGGTGCTTATAATTTATGAAACCGAACATAGCTTTGTTTATTTCTAGTATGAAGTTATTTCTTTGCCTTAGGAACCTACATAATTATTTGGACAGTTTTAGTAAAAGTATTTCAATAAAACAGACAAACAAACAAGGTAGTTTTAGTTACGCACTTTTTAGTTCTTAAGGTAGGTACTCTGAACTACTCAAAAGCACCTACCTACCTACATATTCTTTGTACCTACAAACCACAATAAAATTTCCTTCTCCCCCTTGAATATCCGCCAATAATCATCGCACAATATACACAAATACCCAAACGCGTTAAACAAATCTAAATAAGCAACAAACAAGCCATTAACGCGAAGAAAATTTGAAACAACTCCCAAATATCCAAATAGCTTATGCACTAAAAACAAATTGTATCCGAACTCAATTGAATCGTTTGTCTATTTGCGAAGTTTAAAAAAAAAAAACCAACATGGCGGGTGCTAGCTCTTACAGCTGACTCAGCGCACCTTACGATGGCGTTCGACGACGCTTTGTCCCGCTACCTTTTGCTAAGCGTTACGATTGTTACTGCAGTTTTATCTTTTGGAAAGCGTTGGCGCCGAGAGGACGGTATATTGGTATTTGAAATAAAAAATCCTTGTGTCGAATACAAGGTTTGCTCATGATTCGTTCTGGTCAAAGAGATTTGACATACTAGAGAAGCTATGGAACTCATGGGGAGAGGATTTTACCCAGCTGTGGGATGAAGCAAGCTTAGACAGAAGTTTTCACATAGAAACAATAACTTATTGAAGCTTTATTATATCAGAAAGACATAATTAATAACAAATCTTGACACGTCTCGAAGTAGACGAGCGAGCAATGGCCATCCAAGCCGATTATAGTTTTATCACGATCCGTCATCGCAGCATATTTATTGTCTTTGGGTATCTCGTTACCTTTCGTCATCAGTTGTCTTAAAGAACAAAGCAGCTAAAGAAGTAGACTACCTAACTACCTACCTGTTATGGCAAAGATATTTGGCACACAAAGGTAAAAATAGAAATACATTACCTGTTTCAGTGCAAGATGGTCGCGTCAGAAGGGTCACCGCTCGGCTACCTTTACGAAAACAACCCTAAATATTTACTGCGTTACAAATATAGACATCTAATTTTAGCATTCAGTAAGTAATACTGTACTGAAATGTATTCCTGAAACTGAGTTGCGTTCTGTGAAGATAACCCACGCGAATTAGCAAAAGAGATAATTACCCAGTTTAGAAACAGTTTCCGCTCTATTTTCGGATCGGTTTAACTTATGTTATTCAACCAGACTACGTAGAGTGACCTGGACAGCTCTGTCAGTTACCTTAAGTCCTGGAGGACCTGCAGGTGGGTAT
This sequence comes from Xestia ashworthii, assembly GCA_950022955.1. Classification (NCBI taxonomy): domain Eukaryota; kingdom Metazoa; phylum Arthropoda; class Insecta; order Lepidoptera; family Noctuidae; genus Xestia; species Xestia ashworthii. Next base: position 9,341,366 of record OX465573.1, read on the forward strand.
GCACGACGGGAATTATAGAAGGTGATCAAATCCCTGCTGTAAAGGCTTGATTGTCTATCGATTCCTAATTAAAATAAGAACTGTTTGTCCACCGTTATCTCAATGTATTTAGGGAGGTCGCATCTTCTTCTTTCGTGCTTCTTATAGGTATTACTCTTGGTCTCAGCCGTCACCTCCTTTCTACCCATTAACTTAGTAATCAAGGTCCGTTGTCAAAGTCATATAACCTCAAAACTACCGTGTGAAGTAAAGCTATCAAAAGGCGCCAAAAAAAAACTGCACGAACCATAGAGAACGCCAAGCTGTTACTATAGACAATTAGTTTCGATCTATGCACTCGGAACAATTGCACAACCGAAAGTATTCTTCTGTCTACACAAAGACCCGGGTTTGATGCTTAGATAAGACGTTTCTGTTCTATTACTATACGGTTTCGTAATAGACGTTTAGAATTGAGTAATACCCGTTTGAAAGATCTTCATTGAAATTGTAATTTTTAGTCGTTGACGGGAACCTTTAAAAGAAGTTTATTAATGTCATCGGAAAATCAAGTCTGTACATTTTAAAGAAATCACATAACATAATCAGTCTGTTAATGTTCCTACTATCATCATCAGCCCAGCCATTTCCAACTATGCTGAAGTCAGCTTCCAGTCTAACCGGACGCAGCAGAATACCCGTATTTTACATGGAGCGACTGCCTATCTGACCTCCACAGCCCAGTACTGGTAATACGAAACTCCTTGATAAGACTGGTTGTCAGACTTTTGGGCCACTGACTACCTGTAACGACTGTCAAAGATCTACAAAAAGCTAGGCATTTTTTTTTTTAATGAACGGATAAACCACACTTCGTAAATATTCCATGATAAAACTTTATTCTTCGTAAATTAACTCAGAAATCATATTCATATCACATGGCGTTTAATATCTCATAAATTGCTTACAATATTCTTGATTACGTTGAACTCTGACATTGATACTTGACTCCTGTTAAGACGGCGATATTATTAGATGCCTAAGTCTCAAATGTTATGCTAAATATGCTATTATGTCAATAATTTGAAATACAACACATTCATTTTCGGGGTAACTGACATTTGATTTGTAAATGCCTGTTTAGTACATACCATAGTTTATTCTCTTAATAAAGCAATAATACTGAGGTGGGGTTTCAAGGTATCTGTCTATAATAATCTATCCAGAACCCACTTTTAAGAGCACGTATTTAAAAAAATATATAGATCGACATTACACACAGCTCCGTTGCTACACTATCCAACGGAGCTTGTGTCCTGGGCACCAGATAGTTGGTTACTACATAGATTCCGTTTTTTTTTGTTTGTAAATACAAACTTGAATCGGAAACAAGTGTCCATGCTCATCACACAAACATTTGCTCCTAAGAACATAAGGTAGCCTCTTGAAAACCCTCAGAGAAAGACATTCAATTTGATTATCGAATTGAAATATATCGCCTTGCGTTAGCTTATCGAAGAATTCTATAAATTGAACGAAAGGTTTTCCTCTGCATATTGACAGCAGCAGTCAAAATAATTTATTCGCAGTGATTTTTATTTAAAACCTGAAAGAGATTGAAGTTCTGCCTTCCGAAGTTCGTAATTTTACAAGGGAAGCTATTTTTTCCACATTTGTGTTGCTAACTCCGTTTTGCTAAATTCCTTTTTTACCAATCCTTAGAAAACAGTACATATCTAAGTATTTGATGGATTAATTGGTATAATAACTTAACTTACTATTAAACTAACAACAGAACCGTTATTAAAATACATAACTTATATAAAACTAGCTGACCCGCGCAACTTCGTCTGCGAGTGAGGGTTAGTTTTTTTTTAAATAAAAAGTATCCTATGTTACCTCCAAGAATATGTGTACAAAGTTTCATGGTGATCGGTTGAGTAGTTTTCGCGTGAAAGCGTAACAAACAAACTTACATTCACATTTATAATATTATAGGATAGAATATAGGATTACTCATCATTACAAAAACAATATCCTTAATAGATGACGTATTCGAACGACCTTGAAAACTATAATTATTTCACCTACAAAGTTTTTATTTATAAGCTTATCGCGTTTTAAATATGGCCGTATAAAATGCTCACCTATATATTTTTAAACCTTATAATTACATAGTAGCTAGTGATGCACAATCCTATCCGACATTATTATCGATACAATATGATACGATACTCCGATAGTTTAGATCGATACATAAAATGAATACGATGCAAAGTAGGAACCAGTATCGGAAATTCGGGATGAATTGATCGAATCGTCCCAAAATTCAAAATTGCCATTTGCATGATCGATCAGTCAAGATAAAAGATTAAAATAAAGACACTGAAGGAGGTGAAAATAATCCCGGAATAAATAAATAAAGTACCTAAATATTTAAAGACGATCCATCCTATCCTAGAATCGTATCGATTACTTGCGAACCAAATCGACAAATGAAAATAGTGCTGGCCATATTTAAAAGCTCACTTATATTTTTAAACCATATAATTTACATGCAGTATGCATTTATTATTCTCAAGTACAATGCATGATTGTTGATAGGTATGACTCATGTATGTTGACACTTTGATATGCATTTTGTCATTCATTTATGTCAGTCTTTGTTGGAGTTATCGGTATTAGGTCACCTTCAAGAACTAACTAGGTACTTTAGTTATAAAAGGATTGGTATTCCGATCAGCTGTAGTCTATTCGAAATACCTACTAAACCAACAGAAATTAATTAACATTCTTGACGCAAATAGAATATATAAGAATTTAATGTTACCGAGGAAATATAGTTATTTGTAAGGCTCACTAGTCACTAAAATCAATCAAATAAATACATTTAGGCTAAGTATTTAGCAGTATTGTATTGTATTGTAAAACATAATTCGGTCACTGAAATCTTCTTAAGATTGACAGAAACGAATGAAAGCCATGTTTTAAATTCGTATAATGTGAAAATTGACTTAGGTTTGTATGTATTTCCTTGTTACTCACTAAAATACAATTAAGTTCCTAGCTAGGTACTCCAATTCATTGACTGTACCTAGGTACGTGCAAATAATTTGTAACGATCCGATGTTCTGATATGAGTCACTCTTAACTTGCTGAAGATGAGATCATTCCTAATAGGTAACTTCCACTTCCCTTATTATGATTGTTCCAGGAAAATATTGAAATTAAACTTTTCGGTATAGATTTGTAGTTAATTATACGACAAAAAACGAATTAGGTATACTGTAACAGCCTAGCCTTTTCCCAACTTCAAAGTGTGTCGATATTTCAGTTTTATATTACCTTTGCCTTACGGTAATAAGACAATCATTAAAATTAAATTGAACGGGTGTTTTATGACAATCTTTATTGCAAAAATAACTATAGTTTTAACTTGTCCATTAAATTTTTAATACCGGTGTGGTTCTGAGTTCTGACTCAATCAAAGCTGATGGATTTAGAACGAAATAAAATCTCGTTCAAATGCAGATGTTCCAGATGTGGGTTAATGCTCGATTTTAATAAGGTTAACCCTATAAAAAGGAAAACTTTGGGATTATGATGCTTGGGAAGTGAATGCTTTAAAAAAAATAGAATTAAAAAGTTTTATTCTTGAAAAACGGGAATGACAAATACACATTCCAAATAAATTGTCTATGCCATTTAAATTAAAGGAAAACATTTGCGGACAGTGTCAAAACATTCAACAGCAATAGGTTACACAAAAGAGTTTGTAACACAAAATCAAATACCTCCTAACACGCATAAATTCGTATTCGCATACCAAAACTTCCTTATCTACGAGCCACTACAATTATAAACGACTTTAGCTATTTATTGCTACTCTAGCGTAGATTCCATTCCACACCCCGTGAAATTCCTGGAACTTTCACAAAGTTCAAACCAAAGTACTACTAAATGGCTTTTGTCTCGCTCTCGCTTTACCTAGCCGGTACGTGCGAAAGAGACAGGTATATGGGCATAATTCACGCAGCTTTTAGTGGTGGAGTCATAAATCTTTGTAGTCAATTCGCATTGATCGTTTGCGCCGACGCAAAAGATACGCCGGTGTCCTTTAGATAAGATACACACGAAGTTGCTGAAATCGACGAAGACTAGTGAATCATTCTGTCACAGATTTCGTGTTCTATTCTCGGATTTTGAATGAATGGAAAGGTTAATTTAAAATGTGCTCATTTAATGGGGCCGCTGCATATCGATAGTAAAACAAGACAGTGTAAATTGAAAGTAAGCATTTTGCAAACTATTCTTTTTTTTCGTAGGTAATAAAGACAAATCTAAAAAGGGTAACCCTTTCATTTCTTTAATTTATAATATTAACCGGTAAATGCTCACGGCTAAAAGTAAGTTCCGGTACGTTTTTAAACAGGTCTGCATTCTAAAATAAGTACGACATTGTAACCGCGGCCAACCTGCTGACCACAGCATATTAAACAAACACACAGGACCTCCCCATTCTCTCGACATAATCCCTTAATACCCGTTCACCCCGTCACCCAACGGAAGAGTCCTTGTCCCCCCATTTTTCCTGGAACCACGCTATTACAAATATGTACAGTATCAAATTGAAAGGTGTTGTAATCCCACCAACCGTGGGCCGATTTAGAAATTAGGTCGAGCGTGCTATTTCGCCCAGCCTATCTCAACTCTACGGATCTGCCAAACACGAGAATAAATCTGATAACAATAACTAGTACTCAGTATTTACTAAGAAACTTTGAAACAAGTTATTGGAACGTTATTTAGTACGATTTCTAAAGCATTTGCATTTGAATAATTTTATTGATTTATTGCATCGAGGTGTGTTTAGACGCTCGTGTGGTTTGCTTAGCAAGGTAACCCTTTTCGTGCTTGCGGGTTTAGTGAAAATTAATCACGATTTTAACGCATTTATTAGATCATGCTATCAATAATTCTTTTGCCAATAATTGTGTTGATTATTCACCACAAACAAAACCACCACCCACAAAAAATTAAGCGGTGTAACCCTTTTGTATTTAGCAGCCAAACTTCACATGTCAACGGTTAATTGCTTACATAAACCACTCCAATTATTTCATCAAAGTTTTTAGTTCAAGTTAAGCTCTTTGAAAAGCCTTCCATTTAATGTAAACTATACACGGTAGTTACGGTTTACTTAGGCTTCTATTTCGCCTTCGAATAGCCCATCCAGAATCCTTGTTCCGAAGCGCTTAGTTTGAAACTGGGTCAAACGGAACATCGAGAGACTGACATCTTAAAATTGCATTGCACACAAATTCCAGTACCCAGACATAGATTAATGACTATGAAGTTAATTATGCAAGTGTATAGAAACTATTTGAGCATAGAAAGCTAGAGAAACGGTAAAGATGTGTATTGTACTGATCTCGTAATCATAGGGATGTGCAAAAGTTCAGATGTTACGATAAGACTCGTGTTGGTTGCGCAATTGTGAATAGTGTGGGTGACGTCAATAATTTTGTGGTGTAAGTTACGAGCGGTAAGTGATAGCTTTATGAGTACTATGCAAGAATTAGAAGATTAAGCATCCATTTCTGACAAGCGGTTGTACTTTTTGAAGTGAAAACTTCTTTAGGCGCGTTTAGCAGTTTATGGGTGAATAAAAATCATGGAACTCACGTCATCGTCATCGAACGCTTTCATAGAACGGTTAGTCAAAATCAACCTTAAGTATACAATTAAGATAAAGTTAATTTTCGATTACTTTTCTATGTTTTATATCTCAGAACTTCATCATCCATCAAAACTATGATTCACAAGTAGTACAGCCTGAGATTAGTCATTTTGTTTCACCTGATTGTAATGATTGTCATCATTCAGTTATGTTTTCTGATAGTATGGGTAGAGGGCTAGGTAAATTGATCAGTAATAACCTGAGTTACTATACCCAAAATTATTGCATGCCAGGGTCAAGCTACAAACAAGTAATGGCATCAGTAATAAAAAATGATTGTTATCTTAACACTACCATTACTCTATGTGTTGGTAATAGTTCTAATGTAAAAAAGGAAGATATCACCGACTGTGTTTCTGAGTTGCTAAAGTTAAGATGTAATAAAATCATATTGTGTGCTTTTCCATATTTTGAAAATTTAAGTAGTAGGAAAAACGATTATATACATATGTTGAATAAACATGTACATTTTTTAGTAGGTCACTATAGTGACAGGCTTATGTATCTGGATATCAACACTATAGTTGGTAATCTTAAGTCGACACGGGGTAAGGTGTATCTACCTATTGTATGTAGACACAAAATAGCTCGGCTATTAGCTTATAGTATTCACACAGACATAAATAGTATGTCTAAGTTTAGTTATATTATTAACACTGCGACGATTAGTAATTCTACTAATGTACAGGTGACTGGCACAAATGAATATAGCACTAGTGCTATAAATATTTACAAACATTGTACTGAGGAGGATCCATCTGTCACCGTGGAAAATTCTCAATTAGGGTTTATTAGTGATAGGGTCTTATCATCTGAGGATGGCACAGGAGTCTCCGGCCTCACTTCAAATATAAATTTAAACTAGAAAGTGAGACAACAGAAGGTACCATTAACAATATTTTTGTTAATCCTACCAACAGCAAGGTATCTTCTTGCACTCAATTAGTTAGTAAAAACCGGCCAAGAGCGTGTCGGGCCACGCTCACTGTAGGGTTCCGTAGCTTCCCAGACCATTAAAAATACCAACATTTTTCGTCAGCAAAAATAACTTTGTTTTTCATAGTATTTGTATGAAAAACAAAGTTATCATTTGCGTTTTTTTGAAAAAGTGCTATATAACTCAAAAACTATTCAACTCATCAAGTTGAAAATAATTTTCCTAGAAAGTTCATATAAAGGTCTACTTCTGTGATTTTTTTCATATTTTTTAAACTTATGGTTCAAAAGTTAGAGGGGGGGGGACACATTGTTTTTGACTTTCGGAGCGATTATTTCCCAAAATATTAATATTATCAAAAAATAATTTTAGAAAACCCCTATTCATTTTTAAATACCTATCCAACAATATATCACACGTCAGGGTCAAAATTAAAAAAAAAATCGCTCCCCACTTTACGTCTGGGGGAGGTACCCTAATAAAAATGTTTTTTTAAATTTTTATTTTTGCACTTTGTCGGCATGATTGATATACATATTGGTACCAAATTTCAGCTTTCTGGTGCTAACGGTCACTGAGATTATCCGCGGACAGACAGACAGACAGACATGGCGAAACTATAAGGGTTCCGTTTTTTGCCATTTGGCTACGGAACCCTAAAAAGGGCCTCAGCAGAACACCTTAAAATTATTCCACCAAAATATCCAAGGCATTTCTTCGAAATTATTAGAAATTGAATTGTTTTTAGAAAGTAGTAAGTTTGACATTATTTCTTTTACTGAACATTGGCTAAAGGATTACCAAATGCTTATTAATTATGAGAACTATATGGTGGGTAGCTGCTTTAATCGTAAAACTATGCTTCGTGGAGGTTCCCTAATATTAATAAAAAATAGTTTTAAATATAAGCAACGTAATGACATAGTAGGTCTCTCGGTTGAACATTGCGTCGAACTGTCCTGTGTTGAGCTAGATAAGCATGTAATTGTGTGTGTGTACAGACCCCCAAACTATCAAAACTTTTCCATATTTGAATCAATAATGGAAGATGTCCTGGCAAAACTTGCAGCCAGTAATAAAGCTACAATAATTTGTGGTGATTTTAATATCAATATTTTAGAAGAAAATTCAAATAGCAGTCGGTTATTAAATCTTTTTAAGTCATTTGACTTGAATAACGTTTTTATTGAACTCACTAGAATCACAACTTCTTCTGCTACTTGTATAGATAATGTTTTCTGCGATTGTGACTACTTAGATAAAGCCATAATAAATTGTTTGCCGTCTGACCATAGCGGACAAACTGTAACTTTTAGTTGTAAAACTCCAATACAAAAAGTTCAGATTAAATTTAGACCTATAACTTCTTGCAAATTAAATAGGTATAATATTTCCCTACAGAACAAGTTAAGTGTAATGAGCCAAGAGGATATTAATATAAATCAATTGTATGATCGTTTCTTTTCATTAGTTCACACGGAATTCAACAAAACTTTTGAAAAGAAGACAAAGAGTATTTGCCCTAAATTTATATTTAGTGATTGGGCAACTAAATGTATCAGAAAAAGTAGGGAAAGGCTATTTGAGCTTTATAGCCTCAAGCCTTTTATAAACACTGAAACTTTTAGCAAGTATGTTGCTACGTATTCAAAGATTTTTAGAAGTACTTGCAAGGTTGCTAAAGCCCTGCACATAAGCAACAAGATCAAAACAGCAGAAAATAAAATAAAGACCGTTTGGAAAGTCATAAATAACGAGACTAACAGAAAGAAAATACGTAAGAATAGCTTTACATTAGATACAGCATGTGGTCCTAAAAGCTCTGATCAGGAAGTAGCTCAAGAATTTGTTAATTTTTTTACCGAAATACCAATAAAAACTACGGAGGCTCTTACTTCCTCACCTGAAGCCTCAATTGGCTTATTAAAGGCGAATGTGTCTGGCTGCCTGGCTGAATTTAAATTTAAACACATTAACCCTATGACAGTTATTAAAGCTTTCCGGCAAATTAAAATCAAACTGACCGAAGATTTATGGGGAATGTCTATCAAAGTTTGTACATCTATACTTGAGACCATAGCCCCGTACTTAGCTTTAATTTTTAATTTATGTGTAGACCAAGGAGTTTTCCCGGATTTAATGAAATACAGTAAAGTCATACCTCTTTTCAAATCCGGGGACAGTAAAGATTCCAATAATTATAGACCTGTATCCGTGTTACCAGTTTTTAGCAAGGTTTTTGAAAAAGTAATGCTTAATCAAATGCTCTGTCATTTTAACACCAACAGAATCTTACATGATCAACAGTATGGTTTCACCAAGGGACGTTGTACAACTGACGCCGGTGTAACCCTATTAAAGCACATATTTGCTGCGTGGGAAGAGTCCCAAGACGCAATAGGAATTTTCTGTGATCTCTCCAAAGCTTTTGATTGCGTAAATCACGACACATTACTTTTGAAACTGGAGCATTACGGACTGGGTAAACTTGCACTTAGCCTGCTAAAATCTTATTTGAGCGATAGAAAACCACATGTTCAAATAAACGGTGTTAATTCACAGGGTTTGAATGTAAAAATGGGGGTTCCGCAAGGCTCAATATTGGGTCCTTTCCTTTTTTTAGTATATATAAATGATCTACCCTATTTGTTGAAACACCAACCTCAAAATATGGTGTTGTTTGCTGATGACACTTCTCTAATTTTTAAGATAAATAGACGGGCCCAAAATCTAGATGACGTGAATGATGCCCTACTTCAGGTCCAAAATTGGTTCACAGCAAACAATTTGGTATTAAATGAAAAAAAAACTAAATGCATAAGATTTTCATTACCGAATGTTAAAAGTAGTGATTGTGAGATAATATTGAATAAAGAGAAACTCGAATTCGTAGATAAAACGGTTTTCCTGGGGCTTACGCTTGATTCAAGGCTACAATGGGGTTCTCATTTAACATCTCTTGCGGGGCGCTTAAGTTCAGCAGCATATGCCATTAGAAAAATCCGTCAATTCACTGATGTAGATACCGCTAGACTGGTCTATTTTAGTTACTTCCATAGTATAATGTCTTACGGTATTTTGCTATGGGGACGGGCTGCTGATATTGAGTCTATATTTATTCTGCAGAAAAGAGCCATCAGAGCCATATACAATCTTCGTAGGCGCGATTCTCTGAGGGAACTTTTTAAGGATATTGGCATCATGACGGTTCATTGCCAATATATCTACGAAAACATAATGTACGTTAGAAAAAATCTGCATCTTTTCGGTAAAAGAGGCGACAGACACAATTACAGTACTAGAAATAGGGACCAACTAGTTCAGCCAGGCTTTAGACTCGCTAAAGTAGACTCATCTTTCATGGGGTACTGTTTGAGATGCTATAATAAAATTCCACAAAGTATTCTTGAACTGAATGAGACTAAATTTAAAACATGCATTAAACGCACACTATCTAAGCAAGCATATTACAAGTTGAGCGATTATATCGCTGATAAAAATGCTTGGCTCAATGCTGGTCCTGCTCCACAAGGACAGGGGCTCAAAAATTGATAGCATTAAATGGTATTGTTGGAGCTGCTGAAGATTGTACAACTATCTTTGCATTGTATAGATTCAATCTATTTAGTATTATATAAACGCATAGCCCATATTGTGTGAGTACTATGTACTAGAAAGCTATCATTCACTGGAAACCTACTTTAGTTTTTGACTTGAATGTGCCCTGGCGGTTGAGAGTATGTCATGCTCACTCAAACGTCTCGCTGATCATGGCGCGTGTGTCGGACCATTTAGTTCCCTTCAAAATAGTTGAGCTGAATGGTGCTGGTCCATGCGTCATGTGCGTGAACGGGCGCTGTCAGTTGTGACTGGTCATCTCTTAGTCGCCATGGTTTATTTGAATTAATTATTTTGTTTTTGAGTTGTATTTTGTTTTGTTTTGCTATGGACACTTTTAACGTGCACATCGTGCTACATTGTTCTCACATAATATAACATCTCAACATGAGTGATGTAACCAAGATTTTGTAACAATTTTTTGATTTAAAAGAGTGTCCATGGAGTTTCTTGCCCGTTCTTCTCCATAGAGATCTACGCTAGGGAATGGGCAACTACAGTACTTTCACAGTTTTTATGTCTTGTGACTGGGACTGTAGCTACATTTGATTTTCATCTTTGTTTCGACAATTCAAAAGTGCCTGTTATTGGCCTACTTGAAATAAATGCTTTGATTTTGATTTTGATTTTTGATTTTGATCCCTCATGTTTTTGTCAAGTTTGCATTATACGCTTAGCCACTCAAATAAAAAAAAATATTTATTTGCTCGAGTTAGGGTTACATGTTACACTATTTTTTGTTTAATAATTCCCTAATTTGATCTGGTTGTCAAGCTTTTTCTAATAAAAGATATATACTCGTGGTCATTTATCCAAGCGCGCGTAAACTTTCATTTAATCAATCTTCTTGCCTTGCACCAAACAAAAAAAAAAGTGAAGCGTGCAACATAGCCCAGTCTCTAGCGCCTCACTGTTTCGAATCATTAATTTGACACTTGAAATAGCTCAGAAGTGTTACAATGGCAGTACGGACCCGCCCACAAAACGTTTACGGGTTAAAGGTTGGCGATCTTTTTAAATGTGGCTCGGAATGGTTGGGCAACCCTGCTTTTGTTAATGGAAATGTAATGAGTAAGAGTGAAGGCTGGTCGAATGGGCCCCGGCAACCATAATTGGTGTGTTGGATCGTGCCGCGCGGTTCCGGGTTAGAAATTTAAAATTCGAAGTTAGAAAAATGGAACGTGGAGATAAAACGTTAGATATACGGGTGGAGGTTTGAAAATAGAACGAGATGGTGGTTTTGAATGAGATTATTAGGTGGTTCGTAAGTGGTTTTTTGATATTGTTTATGCTCATGTCTCTATAAATTAGAAGCTAACGGAAATATTTGACCGCCCAATTCGCTGTTGTTTTTCATTTACTTTGTGATTTGTTTTAAAACAGCTGCTTTGATCATTATCTTTTTTTTATTCATTGCATCTTGTCTTCCCATAGACAATAATACGACAGCCTATCCTTGTCTATGAACATATTCCTCGTCAAACCTCATTATAATTCTGCACTGTACCATGAAATACGATAACCCACCATATTAAATTCTTGTAACATTTTATATCTTACAGCATTATTTTATACCGATATCCAATAGCCCCATGGTTTATGGGAACCATGGTTTATTGGTCGACTCGTAACGGCCTATATGGTGTAGTTATCATGGGACATAGGATCGTCAGTTATGTTTTAACAGGTTTTACCCTGATTTCTGTGGGCATGTGATGTAGAGGAATGAGGAAATTTTCGTAAGGATTTTTTTAAGTATGAAAGGGGTAAGACCAATTTTTTTTAATTTTTTTTTTTTTTTTTAATAAACTATGGTTGGGCTGGGTGAAAGATGATGTGGTTTGAAAGGAGGTAATTGCTGAGATGACGAGTAATAGAGAAGTATGGAAAAGGAGAAGATGCTGCACCGACCTGAAATAAATTGAAATGAGGGCAGGAGAATGATGGTATCCTGCTCTCTAAGGCCTGAAATACTGCCACACTGACGGCCGGTCGGGCACGGTCGGTCGCACATGACCATGCGACGCTGACGTCAGCGGCGACCGACAACCGAATTTTGTTCTCGCTGACGTCACCACAGTACGCAAGAATCAGCGCGACAAGAATTCAGGCCTAAGATAGGTATTTTGGTTAAGTTCGTGTGTCTTCTTAACTTGAAAACTGATCGTGTATCGTTTGTTTTGTTACCTAAGCTTTGTTTGTTTAATTTAAGATTTGACATTTTGACTTAAGACATTGTTATGCTAATTGGCAGTTGTACCTCTACACAAAGGCAAACGACTAAACATATATTTGCATTATTTGGTGTTATTTTCATACTTATGTATAACCGGTTCCATTAGTTTAATATTTTCCTTCTAAGTTAGACTGCCTCTAGGTTAATACATCGCAATTTCTTTTAACAAAATTCATTGTAAAGTAACTTTTAGGAACGTCACGTACACATACGCCTTACATATCCAGTATAACCTGACTTCGCTTTGTATTAGCTTCCCGTACAATGAGAGATCAGTTTAATTTGGTTTACCAAACCAGCTTAGCGTGATTGGTTGTCGTGTGTACTACAATGCCACGACCACGACTTGCCGTATGACCGGCCGGTATCTTAAACAAAACTGGTTGGTAGGCCGCTTGTGCGACCAAACCTTTCCTCCTGGTTGAAGCTTCTGCGGCCAAAAGTTGCAGTCGGGAACTCGTGGCCTTGTAGTGTGCGAGATTCCTTAACGTATGGTAACTGTAAAGTACTTAGGTAAGTTACTAGTAAACACTTTGTAAATCGGGTATTACCAGACCTCTGACGAAAGCATGATGCATGCAAAGAAATGTGGTTTCCTTTGTGTGATTTAACTGCCTACTTTATCAGAAAACAGCTCCATAATGCATGGGACCACATTCTGAATCAGACTGATTAACCTAAATACCTAAATAAAATTAACAAGTAAATGGTTCAATTGTCTTTTTTACTTCTGCATAGTTTGTCTCTAATCGATAACAGCTCTTTTTTGAATGCCCGGTTCCATTTTCAAATAAATCGAATAGCCCTCCTTTTTGAAACACTAGAATACAAGTCAAACCAACGAGGCCACACACACATCCTTTCAAATTTAGAACACCTCACCAAAACTGGCCACTAATAAAAAAAAAAGAAAGCTATGCCAAAGTTGACAAGGCCATCATGGTCCACGATGGCCACCATTACTTACACCATAATGAAACCGTTACCCAAACGCCTAACCCTACGCAAAACTAAGGGTATCGCTTGAAGGACTTGGGAAGTCGATCAAAGTGGGATTTGCGCTGAGATCCGTAGTCGGCGGGCGGAGGGTTGGTTCCTAAATTGAAAATTTTGTTTTTGTTTATTCAGATTGTCAGGTGAGATTTGAAGGGTTGAATTGTATATTGTTTGGGGAATTAATTAAAAATTATTGTATGTGTTGGGTATTTATGGTAACAGGAAAATATTGAAGTTGCTAAAAATAGTTGTTTTAGTATCCAGCCAGGTATTATTTTGATTTTCCTTTTTATGAAATATTGCTGGAATAAAATACTCATAACTAATATGGTCTGAATGAGGAGCTCGTGAATAAATAATAACAGCCTCTCGGGTCAATCTTTAGGTTAAACCGTGCTTGCCTAGGTTGGTCTGTGGATGGGTGACATTACATACCGAGTTTCCTCCGTGCTTCGGAAAACACGTTAAGCTGTTGGTCCCGGCTGTCATTTCTACATCTTTGGCAGTCGTTACAGGTAATCAGTGGCCCAAAAGGTCTGACAACCAGTCTTACCAAGGGTATCGTCCTCAAGCCATTAGCCGTTATCCGCGGCTAAAGCGCGGCTAAATAAAAACTAGATATAGGTAGTATCATAACTTCCATCTCATATGCCTTAGGCATATTATCACGCGTAAGAAATGAAGTTATGAACATTATTTTTTTAATTTGCGCGCTGAAAGTTTGATAGTATGGTGTCTCAACTCTCCTACGATTCGCAAAATCAACAACTTCCCAACACCGCTACTTAAAACTTCAATCCTACCAACCGAACGACTTTAAAATTATAAGCGCTACCAACAAAACAAACACAATGTTCTGGCAGCCCTGTCAACTTAATACACCTCATCTTAGAAGTTAAATCCTTGAGTTGCAGTCCTAATCTTACACGTCGATGGCTCTAGAAGACTAAATAGGGCGGCGATCACATTGTACTTACGTTTAGCACTAAAACTAAAGTTTGGTACTAAATTAAGAGTAATGAGGGAAGACTTCTGGTTGTTGTCATCCGTCTTTACTCTTTACCCTTGGGGTTCGCGAATAACGAGTAAGGGATTTATTCAGGATGATGAGAAAGCAATGCTTGGAATTTTTAAATATACTCCGGACACACGGTGGCCGCAGCAAGAAAAACCTGCTCATGTGGAGATTCATTAATGACTCTGCCTTGGAGTGACAATGTGGTGCTGTTCCACAAACTATGGTGGACTTAATATTGTGTCCTGTTGTTTGTTAATTACAGGAACTGGTGAACGCTCCAGAAAGCGCCAAAGTAGTGGCTCCGTTTTGGGCCGACACAATTTAGATGCCCATCGACACGCTAAGAAAAACGGCACTTTTTCTGCATATTTTTAACTGACGCTGTTACTAATGTGAACGCAGCCTTAGTATTTAGGTATCGTCTGCGTTATTTGCATAAGTATTATGTCTACCTCTGGAAGCTAGTTTATGAAACTGCTTAGTCCTCTTGTTTTGTCTATGGCATTGTGATGGGACGTTATTTGTTTTTATATTTGATGTTGGTACTGTCGTTTCACGGTTTATTCACTGTTTGATATTAAGTTGGCAAACCTGAGGTTTGTGTAAAAAACCGTCTGGCAGTGTCCTTTTGGGCGACAAAGCCGTTGTTTCGTGAATTCATATGGAAAAGGGAATTTCTTGGGTCTATTTTAGACGCTACTGGGCCTCGCCCGTGATCATATGCCTAATACGATGGTACAACTCCCGTCCTACCATCTATTATGTATACGTTAAGAGATATATATGTCACCGTAAAATTGTCGAACACGTTATATTACAATATAACGTGTCGTTATATTACAATATAACGTGTTCCTCTCTAGCGATATTGTAATATCTCGAATTATTGTCAACTGAACATTACGGAAGTATCTCTGCCCCCATAATCGGGACTTGGGGCACCCCCCCGTTAGGTTAGTTAGGTTCCTTTAAACCCTGCACCCGGAAATAGGGGCCCCGCGAAGCGGGGCTCCGTCGACTACGCTTTTTAGGGGAATATGAAGTGTTTTAAGGTTAGGTTATATTAATCGATATTTCTCAGGAATGGTACAGTGTCTTTTCATGAGAGGCGTACCACTGGGCAAGGGGGACCCCTCCTTCTCTCCACACCGCGTGAGTTGACTACCATCGCATGCATTTCACGAAAAATAATGCGTTTTATTGTAAGCAGTATGTTCATTTGACAATAATTCGAGACTTTACAATATCGCTAGAGATATTACAATATAACGTATTTGACAATTTTACGGTGACATATACAAAGCTCGCAATGTTCAGTCAAATTGTTTTAATTGTATTTCTGGCGTATAAGTGCATGCAAGTGCGTGCGCGGCGTGTATTATTATTATAAGTATTAGTAGACCAAAATCATAGGATTGTTGGAGATCTTTGGGGATTTGTATGTAAGGTTTGTTCTTTTAATTCTCAATAAACTTTTCATTTTACTTGGTTTATGAATTTACGTCTACTACATCCAATCCTCAGGTTAGCGAACTGTGAAAAGACTGTAAAGTGTGAAAATGGATACGACATGAATGGGGTGATTATTGACTAATACATAACCAGAAGTATTGAACAACAGCGTCGATCCTAAATAAATTGGGCACAGAGCACGAGATTGATTTGGAAGCAATTTAACCATCGCAAATTAAATCCGTTCAGTTGCAATTTCCCAAGTTATAATGCTAGCGTTATGCGTTATTGCAACAAAACACATTTCGTAAAATCGGCTCAGCAAGCGACTTGAAATTGCTTTCAGGTGCCCCAGTTCAGGGCTTCAATTTCGGCAGTCCGGTCTTGAAAGTTTCAGCGGTAGCTCCAATAATCCCGGTCCGAATTATGTAGTTGTAGGTCTATTATTAAAATGGCTACCTACCTTAGCAGTTTAATACAAAAGATGGAGGTAATATGAACCCAAGTTTTTTTTTGTAACCAGGATTTTTCTTAATTCAGCTGTTATGTGTATTTGGAGTGGTTTATCTGGGGTCTAAAATGGCCACTTTAACAGAATCGTATTAACATACAACGCACAGTTAAACGTGGTAGACCCGCAGGCCCAGCCTTTTCCCGACTATGTTGGGGTCGGCTTCCAGTCCAACCGGATGCAGCTGAATACCGGTATTTTACATGGCGCGACTGCTTATCTGACCTCCACAACCAAGTTAGTACTGGGTAATACATGGTAAGAAAGACTGATTGTCAGACTTTTTTTTTGCCACTGACAGCCTGTAACTACTGTCAAAGATGGACAAATGTCAGTCCGGACCACTGCTTTTCGCGTAGAAGATTCTTAAGGTCGACGGTCGACCGGCTGTTTTTATTAAAACCCGCAGACTGAGGGTGACTTACTCCTTAAACGAAATCACACCTCCTTAAAAGTATTTTAAGTACCTAATTAATTAATTGAAAGTTTATTTTTTTCCCAATACCTGTTCGTTGCCTAATTAAGTCCTCATTACTGCGGCATCTTAAAACTTTTAAACCGAAATCGTTTATAAAACAAACCGTTGAGAAATCTTTATTATTTATTTGTTTCACGCCATTCTTAATTAGATATATTTTGCTGTGGTTTAACTTTTTTTCAACAGGAAAAAACAATTTAAGTCAGTCCTAATTTGGAAGTGCTGTGTTTTAGGAAATGAGAAATAAAATTAAGTAAATTTATGGTCTGGTAAGTATCTTGATCAGGACCAATCGTATCATTCCAATTAGTTTGCAGTTTGAGTATGAATCAGAAAAGGTTTAAGTGATTGTGTAGGTGTCTATATGCTTGACCACATACAATTGTATTTTAAATTGAGAAGCAATGCTATTTGGTGGGACGTCTTCGATTGCTTCCTCGCGAATTGGTGGCACGGAATCGTGAGAAGTGGAAGGAATTGGTGGAAGCCTTTGCTTACAATATGGGGTAACTAAAAAATAAGTCTAATTGGAATGCTGGTCATTTGATAACTGAAATGTGTTCGGCTTTCCGCGAAAATTTTTGTTCCTTTACCACTACGGAGAATTGTCTAGCATCGGAAATCAGTGCAAACCCCTGAAAAAAACTCATAGTAATACATACTTTTATCAAAGGATTTCTATTTTTATATTTTTCTACAAGTTTTGGTCTATATATACAACAGGCTGCTGGACTGAACAGAACAACATGTAAAATATTTAAATTCAAATAATGCACGTGTTAATTTTGTGCTCGTTTCTCAATGCACTCTATGTCTTATACATTCCCCGACATTACGCAATAAGCTGAAATTACTGCATATATTTAGAGTTTTAGAGCATTGTCACGATTTACTGACAGCACTTAAATTTATTACTTGTTCAGGATTGTCGACACTTAAGTGGTTTTAATATTAAGTCAAGTATCTAATTTATAATAATATTAACAAACAGAGGTATCACACTTAGTAACAAGTTCTTAGAATTTTGATAGGTGTTAATATTAACGTTTTAGTTGGTATTATAATTAATTTCAGTTTTCTCACTTTCTGTTCATGTTTGGTAGCTAAGAAGATAAATGCTTTTAAATAACATAGCATAACCTCACGCCTGTTATCCCAGAAGAATAAAGCAGAGGTGTACCTAATAGTACATCCACATTTTGACAGTTATGTTTAAGTCTCATGTAATAGGTAGGGAGCGAGCCTATTGCCATCAACCGAGCACAAATCCAAGCTCCGTGGCGTGGGAAATTCCTGCTGGAAAAACTCAATAGTACGGTCGAACAAGCTATTTGGTTTACAGTTTAAACCCCAACTACATTGTAAAAGGTAAACCAAATAGCTTGTTCGACCGTACTTTGGACAACCCGGGAATTAAACCCAGGACCTCGTGCTCAGAAGTCGTGCTTGCGATCACTAGACCAACGAGGATGTCAGTGCTTTTAGAGACTAAAATAAAAATATCACCATCTATCGGGCTGTCGGGTCGGTTGGTCCATCTAACTATCATCGCGGTCATTGCCCTTTCCCTAATATCTTTTCGTACGAACCAAAACAAATGAACCATGTACCGCTTTTCATTAGAAAAAATGTTGAAGATCATGATAGACGACGATTCAAGATTCGAACAGGCTTATTTTTGGATTTCAAAGTTAGAACTGTAATAAATGTGGGTGGGTCAATGACCGCATTTGCGATATTAAAGCAACTATAGTAGCCATCTCTCACCATGTCCTTTTAACCCTGGTACCATTTAGTCTGAAACACCCTTTCGTCCTCAATTTGTTATAGTTATCCAGCATCCCGTTTTGAGACAAAACCTCTTAATGTCTATCAACAGGATGTTCCATAAACAAACCTCTTCATATATTTTGTTAACTAGACTACCATGTGGCGGCCATCTTGGATGTTTACGATCAAAATTGATGTTTACGACGTTCACATAAAGTTTCAAATTGTTTGTTCGTACTTGTCAAATTGAATTGTGTTGTTTGGCAAGTTTGAATTTGCTGCTTGTTTCTTGTTGTGGAGTTTGAATTTGATCGTTATTGCTTTGTTTTAAGGGTGTTGTGGTGTTTTTAGGGGTGGGATTTTAAGGTTGTAATGGCCGTGTTGTTTGCATACTGACAGACAAGGAACACCCGAACAAAATAGTTGGGTGTAAGATTTTTTTTTATTATTTTACTTTTGTTATTAATCCATCAGCGGTTTTTGGTAACAAGCTTCATGACAGTTTGTTATTCTATGTGATCGTTTCAAAACAACGAGGGACTAAAATATCCAACATGGAATCGAGAATGTTGACGTTGGGATAAAGTTATATTTAAATATTAATTAAAAATACGGACTTTAATAAGCTTACCTGGAAACCTGTTTGTCCTGTAGCGCAAGCGCAAAAGCGTGAGAGAATGCTCCTAAAGACCATTATAAAAAGCCCCACAAACCTCCGACGCCATCATTTACAGCCACCATTTCTTTTATAAATACGACACCCCATAAAAATACATAATGTACACCTACATTTTTACATTTTTTCGGCGAAAAAACTTTATTTCATGACAAAAAGGTACTCGGCCACAAGAGCCACTTGAAAAAAAAAAGTACGAAATAACGCGCGGTATCCTACCGGAAGTTGGGTGGCGGAAGTCGCTAGGCTTCCCGGAAGTGCTAGAGGGCTCTCGGGAGCGGCCCAAATTGTATTTAATCACAGTATATTGCAACCTCAGAGGCTGAAAATCGGCACGTACAGTGTGGACATCAAATTATTAAAAATTTAAGAGCTACCCTTCATTTAAGTCGATACTTAATGTCGGTCGGTGTAAATGTGGGCCTAATTTTTTATTTATTTATGACCCGTTTTTGGTAATGGGTTTAGCTGGAAAAGAGAGGTTTTGTTTGTTGAAACTTTTAGTACTGCATAAGTTATAGTATCGCGTTAAAGACCTAAGATTTTAGTAGAAATGTAATTTGTTAGCAAAGCACCGTGTATAATAGTTGTAATTTCATGTGGTCCTCTAAAATCCACCTTTTTATTAAACTAGTCCGCAGTTTTACTCGCATTCTAAAAAAAACTTCAATTCGTACTTAAATAAAAAACACCCTATATTTTAATACTGTTACAAGTTTGTCTGTATGCGAAATACTATCAAAATCCGTTCAGCCGTTTCTACGTAATAGAGCAACAAACATAATCTTAACAAAGTTCTTGAAACAGCACTTCACATAGACCAGTACACGCGACAACTTTGCCGACCGACAGTACTCGACTAGCCTAGAGCCCAGACGTAAATATGAGAGAAACTTATTTACGTTAAACGCTTTCTCCCTTTCTTTGACCTTACATAATTACCACTCCGCCTCTGCTGGTAACTAGTACTGACCCGGCTAACTGCACTACCCTACATTAAGGAACTTTTTTTCCCTTGGGACTTGGTTAAGTAAGTACGCGGCATGGAAAAGCGAAGTGTCATGCGGCTACTTTCGCAAAAGGAGACAGACCATTCACGAAGCCTTCAACTAAGTATTTTTTGTACATCAAACTGAGTAACTCTAAAAAAGTATTGCTGAGAAACGTAATTTTTTTTGGGGTGAAAAATCACGGTTTACGGTAAGACTCAATTTAACGCACTCAAATCATTGTGCTGAAGGATGCATTGAATTGCACGGGGGTCGTGGTGGTATTAAAAGTAAAGTTTTATGATGAAATATTTTTATTTTATAAAAATAAAACATGTGAAAAGGTTGGAACTTTGACCTGCATAACTAGGTGTCCAAGGTCCACAACATACATAATTATGATCGCAATGACGGGGAGAATAATTGCCTTTCAGCTTTCGGATTATAAAAATACAATGTTTCAGAGGTCATCACCATCTGCCTAGCCTTATCTCGACTATTAGTAAGTAAGTAAGTAAAAATTTATTTGTTTAAACATGGTGTAAGTACATGATACATTGCATGCAAGATAATAATGTTATACAGAAAAGTTCTAACATGTTCAGCCGCATATCGTGGCGTACAAATTGGTAGGAAGAGATGGTGCATAAACCGTGACAATATTCGAACTGGATTCAGCAATACCTACCAGTGTTTTACATGAGCGACAGCTATCTGGCATAAACTAATAACTGGGCTGCAAGATACGCTTTGGTAAGACTGGTGGATACACTTTCAAGATTCTGATTACCTATAACGACTGTCGAAGTTCTACAAATGACCGGGCCTACCCGAGGCACATGTTTCGGAGATACTATGAGAAGTAACAAAAATGTCCAGCTTGTAATATTCAGAAAAAAAAAGCCTTGTCGCTGTCGCTTCTCTATTGCCGTCTCGCTCTAACTCGGACGAGTCCTCAAGGAATACTTCTAAATACTCGTCCAAATAAAGCTGAGTACATAGCGGCGAGATATTAAGTCTTGTAAGTACTTGTCAGGGAACTAAAGTTGTAAATTGCAAACTTTGCGTCGGGACGCTCGATGCGCGTTGAGTTCGCGCTCGACGCTCGTAATGTTTTGATGGTGGTGTTTCGTTTTAAAAAGTAATTTCTTAGTGTTTTTTGTGTTTAGCTGATGTTTAAAGAGTTTTGTTAAGTTTTGGTTTGAGTTTTATAAAGATTTTTTTCTGGTTTATTTTTAATCTGGAGCTACATTTCTTTAATCTTAATATGGTGTCGCCTTTTTTTGTGAAACACAAAAGTTACTGTAATTGATCCAGAAACACTCGTAAACCAGTTTAACACGGTTCCGTATCCCTAATACAATAATTACGCTGTCAATCTCGAGAGATAACCTAAAAAATCACGCCAGAAATTGGCAATCAACATAAACGTCGACCCGCGTTCCCATAAAAACGTCACGTCATTTCTAATCTTACCGTGAAACCAATAAAACTCATGCTATAACCTAAAACGAAATACACATATATCAAAACATGTTGTACTGTACGGTTTTTATTTATTATTTTTGTTTACAACATGTCAAATGCAAGGCGACGCGATCTATCACTACTAGCGCGCCTGGCGGCGGGCCAAGGAAACTATTTCCAACTATTCGGACAGCCGCGCTAATAGTTTTACAGTTGTGGCCCCCGCGTGTGTGCGCTAAGCTTTGTAATTAATACCCCAACTAGGATCTGGGGTTTATTAAGTTGCTGTATTGACTTTTGTGAAATATTATTTGGAAATAGTACGGTCGAACAAGCTAAGTGGAATTCAGTTTAACCCACAAATTACAAAAAAAGTGTAAACCAAATAGCTTGTTCGACCGTACATTTTCGTACGTAAGTGGAGTTTTTTATTGTAGTTCAAGGCGGTATTAACATACGAGCCGTAGGCAAGGGTGTTTTTGAGCCGAGAACTGCAATAACAAATGTCCACGTGTGTCTTAAAGATGTTTTTCAATACACTTTTGAAGAAAAAAAATAAAGGAATGTAAAATATTTGTGTCATAATTATTACGAGACTATGATTTAATTTTTTTTTTCCGCTCTTTGCTTTCGCCAGGTTGAAGAAGAGGCAAAGGTATGAAGCCGTTATACAGCCTAATATAAAAATAGTTTTTTTTTAATTTTTGAATTTAAAACACAAATACATATGTTAATTTGTTTATAAAAGTAAATGTTAGTTTAAATAATCATGTTTATCTATGATATTGAATTTATAAACAATTTGAATATTCAAAAAATGTTTACAAAGAAAGACGTAGATCGCTTTTGGTAGTCTGCCTCAGATAATATATTATTACCCAATCCTGGGAATAGTTAACCCATGATTTCCATTGAATATACATAGAAGAAAAATATCTCTATCTTGACGTCTTGACTGACGCTCAGACGGGCAAAAACAAACAAAACAAGTACGAAAAGAACGACGCGAGTGTACAGCTTTCCGCGGTTTTAAAATAACACCAATCTACCAATTATGCTAATAATTAAGTAGCTGGCAGATTTGTAAAGGAAATGAAGTCAATATACTGCTCAACGAAACACAACACATCTAACAAAATATTATTTCAAAATAAACCGTATGTAGAACGATCAACATAAACATTCAAATGTTTTTATATTTCGAACGCCCAATGTAACATTGCTGTTCTCAGGCAGCGCTGCTTGCTAAGGAAAACGTCAGCGACCTGTCAGATTCAGTACATTTTTATTTAGTTCCATATTTTGCCGTCTGTCAAGATTTTTTGGTCAAGCTGGATGTCGTAAGCGTTTGGATCTTTTTTATAGACGACATGTTTCAACCGTTTGACTGCTGATGTTGTATATGATTTAGTGAGTTTTAAACTGTAATCTTGTTTTAGTGTCCGCCGAAAACGTTGGTTTAATTTATAATTCGTAGAGATCATAAAATGAGATAAATAAGTTATTGCTTGTAAAACATTCTAGTAGGGATAAAAAATGTTGTTTGGAAATTCTTGGATACAAACACAATCTAGGGCAAGTAATTACTTAGCTAGTTTGCTGATTCTGTTTCTAACGTTTTCAATCTCTTGAACAAGGGGCGATGTTAACAGATGGATTGAAACATAATTTATGTGAACTCTTGCTAGGCAATTGCACACCCCTATCTGCTCTTAATCTTTTGAACAGGCAATCTTAAGGAGTCACTCTGTTTAGAGTTTTTGAAGGGATTGGTCGTGACAAAATATAACTATACATTGTGCAGTGTATCTATTTATTAGATATGTTAAAAATGTCTCACAGCCCTAAGTAGTCAGGGAGCTGTCACTAATGACAATGTCAACTGTCAGTCACTACGAATGGCGGGAATTTAGAAGGTATAGCGTATCCTGGAATGGGGCTTGGCTTGGGCTGGTGAGCCTGTAATTAAGTTAGTAAATTGTGTTATCAACCTATTAGCTCTGCTAAAAGCAGATATCTGCTACACTTTGCTTAAAGATTTATAATCTGGTAACGGAAGCCACCTTTATACCACAGTATCAAGTACTTAAAACTTAAAGTTAGAAATAATAATATGGAATGCAGAACTCATTTAAACCCTTGCATGTTCTCTATGGATTAAACTAACACTATATTACTTTAAAAGACAATATCAATAGAAAAATACGTGACATCTACGACGTCACCGCTAACGCCTAATGAGTGGGGGTGACTGACCTTTGGAGCGGGAATTTTGCAACCGCAGCAAGTTCCAAGTCCTCTTGTATTGAGGGTTGCCAACCTATTTTTTTGCTAAGCGGTTTTTATGTTTTAGTAACCCTTTAGAATAACTTTTTTTTTGACGCGTCAAAGTAACTATGACCTAAAAAGAGGTCTTGTCTGTTGGTCTTTTGAATATTATTCCATTTTTAAAATGCAGTTGATTGTGAAGGAGTGGGATGTCATCTTTCTAAGAACCGTGAGTCACATTGTCTTGCATTATTTTAATTAAGTTTAACTGTCCGGTGAGATCATCTGCCATTAAGATTTTTATCTGCCTGGACAACCAGTGCTCTTTCTGTCTAGATGTGTGACCTGAAATTCTCAGCTTGTGAAGTTGTTACTATCCAACTGCAGTCATTATTGCGCTGCGGTGCCCCAGTTGGCGAATTTAGTTTCATAAATCCAAAAAGCTGCACTATTTTTTAATGCTTTTAAATCAGTCCCTTCGAACAAATAAGTACATATTGTCACACCGAAAAAGAAAGTGACATAAGTCACATATGACCTTTTTCTTGGAAAATCACTCCCCAAAACCTTCGTAACACCATAAACCTTTATAATGTAAATCACGGCGTTTTCCCTGTAACCACAAACCGTAGCAAACTAAATGAATATCCAGCAGTGGTACCACGGATTGATTAGCAAGAGCCTTGACCTGATTTCAGCGACCCCATGGCAACACTGTCCGTTTCTGAAGCAGTTCGTGCATTTATCTTTGGAAATGTGTTTTAGTTTTACTGGTTTAGATATCATTTTCTACTGAAATGGCTGGGATTACAATGTAAGATGTGTTGACAGATTGAAAAATGTTTCGAAGTAAATCAAACCAAAAGTAAAAGAAATTGTGGTCTAATTTTATTTAAATGAGTAATGGAATAAGCGGATAAATATGCCAGTATAATGTGTAACACGTGTCGGATATAGGGTTGTGTTTTGTAAAGATTAAAACTAGTTTTCTATTTACTGTCCACATAAACGATTTATCAGTTGAAACTGGTGATCGATCTCACTCCCACATCTTTTAATCCAATTTTGTTTCATATACGTGGAGAGATGACGTAACAGTATTTTCGCCTCGAATCTAAAGAAAAACAAACAGATGAAGACCTCCTTTCACCAAAACCGCATCTCTTAATAAAGTAATGGATAGGACTATCAATTGTTTTCAATCAGCTAAATAAAGTTTGATTATGTCATCCGAGACGTTAAGGAACCCCAAGAATAGCAAGCAATAACCCCAACGTTGTTAAATTCAAAAACAAGTGTTTCACACAAATCTAATAATCTTTACACCATTGTCTTTCCTCTCGTCCCCCTATCACGCAGTGCACCCGTGGGACCTACCACATGGGACCTGATACCTCTCAGAGAATTGAAGGGGGTCATACAC
Source organism: Xestia ashworthii (assembly GCA_950022955.1). Classification (NCBI taxonomy): domain Eukaryota; kingdom Metazoa; phylum Arthropoda; class Insecta; order Lepidoptera; family Noctuidae; genus Xestia; species Xestia ashworthii. The sequence goes on from OX465573.1 coordinate 9,366,924, forward strand.
CTTTGCACACCCTTCGGAGATCGTTGGCTAGACGGTTACCTCACAACATAATTTTTGGGACCATAGTTTTTCCAGAATTTCCCGACATGTTGTCAAATGCATTAATTACTACGTACGGACGAACAAGCTATTTGGGTTACACTTTACAATGTAATTTGTGGGTTAAACTGTGAACCAAATAGCTTGTTCGACCGTACTATAGTTGTTGCCAGTAAAATCGCAATTGCGGTCATTGCTCTTTCCCTAATATCTCTTCATACGAATTAAAAGAAATTAACCATGTATCCGTTTTTCATTAGAAGAAATGTTGAAGTTCACGATAGATGACGATTCAAGACTTGAACAGACCTTATTTTTGGATTTCAAAGTTAAGAACTTGTAAAGAAGTAAGAAAATAAATGTAGATGGGGTCAATTACCGGTATTGCGATCTTTACTGACAGCAACAACAATTGGACTTATTTTTTCGTCTTAAACATTAGCCTTGTTAGAATCACAGCATTAGTCTTCCAACATTTAGGTCTTCCCATCACAGAAATACAATTCAAAATCAAGACCTCAAATCTCACCAAGAAAGAAAGAATGCTGTTTAAAAAAAAACAATATTCGCGACCCACAATCCACCTAACAATTTTCTAAAATAATCCCATATTTAGCTAGCACACAAAACAAACGCAGAAACCCATCAGAACGGATCAAGTGTCAATCAACACGAATAGATTCAATCATCCGTTTTGATCCTAAACAAACTAAAGCGCACACGCACGATAGATGCGAAAAAATCTTCTAATCCGACGAGCACTTAGGAACTAAGCTGGTAGGAATAAATTGAGTTTAGGAAGAGCTGGGTTTTTGGTGACAAGGATATTGGTGGCATTATTTTGAGGATTTAGCTTGAATTTTAAAATATTGGTTTGCCAGAATCTGGCTCCGTCGACCTTAGAAGCCAAATTGCTGAATAAGAGGAACATTCTCAAACATATATTTTGAAACTGTTAGTCATAGTGTTAATGGTGTGTCACCTACTAAAAACCACCGATATTTACTCCAATCTATTTCCAAACAGCTAAAAACTCTTCCATTTCCTCCCAAAACTAAGTAACTTTTTGTATCACCGTTTTTAAGAACCTCATAACTCCGTCCATTCCGTTCACTTTAATTACGTTCTTATTGAAACTAAAAATAAAATGCCGTTATACCCATTAGACGTTGACAACCCTGTACTCCAATATCTGAAGAGCTTTCATCGGTTCTTACAAATCGCTTACGCCCCTCTCACCCCCTCTTTCGAACGTTGAGAACCATTGCCAGCGAACGTCCCTTGTTTTAAGGCAAAAATTATGGGTTGTACTGTCGCTCGTCGGTTTTTATTTGGCATCCTGTACGGGCTGTATGCTACGTTTTTGGCGGGGCAGACATTTGGATGGCTCAATTCACTGGCAACATTCACAACCTTTTCGGGAATGTTTATTGGATTTTTTTGAATTTCGAACGGTGTTTTTCATGACAGTATTAAAGATACCTTTTTGTTTCTTTTTTTTTTCGAACCAAATGGTAAAGAATTATCGACCTCTTTGCACTTTTTTCAGACGAAGATGAATTTTCTGTAGCTACCGTTATTGTTTGATAAAATCGAATCCGCGACAAAGCTGGGTATTCTGTAGGGACAAAGTAATTTGCTAAAGTGGTAATGCCTCCCCTTTTCACCCCGAGACCCCCGATAGGCGTATGTCGTCTATCTACTAAGGCTTAGTGGTGTTCTTTTTATCTTGTTTTCTGATTAATAAGTATGAAGTGTTTGTGTTATGAATTTATGATTTTACCCAAGCTATTTGATTGAATTATAAATAAAATGCATTTTTATCCAATTGTGTACTCAATAAATTACAATCTAACAAAACAACATCGTGACTCTAAAATTTCCAATTTTAAAATAATTTTGACAAGCCCGTTCCAAACCGTCGCACGTGAAAATTCCTTTAAAATTCTATCACATATTAACGTCGAAAAGCGTCGTAATTCATCTCTTAGCTTTTAGTAGACGACAGTGGCGTTCGAAATTCGAAAATAAGCTTGTACCTGATGTAAGTATGTTTTATGTTACGGGTATTACATGTCAGGGTGTGCTACGACTTTATTCTAGTAAACATTGTTTAGCGATCGATCGTTGCTTTAAAGAACGATCTTGGGGAAATAACTTCTTAATCAGCACGTGTATTGTAGCAGGGTTGCATTTCAAAAAGATTGGGGTTTCTGTATTTTGGTCTTTATGGTCTCAACCAAGAATGGGGCACCTTTTGGATAGTACCAAACAGCTTACCGAAGAGATCCAAGCTTCTCTAATAATAGCTTTGTAACCTATCTCAGTGATAATCAGTCCTAGTACTCCCAGAGCTTTTTTTAATGCAACCCTATTTCAAACAATTATGGTGACCAGTCAGATCACCAAACATTAATTCACAAACTTTTACTTGACAAGCAACGATTAGAAACCACATTATTTGTCATTTCATCAGTATACAACAACAAGTTTAACAAATAATTCCTTTCGCAAAGTAATTATCACATAAACTTTTATTTAATAACATATTATTTGACAAACAAATCATTATTTTTTCGTTTTATCTCATAAAACAACGTTTGAAATAAAGACGTTACACAATTACACAGTTGATTGTGCCATTTAAAAAAAAAAGAAAATAAATGAATTTGGTATCCTCTATGCACAAATTTTGTGACAGAAATGAATCGCTGCAGAACCGACTCCACGTAGTCTTTTCTGCCCTACCCCTAGAGTGTAATTTAAGCCCGCGTAGGCGCGGAGGGGCGAGGCGGGCCGCGAGCTGAGGAGCAGGTGGCTTTAACACTCGCCGCCGCGGCTGAGGCTGGCCGGCTTCAGCCGGCCAGCAAGCCGAAGCTGCGGTGGTGAGCGTTAAAACCGTCTGCGACGATAAGCTCGCGTGTGACCGCCGGAGCCCCGCAGCACCGGAGCCGTGACAGAAACCATGCCTGCTGCATGTTGCATGCTGCATGTTTGCATACTGCATGCTTGCTGCATGCTTGCTGCATGCTTGCTGGCGTTGCTGCTCGTTTGCTGCATGCTTGCTGCTCGCTTGCTGCATGCTTTCTAAATGCCTGCTGCTTGCTTGCTGCTTTCTTGCTGCTTGCTTGCTGCATGCATGGAGTATGCCTGTTTGCATGTTATGAAAAAACTATGCATTTCCTTATTTTTTTCTTAAAAAAGAGTAATACAAAAAATACTAGCCTGTAAATTATTTTGTTGAAACGTGATTTGTCCAAACGTATTTATGTAAAAAATGAAAAATTTATAAATGAATAAATATCATCTGATGCATTTGATAAAAGAAGTATTTGCCAAATAAATGTTTGTAAAACAAATATTTTTAAAATAAAACATTTGCGGAATAAGTTGTTTGCGAAATAAATAGTATACGAAACGTTGGTTGTAAAATGAAAATTTGTCAATGGACTTTTGGTAAAACATTAGTGAACCAACAATTATACCTGCTTTTTCTTTTTGTATTAGGTTGTAAATACACATGAATGTGTATGTGTAATATCTGTTGATGTGCAAAGAAAACAACTACTAAAATTACGTTGAAAACATTAACCTTCATGCTTTTAAGAAAACCATTTGAAACTAGAGTAAAGTTAAACACCTGCGTTTTAGTAAATAAACAAAAATCGGTTTGTACTATTTTTTCGTAATTGTGGAAATACGGTAACCGTAACCGAAATCCGTAAAGAAACGGCCGTGACCGATTTGTCTAATTTTGACTTACGCCGTTTTTCCTCAAGCCATTATGTCATTCATCAAAATTGTTTATTTTATCGCAATTATTTATAATTACTGGCTATTTTCGGTTAACAGGGGAGTTGACCGTCGGAAAAATATGTATTATTTGTTTAATATAAATGATTAATGATGCGTAATACCGAATATTTGGACTAAAATAATGATAGGTTGTGTTGCGGTCGTATTTTCTCATGTCATTCGAAATAATACGTTTTTGGCTGAATAGGTTTTAAAGGTTATCTTGGAAATCTGTTTTCTATTCAGGTTTTATAAAGGTTGTCAGTATACACAGAAAATAGATCATAAACTTTTTTTTTAAACAGTAGATCCTGCGAAAACAGAATGGCAACACCAAACTTTTTTTTATAAATAATCAGGACCTATTAGTAAATAGGAGTTATTATAATGCTTTGTATAATAGTACATTATGGTACAAGTGTGTAATGTTGGTGATTACCGCCGAGGCGCCATTGAGACCCGAGCCGTCAGGCGAGGTTCTTAAGAGAGCCGAGGACGGTAATCATCAACACACACGTGTATCATACGACGTTTTTCAACACACTTGAGAATAAAATAATACTAAAAATAACTATAATTTCAACAGTGAAAACGAGTTGTGAATTTTTTTTCGCAATGGCGGGAATAATTAATCAGTTTTCCTATGCGCGCGCATCTAACAATGGCGATCGGCCATAGACTAAAAGAATGAGGTTTCTTTTTTTTTGCTTTTCGCGGGTAGCGTTTTTTTTCGGGGGAATTCAAAGTTTTATTTAATACACAGAAAAAAAAAGTTAAATTTGAGTAAAAGTTTTATTTATTAAAAACTTATAAGTTGAAATTATCTATGTAGATACGTAGATACGAAGTTGTATGAAATGAGCAAGCAATAGGTACATTAATTTATTTGTACTATTGAACACGATCTTTTTTGTATCGAAACTTTTTTAAGAACAAAGCAATTCAACCAATAAAATAAAAAAAAACCCTATAACTCACTTGTGAATAATAGCAATGAAAAAGTCACAGTTTGATTACAGGTGTCATTATGTGCCTAATTGCGGTGAAATTAGAGCCACTTTATGACTAAGTGGCTAAGTGGCAAGTGTGTTGAAAATATATTTTCAACACACTTGCTCATAAAGTGGCTCTAATTTCACCGCAATTAGGCACATAATGACACCTGTAATCAAACTGTGACTTTTTCATTGCTATTATTCACAAGTGAGTTATAGGGTTTTTTTTTTTTATTTTATTGGTTGAATTGCTTTGTTCTTAAAAAAGTTTCGATACAAAAAAGATCGTGTTCAATAGTACAAATAAATTAATGTACCTATTGCTTGCTCATTTCATACAACTTCGTATCTACATAGATAATTTCAACTTATAAGTTTTTAATAAATAAAACTTTCACTCAAATGCAACTTTTGTTTTCTTTTTTTTTACTTTTTTTTTAAATTATAAAACTTCGAATTCCCCATTTCGTACGTGGCTGAAACGCTATCCGCGAAAAGCAAAAAAAAAAGGAACCTCATTCTTTTAGTCTATGGGCGATCGCCATTGTTAGATGCGCGCGCATAGGAAAACTGATGAATTATTCCCGCCATTGCGAAAAAAAAATCACAACTCGTTTTCACTGTTGAAATTATAGTTATTTTTAGTATTATTTTATTCTCAAGTGTGTTGAAAAACGTCGTATGATACACGTGTGTGTTGATGATTACCGTCTCGGCTCTCTTAAGAACCTCGCCTAACGGCTCGGTTCTCAATGGCGCCTCGGCGGTAATCACCAACATTACACACTTGTACCATAATGTACTATTGTAACACTAGAAAAAAATTAAAATATGTTAAACATAATAGTTTTAGATTTTATGTTGTGTCTAGTTATTTGTTTATGTATTCGACTGAAAGACTTGTGTCTATGGTCATGAATAAAGATTTTTTTTTTTTTTTTATAAATAACTAGCATTGCGCCCGTGAATTGTCCGCGAAAATTGTGATAACTCGGCGTATTTGAATGATATTAATATAATTTATAGCTTAAGGGGCCGGCGGAGCATGCGTATTTCATACAAACGTAATACCAAAATAATTTGTAAATCAAACATATTCTTAAGCTAGCGTGTATTTACTTCGATTGTATTACAGAATATCTATGTTCCCAAATATATTTTTTGAGAGGACAAAGATACAAAGACCAGATATTAGGAATTTAAAATTTCCATAGAAAACTTATTTTTCTTATAACTCTTGTTAAAATCAGTGTCCAATCAAAATATATATTTGGGAACCTAGATATTCTGTAATTCAATCGAAATAAATACACACTACCTTAGGAATATGTTTAATTTACAAATTATTTTGGTATTACGTTTGTATGAAATACGCATGCTCCGCAGGCGTCTTAAGTTACTCGGTAAAGATATAGCTTTCCAATGGTGAAAGTTTTTTTTTAAATCGGTTGAGTAGTTCTTGAGTTAAATAATAACAAACACACAAACAAAAAATCAAAACTTATCTTTTTATTATAAAAAATTCTTTCAAACCGACTACAAAAAAGAGGAGGTTATGTATTTAGTGAGTATCTTTTTCTTATCATGACTGACACCGATGTTTTCATTATTTTATTGCGTACAGGTCAAAACAGCACTCCCAACTTGGGAGGAGTCTTCTGAAATTAGGTTAAGGCTTCCTTCCTAAATTCCGGAACGAAATTCTTCATTTGAGTGCTTCGTTAGCTGAAGGAATGGTGAATAATTATGAAAATTTCGTAATACCCTCATAATTACGTTTAAATCGTCGGGTATATCGATATTGGTGTGTTGTTGAGTATCGATCGGGAGTTTTGTGTCACTGTTGAAGTGGGATTTTTATTGAGTAGGTATATAGTTATGTTTGCAGTGTGATTGATAATATCCTTGAATCATCAATGATTAATGTTCTATCACAAATTAATAAGGTACATATTTTTAAAAGAGATAAACGTGTACTCTGTAACCAAAAAAAAGGTACTTTTAGGCAGACGCTCCATGTAAAATACTGGTATTCAGGTGCATATAGTAGGACTGTAAAACGACCCCAATACATAATTATAGTTGGGAAAAGTCTAGGCTGTTGATAAGCAAACTGTAAAACTGAATTTATCTCAGTATGTATATGTCACCGTAAAATTGTCAAACACGTTATGTTACAATATAACGTGTGTCTCTCTAGCGATATTGTAAACTCTCGAAATATTGTCAACTGAACATACGGACTTGTATCTCTGCCCCCATAATCGGGACTTGGGGCACCCCCCCGTTAGGTAAGTTAGGTTCCTTTAAACCCTGCACTCAGAAATAGGGGCCCCGTGAAGCGGGGCTCCGTCGACTACGCTTTTTAGGGGAATATAAAGTGTTTTAAGGTTAGGTTATATAAATCGGTATTTCTCAGGAATGGTACAATATCTTTTCATGAAAGTTGTACCACTGGGCAAGGGGGACTCCTCCTTCCCTCCACACCGCGTGAGTTGACTACCATCGCATGCATTTCACGAAAAATAATGCGTTTTATTGTAAGCAGTATGTTCATTTGACAATAATTCGAGACTTTACAATATCGCTGTGACATATACATATGTAATGTATTTAATCTTTCTAATTCTATGCTTTTTCTTGTTCCGTACCCAAAAGGTAAAAACGTGACCCTATAGACTCTACTGTATGTCAGTCACCAAACTGTATTTCATGAACGGTGATAGCTAGACTGTTGAAATTTTCACACATGATGTATTTCTTTTGCCGCTATGAATCAAATAATAAAAATAAAGATTAATTAAAAATTAAAGGGGGTCCCCCCCACTACGACAGCACGGAATCCTCCATACTACTCTTACTTAGCTTTTTATCAAAAAGTTTTGATGAATTTGGATTGTAGTAAGTAATAAGCAAGATAAGAACAAACAATTTACAATTCTTAAGACTACTAAGAAGAACTAATAACAAATAATTAAAAACAAAAAAAAAACAGTCAACTCCATAATATGAACTTATCGTTAAAAAAATAAAGGTAGGTAGGTGTACGTGAGATCGGGCTGGGTAACACCGTAACAGGTAAACGCTGAGTGGTAGGTAAACATTGGTGTTTACCCCCGCGATTGGGGGATTATGGGGCTCATGCCACGTGGACTCGTGGGCCGTGGGGTCTTGTAAAGTGGTGCTATCACGCGTGGGGGTAGGCCATGTTGGTTTTGTGTTTAGCTGGTGTAATTAGTCGGCATTAACACAAAATTTTTTCACCGTTTGACCGTGTTTTCGTTAGGAGGAGGAGCTCATGGCAAAATAATAACAGCCGCTCAGGTCGATCTTTAGGTTAAGCCGTGCTTGCCTAGGTCTGTGGATGGGTGGCCACCCTTACATACCGAGATTCCTCCGTGCTTCGGAAAACACGTTAAGCTGTTGGTCCCGGCTGTCATTTGTCCATCTTTGACAGTCGTTACAGGTAGTCAGTGGTTCGAAAAGTCTGACAAGCAGTCTTACCAAGTCACCTCATTTCTAGTAATGCCATCCTTCACTCCATCCATCGTTTCTTTGGTCTTCCTCTACTCTGATAGCTAATACCAATACTTTATTACGCCTACGTTGTCACAACAACAAAATTAAATGGCATAAAAATATATTTTACGTGTTGCAATGATAAAATCCGATCCGATCCATTTGAACTCAGTCAGGAATCCAGAGCTGATTTTCTCAGAACTATAACCCTTCCTGTATTCTTTCAAAGAACTTTAAAATCGATCCTTAGAATACTGTGTCGAGTTACGATCCACTTTGTACTCTAATACAATATGATACTCAATCATTGGAAATATAAAGAAAGAAAGAAAGAAAGAAAAAATATTTATTTGACGTCAGTATTAAGCACACACACAATAATAATAACAAAATTACCAAAAGGACAAAAATACATAGTATGTACTGTGTGCCTCACGGCTGCGCCAAAAAGGTAAGTAAGTTCTCAGAACGACAATATATCGGTTGATAACCTGGTATAACATTGCATGTATCTGTTTTATTTGTCTCCTGATAAAAACAAGTTGTTTTCGCTCTAAGTTGCTACTATTATTAAACTTTGTATAGGTGACAGGTCCAGTGATCCTTTTTAAAAGGGGTCAAGTAAAGTTGTCATATGGTCTTACACCCACGTTTCGTCGTAATCCATTATTGGTAACGTTTAAGTAATTGTGTCCATAGACATCTGTCGTTTTATCTATGACAACATTTTGAGCGTTAAGTATATTTTGAAGAGGAAAGTTTTATGATGTAGGTGGACTCGCTTGTTTACTGCTTTGATTGGGGGGTCTGTATCTAAAATATGGAGCTCATTAGTTGCCATGGTATTTAAAAACTTACTCCAGTAGCCTACAAATAGGCCTCCCCTAAAAATTTTCGTGACCATGATAGTGAGACCCACTATTTTGTTGGTCTAATACTTCGCCTCTTCCACGGCTTCAGAGGCCTCAAAACAAGGAAGCCTACCTAATACCTACAGTGCCTTTAAGTACCTATCCTCTTAGACCTTGACTTGTTTTCGAACTGAATTCGGCAGGAATCGGATTTTTAGATACCTTCGGGCCTGCTACCCAGCAGTGGCGAAGGTTCCATACAAATCGATTCCCACCGGATTCTCTTTGAAAAATGGCACAGTCAGTATTCTTTAGATAAATAATATAATCACATTAAAGATATGTACTTCCCGCTTACTTCTTACAAAAATTAACCCTTCGCAACTGCTACCTAGTGTTTAAAGTGTCATCGCCTTTCTCTCCTATTCCTAAAACGTATCCTCTATTCCATGTTAGGACTAATAAATCAACACTCTATAGAAAGCCTGTCAGCGTCTGTCATGAGTCCTCTATAAACCATCTATGCGGCGTGTGTGGGCGCATTTAATCCTGTAATGTCAACTGTCATGGTATCTTATCTGCTCAGACGACTTCCTGAGGTCTTGTGGTGTGGTCAGAGGTCCCAAATGTGTGTTAAGTAGTATAGATTGTGTATTGAATGTGAGTTTTGGATTTAGTTTTGAGAGTTATAGGGAATTGAGGTATCGAACTTCGTTCTTGTTACAATTTTTTTTGAGACTTTTCTCGGCTTAAGCTTTTTTTTCGTATGGACACTCATCAAATGACGGGCTCCCGCTGTGGGCAGAGCGGAAGGTAGTGTCAGACTTTTACTGACTAACACCAATCCATGTTCCTACTAAGGCCTTTATGTCCTTTAGTCCCGCAGCCGGGTCGACTAAAGCTTGGCCTCTGTATATCTAACCTTGTTCGAAGAAATGAAAAATTGAGACTTGAAACTGAAAGTTTGAGAATGTGTTTAAATGTTTTAGTTTGGCATTGTGTAAAAATATACGGGAGTAACATTGCATGCTTGAGTATGTAAATCATTTCTCATTTATTATATTTCCTTAAATCATACCTAACTAAGTTGAACAAATTAAACTCACTCTCATCACCAAGAATTCTCGTTACCCAAAACTATTTCTTAGGTACTTGCTACATTGATTCGAGTAGCCAATATCGACTTAATATCAAGTTGGCGACCGTGTGAAACCAACCCGTTTAGCTTGAGACACTCAGCTGATTGTCACTGCACTGTGACGCTGAGTCCTATCAATTGATTGGTCAGATTGAGACGTGTCATTGATGACAGTGGGAAATTTAGAGAGCATTTTGCTTCCGTATTCACAAACGTTTAGCTTTTGATTCGGTAAGCCCATGTCACGTATCTCGCTTTCCGAATCAAAATCTCAAATCGAGAGTTTGTGAATATAGGGGTGTGTTAGTTCATTATTTTCTGTTTTTATGTTACTGTTATAGTCTGTGTCATCCCACTGGGCAAAGGCCTGTCCCCATGACTTCATAGGGCCGATGCTCTGGATCGAAGGAAGTTGGAAATTCCAAATTGTTGGACCACTGGGGCCTAATTCTGCTATTTTAATAAATTCGTCACTCCAACACGATTCCATTCTCATCCCATTGTCATTTTGCTTAAAGTTAATCTGCTAAATTCACAATACCTAGTCGGTCAATGGTCTCGCAATAAAATTGTGTTTTAATGGCATTGTCGTATTGGCATTATTATAAAACCCTTAGTACAAATGGTTTTCTAAATCTACTACTAAATGCGAACATTTATTCATGCCAGATTTCATGTACGAGATTAATATTCTATGACATTTCTTTCAATGGAGTGTCAGTGGTTGTTCATTGAGAAGTCATACTGGCGCCATTATGATAGTAGAATTAACAAACTTGTCAAAATTTGACAGAACTTGATCATTATGAAATCAATGATCGAATACTCTGACACTATTGTAATAGCAGAATCGAGGCCCAGGTCGTTGGTTCTGTCTCCCTCGCCCTGCCATCTCATCGCCTCGCCTACTGGGTGTCAGGGCTCCACATCGTGGTTATTTTGGCCAACAGCTCGTCGAGCCAAAAAAAAGAAACGAGAGCACCTAACGAATTCCTTTAGTATTAGCCACTCGGTAGTTACAGCTTTGTGATGATGCGTGCATCTTTTGAGTGCTTGGATTGAGACGTCATTGGTGGTATATACGGATCGAAAGTTAGGGAAACATTAGTTTCCGTTCATGTAAGTTTGTTGAAAATTAGAATAACGAACCGCTTATGGAATGACGTCAGATGTTTGACGAGTTCATTGATTTATAAAAATTATTTGTGCCAAAAACGGCGATGAAAACCGGGCTTTGCAAAATATGGTGGCTCAGTTTTGGTTACGTTTGGCTGTGTTGCAGAGATTGATTCAAAAACAAACATAAAATGATAGTTCAGGTAAATACAAGTTATTAAAATCACACTAATTAAAAGCATTTCTATCAATATGCGACTGCAATACTGCATCACGATGTAAAAAGAACTATCTACTTTAATAAACCCTTTTTTAATTTAAAAAGAAATGGTTTCATATCTTGAAAACTAGGTCAACGGCTAATCATAGTGTTTGAGTAGACGTTGAAAGAATATTTAATCCTCTACGGAAAGCGGATTTGTATGGAATGAGTTCCGAAGCGAGACGATAGGGAGTAGAGTGCAAGCCGCATTTGTATCGATACTTTATATCGATACATCCGATGGATGGACTGTGTGAAGGATGGCTAGAAAGGAGGTGACTGCTGAGGTGGTGAGTAATAGAGAAGTAGGGAAGAATACATGCTGCACCGACCACAAATAAATCGGAGTAAGGAGATGACTTTAGATAGATGTCGATCGTAACCACACGATACGATTCTATGACGGCTACGATCCAATTCTCCGAATATGGAATTATGTCTTAAATAGTCCGCCAGACGAAATTCCAGGAATTCTTTCTTTTTTTTCAGTGACTGATCATTTAATTAAGAACAGTGTGATCCATTCATACCAGTACTTTTGTATCGATTTGAAGTATCGGAATATTGCATCCTAATGCATCGATACGGTAAGGTATCGTATCGGATCGTACATCACTAATGAAGGAAGCTAGAGTTTTATTAATCAGCCGTTTAGAAAATGTTTCCTTTGTCAAGTTAGATATTTAAGTAATCTAGATCTGAGTGCTGGAAATTTTTCTGGTAAGCTGCGATTATAAGTTATTTTTGGAAAGGAGGACATTTTGCTACTATTTTCTAGCCTTATCCTTATCTGATAATAAAAATAAGTAAAATGGAACATTAAACTTTACATTAATTAAGCTGTTTTGTGTAAAACATAACACACATTTCTTTCTTGTCAGGCAACATTGACCCGTCCATGTACACTTTTTGAGTTTGTTTGTTATTTGTGGGTTAAACTGTAAACCAAATAGCTTGTTCGACCGCACATCAAACTAAGTAACTTTACGCAAAAATAGGGTGAAAAATCTGTGGTAGAACTCAATGCAAAGCTTTCAAAACATTGTGCCGATGGATGGATTGAATAGTACGGGGGTCGTGGAGGTGTTTGAAGAAAATATTACTTTAAAAAATTGTATTTAGAAAAAACAAAACTTGTCAAAAAGTTGTAGAACAAAAAAATGATCGCAATGACGGGGAGAATAAGTGCCTTTCGGCTCCGTTAAGAGGTGTTTTACACCCTTTGTACCTTACAGACATTGAGGAACTCGTGGCTAAATAATAACAGCCGCTCGGGCCGATCTTTAGGTTAAACCGTGCTTGCCTAGGTTGGTCTGTGGATGGTGGACCACCTTACATACCGAGTTTCCTCCGTGCCTCGGAAAGCACGTTAAGCTGTTGGTCCCAGCTGCCATTGTCCATCTTTGACAGTCGTTACAGGACTTACAGGCAGTCAGTGGCCCAAAAAGTCTGACACCAGTCTTACCAAGTGGTATCGTGTTTCCCAGTATGAACTGGGTTGTGGAGGTCAGATAGGCAGTCGCTCCATGTAAAATTCTGGTATTCAGCTGCATCCGGTTAGACTGGAAGCCGACCCCAACATAGATGGGAAAAGGCTACGCAGATGATTTACCTTACAGACATAAGACACAAAAAATTGAGTTGGTAAATAGAACCTTAAAAAAAAAAAACGTTAAAATCAACATAACCTTTATTTCGTCGAATTTAGCTACGTCAAATAGGGGCCCGTATGTAACTCTAGGGTTGCTACGTTTAGGATCACTTTGATGGGACTTCTCCTTGATTTTAGCCGTCCCTAAGTCCGGACCGGACTTAGGCCTGTTCCCATCCCCACCTGCCCGGTAAATCGGCTTGTCCAATGTTCAGTTATTTATGAGATAAAAGCCCATTTGTTTTTGTGAGTTTATAAGTGTTTTATTTACATTTTTAGCGAAGAAACTGGGTTAAGTAGACTGAACGCTGTTTTTATTAAGAACCGTACTTATTTGTTGTTTTTTTTCTGTTTACAGGTAAACGCTACGAATACCTATTTCAAAATGCTTTGCGAAGCGGAGAACATTCCTTCGGCTGTTTAAGGTAACACTATCACCAACCTTTAGGAATAACATATTTAAAATAATAATAATACCAGCCTATAACTGTCCCACAGCTGGGCAAAAGCCTCTTCTCATACTGAGAAGGCACGAGCATTGATCACCACGCTTGCTCAAGACAGGTTGGCGATTTCAGACTTATATCAATTATAAGTCCAGGTTTCCTCAAAGAGATGTCAGCATAAAAGGAGGGGCCCGCAAGGGCCGAAGCTTGCCGTGGCTGCGGGACTGTTCGAAAGAGATGCCGTGGCCCCGGAACGTAAAGGGCGAGGAAGGAACATGGATGGGTGAGGTTTCTTCCACACGATGAAAAAAATAAAATTAAAATTATGAACAAATATACTTACTTAAAAAAAAATATGAATTAAAAAAAAAATAAAAAAAATGTAAATTATGAACTTATATTGTATTGTTGATTATATTACTTTCAAACCGGTAAGGACAAAAAATTATATTGTCACTTACGGGATATCTTCCGTGATTAGGTTTTTTTTTTCTTTTCCGGAAGTGACAATGTTTAAGTAGTTTTAAACCGTGAAAGCTTAAAACAGTGTTCGGTAAGAACAAGTTGCAGACTGACAGACCATCATTCTCAACCTCATACTGTCACATAAGGGATGTTTTAAATTATTTTGACTTCCCGATATTCCGACGCAAGCGCCATGATTTCATCCCTCGTAAGTAGTAAGTGACAGTATTAGTTTAGTTTCCAACCGTGAAAGCTTAAACAGGGGGGTGAAACTTCCATACACTGGCGTCAAACAAAATTTTCATAGATAGTGCTGCCATCTGTGTGTTTAAGGACACAAACTTTTCAACTGTTTGACTGTTTTACAACTGTCTTATAGAGAACAGCTATTTTAGACAACTTGGCAGTATATTAGATAGCCTAGCAGTGACAGCGGTTGCCTTGTGAATAATAGTTCCCAAGTTCGAATCCGTAGTCAAGAATTACTTTTTGTATTTTTGGTTGAACAGAAACTAACAGTGCCATCTAACAGTTGAGATACACAGTTTTAAAAACGAAAACCAGAGTTGCGGATCTATCTTGTATTATATAGTGTATTATCTATGAGCTTAAAACATCATCATTCTCTCTTTGCCCGTATCCAAATTTACTTGGGATTTGCGCAGCATGCCTGCTTCTTAGATACTTCTCTATTATTCAGTCACCTCACCATAATATAACTTCTTTCTTCGGACTGATAGATATTATCTATACTATTATTAGAAAGAGGGAAGATTTGTATTGTTGTATATAACGAATTAACCTAAAACTACTGGACGGATTTCAAAAATTCTTTCAGCAATGGATAGCTACATTATCAGCGAGTAACATAGGCTATATTTTATCCCCGTACTCTCACGGGAACGGGAACCACACTGGTGAAACCGTGTGACGTCCGCTAGTAATTAACTAAAATAATCAGTGTCCAGTATTCGCTAACAGTCCACAATTTGTCCGGACTCCGAATCTTTTATGACTTCTTACTCACTCTTAAACACAATTAAACGTTAACAAAGCAACAAGATCATAATGAACAGGTGACAATATACTAAAAAGCTACACACAACGAACAATCGCTGTAATGTGTCTATTTGTGCGCAGGAGTTCACACGAACACCGAATTAAAAACACATCAGAAACGTATTACACTAACGCTTTACCACCCGCGCGGTATTCCTTTGTATTTGATGCTGCCCCATATTAAACCTAATGCTCTTAATAATACGCGCTAAGAAATCTCTAGGAAAATCTCCACGCAACCATATTCCTACTTTAACTATCAAAGGATGAAGTTCAAATTCCGATGGCAAGGGTTCCCGGAAACATAGGGATGAGAAGGTATCGGAACCGGTTCTGTGGTTGTCTTTTTTTCTGGAGTTCAAAAGTGGCATTAAGTTTGTAAAGTAAGCGAGAGCGATTCCAAGAAGGTTTCTAATAATATGTACTGTTTGTATGACGATAAAGGGTGATTCTAATTTTTGGTGGCGTGTTAAGATATTTTTCTCATAAATAAAATCTACACAAATAAATAAAATTAAAGTTAGTTTTTAATTTCCAAGTAAATGTTATTTACTAAATGCATATGAAAAATAATATACTTACAGAAAAAAATTTTTTTTTGGTCCCGGTCGGCAAATCTCCGAAACGGCTGGTCCGATTAGGACCGGATTTTTACTCGCAGACAGCTCATGAAAGAATTAGAGTTCCGTAAAAAAAATAAAACCTTTCAAACAGGTTAGCAACAAAATCAGATAAAAACAGGAAAATAATATCCAGCTAAGTAATAACAGCTAGTTTAAAATATATTTCTAATAAAACAATATGAGTTCTGAATGTCCACTGTCCAGTTACTAATGTTACAACGCAGTACAGTGTCTAACGGAAAATAAAAATTGTCACAGTTTACATTGAAAAGAATGTCACAATACTTCGCGTTTGTTTTGCGAATTCCTGAAGATAAACATATCGATTTTAAAATGTCTACAAAAAAAAAAACAGATGACGGCTGGATTACCTGTATTCTGTATTATTAAAAGCACTGTGAAGTGTCTTTACCACTATTCCTATATTGGCTCTAGGCTGCATAGTTGGCTGATTGTGCCCGACTGGCTGCGTTTGGTCGGGCTTCCTCTCCCATCCCAGAGCATGTCTTTCCTTACAAAATCGTGCCCCCTGGTGTATCCGGCTGGTCCGGGTCAGGCTTGCTCCTTTCTGGGTGTGTGTGGTGCTCAATCATCATCATCATCGTTGAGGAAAAAGCACTGTGAAGTTTAAATTCAATACACATTCATAAAAACAGTACACTGCTGGTCATAGTTCGACTCCTATTCTGCCCTCTGAGACACATTAACTTACATTTTTATGACTTCTTAACTTAAGTTACTCAGGGAAGAGTTCGTAGCTAAACAGCCACTCGGGGTCATCTCCAGGTTAAGCTACGCATGCCTAGGTTGGGTTGAGATTCCTCCGAACCTCGAAAAACACGTTAAGCCGTACCGACTGTCATTTGTAGATCTAGGACAGTCGTAACAGGTACTCAGGTGCCCAAAAGTCTGACAACTACAGTTGTGTGGTGGAGTGGAGTGGAGTTGGTGTGGAGTCCAGATAGGCAGCCGCTCCATGTAAAATACTACATCTGGTTAGACTGGAAGCCGACCCCAACATAGTTGGGATAAGGCTAGGCAGATGATGATCTTAAGTAACTGTGATTTAAGTTTTTAGAACATTACTAAGCTTGATCTTACCTAGTACACTCGGCGACACATCAACCTTTACATATCTAGTATAACCTAACCTCGCTTCGTATGAGCTTCCCATACAATGAGAGATCAGCGTTACTGGTTTCCTTAGCTTGAATGGTCGTCGTATACACACTGGTACAGTATAGGTATAGTCAAGTAAGTACTAAGTGCTATTCGCACGGTAAGCACTTGATACAGCAACTAACCATGTTACGCCAAGTGACAAGTGATTTAACCAATCGGCAGACGTTACTGAGCTTCGGAGAGCCCTAATTGGTTGAGTGATGGTAAAGAGCTTGTCTGATTGGTGGTTTATTGAAGGGTGATGAACTGATGAGTTTTTTTTTTGTTTCTGGCTCCATCTCGTCGGAATTCGGCAAAAGAGTGATTGAAGTGAGAATAAGGAGATTACTGTATTTCATTTTGTAAATTGACGTGACCAGATTTTACAAAAATGTCGTTTCATATACGAAGCCATTTGTAACTGTAGTTCTCGGCTCCATAACACCCTCGCCTGCGGCTCGGGCTTGAATTCTGGGTCGGCTGCAATAACAAAGTCTCCTCACTTGTATCGAAATGTTCTGTAACCATTACTGTAACAACTCATGTATGCATGTACTTACCTTCATTCAATGCAAATAAATTACTTCTATTCTATGGTACTGTTTTCGTGAAATCGTGCTCCACGTGCTAAAACATCCTTATATATATAACTATCGGTAAAACAGATTAATCCACCGCTAACAAAACTGAACCTCAATCGATCTAGACTCTAAAGGCTGGTTGACACGGCTAACCCGCTGAAAACTGTTACACGGTTTGTGCAAGATGAAGTGCTGGCAAATATTTGTTTTAACATACGATCTACTTTGATGGCACGTCGGTTTGCTTATGAAGGCCCCCTTGCACTTCCTTGGATTGTTGTGTCCATCATTTTAGTAGTCTAGGAGTCTATCGGGACTTATAAACATATTCTTACAGTTAGTACACGATTGTTTGGAGTAAATGTAAGCCCGGTTGATAGCGTAGATTTTGAGAAAAAAAAACGTTACAGGGCCCCAACCCCAAGTAATAAGAAACAAAGGCAAGAAGTAGAAAAATGTTGGAATTATTTCGAAAAATGCTTGGAATAAAACACTAACAAAACTTGCAACGGGTGTGTTACTTGCTTGCTCTGTGAGAAGAAAAGTTCTCCATATTTCGAATAGTGCGACAGTTACAGGACGATAATAAAACATTTAAAAAATGGCATCTACATTGAACCATTGCTTATGCACAAGTACGAGTAGGCAGGTCTCAAAAGCAAATGCCATTTAATTTTATTTCGAACTAGCTTCTGCCCGCGACTTCGTACGCGGATCCTGTTGCTTATGCCAGCGACAACGGGGTCGTCGAAGATCTGAAACGTCTGATGTCGAATTCTAAGAACCCGGGGACGGGAAAATAACGGGTCTTTCCCACCTGAGCAACACATACCATTTGTTTCTTTTTGCCATTTAACAGCTTCACAAAAAGTACAATTTTTAGCCATACCTCCGATGGCGGAATATGTGGCGTATTCAATCATAGGAGACGTAAATGCACTCCGTGCCTTATCAACCCAAGGAAGGTCGCCATGCCCTTTTTTTCGGTTGGGAAATAATCAAATAACTTCTCCAACTCTGGGCGGAGCGGGAGGGAGTGTCAGATTTTTACTGACTAAAACCCATCCATGTTCCTTCCTCGCCCTTTACGTTCCAGGGCCACGGTATCTCTTTCGAACAGTCCCGCAGCCCCGGCAGGCTTCGACCTTTGCGGGCCCCTCCCTTTATGCTGACATCTCTTTGAGGCGCACGTGGAACACGAACGCGCCGTCGACACGGCAGGTCGCCATGCCCTACGGCTATATCTTGAAACACATCCGGTTTTTCAGATGATATCGACATTCTGTTCAGAGAATGTCGACGTCGATCAGAATTCAAACGTTCGTTCAATGAACGTGCATCGCGCATCACGCATCACGTTCATCACTCGTTTCAAAAGTCCTGGTAGTAGATGTGCGAATACGCTGAAAACTCAAGCCTGATTCTGTATCGGTAAAAATTTCGGATTCGCTCACGATCAGCGGACAGTCTTGCATCACGTTCCGCACTTGTCTCTAAAGACCTAGAAGAAGCTATGCGTAGATACGCTGAGAACTCAAGCGCAACTCTCTATCCGTGAACGTCTCCGACTCGCGAGACAATGCGTGACGTTCACGATCAGCGGTCAGTCGCGCATCACGTTCCGCACTTGTCTCTAAAGACCTAGAAGAAGCTATGCGTAGATACGCTGAGAACTCAAGCGCAATTCTCTATCCGTGAACGGCTCCGACTCGCAAGACAATGCATGACGTTCACGATTAGCGGTCAGTCGCGCATCTATTCTTCACTGGTCTCTAGAGACCTGGATGTAGAAATACGCTGAGAACGCAGGCGTGCTTCGCGATCCGAAGAGGTTTCCACGGAACAAGTTGCAGCCTGATGTTCTCGAACAGCATCAAGTCTCTCCTGACGCTCTTCGATAGATTCTTGGGATCTTATGATCCTCAATCTTTTAGCTCCTTTGGAACATTGGGAAAGATTTGACCTCTTTCTAGGCATGGTTATAGTTTTGTTGTGAAGATACCTGATCAATTGAAATCTAAGTAACTGCTCCCCTGCGCTACCGGGTAGGCTACCGAGTCACGAAGATAACTGGAAAAGGAAATTAATTCTACAACAGGTGTCCGAGATCTTCGATTTTTATAAGTCAACAGAAAGTGCTCATCAGATTGAACAACTTTTGCTAAGACGTCATTCCTATATGTGTTATGGTGTAGCTGGGCTCTTGGAGTTCCACAACAGGTGTTCCAGATCTTCGATTTTTATAAACCAACAGAGAGTGCTCATAAAATTGAACAACTTTTGCTAAGACGTCATTCCTATATGTGTTATGGTGTAGCTGGGCTCTTGGAGTTCCACATCAGATGTTCCAGATCTTCAAACTTATACTCTCAGCAGAAAATGCTCATCATGTAGAACAATTTTCGCTATGGTGGCATTTTTGTATCTCTTATAGTTTAGCTGGTCTGTTGCGGTTCTGCATCAGGTGTTCAAGTTTCCAAGATAAATTATAGCCTCATAGCTTCTGCCCGCGACTTCGTTCGCGTGAAGTTTTGATATCGCAACGCATCGCCTACTCAACGGAAGTTTAAACTGCTTTGTTCCCGCTTGCAACATTTCTTATTGCTGCTCCGCTCCTATTGGTCATAGCGTGATGTTATATAGCCTATAGCCTTCCTCGATACATGGACTATCCAACGCAAAAAGAATTTTTCAATTCGAGCCAGTAGTTCCGGAGATTAGCGCGTTCAACCAAACAAACAAACAAACAAACAAACAAACAAACAAACTCTTCTGCTTTATAATATTAGTATAGATAAAAAACGTATGAAAGCTAAAGTTTTCAAAAGCCAAAATATTTTTTGGGGAATATACTGAAAAGTTTTGGTAAAAAGTTGTTCCGATTTATTAGAATTTTCGCATACGCTTTCGGAGGTCATTGACCTAGTGCATTTTAGTTTTGAGCTTGTTGAACAAAATTCGGTGATCCGTTTTCGATAAACTCCGAATTTTTCAGAGTTAAACCATCTATGACCAACGGAAACAATAAACTACATAAAACATTTGTCTCGACTAAAAAGATATCAAATTATGTATAGAAAAAAATCCACTTATGACTTAAAAGCATAAAGGTGTGTTTTTATTTAAATTATATTGTAACACAATACTTTTAGCCTCGATGCGAATTTAATACTACAACTCGAAATCTAAATAAAGATGGCTGCTAACCTTCTATAGCAGCGCGTGTCTTAGCTAATATTTTATGTGACTCCTTTTATAAGGGGTCATCTATAGTAATAAAAATATGACAGGTGTGGTTCTACCGCGACCGTTGACATGCTGTCGTAGATAAAACTAAATAGCTCGCTAAAGCTTTGTTCGCTTGTTCAACAAATGTTGAACTTTTGTTGAAACTGTAAAACTTTTTTATGATATCCAAACAGCGTCGCATAAAAGTAGATATCAGTTGCATAAATCCCTCCATATAATTTGGGTGGTTAAAATATTGACAGATGTGGCAGGCCATGCTCACTAAACAACATAATAATATGGCGTATGTAACTATTAGGACTTGAATTTTTAAAGAAAATATTTAAAACAAAAAACTAAAAGTAAACATCACCTATGAAACTGACCACGATCTACAGTTCCGTTCATCTAAACCACGTTCAAGCGATGTAAATGCTATGGCATTTTCAGCGCTTGAAACGCGGCTGTGAAATCTACTCCTTACAGCACAATCATCATCAGTTTCAGTCCACTGCCAGACATAGGCCTCCTCACTCGCACGCCACATAACTCGATGCTCAGCAACTCTTATCCAGTTGCTCATCTTAACAACATAAACTGTCCTAACTACAAAACTGGCAGCCACCCTACATGTCCAAGTGTACGTGCGACTAGAACCAGCGACATGACGAATTTATACGACCTTCTTAAAACACTTTGTATAGACGCCGAACTCTTCAGAATTCCACAGAGTTACGCTCATCATTATATCGTGTTTTATGTACTAGTGTGTTATAGATTGTCCGAGTCGTGTGAAACATTGTTGTTTTAGATTTAGGGGCCACTAGCGATGGATGAATCTGGAACGCGGTTTGAATAAGTGATTTCGCAGTATTCGTTTGTCCCGGGTAAGTTTGGGATTTATGTCCTTGACGTTTATGATTGCGGTTAGATCCGTCACAAATTCTTCTACAAGTCTAAGTAGGAGTAACTTAGCATCAGGCAGATTTGCGTTGAAGCTGCAAATTTTGTTGCTCCAACTTAAACAACCGCGTCGCATTTGGCAAAAATACACAAGCAGATCGAAATATTAAGATTAGTCCACTCTTACCTATTCTTATTGCCTTTTTTGGGGTTCCGTAATAAAACAAGGAGCTCTTATGGCTCCGCTAAAACTTTACTCTTCCTGTCTGTCCGTCCATCTGTCTATTCGTGGTTTAACTCTGAAACTCTTGATTCTAAAAGGCTGTAAAGATAACGAAGAAGAGTTTTCTCATCATTATTAATGTTTTATTAAAATCTTCAGAATACCCTTTGCTATGAATCATAAAATCATTCGTAAATCTCATGTAAGTATCAGTAACTTTATGTGCATAAAACTATATTGAGTAGTAATTAAAAACACAGGCACAGTTTTATCCTGCCGGGGTTGCGGGACTGTTCGAAAGAGATACCGCGGCCCCGGAACGTAAAGGGCGAGGAAGGAACATGGATGGGTTTTAGTCAGTAAGAGTCTGACACTCCCTCCCGCTCCGCCCAGAGTGGGAGAAGTCATTTGATGATTTCCCATCCTAAAAAAAAAAAAAAAAAAAAAAAAAAAGGCACAGTTTTATGAAATTCACTGCGCGTCGCATTTTGCCCCGGAATATTTATTTAGTTTACTGATTTGAAATTCATAAGCATCCTTTTTCGTTTGCTGTTCTATAGAAAGAAACTGGACTCTTTGGCAGAACTGCTTTGTTGATATAATGAATTAATGATCTTAAAATGTTTAAAGACTGTTGCATCAATGTTTTGTTGTCCACCGGTTCAAAATCAAAGTCAAACTATTGGTGCCTTGCTTAAGACAAAGAGATGGAAGAAATCCGAAGAGATTCCGAATGTATCCGGCTCGAAGGACCAAAAGATGTAGGTTTTGGAAACAGTGGTGCCTGTGTACCAGGAATTCTTTTGTGTTATGTGAAAGAAAATTAATGTCTGTTTACACAGTGTACTGAATCAAACAGTGGGATTATAATTACGAATATCAGTTCACAGGCGAATGCACTTGTACATATGTTGATGCTCCCTTTAAATTAGCAATGAAGTAAAGTTAATGAAGTCAGTTACTAATTGTAGTAATTATACTATAACAAGTTTTACCATTGACCTACACAACTCGTACGTGCCTACCAACTTAGTTGCCATAATTAACAAGTATAACTACCGAAACAACAGTAAAAACACATGAAATCCATGTCAAAGTAATGCTACAACTGCTTTGACATGGATTCTCAAAAGTGTATCTCATAATCAAGTAGTAGATAAGCTTTGAAGGCTTTGCAGGCGCTTGCTCATATCTTTCAAAGGGCTTTTTTAAGCTAGCCTAGACAAAATTGGCAAGGATTTTCAAGAATAAAAGTACTTAAATGTAGAAATACTAGAAACGCTTTTAAAAATTTAGTGTTTCTAGAACTAATTTCCAGGATAGACATTTAAACCGCCTTAGCCAAACTACATAATACATTTTTTATTTTTCCACAATCGTATTTACTTATGTCACCTTTGGTTAAGCTTTTTGTAATACATAATAACATATTGGGATTTCGGACAAACCGCGGAACACTTTTAAACAAAGCTTTAATGTAGAATTAATACTCTAACTTATACAAATTCCAAACCTCAGCGTAAGTGCATAAACCAATGCAAATTAGACTCTAACATATATAACATTTATACACAAAGTAGCAAACAGAGACGTTAGAATTTACATATTTCCGTCGTTCTTTATTCGCGGCCATTGATGCGATTTCCACTTGACTATAAATAAGACAGCAACTCGGCCTATAAAACGGTTTTTTATGCAAAATCTAGAGGAACTAATTCTGTGCGCGTTCTTTCTTGTATATTTTAACAATGTCTTATTTTGTCTTACGTTACAGATTTTAGACGAGATACGCACTAGATTTAGGCGGGATGTCTTGGAGCTTGCGACATTTTTTATGTAGCGCTGTGATACGACAAATTGTTGAAACCGGTTTGTTAGATGGCCAGTATTCTTTATCGTTCGTATTTCAAAACCTTTTCAACGCCCTTTTCAACGAGAAAGCAAGTTTACTATCTCTGCCTTCCATTTTCAAAAAAATGGAAACAGCCACAAAAATAATAGACACACGTCTTTTGACATTTTTACTTCAACAAGCCGTAAAGATATTTTTGCACACCAAAATAAGCGTCAAAAATACATATAAAAACATTTTATATATACTTCTTATCGAGGCCTAACGAAATGAAATCCATTATAGTAAGCACATAATTTATATGACTTTATCTTACATATTACCATATTATGTATGTGAAGAAATAAAGCAATCCCACTTAAAGCGTGGACACATTAGCATATACCTAAATGTATGTTATTAGAAGATATAATGGAGGGGCTAATTGTGTTTTTAATGTTTAGTCGTAAGTGCATTTTTTTTCTCATTTTGGACGCCATCTTTTTTTGTCATGTATTTGAGTAATTTCTTGTTCCATACAAAAAGTGTATTTGAGCACGTGGGTTTTTCAGTTTTGATGGTTTTGTCTCTCTTTGTGAATGAATTCATTATTCAACTACTTCTAAATTACGAACCATGCTTATAAATATAGACTATAACTACTCGAGGGTAACGTAGCTTCCCGTCAGTTTGGATCAGTGGTTCCGCAGATTACTCCCTATATCAAAACTAACAAATGTGCCCTCTTTTTAATATCAAAATTACAAAATTGCTAAAAACATCACTGATTACTTGCAAAATATGTAATTTGCAACAAAATTGCGTAAGTACCTCTTTGACAAAACAGTGATTAACAAATAAATGATTATTTAAATTAGATCACATTTAGGCTTATGTATTTTCATAATGTGACCTTATTCCTTATCTCCGAGATAAACCAGTTTCGAATCGTATTCATAACAAAGTAGCGTTTTTGTCGAACAAGAAAGCTCTTGTTCAGATTTGAAGTAGTTTTGCAACTATGTATGCTAAGTGCTTGTGATAAGCTTCTTGATTGATTTATTGGATCAAGGCTACAGAATAAATGAAAAACGCTTTTGAGGCAATCGTTATTTTTTTGTCCTGTGGATATTTATCCAGTACCTAGCCTTGCAGAGTTACTTTTTAAGGACTTTATATGGTATACTAGAAATAGACACTCACCATCTTTCATATTGATAGAATCTCCTTACCTTTCCTTTTTTTTCTCCTTTTTTTTAATTTCCTTTTTTTTAATGTAAGAGTCGTAATCGTACGTAACACTTGATCTCTTTTTTCTGCCTGCACCCCTAGGAAAAACGCGTGACTTAATGTAGTTTGTATTAATCTAGTTAGTTTCGGCAGTCCTCAGTGTTTGTCACAAAATAACTGGCCACCTTCTTGGCCCTTAAGAGCCAACAACAACAAGGTATGTAAAATGTACTACAGCAAAACTACTGAACTACAAAAATAAAACAAAAAAATCACAAGACGAAACAAAAGGTAATCTAAGACGGTGGAACAAAACAATAGAATAGAAAGCAAACGGAGTCACCTCCTTTTTCGCGATTTAAATTAATTAAACACCCAAGCTTTTTCCTAGCTTGGATTTCAGCTCACATTCTTTTGAAACAACCTGTATATACCAAAGTGGGTTGTGGAAAAACCTGTATATACCAAAGTGGTAGAGAAGTTCTGTGTTACTTTGAAACGATTTAAATGCTACAATGTCGGACGGAATGGTGCTAAAAATCTGACTGTAATTTCTTTAGCGTAGTTGCACTTTCGTCACTCTTAAAATGTTAGAGCTTTACGGTTGAATTTATCTTTCAAATGCACATTTTGTGATGGCAATGCAGATTGGTGATTGTTATAAAGGTCTTCTTAAAGTTCTGACCGCGACCGGAAGACGTTACGTTTGAAGACCTCCTACTAGGTGGACCGATGACCTGGCGAAGATTGTGGGAATCCGCTGGATGTGATTCACCGGGTCGGGAACCGGTCAATGTGGCGACACTTGAGGGAGGCCAGCTGTGGACGTATTTCTGCTGAAATGATGATGTTAAAGGTTGTCTGTAAGAAATTTCGGTAATTGAAAGCAGTTGAAATCTTATTTGTTCAAAGAGGGCCTGATCAACCTTCACACGCCTTTTTCTTTAAAGGGGTAAGTAGGTCTTAACATATTCTTTTTGATTCGTCCTCGTACGTAAATGCCCGGCGCCGGGCGAGTCTGTGGCAAGTAGATACTATACTTATATCTCCTCAAAAAGCGTTTATTTCTGTTTAAGCAGAAACTGCATTGTCTAAAGATTGGTGTCATAGCAACTTTGTAGCATTTTAAAGTTTGTACTAAAATGAACGTAAAGTATTATATGTTCCATTTTTGTTACGTTTTTATTGCTTTCTCTAACGTTAGCGTAACTAAAATGAGTGACGGTGATCGAGCGAATGCATTTTTGGGGCAGAAATAACTAGGGAGTTCGGATATTTTCACGTTTGGGAGCTTGTTGTGAGTTGTGACAAAAGTCTATATTGTAGCCAGTAGAGTATAATAAAGAACATGAAAGATTAGAGAGGGTAGACGACACAGTTGCCATCAGTGGAATAACCTGGAGGGACCGTAGAGATCGGCACAAGAAATGAGAGGCCTTTAGCCAACTGTGGGTAAATTTAGGTTGTGGATGATGATGATGATGATGAAGATTAAAGAATAGATAGATAGAAGTCGTGAGGTGCTAGAAACAGTCTCGGGACCAACCAGAGACAATGAAACGACAGAACAGCCGTAAACGCTTTGTAAAATTGTAATACGCTATTAGCTTTGAGAAACCACAAATCTTAAGAAGCATGGCATAGATAACATTGGTACTTATATAGAGTACTAGGGTCCTAGGGACCTAGTCACATGGCAATAGCTTTTAATACAGTGGTGTGCCCAGGGGCAAACAATAGGACAATCTCATTAGGCTTAGGTTAGGGTTTCTGAAAGCAGACTGTTCAGAAACTCTAACATCATGAAAGTTATAAGGCAAGCCAAGCTTAAACCGTGTATGAAAGTCCCACCACTACTTTCATAGCGGTTCGTATTTTTTCTACCACGACTCAACGAGATTGACAGCTTCTATAAAAGTTGTCAAATGTCACTTTGTGTAGCCCATTTTATCTACTTACCTATACATAAAAGGCAATACATAAACACCACTGTGCTTTCAACAAATACTTTCTTAGGGAAGTGTTAAAAACAACTTTTTGTTTACACCATACTCCATAGCTACATGTAAAAAGAAAGATTTTTAACTGTGAGTAAGAAACAAGGCAGCCAGTAAGTGGGGCAATAAATTGTAAAAGTAGAAAAACATCGTTGGCCACTGTTACTTGGTTTAATTTTAGTTTCTTTGGCTCGTTTTTGGTGTACGGCGTGTGTTTGTTGTTCTTATGAATTAGTGGTATAATCTTATAATAAGTTTAGTAAGTGCACAGATTAGGATATTATCTTAACTTAGAATAAAAGAGAGTATAAAAACTACAAATAAAGAGTATTCTCTATGAGTTTGTTTCTTTTGGCTTCACACTTGTAAAAACTGTTGATTTTTTTAAACTTGGCTTGCGTTTGGCCGCTACTTGCTCGATGTGAAGCGATGATGCGGCCTTGGATGGAGCCCGCTTGCCTACAAGGAACCGATTCACACGTAAAAAGAAAATTCAGTAGTAAACTTAAATAATAAATGGAATATTCCACAAAATCTCGCTCCCATTACCATTATCATCTCCCAAATAAAGTACACTCACGCACACAAGGTTTATGCTTAATATATAATTGATATATTAAAATTGATGGCCCGCTCATCGCTATTAAACGGGCCCACACTATAAAAATCCGTACATAAAACTCCTCGTAACTTTAGTAGTCAATAAGAATGATATTAAGGTCATTTCGGACCCTTAAAGTAATTGAATTTCAATTTACGACTTATATTATCCTCACATTTAAAATAATGCTGCATTAAAAACGGGTATCTTATCTTCATTTATTTTAACACCTCTTAATGCGTCTGGCAGGCTGCAAATAGTTTTAAAGTTAAAATGTCAATGTCGTTTTAAAACGCCTGATTAAAATCGACCTGGTTTGTCTAGGCCCCAGGGCATTAATTCTCATGATCCCCGGTGAAAATGTAGGAACGGAACACCGGGGTGGTTTTTAGTCGGTAAGAGTCCGACAGTGCCCTTCGCCTGTCCCAAAGCGGACGACATACATGAGGATATTCCACCCCGCAACAAAAAAAACAAAGGGGCTTCAAAAAGCGCTTCTGATGAGCATTGGTTCATTAAGAATATCGGGCAGAGTTACTGGATTTTTCCTTAAAGAATTTGGCAGTAGCAGTCCGCAGTCTAGACTTTTGTCCGAATGATGGCAGTAGGTTGGGAAAGTTTGGGAGCATGGATGATGGATGTTTGTTACTCTTTCACGCAAAAACGACTTTACGGATTTAGATGAAATTTTGCACACAGATAGTTTATAACCGGGATTAACACATGGGATACTTTTTTATCCCAGTAGTAAGATCACATGGGACAATTATCAAACTTCACGTGGGCGAAGCCGAAGTACTTAAATATAACTAGCGATTTGTGGGTGTTGAATAGGAATAGTTCTGCCTTACACGTCGGAAAATAAAGGCGTGATGTTAAAATTTTACTGCCATTTTAGTTAAAATAAAATCGTAGTATACGAGTACTCGTACTATAAACTACCGTTTAGTTTTGTAATTCTCTTAATCACCGTAAATGGCGTTAGTGGTCAATAAATCTTTAATATCCGAGTCGTAAATAGTCTAATATTACCCTAATATCACGGTTTGGCTATCAAATCGAGGTAATTACTTAGATATCTAACTTAGCAATAATATTATCTGTTCGATTTGACTAACGTACCAATAAGTTAGGCTTTTGTGAAATGTCTGCCGTTATGTTGTTAGTTTCTGATTGGAATATTGACATTTATTTATGAAACCTTAAGTACCTTATTTGAAATAGCCTTAATTCCTGAATAAACACCAAATATACGAAGTACTAGCGGCCTGTAGACATTTATTTTCCCCTCATTCCCCCCCCCCCTTATTAAAAAAAAAATATAGCAAATGCCACTCTTAACGTGGCTTTCTAAAATAAAAAAAATATATCATAAAGCAAAGTTAAAAAATAAATAGTTTTTATTTTATTTAATTTTATTATTTTATTTTAAAGTTAGATGTAAAAAACTATAATTGCTAAGTTAATGTTAAAGGAATTTTTAAAATCGGTTTATTAGATCCCGAGATTACCCCTTACAACCCCTCAAACTACCTCTTTGTAATATTAAGTACAGATTTATTCCTTACTAAAACAGAAAGCCGAGAGACTGACAGTCAAGCCCTGATTATCCGAAAAAAATTTGAAAACTACACGAGTAAAGCCAGCGAGTTCAAAAATTCTTCCTCGTGGCGATAGCGTGACTATTGCCAGATGGGACCAGTCTAAGTGGCCACTCAATCTTCTTTTATTTTCTACTCTTTTTAGTTAAAAGTTACATGTTTATTCTGCAAAAATCTGAAAGAAAATCGTTACGATTGTAAAGTTTATTGTTTCTGTTAGACTGCGTCTTTCCGCTTCTCCTCATGATTGTCCTTTCAATTAAGGGTTAATGTGTTTTGAAAACACACGTTGACTAAGTACATAGACTAAGTTTTATTTCTCAGAACCACAGATAAGTTACAAATTGGATAAAGGTTACTATTAAGCTTAGAGACTGACAGTCAAGCCCTGATTATCCGAAAAAAAATTGAAACGGGGTAATGCCAACGTGTTCAGCTAGTACTTTAATAAAAATTTAGAGAGAGAAGACTCGGCTTTACTCTACGACGTCACATAAGTTAATAGCTAAAAAAATTATTCCCGAACGCAACATTATGGTGCTGCTCACTGTCTCTGTAAATATCTTCATTAAGTTCATAGCGATTTATTGGTTTTACAACGATTTTATGGACCCTATGGTCCATGCTCATATAACTGATATAGCATGGAAAGTCTGGGTCGGGTGGGACTAATCATCTTCGGACAATGCAACAACAAGCATAATTACCGTCGAAAATCACTTACAGGTAAGTTCGTTTGACTTTTAAATTATGCTCGTTGTTGCATTGTCCTCGATGATTAGGAAAACTAGTGTACAAGAGATATAAGCACATTAACACGATATTAATTTTAGCAATGTGAACTACTTGTGATTGTAACATCTACAGCTAGTCTAAATTACATCCTGTACTTTCCAAAGACTTAGGCAGAAGTGTACCTAATGAAACACTCTAATTTCGCCAGTTATGTTTAAGTCCCATGGAATAGGGGCGAGCTTTTTGCCATCAATCGGGCTTAAGTCCAGACTCCGTGGCGACTACTGATAAATTCCTGTTGGAAGAACCTAAACACACTTAACTCGAGTAGACACGACAGAGACTCGACAAATCTTTTGTTCATCAGTCATTTTGTCGATTCAATGACAGATGAACAAAAGATTTGTCGAGTCTCTCTCGTTTCTCCGGTGGTCATGGTACGCTGGCTGGTAATCAAACCTAGAACCTTGTGCTCTTGCGACCACAGACCAACGAGGCATTCATAAAAAAAATATACTCTTAGCTTCCAAACGGCCTACATTCATAACGATACCTATATTTACATTTTTACGAGTTTAATTTATCATATTCAATATGAATTATGAATCGGATTTGTCGTGTATCGATTAAATTCGTATTTAATATCGATATCGATACGACCTCATGGGAAATCATTCGTTATCATAATAAAATATGGAATATATTACCGGAAAAATATTTTATTATTGGTCGACGCGTTTTGTTTGTACTTTTGTTGCTGTCTAATTGCTTTTATTTTATTTAAATTTTTATGGTATTTCCATATTTACGTTTTATTGCCAAACATCTGTTTTATAATTTGTTATTGAACGGTTTCTCTAGATTCTATCGTACTAGTAAATTACGAAACAACAAATAGTAAAAAAATAGTATTACAAACGACAGGTGAAGTTTTTGAGGTATTCCGTAATTGAGATTACTGTGTGATTAGTACCCAGAATATTCCACATTGATAGACCAGATGTTTTTCAGTATTTACTATTATCTGCCTTTATTCATTGTTATATTCCCAAGAATTCTCTTCAAATTGGTTCTGTCAACAGAATACTCTTTCCGAAGCAAAACAAAAATATTTTCTGAAAATTACTTGAAACTCACGAGTGGATACAGTGTTTCCGAATGAAAACTCTTTGCATAAGAATCATGGGCCATATACACTTCTGTGAATAAACACAAGAAAAACTAAGCGATTGGTAGAAAGATTTGGATTTCCACACAAAAAAGTCGTTTATTGGAAAACTTTTTAGTAAGGAATAATAGTTGCCAGCGCTCTGTTCGGCTATGAAAACAGCGGAATCGACTGGCATGTAAGAAAAATAAAAGATTCGTAGACACCTCTGCGGATTTAGCTAGGATTTTTGATAGATAGATACATTGGCGACATTAGTATGGATGTCAAAACGTAAATATGTTTTAGTTGTATTATCTTAGTATTTTTAATAAAGATAGTTGGATTAAATACTCGTATTATACAGGTTTTAAACAGCACCTTAAAATTTAAATTAAGTTGAATAAATAAATATGTAACCACGGGACTCGTCAATGCTCATAAGATCATATTGCGACATCTAATCAGTGGTCAGCAACCCGATTGACAAGCAACAAAGCGATATGATATTGCATTATTATTGTGTTGATCAAGTCTAGATTCGGCACGATCACCCGAAAGTAGGTAACTAAGAAGATGGATGAGTCTCGCTCAGACAAGAATAGCATGATAAGGGTATAGAGGCCTATAATCAGCTCAAAACTGCCTAATATACTGATAAAGGAGATAAGAATCAGGCATAAAAACTCGGTATTCCATGAAGATTCGCACTGATTGTCAGATGAATACGTACATATATTTTCGTTTCATGTATATTTATTTTCTATTGAATTTTTAGCATGTAAGAATTCGTTTTTCGTGCCTTGAGAGGGTGGGTCTACAACGGCTCTTAGCTCTAAGCCTTTTCTTAACATCATGTTTTACCTTGTGGAACGCAAATAAATGTAAAAGAATATGAATACACTAGCTGACGTTCCACCGCGTAGTTCCTGTTCTCGTGGGAGTACGGGTATAAAATATAGCCTATGTTACTCGCTGATAATGTAGCTATCCATTGCTGAAAGAATTTTTCAAATCGGTTCAGTAGTTTTTAAGTTTATTGGTTACATACAAAAATACAACTTTCCTCTTTATAATATTTGTTTAGATTATGTCCCTACCCGCTCCACTTCCTCTCAAGCCACCCGCTGCTCTCTTAGCCCCACAGCTAGTGAGAAAACATTCAAGCGAGGTAACATCGTTGGGCAACTTTTACGGCGACCATTCCCAGTAGTCGTCTTCGGCCTCCACCCCATATCCGTTTCCGGGCATTTGGCTAATCGTTTATTGTCAACGGAATCTTTTTTGTGATATATTGGCTTTTGGTAGAAACGTAGTTTTGTGGTCAAAGTGGTCATTTTAGTTTTATTTTTTGGTTGTTTTTTTTTTTGTTATTCCAGAAGAATTGACATACTATCGGTACAGATATACTTAATGACTTAAACTGAAAGGTTATCAAAGAAGTCAACTGTTTACATTTCAAATTACGTCTGATTTTTTAAGTATTAAAGGTTATATCATACCAATTATGAAGGTTATCAAAGAAGTCAACTGTTTACATTTCAAATTACGTCTAATTTTTTTAAGTATTAAAGGTTATCTCATACCAATTTAGAGTTCGCAAAATCGCGCAATAAAATTAAAAACAAACTTGTAATCACACTAAACGTTTGTTTAAAAGCCGAACACAGGACGGCGCAGTCCACACTTGTTGAAAAGCTGTTTAGCGCCGACTACCACCGAACTCGGCAGAAACCCGCGATCTAATCCGCGCGCAACTTTCCAAAATGCTCCCCCGTGTGTAACGAGGCGTTCCTATTTAACTAAAATCACTATTTAGTATTGATTTCGGAGTTCTGTAGTTTGGTAGTTACGCGGTTATGTGGGTACTGTAAATTGGTACTGATA
Source organism: Xestia ashworthii (assembly GCA_950022955.1). NCBI lineage: Eukaryota > Metazoa > Arthropoda > Insecta > Lepidoptera > Noctuidae > Xestia > Xestia ashworthii. The sequence goes on from OX465573.1 coordinate 9,400,008, forward strand.
TTTGTATTACTTGAACTGCTAACTGCTGTATTTTAAAGTCAGTTTTGAGGTTCCGCAAAGAACTTTTTTGGCACAACATCATTTCGACACACCGAAAACACGTGTTTGGTTGCATGGTAAGTTAATTTTTGCATTTTCTGCATGTGCATATTTTTGCGATCGAGAGGTTCTACATCTTAGCCTGGATCTTTTCCACGGAATAAACATTAAGTAGGTACGTAAGTAATTTGCATATCATTTAATGACGAAATTCGAGTGTGGAGTAAAACTAAAGGTCGTTGATTTGATATGACTTTTTTCAAAGCAACTTTGTACCTACTTATTATTACTATTTGCATGGTACGATGTGCTTGCGACAGCAATATCAAACCATATGTTTTGACAGCAAGTGAGAAAAGTCTGTGAGAAAATATTTCATTTCGGAAACGAAAACAACTATAAATCCTTCTCTAGATTAAAAGAACTCATAAATCCTTCTAGAGACTAATACTACGTTGCTTTTCTTCTAAATCAGTTTATTACTTTCGTTTTCACTAACATTAAGCCAGAGCTAAGTGCCTAAATAAGTCTCATTCAATATTGAATGTTTAATGGTCGGTTCAGCGACAAGAAATTCCAATAGTGTAATAATATTTGGTTTGTTTTCTTCGTGGCCAAGAAAGTTATTGTCTCACTAAATTTTGATGTTCAAAAAGTGCTGATTTATCAGTCCAATTTGAGTAATAGGCTTTTGAATACAGGGTGTAAGCAGTCTCATCAAGAAACCGTAAACCAAAATTCGGTGTACATCAAACTAAGTAAGTTTACACAAAAATCATTGCTGGGAAACGACTTTTTTTTGGGTGAAATTCATGTTTTGTGCACAAACGCACTCAAAACATTGTGCTGATGGACGGATTTAATAGTACGGGGGCGTGGAGGTGTTTTAAAAATCTTATATCAAAAACTTATATAAAAAAGTACTTTTCAAAAAGTAACTAGAAAGTTCCCAGGTACGGTGTAGAACAAAAAAATGTTAGCAATGACACATCATCGGAGAGAACAAGTGCCTGTCGGCTTCGTTATGAAATTTTTTAGACATTTTATTGGCTTTCTTCAAAATCAATTACACATACCTTAAAATCGTAGAAAGATGAAATACTACCTATAATAAAGTGAAACAAAACACAACGCTGTTGTCAAAGTCAACAATAGATTTGGGGTAAAGTTGATACTGGCCTGGTATGTCGTGAGCGACCAATCTTGACCCTTGAGTGTCAACAGTAATAGTCATAGTCAAGCACGGGATGTACTAATGTCCTCAATTTAGTAATCTTATTGTCGATCTTCGTTGTGTTAGAAAATAGTCAAACGAAAATAAACCAGATTAATATTCGTGTCAGGTACTTTTTTGATTGAAACAGTAGTGTAATGTTTACGGAGTACTAATCAAGTTCGTTGAAACGATGTATCAGAATATGTACATATTTATAGACATTTGCGATGAAAACTGAGAATTCCAACTATTAGGTTGTAAACACGAATTATTGATTTTCTAAAAACTCTTACTTAAATTCAAAGAACACTACGTTTTAGGTCCATGTTCACCAAACAGATGACAGTCTGATTACCTAAAACAGCTGTTTAAAACGCATTTTTGTAAGGGAACATGTCACAGTGACAGCTGTTTTTAGATAATCAGACGGTTATCTTTTCGGTGAACATGGACCTTAGTCGAACACACCAAATATTTAAGTCATCAGATTCGCCCGATCGAATCGTTTTTGTTTGGTTGACTTTTGAATAGTACTGTCTCGCTCACTCATACTGAAAAATCGTATCTATTGTCCTTTGGACACTTTTTCACACGACGTCAATACTGTGACGTCATCATCATCTGCCTTGCCTTTTACTAACTATCGGGTCGGCTTCCAGTCTAACTAGATGCAGCTGAATACCAGTATTTTACATCAAGCAACTGCCTATCTGACCTCCACAACGAACAGGGGGTGACATAAGGATTTAAATCGTCCAATCACACCACACTAACAACAGTTAACCAATCAATACCGACTTTAGCTCACGTCAAACGAAAGATTAAGTCAAAAACTTAGCTTCGCGAAATGTTTCCCAGTTTAGCTAGGGTAGGGCACAGTGAAACAGCAAAAGAGAACGAATGTTTAAACTGAGTTTAACGACTCTTTAATGTTGTACTGCAAAGTTGAGGTTTGTGAAGCGGAATAGATTAGACCTTTTATGAGATCTAAACTCGTTCTGAAAAAGGGAAAAGGGAGACAATGTGTTGTTGTGTCTTTGTGTAGGAATTGCCGGTTTTGTGTTTCAGGTTTTCATGATATAGCTTTTATAACTTCTTAAGAATTATTATGAATTCGAACCAAAGCAGGCGCGTCATCATCATTTCAGCCGAAAGACGTCCACTGCTGGACATAGGCCTCCCCCAAGTGTCACCATATTCACCGGTTCCGTGCAACTCGCATCCAACGGATTCCCGCAACCTTCACCAGGTCATCGGTCCACCTAGTGGGAGGTCTTCCAACGCGGTCGTCACTCTAGAACTTTTCGGCCCCTCTACTTTGTGTAATTTATTTCCTCACCACTGCTCTCAAAACGGTGAAGAAAAACATCGTGACTCGTGAGGAAACCGGACATTTCTTAGAACCAAAAACTCGAAGACATGTGACATCTACCAACCCGCACTGGGCGCGTGGTGGATTAGCCCATAGCCTGTGCCCCAGCAGTGGGAATATTATAGGCTGATAATTCTTAAGAACGACTGCGCTTTTATATTAGAGGCTTGGTCTTTAAGAATTCATGTACTCAGTCAGATGAAATGGACTGATCCATTTCATCTGACCATACTCATCAAGTTTTCTATGGAAAATATGTTCGTAGACGTTGGAAAAAAGCCCTTGCTGGGCAGTCAATAAAATTGATGTTGAGATGAGGATAAAAAAACTCAACCTTAGACTAGCTGATATAAGGTCACTAGTAGATGCTGTAGAAATTCCTTCTGATTCATTTTTTATTTTGGCTCAGTTGCTAATACACGGGACTTCAACATAATTATGTTGATACACCTCTGTCTCTCCCTTCGAGGAAACAAATATGATGTAATGAATCAATTTCAAGACATTTTGAGCCACGGCTTGCTCGAAACTGCACCCCAAAAAACACAAGCAAAATCGTACTCACAAAAAGATTACTCCCCAAATCAACTTTTATAGATGTCTCCAAAAAAGACAAAGTGAAAGCATTATCACAAACAAACGTACTAGTGTAGAAGTTTAATAACTCCTATTGAAGTAAAAAGGATGTCATAAAAATGAAATATGTCTGTAGGCCGACTGTTAATAAGAGTGATTCTGGTTATCTGATCTTATGACAAAGCTGGGGTCTCCGGTCGGGATGAATTGAAGTTCGTGTCTCGTGTAGTTAGATTTGACCTTGGATTGTCTTTTGATATTTTGCGTCTATAGAGGCAGATGTGTCGGTGACATTTGCAGACTGTGTTTTTGCCAATCTGCATGGATCATTTTTACTTCACTGAACCTACTGTTCTTTTTGCGTTTATCGATCTTGTTATTATATCATTTTACTGCAGCTGTTTTTTTTGCATGTTGTTTTTATTTGTCGCCATTTTTGTCTGCCTGTCACTTTAAATTGCGACCTTTGTTATCAGTTGTCAGTTCCTTCTGCGTTAATCCTGAAGTTTCTGGGATTTACGATCTTTTTCCGCCTTATAAAAAATCTTTTTTAGGTTTTACCATTCTAGCCATATCATCTTTTGAGAGCGTCACGCGTTGCCATAATTTAGTCCTTCTTTATTGTGGTTAATGCCTAACCAGCAGAATGTGTGTGTGTTGTATGTGTCAGAGTTTTTTTTCTGCCCGTTTTTGGCTTCACATGCTGTCGAGAAATATCTGTCGGGCATTCTGGTTTCCTCTAAATTCTGCTAATTCACGGAGAATCAGATCTCATGATATTAGACAACTCTGTATCCCGTCCCATTATTCTCCTTTAAATTCAACTAGACGGGTAAACCTTCAAACACGGTACTGCACAAAGCTATACGATGTGTATTTGCGTTTCTGTGAAAGAATCCTGATGTTAGCCGGGCCTTAGTAACTCGTAATAGGATTTGTGTAAGCTCATTATTTTACTGAAACGTACGTGTTTCAGTAGTATTAGACGAGAATAACTGGTATCATTCGATTCTTATAGAAATTACAGTTAAAATGGGAAGGGAGAGGAATTTTGGATAGCTTAAAAATAAAATCATCGCGAAAAAGCTAAAGGCTCTTTTGAATTTAGACTTTTTAGGTCATAAGGATTTGTACCCCATCTGAATCCTAAATTGTCTGCTTACCTAGTAACCAGATAGTAGGTTGCATACTAGATTCTAATACCTTCTAAGTTGCAGTAGACTCCAACGTTGTTGCGACTGCCCCGGTGATCGACAGTCGACTTGAACATCAAAAGATTTTTGGAAATTGCTTCTTGTTTAGTTTTCATACTGATCAACAATAGATAATCGAATACATCATCTGCTTTCCTTTTCGTCGGCTTCCAGTCTAACCGGATGCAGCAAAACACCAGTATTTTACATGGAGCGACTGCCTATCTGATGTCCACAACTCAATCATTTCTAAAATCTTCAACTCCTAGTTCGAGTTTTTGGAGCCAATTTTCGATTCTACCCTGGTGGGTACTCCGTCAAATCATTACATAAAGCACTTAAAAAAAATACTTGAGAGGAAAATTTACAATTCCTGAATTCAGAGTCGGTTGAATAACCATTAATGTTAATACACGAAGGTCGGAATTTTGAAGGCTACTTGAAGTCCCTCAAGTTTTCAAGTATCGTAATTTAATTATTCTCTTCGTTTTCTATGTAATTATGCGACTGATTTCCTCCCGATGTTTTTTGCTACGGATTTTATTTTTATAATGATGTTTCATGTTGATTGTTTTTTGTTGAAGTGAAGTTAGTAGGACTCTTTTTGTTGTTCTATGGTTCTTTAGAAAGTTGTTCTTAATTCGTACTTGGTAAGGGTAAAGTTTTTCCAGTGCTAAACCAAATGGGAGATTTGACTATCAAAAGATCTTATTGAGTTGTGTTTTATGATTAACTAGCGGATGTCACGCAGAGTACGGGGATAAAATATAGCCTATGTTACTCGCTGATGATGTAGTTATCCATTGCTGAAAGAATTTTTCAAATCGGTTCAGTAGTTTTTAAGTTTATTCGTTACATACAAAAATACAATTCTTTTCTCTTTATAATATTAGTATAGAAAAAAAAAATGAAAATATCATCACGCCTCTAAACCCCGCAGGGTTAGGCAGAGGTGTACCTATCAAGTACATCACAGTCCCATGTAATAGGGCGAGCCTATTGCCATCAACCGGGCACAAATCCAGTCTCCATGGTTGCTACTCAGGCATTCCTGTTTAAGTTTTTGTTTACTAAAAAATTGAAAAGAAAAAAATGTTTTACTATTTAATAGTGTTTTCGCACTTAAACATTTCTGTGAGGGTTAGAGCGATTTCGCACTACGTCCGTGAAAATACACTGCAATATAAAATTGGATGACGGACGCCGGATCTAGTGCGTAAACTACCATAGAAATAGTTCTACGATTACTCCAGACCGCGTTCGGATCGGATTCGGATCGGACGTAGTGCGAAATCGCTCTAACCCTCACAGAAATGTTTTCTGATCAATGTCTTCCAAATGCGTAGTGCCAATTTCATTAAACTGATTATTTGATTCAGATTTCGATTAACAATCAGTTTACGCCCTATTTACAACAACCATCTACTTTACTGACCTGACACTTAAACCCCTGCTCACCTCATGTAAGGCAAAAGACTGCAAAGATAAACTATCTGTTTGGTATACAGGATGTCAATTTGTTTCTTTCAATGCAAATCAAGTTCTATTCAAGCCTTAATGCTCGAACATCATTGATTTATGGAAGCGAAGACTAAATTATTTATGGTCTATCGATTGTATTAGATTTTTTAAATATGGAATTCGTAGTCGTTTTTATTTTTATTTTAAATGACTTCTTTTCAAGTCAATTTTGATTAGAATGTCCAGTGTTATTTACGAGTTCGATTTTAATGGTTCGAATGATGAAATTTGAATGTTTTTATTTCTTTATTTAAATTGCATGATAAACCAGGGTTTGGAGTTTATCGTAAAATGGTCTTTTAAATGCTAATTATGTACAATGTTTTGCTAAATAATTAGAGTTATCAAATAAAACGACCTTATTTTATTTATTTAAGTAGTTATCATTAGCCTGACAGTTGACACCTATTATCTAGTAACCAGTTTAAGATAAAGTTGAGAATCTGTATTAATATTACCATCCGGAAATAAGAGCCTATTAGTAACTAAGCAATACGGTGTCCAAACTTCCAAAGATTTGGATACCTGATTGCTTAGTAACTAGCATTTTAAGAAAGAAGAAAGCACGCATACATACTTAGTATAAATTCATGAATTAAAAACGAACATGGTATTAGAATCTTAGCAATTGTTAGAGCGCTTTATTAAAACCTTCTAACCCGAACAATACCACATAGTTGGCAGCTAAACACCTACCTTAGGCACACTCTCAGGGACACCTCATCATGATCATCATCATCATTAAGCCTGGAATCACACACTGTTAGGTATAGGCCTCTTCTTTTTTCTAACATTCTTCTCTGCGTCTCTTAACCATCTGTTGCCACACCAAACACCAAAAGCCTAACCCCAAAAACAATAGAAAACCAATGTCCTAAATAACCAATGAGGCCAAAAGGCAGGTGCCGACATACGAAAAAAAAAATACATGGAAACTCTTTCTCAGCTAACATGATCACTATAATAAACCATTATGAATAAGTTAAAACCTGCGTCCTTCATTTTTAGGGATATTTCCTTTGGGTAGTAACGTTACTGCATAATAAATATGCTAAATGGATATATGAGCAGGTATTTTAGGGTTATTGTGTCCGGGTTATTTTTAGAAAATTGTTGTTACGGTATAAACGAGTTATGAAAAGGTTGGGGTGTAGGTTTTAATCTAGTTTTAAACTGGAAAATGAAGCTTGGAGAGTGGTATGAAGTTTCTAGAGTAATCTTAGGGAAATTGTGGCTTAGAAGATAATCTAGAAACTAGAATGGCTAGGGAGGAAAATGTCGTGAACGGGAGTTTAAGGTACTTACTGGTGTGATTTTCGTGCCTGGAGGGCCAACAAGATGGCAACCCCATAAAGCTAGCAGACTGTTCGGAAACCCTAACATCATGAAGAGAGAACTTATAAGGGCGAGTCAAGCTTTTAGGCTAGTATGGAAGTACCGCCATTAGTGTGTTATCGTCAAGCCGTTGAATAGCGTGCTGATGATTTCTAGGCCCTATCTTCATGAGTAGAAGAGGGCTTGTAGAGGAATAGAAAAAGACTAGTATTATTCTAATTATTGCTGAAGGACAAAATAAGTATTGTGCCATTTTTGGACCACTCTCATCTATTTATGTGGTAATTTCAGGTGAGTTAAGTGGCAACACTGATTGAATGAGGGAATATAAGATGATGGAGTGACAACACTGAGTGTCGGTCAAGACGGATGCGCACTTGCGCAGAGGATCATATGTTATATAGTACGACAGAGGACGAATAAAGATGGAAGACCAAGAAGACATAATTTTTATTAAATTCAAGAAGTTAAAGTTCGCTTGCGTTTTGTTTCGAATCCCACACACTACATCAGATATCATACTTATGATAAGAATAGCGCTAAAATACTTAACATTTGATTCAAAATCGGTTGTTCTTTTATCCATTTTGCTCTTATACCGCCTACGGAGATATGGGGAGGTCTTCTAATCTTAGCCGGGATTACACAATCTAAAATAAATCAGCTGTTTATCACCCACGCAAATTGGGATAAGTAAGATTTAAGGAAGGAAGCTTGCCATGATTACATTCTTTTTTAAGCTTTGTTGTTTTTAAAAGATCCGTTACGACGTAATTTATATTAGCCATAGACTAAAGACTAGTGACGTGATAGATAATGTCAGATTGAGCTGTCAAATTAATGACACTTACCTGAGTCATTTTTCAAAAAAAGAATTTCGTCTAGTTCGTCTACAGAAATTCATCTCCAAATCTAGTGTTTTGAGTTCTCAACGATATAACATGTAAAATCAAATGGTAAGTACACTTGTGAAACAAAAAAAGACTTTCGACTTAGTCTGGTAAGCTTTCTCTCAAGGCTGCAAGGATCGCATCACAAGTCTAGCCTTAATGAGTGGCCGTAATGGAAGTTAGCACCAAACTTTTTAATGAATAGTTTTTCAACGAAAAAGTAGACGAGACTCTTTCGTTGTCCTTTCGTCTTTGAAGATTTCCTTTGTGGTATTATTGAGAATTTGAAAATGAAACGAATGCTATCATTTAAATTGTTTTTTAAGTTATAAGGAAAATATTAAGTCCATTTCTTTAGCAAAACATTGACTTTTCTTTAACATCACGCCTGTAATTATTCTATTCTTAAGGGTGAGGCTGAAGTGTAAGTACATAATATGTGTTGTGTCCTAGTGGGCGATCTACTGCCATCAATCGGGCAATACTAGACATCCATGGCTGCAACATTAAACATCAAATTCAGTTGTACTAACTGATCTCCATAAAATCAAGTAACACCATAAACTTTTGCAAACAGCCATTTGACATCTATGTCAATTTCAAATCACGAATACTTACTATAGTTTATTGCCCATCAAAAACAGTTTACAATCAAAACTATCAATGGAAACTATTTATACCGAACAGTGCATTGAATGAAGCAATCACTAGAGCTGTATAATACACCCATAACATCGCATCGTACCGAGCTACGAGTATTTCAAAGCATTTGCGGTTAACCGAAACGATTTTCTCTAATTCCGTTTTAATTTCAATAAAAACATGGTGCGCGTGTTTTTTAAACCAAATGGCGGGCACCTGTTACAACCAAATTATATGCTTGGGTCGCAACGAAAACAGATGAAAAAAAAGTTGGGTTTGGACATAGAGTGTGCTAATGGCCAGTCATAATACGATTCTGTTTTTAAAAACATACGTTGGTCATTTTTGTGTGTCTTTGCTTTTAATATTAACTTTTCGAACTTGGTTGTATATTTTTAAAATAGGAATGGTAATGGCGACGAAGCCTTGTAATATTTTTTTCGAAACGAATCTTTTGATTATACAGCCGTAGCCGTTTTAAAACTGAAAACCGCACTAGTAGTAGTCGGTACACTAGTGCGTTTTATTTAGCGGTAATCATTTGATACTCTACGCGCTATTGCGCCAGCGTTATTAAAAAGACCGTATTCTTAAATAACGTGTTTGCACTTTTTATACAGGGAAACGTGGCTAGTGGTACAATTTGTTTACATGTTTGCTTCCAAATTCAGTTTGGTCTTTTCGCTGCTTTTTCGCCAGTATGCAGCATCGCCGGATGCAAGCGTTTTTTGTCCCCGCTTTAAGTGCAACTCAAACATTGGGTGACTGTGTTTTCACAGCCACTAACTTTTTTTACACCAATTTCGTTATTTGAGGATAACTCTGCCGTCACATTTTTGGCCATATGCTTGGGTAAACGGTTGTAATGATGGTCAATTTGGCAGTGAGAATTTTGGCAAAAATGGTTTTGAAAAAATATCTCCAGTTTTTGTTTGATTAAACAACGCCCGTGATAAATGTAAGCCTGCCTTACCCTTTTATATAATTATTCATTAAACGTAAGCCATTCTGCCCAAAAAGTCAACTTTTTCCAACAAATCTACCAGCCTTTTGCAAATAACTAAGTAAAAACTGTCGTCACCATTTCATAAAACATTTAAATTCGCCACAGATGATGCAAAAACCTAATAAAAACTGCGAAAACTAATCCCCGATGGGCAGAATGACGGTTTTGGTGGACAAAAACTAACTAAAGTTTTTATGAAAGCCTCTAATGTCAGAAATCGTGTAGCCATTCCATTTCGCCTCAATAGATGTTCTCTGTTGCTAAATTGAGGGTTTTCCACGACCTTGTGACATTAAAAAAATGCTTAAGACTAAAGTAGATTACTTTCCCTTTCAAGTTTTAAGTGTCTGTTTCGTAACTTGAAGCTATTTGGATTTGTAATTAAAATTAGAAACTTTTTTCACGGTGTCCGTTTTAACTTTTCTTTTCAGCGCGCGTTTTCCTTTTGAGAAGTACTGTTGAAGTTGTGAGAGAATTGATTTGTTTTGCAATTTAATGAGAGAATAAAACAGTCTTTGTTTTGGTCGATTATCGTACTTCTGTATCGAGGTAACCGCGATCTTGCACGACAAGAAACAATTAACAAAACTATCAACCTAAACCAGACACAAAGATCCAAATCGAGCCACAATCAATACGAAACTCGAGATAAATGCTTCATTATCCCCGAACTAAATACCAAGAGAATAACGGAAAATAATGTTAGTCACGTTTTTTTATCTCATTAATGGCTGAGAGCTATTTATCTCTCCATGTCGCTTGTGTAGCCTCCATTAATACATGTCAAAACGGACTTTACTGTCGTCGCTCTCAGGGGACTTTTGTATTTTCGTTTTGTCTAGTGACGTTTCGATTTCGGCACACTGTGCATTGTCTTTTTGTAAGGGTCTCGCTTTTGGGGGGATTACGGATTATGACTATGTTTTGTTTTCCGGGTTATAATAGATGTTTCTAGTTTATAATTGTTTGGAATAACTACTTATTTGTTTTGTTTTTGTTACAGGTATGTTTTGTTTCTATGGTCGGTTGGAGTTTCTTCGTATACAGATGAGTAAGCGGTATGAGTAAGTAATTTGAAAATTGTTTTTAAATCGTTGTGTTGACCTGGTTTTATGATTTGCTTACTACTTTAGTGTTTATCTATTATTTTGCTATTATAGTCGATGAGATTTTGACGATTCTACATCATGTTTGTCAGAGAGAGAGGAGAATTTAATTCTTTAGACCTATTGAAATGTCGGCGGGATGAGTGTGACTTCCATTTACAAGATTGGTCCACAATATGGAGTTGATTGGAGCTTTCCAATTCTGCAGGCAAAGGCCCCGTTCCTTCATAGAAAGGAAAGCTTTTGACTATCATTTGGACTGTCCTACTGCAAGTTACAAACTACAAATCTATACTTAATATTATAAAGCTGAAGAGTTTGTTTGTTTGTTTGAACGCACTAATCTCAGGAACTACCTACTGGTTCGAATTTAAATATTCTTTTTTGTTGGATAGTCCATTTATCGAGGAAGGCTTTAGGTTATATAAAATCACGCTGCGACCAATAGGAGCGGAGTATAAATAAAAAATGTTGCAAGAATGGGGAAAATGCTTTTTCTCTTATGTGACGCAGACGAAGTTGCGTGGGTCAGCTAGTAAACTAAACAAATACATGAGCAATGCAATTCTATTTATTGATAAAGATCAAACTCAAATTTTCTCATTCCAAATCCAAACATGACAACTATACCTAATGGGTGCGTGGGCAATATTTAGTACCTACGAGCGACATCTATATAAAATAGCCCGTAACTGGTTCTATCGCCTAAGGGTAGTAATTAAAGCAATGAAGTCTTTATAACGTGGGTACGTGGGTTTGGCGCCGTGTCCGACTCATAACGGTGGGTTTCTTATCTATTTTTGAGATCTTCTAAGCCCACTCTTACAACCGGATTTGAGTTACTTGAGTAGCGTAGAGTAGTAGATATTGTGTGCTTTTATAGCGAATATTTTTTTTATTACTTTTGTAATAAAAAAAAAAGAAAAAGGTGGCGAGACGATTTGGACGCGCATCACGAGGGTTGGTCCGAGGCGGCACAGGAAAAGAGTACATGGAAGGAATTGGGGGAGGCCTTTGCCCAGCAGTGGGACAGTACAAGCTAAATAAAAAAAAAAAATACTTTTGTAACAGTAACAGTTCCATTAAACTATACTTAAGTCATTATCTGCCCAGCCTTTTCCCAACTATGTTGGGGTCGGCTTCCAGTCTAACCGGATGCAGCTGAATACCAGTATTTTACACGGTTCGACTGCCTGTCTGACCTCCACAACCCAGTTAATACTAGGTAATACGATACCTTGGTAAGACCACTAGTTTACGTATATGTAGTGTGTGGGATCTCCAGGAAAACTTTTAAACGTCTTAACAATAGTTTATTTTGAGAAAATCTTCAACACCTTTTACAACACGGTTTTCAGTATTTTATGTTACTCGCCATCTTGCGTTTTTCATTACCTTTCACTCATTCAATCACCTATTCAATCATTCGTACAGAAACATGCCTTCGATAAACGTTTGGAAATGTTTGGTTTATACAGCCTACTTACTAATCATATTTTAATCCTACATGTATATATATTTTTTTTTTTGGCAAAACAACTGTAATAATTTAATATTTACACACAGTTCAGTTTTCGTTACAACTCAAAACTATGACATTTTCAACGGTGTTACCATGCACATCAACTTAACGTTGACATTCGTTTATGTGGAAATAAAATTAAATGGAACGAGGATTCGTACAGATTCTACATGCACAGCTGTCAAATATTATGTAAACCATAGACAATTTATATTTTTAAAAGTCAATATAGATGCGTTCATAAAAACTAGATGAAAGTAAAGTTCACAGATAATTCTGTAAGTAACTAATATTCAGATAAAATGTTATCTAAGATGCAAAAGAGGGTTTGATATTCAAAAATGGTCTAAACTTTTATGAATATTCAATTTAATAACTAAAGATAGGCTCTTTGTAATCTACCTCTGAATCAATTATCTTTAAAGGTCTACCTTAGGCATGAATAAATTAATTTTAATATTGGCAACTCAGTTTATTTTCGGTAATACCTACAGACTCTTACTGTCCTGTTAAGCTTAGTGGTTAAGAATAGTTGTGTGAGATTCTGGGTTCATTGTTTAGTTCAGACAAAGATAGACTTTTTTACTTTTTCACAGATAAAATTCGACGAAAAGTTACTTTGTTTAAAAAAAAAATACATACGAATTGAGAACCTCCTCTTTTTGGATGTCGGTTGATAAGATTTTATACAACACGAGCCTATTTTTTTTTTCCTGTGGGAAGTCATCAAATAACATCTCCCACTCTGGGCGGAGGAAGACGGAGTGTCAGACTTTTACTGACTAAAACCCATCCTGTTCCTTCCTCGCCCTTTATGTTCCGGGGCCACGGTATCTCTTTCGAACAGGCCCGCAGCCCCAGAAACAACACGAGTCTATAAAATGATGTATGTCATGTTAAGGCGCTACCCCAGGCAAAATTAGCAACTCTATTTGTGGTGATTCAAACTTCGTTTGAAATACTATTAGAATAAAGTTCTAATCAGCTTGCACTACAAAGTGGTTTTTACGTCAGTCACTGCGGGTCGAATAGTGCGAAATTAGTGATTTTTATTCTTTATAAAATCAAATTTCCGTCTTTTGAAAAAAAAAAACTAGCATTATGTTCATTATTAAATTGTCTATCCATTAGTATAAGAAGCAAATCAAAATAATGTTAACTTTACGAGAAGAAGCATGTTATAAATATTTTTTTCTCATTTTTGTGGTTTCATTGTGAGGGGATTTATTACACATTATGAGACTAAAAATAAAAAATAAAACTACCACTTTGCAGTCTAAGAATATGTAGAAATTTAATGTATTTTTATTACTTGGTATTTCTTTTGGATAAAGAGGAGTTAGCTCCAAAAAACTGCACAAAAAACGGCTTTTGCTTGGGGTAGCGCCTTAAAACGAACCTCACGGCCATTTTTCCATAGGGGTTGACAGAATGCCATTCACAACGATCCTTCGGAATGGTCAGTTACGTAAAACGAGCTACCAGCTGACATGTAGCATCATCTGTCTAGTGTTTTCCAACTATGTTGTGGTCGGCTTCCAGTCTAACTGGATCCAGCGGAATGCCAGTATTTCACATGGAGCGACTGCATATCTGACCTCGACAACCCAGTTAGTTCTAGGTAATACGATACCTTGGTAAGACCACCAGTTTACGTATATTTTAATATTTTTTATCTGAAATTCCTGATAACATACCAGGGCGACATAAATCATGGGAGGTCTAGAAAAAAAAACAATTTAAAAATATAAAAAAAAGAATACCCATTACTATGCATCCTAATGGACAAGACAATGCTTAAACAATAAACCATAAATAACAACAATCATTAAAACGTCTAAAAATCGTTTTGGAGATGAGCACATGCAAATTGATAGACAGGTAAGCAAGCACACGGACGGACGTGGCACGGAATTTAAAATAAATTGTCATCTGCATACGATAGGGTCTTGAAATACGATAATAAATGTGCTATTTTTATCCAATTTGTGTTCAGTCATAATGTCTATCCAAAGCATGTCTCCATTGTATGTACAAATAAATTAAATTTTAAGTATCTTTGTATTAAATGCATATGAAAAATTATATACAGTGCTTAAAAAAAAAAAACATTTCTTAGTCTATCTGTTTGTTCCGGCTAATCTCCGAAACGGCTGGACCGATTTTGACGGAATTTTAACTGGCAGATGCGTTAGCAAAATCAGGTACAGATAGGAAAGTAATATTCTTACAATAATATCAGGAAGTTCGTGGGCAACTGTATAATAAAAACAAATTTAATATTGCCTATCTTAGATTGTAGATTTGTGACCTCCGTGAAAAAACGATCGAAAACAAATCATGCATCAAATTCTCTCTCTGGTCTGGTCTTCTTAAAATAGTCTTTGTTCTTATTGACACAAAGTCCATTTTAAGAATTTTCGTGATTGAAAATGGTCTTTATGTGTATGGTTTCAAAGACCGTTACATTTACGAGTCTGCCAAAGCGGCTATTTTAGACCCCCAGGTCTAACAAATTATGCATCAAAGTTATCAGGTTTTCTCTATTATAAAAAAGACGAAAATATACGTTGTCTGCTCTTCATAAAAGAAAGACGTCGTCTTCCTATTGCCATTAATAAAATGCTCAATGCAGTCTTTTGAATTGAGTTGAGTTCAATCCCTGCTAATATTATAAATGTGAATGTAAGTTTGTTTGTTACGCTTTCACGCGAAAACTACTGAACGGATTTGGATGAAATTTTGCACACAGATAGTTTATAACCTGGATTAAGACATAGGATAAGTACTTTTTATCCCGGTAGTAAGATCCCATGGGACAATAATCAAACTTCACGCGGGCGAAGCCGCTGGCAGAAGCTAGTTTAAGAATAAAACCATAGGGACTAACAGTAAGTATCGTACTACGTGCTACGTACACTTCCCATGTCTGGTAGTGGGAACCATTTAAGAAAAGGGATAGTTATGGTACCTATAACTAAAAAGTCTGTTTGTTATTTCAAAATAACAGTTTTTTACTGAATGCATACCTACTGAAAGTATATTTATACGTACGGCAATTCCAACAAACAGAAAAAAAATTGTTGTCTCTCTGTTTGATCAGGCTAATCCCCGAAACGGCCGGACCGATTTGACGAGATTTTTACTGCAGATAGCTGATTTTATACGAAGTAACTCGGGCTACAAAAAAGGCTAGGATTCTATTTATTTATTTATTTAAAATCTCCCTTACAACTATCATTACAGGTAAGTAATCCTAATGCGATAGCGCGGTCTCAAAATTAACTTATATTAAAAAACTAGTACCTACTCTAACATGACAACATTATTATAATCATAGCTTTCCTAACTATTTAAACATAAAATTTAACCTATAAATATAAAAAAAAAACAATTAACAAGAATATTTTTAACCTACTCTAATCTACACTATAACATAAAATAAACAACAGTACTTTTGCGAATTCACTCAAATGGAATGTAAATATATCGATCTTGACGTGAAGATCGTTAATAACCCGAATTGTGCGGGTCAATGGTGTTTTAGCGAGAAGGTTGGTCCTGGCAACCGGCACGGCCAGCAGCGGCGGCTAAATGTGCTAGAAACTAGTTGTAAATAAATAGGTGGCTAATTTACCTACTTTTCGGTTGACTGTACGTCTCTACTACCACTACTTTACCACGTCCTTCAAATTACCCGTGCAAACTAAATAAATAAATAACAGGGTGATAACTGATAAGTTGATAACAAAACTTGTGCTATCTACAATCACTCCACTGTACAGTAACGTGGCTTATCTCGTTATCAACCAATGTGTGGGGGGGTTGGCCACTCGTGGGCACCATCTGCTGGGTGATAACATGACAGTAACCCTAGGTTGCTTATCAATACCTATTGTATCATAATCTAATAAAACGACAGGATTTCAATGACTTTTTAGGTAATAACATGAATGTACGGTCGAACAAGCTATTTGGTATACATTTTACAATGTAAACTGTAAAGTAAATATCATAATCAAAATCAATCAATTCGATATTCTTGTTCATCACGCTTGTAAACACCAAAGGCTTGGGCAGAAGTGTACCTAATTCTACATGGAGATTGTAGATACAATTCTAAGAAAAGAATAGTTTTAAAGCCTGTCATCATTGCAATTTACCTACACGACTACAAAAGTAAAACAATTTACCAAATTAGAACAAAATAAATATTCTCATTTAATTTTCAAAACATGCAATATTTTATCGTTAAGTAATCCTGTAAGGATTGTATTAAGTAACTAGTTTAAGATCTGTATTATAATAATCTACACACCTTTGGTAACCACATATATGCACTATCCTGTAAAATATATCTGAGTAATGTTAGAGCATTCGTTGGACTCATTTACCTTTAACACCGCACTTTACACTCATGTCATCAGTTATATTTTATGTCCTATGTAATAAGAGGGTAAGGTTTTTACCATCAATCTACAAATTATTGGTGGGAAAACCCAATAACACTTTTCACGACCTGGGAATCGAACCCGGGGCCTCATGCTCAGCAGTCGTTCAAGCGACTACTAGACCAACGAGGCAGTGTAACATTTTAAGTAGTTAGTTTCCAAGAGTTTTTTCTATTTAAACGATATAATAGAAATCAACATTTCAAACAAAAACCCAGCTAAAATATGCTACATAAATCATACTAAGTTAAACACTTTAAAGTTTTTCAACCACTGCCAGCTACGACGTGAAGAAGCGATAAAATATAGCATCATTAAACACAGAAATCGTCTATCTATGCACAATGGCTCACCAGGTGTCACCACCACCCTTACTGAATCTATCATAGCGCTATCAAAGTGCTTCCATTGGTGGTGCATAAAATACAGCATGTGCTCCAGTGGTAACGTCATGGTTCTGTACTTTTTAATTTTAATAATTTAATTACATTTTTGAAATGTAATTTTTATTTAAGTATTTAAAAAAATGTTAGTAATAAAATTGTTAAGAAATTAATAAAGGATAATTACATAATAATATATTAATTTAAAAATAGAATTGACACAATAAATACAAATTAAATTAGTAATTGTTATTATTGTTTGCTTGGAATCGTTAGAAATTGGCAGCATGTTATGTTGAAGTTATATTTTTGGAGTTCAATTAAATTATGTATTTCAATTTGAATCCAAAAAGTTTCTTTATGTATTGTATGGTAATAGTATTTTGCGAAAAGAATACTTGAACAGTCTAACAGTAAACAATGCTTCAATGTACAAATATTTAAGTATTTTGAGACAATAAGTCTCGTCTACATTTTTTATTTCAATGCAAATGGGAGTGATGCGTCAACTGAATTCGTTAAAAAACAGTAAAATGTTTTCAAAAAAATTTTACTTGCACAAAAACTTTCCTCATTTTTTCACATTTAAAATTTAGTAGCCCATGAATTATGACGACCGCAGGGCAAACGTTCCCCTCTCTAAACCGCCAATAAAAAAGCATAAAGTTTAAACCAGGAAAATAGCTACACAGTACCATGAAGGGAATTAAAGGTCCTTCCGTAGACGGAACCCTAAAAAAAACCCCTCCTGCGCTATTACAGATAAGAAGATGTAAATTACTCCTGGAGGGTGTTAAAACGAATTTACTGAAGCGTTCCTCTTGAACAAAATTGATGTTTTAGAAGCATGATCGAAGATCAGGCCACTCAGGTGCGAGCAAGCAGATTTACTTATCAACCTTAGCCCTACAAGGACCCGATAAACTTGGGTGAAATTGCTTAATTATTTCGCTTGTGTAGGTACTCCTAAAAGTAAGGCACCGAATACAGGGTTAAATTGCAGTAACATATGGCTCTTATGAGCTGAGATTAATTACTGTCAATTACAATAAATCTACAATTGCAGTCCAAAACGTAAATGAATCTATAATTCTGATTTAAAAATCAGTCAGTCAGTTGTATTATTACAGCTAATCAAAGCTGTAGAAGCAGTAGATTCAATGAACTGATCTGGAGCAGAATACGGCTAAACATCTCTCCTTCATAAAAATATAGCAAGCAAAAGTCCATGCCAATTGAACGTAAGAAGAATGTAAACAAACAAGTTCATCGACATCAAACGGCTGACAAACTGTTAAATTTTAGTCATATCACCACTTTATTACATTAATAATCAAAATAGAAAATACATGGATACCGAATGACTTCACTAGATAAACATCAGATCTACTAAAACCCTGACCAAGCATTGGTGTGAACACAGAATAGATAAGTAGGTACAGAAGGATATCTCCAAACAAGAGGCGAAAACAGGCCCCGGACGTTTACTATAAACAAATGCGAGTCGTGAGTGCCCTTGCACTCGCTGTACAAGAAGCGTATCTATGTGTGCGTGCGTTTTCATCTGCTGTATGAAGTAATGAAACTAACCTTCTCATCATTATCATCAGCAGAGTCGAGCTAAAGTCTAGCCAGCATTTTACATGGAGCCACTGCCTATCTGAACCCCTCTAGAAATACAAGTTGTCCGACTTTCGGGCTTTTGATTACCGGTAACGACTATCAAAGATCTACAATTGACTGCCGGGGTGACAGGCTTGACGTGTTTTCCGATTCTGAAGCACGAAGGACACTCGATACGTACAAACAAATGACAGTTGCGAATACACTGGCACTAAGGATATCATAAACAAATGACAGTCGCCACCTGCACTCACTGTATGTGAAGCGTGTCTATGTGTGCGTGCATTTTCGCTCGTTGCATAGACCCGCTCGTTGCATTGTAAAACCTTCTGTCCGACCTATCTATTCTGTGGCGTGAACTAAGCTAGATATAGCTGATATACAATCCCCACACTTCGATATATCAACAATGGGCGCTTTGTTCGTTTATCGATTCAGCACAGTGGGACACATTGCGCTGGGGTGGACAAAATTGCCGTTTGTGAAGGATGGGATTATTTTTATATAGATGTTATAGTCGTGTAGGGTTTTATGGGGTTTGATTTGGTGACAGTGAGGGAATAGTAGGAAGTCGTGATTTTTATCATTTGGAGGAAACATTTGAACTGTGATATTATTTGTATTTTTTTTTAATACAACTAAATAAATAAATATATAAATATTATATAAATATTTATTTATTGATTAAAACTTAATGCTAATAATGCACAAAGGCGGGACTAGCCTTCGGCATTTTTTACCAGAAAAAAAATTATTTGCTATGTTTTCGTTACATTTAAGTCTTTTCTTAAATCAAAACATATATATATATATTTAGAACCATTAGAGGCGCAAAACATTGTGTGAGTCGACAGTCGCGTGTTACACAAAAACTATTACTTAAACTGTATTTAATGGGTTTTTCACTTTCACAAATGGATGTCCACAAGTTTCAATAAAAACATCAAATCGTAATCAATATCCAATGCATTGACATCTAATCTGTTAGCAAAAAAGCACATAATGAATTTCAAATGACTCATTGGTTCTAGAAATATAATTAAGCTATAATATAACCTTAAAGCTTAGAAATCTATACGAAAATCCAATGTTATTATTACCTATCAATCTTCATTGATACGTTTACATAACTATTAAAGTGAATTATGAAGTTATTATGTACTGAAATTGCTAATAACACACCGTATATACCTACTAATTTGTATAAATTACGTACTCTCTAATTCGGCCCAAGCGTCTCTGATATCATTATTGACTCAGGTTTCTATGTATAATTCAATTGCACAGTGGTCTCAGCCATTAGCAATGTGTAGACAAAATAATTTTGCGTCTGTGGTAAAGTTAATTTGGGGGTCGAACTTGCCGCACGGCCCACGGGCCAGGCAGACACAGGTTGGTTACCTAAGGCACTCTGACTAAATTACTTTAGCTACTCTGTACAAAATTTATTTGGAAACTTCTACACGTTACACGGTGAATGATTAAACAAGAGAACAACTTGCGTTAATAAAACTGCTTGTTTCTGAATTGTTTCGAGTTTCGCAGAAGAAAGTTTCTTAAGAATTTTCTTAGTTTAGTAGATAAAATAAAGCTTACACACAAACGTTAATCGTTAATGTGTGCGAAGTTTTAATTACATTGGAAAAATGTCACTTTGAGAAGGAATTGCAAGCGACTGATAAAGAACAATGGTGAAACTGCAGTGGTTCGGGATACCCGATTATTTAAAAAAGAATTAATTGTATTCAAGGTGCAATTTTAATGGACGTAAGGTGAACTGTTTCTTGACTAACTTATTTCTTAGTATTTACAGCTAGAACTAGCTCATTTTCTTTTCACCAAATATCCCAGTCAATAAACGACAAGTGGGACTGTAAACGTATAAATATATGTCTCCTTGCTACCGGCGCACTGTGGGTGCAAACAGCCGATAGCGCGGACAAAAAGATTCCACCGCATTGTGGCCGAGACACAATGGCACGCTGCGAGAAAGGAGAAGTTTGTAATTACTATTTTCCTACGGGCGCCTTTTCAGGGGGTTTATACTTCAGAAAAATGGAATATACGTGGCCCGCCACCTCTTTGTGGTAACATCTCATATTTCGGCATATATCACAGCCAGACACAAATGAGAAAAGCAACTAAAGCCTAATCGGCAATCTCACTTGTGTGTATTCTCCTTACTATACATTTGCGACCCAAATAACTCTTTGTTCAAATTGCTACAATATTTAACGCTGAAATTGCTACAATTTAAAGCGGAAATTCAGAATATAGATGTGACATTAACTGCCTAATTAAGTAAACATAACGACCTGCTTGACAAATAACTTTAATATGCTATCCTCTCATAACGTTTTGTTAAACAAATATATCTTGATTTCTAGATATGTTAATCGTTATTTATTAACGGATAAAAATAGATTGGTATGATAAAGACATTAAATTATGTAACCTCACTTCGTAAGATCTAAAACTTCTTCGAAGATGGCGTATTATTACAGAAATTGCTAGTTATAAGCTATTAGCATCGAACATTATGTTCATTGGTTGGTGTAATCTCATAAAAGGATCTACCACAAATGCCGGCAAGCTCCTCAATATTTACTGGAATAAAGTGTTCTTCAAAGAGCAAATGACAGGAATGAGCCGATGTAAAGAGCGAGTGAGAGGCAAGTCAGGCTATTTACCTCGATGGCACATCTGTAATTACTGTATAGCGTATACGAGAGTTAAAATATCCCGTCGCTTTACTTGGAATTTTGTCCGCGCAGTTCGACCGTAAGTGCCACTAGGCGCCGAGCGATTATCAACTGTATTCTCTTTAATGAACCGCGTCCGTGCACAGTGCCGCTGTTAAGAAACTTTTCATAGTTTCATAGTAGCACTAACTAGTTTGAAGAGATAATTAAATACGAAGCATTGAAACGAAACCTTTGAGATTTCCAGCGATATTTTGTTTCTATGAATGAGAGAGAGGTCAACAGACATTGTGTCGGGCCTACTGGCCACGAACAAAAAATGTTGGGCTGGCTACTTATTACCAATAAAATTTTGAGAGAGAGAACTCTTAAGTGGCATATAAGTGTCAGTCAACTGGTGTTTAGGCCGTTTTGCGTTCGGAGGTGTGCGGCCGGCCCGAGGCGGACTGGTTTGAACCGAAGCCGGTTGGACAAAGTGTAGCGACTTAGTAAGTCGGTATGGATACTCCTTTGTGGGCGCATTCCGATAGATACGGGCCCCGCCAGACTGAAATGCGGATAATGAAGAGCGCTTATTGTGATTTGTGTGGCATCCGAGTTGGGAACTAGATATGCAGTTGGTCCTGTTTAGTATCATGAGATCGGTAGATTTATGCTCTCATACACGTCTTTAGCATCGCTGATGCGAATAAATATTGCTTTGAAGGCTTTAAATTGCAGTTTCTTTGGAAAAAACATTGCGAGAGTAAATCGAGGATTTTTTTGGTGTCTTTTTGAGATGGTGTTGTGGCCTCAATCTCAAATATTCCGGCTTTAAAAAGCCCCGAACACGCGAGGTTACGGCCAAATTCGGCAGTTTTACGGCCCCCAGATAGGGTTATTTATACCGGGAGTCTTATTTAATAACGTTATCGGAATCGGTGTGTCGTTAAATCCATTAATGCTTGTCTTACCTGTATATTTCGGATGTTTTAAAAGATGTATGCTTTGGTTTTCGTTTTATACTTCTCTTTAAGTTCTTTAATGGTTTAATATAGCAACGTTCGTACATGCATTAAAAGAATCTTGTTTTAGTACCAAAGAGAATTAATCACTTAATACAAAACTCGAACTCGGAGATTCTTAAAACAAAGCCTATAGATGATGCAAAAAGACTAAAATTCAAGATTGAATCCCTCAAAACTTTATATAAAACTGTAATTATGATTCCATAGCAGAAAGCTCCCATCAAGCCATTCACTATTCAACAATAATATATCTTTCCTCTTCTCGCAACTCACAAGAGACAAGCAAGGCATTCGACACATCCACAACTCCGTCAGTGGCCACATAACACATCATAATATCTCATATCCTGTTATTCCGACTTCCTCGTATGTCGTAATACAATTTACTGTAATCACATTATGTAGTAATGACATCAACACACTGATCCATTTAGCCATACTTTTGTTTTGTACTGTCATAATATTTCTGGACGAAAGATTTGTAGAAGGAGATATTTTTGAACTGATTGACCGGTTTTCAAGCTCAATTTTTGATGATTTTGGTAAAGAAATTGCTGCCTATTTCAACTGAACAATTTTGGCTGCAACTTACTCGGGCTGCCACCAAAAGTTTCCAGAATCTAGAATTCTAGACTTGGAATCTTGGAATGGAAACCCAAAACTAGGACACGTAAAAGGAAGTTACACGACGTTCGAGTTAATTTTAGGAATTGTATTCTTGTTGAAACTTTCCCCGAAAAATCTTGAATATTATTCCCCCAACGCCTTTACAATGTTTCTCTTGAACCAGACAATTTTGAACCGCCCATATCGCGCTCAAAATCTTAGAAAAGGAATTTGATATGCAACTTAACGTCAACTTTATCGTAAATCTATGAAAATATCCTAACAAAAAACTTATCTTGCATCTAAATACTGCGATTTATCTCGAAAAAGCGGGCCAAATCTTCCAAAAAATGGTTCAATGACCTTCTTAACATACTTGACGCGTAACAGCAAAATTTTTTCACCCACTCTTAAGCCATGCCATCCCATTGCATGGTGTTTAAACCCAGTACACGTTGGCACGCAGAACAATTGTGATTTTATTTAAAATTCATGAAACGCAATTTTATTTTTGTCCATAAAATTATAATTTTTGTGGAATTGCCCACTGTGTATGGTCGATTTGTGTTAGCGCTGGAGATTGGGTCTTACGTTGTTGTATTTAGATCGTATTCGAAAAATAGACTTGAGTTGACCTTCAAAGGATTAGGATAATCTCAGTGTATTAGTTTGTTTAGTTAGCAAGACGTGATTGATTTACAAAATCTGTGGTTCTACTTCTCCTCTTGTCGATGGCTTTAATAGTACGGAGCTACCTAGACAGAGCCATGTCGTTAGCCAAATTTAAACAAAAAGGTTGTAGTTTTGGGCAAGATACGTCATATAATCTTGTGAAAAATCTATGGTCAAAAACAGAATTAAACTTGAAAAAGACAACAAGGTAATCGTGCTTGCTACATTCATCTGTCGTCAGCAATTTTACTGCTTCTATTTTACCCTTTTAAACTAGGCGCAACTTGTTCACCCAAATAGGAACGAGGGGAACATAAATAAAACGAAGAGTTCATAAACTGCACTATTATAGTCGAGGATATATTTTGTTTTAACACATTGCTATTAAAATTATGAGCAGCGTAAACTATAAATAATCTTGTTAACAGCTAATGTCGAATAATGGGCTGTGACAACTGCATATTTGTTTTAATGTTGATGTAAATTGTGATTTTGTTATTTCTTTGAGTTATGGGTAAGTTGACAGTTTAGTTTGTTGACGGTGTTTGTGCAAAACAATGTCGTTTCAATAAAAGAAACCATAATCTGCCTAGCCTTTTCCCAACTATGTTGGGGTCGGCTTCCAGTCTAACCGGATGCAGCTGAACACCAGTATTTTACATGGAGCGACTGCCTATCTGACCTCCACAACTCAGTTAAGTAGTACTGGGTAATACGATACCCCTTGGTAAGACTGGGTGTCTTGTTGTATTACCTGTAACGAAAAATAAAAATCCTGTAAAAGAAATTTATAGAAAAAAAAATTACAGAGTAAGTACTATTATATTTTCTTGAATACTTGTGTAAGAAATGGAAGAATGGAGAGGGGAGTTTATTACCCGGGTTTAGGGACATTGCCGTAATAGTATTTGTTTGTGCGTATGACAATTTAACAACTATTATTTTACAAGATAAAACTATTATCTTTGACATGATTATTGCCTTTTTTTTTCCGAATGGGAAATCGTCAATTGGCGATCCATGCGCCTTCTTCGCCCTTTGTGTTCCGGGGCCACGGTATCTCTTTCAAAAACAAAAATAACCTATCAAAATCATCTACTATTCTTTCTATTTTATGAGACATTGTAGTCAAAAACAATATTACAGCACTAGAACATGAATAGAATTGTTTTTTCCCCAGACGTCGCTATTAAGGCGCACTGTGCATTATATTTTATCGTTACCGATTCGCGCTGGGTTTTATTGTGCGAGGCGTCTTTCGTGCTAATACTACGATGTTTATTATCCATTGTTGTTTTCGTTTGTAGGAAGGTACAAGGAAAGAGTTCTAAACCAGCTTTGTATAGGCTTCAAGGAATTTGTATCGAGAAGTGTAAAATAAAGTCGACTTTCGAAGGCAAAACCGCAGCTTTATAGAGAAAGATTCAAGGAAGGCAATACATGAGACACTGTTATTTTGATTCCCAAACAAATCATAAAATTAAATTTGATTTATTTATGTGTTTTTTTACAAAACACTTACACATCAGATCATGTTCTATTTTAAAGCTAGATAGGGCCGGTGATGCTTCGTACCTGACTACTCTGAGAAGAAACAGCCGAATAAAACATTGGTCCAAACATTGGTAATATACGTTTGACAAGAACTTGTAATTTTAATTAGCGATGCATATCGATACCGATACCGATATATCGGCGATACTTCGGGTTTGCCGATATATCGGTATCGACGATATTTTTATGGCAGATTCAACGATACTTTACAAATTTCGCGCTTTAAAAATGTAACGTAAACGCGAGTGTTGTCCCATCTATTTTGTTGCAAACGAGGCCAGTTTCCAAATTTAATAAGTTGTGTCGCATCTGAGAGACTATTTTCCACCGCTGCCCGGCTAGCATGGGCAGGGGATAAAATTTTATCCACCGGTTATTTCCACTGACAAGGGACAAAATTCATACAAAAGTGGAAATAACCGGTGGATAAAATTTTTATCCCCTGCCTATGCTAGCCGGGCAGGTCTTATTCAAACAGACTTGCGAAATCGCCTTTGCCCGCAAAACTTAAGAATTCTTTGTTTTTTAAATAAAAATCTTACAAATGTTAATTTTGATTACTAAAACTATAAATTAATTGTGTTTTATTTATTCTACCTTCCTTTTAGAATTCAATAAGCGTATCGGTATCGGTATCAGTATCGCCGATATTTTTATAAGAGTATCGGTATCGTATCGGCAAAAAGGCGTATCGAGGCATCCCTAATTTTAATCCTAAGAACTTTAAATTGTACTTCCTTTTACAAACTGATGTTATAATTATTACCGATTTACATTTCAACCCAATGTTAACACAGTGTTTAAAAGAGAAACTCAGCCTGGAAAAAAATGTTTTTGTCGTGAAAAAGTAAATATTTGTGTATTACTAAAAGTTTATGAGGAAAACGAGCAACCTGTTGTTTTTATACTTTTTATTTTATTTGGGTATCGAAGACACAATATATTTGCTGTTTATCTTGAAATGGTCGATTAGAGTACAATTTAGTGTTCCGATAATTTGGCTTTCATTGCTTTGGAGTGGGTGCGAATTTATTATTTGTGTACTTTTTTGCTGATGTTGATTCGAGTATTTACTCATAATTAACTAAGAATACTAACGCTATATAGAAAGCAACTAATATTGTTTGATTACTGTTCATTGCTAAAATATCTAAAAATAACTTTTCTAACAAAAAAAGTTAATAGTTCAAACTCCCAGTCTGCAATAGATAATTGCTACAACCTGAATTGCCTGTTCAAAAAAAATTATCGAGAGAAAAAAACTAGTTATTTGTTCCCACGTATCTTAAACTCCATCAGACAAGCATCTAATACTACTGACATTGCCATGAACACACAAACACATTGTTTTCAACAACTGTATTTTATTACTACTTCCTTTTATTGAGCACGCCGTAATACAAATCGACATGGGTATTAAAAATGTAAGAAACAATCACAGTCGCTATACATCCGTCTCTTTTACTCTCACGAAATAAAAAAGAGATTGCAATACTTTATAGCCCGCTGATCGCGAGACAAGATCGGTGCAGCCAAAAAACATTTATTACACACCATCAATTTTTAAAAACCCATGTAACGTGACACCAGCGAACAAATGAATGTGTTCAAGACAACCGAAATGCGTGTCCGACCGCACAGTGGACCGAATAGTGATGTTACATGGCCATAACATTTTTTTTTCTCGTTCAACCACAGATTTATTCATTCGTTATAGTTTTTTATGTATAACATAAAACGTAAAACGATCGTTAAATAAATTACGAGGTATTAATTGAGAATCTTTAATTTTTGTACTAAAAGCGTAAAAATAGTCGCGGCAGTCGGTCGTGAGCGTCGTTTTTTCGCCATTTTACTCCTTCCGTGGCTGTTAACGCGAAGAATTTAATTATTTTTATAGTTCTCTTTAATAATAATGGTCGCGGGAAAATAAAATGGCCGTAAGAGGGTTAAAATTAAATGTGCATCTGCATTAGTAAAACATAATAGTTCAAAGTATTTGTAGAACAAAGGTTAAATAAAAGAATGATATGAAAACATTACCCAGTCTTTTCTATTGCCTAGTCGGAGAAAACCAATGACCTACATTTTAAATCTCCACATCAATTACGGTACACTTCAGTCATTTAATAACATGTCACAATCGTAAACATTCCAATAAACCGTCACAATAATTTAAAGCCCACTAAAGCTTAGCCTTCTCTATTCAAAATATCCCACAAACGCTTTAACATCCTCACAGTTCGATGTCAAGTAAGGCCGCAACTTGGTCAGTCATAAAACTTGGGCATAAAACCGTAATTGCACCATTACAGGGTTAATTAGCAAAGCTGAGGCGTTTGTCAGCCGGAGTTTTACGGTTTTACGTGACTGAATTCGATCGACGCCATGTCAGAACAAGTTGGTCACGTGGTGTATTTATTTTTGGGGCGAGGGCACGGAATTAATTACGAAGGGATTAGGGAGATATTTTTCTGGAAAAATCCGATAGAAAAAGGAGGCAAACAGCTGTAGAGGGCATTGGACTTGCGTGTGGCTGTCTTTATAAAAGTGTTTATGAGGAGGACATTAATAAACTGATATTATTGAATTACTTAGATGGGAAAACACTAATGAAAACTGAACGCGATTAGCACGTCTGAACGGTGGTTAAGAGCTGGTAGTGTCAGTATTCCGTAACATGACACTGACAGCTATTAAATGCGGTTCATATGAGCTGTTCGCGTTCACTTGATAAAATTCGCCCTTACTTAACCGTAACTTAGGTGTCAGAATTTGGTTTACAATAATAAAGTTGAGCCTAAGTCGGAATGTAGCCGTAACTTCAGTAACTTTCAAAATCATTTCTTAATTCAGTACAACTTAGACAGATCTCTAACACTAATTACCATATAAAGCAGACAGAATGGCTTTAATTGACAAAGTTAACAACAAAACATTTAAAGTAATCATTAAGCACTGTCAAACTTAACTTAGAACTAACTTAGCACACGCGCAAACTTAAACTTCAATCATATTTAATGACAAAACTAACTTGGGGCATTATTTTAAGAAATATAGTGCTTTTGCGACTACGTTTAATAATTTCTTAAAAAGTGGAACTCTTAGGACTTTTAATTAACTCGAGTAGAGAGAGGATGTGAGAAGTAATTTCTTGTCGTAATGAGGAAAACGTGGACTCATGTGAAGGACTAGAAAACGCCCTTTTTCTTTGCGCTCTGAAATGGAGTTTTAAACGTTACTTCGAGTTTAAAAGACGTAAGTTTTGAAAAAACTATTTTGACCCGATTTTTTGTGTGACGTGATTTGGTCCCACTGTGTAGTGTACATTTTTGCGACATTATTGTAATTTTTATTTTATTTTCTTTACAATGAAAAGACATTACTTACATTTTTTTTGCTATTTAATTGAAGAGTTCTCTATTAATTTAAAACATGTCTTTATCATTCAAAAAGTATTTTTTATTCGTCAAAGCAAAAGCAAAATCAATATTTTTGCAACATTTTGCCGTCTGCTTTTGCGTTCTTAACATAAATTATAATGTATTATCAACCACCTTTGTAGCTGTTGCAAGTTCTAATTAATAACGTAAGTACCCAAAATAATGTTATATGCATATTACGATCCATGCTTTACTTCGGCTATTCATTTAATGTTATATACTTTGTAAGTGTATATAATGATTTTCCATTAAGTTTGACATGTTAACAAAGTAACTTAATATCCGTGGTTTTAATAGAAAATTGAGAATAAAGAGAAAAGTGAAGAAGACTTGCTTTTGATGTCAAATTTAGTGACAGTTCAATCGAGAATGTGTTTTATATAGC
Organism: Xestia ashworthii; assembly: GCA_950022955.1. NCBI lineage: Eukaryota > Metazoa > Arthropoda > Insecta > Lepidoptera > Noctuidae > Xestia > Xestia ashworthii. The sequence continues at coordinate 9,429,252 of OX465573.1, forward strand.
AGTGATGTTTCGGGTTTTCGCTATCAATACTTTTTAACAATAATATCGACCAATGTCGTGTTGTCATTGAATAAACCTTTGAACAATTTGGGGGTTTACAATTAGATAATCACCATTTAAATTCATGTATTAAATCTGCCATCAATCAGCTAAGGAAATAGTGACATCCTGTAGGAATGTAGGATGTAATGGATAAATTGAAAACCATAGTGTAGTTACGACTAGATCATATTGTTGGTCATAATAGGCTAGTTTCCACCATCAATAAATTGCAAAACGAATTAGTCCGTCAGTTAGAGTATAGGAAAATAATGGACACGTATTTTTTGTTTTTGTAAATCACTGAGTACTGACAAAGATAAAACGCATCAAAACTCGGGAGTGGGGGCTCGTGACGTCACAACGCACTAAAAACTATAGCACGGCGTGACGTATTGCGAATTTTAAAAGCGTCGTATCTTCGTCAATTTTGGTTTATGTAACAAAAGAAAAAATACGGGTCAAATATTTTTTTATAATCTAACTGACGGACTAATTAGATTTTTTTAGGACACAAGCCTATTGTAGCTGAGTATAAGCTGGTTTGTTTAGCCATACTCCTCCACGAACCGGAAGACGTTACGTTTGAAGACCTCACACTAGGTGGACCGATGACCTGGTAAAGGTTACAGGAATCCGCTGGATGCACTGGACCGGTCAATGTGGCGACACTTGAGGGAGGCCAATGTCCAGCAGTGGACATCTTTCGGCTGAAATGATGATGATACTGTCCCATTGCTCGGCAAAGGCCTCCTCCAATAACCTGTTAATAAAGTGTTAACGAATCTTACTCACACGTGCCAGTCTTGGTTTTCGTTTGATGCCGAAGCTAATCGGTACAGCACGTGTATAAAACCTGAATTAATTATTAGTTACCACGAATAAAAGAGTAAAGGAACATTTTCTGTCGGCGTGATTTTAGTTTGTAAATAGTGTTTTATATGTAAGTGTATCTTTATATATAAATAAAGAATAAGAATAAATAAAAGAGTGTCCGTAAAGCTTCATGCCAATTCTTCTTCATAGAGATCTACGCTTTGGATGGGCAACTATAGTACTTACACAAGTTATTATACCTTGTGACTGGGACTGTAGCTACGTCCTTTTATTTTTGAGACTCAAAAGTGCCTCTAGACGGTCTATTTGAAATAAATGCTTCAAGCTTGACCTTGAAATAGGTCTCAACGATATTAACAAATTTATAATTGTCAATTTAATTGATCCAACACGATTCCTTCCTAAAGTCTTCTTGTAAAAAACAATACAAGCTCTAAAACAAATCCGCGATCTCACAAGGCGCACACCGATTGGACTCGACGATAAAACTTAACACAATTTGTCGCAATCGATTCGAGTCGCTTTAGCTACGCTGTGGGGCACTGGGCTTATAGCGTTATGCGTTATTGCTAGAAAGTTGTGTTTGTCCTATTTAATGTAGATGTTAATGTAGAAAATAAAAATTTAACCATCTAGATGTAGATTGGGGAATACCAAAGAAATGGTGGATGGCTGTGTAGTAGATGATATGGCTGGAAAGGAGATGAATACTGAGATGACGAGTTATAGAGAAGTATGGAAGCCGGAAGACGGCCAAATAAATTGGGATTAGAGCAGCATAATGCTTAAGACCGAGCCGCTATCTTCGAGCCACACTTGCCTAGGCCTGTGGATGGGTGACCACCACAGATATAGATAGACCTAGATAACGCAAGTATCACGATCTGTACGAAAACCAAGCGTGCCATTTATGACCACCTGTTGTGTGTGACATCACAACCACAAGCACTATTTAGTGATGGGAAAAACAAATTTTCCATAATTTCAAAACTGACGTCCGACTAGCGCTATACACCGATGCAGACAGCGCGAAAGTGGCCACTTACGACCTTTTATCGTATTTTTGACCGTAAACTAGGCACGTGAAGAAGTTGCTCTTGCGTTATCTAGGTTTATCTATATCTGTGGTGACCACTCATTACATACCGATAGGGCAGGAGAAAGATGACTACTACGGAAAGTGAAATAGGGCAAAATATGCGAACGCCCTGACGATGCTCTCTTTTAATCTCTTTAGTTCTTTTGCATAAGAACTATGAGTGAAGAATCCAAAATAAAAAGTGTCCCAGTAACAAATCTGATTGAATATTTGTGTGCAAACAGATTCTTTGTGTTACACAAGTAATTTATCTCAAATTCGCAATAGTTTTTATTGAATTACACGGATGTGAGCATTGAGAATGACGATCTAAGTTATAATTAAGATACAATCTCAATGTAGTCTTTAATTTTACTTTTAATTAACTTCTTAAATCGCATTGTTACATAAATCGTTGTAAATACACGCGGTACAAAATGTTTTCGTGTCTGACAACAATAATTCTGTAAAGTTGTATTTTGGTGATTCAGACATTATTCAATACACACATACACATATATAGATCTCTTCTATAGCTTCTTAACGCACAGTGTTGCGAATAAATTTTCGCTGTGGAAAAAATCTAGTAAAAAAAAAAATGTTTGTGTGTTTCTTAAAAAATGTCAGGTCGAGAAAAAATAGGCTTAAGTTACATGCAGCTAAGCTATATTACCTACCAACACAATACCACAACCATATTAATATTAAGTCTAAACCGTCCGTCTGCCTAAGCTCCAAGCTGCTTCCAAAATTGGACCATCTTGAGATAACAGCCTACTATTGTATGCGTGCATCCTCGCAGGCCTTTGCCCATCGTATTAATTACTCCTATCTCAAGACCATGTACAGCCAATTGGAGCCAATTAGACGTAGCCGTAGAACCATCACCAGTTAAGGAGTACAGGAGTTCGAGGGACTATAGACGGGTGAAGATGCTTCTCAATTTCGTCGGGTTATGCCGCTGAGGACTTGATTTCTAGGTGTTGGGATTAAATTGATGGAGTGGTGAATGAGGGGATATGTGGAGCGATTCCTGAGTTTGATAATGATGGCGCGTCAGTCTTTGTTGTTTTGAATTGTTGGGTATTTTAATCAGTTGAGATTGGTAGTGTTTGTCTAAATAGAGCTGTTTATTAAACGTAACTTGCTAGAATGCAGTCGCGAGACTTATCAGATTCGCAGAATTTGTTTGTGTGGCAATTTGAAAGAGGCTCATCTTGATTATAAAATCTATTCCTTTCTGTCTTTTTCTCTATCTCTATGATTCAGATTAGTAACAATGATAAATGTTAATTCTGAAAATAACGAAAATCAGAGCAAAATAACTGACCAAAACGTGGTCAAAAACCAATCATGTGGTCTCAACAAAAACCACGCAATACTGACCACACTTTATACTCCCAACAATTGAATTCAAAGTCCACTACGAGAAATCCCACTAGATTTATAACAGATAATAGTTAGAAGAACAGAAGATCAGCTATTTACAACAATGGAAGACAAACGCACCCACACAGACGCGTACGTGAGGCGATCTCAAACAAATGGCAGTCGTAGGTGCACCTGCACTCGCTGTTAATGAAGCGTGTGTATAAAGTGTGCGTGGACATTTCAAACAAATGACTGTCGCGAGTGCGCTTGCACTCGCTGTACGTATCTTTGTGTGCTTTCGCTGTTATTCTTAAGAATTGCATCTAGCAGGTCAATCTTGAAGGTTGTCGGGTGCTTAACCGGGCTATCCTGGGTGCCTTGAATGCAAGGCCTCCTTCCAGAGCAAAAATCTTAAAATCTAAGTGACTGCACGCTAAGGTGCGAGCTTTTTGCCTTAGGGTATTGCTGTAGGAGGACAGCAAAGGACTACACAACAAGCAAAAACTTGGTTCGGATCAAGTTTTCGCTTTATGTATAGACCCGACCTTCTGTTCCGATCTATTCTATATAGTTACTCTGCAGCTGAAGTTACGATGACAACCTGCTAACATGTTCGGACGAAGTCGTCCTGTGACATTAGTTTATAGTTCAGGTAGGACAATGCCGCTATTTATTATTGTCCAACCGCACTCTGCGATGAACGGTGGACAAAAAATGTGATTTAGTTACAGCAAGTTGGTAAGGAATTAGATTGGCGGGGTCGGAATGTAATTGTTTCTAGATAACTTAGATAGACTGATCTTTTCGTATTCAATGTTAATTTGGTGTCAAATAAATGTCAGAAATTATTTCGAGGTTGACTAACCTAACACAACAATAAGTCTGATTTTAAGTTAATCATCATCATCATCAGCCTATTAATGTTTCCACTGCTGTGGGACACTGGCCTCCTCTCTATAAGAGGGATGGGGGGGTTTTAAGATACTTTAAACTAAATATACTCAAAGAAAATGGCTCTCAATTGCAAAATCTCTGTAATACAGACTTTAAATTATATTTCCACCCTTTCCATAAAATACTTTACCTTCAAAATATACCCCAAAAGTCCCAAATATCGTTACAACTTAAATCACTTCCCCAACAATAGCCAATTACAAATTGATTCTAAACCTTACCATCACAAAATAACAATTTAATTTATATTCAAAACTTCATCCGGAAACGTTTAGTGTTTTTGTTAAAGCAATTTTTCATTATAATTACTAGTAAAATATTTATGGCCTATTGTGGGTACTTTTTATGCCGCTCCCGGGGCAAGGCAGTTTGAAGAAATAATTGTATAATTTATGTGTTGTAATTTTGTCCAGAGCACTTAGAGATTTATACCAGTGTGCGGTGAATGTATGATTTGTGTTTGAAGGCTATTTAAGTTAACTGTTTGACGGAATCGTGGTGTTGTGTTGTGTACTTGTTTTACTGTTTAATTGTTTGTGTCTTACTAATAGATTTTCCTTTCGAAATGTTTGACCGTTTAGTTAGTTTTGAATGGCTGTAAGAATTAAATGGTTACCTATAGTTTTCTTGTATCTAAATCGGGCTCGATGCTAAAGGCTGTCGGAAACGAGTGTTTGTGTTTGAGTCGGGCTATTTTATTAGGTTTTTAATTCCGAACTTCCTTGTCAAGAGTCTTGGATTTGAGCCCGGTTGATGCAATAGTCCCTAATACTATCAACTTGGGCAATAATGCGTAACGCTCTTGCTATTAATTTAAATGCAAATACCCCTTTAAAATATTGAACCATTTAGTTAACCAAGATAGTAAAAATTTCAATGGTTTTAGATGTTGTTCTATAATTTATTGCTTCCTTTATCAACTTTATTCACGGTACATGGTTTTGCATACTTTCGATTCCACGATGTTCTAGTTTTTGTTGCTTAATGGTAAATATTTGAATAATGCTTTTATCACGGTCTGTGGGCTGATTCGTTCAACTCTGAGTCTGTATCGGTAGTCTTATTGGACAGTTATACCGTTACGGCTTAGAAAAGTGCTTCTTTATTTACGTCACCGTAAAATTGACAAACACGTGAGATTGTAATTTCTCTAGCGAGGTTGTAAACTCTTGAAATATTGTCTGAACTGAACATACTGCTTATAATATAACACATTATTTTTCGGTAGATTGTAATCTATCGAAGTGAAACCGTAATATTGTGAAATGCATGCGACGCAAGTATCTCAAGTATCTCTGCCCCCATAATCGGGACTTGGGGCCGTTAGGTTAGTTAGGTTCCTTTAAACCCTGCTGACAGAAATAGAAGCCCCGGAGAAATAGGTTACATTAATCGGTATTTCCCAGGAATGGTACAGTATCTTTTCATGAGAGTGCAAGTGGTACCATTAGGCAAGGGGGGCCCATGTCATAGAGAGCGCGCCTATTGCCATCAACCGGGCCCAAATCCAGAGTCCCTGACTACTACTGAGAAATTCAAGTGGTAATATAATTATACAACACGCTCATGAATCCGAAAAATACAGTGAATAAGAAAATTATACAGTCCACGGGTGTTGACCACCTCTGATTTATACTGAATTTGACGTTCCATATCTGAGCCGAAAGACGTCCACTGCTGGACATAGGCCTCCCCCAAGTGTCGCCACATTGACCGGTCCCTTGCGACTCGCATCCACCGGACTCCCGCAACCTTCACCAGGGCTTTTCGGCTGAAATGATGATCTGAGGGGATTCTGTTTAAGGCAGAGGTCCATTCACAGTTACTTTAGCTCTGACAGCAACTTTATTGTAACGAGCATAAAGATCTCTTAAGTTTGTCAGTGATGCTAAAACAGAAGTAAAGTATTTGGAAAAAAGGCTCTAGGCTAACTAGATTAACTACTAAGCTCAGCAAATAAAAACTAGTAACAATTAAGAAAAACAAAGCGAAAATCGCGTGCCCCATCATTAATATTTTTACTCTTTTTCCATACCAACGCGATCGTGCACATACAGGCTGTAAGCTTATTTGTTTAATAAACGTCAAAGAATAACTATTAGTAGTAATAAATAAAGGAATTTCCTGTACATTTGTAATAAACCACGCGATTCGAACACGCAATTATTATTAATTGTATTCTTAGTTCAAATCTGTAACGTTTATTATCAAGATTGAAATAACGTTTGAAAATAAAAACGCGAAATGCCAAACACCCTGTAAGTTTTAAGTAAGTGGTTTTGTATGGGTTTTTTTGTACAAGAATTAAAATTGATTGTAGAGATATATTGAGTAAATGATACCAAATAAATTGATTGTAGAGATATTTTGAGTAAATGCTCTATTTTCGTTTATTCAGTTTCATTGCAACGTGGTACAATGATATATCAATTAAAAATGATACCGTTCTCATAATTACCGTTTATCTGTTAAGTAGCATGGACGCGGCAGTTAATAATAAATTCGTATTCGGTCAGTAATTAAATTTACCGCAGCAACACGGCCATATCGTATCACTGATATTAAAGGTGTTTTCACATGTGAGTCACTCTCTTTCTCACATGTGAGTCAGTCTCACTCTGTGCCCCGTGATTTTCATCCCCGTAATTATTTCCATATTTGAATCTAATGCCAACCAATTACAAGGGTATTATTTTTTTTGCACTGAACCGTAATTCTTATTCTAAAATAAAAGTAAGCCTAAGTTACGGTTAAGTACCTAGTTAAGCGACCTTAGCGAGTCGCAACTACGAATGGTCATTTCAAAACAAAATAAAAAAAAATGCATCAGCTTTCTGCCAGCAAAAGTGTCGTCAAAATCGGTCCAGGCGTTTCGGAAATTAGCCGGAGCAAACAGACAGACACACATAATTTAAAAAAAAATGTGTGATTTGTTATAACTTATCATATGCATTCAGTAAAAAGCTTTTATTTCGAAATTTCAATCAAACACTTCAATTTAAATTTATTTGTTCACATTTAAATATATGTATAACTGTACTATGAACTTAGCTTTACTTTAACTCTACTAATTTGACTACTAGTCAGCTTATTAACCACCCTACCGGAAGTTGTACTTACAATTATGTACCTACTGCTTACTGGTATTTTAAAAAAGGGTTGCTAATAAGGGTGACGCCGGTTGATACGTTATTTATAAAGATTTTCTAGAATACATATAAGCGTAAGTAAGTTTGTTTGAAAATGTCTGCGGAAAAAAAAAAAAGGCAAACTTAAATGAATTTCGCGTGTGAAAATTTGCTTAGGTACTCGTATTTAATTGTTGAAAATTGGGTTCTAAGATACTGCATCTGCTTCACCGTCTGAGGAATAGAAACGTGACAGTTTCTTTTCAATCAGATTTTCACAAAATACATTTTTCTTTTGACTAGAGAATGCAATTTGTAATCTAATCTTTCATTCCAGATGCAGAGTTAGATTTTCATGCATTATCATACTGATACTTTTGAATATTTATCTCAGATTATAAGGGATTTGTATAATCATGACATTACTTTGTAATTTAAATGAGTTTAGTTGTATTTAATAACAAGTCTGCATATTTTATACTAGCTGTGTCTTACGACTTGTTTGCGTTGAAATTTTGATGGCAGCCATGGAATCTGGGTTTTGCCCGGTTGATGGGAATAGGGTCCCCCCATTACATGAGACTTCAAGACAACTGTTACAATGTGGCTGTTCACCTCTGTCACTTTGGGGATTAACCTGATGTAATGGTATGGTATGCAGTAAATTGATGTTCCCTTAAAAGCATATTAAAAAAAAATATGTCAGGCATCAAGGCCAACAGTGGTGTTAGTATTATCTTACTTAAAAACTATATATTACTACAATTATATAATGATATGTTAAATATTACAATCACAGGAAGGTTTAATAAGCTTTTTGTTGCCAACATGTAGCTTTGTAACTTCCCCATTGCCCATTCAGCCTCTCTGCAAACACCTTCAGAATGCTGTTGCTGCTTCTCCTCAGTCATATTGCTATTGCTACGCATGTAAAAACAACTAAAAATAAATTTATTTATAGGAGTTAGTCATACGTCAACCTGTGATTTCACTTGTATTTAAATTGGTATCACGTGTGGTGGGACAAGTTTTGAGAGAGAGCGGGATAGTTTGGACCTCATTCATAAGCTAGAGAAATTGTTTTTTTTTATGAATAACATGCAAAGCCTAGAATTGGTGATTTGAGTTAAAATGCGCATTACTTTTGAGTAAGTAGTTCAAACACTGTTTTTTTTGACGTGACAACGTCTAATAAATCGATGAACGCCGGCTGCACGCACGAAAAAGTGTTGTAGCAACCCAGAACGAAATGACTCGACCAATAAGAGCGTCCCGCGGTCGCGTGCCGCTCCGATATACGGAATGATTCTCCATCTCTTTCCCGTGTGGCTGTAGTAAGCGTGTTACCGATGCGCGCGGGGCCGCCAGTCGGCTGCTTACGCGCAAGGCACATGTACGTGCATCCCAACTTCCCGCGCAACTTGCATTGTCCACGAATACCTAATTATTTATACCGAACTCTTTCTGATTTTACCTATACTGTGAACTGTGAATAAACTTTTACTTTTATTTTACAACCAGTGACTTTCTGTTTCCCCTGACTGAAACCTCTTCTCATATGTGGCGCTCCAACGTGTTTTTCGTGTGACAATAGTATAGTGCATAGTGTCTACAGTGAACGTTTTGCAGTGACGAACAAAAATGCCAGTGACAAGGAGTAGAGCGGCTAGTTTGACTCGGAGAGATGATGCAAACAACGCATTACCCGTCCTCTCGCGAGCAAACACGCCGCCAGCGGCGTCCGCCAGCCAAGATGGCGACGACGCGTTCTCTTCGCCGCGTGCCGATGCAAACGCTACGTTCTCCAATGAAAACGTGGCGATGATTATCGCTTCTCTCCAGCGCTCTCAAACAGAAGCGTTCAGGGAGTTGCTCACCACGGTGTCGCGGGCGAATGCATCCACCCCGGAATCACTCGTGCTATCAGGGCATAGCACCCTAGCCCGCTGCAGAGCAACCTTCTCCGGCCGACCGAAGGAGTCGGTCGAAGCATTCATTGACGCTATTGAGGCATATAGCGACTGCGCGCAAGTTACGGACTCAAATATCCTACGAGGTTTAGCCTACTTATTCAAGGACGAAGCGGCCACGTGGTGGCAGGGCATAAAATATTCCGTGTCATCGTGGCTAGAAGCCAAGGATAACTTGATAAGTGCCTTCGGTGACCGCCGGCCGCCTCATCGAATTTACATTGAAATATTTTCCACGCCGCAAGACAAAGAAAACACCGACATGTTTGTAGCGCGCGTTCGCGCCCTTTTCGCACGCTTGCCCAAGGGTGATATAACAGAGTCAGCACAGATAGATATGACATACGGTCTCCTGCACAGCAGAATTAAGAAAAGGTTACGCAGAGAAGAATGTCGCGACTTCCATGATTTACTCCGCCTCGCACGGAATGTAGAAGACTCGTTCGTCGAAAAAACCGCCATAACACACACGGCGAGTGAGCGGCGAACACAACCGCTGTCAACATCAACGCCGTCTACACAATCCGCCTCGCGTGATAACGTGGGCGCTCGTGATAACAGCCGCGCCACAGCGCGCGAAAGCGCGCACGCCGGCGCCGCCGCGGCGCAGAGCCCGCCCGCTCCGCCCGCGCCTGTTCCAGCCGCGCCCCCCGCGCCTCCCGCGCCTTGTCCACCGAAGCAGGACTCCACAAGGAGGCAAAGGCCTACTTGCGCCTACTGCAAGAAGTTCGGCCACGTCAAGGAGCAATGCCGTAAGTTACAGGCGTCGCAGACACCAGGTGAGAGTGATAAACAATCTAGTGCTCAAAGTTTCTATTCGATTAAATCTCGCGCGTCTGACTCTTTTAACCCTATTGATAACTATAATAATGAATTAGTGTGTGGAAGTGCTAACGGTGTTTCGTGTCCCATAAAAACGGCCAATATTATTCCACAATATTTGTCTAATAATGTTCAAAAATGTAATCGTAATATTTCTAGTAATAATGTAAAGGTCAATGAACAAAAATGTTCTCGTAATATTTCTTGTAATAGGATAAAGAACAATGGTCAAAAATGTTCTTACAATTTTTCTCGTAAAAATGTAAAGGATAATGGGCAAAACTGTTCTTGTATTTTTTTTTGTAAAAATGTAAAGGATAATGGGCAAAACTGTTCTTGTAATTTTTTTTGTAATAATGTATGTTTAACCGATGTATGCTTGTGTAACGACCGTTCGGGACCCTCTATTGGTTGCGATTTACGACCAATTTTTCATATTCAAATTTTAGGGTTTACCGGTACCGCGTTGATAGACACGGCTGCCAAACATTGCATTGCGGGTTATACGCTATATACTCTCCTTCTACGTCAAGGACATCCCTTCAGCTCTGCGACACGCGAAGTTAAGCTTGCCGACGGTGTAATCCGTACGATGGATGTACTTACCACCACGTTAGACGTGTGCTTAGAAACGGCAGTAATAACGATTCCTTTTATAATTTTTCCCGACTCGACAAATAACGAGACGTTATTAGGTATCGATTTTATAACCGCCGCAGGAGTAGTTATAGATTTTTCCAAACAAGTCTGGTATTTTAGTAACTTAGAAACAGTCAAACATACCTTGTTCTTCGAACCTACCTCGCGTGACGTGTCCTGCGCCTCCACAGATGTACTTAGGGACGATGAAGGTACTCACCTTAAACCAGCTGAGCGAAAAGCGCTCGCTGCCGTTCTCACCAGGCACGCACCCGTCTTTAAAGCAGGGGGAGGTCCAACACCGTATGCGGAACACCGCATTGATACAGGTGAGCATCCTCCAATTGCTGTTCCTCCTTACCGCCTAAATCCTTCGAAAAAGGAGCTGATGAAGGCTGAAATAGGTAAGATGTTACGAGATAACATTATAGAAGAATGTGAATCGGCTTGGTGTTCACCGGCGCTGATGGTGCCGAAGTCCAATGGTGGTATCCGCTTCTGCGTCGACTACAGGCGCTTGAATGCAATCACCAAAGCTGACACTTATCCGATGCCACGCATCGACGAGTTACTTCAGAGCACAAAACGGGACTGCTACATGAGTACGCTAGACCTTCGATCATCATATTGGCAGGTGACGGTTAGGGAAGCTGATAGGGACAAAACAGCTTTTGTCTGCCCTTTAGGTACTTACCGATTTAAAAGGATGCCGTTTGGTCTCCGTAACGCGCCAGCTACCTTTCAGCGTCTCATCGATCGTCTTCGATCCTGCTCTGCTTTACAAGAGGTAACTTTATTAGCATATCTGGATGATCTGTTGATTATATCCCAGGGATACCAACAGCATCTGCAAGACCTCGAGGCAGTTTTCAAACGTCTGGCCGAGTTTAACCTCCATGTAAATAGGGAGAAGTGCGCTTTTGCTCGAGAAAGCGTTAAATATCTCGGTCACGTTATAACACAAAAAGGTGTTTCCACCGACCCAGGGAAGGTGAGTGCTGTACTTGAGATGAAGGTACCAGGTAATTTGAAGCACCTGAGAACCTTTTTGCAAACATGTTCATGGTTCAGAAAATTCATACCTAACTTCTCAAAAGTCGCTGAACCATTGACTCGCTTGACAAAGAAAAGTCAAGTCTGGTCTTGGGGCTCAGAGCAGAACCAAGCATTTAACGAGCTGAAGAGTCTGCTGACCACAGCTCCAATACTGGTGCAAGCCGATTTCAGTCGTCCCTTCATTCTGCGAACTGACGCAAGTAACTACGCCTTAGGCGCAGTTTTATTACAGGGCGACGGCAATCAGGAAAGGCCGATCGAATATGCCAGCCGACTCCTCAACGCAGCTGAACGTAACTACTCAACCACAGAGCGGGAAGCACTCGCTGTAGTGTGGGCGGTAGAGCGTTTTCGGCCTTACCTAGACGGTCAGCCAGTCGTGATTGGAAGTGATCATCAGCCTCTACGCTGGTTGCTATCACTTAAATCACCAGCAGGTAGACTAGTCCGTTGGGCTCTGAAGCTCCAATCTTTTGATATCCAATTTCAATATACCCCAGGGAAAGCGAATGTCGTTGCAGACACGCTTAGTAGACCGATTTGTTCTAGCGATACGAGCGACAGTTGCGGGGTCTGTTCTGTTATCTGCGATCTACCCGCCAAGACACCAAGTCAGCTTCGCCTAGAACAGACTTCGGACCCTGAAGTGGATAAGATTGTTAAAGAGCTAGAAGGACCTGATGACGTTGCGTCCAAAAGATGGTTAGAAAGGGGTTATCTCATGGATCAAGGAGTTCTGTACCGTTTCAATCCGGACTCCGATAGCGAATCCCCGCAATTAGTCATACCTGCCGGCCAAGTTGCAGCTATTTTAAAAGAGCTACACGACTCGCAAACTGCTGGTCATCCAGGCATCGATCGGACATACCAGAAGGCAGCACAGCTGTATTATTTCACAGGGATGCGGAGAATAATCACCGATTATGTCTTGGCCTGCATCCACTGCCAGCGGTATAAGGCTAAAAACACCAAACCTCCAGGCCTTCTCCAAACACCAGTCATGAGCCAGCGGAACGAAGTGTTGGCCATGGACTTGTTCGGCCCACTGCCGGAAGGAGACCAGGGGGAGCGGTGGATCTTTCTTATTGAAGACACTGCTACCCGATGGACGGAGCTGTTTGCTTTGAAGGAAGCGACAGCAGAGGCCTGTGCCCATATCCTCATTGAGGAATATTTCATGCGGTTCGGTTTACCTCGCAGGATTATTTCAGACAACGGTGTCCAGTTCGTTTCCGCAGTGATGCGGCAATGCATGACAGTCCTAGACATCAAACAAAATTTTGTCCCGCTGTATCATCCACAAGCTAACCCTGCCGAGCGAAAAAACCGCGACCTTAAGGCAATGCTGGCCCATCTCGTGGCAGATGACCACACCTCTTGGCCAAAGAAGTTACCAGTGATCCGTTTTGCTCTCAATAGCGTGAAATGTCGCACAACGGGCAAGTCACCGGCTTATTTGACCTTTGGTAGAGAGATGCGGTCACCCACAGAGGTCGTTCACGACCTTCGTGCCATCACAGCCAAAGAAAACTTTGTCGCACAAGCGACCCCTTACCTCGAAAACTTCCTGCATTCATTGTCAGCTGTTCGGGAACGCGTCGAGATCCAGCAGGACAAGACGAAGCAGTATGCCGACGCTTCGCGCCGACCATCTGACGCCTTCGAGGTAGGTGATTTAGTCATGCTAAAATCTCATTTGCTAAGCAAGGGGTCAAAAGACCTCACTTCCAAGTTCTACCCTCGTCGAGATGGCCCTTACCAGATCACGAAAAAGGTAAGCCCAACAACGTACATCATCGCGAGCACAGAACAACCCGAAGTAGATTTAGGTAAATATCATTCTGAAGACCTTACACGTTACCGAGGTAGCGACGACTCCTTACCAAAACCCGTTTATCCTAAAAGGAAACGCGGACGTCCAGCTAATGCTGATATTGATAGTATACCAGTCCAGGAGCGTGGGCGTTCTCCTGAACTGGAGGGGGAGTATGTAGCAACCCAGAACGAAATGACTCGACCAATAAGAGCGTCCCGCGGTCGCGTGCCGCTCCGATATACGGAATGATTCTCCATCTCTTTCCCGTGTGGCTGTAGTAAGCGTGTTACCGATGCGCGCGGGGCCGCCAGTCGGCTGCTTACGCGCAAGGCACATGTACGTGCATCCCAACTTCCCGCGCAACTTGCATTGTCCACGAATACCTAATTATTTATACCGAACTCTTTCTGATTTTACCTATACTGTGAACTGTGAATAAACTTTTACTTTTATTTTACAACCAGTGACTTTCTGTTTCCCCTGACTGAAACCTCTTCTCATAGTGTCCCGTTACGCTCATTGTAACGTTACGATCGAAGCGTATGTATGCAATCATTTCATCAATGTTTTGTTATGACGTTGTCACGTTAAACTATCGTCCGTAAACCGACTTTACAGCCAACCAATACTGTTTTTGAGTAGTTTTCGTTGCTTTCATGTAAGGTTCGTAGTAAGTGGTGTGCTGTAGTTTATGAATATACCCATAGCAAAACCCCGTGAATTTATGCATATACGATATTATGTCCTTGCCATAAATTAGATCACATCCTTGTTCACGACCCAAAGAACCAGAAAAATCTTGTCACTTGTAAGTTGTACCACATCAACATTGAGTCTGCAATGAAGAAAGGAGTCATCAACATAAATATAATGACATTGACAAATACGCTAGAAATAGTGGTTGCATTATGTTGTGAAAATCAGAAGCAGCAGTATTTTTATCTATTGACATAATTAAACTATAAGTAAGACTCATTTCTTCTCGTCAAGTGCTGTGCTAATGCGGAATATTAGAGATTTCTTATGACAGATTTTGCAATAGGTATTTTTAACGCCAGTGTGCCCTTGTTGCGGATTATAGACATGGTTCATTCACTTACATGTAGCAGGCATGTGTCCCAGCTGTGGGAACGCAATGGCTAATAATGCTATCATAACAATTTTAATGTGCAGATTCGTTTTACCCCGCCATGCTCAGTTAAAACTTTAAAAGAACTGGTATTTTATGCAGTATTTTTTACTTAATTAAATACTTGACGAGGCTAATTTTCGCTCAGCCAACTCAAAGAACGTTTCAAAGTGACACAATTTTTCTTTTTTAACCTACTTTTTATGCAAAATAAAAATACCCTAGACTATATTTTATTTTTAAAACCTTACCTGTAACGCGAAAGTAATTTCATAATACGCTTCTAACAATGTGCATTCAGCGTAAAGTGCGTGCAACGATGAACGACATCAAAGTGAACGAATGGATGAGCTGTGAACGAGTGACCGGGTGAATGATTCCGCACGCTCCGTTGGAAGTGACCGACCAAAAGTGCGGTCATTCGAACTTACGATGTTTAAACATTCGATTAGTCGTTCCTGAGTGTATCCTAGGAGATGACTAATAACAGGAAATCCTTGTATAGGAAAGGATTTATGTTTCCTTAAGAATAAAAGTCTAAATTTAGTTTTATGCGGGTTTTGTTTCGGTAATTGGCTGGTGTTTATGCCCCGTTGTTGATGTTGGCAACTTGAATGACAGATGTTTAACGTATTCTGAGATGTTCTAACTATTGCTTTCAGCAAAAAAATCACTCAATTCACTCATACTACTTATATTTTTAGATTGAGGCAGGATACCCGAACAGTTACATGCATAAAATGCATTTAAAGCTTTAATTTGCTAAAGTGATCAAGTGTGTACTAGTTCAAGCTTTGGAGAGCTACCCTTAACAGACATGTAAGGTAGTACATATTAAACTCCGAACAACTGTAAATTATTAATTTTATAATGATAATAATTTATATTACCCACTGTAACTTCTTTTACCTTAACATTAATAATAATTATTATCGTAAAAATCAGCACCAAAAATCCCGCAACAAATTAAAATTCTCTCTAATGCTAATTTTAAAACAAACCATGTAACAGGTCAGTGTCCACGCGCCAAGTAATCCGTGAACGAATGAGTGAGTGAACGAGTGAACGGCTGATTTATTTGCTCGAGCCGATCCCTGTGGAATGGCAGCCAATTGAGGGTAGAACAAAGCTTTGAATGAAGTTATTTGGAATGCTTAAATAGACATAAAGGAAAGAGCATAGTGTTAATTTACTTTTTCGTTGAATTTGATGGTTCAGAGGTGGTTATTTGTAGAGAAAGGTTGGGTGTGTACTTAGTCCACGTTCACCGAAAAGATAACAGTCTGATTATCCAAAAACCAGCTGTCACTGTGACATGTTCCCATATAAAAATGTGTCTTAAACAGCTGTTTTTAGATAATAAGACCGTCATCTTTTTGGTGAACATGGACCTTTTTTTTTGTTTTTTTTTGTTTTCGGATGGGAAATCATCAAATGACTTCTATGTAAGTTCTTTTATAAGTTTTTGGGTGTATACGCATGACTGATTAATTGTAATAGGGCATAACCTAGCAGCATAGCGTAGCATATCAGCCTATAATGTTCCCCCACTGCAGGGTCACAACTCACACGGCCTCCTCTCAATGAGAGGGAATGGGCTATTATAATCCACCACGCGGGTCCAGTGCGGGTTGGTAGATGTCACATGTCTTCGAATTGTTGGTTCTGGGACGTAAGTATACCGGTTTCCTCACGATGTTTACCTTCACCATTTTTGAGAAAAAAACGGCCTAGTACCGACTACCGTACATGGATAAATATTGTTGACTTTGCAATACTTAATGTAAGTAATCTTTTTTTGTAAAAAAAAAAGAAAAGTTGATCGTAAAGTCTGACAGATTTTATCAATTAATGAGATTTAGATGTATCGTACTAAATAAAGAAAGTACAGAAACATCTCACCCCGTTAGGAAGAAGCGTTAAACTACACATTTAAGAATCAGCTCTCACGCAAACAACAGTAAAAGGACCACACATCAAGGCATAATTGCTATTAACAACTATCATTGTCCGAGTTAAAAAAAAAACATTCGTCCATTGACCAATTATCTGCTACCTACTAAAAAAACGTTTACAACCTCTGATTCAAAAATAACGGTGTCAATCTTTAACTCACTCGATAGGAAAAAAAGTCAAGCGCTCGCTTTTCGTGGTGAGAATGTACAGTCGAGTTGTTTAAACCGTTATTTTTTTTTCGTCTGGGAAATCATCAGGGGTCTCTGGGCGAAGCGGGAATGTCAGACTTTTACTAACTAAAACCCATCCATGTTTCTTCTTAGCCCGGTGTGTTCCGGGGCCACGGTCAGTCTCGCAGCCCCGGTAGAGTTGTATAAACCTTCATTACTTTTGAAATTCTTTCCTTTTTCAAATCAGACAAACCTTTTGAAGCTACAGCACTGGGAAGATTACTGGATAGAAAATACATGTATATCTGATTACTTCAAAAGAATCGTCATTTATATTTTTTCTTTTAATAAATCATCATAGGAAGTGTCTTTCTGCGATATTTATAAGAATTCTGAGTCAGTAAAGCAGTTTCTATCATGCACGGAGCAAACTAAATTGTTATGATACTTATAGTAAATAAATAAGAATTTTCAAGTGATGAAAGTGAAGGAGCTCGTGGCTAAATAATAACAGCCGCTCGGGTCGATCTTTAGGTTAAGCAGTGCTTACCTAGGTTGGTCTGTGGATGGGTGACCAAAAGACCACCCTTACATACCGAGTTCCCTCCGGAAAGCACGTTAAGCAGTTAGTCCCGGCTGTCATTTCTAGATCTTGGTCTTGGCTGGCTTTTGGTTTCTGGATCTTGGTACTCAGTTGCCCAAAAAGTCTGACAACCAGTCTTAGGTGGGGGTATCGTATTACCCAGTACTAACTGGGTAGTGGACGTCAGCTAGGCAGTCGCTCCATGTGAAATACTGGTATTCAGCTGCATCCAGTTGGATGAACCTACTTTAACTGTGATTGTTCCTACACCTAAAGGTGATGAACGTATTTCTACTGTAACTGTACAATAAGTACGGTGCACAAAAAAGGTATATTTACCCCGGTAACTCCCGTCTCAATAGGTATTACACTCGAAATGCTCCTTACAAAAGATTCTTTTTCTTTTCCATGTTAAGTAGAGAAGGTTTTTAGATATGTACCGTCAGCAACAAAGTTTAGATTGCGTTGCTTTATGTTTGTTTTATGGAGTGTTCCTTTCTTTTGTTTTTCTAATGATTGTTTTTTTTGTTATTGTTACAGGTAAGGATTGACCGTTGTATTTGGAGAGAGCGAGATTTATTTGAAATCAGTGCTATTGAGGCGTAAGTTTTTGATGATTTGTTTATAACATTAACTGTTCATAATCAAGACTCTAAGTACTTGTCACCTACTTATAGGTATTTTAAAACCCTTAATGTCTAGAAACAAAGCGAGAACCGATTTCACAACCTTTTGGGTTAAGAATCTCCCCCGTACTATTGATTTTTCTACAAAATCAAAACACAAAAATCAAACTAGGTTGATAACCTTGCACCTATGTACGTCAAAAATTACCCATGTCGGACAGCTTTCCAAAACGCGTTTTGGTTCAAAGAAAAAGCGCAAAATTATCTACATCTAGGTATTTAGAAACTACCTTTTTCAAAATTTGAAACACAGCTTCCACACACATGCTATATCCTCATACACACACATCAAACATCAAGCTACCCAATTTATTCTGCTAACTGTACACCCATTCGTCTCGCCGAGGGCTCGCTGCTGAACAAAGGTAGCAGAAACCAATTTGTTACGTGATAATATGCCCCCCCTTCTCCCCTTCGATACGAAATGAGCCCAGCCTACTCTTTGACAATAAAACGAACGACTACTTGCCTTGTTTTCATAATATGTGCTATTGTTTTACATGGCTTTATTGTACATTCGCCACAAAGTAAATTCGCCACTATAAAAATTATGTGTAAACTCGCCACAACTCTATTTTCATCAAGAAAGTTTATTTTATGTGTCACTGAGGATATAATCAATGATGATGACTAGTGACTAAAACTTGTGTAATTTATTTAATCACGACTGCTCTCAAAACTGTGAACGAAATCATCGTGAGGAAACCGGCATGTCCTAGAACTAAACAATTCGAAGAAATGTGACATCTACCAATCCGCACTGGGCCCGCGTGGTGGATTATAGCCCATTCCCTTTCATAGAGAAACCTGTGTTACAGCAGTAGGAACATTATTAAGCTGATGATGATGATGACTAAAGATGTACCAGCACGGTCTGGACTTGTGGAGACCGTTTCTAAATTTCTAAAACTCTATGTATAATTTTTGACAAAAATTTTCGAGTCATGCTTAGATGGTTTGGTCATATGGAGAGGAAGAGCGAAAGGTGACTAACAATAGGTATTTACAAGGTAGATGTGAGTGGCAACGCCGGGCGGGGACGTCCTGGAAGGACATACACTGACCTTATTGGTGAGGTTCTTCAGAGAGGTCAGGTCCGTAGTACTCACAACCGACGTGCGTGTAAGTACAGATGTATGAACATGGACGAGGCACAAGGAGGATATGTAAGGATCCTAGCAGGTGGCGCTGTTTCTGCCTATCCCTATGGAAGATAGGTGTGAGTTTATGTATGTAGACACGATGAGTCGATGATCCATCACTTGCACTAAGTGTATTTGCTCTCAGAATGTCAGGTACGTTGTGAAATATTGATAGACAGGTACACCTGTGGAACCATCATCCAAATTGATGTGAGAGCAACATGTCTGCATACATTTGTACGTAGTAAATCTTTATAAAAGGAGACGATACGCAAAAATTATCATAAAAAGTAAAGAAAATAATACTGATAAAAATCTACAGATTTGGCAGTCGATTAGAGAACAAGAACATACTCGTAAATATTCGACTTAACTATCAAATAAAAACCTTTCGTCTCACTTACCGTGAAAAAATCTCTTCACATTCTAAACACCTAGTACCTAGCTTAGCTACATATCAGAAACATCCCAAGTCTTACGAATTCCAATAAAAACCCTAAATCCGTCTTACGGCCAATATTACCAATATATTCCGTTCTGCCAATATTTGTCAAAGGCAAAATCACCGTGCCAAAGCATGTAGGGCGGGGCTGAGTTGAAAGGCTGGCAAATTCGGCGTACTGGCGTACTCGGCGTACCACAAGACGTAAAGGTGTAATTTCAATACGCCGTCTATAGTAAGACGTCAGATTATGCGTGAATTTTGCATAAAATACTTTGATTTTGGTTTCGAGGTTCTTTGACAAAGAGGGTATTAGCATACTGTGTAGATCGATCTATTGTGGGACCTAAATTGTATAATACAAGGGGTATTTCGAAACATTGAGTTACGATTAATGAGTATTAGTGAAGTTACTTGCTGTTTCTTCGCCGTAGTAACGATCAATTCGATTTTGAACCGTGCACTTAGATTCTGATGTTTTATAATTGTTTTTAATTTTGAATTTGAATGCAACCAAAATCAAAATCAAAGCATTTATTTCAAGTAGGCCAGTTACAGGCACTTTTGAATTGTCGAAACAAAAATGAACATTTAATGTAGCTACAGTCCCAGTCACAAGACATAAAAACTGTGAAAGTACTGTAGTTGCCCATTCCCTAGCGTAGATCTCTATGGAGAAGAACGGGCAAGAAACTCCATGGACACTCTTTTAAATCAAAATATTGTTACAAAATCTTGGTTACATCATTCATGTTGAGATGGTATATTATGTGAGAACAATGTAGCAAGATGTGCACGTTAAAAGTGTCCATAGCAAAACAAAATACAACTCAAAAACAAAATAATTAATTCAAATAAACCATTGCGACTAAGAGATGACCAGTCACAACTGACAGCGCCCGTTCACGCACATGACGCATGGATCAGCACCATTCAGCTCAACCATTTTGAAGGGAACTAAATGGTCCGACACACGCGCCACCATCAGCGAGACATTTGAGTGAGCATGACATACTCTCAACCGCCAGGGCACATTCAAGTCAAGAACTGCCGTAGGTTTCCAGTGAATGATAGCTTACTAGTACATAGTACTCACACAATATGGGCTATGCGATTATATAATACTAACATTGAATCTATACAATGCAAAGATAGTTAAGTACAATCTTCAGCAGCTCCAACTATATCATTTAATGCTATCAATTTTTGCGCCCCTGTCCATGTGGAGCAGGACCAGCATTAAGCCAAGCATTTTTATCAGCGATATAATCGCTCAACTTGTAATATGCTTTTTTACATAGTGTGCGTTTAATGCATGTTTTAAATTTCGTCTCATTCAGTTCAAGAATACTTTGTGGAATTTTAATATAGCATCTCAAACAGTACCCCATGAAAGATGAGTCTACTTTAGCGAGTCATCAACTCAAATCAAACAAGTGAATTGGAGGTGAAGGTTTTCTAACAAAACTGTTTTCCCAAAAATGGTCGTAAGCGTATCTCCACGCATGGTATACCGAGTAATCCAGGGTTAGTTTCTCAAAGAGAGATTTTGAGGGCCACTGAATATCTGTAACGACTGTCAAAGATATACAAATGACAGCTGGAACCAACGGCTTGACGTGTTTCTGAAGCACGAAGGAAACTGTATGTTATGGGTCACCTATCCACGGACCAACCTAGGCAAGCGTTGCTTAACCTAACGATCGACCCCGAGCGGCTGTTATGATTTAGCCACGAGCCCGGCTGGACAAAAATGATGCTGTCGAAAGGTAGATACATCATAGGTAGTTGCCTCTCACATCATCACCATCATGCCATCATCATCCCATCATCATCCCATCATCATGCCATTATCATCCCATCATCATCCTATCATCATCTCATTATCATCTCATTATCATCCCATCATCATCTCATTATCATCCCATCATCATCTCATTATCATCCCATCAGCATCTCATTATCATCCCATCATCATCCCATCATCATCCCATCATCATCCCATCATCATCCCATCATCAACCCATCATCATCCCATCATCATCTCTGCCTTACACATTTTTTGTAGCCTACGTACCGGACAACACACTAGGTCCGTGTTCACTAAAAAGATGACGGTCTGATTATCTAAAAACAGCTGTTTAAAGCACATTTTTGTATGAGAACATGTCACAGTGATAGCTGTTTTTAGATAATCAAACCGTTATCTTTTCGGTGAACATGGACCTAAAACTCCTAATTAAGTTATAACATTATAAATCGTAGTGAATTTAAGCAACAATACAAATTACGATAAAAAATTATTCACCCACTGTTAAAAAGGACTCAAAATTACACACTTTCGATACCGTTTAAAAAATAAAATATTTATAAACGGTCCACGGTAAAAATAAGTTAAATTAAATTGTTGAGGGGTTGTCAAATAAGTACCCATTTTATACGGAATGTATTTTGAAAATTTCTCGCCTGTCCCAACCCTATAATCTCGTATGATCGTTGATATCTATATACTGGAAGTGACAATCATAATAAAAATGATCGGTTACTAAAATTCTACTGTTATACTTGGTGGAAACTTTCAGCGGGGCAGTAAGAGCACCTTAATCATTTGAGTCTTCACGCAAATTGACTTAGGTGAGACTATCCATATATTTTCGTAAAATTTTGATCCCTATTCACAGACTTAAAAAATAAAATACAGTGAGCAAGAATATGGCAATTTTAAACAAAATATTTTAATGACGCCAATCGATCCTGTTCAGAATTAGATTCTGATCAAAACTTCAATGAGACCAACCCAGGTTGGAGTACTGAAAATGGCAGGAATTGCAAAATTCTTTTAGATACTTACTCATTAAAAAAATGCAATTTAATATTTCTATTTTTTTTTGTTCAGTCTTAAAGCAGCGATGGGTTTATTTTCGCATATCAATGTAAATAATATTAAACAGATACTGAATCGAAACCATGTAAAAGCATTATGAAAGGCAATGTCTTGTACAGGAAATATGCTCTGTTAATTTACTCTAAGATGACTATCTTCTATGATGTATTATTTACCACACCATAATAATATGATACAAAACTTAATTACACCTTTTAAGTAATAGATTGAGCTTTAGAAGGCGTTTTTACCCGACTGAGGAGGATAATATGTTTATGTATGTATGTTTGTTCGTTTGTGGCACTCGACATTCCAAATGCGTGTTCCGATTTTGATGATTCTTAGTCAATTGATTTGTCTTAACCTCGCGAGTGTTGTTAAAACTTAACAATAATCAAAATTCAATATGGCGACCACCGGACGCCATATTGTGAAAAATAATGTCTACGAAATATGCTACGAATATCATTGAATAGGTATTTCAAAATTTTCTTTATTTTTCTCATATCATTTCTAATTTCAAATGCCATTTAGGATTTATAACGATTTAAGGTTGGTTTATTCGAAATAACCAATCAAATAAAAGTGAAAAAACGTCACATTTTTACGCTGAACAGCTGGAAATAAACAAGTAATTATAAAAACTAAAAACCCGACTGAAAAGTGTCGTTAGTTTTTATAAATCCTTTCTTAACATCCATAGAAGATGAACAAATTTGCATCTTATAGACTAGCCAATGTATCATTCATAAAGTATTATTTCTCGAAAAAATAACACTAAAACGATCAAAATGTTACAATAGTTTATTGCTGCTTAAATTCTGAATTAAATTAATGAAAGGCTTTCCTCAAACGAGTCTAAAAGCGCTGTAAGCAGACAAAAGCGACCTAAGGTACAAATATGGAGTTTATGATTTTCTTTCACATTGTTTCGACAATAGAAATTAACGTTACTATGTATTATGGTTTGGATGAAAAACCAGGAAGATTATTGTATCGACAATTAAAGATAAACTTAATCAGTCTTATTACAAAAAACTAAATAAACCTTGTTTGAAACCTGGACTATCAAGTCCAGGCTTATCTGCAGAACGATGGTCTAAATTAATTCGTATTACAAAACTTAAAAAAACCTTGGTCTTCTTAGTACTGTCATTTGAACTATCAACCACAGATTAACATAAAAATCATTCGTTCACCATGATATCATTCAATTGCAACGTTCCGTATTCCCAGAAAAGAAAACGTTTTATAATACGTTAATGATTAGATGATGTTTAGGAATGTTAAAAATATTGAAACCTGGTTATTTAAACATTATTTAGTTATTTCGTCGATTGTAGTTTTGTTAAAGTTTAAAAATATTCCTTAATGTCATATTTATTTTCTAAAATTTTTATGTACGTAGATAGAAACGTAACATTCTTGCGCGTTAAATGAAACAATCCATAACCTTAAACAAATCGGTTGGTTGAACAAAGTTCATTTAGCTTTACAATTTAGGTTTCTAATAGAACATTTGCCTTATTGTTTACCATCTTAGGTAATTTTAATAATAAAATTAAATGTAAAATGGATTAACAAAAAAAAACGATCTGAAAACACAATTAAATTTCTGCTGTGTGTGTGTCTTCAATATCCATAATATGAATTAAATCGATTTTCGAGTTTAAAGAAGAAAACATAATGAAAAAGATGATATAACCTAGAAGGGAAACTTTGACAGATCCGATTTTGTGGTTTAGACCTTCTTTAAACTAGGGGTCGCCAAGGTTTAGCGTCAGACCATGATATAGTATATGGTTTATCGCAAAACCACGATTTGTAATACCGTTTTTGTTTAGACCATAGTTTATAGAAGTTTAAACCAGGTTTTTTAGTTAAACCGCTTTTTGTAATAAGGCTGAATTAGTCTTTTTAATATTTATGAGGTCCTCGGAAAGCTCTAATGTCTATATAGGATTCGATCGTTCGACTAAGACTGTCGCTAAATTCTTTGATAGTTGAGTGTTCAGAAATGCGACATCCAAACAAAAGAAACAAACTATCGAAACAATAATTTCTTTTATCTCCCGTATTTAGTCCATCCGTTAGAGTATTGGAAAATAATGGACACGTATTTTTTGTTTTTGTAAATCAATGAATATTGACATAGATAAAACGCATCAAAACTCGGGAGTGGGGGCTCGTGACGTAAGAACTCACTAAGAATGATACTTTGGTATCATTCTTAGTGAGTTCTTACGTCAGTGACGTATTGGGAATTTTAAAAGCGTCGTATCTTCGTCAATTTTGTTTTATGTGACAAAAGAAAAAATACGGTTAAAATATTTTTTGATAATCTAAGTGACGGACTAATTAGATTTTTTCAGTTAACAAGCCTATTGCGTTTGTCTTCCTCTGACTCTCCAAGTCTCCATGCATCAACATTTATACTCCTCATCCCTTTGATTTTCAAAACGCTTAGTTGACACTTCCCGTGACCCGAAGGCTGGCACCTTGGCTAGAGGCTAAGCGTTGCCATACAACGTGGCAACGCCGTCAGTCTCTTAGGGACATTGACATAACTAGTTGACAGCGTTGAGAAGTTTTTTGACGATTTTTTAATTGATCATTAAGTTAGTTTAAGTTATTTCAATTTGTAAATGTAGGCTAAATGTTGCCATATTATGTGGACAACGCCACCAGTCTCTTGGGGACATTGACAAAAGTAGTTGACAGCGAGAAGTTTTTTTTAAGATTTTTTTAGTAGATCATTAAGTAAGTTAAAAATTATTTCAATATATAAAAAACTTTCCTTCTCCTTTTTAGTCACATGTGATTCATACTTCCTCCAAACATAACCTTAGGCAAACTGACTGACAAAAACCACGCACAGTCTCTTCCAGTACAATTTAATATCATCTAGTTAGTATCGAGAAATATATTAAATCGTTGTGAGCACCGGAGCACCCTTCCGTGTCGTAACGATGTCTGTCCGGCCGTCCGACCCGGTCCAGGCCTGTCCGGGGTTGGCCTAAACTTGTTTGGATTATGTGTCCAATTTAGACATGTTTTATACTTATTTATATTTGTTTTGTACGGTAATGCGGCTTATGGCGAATTTAGACGATGTTGACGTAATTTTTTGGGATTAATTTTTTTTTTAAACTGTATAGTGTTTGAATTAATTCGGGTTTTAAATATCTAGAATAAAATCATGTTTTGAAGTTACTGTCAACCTTAATAGATAGACGCCAACCTTGCTAGGAATAACATTTTTTTAACATAAATGGGTAATTATTTGTGTATGTGTGTGATTTACTTCTGAATAACGTATCAATTTAGACAAAAGTTGATAATTGAAGAGTTCAATCGAACAAATTCAAAAACTACTTACTCATCAACTTACCGTTTCTCGTTTTATGTTGTGGTCTGCTTACAGTGCGACCAGACGCGACCAACCACTCAAACACGTGTAAAAAATTGATCAGGTTTCGTTATCCTCGTTTCAAAAATGATACTACATCATTTTTCATGTCAATTTAACGTGAGAAAAAATTGGTTCGTCAAAAAATTGTTATCGAAAATGGGTTGCATAATTATAATCCTGGTCGGTACCAAAACTTCGGGCCATTCAACTCTGCCAAAAGCTATGGGTATTAAAGCTGCTTAAATGTGCATAACTTATTACAGCATTCATGTGCAAATACGGCCCATTTCCACAACGATAAAATACATATTTATCGATTCAACTGTACCCTCAAATATGACGCAACGGAGACACACTCCAAAAATTAACATAAGCAACATTTTCATATTCAACTTGGTCTTAAGAGTCGCACATAATCGCCGTCTGCATAAAATTTCGGCGAAATTATTTCTAAAAAACACTGTGTAACTTAAAAAGGTAAGTGTAAGTAAGTGTTGCCAAGTTACCACTTTACGACAACGGCTCTTAATGAAAATGAAAGTCTCGTTGAGTTTATTTTCATTCTACCCTTGGATTAACCAAAGGACGAACGTGGAACGGGGAATCGTAGTAAAGCAAATAGTAACCATGTGTGTGCAAATATTGTGGCCTTTTTGCCGGTCCCTGCGGATAGTCTATTGTTTGGCCAAAGAACTTGGGGCCTTTCGGTTAAATACTACGTATTTTTGTACTGCGGTGTCGTTGTTTTACTTAGCTGTATCTACCCTTTAGTCTATTTTACCCTTGTGGGGTGGAGTGTCTAGTTTATACTACGTATTTGCTCCGCTCGAAGCTAACTTGATGTTGGTTTTAATAATTATACTGTTCAAGTTTGTAACAGAAATTCTAATATTTCTAAAATATATCCCTCGTGTATTTTTACAGAAGATAAGAGACATTTTCATCAGATGAATAGACAACCACCACTTGTGAAGATGCTATCTCATTTATAATTGCAAAAATGCTAAATGCAATTTTAAATTATGTCATAGTAAATGTTGCTGTATGCAAATCGTAGATATGAGTAATGGCACTCCTGAGACCAATATTGCACGGTTTAAACTAATGTTGAAATAACCTACATTATGCCGACTTTGTTTAATGTTTCTTTATTGATATTTGCTGATAAGTCCATGTTTCTAGGATTAAATTGACGATGTCTAAATATAGAAGCATTTCCAGTTGATTTAGGCAAGTGTGTCAATATGTATTAGAATTAGGATTACAATTTAGATTTAGGGAGACCACTCCGAACAATTCAAGCCCTAACCCTAAGGGGCATAATACCCTCTAAGATCCAGGATTGAGGATCCAATTCTAATTTAATCCAAGGATAATAGTAATCGAAATATATTTTCGTTATAACTCGCCTTTTCTCTAATTGAAATATCACTAAGAATCCCGGGAAGTCGTACGAACTCGTAGATATTTAATATTGCTCTGCATTTCATTTTCGAAATGAATTTTCGTATTGTGATTCCATCCAAGTTCTAAAATTTAATCAAAACAATTGAATTTATTGTTTTCTTTATTATTAATAATGGGATTTTTGTGAACATTCAATATCCTGGGATCTTTTGTTCTAATTTTATTACGGCCTTTTATTGTTGAATATTAGTTTTCAAATTGGATTGTCTGTTTTGTCGATGCCGTCCATTTTATTTAGCAACCTTTCCTTTATTTCGTCTTTACTTAAAATACTAGAGCTTCTTTAAGCTTATCTATGTCTGTATTTAGGTTTTAAGGTGTCAAGCTCAAAATATGCTTTTATATCTTATCTGGGATAATAATATAACCTTTTACTGATTATATTTATTCTCTCTTACAGTAAATCTCATTGGCCACATAATTTAGGACCTAGAACTACGCCTCCACACAAACACTGGCATTTAAATCAAAACTTAGACCAATAATTCAGCTGAAACCGCAAAAATCTTGCTCTCACAGAGTCAGGCTCACCTATCTCCCTACCTTGAAACCCCAAGTTTAATCAAAGCGGAACAATATCTAGGAAATGCTTTATTTCTTTCGCCAATTCTTAGATGTCATCCCCAAAATAGGATGGGTTTGGGAGCCGTAAAGCAAAATAAGTTCGATTTACAGTCAGGTACTGTCTGAACAACGGAGATACAAGGGAATGGTTTATTGGGAATCTGCATGAGTGATTTAGATATCATCTCCGATTGTAAGCCCCCTTCGGAGGATATTTATTTGACTTGTGAGGGGAGAAAGCGGGATTGGTCCCGCTATCAGTGTACTTTGCGGGTTTTAAAAGAGATTTAACAATACATATTTCAACAGATGAAAAGTATTGACAACAAAGTTCCGAGACGACTTTTTGGTCCTTTTACTATTTTTGGTCCTTTTGTATTATTCCACGTGTTTATATAAATAATATCTGTTTAAAACAAGGACAACAGTAACAAGGGTCTACCAACCAATGATTCCGAGATAGGATGCCATGAAAAGTTAAATTGTTTCGCAACCCAACCGCAAAAAACACGGGTAACAGAAATAATATGCCAAAAATATCTAGGTAGGAGACACGGACACACAATTCCGGTAATATCTTCACGTTTTATGGAGTGAGCAGCACCCTTAGTGGAGCTTGAAATAAACAGGGGAACTGACTTGAAGACATGATAAAAACTTGTACTGTCATCACATTTGCTTGGGTTAAGAACTAACTTCTGCGTTAACGTGGAATATTAATTTTCCTGTAGTTTTAGAGAATTTCAGAAAATTATGAAAGAAAGAAAAATATTTAGAACTCACAACGTTATCTCCTTCATTGAGGTTGGTGTTTAGGTTCTAATTATGTAGTTACCTTACTGTTTCCCAACAATCGCATCTCCACTTCTCCAGCAAAACACAATCAACAACTAAGTCAGCAAACTCAAAGCCACAAGTCACAGTAAACGCTGAATTCGGAGAATTCTGTACACAACCAATTCTGACTACTGCTTCCCTTCTAACATTATCTGCAATCAGTGTCACACACGTGGCCGACACGTGTTTACATTATTAGCCAGAAGTGCTGACCAAATTACAAAGACCCTTGCGCTTTGATAGCATAACGTTTTCTTCTTTTATTAATTGAACATGGGAAGGGATCGAAGGACCAGCTAACATGGTCCCTCGGTACCCTATGCTTTTAGGTGTCATATGCCAATGTCACACTTCTGCACTGCGGTATTGTTAATAATAATGTGTGATATTATGATCCTTATGAGTTTTCCTACCTCCAGAGGATTAACCAAAGTTTTGTACTAAAAGGTTTTATCTCCGTGGTTACTACAAAATAATTGGATAAAAGAAAAAGTCCTGGATAGTGCATAACTAACCATGAAATGAAGGGAATCAGACGGTAACGAGTAATCGTGATATCGTGAGTTCAAACCCGGGTGCGTAGCAGGTTTTTTTGTAACACATTATTCAATACATCACTTCTCCAAAGGGTGAACTACAAAACATTGGTAAAAAACACTCTACAACAACATAAAGAAGTCTTTGTTACATAAACAGGAAAGATTTGTTTGATGGCCTAGAAAGATACGAAGTTTTTACGAATCCCTTACAAAGGAATTTAGAGGCGTAAAGAACGACTCACTCAATCGTAGAAATAGAAAAAAAAAACACAAAACAATAGAAATTCTGAACTATGTTGCAGGCATGAAAAAAAAACGATCAAAAGCATGAACTTCTGAGCTCAAAATTCAAAAATGGCATTTCACATCTTCAAAAACAGTCAAAGCTTTGACCCGAAAACTGTAAAAGCCTATCACCAGTTAGGAGTCAGCAACAGGGACCCATGGGTGTGTCCGATGTGGAAATTGCATTTCACTACCCTTTGTCCGAGGGTTTTTTGTTTGCCAACTCAGGTGTTGATTCACAATTCGACTGTAGTAGGCGTTTGTGAGGGTAATCCTACTTGATTAATTTATTGTTGATTGTCGTCACTAATTAAGCCACTGATGCTAACTAAATGAGTAGAATCAATGGGTTGTTCATCGTTTATCAGTCGAAAAGCAACACGAACCAATTCATTTTCAGTTTCGATAATAGTTTGTGTTTATATTGAATGTCTAGTTTTGTATTGTAGAGTTGATTTGTTTGTAGTTTTAAACAGTCGACTAGACAGGAGTTTTATCTTTCACAAAATAGAAAAACAAAAACAAATCCATTGTCAAAGTCAAAGGTGGATACCGATAAACCAAAAACGCACAAAGCCGTATCCGGATCGAAGGACCGAAAAGAAAACAAATGCATATCGATATCAAAGAAACGCATCCTTTGCAAGGAAAAAACAGAAATAAAATCGTATGCTCCTCTATCCACTACTATCCAGTATGCAATGGAGCATGGAACGTGGACGCCAATTATATCGGCCGCTGGATTTACGTCGCGTCACTTTTCTGGCCGGTGATTGACTGACGGCGGCCATCTTTTTTTTCGTTTTGTTAAACAACTAGCAATCCCTGTATAGAGGAGAACTAGCTATTATTAAATTGTTAAAGGGTTTGCTCGAGTACTCTTACTAGAATGATTTGTGGTGCGATTTGTTAGTTCATTTCGCGCTTTAGATGTTTAGTAAAGTAATTAAAGGGATCAAGTAGTTTAGTCGTTTGATCCTAAAACTTATTTTGCCACATTTGTGTCTGTACAAAACAGACCCTATCATCAAAAGAAAAGGGACACTATTTTACATAACCGTCTTTTCATCTGAATCGATTATCTGTCCTTGAAAGCGATTGACAAAAAGACCTTCTCTAATAGGGTTTTCTAACCCTAAAATAATACCTATACGTTCGACGTTCCCTGTGGAAAGTGGCGTGAATATATTCGATGGCAGTATTCTACAGACACGTCTCAATCCTAGCCGGTAAGAAGGAAATCATTTACGCCAATAAAGCCCCTCTCACCCCCGATCCTTGGGTGATTTAAAGAGGGGAGAAGTACTTCAGTAAATATCGATTTTCTTAGGTAAATATTTACGTCGTTTATTCCCTTTTTTTGTCGTCGTTATGAAATTGTTATTGAGGCATAAAAGTTGAGTTAAGATGAGGCGTTTAAATGCCTATATAAAGTCGAAATTTCGGATGAAGACATTTTCTTGCTGAATTTTAAAACGATTTTTGCTGTTTATTTTGTGAGTTATGTGTGATATAATAAACTAAAACAAATACATAGTGTTGTTACATGTAAGGAGTATATCTATACATAAGTAGACACTGTTATCACCTCATCAAAAACAAGGCAAAGGCACCTTCAAGAAAAAGGTGAACATTTATTTCTTAATTTATTTTCATGTTCGACATTTACACTTGGGGATATTTTTCAAGTAAAAAAACTTCTCAAAGGCAGAAAACGGAAATAGACGCACAAAGCGGCGATGTAACGAGTGGGCTAGCTCTCATTACTTCTGTAACAAAGATGTACAATTTTGCACGGAAATGACTCGGACGGTTATAGGGACTTTCACCCCTCGAAACTTAACTAACTTGAAGGGCAGGCAGAACTCAATTTGTTTGAGAGATTTTGATAGTGTCAGTTGCTCTGAGATTTTAATACATTTTCTTATAAATAAAACGTTGTGAGGTTGCACACAACGTTTTATTTAAGTATATATTTATTCTGGGTTTTATGACTGTGTATGGAGGCATTAAATTAAGTATCCAATATATTTTATACATAGACATAAAATCTAGTACGATTGCGTTAAGCTCTTGGCAATTCAGCACATAGCGAGACCTAATTTCAGTCTGGAAACTAATATAGACTACCTACAAAATGACTCATAAAATAATATCACGCCATTACCCCCAATGGGTTAATCAGCCTCATACATCCATATTTCACCAGCCATGTTAAAGTCAAATGTAATAAGACGAGCTAATTACCATCAACCAGGTTACAGGACAACTCCAACATCCGGGGCAGTTATTGCAAAAAATCTTTTAAAATAACCCAAAAAAACTCCCAACCGCTGCTCTAAAAACGGTGTAGGAAAACATCGTGAAAAAACCGGCATGTCCTAGAACCAAAAAAATCGAATACATGTGACATCTACCAATCTGCACTGGGCCTCGGTGGTGGATTATAGCCCATTCCCTCTCAGCAGTGGAGGCCTGAGTCCCTGCAGTGGGAAACTTAATAGACTGAAGATGATGATGATAATGACTCCCAACCTGGGAACCTAATGCAGGACCACATTCTCATGAATAGCGCTTGCGAATAATGTTGGTTTAACAAGGTACTACGGACCACATGAACCAAATTCCAAATGTGAAGTTTAATATTAAAAAGCCCTCTTTAACACATAAAATACACGTCTTAACACACACTGGCATACATAAACTAGCTCTTAACACAGCTAGTGCCGGGTGTTTAAATATCTTATGATCTTAGTGAACGTATCCAAACTGGCTTGCCACTTGCCAGGCGCGCCATGACACACACCTGTCGCTTTACGCCCATTCTCCTTTGGATGCCGATGTTGTAAGGCATTAATTTATTGGTGATTTTGTCACGTCTGTTGGTTTGTAGGATAGTCTTTTGGGTATTAGGAAATGTAGATACCATGAATGAAAAAGGTCGTTAGTAATTTTTATTTATTTTTGGTGGCCTTAGGCTCAAAGAACCAGAAAAATTGGTCCTATTCTGTTAGGAATGTACCGACTTAGTAACCTCTAGAATGATTACCTCTTCTAGTTTCTAAAATATTATCCTGACGTGTAATGATAGTAAAAATTAACATACAGAATAAATATAATTTATTTACCTTTAAAATGATTACAATATAAGTAGGTAGACAAATTTTCTAAAAAAAGTAACTGTGATGTGCCCAGGTGTAACACGTTTGTGTTCAATGAAATTAGTTTATTCGTTTTATAATATTTGCACTGTATTTTTTTGTTATTGCGAGGTAGAAACTAATTGACTAAATCGTATTTTCTCCTAAATAACTTTAACCTATCCAAATCACAATAGATCCAAGGTTTCCGCCCGAATAGAGACAACGAAATGTCACCCAAAGACATTGTTTCCGAGGGGCAATGCAAATTGGGACAGTTCCCATATTGACTCGTTTTTATTCGGCACTCGTTTTGGGGCAAAAGGAACCAAATATAAACGACGTAATTGACAGAAAAATGGATATTTGTGGAATGTTTGCAAAATGTTAATTTTAAAGTGGGGGAAAATATTTTGATACGCACATTAACGACAGACTTGTTAAAACTTGAATCATCATCATTATCATTTCCTTGCCCTCTCCCGATTAATTTTTTTGTACTCCCAGAAAAGGACCAATTTTTTTGGTTCTTTGAAGAACCAGAAAAATTGGTCCTTTTCTGTTAAGAATGTTTCATACTTCTCTATTACACCACCTCCTTTCGAGCCATAATCGTCATTCATTAATCCATATCATCACAACTAGTATAATAGGCTAGTTTCCACCATCAATAAATTGCAAAACTAATTAGTCCGTCAGTTAGAGTATTGGAAAATAATGGACACGTATTTTTTGTTTTTGTAAATCACTGAGTATTGACAAAGATAAAACGCATCAAAACTCGGGAGTGGGGGCTCGTGACGTCACAACGCACTAAAAACTAAAGCACGGCGTGACGTATTGCGAATTTTAAAAGCGTCGTATCTTCGTCAATTTTGGTTTATGTAACAAAAGAAAAAATACGGGTCAAATATTTTTTTATAATCTAACTGACGGACTAATTAGATTTTTTTAGGACACAAGCCTATTCTTTGACAGTTGTTTAAAATGGCTATAACTCTACAAATTGACGTAGGGTGTCAATTTGCTACAAAATTAAGTTACCAGATGATATTTGAATAAAATCTGAATTAGATATGTAGACCGTTCTAGAAGTACAGCAATAGAGAGAATAATGAAATAGTGGTTTTCGTGAAAAACACACACAAAGATCGTATTAATGTTAAAGTAAGCTATAATCACATCGAAAATAGAAATGATTGAATCATGAATACATAACCAAGACCTAATATTGATCATGTTATTTATACGTCTACCAATCCGAACCTATCAATAAGTTTATTATAGGTACGAGTATCATTTCTACTTTTCGAGAAGAAACATAACATCAATCTAAACTAGAATTCAGGTAGCCACCTTCGCAGTACCTCGAAAACTTTTCTAATGGAATCCGAAAATGAACCCGAAACTTTATCCCGAAAAATTTTTGACGAACAAAAAGTACTCGCATGTATCATAAAAATTGTATATCTTATTAGGGTAGCATATACATGTATAACATCATATACATCTGAAATTCTGGACAGCAAAAGTATGATAGGTTTTTCATGTAAGCATTTATTTTGTTTTTGTTTTATAACTTGTAAAAATATAATTTTGATGTACGAGAAAATATGTTCGGAGTTATTTATTTAAAAGTTTTCTTTGGTGTACTTATTTTTGGCTCTTCGCATTAAAATAGTTTTTGCCGAAGTCACTTTTCTTTTAAAGTAATTTTGGGTTAAGCTATTTTTGCTACATTCTACTCCCCCGTACGTGAACCATCATCATTATGATCGGAAAAGTTTTTTCAATTAGTACTCCAACCTGGTTTCTTGTTGGAGTCAGTGGCCCAAAAAGTCTGACAACCAGTCTTACCAAGTGGTATCGTATTACCCAGTATTAACTGGGTTGTGGATGTCAGATAGGCTGTCGCTCCATGTAAAATACTGGTATTCAGCTGCATCCGGATAGACTGGAAGCCGACCTCAACATTGTTGGGAAAAGGCTAGGTAGATGATGATGACTCCAACCTGGGTTGGTCCGATAAAAGTCTTTGATCAGTATTAGAAACATTCAGTCATTTCTTTCTGTCAATTAACTTTTATTGAAACCTGTGAATGGGGATCAAACTTACGGAACGTCTCTTAAGACCGTTTTCGTGTAGCTGCAACGGTTAAGGCCCCTTACTGCCCCACTGAAAGTTTCCACCCTGATAGAATACAGTATTGTTGACTTTTCAGTTATCCTTGATTGCCATAATATCTTCAACATCTAAAATATTAAAAGCCTCTCATTACTTTTCGCTCTGTTGAAAAACTACACAAGTTTTCGCTCTAAATGTTCATTGAACAAAACCATCCCTTAGAATTGGACTCAACTAACATCGTAATATGAGTTTGAGCATATGTTGAGATCAGCGTCTCGGAGATGTGGCTCAGATTTTAATGCAGGGGTGGCGCAGGGTTTTATTTTGCTTTTTTTTTGATCAGTCTCGTCTTTAGATTGTTGCCGCGATTTGAAAAAGATTAGAGTTGAAGACTTTGTATTTATGTTAAGGGACTGTCTTGGCTGCCCCGTTCCTGTGGTCCTGGGTTCGATTCTCAGGTCGTGCATAGTTTTATTGGGTTTTTCCTTCAGGAGTCTGGTTGATGGCAATAGGCTCGCTCCCTATTACTTGGAACTTAAACATAACTGGCGAAATGTGGCTGTACTATTAGGTACACTTCTGCCTTAAGCCTTTGGGGATTACAGCCGTTATGTTATGTTGTATAAAATAAGGGACTTTCTTGGTTATGGATTGCATAGATTGAATACCTAGCCAATTAATGTCCCATTAAACTTTGAATAAGTACACGCAATAAAAGTACCTTCGTCCTTCGTCTTAGACAGTTTTTTCGTTCACAAAGTTCAACCTAATGTTATTGGTTTCCATTTAAGATACTGTGTCAACACAAAACTATTCCCAATACGATGTTATTCGTCAAAATTTGAGCCTAAGCAGATCGTAAGAAATTTGAGCACATATCGTTCGCCTGCTGAACACGGTAAGCACGTCTCAGGATTCGAGCCGGTCGCCTAGATTGCTAGCTAGGGTTGCCAGTATTGAATTATAAACTGCAAAAAGGTTCGTTATTTAGAGAATATTTAAAAAAATAATATCGTTGAAAGATATGTACAAGTTCCATGGATATAAGAGTAGAGGAAGACCAAAGAAACGATGGATGGACTGTGTGAAGGATTGTATGGCTAGAAAGGAGGTGACAGCTGAGATGACAAGTAATAGAAAAGTATGGGAGAAGAAGACATGCTGGGCTCACCCCATGTCTTGGGACAAGGCAAGACATGAATTGGGACAAGGCAAGAGAAAGAATGGTGATGATCTATGTAAGATACCTCAAGGAAAAATGGACTTAATGGTCGCTAATCAAAGTCGTTTATTAGTTGAATTCGAAAAGTTCTGCACCAGGCATAGACACAAAAGTTAACTCACGATAGATGGACCTTCATCTGCCAGTCTATTTCACAGCTAATTTGGGACAGGGTTCAAGTCAAAGTGAATGCAGTTGAATAATATTCTAACTGGCTTTCTTACCTATTTACTGGGTAATACGATACCCCTTGTCAAGCCTTGGTATAATCCCAGACAGATAGACTCGACGTAACTCTAGATATTAAAAAATGAATAGGGGAGACAACAAAAAAAATCTAATTAGTCCGTAGATTATTAAACAATATTTGACCCGTATTTTTTCTTTTGTTACGTAAATCAAAATTGGCGAAGATGCGACTCTTTTAAAATTCTCAATACGTCACGCTTAGGTATCATTTTTAACTAGTTCTGACGTCACGAGCCCCCACTCCCGAGTTTAGATGCGTTTTATCATTGTCAACATTCATTGATTTACAAAAACAAAAAATACATGTCATATATTTTTCAATTCTCTAACTGACGGACTAAATAGATTTGTATTTTTTTGATAGTGTCGTTATGCCTATTGGCGTTTACTTGTCAGGAAACTAATCAAGAACTGGGGATAAATGACGCGTAGTTCCTGTTCTCGTGGAAGTACGGGGATAAAATATAGCCTATGTTACTCGCTGATAACGAAGCTATCCATTGCTGAAAGAATTTTTAAAATCGGTCCAATAGTTTTTAAGTTTATTCGTTACATACAAAAATGCAAATCTTTCCTTTTCATAATATTAGTATAGATGACATATTGCAGCTCGTGGCTAAATAATAACAGCCGCTTGGGTCGATCTTTAGGTAAAGCCGTGCTTGCCTAGGTTGGTCTGTAGATGGGTGAGGGTTTACATACCGAGTTTCCTCCGTGCCTCGGAAAGCACGTTAAGCTGTTGGTCCTGGCTGTCATTGTAGATCTCTCTGTCAAGCCGGTAGAATGCGATGCTCATGTGTTAAGATTGCGAGCAAATGAAAAATAGTAACAAAAAAAAGAAGATTGTAAATCAAAACTTGTAAAACATTACCTGTTTCTGAATTTATTTATAAAGAAACAAAAAACCCGAAACACGTTTCATCACTCTTACACTGAACACATTTGTTATTCCTGTGGCCATGACGGTTCCAATATTTATTTTTTTGCGTGAATTTACTACATACATCTTTTTTCGTTAACGTTTGCCGTTGAATGATTCAATTTTCAATAGTTTTTTTAGATATATTTTTGAAGCAGGATTACCGGAAATGTGTTAACTGTTTTTTTTTTTGTGAAAATGTTTTATTTCAAAATTGCAATTCGGTTTTAAAAATGTAGATCTAGTTTTCAAACTCTGATTCTATTCATGCGTGATCGTTTTCCCATTGTTCAACGAAAAAGCTTTTTAATATTTCAATAACCAAACGAATCGCCAATCACCACGCAAGGTAATATTGAAATTACTACCCAAAACTACCTCAAAACACCACATTTAAAAATTTACAAAAAGGTCAACCATAAAAAAAAAGTTTTTTTTTGTTTTTGGTAAGGGACAGCCCTATTGGAATCTTATCTCCTCGACAGGTACGCTTGACGGGACTGCGTCAATAGCCGGGGTTCTATAGCAGTCCATACTCTATAGCTTGGTTGTGTGTGTGTGTCAATCCGTGCGTGTGGTAGTGCATAGGCTGTAAGGAACTCCTATTGCAGTTATCATATAAGAGGCTATAATAATACTTGTATGTTCAATTAGGTTGACTAATCTTTGAGTTTTTTTTAAGTAAAAGCTTCTTTTGGGCGCGTTGACCACT
The DNA here is from genome assembly GCA_950022955.1 of Xestia ashworthii. Taxonomy (NCBI): domain Eukaryota; kingdom Metazoa; phylum Arthropoda; class Insecta; order Lepidoptera; family Noctuidae; genus Xestia; species Xestia ashworthii. Next base: position 9,467,428 of record OX465573.1, read on the forward strand.
TTTTGACCTAACCTAACCTAACGCTTCGTAGCAATTAGGTAGTTTTTTTTTTACATAAGTACATTCATAAACTCACGCCTTTCCATGGGTGTAGGCAGAAACTCCTCCGTGCCTCGCAAAGCACGTTAAGGCGATTACATTGAACTAAACGCGAGTTTTATAATGACTAAAAGTATATGATTCCCTGCTATAAACAAAACCAGAAAAAATATACGATATTCTTCAGGATGTTTGCTAGCATGATAGCGTTTTGAAAACATAATACAATTAATTTGACTCGATAAAAAAAATCACGAACTTATCTCTAAAAAATTCTTTCAACCAAAAAAGAACATACTAATATACGAGTACATGCGATCATTCTGATTTTTTTGCCAATAATTCTACAAGCAATATATTAGCATTATTGTGTTTTAGTTTTTTAGTCCAATCAATAGATTTGAGAAACCACTAATTTCGCACTATTTGTCCCGCAGTGACTGACGTAACAACCACTTTGTAGTGCAAGCCGATTATAACTTTATTCTAACAGCATTTCAAACGAAGTTTGAACCACCACGAATAGAGTTGCTAATTTAGCTCATCTAGTCGCCTTAAGCTGTTGATCCCGGCTGTCATTTGTAGATATTTGACAGTCGTTACAGATAGTCACGGGCCTAAAAAGTCTGACAACCAGTCTTGCCAAGTGGTATTGTATCACCCAGTACTAACTGGGTTGTGGAGGACAGATAGGCAGTCGCTCCATGTAAAATACTGGTATTCAGCTGCATCCGGTTAGACTGGAAGCCGACCCCAACATAGTTGGGAAAAGGCTGGGCAGATGATGACTACATATCTTTTTAAACCGCGACGTTTCCTTTCCTTTTTTTTTAAATTATAACTAGAGAAACTTTACTTTAGTATCGTGTTTCCGATAACTCTATGAAAAGTATATAATAAGTACCTAAGTAGCACAATAAAGTCGGGTCTTCACTGTCGTTCAACGAGCTTCGAAAATCTGCCTTGAATAATGTATTATACCGCGAACGCTTCGATTTTAGTTGAAATAAATTCGCTATCATAAAGGGTATGAAATTCTGTGGTACGTTAAAGCTTTTCCCTTATACAGGGTATGTATATCAATATATCATGTGTTCAGGGTTTTTTCTTTATGTTCTTTATGGTGTATTTTGTCAAATAGGTTTCGGTGGCAGAATTGATGATGTTGGGGTATGTGAGGTAAATTGTTTTGCATGGGAACTGTTGTGTGAGAGAGATAGTGGTCCTGGTTCCTTTGTTAACTTAACTTGAAGCTTGTGGTTTACATAGATTTCTGAATATTTACCAATGTGTACATGATATATGAGGATGAAGGCAGCTCAGGGTCGAAAAAGGTAGACCATGAGAGACTACCTTACGTTCTTAGGGTCCTGAGTTCGAATCCCGGTAGGAGCAAATATTTGTTTGATGAGCATGGACATTTGTTTCCGAGTCATGGATATATTTAAAATAAGTATGTGTTTATAAAAAAAAGTACTTAAATATGTTTGTGCAACTATCTGGTGGGCAGCAGTGGGATACTTGACCTGATGATGGATAGGAATCAAAATGTGGATGGGTAATTTATCATAATTAAATGCTGTTTTTTCTTTCAACTGCAACGAATACTTGCTTACTTTATCATAACACAAGCATGCAGTATGTAAACATGCAAACCAGCATACACCATGCATGCAGCATGCAAGCAAGCATGCAGCATAAAAACGAGCATGCAGCATGCAAGCAAGCATGCAGCATGCTCACGCATGTAATCCCCGAAGAATTAATTAGGCAAAGGTTTACCGAATAGTACACAACACACACATTCACCATTTATAACAAAAAAACCAATTCAACTAATTTATTAATTTCGAACCACCCCCACAACATACCACAATCAATTAACATAAATACATACACCGTCACCGCCACATCCGTCTCAGGATGTCTATGTACATCTATATACATAATATGTATTGTACATAGCCGGATACCGACAAGCTCAGGTGATTAAGTTCCGTTTCTGCCAACGCTGAGATAAATGACAAATACCTAATCAGTCGGCTGTTATGCTTGATGTAACAATGTGGGGTGAGCAGGATTTGTGGTACGAATTGAACTTGATTCAACGATTAAATGTTGGTCATGTTCTCTTGAAAAAAGATGTAGGTACGAATGTTGAACGTAGACGAAGCAAAGGAACTCGTGAGGATGAGGATCGTAGCAGGCATAACGTTCTGGGTGTCCACAATGGCCGCTTTAGCAGAATCATCATAGCTTTAGATTCATTGAATGACTTTTTCATGAAATGGTCATTCAATCGAGTTTCATGAACTTGGATGGTTGATTTTGATGATTGTAATTCTGTAGCTACCAACATGCATATTACAGCCGCGAATCATATTTAAACAACATACAAGCTAGCACTGGTCTGCAAATTGCAAAAAACGTAAGAAAATTTGAATTTCGCGAGCTACCCTGGAGCATCCACCGTATTATCATGAATCAATCACGTTTAAATTCTTAAAATGGTCACAGACGCAGTTTTAATATTATGAATTGTCGTTTTGTGTCTATTTACGGATTGTAAAGTAATTCAAATTATTATTCCATAATAATTTTGCAAAATCGACTATTTTAGACGGCCAGATTGCTACGTAGGTACTGGTCGGACAAACTGGAGGCTTCGACACGAGAGGACGATAGGTACGAGTACATAGAGTAGCTATCACAGATATAGATAGACCTAGATCTAGACCTGTGGTAGCTATACTTAATTGTCAACCAAAAATAAATATGTGTCCAGTATCAATATTTGTTTGTTGTAAGAACAAAAGAACAGCAAACACTCATCTACTAATCCTGTATAAAAGGACCAATAAATAAAAAACTAATCTCACACGAGACATAAAAATCTCAAGAGAAACTGAACACAGACGAGACTTTTCACTAACATTATACTATAAATTCAGCTATATACAAATAGGGTAAATTGCAACGTAGGATCTGAAAGAAATGCTTACACAGAGTTCTAAAGTAAAGTAAAATTGCTCCTAGATAATCATGAATAAGAAGAATAAAAAAAGGCTTTATAAAAAACCTACCGAAGCATGGCTGTGTTCAGATTAAACGTACATTCAGCAATATTTTTCACAAAGAATACCTTAATCCCTTACAAGTGGGGGTAAGCCTTTCTGCCCCGATTTTCATAACTGCTCGCTCCTGGAAATTGAAATTGCAGCTATGTGATATAGAGTAGAGGATTGGGCATGTAGAAAGGTGAGCGAGAAATTTTAATGCTGTGCTTTAGGCAGAAAGTTAATATTAATATTTCTGTGCATATGTTGTGAGGTCAATACCGTCACTTTTACCCGCAGATTTGAGGACTAGAACGTCAGAAATGGTCCTACAGGAACATAGAGTTGAAAGTGTCCTATACTAGCTTGTGCCCACGGTTTAGCCCGCGTAGATTTCGATCTATGTCCCACGGGATTGTACTACTGGGATAAAAAGTATCCTACATGTTAATCCAGGTTATGAATTATCTGTTTGATAAAGTTCATCCAAATCCGTTCTGTAGTTTTTGCGTGAAAGAGGAACAAACATCCGTCCATCCACACAGACTTTCGCATTTATCTAGTAGTGTGTAATTTTTTAACCCCCGACGCAAAAACGACGGGGTGTTATAAGTTTGACGTGTCCCTGTGTGTGTCTGTGGCACCGTGGCTCCGGGCGGATGAGCCAATGTTTGAAAGGTGAATTAGTCGGGAGTGTTCTTAGCTGTTTGATAAAAATCAGTTCAAGATGGCGCCGCCACAAAATGGCGGATAACATAATTATTTATTCAACAACTCCTTCAACATGGATAACAAATGAAAGGGCTTGTGAAATTATGGCCGGTGTGTCGGGGGTTTTTTAAATTTTTAATTTAATATAACTTGTTTCGAAATTCATTTAGCCGTTGAGGTTTACAAATGTAACATACAGAGAGAATGGGTTAATTTAGAATCTATTTATGTTTAGAATCTCAATACGGATATCATAAAACAGCCTATCATTCTTTTATCCCACAACATCGAATTCTAAATGGAATTTAAGACCAAAGGAACAGAAAACTCGACAAGTATTTAAATCACACCCAATCGTTAATCACTACAGCTAACTTACCCATTTCCGCGCTCAAACCAACATCAAACATTTACCTTTTGTTAAAGAGTAAAACAAAATCCAACCAGGCTATGATATCGACCGTTCGCTATATTTCGCACACGATAAGGTTCTGGTATGTTGACAATAGACCCCATAAGCTTTCATTTCGATATTAATATAGCGGAGTTGAAACTCGTCGATGGGTTGGTTGATTTTTTGTTTTATTGAAAACTTTTTCCGACATCAATGGTGTCTGGTCAGTGAACCAACAGTTAAAATGTTACGGGGAAATTAAAATGTGTTGGTGTTGTTTTTGATCTGAGCCCGCTTAGGTTGGTCTGTGGAAGGGTGACCAAACCACCCATTAAATACAGACTTTCCTACGTGCCTCGGAAAGCATTACAGCCGTTGGTCCCGACTGTCATTTACAGATCTTTGACAGTCCTTACAGCGGCCAGTAGCCTGATAGTTTGACAATCAGTCTTACCAAGGGGTATCGTATTACCCAGTAGGTACTAACTGGGTTGTGGAGGTCGGATAAGCAGTAGCTCCATGTAAAATACTGGTATTCAGCTGCATCCCGTTGGTGTCGTTGTCGTCTCAGCCTCGCAGGTCTCTGGTCTCTGGTCTCCGGTCTCCGGTCTCCGGTCTCTAGTCTCTGGTCTCTGGTCTCTAGGGTCTGGTCTCTGGTCTCTGGTCTCTGGTCTCTGGTCTCTGGTCTCTGGTCTCTGGTCTCTGGTCTCTGGTCTCTGGTCTCTGGTCTCCGGTCTCTGGTCTCCGGTCGCCGCACGCGCGACAGCTGAACATGAGGTCCTGGCTTCGATTCCCAGGTCGGGCAAATTGTTATAGGGTTTTTCTATCAGGAATGTTTCAGTAGTAGCCATGGAGTTTGGATTTGTGCCCGGTTGATGGCAATAGGTTCGCTCCCTATTACATGGGACTTAAACATAACTGGCAATATGTGGGGCACCTGTAAACCCAAGTACTAGCTATGTTTTGAGAGTGGGTTACAATTAAATCAAAACCTATCGATTTCTTGTTCAGACACAGTCTACATTAATTAATAGTTTTATTAACTGAACAAAAAGTGATAAAATAAGAAATTGTAACTTTCAACCGCAAACAATCTTAGCCTAGAATAATTATGAAGTGCCTTAGAAATATTCAAGTTTCTTCAGCAAAAATCGAAGGAAGAAATTATTTTTAGACTTTAAAACAATGGGCAATTAAGTTTGGTTTTCCCTTAAGACATTATTTGAACAAAGTTAATCTATCGTGACTGGTAATTAGTGAACTTAAAGTAGTTAAAACGATACTTTTATGGTTCTGTACAAGGGTAAACTTAAACTCTTATTGAACTAAAATTAGACACTCACGCTTACTTTACATCCTATGTTACTGTTAATATGTTAGACTAGACTACATAGTCAATAACATAAAAAAAAACACATTTCCCCTTTTTTCACTTTTATTTTTTGTTTCTTCTACCAATCTGCACGTGGTGGCTTATAGCCCATTCCTTCTCATAGACCAAAGGCCTGTGTCCCAGCAGTGGGAACCTTAATAGGCTGATGATGATTTAAAATCCATATTAAGGTTATAAATGTGAAAGTTACCCACGCTGTCGATTTTTTTGTTACCTTTTCTCGAGATGAACTCCCCATTCTTCTTGGTCAACCATGATTTGGGAGCATTTTTTGGACATACATATGATTTTTATTGCGATGTCACCGTAAAATTGTCAAATACGTTATATTGTAATATCTCTAGCGATATTGTAAAGTCTCGAATTATTGTCAAATGAACATACTGCTTACAATAAAACGCATTATTTTTCGTGAAATGCATGCGATGGTAGTCAACTCACGCGGTGTGGAGAGAAGGAGGGGTCCCCCTTGCCCAGTGGTACCACTCTCATGAAAAGATACTGTACCATTCCTGAGAAATATCGATTAATATAACCTAACCTTAAAACACTTCATATTCCCCTAAAAAGCGTAGTCGACGGAGCCCTATTTCCGGGTGCAGGGTTTAAAGGAACCTAACTAACCTAAGGGGGGGGTGCCCCAAGTCCCGATTATGGGGGCAGAGATAGTTCCGTATGTTCAGTTGACAATAATTCGAGATATTACAATATCGCTAGAGAGCAACACGTTATATTGTAATATAACGTGTTTGACAATTTTACGGTGACAGCGATATAAGTTCCCTGAGGGAAGTCACCAACAAGTTAATATTAGGTATCTACATTATAAACAAAAAAAAACGGCATCTCGTGCTTTGACATATCTGTAATATTCTCCCCGAAAGGAAAGTGAAACATGTTACGTCTATAGTATTATTTTGCACCCTAATGACAGAAATTCAGAATACTCAAAATTTAACAAGGCAACCCTATCAGAGGTCAACACACTGTTAACCTTGTGTAATAAAAAGTAATTAGCGTTTTTAAAACATTAGCCAACGGCCATACAATGACAAAAAAAAATACAACACAAAATAATTTGCCTTTTCACTAAGTGTCAGGGGTCGAAAGTGATTACGCCTGAACACCATAATTTAGGATGAAAGTTAGAAAAGATTCCGTCCAAAGAATTAAGGACAAAAGACCTTTTTCGGGCGGTTTACATAATAAAACAATGGCCACCAACGGAACCCCGTTCGAAGCTAGGGCTGTCCACCAAAAAGGATTTAGGACCAAGTTTAAAAAAAAAGCTTTAGAATTATTTAAATTAAGAACAAAACAACCGGTTACATTTGTTTTTTTTTTTTAAGCAGAGACAACAAACATAAGAACTTATTAATTTGGTCTTTCAAGCCATTAGGACCCAGGTAGCCACATTTTTACGACCACAGATACGCATATTTTGTATCGGAAGATGATCTCAGCCAAATGTAGTCAGCATACATAATTATTATCGCAGATTAAATTAAGGTTTGCGACTGTGAGTCACTGTGGAAATGAGCGAAACAATAAATTTACTTTACGACCAGTTTTTGTTGAATTCCGGCGATTGTTTTCGTGATAATAATTTCTTCTTGACGTAATTTAAAGTCGTATTTTAATTTTTAACACCCTCGGTAACCCAATCTTTTATTTAGCTAAGCAACACTTCTAAAACTGTCATTAATTTTCATTTTAATTGTATCTAAGTGCAAGACTGGCAACCCTAACATGTATACCGAATAATAATGCGTTATTTGACGTGAATTATGTGAATTATTCGCGTTAAAGCAACTCCAACCGCGAAATTTTAATAATGAATTAAACCATCCTTTCAAAATGTAAATTTTTAATTAGTATAACGCTGGTTTCCCTTCGGTGTTTCAGACGCTTATTGTGTTATGTTTGTTCGCGATGCTCAGTTTTATTAACTAGGGGACTTATCGGACACTGTAAACCGTTTTATCTAGATTCATATTTGCATTTTCACTATACAAATTGACGGCCACTTCAAAACTTGCATGTGTCACTTAAAAACATAGGTTGGTAAGTGGTTTGGTATTAAGGCCATGTGGGGTTTGAAAAGTGGGTTCGTTAACCTCGGGCCTACTTATTTTGTAAGTAATTTAAACTAACATTTGTGACAGCTAAAATTCAAGCCAAAAATGCCATTTTATTTCTCTGTAATCTACGAGAACCCCACCCCCTCTACCCTTAAAACTAAAAGCCGTAATTCGCTTGTCCGGAACAGAAGTCTCACGGAGTTAAATTATTTTGCAAGCAGCAAGTTTACTCAGTCAAAAACCCCGTAATTGCAATAAATACCGCTAAGTGTCACTTCAAAACAATCCCTCCCCAAAATCGGTACCCAAGCCCCCATTAAATAACTCTTTGATCATCCGCACTCCGAATATTAAGAATTTAATAATCGGACATCTAAACAACAGCCTAATGTGTCAACAAACACAATCCTCAAACAAGTTAAAAGGGAATTTTATTCTCCCTCTTACCCCCAATTGGTCCTTTGTCTGCTCAGAATCGATCCCCCGTCACTTAATAATATTTTCTATAAGAAAATCAGAATCACCCTTTTCGAATTTCTATTCAAAGCGCCATTTTAAGCCCATTGTCCTTTAAAGTACAGTTAGCGCCGAAAATATTAATTAAATCTTTAATATCGTCTTCGGATTTTTGTTTAATACTTAAGAAGTATTTTAAATGTCTTGTAAATAAATTGAATTGAACATTTATGGTAATGTAATTAGTCTATTAAGGTTCTGAATTGGCGAAATAATTTGGATCAAATCGATTTTTGATAATTTAACCGTATACATTTATAGCTAATTTGTATATAACACTTGGTAGAATGTTAATGCTGGTTGTAGAACGCCTTATATTCTTGTAATGTTCATGTTTGAATAAATTTTCTTGTCTTTTGATATTTTAAGTCTGCATACATTACGTTGAACTTGTTTTGTTCGTAAAATATGCGTGTTTCGCTTTATTTTTGAGCAAAGACATGAAATATAGTAATTCGTAATGAAGATTGAAACAAAACATGCATTTGTATTTGTCGTAGCTTCGTGTATACAAATTTATTCAAATTACGTACGTAGTCGGCTTTGAAAATAAAATTGATGGTCTTGTTCTCATGAATTTTAGTTGTTAAAACTTAATTGTTCTTTAGAAAACAAATGTTTGAAAGCTAAACCAAACACGTTAAGAGTTTAAGAGTGACATTTCTTTTACAAGCGAAGACAAATGGAATTAGAGGGACAGAGAGACAGTAAGAAAATCATTTGGTACCATTGTGAATGCAAATTGAAACATAAATAGCAAAAACATTTTTCGCAAACTCAATAAAAATCTTGTCAAAATTTCAACCGTCAATAAAAGTCTTCCCCTGCACAATTATTAGTATAATAATGAAACATTATGACAGAGTCAAAGTTCCCAGATAAAGGGAGGAACACACCGAGCATAAATATATTATTCGAACACTTTAAACTGTCTTCCCGATGGGCAACTTCCTTAAATATTGCAGATTTATGCTAAACGTTAACGTGGACTCTGGGTTTTTTATGACCGCATAAAAACTTAATTCGAATTAACTCCCGGTGTAAGACGAGTTTTACTTTTACCCTTCTGGGGTAAGTCTTGAAAATGTTTTCGAGTTTTATATCATTAATGTAAATCTTTAAAACCTGATTAGATTATTAAAACAGAAAAAAAACCAAGCAAAAGAGACAATTTATTCGTAAGATGGATGGTTTTTTCAGCTATAGCAAGATGAAAACAAGAAAATGTTCCCTATATCAATTAAAATTTATCCTTAAGTCATTTTTCAATCTTATTCCAACACAAATCATAGACTGAATGAAAGAAAAAAAATCAGATTAAAGTTTGGTCATTTCTCATAAAAATTAAATCATTCATTCATTTTGTTCTGTGCAATTGGAAGCTCAAGACATTATTTTAAGATTAACACAAAAATCTCATTGTTAAATGGATTTTCTTGTCATAATATTTTAGTTTCTAGGAGTGAATATAATAGCCAAGTGCTCAAGTAATTCTTGAAAACTTTTTACTTGAAATAATAGTAGTGCATTAATGAAAAAGAAATTTTAAATTTAAGAAAATAAAACAAGATTTAAGATGGTCTTAGAAAATTAATTCACACAAAGAGTATGATAAGTTGATGATATTTTTGTAGTTGTCTGAAGTACATACTTAGCATTAAACCAATTAAAAAATCATAAGCATTTTTTTTTTCTTTTTTTTGCGCGTCTATCAACGAACACTTCTCAATATAAAATAATTGTTGCTGAAATTCGTACTTAGCTTGACTAACATTTTCGAATTGGTTCAAAACACAGGCCCAAAAAAACCTTCAAAGGATATTGTAGCTAACAAGTAACAATCTATTTATTCGTAGAAAGCGAGAGGTTTTTTCCTTAATTTTCTTGTGTTCTTGTTTCAATGTAATACTGCTTTAAATGTCTACATATCTCTTAGATATTCAGACTTAGATGTCCAAAACCTCACAACATTGAGGTTTCAGACTAAAAAGATCAAAGGACCAAGAAACTAGTGGACTAAACTTTGTCCCGCAAAAACCAATAGTCTACGGTTAAGACCTCGTCTCTATTTAAATGTTCTGATTGAAATCCGAAGATTGAACACTCAGCCGAAGTTACCATTCCAAATTGGACTTAATTTTCTACCCGTTATAGTTGAAAGTTGCTGTTAAAAGTTAAGATTTTCGTCTACCCTCTTCCAATGAATAATTCAAGTGGTTCCTAATAACTAGTAGGTACCTACAGGGGTCGTGAATGTATGGATTTTGTTCTTTTCGTTTTTTTGGATTAGATGAAAGGAATGATCGATGATCGTAGAATGTCTTGCTTTTGATGTGCCTATGTTGATGTACTTATGTTTATTGGAAAATTTCACTTTTTTCTTATCCTGATACGGTATCGGGGGCGTTACTATTAGGCCACTAATACTCCTTTTTGAACACGTTTTCATTTTCTTCTGTAAGTAACTATGTAATAAAATCTTAGAAGTTAAATTTGCCCCACTTCCCGGTGTCCGATTGAGCTGCCATTTTGCATACATATTTAGTTTGGATTGCATACTATGTATTTAGTTTGGATGACAATGATTCTAAATCCAATATGGCAGATTTCCAAAGATGGCGGACTAAATTTTTTTATGCTTTCCCATGGTATGGGTATTAAATATAAGGGTTAGCTGAGAGAAAACGAGAAAGCGAGTAACTATGATATTTTATCAAAGACGTATCATATTTCGTGTTTGTAAAGTACAATAAAGCTTTCTCAGAAACACCTAGGTCCTCGGCGGCGATTATCTGGGTAGTCTGATTAAATTAGTGCGAATTCCTTAATTGATACCCAGCTCGACTTACTAATTGAATGTCTGAATACTATCAAAGTATGTGAAAGCTCTGCCCTGCGGTTGGTTACGCTTGAATTTCAGGAACAATTGTTGTTTCAAATTAAGGTATCAATGCAATTTTTTGACCAAATAACATCTGAATTCTATAATAAGATAGGGTAACGATGCAATTTATTGACCAATTAACATCTGAATTCTATAATAACAACAGAACAGCTACAAACAACTTTAATATAAGTTTACTTATTGTACAATTGTAACTAACGTGAACTGCTTTTTTTTCAGGTACGTACTTACAACTCAAGAACGGTAATCAACAAAGTTCCACACTCCACTGCAGTAAATTTAACAGTGGCAACACTCGCAACAAAAGAAGTTCACAAGCGCCATCTCGCGGCGTATTCTGTAAGTTTACAAGTTAGTACCACGAATTGCGGATTGTAAGTCTCTGAAGTAAGTTTAAAGAAACGTTTTGGTGTAGTTATTTTAAATTGAAGATTATGAAAAGTTGAAGCATGTGGGTTGTGGTTTTATGAGTTTAGTAATGCTTTTCGCTGTTTGATGTCGTAAACAATGAGTTGGGAATAACTGCCTCGTTGGTTTAGTAGTCGCAAGCACGACTGTTGAGCATGATGTCTTCGGTTCGGTTCCCGGGTTGGGCAGTGTTATTGGGTTTTTCCATCAGGAATTTCTCAGTTGCAACGACAGATTTGCGCCAGGTTGATGGCAATAGGCACGTTCCCCATTACATGGGACTTAAACATAACTGGCGGAATGTGGGTGTATTATTGAAACCTCTGCCTATCCCGTTATGAATAACACCATGCGTAATTTAATCCTCATGACAATTGCTTTCAAAGATGAACTTACATAAGCCATTGCCTATTTTTTAGTTGTTAGACGACTACTGATACTTAACATAACATTTAAGCCTGCAGTTACGTTAAAGTCCCAGTAATAATATAGAGCCGAGCCTATTGGCATCAACCGGGCACAAATCCTGACAAAGAACTGAAATTCCGGATGGAAAAACTCAATAACACTGCCCGAGCAGGGAAATGCTTAGAATATTTGATCTTTTGAACTGAGTTTACACGAAAATGTCCAATCAGTCCTATCTATCCTACAGTCGTGCTATAATCCCGTGATTTCGAAATCGTCAGATAAATTACATTTATGTGCAGTTTGGATGTGACATGAATCGTTATTCTCGTGATCTATCTCAAGACATATGTAACGGTTTACATCGTAATATAACGGTTGTGACACGGAGACCCTATTAAGCGTATTTTAAAACACATTAAATTATATCAATGGTCACGACGTAATTTGCAATGAAAGTTTCAAATAAAGCTATAAAAAATAACCCTATTTTCATAAATAAACAATACCATAAACTCTAAAGCAAAATTTAACGACTATTCCCTCGGAAAATTATTGCCCTGTAAAATAAAACGTAACAAAAATAAATACATATTTTTTGAATGGCAACACTGAGCTGTCAAAGGCATATTCAGTCATAAATCAATAGTAGAACTTGGTGGAACATTGGCTATGTTTAATAAACATCGCGGTATATTCGTTACGGGGTTAGCAGCGATAATATAAACAGAAATCTGAACATGACCAATGTATTAGTTTCTGCCGTATTGATGGTAAACAATCTTAGCTTTGGATGGCGGAATGAAAGATCGTGCAAGTTTTGTTTTGTGAGATTTTGTAACCGTTTAAGGATGTTATTTTTACTTGTGCAATAAACCTTTACAAATATTAAAAACCGCAAAATTCCATGCAACGCTCACTGCATTAATACCACCAGTATTAAATCCTCAATTATTCCACAACACACGTTTGGCAAGAAGAGGTGAGTAATAATAACATATAATTATCCCACAGCTTATATATTTCATACCTCTAAATATACTGCGGTGGTGACCATTACGCTAATTCTGGTTTTGTGACGTCACATCCTTAATCTGTGAAATTGTGGAAGCTAGAATATGAAGGATAATAACAACACTGCGGTATAATAAATAGCTTTTAAAACTAAAAATATAGAGTAATTTGGTCTTCAAGTTGGCAGTTCATTGTGTTACGTTTGTTTGTCAAACTCTTTACTTGTTATCATTATTTTGTAAGAATAAGCTTTGCACAGTAGGCAACACCAGAGTTTTAAAGAAACCAGAATAAGCTGGCCTTTTAATAAATTTAAACTTCGTATTCTGCTCGGCCAGCTTAAGTTCAATGTGGTCACCACTTGTGAGTTTACTAGCGGCACTTAATTCTTCTTAAAAACGTTTATCACTAATAAAGTCGTTTGTCTGACAACCAGTCTTACCTAGGAGTATCGTATTACCCAGTACTAACTGGGTTGTAGAGGTCAGCTAGGCAATCGCACCATGTAAAATACTGATATTCAGCTGCATCCGGTTAGACTGGAAGCCGTCACCAACATAGCTGGAAACAGACTAGTCAGGTGATGAATAGCTAAGTTATTTCTTCTCAGTTTCTAAAACAAAATACTAAGCAGATGGACTCATGAACAATCCAAATCTCAACAGTCATTTATTTCTGAAATCTTTAATCTGTCAACCACCATTTAACAAAGCAGAAAAAAATAAACTGCACAAAACCTAGCTCCCAGCAAACAAAGGCCAAGACTAACACCCAGAAAACCATACAAAATAAAACTTAATTTGTTCAAACACGAGCGGCAATAAAATCCTTTATAGTAATACCTACTACTGTTTGGTTCACTCTCGCATGACAGTACTAAAATTGGGTCATAGTTGGCGCATAGTGCATAGATGTAGCTCGAAATACGCTCCACGAGAATTAATGTTGGTAATTGACTTTAGCATAGTTAACTATTAGATAAATTACATTATAATACTCTAGTTTTGTATTTTGGACTAGTTTTTGGGAGTATAAAGGATAATGCCCGGTTGTACATTAGTGCGAGGTTTGTTGCGGTCAAAAGTTTTATTTTTTTGCCAGGGATTTGGTGGACTTATCTTATAAGTTGTGTGTGTTAAAGAAATAATATTTTTTATACATTATCATTATAGATTTATATTTGATTTGAGAAAAGCCTTATTATGATACCTGCTCTTCCTTAAAGGGTTAGGCAGTGGTGCACCTACAATCATATTTTGTCAGTTATACAGTATGTTAGTTTAAACGAGGGACTTATTCAAACCCGCAATAGTCCATGCTTACATGATACTAATCAACATATGAACAAAAAGAAAACACTAGTACATAACAGATAGATCCATACCAAAAACTTCGCCTAAGTTTCGCAACGTGTGCGCCATGCGCTTATCGCAGAACATGTGTGCGGGTCAATGACCTTTCTAGGTGTAATCATTTCATTTTTTTTTTCATTTTTGCGCGTGGATGTGCCCTGTCGGTGCATCGGGGACATTACAAAGGAAAGGGGCGGAGTTTGCGCACGGAACTCAGGACCGGCACGTGTTTTGCCGCGTGACACCTACTTGCGCGCTCAGTGTCCATGAGTAATGTATTTAATTAGACAATAATGTCAAAAATTAAGGTTATAGGTTTTTTACATATTTGGGTTGAGAATCGAATACTGAATACCTTCCCTCAATATGTCCCTCGTTTAACCTAACACGCTGTATACAAGGTGTAAATAACTTCTCAACGAAGCCGTCAACCAAGCATTCTGTACGGTCGAACAAGCTATTTGGTTTACATTTTACAATGTAATTTGTGGGTTAATCTGTAAACCAAATAGCTTGTTCCACCGTACATCAAACTAAGTACTTTATGCAAAAGTTATTGCTGGGAAATGACTTTTTTTTTAGGGTGAAAAATCATGTTTTGTGGTAGAACATTGTGCTTATAGATGAATTTGATAGTACGGGGTTCGTGGAAGTGTTTAAAGTAAAAATCTAACAATAAAATCTTGTATTTAAGAAAAACTTACTACCCCCAATATCTCCGTAACTAGAAGGTATGGTGTAGAACAAAAAAAATATCGCAGTGACGAAGAGAACAAGTGCCTTTCAGATTCGAGTTTTACACCCTATAAACTACCCATCCCATGAATTTAATTTAAATTCTATTACTCTTAAAACATTCTGTAATAAACATTTTATATACCCAGTCGTTCTTTATTATGAATTTATGATGCATAAAATCAACTTATTCATGTATGTGCCACTTGACCTAATTTCTGCTCCATTCAACCTAGCAAAAATACAACCTACAATAAGGACTAACGCTCACCCTTGGCACGTCTCCATTGACCTAGTTTACAATAATCTGCTTAAAAAATCTAGAAAGCTTGTCCTTTAAATATCAGCAGTGCTCTTCTGCAAACACTTTCACTCAAGTGATCGCATACGGCTCAAAGGAGAATAAAATTGCACTATTGTTTCTAAAGGACATTGCCCGAATTATGAAGTGGTGTTTAGAATATCATACTGCAGTTGTTTTTAAAGGTAATTGGGTGAATATGCTAAGTGACTATTCACACTTGACATTTCATTGTTAAGTGTTACATTTTTTTTGTCACCAAAGTCTTTTTCTAGCTTTTCCCATCCAACCTTTATTAATCATACTTTTTACACAATTCGAAAGCGAACTCATGTGTATAAGACGTAGATTCTCACGTCAACACCGTTCGAATTTCGAAGTGATATTTATTTAAAGAATAACGCCCAAACACCACTTTAAAAAGGGCATTGTGCGAAAAGCGTGTGCAATGACATAGCCACTCCAGAAAATATGACTCCACTGCTACAATGGGTGGTGGAATATGGGTCAGGAGCTAGCTACTCCACATCATGAGAAGGTGCAACTTTGTTTTTATTCACGACTGCAAACTGTTTTTGCCTGCCCCACTTATTTTTTAGGTTAATTGGTCTGTATGAGGTGTTTCAGGAAAATGGAGTGTTTTGAGGATTTTCATATTTCAGTTGTTTTTTTGAACTTGACGTGGCAGATTGATAAATGGTTTGTTTTGTTAAGCTAAGTGGTATTTATGACTTAAATTCTACTTGGGGGGTTATAAGTCGTTTTTGCTATCTTATTTATGGGCAAAAACGGACATGTTTATCTTATTCACATAGAGGCTTGAGCAGCGGTGGCCCAGTGAGCAGCGGTGGCCCAGTGGTGGCGGCCCCGACTTACGTTCAGTAAGTCTTGGGTTCGAACCCAGGCAGGCGCAACACTTTGTGTAATTTATTACATCACCGCTGCTCTCAAAACGGTGAAGGAAATCGTGAGGAAACCGGCATGTCCTAGAACCATAAATTCGAAGACATGTGACATCTACCAATCCGCACTGGGCCTGCGTGGTGGATTATATAGCCCATTCCCTCTCATAGAGAGGAGGCCTGTCCCAGCAGTGGGAACATTAATAGGCCGATGATGATGATGATGACATAGGGGCTTACATAGACAGTATGTTACTTAATTTAAGAATTTTGTAAAGAAAGCTTGAGAAAGGTAGCTATGATACTTATACAGGTTGTTGCTATTATTATTATTTTGGTTTATCTATTTAATAGACTACTTTATAGTACCTAGGTATTTCTTTCAAACTTCAATATTTCTCACAATTCTCTTTTTTTTTCAGTTACTAACATTTAAATAGTATTTTACGTCCAAAGAAACAGCAAAATGTTATGTTACAAAAGAGTGCTTAAACAGCTTACAAATACGCCCTTGTAACATGTTTACAACTAAAAGAGGAGAAATAAACTTTTACTTCGTTACTGTTATTCACAATGCAGAGCACTCCATTTATTTACCTGTTATAATGTTTTTTACCTCACAGAAAGGACACGGCTTTGTAAATTGTGAAATGCTTTAAATGTAGAATAACTTTATTAGTATTGTCCTTTGTAAAACATTTAAGAATCGGTCTTCTTGTGTGTTTTATAGAATTTTAGGGCTTGTTGTTTAGGTGCTTGATTCTAGATTTGCGCAAAATATTTAATTATGATGCTGTCTGCCTTAAAATGTATAACTTACTCAACTTAGAGAGCAGCGGTGCCCCAGGAGAGCAGCGGTGGCCCAGGAGAGCAGCGGTGGCCCAGGAGAGCAGCGGTGGCCCATGAGAGCAGCGGTGGCCCAGGAGAGCAGCGGTGGCCCAGTGGTGGCGGCCCCGACTTACGTTCAGCAAGTCGTGGGTTCGAACCCAGGCAGGCGCATTACTTTGTGTAATTTATTACATTACCGCTGCTCTCAAAACGGTGAAGGAAAACATCGTGAGGAAACCAGCATGTCCTAGAACCATAAATTCGAAGACATGTGACATCTACCAATCCGCACTGGGCCCGCGTGGTGGATTGTATAGCCCATTCCCTGTCATAGAGAGGAGGCCTGTCCCAGCAGTGGGAACATTAATAGGCCGATGATGATGATGATGATGACTCAACTTAGCTCAAAAAGTTCAAGTAAAGCATTGAAAATAATCTGAAAAACTATATCATTGTCCTCAATAGTAGTTCTAATCAAAACGAAACAATAAAAATAGGCTCGAGATATAAATAATTAATTATATTGGTTTAGTTTATTTGCCGCGAGTACCAAAGTAATTGAAGTAAAGAATCTACAAAAAATTAAATTGCTATGGAACACACATAAATACAGACATGAAAAACATAATTTTGTTATGTTTTATACCAAGGTCATTCAGAACAAAAGTACAAGCCAAGTACCTACACGAAAAATCACAAAGCTTGATAAAACCATATATTATTTTCGACACTAGATTATCATAGAAGCCAATTTATTTTATAGTAAATTAGATAGTTACAAATGCTAGAATCATATATTTTGAACACTAGAATTGATGATACTAGAATAAACGAAAGAAGCTAAATCTTTTATAGTGAAGTACAATAAAAATAATCACAATAGATCATAAATCACTGTATAGATTTCTTTTGCACTCTTTTTATCATGAAATCCGATTACCTCTGTTTTTATATTTTTTTATTATTTTTATGATGCGATCGCCCTCATTCTGCCACCCACTGTGTCTTTAATGTTTTGATATTAATTCGTTTGATGACTTAAGTGGAGTTTATACCTAATCTCAAGTCTCAAGCAATTTAATTGTTGAATCTTTGATTGTTTGGTATTCGAGTATTGATTTTTGTCACATTTTACTAGCAACGTTTTCGATTTTCCGTATTATTGGGTATCAAAATTGCTGTGGATGACTTTAAAACAATTATTAACCTACATAATGCAATGTCAAAGTTGACGTCATTCTTTTTATTTTCTTGATTATACGCTGTAATACTATGAAATACAAAATAATTACAGTAATTTTTGCCAATGTAAACTTTTTTCTTTTGTTAGTAAACAATTGAAAGAAGATCACCATTACCTAGACTAGAAGATTCTCATGACATTTGCTCTTTCAATTATCTCTACTGCTCTTTCCATCAAAAACTAAACCATCCATAAGTTCCGAACAGAACATTTGAACTACACACCCAAAAAAAGTTGTATGGAAAATGATAGAGGCCAATTGTTGCCAGTTGCCAAAGTTGCCAGTTGCCAGTGGCACTCGTTAATGGCACAGTGGCGGTAACTGCACGCACGCGACGCTCCTTATAATGCTCCCCTCGGATTTATAATAGAGAGAGAAATAAAATGTTCTATCGATCCTGTAGGGGACTTCGTTAGGGCTGTCCTAAATGAAAAACTGTTTTAAATTCAGAATTACGAAGGATGGAAGATTTTTGAATAAAACTCAACAAGACCTTGATCAAGACCATGATGAAATTGCCGTAATCAAATAGTTGCCAGGAATGGTCCTGTACAATAAAATGATCGCAATTGCGGGAACAATAAGAGCCTTTGGGCTTTGGTATTGGTTTTTTACACCCGTTACGGACCCGTAATCGGAGAATCTACATAAACGTAATGCGTAACGGTAAACTTATCAATAAAAACAAAATTTAATATTTACTGTCACGATTTTTTAGATTAAAGAATTTTTATTACCAATATGAAAATATGCACGTCTTTTTTGGGCAACATTAAAATATCTTAAATATTACTATAATGATATTTAGAGGTCAACAGAAAGACACGGCGATAGACATCTAATATCTATAGTTAATATGCATAATTAATTACCAATTATTTTAATACGTCTCATTAGTTTTAAGAAAGACATAACTATAAGTTAGTTTTAATATGTATTTTTATGAATTAATTGGGAATCGAAATATCATTATGAATATTCTAAAGCTAAAGTAGATGTTATTATTAATTCACTACATAATTATGTTTAAAAACAAAGTATTTAGGTAACTGTCATGTTTCTTATATTCAGCTTTTAAAAATCACGCTTTACCAGAAAACCAAATCTCGTAATATGGGGACTGTGCCGAGATTTAGCGACAAAGTCAAAAATATCTGTAAAAAAATGCCTTTTATGTTCCGCGAAAATTGCGTTTTTGACAAAATTGAAAAACAATCGCTAGCCATAATCCCTTCCTTTAAAATTAAAAAGAAAAATAAGCAAAAATAAAACTGCGTGACACCCCTGGCACGCGACTTATGAACGCGTGGTTCGCACGGACTGTTTATATTACCAACAGCTATTGCCATTTTTTTGGCGGAAAACCATTGAATCAGAATTCTGCTATAATGCGAGTAATCGACTATATCCGTTTATTTCTA
The DNA here is from genome assembly GCA_950022955.1 of Xestia ashworthii. NCBI lineage: Eukaryota > Metazoa > Arthropoda > Insecta > Lepidoptera > Noctuidae > Xestia > Xestia ashworthii. The sequence goes on from OX465573.1 coordinate 9,487,136, forward strand.
TTAGATTATATTTTTAGTGATGGCTAGTGAATTATGGGCATTGTCCTTTGATTCGAAATGAGATTTGGATCTAGTCCATATTGTTGGTAAGTGATCCGAAAATGCAGCTTTGTTTTTTTTTGTAGCAGAAGGCACAGTATAAAGATCATCAAGTGTGTGTTTGTTATTCTGTATTGTTTGAAGTCGGTATTTATTGTAATTTAACCATTATTTATGTATACATCTGAACTATTCAGTAAAAAGTGCAGTGTGCTGTGCAGTGCTGTGAAGTTGGTCAGTAAAAATGTCATTTGAAGTAACTGGCTCGTTTCTAAAGCGTAGATTTTTAGACAAGAAGGCGTATGAAACTCCGTGGACACTCTTTTATAATATTACTTGTTGTATCCGGCATCCGTTGCAATACACTTTTTCCTACCGACTACCTACCTACCTACTACACAAACGAACAGCAAGTCATTTTTATGTACATATCGTGCTAACAAAAGCCAAGCTTGAAGACTTGTGATGACTATAAAATGAGGATTATTTTTCATTTAATGTCAACAATCATCTTCATTGTAAAGGTCCAAAAAAACCCAATTACGTCATCCTTTTTAAAAAAAAAAAAAAAAAAAAAAAAATATACGTCATCCTCAAACCAAAATCGAATGAACCATGTAAAACAATAATCTAACAGATGCGGATGATACACACGTCCAAAGAACTATAACCATAGGGGGATAGGCCCCTTAATAAAGGTCCATTGTCCTCCCCCTGTATTTATTTCAGGGATAGATAATCTTTTATTATACCTAGTCACAATTTATGGTCTGACGTCGAATTTCATTTGTCATTGACAAGCTTTGTGAGCCATTCTTTTGTGTTCTCGATTCTTGTAAGGTAATCGATATTTCGGCTATTTTGTCGAGAATCGATTTGCTAGTTTCGTAATTTTTGTAGGTATAGTGTAGACCGTGGATAATGGAGTGATGTCAACGTTTCTTGGGTGTTTTTAAAGTGTGAAATTAGTTGATAACGGTAGCTTTGCTTTAATAATGTTTTTGTGAAGACGATTACACGAGCTAAACGCGAGTTTTATAATTACTAAAAGTATATGATTCACTTCTATAAACAAGACCAGAAAAGTATATGATATTCTTCAGGTTATATGCTAGCATGATACTGTTTGAAAACATAATACAATTAATTTGGCTCGATAAAAAGAAATCACGAACTTACCTCTAAAAATATCTTTCAAACAATAAAAAACATACTAATATGCATGCGATCATTCTGATTTTTTGGCAAATAATTCTACAAGCAATATACTAGCATGATACTGTTTTAGTTTTTTAATCCAATCAATAGTTTTTTTGTAAATCGATCGAAACCACTCATTTCGCGCTATTTGGCCCGCAGTGGCTGACGTAACAACCACTTTGTAGTGCAAGCTGATTAGAACTTTATTCTAACAGCATTTCAAACGAAGTTTGAACCACCACAAATAGAGTTGCTAATTTTGCTCGTCTAAGCGCCTGAAGGTATGGATGGGCGAAGGTTTGGAGACGCCAATATCCATTAGTGAACTGTGATGTCGGGAAGTTTATTAGTAGAAGATATAAAATATCTATACAGGAGCTCGTGGCTAAATAATAACTGCCGCTCGGGTCAATCTTTTTAAAAGTCTGAAAGATATTTGGCTCTAATTATTTTAAGTAAAATTACCATACCTACTTAAAGCCTTACCATCTTTTCAGCAATAACACCACCCCGTCAAAAACTGTGTGACTAGATTATATTAACAATAAATTTAAAAAAAAGGACGTCAAAAAACTCCTCTAAACGCTGTCAACTGTTGATGTACCTACCAAAGAGAATAGCGGTAGGTATTGAGAAATTGTATGGCAACGCTAAGCCTTTGGCTAAGGTAAAAACCAGCACTTGGGTCACGGGAAGTGTCAACTAAAACTTGAAACTACTACTAGTAGTCTCTAAACCAAATGACAACCGATTACCTCAAAAAACAAAACTACTCATCATCCAAGCGTAAAATCACACCCAATTTCCCAACACAAGTACTTACCTACTTAAAACCCATACGAAGTGTTTCCTCTTAATAGTTCTCATCCGTTACCGTCATTTAGGGACCATTACTGACTTTCACAGGTAGCTGTCAATGGTAATTTAACTTCGTTAACAAATCAACGGGCTGTAGCTTTAGACACAGTTCCACTGAAAGCGATTAGCGAGTAGCGATCCCGAACCCGAGGGGGAAGATGTAACTCTAATCTTGTGGGGGCTACCTCACGTCTGGTGTGGAGCTCTGTTACAAAACTATACTCTCCACCTCATATCCGCAACTAATAAGTGAAGAAAATATATTTATTGATCCATTTTTACGACCATGATTAAAGACTACCACTACTACCAGAGTAATTCGAAAAGTTTTGAACATAAAAGACATTGATAGGAACCTAGTCAAAGTCCTGAAAATTTAAGTGCCAAACATAACTGAATCTACTCAGTTTTCGATGAGAAAAAGGGGGAATACGAAACGTCGGTCTCGTCAAATGTTTTGTGAAAAAATCGGTCTGACCTGCAGCTGTCACTCGAGCGCACTCGAGGGCAGGCTTGACGCAGCACGACGGCAATAGTTTATTTAAATATTTAGCTCACAAGTCGTTCCCTCTCAAGACTTCCTCTCTTATACTGACACAGGACCTACGAGTCTTTGGTACGTGTCTTGAACAAGAAAATCGTAAATAGCGACTAGTCGTTTCCTCGCTAGCGGTGGGACTTGCCCCTAACTATAAGTATACGTTCGTTTAATTCTAAGTTTTTACGACTCGAAAACGTTTTTATCGATAAACCTGTTGTTTCCGATGTATCGGTACTGTAACGTTGACGAGAAAAGTGGTTTGATTGATTCGTAAATTAGAGAGTATAACAGTGTAACCTAGTGGTGTGACCGTGGTACTGCCAGTCACAGGTCTCAAGTTTGAACCCAAGGCACGCACCTCTGATATTTCGGATTCATGTGCGTATTGTATAATTATCACTTGCTTCGGTGAAGGAAACCAGCATGCCTGAGAGATATTTCTCGACGGCATGTCAAGCCGAATCAGAGGCCCTTGGACGTCATAACTCTGACACCAGGTTAGGCACTAGCCACACGAAAAAAATCCTTTGATGAAAGACTAGGTGGCGTTTTATGGTTTCTACCTACTTCCATGGGAAAAAAACCTGAGTTTCTTTCTCGGTTATTCATATTTTAATAACTTCAGCACATACCAGTACGGTTTTACGATTTAAAAGCCTATAATTGATTTCGCAATCGGTCTCTGAGTTATGCACTCATTGTGTTCTGCATAATCAATTTATTTAACTGATAGCCAATATAGCTTACTTTTATGACTTTTTACTTCTAACCCCATAGAAAAGGTAGTCGTAATAAGAAAACTTGTTTCTGAATTACTTTTACGGTTTTTTTTTAATAATAGTGTGAGAAGTATTTGGAAGTGTTTTGACTCGGAATGTAAAACTTTCTAGTTTGGCTTTGGCAACGCTTCGTGTCGAATTGAAACCAAGTTTGGCACAGAATCTGTTCGTACAATGTTGATAAAATTAGTGTCTATTTGTTTTACTGTTTCTTTGGTTGGATTTTAATCGAATTCTTCGCTTTTTGAATCTTACATACGTCCAGATACCTGGGAAGTTTTTCACTACTATGATTCTTGTGCTTACACATATTTTACGCAGTATTATTCCGATAAATAATTGGAATAATATTGCGGCAATGCCATAAGTAGCAAATCACTCCCAAAAATATCACAACAGTAGATATTGTCAAAATATGAATTTTTGATACAACTTTGTGTCGGATTTCACTAACGAGCAAAAGCTCTTCATTTATATTTCCCTCTTCAATAATTGTATCTATTCAATATTATGGACTAATAATACAGAAAAACACATTCGCGACATTTTTTGTATCGGTCTGTTTGTAAAAGTCAGGTGAAAGGTGCTTTCTGAGACACGGAGGAAGCTTGCATGTAATGAATGTTCACCCATCCATGGACTAACCCAGGCAAACGCGGCTTAACCTAAAGATCAACCCGAGGAGCTGTTATTATTTACCCAATGAAACATCATCTCTAAAACTTTGAATCACCCCTACATTACTTTTACGACCAACAATAAAACTAAGAACAAACCACACTCAATTTTCAAGTCGTTTCGAAACAATCTAAAATTTCTAAATCAATCCCGATTCAACAATAGACCTTTAATCAACTATTGTTAATGGGTATTTATTGCTCATTAAAGGGACTTATGAAGTATGGGCCATTCGTTGGGGCTATAAATACTGGCTACGATAACCAATTAGACCGAAACGTTTTGCTATGGCCATATAGCCTTAGTGTTGGAGCTGAATTGTTTCTCTGCGATTAGGGTTACCTACCATGTTAAAACTACAATAAACCAGCCGGACGTTTGCATCATCATAATCTGCCTAGCCTTTTCCAATCTATGTTGGGGTCGGCTTCCTTTCTTCCGGTTGCAGCTGAATACCAGTATTTTACATGGAGCAACTGCCTATCTGACCTTCACAGCTCAGCAGTGCAAGTACGCAGGATTCGATAGTACTCACACTGAAAAAAGTATTTAACAGAACTAGTTGAGTTAACTGACAAATAGCCAAACCTTGTTAACTAACAAACGAATTTCATTTACGTATTGATCAACTGCTTTTGTTGCATTTTACAAAAATATTTCAGCTATTTGAGTTGGTTGAAAACTACCAAAGCTTATGTTATCTAATACAACATTCGATTTCGGTACTATGCAACATAACTTGTTTTGTTATAATTAAACACACCTGTGACTTACAGTTAACCCAACTAAATCTATTTTTAATCGATTTTGTTGCTATTTTTCAACTCTGGTATTAGGTTGTATCTAGCTGTAAAGTATTGTTGAGATTTGTGTTGTAAAGTTACTACAAACAAACAAACAATTTGACTAAGACCAACTAATATTGATTATGTTGTTTCTAGAATATTTTTGGTCATCAATAACACAGCAGTATATTATGTGGTGATTAAAGTTATGCTGCACATAACGAAACGTTTTGTTTCCGCTTGCTGACAGTGTTGTGTCAAATCAAATGGAACCTGTAGAAACCTGTTCTTTTCCTTTTGCGAGGCGAGACAGCCGGTGTGCCGCGTGGTTTGCGTTGTTTTTTGAACGTTCTATAGTTGTTGTGGGACAAGTTCAGTGTCCCCAGTGATCTGTGCAGTGGTAAAACAGTAGTTGTAATTTGCATGAATATAGTATATCAAGCAACATCACAAAACTTTAAAAATGAGCTCCCGCCGACAAACGACGCGGCGCGGCGGAGAAAACAGTCTGCCTGCCCGGCGCGCGGCGTAGAGGAAACGCCACCGCCGCCTCATGAAACTCTACCACATTGTCAAAGATTGAACATTTTGGAACTTGGACATTTTGAGAATTGGATTTTATGACCCTGAACGAATCTCAGACTATCTGCGGAAGCCTATATTTTTTAATATTATTCCAGTGTGTATAGCTAGGTTAAGTGCAAGTGTAGTGTAAGTATAAGTTCATACTAAAATGAATTGATTTGATACATAAATATACATTATAATTGTAACAAATAAAGTTATTTTTCTTATTCTATGTAGAGATCTCAAGTTTGTAGCCGAAATTAGTAAGTAGGTAACTAAGTATATGAGGAGTTTTGGTAAGATTTGAGGAAGGATATAATGCATAATTATATCTTGCTGAAACTTCTTATACTTAGGTACTTACATATATTAGTTTCGGCTATAAGCTAAAAACCTATTATAACCTATAAAAAAACACTAATTAGTAACTAAAAAGTTATGTTACTGTTGTTTAACCGGAAAGTTCAGTTACAGATAACAAAATAGTTTGGTTACAGCAATAATAAAGTGATGTAACTAATAACTGAACAATACCAAACCCATGACCAAGTTTTAACCAAACGGTTTTGTACGCGCTAGCAAATAATGTGGCTATTTTTACATAACACTTTGGTATAACGTGAATTAAAAATTTGTTAGGAAATAATCATTTTTGTCGAGCCACTAATAACATAACTAATAATAACAAAACTAAATTTGTCTACTAGGAACTATAGTTATGTAGTCACTATTTTTATGTAATAGGTTACTCAATTGTTTGTTATCTGTTACTCAAAACTTTTTTCAGTGCAATTAGATACATTTGACGGTTATTCTCGATAAAATGAGTTTTTGACTCCATAAAAACTCATTTTATTGACAATAACTGTCAAATTTATCTAATCGAGTCCTATCGAATCCTACGTACTTGCACTGCAGTTTTGAACTGGGAAATACTGGTTGTCATACTCTTTGGGCCACTGACTACCTGTAACGACTGTCAAATATGTACAAATGACAGCCGGGACAAACAGCTTAACTCCTGTTGCTGTTCTACAACCGATAATTGTGAACAAAATAAGTCTTAACAAAGACAATGGCAGGCTAAAAACCCGGATATGTTCGCACATATCTGAAAGGATGGTAACCCTACACACAAGCATTTTGTAGTGTTAAAATCGGTTTATAGTCTTAGAGCGTTGTAACTAGTTGGATGTTATGAAGTATGCAACCTTTCTAAGGTTTAATATCGGTGCAGAGGTAACATAAATTTTAGGCCATGCTCTCATGAGAGCCAATTCGGTCTAGATAAGCGTTTTATCTAGGGAGTTCAATGTTAAAAGAAAATAAATAGTAACTTGAAGTTAGTGTTGTAAATGGCGAAGGATTTAACGAGTTATGGTGTGAAGGAAAGCGTATTTTAAAAATATAAACTTTCTTCTTTCTTTTGAATTGCTGCATTTATAAGCACCCCTATAATACCTGGGACTTATACGTAACTGGCCAAATGTGTACTGCTAGGCTACCCTATTCACTGACGGTCAGCAACTTTTGACCCTTATGCCCTTAGTAACAAGGTTGAAAGTTGGAGTGGTCGACCCACAGAGATTTTGGTAGTACACTTCTGCATACCTCTTCAAGTATTACAGACGTCGACGACGAGTTGGTACTTTCAATCACTACATATTATAAAACAAAGTCCTCCGCGTCGTCATGTCTGTCTGTTCGCAATAAACTCAAAAACTACCGCACCGATTTTCATGCTGCTTTCACCAATGGTTGGAGTGATTCTCGTGGAAGGTTTTAGTATATAATTTGTACGCGGGCAAAGCCACGGGCATCGTCTAGTTATAATTATTTAAAACTAGCGGACGTCACGCGGTTACACCCGCGTAGTTCCCGTTCCCGTGGGCTTACGGGGATAAAATATAGCCTATGTTACTCAGGGTGAATGTAGCTTTCCAATAGTGAAAGAATTTTTGAAATCGGCACAGTAGTTTTTGAGTTTATTCATTACAAACATACACACACACAAAAATATATTTTTTTCGTCTTTATAATATTAGTGTAGATGTAGATTATAGTCCCAAAAAGTAACACTAATTACATCTAGACAAAATAGTCAGTTCTAATACAACATAGCCTGAAAACTAAACTTGCAATGATACAATACCATTACCAAAATACACTATTGACTCTAACTATCGGATATCCGCAACACAGCCTACTAACACAAACGGCTTTTATCCGGTATGGTTAGTACAGTCGGCGACAAAGTACATGATATTATCATTTTCTGCCTAGCCTTTTCCCAACTAGGTTGGGTCGTCTTCCAGTGTAACGGGATGCAGCTGAATACTAGTATTTTACATGGAGCGACTGCCTATCTGACCTCCACAACACAGTTAATACTGGGAAATACGATACCACTTGATAAGACTGGCTGTCAGACTTTTTAGGCCACTGACTACCAGTAACGACTGTCAAAGATGGACAAATGACAGCCGGGACCAACAGCTTAACGTGCTTTCCGAGGCACGGGAGAAACTCTGTATGTAAGGGTGGTCACCCATCCACAGACCAACCTAGGCAAGCACCTACAAATCAGTTTCTGGGTAATACCATAGTAATCAGTATGCGACTGCTAAGCATGAGGTCCTGAGGTCGATTACCGAGTCGGACAACTTTTGTTGGGGTTTTTTCTTCAAGAATTTCTCACTATATATATTATAGCAGCCACTGAGGCTGGAATTGTGCTCGATTGATGGCTGTTAGTCTTTCCCCCTGTTACATGAAACTTAAAACATTAGCACTACCTACCACCTACCTACCACCTACCTACCACCTACCTACCACCTACCTACCACCTACCTACCACCTACCTAACACCTACCTACCACCTACCTACCACCTACCTACCACCTACCTACTACCACCTACCTACCACCTACCTACCTACTATCTACCTACCACCTACCTACCTACCTCTAGACCAGGGATGTTACGTAGCTTCGACTCCAACTCCGATATGTCGGGACTTCGGATTGATTTAACACCTCCGGATCCGACTTCGATTCCGATACTTTTGAATCGGAGGTCAACAAGGTTTGGTAGCCAGCGAACAACATCTTAGTGGAGCTGGTCGGAGACAAATCTGCAAAGCTATTGTTTATTAACTATAATTTTCAGGAGTCGTTAATTTGATTTAATTTGCCAACTGTTATTGCTAGGGTAACACATCTTTCTTCTGACACCATCTCCGACTCCGGCAATGGCAAAGCATAGAGCACATATGAAATGAAACATCTCACAGACTCTGTAACTACCTATGTTAACAAATAAACATTCTGATTCTGCCTCCGACTCCGGTTACGGTTCCGGTTCCGACTCCGCAAAAACAAATTTAAAAACACCGACTCCGGTATCGGTTTCGATAAAACCACCTCTGCCTAAACCTTCCAGGATAACAGGGGTGATGTTATGTTATGTTACCTTAGTCATGAAAACCATTAACAGATCATCGACTGACGCCCCTGATTGTACCTCCGTCACGACAAATACCAATGAAATTGTTTGAATTTCTCCAACGTTTGTAACACAGGCGCCATTTTGGATTGTGCGAACCTAATTGATTTTCGGTGTGATTGTTTTGTATTTAATTACGTTTATTGGAAAGGATTTTCGTTACCACTAATAATACTACGTTTCGATTGGCTGGTATAGTTTTAGCTGAGGCTTTGATAGTTATTCTGTTGATTGAAAACGTCATAAATGGCAGCTGAATTTTGAATGTGCTGTTTAGATTATTTTGTATATTCTGTACAGATATAGATAATAGACCAATCTCGTATACAGAGCTTTAATATTAATATTGAAGTGCATGTTTATAATATTAAAATAACAGCTTTTTACTGCAGGCATATGATACTCATACATAACATTTTTTTTTTAATATTTTTTGTCTGTCTGTTAGTTCCAGAGTATCTCCAAAACGTCTGCATCGATTTTGACGGGACTTTTACTGGCAGATAGCTAATGTCATAACGAGTAACTTAGGCTTTTATATTAGGAAAAGCATTACGGTTCCGTGCTAAAAAATAAACTACATAGTACGATTCCGTTTGACAATATTACCGAAATGGACGCGGGCGAAACCGTGAGGCAAAGTTAATAGACAAATAAAGTTACCAATAAGCATGACGACAGTATCAAAAAAATGCAAATCTGTTTAGTTCGTCAGTTAGAGTACTGGAAAATAATGGACACATATTTTTTGTTTTTTACAAATCAATGAATATTGACAAAGATAAAACGCATCAAAACTCGGGAGTGGGGCACGTGACGTTAGAACGCACTAAAAATTATACCAAGGCGTGACGTATTGAAAATTTTATATGCGTCGTATCTTCGTCAATTTTGGTTTACGCAACAAAAGTAAAAATACGTGTTAAATTTTTTTTATATTGTAACTGACGGACTTATTCGTTTTTTCAATCGACAAGCCTATTCTGTCTTCAATTTCAGAAACCAAGGGAAAGACAAAAATCACACACACACAGAATCTTTGTTATAGCAATATTTCATAATATTATCGCTAATGTAAGTCGCCCGGGTTCGTTTGCCCTGCTTTGCTTCCTAGCATTGTGTAGACGACACACTCCACTGCCTTTGCTTCTATAACCTTCGGCGTTACGATTAGGGTTGGCTCGAAAGAAAATGTTTTTTTTTTACTAGATTTTGCACGCGGCTTCACCTGAAAATGATCCCGTGTTAAAATAAAATGTGTCTTATGTTCTTACCCGTATTAGCCCTGAATCGAAAGAGCTGGAATTCATGGAGAGGTTTTTGGTCCAACAGTGGGATACTGTACAATAATGTCATAAAACAAGATCGTGATTTACCAGAGTGCCAAATTACGATGAAATACAGCGGGTAAGGCGTGAAAACGCAGAATAGTTAATACAATTTTTGTCCGGCTGTCTGATTCGGCTAATCTCCAAAACGGCTAGACCAGTTTTGAGGGGACTTGAAATTTTCTTAGTGTCACAACAAGTGTAGACCTCTACCTATTGCTAGAGACTAGTGACAATTAACTTTCAGTGGTAAAACAATTGCAATATCGGAAAAACTTTTTTTATAAACATTTAATATTGAGATTCCGATTTAGAAAGAAAGAAAGAAAAAACATTTATTCGTCGCAAGGTCATGACGTGCATACAATATTATGAAAAGTAAACACATAATGCATTTAGACTACAACAATACAAAATCGAAAAATCTAAATAAATGGATAAATCTTGTTCCTACTCTGAATAGTATCTTGGTAAACTTTTTTCTGGGTAAAAATAATGTGTTATATGTATGTGTACAGATAAAAAAGAAAATGGTGTTTTTTACAAAGTAATGAACTCTTCAATCCATGTTTCTAGAATGTATAAATTCTTGATTATATTGATACAGAAGTACAATAAAATGTCTACTTTATGACCAGACCGCCATTTTCTAAGTTGATTGAGTTTTTTTGTACATTAGCCATGACATGTCTAATTATACAGCCTAGGCCTTCGTGATTGCAATTTTTTTTTTTTTTTTTTTTTTAATATCGCTGGACATTAACACACAGCGCCACCTAGTGCCACACTAAGCAAAGCTTGTGTCGTGGACACTAGATAGTTGATATACTACATATATACTTTTTTGTTTGTAAATACATACTTATTATACATATAAACATCCATGACTCGGAAACAAATGTCCGTGCTCATCACACAAACATTTGCTCCTACCGGGATTCGAACCCAGGACCCTAAGAACGTAAGGCAGTGTCACTACCACTACGCCAATCCGGTCGTCAAACAAACAAACGTTAATTGATTAACCAGCTTTATTGTTTTTTTATTATTACTTAGATACGCTTCTATTGTTTCCTTTTAATTACCTACTGATAATTTCAAATTCTAACTAGATATAACTTAGGCATTAATTGTTAACAGTAATGTACCATCATCGTCTGCTTAGCCTTTTTAATTGACTTCCAAAAAACACAAAAACTGTCTAAGTGTAAAAAAGTCAATGAAACAAACAAAGTCACTGACTTCCGAAAGTAAAGTTGTTTTAGACATTTTTTTGTGTTCTTTTGGAACTTGTTTAAATTTTTTGATAGTAGGGTGTTGGGGTCGGCTTTCAGTCTAACGATGCTGTTGAATATCAGTTCTTTACATGATGCGGATTGCTTATCGTAATCCCATGCTTCAGTTTTGGGGTAACACGGTACCCCCAGCCAAAACTGGTTGTCAGACATTCAGGCTTCTGAAACGACTGTCAAAGATCTACGCTGCTTTCCAAAGCCAAAGGCTTAAATGCCGTCGAGACATATCTCTCGGCTAAGTACTGGATGGTCACCAGTCACCCATTAACGGAACGACCGAACAAGCTTAACCATAAGTGACCTTTGCGGCTTATTAAGCCACAAGTCAGCAGAGAGTGTCAAACAAACGGACCTTCAAATAAAAAATAAAGACAGTATCACATACAAGCCAAATCCCGCTACCGAAAAAACCGGCATAACACAAAACAAAAGCACATCTAGCATACAAAAAAAAGAAAGCTGACAGCCCTACATGCACGTATGTTGCTTCACACATAAATCCTGGACCAAACGCGGGTCTGCAGAGGTGTTTGATTTACTACGCCACGAGAATAATATTGCATTCCCCTGTTCTCCAGAATTCTGCTTACATATGATTTATAAAAACGTTTTTTTGGGTGTGAATGTACGCCGTAAATATGATTTTCGGCCTAGACTTTATGTGGTTGTATATAAGATGCGGTACCTGAAATGTTGGGTCGAGTTGGGCCCGTGTTTAACATAACTTAGCGTTAGGTAGGGACGGGTAGGTGCGAGGTAATTCTGTAGTGCTTTAAATTGATGACGTAATTAGGATGCCTGGGTAAATAACTGTTGGAGATCGGCTGGGAATGTAATGGATGGGCAATGTAATGTAACCTTACTGTGGTTTTACCTAAAGCTTGAATTGTGATAAATATTGGCAAATACCCAGATCTAACTGATGCGTGAAAAATAGTTATCGTCTATTTATCCAATAGACTTCTACAAATCAAAAGCGATATTGACTTTAGTCGAGAGTGTTAAAGAGATTTTCTCTTGAGTCAAGAGAAAATCTCTTGTTTTTTTTCAATAGCCTTGTATGTCCCACTGCTGGGCAAATGACTCCCCCCATATCCTTCCAGGTGCACCTCGAACCAGCCAGGATAATCTTTAAATATTGAAAAACAAAGAAAGCAATTTCAATGTTATCGAACATCAGCATAAACCACTTTCACAATGAAAAGATAGAGAAATAGTAAAGCAATCGTTAACTATTAATAATACGTGAAGCTCTAGCCAATCAGAAGCGTAACCCGTCAGGAATGCGAGTTGAAATTGGCTCCTAGTGCCAGTAATCGCGATTACCTAAACATTAGAACAATCGTCGCGCACAGTCGCCTCCCGAATCCCGCCTTGGATTCGCCTGAGTGGAGTCAGGGCTTAACGTGTGAGTCACACCTAACAATCTACGTGTCCTAGTTTCTCTCAACAAACAGCCTTAGAAACTTAGAACCCTCACAGCCTCTTCAGACAGTACACAACAAGGGTAGGCAGAAACCTTATCACGCCACCTGCTAGGATGCTTACATACTCTTTGTGCCTCGTCCACGTTCATACATCTGGTCATACACGCACGTCGGTTGTGAGTACTGCGCACCTGACCTATCTGAAGAACCTCACCAATAAGGTCAGTGTAGGCCTTCTATGGCGCCCCCTCCCCTTCAGACGGTAATTGGAGAATATTGCCAAATCCAATACACTTGATCAGAGCGAATGCTGATTGTATTATCAAGAAGTTTCCGGTCGCAGGTGGATGAACTTCCCTTTTCTTTTCCCTTGGGCGTTTGATGGGGTATCCCCTTTTTGGGAGAGGAAAACGAAATGGCGAATTCGTCATCGGGTAATGGGGATTCGTCATTAAGTTATATCTAGTGTTGATTGGTGTAGCGTAAGTGAAAGTTTGAAGTATTGTTTAGAAAGAGGGGAAGTCTTGTTTAAAAAAAATGTGATGCGCACTCCAAGAGGGACCTTGAAAACTGAGGAGGTGTACAGTCAAACGCACCTAATATTTGAACATGGAAAACCGCTCTTGCTTCAACGGTTTAAAGGCGCTGCCATGTGTCTATTTTTACCAAGAACTTGTAGTTAACAGAATTGGCACAAACATGTTAAAAGTGTCTCCTTCATATTACAATCGCTTTGTAACTAATGTACTTAAGTATAACTTATTTATTCTGATGAATCAATGCAACAACAAAACCTCACCTCCTTTCTAATCAACCAAAACAAACAAAGGTACTCACACCCACAAGAAAAATCAACACCCATTGCAAATTCCCGCTCATAACACTTCCATGACTTCATCAAATATTACGAAATCCGATATCATTCATTAGTAATACAATGGGTGGTCCGTAATAACATTGTTTTTAATTACGAAACGACTAACGATTCTGGCTAACACTGAATCAGTAAGTTCTTGTTCAAAGAAATCTTAAATACCGTACCATTATTTCAAGACACGCGGCGAAATATGGAACTAAAGCGGGTCATATACTGAATTTGACAGTTGACGTAGATAGTGGCGCCGCCATCGCATGTCAAGTTAAGGTTATGGTGGTCGGTCTGGTAATTCGGTGTTCCATTTCTTGAGTATGTGAATTCGTTTAGGTGTCAGTAAACAAGTGTTTGGTTGCATTTCTTGCTAAACAGTTTTATAGCTTACCTGGCATTTATAGCAAAATATAATAAGCCTTACTGCCTCGTTGGTCTAGTGGTCGCAAGCGGCGACTGCTGAGCATGAGGTCCAGGGTTCGATTCCCGGGTCGGGCAAAGTGTTATTGGGTTCTTGGATTTGAAATTTCTCAGTAGCAACCACGGAATCGGGATTTGTACCCTATTGACAACAATAGGTTCCTTTTACATGTGACTTTAAAAACATAACTGGTGTAAAGTGGCTTTACTATTAGGTTATAGGTATACTCAGCCTATTAATAACGTACCCACTGCTGGGGCAGAAAACTCCTCTGATAGGAAACCGTAATCCACCACGAGTAAATTGGTGGATTTTGGATGTTTTCGATATTTTACCTATTCCACTCTACATTTGCCTTTACTGTATTGGACCAGTCATTATCATATCAGCCGAAAGACGTCTACTGCTGGACATAGGCCTCCTCCAAGTCTCGCCACAATGACTGGTCCCGAGCGACTCGCATCCACCAGATTCTCGCAACCTTCACCAGGTCATAGGTTCATCTATTGGGAGGTCTTCCAACGCAAGGTTTTCCGGTTCGCCGTCGCCACTCAAGATCTTTTCAGCAGCATCTACCATCCGTTCAGCGAGCAAAGTGCCCCCACTGCCATAGTACCAGTTGCAACCAGTAGTACTTACTGAATAATGGGTTTGTAACCACGGCCCCATACTCAGAACTACTCAGAAGTCGAAGCCATTGCCAATAGGCCAGCTCACCACAATTTACGAAAACTATAACTAGACTGCGATTTTAAGACAGTTCTTGTTACTTATTAACTACACGTACCTATACGTAAAGGAATATCTAGCAGATATAGAAAAGCATTATTGTCGAAGTTATTGACAGGATAATCGAACACAATGACGAAGAACTATTATTACGCCATTGCTCTTCGTTTCCACATAAATAAATTAAACCATAAACAGGCAAACCTTTACCAAACAATAGAAGTTACGAGTTAAAGAATTATAGGAGTTAACCTCATATAACGTTATAATTTTACTTCATATATAAATTTTAATAATGATATTCTCTTGGTTGATTTATGTGGTGTGCTCCCCGCCTATAAGTCGCTACTACACGACATAAATTAAAGCAGGCTCTTAGACTATTGCCTACTTGCACCTCATTTTAGAAGAGTTATGACTTCCTGTACTAATCATGGTTTGTGAATCCATATGATTTAAGTTCATTTGCAAAGAAAAGGTAGAATTCTTGTTTATGCGTTTTAATTATAACAGGAAAAGGTTTCCTCATAACTAACTTTATGGAGAATATTTAAATAGCCTTCACGAGTGGCTGATACACGCGTGATGTTATGTTATATTTAAAAAAACGTTGTGGAAAGAATGCTCAGTAAGTAAATACATGTGGGAATGTCAGGTGAGTTTAGTGGCAACACTGATTGAATGAGGGAATAATTATAAGACAATGGAGTGACAACACCGTGTGTGTCAAGACGGATGAGCAGAGGATCAGATGATAGAGAGTAAAGAAGGACGGAGGAGAGTAAAGGAGGACGACGATTTTAAAGTTGGAAGACGTGTAATTTATTAAATTCAAGAAGAAATCCCACACACTACATACGTCACCTCTACTTTCTGTCTTGTTGAGTAACAAGGACAATACGCCTTTTTTCGGATTGGTAGTCATCAAATGACTACTCCCGCTCTGGGCGGAGCGGGAGGGAGTGTCAGACTTTTACTGACTAAAACCCATCCATGTTCCTTCTTAGCCCTTTATGTTCCGGGGCCGCGGTATCTCTTTCGACCAAAACCGCAGCTCCAGCAGGTCTAACAGCCGTCACCTCTTTCTGCGAAGCAGTCATGCCAGCGAAGGAGATGGCGGAACGCGAGAGGGAGAGAGCCTCTCGCCCCAGCCGCCGCGGGAGACGCACCGGGCGTCGGGGGCTATGTGGTGGCTACCGGCCACCGTAGACGCGGGCCTGTGGACGGTTAGCTATGGGCTAGCCAGCCGTCCATCCGTCTAATGACGACAGGCCGTGTCGACGGCGCGTTCGTGTTCCACGCGCGCCTCAAAGAGATGTCAGCATAAGGGGAGGGGCCCGCAAGGGCCGAAGCCTGCCGGGGTTGTTCGAAAGAGATATCGCGGCCCCGGAACGTAAAGGGCGAGGAAGGAACATGGATGGGTTTTAGTCAGTTAAAGTCTGACACTCCCTCCCGCTCCGCCCAGAGTGGGAGAAGTCATTTGGTGATTTCCCATCCGAAAAAAAAGCCCCGGTAGGAGGACAATACTACATTACACGACAAAATCCAAAATGGCAGCCACGATGAAGCTAAACCGTCACGAACACATAAATTAAAATCACACAAACGTTATCCTTATTTGAACGAACGGATTAACTAATATAATAATATTTGCAAAGCATTCGCGATAACACAGGAACCTGGCTTTAATAATAATTTATTATGTTTTTAGTAAATAGTCGTTATGTAATACTGAACAAATGCTTTTAGAACCGTTCTAACTACACAAAATCATAAATGCGAATGTAATTGTCTGTCTGTTGTCGTGTTACCTATCCCCAAATAAAAAAAGGGAAACACAAACAATTAGTTTAATTAAATGAAATTAAAAAAAAAACAACACAGTCCTAAATCTAACACGCTTCACATAAAAAAAAAAAAATGTTAGAGGAAGTTCACAATACTTGGCAGATATTTTTCAGGGTCCAGCTCTTTAGACAACGTGGAGTACAGCTTCCAGGTCAGGCTTCAGGATCGGCAACTTCCTGGTCCAGCTTTGTAGAGGCAACAGCTTCCAGTTCGGCTTCAGGGCGCGTCAGGTATCAGCGCCTTTGGGAGCAACCTCCTGGTCCAGCTCTGTAGAGAGCGTGGAGTACAGCTTGACAATTGACGTAATGTCAAAAAAGTAAACATTGAAAAATTATATTTTATTTCAGCTAAAATCGATGTTAAAACCACGTCTTCCACTCGGATCAACTGAACGAATCAACCAGTTGATCAAAGTGGAAGTCGATTCAGGCATATGTTCCTATCAAATCAACTAGTTGATGCGATACATTTTAAACTAGTTTCTTTCCTTTTTGTTCCCATCGAAACATCGTTCTAGATTGAAACTAACGCGAGCTAAAATAGTTACTGCCAAAGCGCGCCTTAGATGTACAAAGAATATACAAGGATAATGAATATGAATGATAGTAAAAAGTGTAAGTACCTATAGTGTCTAAATACTATATTTTCTCATAAGTATAGAGTGTCTGAAACATGAAAATACTATACTGTATCTTACCATTATACGGCTGAACGGAGTTTCATGAAGTCTAGCATACGTATAGTACCTAGTAAATCCTAGTAAAGTAAGTAAGTAATCAAACTATCGATGCTTGGAACACAATATAAATAGATTTTGCGTGAATTCAATAAGGGATTAGTTTATGTTATGAAAGCTCTCTGTTTATGATGGAATTCACGCTGGTTTTAATTTATATAATGATTCTAGGTACATTTATCGGTTATTTTAAACTAGTATAAATTGTATTAAAATAATTAAGGTTTAGCTGAATCTCATTGCAAACCGAATCTAACCGAACCGTTATCCGATTAATCAGTAGTTGGAAAAGACTTCATTAGCGTATGTTGAACTGTCCATGTTCACCGAATAGATAACAGTCTGATTATCCAAAAACAGCTGTCACCGTGACATGTTCCAATACAAAAATGTGTCTTAAACAGCTGTTTTTAGATAATCAGACCGTCAGCTTTTTGGTGGAAATGGACCTTAGATCCTTTTCATCAAGAGAACATAATACATCACGTTCATCATCAAAATTCATTTGGGATCGGCGCAGCATGTCATGTCTACATCTTCCATACTACTCTATTACTCATGATGTCATTAGACAGCCATATTATCCTTAACACAGTCCAGCCATCGTTCGTTAGGTCTTCCTCTACTCATACACACATCCACATTCGTACTCAAAACTTTTCTCACGACGTTTTCCTCATTCCTCCGCATCACATGCCCATACCACGACAACCGATTACCACACAACTTTTCAGGCGCCGGCGCATCTTTTAAACGTCATTTTGAAATAAATAAACGTTCTAAATATACTTTCTGCCATATTACTAGTATTATCACGCTTGTAACTTTCTTATTTAAACTGAGTCATGACAACTAAATTCAACTGCATGTAACTCTATCAACCTCCTCCATAAAAACCCTATCAAAATCCCATGAAAAGTTAACAAAACAGAAATAAACAAAGGTGCTGTCAAACTGGCCGTCTAAAATATCCGACTACCCTCAAACGTCGATGTTTATTAATTAAAGTTCATACATTGTTAGCGTTAGGGAAGTGGCGATTTACCTGTGAATTAATTTCGGATCAGGTTCGACGTTTTACGCGTCAGGAACAACCCTAGCTTGTTATTTGCAGGGTTGTCAAATCAAATCAAATCAAATCAAAAATGTTTATTTGTTAGAATATGGTACAAAATAGATATTACAATATTGGTTCCAGCATATCCTGCCATAATATGGCGTACAAAATGTCGCGAAATGTGCGTGGATATTGCTGGTCAGCTTAAGGGTTGGTCCACTAAAGTGTTGGTGGGACCAAATTACAAGACTCAAGTTTTTATGCCTTGTGACTGTGACTTGTGACAGCTTAGCGTTTTTTTTTCCATTCAAAAGTGCCGCAATGGTCTAATGAAAATATGTAAATGGTTTGAGTTTGAATTGTTGGTGAACAAAAATAAAGTGCTGTTTAACGAAGTTGCTGGTCATTAAAATCCTGGTGAACAAGCTTGCTGGACACCTAAATTGCTAGACAAGAAAGAAACTGATGAACAGAATTAATCATGAACAAAACTGCCGGGGAAAAAAATCGCTCATGAAAGAAAAATACTGTTTAAAAACATGCTGGCTTTCGAAATTGTTGGTAAACAGTATTGGTGAAACTGATGAACTAAATTTCTAGTCAACAAAATTATAGACAAAACCAAGTTATAGAAGTCTAGTTTATGTAAATGCTAGTAAACATAGCTTTTTATGACACCCACGGGAAGTGTAACCTATTCCTAGGTATCAGCAAATATGGCTCGTTTCTATGAAAATTTAACAGAAAAGTAATTGACAAGGATATACAAGGTTATTAGTAATAAAGGGTGCATAGCTTACATGGTTCAATCAACTAGTCAAATATTTGAACGTCAACGCTTTGTGGTAGCTAGTTTGAGGTTACTATTGACAGAGACACGATTTCATAATGAATGATTAAATTACATACGTCATATTTCTAGAGTAGTCATTACGTTACTACGGTGTTTACTGAAGATCTGCCACTGTCACCCTTATGTCCAAAGGAATATGGTTGCAAAGTGATCTACCGTCGTCGGTGAACTAGGTAGTATCTACCTACTAAAGAAACAAAGTTGAATCTGATTAAATATGGCCTTTATGTTTGAGCCTTATCACACTAGCGAGTGGAAAGCGAGGCAAGTGGCAGCGAGCTCGCCGCGAAGAAAAACAAAATGAATGATTGAAAAAACGCGGATCGCACACCGCGCCCATGTTGGGGACTCCCGCTTTCCACTCGCTCGCAACTCGCTAGTGTGATAAGGCCCTTAATAATAGACTAATATTTCACCTTAGCATTCCACAAAACAATTTTTACTAATGTTTACTAACAGCGCCCTCTTGTCAACTTCATTCGACCGAGTATAATACAAGTGTGGAAGTAGTAGCTAGTAGAAGCTATACATAGATTAGAATTCCCACTTTTGGTACAATAGGATATTCACTTCATCACTTGTTTTATTAGTTTCTAATGATTTTACAATAGCACTGTATTGTCGGTAGTCAGTGGTTCGAAAGTCTGACAGCCAGTCTTACCAAAGGGATTCGTATTACCCAGAACCAACTGGGTTGTGGATGTCAGATCAGTCGCTCCCTGTCTAGGAGGAGACCTGTCGCTGCCGGCCGTCGTTCACTCGATGGTCGGCAGCGCAGAGTCCTGGGACGCAGTGATGTCCTTCTGCGAGACCGTCATGTCGCAGAAGGAAGCTGCGGAGAGGGAAAGGGAGATGACCAGCTCCCGCCCATCCCGCAGCAGACGCACCGGGCGTCGGCAGAGGGCTGACAACGCCCTCTTCCGGCCCCCCTAAATTGGTCCAGGGAGCGGCGGATTCGGGGACATCCGTCGCCCCCCATCATACTGGACCCGAGACGGCGGCGCGTTGTGTTCCATGCGCGCCTCGCATAGACGTAGCGGGGGGAGTTTTACACCTCACTCCCCCCGGGACGAGGCCCGCAGGTCAAGCGGGCCAGCACTAGTCCGGGGCAGCGGAAGTCGCATCAGATCCCGCTGCCCCCTGACGCAAGTGTGCGAGGGAACACCGGTGTGGTTTTAGTCAGAACGAGTCTGACAGACCCCTCCGCCCTCCCCAGGGCGGAGGACATCCATTGAGGATTTCCACATCGATAAAAAAAAAAAAAAGTCGCTCCCTGTCAAAACTGGTATGCAGCTGCAATTCCAACATAGTTGAGAAAAGGCTAGGCAAATAATGACCGTATTGCTCTTCTCAACCTAGATGTAATAACTAAAACATGCTGTTCCAAATACTTTATTAGAGTGTTTAAAACTATATACAGAAACTTGAACCATCTTTACAAGACCAAAGACTAGACATGTAAAAAAACAACAAAACTCACGCGTCACGACACAAAATTAAAACCCAACAAAAAAACAAAACGAAATTGAGCTTATCATTTTAAAAGCTTCTCCACCAATTAGCAGAACACTACTTAATCGAATCGAATTAATTATTTTTTTAATTGTAACACAGCCCTGTAGCTGTACGACTCCCTAGGGTTGTCAACTTCCACAATTTGGTTGGTAGTTGGTACAAGTTGGGTTGGTGTCCAGTGGCTAACGTATTTAGTATTTACTGTTGCGAAATATTAATCTGGTTGTAACGAAGTGACGGTAGTTTGGTGGTCTGCCGTCATAGATTATGTTCAGATGAGACATTTTTGTGTCGTGGGTTAGTGTTTGTGAGCTATGAAGTTGAGTTATGGGTTGAATTGAAAGTGGGAAGGGAACTGTAGTTTATGTATTTTAAGAAAAAAATATCCTATTTTTTCCTTCTTATGTATACTAGATAAATAGAATCAGGGACTGAAACTGTAACCGTAATAATGTGTTTTTAACACTGTTTTTAAAATAGTTTCAACAGAAAACAGTTTTAGACGTAACAGATACAATAATGCTACCGAATCAAACTGTAACCTTTTATATGTGTTAATATGTGTAACTGAAATAATCAGTTTTACAACAAACTGCGACTAGATTTCGGCTATCTAATGCTTAGTAACCATAAATAAGTACATTGTAAATTTGGCAACGCTGGGTTTACCTGTTAAACACTTATTAACACTGTTAAACCTTTTATATCTGTTACAGAAATGTTACGGTTACACTTTTGTAAGTGTTTTGGGTTAACACATTTGAAAACACATTTACATAAGTGTTACATATTTGATTCTGTTACCAATTCAACATGTAACACTTATAATTCTGTAACCTTTATGAAGGTAATATTATTGAAAGTTCATGAAAATTATAACACAACTAACAACTAATTAAGTACTAAAATTAAAATAAGTTTTTTTTTAGTTTACGTATCATCTTGAGCGAGTCCCATTAAATATTTATTTTGTTTTGTAATTAATGTGTGATGGTTTACCAAAAAAAAACATTTTTTATCAAAACTAATCTTAACAAAATAATAAAGATAAATGATTAATACATAATTAAATAACACCCGCATAATTCATGATAGCTAGTGCAATAAAACAACAATAAATTAATAGTGAATAGCCACTAAACTGAATAGCTATTTAATTAGGGTTTTGCTATAAAACCATGTGTAAAATGCAAAGTAAGTCGTAAATAAATGTATTGATATTCACACTACAAAAGTGCGAAAATATCCTAGTCTTTTACTCAGAGAACGAAGAAACATATAGAGCGCAAAAAACATAGCTATTTTCTAAAATTTAAAGAATAAAAAAAATAAAACCGACTTCAAAAAAAACAAAAAAGTGAAAAATAACTTTAGCTTCTGAAGTCGGTGACCTTTGTTTGATTGATTTAATTTTTTTGTCACCGACTTCAGCAGCTAAAGTTATTTTTCACTTTTTTGTTTTTTTTGAAGTCGGTTTTATTTTTTTGCAAAAAAGTTTTTATTTTTCACTTTTTAGTGGTTCATATGTGCTTGATATACATGGAAAGTGCATACCGTTACAATTACAACAAGCCTAAACACGACTAGGATACATTGTCTCATTATGGAGTTCCGTGACTCTTGGCTTCATCATCAGATCTGATGGTAGAATGGTTCTTATCAAACGCAAATGCTTCACTTGTTGCAGAAAATACCAAAATCGCTGTACGTTATCCTATAAAATTTGAAGAGTTCCCTCGATTTCGCCAAGATTCCATCATCAAATCCCGACTTGGTGGCTATGGGACCATTTGGAAAGAATACCCTTTCCAACAAAAAAAGAATTTTTCAAATCGGTTGGCAAGCGACGGAGTTATGCCCGAACAAACATAAAAAAAAAAAAAAAAAAAAAAAAATAGAAACATCCGAATTGAGAACCTCCTCCTTTTTTAGAAGTCGGTTAAAAAAAGAATTTTTCAAATCGGTTGGCAAGCGACGGAGTTATGCCCGAACAAACATAAAAAAAAAAAAAAAAAAAAAAAAATAGAAACATCCGAATTGAGAACCTCCTCCTTTTTTAGAAGTCGGTTAAAAATGACATTATTTTGAACCATACCTTTAAAAAAATCATTTATAATTTAAATAATGATTAAACATACTTCATTTGGATATGCGTAAGTATGGCTAAAATAGTAAATTTAGTTTACTTTTAATGAACGATAAACTTATTCTACGAACTTCATCCTAATTGATCATTTTTATTTCTCGACCGTATTAGCGATCAAAGCCGGGCAATAAATTGCTCTAAAACCCTCGTTACACACCTTGTCTAATTCCTTCTCGAGGTGCAAATAAATATCTCAGTGTTGCCCTCTTGCTTGCCTCACTAAATTAGTATTTTATTGCCCGTGCTCGTTTTCAATTTTTATTGCTCTTTGCCAAATAGAAACCAATAAATCTTGTTGCTTTGATTCCGCACAATTTGTTTATTGGTTGTTGAAAATATAACTGGTTTTATTAGTGTTTTGTAGCCAACAGTAGTTTAAAGTAATTCTTAAAGTTAAATAGTTAACGTCTCTGGTATCGGTTTTTTTTAATACGTCAGTTCATGGCCAATTGACATTGTATATCTGCACGAGACACCACATCTAATAATAAAATAAGGATTTTAGGCACTACAGGACAATGCCTGATAATGCTTTGACATCTGTCAAATTTTCCCTAAACAGTGTTGCCAAACTAACATTAAAAAGTCTAGAGACGTAAAGAAAATTACTTACCTTATGAAGCCTGAAATGGTCAAAATCTTGTTAGATAAAAATACAATTTTCATTAAATTAAAAATAAATATCCACAATGGACCCTAATGTGCATCTATTTTTTAAATACTCTTTGCCCCAATTACAGTATATTTTAGTTTCATAGGAAAAGTTCATTTTACATGTTGAAACAACTCGAACCACTCATCTATTAACAGTGAGTGTAAGCAAATAAAAATTTAACACCTATAACTAACAATGTGTGTTAAATTTAATTGGATTGACACTAGAAACATCACTGACTAAGTATATAGTGTTAACTGTGGTCTAGACTACCTATTAATGTTGGTAAACGAGCTTTTATTATGAGCGGTTTTCATTTCATCTTTTTTGTGTTCAAATTGTGTAAATACTAGTGGTTTACTTTCAAAGGTCTATAATTTGAGTAAGTGATGAATATAAATGTTGATTGATGGAGCGGGAGAAGAAGACCAAAGAAACGATGGACGGATTTTGTGAGGAATTATATCAAAGATAAAGGAGTAAATGATAGCGTGACAGCTGACAGAGGAGAATGGAAGAAAAAACCCCAAGTAACATGGGACAAGGGCAGGAAGATCATGAATTAGAGTGAGTGAGATAGCAAGAGCTCCACTATCTCCCTTCTTCCTTCGGGAGTCCAAACGTACCGGACTCCCGATATGTACTCCGTAATGTGTGGAACCTTATCGATGCTTCACACATTCGCACGAAGCGCTTTGCTACATCTTTTTAAGTCACGAGTTATAGGCTTCTTTTGCTCGTTCCATCTTTAACGTCATTTCTGTCCTCAGGAAAAGACTAAGCTCAAAAACGGACCGAACTAATATTTAAAAAAGCGACATGAGTTAAGCTAGTGATCAAATCTCCTGCTTTTGCAATAAAGCAGTACGTCTATGGTTAAGTGTATCTAACTTCTATGGTAGGTCATCATCATCTGCTTAGCCATTCCCCAACTCACACTATGTTGTTGTCGGCTTTCGGGGTCTATTGGGATGCAGCTGAATACCAGTATTTTACCTTTTTACATGGAGCGACTGCCTATCTCACGTCTACAGCCAACCCAGTTAGTACTGGGTAATACAATACCCCTTGGTAACTTCTATAGTAGGTATGGCTACCCATATGTTAAAATATCTTTTACCAGCTCATGGCAAACTAATTTTAAACCAAAAAATCTGTAGCTATTAGTCAAGACTTAATTACAAGTCACTTAAAACATCTGCAGAACAATAAACTACTAAAACTCCCACCAAAATTAAGTACGTATAAAGAATGGCCTTTAAACTCCATAATTGTAGTATTTACCATAAAAGTTTGGCACGAAACAATGGGAAATTTATACTGCAGACCATCTTTTACACTTTCAACAAGTAAATTCCCATACGTTACCCATAAAGACGCCACAACGTATAATTACCTTTAAAATGGGTTGTATTTTTTCTTTTGGTAACACTACGATTGTCTGTCAAAACCTCTGAAGAATTGGCAACACTCAAAATTCGTAAATCAACTGCAGATTGTTGTGACGTGCTTTGTGACTCGTATTTAATATGGACAACTCTTTCAGAGCCCAGTCCAGCAAAATCGAAAGCCTGTCGAAATATTCGCACAAGTTTACCATGCAGCCATGGTTTAGTTTGATTAAAGTTATTAATCAAACCAAACCTTGATTTTGGTTAATTACTTAACATTTGGTTAAGTAATTAACCAAATGTCTTTAAATTCTACGTAACTAAAATCAAGTACTTATCTTGTGTCTTCTTTTATTTACAGGTACGTCAACTTTCACCATTCCTCGTAGTTATACTTAGGCCACAAGACAACTACCAATTACTATTTCAAAACTAAGTAAGTACGACAAACCACTACAATTTATTTCTTATTAACATGACCTATATTTTCTCTATTACGCAGTTAGCTAGAAAAAAACTAGGCTAGAAATTAGGTACAGAATCAAGCTGCCAGAAACTGTCGAATTATCTCAATCTTACTTGAACTTAATGTTGTAGCGATAAAGTTGATTTATTAAAGAAATTTGATGGATTGCAGTAGTTTGATGTGCTGATACGCAACGAAACCATTCTCTCTGATTCCGTTACTGATTCAATTACAATTTGAACTTGTGACAATTCCAGTGCAACTAATTCGAAATACTAAGTTTAAAGCCAAGTTATTTAAGTTATTATTGTAGATGTTTTGCTTCGTCAAGGCAATCTAAGTTGCGTTGACAACAATTATAAGTTTTGCCGCTTCCTGTCATTTTGTGGAAATGCTCTGTTTAACTTCGATGTAACTTTGTATTTAGTACTGTTACGGTATTTTGTATAAATTTTCTCTGTTGCAAGAATGTTGCTTTAGTTTAACCTGGCTGCAAGAGCAGGATAAGATCAAAGAAACCTATGGGTGAACTGTGTGAAATATCTTTCTTTCTTCGTGGTTAGTACCTTACCTGACTTTGCTTTACATGCCGTCGAGAAATATCTCTGAGGCATGAAAGATGATATCGCTATAAGGATGTGACTAGTGACATGACCGAGTAATAGGTTAGACGACAAAAAAAAATCTAACTAGTCCGTCAGGTAGATAATTAAAAATATTTGACCCGTATTTTGTCACGTAAATCAAAATTGACGAGGACACGACGCTTTTAAAATTCCCAATACGTCACGCCTAGGTATAATTAAAAAAAAAAAAAACGAATTAGTCCGTCAGTTAGATTATCAAAAAATATTTGACCTGTATTTTTTTCTTTTGTTACGTAAACCAAAATTGAGGAAGAAACGACGCTTTTTAATTAAAATCTCAATACGTCACGCCTTTTTTTTTTTAGTTTTGGAAATCATCAAATAACTTCTCCTACTCTGGGCGGAGCGGGAGCTAGTGTCAGACTTTTACTGACTCAATACGTCACGCCTAGGTATAATTTTTACCTAGTTCTGACGTCACGAGCCCGCACTCCCGAGTTTTGATGCGATTTATCTTTGTCAAAATTCATTGATTTACAAGAACAAAAAATACGTGTCCATTATTTTCCAATACTCTAACTAAATAGATTTGTAATTTTTTGATACTGTCGTCATGACATGAAAAAGACACATGTCGAAGAATGATGACTGACTGCAAAGTATTATCTGCTTAAGGTTAAAAAAAAATACTTGGAGCTTCTGCTATGATCGTCTAATCTAGGCCAACCATTGTTTTATTTCCGCATCCATCAACTTTTTTCATTACTTCAAAGTGCACACTGCTCCAACGCAGGCATCCTTTGCACAAAAACTAAATCTAAAATATTTCCATTTAAACGAAAACCAACAACACGTACGTGAAAACTGCAAAGTGGTACGAGGGAGTAACGACTCTAGACAAAAGTTCAAACTAAAGAAATCACGTTTCACGAACCATTGTCACCTGCGTCCAGCTACCAAAAGTGCATTTTCTAGAAACTACCGTAGCGTCAAGGGACTTAGTTTTTGTTTTATTTGTAACTTTACGCAACTACGAATCGCTTTTCTTACAAACAAATACACGTCCTACCGTAAAAACGAAATTAAATTGCCTTTACTTTGTCAAAAGCGAAAATATAACGTTGGTTCTCAAAAGTTGCAGAACAAAAATATCTTGCTGTTTATTGCTGTTCCAAAAAATGTTCTAGAAGAACAATGTTTCAAACTGACAAACGTTTTTATGATTCAACAAGACCATGCAGCTTAGCTTGCAGTCTCAGCGTTTCCTCGGAAAATGCTTGAGCGAGAGACGGAATTATAAATCGGTGCAGTCAGAGAGAGACAACAGATGTCTGGGATAGAACAAGTTCGGGAATTTACGAGCTGACCGGGCCGTCAGTTTTTTGGCCAACTACTATAGTGCTTCGCCACACTGGGCGTGTAAAATTCATGTAATTTAAAAACTTTTGTTGAATTAGTGAGTTTTTGTACACCAGTGTGATTAATGTTACCTTTATACGGAAGGTAGGGGAGGGTAGGAGGGGTGGGGGGGGGAGGTTGAAAACTTTTGCTATTACTTCGAATGGATGTTTAAATTTCTCAATAAAAGTTCCTTAGGAGGTTGTTTGGACTCGCATTGTGTATTTGATATTTTGACAGAGCATTTGGATCGAAGTTTTGTTGGGGAACTTGGTGGAAACCGCTTAATAAACGTCTTTTGGAGTACCTTTGAATATGTAGATGGAAACTTTATACGAGGAAGTTATTTATAGGGAGGCAATGCTTGATTTCCGCTGAAATTTCAGGCTGATCTTATATTGTCGTTCGCTTATGTAAGGTTTGTGAGATCAAAGGTGTGTGTAGGTAGAAAGGTCGCCAACTGTTTGTGAAATAAACAATTCGGTATGTAAAGTATTTTTCAGGTATTTTTTTTACATTTTTATTTCGTAAAACATTTAATTTTAAGCAACTAATTTTAAGGTTTTTTTTTTCCAAGTTACAGTTTCTTTTTTATTATTTTTTAAAGTATTATTCGTGATTACGTCATTTCATAGCCTGAATAGCTTTAAGTCTTTGCCACGTTTTCAGTACATACAAAAAACACTCAATAACTTCAAAGTTGGCATTGATGACAGTTGACGCTTGACATATACGTGTTTTTATTTTGTTGTGAAATGTGAATGCTGTGATCGTGACTGTGATGTGAACTTTTTGTTTGAGTTTCTTTTCCTACGATTTTTAGCAAATTTTAATTTCTATCCATTATCCGTGCTGCGTATCCGTGCAATGAATCTGTCATCGACAACTAGTGCTAAATGCTTCGTACCGTCATGTAAAAACACTACAACAAATAGCCGACACAAATTGTTTGTCAATGTGAAAGAACGCTAAAAAAGAAGTGGTGCAAGGAAGTAAATATGGAATACAAGCCTGGGCGTCGTCTTTTTTGTTGCGAAGATCATTTGAACGCGAAATTATTAGCGCGCGATGCATTCAAATAAATAACATAGTAACTAGCATTGACAGTTTTGATTTGACACTGACGGTATGACAAACAAAAGTATTTTTTTTAATTTATCTTGAAAAGCACGAAGGAAGTAGTCCATTCAGGCTACGTTATGACGTCATTTAGAGGTCAAATGAAAGTCAAATGATTACAAGTATTATTGTGAAAATAAACACAATCTTGTGATATAGAAAGCTAAAAATAGAAAAATAAGGCATAAGACCCTAAAATCTCCAAATGGTTTTGGAATCAGCGTAGGTTAATTTTTACTTTACATACCGAATTGTGTGATTGGAACTGATCAAGTTTGAACAGAAACCTAAACAAAACGTAATTAATATTATGAAAATATATTGTTGGGTTGTTGGTAAGGTAATTTAAATGTTTTTTGTTGGGTTGAACATATTACACAGTAATCCCCGAAGTTTTGGACAGAGGTCATTGGTTATATTGACTGAATCTTTTATATAAAAATTACAGTTTTGTCACCAATCACTAATTTCTTCAATGAGTTGGTCGTTTGATCTTTGAAATAATTAATTGACAGAACGTTTTCACTTGAAGTAATATTAATCAATGATGAAGGACCGTCTATTCCTTGTCAAACATTAGTGAATGGTCGAAGTATAAATCAAAAAATGTATTTGAAGATTCAAGCCTTTATGAAGGTTACACTTTTATAATACTTCACTAATATGGCGTGGGTGGGCTTTTAAAAGAGAAATTCGTTATTTTCGCGCCTTGCGTACTTAAATGCTGACATTTTTTTGAAGGAGCTAACAACTCCTTCAAGACATTTCTCTATGGGCGTATCTTCTAAAGAAATACGACGGTTATATTATTCTTTTCGTGGTTTTTCTCTAAAATAAGAAAAGGTTAGACACCAACCAGTATTTTCTTTATATCAATTCGAAATAATGTCAACGTATAAAATAGGATTTACAATAAATTATTACAAAAATTCGGCCGTAATTCGTAAACTTTTAGTTTTTACAATCTTTTTGCACTCCTAGAAAAAAACGTCACAATTCTCTTAAAAATAGTGCAAAATACACGTGTTATTCATAATGATCGTAGACCAACCTATCCAGGATGTCAGCTTGACAAATGGCCACGGAAGCTGCATCTCTGTCGTTGAGATAAAACTGGACAAAGCAACGAGTACAGCTTGTGTATAGCTATTGGGTAGCACCATTTATCTCGTCCTAAATGATGTCAAGTAAGATGTATTGTTTGAAATGTGTTTGCAGTTTGAAACTGGGTTTTTGAAAGACTAATCCACGAGTCGGTATTGCTAAAGGAAAATATACCATAACATCACGCCTGTAATCCTAGAATGGTTAGGCAGAGGTGTACCTAATAATAAGCCCACATTTTGCCAAATAAGTTTAGGTCCCATGTAATCAGTGCTGGAGTGGCGACCGGCAACCGGACTAGGTGGACCGATGACCTGGTGAAGGCTGCCGGAATCCGCTGGATGCGATTCGCACGGGACCGGTCAATGTGGCGATGGCGACACTTGGGGGAGGCCTATGTCCAGCAGTGGATGTCTTTCGGCTGAAATGATGATGATGAATTGGGGGCCATCCTTTCGCCATCAAATAGGCACAAATACAGTCTGCATGGCTGCAACTGAGAAATATTGAAAATGTCCGTTTTCAGTTGAAAATAAACTAGAAATGTTATGTCTTCATTCAAATTCACGATAGCAAATTATTCCATTAATTCAGAATAAAGTAGTTAGTAAATGACAGAGGGAACAGACATTTTTTTATCGATATTGTCTGAGTATGCCGTTTTATGAATGTCTCGGACGAAAAACTTAAAATCTTGAGTCTATAAGTATTCTGTTGTTGAAGAAAAGATTCTTGAATGTGTATTAATTACGCTCAGAGCTATAAGCTCAGATATTGAAGGTATGTTTGATCTAAGGGCCAGAAAGATTAAATTATAAGAATATTACAATACGATTAAAAATAAAAACAAACAACGAATTGAAAACGGGAATGTAAATAATATAGAAGTGATACCTACCTTCTCAATTGAGTAGCCTGAAACTTTGGCAAGCTTTCTTGAATGTCAAATATATCTTTTATTTCTTGTAATAATTTCAGCGGGAGTGGCCAATAAGGTATTCTTATAAAACGTAAGATTCTCCTACTTGCAACCAATAAATAGTTCACTTTTATAACTTTAAACTAGTTTTCAAGGTTGTCTGGAGAAGCCGCGCTTTTCCATGTAACCTTTACTTAAGTAATAAATAAAGTTTTGCAGCTTAGTTTAGTTGTGAATTTCGAAATAGAAGTTACTTGATTAACAAAATAGTCAAAAGGTAACATTTTATTTTGAAGACCATTCGTATTTCAATCTTAGTCTCAATCTTTTGAAAATAACATATTTTTTTATATTTTTGCAATTCTATAGACCAGAAAATAATTTTGTTTGAACGTAGTGAAATTGGCTCTAAAAGAAAGAGTTCCAGCTAATACACAAACATTTCGAAAATAAGTTTCGTTAAGTTTTCCAAATGGTCACCATTTCATGTGTCTCATTATAAAGCAGAAGAGTTTGTTTGGTTGAACGTGCTAATCTCAGGAACTCCTAGTTCGAATTGAAAAAATATTTTAGTGTCTATTTATCGAGGAATAACATCACGTTACGACCAAGAGAAGCGGCGCATAAATGAAAAATGTTGCAAAAACGAGGAAAACAGTTTTTTTTTAGGTCGCGGGTAACAGCTAAGTTAGATATAAAACCAAAAGATTATCCTATAATAACAAAGCTAGTACGTATATGTGTCTGAGAAATCAAGAATCGAAACATCTCAAATAACAATCCAACCGTACAAATGTAAAATTACCAGAACGAAGCCTTTTTACGTACCTAACCAAACTTATTGGCGTATCAGATTCATTAATATACTTCCCACGGACCACGGTACAATACTACCGTTGTTAAAATAATAACAATTTCATATCAGTACAGTTGGGTAAATTAACTGTTTATCATATTGACACACTACGTCAAAGCCAGAAACCAAAAAAAAAGACATTAGTTAAAGACATTCTATAGTCCGCGCCACGAGAAGCTGTCATTTTTATAAACACACAATCGGGTTCGCAACCTTTGGATCAAATTCAAAAATGACAGCGTCAACGTGAACTTACTTCAAAATGGCGGCCGAAATGTTATATGTATTGTATAATATAACTTAATATTAAATGCGGAAAATATTAACTGGTAGCCAATCATCATTCTACAGCCTTTCGATTCCACCCTCACTTCTTCTACTCTCGTTATTCGTCATCTATAGGTAGTCAATTTGACAATTAATTATCTAAACATTACAATACTTCTGCATTTAGATACGTCTTTTATATTTAAGTTATTTTTATGCAAGAAACACACATCTCGTCTTGTGTTAAAATAGCCTTGCCTCGGAATTAGAAGAAAGCGAATGGACGCAGTAGTGAAAAATGATTAATTTTTCTTCTCAGAAAGGAATATTTAAAAATAATAAACCAACCGTTTGACGTCATAACCCAAATTTTAATAATTTTCTACGTCAAAATCTAATACTTTTTCCACTTGCACAGTATAAAAAAAATACAGGCTGATGTTTAAATTCCCCATTTTTTTTTAGTTAGAATTCCTAATCTATTTTTAAACTCCTTTTTCAGCTTACAAGCAAATTTTTCACCCTTTTCACCTAATTCTCGCATACATATAAAAGGTATTAGACGATAATACAGGGTGATGTACACGGCTGTATTAAGTGCGGTCGGGTTTCCACCTGGGACTTTGCATCAAGCTAGCATTATACATGACATACATGATGGTGCGACTACTTGACAGTTTGGCTTCATATTTTATTATGGATGGTTTTAGTGGGTGACGGCGTTGATAAAAATATTATGTTCGTAAAAAGTGAGGAAATACTTACTTTCATCAATTAAACAGCATTGTTTTTAAGTTGTTGATGGGGATGGTGACTATGGTGAGGGAGAAGAATTCCAAAGAAAATACGTATGTGTTGTGTGAGGAAAAAAGGAGTAAATAATTCCGTGACGTTTGACACCCCTGTCAAACGTCAAAGAATGGAAAAACAAAACATGTTGCGCCGAAACCGAGTAGAATGGGACAAGGACATGAAGAGGATGATTTTAAGATTTTTATATTCGGAGAAAATGATGGGTTAATTTAGTAATTTGTTATCTAGATCTTAATATTAAAATGAGGTAACCAGATATCAAAATTAGTTAATGAATCCTTTGGTTTGTTCAAAGCATTGAATTGCCACTTAGTAAGATGGAACAACTTTTCGTCTAACATAATTTATAAAACAAAAGAAACACTGCTCTCCATCCCACCTAAAACAAGATCCTTATTATGTCATTCACTTCCAACCAGACGGGACATAACATCATACCCTATTTTACCCCAATTTTTGACCGACCTAAAGTACCTACTACAACTGACCAAAAGAGGGTAGTTTATTAAATATTCTTCTACGTCTAAGTGACGTCACGTGCGTAAAGCTTACATTTACATAATTAAGGCGGCCATCTTGTGTCATTAGTGCGCTTATTACATCATGCCTTTATTTTTATGTCTCTTTATACAGGGTGTGCGGAATATGTGTAAATATGTTTAGGTGAAGGAAAGGCGTTTTTTGGTGAAATTGTGGGTAGGATGAATATAGTGAAAAAGTGATTTTTAGTATATAATAAGTATGGATTACGGTCCTGTTTACTGATTATTTTGCGAAAGTTCACATTAAATAAGCTTCTTTTTTACTCGACGGCCTCAAAATAATGATATATTAAACGAAGTGTTTGCAAGGGCTACAATATATATTTTACAAAGGAAAAGCAAAAGCTGCAATATAACAAAATTTAATAAACAATAGTGCTTTTTCCACTCATCTATAGCTTGTTTAGCTAAAATTTGGCCAAAAATGTAGGTCTTTAGATTTGACCTACTTCATCGGAAATTAAAATGATTATTATAATATGTTTCTGTTTTGTAAGACTATGGCATTTGAATACTATATAATTTTAAATAGTGGTTATCATGTTGGCACGTGGGCGTAGCGGTGTTTTCTAGAGAAGGATGATGTAAAAGATATAACATAGTAAGTCCCCCTCACATTTTCTGAAAATCATATATATATATCGTCCCATTTGTGAAATGCAAGCGCACTATTATCAATTTGACTCGACCTTAATAAGTTGAGGTAACATCAACAATTTAAATCTTTGACATAACACCAACTTTGGCATTTGTATACAGGTTGTAAACACAAACAGATTCATTACGAAGCCATCAACCAACCATTCTGTACATTAAACTAAGTAACCCTTCGCAAAAATTATTGCTGGTTACTTTTTTGGGGTGGAAAATCACGTTTCACAAATTCAATAAAACGCACTCAAAACATTGTGGATGGAATAAATAGTGTGGGGGTCGTGGAAGTGTTTAAAGTAAAGTTCTTACATTTGAGGCGATTAGATGAGCTAAATTAGCAACTCTATTGTGTCCAACTTCGTTTGAAATGCTGTTAGAATAAAGTTCAAATCAACTTGCACTACAAAGTGGTTGTTACTCGTACGTCAGTCACTGCGGGCCAAATAGTGCGAAATGAGTGGTTTCAATCGATTTACAAGAAATCTATTGATGGAATAGAAAACTAAAACACTATAATGCTTATATATTGCTTGTAGAATTATTTGCCAAAAAATCAGAATGATCGCATGTATTTTAGTATGTTTTTTTTGGTTGAAAGAAAATTTTAGAGATTAGTTCATGATTTTTTTTATCGAGTCAAATTAGTTGTATTATGTTTTCAAAACACTATCATACTAGCATATAGGTATCCTGAAGAATATCACAATATTTTTTTGGTTTTGTTTTTTGCCGTGAACCATATACTTTTAGGCATTATAAAACACGTGTTTAGCTCATGTAGTCGCCTGTATTTAAAAAAACAAACTTGTCAAAAAGTTGGAACATTGACCCCCAATATCTCCGTACTCCGTACTAGAAGGTATGGTGTAGAACAAAAAAATGATCGCAATGACGCTGACGGGGAGAATAAGTGCCTTTCGGCTTCGTTAAGAAGTTTTTTACACCCTATATATAAGGACAAAGTGCATCACTTACTAAGTTATAAGTAGAAGCAATAAAATATAATGAATTAAGTGTTTACATACTCCTCCACTTAACGACTGCCAACCCATTTACTTGGCGACAGTTACGATTGGACCGAGATGATAAATGAGACAAATAATTAAATACATCTGTCATTTATGTATCACTGTTTATTTACAAATGAGTTATTGTCAAGCTAAAGTTTATCTTAAGACACAATTAACGTTGCACAAATAAGCTAAGAAAACTTAATGTAAATTCAGAAGGGTATAAAATTAAAACTGCCTCGATGGTCGAGTGGTAGCAAGTGCGACTGCTGAGCATGGGGTCCTGGGTTCGATTCCCGGGTAGGGCAAAGCTTCTTTGGGATTATCCATCAGGAATCTTACCTCCAGCAAAGAGCAAAAAAATCTCTAAACGGTGAAGGAAAACATCGTGAGGAAACCGGCATGTCCTAGAACCGAAGACATTCGAAGACATGTGGCATCTACCAATCTGCACTTGGCCCGCGTGGTGGATTATAGCCCATTCCTTCTCATAGAGAGGAGTCCTGTGTCCCAGCAGTGGGAACATTAATAGGCTGATGATGAAAAGCAATAGAAACAACAATTACTTTCGCCCGAGAAATGACTTGCCAAGGTTAATAAGGGCATTTTTTAACAGACATTTTTATATCAAACCTATATTTTCAAAGAGTAATATTCTAATTTTCTAGTCTCACATTACCCTGTCAAATTGATACAAGTCATCCATGAAACAGCCGAGTCAGGACTATGAATAGATCAAGTTAATAATTGTCAATTATCCACACTATAGATACGGACGTATAATAAGATATAATTATTATAAAATGTAGGTTCACATACATAGATGAAGATGTGTTAGAATTATAGAAAATTATTGGGAGATAATTGTTTTTAAGGGAGAGGGGATTTTTCTTGACTTATTCAGAAGATTTAGAAGTTGTTAATTTTATGTTTCAAATGATTGTGATTGATAAGTGATGAGGCGCTTAGACTTAAGTTTGTAATGTACAAATGATATTGTAACAGTGTACTCATTGTTGAGAAGCCATATAATAAATAAATAAATTATTATTTTAAAATTATCTATAGTTAGAAGTGTTAAATAAATGAACTCCTTAATTGTGACACATTGATACATCTAACCTAAATGCACTGTTTTAGACTTTCACGGTTTTTTACTACACTTAAAGTACTTACGGGATTATATCCGTGATTTTCTTTCGGTTTTTCGAGCACCCGATATTTCGACGCTGTTGCAAGCATCATGATCGCGGGAATACTTAAGTATCTAACCTAAATACCTAAATAAATAAATACATGTCTTACCAAGGGATAACGTTTTACCCAGTAGGTACTAATTGAATTGTAGGTCGAGGTATTTTTATTTTTTATTTACACTGGAAGCTGACCCCAACATAGTTTGGTCTTTTCTTTTTTGTTTAAATTTGGTTGCATTTATATGCTCACGAAAGTACCTGGTGGCGTACCATGACGTCTTAAAGCAAGATTGTTTTAATCTTATTCCAGAGTGAGAAAGAGATGGCGCTAGACGTTCTCTATAGCTCCGTCTCTTTCCCACTCTGGAATAAGATTAAAACAATCTTGCTTTAAGACGTCATGGTTACCCCCCAGGTCTATAGATTAAAGTGCTCTTTACCTAAGTCCTTATAATTTATAACTATGCAGTACATAATAAATTGTATTTTGTGGGAAAAGAAAATAAATCCTGTAGTTCGACCTCGCCTTAACAAATAAACTGCAAGGTAACGCCTTATTGTATAGAATCTATAGAGAAAAAGCTATCTCTAAAGAAAGGCTTGTTCGTTTAGTTAATTTAGTTCTATTCTCACGGAAAGACGAATTATGAAGGTTTTACTGTTTTAAAATACGATTTGATACTTTGAGCATACTAAAACTGGATCATTGGATTCTTGAAAATACATTTAAATACTTACCCCCTTATTCATAATGGTCCGCTAACTTAAAACAGTGCTACAGAGTGTTTTTTTTTTCATTCTGACTTAGGTCAATAGAAGAAGACAGAGTGTATTAGCAATGCTTTAAGTTAGCAGACTATTATGAATAAGGGGGTTACGCTTTTCCTCGTTGAGTCATAGTTTCGGATTTGGCCACCCATAGCCACTTGATAAAAACACTGTATAGCATTTTAATAAGATACTCTAGAAACATTAAAAAACTACTTATTTCCAAAATAAACAATATTTTAAATATTCATCACTATGATTGTACAATTAATGTGCAATTTTTTTTACAAAAACTCCTTTTAGAAAACTATTTCGCTCACTGTCAAACTAAGTAAGTAATATGTATTTATATATTGAGTACTTTAATGCAGTAAATACTATATCTTTGAAAATTCACAAAAAGCATTATATCCCCGAAAATTCACAAAAGTAGGTAGGTATTAAAATTAAAATTGACCGATACGTAATTACCGCCTAAATTTCGCGCCACTTAATTTGCCAATACCAAACAGTACAGTCAGCATCATCAATCATGGCCGGTACAGTCGGCTGCATCATCAACTAACAAAGGCTATAATCGCATGATAATTAAATGTCGACTACGGATGCAAGGTAACATAAATCTTACAGAATTACCTACCTTGGAAGCTACGTGTAATGTAGCTCTGAAATACGGTTTGTTTTAAAGTTAATTCTGGAATGGTCGAATTTGTTTGTCTATGGGTTTAAACAATAAGAAAGTAACGGATACCTGTGTAATGACTGCCTGGCAATGTGTGTGCGCATTTATAATAAAATACCAAGGCATCTTAAAATATTAAATACAAAACTATTTAAAATTAAATTTTATAAATGGCTCATCATAAAACATATAAGAACGGTTTTTTTTTTTTTTTTTCATTTATTTTTTATGATGTGTTATAAATGGCTACTTGAAAATAGTTTTTACAGCTTAAAAGAATTTATTGTTAAAAAAAATTGATGTTCTCAATATACTGTGCAGTGTTTGATGCCTGCTTACCTTTCTTTCGCAGTCTAAAAAGTTTTGCATGCTTAGTCTTATCCTAGCTAAACATGTTTTCTGCTATTTAAATTTGTAAAAACTTTGTATACCATGTTTTATGCGAATAAATATACTATTACTGTTACTGAGTTTTGGTAATCCATCTATTTGGCATTACGGGTAGGAATACACCGGCTGGCGCTCAAACGGCCCCACGTAGAAACTTTACGTCATCAATTCTCATCATCATCATTGTTTTACTCTTATCTCAATTAATTTGTGGTCGGCACAGCATGTCTTCTTCTTCCATACTCCTCTATTTTTCGTCATCTCATCAGACACTTCTTTTCTTACCATATCCTTCTTTACACAGTCCATCCATCGTTTCTTTAGTATACCTCTACTCAAATACCCATCCACATTCATACTCAAAACTTTCCTCACGATATTTTCCTCATTTCTCCGCATCACATACCCATATCATGACAAAACATAGAAAGTTTACGTCGGTAATAGGGTAGACGATAAAAAAAAACGAATTAGTCCGTCAGTTAGATTATCAAAAAATATTTGACCCGTATTTTTCTATTGTTACGTAAACCAAAATTGAGGAAGATACGACGCTTTTTTAATTCTCAATACGCCTTTTTTTTAGTATTGGAAATCATCAAATAACTTCTCCCACTCTGGTCGGAGCGGGAGGGAGTGTCAGACTTTTACTGACTCAGTACGTCACGCCTTGGTATAATTTTTAGTGAGTTCTGGCGTCACGAGCCCCCATTCCCGAGTTTTAATGCGTTTTACGAGTATCTTTGTCAATATTCATTGATTTACAAAAACAAAAAATACCTGTCCATTACATTCCAATACTCTAGACTCTAACTGACGGACTAAATAGATTTGCATTTTTTTGATACTGTCCTACTACAACTGTCATGCCTATTATTGTTCCATAAATTTTTCACTTTTTTCACAATGAATCTCGCCAAGCCCTTTCACAAAACCTCATTTCCATTACGCATGAATGCATGAAAGAAGATAATAGAAGACTTCTAAGGATTCCACCATCGGATCTATTGACATCCAAAACCGCAGAGTTTCAGTAACGTTATGATCCTCTTACCAAGCCTGACCGCAAGACATTTACTTAACTTCGCATTTCACGTTTAATTCGACAAAGTTCTCGTTTCGTACAATTCGTACTTTGTGGCTTACAAACTGGGGGTTTGACTAGCGGCGGAGCGAGAAAATTTTATCGTGATGTTATCTCATGATGATGATGAGATATAGGGTCTATTTTAATAAATTCATCATTCCAATACGATTCCATTCCCATGCCATTGTCATTGTGTCATTGTTCCTTAGCGCAAATGATTTTCGAAATCTACTACTAAATGCAAACATTACACACCAGATTTCAATATATTTTTACTACAGTGGGACGTAATAGGCTGGTATTTTTTTTATATTTTTTATGATAAAACTCAGTTATGGTAAGATTATCACAAAACAATTCAATACCTCCAATTTCGTGCCGAGACTGCGGCAATGTTTCAAAATTCATTCAACCGAAAAAACATCATCAATTTACACAGAAAAAAACTGAATTTATAATAACTGTCGTCTATGGAACAAAAAACTACTTTCATTGCGCAAACAAGATTATAAAAACAAATTACCGTAAGCAAATTTACTGACTACGGATATGAAAAACGTCAATACTCGAGACGGGTCATATTTTAAACGTGCTCAAACAAAAAAGGAACTTGCTGGTAATAGGGTTATCATCTACCGGTGTTATTTTTAAGAGTAGAATCACTTGGTTGCTTCTATACTTCTTGAAGATGTATAAAAAAATCAGTTTTTACATTCTTCTCTGGGGGCCTAAAATGTTCGCTTTAGCAGAATCAATAATTATTATCATATTTTTTATGGACGCACTTTTACCGGTAACTTGGGCCCTGCTCCCGACACCGGCGGACCATTTATTTATGTTCTGAAATATTTCATTATTTTTTAAATATTTTTTTTATTATTTTAGGTGTTTTTTTAAAATAAATATTTAAAAAAGAATAAAGGCAAGAATTTGTGAAAATATTTAAAATGGTCACAGATGCAGTTGATATGTCACTTAGTATTTTGCGTGTAATAATTGTCACTTTGTGAGTGTTTTCCGAATTGTGACGTAATTACTATTATTATTAAATTTTGAGTCTGCTAAAGTGGGCATTTTAGGCTCCCTAGTCTGCGAGTTTCAACCAGGAGTGACCAGGACTTACGGTCGTCTGAATGTCGACCCATCAGGCTGTGGGACTGCCAACACTTCCATCGTCTCCTGGTAACCATTCAGCGAGAACTCTACTCCACCTTCCATCGTTTACAACTGATTCATTTCATAAGGCTTTAGGACCTCTCGGGACCTCTTTGGTCTGAACTGCTTCATTGGCCCAGTGGTCGTAAGCACGACTGCTAAGCACGAGGGCCCGGATTCGATTACCGGGTTGGGCAGTGTGGCTGTTTTCGCCAGGAATTTCAAGAGTCGGGATTTTGTAGATTTTCTATTACCTACATGGCAAAATATGGGTGTACAGGTACACCTCTCGTTCGGGGATCACAGGTGAATTGTCATGTTTATGTTTCGAATCTCTAATTTATAAGCCTAGAAGGTATTACGTAAATACGCGTCAACTCACAAAGGACATAGACAAATCACCTCATTCATTACAACCTCTCCGCAGACAGAATATCATGCATACATAAATACGCAACCCATAATTCACAAACATCCTATTTGGATGAAATTAAAGGGGTTTTCAAACTCCCCGTGCCGGTCTAATGATTAAGGCAACCCTAGGTATAGACAGCAATGTTGGAGCACCGGTAAGTTCCGGTTATCCATCATTGGTACCGGTTCCTGAACGTAATCGTAGGGGGGAGGGGCGTAATGCGCTGGAATGGGGTACATTTGTACTTTGTATTGACAATGTTTCTCAGTGCTAAATTATTGAGGTGGAATCCTGTGATTGTGTTTTTTTTTTCATTGTTGTATTTGTGAGCAATGGTGTTTGGAGGTGTTTTCTTTTTTATGAAATGTGATGAGTTACTGAATCTTTCTTAATGATTGAGTTAGGGTTGGTGTTCGTGAGCGAATGATTTTCTATGATGGATTCTCTTACCCCAATCATACAGGGTGTAAATAGAATCATCAAGAAGCGTCAACCAAGCATTCTGTACATCATTTTAAGTAACTTTACGCAAAAAATATTGCTGGGAAACGACTTTTTTTGGGGTGTAAAATCACAATCAAAACATTGTGCTGGTGGATGGATTGAATAGTACGGGGGTCGTGGAGGTGTTCAGAATAAAAATCTCATATTAAAAACATGTATTTAAAAATAGTTGTGGAAAAGTAGGAACCTTAACCAACCCCCAATATCTCTGTAACTAGAAGGTTCCCAGAACGTGTAAAACAAAAAAAATATAGCAAAGACGGGGAGAACAAGTACACCTTTCGGATTCGTTAAGAGGATTTTCACATTTTTCACACGCTTTATGTTTGTACTAATCACTTTCGGAGACACTGCGAGTGTGAGGTTATAAAGGGTGTAAAACACCTCTTCACGAAGCCGAAAGGCACTTGTTCTCCCCATCATTGCGATCATTTTTTTGTTCTACACCATACCTGGGAACCTTCTAGTTACCGAGATATGGGGGGTCAAAGTAGCAACGTTTTGGCAAGTTTTTTTTTAAATACAAGTTTTTTTTTGTAAGATTTTGACTTTTAACACGTCCACGACCCCCGTACTATTCAATCCATCCATCAAAACAATGTTTTAAGTGCGTTACATTGAGTTCTACCACAAAACATGATTTATAACCTCAAAAAAAATTTGTTTCCCAGCAATATTTTTTGCGTAAAGTTACTTAGTTTGATGTACAGAATGCTTGGTTAACGGCTTTGTGATGAGGTGGTTTACACCCTGTATTTCGTATTTGGTTAGTCTGTAAGTTAGCAATGTATTTCTTCATCATCATCATCATCATTGTACCGTACTTATTTGACAGCATGTCTTATTCCTCCATACTTCTCAATAAGTAATTCAGCCATTTATAACAAATCTAACACATCTTATCTTATAATAACAAGTCTTAGATAATTATATTTCCTGCCCTCATTAAATTAATTAAGATAACAACTAAGTAAGTGTTGCATATAAGACCTATATTTCGTGCTTACATATTGAAGTCAATGGACAAAATAATGGAAAAAGTGGAACTCGTAATGACATATTTGCAAATAATCTCATCTCAAGCTTTCGAAATAATGGCGGTGTCAAAAGTCAGCACCTGCCTCGTCTTTTCCTACTACTAACTATGCAGAAGCCGTTAACCAAGCATTCTGTACATCAAACTAAGTAACTTTACGCATAAATTATTGCTAGGAAACGACTTTCTTTTTTGGGGTGAAAAATCATGTTTTGTGGTAGAACTCAATGTAAGGCACTTAAAACATTGAGCTGTTGGATGGATTGAATAGTACGGGGGTCGTAGAGGTGTTTGAAGAAAAAACCTTACAATAAAAACATGTATTTAAAAAAAAACTAGTCAAAAAGTTGAAACTTTGACCCGCAATATCTCTGTAACTAGAAGGTTCCCAGGTATGGTGTAGAACAAAAAAATGATCGCAAAGACTGGGAGAATGAGTGCCTTTCGGCTTCCTTAAGGATCTTTTTACACCCTATTTGTGTAATATAAAACAGCAACAAAAAACAATACTTACTCGGGTTCGATAATTGCCCCACGGGATCATATTACTCGGATAAAAAGTATCCTATGTGTTAATTCAGGTTACAAACTGTCTGTGTGCTAAATTTCACCCAAATCCGTTCTGTAGTTTTTGTGTGAAAGTGTACAC
This sequence comes from Xestia ashworthii, assembly GCA_950022955.1. NCBI lineage: Eukaryota > Metazoa > Arthropoda > Insecta > Lepidoptera > Noctuidae > Xestia > Xestia ashworthii. The sequence continues at coordinate 9,529,973 of OX465573.1, forward strand.
AAACATACACACATTCAAACTATAATCTTAATGATTATCATCTACCAAGTTTAAAAGTTGCATAACATACATAATCAGCCTATAATGTTCCCACTGCTGGGACACAGGCCTCCTCTCTCTGAAAGGGAGTGGGCTATAATAATCCACCACGCGGGCCCAGTGCGGGTTGGTAGATGTCACATGTCCACGAATTTTTGGTTCTAGGACATGGCGCTTTCCTCAGGATTTTTCCTTCACCGTGTTGAGACTTTAAAAGTTATTTGTTTGAATAAAAATCATAACAAAGACTTAAGGGAATTGCTTTAACAAAAGTTAAGCAGTGATTACAACGCCTTCGCTTTCATTTCGAAAACTTTTTGGAATTAAAAGTGTGCTAATCTTGAATAAATAATTCTGCCTGTATTTTCAATTTCTTCGTTATAAATTTTGTTGGCGTGATTATGTAATAAATCAAACGTGTCTGCCGTATTTTTCGTTTTTTTAATAGTGGCGCACGAAAAGAGTACCTAGAAAGATATGAGGAGGGCCTTCCCAAGCACTGGTAGTCTGGGACATCAAATGTGGGAAATAAAAAAAGTCGTAATGCGATCGAGTTATTCGATATAACTGAAAAAAAAACACCTAACAATATTCTACTTATTCTGCTTGTGGTATTCTTATTAGTAAAAGAAAGGACGTTTACTGTCTAGGTTGTTACATTCCTCATAGGTATTTAGCAAAATAGTAATCGGCTGTCTATCTAAAGACATCCTTATGCCTAAGTGATACGGTTGAAAGTACTGTACCCTCAATGAACTCAGTAGTACTCACGGAAAGCAAGAATATAAAAATTACCCACTATAAAAACTTGACATCTGCTTCATACAATTCAAACAATTCCTTTTATCAAGCCGTAAGTCATTACTAATAAGCTGGGTAATTACATAATCGTGGTATGATTACAATGCATTAGCTCCCGTAGATGTAGGATTGGAAAAATTGCAACACACATTACATTTTAATAACGTAATTGTAGACGAGTACGCGTCAGACGCGTAGAATGCATTTCCTGATCGCACGCGGATTTGAATATAATGGTTGTTTAAGAAATATGTAGTTCTATTTTAAGATAGCCAATATATTTTTCTTTTCCTAGCCTTCTCTGTCCCACCCCTGGGCAATGACCTCCCTCAACTCTGTCCATTTCTCGCGAAGAATCGCGTCCTCCTTCCAATTCTGATGGAACCTGTCCAGTTCGCCCTGCCATCTTCTCGTGGCCTGCCGCGACCCCGCCTCACTGTGTCAGGGCACCAGTTTCCTAGGCGTTAAATAAATGGATCGAGTTCAAAACAATACTGCTCTCCAAAACAAATATAGCTGACGTGGCTCAAAAGGCTGCCCAACTCAAATGGGACTGGGCAGGATATGTCTGCTGCATGCAAAACATGACAAACTGTTGGCCAAAATAGCAGAAAACTGGTGCCCTGACACAGCGATAGTCAATAATTGTTTGGTGAAAGTATTATTTTTGTAGTTTTTCTTAGCTTAAATATCCAGACATTTATACCATTGATTACATACGAGTAGCTAAACTAGGTCATTATAAAGCTGTAACTAACGATTTGTTTGATTTTTTTCAGGTACCGTAATTTTCCGAAACTCCTTACTCCATTCCTGCATAGCTGATGATTACAAGCTGTAAGTTTTATATTTTTATCAAAATCACGTTATTAACTATTTGCTGAGATGTGTTGAATCATTAATTCTAAGAAAAACTTACACAGTTTTTTCAACGAAGCTTTTAACGAAACTTTTCATGAACGACTCACAAAAAAATTTAAAAGGTTCATCTATTCTATAGGACAACACTAGGCTCTGAAAATCAATTTCCCATTGAAAATGAATTGTCACTTTCCAATGACAGACCAAAAAACAATTTTAAAACATCAATTTGCTGGAAAATGGACTGGTTCGGCGAAATTTATCGGAAATGGAAACATTTTCACTGTAGGTCCTGGGAATCAGAAGTGACAGCCACGAAATTAAACTTTATTATATTAATTTAATGTTCTGTAGACATCAAAGGCATGTAATCATTGTAAATGATTTAGTGAAGGTTAGTAACTAGCCAGTTTTATAAAAACAAATTGTAGCTTTTTCTTTTAATTCCATGAGTATGTTCTCATGTTTTATGAATGTTTTTGAATACATCGAGAGTAAGATTCTTTGCGTACGTTTAATTTGGACTCAAAATGAACAGTTCAGACTGTGTTTGGAATTGCGTAAATTCATGAAGTGGCTATTTATTATAGAGAGGAAAGTATTGATTTTTTTGTTTGTTTCGATTTAACTCAAGAATTACTCAACCGATTTAAAAAAATATTTCATCATTAGAAAGCTACATCTTTACCGAGTAACATAGGCTATAAATTATATTGATATCATGGAAATTAGCTGAGCTATCACAATTTTCACGGACGAAGTCACGGGCGAAGTATTAGTACTTAATATCTATAACTAACATATAAGTTACCATACCATAAGAAACTACTTCTAAAGGCCAAAACATATTTCTACCAGAATTTCTATGGCGGCTATCCGTACCCTAAAAAGCCATGGTGCCATTTGTAACAATTACCATTGATTCGTGTAGCTTACTTATGGTGATATTTCTCAATCATGTCTCTATTGAAGATACGAAGGTCGATTCTGGTGCTTTTCTACAATAGCCCGTTAATGTATATGGTGCGATTGAAGATAAGTTATGTTTCTTGTGTATGGTTATATTTTTGGATGGGTTAGCAGATTTTTGTTAACGGGTCAGTCTTGAATTAGAACTGAGATATGAAAGATTTACGTTGATTATATTGCAATTTCTCACACTAACAGTAGGACACGTTTCATGTACTACAGACAGAGCGTACCATAGATATGAGAGAGGGAAAAAAGATTAGTTTGTTGTAGACAGAATTTTAAGTGTCTATAGGCGTCAACCAACACAATAAGGCACCTTTAAACGACTTAACAGATAGCAGAGTGTACTATTATGTTATGTACACCTCTGCCTGACCGTTCAGGGATAACAGGCGTGATGTAATTCTTTTTTACAGTTCTTTTAACCCAACATCACCAAATCTATAAAGAGCAACACATTATTAACTACTAACAAAGAAGACATGCGGGTCTTATGGGGCCTGCGGAGCTTGCGTGTTTCATACAAACGTAATACCAAAATTATTTGTAAATCAAACATATTCTTAAGGTAGTGTGTATTTGTTTCGATTGGATTACAGAATATCTATGTTCCCAAATATATTTTATGAGAAGACAATGATACAAAGACGAGATATGAGGAATTTAAAATTTCTATAGAAAACTTATTTTTCTTATAACTCGTGTTAAAATCAGTGTCCAATCAAAATGTATGTATATTTGGGAACCTAGATATTCTGTAATTCAATCGAAATAAATACACACTACCTTAGGAATATGTTTAATTTACAAATTATTTTTGTATTACGTTTGTATGAAATACGCATGCTCCGCAGGCGTCTTAAGAGGCCCTCGGAGCGTGCGCAGTTCATACAAACGTAATACCGAAATAATTTGTAAATTAAACATATTCTTCGATTGGATTACAGAATATCTAGGTTCCCAAATATACATATATTTTGAATGGACACTGATTTAAACAAGAGCTATGAGAAAAATATGTTTTCCAAAGACGTTTTAAATTTCTCATATCTCGTCTTTACCTATATCATTGTCTTTTAAAAAAATTGGGAACATAGATTTTCTGTACTCCAATCGGAATAAATATACATTACCTTAACAATATGTTTGATTTACAAATCATTTTGGTATTACGTTTTTATGAACTACGCATGCTCCGCAGGCCCCTTAAATCATAAAACCGGCCAAGAGCGTGTCGGGCCACGCTCACTGTAGGGTTCCGTAGCTTCCCAGACCATTAAAAATACCAACATTTTTCGTCAGCAAAAATAACTTTGTTTTTCATAGTATTTGTATGAAAAACAAAGTTATAATTTGCGTTTTTTTGAAAAAGTGCTATATAACTCAAAAACTATTCAACTCATCAAGTTGAAAATAATTTTCCTAGAAAGTTCATATAAAGGTCTACTTCTGTGATTTTTTTCATATTTTTTAAACTTATGGTTCAAAAGTTAGAGGGGGGGGGACACATTGTTTTTGACTTTCGGAGCGATTATTTCCTAAAATATTAATATTATCAAAAAATGATTTTAGAAAACCCCTATTCATTTTTAAATACCTATCCAACAATATATCACACGTCAGGGTCAAAATTAAAAAAAAAATCGCTCCCCACTTTACGTCTGGGGGAGGTACCCTAATAAAAATGTTTTTTTTAATTTTTATTTTTGCACTTTGTCGGCATGATTGATATACATATTGGTACCAAATTTCAGCTTTCTGGTGCTAACGGTCACTGAGATTATCCGCGGACAGACAGACAGACAGACATGGCGAAACTATAAGGGTTCCGTTTTTTGCCATTTGGCTACGGAACCCTAAAAACCGTGTCATCAAAATGAAGATTAATTCTGTTATGAGGGCGTGAAAACTCTTCACGACCATATACAAATTGGGTACAGGCAGAACTAACTGGAGTGCTCTTCATTAAGAGACGAGGTTGTTAGCGACAGCTGTCATCCTGTCTTGTACAATGATACTTAAGTTGGCTGAATTTGATACGCTTTTTAATATTTTCGGTAATTTTAAATGGGTGCTTGAAGATTTCGGTTAGTTTTATATTTGATACGTTTTGAATGGTTATGTTGAAGTAAGTTTAAACTGACAATCCGACAAAAAAAATACAAAGAATCGAATTTTTTAAATCAATCGATGATCTAATATGAAAGAATATGCTTTTCTTACCCTGGCTAGTAAAGAAAAAGATGATTCTCTTAAGATTTGTAAACAACATGTCTAGACCTCCAATGAGGGATTTACTTTTTCAACTCTTCCCTAGTCGCTGGATAGATGGCGCTGATCTCGGTACGTTACTGCAAGGAACTGAACGTCACATCATTTCACTTGGCCCTATTTTTTATATACGGAATCTTATGCAAACGAAAGTGTCAGTCAACGAGCGTATGTGCCGTGTGTTTTTCAAGCGTTTTGCCTTTGGCATCTAGTAACGTAGTCAGATCAACGCCATCTATCGAGTTCATAGAAACTATTATTTTTTTATTCTCAAAAAGAAAACCTCTTATTTTGATGATTGTAATGAAATTATTCTCTTTCTTTTTCTACACAACGGTTAGCGAGAACGTAATAATTCATTTACATTGGTCATAACTCTTTCTCAACCCCACAAAGTACAACTTAATTATAGTGTACATCAAAATAAATCTTCCCTGACGTACTTACCAACCGAAAAGTTTATTGTATTCAAAGACATGCAATCCGTCTTCAAACATTTTAATCCACTTCATTACCCTGGCAAAATATAGATTGCCGGGAAAATGACCGCAAAAAAACAATACAGGGACTCCACATTATGTCAATCTTTTTGTGGACTACACTCAATGGAAAACCAACTGTACCGTCAAACGTGCATGGTTGTAATTCCCTTGGTTGAAAATCTCGATGGTAAAAGTAAGTTTGTGTATACGTCACACGACGTCTCGGCCAATTTAAGAGCCAGATAAAGACAAAAAAAAGTCAACCTTAATAGCTAGTACAAGAGTCCCTTTTCAAACAGTTATTTTTAAACAAAACACATGTAAAAAGAAAACGTGACTGTCGACTGTGATTATGTTGTTAGTAAATGGTTTTGGTGTTCAATTTTAATATTTACTGCGGTGAAGTTAAGTGTCATTTTGAATTGAGAGTTGCTGTTGTGTTTTATTTTCATGGGAATGCAAGTATATGTATATTTCTTATTTAGTAGTGCATGGTTTATTAATAAGTATCATCAGCTATTCTTTGAACATTGAAACAAAGTCAAACTTACACAAAACTTTAGAGTTTGGTTGAACCATACCCTTGATGAAGACGATGCGTTGGAAGACCTCCCACTAGGTGGACCGATGACCTGGTGAAGGTTGCGGGAATCCGTTGGATGCGAGTCGCAATGGACCGGTCAATGTGGCGACACTTGGGGGAGGCCTATGTCCAGCAGTGGACGTCTTTCGGCTGAAATGATGATGATGATGATGATCCCCTTGATCTGTCAAGCTTGACCGTAGCGGTCAGACGCCATTGTTTAACTATTGTGTGTTCTTTCTTTCTTTCTTTACATATATGGAATCGGTGTAAATACTGTACTCCAAATTCTTTGTGTATTGTTCTATTCCTCTTTTAAAATCAGATTTTTTGATAACGGTGATTGAAATATAGAAACCAGTATGTCCTATAACCAAATATTCGAAAACATTTTTCATCGACCAAACCCCGGTTGCCCTCAATAAAGATGGGATTTTTTCCCAGCAGTGGGAACAATGTAGACTGAATATGCTGAGCTTAACATTTTACCACATAATCCCCTACCACCATTACTCCCACTGTATTCTTACCGACAAAATGTAAACAAAAATTCGCTACCACAAGCAACTTGCTAGTTGATGTCCCTCCAATCAATCGAATACGAGCAAATAAACGTATTTGAATAAATAACGCATGTGCTACAACCCTAGCTTGAGCAATACGCGTCAAATTCACCGCGCGATGAAACATCAAAGCGCGCCGACAGGACACTAGGGTTGCTACGCTATTGATTTGTGTTCGATACTTGTGTGTCGATAAAAAATATCTTTGTGAATGTAGAAGATAGTGTGTTTGTGTAAATGTTTTTGTAAGACGACGAGAAAACATTTTAGAGTTCGTTTGTCGTTTTGTTTAGATTTAGATAAAGATATTTTACTATCAAACTAGCTTGTGAGGGCGCAGGATCAAAAAAACTGGAGGTCATGAGGCCTTTGCCCAGTAGTGGGATGACGGAAGCTAACAGTATCAGTATTTAATTAACTTTAAAAAACAATCTTTAGAATCCGTTATACTTACATCAAACTCAACTCCTATACCAACCTATAATACAATCCCGCAGATCCCATATCCTCAATAATCCAGAATATTGATATAGCCAATGGCTTCACTAAGCAATGATACAACGTACGGTAGCCGGTTCGATGCCCGGGGGTGCAATTACGTGTATCAGAGGCAAATTTCCTCCCACACTGCCCGTAGGTTAATGATTATAACCTTTATGGATATGGCATTGTTTCACGATGTATATTATGTTAATGCTATCTATTTCTCCTGGTTGAATATCTTCTATGTTTTTGTATTCATAGTATAAAACTAAAGAGATTTTCGTATCTGTCTGTGTGATCGCGTTTTTCTTCTAAAAATCTGAGTTGTGTAACAGATTAGATATAGTTTTAGACAATTGATTCTGGAATCTTGGATTTTCGGTTATCCTAATTTACTAAAAATGAGTAATATAATGTACATTGTAATCACGTTCTCGAAAACAGCTCCTAGAATTTCGTTGAAGGTTTAAATAATTATAACGGTTTACCGGGGTGAAAAATCGATCTAACTAGGAAAGCTATCTCATATCTAAGAAAATCCGTTTTCTCTATTTTCACCCGCGCAGATTTCAATAGCCCCAGGTACTTTGAAATTATGACAGGAAAATAAATCAATTTTAAAGTAAGGAATGTTTAAAATTAAACGCAAAAAGACGTTTTTTTTTCAAATATCCTGCAACTTTATCATTTTACTTTGAAAAAGCTCAGAGACACAACATTGCACAACATCAGTACATAGCACCCGTGGAAAGCAGGAGTGAACCGCTAGTATATAATATTAACGCTATCTACTCCTTACTGGTAGAATATAATTTTATATTTGACCTCATTTCATTGGCTACCGACATGGCATGTATTTCTCTTTGATTGTATTATTGATCGGATGGGTTCTCAAGGTTAATCATGGTCTGTCGGAATAGAAGATAGATAAATAAAGATTTCTCGGTGCTGAGAAGATACTGAGAAGGTATCGGCGTCTTGTAAACCGTCTTTTACAACCACCCGAGATTTTGCCTGTGGGAGTCTTAATATGTCAACTATTTCATTGCATGACCTGCCTAGCCTGGTGCCAACTATGTTGAGGTCGGCTTCCAGTCTAACTGGATGCAGCTGGGTACCAGTATTTTACATGCAGCGACTGCTTATCTGACCTCCACAACCCAGTTAGTACTTTGTGGACATTAACTGTTGTCAATGAGATTTACGATTCGAAAACTCACATAGAGCAGTAGCTTTTAATTATAAGTAGCAGGAGTAACCACTTCGTCCTGTTTTCCTGGAAAGGTTAGGCAGAAGTGTACCTATAGCATGTCTGTAGCACTAAAACTGCTTTCAATGTCTGTTTTAACTAGTAAATTCCAATTGAGCAGAGATTTCATTTATTCTCGGGGAACTGACCTCTTCGGTCCTGCTCCTAACTATAGACTGGATGTAGACAAACTTCTAAATCCTAACCCATCAAAGCCACGCTGAGGACCAAACACCACTTTGGCCTTTCAGTTCACCCGTTAGTGCTCATAAATGCGATTCTGAAATGTTTGTCTTTATTCACTTGTGTTGGAATCAATTGAAATAAGCCATTTTACTGCTTTACTAGGATGCAAAGTTGCCCTTTATGCTGTTTCGTGTTTTATTCAAACTGTGGGACTGGCTTTGGGATGCCGACGGGTTTTAACACTTTTGAATCTCTGTTAGACCGTTAGTGGGTGGGAAAAAGTTTCGTTTAGTTGACTTTGTCGTGAATGGTTTTGTGTGTAGTGTTTTGTGTCTAAATGGTCGATGACTTTAACTGTTTGCTTGTGGCCATTCTGCTTTTAAGCAAGCCACCTTTTTAAGTAGAATTTAATAGCTAGTATAAGGTTATAATGAGAGGCCTGCCTAGGCTGCGGGACTAAAAAAAAAACCGTGGGCCCGAAACACAAAGGGCGAAGAAGGAACATGGATGGGTTGTAGTCAGTAAAAGTCTGACAATCCCTCCCGCACCGCCCAGAGTGGGAGGAGTCATTTGATGATTTCCCATCCGGAAAAAACGTAAAAATAGGAGTCACCAATATAAAAGAGAACGGAGTAAATGATACCGTGACGTCTGATAAGGGAGAATGGAAGAAGAAAACGGCTGCATCGACCCCAAGTAGAATGGCACAAGCGCAGGAAGAAGATGATAATTCTTAACAAAAAGAAGACTGATATTTTGGGGAAATCTGTTCAATAATGTGTTTTACCGTGTCATGGAAAAATAGAAGATAACTGTTCTCATGTTAACAGTACTGTAATCTATCATCAGCAAACAAAATGTAATTTCAGCAATTGCGTCTATTTTCACATCGTATTTTATGCCAAAACAAGTGACAAATCAGTATAATCGCATACTAATTGAGACCACACGACATTCAGTATGCTCAAAGGTATTCAGACGAGAATTACTGTATCCTAACCTACTCGGTGAATGCATGTAGGTATTCAATTGGGCACCGTGCACAGGGCGTAGGAATTCAGTAAAATATTTTGTGACAGCCTGGTTCAGCCAGATGTATTGAATACCTGGCTTCTGAATAACTTTGTTTAGCCTGTTTGTTTACAGGGGTATCTGTATTGAATATTTTTGTTGCAATTTTTTTCCGCCTATAGTCATTCAATCGAGTTACATGAACTGAGGGTTGTAGGTGGACCGATGTCCTGGTGAAGGTTGCGGGAATCCGTTGGATGCGAGTCGCAAGGGACCGGTCAATGTGGCGACACTTGGGGGAGGCCTATGTCCAGCAGTGCCGTCTTTCGGCTGAAATGATGATGATGATGATTGAGGGTTGTATTGATGATTTTGATGATTATAAACGGACGACAAGCTCGTGCCTAAATAATAACAGACCCTACGATTAGGTAAGGTTAAGTCACGGTTGCCTAGGTTAATCTGTGGATGGATGGATGGACCACCCACTATATACCGAGTTTCCTCGAAAAGCACCTTAAGCCGTTGGTCCCGGGCCTGACATTATCTTTGACAGTCGTTACAGGTAGTTAGTGGCTCGAAACTCTGACAACTAGTCTTACCAATGAGTATCGTATTATACAGCACTAAACTGGTATGTGAAAGTGGAAATTACGGTTGTTTTTCCTACTCCTCCGCTATACTTTCTGATTAATTTCATTGCGGGATCCAAGACAGTTAAATTCATTCTCTGGGACTTCGTCGAGCTTCATTGTATTTCGGCGCTTTTCTGGTGGTCGCCACTGTTGATTCTGGCTTTCAGGAGTTACAGTGGTTTGGGCGTGTGTGGCGGGCTTGTCCCATAAAAAAAGGCACTTGATCCATGTAAAATACTGGTATTCAGATGTATCCGGTTAGACTGGAAGCCGACCCCAACATAGTTGGGAAAATGCTTGGCAGATGATCTGGAAACCTGGACATGAATAACATACATATTAGCGACTGTAATCCTGAAATGTAAGGTAGAAGTGTCCCTTCTGTAAGTATGTAGGATAGTAATTTTAAACGCTGATATTATTGTTTTTGTTGTAAAATTGTTACTATTTGGTTCATTTTATTTTGATTGAAAATACATGCTTTTATGTGTTAATTGAATACTCGATATTGGTATCTGAAAATTAGTTTGTTATAAATTAGTGGTTCTACAAATTGATCATATTACCTAAATAAATTATCTTTAATTAGTGCTGATAATTAATTTACTAACTAAATAACGAAACAGCTCTCTCCATTTCAAACTAATGAATTGATATAAATAAGCATTCAATGAATTTCATAAATACGGTTCTATTTGTCGACTGCCTCGTTGGTCTAGTGGTTGTAATCACGACTGCTGAGCATGAGGTCCTGGGTTCGATTCCCCGGGTTAGGCAAATTTTGTTATTGTGTTTTTCCATCAGGAATTGCTCAGTAGCAGCTGCCGCTGGATTTGTGCCCGTTTGTTGGCAATAGGCTTAAACAAAGAGGCAAATTATTAGTGTACTATTTGGTACCCACACGTCTGCCTTACCTCTTGGGGGTAACAGTCGTGATGTTATGTTGTGGTTATATTTAAATTACGAGAACTATAGTTCAAGAGAAACTTTAAAACATAATCATCTATGAATATAAAGTTAAAGGCGATACTAACAAATAAAATAATGTTCATTAGGAACACGTAACAATTTGAATATATTACTAATCAAGACATATTCAAGGATTCTCCTTATATAGCTGATTTATAAGTAGTAATGTTTTATTTTTTGCAAAGAAGATCTACTAAAGAAAAAGTTTTTCTTATTCAAAGGCATTGAAAACGAATTCGCTGTATAGACTTGTTTTGGGGACTGTAAGATTACTACGAGTATTACGGTCGTATATATACGTTATTTTTGTGGTTACCGAATGGTAATTTAAGTAACAAAAAAACGGCTCTCAAATATGGTAACAACATCTTTTATGTGGCGATGAAATGATTCTATGCGAATACACCAACTGACTGTTTGGTTTACTTATCATGTTAGTTTTGGTCATCATTATCATCAGCCTTATTCGTTCCCACAGCTGGGACACAGGCCTCCTCTCTAGAGAGGGAATGGGCTATAATCCACCACACGGGTCCAGTGCGGATTGGTAGATGTCACATGTCTACATTTTGGTTTGGTTCTAGAACGTGCCAGTTTTCCACGATGTTTTCCTTCACCGTTTTGAGAGCAGCAGTGATGAAATAAATTACTCACACAGTTTGATCACATTTCACTATTCACTTCTCCTGGACGCCTGGATCGTCATCCGCCGAGCCTTTTCCCAACTATGTTGGGGTCGGCTTCCAGTCTAACCGGATGCAGCTGAATACCAGTATTTTACATGGAGCGACTGCCTATCTGACCTTCACAATCCAGTTCGTACTGGGTAATACGATACTATACTGGTTGTCAGACTTTCGGACCTCTGACTACCAGTAACGACTGTCAAAGATCTAGAAATGACAGCCGTTAGGCACAGAGGAATCTCGGTATGTAATGGTTGCATCCACGGACCAGCCTAGATATAAGAAAGAAAGAAAGAAAGAAAAAGCATTTATTGGCCCGTACAGGACAAAACACATAAAAATAACATTATTTACGAATATTGAAAACTAAACATAGATAAAAAATAAAAAGAAATGAAAGGTCCTGAACAAGGCCAAAAGGCCCCTATCTCAGCATGGTGCTGTAACATTAAAAAACGCCACAGCGCTGGTATTCTGATAGGGCCCAAAGTGAGAGTGATGCCACGGTCAGATATGGATAAGATTAAAATAATTAATAAAAAATAAAGTGTAGACGAATAAACAATACATAAATGTGTAGTATAATAAAATACGGGGAAAAAACTAGTACACCTACGCCCCACGGAACCATATTATTCACCAAACTGTGCCATGACTTCACTGGCAACACTGACGAACATAGACGCGGGCGCAGACACATTAAACCTAAAGATCGACCCGAGCAGCTGGTATTATTTAAGCACGAGCTATTTTCCCCTGGATATCATCTGAAAATCCGTGAAAAGAAAAGTATTTACGTCTAATATGTCCGCCAGAAACAAAACACTGCAAATATGCAATTACCAATCAAGCTTTTGGGTTCTCAATTAAAACAAATGAATGACAGTACAATTTAAGGAAAGTCCTTATCTTTTGCACTTATCGATGCCAAAGCTTTGTACCCACAATAATAATGTTTTAATAACAACACTAATCAATACAACTATCTCCACATAATATAATTCAAACATCGATAGAAAGCCCCGAAACAAAAGCTTCACACCCTCTAACAAGGGATGAGGTTCAGTGACCTTCCATTGTTAAATTAAACAAGCAAAACGCAACCCTAAATCAACGAAGTAAAAGTTTAATTTAACTTGTCAAGTTAAACATTTTGATTATCATTTTAACAGAACCGTATACGTTGAGGTGTAACTAAAATTTGAAATTTATTGTGCTGATTCTTTAGTATTCATTTCTGAGGGTCGGGAATGAACCTTGGACCTTTAGTAAAGGCATGATTTATGGTTCATATTGTGTGGTGGACAATAGTTGATGTAGCTATTTATTTTTGGTTGAAATGAGTTCAAGTACTTTTAAAGGGGAGGCCATACTTAAGGGCACATACCGCGCAACTTCGCGATTTAAATTCTTTGAGAAGTCTTGCGCGACTCTTAACAAAAGTGTTGTTTGGTAGGCAGATCAAAATAGACATAAAAATACTTCAATAGGAACTGATCAACAATTTTTTATGATAACACTTACTGTTGACTGGACTATGAGGAGTTACTAGCTCAAATAGAAAGCTGGTCACATCTGTTGCATGCTGGAGGAGCTATGGGCTGAAGGAACCACACAATGGGTCCCAAACAGCAGCAAATGCCAACGCGGCAGACCCAGAAGAAGATGGCGGGTCGAAATCGACTCTTTTTAGAAGGATTTGTGAATAATTACTATGGATAGGAATAGGTGGCAGAAGGAATGGAGGCCTTATCTCTGCAATGGGGCACAAATGGTTGATTATAATAATAGTGAGTTGAAGAATCACACGATCTTAAATTCACTCAAAAAGTCGCGCCTTTGTAGCCATGCACACCACCAGGCGAGCGAGCGAGCGAGCGAGCGAGCTGGGCAAGCCTTTGTTTATACTTCGTTTCGACTATTTCGGCAGTTTGTGGTGTGAACCAAAGTATGAAAAGAAGTGAAACGATGCCTCGCCTGACTCGCTCACTCGTTCGCTGGCTAGCGGTGTGGCCAGAGTCTCGACATCGATAACGACATCCAAATCGCTAAAAAAGTCGGTTGCAATAACGATGCTTGCGAGAAACCAATGGGTTTTTTTGTCTGCGCATTAAGCACTGTCGCAGACAATTCACAAAACTGCGCAACTGTTATTGGTATGCAAAACGTTAAGTCGAGGGTGTGCTCAACCCTTAGGGACCAAAGTTTTCATAGTTTGAGTGTACATGTGGATGCATTTGCCTATGCATGTGATTCTAACCCCTGGCCACTTCTAGCCCCCCCTGAGAAACGGGGTGGCTCGTACGCGCACGTGTCTCGTTTTATTAAGTGTTTTAAACGGATTTGGATGAATTATAAGGCACTTGATCTGATAGGACGTGTGATTTTTTTATTATTATAGTTTTGAACAGTAGCTGTCATGTTGAACAAAGGGGTTTAAATATAAAGAGCACTTTATAATACGTTTATATTGTTGAAACTGTCAGACAAAGTACACTAAACTGTTTGAGAGACTAGAATTTACAGTTAGAATGATAAAGCAAACACCTACTGCTGTGGAGGCTCGTACAAAACTAGGCAATAATGGTAACCTATATTTCGCTGAAAAAAAACCAATAAAACTTGGAAATCGAACCCAGGACTCAATAAATTATTGTACAAAATAACAATTTTGAAAAAGATTTTTCGACCAAAAATATTTTCTAAATTCTCCTCCCAGAAAAGAGAAAATATTCTCTAAAACCTTGCTCCAGTGTACCACATCCATTTCCCACCCTTATCACCATCAAAAAATCTTATCAAAACCCACTAAATCTTAGGAATAATACTTCACTTTGGCTGAATAAAATCCTCGTTTCTCCCGCTATTTGTTGCAGTCGTTCTGAACGTGTCTGTCTAGCTAGGTTGAAATCTAGGAGATTGATCCAGACATTTGCATAGCATTAGGAGATAGCACTGTTTTAGTTTCAGCTTGGATTTCTGGATTTTTTTGTTTGTTTTTATCGTTTATTAGATTTGTTATTTTGTTGATACGACAGAAAGTTTGTAAGCTATTAAGCTGTACCATTACTGTTACTGTTACTGCTAGCCTGCATCATCCCACTGCTGGGCAAAGGCCTCTCCCATGACAAGCTGTACCATTGATTTTTCGAAATCCGCCTTGTCCACTTTCTTTCGATAAAGTTGAAAAACCAAGAGAAATATTGAAGGTTTTATTTTACTAACTGCTGATTAGATCTTAATTTACCTAAATTTAGTTTTCATCATCATCATCATCATCAGCCTATTAATGTTCCCACTGCTGGGACACAGGCCTCCTCTCTATGAAAGGGAATGGGCTATAATCCACCACGCGGGCCAAGTGCGGACTGGTAGAATGTCACATGTCTTCGATTTTTTTGGTTCTAAGACATTTTCTCAGTCAGTTCCCCACGATGTTTTCCTTTACCGTTTTAAGAGCAGTCTGGGTTTGAACCGTAAGTCGGAGCCGCTACCACTAGGCCACCGCTGCTCTAGTGAGTTAGTTTTCATTATTGGATAATTTTCAGTTTATTTTCTTTAAGCAAGCGTGCCCTAGGCCGCATCAGCGTTTCACAGCAGGCGAGTTGCGCCGAAACGCAAGCCTATTAAGTATTACAAAAAAAAACCTTTTTCGTCGACCCCTTTTCATCAAACACAACAGTATACCATCAACTGCCAGGAAACCAATCTTCAGACATAATAATATCCCAAAAGAATACTTTTCCCTACAATTTACAAATCAGCGGACATGCTTGCTCATTGAATATAAAAACGAAACGCTTGACAGCTACCTGTCGTACCCTTGATGTACCTACCCTGGAGCGTAGTTATCTACATATATCCTTACTAATATTATAAGGAGGTAAATAAAGTTCGTATGTTTGGATGCAGGGTATAGTTTTAACCAGTTTTTGAACTTTGATAGGAGGAGAGAGTGTTCTAAAGTAGGTAACCCCCTTTTTTTCGGATGGGAAATCATGAAATTACCCCTTCCGCCCTGGCGAGTGTCAGCCTTTTACTGACTAAAACCCATCCATGTTCCTGCTTAGCCCTTTGTGTTCCGGGGCCACGGTATCTCCTGCATCCATCATCTGCTTCCTAACTATGTTGGAGACGGCTTCCAGTCTAACCGGAACCACCTAAATACCAGCAGTTTACATGGAGCGACTGCCTATCTGAATTCCACAACCCAGTTAGTACTGGGTAATACGATGCCCCTTGGCAAGACTAGTTGTGAGACTTTCAGGCCACTGACTACCTGTAACAACTGTCAAATGACAGCCGGGAACGGCTTAACGTGCTTGGGGATCTCGTGAGATGAGTTCCGACTATAATGCGAGTGAAGCCACCGGCAATAGGTAGTATCAAAAGTAATCCGCGGATCTGGAGGTAACTGTCATGGCCGCCAATCCGCCATCTTGGCGATAAAAATGTAAGCGCCCTCATACATAAAACTATTACAAGGGTAGCTCTTTGTATTTGACATTTTTTTGGGTCAGTGTGTTGCTTTTGTGGGAAGTGCAGTTTTAATAACATAACGGTTTGTTCCTTAGAATAAATCATAAACGTACCAAACTGCTAAAAACCTTATAAGTATGCAAGCATGGCAGCGTTGAAACAAGTAAGATATAGTCTCGTCTGCCTAGCCTTTTCCCAACTATGTTGGGGTCGGCTACCGGTCTAACCGGATGCAGCTAAATACCAGTATTTTACATGGAGCGACTGCCTATCTGACCTCCACAACCCAGTTAATACTGTGAAATACGATACCACTTGTTAAGACTGGTGTCAGACTTTTGGGGCCACTGACTACCTGTAACGACTGTCAAAGATGGACAAATGACAGCCGGGACCAACGGCTTAACTTGCTTTCCGAGGCACGGAGGAAACTCGGTATGTAAGGGTGGTCACCCATCCACAGACCAACCTAGGCAAGCGCCACGAGCTCCTCGGTAGTCTATCATCAATTATTCACAAATTGTACAGAACGTTGGTCTAGTAATCGCAAACGCCACTGCTGAGCATGAGGTCCTGGGTTCGATTCCCAGGTCGGGGAAACTGTTATTGGGTTTTTCCATTAGGAACTTTTCAGTAGCAGCCACGGAGTCTGGATTTGTGCCCTATTGATGGCAATAGACTCGCTTGGATTTTACTAGTGGATACACTACTGTAAAATCCACATACAGATTATTTCCCCCCTACCTCCCAAATCAAAAACAAAACCCAATCAGTACACAATACAAATATTTTTTCCGCCGCCATCTTCCTTGTCAAATTCAACCATTCGACTGAACAATTTATAACGGTTACACTGTACCGGAAACGGATCCAAGTGAATTCACGTGCGTAGTTTAACGGCTGAAACATGGCATCCGGAAAGGACTGTTACGGATCCGTTAATGTGAGCCTACCCTTACACCCTTATACGTTATACCCCTTTGTGCAGTGTAAGGTGCGCCTTATTATGTGCGAATTTCAAAAACTTGGGCTAAGGAAATAGATGGTGATGTATGGGTTTTGAAAGGGTTTTAATTGTTTGGTTAAATGTATATTTTGAGGTAGTTTAAATTGTTTTTGTGTTTGTTTAGTTTGAGTTTGAATTGCTGTGTGTTATGAATGGTGTACGGATTGGACCACAGAACCGATAAAACAGGTTAGAAGGGAAATAGTTCCTGATGTGTATTATAACGCGTGTTGCCCACTCGTTTACTCCACTACAAGCAAGAGACCCAAACTGTATGTGCACTACGCACACAAATAACTCTACAAGAATCACGAGCTTGCTATGCAATGTCAAACTCACGCAAAAACTGTGCTTGATGTGCACTCGCACACGCTTCGTACGTTGTCACAATAAGAGCGCGACTATTTGTCGGTTGACATAATTATGAGCGTTCACTTATATGAGCGGCGGGCCTGCCCCGCCGTTCTTACCACTTTTTATCTGTTCTGACCTCATTCTTCGTTGTGATTGGACAGTCTTATATTTTTTTTAAACTGACATGGTCTTATCACTTAAAACGGGGTATTAGCTATGTTTATTAACCATGTGGAAAATATCCCGTTTCAAGTGTTAATGATGATACTCTAATATTTTATTTTAAGTTGCTTAGGAAAGCACTTTCCATTGCCAGATCAGGAAAACATCGTGAGGAAACCAGCATGCCTGAGAGATATTTCTCGACGGCATGTAAAGCAAATCAGAGGCCCATGGGCGCCATGCCGCCATGAAAACTCTGACACCAGGTTAGGCAACTAACCACCCGATAAGGAAGGAAGGATTGCCAGATCATCACACTTTGATAAAACTTTTATCGATTTACCGTCTTGATGTGATTATAAAAGCGGAGATTTTCCTGGTCTATAAAAGCGGCGATCGTTTTCAAAGTATTTTGTTGTATTTTTTCAACGAAATTCAACAGTATTGGTTCGTTACGGTTACAATTAAAACATGAGTCTAAAAGCCTCTATGATTTTAAAGACTAAATTGCAGGAGACTTAGCAAAATTATTTTCCCTGATACTTAAGATACAAGATCATTAGATAAACCACCCACCAAATAAGATTTTAATAAATTAAATTAATAACCTCTATCTCTAGACACTGCAAGCGTGTACAACATAAATATTCACGCCGAATCTTAAAGGGACCGAGCAGTAAACATTTCGGGACCCCGAATGTCACACCGACTGATTTTTACACTAACATTGGCTAATCTATGTTCTCGTGATCTCAGTGTCAACCGAAAATGCACCTTGTTTTCTTGTCATAAGGTGTTTGAGCACTGCAAATGTATTTTGCAATAATTAGTATGCCACCGTTGTGCGTTTTCCCTGATTGGCTGTCGCAATGGGGGTAGGGGGGATTAAGATTTCCCCCCTTTATCGTTTTACTCAAATGACTGGCTTGAAACTTGATTTCCTTAGATTTTAAATATAAATAAATTGTATCGGTCTATTGATTGAGCTTGCTATGAAAATCGTGTAATGGCTTGATAGGTAATTTAATGTAATTTTAGGACATTAAAGGAATAAAGGTTAACGTACACTTATAGACACTGTAAATACAAATCATCAGAAACCGTTATTATGCTTAGAGATGCTCGATGCATTTTCTTGCCCTTATCCTAATTAATCGTTTTTTTTCCGTTCTTCTGTATTACTGGACAGGAGCTCGTGTTTAAAAAATAATAGCCACACGGGTCTATCTTCAAGGTAAAGCTGGCCTTTCTTAGTTTCTAGGTCGATCCGTGAATAGGTGTTTTGGTGGCATCCATTAAATACCGAGTTTCCTCTGTTTCCCGGATAACAGGATCAACCATTGGTCCCGGTTTCGTATTACCCAGTACTAACTGGGTTGTGGAGGTTAGATATTAGGCAGTCGCTCCATGTAAAATACTGGTATTTAGCTGCATCCGACCCCAACATAGTTGGGAAAAGATTAAGCAAGAAACTGCTCTATTATTATTTTGTCATATCATCAGTCACTTTATTGAGTATAGAAAAAAATCTGAACGGTTCGACTTGAAACAAAAGAGGTTAGCCCTGGCACTGCTCATAACTGTGCGTTGACCTTAAATGATCTATCAAAATGACATGACGAAAGCAATTAAAGTTAATCGACTGTCCACTTTAACATGAATATTTGATTTAAATTGAAGTTAATCCTGTAAATATTCATTGCTGCATTCGTATTTTGAAGGGATAATAATACTGTCCGAAGCATAAAACGTTTTACAAATGGATTAAGAATGAGATGGTCACAGAATTGTAGGTTGGTAGGTGTTACTTACCTTTTTTTTTGAGATATTAGTTACCTAAGAATACGATGTTGGGTCAACAATTAGGTAAGTAGGTACCTATTGATGACCATTAATTAATAAATGTACCTTCATAAACTAAAAATCGTCTCTATCAAGGATAAACAATTAAACATCTATGCGATGTTGCTAGGCTAACTTTATCATTTCGAATTCCATTTCTAAGGCCCTAATCTTTTATCAGTGCCATATTATTGTCTTTTAATGAAATAATGTTTAAATCACTGAAATGCAAAAAATAATTTGACTAAAGAAAAAATAACCGGGAAAAATGCGGTTTTTTTTCTTCATTTATAACAGATTTAGTTGTGATATGAAATTAATTGAGTATGATTCAGCTATTAAGTATCACCATTTTACGAAAATTAGAAGAGTTGCTAATGATCTGCTAGGAATTACGTTTAGAGGAATTGCTGAAAGTGGTCATCTGAGATCCCTCTGGTACGTTCGTATGTACAACAAGCTATTTGGTTGACAGTATAACCCACAAGTTACATTGTAAAATGCAAACCAAATAGTTTGTTCGACCGTACATACCGTGTAGTACAAATAATAAAAAATAAGTTTAGTGTCGATGTTAGTGAAAACGGTGAAAGTGAAATAAGTAGCGTAGAAACCTAGCTCGGTCTTTATACCACAGTCTAACTTATTATATCGTGCATACCTACCTCAGACAAGGGTAACTAGAGTAACCTTGGACCCTTCAAAATTAATAGGTCCAGACACCTTATAACATACCTAAATACACCAAGTACAGTCAGGTACACAACAAGAAAACAAAACACCCGAGTGGTAAACCTGTATCAATTGAAAACAATGAAATTTTCGTCACAGTACCCTTACTAATACAATCACATACATAATCCTGTTGAAAGTACATTAATAGAACATGCTAGTATTACTGGTATATTTTAATTAGTTTAAGAGACTTCTATAAGAGGCGATAGAGAAATTGGTATAGTTCTAGTGCTTATATTAATTAATGAGTCTTGTGAAGCCTTTAACGATTGTGAGGAGGCTTCAGTATTGGAAAATGGTAATGTTATTTTTGTTAAAGAAAATATGGGATAGTTTATTGAGGAGTCGTTTTATGTTTTCTTAAACTGAATAGTTGTGATCTTTTGATGGATTCATGGCAAGACTTACATCATACTGATGAGTAGAAGCATCTTTCCTTGCTTTTTTTGTTTAAGAGTAGGTTTAAAAAAAAACAGCTGTCTTGAGGATTTAGAACTATATTTCGTGGTTAAGTGTTGTTTCAGCCGTTTAAGTATAATATAAAATAAGTCTGACTGTATCTGTAGAATCAATTCAAAACCATCCAAAGTATTAATGAATCTTGTGATGATTAAAACACGAACATATATGTATATAATAATAAGAATATACTAGCATTTATTTTCATCAACCATCCAAAACATTATTCATACTAACAAAAGTTGACTCAAACAAATTGACCCAGAAAACATAATTCAAGCCAATAAATCATATTTCAACACTAGTTCGGAAAAGCCCTCAATATAATCGTGGTTGGTTTTCAAACAAATTCAAAGTCAAAGGCCTGGCCTGTCTTATTCATTGATACCCCTTTACCGTTATTTTAATTAATTAATCACCAACCCCTAATTTGAATGCGACAACTTTAGATCCCTATGAATAGACTATCATTGATTACTTTGATTAAATTACTTTACTTTTGAAGCTAGATTAATGTCACAGTGACGCATAGTTTTGCCGTCATATTGTTCATATTAATTGTTTTCGGTGACGTAGTCCTCTTTAATTATATTTTCAGGCTTCACCGAAATTGTTTATTTAACAAACCTGAATTTAACAGGTATGGCTGCCTGTTCAAAATATTTTTTTATGAAAACTGATGAAGAGAAATAATTTCTCTTTTAATTATGAAAGGGTTTTTTTTCATAGTTTATTGCGGAAGGTTTTATTTGTGTAAAATTCATTAAATTTGTTCAAAAGAGCTTAATTTTTTTACTTGTTTTGCCTTGAATAAATCTGAACAACAGGACATATAATTTCGCTGGTTTTCGATTGAAAAATGGTAAAAGGATTTTTTAATATTTTGGACAAAAGCAAACCTTTTTATTAAGCCTTTTATAAAAGCTCGTTGAATATGAAATAAAATATTTTACCTCTGTATTCATATTTAAATAATTACGGTAAGAATCTCCTTTTTGCTACCGACTAATGGGTGAAATTATAATTTTGTTTAAATTGGTTTAGTTTTTCATGTATAAGGACTGTACCTACTAAAAAGTGATCATCTTCAGCCTATTATGTTCCCACTGCTGGGACACGGCCTTCTCTCAATGAGAGCGATTGTGCTATAATTCACCACGCGGGTCCCAGTGCGGATTGGTAAATGTGACATGTCTTCGAATTTTTGTTTCTAGGACACGCTGGATGATCCTTCGCCGTTTATAAACACCGTTATTAAAAAGTATTTCATATAATTATATTCCATATTCAAATCAACATCAAACTCAAATATCATCTATAATTCGGTGGCTATTAAGTTGACTTTAGAATGAATAGAACTTTATGTGAGTATGCACACGATCTACAGGATTCCGACCAATCAGATTAGAGCCCGGATGCGCCTGCTTCTAGTGGCGCGAAAACCGATTTAAATTAACAATGTCTCAATGCAAAAAAGATTTGTATCTTTTTCTACGTAATGTCTTGTTAAAACCGTTGCTTTGTAATGTAAGATAGTTCGGTTAAGTAATCTTGTATTTAAGAGGGTTGGCAACACCGCAAATAGCTGTCAAATATTTTGCTTCTTTGTTTAGTTAGTTAGTCAACATTGTTCAAATTAAAAATAGCTTTGTGATGTGAATACTGGTATTCAGCTGCCTCTGGTTAGACTGGAAGCCGACCCCACGACAGTAGGGTAGTAGAAAAGTGTAGGCAGATGTGTCTGTATTGCACAAAAATATTGATAAAAGGAAAAAAAAAACTTAAAAACGCTTGCTTATTATCGCCATCTTTGTTTTCAACCCAAAATCAAACCTATAAACAACATCATCATCATTATTTTACCCTTCTACCAATTCATTTGTGTTCTGCTTCCATACTTCTGTAGGTATTACTCGTCATCTCATCAGACATCTTCCTAGCCATGTCATCCTTTGTGCAGTCCATTTATCGTGTTTTTGGTCTTCCTCTACTCTTTTACCTAAAAACAATACTAGGGATGCCTTGATACACCTTTTTGCCGATACGATACCGATACTGTTATAAAAATATCGGCGATACTGATACCGATACCGATACGCTTATTGAATTCAAAAAGGAAGGTAGAATAAATAAAACAATTAATTAATAGGTTTAGTAATCAAAATTAACATTTATAAGACTTTTATTAAAAAAATAAAGTATTCTTAAGTTTTGCGGGCAAAGGCGATTTCGCGAGTCTGTTTGAATAAGACCTGCTGTGGAAAATAGTCTATCAGATGCGACAGAACTCATTTGAAAACTAAAGTACTTTTGCGCAATTTTTTTCAAGTTTGGGTATAAGACGTCATTTTTAAAGCGCGAACTTGAAAAGTATCGTTGAATCTGCCATAAAATATCGCCGATACCGATATATCGGCAAACCCGAAGTATAGCCGATATATCGGTATCGGTATCGGATGCATCCCTAAACAATACATCTTCCAATTTATTCCCAACTAGCTGACCCACGCAACTTCGTCTGAGTCACATAAAAGAGAAAAAGCCCACAATAGGAATAAATATTCCCCGTTTTTGCAACAATTTTCATTTATGTTCCGCTCCTATTGGTTGTAGCGTAATGTTATATAGCCTATAACCTTCCTCGATAAATGGACTATCCAACATAAAAAGATTTGTCAATTTCAATCAGCAATTCCTGAGATTAGCGCGTTCATACAAACAGATAAACAAAATCTTCAGCTTAATAATAAAAGTATAGATAAACACCATTCCAGGTTTCACTGGCTCTTTTCTACCCGTTTTCGTACATCTTAAATGGCGTAGAAATAATTGCATTAAGAAGAACATTAATAGCTTCGGGACAAACGTATCTGCAGCTGTCAAACTGATCGTCAAATTAATGAATGGCAGGGTCCTGAGGTAATGACATTGTGGGTCACTCATTTGGAACTGATAGTAACCAACAGAGGAGGGGAGAGGGTCTAGTAACAGCGGGAGAGGTAGCGGGAAGCGATTTGAAGAGCAAGTGAAGACTGTGAAAGAAAATGCTGAAAAAACGCTTTTTTTTCTGATAAGTACTTAATAGGCTTATGTCCTGAAAAAACCTAAGTAGTCCGTCAGTTAGATTAGGTATCAAAAAATATTTGACCCGTATTTTTTCTTTTGTTACGTAAACCTAAATTGATGAAGATACGACGCTTTTAAAATTCGCAATACATCACGCCGTGCTATAATTTTAAGTGCGTTGTGACGTCACGAGGCCCCCACTCCCGAGTTTTGATGCGTTTTATCTTTGTTTGTTTTCATTGATTCACGAAAACAAAAAATACTTGTCCATTATTTTCCAATCATTGACGCACTAATTAGATTTGCAATTTTTGGTGGTGGAAACTAGCCTATTATGTACTTAAGCTTAAGCGACTGCCTCGTTGGTCTAGTGGTCGCATGCGGGACTGCTGAACATGAGATCCTGGGTTCAATTCTCGGGTCGGGCAAAGTGTTATTGGGTTTTTCCATTAGGAATTTCTCAGTAGCAGCCAAGGAGTCTGGATTTGTTCTCGTATGATGCCAATTGGATCGCCTCCTATTTCACGGGACTTAAACATAACTGGCTATATGTGGGTGTACTATTAGATACACCTCTGCTTAATCCTTTGGGGGTTACAGGCGTGATGTTATGCTATGTGTGATATAAAGTAGTCAGAAAATATGATAAGATTCTTTTCACTAGTCGAAATTAAACCTGTGTCTAAAAAACTTCAGTTTTCTCCCAAGTGCGTAAATGTTATGTTTAGTAATTCATGAATATGTATTGTATAAAGTGGTGGTTTTGTTAAATCTTTAAGTTTTGTTTCACAAATGTTTGTCTCGAGGTTTCTTCAAAGTAGCTTAGAATCTCTAAGAGCTCCTTCCTAGGTTCTTAGCATAATGTTGATAAAAGATGGCGATTTTGATGGAGGTCAAATTTTTCATATAAAGTACAAGAATTAAGACTTCTTTTAACTTCAAACACTGTTTTAAGCTTTCGCGGTTTAAAACTAAACTAATATAGTCACTTACGAAGAGTCAACCCGCGATCATGGCCCTTGCAACAGTTGCAACAGCGTCGAAATATCGGGAGCTCAATATAATAATGAATCACGAAAGATATCCCGTAAGTGACAATACAAGTTTTCTTTTAACTTTGACTGACTGAATCCTAAACACCTATTACAATCAAGTCACAAAGCTTTATGTCGCTACAGCACGAGGACCTGTGTTCGATTCCCCAAGTTGGGTAAAATAGTATTCGGTTTATGTATTGGGAATTTCTCAGTACCATCACGGAGTCTGGATTTGGGCCCGGTGGATGGCAATATGCTCGCTCCCTAATACATGGGACTTAAAAACGTAACTGGCAAAATTTGGGTGTACTACTAAATAAAAGTCTGCAAAACCTTTCCGGGGTTATAAGCGTAATGTTACACGGTCTGCAAAAATCACTGTGATCTGTATCTTCATTACAATAAAGCTGATCTTGAATTAAATGTTAAAATAACTGAAAGGACTATTCAATAAGTATATGCAACTGTAATGTTCAGTTAGTCTACATTTAATACTGAATTAAATACATCAACATCATCATCAATTCCATCCGCTGCCTTCAAAGCCCCATTTTACCCAAAACCAAAGACCACCTCTATATCTCCACAATAAAGTCCACATTCCTTTACCCCAACACCAGCCACAGTGGCTTTCAATTGATTTGGCCAGAGCAATCTCTTCTGATTCTTAGAGAGCACATTTCTTTTCTGGCCAAGTATTTGCATTTACTTGAGTTTATACAAAAGGGGGAATTTGCTTACGTTTGTAAGAATTTGAATGAGATAGTCGGCGAGATAGAAACATATTGCTTTCTTTTTCTTTTCGTGTTTTTTTTTCTGTTATAGTGACTGGTTTGATTGTTTTTTTGAGGGGAATGGTTCATTGGGATGATGGTAATTAGAAATTGGTGTGTATTTTTTTGTTGAGAAGCAAGTTTTTACGATGAATTTAAGAATAGAGGAAGATATTGACTGTCTGAAAGATGATGTGTCCAGGAAGACGGTGACTTTTGACATAACAAGCAATAAAGTATGGACGAAGATTGGTACAAGATGATGGTCTTGTCATTCTCGTTTTTGATTAATCATGACTAGCAGTAGAACCTGGATTAAAATTACTGATGATTTCATCAGTTTTAAAACATTTAATGCCATTTCCAATAAAGTTAATCATCGTCAGTCTATTAATGGTCCAACTGCTGGAAAACAGACCTCCTCTCAGTGAGAGGGAATAAAGGGTCTATTGTATTGTATTGTACAACGGGCTGGTGTCCGCAACTCCACGTCAAAGCGCGTATTTTGCGCGGCCCAGTGCGGTTTGGTGGATGTCACATGTCTTCGAATTGCTAGTTCTAGGACATGCCAGTTTCCTCACGATATTTTCCTTCACCGTTTTGAGAGCAGTGGTGATGGAATAAATTACACAAAGTAATGCGCGTGTCTGGGTCCGAACCTACGACTTACTGTTCGTAAGTCGGGGCCGCCACGTCTAATTAAGTTGTTGGGCTGTAATTATAATTTCAAATCTTGGAATTCATCTACTGATCTAGAGCTTAACCTGTTGGGATATTTACTATCTAAAGCCTTGCCAATAATACTAATTTCAAACACAATTACATTGCTACACACTACAGAAAAGCTCAATTAGTTAGTAAAATGACAAATGCCATTGTTATTATTAATATAATATGCGTAATTATTACAGATAATTAACTGTCACATAATTCATGAAAGCAATAAGGCTTTGTATTATCTACAGATGTAACTTTATAGTAATTATGTTTAATAATGAACTGTATTGTGGTACAAAAATGTGTACAGGATGCAAACAAATCTTCACGTTGCCGTTAACCAAGTATTCAGTACATCATACTAAGTAATCCTACGCTAAAATTATTTCAGGATTGACTTTGTTTTTGGGGTTTTACTGTAAAACTCAACGTAACGCACTCAAAACATTGTGCTGGTGAATGGACTAAATAATGTGGGGGTCTCGTGGAGGTGTTTTAAAGTAAAGTTCTTACATTAAAAACATGTATTTCAAAGAAAACTTGTGGAAAAGTTGGAACTTTGACCCCCAATATTTCCATAACTAGAAGGTTCATTAAGAACAGGTACCTTTCGGCTTCATTTAGAGTATTTTTACATGTATTATGTAGTTGTACTGTTTGGAGTGTTGAAAGAATCTAGAATTTTAAAAGAAATGGTGAATAGACATCTGATTGATGTATCTCCATTGCTTCTTTTTCTTCTTAGTGTATCTATAGCCATCTAAATGTGTCAACCCATAATTGAGCTTCTAGTTTGGCGCTTTCAGTAGCGTCTATTGCTTCCTGTGATGAACGAACAACAGACACTCAGGACATAATATGAAATGCCCCATCGTTTGTTGAACAGCACCACATTCGCCATTGTGACTTCAAAGTAATGCTTATGTAAACTACATATTTAGTGTTTAACCAAATCTTTCTGTTTGGGGCGGTTAATTGGCTTCTCAAAATATTTATTGAAATGTTATCTCATCCATTAGTTTTATTTAAAACTTTACCTGCGATACATCCATTAGTTTTATTTAGTGCACTTTCAGATTCTTCTATAATTTCCTCTTCTTCTGTAACCTGCATGTTCTCGCTACCAATCACAAAATCCTCACCAATTCCTGCCACTTCTTAATGAATACTCAAATCATTTGCAACGTCCCTACCAATTATACCATTCAATTATAAAACCATGTTGAAATTGATGCGCTTATCATTATTGACATGTCCAAACATTACCTCGACAGCAGATTGTATCGTGCATACTAATTTCATTGTTATAATTTGTGACGTTTTCATCATTAAATAGTTATAATTATGAGCAGAATCAATAGGGAATCAACACGGTCTGATCTTTAAGGGCAAGCAACCTTCACCGAAGTTGGGTCGTGGATGTTTGACCGTTGATTCAATACATACTTACGAGTATATAATAGGCTTGTTTCCACCATCAATAAATTGCAAATCTATTTAGTCCGTCAGTTAGAGTATTGGAAAATAATGGACACGTATTTTTTGTTTTTGTAAATCAACAAATATTGACAAAGATAAAACGCATCAAAACTCGGGAGTGTGCGCTCGTGACGTCAGTAGTCACTAAGAATGCTAGCGAACAGTGACGTATTGGGAATTTTAAAAGCGTCGTATCTTCGTCAATTTTGTTTTATGTGACAAAAGAAAAAATACGGGTCAAATATTTTTTTTAAATCTAAGTGACGGACTAATTAGATTTTTTCAGTTAACAAGCCTATTATATACCTATTAGTGTAGTAGCTAAGCACATTAAGTCGTTGGTCGCAGCTGTTTTTATGAATATCTTTGAACGGTCTTTATGTGGTTAGTCGGCCCGAGAATTGAACCAGAAAAAGCTATAGGCAGATAAATACGTGTCGTGCGTGTGGCCCCATCAGAATACCAGCGCTGCGACAACTATTTTTTAAATGTCTCAGTACCATGGCCTTTTGAACACGTACAGTTTTTTTTTTTGGATTTTTATGTTTTGTCCTGTGTGGTATACTTTGCTATAGATTATAAAAATAGTAAAATTAAAGTTTTGTCTAATATTACTTTATGTGAATATGTGATTTGAACTAGAAACTAAAGTTTAAAGTTTGTGATCTGATAAAAACCTTCCCATTTCCTCTGTTATCCGATTGCTTGATACCTCCACAATCGTATTTGAAACGCACCAAGAAAAATATAACCCTAAAAACTCAATCTTCGAATAGAAATGTCACAACTTTTCATGTTTACGTTCATCATAAATAGATTGAATTTTATACCGGGGTCGGAACAATAAAAATAAATTGCTTTTCGGCCTTTCAATACGCAGAGAATAAAATGGTAGTAACGTCACCCTGTGGAAACAGACAAACGGACAGACGGATAGAGAGATACTCATCTACCTAGCCTTTTCCCAACTATGTTGGGGTCGGCTTCCAGTCTAACTAGAAGCAGCTGAATACCAGTATTTCACATGGAGCGACTGCCTATCTGACCTCCACAACCGAGCACATCAGGACCAACTGCTTAAGATGCTTTCCGAAGCACGGAGAAAACTCGGTATGTAATGGGTGGTCACCCATCCACAGACCAACCTAGGCAAGCGCGGCTTAACCTGAAGATTGGCCCAATGGGATGTATTTATTTAGAGATAGATACTATTGTATGATAATCTGTGACAGAAAACGGGGTAATCTCGATCTGTCAGGATCTGGCAAGCAAGCAGTAATCGGACAATAAATAGTTGGCAACCCCTGCACATCTGTCACTTAACTAGTAAAATATACAAACGTCATTCAGCGACTCAGTGAAAAATCGCGGCATTCTGTACCACCCCTAGCGTGTAACCAACAAACAAAGCGTTTTAAACTTTGAAAGGAACGTATTAAAGTCGATTTTTATATGCACGCAACAATGAATAAATTTAAATATTTGTTAACTTAAAATGTAACCCATGTTACCGGAAATACAGTCTAAATTGCACGGGTGAACATTTGTTTCTTCAATTGTGTTTGTAGCTAGCTAAAAGCAATTCTATTTTCTTTGAGCTAAAGATTGAAACTGAATGTGTTTGTTCCCGATTCCTGTCAGCCTTACGTAGGGGTTATTTAACTTTGAAGTCGTTCAAAAGACCCACGATTTGGGATTCTGGTGGATTTCTTTTTGGATTAAAGACCCCATGAATATAATGATAATGCAGTAGAGGGTTATTACGGAGCGATTTTGTCACGCGTTAGCGTTTGTGAGGGTTTCTTTTTTCTTATTAAAAAGAATCATGTACCGTCAGATCAAATAAGAAGTCCTAAATATGTGGGTTTTAATTCTTTTATTAAGGTTGTTTCTGAAGATATAATATGTAAAAGCACGTTGTTATTTCGGCTTTGATACTTCCAAAATATGCATTTTTGATTTTAATTATTTAGAATATTACTATTAAATACACAGGTTGGTGGAGGATGTATGGTTGTGCTTGTGTGTTATTATTTCACGCAAAAACTACGCAACAGATTTGGCTGAAATTTTGCAAAAGGATAGTTTATAATATGGATTAAAACATAGGATAAGTTTTATCCGATCAATAATACGATCCTGTAGGACAATTGCGACCTCTACGCGGGTGACGCCGTGATTCTATGTTAGTAGTTTTCTATCGTTTTCGCAAATAAAACCATATTCTTATTATGTCAACAGTAATGGAGGGTGCTTCACAAATACCCCTTTGAAGAGATAGTTAATGGTGTTTATTTTGCAATGAAAGTATTTTTAATTACATACAGCCAATGTGTGATCAAATGTTTGATAGTTTGGAGCCAATATTTGCGTTTCGGTCGATTGGTTATGTTTGCTACCGGTTGTTTATTTAAACTTGTTTTTTTTTTGTTTGTTGCAGGTATTGGCTGAAATCAATTCAAAGGCTGAAGGCTGTTTGCATGTGAGGTTTAATTTAGTTTGTAAAAGTTAAACGAAAATTGTGTATTTTAAATCCGGGATGATTCCGGGATTTTCCGGGGTTATTTTTGATAATTTTTTCAACTATCTGGAAAAATGATATTTGAAAAACTGAAAATTCTATATGGAAGTGACAGTTTTGAATCTTATCCCCATTTTTTTTAGTTTTTGTCCTCAAATTTAAATTTCTTTAAAAACACATAATTCCTGTTTGTTCCCTAATCTTTCGAATAAGCCTGGCAACTTAGACACCCAGTGACGGATCAGCACAATCTCAGTACAATTTCCAGCCACCATGTACCCGCGTACCTTGCTCCAACTATTTTGCTTGAGCGAGAGAATTTCCCCGGATAATTTAAATGTAAAATTTATGTTAATCACATTCACACCTTGAGTGTTTTGTGAACCACGGTGGCTGGCCTGTTTTGTATTTACTTATAGTATACTAGACGTAGAAGGGAAATAAATAGAAGCGAAACAGTTCTGAACGCATGGGTAAAC
This sequence comes from Xestia ashworthii, assembly GCA_950022955.1. Lineage (NCBI taxonomy): Eukaryota > Metazoa > Arthropoda > Insecta > Lepidoptera > Noctuidae > Xestia > Xestia ashworthii. The sequence continues at coordinate 9,560,873 of OX465573.1, forward strand.
GCGGAATGTCAAAGAATAAGCAGGACGACAGTATCAAAAAATTGCAAATCTATTTAGTCCATCAGTTAGATTATTGGAAAATAATGGACACCTATTTTTTGTTTTTGTAAATCAATGAATATTGACAAAGATAAAACGCATCAAAACTCTGCAGTCTCTCGTGACGTCATAACTCGCTAAAAATTATACCTAGGCGTGACGTATTGAGAATTTTAAAAGCGTCTTATCTTCGTTAATTTTGATTTACGTACCTAACAAAAGAAAAAAAATTGTTCAAATATTTTTAAATAATCTACCTGATGGACTAATAAGTTGTTTTTGTTTGCATAAATCATATAATTCTTAAAAAAATTCTTAAATTATTGGGGCAAAGGTTGTGGGGTTCAATACACTTTCTCTCTCTTTGGCCACCCAAGGCTGAGGTTAGGTCTCTTCCAAATATCTCTTCTTTCGATGGTTTTGTGTCATGGCCATCCCGTTTCTTCTAACTTCGTTATATCCAGATTATGTCCAGAAATCTCAGGCATGCTGGTTTGGCTTCCTCACGATGTTTTCCTGCACTGAAGCAAGTGATAATTACACAATACGCTCATGAATCCGAAAAATCAGAGGTGCGTGCCTTGGGTTCGAACTTGACACCTATGATTTGGCAGTCCGTGGGCCTCATCACTAGACTATCATTGCTGACACACATCTTCAGCTTCTTCTACCCTGCTGCTACCAACCGCTCAAAGAAGAGATTCTATCAAACTCTGTTCTTTTTCTTCTTATCGTATTGACGACCCGAATGGCGCAGCGGTAGTGAGGCTGCCTTACGTTCTTAGGGTCCCGGGTTCTAATCCCGGTAGGAGCAAATGTTTGTATGATGAGCATGGACATTTGTTTCCCAGTCATGGATGTTTATTTTTATAATTAATGTTTGGCCCAAAATTCAGCTATGCGACCTTCGCTCGCTGATGCAGTCATAAGATCGTCAAGTGTGCGGGTGTGCGCTGTTAAAATATAGTGATTTTCGTTTCTGTACAGTTTCCTTATTCTATGCTATAATCATCATAATAGAATACTGAATATACGGGAGAAACTTTGAGCCTTATTGTTACTGACTGATGTTCTTGAATGTGCTCTGGTTTGGTAAATTCCGTTCAAATGCGTGGTGAGATTGAGAACAATATATTCAGTTGCTTTCTAGAAATAATGAAATTCACGTTATATTTTCCGTGGATCTAGACATCCTTAATATAACTCAAAATTCGCCAATGTTTTTTTCTTAAGTGTTTTTAAAGTGAAGAATGTTAAGGTGGACGCTCCAAGAAAGCCCGCGACATTAATTTTTTTTTACGGATTTTCAAGGGATACTTTTTATCTCGATAGTTCGGTAGTATAATCCCATAGGACAAATCACGAACAATTACCAAAAAATTAAATATTTTATTTCACATTGGGATAAATGGGCACTTATAAAACGTCGAAAAAGGTGCAGGGAATTAGAAGAACCGGCAAGAAACTCCATGGTTCCTCTTTTGATTTGGTAGAACAATATTATTATGTTACAACATTACTACTTTATTTAGTATGGGGGGACAGCGTAGGCCCGACAATAGGTCGTTCCTTACTATACAAAAATGTAAAACGAGAAAAATATTTAAGCTTGTCGACAATAGATCGTGAATCGGCTATAGATCTCTTCAAAGCAAACCATACATGTACACCTTCAACAAACAACATCAAATGCTACCGTATCCCATCCCATACCATACCTTCACCTACCCACTTTAGGCAAAACCGTGAGTTAGATAACATTCTATTTAAGAACACCTTTCCGAGCTAAAATTCTAGATAAGTGCCCATTGTGCAACGATAATCTTATCTAGCCTTATTTATTGTAACTGGGGTCCTAGTTCTAGGTCGTAAGCTTGGTTACCTAGATTTTAGACCGAGAATGGCTTTCGTTGTATGTTTCAGTCTAAGTGTATGGGTCCCAGTAGTGCGTTATGTTCAAATGTTGGAGTTTTATGTAGATGGATGTTTTGTTTGGACCCTGGGTCCACTGTTTCAGGGTTTTGTTGAGATAGGAGTGTTCTGGTACGAGTACATCGTTTGTTTTTTGAAGGCTGATTGTCAGTTCTGTAGAGAAATTGTCTTGTTTATAGTCTCACGATAAATTGCTCATACATTCGTCTGGATTTAAGGCCGCTTGATGGCAATGGCTCGAATACTTTAACATGCGACCAAAACACATCAACGATCTGGACTTTAGAAAGTACTAAAATGGCCACGGCGTGACGTATTGAAAATTTTAAAAGCGTCGTATCTTCGTCAATTTTGGTGTACGTGACATAAGAAAAAATACACGTCAAATATTTTTTGACAATCGTAAGTGACGGAGTAAAGTTTTTTTTTTTTTTCATCAATTTGGATTTGTTTGGACGCACCTACAGTTAACTAGTATATAAAATACGTTCGATCTCTTTGTAACCGTCTGCTAGCATAAACCCAGACCTACCCAATACCTGGGTAGGTACCCATAATCGTAACTAACTACATCACTAACCCTTCTGCCCACGACTGCAGCTAAGTTATTTCAGTTAAATAGTCTGTAATATAGCTGATATAAACTTTAACTTAACCATCAACGAAAGGCTAGGTAAATCTTATATGCAAATTTGGTAACTTAGAGTTTGGTGCAAGGCATAGGAGATTAGTTGGGTATAAAGTACTTAAGTTTAGTGGCGTTAAGATTTGGATGGAGATTTCAAGATCGATGATATATGTGGATAGAAAAGGTGAAAGCAATTTTGTTCTCAATATTTCCGACATTAGAAAGGGACCAACTTCGCAACTTTAATCCTCGATGCTAGTCAGCAATGTAGTTGTACTTAGTACTTATTAGTTCCATGCCGTATTAAGGTGATTTGATGCCGTTTATTTTATTTTTTTTCACAAATGCGTGGTGTCGCTATGTGGTCGGTAGTCGGTACATCAGTGCTGTATAATTAATACCAACCTAAATGCTTGCCAGTGTCTATTATTCTACAAAATAAGAAAACATATTTCTCAAACAACTGCTCAGACAGTTTTATTGGGAATGTGAATGTGGTGAATGGAAACGGAACATAATTATGAGTTATGAGTTGCGTAATTTACGCTGCATTTTCATACGAAAGTCTGGTTTGTGACACGTGACGCGTAAAATGCGCCCAGCTATGTATGACACCGAATTTACGCGACTCACATAATTACGCTTGTTTTGCCTCAGTCTTAAACAATAACAGTATATCAAGTTTACTCTTCGTTCCTGACCTTAACATGCATAATCCGCAAAATTAATCTACTTACAGATGAGAGATCGCACATGTTATAATTATCTACTGATTGACCGCTTTACCCTTATTTTACTTTGAAAACTTTATTAGGCGCGTTGAGCACTTTTTGGATGAAAACAAGTGTTGGACCTGGCGTAACCGTCACCTAATGCTTCGTAGCACTCGTAGCCGATCCGCTACGGCGTAGCACCACTTAGACGTGCGCGGGGCACAACCCGTAGCAGATATAGATTATTTAGTTTCCACTTCTATCGACAGTCCCCAAAGACTGCCCCGCGTGTCTTTTTTTTGTCATTGACACATGTTACTCACCAAGCTTAGCAGCTCATCTTATCTGAAAAAGTCGAAACATCTTTCGCCTTTCATGCATCTCTAGTAAGAACCATCTTTGTACAAAAAACATCGACTATCGCCACAAAGAATCGACTGTCGCCACAAAAAATAGACTATTGCCACAAAAAATCAGCTGCTATCGCCACGAAAATCGACTATAGCCACGAAAATCGACTATAGCCACAAAAATCGACTATCGCCACAAAAAATCGACTATCGCCACAAAAAATTTGCTATCGCCACGAAAAATCGACTATCGCCACAAAAAATCGACTATCGGCACAAAAAATCGACTATCGGCACAAAAAATCGAGTGTCGCCATAAAAACCTCTAGTAAGCACCATCTCGGTACAAAAAACATCGACTATCGCCACAAAAACTCGACTACTGCCACAAAAAAACGCTCCAGCTCTTACCTTGACCGCACCCTATCTCACTCGTAGACTGATGATATTGCATAATAGTTGTCAAGTGCGGTCTTACACCAGATGGCGACTCGAGCGTTTTTGGGAATAGCAAATAAACTGCGGTACTGCCCGTTAAATAAATGTTTGGATAAAACTAGGCAAGTGTTGTGATGCTAAGGAAATCTTTATTAGAGTTGTCGTGAGAATTTTAAGAGAAACTGCGTTTTTATAAGCTGTTGGTTTAATTTGTGTCTATGTGTATTCATAACTTAGCCAAGCAAACATAATCAGCCTGAATCAAAGGAGGCCCGGCTTGTGTCCCAGCTGTGAATAATGTTTTCATGGTTGGGACACTGGAAGTGGGCCATCGTTCACCACTCGTGGCCAGTGCGCTTTGGTGACGGCTGTGGTCTTTGTACCGTCATGAAAAAAAATGTGCAATCATAGCCAAAGTTTAAGAAATAGGGTAAAAAGAAACTTCTTAACTTCTAAACTAAAAATTCTGTTTATTTCTCCATTTAACAAAAAAACTTTGCTCTTCAAAATCACCACAAATGATCAAATATTCCACAATTAAGTACCACGATCTAAGAATAATCACCTTCAATCAATCTTAATCGCATAAATCAAAACTTTGACCCAAATAATAAGCAGATCAAAAGTTGGAAGTCAAATCAATCAAAATTTTAAACCAATTAGAATTAACTTGCTTAAGTTTCACCTTGGCTGCTTTAACTTTTTCAAATAACAACCTCCTAGATAATTTAAGGGCAGTTTAAAATTTAACTTTCTACTTAAACTTAGTTTTGGACACCGTTAATTACTTATATCGTGTAGCGGCTTTTGGTTTGATGATTTGAATATTTATACTTCCTTCAGGAATTTTGTTTATCACAATCTACATTTGCGATTTGGTTTCCTATCATGTAAACAAGTAAGTTAGCTTTTGGAAAAGCTACTTAAAACATCTACAGATAAAGTTGAGTTTGCGCTACTACAACACTATGACATTCTCAACAGCTTTGCAATTGAAGTATCTTTGTTACCTTACTGAAGGACGTTTTTTCCTAGAATGTGAGCATATCAACCACAGACGAATTAGCCTTATTATGTATCAAGACCAATTTGTTTACACCATCCACAAATTCACTATACATAATATCTCGCGACTAATATAGATTTAATTAACACATTATTTCAATACCTCACGACAAATCTTCCAAACCTTCAAGAATAATGAAACATTCCATTATTAAAAATCTCTTGTAAGTACATAACTGAAATGGACGAAAAAGAATTCAATATCGAAATGTTTTTATTCAAATAGGCCGATAGAAGTACACTTAAAATCGCCAGAAGTAGAGGTGTGGTCCGATGCAGTGATTTCGCCGAAAACCGGAATAAAATTGGAACTGTTTCCTGGATTCTACTTCATAACATACTCCGTCGAGCTTGGAGCTTGTCATCTTGTTCTAGACATATTTCAATCGACTGTAATTTTAGAAAGTTTTCGTAATTTTATTTCTTCAATCTTCTTAAAACATGTGTTCATTCTTATTTACATCAACATTCACTCACTTTCTGACTATATCATTCTCAATTCAATCCTTCCATCTTTTTCGTAATCTTCCCCAACTCTTTTAGCTTCTAAACTTGGAAATGTGGAACAACCAATAAAAAACCTCAAAAGAAAATAAATCCAAGTCAGTAATAACACACCAACAATACAACTGAAAGCTGTTATTCTGAACCATTCGTTATATAGTCCTAATTTTATTCCTTGATTCTTTCGCCTACTTTCACCCTTGACCCATCATTCGTTACTATTAGCTGAACAACTTCTACCATCTGAAAAACATAATCTATCACTTGTCTATCCAATCCAATTTCAACCTTGGGTTGAAAGAAGTAAGTTATGGTTTACAGATTCTTGGTGTGTATATAGGATGTTTCGTTTTGTACAGCAGTGTTGCCAGCCTTATATAAATGCTAACAAAATGTCGGGTTCGCGTGATATACTCTACTTATCGTACTTTTACTATTTTGCATATATTACCTTGCTATGCATATTCTGTTGACGGTGACTTTACCAATTTTATGTTTTCGCTTCGTTGGTAATGTAATCAATGTTCATCGATGGATGATATAATTTTGTTAGGTTAGATAATTTTGGGTGTAATGGAAGCGCCTAGGCGGATACTTGCGAAAATATCTATTATACTAAAATGAGCTTTATAAACCTTTTGTCCTATAATGACTAAGGTAAATTTCTGGGCTATGTACTTAAGTTCAGGTATATAAAAGGGATGTATGGATTGGGGAGTGAAAAACATGGTACCTGCTTGCCAAGTTGTAAAACTTTTGCGAGGGGAACTGTTACTGCTAAGGGGCGCATAGGTTTGTGCGTTGCTACCTGTCAACAATTTGGATTTGAACAGTATTTCTTACATGGATTTGTGTTGTTTTCAATTTCGTATGGACTTTACATCTCTGTTAGAACCATACCTTATCTGTTAAAGATTTCTCACATGTGTAGTACCTATGTGTTTAGTGCTCATCGTTTCTCTTCTTCCATTATTATTCTTACCATTTTATTGAGAATTTTCTGTTCGATTTTAACCAGTTATGGCTGATATCTCATCTGTTATATACGAGTATATTTGGGCCCAATTACACATTGTCTTCCTTTTGATTTGGTACAAATTTTATTATTTCTTAAAAAACTGCGATGTGTTTTCCGCCATCTTGTAATATGTCTGCATCATAACATTTATGCTTCAGACATAAACACTCCACAAACTCCCTAAAACATCTCACATTTACAACTTAATCAAGTTCGAGGAAAACACTTCAAAACTGAAACTTGCAACTTTACCTGGATTCAGCAAATCCTGGATCGAGCCCAAAGCTGCGTGGAGCTTCCAAGGGTTCACATTATCATAACTTTGAGTCACTTTAGCCCATAATCCCAGGTATAATCCTTGATCAACGCCAGCCCCTCAGTTTAGGACGGCCCATGAATGGCCATGATGGGCCACTAGGGTGTTATTTCAATAATGCGATCGATTTGAAGTTAACAAGTTACGGGTGGGGAATTTGTTTAATTCTTTTTTGCATTTGTTTAAAAGTTTGTTTTAATGTGTTTCGTGTTGTTTTTAAGATGAATTGTTTATTTTTTGTTTGTTTCTACAAAACTGATTCATTCGTTTTGTTTATATTGGTATCTTATCGAAAGCACATACTGCCGGTTTTTATTTCTTTTGGTGAAAAACCGAATGAAGGTTCACGACCAAAATTTTATTCCCTTTTCAAGGCAACAATAATTTCTACATTCTTTCCAATAAATGTCTTAAATACTTGACGCCTTTCCGAAAGAATTTTACGCGCCATCTCTAAAAATATTCCGATACTTTTTCTCTTCACATTTTTTACCAAAATATCTTCGAATTCTTGAAATCTTAAAGGAGTTCATGCTTCAAAATTCAGGAATAAAGTCAAGAAAGCTTCATTGTTCAAGGACCAGTATCTGAATCTACTTATGGGAGGCTTGGAGGCATCCAATGCAATCACTCCGGACCTCCTAGAGCCTCCCTAGTCCCTCCCGCGAAGGGATGAGGTATTAGCATTTTTATCGATATAGAGAAAATTTTGAGGCGATATTGATTGATCATTGTTGATATTGCGATTATATTTAAAGGCAATTGTTGAGTTTTATAGCGCTTTTTTGTGGGTAAAATTTATTATGTTTTCTTACAATTTTAGTACGATAAAAATGCTACAAGTTTAAAATAGATACTTTCGTTGAGAGTGCCTAAAGAACGTCAATATTTAAAACTTTTCATTAGTTAAACTATTTCATAGATCAGTGAACTTTAAACTCCTATTAAAACTTTTTTGTTATTTAAAAATCTGCTTCAATGGACATAGCAACATTGTAGCTCTAATTAAAAAAGCAATACTTACAACGATACGATCCATTCTCGATTGATGGGTAGGGTTGGCACCAAAACTATCGATGTCCGTCCCCAGATCCGTCTAAACGCAGCCGGTGCGCCGAATTTCCATACGTACACAGAGCCAAATCCGACTGAAGTTATTGGCCATCCCGCGGGACTTCAATATATTCGACTATTTTTATTTACTTGAAAGGAAAAGCTTTCGCGCGTTCACTACATTCTAGCGTCTCGCGGACGTAAAACGATCGTGGAATACGTTATTTTTCGCATCTCTATTCTTTAACGTTCTATTTTAGAACATTTTTAAATTTAACGAACGCACCAGACATGAAAAAAGTTGCGCATATTTGAAAACGGAACGTAAGTAAGAGGAAATGTTCGATATATAAATGTAACAAAATGGAAGGCTTTTTAAATTTGGAATGTTGTGTTTTATGCCAGTAATGGTGCGTTTGACACAAAAATAATACAGATTATAAAACCTCTGCTGTATAATAAATCGCCAACATTAATTGAACAAAGAAACTCATCTCAAAGTTTTAAGCGATCACTTTAGAAGGCTATTTAATACTATTATAGCCAACATAATGCGATGTAGACCACCCACGACTATTTAATGTTCCCACAAGATTACAACATCAACTCGCAATAAAAAAAATCGTTAATAGTAAAGAAGATTTTATAATAATAGATAACATAGTTATGTCATGTCGTGTCGTATAATAGTAGACATTTAACAGAAACTCGTGGTATGTTTGATACCTGTACGTGGGGAAAAAGGGCCATATCATTTTTCTGCCCGAAGTTTCAACGTTAAGCTTACATGACATGCGACCAAAGCGTCATTTTTCTCTTCAAAGGATATAGTTCTGATGTGAACAATGTTTTGTTATGAAATACAGCGAATTTTCTTTTGTTTACAACGTTTATTCTGATTATATAACTTTATAACTAAAACATCTAAAAATAATCCCGTAAGGGTTTGCTAGAGGTGTAAATAGTAAATAGTACACCCACATTTCGTCAGTTATGTTTAAGTTCCATGTAATAGGGAGCGACCCTATTACCATCAATCGGGCACAAATCTAAGCTCCGTGGCTGCTACTGAGAAATCCCTGATGGAAAGCACCCAATAACAATTTACCCGGCCCGGGAATCAATCGCAGAACTTCATGCTCAACGAGGCAGTCAATCAGTCTAAAAGTAAGCATTTTACACATATTCAGCTGATAATGTCCCCAATGCTGGGATACAGAGTTCCTTTCTATAATAAAGAATGGACTCCAGTACGATTTGGTAGAAGTCACTACTATGTCTTCGAATGTTTCGGCCTTTCACCCTTATGGAAACAAGCAGTAGTGAAGAAAATAAACCTTAGCACCCCCAAATTTAACCGCCCCATTAAATCTACGCATAAAACATTAAGACAACATCCAAAAAATGTGGCAAGTAAAAAAATACGGGAGTTTTTAATTAATAAAATGCCGGCAGGAATTTCTGCAATTCAAACATGGCGTCCCCGCCAATGAGCGAGTCTTTATGTACGTATGCTAATGAGTGACAGCCCAGCGCGAATGGAATTGTCATGTAAGGGCTGTCATTACTGTATACCTACTGTGAGGTTACAGGGATGTTATTTTTGCATTTGAATGTATCTTGTCAGCTTTGTAACCGTCATTTTTCGTTATGTCTTTGTTGGGGAGACAGAGACACGGTTTTAAGTGAATTATCCAATTCGGATCTAGGTTTTGTTGTTTTAGAAGTTATTTCAAAATAATTTTAAAACAAGAACAGGAATTACCATTGTATGGCGCCCCAACACAGCCTGAAGGCGTTGTCGCAACAGATGGCTGGAAGAAGTAGACAAAACTTAAAGCAATGAAAATCATGTCTTGCCCATCCGACAATACCAGTGAAATTTCAAAGGCTTTTAAGCCTGTCATAAGCACCTGTAAAAATTCAACTCACATTGAATGTCCATTACATTTCATCCATTTGTATCCGGAAATAACTTTAGTGATGCGACTGAACAATTCGATTGCTTTTAGTCGATTACAAAACTCGTATCGACTAGAATATCGATACATTCGATTAGTGTCATTAGTAGCTTAATTCAAACAAACAGTGTTTATGGCTGGAGAGGGAGTGGAAGACTAATAAGAGAAATGGATTGTGAGAGAAATGATATGAAAGAATTAGGGTTAACTGATAACGGGGGGGGGGGGGGGGATTGGAGGAAAAGAACGTGTTGCGCCGACTCCAATTAATAATATAAGACAAGGACAGAAAATTGATGGGTAGTAGAGTAATGTCATATTGATGAAAGATTTTTGCTTGATCACCAAATAAATTAATAATGATTTGACTTTATCCGTCTTAATAATATTAAATTATAAAATTATATTTAGTGTGGTTTTTGTTTGTTTCAGTGCTGTCCTACTAACCCAACAACAAGTTTCACAACGAGTTTAGTTATTTCATTGATCTATTACCCTTTTTTTTATTAATATTTTTTTTCTCTCTCTCTTTCTTTCCTATTCTTTATACATCTCTTGCTTTCTCATTTCACTTCTGACATTGGCAGAATTGTCGACATTGGCATCGACAGCACTTGCCATAACTAAAAATAGAATAGAATAAAACAATACTTGACACGTCAAATATCACAAATGAGCCTGCTAAACTTAAAACGTTCAACAGATTCCGCACGAGGTTTCCATAATAATAATTACAAAGTTTATTTTGTAAGTAAAGTTGGTAACGATAAAACTGCACCTTACGTTATAAAACGACCTGTACGCAAAAGTTTGCGTAGCTTAGGGAGCGCTTTATGAAACATTTCGAAGAATTAATGAATTTTGCAAATTTTTAAGTAGGTGAGGTGCGGTGCTTTTGTTCTTTTACTTACAACTTGTAATAGATATTGTTGATAAGTTCGTGCTAAATAATAACAGCCGCTTGGGCCAATTTTTAGGTTAAATTCAATTCAATTCAATTCAATTCAATTTATTTATTTCAGGCTACAATGACCCATAGATATATACCTTATAAACTAACATATATAAATTTAATACAAAACTTGTGTTAATAAATAAGACTTAAAACTATGTTAGTAACACTTCACTTAGTCACACTTCACTTGTGTACGCTGTCCAGTGGTACTTGTCCGCGGAAGCGACGGAACACCACGTCCTGTGGCCAAAAGTCTTCCTCCATCACCATGGGCAGGTAACAATTCGGTAAGCCGTGCTTGCCTAGGTTGGTCTGTGGATGGGTGACCACCCTTACATACCGAGTTTCCACGCAAAGCGCGTTAAACCGTTAGTCATTTGTAGATCTTTGACCGTCGTTACAGGTAGTCAGTGGCCCAAAAAGTCTGACAATCAGTCTTACCAAGGGGTATCTTACTTTCCAGTTACTGACTGGGTTGTGGAGGTCAGATAGGCAGTCGCTCCATGTAAAAAACTGGTATTCAGCTGCATCCGGTTAGACTGGAAGCCGACCCCAACGTAGTTTGGATAAGGCTAGGCAGATGTGTGTAATAGATATTGTTATTGAGGTTAAATAGCAACGAGGGTAAGCAAGCAGCCATGAGGTGCTTTTTTTTTCTGGATGGTCGGAAGGCTGTGTCAGACTTTTACTGACTAAAACCCATCCATGTTCCTTCCTCGCCCTTTATTATCCGGGGCCACGGTTTCTCGTTCGAACAGTCCCGCAGCCCCGGCAGGCTTCGGCCCTTGCGGACCCTTTCATTAAGCCATGACGTCCTTGGTTCGATTCCCAGGTCATTGGGTTTTTCCATTAGGAATATCTCAGTAGCAGCCACGGAGTCTGGAATTGACCCAGATGATGGCAACAATAGGCTCACTCCTTAATAAATGGGAGTTAATAATAATTGGCGAAATGTGGTTGTTTATTTATTCTATTTGGGAAAACAAACAGTAGTTATATTAAGTATATAAACAGTGTTGTCTTAAAATTAAACTTACCAAATATACTACCCACGTTGTGCCATTAGATTACACCTCTGCTCTGCCCCCTTGGATTGGTTTACAGGCGTGACTTTATGTTTTTTAGAAAGAAATCATTTTTTGCAGAAACAATAATATTATTTTTGGGAAAATTATTTACTAAGGCTCATTAGTATTTGAATTCATACACAAACACGATATTTTTATTAAATAACTTCATAATGAAACTATTTACGACATTTACAGCACTTTACTATTCGACTAACCGACAATAGTCAGACGTATGATCGACTACCGCACAACACTATTTCACCGAATGATTACTATAGAATATAGACTACTCTATTCACAGGGTGAATCGCGTTTGCATTTAAACCATCTCATTCAGAACACAAACTGTTGTTATGCGAGGTAACGAGTGAACTTTATATTCGCATAAAAAATTTCGAAGACGCTCGAGGGTGTTGCAAATCGTTTATTTTACCGTTTTTTAGAGATCTGTACCTACAGAGTAAAAACGGGACCTTATTAATAAGACTCCACTGTCCGTCTGTATGTCACTAGGCTGTATCTCATGAACCGTGATAGCTAGACTGAAATCACAGATGATGTATTCCTGTGGCCGCTATAAGAACAAATACTAAAATAAGAATATAATACATATTTAAGGGGGACAAAAAACGTGTTTTTTTTCCGTTTTTGCTCGAAATTTATGACGGCAACAGGTAGACGCTTGAAATATTAACAGATTATTTAGTTGTATATTCACTTTAAAAATAAATATGTACATAAATAAATTTAATATTTAAGGGAGGCCTCCCATAACAAACATGTTTTTTTGTTTTTTCTAATGTTGTATAGATAATGGTACGGAATCCTTCGTGTGCGAATCAGACTCGCACTTGACCGGTTTTTTCTTCTATAAAGCAACCGTTTCTTACGTAGAACGTGAGACGTTAACGTGGAATTTATTGCCCTACGTTGGCTCTTAAAGGTGAGTTTTGCTTGAAAACCAAATCGGTTTTGTTGGTACAGTTTACCTTTCTAATTTACACGGGGTTGCGAGGTACTTTGTTCCTTATTTGACTTGGGACAGTCATGAACAGAAGTGTTGGATCGTGACGTGTGTAAATTGCCTATTACTTATAGAGTTTCTCACAAAAGTAACTTTTTATTAAGTACTTTAACTTGGCTAATTCAGTAGTAACTTTAATAAAGGGTGTAAACAACCTCATCGCGAAGCCGTCAACCAAGCATTCTGCACATCAAACCAAGTAACTTCATGCAAAAATTATTGCTGAGAAACGACTTTTTTTTGAGGGTGAAAAATCATATTTTGTGGTAGCGCACTCAATGTAACGCACTCAAAACATTGTGCTGATGTATGAATTGAATAGTATGGGGGTCGTGAAGATGTTTAAAGTAAAAGTCTTACAATAAAAACTTGTTGTTAAAATAAAAAAACTTGTCAAAAAGTTGGAACTTCGACCCCCAATATCTCCGTAACTAGAAGGTATGGTGTAGAACAAAAGAATGATCGCAATGATGGCGAGAAAAAATGCCATTCGGGTTTGTTAAGACGTTTTTAACACTATATTAACTCACTGGCTTCAAACAGCTGATACAATGTATGTTTATCTTCCCATTCCAAAACTAAGACGTTTCTATTCTTAACAAGTTAGATTATAGCACTTGTGCACGAAAATGTACTAACAATGCGCTGACCAATGTGTAAAGTTGTGTTTCGTAACTTGAAACTTAGCTGGTTTTGTACTCAGAATAAACAATCTTGATGCTAGGAATAGGACCAAAAAACACCGTAACAGAAAATCGGTCCTTTTATCTTTCTGGAATTAACCATCAATTTACAAACACCAACGTAAAGAGTTAAGCAGAGGTATACCTAACAATCCACCCACATTTCGTCAGTTATGTTTAAGTCCCATGTAATACGGGATGAGCCTATTGCCATCAAACGGTCACAAATCCAGACTCCATGGCGACTACTGAGAAATTTCTGAAGGAAAAACCCAATAACACTTTGCTCGACATAGGAATCGAACCTAGGACCTCCCGGTCAGCAGTCGCGTTGGCGATCGCTAGAACAACGAGGCATTCAACGAGCACCAAGTAGAACTAAAAAGAACAATGGAGAAATTGGTCCAATTCAGGAATGAACAAATACTACCGGACGTTATGCGGTTTTACCCGCGTAGGTGTCGTTCCCATGGGACTACGGGGATATTTAATAGCCTATGTTACTCGCTGATAATGTAGCTATGCATTGCTGAAAGAATTTGTCAAATCGGTTCAGTAGTTTTAAAGTTTATTCGGTACATAAAAAAAAACTCAAATGATTCCTCTACAGTAAGTAAGTAAGTAGTTACATACGGATGATAGAAATAGCGGTAAAAACAATATTGGGAGATTGGTCCGCTACAAAATTAAAATCAACTCATAAATCAAGCTACTGAAACAAAACCACATAATTTACACAAGCTATAAACGCCGGTAATGAATACTGTACGTAAATTACTTAACTCGCAAATTCCAACATTAGAAACGGTGTAACCTGCAAACGTTTCTCAATAAATAAAACTAAACGAAATAAATTCCTTTTGCAACTGGGATGCGCATATATTACCCCAAGATAACGTAGATGTGTTCAGTTTTCAAAGAATACTGGCGAAGTTTGAGAGAGAATTTCAATTGTACTTTTTAAATAAGAGTGGTGGAATTTTCAAATAGTGATTTGTGCATCTTATTGAAATGGTTTACTATAGTACAGGAGTTTTCTGTTCGAGTTTGGGACTTATACAGGAAAAGTTTTTAACCACTGCGTAAATTTTTTTTGGTAGCTCAGTGTTAGTAATAGAACACATTCCCATTTTTAGTTTTAATTTTTTTTTTTCAAATTTTTCCATCTTGTCCCATTTTAAAATAAGCCTAACATGGACATAATTATTTTAATTGTAATACTGTGAATGAAAACGCGCTGGCTGCTGACGTACGATGTATCCTAAGCCCATGAAAGTATGAAGGAAAAATTGGAATTACGTTTACAAATAACATATCACAGCCTAAACTTAAAAAAGTAGCGCGAAACGGCGGTCAGTAACCGTCAGCGCGTAGGTAGGTAAGTTTACGTCGGCGCCGTCGCATCCAGCGAGCGCACCTACAAAACTCAGCTGATCTCAGGTTGCCGGTTGGGCGACCGGTCGACCGACTGGCAAGCGACCATAAAATAAGTTTATAGGTAAATAAGTCTCGTAAGCGATAACTTTATTTTTTACTACTAACACATGTCATATCAAAATAAAAAATACGTGTCTATTAAAATACATTCAAGTTTATCATGTCAAAATTTGCGCACTGGTTAAAAACTTTTCCTGTATATGGCAGTGAAGATTTCTCTTATGTTGTTATACATTTTCTTCTTTTCAAGTCTGATGATACCCTAGTGGGGTGACAGTTGGACTTCCAACTCATAGGTCTCGAACCCAAGACACGAACCTCTGATCTTTCGGTTTCATGTAGGTATCGTTTAATTATCACTTGCTCCGATGAAGAAAAATATCGAGAGAAAACCAGCATGCCTGAGAGATATTTCTCGACGGCGGCATGTAAAGCCAAGTCACAGAGGCCCATGGGCGACATAAAAACTTGGACACCAGGTTGAAAAAGAAAGAAAGATTGCAGTTCTATTTTTAGTATAGCTAGTCTTTTAATAGTATTACAATGTGGTCTTTTCTTTGAAACTAATTTACCTGTCAACAACCAATTATGTCAATAATTACGTTCCTAATTCTGTAATATTGCGTGTCTTTTCTCAAAATACATAAATAATTCTAAACCAAACAACCATTCGGCAAACGTCCACGGTCTGGGTAAAGGATATTTAATCCCAGAAGTATATCCCATGGAATTATTTCAGACCTCCCCGACGAGGTCTCGGGCAAAATTTAGTTTATCATAAGCTCGGGTTTCACTATCCCAAACCCAAGTATTTCTATAATAAGATAACTAATTCTGCGAACTATTATTTTCCGAAAGAAAGAAGGAAAGAAATATAATAGGTCCACGTGTAAGCATATTAGATCTATTTCCGCCTCATTTAATAGTAAAAGACTATTGAAAGATCATTTAGTATTAATGGTGTCTTTGTATTCCTTCGTCTGCCCGCAACATTCATATTGATTCAAGACACAATTACTATTTTTTTTTCTTATTCCAAAGAATCTATTGTTTTCTGAATGTCATGTTGCTTTACCTGGTGTTCAGACCAAATGAATAATAACAGCCAATCCGGGGTCAATCTTCTGATTAAGCCGTGCTTGCCTAGGTTGGTCTGTGGATGGGTGACCTACCATCACATACCGAGTTTCCTTCGTGCATCGGAAAGCACGTTAAGCCGTTTGTTCTGGCTGTCATTTGCAGATCTTTGAAAGTCGTTACAGTGGCCTGATAGTTTGACGACCAGTCTTACCAAGGTGTATCGTAGTACTCAGTACTAATTGGGTTGTGGGGGTCAGATAGGCAGTCGCTCCATGTAAAATACTGTTAGATGCATCCGATAAGAATGGATCCGACCCCAACACAGTTAGGGAAAATCTTGGGCAAATGATGATGATGGATAAATAATAAAATAATAGTAAATCTATATTCAGAATGTCAAAAGGTAAAATACAATATAAATCTAAAAAAAAACTAACAATGAAGGTATAAAATGTAAGATGCCTGTACTAGGATAATCCTGTATCACAGGCTGCAGGAGCTCTAACAATATGCTATAAATGTAAGACAGTAGTTTTTTGTTTAAATTTCAAATTAGCTCCATTACATAGCAATGTATATGTCACCGTAAAATTGTGAAACACGTTAGATTGTAATCTCTCTAGCGATATTGTAAATTCTCGAAATATTGTCAAACGAACATACTGCTTACAATAAAACGCATTATTTTTCGTGAAATGCATGCGATGGTAGTCAACTCACGCGGTGTGGAGGGAAGGAGGGGTCCTTCTTGCTCAATGGTACCACTCTCATGAAAAGATAATGTACCATTCCTGAGAAATACCGATTAATGTAACCTAACCTTAAAACACTTTACATTCCCCTAAAAAGCGCAATCGACGGAGCCCCGCTCCGCGGGGCCCCTATTTCCGAGTGCAGGGTTTAAAGGAACCTAACTAACCTATCGTGGGGGTGCCCCAAGTCCCGATTATGGGGGCAGAGATACTTCCGTATGTTCAGTTGACAATATTTCGAGAGTTTACAATCTCGGTAGAGAGATTACAATCTCACGTGTTTGACAATTTTACGGTGACATATACATCCATATTATAGCTGTTTTATCATGGAATTTAGAGTTCTAGACCACCTAAGTCATATAATCTGAAATACTTAACATAAGTCTCTTACATAATGCAACCCGCATTGCAGTAAGTCATTTTAAAAACGCTAGACTCTATCCTAAAATAAAGATTTAGGTTTCAAATTCTGAATTAATATGCACGCCGTGTTTTGTTCTTATAGATGATGCTTTTAGACTCATAAACCGTTAAGATTATGCTTTAGGCTTTAGTACTTGAAACCCATCTTCTTTTATTACAGAATTATTTTTGACAAATATAAAACGTATTCTCAGAGTATAAGCTAAGACCACAACGTCAGCTAGTGAGTGAGTGAGCGAGCGAGCCGGACGAGCATAGCTTCATCTCTTTTCATACTTTGGTTCACACCGCGAACTACAGCGCTAAGCTACGTCAGCGATACAAATGATCATCATAAAACAAAAAAGTCCACTGCTGGACATAGGCCTCCCCCAAGTGTCGCCACATTGACCGGTCTCGTGCGACTCGCATCCAGCGGATTCCCGCAACCTTCACCAGGTTATCGGTCCACATAGTGGTAAGGTCTTCCAACGCAACGTATTCCGGTTCGCGGTCGCCACTCCAGAACTTATCGGGCCCATCGGTCATGCGTTCTGCGAGCAATATGCCCTGCCCACACAAACGATGTGAACTAAATATCCGACGAAGCTATGCTATTCGTTCACCTCGCCCGCCTCGCCCGCTCGCTTGCCCGTAGTTGTCAGTGTGAATCCCGCATAGCTCGCCAAATCTTCGCTTACTGTAAATATGTAGTTTCCCTCGCCTCGCTTCGCCCCGCTTTATTGGAAAGGGAAGCTTTACGATCTTTAGTTTTTTGGTCTAACATTGGCATTGTCCTTTTAAAAGGGCAATTCTAATTTGGTCCTTGTTAAATTTTATGAGTAGGAGTAGACAAATCTGATGTCATAATACCGTGCCTAATAAATCATTTGTCTATTAACTTTATATAGAAAACTTTATCAATTTGGCAATAGCTTGCAAAGATTAACATCTAAGGCTATAAGGAAGAATTCTCTGTTACAGTAATTCCGTAAATAACAATGAACGCCGGTTAGATGCAGTGATCCCGTTTAGTTCCAATGGTGCAATCGCTCCTAAGATTACCAACAAAATAATCTACAAAGACGTCTTGTATTGGGTCCTGGGTGAGATTCCCAGGTCGGGAAAAGTGTTATTGGGTTTTTCTATCAGAAATTTGTCAGTAGAAGGCACAGAGTCTGAGGTTGTGCCCAATTGATGGCAATAGGTTCGACCGCTATGACATGGAATTTAAATGTAATTGGCGAAATGTGGGTGTCTGCCTTACCCTCCGAGGATTACAGGCGATGTTAAAATAATGTTTTGTTATAGATTGGTTTCTTGTGTTACTGTTGGGCAAAGGCCTCTCCCCATGACTTCCATATTCTTCGATCCAGAGCTAATGTGGAACACTGTTTTTTGCATATCACCCCTAAAACTGCTTTAATTTTATAATTGGATGTTGATACACCATCCATCACCGCCGCTATTAACAAAGTTAAAAAAGATTATATTTCTGCCATTTTCATATCAAAAGACCCCACAGAGAAAGCACAACACTTCTCTTAAACATATTATACAGAAAAGCGTAAAAACGATTCAGCAAAGGTGAAATCAAACAATTCCACGAAACGTCAAGTAAACTGGTGGTATGTACATATGTGTGTTTTATATTGAAAAAAAAAAGAACCCGGCTGTTTGCGCTTTTGGCGACAAACATGAAGAATTGAATACGTCCCGGGTGTCTACACATGTATATTAAGTTAGTATTTGTTCGGTTAGACAATGTTTGTCGCTTTGTTCTGTTTGTTTGACAGTGTTAATAAAATCATTGCATATGAGAGCGGTACCGGTGTCGTGAAATGAGTTGCTTTTACACGTTTTTGAAGTGAACACTTATTTAGGCTCGTTTAGGATTTTTTGAGTGAACCAAAATAATGGAACTCGCGTAAGTTTCTAGTTTTCAATTCTATCGGCAGGCCCGTAAAGACTGCCCCGAAAGTTTTTTTTTACAAGAGTTACTTACCTCTAATACCTGAGAAGTTAGGCAAAGTACCTAAATAGTATACCCACATTTCGACAGTTATAGTTTTAGGTCCCATGTAATAGGGAGCGAGCCTATTGCCATCACTCGGGCACAATTCCAGAATCCGTGGCTGCTACTGACAAATTACTGATAGAAAAACCCAATGACACTTAGCCCAACGCGGGAATCGCACAGGGCCTAATACAAGACGTCTTTGTAGATTATTTTGTTGGTAATCTTAGAAGCGATTACACCATTGGACCAAAGGGATCAATGCATCTGTTAGATGCATTGATCCCTTTTAGTTCCATATATTACGTTCATTGTAACTTACGGAATATTGACTGTACCAGAGAATTCGCCATTAAAGCCTTTTTTTTTTTTTTTGGGTGGGAAATCATCAAATGACTTCTCCCACTCTGGGCGGAGCGGGAGGGAGTGTCAGACTTTTACTGACTAAAACCCATCCATGTTCCTTCCTCGCCCTTTACGTTCCGGGGCCGCGGTATCTCTTTCGAACAGTCCCGCAACCCCGGCAGGCTTCGACCCTTGCGGGCCCCTCTCTCTATGCTGACATCTCTTTGAGGCGCGCGTGGAACACGAACGCGCCGTCGACACGGCCTGTTGTCGTTAGACGGACGGACGGCTAGCTAGCCCATAGCTAACCGTCCACAGGCCTGCATCTACGGTGGCCGGTAGCCACCACGTGGCCCCCGACGCCCGGTGCGTCTCCCGCGGCGGCCGGGAATGGAGGCTCTCTCCCTCTCTCGTTCCGCCCCCTCCTACGCTAGCATGACTGCTTCGCAGAAGGAGGTGACGGCTTCCCATTCCGTCTCGCTCCGGACCATGGATTGAACCAGGGCCGGACGCGAGAGGTCGCCGCCGCCGATCGCCGCTACGAGGACACGGCGGTGCTCCGCCCACGCAGGGCAGGCTTCCACCGTGCGCTCCACCGTGTCCTCCGGTCGATCCTCGCAGAGGAGACACCCGGGCGTTTCCTCCCGCCCGATTCGGTGCAGGTACCTCCCGAAACATCCGTGTCCGGTGAGGACCTGCGTCACGCGGAAGGTTTGGTTGGAAAGTTTTCTAAATCAAGTTACTAGACAAATGATTTATTAGACACGGTATTGTGACATCAGATCAGTCTACTCCTAAGCAAAAATCCAGAAACACTTTGCCCCACCTGGGAATCGATCCCAGGACTTCATGCTCAGCAGTTTGCGTTTGCGACTACTTGACAAACATGGCAGACAAATTAAAAAAAAGCTGCACTAGGTATGTTTTCTTAGAAGCGGACGAAACCGCGGACAGAAGTTAGTATTAAATAAACATAAAACTGATTACAAGACCCTCACATCGGCAATTTATAAGAATCTTACAATAGGGCATTGTTTCAGCATTTCTGCGAACAAATTTCCTATAAAACCAATAAACGGAAAAAAGTATTAACCGAAATTTTCTGCGTAGGTAACAAAAAATATTGAACAGACAACTACAAATCAAGCCATACATATCTAGTATACATGATCTCGCTTTGCATAGACATTCCCTACAATGAAAGATCGGTGTATACTAGCTTTGTACAGATGGATTGGTCGTCCTTATTACCTAAATTATTTCTTTTGTCCTCCACCAACAGAAGGGAATTGTTCTCGTGTTCGTCGTTTGGTTCGACCAAATCCCTTTGATGGCTATATAAGCCTATTTGCCTATAAGGCTTACTATAGAAGTTGGTCTTTGTCGCATCTATGAATATTGAATGCTTGATTGCGAAACTTTGTGATTGACTTTTATATTTGATGAGAGATCATGTTTTTGGGTTTCAGTAAATTTTTGGGTCTCTGTTTGTGGAAGCTAAGATTTTAGTCAATTCAAGTCTTTAGATTCCAAATTCCAAGCTAGACGACTTATAAGCCAATAATTCAGGAGCTTACGTCAATGAAGACAATGTTACTACTGGTTTTTTGTTTAACAAACCCTCAACAATGCAAAAATCGCAAGACAACAGATCTTCAGTACATCGTTTACAATAAAAATGGTCTTTCCGTACATATTGTACATGCCACAACAGACAACTCAAAAATAAAACCATTTCTCAAATGAAAATGATTGACTAGAACGTCCCACAGTACAAAGTCCCGCTAAACATCGACTTAACGCAAATACTTAAATCGTTAGATTCGCTCAGCCACGTCAAAAAGGTTACGTGGCTGTTTTGTTGACATTTCAATAGCTTTGTCTCGCTCACTTATATTGAATTTGCTCCGCGATTTTACTCGGCTCCTTAGGGTTGTAGCGCGATAACCTTCTTCAAAAATTGGGCTATCAATTGGAAAATATTTTTTTTTTCAAATCTGATTGGTGGATCAGCGCTTTCAAACCAAACATACTCTTTAACTTTATTGTAAAAATTAAAAAAATAACCATAAAAAATTGGCTGTCTCGCTCATCCACACTACATTCATTCAATCACTCAGTGTGGACGCTTTTTCGCTCGACGTAAGTGTGATGACACTTACGTCGAGCGAAAAAGCGTATCATAATTCTCTTGCCCTTATCCTAATTCATTTGTGGTCGGCGCAACTTGTCTTCTTCTTCCATACTATATTCTATTTTACTCGTCATCTCATCAGACACCTCCTTTCTTGCCATAGCATCCTTTACACAGTCCATCCATCGTTTCTTTAGTCTTTCTCTACTCTTAAGCTGATCTTCATTCATACTCAAAACTCGACTCCACTTTAGTTTATCTAGGGTATATCTTATGATTAAAATCTTTGACTTCAGCTTTACCCACATAATGCCTTCGATCCTAGAGAAAATGATATCCTTTTGATGTGGCAGCTTTATACATATTTAAATGACTCAAATATTTCTCTACTACCGAGTTCCCATGTTTTTTTGTGTGTCGTATATATATTTTTTCTTTTGCACACGTAGATTCTTTATGATGTAAGGAGATTTGTGGTCCTTTTTTCCGCAATGTTATTAAGTTTTTGGGTAGTTGGTTATTCGGTGAATGGGGTTTTGTGATTGGCTTGACTTCTGTGTTGTTTAAATTGCTTTCTATTCTTATTATCGGTTCATCTAATGAAAAACTAGAAGCCATTTTGGATTATGACGTCACCGTATTCCCATTCGCTTCTTTCACAAATAACACATCTGTTTCCACGTACACGTAAGCAAGGATGGACGTATTCCACACTATAACACATATATTTTATCAGTTATGGTCCAGTTCCTTGTAATAAGGATTGAGTCTATTGCCAAAACTATTGCAAAAACACTTAACTCGAGCAGGGAAACAAATTCAGGATTTCGTGTTCAATAGTGGCACTTCACTTCTAGCTTTTTCAGCAGTTGGGTTTCCCGGTTAGCCTGATCTGTCTAACCGGATTCAGATGAATACCAGTTTTTTATATGGAGCGACTGCCTATCTGACCTCCACAACCCAGTTAGTACTGGGTAATACGATACCCCTTGATAAGATTGGTTTTCAGACTTTTTGGGCGACTGCCGACTACCTGTAACGACTGTCAAAGATTTAAAAAATGACAGCTGGGGCCAACTGCTTAACCGAGGCACGAAGGAAACTCGGTATGTAATGGATGGTAACCCATCTACAAGCCAACCTAGGCAGGCAAGGCTGTTATTATTTAGCCACGAGCTAGAAACCATTCATGATACACCAGATCTGAGGAATGAGAATGAGCGATGAACATTTCAAACGAAAGCTTTAATAAAGATACGACCTTGATAAGCCTTGGAGTGTAGCTGTCTTTTACTAGGTTTCATTAAGAAATTACACTGATTAATGAGCTTACGCAATTAGGGCGCTAGATACTGGAGCCGAGTTTGATGGAACGAAATATTTTTAGATTGAATTCTTGGGGTTGATTTGAGCTGGTTTACTTAGTCATTTAAGATATTTTGCACAATTACAAAATTGATGAAAATCTTTATATCGAAAAAAATATTGACATAGACAAAGAAGACACTGTATAAGTAGTTTTCTACATCTACACTAATATTATAAAGAGGAAAACTTTGTTTGTTTGTTTGTTTGGTTGTAATGAATAGGCTTAAAAACTACTGGACCGTTTTTAAAAATTCTTTCACCATTCGAAAGCTACATTATCCACGAGTAACATAGGATATATTTTATCCCCGTACTCCCACGGGAACGGGAACTATGCGGGTGAAACCGCGGGACGTCCGCTAGTACTTTATATATACGATTGTTGATGTTAAGAGCGCGTATCCAAAAAGTTAGCAACGTCGCAAATAGTTGTCAAATATTTACCTATTTTATTTAATTTGGTTATATTACTGTATGGAAATAAGGAATGTGGCTAACTTAATTCAAAATAACAGGCCAATATGATAAGACATGGGTTTAGCACCTTCTAATTTAATCGTGTTAGAATCCATGGTCCGTGAAAAGAAAATAGAAAACACAAAAATACCTGAAACTGTGCGGCATAAGTGAAAAAATAACAAAATTTTCCCTTCCTAAAACTGTAACAAAAAACCGAGGTAAAAATCCCAATTGTTGTCCAACTAAATACGTCGATTATATTTTCACAAATCC
Organism: Xestia ashworthii; assembly: GCA_950022955.1. Taxonomy (NCBI): domain Eukaryota; kingdom Metazoa; phylum Arthropoda; class Insecta; order Lepidoptera; family Noctuidae; genus Xestia; species Xestia ashworthii. The sequence goes on from OX465573.1 coordinate 9,584,892, forward strand.
CATTTCCGTCAACGCTCCGCAAATGACCGAGAACGCTAAGGTAAACGGCACAATTGTTGTCCGGCGGGCCCCCAGGTGTTTCACCCGTACACCGCATTTCTCCACGTCATACCAATCCAGTTTTTACTATACAACGTACAATTTATGTGTTTATGTTTGTTCGTATGTTCGTGTAGCATAAAGTTTTAGTACAACTGCGGTTTAGTGTGATGCAGAAATATGAATTTTAGTTTTTATCACAACGATATGAAATTTTTCGTGGTTTATGCTTTGCGGTGGAAAGTAGGTATGCATTTTTTAGTTTTGTTTTATGTTGCGTTTTGTTGCTTAATCCGGGTACCTTAACGTGTGAAAAATCATTATTTATTTAGATTTGAAACCTATTTTTATTCTTGTTTAAACCCGTGTGATAAAACTTCTGCTAATCTGATGGCAGAGTAAGATTATTTCTTGTTTTCTTTTTGCAGTACGCCTTCGTCGTAATTGTATTTGCTCGGATATCGTCAAGGCCGCGTTTAAGAAAACGAGTCTTGTCGTCATTATTGTGTTTTGCTTTTATATTTTACGACATACACCTACTTCACTATTCAATGCACTAGAAACTAGAAAAAAAAACAAACTACACGGCTTTTTCAAATGAATGAAAATGCCAATGGCACTCAATGACAAAAAAAAACTACAGATGGACTAGGACCAGATTTTGAACTCCAAATGCTGGTGTGGCATTAAATTGAATGCTACACCATCCATCATCCCTATTTCTTTAATCACCTCTTAGGCCACTAACAGTACGAGAAAAATGAACACCATTAAACACAGAAAAAAGCCCCTACATCAAAAACCCCATTCTCAGTCCTTTCAATATGCAAAACAAAAAAATTAATCATCAATTGTCATCAACAGAGTCAGGTGTGTTTCATTTTGCAATTCACTCGCTCTCATACAGAGGGAACCACTATAAATCATGCTTAACCGTGCCTCCGGGGATTGTTCGCGTTTTTGCACGCCTTCCCATCAAATCCCATTAGTTTACCGGCGGTTAATGAGTCTAGCTTTTCTTTTATTTTCCCTTCGTTTGTGGTAATTAATGTTGAATTTGTTAATGTGAGTCAAGTAGGTTTTTGTTATTATGGATGATGGTTATTAGGGATTATGTTTTGTTTGTTTTAAGATAATTTTAAAACTGTTAATATAACAGCACTAGCGCCATTAACTAACTCTATGCAGCTCTATGTTCTATATTCTATAGTCTGTGTTTTGTATGTCTTTTGATTTTTATTGGTAATAAACCATTCATTTTGCTACACCGAATTATATCGTTTTATTAGGTTACTAGCTGACCCACGCAAGCGCAACTCCGTCTGCGTCACATAAGAGAGGGAAAAAATCCCCGTTTTTGCAACATTTTTCATTCCTGCTCCGCTCCTATTGGTCATAGCGTGATGTTTTATAGCCTAAAGCCTTCCTCGATAAATGGACTATCCAACACAAAAAGAATTTTTCAATTTGAACCAGTAGTTCCTGAGATTAGCGCGTTCAACCAAACAAACAAACAAACAAACTCTTCTGCTTTATAATATTATATATAGTATAGATGTATCCCTGAACGGATGGGTTGTTTTGAAGTACCATGTTATAGCGGGCGACTGTATCACCATTCTTGGTTCTAGGAAGGTTATTCCCTAACCATTTCACATTTGTATTATCCTAGTGGTCAAAAAAAGAAGTCAGCAGAGAAAGACAAATGGTGGAAGTTTGAAAAGTAGACCTTTGCACAGGATGGAGCAGTGTGCCAGGATAAAATGCTGAGGGTAATAAAAATCTTGAGACTTTTCTCAAATCTATTCAGCCCATCAGTCGCACCAGATGCAACTAATTACATCTACCTACAATAAATTAGACTGCATCTTAAACTTAATTCTGATGATACAAATAAAACAAGGGTCAAACACAATAAAGATAAGAACTACTTAAAGTCGCTCTAAAATTAGATTGATGAATACACAACCGATAATATTTCAAAGAAGGACATAAATCAAGCATATACACATACTGGCTGTTGTATAAAAATGAGAAAGTATAACACTGCACCCATCACTAATGTCAACTTTAAAACAGAAGAAGAAAGATCATTTTCAAATGACAGAGGTTAAAAGAAAGGTCATAAAACAGATACGAATGCGATGAAATCTGAACTATGTGTGATAGAACTAAGGGTTGTAATCCTAGAGCATGGTGAAATGAAATTTAAAGTGGCTGATGTATAATGCTTATCATCCAACGTAACGTAACTGTAAACGGAGAACCTTACACTTGGACTGTCATTAATCTACTCGGTCCGATTCATTTCGTTTTAATCTCGATAACGTCCGGGTAAAATTCATTTCTGTGAGAAAAAATAATTTATTGCACCGATTTAATTTGATATTCGGATTTAATGGCGGCTCTACGAATTAAAATAAGAACATTTTGTTTCAATTGGCTGAATCTTTTTCATAAGCGGATCATGGGTATATTGATATTCATTTACATCTGGTTGGACTAGATGCTGATTGATCCCGAGAACTACAAAAAAGGCTAGATAGATGACAAAAATGATGAAATGGATCCATACTTGACAGCTGAGCGACACATTTATTTAGAAGCCGAAATCCAAATTCATCTAGACGGAAAAATAAACCTAGATTCTAAAAATAAACCTCCCGAGACCGTCATAACCATAAGTGAGAACTCAAGAATAAGATTATTTGAATATTCTCTGAAAGCAGACGTATTGTCTATTCACGCAATGCTAGAAACACAGGCTAGGATGATTCAACTGGTTCTGTACTTGCTAATGAGACATAACAAGTCGAATTGTACTCTAGGCAAGACTAGGAGTACACGGATGTAGCAAAACTCCTGAGATTTCAGAAACGGATAGCTTTCATCAGGGAACTGTGAATTTATTATGTCTGTGGTTAACAGAAATTAATTTGCGAGTATCTTGCTCGAAACAAAATGTAATTCAGTTTTTGATGACCTCAGTTTTAACTACGAAAACCAGGTTTTGGCTTTCATAAACACACACCTTTTTTAATGGGAGTAAGTAGGAACTACGGAACGCCACCAGCTTACCCTACATACTTCTTTTAGATCGTCCACATTTATACAAGCACACCTGTTGCGAAAACTTTGACATTTAATAATACTTTTTTTAGTTATCTAATGTCACGCCTACGTAAACCCAAAACAAGATCATAAGCTTTCTTAAGACCGGTAACAATCAATAACTTGAAAACTTTATAGACCACTTCATCGAAACTTATGACCCTTAATACTAAGAGGGATTTGAGGCTAACCGAGGTGGAGTATTTCCTTAACGAGACACCACGCGAATAGGCACTTAGCGTATGAAATTTTCACAGCGCCTTCAATACTTGAACGGCGATTTAGTGGGGGAATGCATTCGCCAAATTGTAGCCGACGCGGAGTTACGATGCCGACAACTGGGGGTCTCACCTCGCTCAATAGTTGAATGAAATTTTATTTCCAACGTTTTATTTAGGTCTTGAATTTTTATGGCTGGAGTTTTGTGACTTAGTATTAAATGGTAGTGCAAAACCACAGATTTTTACCCGTCTTGCTTTGTACTAGATACAGTGGTTTGGCTGTGCGTTGTCAGACAGTGGATTTAAGACTTTAAACTAGTTGTCTTTACGTCTTCATTTACTGCGTTTAAAAGCTCACTCTAGAAACCTTTGCCTCTACTTAATTGATTTAACATTTTAAAAAATTCTTGTCCATTATTTTTCTTCATCGATATAAAACTCTTAACATGTAGGTCTCCTATTAATATCCCAACAATACTAAACTCATTAACACTATATCATAAAGCCGAATATTGTTAACAAAATCACAGTACTCTATTTCCTTCGTGGCTCCTGCTTTAGTCTAGAATGGACGGGAAATGGTCTAGATTCTAGATCCTTATCGCACTTAGGGAAATCGGGACTGAACCACAGAACGCTTAATATTGGCGACTTGAATATACCAATATTTCCAACAAAATTGTAGCATTACCATTCTATTTTGTAGTTATCTTGTTTAATGGTTTTGGAATTCAGGAAGTCAAATGTTAGGTTAGGTTGGGCAAAGTATTATTCCGATCTGATAATTCAGAGTAATCGTGAGAAATATTCAACTAGTTTGTAATATCTAATCTTGAATCTGCAATTATGCTTGATACAGACTGTAAAGATACTTACAATACTGGAGCTATTCACAATGACGTTAATATACAAAACCAAACTGAACATAATGCTAAACAAGACAACAAAAAAGACAACTTTCAACAAATCGTTGCAATCCTAAAACAACACATTGATACCCATGAACATTCTTTAAAAGCATCGAACAAGCCAATTCTCCAACGACCATTGATGCAAAAACGACTTCCTAAGCATTAAGTGGAAAAATTCTTTAAAGTACAGCACTTGATACTTGGTCCTACTGGCTGTGAACGGGGTAGGACCAGGCTCAACCAGTTTAAGGCCATGAAATTTTAACCCCGACTGCGACGCAAAGCTGGTTAGATGGTGTATGGTGTAAAGGTGTAACTGATGCGATCTTTGATATTGATTGTAGTGAAGAATAAGATTTTAGTAGTCCAAAAGGTGGAGTGTTAAATGACGATGTGATGGTTGTACTTGATAAGGATGTTGCGGTTGACGTTCATTTAGATTATTTGAGTGTAAGTGCTTTCTATGACAATATTGAGTGTCAAGATATTGGTAATGGAAAAAAAAACTTCCATGGAAGATATAAAATCTTGTACATAATTCGTCTCGGTTTAAAGCATCCAAACAAAGTGACTAACAAAAGTTTTAACCATCACTGAGTGACGCTTCCCGTTCCATTATTAGCTCTAAGTTTCCCAACTTCACATTTCACTTCGCTTTATTTCAAAAGCCTTTCAAAACACTAATTATTATTATTTCATTAACCCGCTCTCCTCTACAAACTTTGCCCATATCCACTAGAATGCACTGACCATTCCAGTCAGGCCATTTCTAAATTTAGATTGGACATAACCAACGTTCCTTTTAAAGAATAACTGACCATCTTAGTTGTTATTACGTACGTTTAATTGCGTACGTGAAAAATGAGCGGCCATTTTTTTTTGTCGTGTTCAATATTCATTTTTATGTGTTCAGCTTTTTCTAATGCTGCTTTTTTAGTTTTGTGTCGTTTGTTAAGTTTTATGTCTTTGGCTAATTTATTTTGCTAATTAGTGTATTCAGCATTAAGTATTTTAGTTGTTGCATTTTTGTTTGTGTGCTCCAACTAGGTTGTTACTCAAATCCAGCCACTTAGCACCAGTAACGAGCAAAACACTGCCAAAAACGAACACAGTTGTTCTAAAACCACCATTCAACAATTTCCACAATCCTTAACAGAGACATCTTAGCAACACTTACACCAAAATTGATGACCCGTTGAGTTTTTAGTCCGACTCCGCTGCAACTGCAAATTCCTTTGCAAAACAAACTGTGAAACCGGGAATGGCAAAACAAACAATCAGTCAAGAGGGGGGAGCTTTCACCCCCCGCACCTGTGCTCGACCTCCCTCCAGAGGGCTATAGAGGAATGGACCTCAGGATTGTTGCGATAAATGACTGTTTATATTTCTTCTCAACGTTTCAGACCTGTCTGAAGCCACTTATTCAAATTTAATTCGATCCGCTACAAGCTCGTTTTACCGGATTTAAACATTTTTGCATTGTATTTTAATTTAATTAAAGTTGGGGAAAAATTGTGATGATTTTAAATTCAAAAGAGCTAACAAACCCAGATGGAGTACAGAATTATGAAAAAATATTTTTCAGTAACTTTATTTGGTTGGAGTGAGAACGTTGTGTATCATGTTGATGGTGTGGTTTTAATTATGAATAATTGAGCTTCAGCGCGATTTAAAAACATGCATAATGGACACTGATAAATTGAAAACGAACATGCCAGCAATACTAAAGGTCTAACACGAATATCTAATAATAGAGCAGCAATCTAAAAAAAAAACAGGCAAGTGATACACTTTCAGCGACTCCCAAGAGCATTGAAGAAAACTCGAACGAAAACCAATAAAATTCTCCTTTCTAATAAAACGTGTACAATTGGACAATAACTCATGATAGCACCTGTGAAAGATCTCAGGGTGGGTAGTCCACCTGAACTTCAGGATATCCCGGGGGGCTGAAACAATTTTCAGTTACGATCTACGGACCCGGGCTGTCGGACAAGTCCAAACGAATTTCCTGCCGTCGTTAAGCATAGAAATATCGTCGAGACGTGAGGATTATTTCCATCGCTGGCTCATTGATCCCGTGATCGGGTATTCCCTTTTATTTTTCTGTAATGGTGTGTAATGATGACATTTACCCTGTTAAAACCCTTTTTATATTTATCTTTATTAATGAAGGTTTTTCTATCGTAGTATTTTGGATCTTGTTTATGTGAAATCCTTACTGAATGTAGTTCAATTTCGTCAATTGTCAGGAGAAAATTTGATTGTAGATTAAGATCTGTTGTCATTATTATCACGTCGTATCGTTTTGTTTACTGAATGAACAGCACTGCCCGCGGCGCTAGGGTTGGCAATATCTTAAATAGCAGCAGAGATAATTTGTTGGGTTTCAATTCTGTTAGTTTGAAAGCTATGATAATAACTTCGCTTAGGGGCACTATAGTTTCACTTATCGTAACTTATGCAGGATATTAAAGAGTCCGATTCTGAATATATGGCCGACAAATCGTCTATTTATACTTCATCATTTGAATTAGATTCTTGCTCTTTACTAGATTTACTATCAGCATTGTAGTTATCGTCTTTTTTGTTGGGTGAGTGTTTTTTGCCAATCATGAATATTATTGTTTTCAAATTTTCCATCACCAATTCCTATTATCACCGACCCTCAAAGGTTAGGCAGAGGCGTACCTATTACACCCAAATTTCACCAGTTAAGTTCAACTCCCATTCCAATTATCTATATTCCAAAATCCACAAATACCGTCGAAAACCGAAGTATTCCATTATCCGTTACCACGGAGGACTAGCAAGGGCAGAGAAGATTAATGAGCCAGCTTTGAGCCAGGATTGGCACACCTGAACCCGTTTGCAGTGCTGTGCATTGTTTTGTATGTAAACAGTTTGAAATTTCACGTTTTACCGTGCTAAAGATATATGGGGGATAGTTATTTAACTATTGGTTTGGTTGTGTTTTGGTGTTAGTTAAGAAATTGTTAGAGTAGATAAATAATGAAGGTAGGAACAATGTCTAACCTATACTGTGGAGTATGTAGTTGCCACTATTGCTAGTATTTCTGCAGTTGCCAATCAGAATTGCTTGGTTCTGATTTGGAAGGTGTAAAGTGCGAATCCATTGAAGTCTACAAAAGATTTTTACTTTGTCGCTAAAATCGACAATGCTTTGAAAAAACTTTTATAGTGTCTTTACTGCCTTGTTGGTCTAGTGATTCATGAAGTCTTGAGTTCGATTCCCGGATCGAGCAAAGTGTTATTGGGTTTTTATATCAGGAATTTCTCAGTAACAGCCATGAAGTTTGTATTCGTGCCCGGTTGATGGCAATAGGCTCGCCCCCTATTACATAGAGCTTAAACATAACTGACGAAATGTGTGTGTATATATTTGCGTCAAGTGTGTTTTCTATTTGTGTCTCAACCACTTGAATTATTTCGTACGGGTATTTTCGATTATCGAGATCAGATAGATAGTTGTTTCAAGTAAATTAAGTATTGCTATTCAGATGTGTCTCGGTTAGACTGGACACAAATTTATACGCCTCTGTCTTCATACACCTTCGGCGGGATGTAATGTTATGGTATGTAATGTGCCTTTAAAATAATTTCAACCAGAAAAGGATTTATCCAATATGGCATGGCTAATAGGTACCACATAAGTTGAGACATTTTCAAGTTAAAACTCAACACTTACTCCAACTATGGTAACAAAAGTAAGTTCGTATCAGTAATGTCACCAATAAAAGCTAGAAAAGGTATCCGAAAAAAGCAAAAAGAAAGTGACATTTACGAACATCCCAGACATAAATCCCCAGACTTCAGTAAAGTTAGCACGCTATAAAAACTAGTAATAACAAAAAATCTTATCCAATTTAACACCTTTCTGCTCAAACGTGTTCAAGAGTTCGACGGAAAATATAATAAAAAGTAATCCATCGTTATCGAAAACTTGACAAAATCGTCTCTCATTAGGATAAGACTAGACTTGTCCAGTGCTTAATCCGGCTTTGAGAAACAAGTTCCTCCTAGTCTCAAGTTTATCTTCGTCATTCGACCGCAGGTGGCTGCATTGCATCCCCTCACCACCCTAGCTTACGTCCTCCGATAACACATACTGTCACATCCCTTGATGAATTGCTTATTAGATTGTCGGCAGCATTCCCGTTTTGTGCGTTTTTTTTCTCGTCCCAATAATCCCGCTTTTATTTCGTGTAAGAAATTTATTGGCGGCCGATTGTTGGTGCGTTTACCCTATTAAGTTGTTAGCGTTTTTGTTTGGTGTTTGTGAACTTGTTCATGTGTGGGTGCGGTGCTTGCTTGGCAAACGGCGAGCAATAAAAAAATAATGGATTGCCAATCATCGCACCTAGGTCTAATAATTTTACAGGCAATATTTTATGAGCTTCTACCATTATGGTGTTATATTGAGGATAAAAATGTGCTGCATTTTACACAATAAAGATTTTATAATATAGCGCTCTTGTGGGCAAGGTCTTTAATTTTTCTATGCATTTATTGATGAGCATACATTAAAATTTAAATAAACACCTTAGTAAAACTCTTATCACACATGTTTTTGCAAGAATGGTTCCCTTTTTCACACCACAATGTGTGGAATATTTTACCATAAGATATTTTATCAGACAATGTAACCGTATGTAATTACTCCTCATCATAATAATGATGGAAATCTAAATTGAGTCACTCCAGCATTTGGCTATGAATTTGGCAATTTGATAGCTTATCAGTTCCTGAAACGTATAGACACAGGACACGATATATCAAGTGTCCTAATGTATGTAATACAACCCAAATTGTACCTTGATCCTGTTCGACCATAAATGTCTTTCTGAAAATCGGTTTGAAGGTCTCCTTTGAGAGCCACAAAATCAACCTTTACTTTTTAACCTTTGCTAACGAAATTCTTTTTCTTTGTTACAGATGCAAACCCAAGATGAACCAGGAATTTGACCACAATCAACCACAAAATCTCTAGCAAGAACCCACCACCACCAACCATGTCTGGACACCCAAACCTAGACCGGGTTCTAGAACCTTCTGGAAACCCAATAACCACAAAAAAGAAGAGTCTACAAGACCTCAAATACCTGCTAGAAGATAGAGGATATAAAAGAAGAGGTTTTAAGGAAAGAATTAGCAGTAATAGTGTTGACAATAATTGTAAAGAATCTAGTGTAGTGAATGAAAGGTTTAGTAATGGAGGGTGGTGCTTTAGTAGTTTTAAAACTATAATGTTTTTGTTATTAGTGTTTCAAGTGATTGTTGATAATGTGCACGCCAGGAATTCAGGTGAGTGTCTCTTCTTGATTACTTCTTTAGTTGTTAAGTTCCAATTAATTTATAAACAGGAATTAGAATCAACGCAGGACCTCCTCTGGCTGGAGGCCTTACATTCAAGGCACACACAGGATAGTCCGCAGTACAACCTCTCTAGGTTGAACTGCGAGATGCCATTCCCAAAAAAAAAGCAGCATCTTATTTATAATCAACATAAATTACCGTTTCTTGGTTTAGAAATAGCACACATATAACATAATAAAAGCCTACACTAAACGCTAGAGCTATAAGGAGCGAATATAGGTGTTTAAGTTTCTGAATTTATGTTTAGAAGACATCATTGACATAGTAGAAACAAAGACTGGGAACGACTTCCACAGTAGACACTTGAATAGCAGCAATGTAAATTAGTTCCAGCATTATCAGAAGGTGAAACCCATTGTCACGAATTATGTTCGCTTTCTTTATTTAGTGTCAACATTTTTTACTTGCCACGGTAATGTTATTAATCATTTCTAAATCAAATCACTTGTTGCACACAGTAGATATTTAATCGGCAATGTTTTAAGACGTACCTAAAACCTACAAATCATTGCCAGTTAAAAAAAATATCTGAAGTTAGCAACACTGTAAAAGCGTGCACACCTCCTGCTGCGAATACAATTTGCTTTGACAAAATCTATCAAAGTCTATACTAAAAGACCGATTAACTAGTCTTTTGAATAAATGACAGTTTTTTTGCAAGATTTTTAGCTGGTCTAAGGAAGTTTTTCTTAGGTTCTGACATTTTACAGTGACTTTTTGTTAGGTTTTGCTTTTCATTGTATTGACATAAGTGGATAATGAATGCTATAGTGCTAAATTAGTATTAAAGCCTTCTTATAACAATGCCTAGCATTTGTCAAGGATCTTGATCATAAGTAAGACAAATCCTTAACCTAGTACCAATAAACGGAATCGAGTGATTCTTTTAAAATTCAGTAAATAACACAATATTTTGGCGTTTGTGAAAAATACACGGTCTAATAATTAAGAGGAGCTCGTGGCTTAATAATAACAGCCGCTCGGGTCGATCTTTAGGTTAAGCCGTGCTTGCTTAGGTTTGGTCTGTGGATGGGTGACCACCCTTACGTACCGAGTCTCCTCCGTGCCTCGGAAAGCACGTCAAGCAGTTGGTCCCGGCTGTCATTTGTCCATATTTGACAGTCGTTACAGGTAATCAGTGGCCCAAACAGTCTGACACCAGTCTTAGAAAGTGGTATCGTATTACTCAGTATTAACTGGGTTGTGGAGGTCAGATAGGCAGTCGTTCCATGTAAAATACTGATATTCAACTGGATTCGGTTAGACTGGAAGCCGACCCCAACATAGTTGGGAAAGGCAGATAATGATGTCAAGGTCTAAAAATTGAAATAAAACCTCTATAATCCCGCCCTCATCATACCAAGATTCATTCTCCTGCCCTTTATCCCAGTTCATTTGGGGGTCGGCGCAGCATGTCTTCTACTTCCATACTCCTCTATTTTTCGTCATCTCATCAGACACTTCTTTTCTTACCATATCCTTCTTAACACAATCCATCCATCGTGTCTTTGGTCTTCCTCTACTTTTATACTCATCCACATTCATACTCAGAACTGTCCTCATGACATTTTCCTCATAATCCCAAAGCATGACACAACAAAAAGAAAGCCGTACAAAATACCGTAAAACTCAAACAATAAAACCGTATTTACGATTCACAATAAGTACAAACATTGACTATAAGATCCTTACTCATTCACAAGTGCAAATGAAGAAATCAAAACTAACAAAGAAAAGAGTGAGTAATCACTATTTTTTGTATTAGCTGTTTTTTGTGGCTTCGTCTGCGTCACTTTATAATACAAACTAGCTTCTGCCCGCGACTTCGTTCGCGTGAAGTTTTGATATCGCAACGCATCGCCTGCTCAACGGAAGTTTTTTTCCGCTTGCAACATTTTTTATTGCTGCTCCGCTCCTATTGATCATAGCGTGATGTTATGTAGCCTATAGCCTTCCTCGATAAATGGACTATCCAACGCAAACATATTTTTTCTATTCGAGCCGGTAGTTCCTGAGATTAGCGCGTTCAACCAAAGCTTGTTGGCTTTGAAAGGCGAAATGCTAGCCTAATAAAGTGTTTTAATCTTAGCGTGTTAATGTAGCTTAGGGTAAGTGCATTTTTGTTACTGTTATTTCATGGTAAATAAAGATATTTGAAAATGAAAATGAAAACAAACTCTTCTGCTTTATAATGTTAGTATAGATAGGGTTGAGTGGTTGCAAGCGCGGCTGCTGATCATGAAGTCCTAGGTTCGATTCCTGGGTCGTGCAAAGTGTTATTAGGTTTTTCTGGGCTCGCCCATTTTTACATGGGACTTAAACATAACTGGTGAAATGTCGGGTACCGTCAGGTACACTTCGACCCATACTCTTCAGGAATTACTAGGCTTGTGACCAATCGCCATGAGGCAGCAGCAGTGATGTATATAGGATAACAAATAGCCTAAATAGTTCTTCTACAGGTCCCAGGATGCTTGTCTTTCAAATTTAATAACAATCAGTTCAGTTATTTAAAAAAAATATCGCTGGACACAGCGCCATCTAGTGCCACACTAAGCAAGGCTTGTGTCGTGGACACCAGATAGTTGATATACTTTTTTTTTGTAAATACATACTTATTATAGTTACATAATTATAAACATCCATGACTCGGAAACTAATGTCCATGCTCATCACACAAACATTCGCTCCTACTGGGATTCGAACCCAGGACCCTATGAACGTAAAGCAACCTACCGCTACGTCATTCGGCTTTAAAAGATATAGACAGACATAGTTACTTTCATACGTATGAATCTTCGACCACATAGATGTAAAAAAACCCGATTTTTACCTACGCTTGGAACAAAAGATTTACCTTGTATGAGTAAGTCTTGTAATTAGCATGTATTAGTTCAAACTGAATTAACAGATTTCTTGGTATTTAGAAGAATTTTTGTTTACGGATGTTAAAAATACGGTAATACGCGAAAATAGTCGTATTAGCGCTGGATTCGCCGTTCGATTCTTGTTTGACAAATATTTGAATAGACAGCAGATATGAATCACTTTGAGTATAAGTAATTTATGAAATACTAGTCACACGGTTTCGCGTAGTTTCCGTTCCCATCGGATCAAAATATTAAATATAGCATTATGTTACTCGGTGATAATGTAGCTATACATTGCTGAAAGAATAGGCTTGTGTCCTAAAAAAATCTAATTAGTCCGTCAGTTAGATTTTAAAAAAATATTTGACCCGTATTTTTTCTTTTGTTACATAAACCAAAATTGACGAAGATACGACGCTTTTAAAATTCGCAATACGTCACGCCGTGCTATAGTTTTTAGTGCGTTGTGACGTCACGAGCCCCCACTCCCGAGTTTTGATGCGTTTTATCTTTGTCAGTACTCAGTGATTTACAAAAACAAAAAATACGTGTCCATTATTTTTCATTACTCTAACTGACGGACTAATTAGTTTTGCAATTTATTGATGGTGGAAACTAGCCTATTATTCAAATCGGTCCAGTAGTTTTTAAGTTTATTCGTAACATACAAAAAAAACAAATGCTTCCTGTTTACTTATAATGTTAGTATAAGACTACTTATGTTTGCGGCTTCGCCCGCGTGACGATTGGTTACTGTCCTATGAGATCGTACTACTGGGATAAAAAGTATCCAATATATGCATGGATATATAATCCAGGTTATGAACTGTGTGCTAAATTTCACCCAATTCCGTCCATCCATCCAGTAGCGTAACTACTATCTGAGGCCCTTGGCAAATCCATTGTATGGGGCCCCAAGAAAGCTCGTCACATTTTAATTTAGTTTTAATAAATCACTGAGATAGTTACCCAATAGTAACAATGTGTCCATTTTAGTTAAATATCTAATTTTCAAAAGCATGGGCATATATTTATAACAACGTCCTCCCATCTAGTAGGGTTATTGGTAGGTAATTGATTTTAAGTAGGTACTTATATAAAATTTGAATTTTTTATAAAATTTTGTTAAAAATGTTAGGTCACTTTTGAGCTCACAACCTCTCGGGTCGGGGGCCCCGTCAGGCCGGGGGCCCGTGGCATTTTGCCAGTCCTGCCACCCTATAGTTACGCCACTGCATCCATCCATACATTCTAAGAAATTGTCTTATTTATACTCGATAAACTAACACAAATAAATTCCAACATTTCCACACAAGAATCAGCATTACAGCAAACCGTATACAAAATTACCTCTAAGAAATAAAATACATGGTACAAAACGATGGTAATTAATTCTGCCAAGCTCTTTAAGCACAAGTCGTGAATATATAAGGTGTACATATATAAACGGTACAAGGAATGACTTTAAATCTTGAGACTGCGACTTTCAAGGACCTCTTGCAACGACTTCGAAAGTTGGCTACGATTTAAATGAAAAGGGAATCGGTGGAGACGGTTTTGTTTAAGATGGTGTATTGAGTTATTGATGGATTTTAATTTAAAATAGGTCGTTAAGTATCTCTTGAAACTAAAATATTACGCCGAAAATACGGCGCATTTAATTTTAGAAAAAATTGGACTTTGTAATTTATTTTTATTTGTACAAATAGGAATAAAATAAACTTATATGACGCACAGTGGTTAAAGTTGTACCGTAGATCTTTTAAAACACGAACTTCTGCCTCCTAAAATAAACCAGAAGCCTGTGCGTTGATAAAAGTATCCAATGTTTTAATCTAGGCTATAAACTATCTGTGTGCAAAATTTCATCAAAATCCGTTTAGTAGTTTTTGCGTGAAAGAGGAACAAACGTCTATTATTGGACTTCGAGACCTCTATAGCGTCATTTCAATCGCACGTACTCATACTTATACTCCGAATACAGCCTTTTTATAAAGCACGATTTCTTAAAAATAACACCGGATTCCTTCACTAACCAATAACTTCCAAAATATTACGTTTCAAAAAGAAAAAAAGTTTGTGTCGCAAATAAATATAGAAATCGAACTCCACACCTTATGCTAATCAAAACCACGCGACCTACGTTCCCAAGAGACTCCTCCACTGACCTACCTCTCTGCTTACCCAAGAAACTGTAGGAAACAATAACAAGAAAGATTGAACATCTGATCTTAGAACATCATGTCGATAGTTCTGAACAACGTTCTACTAAGTATTATGTTGGTAATGAAAACAATGGGTAACTTTGTGAAGTTTATTGTCATAGTTACTATATGTAGGTATGGAAAGGACCTTCATTGGTTTGAGATTTGGACAGTCAGTAATCATCATCATTCACAGTGTGAATATACATCTTTGGAGAGACGTGTAGTGCAGGGAAATTTTGAAGGCACAAGAGCGCGCGGCAGATCACCAATTGCACGTAAAGGGAGGACTGACGACTGATTGTGAAGCTTGCCACCACCCCTTTTTTTTTAGGATGGGAAATCATCCAATGACTTCTCCCACTCTGGGCGGAGTGTCAGACTTTTACTGACTAAAACCCATCCATGTTCCTTCCTCGCCCTTTATGTCCCGGGGCCGCGGTATCTCTTTCGAACAGGCCCGCAACCTTGCCACCACCCCTGATGTGACGACCACGACCACTCTGCCAAGAGTGTGACAACGAAGAAGAAGAAGTCATCATTTTCCTACCATTATCCCAGTTTATTTGAGAGCAGCGCAGCCAGTCTTATTCTGCCATGCTTCTTCCATTACTCGTCTTCTAATCAGACACCTCTTTCTTGCCATAATATCATCCTTAACACAGTTGAACTATAGTTTCTTTGGTCTTCCTCTACTTTCTATATATAGCCGTCTACGTTCATACTCAAAACTTCCTCTCACGACAGTTTCCTGATTCCTCCGTATCAGATGCATACACCACGACAGCCGACTACCACACCATTTTTCAGTCACTAGCGCATCTTTCAGATTACCACTCTCTTATGTATTCATTTCTTATTTTATCCATCCACGTAACAACAAACATTGGAAGATCGGTAGTACTTCTTTTTTTTTTTACTTAGCCTATTTTGTCCCACTGCTGGGCAAAGGCCTCCCCCATAGCGTTCCACTCTTCTCTCCGTACGGTTTTTTCTGGTTAATCTATCATAAACGCGTCTAGGTCGTCATGCCAGCGTTTTCTAGGCGTCCCTCAGCGACGCCGCCTGTCTTCTGGTACCCACTGAGTGGTGACTCTGGCCCATCGGTCCGGATGCATGGTCGGTACTACAAAAGTAAAACTTATAAGTATCACTTATCTGCCCAGCCTCTTTCCTACTATGTTAGGATCGACTTCCAGTCCAACCTGATCTCTCAGGCTCTGAATACTAGTATTTTACAAGGAACGAATGCTTATGTGACCTGTAAAACCAGTTACTAGATAATATAAGATAGTCAGTATCTTAAAACGGCAGACCAGTAGGTTTGTGATAAAGACAAAGAAATAGCGGCTTTAGAACGATAAAAACTAGTTCACAGGTTAAACTTTATCCTGTTTTAGCCAGCAAATTCAGAAGATTCGTCTAAACATAGGTACTCACGTAGGCTATCAATGTAAACTGGGCAGTAAGCTCTAAAAGGCATACAAAATATGTTTACAACGTATCCAAAACAGAAAGAACAATGAAAAACAACCCTTTCAAAATTCGAAACATTCATCCCGCTAATCGATTCGCTGGCAAAGCCGATCGAACACGAAAAAAAAACGAAGCAAATTGGATTAGCTGCAGACATCGCCTGAAAAAAATTAAATTGTTATTTTCCCTAATTGCTCGAGCGATTCAAAGGGACGGGATAAATAAAAAAGGTCTTATTGCGTCGTTTAATACTCTATGGAAACCTATCTACAGGATAAAAAGACTTGCAAAATATCTGCAGGTAAGCCGAGTAGTCCAATCATACCATAATCCATTAAGATTTTGCTCCGCTTCGACGCACACACTTCTAAAGTCCCTCGAGGTAAATATTTCAGCCTCCCCTCCAGCTTTCTCTAGTATAATGTATTCTACACCCCCCAGACCTCATCTTTCCATCCCTATTTTGCATGAAGGGGGAATTTAAATTGTGTAATCTAACTTTCAATTCATTCATACATTCAACGCCATCTCTCGGTGATAAATTGAAACTGGGATGGATTCTTACAGTCATTTAGCTTTTGGACGAGTCGCGGGGCGGTCGTGTCGGCAAACGTCGCAAGATTGATATGGAAATGCGGTTTCCACGATGTTTTCACGGCGTTTAAGTAGTTAAGTAACTTCAGTGGGTCAACTTTGCCGGTTCATATCTAGGGCACTGACATAAAATTTACCAACTTTGTTACGCTGTATGTAATGAAGTAGTTTTAGCATGGCACCTCGAAACTTCCAACATGTCTTGGTATAATTAAATGTTTAAATTATGTGTTGGAAATAAATTCCTCTGTGGTTAGGTAGCGAATATTGTTTGCCAAGTTTTATCAAGAAGAAAATAGTAATTCTTGGCTAAGAATTCTTCGAAATAACATCCTTTTATACTCTCAAAATTCTTGACCCTTTTTGCTCTCACAAATGCTTTCAACAAGTTGTTATATTAGAAACCGCTTCATCTATTACTATAGCAGAAAAAGCTTTTTATCTGAACATAATAACATAGTAGACTGACTCTTTGGTCTAGTGGTCGCAAAGGCGACTGCTTGGCAAGAGGTCCGGGGTTCAATTCCCAGGTCGGGCAAAGTGGTGTTGGGTTTTTCCATCAGGAATTTTCTGAGTTGTTTACTATTGATGGCAATAGGCTCGCCCACTATTACATAGGACTTAATCATAACTGGCGAAATGTGAGTGAACTAATCCGTACACCGCTGCCTAACCCTTTAGAGATTACAGGCGTGATGTTGTTTTTTTTTAATATAGTATATACTTTTCTATTCTAGTCTACATTTTCTTTGAAACCAACACAAAAACTCCTAAGACATAAAAACTCACCAAGCAAATACTGTTTGCGTTGTCAAATATCATTTTAGTCACTTTTCACAGACATGCTTTTATACAATTCGAGTAAAATCTCTTTGTCTTCATTTGGGAAACCATTTCTCTTGTTTACCCTCTATCCGTTTAGTAAAAAAGGAATGTACGCTTTATGAGCTAAAGTTCTCATTCTCCAAATGTGCCGTTAACAGGGTTATGTCGATACAATGAGTGCTTTCTTCTTCCTAATAGGATGTTTTATTCCACCTTTTTCCTCATTGATTGTCGACTTTCATTCAATTATGGAAATAAGGTGGATTTTGATGTTTCCCATTTTCTCTACCATTCACGTATCTTTAACGGTGCCAAAGAGCTCATTAAGGGGTTCTGATACCGTTGAAAATTACTCCAAAATGGGCCTTAAAGTAATTCTATTTTGTTTCAAATAGAAAATGTTAATAAAGATTGAATCTTATTCATGTGCTGGCAAAATATTTACGAGCAAGACTCCAGTAGCAAGCTGACATTGCAAATATTGGTCGCAAAGATGAGTTTTGGAAACCAATCTCGGGAGCGCTGGTTGTAAACATGTTTTGGAGAGACCAGAATTGAAACCGAAGTCAGCTTCAAAATATAATAAGGAGTGTGTATTAATGAAATATTTTCGACAGTACACCAAAAACATAAAAGTTTGATCAAATGATTCGAGAAAAGAAGTTTCACTAAGTCAAAATTTCGTGGTAATGTTTATTTTTTCCTATATTAATATCTAATTGCCCAAGTCTACGTACCGTGAAATCTTTACATAATATAAAACAAACCCACCTTAGTAGAAGTAGCATATAGTCCTGGAAGGCTTCCAAAATAAAATGTTTTACAAAGTCCCTATTTCAATCAACTCCAGCATAAAAATCCATACATACAAAACCATTTCTCCGTTTGAAACTCGGCTAAAAATAGAAAGAAAGGAAAGCCTTGTTCGTCCTCACAATCAGCGCTAATGAAAGGGTCCTTCTGTCCGTTTATCACTGAATTATCTTCGCACGTCTGCCCGTCTATACGGCCCTACCTCCGGAATTACTGAACCGTTTCCAGAGAGGTGTAAAGCCCAGACTGTTTAATGTGATTTTCATGTCTAGCGGGGAATTAAAAATACAGTTTGTGCTGATTTTAATCGCGTTGAATTTCAGCTCGATTTGAGCTGTAATGTTTCTTTTGGGTTTGATTTATTGTGAGTAATATTTTATTATAATGGATGGTTGAACTGTGTGAAATATGATGTGGCTAGAAAGGGGTGACTTGTGAGATACTGGCTAATGAGAAGGCATGCTGTGCCGACCTCAAATAAATTGTGATATGAGAAGAAGAATCATCCGTTTTTTAATAATAATGGCATATTTTGGAAAAGACTCAGTGTATTCAACTGGGATACCTAGTCTTTTGGGAACAACTGTTCACAAGAAAAAAATCGTATCAATCAACATTTAAGTAGGAAAACGGCATCGGTAATGTGCTTTCTCAGAAAAAGTTAAGCAAAAAGATGACGGTCTGATTATCTAAAAACAGCTGTTTAAAACACATTTTTGTATGGGAACATGGCACAGTGACAGCTGTTTTTAGATAATCAGACCGTTATCGTTTCGGTGAACATGGACCTAAATCCATCAGTTGCAACCAGGAGTTTGGTTTTGCACACCTTATAGGTAATGGCAATAGGCTCACTCACTATAAAACTAGGAGTAATATGAGTGCACCACAGTTGCTGCTAGATAAAATCGTAATATCGGTCATTGACCCTCAATTACCTACAATTATTAAAGTTCTAGACTTTTAAATCCAAAAATAAGCCCGTTCTAGTCTCGAATCATCAATCATGTCGTCTATCGTGTTATTCTACATTTTTTCTAATGAAAAACTATACATGGTTCGTATGTTTTGGTTCATACGAAGAGTTAGTTATAAGGGAAAGAGCAATGACCGTTTTTGCGATCTAAACTGGCAGTAACTACACAAGGTACCTACATCTTTGCCGAACCCTTCGGGATTACAGGTGTGATGTTTTGTTATATAAAAAGTTGAGCCGATAAATAATTTTACGAAAACACAATCGCCAAACCAAATGATCTAAACACACGACGATAAAATTGTGTTTCGATTCCGCGAACATTTACTTACTGATTCTCGGTATATTGGGGATAAAAAAATAGTGGAAAAAATTGTATCGTTATGTTCATCTTTCCGCGACAGTCGTAAAACTCAACTGAGAGGAAAAAACTTGTTTTATGTGCTGGCAAAAGAAAATCAAGTTTATGGTACATAGTTCATTACTAATCTCGTAAAAACAATGATGTAGTTTTCTCAAAGCTGGAAGATGTATGAACTTGCTTGCAGAGGTCGGTAATTTTCTGACGGGATCGTATTACCGATGTAAAAAGTATCCTAAGTGTTAATCTGGGTTATAAACAATCCGAGTGCCAAATTTCGTCTAATTCCGTTCAGTAGTTTTTTCGTGAAAGAGTAACAAACATCCATCCATACATCCAGTGACCTGTCCTGGGTTCGATTCCCAGGACAGAAAAATGTTTGGAGATATTCCGCTGGGTGATTTGTGCCCGCTTGATGGCAATAGGGTCGATCCTTTCATAAGACCTAGAATATACCTGTAATGTGTACCTGTGTGTAGAGAGTTCACCTCTGCTAAACCTTTCCGGCTAGAACTTATTGTAATAATTATGATTATTGTTTTTCTAAAAATAACATCTGGTAGTCGTCGAAATTCCTTTGAGGGATAAGATAATGAATAAGTACTATTTTCCTGTTTATTATTTATGCTGTAATTATTGCTAATCTCCCGACTAATTATATTTTTTACATTATCTTTCAAAGATCAAGTAAAAATAGAAAATAGATAAGCAGCAAAAGCGTTACACAAAGTTTACAATGGAGAAAAATGGACAAGAAACTATTGACACTTCTGTCCAATGAATACGGTGTTTTACTGATATTCAGCTGCATCCAGTTAGACTGGAAGCCGACCCCAACATAGTTGGGAAAAGGCTAGGTAGATGATGATGGTATTAGAACTTCAACGACGATATTGAAAATTTTCTATACCAGCAACATTACCTTGCACTGCATACTTAAAGTGGTCGTATAATAGTCCAAGATTTACATAAACTTGTTATAGTCCTTTTCCTCGAAACAACTTTTTTATTATATTTTCATTTTCCCCGCCTTTTATACCCATGATGGATGCTTCAAATAACAAGTGAACCAAGTTTCGCAACGTCCGTTTTCAAAATTCATTTTTTATACATCCATTTTGTTTGCCCATGGCAGTTGGTGTATGAAGCCGACTTGTATTGCAATAGTGACCCCGTTCTTTCCTATAGTTTTTTTATGCTTTTTTGTGTCATCTATTTGCATGACAATTGTAACAATGCTTCTAGGTATGACATTGTGAAATACTACACCTGTTTTCAACATTTTTTTGTTGGTAAATGGTCCCTATTGTGTGCCAATGTACTTGGTACGGTATTTTCGTTTGGGAGCCAGCGTTAAGTGACGTCACAATTGGCTTTTATTTCTGGCTTTATTTTGCAAGCTTGAAATGAAATTTTCAACTTGAGATTATTTCTGATTGTTTTTGGGAAAGCTTAGAGTTTTATTACTTATATTGTTTTTATGACTTCCTCAGTGTCGTCGTGTCTAGTGGACGCAAGCGCGACTTTTGAGCAAGGGGTCCTGGGTTCGATTCCCGGGCCGACCAAAGTGTTGTTGGGTTTTTCCATCAGGAATCTCTCAGTAGCACCCACGGGGTCTGAATCTGTGCCCGGCTGATGGCAATAAGCTCGCCCCAAAATACATGGGGCTTTTACTCATAATTGGCGAAAAATTTAACTTTTACATTACACACTCTTTCGTAACGATAATCACTGGTTAAATCAAATCATCACTCGTCATCATAATTGATCATCTGTTCATCCCCTAAAGAAGAAACATTTGAATCCACAAGTAAAAAATAAAACAAGTCCTCTTTAATAAAAATATTACGTTCTCAACAATCTATCCAAGGAATCCGAATAAACATTACTGAAAAGAATAATTAAAGACAATAAAAAATACTTTCATGATACAATCGCATTACTGTCACAATCAACTTTGAGACTTAATAACTCAGCTTTAGAAGCCATTGTCGTTCAAATCAAACAAGTAATTTGGAGAGAAAAACGTTGTCAAACTAGGTCCGTAATTTTTGTGAAGAAAACTCGTCTCGAATTCCATTTTGATAACATTCAATTATGAAAAACGCAAATTAGGACGCCGTAAATAGTAATGGGAATTTTTCTTTCATTTTTCTTAGGGTTCCGTAACGAACGGGACCCTATTTTTAAGCCTTCGCTGTCTTTCCGTTCGTCTGTCTGTCAGCGGGTTGTTTCTCATAATCCGTAATAGGTAGCTATATAGAAATTTTCACCAAATGTGTATTGTATTGTATTGTTGCGACGGCAACGGGCTGGTGTCCGCAACTCCACGTCAAAGTGTGTATTTTGCGTATGGGCTGTAATCCACCACACGAGCCCAGTGTGGTTTTGGTAGATGTCACATGTCTTCGAATTTTTTGGTTCTAGGACATGCTGGTTTCCTCACGATGTTTTCCTTCACCGTTTTTGAGAGCAGTGGTGATGAAATAAATTTCACAAAGTAATACGCCTGTCTGGGTTCGAACCCACGACTCACTGTTTGTAAGTCGGGGCCGCCACCAGTGAGCCGCCGCTGCTCTCAAAATGTGTATTTCTCATAATAAAAACCACATAACATCACGCCTGCAATCCCCGAAGGGTTAGGCTGAGGTGTAGCTAAGAGTACACCGACATTTCGCCAGTTGTATTTAAGTCCCATGGAATAGGAGCGAGTCTATTGCCATCACCGGGCGCAAATCCAAACTCCGTGGCTTCTACTTAGAAACTACTTATGGATACACTGTTTTAGACTTTCACGGTTTTTCACTACACTTAAAGTACTTACGGGATTACATCCTTGATTTTAGACTAAGAAAGAGGGTAAACAAATTTGTCTGCTCATAATTAATAATTTTCGTTCCACCCGCATACCTCTTCAGCATTCCCGCGATCATGATGCTTGCATTAGCGTCGAAATATCGGGTGCTCGTAGAAACAAAAGAAAATCACGGATATAATCCCTTAAGTACTTTAAGTGTACTTATGGATAAACACAATAACACTTTGCCCGACCTGGTAGTCTAGACCCTAGACCTGGAGTCAAAATGATAAATGTTCTGTGATAAACAGTGTACCAAACCGGTTTGTTCATTACAGGCCCTCAAATTATTGGCAAATTAAAGTGGGTTCCTTCTACTACATGGTACGGAACCCTCCATGCGCGAATCCGACTCGCACTTGGCCGGTTTTTTTCTTTTTTTTTTTCTTTCTTTCTTTCCTGAAGTGAGTTTTCATTGTGAAATCTTTTCGGTACATTGGTTATGAACGAATTTACGGCTCAGTGAGTCTTTATATATTATATTAGCGGCCATTGGCGTTCGAAAGGCTTTTTAATGAATTTTCCAATTTTAATGAACGTATTAAATATTTTTTGGCGGTTTCTTGGTCATGGGTTGGGATAATTTTGTTCTTCATTGGTATATGGCGGTCATGTACATCATAGGCCCAGTTGCTTAGCACCACGGATAAATATATTAACATTGAAACATGAAATTCTATCAGTTTTCCCAAATTTTTGCGCTTCTACCGGTCCCAGGTCCATGTTCACCAAAAAGATGACGGTCTGATTATCTAAAAACAGCTGTTTAAAACACATTTTTGTATGGGAACATGTCATAGTGACAGCTGTGTTTAGATAATCAGACCGTTATCATTTCGGTAAACATAAACATTAGTTCTTGGTCTACATTCAGTTAATGTTTACTACAGTGTACCTATGTCCGGTCACTTCTAACTCTAGGTAAGTTCCCAACTCGCACAGTCCCCATTCCCCCGATACGTTGTGTTTATTGCGATGGCTCCGTCGGGAGTGGTCTGTGCCTTTTTCACTGAGTTTTGTTTGTTAACCACTTCACACCGTCCATGTGGACGAAGATGGCCGCTTTCGTGTTTTTTTTTTTTTGTTTGTTTATGTAGTGTGTTTTTCTAGGTAATTGCTAGATTTGTAGCGAGGGAGCGCTGGATGTTAGTTTCCAGTTTATTCTGGTCGATTTCAGTTGCAGTTTCGTTGTAAATTACGTAGTCACGGGAACTTCTCTAATTAGGCTTGTTGGTAATAGGAGAGGACTGTTCATAATAATATTTGGCATTTTGATAGGTACGCTACTATAATTTGCTGAAGCACCTTCGTACCTGGACAAAGTTGCAGTATATGTTGGAAAATCTATACTTAATATTAAGAGGTATTTGATTGTAAGTTTGTATGTAGGAGTTATATTTGGAACTACTGATCCGATTCTGAAAACTCTTTCGCTAATGTTTGCTACAATATCACAGTGTCATAAAGCTACATTTAAAATGTTCTCGTGGATTTCCGTACGTAAGCGCTAACGTGAAAGAGCGAATCCGTTAGAAAAAGCTAGCGTATAAAAGTTGTTAAAAGTACCTATACTGGACCTACTTCAACGAAATCAAAAAACCTGATTATTTTCTCTTGCCTATACACATTCATCTAGCCTGCAAAAAGATAACCAAATTCAAGAATCACTCAAAAAACTTTCTCAAGCAAAAAAAAAAACGTTCTCTCACCCCAAAACACGTTGCCAATTAAAATAATGACCAACCACGATAAACGTAACACAAAACTTGTGCCATAATCGTAAAACAGGGTAACCCCATACAATCAATGGTAACCCTCCACTCGCTGTACATTTATTGTACCGAAAGCCGCTCTCGGACGATACGGGAAGTACCCTCTAGGGAAGGTGACACTTCAACTAAATTTTTAAGCCGTGGCGTCAGCAGGGTTATAGAAGAAAGCCTGTGAAAACTTTACGAGTTTAAAATAGTAGGTGAATTTGTGCTTGTGATAATTTTTCTGGTCACTTTCGGGTGGGAATGTGGTAGTAAATATGCTGTACTGGTTCTAGGATGTTACAACTGGCCACCAATGGGGATAAACATAATAAACGCTTACATAGAGTAGGCTGCTGATAAATGTAAGTGGAAATTATCGTTTTCCTACTCCTCCGCTATTATTTTCTGATCTAAATAACTATCTTGGATCCCGCAACGAAATTATCGTTGTAGGATCCAAGATAGTTTATAAATTGTTTGTCTGGGACTCTGTCGAGCTTCATTGTCTTGGGTGTTTCCTGGTGGTCGCCACTGTTGATTCTGGCACACAAGAGTTGCAGTGGTTTGGGAAAAGTTTAGCAGGCTTGTCCCAAAATACATAGAGTAGTTATTACATTTTAATTATTGGGCAGATAGGCTGATATGTCCATGTAAAATACTGGTAATAAGCTGCATTTGGTTATTTATACTAGAAGCAAAATAGATCTCTTTGATGATGACGAATTTAGCCCATGAAAACCTTCAGAAACTTGTTGTTGTTTAGAGAAATAAGATTGTAATTAAAATAGCCACCGATTAATCATGGCATATAATAAAATATAAATGGGCTACAGTAGTAGGTTTCAAATAAAGGTTTAATTCGTTTTGTGCAAGTTCACGCCGTGTGTTCGTTCGCACGATGTTGTATTATCAACATTATTGGTTTCCACATTTATTTGGGGGTGCACAGAGTAGGGTACATACAGAGGCAGCAAAATGAGAAAAAGCTTTTGCTTTTAAACCTCATAATTATCCGAAACTGGCTATAAATGTGATTCTTATCATAAGTCCTCCTAATCCTAAATATGTTAGATTCTAGTTTCAATTTATCCAGATAACGAATGCAGCAGCAGTTTCTTAATTAGGAATAGATGAGAGAGGATGTACGAGTACAGCTATAGCTTATACCTTTTTCCTGTCCACTGACTCACTGTTCTCTGCGATTGTTTAACTATACCTATTGTCTGCTTGAGCCTATCCCATGTTATAATTTCACCAGTGGTACGTCACTTATTGACTTATATAACAGTTTCAAAAAGAAAACCCCATTCAAAATAATATCCTCCAACAAATTTATTAATAAAAACACACAGGTGTAACCTACATCATTCCTCTGTCCACAAAATACTCTGTGCCGCGTACGAGAACGCGTTGGTACGGCCGCCCGGCCGTAATGGACTCGTCGAGACTTCCAAAACTTTTACAATGTTTAGGCATTCGTACAAACCTGCCTCGTTATTGTTCGACTGCCATCGTGTTAGTTATCGTAAATTAGTTAGTTTTAACTTTAACGCCATTATTTGCTATGGATTTAGCTGTATATGTCTGAAATTTTTTGGAAAGTTTTCCTCTCTGCGGGAATGTTGGATTAGTCTGTTGTTTCTGTTGTATTATTGATTGGTTTTGTTATTTTAGTAGCACTGAGGTTTTAGTTAGTTTTGAAGCTATAATTCTGCTGTTAGTTGTATAGTGAGGAAAGTTTTGAGCTTGTATGTTGATAGCTAAGATTAGGAGAAGACCAAAGAAATGATTGGTGAACAGAATATGAACGAAGTTATGATGACGACTAATAGAGAAGTAGGTATATATAAGACGAAGACATGCAGCGCTGACCTTAATTAAGTTGGCATCAAGACAGAAGAATGATTCTGATGGTACTATTGATTCGATTTCTGTTTTCGATTGAACTGGTTAAATATTGACTAAACGGTTCACGCAGACTGAGATAAAAGAAAGATAGTAAGGCGCTGACTCCACGAGCGAGAGAATCGCGGCGATTTGACGTATTTCGATACGAAAATATCGCAGCGATTCTCTCGCTCGTAGAGACGGCCCAAAAGAGAGTGTATAGAAAAACGTGGCAAGGACGATAATATCGCCGCGATTCTCTCGCTCGTGGAGACAGCGCCTAAGAGAAATAGGTCTACATTTTGAAGGAGAATTTAATATAGGCAAGTATTACCTATTTTAATATGTGTAGACGTAGTTTGAAATCACAAACACGCACTGAGCTAGCGTATTAATCAATGTTCATTTCAGATGTAAAGCAATTACTCTGCAGTGGGGCAATTACAGCCTAATATTGCTAAGATGCCTCTCAAATCGATTTCCAAGCCAAATCTATTTAACCTGCTCAATTATAGGCTATACTTCTCTGCCAACTTCGGATTCTGCAATCCTCAATAGTGTCTGAAATAGCCTACATGGTTCAGCTTTTAGGCTTAATATGTCATCTTAAAGTTTTACGACACATTCGACGGGTCGCGAGTATAAATATAGCCTCCTTCCGCGATTATCGAATTGAGTTTAGAAGCTTTTTGAAAGTAGTTTTTAATTGGGTGGGTAAATGGCGTATTTGACTATGTTCAGGATGAAAATAAGTTTAGACGAATATTGGCGATTAGTCAGATCATTTGGATAGGCATTTCAATTAGTCTTGCAGACTTCCGTCGCTGGATATCCAATAGTTTTTCATAGCAGTTACTAAACCCTAGTGTATATTATGGTCAAGTTTAAGCAATTACTTATTCAACCATTTTTGTGCATTAGACAAGAATTTAAATGAAATTAGAACCGACAATGAGAGCAAAGCTAGGAATTCTAACTTGTGACAGTTCTAATTTAAAACAGTTACTAAACTACAGAATGAAAATCGAACCTTGAGTTATTATAATTACTTTTACATCTTTATAACAAGTTACTTACATTAAATTAAAAATTCCAAAAAAACTCCCGATATTTAAAGGTATTTTTTTTTCTTGCGGGTAGTGCGATTTAGTTGAAATCATCACGTAGCTAAATGTCGTAAGCCAAGCCCTTTCATTTGATACCCATATTTAGGTACTTGGGAAAAAAAATGTACTTAATTCACCATTTTGTGGTGGCGGCCATCTTGGATCTGAAGTTTATCATAGCGTATAGTATTGTACTAGTCGAGCCCTTTCATTTGATACCCATATTGAGGTCTTTTTTGAATAACCGCCATCTTGTGGCGGCGGCCACAAGATGGCGGATTACAGCGGTGATTTTTATCAAACATAGCTAAGAACACTCCCGACTAATACACCTTTCAAACAAAAAAAATAAAACCAAATCGGTTCATCCGTTCGGAAGCTACGATGCCACAGACAGACACAGACACACAGACACGTCAAACTTATAACACCCGGTGGTTTTTGGGTCGGAGTTAAAAACATGTGTTAGTGTCTGAAGTAGTAGTAGTAGATACGTTTATAGGTATCAACATATAGTTTTATCTCGATACCTATAAACATACCTACCTAATATAAAACTAAACTATTCAGTCTAGCCAAACATTTAAACAAAAACTAACTTTCTCTCTCACAAAAAGAAAATAAACAAAACTTAAACACACTATCGAACATCCAACGTCCCAACACATGGATGACGGTTCCATCCTCAACCCAAAAGCGACAGATAAAAAATCTCTTGAACAATACAAAATGATTTTAAACGAAGATCGTGGGGGTCGGGTTTAAGATGAAATTAATCAATGGAAGACCACACAGAATAATGAAGATTGCAGCCATTTTGTGTGGTTAGGGAACATCATAATCTAACTCATTAGTGGCGTATTTAATTTATTGGTGACAGTGGTTGTGAGTTGAGTGTTTGTGGATGCGGCATTTGAGCAAAAGAGCAGTTTGTGTTTTTTTAACCGCCATCAGAAAAGAAAGAGGTTCAACTGTTTTTTGTGTGCATGTTCAGCGATTTCATCGCCAATTGTGAACCGATTTCGATGATATTTTTTCTTTGAAAGAGTATTTTAGATGAACACATTGCTCGAGTAAGGTCCTGCATAAAACATGATTATAGATTAAACGAATAATGTGCTTATATGCCAATATTTGATCCATACACGTCTATTCTTTGAAATGGGCAACTACAGTACTTTCACTACTTATTATGCCTTCTGACTGCGACTGTAGCTTTATCATTTTGTTTGTTTAAAAGTGCCTGTAATGGTCGTTTTTTTTTCACGCTACGAATTTCTCCCGTATTGTGGATGCATTAGCAAACATTGAAAGTCGCGTACACAAACAACCGGACTCGGAACAACTACCTGTAGATCATACAAATATTTGAACCCACGACACGCAGCGCAGCAGCCAATCGCTTCGCCACTGCGCCAACCTTGCCGTCAAAAATAAATAAATGCTTTGATTACAGCTGTTATGATAGGCGTCGAAGGGTTACAGGCAGAGGTTTACTTAAGATAGTTAGCCCACATTTCGCCACTTAAAATGGCTTATTCGTCAACTGGCGACTGTGAATATCGCGAGTGCTCGCGAGTTTACACCTTCCAATTTTAATTTATTTTTATGTCGTCAACTCGCACGCACTTTAAAAAGTACAGTCAAATGAAAACGGATTGAAACCATATCTAAAAAAAAAACAAGCTTTACTCTTTTAAAGATATTATTAATTTATACATTTTATAAGAAGTTTACGGAGCTGACTGTACATCTGACGTATTTAACGTCGGATTTACAAGGTCGCGCGAGTTGACGACCACAAAATAAAATAAAATCGGAATCGCCAGTTGACGAATAAGCCCTTACAACACGGAATACCATATCCAGCTTAACTAAGCTTCTAGTATACGAAACATATATCAAAGAAACACGATCCATCTCCACCCGCGCAGGTGTGTACATACATATCTTTATATCTCCTACTCGACGCCATTTTATATTTTATTCAAATTTCTCTAATTCTACTGATGACTTTTTTTTTGATAAATTGAGGCTATAAACGACGCTTTAGTTATTAATGTCGATATTTATTTAAAGCTAGGTTTCGTAAATGTAATTTAATTGTTTGCTTAATGGGTTATATGATTAGGTTGGTTCCATATGTTGTTAAAATGATGGTGGGCGGTGTTTAACAAATGTCTTTGTTATGTTTGCGCCCACGATACATGAATTAACTTGGATATAATTTTAAACTGATTTTCTTGACTGCTGAGCATGAAGTCCTGGGTTCAATTCATAGGTCGGCAAAGTGTTATTGGGATTGCCATCAGGAAGTATAAATCTAGTTATTGAGGGAGAGTCCACATTTTTTAAAATACGTTTTGAATGTTGTAACTTTACTTGGAAGTATCTCCATGACCCCATACTCAATGCATATGTCACCGTAAAATTGTCAAACACGTTATAATACAATATAACGTGTTTCTTTCTAGCGATATTGTAAACTCTCGAAATATTGTCAACTGAACATACGGAAGTATCTCTTTTTTTTTTTTTTTTAGTATGGGAAATCATCTCAAATGACTTCTCCCACTCTGGGCGGAGCGGGAGGGAGTGTCAGACTCTTACTGACTAAAACCCATCCATGTTCCTTCCTCGCCCTTTACGTTCCGGGGCCGCGGTACCTATCTCTTTCGAACAGTCCCGCAACCCCGGACGGAAGTATCTCTGCCCCCATAATCGGGACTTGGGGCACCCCCCCGTTAGGTTAGTTAGGCTCCTATAAACCCTGCACTCGGAAATAGGGGCCCCGCGAAGCGGGGCTCCGTCGACTACGCTTTTAAGGGGAATATAAAGTGTTTTAAGGTTAGGTTAATCGGTATTTCTCAGGAATGGTACATTATCTTTTCATGAAAGTGGTACCATTGGGCAAGGGGGACCCCTCCTTCCCTCCACACCGCGTGAGTTGATTACCATCGCATGCATTTCACGAAAAATAATGCGTTTTATTGTAAGCAGTACGCGAGTTTACAATATCGCTAGAGAGATTACAATATAACGTGTTTGACAATTTTACGGTGACACATCCATTAGCACAATGTTTTGAGTGCGTTACATTGAGTCCTGTTAAATGTGATCTTTCACCCCAAAAATAAACTCGTTTTCTAGCTACATTTTTTGCGTAGGCTCCGTTTGATGTACCTACCACTTACTTACTAGTCCTTAGAAAATGACCTTAAAAGTATCTACAGATTCATTGGTATAAAACAGTGATTGCATTAAAAACTCATTCAACTTCTAAAACGCAATAAATTAAAAATAATGGGAACCAATAATCGAAACGGGTTCAATTCAATTGAAATTACACGTAAGAAAACATTTAGCGAGCAATTAAATTGAATTACAATTTCAAATTAATTTAATTACTCTTTGAACTGACTTTCGAACGCCAAAAGAGTTTCACGATGTTCATAATTGCATATTTTATTATTCAATTAATTCTTATTTATTAAATGGAGTATCAATTAAGTTACATTAGCCCTGTTTATTAATTTCAATTAGTGAATGAGAAATAATGGGTTATCAAAGGGAGGATAATTAACTTAATAAATCTAGTGTAGTTGAAGAAATGTGTTAAGTTTAGACAGTTTTGATACTCTTTGTTATCAGGTTTTTTATTTTAGTTACGGATGAAATATGAGGTAACCTGTGGCCATCAATATGCAATATAAATTAAGACTGTAACAAGGTAAAGAAACATAAGTACTGATTTGTGTCTACGTAACTAGTTTTTGTCCACGGTTTTACTCGCCTTAACGTCATAAATCATCCCATAGATACGTTTAAAAACAGCCTCCGACACTCAGGAATAATTTAGCGTCCCATTAGCCAAATAATTTTCGGAATAAGACCAGTACTTCCGAAGATTAGGTACCCTAATATTCTCTATAATATTGTTGGTTGGATATTTTCAAAGTGTAAATTTTATGTAGTTACGAACTTCATCATCACAATTTCCGCCGAAAGACGTCCACTGCTGGACATCGGCCTCCCCCAAGTGTCGAGGTAGTGCCGTGCGACTGGCACCCAGCAGATTCGAACATAGTTTTTGGAACCTATGCTGAATATTATCTCAAATTTCTAATTGATATTCCATGAGAAAATCTTGCTAACTGTAGGTATACATATTATTGCTCGGGACTGTAGATACTTACGTACTTGGGTATGAATGTTGAAAAAGCCATCACGGACAAATTACAAACCCAATCACCCACATAAAAATATATCATGCGAAATATGAAATTAATCTACTAAAAATAGCATTCCGATATCCATTCCTGAAGCAATTTTAATCGTCCCCTCATTAAGGGCATCGCCGCGTAACCACCGGATTTTATGGGCGCCATCTTGAATTAATAATACGTCGACAAAATGGCTGCCGGTCTGATGGTACGGACAGTAAAAAATTTATTAATCGCAAATGAAATCTTGAAAGCGTGAATTACTTTACCGCGCTATAATTATTATTTTATTAATTTTCGATTTTGGTTTGACCCTCTTTAATTGAGGGGTGACATTCATTTTATTACACACTGTGTTGTGTGAGATATAATTTCGCCTGTAACGGATAATTTTCAACACTTTGGTTTATGGGTTTAGGGTTACATTAACGGTTCACGTACCACAGACGCAAAAGTCTATCTTAATGGTATTGTACATATTGATTGTCTGTACGAGTACCAAGTATCCTCCGTGCTTTTGGTCCTGGCTGTCATTTTTAGATCTTTGACAGTCGTTACCGATACCCGAAAGTCTGGCAACCAGTTTTATCAAGGGGTATCGTATTACCTTGTACTAACTGGATTGTGGAGTTCAGATAGGCAGTCGGTTCATGTAAAATCCTGGTATTCAGTTTCAGTATTAGCTGCCTGCGGTTCGCCTGGAAAACGACCACAACATAAGTATTTAGGAAAAGATTAGACACATTATGATAATTCGTTTTTATGAGGAACTTTTGAAGAAAATCTTTTCTATTTCACACAATTCAAATCAAGTCTTACCTGTTTTTCGAAAATTCAAATGTAAAATAAACATTTTCTGAAGCTTTTCAACGGAATTAGGGTATTTCCTGAATTACCCTTTTCATTCAGCTACTTAGGCTGTAAACCAAACCGCCCTAGACATAACCCATTGTTTTTTTTATTTGAAAAGCAATCACTGTCAAGACCAGCCGTTATTCCAGAACCATTGCTTAATATTTAACTGAAAGTCTACCTACGGCCATTTTCCTTGTATGGGTCCATGTTAAAAGCGAAGAGCAAAAGTAATAACACAGGTCCATCACCTAGCACAGGAGTCAGGAACTTCACACAATTTTGTACCCATTTTCTTGTGTAATAAAGTAAAATATTGATTATCTAGTTTCTCAGGCAGTAATTTTTAAAATCGTTTTGGTTTAATATTCCATGTAGGCTAGTTGTGAAGTTCCATGTTGAACTTTTGCTCTTCCATCTACAAAATTTCAGTAGCAGCCGGGAATTTGTCTTACAGATACATTTTTGCGCAGTACGCAGACCTGATATGATATCACTAGTCAAAGTGCTAGTTTTTGTGGTCTCACTTACATCTACTTTCATAATGTTCAAGCCAGGTCACTAACGAACGGTTTTTATGACAATAGAAGCCTCTGCAAGTGATTGCTTTTCTGTCACTGTACGACTGCTGGGGAAAGACCTCCCCTGTTCCTTTTAGGCGCTCTTTCCTGTGCCTCCTCAAACCAGACAGGGTTCTTTTAATTAGTGAACTTATTGTTTTTACACACAGCGACACATCAAACCATATAACCCCCGCGGCCCCGCTTTGTATAAAGGGTGTAAAAACCTCTTATCGAAGCCAAAATACACTTGTTCTCCCCGTCATTGCGATCCTTTCTTTGGTTCACACCACACCTGGGAAAGTGGGAACCTTCTAGTTACGGAAATATTGAGCGTCACAGTTCTTACTTTTTGACTCCATCAATCAGCACAATGTTTTGGAAGACCTCCTGCTAGGTGGGCCGATGACCTGGTGAAGCTTGCGGGGGATCCACTGCATGCGAGACGCGTGGAACTGGTCAATGTGGCGACACTTGAGAGAGGCCTATGTCCAGCAGTGGACGTCTTTCGGCTGAAATGGTGATGTTGCTTGATTGGTCGTCTTTCGAACCAGCTTCCGCTTATGTCTCAAGCCCGTTTATAAAGCATTCATAGGACAACCACTAACACAGGCTGTGTCACCGAACTGTACTATTAAAACGTCTTTGTGTTCATGTAAATAAAGTGTTGTTACCTTTTGCTACTGAACCAAAATGTTTGATGTTTTATTATACTATTAGGTGCCTACCTGTTGTTGGCGTACAATGTACAGGTATTCGGTTTATTGTTTTAGGATTTTTTGTTACTATTTTATCAATATTATCAGCAATAGATGTACCAAGCATGTTGTAAAGGGTTTAGTAAAGAAGCTCGTTACTAAATAATAACAACAAGCGCGGGGAGCCTAGGTTGCTCCGTGGATGGGCGACCATGCCTTATACACCGAGTTAACTACCTGCTGGCCGTGGCCTTCGCCCGTGGCCCTATTTTTTTGGCACGGAAGCCAAATAATTTTTCTAAAATAATAATCAGGTTCCTACTCCTTATAACATCAGCTGTCTGCCGGTAAAAGTACAGCCGTTTCGGAAATTAGTCAGAACAAACAAACAAACAAACAAAAATTAAAAAGATTTTTTTTGTTATTATACTACCGTATATACTTTCATATGCATTCAGCAAAGAACTCCTAATTTGATTCATACAGACACTTTATTTTTTTATATGTAGACAATTTCTCAAGTACGAAGGTCAAGCCATCAAGTTAATTGGACAATATTCAAACAATTATAAACACACAAACAAGAATTATATTTGCTAGGTCTAGCAAATATAATAAACTAAACATAATAAAATACGTCAGCTGGGTGACTTCTCACGGCATCAAAGATTGTATTGACTAGGGAAATGTATTCGAGGACGATCGGTTGCCAAGCTAAGTAAGTAGTGGCTTATTGAACGTTTGTGTACAGATATGTCGGACGATTTACCATTGAATACTGTTATTGGCTTTAAATATGAGTAAAGTTAATACTAGAATCGAATAGAGTTTGTTCAAACATATCTGGTAGCTTTATATCAGGGGCTCCCAAGCCAATCTTTCTTGGACCAGAGACAACTTTAGTGTCTTTATTGTTAGCAGGGGCCATAAGGTCCTATAGAAACCTGGATACCGACAGGATTATAATTATCTAGGGGGTAGAATCTTTAACTCACACAATGCAAAAATTATAAGTAAGACTAGAAGACGACCCCAACATAGTTGGTAAAGTAAGACTAAAAGACGACCCCAACATAGTTGGTAAAGTAAGACTAAAAGACGACCCCAACATAGTTGGTAAAGGCTAAGCTGATGATGATGATTACATCTAAAGAAAATTTAAGCTAAAGCATGTTAGTAGGGTTTTGTCTATGCCCTATGAGTTTTTTGCCCATATTCAGTAAGTGGCTAGCTTAAGAGTACAAGAAGACCAAAGAAACGATGAATCGACGGTATAAAGAAACTATGGATCGACGGTATAAAGAAACTATGGATCGACGGTATAAAGAAAATATGGATCGACGGTATAAAGAAAATATGGATCGACGGTATAAAGAGACTATGGATCGACGGTATAAAGAAACTATGGATCGACGGTATAAAGAAACTATGGATCGACGGCAAAAAGAGACTATGGATCGACGGTATAAAGAAACTATGGATCGACGGTATAAAGAAACTGGATCGACGGTATAAAGAAACTATGGATCGACGGTATAAAGAAACTACGGATCGACGGTATAAAGAAACTATGGATCGACGGTATAAAGAAACTATGGATCGACGGTATAAAGAAACTATGGATTGACGGTATAAAGAAACTATGGATCGACGGTATAAAGAAACTACGGATCGACGGTATAAAGAAACTATGGATCGACGGTATAAAGAAACTATGGATCGACGGTATAAAGAAACTATGGATCGACGGTATAAAGAAACTATGGATCGACGGTATAAAGGATGATATGGCTAGAAAGGAGGTGTTAGATGAGATGACGGATAATAGAGAAGTACGGAAGAAGAAGATAATGCTGCAACGATTCCAAATGAATTGGGATAAGAGAATGATGATGATTCAGTAAGTGGCAAGAATCATAAAATGTAGGTTTTCATCGAAGCGCAAGCTTGACGAATTTGATCCCAACGAAAAACAGAGTCAAGCAGTTTTTGACAACAGCTTGCACAGACATACAAACCCTGCTAGTTATACTTATCATGCAAAGTTTCACGTCACTAATTCCCAGAGCTCAACCACAGAATTTAATCATTCCTCCTCATAAGACATTTAATATAAAAAACCATAGGAATGTCTTATTACCACCATGCTTGTTACGTAAAGGCAGATAATAAACAATTTGAAGGCAGACAGCACGTTCGTCTGAAGTAGTCTGGCGGCCATTTTAATTGAGATAATGACGCCGCCATCTTGTCAAGTCGTTTCTGAAGTGTGACTAGTTTTGTAATTATGTTATTGTTTTGGAGAATTATTGGGTTTATTATAGAATATTTGCTTCTGCCCGCGACTTGGACATATAAGAAACATATCCTATGGCAGGTACTGGGTAATCGTGAAGTTTTTCATCAGTGAAAATATGATTGAAATCGTTTGAATCACTTCGGAGATTCCATCCAAACTTACTTGGTTAGAAGCTCTAGTTATTTCATAAATACAATGCAACGTTTGATAGTTTCTCAGTTCTCTTTCTGATGGCATTAGGCTTGCCCCTACACGAAACTTAAACATTACTGGTGAAATGAGGGGTGCACTATTAGATGCAACTCTGTCAAACATTTCAGGGATTACCGGCCTTATGTTGTATTGTCCACTGCTGGACGCAAAGGTCTCCCAAAACCTTCCACTAACACCAAGATACAGCATGTTCCTAAAATGAAAAACGACACTTTTAAAATATACTCGATTCTCACCCCTCAACCATTCATAAAGACAGCGAAATATATTATACGATATATTTTCTATATTACTCCCAATGGTACGCCCGGGATTCAGGATTCGCTGAAAAAACGTTGAAACACAAAGAAACACGGCCTAAAGGAAACGATGTGGAAACGTATACTTTAGATTATAACCATGATTTACTATAGTAACTGGTGGAAATTAAATGTATTGTGGAGGTGGATTTAATGTAACGTAACGGTTGTAAGTTTTATGGGGTATGCAGACGCATAATGTCGCATATATTGACAATGTTACACATTATTTAGTGGATTCCCACATTTTTAACCCGATAGTCATTCTTTTCTACTCATTAGAGAAAAATAAAAGATTTTTCTTATATCTGTTTAGTGTTGTCACTGATTATGATCCTACTACCTTACGTTGTTTTATTGTTCGATTTTATTTTTTTCTTTGCTTAGAATAATATTTTATTTATTTGTCGAATAATTAATAGAATAGAATTGATGGCGGTATGAAATTCCTGTTTACATTCTCTGTTAGGTCATATCAATTTATTTGTTAAACAGTTTAATACTTTCCCGTCTTAGGTATAAATATATAAACTAAGAACTTCAAAACATTCAATTAAGTTTAAGAATAAATAAAACATGTTTTAATTATATTTTATTTCTTTTTCAGGTAAGCTTAATTCGTAGTCTTGCAATATTTAAGGCGAAGGGTGAGTCGATCATAAATATAATTACGTTCATTAAAGTCTAGCACATAATGCAAATTAATGTTTTACGTCGTAAATCTGCAGGAAAACCCGAGTTCGAATAAGACGATGATTCCGCAGGATTCCCACTTAAACGACGAAACAGAGTATCTCTTAATCAAATAACGTTAACGTGTGGGACATACTGTATTTAAATTCGGCACACTTAAATTCGGCATGCATGTTGGTAAATGAACTAACCTAAACTTAACTTCGCATAATTTTTTAAAAAATAAACATTCTAAGTAATTATTCGAAAAATAGAAGCATACTGTATTTTATTTGAAGTCAATAAATCGTTTGCAAATGATGACGTTCAAATTTAGAAATTCTTCACAAGGTAAATAACTCAAGTGAAAGAGCAAATTAGTCAATGTATTCAAATTGTGCTTAGATTACGTTTACACAATTTAGTTGTTCGATAAATGAACATTTCATTGAATATCTATTCAGCACCTAATGATATTTTTATTTGGTAGAAATATTCAGTCTAATATTTCAATTTTATATCGATATCTCAATAACTAATTCAACATTGATATTCTTTACAAGTTTCTCTTACTTTTACAGTTATTTTATACATTTAATCCTAAATGGAATTTGAAAGTCTTTTGTTCTAAGTGGTTATTAATTACATAGAAATCGATATCAAAATAATCTGATTTTAATGATTGTCTATGAAACTTTCTATTTATTAAAGTGCTATCCATAAATCAGTCATTGATTGAGTCCAAGAAATCATGTTAAAGGCTTATTTCTTTCATAGAATGAAGAGACTACGCTTGTTCTTTGCTGAGTGCTTCGTTTTTTTTTTAAAACCGTTTCTAAGTGAAACAGCCTCATCTTCCCAATGCGACAAAACTCATCATCATCGTCTTTCCGAGACACAGAGGAAACTCGGTACATAATGGGTGGTCACCCATCCTCAGACCAATCTAGACTAAAGATCGACCCGAGCGGCTGTTATAAACTAGCCATGAGCCTAATATGGCAACCTATTAATCAGTAAAGACACAAAGCTTTCAGAAACCCCTGCAAAGTTTACAAGAGCACCAACAAAACAGGTCCTTCAATAGCTCCCTGACTGAACCACCTCTATGTCCCGTCGAAACCACGCGTTCTAAGATTTTAATTTGGCCACGACTGAAAGCCTAGTCGTTTTAATCAGGAGGCGAAGTACCAGGGGCTTGTTTAAATTTTCTATTAAATCCGTGAGACGAGTAGGGGAGACAAAAGCAACGTATCTCCAATCTATTAATAAGGCTGTTTAATTTGGAAAGCGGTAGGTGTAGCGTCAACGTAAAAGGCGAACGAATTCATTGTTTTAATGAAAATTGAGATCGGGTTTTTGTGTGCCAAATTTTGTGTTCATATCGCTTGGGAGCAGGGTTCTTGTGTTTTGGGTATAATAGTCGTATTTGGTGTAATTATGTATGTTTTTTTGTGAGTAAATTAATCAATAGACTTACAATATCACTTACGGGATATATTCCCATGATTTTTAATTATTCTGAGTAACTGACAGTGGATGTTAAGTTATAAACCGTGAAAGCTTAAAACAATGTTAAGATTAATCAAAATTGATGATTTGGTATGACTAAACCTCGGTGAATATAAGTATACACTCACAAAGCAAGCAAGCAATTCTTATCTCTAGCTTCAACAAAACAGTTTTCGAAGGAGGCTCCTTCCTCCACTGCCTTCACTCAAGCAAATAGGTATTTACAACCAAAAGATTGCCAATCAGCGAAATAAACCAAAGAAAGACAAAAATCTTAAATAACAGCACATTCAGAAAACGCGGCATACATAATTCACGCATCACTCGAAGAAACCTAAAAGCTCTCAAACCAACGAGCCATCATAAAGTAATGTGTTACTTCACATATTTTTCGCGTTTCAACTAATAAGTTATTTGGAAATTTATTTTTGACGTGTGTTGTATATTGTATTTTTTCTCGGAATTTTTTCGTTCGCAAACATTTTGTTACGGCTGAGTGCCTTCTAGTAGTCCCCTCAAATGTCTCGACGAGTTCTTGAAAATGTTATGAAATATTTTTCTTGTATTCGTGTAATGAAAATATACCTTGCCTGAAATAACTTAGTGATTGTTAAATGTGTCGTGTATTTCTTCGCCTTCGTTGTCACTACAATTGCTAAATTAACCTCATAATTTTATAAAATATTTTATTTCTTAGAAAACAATGCTTCCTGGCAATTTACGAAGCTAATAACTTGCGTTTCCTGCCTAGAATTCCATCGAAAATAAAATGTACAAACATTTTTATTCGCATTTTTTTTCAATTTTAATTAAGATCTTTTGTTGAGTATTCTGCTGACCTTACCTCTCGCTGTGACAGTTTCGTACAGATTAATGGCTAAATTTAAATTCCCGTGTATTTTCTGTAACTTTTTACTGTATTTCAGCCAATTTCTTCATTCAGCTTTTTTCTTGCATTGTTTTGTTATTCTCGCTGCATTTGATGTTCCAATTACAGTTGGCTTGTTAGAGAATTGTTTTTATTCGAAGCGTGATTATTCGAACTCGAATACGATATTTACAGCGTAACTGGGTTTCGATTTCGACTGATCTTCTCGGAAATATATTCGGTTAATTTAAAGGATACAGGAGAAAAATATACCTTTTAAAATCACCATATAATAAAGTAAAAAAAAAAAACAAAAATCAGGAAGCAAACAAACAAAAAAAACCTATTTGCTTTCCGACCTTTTTTCAGGAAAATTCGCATCATCTACTCTTAAGGTGTTATCGAAAGGAACCGGAAACCTTTCGAAATTCTACTTTCAATAAATAGGAAGCTCTTTGTATTACCCTCAAATCACACCTTTCAATTTTGCCCCAACTCACCCTGTGGTTGTTGAAGGGAATTAATTTTAATTACTACCTCCCCACTCTCCCCTTTATTGTCTTCTCAGAGACAATGTTTTGTATCAATCGGGATTCGAATCTCGATTGCGTTTTTGTTTTAGCGGTAGGATTGACTGTCAAGTAAGTCGCACACTATAGACAAGACTGTTGTAGACAGAATATTGCTAAAGGAAATACATAGTCTGTCTCGCTTGCACTAGTAGAGTAATTGTCTGTCTATAGACAGTTTTGTCTATAGTGTGCGAAAGCTATAACTAAAGTTAGGGCCATACCTGCCACAATATTCCCAAACCACAGCCACACCTGAAAGCTAGAATTAATAGTGGCGCCCACCAGAAAAGCGCCGAGACAAAGCTCGACGAAGTTCTAGAGAAACAGTTTAAGTGTCTTGGATCCTGCAACGAAACAAATCAGAATAGTGTAGTTGAGGAGTAGGATCAACCTAGAGCTAACTGTGAAGGAATTGTGACGAAACCTGGCCAATCTGGCCATGTTCTAGAATCTACAAAAATTAGACATGTGATATTCACTAGTACTGGGCCTTAGTATAGTGGATTACGTCCCAGTCCTTCTCATATAGAGGTGGCCTCTGTCTCATCGGTGGGAACGTGGGCTAATTATGCTGATGCTTAAAGTTACAACTGTGAGCTATTTTTTAGGCATACCAGCACTTTGCCAGTGTCAACGCCCTTTATTGGCATGTTCTGGGATTTTTTTGAAAATTTCTTGTCTAAATCTTAAAGAGCAGCTTTCTAGGAAGAAAGATATGGGGTAGGCATTGATGAGTGAATGAGTCAGTAACTAGGAAAGACTTCATCGAAAAATATTTCAAGCACAAAAATTGGCTATTCAACTTGTAGGTAATGTGTTATAAAGCTTATAGAACCTAACCTAGAGCAATAAAATCCACAAATTGCTAATTTTAACCACTAATATTACACATTACCCGGTCAATCCGGACATTACCCAAAAACCTACAATAATAATTCTAATCTGCATCGTAAGTCACAATCGCCTGCTGTAAGCAATCTTGTTGAACATAAATCATGTACGTTTCTTTAAGTTTTATATACCTATGTACTCGGTATATAATGTACACTATGTTAGTTGTGCTTAATCTCTGTTTAAGCGAGTGAGGGAACACGCCAAAAGCACATTAATATTAGAACTTAGTAAAGTATAATTGGGTGCGGTGTTGGTGATGAGCGGTGGCGATTTTGTTTAGTTAAATTGATGGAGCGATATCAAAACCATGGTAATGGCATTCAAATTAGTGGCAGCTATGGTTACAAAGCCTGTATCTTGTTTTTGACGTTAATCAAACTAAATATGAATATTTGGTTAGATTTCCTCCAAAAATTTGTAGAGATTGAGTATCACTTGTTGGTTATGGATCTCGGAAAATGACGCCCATTACATACTGTAGTCATTTTCTTTGTTAAATGACCGTTACTATATCTAC
This sequence comes from Xestia ashworthii, assembly GCA_950022955.1. Classification (NCBI taxonomy): domain Eukaryota; kingdom Metazoa; phylum Arthropoda; class Insecta; order Lepidoptera; family Noctuidae; genus Xestia; species Xestia ashworthii. The sequence goes on from OX465573.1 coordinate 9,626,476, forward strand.
AATCCTTTTACATTTGTAATCCAAGCAAGCATGTTGACCTAATGAATCACAGTTCAATCTAGCATTATTACATAAGTGAGTGAGTAGTACAGTGTATTACGATGCGCAACCTGCAACTAAACAAACAATCGCTTGTTTCTGTACAAAATTGAATCTTGGATTACAGGTGCATGCTTCCGTAAGGAAAACGCTTTTAAGCGAAGAATAGTCTTAAAAAAAACTACCCGCTATTCTTTCATAACTTGGGACGACGCCTAATCATGATTACAAAAGAAATCGCTGAAAAACTAAATCGATGTATAGACGATAGTGAAATCTAATTTATGCGAAGCGTAATTTTCATTTCTTTTACTTTTCTTCCAAGAATTTACTTAACTTTATCGCTACTTTAAAAGTTAATGGCTAAAAAGCTTGTAAATTACAATTTCTCGTAAAAAGTTTACCTAATTTAACTATGACGGAAAGTTTTAGATGATATTTTTCCCTAAATTTTACCAGCGGTGTAATATCGTTTTATATTTTTATTTTTTCATTTTTTTTTTATTTGGGAAAACAAACAATTAAGAATTACAAAAAAATAAGGTACAAAAATGATACAAATGTGAAATCAACCACGTTCTCCACAGATACACAATGAGACAATATGTTAAATTTTAAGATTAGCGTTGTAAACAATAAAAATAAGAACAGTGATAGTAGTAAAGTATCAACAATAAATTACCCTTAAGCCAATAGTGCCGCAAAGGTGGAACAACAACAATGTAATACTAATTTTTCAATATGTTAAGTAACATGAGTCTAAACTTTCCTTGCGGTAAAGCAAACAGATCCAAACTGCTAAGAGATCGTTTTGTTAAGAGATGCCTAAACGTTAGGTTAGAAACTTAACAAATGTAATTCGGAATTTCACTAAGGTGATGAAATTATTTAGAATTTTCAAAGCTCGACTGTGTCTCGAAAGTCTGACAACCAGTCTTACCAAGGCGTATCGTATTACCCAGTACTAACTGGGTTGTTGAGGTCAGAAGGACAGCTCTCCATGTAATATACTGGTATTCAGGTGCATCCGGTTAGACTGGAAGCCAACCCCGACATAGTTGAGAAAAGGATAATGAAAATTCAACTCAGCACCAAAACTTGTAATTCTAACCATATTTTTTTAGGAGTATTAGTTTAGGTGCCTCTAACTGTTAGTAAAAACGAGCAAAACTTAGATTGCAATAGGAGACTTCTTAGGAATAATAAAGTTACCTAGATCCAGTCCTATTGCCCAAGGCAATTTACTCAAAGATTCCCGTTGGAATTTGGATTACCTAGCGTAAAATCTGAGATGAAAAGAACTCATTTTTCTTTTATCCGTTTCTATTTCTAGAGTCAAGCACCAAATCCTGTATTAAAAACGACTTGAATTTAACTTAATATAAAATCACGGTCGTTTTTCTCTAAAAGATTATGTTAGTACCTACATTTCACGAGTTAAACAATTATTTGATCTAATGAAGATCTATTGACTGCCTCGATGGTCTAGTGGTAGCAAGTGCGGCTGCTGAGCCTGTGGTCCGGTGTTTGATTCCTAGGTCGGGCAAAATGTTATTGTGGTTATTTATCAGGAATCCCTCAGTAGCAGCCACGGAGTCTGGATTTGCGCCCGATTGATGGCAAAAGGCTCGGCCTCTTTTACATGGGAATGAAACAGAACTGGCGAAATATGGGTGTACTGTAAGATACACCTCTGCCTAACCCTGTGTAGATTCCAGGCATGATGTTATGTTATATACACCTAAATATATTCCAAAATACTTTGTACTTAATATTAAATTACTTCACATCAAAAACACTACATTTTTCATTGTATCCCGGATTAGAAAACGAAAGTTCTCAAATAACCCTAAACTCGCGACCCATTTAAATTAGCATTACATAAGACTAAGCGTTCGTATGTGCCCGGAAATTATGAATTCAAACCTTTTACCCGGGATTCTAACTAAATACATTAGCTATTTAGTAGCCGACTTAACCCTTGCACTGGCGAGCTGTCTGGTTAATTTGGCATGAAAACACGCAAACAGGCCTCACGTAGAGGGTTGAGTCGCTAGATGAGGCACGGAAGTGTGTTGGGAGATGTTTTGAGCGTAGTGTCAAAAACAAAAACAAAAATGCTTCCCGAAAAAAAGGAATTGTTTATTCTGTAACAGATCTTTAATGTCAACGTTTAATTATGATGTAATTGTGATAATCAAGTATCGTGTGGTAATCAATCAGCGTGCTTAGGGGCAAAGCAGACTATTTAGAAACTCCTAACATCATGAAGATTATAAGGGCAAGCAAGCCAAGTTGTTGCACTGTCATGGAAGTATCGCCACTATAATCAATCAAATCAGTCTATAACGTAGGCCTAAGAAAACATTGTTTTCAGTCTTCTGCATCCCGTCTGACATAACCACCTTTAAAAATACCTTCCACAAACTGCAATATTATGATGGATTTAGCAGTCAGAATGAATAAACATAAAACTGCATCCCAATAATGGCTGAACGAAAATTGGTGCCAACAATACAAAAAGTAAATTTGCGGAAATCGAACTGTTCCTGTCAAAGAATTTATTTCGTATACACCACCCAAACACTCAAATACGCAAGTAAGTTAACAAGACAAGACAATTGACCTTATTTTCCTGTCACTTTCCTACCGTAACATCTCCGACCTCCAACCTTTTTCCATAAGGAAAAATCACGAGGAGATAAGGAATCCTGCATAATATGGTACACGTATCTTATTCGCAGTGGCATTTCTAGTGGACCATTACTCTTGGGAAGAGCACTAAATATGTTGATTCGGCTATTTATTCTTAGTTGGTTCTAACCATCTGCTTTTGTTTTACTAACGAGGAACCTCTTTGTTTTCGTACCACTATATTATAAACTAAGGAAACAGATAGTTTTGGGTTAGTCATTTGTTTAGGACGTGGGGATAGAAGTCTAGATTCCGATTTGCTATGAAGACTGTGTTGATCTTCTTGCCAAACTTGGTGTCAGAGTTTTATCCCGCCCAAGGGCCGCTGACTTGGCTTTACACGCCATCGAGAAATATCTCCCATGCAAGCTGGTTTCCTCACTATGTTTTTCTTCACCGAAGCAGGTAATAATTGTACAATTACGCAATCAGAGAGAATCTTGGGTTCGAACTTGACACACTTGACTATCACCGCTATACTATGTTGATGTTGAAGTATGAGTAGTTTTCTTTTTATGTTGATACCATCAAACATATTCCAGCCACAAAGGCTGACGATGTTTTTACGTGAAGATGAGAGCTTAGATTTAGTCCTTTTTTATTTAACTAGCATGAGAATCTCCAAGGACAGAATGGATATGTCACACTCACAACTAGTATACTGTCCCGGTTTCGGGACTGGCCAAGATATGAAAAAGGTGCCAATAGGTACTACTGTCCCGGTTTCGGGACTGGCCAAGATATGAAAAAGGTGCCTATAGGTACGCAGTCTCGAAATCACTCTAAATTACAGTCAGTGAGTGCCCTTTAGTTTAGACACTCAAAAACGATCTTCAACTGTTTTATTTTAAATTGTGACCGCTTTATTGCCGTCGCCTCACTCCATCACTTATCCCGCCAACTTAACTTAATTCAGGGTCACCATCCAAGATTATTATTTATGATATTTTGGGATCCCCCGCTTAATCTCCCCTTCCATCCATATTGTCCTCTATAGCTTTATAAGCCCATCCATCATCACCAACTTTTAATTTGACATTACCAACTCATATTGTAATTATCAGCGGCCATTTTGAGATACCATTTGACAGCAAAATGGTTGAATGCGGAACACCATTAATATATCACATAGTTTTCGATGCAGACGTTACAAACTCGTATATTGATGGCCGCTATTAATATTAAATTTTCTGGTTAACACAGTTTGTATTGAATGTACTGCTGTTCATAAAACTGATATGAATTTTGGTAGCCGTTTGTATTGCTTTTGTATGCATGATGTTTCATTCAACTTTGGACTTTACAAGCTACGACTACTTTTGTGGAAAGCACGTAGTCGACTGTCTAAATGTAAAGTCTCTATTGCAAGAATATATTCTAACAGCCATGCTTGGAGCAAAACAGGAAACAATTTACACATACCGCACTATTGTTTTAAAAAGTGGGGCTTTCCCGGAAGCTATGATATCCTCACCATTGTCTCTCAATAATGACTGTATAGCGTCTACACATTTCCTCATTCCAGCAAACTCAGACCACTTGGTGGGTGGTAATAGAAGCAGCAGCTTGTAAATGTCCAATTGAACTAGAAAAGCAGTTAACAAAACCATGAATACAAATTAACAGTCATTCAAAACGCATGTCCACAAATTAAATCTTGCACAACACACAAGGAAACTTGAGAAAACCCACGCTAAAGTAATAAATTGTGACCGAGCGTTAGTAGCGCCACCTGACATATCGAGAATGAACTACTGGAGCTACGAGCAACCAGTAGTTAAGTCACAGTGATTAACATGCTGGGACTGAGTAATGCCTTGTAGACCCGGAAGGCAGAACGAAAGGTAATGCTTACATTAAAATAATATTACAAAAGGCAAACTGTGTAGATGTCATTTTAATCTTGTGCTGTAATGCAGTAGTAATAGCACGTTTAGCACTCATAATCACAAAAGCCGTGATTGTTAATAATTTCTACGTATCTGTACAGGGTGAAAAGCATTATGTTAATGTAATAGAACCAGTAGACCATGTATTTAATTATAATATTGATAAAGACGAATCTGGAACACCGATATTGAAACTAACCCATTCATACGTGAATGATTTCTAAGTTCAAAGACAAGTTTAAATCCTAAGCCTATATCTTGATTTAGACCTGAAATAGATCTTCAATATCGAGTATCTGGATCGATTAAAGATATTCAAATACAAAGTGTGTACAGCTATCGCATAACATTCCGAAACTGTACACCATAAAAGAATATAAACACTTAAGATTTAGATATTCCACACACGGAAAATATTCACGAACTACATTGTGAGCCAAATCAAAAGAAAATTGATCTAGAAATAACACACCTCGCGAACGCCAAAAGGCGAAAATAGCTAAATTGAATTTCCACATATCCAAATCGTATAATGTCATTATATTACCAATGGTAGCTCCTAACTCGAGGAATTTCAAGTCTATATTTGCCAGTATTGAATTTACTCGCAATCCTAGTAGCGTTCTGAAGTGCACTCAGATTTAGAAACGTAACTTTGGAGCTGGTATTGCGAGTATTATTTTTAAACCTATTATTATACTATCATCAGTAGATATGTCTATCATGTTTCTTTAGAATCCACAATCACTGCTTTTTATTCAGTTGTCCAATAAAAGAACGTGATGACTTAGTATCAATGTATCAATTAGTTGGATTGAAGTGACCGGAAGAATTCACCGAAACTCTTAATAAATCAAGATTAATCTAATTGTACAAAATTTCCAACTACGTTCCAAAATCATCTAAATCCTTTATACTTAAAATGTCATCTCCAATAGATTTCTTGTCCAAAATCGAATTTCCTATCCATTCCAAAATTTCGACCGCCTTATCCATCATCCAAGATTTATTTTAAGTGGTGTAAGGGGTTCAAATGTCTTACCTATTGATTTTGTGGAAATAGCGGCACGTCTCGACGATTCGCGGGCATTGCCGGGGGAATACCGTTCCTTGGGAAAGAGACGCCTCGACGCGACTTGGCTTGTCTTTTTAACGTGTCAAGATCTATGTTAGTGTCTAATGTTTCCAGGATTTCTGTAGTTTTGTGTCTGGAATACGTATTTTGTGGAAGATGGATAACATGGTCTATTTGTGTAGGATTTGTATGAATATTTCGGTAGAAGCAATTGAAGCAAAGCGACCCTTTTAGAAGGCATTGCGTTATGACAAGAAAGAAAAAGAACATAACGTTAGATAAATCTAAACATTTGAAAGCAAAAATCGCAAAGATTATAGCGAGAGACTGAGAATTTGTTGGGCACGGCATAACAGCCTCGAAATGATCTCTCCGCTAAAATATTTTCTTCCGAAACCCTCTCAGTGTCGGTAGAATTTACCAATTCAAAATTCGATACGAACTGAACGTAGAAACAGAGCCTCTATTTTATTTTTACTGCCATGTGTATCAGCTGAAGCTTTCCTAAGAGCTATATTTTAGTTTCTACTGCTCAATTTCCCTATATATGAGTTCCTGTTGCATTTTACAAAGGTTTCTCTATGTATTATTTAAATGTATGTAGTAATATTGTAGGCAGGCTTTTCTAAACATTCTCATAAACAAGTTCTTCCTTAGCTTTGTCTTTGATGTGTTCAGTAATAGAACCTTTTATCTGTAGTTAATTTAGAAGCTACTTTCGTGTTCTACCAATAAAATTGCCACAAGCATCGAGCTTGCCAATAACATTAATGAAATTACCAATCCCAAGCCCGCTGATTTTAGCAATAACTTCCCGCAAGCCGTGTTGTTTGCGGGAAAATGTCCACTCCAGCATTGAACTTTTACGACTCGATATGACATGCATACGATTAACCCACAATCCAATTCCATACCGCCACGAGTGCACTAAAGCATAGTTTATTAGATTTTCGTAGCAGAACGATAAAAAATTGAGTTTCGAGCAAAGTCCCAGACAAAAGCCAGTGGTTTAATAAAAATGTTGCCGGCTCAATGGCATGCGAAAATTTTGCTGTATGTAAAATTTGCCACGACTTGTTTTGAACTGCTGACCCAGTTTGGAGATCGTTGTCCGTTTTGGCCATCGCTAGTTGCCTTTTTTGGGTGAACAGAACAATTGGTGTTACATTGTTTCACCCTGGCTATGGATGAAACTGTTTCTGGATCGTCATCTATCAAATATAAAAATATTGCTTTATCATACACCCTTCAATGTTACATGGAATCAACTGTTTCAGTTGTATGTTTACTCTAAGTTTTTATGTTGGCTTTTATTTCTCTCAACGACCTCAAAATTATAGTAATCATAAAAACGGTGACAGGAGAATCACACAAATCCTCAAAACATCACCAAGAAGCAAACGAAGCAGAAAATTTCTAACTGGAAGTCTTGAAGACAATGTTAATAACCCGATTCCCAGACCATAAACTTGTTTCCAAGAATATCAAACGTCAACCTCTCAGACAGATCAACGCACTCGGCGTGGTCCCTCGAGGCTCACCCGCATTCTATCACTCGGCGAATTAACTCGCTTTCTGTTTCAAGTATTCGATTGTATTAAGGACTTTAGTACGCTATTTAAAAGTTTGCTTTTCATTTCTTTAGTGTGTTATTGTGTTGTGAAACTTTCTTTTGAGTTTTGAACTAAGTTTTTGTTAGCAGCCAACGGGATTAATTTACTGTTGTATAAGTTGATGCAAAAGTCATTGCTAAAACGAAACTTTTCTAAAACTTGCAAACTCTTTTCATAAAGTTCTTATTCACCTTGTAGGCCATAAAAAGACAACGGTTTATTTTGAATACAGAACTTTACAATAACAATTATTTAAGCGAGTGACCACATTTATGGACTTGGAAACGACGTGATCAGATCAGAAAGAGCTTAATTTCCAATCAATAAAAACGAATACTATACGATGTCGAATCGTGTGGTCTGAACTCAAAACAAGATTTAATTGAGCGCTTTTATTGCACCGACATAAATACTCTTTTTGAGCAGCCGATTCTAAGTCTCTCTCATCTAAACTGTTCTGTTACCTACAACTTTGAAACGTCAATCACACCCAGTAATCCTATCACTGTGATCACCGCAAGGATACTCCTAGGGTCAGTTAACAATGGCCATGGGGTTTCCATTGGTGTTTTGTTAAGACCCGCATGCAACGACTAGGGGGATTTACAACCACTGTGGTTATGGGTTTAGAAATTGTCGAGACGAAAACCGAGACTATTTGAAATGTGTTGGTAGATACTGTTTATAGTCTGTCTGTCTATCCATTAAAATTATTGTATTCAGACAGGAATGTGGTTTTCAATTACTTATTTCAAGTCTATGCGTGTACCTATGTGCCTGTGTAATGGACTTTGCTTAAAATCAATTCTGCTAATGATTCAACGAGTGTGAGGCAAATTATTTCTAAATTATATTTAAGTAGGTTAACAAATCTTTCCGATAATCAATCATCTGGGTTTCTGTCACAACTTCAACTTCATGATGGGGTCGTTACTGAAATCTATTTAAATCTGCTGTTTCTTGTACTCAAATGATAACTATAATGACATTCATGATAATATCATCGGTAATGGATTTTGTATTTTCAAGTCGATTTTAACTTCTTGCTGTCTGGTCATATAATAAGGTGTTAATGTGATGGTGGTGGTGATGTGGTGGTATGTGTGGTGGTGCTGTGTGTGTGGTGTGTGGAGATATGATGTGGTGTTGAAATGATAAACACCAGGCAACCCATCATAATTGACGTTAGTGTGATATATCAAAATGTGCTAAGTTAAGAAATATCTTGTTTAGAATTCTTTCGCTATCCTGCTTCTGCCCTTTTCCTTTTTTATTTGGGGTCGATGCAATATGTCTTCTTCATCCATACTTTACCCGTAACGCAGGTATTGTATTCCTACTTCGGGCACCAGTCTCTCATAAATGTGTGTTACATTAAATAATTCCTGTTCACTGTAAGAAAATAAACATGATTATTATTCTTCCCTTTAACTCATCATTTCTATAGTCATCCCTTTTCTAGCCATATCATTCTTCACACCGTATTTTATTCTCAAATCCCAATCGCTGGATAGAAATTACGAAGTAAATCGTTTCCTTTTAAATCTGATACAAGAATATCGCCAGATGATACAGATCTATACCAATTTCTACATAAATGACATCTCCATGGCTTGTATTTCTCCAATGCCTCGTAAAGGTAAGGGTTATTAGGCTTCCGCCAGCAAAACGAGTGTCTAAGTATATCTTATGAGACAGGAATTGCTTGAATAAGATATTATTTAATATTATGAAGCTCTAAAATTCTTATTGCCGATTGAACCTTTTCATTTCTGGTGTATTCTGACTTGTTAATGGTACAATTGTAAATTTTGCCGTTGTACCCTTGTAAAATACCACTTTATTATTATAAAGGTCTCTTTCAAACAACATTTTCTGACCTATCATGGCTGAAATGACTTCTTAGGACACGAAAGGTAGTCTTGAGAATAAAATTTTGAATTCTGTAACTTTTATAAAAACCCAGTCTTGCGTTTTCGGTGTCGTTATAAATAAATCTGAAGATGATCCCGACTTTAATGATAACAAAAGAGCATTAGATGAATAAGTACCAGACAAAGCACAATTAAATAAAGCGCACATCGTACATTCGAAAGCATAAGAATGTAAGCACCACACTGCGTGCCACCGGCGCGTTCGAAAGTATAAGGTATAAACAATTAGTTTGTCGGCTCCATTAGAACATAAACTTACCGAGATTGTGGTCCAACTTAATAGCTCTAAGTATAAGGCATCGCTGCCATTGAGCGAACTCGAAGGAATTACACTAATATTAACAGCTCCTTAACTTGCTTAGATCAGTTTACTACACCATAATAAGACGGTTTAGCAAAAATTGCTCGAGAAAAGTACGTTAACCTGTTAGGTTACACTGGAGTTAATATGTGTTTGTGGTTCTTCTTTAGTCCACGATTCCACATTGAAATATGTGGAAAATTCATCGTTGATTTTTGCATGGCGAGTGAGCTCCCAGTCTAAATCTGCATTACACTATACAACATAAACTAAATTAACAAAATGGTTTCCGAGGCATCTTAATACCTCCTTATGAGAGAACCGATATAAACAACTATTAGCATCTGTTAAATGAAACCGTTTATCAGAATTTACCGTTTCCCGATAGAATCGAGCCCCTAAATGTTTGGGCTATTTCAAATCAGATATAACCGGCGCGAACCGGTTCGGGGCGGACGAAACTGGATCACAACCGGGACAGACTGGTCGAAACCGGATTAATCCAGTAAAGTTCCTCGCATGGTTTCGCTGATTTAGAAACTTGTTTGTTTCTTGAAACTGCCGCAGAGGGTCCTATAGAGTTTCTCTTCAAGTTTAATGGAAACTAATTCTAGATAAGATCGTCCTTTTGTATCTAGCTTTATCAAATGTCGGTAGGTAAATATTTGGTTAACTTCGGAAATTCTTGTACCCTTTCAATTTGATTATTATGACTGGCTGGGTTCAAGGACTTCTGATTCTGTTAATATTAAGGCTGTTTGGTAAGATACTGTCAGATCTGATTGCTTTACCAAGGAATCTTATTATGTAACAAGATTGAAATGGAATGAGTAATATCAATTCTTCTAGGAAAATTGTTTTGTGTCTCTTGTTTAATTAACCGAAGTACTCCATAGAAGCTTTTTACATTCCATATTTATGAGGAGTTTCTTATACTTTTTTCAGTATTGATTATCAATATTGGAAATTCCCTTTTATCATTTTGTGTTCCTTTTGTTAATCTTTTTTTTACTTTACGTAATACCTCGTCAACAATTAAAACCACAATAACCAGTGTTATCTCAAACTCATAGGTAGTTACCATTCGTAACATTCACAAACACCCAACTTCCAGAGATACAACTTCTGAAATATTTCGAAATAAACTGAAATATACAAAGTGTATGAAAACCGGATCTCGTACTGAATGGACAGTAAACATCCTCTGAGTAGTTCAAAAGACTTTGCGGGTACAGTCGGCACAATAAACAAGTGGCATAATATAACTACCCGCCGCGAATTTTGTTTATGTGTCGTAGTTAGCTTTAAACTTCGTATCAGCGCTTTTAAATCATATATTTATGTGTTTAAAAGGAAGCTGTGTTGCGTGATCAGGAGTCTTTAGTGGTTTTAAAGTTATTTGGTTTTTGTGTAATGATTTAATTCTTGTCGTTATAAATTTGTTATGTTCGATTTGATGTTTTGTATTTGTGTCATGGCGATTCGAATGAAAGGAAGCTATTAGTTTTAACTGTTCAGATTGTAAATCATAAACGAGATTTAATCGCAGGATACGTAGATATTCATTATGTTGTTTACTTATAGATATTCAATCTTTACTTTGGTTGATGTCATTTCTATCTTAATAGATTGTAGATTTCATCATTATCATCTTTCTCCTGCTGTTATGCTCATTGATTTGGGGTTGGCGCAGCATGTCCTCTTCCATACTTCCCTATTACTTGTCATGTAATCAATCACCTCTTCTCTAGATATATCATCCTTCACTAAGTTCATTCATCGATTTATTTATATTTACCTCCTCTAAAACTTCAACTGTCTTTTCAAAAGTCAAAAATCTTACTTAAAAATTAATTAAATTAAAACCACCCTCTTAACTCACCACAAAATTCATCTTATTTTCACACGTGCTGCGGTCAAAAGCATCTGCCTCCAACTGTACAGTATTGTACAAAATTCTCCCGCGCAAATAACCAGTGGAGATACACTTAGTTTCACTTTGTCTTGTTTGGGCTCTAGTATTTTGTAACAACACGGTTTTAATGTCTTCTCAACCTGAAAGAGTTTTGAGTTTGATGTTAATTTTGCAGTAGGTTCCATGTTCATTTTTGATTTATGTTTGGCTATTAGTTTATTGGTTTATTAGTAGTAGATACTGCAACATTTATCGGCTTTGTATTTATTAGCACTCAGTTTTCTGTTACTTACAATTATTTAACACCTGTTTGTTCTTCGTCTCTACTAATTTTTCAGGTCTTACGGATACTAACATCTGTTGCTAAATTACTGATATTTACAGATTCTTTATTGGTAAATAAAGAATTATAAAAAAAAAATGAAAAATAAAGATTAATGAATTGAATTATATTATTATTATGTTTATTGGTGAATATGTAAGGTTTATGTTTTAGAAAAAAATAAGGTTCTTGCATCAACAAACTCTCTTAGTAATTTAGACTTCAATTAAATTCTACTCTAGTGTGATAGTAGTTTAAATATCATTAGTTTCCAATGTAGTATAAACTACATTCCTAATGTTAGACGTGTCAACAGGGAGGTCCTTAAACTTAGCTTACTTTAGTTTTAGATCATAATTTATCTCCAAGACACACTCCTCGAAACTTCATCATACAAGGTGTAATTTGCGCAAACAATTCAGTGTTCTGAACATTTCGTCGGAGTAGCCTTTTTGTGATTTTAATATAGGTCTCATGGTAAAAGTTGTTCATAATCATATTCTGATGATATCCACTTAGCCTTTTCCCATCTAAGATGAAGTTGACTTCTAGTCAAACTGCGTAAATACCAGTAATAAACATGGAGCGACTGCCAATCTGACCTCTACAGCCTAGTAACTGGGATCTAGGAGACTGATGATCAGACTAGGAGAGTTGTTCACAATGATAAGTACAATGACCCCTTCAAGAAGTTTTCAAACATTTCAATTACTCCTACGAATCAGAATCTAAAAGCAAAAGTGTTTTACACTCGAACTCACTTGCAAGCTAGAGAAATCGTCCACCCGTAAATTAATACATCGTGTGTACTAATTAGCTGTGTAATCTTCAAAGGGGCCGCTGTATACAAACACAAGTACACAGTGTTGGTGTATGCGTACACAGATTGTGTGTATACAGGTACGTTTAGATGACAGATTGTGTTTAAATTGCAAGTGATATTTATATGAGTAATTTTGGTTGAAGAATTGATTTGGGTATGTAGTGGTTTTGGCGAGGGTTTTAGCCTTTGAAGTTAACAGCTGCTTCTATAAAGGTTAAGATGTTGTAATGTCTAGAAAACTTTTACAGTTTAAATAGAATTAGTCTTGTTTTTGTCTTGAAGCTTTGTGTAACAGGCAAGTAAGATTATATTTTCTGTTTTCAGTGTTTCCTTTGATTTTCAATTTTTGTTAATTGTGATAAAAAATATACGATAGTGTCAATATGATTCCCCAAGTGTTATCGGGTTTTTCCGTTAAGAATTTCTCTGTAGCTGCCTAGGAGTCTGGATCTGTTCCTGGTGTATGGCATTAGGCTCGTCCCCTATTGCACTTTAATGTCTATTAGGTACCTACCTACATCTCTGCCTTACACTTAGGGGATTACAGGCGTGATGTGATGGTAAACGAAGATAGACACGAGAGAGAGAGAGATAGGCTACGACACACTATTCAACTTCAATGATAGTTCCCTTCCCAAACAATAATTTTCAGAAACCAAACATAATTTTACAAAATGCAAGCAAAATAATATTCCAGAAACAGTTGAGCATCGAGTCACTATGCAATCGCAATCACTGTACCAATCCCTTTCGACCAACAACTTGATGTTTAATTAAATATCCTCCACTGCAATAAATGAAAGCGAGTTGAAAAGTAAATACGTTTTACTTAAGTACACTGAATTGAATCGTGCTGTCATTGGCCTCATTTGAGTGGAATTGAATCCAAATATTTTCTTTCATTGTACTTTAGGTATTTTTAAGAGTGAGTACTTTATGAAAGCTATATTTTGTATATTAAAATAATTACATATCTCTGGACATTAACACACAGCACCATCTAGTGCCACACTAAGCAAGGCTTGTGTCGTGGACACCAGATAGTTGACATACTACATATATACTAAAATATAAATATATATATATATATTAAAAGATATTACGGTATTATTAAAAAAAAGATAATGGAATCATGATGTAAGGGAGGCAATGAAGAAAACCAAACGTAAAGAGTTTTAGAAATGTCGCAGTAGAGGAGGCTGTACGTGCGCGCTAAGTTAGTACCATCGGCGACTAATTGCGCGTGATCGGCTCGCGTCGTGCGTCCGCGTTCCCCTGCCCCGCGCCCGCTAGCTTCAGCCCCTCGCACACCCTTACAAGCTCCTCGAAGGTACATTCCATTTATTTAGAAACAAAAACGGTACAATATTAAAATAGACAAATATAGGTAGGTTCACACGGTTAACATCCCCCACCCCAGTGCGTCAGCACTCATCTTCCGTTGGGATTCGAGCGATGCGTGCGGCTGACCGACGCAGCATACCAGTCCTGGTTTTTATGTCGAGGACTCTTACGCGTCCATCTTTGCCTGTCATTACTGCCTGCACGCGCCCGCGCGGCCATACATTGCGCGGAGAATCTGGATCGACGATCAAAACAAGGTCACCCACTTTCAGGGGTGTTTGTTCCTGGTGCCATTTGGTTCTAGGTCGCATATCTGGTAGTACCTCCCTCACCCAACGCTTCCAGAATAAATCGGCGAGTCTTTGGGAGTTGCGCCATTGTTTACGCAGGTAGGTATCTGACTCATCGTATTTACCTATCGTAGGTAGGTTAGTTGAAGCGCCAAGAAGAAAATGATTAGGCGTCAGCGACTCGTCGGAATGCGGTTCGACGCTCACGTGGGTCAGCGGACGGCTGTTGACCATATGTTCCACCTCTGCCAGCAAGGTATTTAGTACCTCATCGCGGGGTGCTCGTTCCTTCAGAACGACCTTCAGTGCATTTTTTACGCACCGTATTAGGCGTTCCCACGCCCCACCCCAATGTGGGCTGGCAGGCGGGGAGAAAGTCCATGTAGTGCCGTAGTTAGCAGCTTCTCCTTTTAGCGTCTCTTCATCAAGCTCGCTTATCGACTTCCTCATTTCATTTAGGCTCCCTCTCAGATTAGTCCCATTATCGGAGTACATATGAAGTGGCCACCCTCTCCTCGCGGCCATGCGACGTAAAGCCATGATAAATGCGTCAGTGGTAAGTTTTGATACCACTTCAATATGCACGGCTCTAACAGTCAGGCAGGTGAATAGAACGCCATATCTTTTCTCTCGTCGCCTGTACTGTACTGTCACCTCCATGGGCCCAAAAAGATCCACTCCACAGAATGTGAACGGGCGTTGATTATGGGCCATTCTGGCCTCCGGTAAGTTACCCATTCTGGGTGGTTGCGGTTGCGCTTTTCTTATCCTACAAAACATGCATTTTGAGATCACATGTTTAATTGTAGGTCTCAAGCGTATAATCCAATAATTTTGTTTCAAATTATTGACGAGAACTTCCTGGTTTACATGGGCGGCCCTCACGTGGTGGTGCTTGACTATCAACTGAGCGACGTAATCGTGGCCGTCAAGTATTACTGGATATTTGGTTTCAGGTGGTATTCCAGGTGCTTGTTCGATGCGGCTTCCAACGCGTAAAACTCCGTACTCGTCAATCACAGGAGTTAAGGTAAGTAGCTTACTTTTCCGATCTAATGTTTTTTTTCGTTTCAGGTTTTCCAGGTCTTCGGCGAATGTCTGCCTCTGGGAGTGCATGATCAACAGACGTTCTGCTCTTCTCATCATATCACCATCGATTGCAGCGGTGAGTTTTTTGCATTTATCAATAAATAATAATACCCTACAAGTACTTTTCAGGAGGCGTAACCAAGATGAAAATCTCTCAGGTTCCGGTACAGCAGGTGAGTATTTCTCAGTGACGACTAGCGAAACTCGTTCCAGGACATCGGTGCTGACTTCCGGTTGTACATCAGCTGGCCACGTCTCTTTTCCCTTGTACAAAAACTCAGGGCCATATAACCATTCAGTTTGTAGCATTTCTAATTCACAGGTATCCCTCGTAGCGATGTCGGCTATATTCATTTTAGTAGGTATATAGTGCCATTCCTTATTTTGTGTCAACTCGTCAATTTCGCCAAGCCGGTGCGCCACAAACGCTTTATAATCTCGCGCATTGTTCCTAATCCAATAAAGAACTGTTGACGAGTCGCACCAGAAATATCTTTCTTTTGGTACCATATTTCTGTGTTCTTTAGTTATAGTATCTGCCAGCCGAGCAGCAAGGAGCGCCGCCTGCAGTTCTAATCGAGGTATAGACGTATGTTTCAGCGGTGCTACTCTGCACTTACTCGAAATAAACGCTAATTTAGTTTGAGCGTCATTATCTTGCCAGCGCCAGAACGCCACGGCAGCCATAGCATAAGTTGAACTATCGCTGAATATATGTAGCTGTAGGTTTGTATAACTTAATTTCGTATCGGTGAGCGCGCGCGATTCATTTGTAATAACAGGTTTCGGGTGCGCGTGTACCGACGACTCGCAGTCGCTATCCGGTACATTCGGTGCAAGTATCGCTGTCTCGCTCTTACGTACACTCGCATGATAACAACGAGGTAATCGAATATGGCCAACGTTTTTTAGTAATTTTAGCCAATTTAACCATTTGTTATTGATGCTGTCTGGTATTTCGTCATCCCAGCCTAAATTAATCTTCCACATTTGTTGTAATAATATTTTAGCTTTGATAGTGAATGGTGACAGGAATCCGTAGACGTCGAAAATAGACATTACCAATCGTAACATTTCCCTTTTCGTGGGACGTTTCAGGCCATTTATTATTTGTTCAGGAATTCGTTTAAATGAAGTATCGAATCCCAACGAGTCTTCTTTCGGGTACCAGATTAATCCAAGGGTTCGTTCTCCAGCTTCCTGCTGGCCGACTTTAAAACGCACTGCAGTAGAACATAAAGTTTCTTTTGGTAAGTTTTCTAACACGTTCGCGCTGTTGCTATTCCAGTTTCTTATTTCAAACCCCCCGCATTTATGAATGTATGCAATATCTTTTGTTAATCGCAAC
This sequence comes from Xestia ashworthii, assembly GCA_950022955.1. Lineage (NCBI taxonomy): Eukaryota > Metazoa > Arthropoda > Insecta > Lepidoptera > Noctuidae > Xestia > Xestia ashworthii. The sequence goes on from OX465573.1 coordinate 9,643,152, forward strand.
GCTGTTGACTCATCTTCTAGACTGTCTATATAATCATCCATATAATGCTGATTGCAGATTGCATTTACTGCTGCGGGGTAAGTTTCTTCGAATCTTTTAGCATTTTTATTCTTGATAAATTGTGAAATAAACGGCGACGAATTGGAACCAAAAATTAATGACGTCATCGCATAAGTTCTTACAGGATCGTCAGGTGAATCTCTCCACAAGAAGCGTAGTGCGTTTTGGTCCTCGGCTTTTATTTTAATTCTCAGGAACATATCGCGGATGTCACCGGTCACAGCCACTCTGCTTTCGCGGAATCTCAACATGATTCCGTATAATGATACAAGTAAGTCTGGTCCGGTTAAAAGATAATCGTTCAACGAGAAGTTATGACTTTTCGCCGCGGCGTCAAAAACCAACCGCAGTTTTTGTTTATTAGGGTTGTCAACACCAAAGTGGGGAAGATACCAGGTCTTTGACGTGGTTTGGACATCGGTCAATTCTCGTGCGTAGTCATTGCGTAGTAGATGGTATATTCTCTCTTTGTATCTCTCTGCGTAACTTTCACATTTCTTTAGCTTCCTTTCAACTCCTTTTAGTCTGTTCAAGGCAGTGGTATACGACTCTGGCATGTTACAATTTTCATTTTTCCAGGGTAGGCCGACGTACCAGTTGCCGTCCTTCAGGGTAGAAGTTCTTTCGAGGTGGGCTATTGCTCGTTCATCTTCTGCGTTCAGACGAGGTTTCCCTGATATGCCCATAGCTTCTATTGAAAACGAGCGACGGACTTCCTCATGTAAGTCGTCCATTATGCATTCAGTTTCTTTTTGAGATTCATCAGCTTCAGTTAAAAACAAAGTTGAATGCTTGCTTCCACAGTTCACGTTCAAGGACGTGCGGCCATGCAAACACCAACCCAGTGGAGTACGAGTTAGGTAAGGTTCGGTAGGATTGCCTCGAATAACTTCCAAGGGCAATAACAAATAGTAGTTGTCTTGCCCTATTAGTATTTCCGGTTTGCATTGTCCAAAACATAATTTATGTTTTATATTATTGATTGCATCGCTGCACTTTAGTTTGTCGAGTGATATAAATTGCGTAGGTAAGTTAAGTCCTTTAGTAGTACGTGCTTGCAATGTAAACATCGTACCGTCACTGTTCGACACGCGTAAGTCCACTATTTCGCTATCACACACAAGTTCGCAACCGTTCCACGCGCTCCGCACTTTTAATGTTTGTTTACGTCCGCGTATACCTAACTTCACCATTAGTTCGTCACTAGCTATCGTCACAGTGGAACCATCGTCCAGCAAAGCCACCGTGCTCACTGTTCCGTAAGGTCCGTGTATATTTATAGGCACTGTCTTTAGCAACACTTGACTATAACTGTCCTCGTTAATGTGGGCGACAGCCTCGCTAGGCAGCAACGAAGCCGAAGTCGACGCCGTAGGAGTTGCTGCGGAAGTTGCCGCGAGAGTTGCCGCAGCGGGTGCCGCAACAGACGGTTGACATTGCTCATTACCGCGCCCATCAGGAAAATGCAGAAGTTGATGGTGCGGTTGTCCGCAATTGTCCTTATCACACGCGGGTGCGGAGCATGCGTCACGGCCGTGGCGCGACACCAGACACTTATAGCACAAACCGTTACGTTTTATAAACTGCCATCTGTCCTTACGCAACGCTTTTTTAAACTTTTTACAGTCTATTATTTTGTGTTTATTTACTTTACAAAACCGGCACTTATCATCACCAATCTCCGTACTGTCCGTAGCGTTTTGCACTAGCACCGTATGAGTTCTGTTTACATTGTCACTTTGTTTACGTTTATAGTCACTAGGATTGTATATTATATTCACTGATGTTTTCGATATTTTTATAGCTTCTTGATTCAAAAACTCGGATAATATTACAAGCTTAGGCTTATCTCCGCTGCTGATGATTGGATAACTGTAGTCTGCCCATTTTGAGATAAGCACTGTAGGTAATTTTGACAGGATAATTGATATAACGTTTGTTCCTTTCAGGTACTCATCTTGACCAATAGCAAGCACAGCAGCGACATAGTTTTTTATTTTTACAGAGAATGTTACTATTTCTTTGTGATACTCCTGGGCCATCGGTTGAAGCTTGTTGATCTCGTACACAATTTTAGCGATTATAATGTCTGGATTTCCAAATTGTAGCTCCAGCGTAGACATCACAACATCCGGTGACGTAGCACTAATTAACAGTGCCGTTACGGCATTCTTAGCTGCTCCATGTAAACATTTTCGTAATCTCCATAGGTTTTCCTGATTGCTGAAGTTACACACTTTTGTTGATTCTTCGTATGCTTGCTTGAACTGCAGCCAATCCAACGGGTCACCTCCAAAACCAGGTAGGTCTTTAGGTGTACTCAATCTGCTCAGCATATGAGCGTGCGATCCATTAGCTGTGGCAGCAGCGGCCAGATCTTTGAGAGCGCTTGCCAACATGTGAACTGTTCCATCAGTGCCACCTCGAGCAGCTGTTTGCTGCGCCAGTGGCGGTAGCGGCAGGTCAAGGTCGCCCAGATTTGTATCCTGCGGTAGGGCCGCCTCTGCCTCCAGTTCGCGATGACTTCGTTCTAGCCACTTCTCCACCTCGGCTTTAGAATGATCTCCTTCCCTTCCTTCCGATTGTGAACTGTATTCTTCGTTTTCTAGCTCGGCCAAATCGGCCGCCAACCTTTTATCGATTATTTCCATTTGTATTTTCGCCTTAGCTTCTGCTGCTTCCAATTCCAGTCTTTTCTTTCTAGCCAGCGATGACGATGCAGACTTTGACCGAGATATCGACTTTGATATTTTCTCTGACTTCGAGGGTAGACCTGCATTGGAACTCGGTTTCACTTTTCCATATTGTTCGGCTAGAAATATAGGTTTTTCGACTTGTTTTGGGTCTTTTGTTTTTCCATCACGGTCACTTTTAGTGTTTCGTTGCCTGGAATCATCTTGAACAGCAGTTTCAACGCCCTCAGACACTTCGCCATAAAGTTCTTTATTTTTCTTCGCTGTGCTCCGTGTATTTACCATAGCTCGCGATTTCGGTGGAGTGGTGAATATCCAACAGATTTGGCTCGAATGACCAGAATGTAAGGGAGGCAATGAAGAAAACCAAACGTAAAGAGTTTTAGAAATGTCGCAGTAGAGGAGGCTGTACGTGCGCGCTAAGTTAGTACTATCGGCGACTGATTGCGCGTGATCGGCTCGCGTCGTGCGTCCGCGTTCCCCTGCCCCGCGCCCGCTAGCTTCAGCCCCTCGCACACCCTTACAAGCTCCTCGAAGGTACATTCCATTTATTTAGAAACAAAAACGGTACAATATTAAAATAGACAAATATAGGTAGGTTCACACGGTTAACACATGAGTTACTGCTACCGTATTTCACCAGTTACGAATACCCAACATTTTTTTTTTAAACACTCAGCATAAAGAATGTAAAATTAAACCTATTATGCAAAGAAAACATTTTTCAAACAAATGTTACGCTTTAAATTATACCAAATTATATATTACGTGACGCAGGTCACAGGACGCCTCCCTGCGAGACGCCCGCAAACCGCGAGCCCCTGCACCCCTCCTTGACTTCCGTTTCCACTGCGGTTGTAAGAAACATTCCCTTGGAATTGGATTACAGTCACCAGAGGAATATACAGGGTGTTTGGAAGCGAGAAACCAACGTATAACATTAATGACAGTGTCATTTGCATGTGTTAGAACCGTAACAAGGCTATTTGTTGCATTGGATAGCGTCTTTAATTCTTTTAAGTGTTCTCAAGGACTTTAAGGTTGATTTTGCTTTGAATTTATGTTACTTGCTCAGTTTACAATAGCATGTTATCTGTGATGAAGATATTTGAAAGCTTTTCAACATTTTGAAATACCTTTGTGCCTCTTAACTATCAATAGGCATAATTGCAAAATGATTAATGTTTTACCAATATTTGTAATAAATACTATTTGATTTATTGTGATTACAACTTAACAACTACTAGTTACGCTTAGACGTTTTGATTTATTTCTAATAACTTTAACAAGAGCTGTTGCTGTAATATGCCAAGTGTTACTATTTGTAATCGAGTGTTCAAATATCACGCTGGCCTTTTCAGTGAGAAGAAAATTTGTCATAACTCAACTAAAACCAATATTATTTCGAAAGTTTCTGTTTACCTGTCCTCTCATAAATTAACCTTTAGATTTATCCATCTGTATTTAAACCACCAAACTCACAGCAGCTTATGCGGTCGAATTGTGGAGTTAAACCAAGACTAGGTTCGGACCAACGGATACGAATATCAAAAGTTCATGAACAAGTTTCTAAGAAGTTCCAAGACTGAAACTTGCCCAACCACACTGGTCCGCTATTTGAAAAATGAATTGTCTGCTCTCCTAATATATGGTTTTAGTTGTGGAGTTGTGCAAAATATGGGAAACTTAGGGAAATTCTGTTATTACCTTTTTCTTTTCGTTTTGAAGCGTGATTTACGAGTTAGCCTTTTATACTGCAGTAGATTTTTAAAAGAAAAGCGGACAATTTGTGGTTGCTGTTTTTTAACTGTTATTCCGTGCGCAGACATTCATTGTTTGCTGTTATATGTTCTCGCTTTTATTCATCTTTATTTGCATTTTCATTGCATGATACCCATTGTGTTATTAAAACAATTCTTATGACCTCTGGGGCTCTCAAAGAAACCATGTTATAACAATATGACCTTATTTATCAAATCATAGCTAATTTATTGACATTGTCAACTAAAATCCGTAATAATTCAAAACATCTATCTCTGTTACCGATTTCATCATGAAATGCCATTACTTAGCCATAATAAAATCTGATTTAGTATTTATACTACATAGGCTTAGACCTCTACTGACGACATTGAAATAAGAAACGACTGAAACAATAGAATAAAGGGCAAAAGATCAGCCGATGTAAAAACTTAAGACTAAATAAACAACAATAATGAAGCCTGTATAACTAGGCCTGTCGTTGAACTGAGTTCAACTATTTGACCTTCACCTTTAGGAATGTCGATGGAAAAGGATTCTGATAAAGGTACTATTATTTATATAACTTTACTTAGGACACCTGTTACCACTTTGGGTAATGGTGCAGGAATTTTCCTCTCAAAAATTGGAGTTAAAAAGAAAGTACTAGGTTCAGAATAGTTAGATTTATTTAAGTCTTTCTTTCTTTCATTGGTGTAACCTATTTTAAGGTTCTCAAAGAATTTTATTCGTGTATTTAAAATGAAGTTTCCAGTGACATCATCTATAACATTTTTAGACCTTTTAAATATTCTGGGATCAAAATATTTCCTAAAAATAGTGAGGAAACTAAAGATAAAAGAATTATCTTCTGAAAAGCGTTATGCTTTCTGTTATTGCTGTTAAATCTTATGTACGAAATTAGTTCCATCATTTGATAATTTTGTTATCCAAAACAGACCTACAATTCTGCGGATGCCTAAAATTTATTCAACAAGACCTGTGCCTTATAATTTAGGCCATAAGGGTGTAAGTGGTAAACCATCAGTGAACTCGGTAGTACATGAGAACTAACAAATCTCATCTACAACTAAAGAATAACCATTAAGAAATAAGCATGTATGAGCTAACGAGATTTCTTTTTCAACAACATCACATCTAGTTTTTCTCCCCCATTTATTAGTCCTTCAGCCCAAATTCTGCCACAAATCTAAATCCTTGTTTATTTCAAGAAACCTAGAAGTACTCCACGAAATAGGACGTAGGTACAATCGGCAACATACTCCGTGAAATATTATTCAACCTTATGACTAAGGGCCGTAAGGGTGAAAGGTGTATGGATGGCAACTTTGTCGAGTGTACCCCACAAGAGATGTGGGCAGAATTTATGATCAAAGTTACGTGTGGGCTACCCAGTTTTAAGTTATAGGCGCTACGCATGCTACCTCATATTGTTATGTATGTTACACGTTTTGAAAGTTATGCCACTGAAAAATAAGACTTATCCTGTATTAAATGTGAGTTACATGTTGCTTGCAACATTCTCTATGGTCTTGAAATGGGGTCAGAATGTTTCTTCCTGCGGTTGCTTTTAAAAGCGACAAATTAATGAATTTCATATTAGACGGTTTAGTAGAGAAGGCTTACAGGTTTATTAAATAGTACTTTAAGCGGTGTAACAATGGAAGTATCTAATGGGATTTTAGATTTAATTCCATTTAAAATGAAATCATGTGTATTATTTTATGGAATGAAGTGCTTAACCTTGAAGACATCATTATCATGGCGAATATAAATCGGCCTCTTCGATTGCACGTCACTGTACCCGGTCCTAGATTCTCGGATCCTCCTGCATTCAACTCGTACCTGCTAGTCTGCCAAGCTCGACGATCCACCTGGCTCGTGGTCTGCTACGCCGTAGTGGATCGGCTACGAGTGCTATAAAACGTTAGGTGACGGTCACGCGAGTTCCATAATGTTGTTCACTCAAAAACTGTTAAAGAAGTTTTCACTTCAAAAATATTACGAAGGGAAATATTATACCCACAATAATAAAGACTCAAGTAAACCCCGTCAACATTTATTCCCATATTTCAAACTCAATGTCCACCATCACCCACATTGTAGAACACAGTAACAGTAACTCATATAAATTCGCTGGTTGCATGTCTTCCCTTATTACTGACCGAGTAGGTAATACTGCCAATAATCGCATGCAAACTCAACATTATGTATGCAGCCGGCATCCAGCTTACTGCAGCAGTGTGTAGGTACCAATATGATGGGTGAACGCTTTCTAGATACTGCCATAGAAGTCGGGACTCAAAAGGTCCACAGAGTTGAGTATAATAGATTATCAGACCTAGCCTTGTTGTAGTCAGGTTCTGGTTATAAAGACTTAACATCACTCCTACATTCCCAAAGGATTCTAGGCAAAGGTTTACAGATAGTTCACCAACATTTCACCCACTTTTTGACAAGTTTTTTTTTTCATACAAGTTTTTACTGTAAGATTTATATTTTAACTTTAAACACCTCCACGACCCCCGTACTATTCAAATCCATCCATCAGCACAATGTTTTGAGTGCGTTACATTGAGTTCTACCACAATTCATGATTTTTCACCCCAAAAAAAAAGTCGTTTCCCACTAATAGTATTTGCGTAAAGGTACTTAGTTTGATGTACTTTGTTAATGTCTTGGTTGGCGGCTTCGTGATGAGGTTGTATACAACCTGCAAATTACTTAGTTTTCACCTATATCGTCAGTCCGCAAAGACTGCCCAAGTGCCATGTTTTTTTTATTTTTTCTTACTTCTTATAGAATGTAGACCTTCTTAAGATTTTCTGTACAATTCAAATACGATACTGTTCTTGAGTATGTTAGTTCATATTGGGAATGTATATTGTCAATTATTAAGACTAGAATTCGTATCCTCATGCCATGCGAGCAGGTTACAAGGCTGAGCAGAATACTAAGCGTCAAATGTAGTTGCGAACTGTAAAGTTAGATGTTAAAATATTGCATTTATGTATTAGAAGTGTCGAGTGTTTGAACAATGAATTTAAAGTTGAATTATTATCTTGTTTGAGACTGTGGGTGTGTATCTTCTGAAAATAAATGACGAATTCTCCTTTGTGCTAGTAGAAGATATTTAAGAGCTTTTTAGGGCATTGTGGATGAGAAGACTTACCTATTTATGGGAGATAATGCCTTCATCATTTGCCAATAGCCTTTTCCCAACTGTTGGAGTCGTCTTCCAGTCTACCTAGATGCAGCTGAATACCAGTATTTTACATGAAGCGACTGCCTATCTGACCTCCACAACCCAGTTAACCCTCCACTGGTTAATATGGTACCCCTTGTAGTCTGACACTAGTCTTACTAGTGTCAGACTTTCGGGCTACTGACTATCTGTGGCGACTGTCAAATATCTACAACGACATGATCTTAAAAGATTAGCAAAACATCACTCACTTGTGCAATATAAACAAAGACTGTATTGCACTAGCAATTTCCAGTAAAAAAACCCGAAAAGCCGATACAACACAATCCCCTAATCGATGTAAAATCCAAAACCGGCTAGACACAAAAAAGGCCTATTTCGACCAGTTCGACCTCTGTCCGAGCCGGTAATCGAACAGGCGATCAATCAGACACTGTCTCCCAACATTTATCTTCGAAACGAATATTAAAAGGAAAAACTGAAAACATAGCGAACGTAAAATGGAATTATTTATGTACCGATATATGAGGATGGTCCCGTAGCAGATTATTGCATTTTTTTTAAGAAACCTAGTATGGTTGTTGACAAAATATTAATTTGCCCGTCAGTTAGGCCATCCAAAAATATTTGATCCGTATTTTTTATTTTGTAACGTAAACCAAAATTGACGATAATACGACGCTTTTTAAATTCTCAATACGTCACGCCGTGTATAAGTTTTAGTGCGTTCTGACGTCACGACTCCCGAGTTTTGATGCGTTTTATATTTGTCAATATTCAATGATTTACAAAAACAGAAAATACGTGTCCATTATTTTCCAATACTTGCAATTTATTGATGGTGGTTTCATAAAAACTGTATGTAAAATAGAGGTCTTTTAACAGATAGAGTAATATTTCAGAATTCAGCATTCTTAGAAAAAAACATCATGAAAAGAAAAAAAAAATAGGTTTGGCTATAAAAATTTAACGCGTATACTGTGAAGGAGTTCTCTCATGAGGAGACGATTCTGGCTGCAAGATCAAGTCATTTCTTACTAGGTAATACGATACCACTTGGTAAGACTGGTTGTCAGACTTTTTGTGCTACTGTAACGACTGTCAAATATGGATAAATGACAGCCGGGAGCAACAGCTTAACGTGCTTTCCGAGGCCATCACAGGACCAACCTAGGTAAGCACGGCTTAACCTAAAGATCGGCCCGAGAGGCTGCTTATGAAAACGTCGGTATTGCATACCCATAAGCTGCCGAGAAGCTTAGTCAGCTGTATTAAAAGTCGTAGAAATACGAAACGCTTAGAAACCGTTGGCTTGACGTTTACGGATCCCTAAAATATTCCATGTCATGGACCATCGCGTAGCAGATTCATAGTGCTCAAATAAATATTGCTACGTTCGAATCAAAGGATCGTGTAAAAACTTACATGAAGGTTTGATACATACAATAGTAAATGTGTCATTAATTATTAATAAATATTAATCAATCAATTATTAATAATTTACATGACTTTTTAGACATGTTTAAGAATCAATCTAATGAGGCGGAAAAGTTGAGAGAAATAAGATTTTTACTCGGAAGTTAAGAGTACATATTTTGGTAACATTAAGAAAATTAAATCTAACGCAAAAGGATCCACGAAAATATTAAAAACAAATTAACACACTGCACAAACCCATTAAGTACAGTCAGCGTCATAAATAACACAACATTGTGAAATTCACAATTTCCCCATTCCCGCTCAATTTATTTAGCGAAATAAAAAACAGAAAAAAAGGAAATAAATTGGATTCATTTATGCGTCCCCCGTTCCCGCCATATCCGTTAAGGGTAGACACAAAAACGAACAATGAAATACCAAATTGAACTTTGGTTTGTGACAACGCGGTTGCAGTTTTAAAAGGCTTCATACGGCCATCAATCAACTTGCGAGGGCATTTACATTTTTATCATCGCCTTAAATTGTATATACGGCTTTTGGAGATTAGGGTAGTTGTCTTATTAGAACTAATCAAGGGTCTTAATATTCTGTGTACTCCACATCAACCATAATCGACCTAGGTGTAAGCATGGCATGGTATGAATATAGGTGATTGAAATCATTTGGTAGCATATTGATAGTTTTTCTATCTGAAAATTCAAAATCAAAGCATATAAAACCAATGTATTAAATAAATCAATTCATAATTAAAACGATCAACTTACCAAAATGCAATTACGAAAAACATTATTTTTTTAATAAATAGTTTCCATTCAAATATTCTAGAAACTAAAGATAGCAATAGTAAAGCAATTTGTTGAGGCTAACGAATATTAGTTTTTCATAGATATTAGAACCTCAGCTCGCAGCTGAAACTGTTATTTTATTAGATCTATTAATTTGAGGCTTAGCAATTATTTTCAAAGTTAGGAATGGGTCATCTTTCATAAAATAATTAATACTTTAATTCTGAAAGGAGTTCAATGTACAGATTAATCTACTGTTCAGAAATAATCCCTTACTTTTCGTTAAGTCGCCAAAGACCACGACTATTTTTTCATTAGCAATCCTGCACCGAAGGAACAAAATCATGAAATCATAGTCCTTCGGGGCCGGATTCTTAGCAATGACAGTTATTGATTCTTTTGTTAATCACAGATCAAACCAGTATCTTTTCCCCTACTACCCTCAACTTCAAAGACAATTATCAGCGCATCTCAATATTTAAGCTTCTTTTATTTTTGTCTCCCCCTCGCATGCTTCTCGTCAGTTAGATTTGTCGTGTAATTTGCATTTGAAATTATAGTGTGTCTTATGCCTAATTTAAAACGTCTTTGAGTGTTGGATTATTTTTTTGTAATTAAGGAGGGTAGGGTAAGTTTTAGTTAAATAAAATAAAAAGTTTAAAAAATATTTAAGTTACTTTATACACTCTAATCTACAGTAAAATACATTGAGTTACCATAGAATAAAATCACGTATACTAGCTTATTATACTTTATGGTGCTTCACAAAACTAATTAAAACAGCGAAGATGTCTCCGGAATGGTGGTCTGTGTATAGATGATTGTTTGACGTTCAATTTCCTGGGGAAAATAAGCCAGGATCTGTAAAGAGAAGTTTTTATATTAGTACTTATATATAACTTTTAATAAATTATATAGCAGTTTATACATATACACTAAATAAAAGCGTTACCTTCAAAAATAGTTAATGTGACAGAATATTTTATTGGCCAAGCCTTTGTTCCTAAAGTGATCTATAAAATTTAAAAATAATCTGTTTTTCTTTCACAACACTAATGCACAAAAATAATCCCAACACTCACATTAAATTATTCTCCAGCACAATAATTTTGAAACTCTCCAAAATCTTTCTAATGCCACAAAAATAGTTCCGCAAAAATATTCTTTCATAATTTTACTAGTCACTGAAACATTTTTTAGCAACAGTATTCTGAAAGCTTCATAATTTGATGGATAAATTAACGTTGAGCATTTTATATGCATATTTTAAGAGTGGCGAACAACAAATTTTTACTCTGCACAAAATTTAGGATATGTTCGTAAAAATATCTCGCTGTTTTACAGTCGGCGACAAAAATAACTGAAATTTTAGAACACATATTCTACCGAGTGAGAATATTTTTGTCCATAATTGGAAGTCGAATGTTTCGGAAAATAACTTCAGACTTATTGTTATATTTTATCATCCACTTGCACACACATTTTACACCTTAATTAGGGTAGAACCAAATATTGTTTGTTCATAATATTTTTGTAAACATACAAAAAAACTTATTCTGTTCTATAAAGTCATAAACGAACATACAACTAATTTGTTTCCACAGAGCAGTTTCCCGGACACAAGCTACCATATACATAAAATATCAAATTGTACGTGCTGTCATAAATGTCGGTGTGGTATTAAAAATTCACAGAAAATGCAGTCGAGACAGCTAATATAGGGCGTGAGGCGGTTACAGGTAGGGTACAGTCAGGTAGAAACGTAAGTGTCAACTACAAATTTGACGTTTAAAATTTTCTATTAAGTATTTTCCAGTCGAAGCCTCGAGAAGTATTATTATCGAATGAATTTTGTATTTGTGACGCTTTTTGAACGACAAGTAATAATTTCTTTTGTTTCTGACAGTGGTATTAGAAAATTGGTGGTTGTGTAAAATGGTGTTGTGTTTTTTTTATTTAGAAAGTAATAATAGGATTAGTTTGTGTTAGCTGTGTTTTATTAATTTGTTTTGGACTTAAATAAAACTTTTGAATAAGATTTCATAGTTTAATGAATTAAAGATGCGTGCAGCTGAATTCTTTAATAGAAAATAAATAAAACAAAATAAATAAAAATTAAAGTGTTTCTTTGAGAGAAAAGAAATGTTAATGTTCAAACATCTCAGGTATTAAGAAAAAAGTTATTTTCTACCGATATTTAAAAAAAGGTTGTATTAGCAAAACATGTTTTACTAAAATAACCCTTTTCTTAGTCTCAAAATTAAATTCAACACACGCGCATTTACACGTTATCCATACATTAACGACTACTAAATTCGGTAGCCGAAAATCGCTCAATTTGCTAATCGTTATTTTCGATCGACTTCGTGATAAAATGCGTAATTCAGAGATTACGGAGCCCTTGTTGAAATATTATGTAATTTCGGGCTCGTTCTACGCAGCAATTAACATGGCTTACTGTATTCAGGCATGTTTTATTATCGTCTCTATGGCGTTATTTGATCGTTTTATGTGTGAGTTTTATCTTTTTAAAGCTATTTTTGTGGTTGCTCTACAAAATTAAAACAGACTATGGTAAAAGTTTTTGCTAAAATTGTGTCCGTTTGTTTGTCACCGGCGATTATCTCTGAAACTTTTATTTTTCATTATTTTTTGTATATTTTTTGTTGTTCATAATCTTTCATAAAACTGTTTCGAAAGAGGGAAAAAACTATTATTTCAGAGATTACAGAATCCTTGAAATATTATGTAATTTCGGCTCGTCCCACAGAGCAATTAACATGGCTTATGTGACTCTGTAGCGTTATTTGACCGGTTACATGTATATTTTATCATTTAAAGCTAGGTTTTTATGTGAAGAAAGAGAATAAAAACTAGTTAGGTGAAAGATTTATATCTTTAATGTGCCCCCTATTTAAAGTGGAGTCTAAAACTATCCACGTATATTTTTTATAGATTTTACTGTGGACAAAATCTTCAATCAAACTACATATTTCAAAAAGCGACTGTATACAGTAATCTATGGAAAACATAAGGGAATTCAACAAAGACACTTGAATGTTACATAAACCAGGATCCTTATCCCGTACGCATACCCTGACAGTACCGCGCTGTTTATATGAAAGAACATTACAATTTCTAAACAGGGTTATAAATACGCAATATTATGTTAATGTGCACAGATATTTTCCTTTTATTACACCAACTGTTTTACTCCATTAATGAAATTTATACTGCATCTAATTGCTTAAATCGCATTAACCTTTCCTGGGTCTTATAGTGAAGGGATATAAGGTTCAGTTTTGAGTGTTTTCAGAGGATATCTGGTATGAATGCCAACGATTCGATACGGGGTATTATGGTGGGATTAGAGACACATGTGTTTAGATTTTGTCAATTTTCGTCGCATATGTGTTAAGATCTCGTGGAATGGTGACTCATGGTGTTATTACAGTGTTAGGGGAACTAGATTTTGCGTACAGTTATAATGTTTCGAGTAATTCTGAATGGGGTGGGAATAGTGATATGATATGGTTTTGATTGCTTTGGCGAAATAGAGCTCAGAATTGCTTTCTACTAATTTGAAGGAAAAGGACTCTTCTGTCCTCGTTGGATTAGTGGTAACAAGCGCGACTGCTGAGCATGAGCTCCTGGGTTCGATTACCAGGTCGGGCAAAATGTTATTGGTTTTTTTATTAGGAATAACTCGCCGTATAATCCCCAAGGGTTTAGGCAGAGGAGACTACCAAATAGAACACGCACATTTCGCCAGTTATGTCCAATATCCTTGTAATAAATAGGGAGCGAGCCTATTACATAGATTTTATCTAAATACTATATCTCTTATTAATAATAACAGCAGCTCGGGCCGATCTTTAGGTTAAGCCGTGTTGGCCTAGGTTGGTCTGTGGATCACCACCCATTACACACCGAGTCACCGCCGTGCCTCGGAAAGCACGTTAAGCCGTTGGTCCCGGCTGTCATTTGAGATCTTTGACAGTCGTTGCAGTCAGTGGCATGAATTCTGACAACCAGTCTTACCAAGGGGTATCGTATTTCCCAGTACTGACTGGGTTGTGGAGGTCAGATAGGCAGTGGCTCCATGTAAAATACTGGAAAAAAAAAAAAAGGTTGGTCTGTGGATGGGTGACCACCCATTAAGTACCGAGTTTCCTCCGTGCCTCGGAAAGCACGTTAAGCAATTGGTCCCGGCTGTCATTTGTCCATCTATGGCAGTCATTACAGGTAGTCAGTGGGCCCAAAAAAGTCTGACAACCAGTCTTACCTAGTGGTATCGTATTAACTGGGTTGTGGAGGTTAGATAGGCAGTCGCTTCATGTAAAATACTGGTATTCAGCTGCATCCGGTTAGACTGGAAGCCGACCCCAACATAGTTGGGAAAAGTCCAGGCAGATAATGATGACTATTTCTCTTATTCTAATTAGCATGAAAGCATTAAAAAACAGTGGTACAACCAATCAGCAAAAACAAAACATATCACAGACAGAACCGCAAAATTCTGCGTTTTCTGTCTGCATTTATACATCTTCACCATAACGTTAATATCGAGTTGCTTACTTGCTTAGTCGTAGGCTTTCGGACCATATCGTGTTATTTCGGAGGAATTCGTTTGTGAATTCATGTTGTACCCAATTGAAAAACAGTGATTAACCTTAATATTTCAAATCATTTGAATCCTTACTTTCTGTTACGTTTGTTTAAACTGGTAAATCATAGGTTCACACCAAAAATCTGAAATATAAATTTCTAAAACCGGCCACGACAAACTTTCAAATATTTTTGTAAGAAACAGAACATCTGACAAATAAGCCAAAATTCCGGGGTATTCCTAAGAGCGCACCTATTTCGAAGCGCAACCATCTAAGCGCAACTAAATCATTCCTCAGAGCGCAACCATATATGATAAATAAAAATAGAGAGGGGTATGATGAATTCATTCATTACATCGATAGACAGTTTTAAATCAACTGTCCTAACTGTTTATATATTAAAACGGTCTTCCAGGCACACAGATATAACTGGAACTAAGTGTTCAAGCAACTTTTGGTCAGTAATGTACAGAAGTACTAGGCTATCAGGAATTGAAGATGGTATTTCAATCACATGGTTGATCTGAGATAACATTAAACAGTAATTACCTACCTACTTAGATACCCGGAATATAAAAAAATATATAAAAAAACTGCTCCTTGAACTTCTGCTAGCCTAGTACATTTTGATGGGCTATCAATGTATTATTCAAAATACGGATCACCGGATGAGCAAAATAACTATCGATAATAATAATGAACGAACCCTTCTCTATTTGTTATCATGGTTGCACTCCGCGGAATGATTTAGTTGCGCTTAGATGGTTGCGCTCAGAAATGGGTGCGCTCTGAGGAATACCTCAAAATTCCATGTAGTGATGCGGTAGGTTATGTATGTGTCGGCTTTTGTTTAATTATTTTTGAGGCTGACTGTACTTACAAGTCAAGTTCTCACTTTTTTATATTATGTGGACTTAGTATTGAACTCCAAAATCAGCGTTGAAATTCACCCATATCATCTGCCCAGCCTTTTCCCTACTATGTTGGGGTCGGCTTCCAGTCTAACCGGATGCAGCTGAATACCAGTATTTTACATGGAACGACTGCATATCCTATTATATGTTGAAATTCGCACTTAGCAGAGTTAGCAGAGTAGTATTACGACATAAAAATAACTCGATATTTCACCTCCACTATAGGAAAAAACCTAGGTAGGTACATGAAAACTGAATGAGTAGGTAGGCGCTCAATGGCGCGGGACTAGCTAGCGATAATTAAAATAGATATAAAATAGAATATTCGATGCTACCAGTCAATATCCGGTGCGGCCGGATGCGACGCCATTTTGTTTTGTGCGTTATGTTGGTTCAGTTTTTACATTGAAGGGGTAAAATGAAGTAAATAATTAAGGCTTGGGGAATGTAACTTAGATAATGTTTCAATAGATACGAAACTAAACTAAAAATTAGTTTTAATTCAAGCCAAGTTTTCAAGGGACACAATTTTATTGTCTCGTTGGTCTAGTAGTCTATCCCGACTGCCGATCGTGAGGTGCCGGGTTTGATTCCCAGGCCGGGCAAATTGTTATTGGGAGGGTTTTTTCTAGCACGGAGTTTGGATTTGTGCCTGGTTGATGGCAAAAGGCTCGCCCGTTATTACAAGAGACAACATAACTGGTGAAATGTAAAGTGTAAGTACTAATTGGTACACCTCTGCCTAACCCTCGGTGAATGGCAGGCGTGAAGTTATTTATTTGTTTATTAAACTTACACACTATCTTTACATGATGACCCCAATACAATAGTGGTTTGCAAACACACCCGATAAATAGAAATCAACAGACTTACTTACGGCTAATCTTAAACTAAAATATAAATTAGACTTAACAAAGACTATTAGGATTTATTATTTATGGTCCTAAAGATTTTAGACTTTAATCGTTGCTAGAATAGGAAGATTTCGTTTTGAAAACTACACATAAAAACACATTCTTTATGTGTGCGTCTAATGTGTCTACTAACAATATTTTTTGTTTACTTGGTCCACTAACAACATAGATACTTAGGCAGTATCCATTTCATCGAATCATTTCTAATGTTTCTTTCATTATTTGTTTCAGGTATGTACCTCGCAAGTTCTCCAATTACAACTAATTACGAAGACAACCGAAATAAATAATTTTGTCTACTGAAGGACGTGTAAGTAGAAACTTATTAAAAAACATTTTTAAGGATTCGTCAAGTAAGTGGCGGACTTTTAATTGCAGGCACGGCCCCGGACAAAGGACTCTGATCGATATGATACTGAAATATAAGTCCATAGTCCTGTCCAAAACTTGTCCATGCTGGTTCGATCGAATCTTTATTGTGTGTGTCGTACTTATGACATACTATAGGACTTCGTCCGCGAAAATTGTGATAGCACATCTAATTTGCATCATATTTATATTCATTTATTTATTTAAGTATCACAAACATTACTAACATCATGCTCCAGCATGAGACTATATTTAGTCTCATGCTGGAGCCCATATGACAGCATTATACTCGAGCTGATATCTGATAAGAAATTGATAGCCAAGTGTTACTCGGTAAAGATGTAGCTTTCTAATGTTGAAAGAATTTTTAAAATCGGTTGAGCAGTTCTTGAGTTAAATCGTAAACAACAAACAAACAAAAAATCAAATATTTCCTTTTATAATTGAACATTAGTAAGAGAGCGTGCCAACCCTTTACCAGCATACATAGAAAGGACAAAAAATAATTATGTAACAAATAAATATTAACTTTTGAGAAAATTCATTGCAACTAAGAGATTAGCAAAAGAGGAAATATAAGTTCAAAATGCACCCACAATGTTCGGCAGACTTCGGCCATACTCGATTTTATTCGGACTAACTGCGCAGACACATAAATCAAGGACAATTTCAACGAAAACGACACTGATTGGAGGTCTAGTTAACTAGGGGATGTAATGTGAAATTCTCTCGTTATTTTTGTTCAAAAGGGTAATGTGGGTAATTACCCCTTTGAAAGGGGTAAATGGTATCAACACGTGTTTAAATTCGGAACATTTGTAGTAATTGTAGATAATGAGATCTAGTTAATTTTAGGTGTGGGTAGTTTGATCGTTTTAAACTGGGGCAGATAATCCAACTACTTATAATACAAGTTTTAAGTACTATATTTGGAAGTTTACTTGATTTTATGTCTAAAGCTGAATGCCCAGTTTCGGGGCCGATAATGTAGCTGTCACAGGTCACAACATGAAAATAAAGCAGGTATCTTATGAGATGACGAGTAATAGAAATGTATAGAAGAAGGAAGACATGCTTCGCCGACTCCAAATGAATTGGGATAAGCGCAAGAGAATGATGATAATTATAAATGAAATAAAGTGGGTAAAGCCAGTGCCATGCATTCTCTAACCTCTCTTGCATCCTCGGAACTGTTTCATGTAGTGACAGCTATATTATCTGCTCATCAGCGGCATACTACACAACTCTCACAAAACGTCTCTAAGGAAAGCAGTCATGGGTGCCATAATCACAATACTTGACAGTAAGAATCGGGATGACAATATCCTCAGTATAAGCCGACTAAGTATTGCTGTTAGGGAGCCGCTATCTTGAAAAGACTGGACCAAATTTTTCTTCCTGGTCGGAGCGTCGTCGTGGTCGCGTAGTGCCCGAGGTCCTTTAAAAACACTCTATATAAATAAAAAAGGGACTGCCCACTTTTTGCCAAAAGTATAAACTTGCAAAGAAGAATTAGCAAATTGGCGTGCATTACATAATCCAT
This sequence comes from Xestia ashworthii, assembly GCA_950022955.1. Lineage (NCBI taxonomy): Eukaryota > Metazoa > Arthropoda > Insecta > Lepidoptera > Noctuidae > Xestia > Xestia ashworthii. The sequence goes on from OX465573.1 coordinate 9,661,446, forward strand.
CAACTAAAAGCACACGGTATCACATGACCTACAATTTCAGATCGCTAATCTCAAGATATAAATACGACCAGCCATCTGCTCCTAACATTAATAACCCGTACCTACCTTGATCGAGGGGTAAAGCGATTTCGCCTTCATAATTAAGGAAATTTGAAAACCGACATCAAAACGGAGTTGGTTGGGTTACGATCTGATACGACGGCGGGGTGAAAGAGGGGCGTAAGGGGACTATTCATTAATCAAGCAAGTGACAGATCTGTTGGCATGTGTTCCTAGTAGATTACGTCTCGTTTCCAGTTGTTTGGTCAGTGTATTGTTTGATTGTGTGCTTTGTTAAGGCGATGGGGAAGTGGCGAAGATTGTATGAGATGTGTCTTGAGATGAGTCTTAGGATAAATCAGATAATTAAAAAAACATGTATCCCGTATAATACGTAGATAATAATTAGCAGATAAATCTATCTAGAATTAAGTATGACAAAGTCTAGTTAATCTTAAAAGAGTACCCATACTTTAGGCATAGGTGTACCTAATAGTACGGTCGAACAAGCTATTTGGTATACATTTTACAATGTAATTTGTGGGTTAAACTGTAAACCAAATATCTTATTAGTAGAGAAAGAGAGAGAAGAAGAAAAAAGCCAACGAAGTGTCTATGCTACCTTATCGATTCGTAATCGGTCAGTCATTGCATGTGTCCGTGCAATCAAGTGTGCTACTCCCTAAGTCGGATTAGAACGCTGACTTCAAGTCGCAAATGAAGTGTTTACGATTAATTACATAACTTCCGAGAAGAACTCACCACCCTTTACCGAAAACTCGTTAGATAAGTCAAAATCGCCAAGGTGTTCCAGGTCGTCAATAAACCAATAGAAACCTAATCAAACAAGCTACGCTAATTGAATCAAGCCCACCGTAGTCTCGGTGTCATAATTATTCCGTGTGAATGTAGGACCGTTTTGTGGACGACCTTCGAGGAAACTGGGAGTTTCTGAGACTGTTATCGTAAAAGAATGGCCGAGTTAAAGCTTACTGCTGGATATTCTACTATCTGGTTCCGAGTTGAGGGTTGAAAATCCAACTGAAGGTGTCCACTTTAGATTTCGCCTAGTAGTTCGTGAAAACAGGCATTATTTTTAACAGTTATAGGAATTATGTTCAAAGCACAGCCAATCTCGTACTTGCTTTAATCAATATTAACAACAACTTCTTAAAACTGAACATTATGATGCCATTTAGCCGATTTTGGCCACAACGACTGCATTCGATGGCTTCCTGGGGTGGTTGTTGAGAGCTTAAGTATACTGCACTTCTGTGTGCTTTTAACCTTTTGACCGCCACAGCATAAACGCACGCGCGTGCCCTCCACGCCAAGCCACAATTTCATCTACTATTTTGTCACATATTTGTATCGTTTGGCGTACAGGGCACGCGCTTGCTTGTCACGTATATGTGTCAATAGCGTCCAAAAGGTTAAGGCGATTACACGAGGTAAACGCAAGTTTTATAATTAATAAAAGTATATGATTCACTGCTATAAACAAGACCAGAAAAATATATGATATTCTTCAGGATATATGCTAGCATGATACTGTTTTGAAAACATAATACAATTAATTTGGCTCGATAAAAAGAAATCACGAACTTACCTCTAAAAATATCTTTCAAACAATAAAAAACATACTAATATGCATGCGATCATTCTGATTTTTTGGCAAATAATTCTACAAGCAATATATTAGCATGATACTGTTTTAGTTTTTTAATCCAATCAATAGTTTTTTTGTAAATCGATCGAAACCACTCATTTCGCACTATTTGGCCCGCAGTGGCTGACGTAACAACCACTTTGTAGTACAAGCTGATTAGAACTTTATTCTAACAGCATTTCAAACGAAGTTTGAACCACCACAAATAGAGTTGCTAATTTAGCTCGTCTAAGCGCCTTAAGTGACTAGCAAATCCAGCTTTGACCGCAACGCTAAGAACAAAAATCGGACATATCAGAACACATATTATATGGTCTAGCTTTTAATTAAAACTAATAAGGCTGGTGTCCGCAACTCCACGTCAAAGCGCGTATTTTGCGTATGGGGCTATAATCCAGCACGCGGGCCCAGTGCAGGTTGATAGATGTCACATGTCTTCGAATGTTTGGTTCTAAGACAGGTTTCCTCACGATGTTTTCCTTCACCGTTTTGAGAGCAGTGGTGATGAAATAAATTACACAAAGTAATGCGCCTGTCTGGGTTCGAACCCACGACTTACTGTTCGAAAGTCGGAGCCGCCACCACTGGGCGGGCCACCACTGCTAATTAAAACTAACAGACAAACAGAACTTGTTGGTGTTGATTTAAACGACGTCTATTTGTAACATATCACATTATGGAATAGCTATTACAACGTCGGCTACACAAATACTAATAAAGCTAATAAAGGGAGTCATTACTGAAAGCAATTCACATTCTGCCTGTCTTGTGAAAAAGACAAATGTCAAAGGTCTCATAATACCAGAAATAAATACAGCAGTGAACCAGTTTTGTGACTATAAATAGTTACCCATCTGAAGCAAACGCCTGGAATAGGAAATTGAATAGAAATTGACTCGATTGTGCTGCGGTTAAATATAGCATATAAAAGGAGGAAGGTAAAAGAAAGAAAGAAAAACTCGTGTACGACCAAATAATAAATAATAAAAAATAAAAAAATAAAAATATTTTATTGTCAGGCATCAAGGCCCATAGGGTGTTAGTATTACATTTTCCTTAAAGACTATGTTAGTAACAACCAGGAACAGTAAAAAAAGAACAAAGACACAGAAAAATAAAATAACAAATTACAGGAAGGTTTAACAAGCTTTGTTGCCAACGTGTAGCTTGATAAACCTCCCCATTGTAGGCCCATCCAGCCTCTCCGCAAACACCCTCAGAACGCTGTTGCTGCTTCCCCTCACTCGGGATATTACTGAGGCAACTTTCTGCCGCATTATCGCGAAGTAATCGTCAGTGTGCGCATCGGCGAACATACCTGACGCACTACAGTAAGGTGGAAGCCTCAACAGCGCCCTGAAGGCATTGTTGTATTGAATGCGCAGAGCATTGTTGCTTTTAGGGTGTGGTTATCCCAAAGGCTGCTGGTATAAAATGTTTGGCAGTAGGCCTTAAAAAGAGTTAATTTCACGGCAACTGAACAATAAATCAAATCAACAAAAAAAAAATAACAACCAATAATGCTGTTAGACTCTAGATTGACAGCTATACCGTGATAATAAGTGTTGAAACCATACAAACTGGTGCAGTAACGCGTAATCTCAAACTGGTGCAGTAAGAAGATAATCTTACCAAGGAATATCGTGTGAACCATTTACTGGGTTGAAATTGTTGTGAAAATCAGACATGCAGTGGATGTGAATTAACAGGTACCAGCCAAAAAATAATCCTGCAGCAAAGGCTGGGCAGATGAGATCATGACAATACAAATAGTTAAAAATAAAAAAACAAACTTAAGCATAACTCGTAAAACTCTTACGGAAGTAACAAACTTATTACAAACACTTAACCAATTCCTAAGTACAGATAACTTTACAAACGCGAAAGCGAAAATCGTAGATAAAATGTAACTATAGCCCATAAGTCTGGGTAGGCTGTAAGATCTAGAAAAGGGGACATGTGAATGGCGTCGTAGGCGGAAAGTTCGCATTTTGTCACTACCCACGCACCTGTAATCTTTGAGACAATATATTAATTGAAGTGTGAGTTTCGATAAGGTTTTAACGACGTATGCCTGGTCCTTGAATGGCTGTAAGGCTCGGCTATAATTCCATGTTTTCTCAGAATGTATTTATGTTCTAAAAATCTATATCTTTCGCCTTTCTTACTTAATACAGTTTCATTGTATGGAGTAGACAATCTCTGAAGTACTGCTATTTTAAATTCATTCACCAGCACTGTTGCCAAGTGCCATAAGATTCGCAGACGAATTCGCGGGTAGAAGATGGTTAAAAATATCTGGACCATGCTGTTATTCACAAGCGATTGAAAAACTAAAATTATCATTAACATGTTTCTTTTTTCCGTATCGATCACGTCTTGACTTACAATCTCTACTCCTAGATTCATTAGACCTTCTAAATGTGTCTTCAAAAGCAAAATTCTATCAACAATCAATCTACAATTTTCGGAAATCAGACATAAACCAGTCATACCTATGTCTGAGATAAGGGACCAATAAAATTTTACACGCCCATAATTCAGGCTCTATTTTAGAACTGTAATTAGTAAAGTTAGTATGTGAACGAACCCAAGTCTTGGTATGAATTATGCTAGATACGTCTTTGGCAAAGTCGAAAAGTTAATTCGGAGTCAAATGTATGAAAGATACGAGAATTTCGTTGGACTCATGCAAATGTTCGAAATTATTCTTGTGTGTGGTTTTATTTCTTTTCTCGGTGCGCGGAGAGATATTGAGAGTTTGTTGTTTGAATTCTTGATATTTTTGCCGTTGAAATTGGCAAATAAATATGTATATGTACTCGTATTGTAGAAAGAATTACAATGGCCCTTTTACTTTCAGTATCTACTGACATCATGCACAGATACCTCCTTTTCCCGATTCTGTGAGTCCTTCCGGCCTTTTCCCAACTATGAAATGTAACACTAATATTTTAAATGGAGCGACTGCCTAACCTCCAAGACCCAGCCTTTGTCTCCAAAACAGGAATGAAACCAAAAAAAGGCATAAAAATCTTACGGGCACACGAGGGAGAACAATTTGAGCACTTTACTGATACAAACAAAAATGATGACAAAATTAATTTGGCTACCCTTAATACAGAAGCTAGACAAGGCCCACCAAGGCCACCACAAATCAACATATTCTCTATATGTAACCTTTACAAACAAGATTTAGTTACAAACTACCAATTGGAACGCCTAAAACACTTATTACGGTCCTAATGAAAGCCGGGCCATTGGATCGTGGAGAGGGGTGGCATAAAACGTCCATTAGCACTCAAATGCATTTATATTCACTACTAATTATAGGGGGTGCATGCACACCGTCCATGGATTTAGGGGAAACTGTGATGGCTCCTTTTGTTAAAGTACCACCTACTGTGCTTTGTGTTGGTAAGTACATGGAGGTAAGAGTACCTGGTTTGATGTCTGCTGATACGGTTCATTTAGATTTTAGAATGGTTGATAAGACAGAGAGGATCGTCAACCCTTGAGACCGCAGAAGTAATCTGTTAAATGAATTCTGTGGGTTATTGGCATAACTATGGAACTTTGTAAATAGAAATCATGCTCTTTTTATAACGTAGGAAATACACGTTAAGATTTTGAATGAAACAAACATATTAAAGTCAATTGGATACACAAAGTAACATTTTATCAGCGACTAGCACTAAGTAAATAATAGAAACGTTGGCTATTATAAAGGATGTAAATATAATATGTAGCCCTTAACACCCACCAACAATGTGGCTTTTTGCCAATGAAAGATATTTTAGAATTAGATCATTCATACCAGAGATTACCCCCTACATACAAACTTAGAAACATGTTTTACCTCTTTGTAATATTAGTATAGATGACGATGTTGGAAAATAAAAAAACTAATGGATTTGAGCTAGTAACAAAAAGCTTTGAAACGCTTTGAATGCAGCTGTCACAACCGCGCAGCGCCCTGAAGTACCCCATGAAAATATCTAAGATACCAGTTACCAAAACAAACCTTAGATATTTCTATCACTACATTAAGGAAGCTTTTATTTAAACCGGTCTCAAATCACCACTTTCCACCATCGTTGTATCAAATCACCGAATTAAAGAACAAAAGAGCACATTAACCGACCGCGGAGAGCATTTGCTAGTAATGCGTTTGCACTAACTGTGGCGGCCATTTTGTTTTGATTGATTGGCGGCAGATTTTACTTTTGACTACTGTTTTTGGTGAAGATTCATTGCTATTTGTTAGGTCTTTTAAAACTTTATTAACGTTTTACGCCTTTTTTAACGTAGTTGTTATTACTGTTCCTGTAAGCCTACGACATCCACAGCACAGCTTGGCAAAGGACTCATGCTTGTTTAGCCCAGGGCTGATGTGGATTTGACTAGTCATACATTACCACTAACATCATTATTTCAGCTCAGATTCGCTCTCTGCTGGGTATAGGCCTATTGACAGCCGTAAATAGGCTGACCTGTCCCTAAAAACGATATTTAGAATTTTATAGTAGCATGTTGATGTCGACTGTAAGAAGGATCTCATATGATCAAAACCTTAAAGCAGTGTTTTGATTCTACATATTTGTCTTTTTGTCCGACAAGATTCTCACAACAATCATGCCACAACCCAACATTCACACATAACTCATCCCACAATTCGGAACACCCAAAATTTCTCATCTTCGCACCTACCTGAAGATAATTCAGAAACAAAAGCTGCGAAAGAATAACTTTTTCTATTACCGAACACACTTGATTCAAAGTTGGTGCGATAAACACCATTGGTCGGGATCTCATACATATTAATACATTCTGCGACGCCGAATGACTCTCTAAGGACGGTCGGAGGAGACTCGTGTTTGTTTAGCCGAGTCAATGCAGCCAGAGAGAATTATTGTTTTAATAATTGCGAGCAATTTCTTTTAGGACCTCCCTGGAGTCACACTGGACGTTTGTGGTTGTTAGGACAGTTACAGTTGATTAGTACAACGATGTTAGGTGATTTCATCTCTTTTGAAATGTTTTACAAGAGCCGTTGAGACGCCTATTACTCCTAGCAAATGAAACTAGGCACCGTTAATGATCAAAAGCGCTAATTGCTTATAATAAAAGACACACTAAGAATAACTATCTTCTCTCCAAATTGCTATTAGTTCTATCTGGGGAGTATCTAAAGGTAAAGGCTCGCTACTGTTACTACTGAGCCTTCCAGCTTTACACGTCCAAAACATAATTCGGAGCACATATGAAGAGCTTAACATAATCCGTAATAAACGAATGAACATCTCAGGCAAGTCTTGACACTAAACAATATTCTTGGCAAAAAATGGGAATTAATTTCCTGCAAACCTCTATATTTCCCGCGTCTAAATATAAATAAGAGGCTCGAAGGCTTAGTGGCTGTCGGCAAGCGTGTCCTTGCTTCATAATGTCGCTACGTTGTTGACATCGCGGGATCCATTCGCCCGCCATTTTCGTCGCCATTTTGGACGCGCCAAAAGCGCGGGAATCTTGCTGTCATGGCGGGAAAAATAATTAGATTTCGTCGGCGCACTTCTTCTCGGTTCATTTCTGTATGTTTTGTTAATTATTTCTTCGTGAATGTCACACCGGCGAGTCTTAGTGTCCTCCAATTTTTTTGGTTTCCCAAGGTGAAGCTTTTGTTCCTCTAAATATCGCTAAAAAGCGAGGGGTAGACAGTCAACGTTTCTTTTTAATTTGAACGCTTTGTACCTTCGTCTCCGAAGTTTTCCATTTATTTTGATTTTGCTTTGTGTTGTTGCATTCGTTGCTTTGTATAAATTAACCATTCGGTACAGGCCCCTCAAATGTACAAATTGATATTAATTGTGTTAGAAGCCCTTACCGCGTTACCCCATGTGTTTTTCTTAACAATCAGGCGGTTGCACAATCCTTTTGCTGTTAACGAAGTGAAAAATAGTACGATCCTCGACTTTATCGCGCAGATAATAGCAACGCAATCGAATCCATTCGAGCAGAAAATTAAGTTAGATAGTCTGTCGTGTCTCTCACTATTTCTAAATTCAATTTGTGTTCGAAATACAAATTGTGGCGGTTAAATCCCACGCGTCGGCCATATTTGAATTAATTTCGTTTTTAACTAACGCGGGAAAGCTCTTTATAGGGGTGTCACCTTGTGAAAAGTGGTTTTATGGTGCATTTGGGAATTTTAGCCATATTATGAGTGCTTGAGACGAGTATTGCCGCTCTAAATTAGTTGTAATTACTGTGAGAATATTTTATAAGGGTAATGCTGTGTAACGTGCTTGAATTTTTTAGTAGTGTCTATGTTTGTTGCAAGTTTGTAGCGACCTTAAAAGTTTACTTGAACTAACGAATTAACTCAATTTTACGTAGCTTTTGAAAAAAAATATTTTAAATTATCATGTTAATATTATAGATTGTTCACATATTTAAAGGCAATTTTATCAAAAGCCCGCTTTAAATAACTAAGCACCAATTAATCATAAAACAAGAAGTTTCAACATTAAGCCGTGTTCACACCTACATAGGTGCCATTTATCAAACTATATTACCCGGGTAATAGTAATAAATTCGGGTAAATGTGTAACATTTGCCAACTGCTCCGATTCGAGTGTTAACACGAGTTCTCACGTATAAAACTTTGTTGCCATTTTTTTTTTCTCTCGACCTATCATCAAACTATAGTAATTGGGAAACTTTGCTCATTATTATTTTCGGCTGACATTTTTTTTTTGGGTCGTGTGTACTGGGGCATTATATTCATAACTTGTGCCCATGTGTCATTTTTTCGTAAAGGTGTTTTGGCAAAAAATGTTTTTGCTGTGATATAAACCTGACGCAACTTCGTCTACGTCACATAAGAGAGAAAAAGCTCACAAAACGAATATTTTTTCCCGTTTTTGCATAAAAAATTATGCTTAGCTCCTATTGATCGTAGCGTGACGTTATGTAACCTATAACCTTTCTTAATAAATGGATTATCCAACACAAAAATATTTTTTTTAACTCCAACCTGAGGTTCCTGAGATAAGCACAAACAATCTCTTCTGCTTTATAATATTAGTATAGATTTAACATCGACACATCATCATTCCCCTGCCCTTCATCATCATTATCATCATTTCAGCCGAAAGACGTCCACTACTGGACATAGGCCTCCCCCAAGTGTCGCCACATTGACCGGTCCCTTGCGACTCGCATCCAGCGGACGCAACCTTCACCAGGTCATCGGTCCACCTAGGGGAGTTCTTCCCCTGTCCTTATTCCTATTTATTTGGGATCCTCGCAGCATGTATTCTTCAAAACTTCTCTATAACTCATCATCTCATCAGACACCTCCTTTCTAGCCATATCATGCTTCACACAGTCCATCCATCGTTTCTTTGGTCTTCCTCTACTTTTATACTCATCCACATTCATACTCAAAATTTTATTTACTACGTTTTCCAGCAGGAAGAAAAGCTTGATATAATGATTAACCTTCTACTTACTACACCAAAAAAATCAAATACGTTTTCAAAGGTTTATTGAATGCCTCGCCTCAAGTGACAACCCAATCAAACGCAACTTTATAGACACACAAAAATCGAAATCTTTCACAAAAGATTACCATTTTGCCGACATCACAAAAGATAAAAGAAACATTCCTGAACCCAGACAGTAAAACACACACATACTTGATCACTTTGACCTGAATATACTATCAGGAGGAGCTGAGGTATAGGCCTCTTCGGAAATACCACGACATTTTTGGATTGGCATATATGTGGATCCGACATTTTGAAAAAGGTCACTGACTCGCTGCACAATAGCTTCGTATGGTGATTCAGAGGATGTAAAAGGTCTATTATAAATTAAAGGATTCTTTTACGGGAAAGTTTTTGTTTATTTACGACTATCTGTTGCCTTAAGGCTTTTATTCGCGTGAAGTTATTATAAAAATATGGTAACTTCCCTATTTGAATTGGATTTTGTTTACTTGTGGATTTCAAGGGTTTACCATGGAACCCTAAGTATTTTTCTAAAATAAAAGTCTAAGTTAGACTACGAAATGGGACTTTTGTGATGCAATTATGTTTAGTCGTTGAATTGAGAAAGTTACGAGGTGACACGTACCCCTTATATCATCAGCTATCTGCCAGTTAAAGTGTCGTCAAAATCAGTTCAACTGTTTCTGAAATTAATCGTAACAAATCGACACACAAAAATAAAAAGTTTTGGTTATAAGTGCCCTACATATTTTCACATGAGATTTTTTATTTGGACATTACAAACTTATACACTTCAATTTTATTTATTTTTATGTGTACTTATAAAAGACTTTCTTGTGGGACACCGCAGCGTTCTATTCTGGATAAACGTTCTGGAACTTACGTGTACCTTTTACACGTAACTTTTAATAATAATAAATATCGCTGGACATTAACACACAGCGCCATCTGATGCCACACTAAGCAAGACTTGTGTCGTGGACACCAGATGGTTGATATACTACATATATACCTTTTTTGTTTGTAAATACAAATATGTCTGTGTAGGTTTGATGTAACGATATCACAATATTGATTGACAAATATCATCCTCTTCAGGCTGAAAATAGGCTTCAATGACGTCGACAAAAGACGTCAATAACGGCCAAGCTTATGTTCCATGATATTGTGTTTAGTAACTTACTCCTGGGGTCCTTTTTTTTTTTTTTTTTCGGATGGGAAATCATCAAATGACTTCTCCCACTCTGGGCGGAGCGGGAGGGAGTGTCAGACTTTTACTGACTAAAACCCATCCATGTTCCTTCCTCGCCCTTTATGTTCCGGGGCCGCGGTAGAGCATGGGGTTCTGGGTTCGATTGCCAGGTCGTTCAAATGTTACTGGGTCTTTCCATCAGGAATTTCTCAGTAACAGCCACAAAGTCTAGATCTGTGCCCGGCTGATGACAATAGGCTCGTCCCCTTTGACATGGGACTTAACGGAAGCGAAATTGGGGTGCACTATTTGGCACCTCAGCCTAACCTTTCGGAGATTGCAGGCGTGATGAAACGTACATTTTTCTTTTTTTCTTTGTTTTTTTTTTTGTATAATTAGTTTTCTACCGCAGACGTGGTGGTCCGCGCTCTTATTTACATTTTATTAATTGTTTGCTTGATATAAAAAAAAAATTAAAACTATGATCGTGCTCCATCATTGGACACGTTACATTAAAAGATCTACGTGAGTCCATCATTTTTTTTTTGTTTTACTTTGTCTTTTAGGCTTTACAGTTGTTGATATTTCCTTAACCACTAATTCAAATTAACAAAAATCTACACTAAGCTATTTAACTACTTATTTTTCTTTGATGTTATGTTATTAACTTACTCCTTAACTGACTTCAGCAGTTGACTATTTTTAGCTTAAACTTCAAACTAACCAATGCCTTGCCACCTTTAGGCTTCAGTAACACACACATATTGCGGTTCCCTATTACCAACAAACACTTCTCTCACCTTTAAAACCACAGTTAATTTGAGTAATCATTAAACCGTAGAAATATACGGTTAATTAATAGGTTCAAAGTAACGAGACGGTTTTCTAAAGCCTATCCGAGTCGATAATCAAAGATACTGTAGTTACCAGTTTACTTGATCTCTCACCTTCTATGTTAGTAATGGGGTTGGGGTATCAATGAGCTGCATAGCGCTGAAAATACAACATCAACATATTAGAAACAGACTAAGGTCCATGTTCACCAAAAAGATGACGCTCTGATTATCTACAAACAGTTGTTTAAAACACATTTTTATATGGGGACATGTCACAGTGACAGCTGTTTTTAGATAATCAGACCGTTATCTTTTCGGTGAACATGGACCATAGAGGCAGTCTTTTGGACTTTTGCTGCCGATAGAAGTAACAAAACTAAATAATCTACATCTGCTACGGGTTGTGCACCGTGCACGCCTAAATGGTGCTACGTCGTAGCGGATCGGCTATGAGTGCAACGAAGCGTTAGGTGACGGTCACGCGAGTTCCATGATTTTTGATCACCCAAAAAGTGCTCAACGTCAACGTGCCTAAAGAACACTTTTAAAAATCTATCAACAATCTTCTCCTTCGAGAGTTGACTTGAATTGAGTCAGCCCGAAATTTTGCGACGAGTTTTGTGATACGAGTATACAAACCATAGGACAGACAGATCGCTTGTGAGGCAACACTACATTAACACTCTAGTCACCTCCATGGCAGAGTCATCTATGAATCTTCACCTGAACAGGTTTACCTTGCTTCGGCGAACCTGTGTCCGGAGTTCTTTTAAAATCATCCAGGTCAGACATGGCAATTGGTGACCAGACGGCAGATTTTCAGCAAGTAGCACACATGGGTTGCGAACCAGGGCTAAGTAGGCCACTCCGCCCAGAGGGGTTGGTTAGGGAAAGATTTTCTCGTCACAGTTTAAGTGGTTGCATACAGCGTTGGCTAGTGAGACATACCGGACACCAGATTTTTCTAATCCTTGTCAAATGAATACTCCGCGATACAGATGAAGATAATTATGAGGGCTGATGAATGTATAGTGGCAGAACCAGAGTGTTTGGTCTGTTATATTTCCGTATCAGACGAAAGCGTGGGCCAAGTAACAAGCGTAGGCGGTTGGTAATCACGTGGTTCTACATTTAGAAGGTGACGCGTTAAGTTTAAGTATTGAAATTGTTTGACGGAAATGTGAGGTTTATTTTGAGAAAAGAGGTTGTTTGTGACGTGTGTTGGAAATATAATAGGAGTCTAGGAGACGTTTCCGCTAGGTAAAGTTTTTGTCGTTGACGTAAGTAAAGTTTATTTTAGGAAGATAAAAACTCAAACTCATAGCTTTTATCAATTAGACAATTACATTTATACCTATCGGAAATAGATTAAGATGTTTCTGTAAGGTAAAGTTTTTAATGACAGTGTTTTGTCGTTGACGGAAGTTATGAAGTTTAAATAAATATACATAAAAACTCAAACTCAAAGCATTTTATCAATTAGACAATAATACAGGCACTTTTGAATGTCAAAAAAAAAACCAACTCCGAAGCTACAGTCACAGTCAGAACGCATAATAACTTGTGAAAGTACCTAGCCTACTGTATTTGCCCAAAAATAAGAAGAACTAAGTAATTGACCTAAATAAAGAGCATGCTTAAATAGTATCTACTAAGTAGCAGCAAAAACCTTCTGAGCTTCGACGATTGATAAATCCAGGCTTTTCAATACCTATCTATACAGCTAGAACAACAGCCTATCTTCAAACTGGTATAACTAATCAAGTAAACAAGCAATAATAAAGCAAGAATTACTCTGCAAGGACGGCAATAGGATTGTGTTACATAAAACTGCTTCACATCCGTAACTTCACTAATCCAGGTCCAGTTTAAGGCGACTACACGAGCTAAACGCGAGTTTTATAATTACTAAAAGTATATGATTCACTGCTATAAACAAGACCAGAAAAATATATGATATTCTTCAGCATATATGCTAGCATGATACTGTTTTGAAAACATAATACAATTAATTTGGCTCGATAAACAGAAATCACGAACTTACCTCTAAAAATATCTTTCAAACAATAGAAAACATACTAATATGCATGCGATCATTCAGATTTTTTGGCAAATAATTCTACAAGCAATATATTAGCATGATACTGTTTTAGTTTTTTAATCCAATCAATAGTTTTTTTGTAAATCGATCGAAACCACTCATTTCGCGCTATTTGGCCCGCAGTGGCTGACGTAACAACCACTTTGTAGTGCAAGCTGATTAGAACTTTATTCTAACAGCATTTCAAACGAAGTTTGAACCACCACAAATAGAGTTGCTAATTTAGCTCGTATAGGCGCCTTAAAACCAGCGTCGGGCACTAGTTGTCCGGCATTTTGCTGAACTGGGCCAACTTGGCGCAGCCGTGAGGCACACAGTGTCACACTGTTTATTTTTTCTTTTATTTTTTTCGTTTTGTTTAGTTTTAAGTGTTTTATTATTGTTTTTGGTTTCCATCAATTAGGCTTGTTAACTGAACAAAACTAATTAGTCCGTCACTTAGATTATCAAAAAATATTTGACCCGTATTTTTTCTTTTGTCACAATTGGCCAAAATTGACGAAGATACGACGCTTTTAAAATTCCCAATACGTCACTGTTTGGTATCATTCTTAGTGAGTTCTGACGTCACGAGCCCCCACTCCCGAGTTTAGATGCGTTTTATCTTTGTTAATATTCGTTGATTTACAAAAACAAAAAATACGTGTCCATTATTTTCCAATACTCTAACTGACGGACTAAATAGATTTGCTATTTATTGATGGTGGAAACTAGCCTATTGTGGCGTCTGCCAAATAAATGTATTTTCTTTCTTTCTTTCTTTGACTGACTCGAATGGCGTAGTGGTAGTGAGGCTGCCTTACGTTCATAGGGTCCTGGGTTCGAATCCCGGTAGGAGTAGATGTTTGTGTGATGAGCACGGACATTTGTTTCCGAGTCATGGATGTTTATATGTATACTAAGTATGTATTTACAAACAAAAAAGTATATATATGTAGTATATCAACTATCTGGTGTCCACAACACAAGCCTTGCTTAGTGTGGCACTAGATGGCGCTGTGTGTTAATGTCCAGCGATATTTATTTATTTATTTATTTTCTTCCATCTCTTCGGCTACACTCTTCATTTTCTTGTCGTTATCCCAACCTATTTGATGTCGGCGCAGCACGTCTTCTACTTCCATACTCCTCTATTACTCGTCATCTCATCAGACACCTCCTTTCTAGCCATATGATGCTTCACACAGTCCATCCATCGTTTCTTTGGTCTTCCTCTACTTTTATACTCATCCACATTCATACTCAGAACTTTCCTTACGACATTTTCTTCATCTCTCCGGCTACAATAACCATTTCAATTTTCATAAGTCTGCACCTCCCTTTACATCTAAAATCTCACTGGCCATTAAAAATCGCTGCGTCCTTTACATTGCACGCTAGTCGAGTAGTCAGCGTCACAGAGCAACGAGCCGGCGACGAGCAGCCTTGATTGTGGGCGAGCTACTTGCGCTAATTACTCGCCCGAGAACTGGGTGAAGTAACTACCTTACACCGACTTACGCGAGTTACTGATGTAAGGTATGTTAGGTTTTTCTTTTGATTAAAGTGTGATGCCGCGTAGAAAATGTTGTTGTAGTTGATGAATTAGGATGATGATCAGAAGTTTGTTTCAAGGGTGGTTGGTGATGGGTTGCGGGCCTGTTCGAAAGAAGTACAGCGGCTCCGGAACATAAAGGGCGAGGAAGGAACATGGATGGGTTTTAGTCAGTAACAGTCTGACACTCATCCCGCTCCGCCCAGAGTGGGAGGCTAGCCCAGAGGAGGAGATTTGCTGATTTCCCATCCGAAAAAAAAAGAAAAAAGGGTGGTTGGTGATTATAAAAACATGTTGTTAGTTCGTTGTAGCTTTAAGCTTTGATGTGAGTCTGTACTGACTGCCTCCTTGGTGGTTACAACCACGACTGCTGAGCCTGAGGTCCTAGCTTCGATTCCCAGGTTGGGCAAAGTGTTATTGTGTTTTTCCAGAATTTTCTCAGTAACAGCCATGGAGTCTGAATTTGCGCCCGATTGATGGCAATAGGCTCGCATACATGGGACTTAAATGTAGCTGGCAAAATGTGGATGTACTATTTGATACCACTTCTGCCTAATCAGGAATTAGTTACAGGCGTGATGTTACGTTATGTGATTCGTTACAAAGAGGTTCTACAAGAAGAATACAATAATAAAATCTTTCTGAATTCCTGAAATGTGTGTAGGTGTTTTACAACACCTAACTTAATTACAGACATTGTAATATTATCTACAGTAATTCCATAAAAACGCGACCATCCCAAATACCAAACCCGTCCATATTTTTCGCATAAAAAAACTATGTATGAGTCCCATTTCTATAATTATTTCACGCCCCTAACATAAAACTTTTTAGCACTTTTCATGGAAAACTATCACCACGTAACTACTGGAAACATTAAATTAAACAAAATGGTTGACTACAACAAACAGGCAAGTTTGAAGAAATAGTTTTACTACGCACTATGGATTTAACATAATACGATATTTGGTGGTGATATTCTTCGCAAATCTGTTAATTTTGTTTGTTAATAAAAATTACGATTCACTATACATGTATATCTCGATTTTCGAAACCGACAACAAAACAAAACTCAACATTAAAATACCTTTTTCGCCATAGAAAAAGTTTTGCTGTTGGAGCGTATACCAGGTTCCATACATTTTTGCCCATCATCCTTTGTGAAAAATTATAAAAAAAAAACAAGCATATAAGTTGATTCGGGTTGCCACTGAAAAATTTGTTTTGAAAAACCCCAATACACATTTGTTTGACTAATCAAACCTAGTACTAGCCTCAGCAAAAACTACTAGATCATTAGAAATCGATTTGTTTCTGGTACTTACTAGAACTTTTTGCATGGTTTTTCAAATAGACCCGTAACCCGTTTTGAATAGTCAAGAATAAGCTACCTACAGTCCATCTACAACGGTGAATGAATTGTAGAAGCACGAATGCCCATTGCGAAAAGTAGATCTTTGGGGGTATGAAGAACAGGGTGTAAAGCTCTTCATCCCCCATAGAAAAGGGAGGATCCTCCGACCAGACGGGTGTTATGTTTGGTGAGCTACTGTGGGCCCAACGGTTGTTGTCGGGATCTCGTACCTACAATATACTCTTAAATCGCGGAGAATGTTGCTTGCGCGATGTAGAAATTCTGACGTATTTCGCTTGATAGTTCATCACCTTTGTCATAGATGTCGCTGTAGTACTTTTTGTTCAATGTAGCTGATGTACTTTTTGTAGTGCCGCTACAGATCTTATGGCAAAAAACCCCATGGACATCATCATTCTGCCTCTATTCCTATTTAGTTGGGATCGGCGCCATCATGTCTTCTACTTCCATACTAATTCTTTATTACTCAAAACTCCATGGACACTCTTATCAAAAAAGTTACCTAGTTTTCATGTACAAACGGTCGGACATCCATCATCACACTGACCTCATAAAGCTCTGCTTAACTTTACACAACTACAAAGCATGTATCTTTATAAAGCCATTCCAACACGATTCATTTTCTAAATTACCATAACATCATTGTTAGGATTCAGGTCAAACGTTAAACGGTGCATTGCTCTCAATTGATGCAGTATTTAATTAGTGCTAATTATTGGCGAAACTAATCCAAATCGGTTTTAATTGATATTTTCTAGTGACTATTGTAAACTGGTAATTACAATTGTTTTGGTCAAGTGGAACGTTTTGAATGAATTAATCTAATTAATTGATTTAACAGTATACAGGGTGTAAATGACATCATCACGAAGCCGTCAACCAAGCATTCTGTACATCAAACTAAGTAACTTTGCGCAAAAATTTTTGCTGGGAAACGTCTTTTTGGTTTGATGTGAAAAAAACACGGTTTACGGTACAGTGCTCAATCTAACGTATTTCAAGTTTGATGAGTATAGTTTTAACATTTAAAAATAATGCAAAAAAAACGTGTCAGGAAGTTAAAACATGAACTTTCAATATCTCCCTAAAAAGAGATTTCCTACACTGACTGAAAGAATAAGTGCCTCTCGGCTTCATTTATGATATTTTTACATCCTTCATACCCACGTGTTTTATAGATTTTTCGTAGATACTAAAAATGTACATAGACAGACTGTCTATATTTGTCTGTATCAGTTTGACGAACCATCAAAATACACCTACATTCCGCGATTCCGCCAATTAGATTAGGGCTACCACGCTGCTACGCTAGTGAAAATTTACTCATGCAAATCCCTATTTCCGGGAATCAGACTACGATATATGTATATAATTTCATTACTTCAGCAGAAATAGAATCCTTTGACACCAATTACAACATTATTCCGCTAAACAAACTTCAACCCATCCTAAACACTGCCCATATATCAATAAAAAAACCCCTTTCTAATAAAAATATGATTTCCGCACTAGTGTCGTAATAAACAATTGCCGCCCTGCCGTCACTTTCAATAGTCACTTGTGGTAATTGCGTTCCCGGCGTAACTAGTGGTGTGCCACTTAAAAACCGGACTTCGGTTAAAAACCGTCCGGTGAAAAGTTATTTGCGTGATATTTTACACTGGGTAGCGACATCTGGCGGTGACATGTTGTTTTAGATGGGGTTTAAAGTTGATTAATTTTATGCTGAGTTTTTATGGGGTTGAGGGGCCTATTTGGAGTCAGTTCGATTCTTGTGTTTGTAATTGTGTACAGATGAGTGTATGGGTAGTTTCTTTCAAATTACGTATATAAAGTCGTTCCTTTACTTAGATAAATCATCACCATCAGTGAATTTGCCATAATGACAGCATCTCTCTTGAACATAGACCTAGAGTTCCATTATACCGATCTATTTAAGGCGGAAAACCAATCTCAATTCTATAAAAAGGTATTTTAATATGTATATGTCACCGTAAAATTGTATCTAGCGAGATTGTAAACTCCCGAAAGATTATCAACCGAACATACCTACTGCTTACAATTTAACGCATTATATTTCGGTTAATTATAACCTATCGAAGTAAAACCGTAAAATTGTGAAATGGAACTCACCTCGCGCGGTGTGGGGGTTAGGATGGAGGGGGGTAACGTTCCCATGAAAAGGTAATGCACCATTCCTGAGAAAAACTGATAAATACATATACAGGGACGCACAAACGGGTATAATAACATCAAGGACAAAAATAGCATTAATTTAAACCCAAAAGCAACCGCTTAAAACACAGATACTATTGAAATCAACAAAATAAATTACTTCTTTACATCTTAAACACCAACAGACATAATACTCGCGAAAAAACTCAAACTCGCTCACCAAAAAACCGATAATTACGCCACTAACCGTTAACCGCAACCGTAAACCTCTCCGTAAAAATTACCGGTCCTTAGAACCTCTAATTGACCAGTACATAATACATACTTGTAATAGTTACAGACCGTAAATCTTTCACACCTGGACACTCGGCTGCGTTCGGAAATAGTCGGGTGTTCTCGGGAATCGTCGGGAACTACCCCTGAGATAAATCACTAAAGGGATGGTAGGAGAAGATTAAAAATCTTTCTTGTTTTACACGAGAAATGTGAGACCATAAAGTAGGGAAAGGAACCTATATCAATATAAGAAAAATGTTATATTGCAACGATTTATTAGAAATAACTTTTGATATAATTATAGCTAGCCCATATTGTCCCACTGCTGGACAAAGGCCTCTCTCCATTCCTTTCAACGGTCATGATTCTGTTCTTCGTCTTTCCAATTTTCAAGGAAGACACCCAGTTCATCAAGGCATCTCCTTCGTGGTCTGCCGCGACTTCATGTCACTGTTTCAGGGCACCAGTCCTGAGCTCCACTTACCATTATGAGCTTTTGATCACTATGTGCTTATTATACACAATTCTAAATTTACGTAATCTCAGGGAAAAAGCACTTTTTTATGTTCAATCAGCCTGTTAGTTTCCCTAGGCTGGGACACAGGCCTTTGACTGTAATCCACCACGCGGAATGGGGGATGTCGCATAATTATCTTCGAATTTTTGGTTCTAGGACATGCCTATTTCCTCATGTTGTTTTCCTTCACCGATTTAAGAGCACTGGTGGTCAGAACAGTAAATACTGAGTACTACCTGATGCCCGCAGCTTCGCCCGCGTTCAGATTACATACTAAAACCTTCCTCTTGAATCACTCTATCTGTTTAAAAAACCCGCATCCAAATCCGTAGATCTAAGCATACATTAGGAATATACAGACGCTGCGGGGGACTTTGTTTTAATTATAATTTATGTTGGGAAAATTAAGTAAAATCTGTCTAAAAAGTTCATCAAATAGACGATTTTGCCCAAAATGCAATGTTGAACAACATTATTATCCCCTAAGATCATCAAGAACACATCTGCACTCCTATACATAATTACATACGTGTCCCGAAATCAACACACGCGATCAATCAATTGTTTTACGACAACCAGTCATTACTAGGGATGTTTATATATCGATAGTTTTGTTACGATACTATGGTTATACACAAAAGTTTCAAGAGATACTGGAAAGTCGAGGTTCTTTGTGATATCGTTAGTGCCTATAGAAAGGCTGTTTCTACTTAATTAGATAAACACTAATGTAGGCGTTCTTTTATTTATTTATCAATCCAAAATGATATCAGTTTATTTTTGAATTCTTTACTTTGCTGTTACGCTTACTAAACTGATTTCGACGAAATATTGCACTGCATTTAGACTACACGACTTGAAGTGTCAACGTCAAGCAGTTTATATTTCGAAAAATAGCATTGGTTTTCATGCTCAGAACGCGATCCACAGTTGAAGAGATGATAAGATAAAGTACTACTAAGCCTAGGTATCGACACTTTTGTGCAAATACCAAGAATAAATGCAGTATCGATAGTTTTCATTCCCAACCATATCCCTAGTCATTACGAGTGGGGGTGACCGAATGACGTAACGAATTGCATCCACCGGTAATTAATCCTAAATCTGCGGAACCAACAAGTCTAAGGGTGAACGACCTCATTTAGGGTTCCGTACTAAGGGGACCGTTGATTGATTGTAAGAAAGTTTCCACTCAATATTTGTCAAAATATTTCATGGCTCAAGAGTTTTGGTTTGAAGCGTATTAATATTTTGTGTTGGGGTTGAAATTGTTTTTAAGAATTTACCATAGAATAAAGAGACAAAAGCAAGAATATAGGCGTTAAACAAAACAATCAAATAACTAAAACAAGTTGACGAATCTGTTGTGGCTACTTTATACAAAGTACTAATGTGCCTTGCGAGATTTAAAAGCAGACATGTCTAAATCTTTCAATGGCGGTTTGACACGAAGATAAGGTTCCAGACCTGACAGTATCTTCCATTGTTACCTGTTCTGTCTATTATTAAAAGCCTCTTCGTCACGAGATTGTTCATCCACTGTATCCACGCGATATTCTAGTAAAATGTATCAAGTTTACCTCTGATAACAACTTTACTGCAAGAATAAAAATCAGTGTGATGCAAATCTCTTGGCTTTGTAAGGACTATCGGGTCTAGTGGCTTTCATTTGATCCATAACAAAATCTGGATAGAGAGGTCTCCTTCATCCATTAACACTTTTCTTCCTCTCGGAATAAGACCTAGGAAACGAATGGATGAAATTTTGTGAGGAATGATATGAAACAAAAAGGAGTAAATGATAGCGTGACGTTTGACAGGTGATATAGAAGAAAAACTCTGCGTATTGCGTGACCCCGAGTAACATGGGCCAAGGAATATTATGATGAGTGAGAGGTTGATGTACCCCAGCAGTGGGACCATTGGACCAGCGATTTCATCGAAGCACTATACCCACACGTTCATCAGGGTACCATAAAAATAAAAGGGCCTCATTCTAAGCAAGGCCTAATTACATTCGTATTTATTCTAATGATTGGGTTCCAACGATTATTCTCGCCCCTCATTCAGAGGTTCTCATAAAATAAATTACGGACGCCCCGAAACAACTGAGTTCCTTTTGTTTCTTCAAATCATTGAAGGGGTGAATCGCAGGATTGCTAATGCTTAGGAGTAAAATGTTGATGCCGTAGCTGATAATCAGGGTAACAACGTCTACTACTGGTGTATAGGTGAACATGTATATGGTATTGACGAGTTCTTTGGCTTTAGCAAAAATATACAGCTAGCTAGTAGCGACCGCGAACCGGAAGACGTTGGAAGGCTAGGTTGACTGATGACCTGGTGTAGGTCGCAGGAATCTGCTGGATGCGAGCCGCAGGGGACTGGTCAATGTGGTGACACTTTGGGAAGGCCTATGTCCAGCAGTGGATGGCTGAAATGATGATGATGGACAGCTAGCAGCCTCTCCTTCTACCTATGGTGCCATACCTAGTGAAACATGTCTCAAGATACTTTCAAGAAGATGGATTATATGGCCTTCATTTTCGCCAAGCCTTTCTTGCGATTTATACTTTTGTTATTTGTTTACCAATTGCGTTGATTATCAATGAATGCTCTCTCCATGTTCTGGTCTGGCATTCCCGAGTCCAACAGTTTCCACATTAATATCGTGGTGATTCATCAGTTTATTGTTTTCTTGCCCTTCATCATCATAATTTGAGAAAGAAAGACTTCCACTGTTGGTCATAGCATAGGCCTCTCCCAAGTGTCGCCAGTCGCCACATTGACAGGTCCCGTGCCTATCGCATCCAGCAGGTCCCCGCAACCTACACCTGGTCCTTCGGTCCACCTAGTTGCCCTTATCCTAATTTATTTAAGGCTAGCACGTTTCTCTTCTGCATAAGTCGTCATATCATGAATCACCATCGCTGTGATATCGGTATAAGTAACTCTCACAAGATAACCGTCTCTCATCCCCAGCATATTGTAAGTTATACAACTTTCTAACACAGTTTTCCTTCACAATTTTCAGCCTTATAAACTGTGTACATCTGTGTTAATAAAACCATGTTGGCAAACGCCCAGAAACCAAGTTCTGACACCAAGTTATTGTGTTTCTATTGGGTATATAACAAGTCAACAGGAACTGAATTTGAAAAGCGGAAAAAGCGCTTTTGCGGTACCAGAATTATGTTCTAGAATTCTAGATCTTGCTGTTGTTATGAATAGGTATCTGTTTTGTGGTGTCTTTTGCATGGGTGTCCTTCGTTTTTTTAAGGCGTATAGTTCTGCAGAATCAAATCTACATTTGCAGTGACTAAAAGTAGACTAGTGTCGTCTTGAACTTGTGTATTATGTATTTGTGCTCCTACAATTTTCTCTTCTACTTTAATTCATTGTTTTGATGGACCAATCTCAAATGCAAACATTAGAATTAAAAACGGGATATTTACCACGACGTGTCACGGATGAACGATGAAGTTCATCCGTGACCATGGCGCTTGTAACAGTGCCGAAATATCGGAAACTCAAAACAAACAATAAACATGGTAAATATCCTGTTTATAATTCTAATGTTTGTGTTAGTGACCATGTCAGTCTAAAAACTCAATCTCAAATGAATTTGGATTAGGGCAAGAGAAGGATGATTTAATTTAATTGCTGATTCTAAGACAGTTCAATAATTACACGGGGACTCTTTCGATTAAACGTCTCGCCGGTTTTCTGGTTGGAAGATTGAGTTGTGAATAGTGTGGCCTGACATTTCAAATAGTCCCTAAAATTATGATTCAAACCTTACCCATTTAACTAAAACTGAGAATATCATCACATTCTCAAACAATACCTCGAAAACTAAGACGCGAAGGCGTCAGCCACCAAAAACTGAATAGATAAGACAATTAATTTCAGTAATTACACATAATGGTGCCATTCCAACTTACCCAACTTCGCACGAAGGTGTAAAGGACGTTAATGAAGAAATTAATTATCCAACAATAGGTACTATTCATTACCTTACGTTTATCAGATCCCGATTCAGGTTTTCAGAAAGGAAAGTTTTCAACAATGACTATGAATGGTCGTGGCAGGAGGGATTTATGGGAGGGCCACACAAAAGGGACTGAAGGTCGGGAATTAAATGGAGAGGAGGAATTGGGAGAAAAACTATTTTCGTGAAGGTACGTTTGGGGAGGGAAATGTTTCTGATATAACTACTCGAGGAGATCGCTAAGAATCGGTTGAGTTTCGGTTTAAAATTCATAGGTGACTGTAAAGTTAAGAAAAAGTTAAGCTTTTCCAACTTTTTACTAGTCGATCAATTCCCGAAAGTGATGTAAATTCATGCTAGGACACACCATTTGACTATCACTGTCCACTGACAAATGCTCAGTTTCCAATTGACTCTGCATCCTGTACACTTGATGACCTTATGACTCCGTCAGTGACCGGAGCTCGCGAAGAAGAAGAAAAACAAAAAAAATATATCGCTGGACATTACACACAGCGCCATCTAGTGCCATACTAAGCAAGGCTTATGTCGTGGACAGATAGTTGATATACTACATATATACTTTTTGTTTGTAAATACATACTTGTTATATATGTCACCGTAAAATTGTCAAATACGTTATATTACAATATAACGTGTATCTCTCTAGCGATATTGTAAAGTCTCGAATTATTGTCAACTGAACATACGGAAGTATCTCTTGCCCCCATAATCGGGACTTGGGGCACCCCCCCGTTAGGTTAGTTAGGTTCCTTTAAACTCTGCACCCGGAAATAGGGGGGCCCCGCGAAGCGGGGCTCCGTCGACTACGCTTTTTAGGGGAATATAAAGTATTTTAAGGTTAGGTTATAATAATCGTATTTCTCAGGAATGGTACAATATCTTTTCATGAGAGTTGTACCACTGGGCAAGGGGGACTCCTCGTTCCCTCCACACCGCGTGAGTTGACTATCATCGCATGCATTTCACGTAAAATAATGCGTTTTGTTGTAAGCAGTATGTTCATTTGAAAATATTTCGAGATTTTACAATATCGCTAGAGATATTACAATATAACGTATTTGACAATTTTACGGTGACATATACATATAAACATCCATGACTCGGAACCAAATGTCCATGCTCATCACACAAACATTTGCTCCTACCGGGATTCGAACCGTCCTAAGAACGTAAGGCAGCCTCACTACCGCTACGCCATTCGGGTTGAATAAGAAGAATATCATAGAAGTTCACAGATGCCCCAGCTGTAGTCTGCTATGATGTTTATGATAAACTGCTCTACGTCAACCAAGTAAACCGGAATTAATCCAAACTCAGCCCAACTCCAAACTAAACTAATTTATTATAAGTAATTCCTCACTCCACAGCCACATGATTAACTAAACACCACCTAACAATGCCGGAGCGATCTCTCTGCTTATCCATCTCTAAACGGCGTTAACATACAATGGAAGGCAACAATGTAGCTATTTCCAATAATGTACAGTCGGTCAAACAGATGTCGTTCGGAGATAAATGTGAGGTATTGTGTTTTGAGTGGTATGTTGAAGGTTTTAAAGGTTAAGGATTACAATTGAATGTTTAGTGCGTGATTTGTTGAGATTTTTTTTATTCTAATTTGATAGTCAAAGTAGTCGGTGTCCCTAAAGTCTGACAACCAGTCTTACCAAGGGGTATCGTATTACCTAGGTACTAGCTGGGTTGTGGAGGTCAGATAGGCTTTCGCTCTATGTGAAATACTGGTATTCAGCTGCATCCGCTTAGACTGGAAGCCAACCCCAACGCAGTTGGAAAAAAGCTAGGCAGATTATGATATTCCTAACTTTTTGAATTCTTGCAAAAGACAAAATAAAACTGCAAAAACTAACAGTGCGTTTTATTTTTAAAAGACCAGTTTTTGTTACACTCATTCTCGCAATAAATATGTATTTATGTATGTGAGTCGCACGGGACCGGTCAATTTGGCCACACTTGGGGGAGGCCTATGTCCAGCTGTGGCCGTCTTTCGGCTGAAATGATGATGATGATGATAACGTATGTATTGTGAGCAGCGACTTTTATTTGTTTTATTTACATTATCTGCAATTGAATCCTAACAAACATTTAATGAAACAATTCGCATAGCTAAATAAACTACTACTCGGTACTCGAACATATCTTATATCAGGTGTTTACTGTACAAGTATCCATGACAAAGCTTAAAGGGTCGTTAATCCCGACTTAAATATCTGACACACGGTCGTTAAGTTCCGCGAGCGAGTATTGAGTAGTGTATCGGATATAAGGTTACAAGGTATTGCCCATAAAATGTGTTGTGTGTGATCCAAGGTGTTAAGATTTTGATATGAAAAGTAAAAATTTTGTTGATCGGTTAAATTAAGACCATAGAGTCATTGAAATAAATTAAAACATTACCATTCTTTTACACTTCACCGCAGTCAGGAAAACACGTTACTTATCGTACTTTCTCAAGAGATTCTTTTGGCTTATTTATCGTGCTTTTACCGTGTAGCGAAAATGAGTGTTCTCTTTTGTTTTTTTAAGATACATTTTACCGTACAATAAAAATGGGTATGATCCGTGTGTTTTTAATGATTCAAGTATCAAACTAATTCACTGACAAAAACATCGAAACGTTATTTCTCTAATCATCATGAACAAAACAGCACTTTATTACCAAAACACCAAAATAAGCAGCGCCAAGATCGAACAAAAACCCGATACACTTTTGTTTTTCTTTCTTCCAACTTATCTGCTTACAAGCCAGCGCCATCTCTTAGCAGTGTCCCCGAACTACACAAGCCGGTTTAACAGTAGGTAGTAAATCAGTGCGGTTACCGTGGTCCTCTTACCATCACTCCTGGCTAAACTCCCAAGGTTTATGCCACATGATCTATGGGCTGACGGTCACAACTATGCTGAGATGAGAGAAGATCTCGCTGTTTGGTTAACTAGGATTTGGTTTGTATGTCAATGTTATTGTGTTTAAGAAATATAGCTGTGGTGGAGGCAATGTGAGGACATTCTATGGTTCGGAGGTACGGGACTGTTCGAAAGAGATACCGTGGCTCCGGAACGTAAAGGGCTAAGAAGGAACATGGATGGGTTTTAGTCAGTAAAAGTCTTAACACTGCCTTCCGATTCGTCCAGAGCGGGAGAGGTCATTTGATGATTTTCCATCCGAAAAAAAGGACATTCTATGGTTAGATACTATTGGCACTACTCCACTACGACGCGACGGTCAAACGAAAAGGTTACTTGCAAATGGAAATTTGAAATCCTTGTGAAATAATATGACGTTTTTTGAGGTAGATCTTCTGTAGATATCTTATACATGGTGATTGGTAATTAGGTTTTTATGGTTCCTTGAAATGGTTGATACTAGACCTAATTTGAATCAATTTTGATCCCGATTTGTATTTTTACTATTTTTTGTTGGTGTGGTAATTTCCTTTCCAATCTCCACGTAAGGATAATATTCACTTCAAGAGATGAATAGTAAAAAACTTAGAGATAGAATAGTGATAAGTAGATAACGACATAAGGAGAATGTTAATTGAATTGTGTCGCAACGCAAAAAATTGCAAGCATTTATAGGTGAATAAAGACATTTTGATCAAAGTGAACATGAATACATTCTCATCAGATAAAACTTCATAAGCCAAAAAAACTTTAACAGTTCAACATAATAATACGCGGTTTATTATTATGATGGATAGTTACAAGAAAAAGTGCTACGATTTGAATAACCGTATGGTCAATGATCTTTAAAACCTTATCTAATCTGTCATGGTAGTTCAAAACCGTGTAGGAGAATAAACAATATACTTTATCTGTGGTCTTCGAAAAAACAATTGACAAATAAGATGAATTGTCACGTTTGAGAACATGGTTACTGTATATTAATGTGGTGAGGAAATATAAAGTTATTTGTATGAGAAATTATGAACTTGGATGGTCTGGGGAAGTTTGGGTGTGAATTTTATATTTTCATATGTAAAACTTAATATTCGCTACCACGAAGACCGTTGGCTTCCACTATAATAATAATCGTTTATTAGTACATAAAAATGATAAAAATAAACAAAAATACAGTACATAGCGATGGAAACAGTGGGTTGTACTATCAATTTTAAAATAATGGTCAGCTTTCCGGGCTCCTAAACTAGGTACGCAGACCTGTATCTTAGGAGTCGGAGATTTTACGGCTTAATACAACCGTGACTTTTCTGTTTGTTTACAGTATCTTATTTTTCTTTAACACAGCAGATTAAGTAAAAGATTGTGATTGTGTATCTAGGGGTGTGTAAATGAGTGTGGTGTGTCACGTGTGTGGTGCACTATAATGGATGCAGTTGAATACCAGTATTTTACATGGAGCCACTGCCTATCTGAACTCCAAAACCTAGTCAGTACTAAGTAATACGACATCCCTTGGTAAGACTGGTTGTCAGAATTTCAGGTCGCTGACTACCTGTAACGACTGTCAAAGATCTAACAAATGACAGCAGGCAGCAACGGGTGAATGTGCTTTCCGAGGCACGGAAGAAACTCTCTTTGTAATGGGTGGTCACCCATCCACGAACCAACCTAGGCAAGCAAAGCTTAACCTGCAGATCGACCCGAGGGGACGAGCTGTTCTATCTCTCTCTCTCTCTCTCTCTTTCCTATGTAATTCAATAATAAATCCAACATTCTCTAGCCAATAATAATTTGCATAAAAATGAGTTACCCTTTACGGCACGCATGGCATAACACAATCGTTCCAGGGTGGGGGGGAGGAGGGGCAGGAATTTCCCGCTCTATTTCGCCTGGACATCGAACCGGCACTGCAGAAGGGTTGGAACAGGTCGCGTGTAAAATGTCCCGGACATACCCTTCCGAGTTATTTTTGGCGTTTTTTCGCGCAAATTCCTGTCAGGAGTAAATAAGGACTTTGATCGTGTTGCCCTCAAATTGTGGAGTCACTGGGCTTTGAATGGTTTGGTGGATGTCTTCAAAGCGAGGGTATTTAGGTTTTGGAAGATCTAAATAGAACTAATTAGACAATTTTGGACTTGCTTAAGTAGAAATAAGTGAAAACTTCCGGAAATCTGAACACTATATAGATGTTCCACTGAGATACGGACTTTTTCCGGTTCTTTTTACACTTTTGACATTTTTTTTTTTTGTTAGCCTGCTCTGTCCCTATTCTGGGCAAAGGCTCGACTCGACGCTAAGTCACGACAAAACGCACTAACAGTATCACCAGGTTTTGTGTCTTTAGTATGATGCCGGCTACTACTTTTGAGCATACTCAAAACTGGATTCCACGTACTCGACAATTTGAAGCCATCCTCTCGATTGATTTTTATGTTTCCTTATTTCAATTGCTTCTCTTGTCAGCCTTGGTAGGTAATGTTTGTCCTTGGACAAAATACGTGGTTTGTGAAATTCGATCCAGTGATTGGGCCCTGATGCAGTAGATGCTCAGCTATGGCAGAGTTTTGCTCATATAAAAATAAGGATCCAAATATCGGGAGCTAAAAATAATGAATAATTACGGAAGATATCCCATAAGTGACATTATAAGTTTAGTTATAAACCGTGACAGATTAAAATAATAACTGGCGTAATGTGGGTGCTCTATTCGGTCCGCATCTGTCTATACCTTCGTGGATTATAGGCGTGATGTTATGAATACTATAAAATAAGTTAAATAAACACACACAGCAAAATTTCAATCATAATACCGAACAGATAGGCCGAACCATCTCTCGGTTGTAACGACCCGTGCTGAGGCGATGGCCGCCAATTTGGCTAAAAGCTGAAACATCAAAATACACAATTCATAGATATATGAATGAAATACAGAGATCTGGATGTGGTCCGTTTTTATTGGGAGGCTGGATAGCATATATCTAGTGTCGGTTTTGATTTATTTACTGGATGGGGAAGTAAAGGTATACCATAGTCCTGGTAGATATCGTCCATCTACAGTTAACTATAGACCTTTCACTGTTAGTATGCCCCGTGGACTGTAACTTCATCTTATAATTAAAGTATGTTTGTATTTCAAAATAACAGCTATTACTGAATGCAAATGAAAGTATATAATGGTACTTACACGTATAACATTTTTTTTAAGTTTTGTCGGTCTACGAGTATTTGTTTCGCCTAATCTCCGAAACGTTTGGACCGATTTTGACGGGACTTTTACTGGCAGACTGCTGATGTTCTAAGGACTCATTAACTCACTTATTTTATTAGGGATTTGTATTCCGTACAAAAAATACTTTAAACCCATGGGATTCACAAAATCCAATTTAAACAGGGAAACAAAATTTTACAATAATTTCTCTCAGGCAAAGGTCAGCGGGCAAACAGCTAGTTTGAAATAAACGCCTTGAGTTTGAGTTTGTTTCGTCATTATTCTCATTGCATTCGTCAGACACTTTTCAAAACGTAAAATCACGCTTATCACATCCTGCTTACCATTTCTAGTACAACAAAGATCTCTGTAAAACACAGTTTCTAAACTAATTGAACTACAGTGCTTGTGAACTGGCCGCCATAACGAGTTAGGCCATCTTAGCATGAATTTATAATACTACCCTTGGTTATCTTACGTAGCTATCTGTCCAAAAACTTTAGCCTGTTGCTTGAGCTGAGAGTTGGGTAATGGTAAAAAGTGTTCTCTTTTTTCCATCATCAAAAGAGTGGCAGAAAACGATATGTAGGCAACTACATATTGTTTTCTGCCACTCTTCCCGGCGACTATTTGCCGCGACTTTATTTGTTTGTGACGAGCTAAATTAGCAACTCTATTTGTGGTGGTTCAAACTTCGTTTGAAATGCAGTTAGGAAAAAGTTCTAATCAGCTTGCACTACAAAGTGGTTGTTACGTCAGCCATATCTATGCGTCAGCCACTGCGGGCCAAATAGCGTGAAATGAGTGGTTTCGATCGATTTACAAAAAAACTATCGATTGGGTTAAGAAACTAAAACAGTATCATGCTAATATATTGCTTGTAAAATTATTTGCCAAAAAATCAGAATGATCGCATGGCATATTAGTATGTTTTTTATTGTTTGAAAGATATTTTTAGAGGTAAGTTGGTGATTTCTTTTTATCGAGCCAAATTAATTGTACTATGTTTTCCAAAACAGTATCATGCTAGCATATATCCTGAAGAATATCATATATTTAACTGGTCTTGTTTATAGCAGTGAATCATATACTTTTAGTAATTATAAAACTCGCGTTTAGCTCGTGTAATCGTCTTAAACTTCATGTACAAGAGTGGTAGGCGGACTTAATGCCCCAAGGCAATGTCTACCAGTCAACCATTGGGTCCAATATTACCGCAGAATTTGTTTTTATTCATGTTTGATATTCTATTATTATCATTGATTATTCACAGAAAAATAGACATGTTTTTAATCTTATTAACAAAATTGATTTTTTATTTTATTGCATCATTCTTAGGAAAGTAGACCAATTTGATTTCAGTTTTTCCTTTTTTATTTGACCACTAGCGGACGTCCCGCGGTTTCACCCGCATAGTTCCCGTTCCCGTGGGAGTACGGGGATAAAATATATCCTATGTTACTCGTGGATAATGTAGCTTTCGAATGGTGAAAGAATTTTTAAAAACGGTCCAGTAGTTTTTAAGCCTATTCATTACAACCAAACAAACAAACAAACAAAGTTTTCCTCTTTATAATATTATTATTAGTAAGTATAGAAGTATAGATTTGTTTTATTGTATTCTTAATTATTTTAATTTGAATGGGTATGGACTATTATCGTTTTGAATTTGTTATTTTTATTATCTTTGACATGTTTTTTTTATCCGACTGTTATGTTTTTAAGGTACTGTTTCATTTTTTCAAAATTTCTACACAATGTATTTTGTTCTGAAATAAATGACTTATGACTTATGCATTGTTATAGAGTACAATAAAAATAAGCATACCATTTTGTAAGCATAAAATAAAACACATAAATGGGTACATATATACTAATACATAAATATGCATATAAAATAAACTAATATCATATAACTTTAACGATATTGCTTACGCAAGTTTCTGTAGTATAAGTTTTTTACTATAGTATATACGAGCGTGGTACATCTTATTGTTATATCTCCAAAACACGCATATTTTTTCATGTTGTCAACACTTATTTGATACACCTATCTCCTTCCTTCCTACTACGTCCTATGCGACAGAAAGAGAAAGGTCCACGTCAACTTCCGCCGCGGTTTTTGACAGGAGAACACCACGGTGGATTTTTACTATTCCGTTTGAATCGTTCACCGCACCGCACACATATTTTACCGCTTGCATACCGCACCGCACCGCTTTCTATTCTACCGCAAAGACTCTAAATCTTAAAATACGTGTTGGCCAACACAACGTGGGACAATTAAAACCCAAGTGAAGTGAAGAAATCTCCGGAACACGTGCTGGATCTCATCCCGGCGCACTCCAGTCGCATCCATCTTCGGTCCAGGCGATCATCCTCACCTTCAAGTAAGTCCCTCTTTCCCGTTACCTACTCTCATATAAGTGTTGGCAACAAATACATTCCGCATAAATTTTTTTCCCGCGCAAAATTATAGTCACGCAATATTGGTCCTTCGAGTTCCCGCTATATCCCAACTCTTAACCATAAGTTTTTGGTCCTTCGAGCCGGATTCAAAGAATCAGCATTTTTAGGTCTCATACCTAGGATTTAGGTCAAATACCGAAGTCCATAAAACCGCCATATTGAACGCGTACTAACGTTCGTACATCTCGCTAGGTACTTATTCATTGAGAACCACGTACCAACTTAATATTGCGCCTGCTGCATTAAAATAGCACAGGTCAATATAAAAACCGCTAATTATCATAAGTTAGTTCGGCACATTTGCCTATAGCTTATATTCAACCGCATTCTTTCTTTATACCCCACTTACAATAAAATAATTATTGTAAGTCTACCCGCTATAACCAATATCATTATTCGCTGTATTTTCTAAGTAACTATTTCAACATGGAAGATCTTAAAATGAAAGTTAAATTACTTCAAGCTAAAAATCAAGCAATCTTTGAACGTTTATCGTCACTATATGAAACTTCAAAGAAAATAAATACGACTAGTATTGAACTTCGGTCGGTAGAAACGTTCATGGCAGACACCGAAATTCTCTCAATTAATCGTCAGGAATTTAGTACCAACCTAGATAAAATAAATACATATTGCTTACAAATAGATCCTGATCATAAAATCGACTATAACAGTCAAATATCCTTTGACGGCGTTTATACCCGTGTCGAGAGAATTCGTTCACTTATCGCTGCGAAGTCTTCAAGGTCATTAGATGACTCAATGTCACAGGACAACGCGAAACATTCTAGAAGTTCGATCAAACTACCTCCAATTCAGATTCCTTTCTTTGATGGTAGGATTGAAAACTGGCCTGTTTTCTACGAGTCATTTAAATCAAATATCCATAATAATATAAACCTTACGGACTCTCAACGTGTGCAGTATTTAATTGGTAACTTGAAAGGAAACGCATTGCAAATCACCGCCGGAATTATTCCGTCCGGGGAAAATTACGCTTCGATTTGGAGCAGTTTGGTTCAAAAGTACCAAGATAAACGAGCACTAGGTTCACACTACATGTCTAACTTATTAAATATTAAACCCGCAACAAATAATTCCGCCTCTCTAAATGGTTTTATTGAAAGTTTTCACGCGTCTGTTTCTGCCTTAGAACAATTACAAATTAACGACTTAAAAGATTTCATTTTATTAAATTTAGCTTTGAAAAAATTAGACCCCGCTACCGTACATTTATTCGAGATGCATATGAGAGATGAGGAGATACCCACATATACGGATTTCGTTAACTTCATAAAATCGCAAGTTAAAATATTAGATAGAACTGTTTCTTCTCGGACCTCTTCCGTTAATCATAATAAAAATAATTCTTATCGTAATCAGTCACGTGATAGTACTGTTCATACTTTTGTTTCTTGTGACAATAATCAAAATTGCTTATATTGTACTAAAAATGATCACTGGAAGCTTTACACCTGTCCAGCCTTTCAGGCATTATCAGCCAACGCGCGT
The DNA here is from genome assembly GCA_950022955.1 of Xestia ashworthii. Lineage (NCBI taxonomy): Eukaryota > Metazoa > Arthropoda > Insecta > Lepidoptera > Noctuidae > Xestia > Xestia ashworthii. The sequence goes on from OX465573.1 coordinate 9,694,800, forward strand.
TTGGATTTTATTAAAAACAAACGTGGATGTGTAAACTGTCTTAGTGCAACGCACACTGCTTCACAGTGTAAATCTACACATACTTGTAGGACGTGTCACAAAAAACACCATTCACTGTTACATCTCGACCAAAGTTCACAGCCTGCGACATCGATATCGACTGACGCTGTACCTAGTTCCGAGCATTCGCCACAGGTGGCGCTGTGTGCATGTTCTCGCGTAGGCTCAAACATTCCACGTACCACTGTACTTTTGTCAACAGCACAAGTCTATGTTGATAACAAATATAACAAGTACGTTTCTGTTAGATGCTTAATAGACAACGCTTCGCAAAATAATATAATTACTTCAGCTTGTTGTAAAAAGCTACAATTAAACATTATACCGCTTTCAAATTCATTTATAAAGGGTGTCGGAACGTCTTCGCGACCTATTACAGGATACGTTGAGATAACAGTAACTGCTAAAAATAAAACTAATTCTTTTAAAATAACCGCTCTTGTAGTCGATTGTATCACGGATAAATTACCATCTCACTTTGTTGACACTTCCACAGTGCAACATTTGCTTGAATTACCGCTAGCCGATCCACTGTGGCACATTCCCGGTGAGGTTGAACTATTACTAGGGGCTAAACTTTTCCCGTATTTATTACTGCATAATAAAATTATCTCACCTACCGCGCCTTCCGCAATTGAAACCGTGTTTGGTTATATTCTTATGGGTGAGGTACCCGCTAGTTTATCTAACAATGATAAAAGTTCCGTTCATTTAAATACCGCTTCATATTTTTCTACCGCGTTAAATACAGATAATTCTCATTGTTTTCTTTCGTTAGACGAATCGTTACATAAATTTTGGAACATTGAAGAAATACCGTCAAAACCTTTTATGAGCCCTGCTGAACTCGAGTGTGAACAGCTGTTCGCTTCTAGTGTGTCACGTGACTCTAGTGGTAGGTACTGTACTGCTTTACCATTCTGTAAAAATCCAGACTCACTAGGAAATTCTTATGCTGTTGCTTATCGACGTTTAATTAATTTGGAAAAAACTAAGCTTCGCGACCCTGCTTTGCGCGCGAGTTATAACGAAATAATCCAAGAATATCTTGATCAAAATTATTTAACTGAAACTACGCCTAGTTCTGTTGACCAGACTATAGGTTATTATATACCGCATCACCCTGTTATTAGGAATGATAAGCAGACTACTAAAGTTCGTATTGTCCTTGACGCGAGCGCTAAATCTCATAATGGCGTGTCATTGAACGATTTGTTACACACAGGGCCGAATTTACAGGCTGACATATTTTTATTACTTCTAAATTTCCGTTTATTCCCTATTGCAGTTACAGCTGACATAAAACAGATGTATCTTCGAATTGCTGTTATTGATGAGCATCGAAAATACCAGAAAATATTGTTTCGATTTAATACAGTTGAACCTGTTCGCGAATTTCAATTTAACCGAGTTGCATTTGGTCTCAAGCCCAGTCCTTTCCTAGCCATGCGCACTGTGCGCCAGCTGTCAGAGGATGAAAAACATCGCTTCCCGCGCGCATCCGTTGTCGCTTCTCATGAGGTATACATGGATGACTTGGCTAACTCGACCGCTACTTTGGAGGAAGCCAAGATTCTCTCCGCAGAACTTATCGACTTATTTAAGGCGGGGGGCTTTGATCTTAATAAGTGGGCAAGTAATTCCTCTGAACTACTAGAGACTATTCCACACTCCAACCGTTCTTCTATTAACTTCTCTGACGGGGATAATTTAAAAATTCTTGGACTCAAATGGATTCCTTCCGAGGATTGTTTCACCTTTACGACATCTAGTTTGGATAAAAGTTGTACTAAACGCTCCATACTTTCCACTGTTGCCCGTTTGTGGGATGTTCTCGGTCTAGTTGCTCCCGTAGTTTTATTCGCGAAACTACTCATAAAAGAATTATGGAAATTAAACACAGATTGGGATGAAACTCCGCCCGAGTCTGTTGTAAATCTTTTTCAAAAATTTAAAGAGCAACTGCCTCTACTTTCTTCTTTAAAATTGCCTCGTCATGTAGCCGTTACTATGGGTTGCATGACAAATATAGTAGGTTTTGCTGACGCCAGCTTGAATGCGTATGGCTGCGTCATATACTTACACGTCACTGACACATATGGTAACACACACGTAACTTTGGTGTGTGCTAAATCCAAAGTTGCACCTGTTAAGGTCGTATCTCTGGCTCGTCTAGAGCTTTGTGCCGCTGTTCTTTTGTCGAACTTAATTAAATTAGTTTATGACACTTACCGCTCTCGTATAGCTATTAATGAAATATTTGCCTTCTCCGATTCTACAATTACACTTTCATGGATTCATTCCTCACCGCACAGATGGAACATTTTTGTTAGTAACCGCGTCGCTAAATGTCAAGAAAATCTTGATCCTAAACATTTTTACCATATTAACGGAAAAGAAAATCCTAGTGACTGTCTGTCTCGAGGTCTTCTACCTGAACAGTTGCTAAATCACGGTTTATGGTGGCATGGCCCTGAGTGGCTTCTGCGCCCAACTGCTGAGTGGCCTATCACTCCGTTTGTTTCTTCATGCAGCGAGGAATTGCCTGAATTTAATAATAAATCACTAACCTTAGTATCTACCGTATCAGAACTTAATTTAATATATAGCCTTTCTCTAAAATTCTCATCTTTAAATAAAATATTGCGTATAATTGTATACATTTTAAGATTTTTACGTATCATTCCTTACGACAAATCACTTAAGACAATTACTGTCCGTGAATTAGCTACCGCTGAAATTTATTTAATTCGTTGTATTCAGCAATTTCATTTCCTAGATATTTATGACGAAATTAAAAGTAAAAAACTTCGCTCACAGTTTAAAAAACTCGATCTCTTTATAGACGAGCACAACATAATTAGAATCGGGGGCAGGTTGTCAAATGCGAACCTTCCTTATGAAGCTCAGCATCCCGCTCTCTTACCGAAACATGATAATTTTACACATGTTCTAATAGATTATTATCATCGCATTCATTGTCATGCCGGTGTAAGCCTTCTAAGCTCTCTGTTACGCCAAAAATATTGGATCCTCTCTTCTAGAGGTGTCATCAGACAAAGAGTACATGCTTGTAACTTTTGTTTCAAAATTTCTCCTTCTCACCCTAGCCCAAAGATGGCTGATTTACCCGCTTGTCGCGTGCAGGAGACTAAGGCTTTTGTGCATACGGGTGTGGATTACGCTGGTCCTATTAAAGTAACTTTGTGTAGACGCAGAGGTCAAAGAAGCCAGAAGGCTTACATTTGTTTATTCATTTGTTTCGTTACTAAAGCGGTTCATATTGAATTAGTTACCGACGTGTCATCGGATACTTTTATCTCCGCTTTTAAAAGATTCATCTCCCGCAGAGGACCGGTTTCTTACCTATACTCCGATAACGGGACAAATTTCGTTGGAGCCAAGGCTCAATTGCAAGAACTACTTGCTAACCGCTACCGCATAGAGTGGAAAATGATTCCACCCCGCGCTCCCCACTTTGGAGGGCTGTGGGAATCTAATATTAAATCTATTAAATCGCATTTATACCGTGTTATCGGTTCTCAACTTCTCACATATGAGGAGCTTTCGACTGTTCTCACTGAAATTGAGGCAGTTCTAAATTCCAGACCGCTCTGTGTCCTGACTGAGGATCCGTACCCAGAACCGCTTACTCCCGCGCATTTTATAATGGCTTCTCCGTTGAATTCGTTGCCTGTCGTGAACGTTCCCGAAACAACGAAGCCTCTAACTTGCCGCAAAAGGTTGCTTGACCAAATGGTTTGCAGCTTTTGGAGAAGATGGCGAATAGAATACCTACATAACTTACAAGTTAGGCAAAAATGGTTGAATGACGCAGACAGTATTAAGATTGGTACGGTGGTTCTCATGCATCAGGACGATGTCCCTCCTTTACGCTGGCCAATGGGCATAATCACAGAAGTTTTCCCTGGTAAGGATGGGACAACCCGCGTTGCTATGGTGAAGACATGCAACGGCTCTTTCAAGAGACCCGTTGTCAAGTTATGTCCTTTACCTTCTCAATAATATCACCACGTAATAAAATTTTAGCTGTAATTTACATATTTACTTATTTTTCTCTCTTTTAATCCGCTTTAACATATATTTTTTCCCTTTTTTTGAGAATACTACGTATCCTCAAAGCCGGGCAGGATGCTTACGCAAGTTTCTGTAGTATAAGTTTTTTACTATAGTATATACGAGCGTGGTACATCTTATTGTTATATCTCCAAAACACGCATATTTTTTCATGTTGTCAACACTTATTTGATACACCTATCTCCTTCCTTCCTACTACGTCCTATGCGACAGAAAGAGAAAGGTCCACGTCAACTTCCGCCGCGGTTTTTGACAGGAGAACACCACGGTGGATTTTTACTATTCCGTTTGAATCGTTCACCGCACCGCACACATATTTTACCGCTTGCATACCGCACCGCACCGCTTTCTATTCTACCGCAAAGACTCTAAATCTTAAAATACGTGTTGGCCAACACAACGTGGGACAATTAAAACCCAAGTGAAGTGAAGAAATCTCCGGAACACGTGCTGGATCTCATCCCGGCGCACTCCAGTCGCATCCATCTTCGGTCCAGGCGATCATCCTCACCTTCAAGTAAGTCCCTCTTTCCCGTTACCTACTCTCATATAAGTGTTGGCAACAAATACATTCCGCATAAATTTTTTTCCCGCGCAAAATTATAGTCACGCAATATTGGTCCTTCGAGTTCCCGCTATATCCCAACTCTTAACCAGATATCGTCGACCCAAACTCTAGGATGGCCCTGGTTTTTTTGGCTTAATCTTGGTCACCTCTCGGTCAAAGCCCCACGGAAAAAGGTGTGAGTTTCTGTTTCATCTTTCACCACACTTGGTGATTACCTCAGTGCATCGCTGACATGCAGAACCATTTCCGACAACAGCCATTTAAATGCATATTAACAAAATAATTTATCTCCTCGTAAACCCGAAATAACACCGCATTATTTAATTAGTACAGAACGAAACACGTTTGCACTAAAACCGACTCGGAACCAACGAAATAACTACTACCACACTAAAACCTAAGAAACACTTATTTCAGGTGTGAACGAGAAAATCGCCATATTGGACCAAACTAAAACAAACGACCAATAAATATCACCGAAAGAATTACCGGAATAACTATCTCATAACTGTTACTATTAATATCAGAAAATCCAAGATGGCGGAAAATGCTTTGTTTATTGCGTGGATCCGTCACTAACGTACATGCGTACAGGGATTTCTTTTGACGTCACTCTAGTGTTGTAACAGTATTGGTGTTCAGTCGATTTTTAGCTATTATACTGAATGAAAAAAAAAACAGCATTCAACGCCTTTTGACAGCTGTCAAACGTCACAATATGGCGGTAATTCATTACCACTCTTATTTTCACGCCATAATACGCGTTTTTTTATGGAATTTCTCAGTAGCAACCACGGAGTCTGGATTTGCAACCGGTTGATGGCAATAGGCTCACCCCTATAACATGGGACTTAAACATAACTGGCGAAATGTGGGTGTACTATTAGGAACACATCTGCCTAAGATTACTGTCGTGCTTTTATGTAAGCATGCGTTTTCTTGATCATAAATGGTGGTAAACTATACCATAGCTTACTTTATTTATCAATAGCTGTAATATAGAGTCCTTAACTTGTTTGCCAGTAAACATAAACTAAACACCAATGCAAAACATCTTAGCCAAATTAATGTTGAAAGGGACAAACCCCATCAAATATACATAAAACTACCCTCTTCTCTTGACAATCCGAAACTCTAGTAAACACGGCTACACATCAAGCTATACACTTCCAGTATAACTTGGCCTTTTTTCTATATATTTCTGATCTTCGGGTTAAGCCACATTTGCCTTTGTCGGTCTATGGATGGGTGATCATCCTTTACATGCCGAGTTTCCTCCACGCCTCGGGAAGCAATTTAGCCCGTTGATCCCGACTGTCATTTGTAGATCTATGACAGTCATTACAGGAAGTTAGTAGTCCGAATCCGAAAGCCTGACAACCAGTCTTACTAAGGGGTATCGTATTACACAGCACTAACAGGGTTGTGGTCGTCAGATCGGCAGTTGCTCTATGTTGAATACTGGTATTCAGCTGCATCGAAGTTGACCCCAACCTGATGATGCTTTCTGTAGATTTAGGTACAATGAGAGATCCCCAGAGACTGGTTTAGTACAGTTTCATTGGCTGCCGAGCGTACCTATATGTCAAGAGTTTTAGTTTCAGACATTTTGTCACTATCGCAACCCAACAGTGTCCGAAACTTGGCGAAACTTGGCCTACAGGAGCAACTTGGTCATCCCTAATATACCCATCCCTGTCTTACATGCAGGTGTTATAATCTGTTGTCTCTCTCACCCTTTTTGTAATTAATAATGTATGAAAGCCGTAGACTATGCATCATTATGATGTACGGCTAGCTCTTAAAGCCCTTTGTAGCGTTGACAAAAAAACATGGAATTTAATTAATAGTAGTTGATTTATTGCGGCTAGGTGAATTTTAAGTAGTTCTCTTAACATGTCATTTTATTTATTAAAAAATACATCTTCTGAGTTGTGTTGTAAAAGGCTGTTTTATTGATACATGCGCAAAGACACGTCTCTTGGCTTTTATTCATAAGAAATTGACATGTTTAAATGCTCGATAAATCATTACTGTCCTTTTCGTTTTGCTTTCATTAAAGCGAGGCGGCGATAGTGTTGAAGCGAATTCATTTTCTCTATTAAACCTTTGTAAGTCGAGGGTTACTGTCAAGATAATTATAATGTTCAATGTGAATAAATTAGTTTGGCAACAATACATGTTATTATTATATTATGAAAGTACCTACGTAATTAATTTGTGTCGTTTTGAATTTATAAATATGCATATGCACGAGCTGCACGTGTTGTTCAAAATATAGGCCAATTTTATTATTATTTACTTTCTTTGTGTGTATAATTTAAGAAAAGAAATATATTTTTAAAAAGTTGTCTTCGTGTGATTTCCGTTGCGGTTCATAAAAACTCAAATTCTAAATGTAAATATGAAAAATGTGTCATCGTACATTGCTTTTCACTCCTACCATTTTATATAAATATGTGGAAGGTTTTAAGAAATCATTAATATGGATTAGCAAGAGATAATTTATAGCGACGTGGATGTTCTGTGACATATTCGCGAGTGCTTTTTAATTAGAATAAACTTGGAAATGAGGAATTGTTTGTTCGGGACTATGTTTTTGTGGTTGATACTTTTACCTTATATAAGTACACCTACTTTTGTAATAATGATTTTATGAGAAAGGTTTACGAATAGTTTTATTAGCTCATTGTTTTTCTATTTAATTTTGATGATTATTTAGCTACTTACATGTTTTTAGTAAGTAAAAAAAAATAGTTTAACAAAGATCATGTTTATGCGAAATGTGTAAGAAACGCCTTGACGACAGACAGCACAGGGCTAATTAATTAATGTCTTTAACAATTGAAGACACAATAAAAACAGTTTTCTTCATGATAAAAGCCTCTCTCCAGATCTCTTAATTAAATAATGTAACAACATTTTTCTGCTGTCGCTACCTAAACCTAAGTACGTGAAAGACTTTTTAGTTATTTATTCATTTAGTTATCTCACGTTTATATTATATAATATATAATACATGTACAATTATATGAAGGCTTGCTCTTAGTGGTTGCGACATCAGATTACATGGCATGAATAAAAGTAATTGATAGGTCTAGAAGAGGTATCTTGAGAATATTTTCTGAAGATACCTCCCGATCTAAATTAATAGTATCATTTGTGCTGTATAACTAATATAATATCTTTATTGATAATAGAATTGTGAGTTTTTTTCTATCAAATTATATACAATTTTTGCGTTATCTTAAATGCATTGAAACAATTACTTATTTTTGTAGGCTTGGCTGTACACCATATCGCCTCAAAGATACATTTTTCATTCTTATTTTAAAAAGTACACAAAATACGATCGCGAGCATAACCAATAATCGATATTTTCAAAATATGTAGCTGCTTACACCCTGTATTAATTATTTCCTCTTTCTTTTTGCAGGTAAGACATGATGCCGCCATTTTTAATAGAAAAATAACTAAGATAAGTATGAGAAAAAGAACCTGAAGAACAAACGGAAAGTATCTACTTTAACTTATATATTTATACCTATTTAAAATCCATTCCAATCTCTAAGTAAACCTCAAAAGTAATTCCAAAGTCCCCGATTGAAGTATTACTGTTTCCATACTCCCAAAATTGTCATGGAAGCATAACTCCTCAAGAAATACAGTTACATCCTTCTACATCATCTCCATCATACTTAAACGCCCACCCATCCAATTCTTGGCCTTACATTACTCAACAGCGACCACAACAATCTACTATGACATAACTAAGCCATTTCTCTGGTCATCTAAACTACCCCATTTAACTTTAAACCTTATCTTCTCAACTATAGCATACAAATTACAATGTCTCCATGGTCGAAACCACCATAGAACTTAAGACAGGCAATTTTGAACTGTTTGTTTGAAGAAACAGGGTACTTATTTGATTGGGCATGGTTCAGTGTTAATATATAGTATATAAATCCGGTATTTAAATCCGATAGACCATACGTTATCCGGTACTGTTACATGGGAATCGTTTTAACTATGGCACGACTTGGTTTCCATAGATTATCGAATATTTATTTCGAATTTTCGATAGTTAATGCGTGCGAGTGGATGTAATTGTGGATTGTATGGGTGTTGGATCGTGTTGTTATGATTGTATGGTTGTTTTGAGTGGGTGCTTGCTGCTGAGTGTTAGGATTTGGGTTTGATACCAAGGTTAAGCAAACCTAGGGAAGTTTTCAGTTGGGAACAAATTTTGCGGATTCTTTTGACAATCAAAAGAAAAATATAGCGTGAAACCAAGTTTTATATTGGCAAAAAATTGGTCTCTTTCCACAACTAAAATAATTATTTAAAACATATTTCTAAAAATATCGTAAAAGTATTCATATTCTTAACTATTAGGCAGAGCAAGAAATTAAAAATATGAAAAGTTCTGGAGTGGCGACCGCGAACCGGAAGACGATGCGTTGGAAGACCTTCTACTAGGTGGACCGATCACCTGATGAAGGTTGCGGGAATCCGTTGGATGCGAGTCGCACGGGACCGGTCAATGTGGCGACACATGGGGAGGCCTAAGTCCAGCAGTGGACGTCTTTCGGCTGAAATGGTGATGATGATGATGTATAGCGGAGGAGTAGGAATAACCATAATTTCCACTTCTCTCCATATCAGCAGGAGACAGAACGAAACAAGGCCAATAGGCACAAAGGGACGTTAACAACTGGTATCTAGACCTAGCACATTATAAAACATACGAAAACGGGTATTTATCGCGAATTTACCTTTACCTAGCACCACGGATAAATATTATCTTGAATGTGCCCTTAGTTGATTATTTAGAAATAATCTCAAAACAATCACTATCATTACATATTATAAAACAAAGTCTGTTTGCGATAAACTCAAGAACTACTGCACCGATTTTCATGCTGTTTTCACCAACGGATAGAGTGATTCTCGAGGAAGGTTTTGTTTTAGTAGATAATCTGGACGCCACGAGCATCAGCTAGAGAAAAATAAAACACTATCACTATCAATAAATGTCCCAGAAACGTATTAAAAAAATATATCTCTATAACATGACAACACCAAAACAAGCGCACGTCGTCACTCAAACATTTTTTGTATCTCCACAACATCAACATCAGTTTTCAGCGGTTTTCAGTCCCGAGCGCGAATCCGGCCTGTCAGACGAGTCTGAAAACTTCCTACCTACAAATTATTCCAGGCCCCAATTGTTTGCGAAGCCCCTACCATGTGTCATGGTTATATTTATGGCTTTATTATGAGAGAAAAGTTGAGTGTTTTTGGTAAAGGTAAATCCTAAATTCTGGGTTTTGTTTTTGGCAAGCTGTGTTCAATCCGACTTTGGGAAGTGCCAAATTCAAACAGTATTACAAAATATGCTAAAGATACTGTCTGCCCGTTTTTTTTTTCTTGGATGGGAAATCATCAAATAACTTCTCCCACTCTGGGCGGAGTGGGAGGGAGTGTCAGACTTTTACTGACTAAAACCCATCCATGTTCCTTACTCGCCTTTTATGTTCCGGGGCCACTGTATCTCTTTTGAACAGTCCCGCAGCCCCGCCCTCCCCCCAACTACCCATTCCGTTTGTCATTTCCTCACTACGAAGTTTCACTTCTTCCGCGCGGAGAGACTCACGCACTATTTTTTTTTTGTCATCATCTCGCACGCACGTTATAAAGTACAGTTAAATGAAAACGGATGGAAACAAATATAAAAAACAGGCTTTGCTCGTTTAAAGATATTATTAGATTAAACATTTTATAAGAATTTTATGTAGCTGACAGCAAAAAACAAAAATCGGAAGGTGCTAACTCGCGAGCACTCGCGAGATTAGCAGTCGCCAGTTGACGAATAAGCCCAAACATCCTGTAGTAGGGGCTAAAAACTTCAGCTCACATCTCTATGTATTTTATAGGCTTCAGTAAAGAAGACTACACGCTGTAGTGTTGAACTTGTCATGAACAAATGTTAACATCTGACTTTGTTCGCTAAACATGCAATAGAACGGTCATTTGCACTGTTTATGTTGAGAGGAAAACTGGCTTTTATTTTCCTAGGGTCTTTATTTGTAGATTAGACACATGCTTTCCTAATTGCAGTTGCAATGGAGGATATTTATAATAGTATCAGCCTGTATATTGTCATTTAGCTAGGCAAAGGTTTCATACTAATATAAAAATGTGCTTCTGCCAGCGGGTTTGCCTGCGTGGATATGGAAAATGATCCCGTGGGATCTTACTTCCGGCATAAAAAGTATCCTATGTGTTACTCTAGGTTATAAACTATCTGTGTGCAAAATTTCATCCGAATCCGTTCAGAAATTTTTGCGTGAAAGATTAACTAACATCCAAACTCACAAACTTTCGCTTTTATAATAATAGTAGGAAGTAGGATTAATAAGAATTGATCACCAATGTATGCTTACATATTGCGGAAAATCACATTACAACATGACGCTTGTGATCCCTGAAGAGTTAGGCAGAGTCCCAGGTATTAGGGGGCGAGCCCATTTGCCACCAACCCGGCACAGATCCAAACTCCGTGGCTGCTGTTGGTAAAATTATATCTTATCCTGGTTATATGTAGGTACTAAAAATACTGAATAAGGGTAAGTATAAAACACGCTATGAAACAAATATAACGTTTCCGTGAATTGAATGATCTATTTGAATGAATGAAAAATGGTTTCAGTTTGAGATTATTAAGCAAATCCCGGAAAACAAAACAAAAACACAGACATACTGCAATGTAGGTATAGAAAATACAAACAAATATGAAAATAATTAACCAACAAACACAACCCACACATCCCTCACAAATCCATCAGCTTAAGCCAACGTTGCCAAAACAAGGCATACCGTCCAGCAACACGCTATTAAGTTATGCCTAAATTCGGCCGAAGCGCCCAAAATATACCGAAAACGGCGCAAAATTTGGCCGAAAATCGTCCTGCGTCTATCCCTCGGGCAGTTAAAATCACAGATTCCTTTATGAAAAGCAAACAACGGTGGCCCTGCGTAATTTTCAGCGTAGGAGCCTCAAATTTTAATAAAAAGAAATTACTTCCCACGCATAGAGGTACAGTTTTTCTGATTGTGGATTTTTGTGGATGTTATTAGCGTTTGATTCTTGTAATTGAATCTATTTTTGGATCATTGTAATCCAGTCTTGCCCTTATCATCACCCATTTTGTTAGTAATTAATCTAAACTAGTTTTATACCTGTAAGTCTTAAAAGAGTGTCCATGGAGTTTCTTGCCCGTTGTTCTCCATAGAGATAGATCTACGCTAGGGAATGGGCAACTACAGTACTTTCACAGTTTTTATGTCTTGTGACTGGGACTGTAGCTACATTTAATTTTCATATTTGTTTCGACAATTCAAAAGTGCCCGTAACTGGCCTACTTGAAATAAATGCTTTGATTTTGATTAACACGGGTAGCTATTCCGGGCACTCATCTCTCACAAATGTTTACCCTGTGTATTAGATAAGATTTAATAATTCCAGTATCCCAATTCATTTGTAGTCTACGCAACATGTTTTTAGTCTACGCAACATGTTTTTAGTCCACGCAACATGTTTTCTTCTACCATACTTCACTATTATTCGTGACCTCATCAGACACCTCCTTTCTTGCCTTATCATCCTTAACACAGCAGTTTGGATACATAGATATGCTTGGTATAAGGATTTAGAAAAGCATCGCTTGCAGTTCAAATTCAGGCACCTCGTTGCTCCCGAGGCCTGCAAAATAAACTAGTATAAAATATGCTTAGACAACAAGCAAGTTCTTGATCTCCCTCCATCCACGTCAGCTTAAAATAAAGTCCGCAACATCAACAAAAATATCCCCAAAAAATGTAAAACAAGGTCTCCAAAAAGAAATATGAGAAATAAAATAAAAATATCAACAGAAACCACCCCTACAATTGGAGTGTAACACCAATATTATTCTTCATATCAGCTCAAGCAGGATTATGGCAATACAACCCCTCACACGCGCGTCAAATACCGAAACCGATACCAGCAAATCTTCAAAAGCGACCAAAACCTGTCCCCTATTACCAAAAGCTCCTATAAATCAATTATCAGTGTGCAACATTTGTCAAACCTAACCCTAAAATGCCTTACATAAGGTACACCTGAACGCTGCTACCACCTGCAAATGTCGTCTGGAGTTAAGCCGATAATGACGGGATTATTCCCCCTCAGTCTGCATCCCCCTTTCCTGTCTCACCCCCCACTTCACTCCCCCCACTCCACTTTGCTTCAATGCACCACAGTATGTGAGCTAATGGTTTTTAGGGGTATAATTTTTCGTCTGATAGGGTTTTTTTCGTGAATAATTCCAGCGAAATTATTTTCTAGTGCACTTGTGGGGAAGTGTTTCTGTTTGTCGATTGTTTGATGTTAGGTATAAAATGGCGTCTTGCGTTAAATATAATGGGAAATGCGTAGACTAAAATATTTTGGGGCGGTTCTTTTTAAGTCGCTTGTATTTTAATTGGGTAATGAAAAAAAAAATAGTAATTCTCATCATTATAAAATTATAATTTCGTTTAGTTACAATTTAGTAAGTACGTTACATGAAATTAGTAAAAGAACAAAACCTAAGCGAACGATAAATTTCTAGCAGCATCCTTAAATTGTTCAGTAACTTCTGAGACCTCAAAACGAGGAACATACCATTTCAACCGTTTAACCTCAAGTGTTTCCAAACTAAATTAAATAAACGATTATCCAACATTCTATACAAGCTACTACACCAAATATTACCGCGTGGGGAGCCAATGAAATCCTCTCAAGACATCTTATTAGACCAACTTGGATTGCTTTGTTATTTATTACAGTTATTGCAAGTTTTCGGGTCGTTATGACCCGGCGCGGTAAAATAGGGTTGACCAAATCATGAGGAAATTAATCCTGGTGTTGGTAGCAAAATAATATTGTTGGTTTTCGTGTGTGTTTAGCTAATTAATTTGATTAGGATGCTGTGTTTAGTATGTTAAAATTAGAATGATATCGAGTTCAATTTAAATTATACTGTGCTAATTATTGCGGAAGTGGGGTTTAATTTATGGACCTAATGATATATATGATGAATAACTCTGATTTTGATATCACGGGCGCATGAACATAATAATTATAAGAAAGGGTTTTAGAGATGGGATTTACTGGGATGCCATTGTATATAATCCAATGCTAAAGCTGTTGGCTAAGATTTCGAATTTCTAAGGGCACAATTTGGTAACAACCGTCTTTCCTACATTCCTACTTATTAAATTATTGTTATCAGCTTATATTATAGTGCTTTACGATTGCAGAATGCTGACAATCTATTTACTTCCTTATTCTTGATAGTGTCTACTATGCTATACCAATAGATAGACTCCATGGGTCGCGGACCGACTTTGACTAGACTTTTACTGGCTAATATTGTAGTAAAAAGTTTCACTTCAAAAAGTAACTAAACTAAAGTACCCTAGGTTACTCCTTAACTTAGGATACTATTATTTAAAAAAAAAAAACGTCCTATTAAAACAAACATTATTTATTAAGTTCCATGTGGACGAAATCGTGGGTAACAGCTTATACAAAATAATTATAGAAGAATTGGAAACATTTCAAAATCTAAATTACATCGTACAAATGTACTTAGTTCTAAGCCAATTTTATCCTCATCACAGCAAAATTAGTTTATTTTATACAAATATTGGCAGCACGGCAATCAGTCGCTACACACTTAATGCATTACTGCAGTTTTGGGACCGACAGGTGTCTCAAGACCTGAACTTAGGCCCGGTTTCCACAAAAGCGGAGAGGAGGGGCGCGGAGAGATGTGCAAGATTCGACCAATCACAGGAAAGCCGAGAGACGCGACGTAGACTTGAACCAATGTAATTGATGGTCGCAGAACGGATAGCCGATGAGGCCGAAAAGTTCTAGAGTAGCAACCGCGAACCGGAAGACGATGCGTTGGAAGACCTCCCACTAGGTGGACCGATTCCGTGGTGAAGGTTGCGGGAATCCGTTGGATGCGAGTCGCAAGGGACCGGTCAATGTGGCGACACTTGGGGGAGGCTTATGTCCAGCAGTGGACGTCTTTCGGCTGGAATGATGATGATGATGATTGGTCGAATCTTGCACATCTCTCCTCCGCTCCTTTCCGCTTAAGTTGAAACCGGGCCTTAGTCTGGAAGTCTAGCAACACTTTCGAGGCATAGGTCTATATTAGACGTATCGAGCCTGGAACTGTCTGATAGTAATAGTGCATAATAGATCAAGATATTTTGGATTTGGCTGGAATTTGCGTTTGCCTACTCTGATAAAGTAATTGTTAATGAATCATAAACTAAAGATACATGAGGGCAATCAGCCAAAACAACTATGTTGGGATCAGCTTCTCGTCCAACCGGATGCAGCTGAATACCAGTATTTTACATGGAACGACTGCCTATCTGACATCCACAACCCAGTTAGTATTGTGTAATACAATACCCGTTGGTAAGACTGGTTGGCAGACTTTCGAGCCACTGCCACTGACTACCTGTAACGACTGTCAAAGATCTAGAAAATGACAGCCGGGACCAACGGCTTAGCATGCTTTCCGAGGCACGGACGAAACTAGTGTATTTAATGAGTGGTCACCCATCCATAGAATAACCTAGGCAAGCGTGGCTAAACCTTAAAATCGACCCTAGCAGCTGTTATTATCACTTAGCCACGAGCTCTTCCAAAAACAAAATCATAGACTAAAATCGCTGACATTACTTAACACTAACTTATTTTCCAAAGAAAAAAAAAACTTAATCTTTCTACCATATTTCCGTATCCCATAACATTAGTCGCTACGCCATCTATTTGACGTGAAGACTTGTAGTAATATTATTACGTACTAACCGACTGAACGTTCTCAATGGTTGACATTTTGTCTGTACATCAATTTTAGGTCAAATCTTCATCACATCCATTATTAGTTTAAGCTTTATTGTTTCACGTTGCTCTTTTATTGCCATCCTTTCATTTAGTTTCATTGTAGATATCGTTTTACTGTAACAATTACGAGTTTATCATTTTCATTTTCATACTACACTATACTCACAAATTGTTCACAGATGATGCGCAACATTATTTACTACACTATCCACGCACCAGAACCTTTAATTCCATCGTATTTCCTCATGTTTTTGCTAACTTTGTGTTTATTAATTCTTTGACATTTTATTGTCAATAATCTGGTCGTCATAGTTACCTTTTAATCGTTCGTGGTTTTCTTTGTGGCCATCCACCGTTTTTGTCTTAAAAGCCAGATAATCGTTCTGGCCTTCTACTTTACACACTCTTTTCGTCTAATTTTCAAACATTTTGCAAATTCCACTTTTGATTTCGAAATCGGCTATATAAGACAGGGCCGCTCTAGACATTCATTCATTTCATCGCTAGCTTTCGAGCGAAGAAAATTATATAGGCCTTGTCCCGGGGCCGACTGCTCCGGGACTCAAGAAAAGACCTCAAACCTCTTGACTTCTCCACCAGTCACCTCAACTAAAACCTGCCTCTGCACTGGGCTTCAGAGGAGGACTGCTGCATCTGCTGTCAACCTTCATCCGGGGCTGGAGTCCTGTGCTGCAAAGCCTGCCTACTGCTGTCAACCTTCATCCGGGGCTGGAGTCCTGTGCTGCGAAACCTGCCTACTGCTGTCAACCTTCATCCGGGGCTGGAGTCCTGTGCTGCGAAGCCTGCCTACTGCTGTCAACCTTCATCCGGGGCTGGAGTCCTGTGCTGCGAAGCCAGCCTACTGCTGTCAACCTTCATCCGGGGCTGAAGTCCTGTGCTGTGAAGCCAGCCTACTGCTGTCAACCTTCATCCGGGGCTGGAGTCAGCGGTTGGACCGTTTTTGGCTGACTCGCCCCGGACTGCCGTCGACCCTCTCCTGCGACCCTCTCCTGCTCGTCTTCATCCCGTGATCATCCCTTCACTCCATCCTCATCTTCACTATCATCTTCATTTTGTTACTTTCAGATTTTATTACTAAAATAAATTGTATTACGTTTATCCTCATTTTTTTATTTATTCTATTTTTTTTTTCTTCATATCTGTCGCTTCACGACAGTTTGGCGCCCAATTGTCTTCAGGTTCTACACTTCTACATAACACTACACATTTCCATCATCACAAAATTCTAAAGAAAACACTTTGTCTAGTGTCCATAAATCAGAGGGAAAATAAGTACCCATTTTAAAAACATTATTTCTGGTGGTCATACACGTAATACTTTTAAGATTGTGGTATCTTACCTTTACATAGTGTGACTCATTATATAAACTAAAGAGGTCATTACTCTTCACTAAACCTTAAAACCTTTATACAGACTTGGTTTATAAAAATTGTTTCTGTTTCACCTTAACTACAATTTTCCTCTGATTTAATATAAACCTTTTTGGCAGTCTCTCTTGGCAACTTCACTTTAGATCATTAGTTCATTGTCATACTACAGACATCATTAAACATTTTCATATAGCTATCATTGTAACTATTTTTTCTTTTGGAAGGAAAATAATTTTTCTTTAATCTTTTACTAACTTAATACTTCTAATTTTTTTTTTTTTTTCTTCTAGAAGGAAACAAGGTATTTTCTTTGAAACTTATCTTTATTTTACCAATATGTATAGAACAATTAAGTTTGAATTTCTTAATAAACCTGAACTCGAATACGAAATTAAGATCAGACTTGAGGAACCAGTAGACACTGTCGTACGGTTAAGAAAGCAAATTCTTCGACTTTCTTCTATTACCTCCTCGGAGGAAATTTTAATCTCACCAATTCCAATTGAGGAAGAGCTCCCTCAAATTAATACCACTATTAATTACTTAGACTTAAAAGTAGATAAACTTCTACACGGTGATTCCAAATACACTCGTCTTATAGAAACTTATCTTAATCATTTATTTTTTAGACTCGAGCGTATAGACGTTGACGTACTGAACTCTGAACAGAAAATTGAGTTTGACGCTTTACGGTCCAAATTTGATAGCCTCAACAACAAATTTGAACCATTCACTTTTCTTCCAGCGGAAAATACTTCCCCTCCTCTCTACGATTTACCTACCTCTCATGACAACTCGGAAACTCCTCCTTCAAATATCCCTCCGTCACAGACCATTCTTGAGGCCCTCCTTCAACAAATTAACTCTACAGTTCCTCCTCAACAAGTGAAGCCTCATATTTTTAAAGATTTAAAAAGATACACTTATAATGGAAAGTCATGTCCTAGGTCGTTCCTTCAAAAACTAGAAGAATATTGCATTTCACGTAGCTTTGACAAAAAACTTTTGATTAATCAAGCGTACGAAATTTTTACAGACAATGCTTTACACTGGTTTAGATTTCAGATTAATTGTAATCCAAATCTGACCTGGCATGAAACTTCTGAGCTTCTTATAAAAGATTTTGGTGTTTTCGATTACGATTACAAATTACTAGAAGACATCAGAAAGCGAACTCAAGGTCTGGACGAAACTATATCGGTCTACATTTCAATTATGTCCGGAATGTTTTCACGCTTGACTAAAAAATTGTCTGAGTCAGAACAATTAGAGATTTTACTGAGGAATATCAGACCGTGCTATTCAGTTTTTGTGGCATTAAGAGATTGTACTACTATTGACTCTCTCTTAGCTGTTTGCCAGATTTACGAAAAATTCTTGGACAAAGATAAAAACTTTAAAGAACCATCTTTGCAACAAAATACTTTAACAGCTGAATTTAGCTACAAACCTCGTATACCAGTTACTAATTCTCCCTCTGTAAATTTTCAGAAACCTCCTCCTCAGTACCTCCAAAAACCAAAACAAATTAACACTCTGACTCGATCTGATCCTCCTCAACAGAGTAGCTTTTGCGTTCGTTGTCGTGTGCATGGACACACCTTAAACACTTGTAAGAAACCTCACTTCATTATTTGCTTCAAATGTGGTTTGAAGGACTTTAAAACTGCTGATTGCCCTAAATGCAATCCTAAGCCTGGTACTAGCTCAAAAAAACTAACAACTGACTTGAAAAGTGAAAATTTCGACGTTAATGATTGGAATAATTGGATCAAAACTCTTAAAAATTTCTTTTCTTACTACAAAATTTCTTCAACCCTTTACTCTAATGACAATGATTCCAAACGCCCTTTCATTAACGTGCGAATTATTAACTTAAACATTTCTGCCTTACTTGATTCAGGTAGTTCTGTTACCATACTTGGCAACAATTCTCACCTGGAAATTCTTAAATTAGGTTTCAAGCTTTTCAAGTCAGACTTAATTACTGTCTCAACTGCTAGTAACCAAAAAATTAAATCTTTAGGATATTTTGAATTACCTATTTTCTTTAATGACCAGACTCATTTAATTAAAGCTTATGTTTTTCCAGAATTATTCCCCTCTCTTATTCTTGGTATTGATTTCTGGAAAAAATTTAATCTTCTTCCTACTATTTTATCTTCTGTTTGTCAGTCGAACCTTAAATGTTCATCTATTCAAGATGCGGAGAAAAAGATACTACCTTATGAACATCTTAGTACAAATCAAAAGGATATTGCAGATAACATTATCCAACGCTTCAAGAGTATCTCATTTGAAGAAAAAGGCATTTTGGGACGTACTCATTTAATTACACACAAGATCGACACAGGTGATTCTCTCCCCATCAAGCAAAGATGTTATCGATTGTCCCCTGAAAAACAAAAAGCTTTAATCAACGAAGTGGATAAAATGTTGAAATGGAATGTCATTGAACAATGCGAAAGTCCATGGCTATCTCCGGTGCTTATAACTCCGAAGAAGAATGGAGAATGGCGTTTCTGCGTCGACAGCAGGAAACTTAACTCAATCACTCGTCGTGATGCCTACAGCCTCCCACTTATAAGTGAGATTCTTGACAATCTTAAAAACGCCAAATATCTCTCAAGTATCGACATTGCGAAGGCCTTCTGGGAAATTTCTCTCAACCCTGCGGACAAAGACAAGACTGCCTTTTATGTACCCGGAAGAGGCATGTACAGATTTAAAGTAATGCCCTTCGGCTTAACTAACTCTCCTGCTACTCAACAGAGACTAATGGATATGCTGTTTACTCCAGATTTTGACAACAAAGTATTCTGTTATCTCGACGATATCGTAATTATAAGCGATACCTTCGAAGAACATATTTCTCTTCTCTTAAAAGTTCATGAAAAACTCTCTTTTGCCAATTTAACTATAAATTTTGAAAAAAGTCAATTCTTCAGGAAAGAACTCAAGTACCTCGGTTTTGTTGTAGGTGAATATGGCCTGAGAGCTGATCCTGACAAAATTCGAGCCATTTTGGAATATCCTACACCATCCTCTAGAAAAGAAGTACGTAGATTCATCGGTACTTGCAGCTGGTTCCGAAGATTCATTGCAAACTTCAGCACAATTGCTTCTCCACTTAACAGGCTAACTTGCTCTGGGAAGAATGCCCCTAAATTCGTTTGGAACCCCGAAGCAGAATCGGCATTCGTGAAACTTAAAGAAGCTTTGGTTACTACTCCTGTTCTCGCTTGCCCAGACTTCAACCTCCCATTCTCTGTACATTGCGATGCATCAAATTTTGGCATAGGAGCAATGCTTACACAACATCAAAACGACAAGGAAGTCGTTATTGCTTACATGAGTAAAGCTCTTAATAAAAACCAGCAGAACTATTCTACAACAGAAAGAGAAACTCTAGCCGTAATAACTGCTCTAGAACACTGGCGTTGTTACCTAGATAATGGTAAACAATTTACAATTTACACAGATCACGCTGCTCTTAAATGGTTCCAGAACTTATCCAATCCTTCAGGAAGACTGGCTCGTTGGACGCTACGCCTATCTTGCTTCAACTTCATTCTAAAACATAAAAAGGGTAAAGATAATGTTGTCCCTGACCTACTATCCAGATCAAAAACTCATGACTCTGAAGATTCTCAACGTCAAGGTGTAAATCCTATTTTAACGGACGAATCAGTTCCTAATCGTGACTTGGAACACTACAACAAGATTTTACTTGGCTGTCAGAACAATCCTGATTCTTATCCAAACTATACGGTTAAAGAAAACAAGCTCTATCGTTGCATTCACTCTCCTCATGCTCTGAACGATGACTTCACTTGGAAAGAAGTTCCACTTCCACATGAAAGACAGGCTATTATCGAAAGGAATCACAGTCCTTCTCAAGAACCTCATCTCGGAATTTTCAAAACCTACAAGAAGCTTTCGTTACGATATTACTGGTCTGGCATGTTTAAAGATATCGCTAAATTTATCTCTACTTGCGACATTTGTCTTGCTTATAAACATCCAAATCATTCTCCTTATGGCCCTATGGGTAAACCAAAAATTTGCTCGAGACCTTTTCAATCTATATCGCTTGATCTTATGGGTCCTTTTCCCATGACCAGAAGACGTAATCAACATATTTTAGTTATTAATTGTACCTTTACTAAATATACTTTTATCTTTCCCTTAAAACGTGTTACTGCGTCTAACATAATTAATATTTTAGAGAATTCCGTATTTCTCATCCATGGTGTTCCACAAACCATTATCATGGATAACGGTCCCCAATTTCAATCCCGTGAATTTACTACATTTCTTAATAAATATAAAGTCCCTTTTATATTCTACTCTCCATTTTACTGTCCCCAAGTCAATCCTACAGAAAGGTATAATAGGACCATCATCACGGCTCTAGCTACTTTGGTAGGTGATGATCATCGAACCTGGGATATTTATCTCCCAAAAATTCAACACGCGATAAACAGTTGTGTTAATGCTATAACTGGTTTTTCTCCAAACTTTTTAGTATTTGGTCGGGAAACAGTTCCTTGTGGTTCATTCTACACTCCAACTCAAAATCTTGAGGAAGTTGTTTTTCTACCTCGCGATGTCTACGCTACAAATATTGGTTTCCTCTCGTCAATTTTTGATAAGGTTCAAACTAATTTATACATAGCACACGCTAAGAATAGCGCTCGCTATGACCTACGTCGGTCATTTAAAGAATTTAATGTCGGTGATACAGTTTGGCGTAAGAATTACGTACAAAGCAACGCGGGTTCGTACTTCAGCGCAAAACTGGCCCCTAAATTTCTAAGATGCAAAGTCTTTAAGAAACTCTCGCCCTTAGTATACATATTAGAAGATACTAATGGAACGAAAAATAAATGGCACATTAAAGACATTAAAATCTAAACCTCGTCTTCATCGAATCATCTTATTTAGTTAGTTAATCTCTCATTAGCTCATTTATCAATCGCTTAAAATTAATCTTTATTTTTGTTTTGAATACGAGTTTTTAAACTCACTATTCAACGTCCTATGCGGCGTTACTTTTAACTTGTCTTTATTTTGTGATTTAGAGCTTACTGCTCTTATTCTTCACTTCTACAAATGAGGTCAGAAGATCACTAGTTCAGATACCTTTACTTTAGAGCCCTACCGCTCGAATCTATCTTAGACTAAACTAAATAGTCATCTTAATAATTATATAATTATTCCTTTATCTTAATTTTCTCTAATTACTATATAGGGTTTTCTTCGAGCGGCTGACTACTCGTTAAATAAGCCTTAGGTCAATATATTTTCCACCCATGGAGCGGTTGATTACTCCCTAAATAAGCCTTAGGTCATATTTAGGAACATACTTCTAGAGTGGTAGTCATTGACTGTGAACTCCACCCTTACCATTATGTAGATGATAGTATACCTGAGGAAGAATGAATGTCTGTTAGATGATTTCTGTTTGGACGAAGTAATGTTTCAAGGATTTCTCTCGAACTTTAAACATAAAATTTTCTCTGAGTCGAAAATTTTCTGGGGTTGTCGGGGAAATGTAGTAATATTATTACGTACTAACCGACTGAACGTTCTCAATGGTTGACATTTTGTCTGTACATCAATTTTAGGTCAAATCTTCATCACATCCATTATTAGTTTAAGCTTTATTGTTTCACGTTGCTCTTTTATTGCCATCCTTTCATTTAGTTTCATTGTAGATATCGTTTTACTGTAACAATTACGAGTTTATCATTTTCATTTTCATACTACACTATACTCACAAATTGTTCACAGATGATGCGCAACATTATTTACTACACTATCCACGCACCAGAACCTTTAATTCCATCGTATTTCCTCATGTTTTTGCTAACTTTGTGTTTATTAATTCTTTGACATTTTATTGTCAATAATCTGGTCGTCATAGTTACCTTTTAATCGTTCGTGGTTTTCTTTGTGGCCATCCACCGTTTTTGTCTTAAAAGCCAGATAATCGTTCTGGCCTTCTACTTTACACACTCTTTTCGTCTAATTTTCAAACATTTTGCAAATTCCACTTTTGATTTCGAAATCGGCTATATAAGACAGGGCCGCTCTAGACATTCATTCATTTCATCGCTAGCTTTCGAGCGAAGAAAATTATATAGGCCTTGTCCCGGGGCCGACTGCTCCGGGACTCAAGAAAAGACCTCAAACCTCTTGACTTCTCCACCAGTCACCTCAACTAAAACCTGCCTCTGCACTGGGCTTCAGAGGAGGACTGCTGCATCTGCTGTCAACCTTCATCCGGGGCTGGAGTCCTGTGCTGCAAAGCCTGCCTACTGCTGTCAACCTTCATCCGGGGCTGGAGTCCTGTGCTGCGAAACCTGCCTACTGCTGTCAACCTTCATCCGGGGCTGGAGTCCTGTGCTGCGAAGCCTGCCTACTGCTGTCAACCTTCATCCGGGGCTGGAGTCCTGTGCTGCGAAGCCAGCCTACTGCTGTCAACCTTCATCCGGGGCTGAAGTCCTGTGCTGTGAAGCCAGCCTACTGCTGTCAACCTTCATCCGGGGCTGGAGTCAGCGGTTGGACCGTTTTTGGCTGACTCGCCCCGGACTGCCGTCGACCCTCTCCTGCGACCCTCTCCTGCTCGTCTTCATCCCGTGATCATCCCTTCACTCCATCCTCATCTTCACTATCATCTTCATTTTGTTACTTTCAGATTTTATTACTAAAATAAATTGTATTACGTTTATCCTCATTTTTTTATTTATTCTATTTTTTTTTTCTTCATATCTGTCGCTTCACGACAGACTACCATCACGCGTGTAATAGCGTTCGGGCGGGCAGCACGCCGAGCGATCAAATTCAAATTGGTGGAAAATACTAGTTGCGAACTAACTGCTTCCGATTTAGGGTGGATATGGTTGGGGTTTATTCGTCAACTGGCGACTGTGAAACTCGCGAGTGCTCGCGAGTTGGCAGTTACAGTCAAATGAAAACGGATTGATACCAATATCTAAAAAAAACAAGCTTTGCTCATTTAAAAATATTATGTATTAGATTATACATTTTATAAAAAGTTTACGTAGCTGACTGTACATCTGACGTATTTTACGTCAGATTCACAAGGTCAAGCGAGTAGACGACACCAAAAAAATTGGAAGGTGCCAACTCGCGAGCACTCGCGAGATTCACAGTCGCCAGTTGACGAATAAGCCAAGGTTGGTGTAAGGATTAGGTAGTGTATACGATGTCTTAGTGGGTTTTTGCTGGGTCAAATATGTAATTGTTTAAATTTTCACGAGTGTTTCTTTGTAATGAGTAGGAGGGACGAATCGCATGTGACTAAAAGAGAATGATGAATTTAAATGTTGATGAAGGAAGTGGAAGGCTGAGTAAATGACTGATGAGCGTGACGGTTGACGGAGAACGGATGAAACTAAAGGTGTTACGCCGGTCTCAAGTGACGAGGGACACGGGCTGGAAGATGATGTTTGGAATTAAATTTTAAATTATTTACCCAAAAAGTAGCATCGGAAAGCAGTAGCGAAGGGTAATTTTTTGTAACAGGTAAGCCGGTCCGGTGTATATTTTTAATAATGTTTGAAAAACCATACATCTAACCGTTTGTAGTTTTAGTCATGTTAGGGCAATCAAGTCCTAACTGAATTACCTACATTGTTTTACTTTTGGCAATAGTAGACCCCAGTACAGTGGTTGTTCCGAAGGGAAGCCGGTAGGTTTCGAGTTGTTTGAACCTGTGGTATGTAATATGATGTGCAAGCTTGCAGTAATAGCTTGCAAGTAGTTTACGTAGAATAGCGTATAAGTATTATGTTTAGACAGTGAATAAATGGATCGCACGACGTACACACGTTTCTTTATGAACAGTGCCTAACCCCTCGCCACTGTCGGAAAGTAATTTTCAGAAGAGCTCGCACAAAATTCAGCAACTGATCCAATTTAGAGATATTAGTTCCGAATTTGACATGCATATGTGAATGTTCGACGCCATAACATAATCATAAGAGCTTTTCAAGAAACAATCTATTAACATTTTTACTGTAGAAACTTTATCTAGCTTTAGAAATAAAAAACAATATCTGGTGCGCGACTGCACAATCTACAAACTAAGCAATCTTCCCAAATTCAAAAAATTACTTACTTCATTCAAAAGCACAAAATCTACTGCGATCCAAACTTAGAACTACAAAGGGCATTCCTACGTGAAACAGACGTATGTTACCTTCATCGTAACACAAAACAGATCAACAAAAGGGAGTTTAAAATTAACTGTAAACATACCAAAATACATGCATTTTGTTCAGAGAAAACACTAAAAATTTACACGGCGTGAAAGCAGTTTAGGATCCCGTAAATCTGTATGTCGATTAATTGGTAGCAATACCCTTTTAGGTAAAGTTTGGTAAAGTACTGTAGTTAAGTACTAGCTTCTAGTAGTTCTCGAGAACTTGTCGAATTTGATATTTCGAAGGACTTGTTATCTGTGTATAACTAGTTCCTTACTAGATAAGGGTATACAACTCTTGATGATCTGGATTTGCTTCATGTAACATCACCATGGCTTTAATCCTGAAGGGTAAGGTCACCTTCAGTAGATACTGATACTGAGAATTTTTTCTGTGGAAAAAACCTAATAACACTGTTTTTCCTAACGATTGACGTCACGGAATCGAACCTATCTATAGGTTCTTACCTACTACCGGTTGAGAGGTATACCTCAAACTCAACAGTAGAACTTGTGACTTCAAAGACTAGCGAGGCAGTCGAACACATTTGTTTTTGGAATCAAAATATTGTTTCGACTGAATATTTAAAGAAAGAACACATTTATTTGGCGTATGCCGCAAGTGCACACAAAGGAACAAAAAAAGAGTAAAATAAAAAACTTAAAATTAAACAGAAATAAATAGATACATATAGAACAACAAAAAACAAGCCATTGAAACGGAGTGTAAACTATGACAATAAAAAACATAGTTGAAATAAAATTATACAACAGCCAAGGTGTCGATTTCCTTAGCCCTTGCAAAAGCAATCAAAGCATGTCAAATGTATAAGAACCTACATAGCATCCTCAATATGCAAATATCACTGAACTAGTGCGCGCGATTTTAATCGAGTGACGTTCAAGAGGGTGGTAGGAAACACAATTATTTTTATGGCAACACAATTTTCCTCGGCTCATTACATACATGCCGTGGTTATACGTACTGGCAACATTAACATGGCCGGGTGGGGCTCTGTAATGCCCCGTGGGCACGCGAACCCGTTTCTGATTATTTCCCCAAAATTATATCGTATTTTCACACCAAAGACCCTTAGCGTGCGCACGACCCAAGCTTATGATATTCGTGACCAGAGACAAAATGTTCAGAGTCACGGCTTCGGGAGAATCGACGCCATTTTGGTTTTTATTCTTTTTTCAATCTTCCCGCCTCCGGTAGGTAATTATGGCAGTCTTGGCAGTGTGCGATTCTTTCGCGTGAACTGTGCTAAATTGATTTTTGTGAAAATAAATGCGTTGAAACAAGCGTTGTTTAGTGATTATTGTAATGTTGGATACTTTGTGTAATAAGGTTTCTAAATTGGGGTTGTTACACTTTATGTGCTCTAATTATAATGTTTTGATTCAGTCTTCGGTATTGCAGCCAGTTTATACCCTGTTAAGGTTTATTACTTAGGTTATTTTAGCCAATGGACCCCTCTAATCAGCTCCGTTAACGATTTTGCGTCTTACATAACGATCTTAGTTTTGCCCTCACTGACCTGCTGAAATAAGCAGACGTTATAAACATAAAACTAAGTTCTAAAGTTTCACTGACCTTGCAGACTAATGAAGATATCAGTTATGTAATAAATCCCTGAAAAGACTCTAAAAATACTTCGTGACACGCATTTAACTGGTCTGAAATCACAGACCAGCTTATCGGGCCGTACAAATCGCGTGGCGGACCAAAACGCGCATTAACTTACATAATCTACCGAAACGAGTTCAATAAAATGGCGAATTTACGTTAAAACGGCGGGAAAATCCAATAGGAGCAGTCACCAGACGAATCGGACGTTTTTAGGTTATCCCGGTAGGTACGCTAGCATAGACTGGGTAATAGCTTGTTTCCCTAATATATAGTTTTGTTTTTCTCTTGTAAAAAGATTTTCTTCGGGCCTAAAGGGCCTGAATGAGGTCCGCTTTTCCCTTTTTTTTAGATTGCTCTAATAAAAAGCTTGTAACAGATGCTTGGATTTTGCCAGTCATCGTCCAACGCAGAAATATTTTGTCGAAGTATATAATACTAAGTTTACGGGTGATTTGAACAGGTAATGATGGCGAAAGTAATGGAAAATGTAATCCCCAATATCTCGTATCGTTTTCATCGAATACATTACAATTTTCATTTGCATTTTCCGATAAGTCGCATTAGGGTTTGCCGATACAAATCGAAATGTTTGACGATTTGGAATCTTTGTTGTGTTGACGTTATCTTTCGACTTAAGTGAAGAGAAATGGACGTAAAATACGAGAACATTCATTTTAAAAGTTGTAAAAAACGTTTCTGTCATAAAAAATACGTATTTGTCTCATAAAGATTACATAAACTCAACATTACTCAAACGAGAAACATGAACCGACGTTCAACAGCCAACATTAGTGTTGCCGTGTCCGGATCCCCGTGAAAAAATTTGTCCTCCTTGTTTATGGTCCGATTTAGATAAAGATATTAAGAGTTAAGTGCGCCACTGTATCAAATTTGCTCGCCGGTATATATTTTTTTATTTAGGCAAGTCACGCGAGCCGGTAACATGAGCCAAGAATGCTGTTATCGCTCAGATTGCATTAAACAGATTTTTTCACCGTTTTATTTTGATATACGCAACGTTTTACGATAAGTTTGAGTTATACCGCTCTTGTGACGTCATTTGACAGAAACTTATGAAAGGGCAAGTTTTAATGCCATTTCGCATTAACTCCGTGATTAATTTGTTTTCGAACATAAAACACCAAGTCACGAGTTTTTAGTTTTTCACAGTCAAAGGATTACTATAATTAATAGATATTATCGCATGTAAATACAATATTTAACTTGTCGGCTTTTGAGCGTTAATTGGTTAAAGCCAATACAAACAAATTATTTTATTTCCCCAGCCGAAATCGGCATCGAAATCAAATAAATCATGATGTAAAGCAATTGATACACGGCAAACAGAAATACATTATTTTGTAATGTGAATATTAAAATGAATATTAAAAGTGCCGCTACACGATTATAAATGATCGGAATCGAACGGTACGTTTCAAAAGTGACAGATCCCTAGAGAGATGTTCGAATTCAAACGTTTTGGCGGGAACGCGGTGTCAAGATGGCCGCCGCAGGACGACAGTGCACGATATCGCACCAATTCTTTTGTGCAAACTCCGCGGATATATCTTCTTGGATTCGTATTCCGATCCGATTTGAAAGGACAAGCTAATCCCGCTATCATTGTACAGAATTGTACTATAAATTTTGCTTTCTACATTTACACTTGGCTTTTTAAATTTTCTCCGCAAGTCGAGGATTTTCTCTACTTTAAAAAGTTAGCCTTATTTTTAAATATCTGTGAAAACTAGTCTGTAAGAGAGCGTTGCTAAGTTCAGATTTAATTTTAAGTTAGCAAAGCGTCCGTGTTGGGGGGTGTATGTAACGGTTTCAATTACTTAAGTGTAGGCTTAAAATATTTGGAAAACATAATCCCACACGAATACGTTATCGTACATAAAAAAAATTCTGCCCGCGTAATCCCGGCATTATTTTTTATAGATACTTTACTAATGACTGTAATCTTTAACTTTATAGATAGTAAGATTTTGTTAGATACTTACTATAAAATATTTATAGCGAGAAATAAACATGTTTGGTGAAAAAGCAAGTAAAAAATGCAGTCCGATGTATAAATAACTATAAAAATAGGGTTGTTTTAAGTATAACGGTCAGTCACGCCCACAGAGTAATATAGTGGTCACCATTAAAACGTAACGAGTTCGTTCACTATAAATAACCAACAGCTATTATAATTATAGCGAACGAAATTCCTCTTATCACGCTCATATTTCACCAAAGAGTCTAGCATTAGGCATAAACACAAAATGCCGTGGCCTCAAAAAAAAAGTATTTTAAAGAACAACGCGGCAAACAAATTACTTTCTTTCACCTCGATTAAGTGATCATTACAGGAGCAAATATCATTTATAATGGCCCTGGGACAGCTACGGTGGGCTCGCGAAAAATAAAAGCGTAGGAAATTGCGTGTGCGGTTAAAAAGAATGGGTACCTTAGTAAGCCGGGCGAAGTGGCGGGAAACAACCGCCCTTTTGACGTGACATGTCTACGCCATCTTGGAAATCATCTTTTGTCAAGTGTAACGAAATGTCGATTGAGTCACGTATTTCCGTTTCCTTAAACAAATGTTGGCTGCGAATAAATTCTTCCTTGAAGGTTTTTGATGTTTTTTTGTGATTTCATCGATAAATAATAACCATGTGTTTGTAGATACGTGCGTGACACGGTTATGTGAGGATACAATGAAATTATGTCAACAAGAGTACACGCTACGCCAGTTATTGTTTTGAATCCTTTTATTGAAATTAAAATACACAAATAACTGGACTGATAAATAAAATCCTTTGAACATTAACAGCACTAACAAGTAAAATTACCTCTTTCTCCCAAAAAATCTACCAAACGAGAGAAACATTGACTGTCTATAATTTTATTAGTCCCTCAATAATTGCTCAATGTGGAATGATTGTCGAAATAAAAGAAGATTCGCTTTATACAACGTTTAACTGAGTTACGATTCGAAAACAGCGGAACCGGTGTTCCAGCACTAAATAGCGTAGAACCGGAACGAACCGATACGTAATCGAGTTTGCTGAGTATCGATTCGCGTTGAAGAAACTTTTACGGTTTTCGTGGTGGGGAAGACAATTATTTGGTATTGGGTTTTAACCCGCTGTTGTATTTTAAAATAAAGTATTTTGGAGTTGTGAAGATTGAATCAAGAGCAGACACTGTTAGATTGACTACCCGACTTAGTGTTAGTGAGGCTGCCTTACGTTCTTAGGGTTCTGAGTCCGAATCCCGGTAGGAGCAAATAATTGTATGATGAGCATGGACATTTGTTTCCGAGTCATGGATGTTTATATGTTTAATAAGTAAGTATGTATAATATGTATTTACAAACACAAAAAAGTATATACATATGTAATATCAATTATCTGGTTGTCCACGACACAAGCCTTGCTTAGTGCAGCACTAGATAGCGCTGTGTGATAATGTCCAGCGATATTTATTTATTTCACAAACACGTCAGGTCCTAGAACTCAAAAGTCAGATATATGTTATTTATATCACCTCGTATTTTTGTATTACGGGCTACGGTCCTCCCCGTCTTACCTCAGAGCATTTGGTGACAACATTATACACTGAGAATGCTATACTCGAAACGATCTGCGACTCCCGCGTTCCCCTAAAACTTAAGGGGAAGATTTATAAAACAATGATTAGACCTGCTGTGTTGTATGGATCAGAATGTTGGGCCACAAAAGGGATGAATGAAAGGCATCTGCATGTCGCGGAGATGAGAATGCTAAGGGGGATGTGTGGTGTTACGCGAATGGATAAAGTAAGGAATGAGTATATTAGAGGAAGTCTGAAAGTGGCGCCGGTGACTGAAAAGTTGTGTGGTACTCGGTTGTCGTGGTATGGGCATGTGATGCGGAGGAATGAGGAAAACGTCGTGAAATAAGTTTTGGGTATGAATGTGGATGGGTATTTGAGTAGAGGAAGACCAAAGAAACGATGGATGGACTGTGTTAAGAAGGATATGGTAAGAAAAGAAGTGACTGATGAGATGACGAAAAATAGAGCAGTATGGAAGAAGAAGACATGCTGCGCCGACCCCAAATAGATTGGGATAAGGGCAGGAGAATGATGAATGCTATACTCGAAAAGTACCCATTAACATACAAGGTGTGAACAAACGGATCATGCACAAAGGCGTCAACCAAGCATTCTGGACATCAAACTAAGTAACTCCACGCAAAAATTATTGCTGGGAAATGACTTATTTTGGGGTGAAAAATCACATTTTACGGTAAAACTCAATGTACCGCACTCAAAACATTGTGCTGATGGATGGATTGAATAGTACGGGGGTCGTGAAGGTGTTATTAAAAACTTGTGGAAAAAGTGGGAAGCTTGTTGCTACGGAGATATTGGGGGTCACCCCAATATCTCCGTAACAAGAAGGTTCCCAGGTCTAGAACAAAAAAAATGTCGCAAACACGGACCGGGAGAACAAGTGCCCGGCTTCGTTCGTTGCAGTTAAATTGTAAACCGAGTTACTATAATCTTCAGAGCTAAGAAAACCAAACAACCAACCAAGTACACAGCTTTCCACAAAATAGGTATGACGCAAAACAAATCCCAGAGGAACAAAAAACCCTGAAAAAGAAAAGAAATAACTCCCTTATGTCGCGTCTAGCATCACAAATTCACGTCTCACGTCCTAATGTGTGAAATAATATTTTTTCCCCTAATAAAAGCCTTCGGGCGGTTGTCGTGCGTTGACGTGAAGTACCTACCTACATCGGTAATTCAATTTCTGGTCCTTAGGGGCGCTAGAGCTAAAATAGGTACGGCTTGTGGTGCAGACAGAAACGCGGCAATGATTAGGTTCAATTCACGCTTTGGGTTGTGAATATCGATGGGAGGGATATTGATTTCGATAACGAGGTAGGTTATGTAGCTTGTTAAAAAGGGTGGAAAAATCAAAGGGAATTGGGAATAGCAGGTTCTGTACAGTAAAATTCTTAAACTAATTGCACTGACCTTAGACATCGATATCTATCAAGTTTGCGGACGCCACTGCCAAGCCAAGATAGAGGCCCGGTTCTGAGCCGATAAGATTTATATTTTCATCGACTAGCAAAGAAGATGAATAAATGTTTGGTGTTTCTCCAGTTAAATTAGAGTTATCTTTTTCAAACGGCCAGGATACTTGCGTTATATTTGTGTTTTCCTTTTGGATTTTGTTAGCACGTGTCCCATGTGAAGACAAATTAATCATGTTCTTCTTTATTTCTTGCTCGTCAGGGCTGGGTTGGCTCACTATGTTAAGTGATGTCTGTCCTAGATACTCCGAAAGTACATTTATGTTTATCTTACACTTGGAATCTAAGTTAATCAAAGTTTTATCCCTATAAACCAATTATCGAAATCCTTGAACTATCCAAAAACGCTAACTTACCACCAAACAACTCCAATTATTGTAACTGAACTCCAATTAGAATAGGACCTAAAAAACAACCTTTACGTACACCCACGCACAGCCATATAAAATCAAAATATCAACGAACACTGTTGTCATGCTTCATTTTTTTCACTGTCATTGTATTGGTATTGGGTGTCCTGTGGTTGTAACTCAACTCCAGTGGTCAGATACATAGCCTGGCCGGATTTATGCGGTCGTGTGTGCGAGGGTTTCGGGCTTTGTCTCGCTTGCATCACGACAGGTCCCGTGAGGGGTTGGCTGGGGTACTGTAGGGGATCTACTGATGTTTGTAGCGTTGTTTTGGTGCAGGTGGTTGTACCTAGTGTGAAGATGCTGTACTATTTTATAATCCCCCTTCAATACAGTACATTATTAGTTGTAGTTCTTGGCTCTATAACACCTTCGCCTGTGGCTCGGGCGTAAGTTTCGCCTCGGCTGCAATTTCAAAGTTTCCCCATTTGCATCGAAATGTAGTTTTTCCGTTTTGATAACTAATTTAGCACCAATTTTATGTAGGGTTTGGCGACCAAATCAAGTTATATATTACTTAACCACTTACCGTAATAAATTTATATTGTCACCACTGTAAAAACAGAGGAGGAAAACATACAAAATAGATACTAGAACTAAAAATTCGCGCATTTTCACTTACAGAGAAGTTTCCAGGAACATTACAAGTTGGTTGCGTTTCCGAGGTCTTCAGTCTCGTATATTTTTGGCTGGTAGAGCTGGATGAGAGTTACCGACCATCGAGATAAAAGTGACGTGCCATTGAAGAGGCATGTGTCCAGCAGTAGACTTTTGTAGGCTGATGATGAGTATAAAGGGTGTAAAACGACTTTTATTGAAGCCGAAAGGCACTTTCTCCATGTCATTACGATATTTTATTGTTCTATCCAACTCCACTTCGACCTCGACCATATCGGGGAACCTCATACCTACCTTTCTTTTTTAATGTATGATTTTTACTTTAAACACTTTCACGGCTCCCGTACTATTAAATCCATCCATCAGCACAATGTTTTAAGTACGTTACATTGATTGTTACCAAAAAAAACGTGATTTTTCGCACCAGAAAAAAAAAATCACAGAGTAAAGAAAGTTACTTAGTTTGATGTACATAATGCTTAGTTGACAGCTTCGTGATGAGTCTGTTTTCATCCTGTAAATACTAATTGTGTCCTAATAACAATGAAATAACACAGTAAACCGTGAAAACATCGCTACATCGATTGGCCGTGATGAAAAACTTGAAAATAAAGGATGAAAATAAAAATAGGCGACAACGACATTGTTGCAAATCCAACAATGTTATATACAACACCAGTGCACTTTCCCAGTATCTGAAACCGATACTAGATTGGATAGGAATTCAATAACGGGAAAAAAATCTCTCTAACTCTACGGTATCAAACTATAAACAAACCCGGGTAGTATAGCCCAAATATAATGGCTGGTTTTGGGGAAAAACCAAGTATGGTTTTTACTACCTGTGAAAAATCATTTGTATTTTGAAGTTTTGGAGCAAAAGCTTTCTAAAAGTTTTCTATAGTAAGTGCCAATTAAGATCGATGGACACACCTACATTTATTAAAGTTCTTAACTTTGAAATCCAAAAATAAGCCCGTTCAAGTCTTGAATCGTCATACTCTATCGTGATCTTCAACATTTTCTCTAATAATGAAAAACAATACTTACTCGTAGTTCATTTGTTTTCATTCGTATGAAGAGATATTAGGGAAAGGGCAATGCCCGTTATTGCGATCCTAACTGGCACTTACCATAGAAAAAACTATAACTTACCCGAACAATAGGCTTGTTAACTGAAAAAATCTAATTAGTCCGTCACTTAGATTATCAAAAAATATTTCACCCGTATTTTTTCTTTTGTTACATAAACCAAAATTGACGAAGATACGACGCTTTTAAAATTCTCAATACGTCACTGTTTGGTACCATTTTTAGTGAGTACTGACGTCACGAGCCCCCACTCCCGAGTTTGATGCGTTTTATATTGTCAATATTCGTTGATTTACAAAAACAAAAAATACGGATCCATTATTTTCCAATACTCTAACTGACGGACTAAATAGATTTGCAATTTATTGATGGTGGAAACTAGCCTATTGTCATTTAGAATTAGTACTGTCGAATTTAAAAGCTGCACTATTATACGAGTACTACTTCAATATATTTTTGGACTGCATCGTTGGTCGAGTAGTTGCAAACGCGACTGCTGAGTTTAAAGTCCTGGATTCGATTACCGGGTCGGGGAAAGTGTTATTGGGTATTTTCATCAGGAATTTCATAATAGAAGCCCTGTAGGATTTGTGCCCAGTTGATGGTAATAGGCTCGCCCCATATATTACATGAGACTTAAACATAACTGGCGAAATATGGGTGTACTATTACGAGATACACCTCTGGCTTACCCTTCAGGGTTTACAGTCGTGATGTTATGTGTGTTTTTTTATCATTCTTCTATAACTTCCGGGTGAACAGGCCTGTGACGTAACTTTCAAGGATTCCTGTGGTTATTTTTTATTGCAAAAAACTGCGTTTTTTCGCACGCTAGACGCTGTGTTGGAGAATGTCGCAAGTTCGCAACATGATACCTTTAAAAGAATTCTGACACTTGCGGTTTGCGGACTTATTAGGCTTCTTGCATACCGGTGTATATTTTTCTTTGATGCGAAAGGTCGTTACTTAATGCTATTTGTATAGAATTGCCATTGGAAAACTCAAGCTTTGTCAAATACTACAATTTTAAATCAATATACGTTTGAAACTATTTTTGTGCAATTTTACTGTATTTCGATTTTCATGGAATTGATATTTATCAAATCTATTTCCCAATGAATATTGTTGCTTTTAAAAATAAAACTCACGTAACCTAAAACACGCAGTATTTAAAAAAAAAACATTATAGTACAACTTAACAGTCTTGATCAAAGACGATTTACAAAAAAAAAGAATTCCAAACATGTTTTTTTTTTTTCAAGTACCTACCTGTAATTATATTCCCCAAACTTTACAACCAGCATTCCTTTACAATAAATGCAACTCCAACATCCAATGTTCCCTGACAATAGACTCACGAAGGGAACCCTAAACTAGGGGTCCGTTCCACGGAACCCGGTTAAATTTAGTGCACTACATTGTATATCGCACACGTCGGTTTATTTATCGCTCTTGTAGGGGTTCCGCAAAGCCTTTAACACTTAAAAAATAATTCACCCAGACTATATACATATAGGTGGCGCCATCTAGGTATGTTCTTATATCTTGTTGGGATGTTAGTTATGACCCCGGAGCGGGGACGTGAATTTTTAGCGGTTTTAGTTTTACCCGACTGGCTCGGAAAGAGGGTAATGTTTTACTTTTTAGTAGTTGTATGCTGTCTTGTAGTAGTGCAACAGGAATTGTTGGTGGTTTTTATGAGCTTTATATTTGAGAAAGGTGGTCTGAGAAAATGGTAATGAGATAGAATGTTTCTTGGTATTTAATGTGCTGGTATGGTTTCTGATCTTTATTTTTTAACAATACTATTTTGGAGTGAGAAGCCTCTTTATCTATACTAATATTATAAAGACGAAAGATTTGTAATTTTGTATGTAAAGAATAAACTTAAAAATTACTGTACGTCCGCTAGTTACCTAAAAGATATCAAATAAAATGTTAGGCTCGAGTTTTTTTACCTGACTATAAATCATGAGCAAGCGTAGCAATCAATGCTCGTGCCTTCTCTGGTTGAGAAGAGGTCTTTGCCCAGCAGTGGAACAGTAGTAGGCTGGTATCATTATCATTATCACCCCAGAAACCGGTAAAGTTTGTAGAGGTGCTCAAAACGCCTATATCATTCTCCACGCATGATATCACTCCCTAACAATGAATTGGCACATTATACACCTAACAACAACAAAAAAATGCTCAGCTCATTGCCAAAACTGACGGTGCATTTAACCCCTTGGGACGTGAACGCAACATACATTAACTGTATGGGATAAAGTATCAAGTTTCATAAATCTAGTATAGGCGAGAATACCTTTATACAAGTTTCACGTACTGATGTAATGGTGGTACAAATGTAATCTTTAGGACGTCGTTGGTGAAGTTTATGTTGT
Source organism: Xestia ashworthii (assembly GCA_950022955.1). Taxonomy (NCBI): domain Eukaryota; kingdom Metazoa; phylum Arthropoda; class Insecta; order Lepidoptera; family Noctuidae; genus Xestia; species Xestia ashworthii. The sequence goes on from OX465573.1 coordinate 9,731,323, forward strand.
AATAACAAATCTAATTGTCATTAAAACAATTGACAGTCTGTTGCAACTTTAATGGCAAAGAATAGAATGATTTTTATTTACGTAAAATATGTAGGTACATTGAGGTGTTAAAGATAAATAGGATCCACATATTCCGTAGTTTTCAACATACTCGTATTATACCTACAATAGGGAATATGCATGTATTTTTTTCTTCACTTAAATCAATTAATTACACTATTATCAACCCAAGGAAAGTATTAAAAGTTAATATCAACTACTGCTTGTAGCTTAAAAATAATACTAAACTTCTGCAATTTTCTATGACAGTTCAAACGTCCGTGATTGTCGCGACCATACTTTGACGTCATTTCTCAATATCTACCTTGATTAAATCTATTTTTTTGGCCTTAATAAAGTAATTTTACTAGTTGTATGTGCTTTATTCAAGCAAAAATTGCGATAACGATATTATAATAAAATCGTAGTGCAACTTTACCTACATTTCAAATAAAAGTTATTTTTTGACATATGAATTTTGATGTCACTACCGCCGCTATCGAGGCCGACGTGTTTTGAGAGTGCGTTCCGTTTTACCAAAAACATGCTACATAAAACAATAAATTGTAAAATAAGTGATATATTAGAAACTTAAACAAGCGCATCATAATGTTTATAAGCGCCAATACAAGGCATTTTTAATAAATAAAAAGAGTTTTGTATTTCTTGCATATTCCCTATTAAAGTTTTAAAAAGCAAGATTTAAGAATTCAACACAATACAATTACCACAACAATTAAACAAAAACAACAACATTCATAGAACGTAAAATCAATAACCACAACAGTACAAGTTAAAGAAAAGCAAGTGTTAAAAATACAACACAATACAATTACTTACCACAACAATTAAACAAAAACAACAACTAGCATCAAAACTATACGATTAAAGGATATTCATAGAGCAGCAGTTTCACGTGCTGGTGAGAGGTTAAGTACTCGAATGTGATCTTTATTCTATCTGCCAGTAAAAGTCCCGTCAAAATTAGTCCAGGCGTTTCGGAAATTAGCAGGAACAAACGGATAGACAAAAATATTTTAGTTATAAGTACTATAACATGTGTATGTTGTCATTTCAAAGTTTTTTTCTGAATAAGTATATTCAGAAAAAAACTTTGAAATGACAAGCAAATACTTTAAATTTATTTATTTGTATAAATAGTAAAACAAGTCAAATAAATTCTTATGTACACATTCGTATACAAACTCCTTACCTCACATACTTACGAAAAACGGTGCTTCATCACAAATAATATAACCGGACGAACCCTCTGGCCGGAGGGTAGATTGAGGAAAAAATCTTATTTGGCAATGACAACCCCTCTGCAATTCGCACCTCCCTTGCAAGGAGGTGTGAAGGAGTCATGTGCAATGGTGGAAAAGACTTTTTCGAATATTTTACTTATTTAAAAAATGTTTTTTTTCGAAGCTGCAGCCTAAGTCTAGATTAATTCCCTGTTGGTGGCAATAGGCTCACCCCTCTAACATGGGACTTCAAAATAACTAGCGAAATGTGGGTGCGGGGCGAACATGGCCAGATATCGCACAAGACAGAGAGTTTTGGGAGGAAAAAGGGAGGCCATTGCCCAGCAGTGGGACACACGATAGGCTAAGGAAAAAAAAATATGTGGGCTCACTGCCTATACCTCAGCCAAACTCTTAGGGGATTATTGGCGCAATGTTATGTTTTATAAGGCAATTTTAAAACAAACAAAAAAAAACTACATACTTTATGAAAAAAATAAAAAAATTGTATTTAAGTAGTCCAAAAGTATCAAGAATGTAAGACGAAACAAAAAGTTTCAGAGAAAAAAAAATAACCAAGCTTTTTAACCAAAATCTTTTAGACAGTCATTGCTTGTTTCATAAAATAAGTAACTCCTCCACTATATCAAAAACGGTCCTACAGTTTTTGGCGACCGTTTTATTAAAAATAATTGGACTGAGTTAAAAATCTGATAAAAGTCTCTTCAGGGCACAAGTTTTTTATTTTTATAAAAAACCCGAAAAGGTCAAGAGTTTTAGAAGCAATTTGTCACTTTTCATAATCGTTTGTTTTTGTGGGAAAAAACGTTCTTGAAACGAGCAATTAGTTCGGAAAACAATATTTTTTTAATCGATTTTTATTGCTTTCGGTTTGATATTAATCGGTTTAGTTAAATCGTTATACATTTTAAAAATAACATCGCGCTTGTATTTTTCCGAAAAGTTAGGTGTATATGATATCACATTCGTATTTCGCCAATTGTGTTTAGGTCTTATGTATTAGGAATTTAGGATGAGATCCTATCGCCATCAAGTGGACTCAAGTCCAGACCATGTCTCCATACATTTCTGGTGGAAAAACTGTTGGAAATCGGACTCAGGAGCCCATAATAGTGCATGCAACCAATATAAGAAAAAAATCTTTGAACTTAACACTCAACAATCAACTTAAAGAAAATATGATTCCATATTCATCGTTTGTCTCCTAGCTTATTTAGGGATAGGCCCTTCCCATATTTTGATATTACACTCCTATCATAAAACGTAGTCATGCTTGCAAAGACAGGCGGATTCGGGAAATGCGATTATACCAGACGAATGGCCAGCCATACTGTATCCTTCTCCACAAAAGAAAGAAAGAAAAAAAAAAGAAAAATGGAATCGTTCATACAGGAAGAGACTTCATACGAGACGTGATCAGGGGTGCATAATATCTGAGGAGCCGTTAAAAAAGCCCTAAGGGTATGCTACCTCTGCCTCGCCCCTTGAACACCCGTCGCAATAGTTTGCCGACGATTTACTGAAATCACATTTTGTTTTTTTTGCTGCTATCGATTTTACACCTTAAATCTGGAAGTGAAAAGTAGATTTTGAAACAACCGTCGAGTTGCAGTTTAGTTTAAATATATTTTGAAAGGATTATAGGTTTTATTGTCCAGAATATAAAGTTGTTTATTCTGAGAGTGAGAAAATAGGGTGTATGATTTCTCAATTAGGTTATGATGTCCAGTCAGTTGGTATAATCTTGTTTGACAATGAAATAATATTGGAACCGAGTGGTTTTGAGAGGCCACTTTGGGTTTAAGTGGTGGAAACGCCGTGTTGCATGTATTTTAAAGTGTTTATTGGAGCAAACAATTTTTTTTATTTGGTTACTCTTCCTTCCGAATTCAAATTCCATCATGAAGAAGGTCCTAGCATATCAGAAAAGAAAAAGAAGATCTTATAAAAACAAACATATTATGTGAGCTTGTTGAAAATCTATCTGACATTATATGAGCATCTGAACACTCTTCAGTTGTTTCAGCTCAAGGCACGGCAGTCTCAGCATTTTATCGCGACATAAACAATGAAAATAACATTGATTCCCACCTCATATCTAACTCCGTAGAAAATCTACATAAACCTAAAACATGCAAGCATTCTCATTCACTATGTGTTGCTCGGAGGCTTCAACAAATCTCACGGGCTTTATTTTTATCAGAGCACTGCAAGTTACGTTGCTATTTCCTTATGTTACCGCCAAATCGGGCCGCGATTTTGTAAGTCGTAAAACAAGTAGTAAAACGTCTCCTTCGGTTTGAAAATCGATCGCCCGGGACGTCAGGCAGGCTCAGCGTTTCGTTCCACTCCGCCATTTTACTGGCGAACGGTTAAATCTTTTAAATTTCGAATGGTGCCCGTTCGATTTTTGTTTTTACAACTTCAGCTCGTCTTGGTATCTCCAGGTGAACGGTTGGCTACGATGGATTTGTTACGGAAAGCTTTTTGTTCAAGATTGTTGTGTTATTTGTTTTCTTTGCTTGGATACTGCAGCTGCTGCTTCTATACTATGTATTGTTTATGTGGGGGAAGTTGAACTTACCAAGGATTTTATCGTATTACCCAGTAACTAGTTTTTGGAAGTCAGATTGACAGTAATTCCGTGTAAAAACTGGTATTCAACTGCAAACAGATAGACTGGAAGCCGAATCCAACAAAGTTGGGGAAAGGCTCGGGAGACGAAGGTGGGAGAATATGCTCCCATCATTATAAGTATAATCTACATCCATGCCATGTACTTTGACAAAACATACAACTTTTCCGTAACTCATAAAAAGGACATTAATGCAATGAAAAGGTAGGGTAAAATGCCCAGTTACTGACCGTAACCGTGGGTACCTATCAGAGTTTTTGGTAGAAAATATGCAAATTCCTGTAATTAAATCCGTGGACCGTATTTGACGTCCAAAACTGTTGAAAATTTTATTTCTGTTACATTTATGGGATATGGGGGAACTGCAATACGAAGTAAAGGAAAACCTTTAAAAGTTCACAGAAAAAAATCCAGTGTTTTTATGCAGACTGCTAAAATAGTGTATTTAATTTCCTTAGTGCAAGAACCCTTGGATTTTAACTCAGTGTGTATAGAAGCAGTTTCAAATTTTTCTAAACCAAGTCCTCCTCAGAAATTCCTAAATTCCTAAACAAAGTGCGACACGAAACAAAATTTACTATATATTGTATACATGTATATTGCCAATGTAAATAATATAACGTGCTTTCGCCTTCCAAGTCACCTGCCACTAAAATTGCGATGGAAAATTCTCTCAAATAATATATAAAACGTCGCATCCTCGAGGATATCGTAAAATATACTATAAAAAGGCCTTTTCAATTTGTCACCTTACACTATCGAAGGCGTATCACTTCACTTCGTTAAATTATAAAATGGTTATATTTAGAAACAAATTGTTTCTTATGAAGATGATGTAATTGTTAAAGTTTAATAAGTTTGAATGCAAATTTGAAAAAATGATAAAGGCTTTTTAGAAGGAAATACTTAAAATGTTTATGATTTTATTTCCGTAATCTACAAAAAAATCTCTTTCAATCAATGTGCGTATTTTATTTCATGTACTAAATAATAATAAATTGTACAATTTATTCGTACAAATTATTAAGTTGAGTCCGTATTGCTTTATTGTGAGTTTTTAGGTAGCTAGACATAGTTAAAACACATATAACAGCATACTCCATTATCACAAAGTCATGAACATTAAAATATAACCCACAAAATGTATCTGCATAATTATTTCCACCCTAATACCGCGCGCTAACCAGAAATTCTGTTAATAAAATTCCATATAATCCCCTAGAATAACCAACGCTGATCTCGATTAATGACGTAGTGAATTTAACTCGCTGGAAAACCAATACTGTTGCATCTGCAGCCAAAATATTAATTAACAACAATTTCGGACTTACTACTGTGAAAATAACGAATATTTTTGCTTAAAAATTACGAGAGCACTTTTCGGGGCGTCTACCCTGTATGAAAGTGGGATATCAAATGACAGCAGTGATGGGAATTGTCTGGTATTTGGATCCGAATTAATTACGGCTTTTGAATTAAAATATAAAAATGAAAACCATGCTATCGACACATCTATCCTGGTCATTCTGATTTTGCTACACATTGACAAGCAAAACCGTGAATGAAAAAACTACATGTTTTTAGCTTCGTGTTATTTTGCTTGTCAATTAACCCCGTATGTATTTACAAATTAATGTTCAGACACGCAACTCTAACACGAATACCTGCCACTCCTGTAGTCGATTCTGTCCCGACTCGATTCGAATAACAAGAAATTCAATTGAAGCGAACATCACTATCAAATGACATTCACGTAGTCCCAACAAGGCTTTACAAAACAATTTCCTTCTACAACTTAATTACACAACTTTAAACCCTAATGCGGCTGGATAAGAAAGCTGTTGTGAGAAAATTATAAGTTTGTACAAGCTACGCGGGTAATTACAGGCTTTGAAAAAGGAATTGTAATGTAGCGATGTAATTATATTTCTATGTGTGAGTGAGATGTGTGTATGTGTATGTGAATAAGGGTGTTTATACATTAGAGAAGGTGGAATACCAAAGAGTATTTGTGTTATAGTTATAATGCTGGGTGTACAGTGAGTTAATTATATGCTGAAATTAAATTACAGTGCAACGTTTCTGTGAATGGAGTTTTATTAAAGCTGACTAGTTGTTGCGTGCTGCGCGAGCTGCAAGCAGCTCGCGTGCTAGTGGTGGTACCTTGTTTTTCACTTGTAAAACCCCTAAATGTAATATTAATTCTCAAAAATTACCCTAAAAGAAGTTTTCTACTTTTCAAAGTCTAGTGTACTGCCAAATTAAGCCCGAAAGGACGAAAGGTTTCCACTTGATTAAGCTCTAATCATTCTAGATCATCTTCTAACTCGAATAACGAAACCTACCCATATTTTAATTGTTTTCCTTACCCTTATGACATTTTGAGAACCAATAGGAATCCTTAAATCAGTATGAAAACACTTAAGAACCCCTAACACATTCTGAAAACTAATTAAAAAAAAATAAGTTATTAAAATAAAAATAAACTTGAGAATTAATTTAAAGATTTGGAAACCCCATAAGAAATCCTAATATAATCTATAAACTTATTTAAAAACTCAGACCTTCTCTCGTTAAAAATCATTACCCTACAATTTGCTTGTCGACCTACCTGCTACCGGAAAGGTCCTCTACCACCAGACTGGTTTCGACGCCTATGATAATATTTGTTCAAACACCTAATGGCTATCCCAAACCGTTATGAAGTTACAGTCCTTTCAAGTTTAGGGGAGGTTGGAGGGGGAGGAGAGGGTATACGAAATTCAACGCCCCTCAAAGTATTAAGTGAGAATTAAAAACAACCACCATGTGTGCCAGTTTCCGAGATACGATGGGGAGCGGGGTGACGGGAAGGGAGAAGGGGTCGCTGTTTATGAATGTGAAAAAAAATGTTCCAAATCTCTCAAGTTCTGAAAACCGGCTGAGGGGGGAGAGGAGGGGTGGCAAAGGTGGCAGTTTTGAAAATTGTGTTTCTTTGTCGAGCTTCCTCTATACGAATCCGTAAAAAAAACAGAACACGGATCTCTTAGTTTCCGAGATTCGATGAGGGGGAGGGGGAGGGGGCGGGGGGGGGGAGAACGAGAGTTTTGAAAATTGATTTTATTATTTATTAAAATAACACGGGAGACTAACACCTAAAACAAACAGATCAAGGACAGTACAATAGTCTGATAGCCAAACCAACTTTGGACCGGTCCTGGTCGCCGACCTGGTCGCCGGCTCGCTACGCTCGCCACCTCCCCACTCCGATCCACTCAGGACCTGCCAACCACCGGAATGCTACCGTGACCTTATCCTCACGCTATGGGGTCACCGGCTCGCTTCGCTCGCCACCTCCCCCATTCGCTTTAACGGTACCACCACCGGACAGGTTTTCAGTCGATGGCTCGCTACGCTCGCCACCTCCCCACTTTGCTCCACTCAAGTCCTGCCTACCACCGGAAAGCTACCGTGACCTTATCCTCACGCTATGGGGTCACCGGCTCGCTTCACTCGCCACCTCCCCCATTCGCTTTAACGGTACCACCACCGGACAGGTTTTCAGTCGATGGCTCGCTACGCTCGCCACCTCCCCACTTTGCTCCACTCAAGTCCTGCCTACCACCGGAAAGCTACCGTGACCTTATCCTCACGCTATGGGGTCACCGGCTCGCTTCGCTCGCCACCTCCCCGCTTCGCTTTACCGGTACCACCACCGGACAGGTTTTAAGTCGACGGCTCGCTACGCTCGGCACCTCCCCACTTCGCTCCACTCAAGACCTGCCTACCACCGGAAAGCTACCGTGATCTTATCCTCACGCTATGGGGTCACCGGCTCGCTTCGCTCGCCACCTCCCCTCTTCGCTTTACCGGTATCACCACCGGACAGGTTTTCAGTCGACGGCTCGCTACGCTCGCCACCTCTCCACTTCGCTCCACTCAGGATTTGCCTGCCGACAGAAAGCTACCATGACCTTATCCTCACGCTACGGGGTCGCCGGCTCGCTTCGCTTGCCACCTCCCCACCACCACCACCGGACAGGTTTTCAGTCGACGGCTCGCTACGCTCGCCACCTCCCCACTTTGCTCCACTCAAGTCCTGCCTACCACCGGAAAGCTACCGTGACCTTATCCTCACGCTATGGGGTCACCGGCTCGCTTCGCTCGCCACCTCCCCCCTTCGCTTTACCGGTACCACCACCGGACAGGTTTTCAGTCGACGGCTCGCTACGCTCGCCACCTCCCCACTTTGCTCCACTCAAGTCCTGCCGACCACCGGAAAGCTACCATGATCTTATCCCCACGCTCCGATCCACTCAGGACCTGCCTACCACCGGAAAACTACCATAACCTTATCTTCATGCTATGGGGTCACCGGCTCGCTTCGCTCGCCACCTCCCCCCTTCGCTTTACCGGTACCACCACCGGACAGGTTTTCAGTCGACGGCTCGCTACGCTCGCCACCTCCCCACTTTGCTCCACTCAAGTCCTGCCTACCACCGGAAAGCTACCATGATCTTATCCCCACACGCTACGGGGTCGCCGACTCGCTTCGCTCGCCACCTCCCCCATTCGCTTTACCGGTACCACCACCAGACAGGTTTACAGTCGACGGCTCGCTACGCTCGCCACCTCCCCACTTTGCTCCACTCAAGTCCTGCCTATCACCGGAAAGCTAGCGTAACCTTTATCCTCATGCTATGGGGTCACCGGCTCGCTTCGCCCGCCACCTCCCCCCTTCGCTTTACCGGTACTACCACTGGACAGGTTTTCAGTCAACGGCTCGCTACGCTCGCCATCTCCCGACTTCGCTCCACTCAGGACCTGCCTACCGACGGAAAGCTACCGTGACCTTATCCCCACACTACGGGGTCGCCGACTCGCTTCGCTCGTCACCTTCCCCCTTCGCTTTACCGGTACCACCACCGGACAGGTTTTCAGTCGATGGCTCGCTACGCTCGCCACCTCCACTCTTCGCTCCACTCAGGACCTGCCTACCGACGAAAAGCTACCGTGACCTTATCCCCACGCTACGGAGTCACCGGCTCGCTTCGCTCGCCACCTCCCCCCTTCACCTTACCGGTACCACCACCAGTAATAGTCGCCGGCTCGTTACGCTCGCCACCTCCTCACTTCGTTCCACTCAGGACCTGCCTACCACCGGAATGCTACCGTGACCTTATCCTTATGCAACGGGGTCGCCGGCTCGCTTCCGTCGCCACCTCCCCACCACCACCGGACGGGTTTCAACGCCTAATATAATATTTGTTCAAACACCTATCGGCTATCTCTAACCGTAATGAGGTTACAGCCCTTTCTATTTGAGGGGAGGTAGGGGAGAGGTGGGAAGGATACACAAATTTCACCACCAAAGGAACACAAACAATTCATACAACGCAATCCAGTCGGGGGATGTCAGCTGTCCCGTTTATCGTGTCGAAAAGTGGTATTTTTCGTATTTATTAAGATGGCCGCCAACCTGTCCGCCATCTTGTTTTTATGTAAAGTCATAATTTTTCTGAAATTTCAAGGAAACAGGCTACAGACCGGTTTACTTGATGTTGCCAATTTTTGAGTTTGGTAGAACAAAAGAATTCGCCAAAATACGGTCTGACCCGAAAATTCAAGCCCCAGTGGCTCTCGGGGTTGCCAGCTGAAAGTGATGAAAATGGTCAAATGTCATTTGAGGCATCTCATTATTAGTAGTTATGCAATATTTCCATTCAAAATGTCGGTATTTCCACTTTTCATGTTTTTGGGGAAAATCTGAGAAAATACCCTTAAAACGGGGAAAAAATTTGCACCACGCAACACTCCTTGACAAAACACACAAACCATTCATACAACGCAATCCAGTCGGGGGATACTAACTGACCCATTCATCGTATCGAAAATTTGAAATTTTCGTCTTTTTTATAAGATGGCCACACTGTCCGCCATTTTGTTTTTCTAAAAAGTCATAATTTTTCTGAAATGTCAAGGATATAGGCTACAAACCGGTGTACTTGGTGTAGCCAACTTTTGAGTTCGGTAGAACAAAGTAATTCGCCAAAGTCAGGTCTGATCCGAAAATTCAAACCCCAATGGCTTTCGGGGTTGCCAGCTGAAAGTGATGAAAATGGTCAAATGTCATTTGGGGCATCCCATTCTTGGTGATTATTTGAAACTTTTATTCAAAATGTCGTTAAGTATTTCTACTTTTCATGTTTTTGGGGAAAATTGGGAAATCACCCTAAAAATGGGGTAAATTTTTGCACCAAGCAACACTACTCGACCAAACACACAACCGCTCTGTAAAACTCGAACCCGTCGGATGTTGCCAACTACCCGAAAAATCGTGTCGAAAATTGAGATTTTTAGTCGTTTTTACAAGATGGCCGCCACACCAGACGCCATTTTGTTTTTCTGAAAAGTCATAATTTTCTGGAAATCTCAAGGATACAGGCCACCGACCGGTGTACTCGCTGTTGCCAACTTTTGAGTTTGGTAGAACAAAGTAATTCGCCAAAGTCAGGTCTGACCCGAAAATTCAAACCCCAATGGCTTTCGGGGTTGCCAGTTGAAGGTGATGAAAATGGTCAAATGTCATTTGGAGGATCTCCTTCTTGGTGATTATGTAAAATTTCCATTCAAAATGTCGTTATTTCTACTTTTCATGTTTTCGGGGAAAATCAGGGAAAGTACCCCAAAAATTGGGAAAAATTTTGCACCAGGCAACACTACTCAACAAAACACACAACCGCTCGGTACAACTCGAACCCGTCAGATGTTGCCAACTACCCGAAAAATCGTGTCGAAAATTCGGATTTTTAGTCGTTTTTACAAGATGGCCGCCACACCAGACGCCATTTTGGTTTTCTGAAAAGTCATAATTTTCTGGAAATCTCAAGGATACAGGCCACCGACGGGTGTACTTGGTGTAGCCAACTTTTGAGTTTGGTAGAACAAAGTAATTCGCCAAAGTCAGGTCTGACCCAAAAATTCAAACCCCAATGGCTTTCGGCGTTGCCAGCTGAAAGTGATGAAAATGATCAAATGTCATTTGGGGCTTCCCAAAGTTGCCAGCTAGACAAACTCTCCATTCAAAATGTCGTTATTTCTACTTTTCATGTTTTCGGGGAAAATCTGGAAAAACACCCGAAAAATGGGGAAAATTTTTGCACCAGGCAACACTCCTCAACAAAACACACAACCGCTCGGTACAACTCGAACCCGTCAGATGTTGCCAACTACCCGAAATATCGTGTCGTAAATTCGGATTTTTTGTCGTTTTTACAAGATGGCCGCCACACCAGCCGCCATTTTGTTTTTCTGAAAAGTCATAATTTTCTGGAAATCTCAAGGATACAGGCCACCTATCGGTGTGCTCGGTGTTGCCAACTTTTGAGTTTGGTAGAACAAAGTAATTCGCCAAAGTGAAAAAGTCCCAAAAATGAAAAAGTTGAATATTTTTTGGGGTTGCCAGTTGAAAGTGATGAAAATGGTCAAATGTCATTTGGGGCTCCCCAAAGTTGCCAGCTAGACAAAGTCTCCATTCAAAATGTCGTTATTTCTACTTTTCATGTTTTCGGGGAAAATCTTGGAAAATACCCTAAAAACGGGGAAAATTTTTGCACCAGGCCACACTGCTCAACAAAACACACAACCGCTTGCTACAACTCGAATCCGTCAGATGTTGCCAACTACACGAAAAATCCATTTGAAAAAAGTCGTAAATTCCAACTCTTAACAAAATGGCCGCCACAGCGTCCGCCATGTTGGATTTTCAAAATGTCATAATTTTTCACAATTGCCATTGAAATCACCCACAAATTGGCAAGGTTAATGTTGCCGACTTTAAAAATCGGTAGAAGAAAACAATTGGTCAAAGTCGAGTGAAAAAAGTCGCAAATTTCAAAACGTCCCAGCGCGGCCGCCATCTTGTTTTTTTTTTTTTTTTTACTTTTTTTTCAAATCACTTTAGCCCTTCTACAAAAATTACCAATCGAAATTGGCCCAAGTCCTTTCCTCGCCGAAACCGGAAATGGACTCGGCCGCCATCTTGGATTTGAATCTCCTCTATAATTTTCCTCTACTCGACCGGAAGTACTTGTCATTTTTCCAAAACTAACCCCTAACCCATCTCTCACCCATTCCGAGAAACGGCATGTCAATGAGTCAGTGAGTGAGTGAGTGAGTGAGTGGTCTTGCAGTTTTATATAATATAAATTTTCTTTTGACGTTTTATTTTCATATTTAATTTATTTTTTTGTTTGGTTCGGTGCAAAATTATTTTGTAAGAAAATAAATTGCAATTTCAGTAGAAAAATGTATTTTCAGAACTACTTCAATAATGATTTTCGATTAGATTTGTCTACTTTTTACTAAATCCCCTAGAAAAAATATCGCTCGCATATTGAGAGGCACTTTAAAATCCACGAACCGGAACGTAATAAGAAGTTTGCCAGCTCAAAAAAAAAAAACATTTTTAACCCACGAAATACCCTATCATCTACCAAGGGATACTCAAATTGTTTTCAACCCCAAGTGGGCAACTGGACATCTCAAATAAATCATTTTTATTACTCACCCCTCAAGCCTACTATTAAGGGGGTGACTAGCGATTCTGCCCACGATACGACCCGTTATTTTCTAGTGATTTAAAATATTTTCTGATATATCTAGTTTTATCGACATTAAGTGCAGTTTCGCGTGTTTTTGTAGTGTTGGGACTAGTTTGTTTTTGAAGTTGTCGATAGATTTAATGCGAGATTTTTAGAGCAACACTGTCTTTGAATGGGTTATAATAAACAAAGATTAGGATTTTGAGATACTTGCAATAACGTTTCGTCATAAAAAAAATAGAAATCTTTTTTAAATATTTTAACACAAATTTAAAATCGAATATCAAAAACTCGCCTAACATAATAAAGCAAATGAATTTAACCAATCATTCATAGACATTTGCTTTGATAATTCAAAAAACGTTTTCACATTCAACTGTCATCACTTAAAATACTCACAAACGGATCCATTAATGTCATTGTATCAGCCATTAAAATGATCAAAGGAATACTCAAGTATTCTGAGACCCAATAATTAAAGCTACGATTCTCTATAATTATATTTCGATACATCTAAACATTTTGTTTTGTCAATAATGAATGGCGACCGTTATTGAATACATTTATTTTCGTAATAAGAACGCGGACGATTCGAATTTCAAAATAGATCCGCTTTAAATTGAACGTAATTAATCGCCATTAGGCAGAAATGAGGACGATTTTGGATTGTATTTATCGATAAATATTCCTTCTAAGTTATTGTTGTATCATTTTGATAAATTAAATGCCTGTATAACAGTATTAATATAATTTAACGAAAGGAATTGAAAAAAAAAACGGTCAAGGCGGTGTAGAAAAACATCCGAGATAGGAAACTGACATGTCCTAGAACAAAAATCAAAGACATACAGTATCATCTGCAGCATCTGCTACATCACGGCCCGAAGTGTTGATTACAGTCCAGTTCCTTTCATAGCGAGGAGGCCTGGGGTCTAGCAGTGGGAAAATTATCCTCCGGAAAGCTTTTTTTCAGAGCTGGTAAGTAACCCTATGATTAGGTTGTTTAACGAAATTCCTTAACTCAAGACAGGCTTTTGTTCAAACTACTATTGTCTATTTATTAATATTTTTTGCAGAAACTCGTTTTATATTTGCATAACATCTGTGCCTAAAATTAATGTAGGTATCACACACAAATCACCATTATGGTGATTTGCATAATTTAGTCATTTATTTAATGTGCTAAAATGTGTGCAATAAATTGCGTTATAATCTAATAAACGAAATTATCTGCGAAATATAATATGAACCGCTACCACAGTTTATTTTTCTTTGTATTTTTATCACAATATATGAGTTCAGTTCACATTGGTATTTCTAAACTTAAGAAATCGTTAAGAAATTAAATATTCGACTTCAATGTTTTTTTTTCAAACTCAATATTACTAGTAAGTATTCCGTTAGTATGATTATGTCTATGTGGCAAGATATTTCGATTATTTTTTAAAACTTAACTTACAATTTTAAAATGCACTTCATCGTTTTTGTCTAAAGCACACCACTATTAACCCATAAACTTTGAATTTCGAACTATTTTTCAAATTCGGAAATGAGATTTGAATTATGATGTAAACGGTTTCACAGACTTGAAATTTTAATAAAACCGTCACTTCCCCGTACGTCGAAAACTCTCATCGTAAAGGTTTAAAGATCGAATTTATTGCGAGGACACGAAGCTTACCGTTAATCTGGCCGGACAATAAATTGTTCTGGCAACTCTTTTGATTAATAGGGACGTATTCGTACGATTATTGCGGGTAGTGATGTATGTATAGCGTTTGGTATTGTTTATGTGGGTCATATGTCACTTGAGATACGGTAAGATCTTTTATAGGAAGATTCAGATTGATACTTGGTCTTTGTGTATTTTCTTGCCTTTTGTTAATCAATCCTACCTTCTCCTCTGCAGCTTTAAAAGCTGAAACTTTTGATTTATTTTGAGACTAGCTTCTGCCAGCGGCTTCGCCCGCGTGAAGTTTGATTATTGTCCCATGGAATCTTACTGCCGGGATAAAAAGTATCCTATGTTTTAATCCAGGTTATAAACTATCTGTGTGCAAAATTTCATCCAAATCCGTTCAGTAGTTGTCGCGTGAAAGCGCAACAAACAAACTTACATTCACATTTATTCTCCGAACTGCTAAGCTATCGGGAGTTACACGTGTTATTGTGAGTCAACTATAAAAGATAGACATATGCTGTCTTGGGATATTTTTTAAATAATTTTATGTGGAATATTTCCGTTATACATGATTTCTATGTAGCTTTAACCATTAAGGCTGCACACGCGACGGAAGCTAAAAAAACCAAGTAACTTCTCCCGTTTTCCCAACATTTCCTTTCACTGCTCTGCTCCTATTAATGGTAGCGTGATGAAAAGTATACTATTACCTGCTCAGGAGTATGTAGAATAATTGTACCAAGTTTCGTTAAAATCCGTCGAGTAGTTTTTTTTTCTATAAATAACATACAGACAGACAGACAGACAGACAGAAAGACAGACAGACAGACAAAAATTTTACTGATTGCATTTTTGGCATCAGTATCGATCACTAATCACCCCCCGATAGTTATTTTGTAAATATATTTCATGTACAGAATTGACCTCTCTACAGATTTATTATAAGTATAGATATAGAAGATAGATAGATTTCCCGTAGACAATTTTGGCCCATAGTTGCTAAAGGAATTCGTTGAGGAATAATTTTATTTATTAATTCAGTTTTTTTTTTGTTTCTTTCTTTTTGAGCATGTTGTCATAGAAGTTTAGCACCTATTGGTACTAAAAGACCAACGTTACACATTGCTTACAATAGTTGTTGTTATCACATTTAAACCTGAATTTAATGCACAAAATAACACACAACGATGCTTAAACAAATCAGAAATATTAAACAATACTCACCACAATTAATTAATTCCACAAAAACACCACCGCATAATGCCAATCACAGAAAAACATCCCTAATTAAAATAATCAAACATTTTCACAATGGCCGCCTCGCCGCCGAAAACATTAATTCGTTAATAAATCCAATTAGACTAATCACGGATATTGTGACTGGATCGTTACGCGAACCCATTTATCTAAAAACACCTACAGAAGACAAAACAAAAACTGTCGACGCAACATTTCATAATCAATTTCGGATACCATTTTCGGTGTACGAAAAACGCCCCTCCCTAGTATCATAGTCTACATTCCTTTTTTTCTTCGTCTATCTCTAACTTGCTTCGAAGTAACCCAGCAATGGATGTAACACAACTTTCATCGTTGCTTGAATAGGGCTAGCCATATTGTAAGGATCTTGTATAATAAATCTGGCTAAATTAATGACGGTACTGACAGATCGTTTACTCGTTTACGCTGACTCACACTGCGAAATGAGCGTCTGTTTATGATGGAGTGGGAACCCTGGTTTAGGGTTGTTTTAAACAGTATTTTTAATGCTGCGAGTTCTAAGTTATTTACCCGAATTCTGGTACTTTGCGATAACACTTATAGTAGTTACGAATACGAAAGATGGAAACTCTTCACGAGGCCGTTAACCAAGCATTCTGCACATCACACTAAGTAACTTATTGAAAAAAATATTGCTGAGATACGACTTTTTTGGGATGACATCACGTTTTACGGTAGAACTCAATGTCATCATCATCATCATGATGACATTGAACTCAATGTAACGCACTCAAAACATCTAAAATCTTACATCAATACAGGTATTAAAAAAAATCTTATGCAAAAGTAGTAACTTTGACCCCAAATATCTCCTTAACTAGAAGGTTTAAAACCACATCGTTCAATCCGAAACAGGAAGCCATTACCATCAATATTTGAATTTCTCTGTGGTCTTTCTCACTATCAATAACAACTTTACGGGTTTTGGTTCTACGAGTATATTCACAATACCCAATAATAATAAAAGTCTTACCATACCGCCGTCACTTCATATAAAATACGCGCATTCTGGTTGGATCCTGGTTAGACTGGAAGCCATCACCAACTCAGTTAGGAAAAAGCTAGACAGGTGTTGATTTACAAGATCTATCAAAAATATCTATTCTGTTTCATAATCTACCTTTTTTCTAAATCTAACCAAGGTCTCTTTTTCTCCAACAGAACCACGGTACGAGACAGCGTATGCCTGCGAAGGAAAGACCCTGAAGATCGGCTGCAGGGAAGGTTCAGTCATCCACCTCATCAGGGCGAACTACGGGAGGTTCTCCATCACGATATGCAATGACCATGGCAACACCGATTGGAGTGTTAACTGCATGTCCACCAAGAGCTTACGGGTTCTACATAGCAGGTAAGAAAAATTGTTTACTTCATGTCTATAGAAGCAGATCTCCATTAACCCAGCTTAATTACAGAAAGAAAAAAGAAGGGTATTTTGTATTGCCCCTAGGAAGTTTTTGGTAGCAGCTCAGAAGCCTGGCCTTGAACAGGTACTAGGAAAACGGAAAAAGCTTGCCTTAGGCTTAAAAAAATATGGCAAAGTTTGGGTGTGTTAACAATACACGTCTCTCTTCAGGGAATACATTATATGTCACGATGTTATATCATAGCTTATTTCAAAACAAAATACCGACATCAACCCTACACGAAAATACAGCTATCTGATCCAAAATAACCAACATTTTATACTCAGCCGATAATATTAATTTTACAAAATGGCGTCGGGAGAATAGTTGCGGTGTTATAGATAATCTGTGCACCAGTAGCGAAGGGTCAATTTTTGTAAGAGGTAAGCCGATGTACCTACATATTTTTAATTTGGTCATATTATATGTAGAATACTGACTGTGCCTCTTTTGAATGGGAATCCGGTAGGAATCGAGTTTTATGAACCCTTCGCCACTGCTGTGCACAAATATAGTGTCAAATAACAGTTATATTCATGCTTATATGGCTACTGTTCAGCCACAAACTACACGATCGAGCAACATGCGTGTTGCCACAGCGACTGCCGGGAAAATAAACAAATAAAAGATCATGATACGTGAAATGAGTCACCGCCAGACGAGACGCTGTACTGAAACAAGTGAATCTGGGACGTGTGTCGCGTCGCTGTACGCAAGCAGTATCGCCTGAGGACGTGTATTGGGCGTTAAAATAGCGTAGTGGTTTTATTTATATGGGTATACAGGTAAATAACTAGGATAATGCAAATGGTTTTAGAGTTGCGGTAACTGATTTTATTTTGGGATAAATTCTTGAAGCTATTTAATTGTGGTTTGTGCATTATGAAATCTTGATTAATTAATGCAGTAAGATATGCTAACAAAGCAAGTATCTATTTATTCATATTATTGGCATTTACCAAAGTTAAGAGGAGTTCCTTCTCTCCGTATCTCGGGCAGCACTTTAAGACGTTGTTCCCGGCATTTGTAGATGTTTGATAGTCGTTATAGGTAGTCAGTGGCCCAAAAGTCTGACAAACAGTCTTAGCAAAGGATATCGTATAACTCAGTACTTACTGGGTTGTGGAAGTCAGATATACAGTCGCTCCATGTAAAATACTGGAATTCAGCTGCATCCGGAAACTGCGGAAGACGACGTACCAACGTTGGAGAAAAGGCTACGCAGATGATGTTTTGCCATAGTTTGATAATGACGACTTTGATATGACGATCCGAATGGCGATGGCGTACCGGTAGTGAGGCTGCCTTACGTTCTAGGGTCCTGGGTTTGATTCCCGGTAGGAGCAAATGTTTGTGTGATGAGCATTGACATTTTGATTCTGAGTCATGAATGTTTATATGTATAATATGTATGTATGTGTTTACAAACAAAAAGTAAATGTAGTATATCAACTATCTGGTGTCCACGACTCCACGACACAAGCCTTGCTTAGTGTGGCACTAGATGGCGCTGTGTGCAATGTCCAGCGATATTCCTATTTTATTTTATAAAGTTTAAAGAAGCCTTGTTGATTTTATCATAGGATAAGATAAGATAAATAAATACGTATCGATTTTATCAAACACATTAATCTTGTTTTAATAAGGCTAAGTAATTCTACACCCCACTAGGAAAAACTCGAACTAAATAATTCTTTGAAATATGATTCAAATTACATTTTATTATCGGCCTATTAAAATATCAAGTTTTTAATATTAATTTCGTGATAATAATATACATTTTATGTTTTAAAACGCTTTTAAGACTTTTTATTACAAAATTAACGAGTAAATAATAGGTTTAGTTAACTAAATAAGTAATCGTAAGTCGCTAAAGTTCACATTAATTTATGATCTTAAACCTTTGACCAGATAGGTAGGTAGGTACATATTTTATACTAGCTTCTGCCCGCGACTTCGTACGCGGATCCTATTGCTTTTGCCAGCGACACCGGGTTCGTCAAAATCGAAGATCTGAAACGTCTAATTCTAAGAGCCCGGGGACGGGAAAATAATGGATCTTTCCCACCTGAGCAACACATACCGTTTGTTTCTTTTTGCCATTTAACAGCTTCACAAAAAGTAAAATTTTGAACCATACCTCCGATGGCGAAATATGTGGCGTATTCAATCATAGGAGTATACGTAAATGAACTCCGTTTCTTATCAACCCAAGGAAGGTCATCATGCCCTACGGCTATATCTTGAGACACCCGATTCTTCAGATGTTATCGACATTCTATTCAGAGAATGTCGAAGTCTTCGCGCTCTTCTTCTGTCTCTTCATGCCGTACTCCAGCAATTCTTTCTCTCTCACTTTCTAACAGATTATGAATATTTTGTTGAACGCGTGCTCGGCGCTCTTCTTCTGTCTCTTCATGCCAAAAACACTCAAATAACATAAGCTCGAAGACATATTTATTCGATAAAATAAAATAATAAATGGGAGTTTTGGCCAGTAGAGTCAAATTTTCAATGATATACCATCGTCATCGAAAATCGATAATCAGTCCTAAACTGTTACCTCCTTAACCGCGTGGAGGTACTCCCAGTTTTTGTTATTTTATAATTATACAGTGAAATTAGTGATAGCTTTGCAATCATTTTCACATCAGATGTTTCTGATCTTCGATTTTTTATAAGTTAACAGGAAATGCCCATCAGACCGAACAACTTTTGCTAAGACGTCATCATTCCTATGTGTTATGGTGTAGCTGGGCTCTTGTAGTTCCACAACAGGTGTTCCAGATCTTCGATTTTTATAAATTAACAGAGAGTGCTCATCAAATTGAACAACTTTTGCTAAGACGTCATTCCTATATGCGTTATGGTGTAGCTGGGCTATTGGAGTTTCACGACAGGTGTCCCAGATCTTCGATTTTTATAAGTCAACAGAGAGGGCTTATCAGATTGAACAACTTTTGTTAAGACGTCATTCCTATATGTGTTATGGTGTAGCTGGGCTATTGGAGTTCCACGACAGGTGTCCCAGATCTTTGATTTTTATAAGTCAACAGAGAGTGCTCATCAGATTGAACAACTTTAGCTAAGACGTCATTCCTATATGTGTTATGGTGTAGCTGGGCTCTTGGAGTTCCACATCAGGTGTTCCAGATCTTCAAATTTATTCTCTCAGCAGAAAATGCTCATCACGTGAAACAATTTTTGCTACGGTGTCATATTTGTATCTCGTATAGTTTAGCTGGTCTATTGCGGTTCTACATCAGGTGTTCAGGTTTCCAAGATAAATTATAGCCTATATGTTGCCCAGACATAATACCTATACAACGAAAAAAAAAACATTCAAATCCGTCCAGTACTTCCGAAGATTAGCGTGTACAAACAAACAGACAAACAGATAAACAGACAAACAGACAGACTTTTTTTTTTGGATTCGTGCTCTATTACTGTTTCTAAACCCGCTTCAATTATTATTTTTTAAATATATTCAATGTACAGACACAGCTTTTTTACTCTTTTATTATATGTAATAGATTCACTTTATTCTGAAATAAAATGTCTATGATTAAATTGATTTGCAATATCGAAGGTTTAGCTTACTTATGTTTTTTTTAAGATTTTATAACAATTTATTGTTTTTTTAATTGCTATAATCTACTACTGACAGATAGCGTAGTATTGGTGGGGTAGACAATTTTTTATACAATTTCTGCTTCGTTAAATGAATCTTAGTCAAACTCCTCTTCCACAAATTAAACCAAAAACTTGTAGGATGCACAAAACTCATTTTTTACATTAGTTGAGGATTAAAAAAAAAACAAACATCAAAATCAGTTGCATAAAACAAGCCAATCAGAATAAATTACAATCATCTCTCCAAACCAACGGTAAAACCACACAATTTAACTAAAACAACTCGATTTAAACATAAACGCGGAGGATAATAACAAATCATTATCCCGAGGCCATCCGGAAAGAGCCGACGATTGCCGAGGATAGCCGAGGATAGCCGAAAATTGACGAAAATTAAATATTCGTGTAAGTTGATCGCGTTACCCCGAGAGATTGGCAATAAACTGTGCAGACCCCTCTCACTCATGTAAATGACGCCTAAATTGATTGTCGGCGTCAAACGCGAGATACACTTGTGTTTATGTGATAAAAGTATATTCGGCGTTATATACCATGTGAAAATGTTTTATGTAAAAAGAAAGAATGGAAGGAGTGCCCAGCGCTGGGATAATACCTACAGGCTAAAAAAAAAAGAAAGAAAGACACTCCGATGTTTTTTATTGATTGTAGAAGATCGGATATCATTTGCCTTCTAGATCTAGAGTGACAATAATTTCAAAATATTGAAGAACTGCGTTGCAGCTGGACATGAATCCTGAATTCGATTCCCAGATCAGACAGTGTTATTGGACTGTTCTATCAATAATTTATCAGTAGTAAGCTAGACGCCCGTTTTGTGTCTTGTGGTTTTGTTTTGTTATGTCTTGGATTTTTGCCGAGATGGTAATAAACTCGTCCCATATTTCATATCACTCAAACATAAGTGGCGAAATAAGGGTGTGCTGTAACACCCAGTCTAGCCCTACAGGGGTATATAGTCGTGATGTAACAATATTAAAATGTATTTTTCTCTGTTTCCAGATGTAGCATGCACCAAAACTGCAGTATACTGGCCAGCACGAACATGTTCGGGGACCCGTGCCCCAACACGCTCAAATATCTTGAAGCGCATTACCAGTGTGTGCCCGGTAAGAACAAACTTTATTTAGTATCGAAAACTAGGTATTCCATCGAATTATAAGTGATCATCACCGATATCTACAGGTGAAAGGTCAAGGGCTGGAGTGCAAAGAGCAGTTGTAAAGGAGCTCTGGCTTATTCATCATACTAGCATATCAATGGGTTCCAGTTTACAAAAATACCATTTTAGTTACCAAGGGTAACATAAATTGACTTTAGGTTATTGGTCCCTTTTTCATTACAAAATGCAATTTTATCTGCCAAGTCTACGGAATATGCAGCCTGCATGTTTCATACCACTGCATAGTGCAGCGTATCCTGGCATAAACAAATTACAAATGCTTAGATATAGCCATAGACACGAGCATGACTGTTTTTTTCGAACAATCATCCCTTGTAAATGAGACTAGAACATTATCAAAGCAAGATAGCACATACTAACTCTCTATTTTCTTCCAATTTCAGCATCAACAACAAGTACAACAAACCGGCCATCACCGCCCTGGCTCATCACCTCCCAGCCGACTGTCTGGAGGTCTACCCAGCCTCCTATCCCGAAGAACCCGGTCCAGACGCAGCAGAATGAGAGAAAGAAGCCCACGGTGATCACCCCGCCGACATTC
Organism: Xestia ashworthii; assembly: GCA_950022955.1. Classification (NCBI taxonomy): domain Eukaryota; kingdom Metazoa; phylum Arthropoda; class Insecta; order Lepidoptera; family Noctuidae; genus Xestia; species Xestia ashworthii. Next base: position 9,753,587 of record OX465573.1, read on the forward strand.
AGGCCACATATCACGTTACCGCCTGAAGTTAAGCTGGGAGATGTGGCTTCTAAGGTGATTTAGTTCTTTTATTTGACTAATTGGTAGTTTCCTCCGTGCCTCGGAAAGCACGTTAAGCCGTTGGTCCCGGCTATCATTTGTAGATCTTTGACAGTCGTTACAGGTAGTCAGTGGCCCGAAAAGTCTGATAATCACTCTTACCAAGGGTAGGTAATACCCAGTACTAACTGGTCTGACAGTACGAACTGTTGTGGGGGTCAGATAGGCAGTCGCTTCATGTAATATACTGGTATTCAGCTGCATCCGGTTACACTGGACCCCACCGACCTCAACATAGTTGGGAAAAGCAGTTGATGATTTGACTTATTGGTAGTTTTTAGAGAATAAGGCAAAAGTGACTCTTTTAATCGGAACGAGGATTTGGAGATTACATTCTGTTTTGGCGACTCCGAAAAGGCCCGAAAATCACTGGTCACCGTTGGTAAAATATCGTATCGACTATGGTCATAAGGTCGAATCCACTTGATTACGGCTTTAAGAAGTTGCAGTGGTTTGGGAAAAGTATGGAGGACTTATCCCGCATAATAAAAATCTCGAATCCAGCTTCCAAAGATTTTAGCCTGATCATTCTAGCCTAAGCTTATCGACCGAATTATTTCTCCGTAATACAAGCAACAGCTCATAACACCAATTTATTTCAGAAGACCACGACAAGGCAGCCGGACTCCTCATCAGAGAGGGAACCTCCGCAGAGTCCCCGGGACAGTATACCGGAAGTCAAGGAGGAACCCAAGGTCGTGGAGCCAGAGCATACTCAGAAGAACGACAAGCCAGTGAAGGATGATGAACCAAGTAAGGATCTTGACTTTGTACCTTTTTTTGACGAATATGCAAGGAGACATGTAAGTGTCCAGTCTGTTTCTGAAATTTTGATCAAGGTATTGGATATGAATCTGCTGTCAAATCTCATATTAGCCACATATTTTGATGGTAATTAGTATTAATTGAAAATGAGGTCCTTTTTTTTTTGTTTAAAAAAAAAAAAACCGTGAGGTCCTGGAATTGATTCTCAGTTCGGCCATAGTGTATTGGGTTTCCCATTAGGCATTTCTCAATAGCAGCCTCGGAGTCTTCATTTCTGCCCGCTTGATGGCAATTGGCTCGCTCCAATAACATGGGACTTAAATATAACCAGCAAAATGTGGGTATTCTATTAGGTACACCTTTGCTTAAGCCTTCGAGGATAACAGGCGTTATGTTATGTCATGTGGTAACAATTGCACTTTTGTAATCACCAGTTTTATAACTATAGTAAAATTACTTCTGGGTGTCTTTAGAATGATATTTGGAATTCATGGAAAAAGTTGGTCTCGCGATGTCCATTCCACAGCGGCTAAAAAAAACCTGTCAGCAAGTTACTTTTCTTTTTACAGCAGTAACGGAAGGAACTCTAGAATGGCCAGCGAAAGACGAAGACTCGGAGCCAACACCTTCGATACACTTGTCTCCTAAGGATAGACCCGACACTGATCTCGTGGACGAATATGAAAGAACATTTTGTAAGTTTTACTTTATATTTTATTGAATATTATTTTGAAAATAGAAGGCACTTGTGGCGTACCATGACGTCTTAAAGCAGGATTGTTTCCAACAGAGTGCGAAAGAGATGGCGCTACACGTCCTCTACAGCTCTGTCTCTTTCCCACACTGGAATGACATTAAAACAATCCTGCTTGAAGATGTCATGGTAACCCCCCAGCTCGTGCATACTTTACGAGCTCAACTGCTTTTATTGAACTCGAATAGCTTGCAAACAAATGTATTTTTCGCTCCAAATGAGTCAATTTGAGATGATATTGAACAGGTGTACAGGTGGAGATTCATAGATAAGTCCGACCTTAAGTGAAAATCAGGTGTTCTTGCGCAAACGATGGGACATATCGTGTCTCGTGTGTCATATTCTCTGCACGTCTGGTCTTGGTCTTGGACTTGGACACCTGTTGACGGCAACTCTTAAGACATCCATTGAGTTTGCTATCGACAAGCTAAGAAGAGATCGTTATAAAATTTCTTAAGGTTATAGGGATATGAAGAGCTACACCTACATCCAGTTCCATTCGGGTACACAGGTCATCAGATGTGCCTGTTATTACCTCAGGGTCCACCAGAATAGGGATATGAAGAACAGGGAACTTCTCCATCCCCCATTAAAAACGGCAGTAACCCACAAGAATCAACACCCGTCTACTTGGAGAAGTCTCCTTTTTCTATGAGCAATGAAGAATTTGACACCCTGTTCATCATAAACCAAAAGATCTCTCTTTTAATCCAAGTCTTGGCAACTTTGTTGTTGCCATGACATATATTTTTTATTTTTTATACTACTATTAATTTTATTATTGTGAAAAGGAGCTATTGTTGTTTTTTTTTCTTTTGGTATTTGTTTTATCTACATCTACACTATAATAATATTATAAAGAGGAAAACTTTGTTTGTTTGTTTGTTTGGTTGTAATGAATAGGCTTAAAAACTACTGGACCGTTTTTAAAAATTCTTTCACCATTCGAAAGCTACATTATCCACGAGTAACATAGGATATATTTTATCCCCGTACTCCCACGGGAACGGGAACTATGCGGGTGAAACCGCGGGACGTCCGCTAGTTGTTAATATTATGTTTTTTTTCTGCACAAGGTTTTTTGTTAAGGAATAAATGACTTATGACTTATTACTCATTACTTATGACTTATTTATTTTATAATTACATATATGTATATATTATGGCTTGACTTATGACTTACTTAAACATACTTATCTTCTGTTGCAGCAACGATCGCAACGCCCAACATTGGTCGGCGTGTGTTCTGCCCGCAGGTGAGCGCGCGAGGGTTGAATTGGAACTGGACCATCGCCGGCACGTATGCTGTACAGCCATGTCCGGGAGGCGCTACGGGCTTGGCTAGGTGGAAGTGAGTATATATAAACTTATATTGTCAATTACGGGATATCTTCCGTGATTATTTGTTGTTTTGAGCTCCCGATATTTCAACGCTGTTGCAAGCGCCATGATCGCGTCGACTGGAGACTGCGGGTGGATGGCGCTCATGGCGCTTGCAACAGCGTCGAAATATTGGGAGCTCAAAACAACAAATAATCACGGAAGATATCCCGTAAGTGACAATATAAGTTTAGTTTTAAACCGTGAAAGCCTAAAACAGTGTTTGAGTATATATATTTTTTTGCATTTAAAAGGCTTTACGTGTAAAGCTCTAGCTCAAGTTTGGTTGGAGTTTGTTGGCCAACCGTAGGTATATTCAGAATCAAGAAATGTGCTATCACCTCTTACAGTATATTTTATTTCTTAGACTGCGATCTTCGTTCTCGTGAAATTAATATAAAAATATTACTTCCCAATTTAAATGGAATTTTTGGGTTTATTTTTTTTGCACGGAACCCTCATCCTTTTTTTTAAATAAAAGCCAAAGTTACCCCTTATAATCAGCTATCTGCCAGTAAAAATCCCGTCAAAATCGGTACACCTGTTTCGGAGATTAACTGAAACAAGCTGACAGACAGACGGATAGACAGACATAAAAAAAACATTAAATAGGAAAGAAATATTACATAATACTTATAATATGTCGCGAGGCACAGCTAGTTAGCAAATAAACTAAGGACATTAGTGGTCTACACTAACAGGCTTACGGTATATTCGGAGTTACCAGAGTTCTTTGTTAGATAGAAAGCTCATTCATGAAGACGACAATTATCTGGAATCTAACCCTCTTCTTCCACTTCCAGATGCACACTAACTCCTCACCAATACACTGAGGAGGAACGTCCTCGGCGGCGCGGGACGGGTCTACCTTCAGGAGAGAACTACCATGACCTGGGGCTGGAGCCCAGTGATAGGCAGATGCAGCTGTTGAGGAGGCTGGGCTCTGAGGCTCTGCTTAAAGGTAGGTTAAAATTGTTAAGTATGTAGTCAAGGACTTTAATTGATAAGCCACTTTTACTACTTTCCAATTTTGCACTTTTATACATTCACGAGTACGGATATTACCGACTAAACCCGATTTGTATTACACGGCTAACATACGAGTAGTGGCATGGAGAAACTACTATGTACGTTACGCAGGAATAATTCTATTTACTTCTTGTTGAATGAACGAAAAAAACTTTGCGGTTTTCGCCATTTTGTAAGGCCAATTATGGTGTCAGTCGATGCAAGCCCCGAGACTGTTAACCAGAATTATATGACTTAAGCACTCCAAATATGGTCGTCTTTCTCTGGAATTATAAAAGTTATCATAATGTTGGTGTAGGTCGTGACGGTGACTCTCCAGAACATATAATTGATTACCGAGGGGCTGGCAACTTCGCCGACGCAACTGGCAGCCAGCTCAATCAACTAGCGAACGATTTTATACAGTACAGTGAGTATAAACTTCTTAACACCTTTCTATAATGTAAAATATTAATATCCATGCATATAAGAAACAAGGATCGTTCGAATTCCCGCTGGCCCCACTGCTATTTTTCCACAGCTGGGGCTAACGGGAAAAATGAAAACTGTAGTTTTGTTGTCCCCACTAAACTGCCCCACTGGTAGGGTCAACGGGAAATCGCAATGTTGTTCCCGCTGTCCCCACTGCCCCGTCCCGCTGGTGGGGACAGCGAGAATTCTGTTATTTTATTCCCGTTGTCTCCACTGCCATCCTCTTCCTATTGAATGAAGAAGATTACGTATTAGAAAAATGGACAGTGACATCCACTACAAGGAGAACAATCAGCAAGCCTCGTTGTGTCCCAGTTGGGAAAACTCAGAATCTTAGATTTAGATTGCTTTTACTCAGTTGTCTACTTTAGAGTTTTGTAATTAAAGTTGACTTTTGATTGGCCGTTCACAATAAAAGGCTCGAAATTGGTTGCAACGGAATTTAAGCTTTCAATGTATGAAATTGGGTTTTAGTTCCAGAACTTGTCATCACATCTTGGACATCTGAGGTTTGGAAGTTTTAATAGTTATTAATAATAAACTTCTTTCTACAGCTGACGCAATACCAGAATGGCACGGCGCGACTCCTGACCTAAGTGAGTGTCGGTCTGTGTGGCTGAATAGTTTGGAAGCCAGGGTTCGGGAGGGAGAGTCACTGCTCAGCATCAGCAATGATCTAGCACAGGTAAGTCCTTCAGCAATTATAACTAATATACATTTTTGAAGTGAAAACTTCTTTATTTGCGTTGAGCGCTTCTGAGTGAATAAAAATCACGGAACTCGCGTGACCGTCACATAACGCTTCGTAGCACTCCTAGCCGATCCGCTACGGCGTAAAGACGTTTTCTTCTTAAGGCGCGTTAAGCACTTTTTGAGTGAATAAAAACTATGGAACTTGCGTGACCGTCACCTAACGCTTCGTAGCTTCTATCGGGAATCCCCAAAGACAGCTCCGCGATTTTTTTCTGAACAAGTGTTTGTGTAAATTAGTTTCCGATTGTTACTTAATTACAAGTTGGTCTGGCTAGCTCGACTGTTGAGCATGAAGTCCTGGGTTCGATTTCCAGGTCAGGCAAAGTTTTATTGGGTTTTTTCTTCTGGAATTTCTCAATAGCAGCCACAGAGTCTGGGTTTGTGCCCAGGTGATGGCAATATGCTCGCCTCCAATTACATGCGACTTAAACATATCTGGCGAAATGTAGGTGTCAAAGCCCTATATCTTTAACCGTCCAATACTAGATTATTTATTGCAAATAAATAAATAAATATCGCTGGACATTACACACAGCGCCATCTAGTGCCACACTAAGCAACAACGCTTGTGTCGTGGACACCAGATAGTTGATATATAACAAACGAGCCTGTTCTTGCTTGTTGCACAGCTTATTTATAGAATAATAAATATGCAAACTATGTTTTCGAGCACTAAATCAAAGGCCGTTGCCCAGAAATGCGAAAATACAGACTAATAAAAAGGTATTTCTTTCATTTTCTCCAAATTAAACCTACTCCGTTCTACATTTCGAACTAACGTAACCGCCCATCACCAGGTGACCTCGTCCAAGACCCTGTACGGCGGCGACATGATGACCACGACCAGCATCATGAAGAAGTTGGCGCAGCGCATGTCTCAGAACGTGCAGACCTTCCCGGACCCTCGCCAGAGGGAGGCCATCGTCACTGATATGCTGCTTGGGGTTATTAAGACTGGTGAGTTTTTTGTTCTACAGGATGGAATTTTGCAATGCCACCTGGTTCCATACTCGAAATATTGGAGATAGCAAATTTTACTCAAAGAAAGGTCTTGATTTTCCTTTCATTTAATTTATCATGTTTGTTAGAGAGATTTATGATTGACCCTATCGATTGATGGCAAAAAGGTACAGAATGTTATTTTTTCGTACTTTAGTCGATTCATCCCGTGGCAAGCGAATTTTCGAAATTCTGTGACTGCAGATTTGTTTCGTTTCAAAAATAAAGCAATATTTCAATTGAGTAAAATGGGCTATCTCCAGTTTTTAGAGTACTTTCCTTCCGGGTGGCACTGAAAAATTCCACTATGTATAATGGCACTTATGTTTTAGTAACTTCTTCTAATTTCAAATGTTGTCCTACTACAAATTTTTCCCTACTGAACTTTTATAGTTGACTGTCTACATTCATTCTAGAATTTTAATAAGCTTTGTATAATTTTTCAAGCTTAATTATCTGCTTCAACGCTTTTTGCCTAAATTGGAGCTCGATTTTTTCTCACCAAATTCATTTCCAATCTCAATTTTTCTTATCCTACGGCCATTTTCTATAAGTAACTTACGTTTAACTGTTAGTAAATATACCTACGTCTCGTAGCTGTCGGTGTTTCTATAAACAAAGTTAGTTTGAAATATTCTATCCGCGTTACCGTTAGACGAGCTAAATTAGCAACTCTATTTGTGGTGGTTCAAACTTCGTTTGAAATGCTGTTAGAATAAAGTTCTAATCAGCTTGCACTACAAAGTGGTTGTTACGTCAGCCACTGCGGGCCAAATAGCGCGAAATGAGTGGTTTCGATCGATTTACAAAAAAAACTATTGATTGGATTAAAAAACTAAAACAGTATCATGCTAATATATTGCTTGTAAAATTATTTGCCGAAAAATCAGAATGATCGCATGCATATTAGTATGTTTTTTATTGTTTGAAAGATATTTTTAGAGGTAAGTTCGTGATTTCTTTTTATCGAGCCAAATTAATTGTATTATGTTTTCAAAACAGTATCATGCTAGCATATATCCTGAAGAATATCATATATTTTTCTGGTCTTGTTTATAGCAGTGAATCATATACTTTTAGTAATTATAAAACTTGCGTTTAGCTCGTGTAATCGCCTTAACCTCCCCCACTCTTCCCCACCAGGATCCAATCTACTCGAGGAAGGCCAGAGGTCTTCCTGGGCAGACCTCAGTTCTGAGGCACAGAGCAGGGCAGCCAGTGCGCTGCTCACCCAACTTGAGGAGAACGCCTTTCTGTTAGCTGATGCTGTGACCAAGGAAAAGACTATACTGCAGATTGTAAAGAATATTTGTAAGTACCAGTTTTTATTATGTTTCTTTATCAAATCATGGTTTTTTTAGGACAATTTGTTTTGCGTTAATATTAGTAATTTTTCGAAAAAAGAGTCCAAGGGCCATTAAAAAATAAAAACGATACGTGATGAAGACTATCGAATGATGTGAGTAAGAACTTACAAGATATTTGTTATACTAAAATCTTGTCTCAGAGTTTTTCTTTATATTTTTTTCTAGACTTTATTAGCCAGTACTATCCCACTGCTGGGCAAAGGCTTTCCCCAATTACTCAATAGGCTTGTTAACTGAAAAAATCTAATTAGTCCGTCACACAGATTATCAAAAAATATTTGACCCGTATTTTTTCTTTTGTCACATACTTAAACCAAAATTGACGAAGATACGACGCTTTTAAAATTCCCAATACGTCACTATTTCGTATCATTCTTAGTGAGTTCTGACGTCACGAGCCCCCACTCCCGAGTTTTGATGCGTTTTATCTTTGCCAATATTCGTTGATTTACAAAAACAAAAAATACGTGTCCATTATTTTCTAATACTCTAACTGACGGACTAAATAGATTTGCAATTTATCGATGGTGGAAACTAGCCTATTACTTCCATGTGCTCTTTTCCCGTGCTTCTGCTATATAGACTGCATAAGAACAACTCTCGAGGAAATTATTATAACCATATTATTTAGTTAAAACAATTGAATAGGTAACACTTAAGTTGACTTGAATCGAGTGAAACGATTCTACGAAATACAATAATAATAAAAGAGCATGCACCTGTTTACACATAAAACCGCTCTAAAGAGCATTTGTTCATTTTGTGCATTCCTTTCTTACTTCAACAACTGACAAATACTCAACTCACTTATTCCTATAATAATCTACAATATATTACCCAACTTTAGCGGACCCCAAAAGAAGGGTAAAGGTTATTTTTGTTGATAAAAACGATGTAAAACTAAACTCTTCAATAATTCACAGGTTTATCAGTAAGGGTTTTGGAGGTAAAGAACGTGGAAGACGAAACATTCCCATCAAACATCGCACAGGAACAGTGGAAGGGATCTGAGGATACCATCACCATACCCAAAGCGGCTTTACTTGGTAAGAAGACATTCATTTTGTAAGAAAGAACGGGAACTATTTGTGGTTATGATGCACTGGACGGCCGCTGGAATAACCGTTTAAATAAACTTTAGGACTAACTTACTTATAAAACAAAAAATGAAATCTTTCCTCTTTATAATATTAGTATAGAAGAACATAATTTAACGGTTCAATGTACGTATAAACCACAGAGAGGGTTCTAACTTTTTTGCTGATGATGCTATTCGTTTTGCTATTACAATTTCCTTAAATCATTGTTTTATAAAATAATGTTACTGTCCTGCAGTGAGAGTACACAGTCTGGCAATAAGACAAACTTACTAAAATCGTACATTTTGATATAAGTAGGGAAACTTTGTTATTGCATTCGAGGCGGAATTCACACCCGAACCGCAGGGAGGTTGTTATGGAGCTGAGAATGGCAGTAACAAATGCATTGCCTATTCAACCTAATCGTACTGCGATAGGAGGCAAGGAAGTGCAATGAAAAATACTATTTACAATTTCCCATAAAAAGACAAAGTCAATCAAAACCTGGAACCACACACCACGCAGCAATATTATTGACTGTAAGAACCATCAAATATAACAATCCTAATTTATTTTCCAGACAACCGCCAGAACGACCTCGTTCGCATAGTCTTCTTCGCCTTCGACCGTCTCGAAGAGATCCTACCGCCGACCTTCGGCAAGACTCCCCGGTTCCTCTCCACCTTCCAAGCTGACAGCGGCACCTCTTCATCCACGAGCATCAACTCCGAACGGGAGAAGAGGAATGTTACTAGGGTGCTGAATTCTAAGGTGAGTTTTTTATTGCTAAATTTTTAGGTAAATGCGATTAGTGAAGATGAATTTTCAAGTAACATTCATCACGCTTACAGTGGGTTCGAACTTGAGACCTACTGCTGTTGTATAATAAGCATGACGACAGTATCAAAAGAATTTTAAATCTATTAAGTCCGTCAGTTAGATTATAGAAAAATAATGAACACGTATTGTTTGTTTTTGTAAATCAATGAATATTGCCTGTGGTGTTCACTCGTACGCTAGTTAGGGTTTAGAGTAAAGCCACCGTATATAAGGGTGGTGTCTGTGTTCAGGGTTGTACAATAAAACACTGTTTCCAATATTACTGGGTTAGGCGTGCTGTCGCTAAGGCTGTTCGGACTAGAAAGCGCATCCCCCACCCCAGCACGCATAACTCATTTATTAAACGTCACATTGCCAAAGATAAAACGCGTCAAAACTCGGGACCCGGGAGCCCCCGCTCGTGACGTCAAAACTAGCTAAAAATTATACCTAGTCGTGACGTTTTGAGAATTTTAAAAGCATAGTATCTTCGTCAATTTTGGTTTACTTAACAAAAGAAAAAATACGGGTCAAATATTTTTTGAAAATAACTGACGGACTAATTATTATTTTTTGTCATCTCCCTGTTAAGGGTATTTTCAATGCTACATGAATATAGTGGTTCTGGTTTGACACACAACTTTTAGCTATAATAGTTACGCACGTTTTATTTTATTTATGTACTTGAAATCGATGGATGTGTACTTAATTTAAAGCCTTTTAAGGACTGTAATCCATAGTATTTTTATCGCTGTGAAACAAACAAATATTTCTGTTCCACTTAGTGCTATAATTTTTTCATCAGTCGAACTTTTTGGGAGGTAGTCCACTATACTACCACTGCACTTGTACTTACTATTTTCTACAGCAGCCATTTTTATTTTCCAACTTTTCAATATTTTTGCTATGAATTTGAACTATCTAACTCTTTATTTTTGTTACAGGTGATATCAGCTAGCCTCGGCAATGGTCGACACATCCAGCTGTCGCAGATGGTACAGATCACCATGAAACATATCAAGACTGAGAATGTCACCAATGCGGCTTGCGTCTTCTGGGATTATACACTGCAGTAAGTTATCGTCCCTTACTACTACAGCTTACATGCTTGGATATCCTGGATATCCAGATGATTTGTATGAAGTAAATCAAACTTCTGGAAAATCTGATTTATCTAGAGATTTTGCGGCAATGTCCTGATTTTTTTTGGTACAATCATTTCTTATGCATTTTTTGTATTCAATTGGATTCTCTCTTCATTTTCAAATATGAGTGCAGTGAGTGTGTTGATTGTTGCTAATATATATATATATAGTATCAGTAAGGTCAATTAATTGCGCTATTATTGCATTCAAATAATGCACTTTTATGTTCAAAAAAATGGCATCATGTTTTAAGAGGCTAAATAGTAATAAAGTTCAATTTCCGATGGCGGTGTCAATTTACATTGGATTTGACGACTGTCAAAAACTTTACATATTAATTTTATTAACCTCCCTTCTAGTGGCTGGTCCCCCGAGGGTTGCCAGGTGGAGTGGTCGAACACGACGCACACGGGCTGCGCATGCTCGCACCTGACGAACTTCGCGATACTGATGGACGTGCACGGAGTACCGCTCAGCGCCGCGCACGAGCTGGCGCTGCAGACCCTCACATACATCGGCTGCGGGATCTCCACTGTGGCGCTGGCGGCCGCCATTATTGTCTTCACTTGCTTTAGGAACGGGAAGGTATGTCTTTGTTTTGTAAAGGTTTTAGTACTTACGTGTAGTTTCTTCTGCGGGACTGTTCGAAAGAGATACCGTGGCCCCGGAACGTTAAGGGCGAGGAAGGAACATGGATGGGTTTTAGTCAGTAAAAGTCTGACACTCCCTCCCGCTCCGCCCAGAGTGGGAGAAGTCATTTGAAGATTTCACATCGGAAAAAAAATAAAATGTGTAGTTTCTTCATACCGCTGACTGTTTCGTTGGTCTAGTGGTCGCGAGTACAACTGCTTAGCATGTGCTCCTGGGTTAGATTCCCAGGTAGGTAAAAAAATATTAGGTTTTTCCCAGTAGCAGCTACGGAGACTGGAATTGCGTCCGGGTAATGGCAATAGGCTCAGCCCCTATTACATGAAACTTAAACATAACTGGCGAAATATGGTTGTACTACTAGGAACGCCTCTGCCTACCCCAAAAAAAAATTGTGTAAAAAGTCACAATTTGAGATTTCTAAAACCATTTTTTGTTTCAAGACTGATTTTTCTCCCACCATTGTCTACCACAACATAATAATACTCCTTCATTCTTCAAAATCTGACTACCTCCATTTTGTCCAGCAGTCAGATCGCGCACTGATCCACAAGAACCTGTGCGCGTGTCTCCTAGTCGCGGAGATAGTGTTCCTCGCCGGTATAGACAAGACACAGAACAGGATCTTCTGCGGGGTCGTAGCTGGACTCTTGCACTACTTCTTCTTGGCGGCTTTCGCTTGGATGTTCCTGGAAGGTATGTTTATTGATATTCTTTGAAAGAGGCATGTTTTCTACTATGCCTAGTTATATTGGTATGTTTCATGCTGTTTTCGATTTTATTAAACAAGTTTTTAAATTGACATGGTGACCAACACTATCGTTTTAGTGGTTTTACCCTCCTTTATATAGGGTGACTGGTAATTAGTGTACGATACTTTAACACGTGATAGTGCTCATGATAACAAACAACTTTTACTATGGCACAAAAGCCGAAAAAGCATAAAAAAAACAGCTGTTCAGTACATTAGGCGAACATAAATGTACTGAACAGCTGGTATTTTTTTCGCGATTTCAGGTTTGCTTCCATAGTAAAAATTGTTTGTTATCATGAGCACAATATCGTGTTAAAGTTTCGTACACTAATTACCAGTCACCCTATATGTTCTGTGGTTTTACCAAAAACTCTGAAAACGGGATATTTACCAAGTTTAACAGCGCCAAAATAAGTATCAAAACAAATAGTAAACATGGTCACATCCAAAAATAAAAAGGCTGTTTTGAAAAGGATTTATTATATCCCCGTATTAGGCTATGGGCCTTCTCGTAACTTTTCCATTCCACCAATTGCTGCATTGAAAATTATTATCTTCTGCTGGAACTCATTTAATAAAATGATTATTTATCATAAAAATAGCTGCAAACGATAAAGTTATGTTTTTTTTACAAAGCAAACACAGCATTAAAATGTGAATAATATGTTCTAAAGCTCTTTTTGATATTTGAGCTATTGGTCTCCTACAAATGACAGTGGTACCTACTGCACAAACCCTAACCTAAAATCCCCCAAATCTTCCAGGTTTCCACCTCTACGCAATGCTAGTAGAAGTCTTCGAGCCGGAGCACCCTCGAGCCCGGTGGTACTGCACATGCGCCTACCTGGTGCCAGCGCTAATAGTCCTGGTGTCAGCAGCTGTATACCCGGGTGGTTACGGGACGGATAAACACTGCTGGCTCACGACGGATCGATGGTTCATGATGAGCTTCGTTGGACCTGTTATTTTGGTGCTGGTGGTAAGTTCTTGAGGATATTTATTTATTTATTTGTTGTTTTGCTGTCGAGCGTATGTCACTCGTGGGCTGCTGAAAATCAGCGTCAAGTGGCACACCTTGTGTTGCCATCTGACATTATGCTGAGCTGAGGCCTTTTTGGCATTATTAATGGCATGTTAATGTATTTTGTAACATTTTATAGGTATTTTAATGCCAAACAGACACAATTTTCTTTATCTTTCTTCTTTTTAACACACTAAAGCTATTATCACAGGTTTAGGCACCTAATCCAATAGAGTCGTAATGTTTAAAGTCACATTATTTTACTAAGAATAGAATTAATTATTTTGACAGCAGAGTAATTTTGCAAAATGCAGCCCGAGTGAATTCACTCGGTGTACAATTGAAGCAGTCAATCTATTGTGTTGTCGCACCATATTGAGTGTTTTTGGTGTAGTTTTAGTCGAATAGCATAATCAGTCTATAATCTCACTGGACGCCTCAACTTTATGAGAGCGGGCTTTATTCCACCACGCGGACCCAGGGTTTGTTAGATATCTTCGAAGTTTTGGTTCTAGGATATGCCGGTTTCCTCACGATGTTTTCTTTCACCATTTTGAAAGCAGTGGTGATGAAATGAATTACATAAAGTAATGGGGTTCGAACCCAGCTCACCGCTGCTATCATATTAAGGAGCTTTCTTTAGTAGAATATTCAGCCGAAGATGGCACTCAGGCCGGAAGATATTTTTCTCCTTAAATTCAGGGAGCTTAAACTTTGGCAACAACAAATTAATAGTAAAGAAGCAAGGGCCAGTAAAAAAGTAAAAATAAGAAAGTTGTACCCAGAGGAAAAAGGCCCGTGTTCTGGATGTTAGAACCTGAACATAATCTCTTCTGTTTCCAGGCGAACTGGATCTGTCTGATCATGGTGATCTACATGATGTGCACACATTCCACCGTCTCGCTCAAGGCCAAGGATGATGCCAAGCTGTATAAGATGAAGTAAGTTATAGATTTAATTAAGTTTTTAATCTGATTAGTCCATCAGTTAGATGATCAAAAAATATTTAACCCGTATATTTTCTTTTGTAACGTAAACCAAAATTAACGAACGCTTTTAAAACTCTCAATACGACACGCCTTGGTATAATTTTCAATGCGTTCTGACGTCACGAGCCCCCACTCCCGAGTTTTGATGCGTTTTGCCTTTGTCAATATTCATTGTTATACAAAAACAAAAAATACGTGTCCATTATTTTCCAATACTCTAACTGACGGACTAAATAGATTTGCAATTTATTGATGGTGAAAACTAGCCTATTTAAGTTCACGACAGACTTTGTCACTCGACATGAGGTTTTCTTCTCAATGACCTCAACCATTTAATTAAACCTCCTCTTCGTTCCAGGGTGTGGCTAAAAAGCTCGCTAGTCCTCGCCTTCCTACTGGGCCTGACGTGGACCTTCGGCCTCCTGTACCTGAGTGAGCAGACGGTCGCCATGGCATACGCGTTCACCATCCTCAATTCTCTGCAAGGGCTGGTCATCTTCATCTTTCATTGTTTGCAGAATGATAAGGTGAGTCTTCAAACTATATGTCAGCAAACAGGAAGGGGTCTGCAAGGGCCGAAGCCTGCCGGGGCTGCGGGACTGTTCGAAAGAGATACCGTGGCCTCGGAACGTAAAGGGCGAGGAAAGAACATGGATGGGTTTTAGTCAGTAAAAGTCTGACACTCCCTTCCGCTCAGGGATTCAGTCATTTGATGATTTCTCATACCAAAAAAAAATAGCTTTAAACTATTGTTACCAAGTTCAAAACTATGGAAATGACATGCCTTCAAAAGCATTTGTTAAAGTTATATGAGAGTAAATATTACCGAGTTTTCTATTAGGAATTTCGCAGTAGCAGTCACAGAGTCTGGATTTGTGCCTGGCTGATGGGAATAGGCTCGCCCCTATAACATGAATTTGAAACATAACTGGTAAAATGTGGGTGTACTATTAGGTAGACTACTGCCTAACGTGACGCAATGTTATGTAATAATGGAGAAATCCAGATGCGAAGCCAAAACCGGTACACGTTGAGAATCGCTTTTTGCTACTCAGTTGAAGCTTTTTGGTCTAAATGGTCGCCAGCGCTGCTGCTGAGTTAGTTTACCGGGTCTGTCAATGTGTTATTGGGTTTTTCCGCCCGGAATTTCATAGTATAGTTGCCAGTTGCGATGACAATAGCGGTCATTGACCTAACTACATTTATTGAAGTTCTTAACTTTGAAAACCAAAAATAAGCCTGTTCAAGTCTTGAATCGTCATCGATCGTGATGTTCAACATTTTCTCTAATGAAAAACGATACATGTTTAATTTGTTTTAGTTCGTACGTAAAGATTTTAGGGAAAGGGCAATGATCGCTATTGTCATCAACACTGGCAGAAAATATAGCAGCCCGGACTGTAGATTTGACTTCGATTTATGGCATTAGACTTGACCTGTAGACATGTATGTAGCAAAATGTGGAAACGGGTTAAGTCAGTCCTTCGAGCCGGATTCAGAATTTAGAAGGTATTCTTCTAAATTCCGAATCCGGCTCGAAGGACTGACTTAACCCTTTGAGGTATAAACGTGAAATATTCAACCCCTAACTCCCCCGTACAACCCACAGTTTCGCAACGAATGCGCCCGCATCGGTCGCCGCCACCCCTGGCTGTCCTGCTGCCTGCACTTCACAGGTCAACCCTCGGAGACCTTGCAGCACAACAATGGACCCACAGCTTCCTCCTCCAACCATATGGACACCAGGCAGGGGTCTGTGAAGAGTAGGAGATATCATCAGAGCAATGCTGATGTGGATGATGTGGTCGATCCTAGGGATGTTACGGTAGGTTGAAAATGATACTGGTTGGGGTGAAATGGGGGTGGATTGGTCTAACTTGCATAATGATTTGGAGTTGTGTTAGGTTTTGTGTTTTATGAGGATATTTTTGCCATAAATGTACATAATCTCTTGCACGGCCAGTTGCAGTATTAACTGAAAAATAGACCTATAAATTTGGTTTTGTTGAGAAAAATACAGTTTTATGCAAGTTTGACAGATCTGAGATGCTAACGATTTATGTGAGGGTACTAAAATATTGCGAAGGGGACGATGCAATGTGTTTTTTTATCTAGAAGTTTATAATTCTAAAATATAATAATAAATCATTAAAATATCAATTGGTGTTATATTTGACACTAAAATATTGTATGATATTGGTGGTGGTATACCTACATAACTACTTGACTAATTTAATAATCACAGATGAAATAGATTGTCCATATTTTCAGGATCAATTTCTACTTGAAAGTAAATTGATTCTTATTAACCTTGTTAATGTTATCTGCACTATTTATACTTAACTAATGTAGTTAAATAATATCCTTAACAAAGTATATTTATAGTATCTAAGATTTCACAAGTATACCCCAAATAAATTGATATTCCGCCTTATAGCAGAGCACGGCAAGCACATCCGGGCTCCCCGCAGCGTCAGCGTCAACAACAAACAACCTTATCATCAAAACGTTGAACGTTGTTGTCAACAACAACAATCATAACAACAACAACGTAGTCAACAACGCCGCTGTCGCGTCCCTAGCCGCCGCGGCAGCAGCCCACAGTTATCATTCAAACAGAAATAGGCGAACCTCCCAAGAAAATCAAAATTTTGGCCCTTCATCCAATTTTGGACCTAGTCTCAATGCGACAGCGGCGAATTTTGGCCATAATATCCCTGAAAGAGAACCCCCTGCACCAATGACGCAACTTAGGAGCCAAATCAATCCTGGTAGCGGAAGATACCCCCACGGATACCGGCAGAATGGCCAACAAGGTGCGTACGCTATAGAGATAGGGTATTTCCAAAATTTTTGATCGAAAAATCTCGATGCCATACCACCCGACACCACCTGGCTTTGTCACTAATTGGTTAAAGACAGCTCAATTTGTTTATGTTTGTTTTTTAACATGTTTTATTTTGTGTGTACACATGTCACTAACATGTTTTCAATGTTGTATGTTTTTTTTTGTTACGGTAAGTCCGAATTTTTGTTTTTTTTCTGTCTCTCAAAGCCTTCTTTCTCTAATGCTTCACTAATAATCATTTCAAATTGTCTATTAACACTCTTTTTAGTGGTGTGGTGGTTATAGTAATACTTACAACATTTCTGAATGGGATCAAATATTTCTAACCAAAGTTTTGATACATTCAGTTTGGAAATACGATGAATCCTATCTCTAAATGCGTAACGCATATATTAGTCATTCTGTCGTCTATCCTGCATAGTATATGTATTTAGAATATAAATTATATGTGTATTATATGAGTAATTCTTTATATAGAGCTACAACTTGCAACCTGAGGCGGCGCGATGGAATATTCGTCCGACAGCACCGATTTACGTGCCAAGTGACGACGCAAGATCAATGCGCGTGCCCACTCCACAGAATATACCACATTCGACATCTCACACTCAAAGTATCGCGTCGATGCATAGCTACAGGAACAATATCGAGGTTCCTAATGAGTACCAGAACTTGAGGTCTCGTTCGCCATCTTGTTTCTCGAACAAAATGGCGGCGTCGATTGGCGCGAACGAGTGGGCTGTCATGGCGAACGCTAACGTCTGGAAGGTGAGGGGAGGGCTGTAAAATGCTTGTCGACCGTAGTGTTCCTGTTTTTGATTTTTGTTTGTTTAGTTGTTTTTTGCGTTTTGGTAAGATCTTCGTGTTATTTGTTCTCAATTTTGATAATGTCAAGGGATGACAACTGTAGGTTTACTCATCTTACTTATACCGACTTTTAATACGAATTAAGTCAATTAAATGAGCTAGTATGTGTTTCATAGAAATAGAATGTTCACAAAAATTATTAATTAGCTATCCTATTAAGTATATATTATTACAGATTAGGTAATAACTGTCAATTTTTTTTCTTTAATTTGGTTTATCACACTAGGAATTGGCGAAAGGCGAGCGTTTTGGGGGACTATCTATTGTAAACTTTGACGTTCAAAAAGTGTATCAGCCTAATTTGTATATATTTTATAGCAAGGCTTCCTTCCTACCACACTTACAAAATAATGTGACTTTAGCAGTAAAATTTTCAAACATTTTGTATTCCACAGGAATCATTTTCAGATATTATTGTAAATATTCCAAAACCTAATCTTTAAAAACATTTACTCGGTGACGGTCCAATGGGAACTCAAAAGATCTTACTAAATCGTAAAGAATCACCCTAAATCTAATCTAACTGCATGAGAATAACCTTAGCGGACATTGCATGACGTCACCTCACTGCATATAGCCCTGCCCATCTCCTTCCGTATATCCCTTGTACACAGTGGCCCATCATGGCCATAATAATTTCACAACCAATCCTCCATCTATAGCTGAATATAGGTGTCACGGAGTAGTGAACAAATAGAGTCCTAATATGCACTTATTTTAAGAAACCAACTCATTTTTATTAGATAAAAAGAAAATCTAATTATTGGACGATCTACTTCTTCATCGGTTAACGGCATAACTTTCTTGCCAAGTCGCGATTCTGCTTTTTTAATGGATTTGATTTCTACTCCCTTTTTCTAGTCAGCGTTATAACAGCGTCAACATTTGCCATTGTGTACAAGGGTGTTAACACTTCATAGCACTTAGACTAGTTAAGTTCAGCACTACCATACTGACTGTCTTGTTACTTTATAGCAAATATTAATAAACTAAGAAAAATCCTCTTGATTTGTACCTAAACTTAAATCAATAACACAACTGTACTAAGATTTAATCGTTGAAATATTTAGTACATTGTGTGAAAAAAAAAACCATAAAACTCCATCATATACACATATAACTTCATTATTTTGAAATTCAAAAATCTGTCTGACATTCCTATCATAATTTTAGAAAAATATGAAACAAACAAAAACTGAGCTGTCTTACACCACAGCACTTAAACATCCATTCTAACATTACTCTTTGTTTTGCAGAACACTTCTTCTAAGCACCATCCGGTGAACTCATCGACTCTCCCGCATCACGACACGCTGTCGAGGCAGTTGGCTCAGCAGAACCACATCCACAGCCCTTACGAATGCGACGCCCCTCTCGCGCCATCCTCCCCCCGACATGCGATCAAAGACGAAGAAAGTCCTCTCCACCACCCCCAAGGGTACCAAACCACCCGGAGCTATAACCACGACTTCAGAAACCCCCACGTATACATGTCCCAACATTCCCCCGGCAGCCAGGAAATGATCTTCAGGAAACATTACAAAGATGATCGCAGGAAACATCACCATCATCACGGAAGTCAGAACGTGAACCATACGTACTCCGAGATCGCCAACCAACAGGCAGGCAGGATGTACCGGCGAGGGTCTGAACAAGAATTCCGTGTGATACAAGACGATCCCGTGTACGAGGAAATTGAGAGAAACGAGACTCTTATGTCTGATATGTCAGACGACAACTCTGGCCCAGATAACTGCCGACAGAACCCTGGACACCACGGTTCGTCCAGTTCCAAGTTTTTTGGCGATCACCGCCCTTTAATATCCTACAGCCCTGGAGAGAGACATCATCATGAACAAGAACATTATGGGAAGTATGGAAAGTGGGATACGTTGGAGCGTTACGACCAGAGGCATTATGAAAGTGGGAGGTTGATGCATCCATATCACCAGCCTCAGGAGAGCAACATGAGGGCTCTAGCAGCCGTTCTCAACGGAGAAAACAATGTGGTTTGCCATCTCGAACCACACAACTCCTATGATGTCTACCAACCGCAAAGTGGCAACCCCAGGACTGTGTCACAACCCAGTTTTTAATCAGTGCAATTGAACATGTGAATACAACTGTGAAAATATGTGTTAGCGACTTTGCGTGTTGTACAGAAGAAAAAAAAACTAGCAAAAGGAAAATTTTTCTATGGATGTAGACAGTTAGAAAGTCTTAGAAACACTTAAGATTTATTTAGAGAAACTTGCCATAATGTGGACATTAATATTTATAGTATAGTGACTTAAATTTAAATCACTTTTTTCACTGTGATCCTATTTAAATATAATGGCTCAAGATTCTATGTCGCGACCATGTACTCATTGCGAGTTGGATAGTAATTTTGTATATATGGTTAGCGTTTAGTGCTAGATATTAGTACTTACTTCCAGTGTGACCTTATTATAGTTACTACTTGGGTTACAATCATGGCATTCTGTCGCATAACATGTTTTCTTACTGTAGGAATGATATCTGTGATGTCTCAGTTCGTTGTTGTATTTAACGGATTTTTCTGACTTTGGTCAGTGTGTTACTGACTTTGGTCAGGGCGTTTCTGACTTTAACCAGTGTATTTTTTATTTTTGTTAGTAATTTTCTGACTGGTCGATTTATTTCTGAGTTTTAAGGGTCATTCGTCGACTGGCGACAGTGAAACTCGCGACTCCCTACGAGATGGCAACTTTCAATTTTTATATTATTTTTTGTCGTCATCTCGCGCTGTACAGTCAAATGAAAACAGATTGAAACCAATTTCTATAAATAACTAACTATAGCCTGGGTCCAGTTCAGTTATAAGGTTATTATTCATTTAAAGCGGCACGGCGGCACGGCGGCACGGCGCGGGCGTAGGGAGAGAAAGGCTGGTGGCAGTAGGCGGGCGGGTGGGGATTTTTTTCAACCGACTTCCAAAAAGAGGAGGTTCTCAATTCGACTGTTTTTTTAAGTAATAATAATAATGTATTGCATTGTTTTTTTTTCTTTTTTAATTATAACATAAATGGATTGGGTTTTTTTTGTATTAATAATATACATAAATGTATAATTTATTGGATTGGGCTTTTTTTTTTTGAATAATAATAACAAAAGTATGGCATTGCTTTTTTTTTCTTTTTTAATTATAACATAAATGGATTGGGTTTTTTTTTTATTAATAATATAAATATATAATGTATTGGATTGGGTTTTTTAGATTTTTTTTTAAATAATAATAACAAAAGTATGGCATTGCTTTTTTTTTCTTTTTTAATTATAACATAAATGGATTGGGTTTTTTTTTATTAATAATATAAATATATAATGTATTGGATTGGGTTTTTTAGATTTTTTTTTAATAATAATATTAATATAATTGCATTGTTTTTTTTCTTTTTTAATTATAACATAAATGGATTGGGTTTTCTTTTGTTTTTTTTTGTGTTAATAATATAAGTGTATAATGTATTGGATTGGGTTTTTTTTTTTTTAATAATATTAATGTATTGCATTGTTTGTTTTTTCTTTTTTAATTATAATATAAATGGATTTGGTTTTTGTTTTTATTTAATACTTAACTATATTAATGTATTAAATTGTTTTTTTTTTCTTTTTTAATTATAACATAAATGGATTGGGTTTTTTTGCATCAATAATATAAATGTATAATATATTGGATTGGGTGTTTCGTTTTTTTTTTAATATTTTAATAATAATATAAAAGTATGGCATTGTTTTTTTTTCTTTTTTAATTAAGTATAACATAAATGGATTGGGTTTTTTGTTTTGTTTTTGTTATAAAAATGTATAATTTAAATGGATTGGTTTTTTTTAATAATAATATCAACGTATAGCATTTTTTTTCTTTTTAATGTGAATCTCAGAAACAGCTAACGATTTTCTTGAAAGAACAATGGCAGCCGCCCATACATTCATTTAGCTGAGATTAAATTATTGCGCCTTCATATGAATAATATCTTGTTCAACTCCGCGTCAACTTCTGAATTAAGTTGTGCAAGAACTTTTGTTTGAAAATGCCGAGATAAACCACCACCACACCACCACCGCCACTTTTTTATTAGTGTAGTGAGTGACACCCTCCTAAATTTCAGGCTGCGACCGCGCCTGTACTCATGCCACTGACGCTTGCGCATTGTGCAACGAATCCACGTAGCTAAAATGCTCCACGTGTCCGTGCACAACATTATAAAAAAAACCCAATCCATTTACATTATACATTTTTATTACAAAAAAAAGAAAAACCCAATCCAAAATTGCAAAAAAAAAACCCAATCCGTTTATACTATAATTTATTAAAAAAAAAAAACAAAAAAACCTAATCCATTTACGTTATAATTAAAAAAGAAAAAAAAAACAATGCAATACGCTAATGTTATTATTAAAAAAAACCCAATCCATTTATATTATTAAAAAAAAACAATCCACTTACGTTATACATTTATATTATTATTACTAAAAAGCGGCCAAGTGCGACTCGGCCTCGCCCATGAAGGGTTCCGTAACAGCAAGTAGCATAGTATAAAAGTTCTTGCAGTTCGTTGTAAATGAAAGGTAAATTTGCGGTTTTGCGATTTATGACGTATTAAAAAGAACTACTTGCTAGATCTCGTTCAAACCAATTTTCGGTGGTAGTTTACATGGTAATGTACATCATATATTTTTTTAGTTTTATCATTCTCTTATTTTAGAAGTTACAGGGGGGGGGGACATTTTACCACTTTGGAAGTGTCTCTCGCGCAAAATATTCAGTTTAGAAAAAAATGATATTAGAAACCTCAATATCTTTTTTGAAGACTTATCCATATACACGTATGGGTTTGATGAAAAAAAGTGGCTGTGACATACGGACGGACAGACAGACAGACAGACATGACGAATCTATAAGGGTTCCGTTTTTTGCCATTTGGCAACGGAACCCTAAAATAAAAACCTAATCCATTTACGTTTAAAAAAAATAATAAAAAAAAACAATGCAATACATATGTTGTGGTATATTATTAAAAAAAAAACAATCCACTTACGTTATACATTTATATTATTATTTCAAAAAAAAAACCTGATCCATTTACATTATAATAAAAAAATAAAATAAAAACAATGCAATACATATGTTATGTGGTATATTATTAAACAAAAAAAAAAGAAGCAATCCACTTACGTTATACATTTATTTTATTATTACAAAAAAAAAATAACCTAATCCATTTACGTTAAATAATAAAAAAAATAAAAAAAACTGCAATACATGGTTATGTGGTATATTATTAAGAAAAGAAAAACAACGTATACAAGCATTGATCGTTTAAAGGCAATATTAGATTTTACATTGTAAAAGAAGTTCAGTAGTTGACTGTACATCTGACGTAATTTACGTCACATTTACAAGGTCGCGCGAGATGACGACAAAAAATAATATAAAAATTGAAAGTTGCCATCTACAGACAGCCCGCGAGTATCACTGTCCCCAGTCGACGAATGACCCGTTTTAGCAATGCAAATACACGTTGTCTCTTATGACATAAAATTACGCTTACTTTACAGTAAATCAAGATATAATAAATACCATTTTCTTTTAATTAAAAGTATATTTAACCTATCAAAGCAAATAAATATATAGTGGGCTTGTGGGTAAGATTATTCTTTTCCTTTTTACCCTAAAGACCTTTTTTGAAGTTTGACAGTCAGATTAAGTTTTTTGGTTTTATTTGAATTTCGTTAAACACAACGACAAATTGTTCTGTTTATTATAAGTTCGCTTGTAGCCATTATTGTATCACTGCCATATGGTACCGTTTCGTATGCTTTTATACAACTTTAATGCTTAACTGTTACAACATACGGTTGATTTTAGTTTGAAATATCCATCAGAGGTGGTATTTTAAAAACTCCTTAAAATGTGTACTTTTTTTAATACTGTAACCTTAAATAAACATGGATTACTTAAGTAATTTTCTTTATTAAAATAACTATATCAATTTTAAAAGAAACTTTTTGAAAATTATTATAGAATTTATATCTTTTTAAAGATGAATAAATATCCTACTAGCACAAATATTATAATACTTAATTTAAACTTACATTCCTACTAGTTATTTGGTACCTACAAGTTAAATACAGCTACAAATGTTTGGAAAAAATTACGAGTAACTTACCACTGCCAATAAAAGGAGTTTTTAAAATATCACCATAAAGGTTAGCGCACACTATACTGGGCCGCAGTATGAGCTGGTGTTTTAAAAGAAACAAGAAACTAAAAGAACATGAAAAGATCATCCTTCATCTTCATCTCCCTTGAATATTGCACGCCTATAATTGTGAAACTGGTAAGCAAACCATGTTTCTACAGAGGACTTGTAGAGAGAGAATGTGGCCCATAACAGCCTACAACAACGGCCCAATGTGAGTTGCTACGCTCCAATGTGAGTTACTACGGCCCAATGTGAGTTACTACGGCCCAATGTGAGTTACTACGGCCCAATGTGAGTTGCTACGGCCCAATGTGAGTTGCCACGCTCCAATGTGAGTTACTACGGACCAATGTGAGTTGCTACGGCCCAATGCGATCTACTACGGCCCGTCATACGTATGCGCAATCCTTACCACAGCTTTGTAATTACTATAATTTGTCAATATTTTCAAAAAATCCATCCATCCAAACCTATTATAGACTGACACCACTTGACGTTGTGCACTTTTTGTACATTAGAACTTAGAGTAAATATCTCGTTTAATTAAAAATGATTAAAAAATGACAAAAAATATTATTTCTACGTAATGTAGATTTTAATGCCATGGATATACCTGTTACTTTAATAGGATGGCGCTGATGGTCCTATTTGACAATCAAATGGTGATAGAAACTGTAAAATGTAATTTTTAACCATAGACCACACTTAATAGTTTATGGAGACCATTGACAAAACTGTGCAAAGGTCGTCAAAACTTTTGTTGATGGTTTGCGAAACTGCATTTTTAAACCTTTTTTTAAATATAAACCTGTCTGTTGTATAACTGTTGTACGTAATTTTAAATAAGAAACGTCAAATAGAATCACCAGCCTCCTTAAACTAAGGAATTGTTTGATTTAGAATTGATAAAAGTACAATAAATAACAACGTTGATTTCCATGTATATTTTAAATGTAAAGCAATATATATTAGACTGAAGTATTTGATAAATTTTCCGCCATTTTTTACTATAATACAATTAATTTATAAACATTTATACATGTAGGCGAAAATTTATAAAATACTTTTTTGATGGGAAAATAAATGATAAAAATTTTCTTGGGAATGATTATTTTTTCTAATTGGGTATACTAGTCCATCAGCTATTTTTCCCATACGTCTGAATTAATGTAAGTGTACATTTTTCTCATGTATTTCTGTTATATATTACTTATTATTATTTTTTTGTTTTTGTAATGTATTTTAAAAACGTTAACGTCATAAATGTAAAGTAGACAAAAGGAAAAATGTGTAAATAATTAAAATTTATAAAAATAAAGAGTGGCCGTTCTGTGAGGACGGCGCATATGATTTTCGAGATTTTATTTCAAACTACCCTCAATTATTTTCTCTCTATTCAACATTACAAATTATTTCTGTAAGGCTATATTGGCTTCGTTGAATGTATTTTTAGTCTGATTCTATGTCGGAAAAAACAACAATTAATCACATTATTTTTTTTATTTAAATAGGCCTGCTCTTGATCCCGATCACGTCTGATCAAAAGCGATGGATGAGGTATATGATGGAACGGGCGTGCCCAGAAGATGCCTGTTCGCTCTTGCTTTGAAGGCAAGCGGGTTGAATGTGGGTGGGAAACACATGCAGGAAAGAGAGTTCCACATTGTCAGATAAAGCTTGAAAAGTTATAATACAGTGTTTATACCACTTCATCACAAAGCCGTTAACCAAGCATTCTGTACATCAAACTAAGTAACTTTACGCAAAAATTATTGCTGGGAAACAACTTTTTTTTTTTGAGGTTTTTAATCATGTTTTGTGGTAGAACTCAATGTAACGCACTTAAAACATTGTGCTGATGGATGGATTGAATAGTACGGGGGTCGTGGAGGTGTTAAAAGTCAAAATCTTACAAAAAAAACATGTTTCAAAGGTTACTGGTTAAGTCAACCTAGATCCATAAAGGGGTTGCAGTTTGCATAATTTCTGACTGATTTGACTATTACACACCATACCCCAAACTGAACCGTTTTAAAGTTTTCTCATAAAAATTGACGAATTTTTTGTCTATTGAAAATTAAATGATGCACACTACAACCCCTTAACGGATCTAGGTCGACTTAACCAATACTCCTGTATACATGTTACATGGGCCTTTACCTAGCGAACGAAATGAATATTGCTACTTCGCCAGTATACATAGTAGACAGAAGCATATTTTTCCTGTACTTACTACGTACATAGAAATTGCAATGCTTGTAACAGGCCGCTAAGTCATAAGTACTACCATACCATAACACCACATTGTACACTTGGTTCGCAATAAATGTTTTGACTTTGACTTTGACATATCCACGAAAAAACATCGCCGATTGCGTCGTCGTGAATCGTCAATACTTTTGATTAAAAATTTACATGCGTGTATCAGACTATCAGTATGACCAACAGACGACCTCTTTGTGATCAACTCGTGCCCAGTAATCCCGATATGATAAATGCACTTGAACCTTATCGTGATTAAAAAACTCAGCTTGCTTGATTTAGCGGAAAAACGCCATCTATGTGGTATAGTTTGTTGTTAGCGACTTTCTGGCAACCCTAAACAGTGACCAACCAAGGACATTGCCGAATTTGTCAGCTGACGCGGTATTGCCAGGTAGGAAGATTTTAGTTCCACGTTTCGCCACCATTTATACTTTTTTGTCGTGCTGTAGCTGTAACTGTAATACTGGAGACAATCAACTTGTATTCTCTTTTCTGTTAAATTTTTTTTAATAAAAAAATTCTCCTTTCAGTTCGTCTGCTAATACGGCCTACTGGATTCAAACATCTGAATCCATAAGAATGCTTCTAGTACTCTTATACTTACTTTAAGAATAAAAATAGTGGTGGATACTGGATAGCGGGTACGTATCATAATCCCGAATTTTGAAAGACCGAATTTTAAAATACCGATGGACGAAATCCCGAAAATTGAAACGCCGAATGGTTGTTTGACCGAAAGTTTAAAATCCCGAAAGTACGTTTGCCCGAAGTTTAAAATCCCGTAGTTCAAATACCCGAAAGTTCATTTGCCCGACAGTTTAAAATCCCGAAGTTCGAAATCCCGAAAGTTCATTTGCCCGAAATTTAAAATCCCGAAGTTCAAAATCCCGAATTTAAAAAACGCGTAGTTCAAAATCCCGAAATTGTCACCGTTTCCGAGAAAAACGATTTTTTGTAAACCTAACGTAAAAACACTTAAAAGTTGCCTAGCAAGCAGCACGCATGCAGCTTCGGCTTGCTGGCCGGCTAAAGCCAGCCAGCCTCAGCCGCGGCGGCGAGTGTTAAAGCCACCTGCTCCTCAGCTCGCGGCCCGCCTCGCCCCTCCGCGCCTACGCGGGCTTAAATTACACTCTAGGGGTAGAGCAGAAAAGACTACGTGGAGTCGGTTCTGCAGCGATTCATTTCTGTCACAAAATTTGTGCTTATACAATGTCACCGTAAAATTGAAACTCTCTAGCGATATTGTAAACTCTCGAATTATTGTCAACTGAACATACGGAAGTATCTCTGCCCCCATAATCGGGACTTGGGGCACCCCCCCGTTAGGTTAGTTAGGTTCCCTTTAAACCCTGCACTCGGAAATAGGGGCCCCGCGAAGCGGGGCACCGTCGACTACGCTTTTTAGGGGCATATAATACGGCTATTAAATAAAAGTTTTCGTCCATTCGGGATTTCGTCTATTCGGGATTTCATCCATCGGTATTTCGTTCATTCGGGATTTCATCCATCGGTATTTCATCCATCGATATTTCGTCCATTCGGGATTTCGTCCATTCGGTATTTCGTCCATTAGGGATTTCGTCCTTTCGGGCATTTGAACATCGGTATTTTGTGTTTCGATAAAACGACTATCAGTATTTAAAACTTTCGGTATTTTGAATTTCGATGTTTTGGACGTCGGTATTTCAATCATAGGTATTATGAACTTTCGGGATTATGATACGTACCCTGGATAGCTTATTAGGCCCGTATACCATGACATCTAAAACCAGAACAAAAGTAAGATAATTTTCCAACACTTCCTATACTCCAGTATCTCCTTTAAGATATTTTAAGTATAAATAGATCCACGAGTAGGTACGTCACGTAGAAAATATGAAAAAGTAATGTCCACTTTGATTATATTATAATCAAAGAATGTCCTGTAATTTAGTCACAAAATTACTGGATAGTGGATTTATTCGAATTAATTTTTGTATGCACACTGGGATCTCCATAAGGTGTATACGGTTCAACCTGTTTTATTTACAGTCGTATTGTCGGTACCACTGTGAACCCTCCTTTAAGAATATGCCAATAGTGGCGTGGCGACCTTTTTCATTGAAGCCATAACGTGTGAAGTGTGAACTCATTTCGTTTAAGTATAAGCATCGTGGGTATTGGTTTTAAAATAAATCAGACAAGAATAAGTTTTCGTACACATATATTTCTTAGAGAGTTTACACCCACAAAATAATACGAATCGTAAAGAATTGAAAATTTATTTTATAAAAAACTTATCAACATGAAAATGTTAGTGCTTTTGACAATAAACAAGTTACGTCGAATAGATTCTAACACAAAATTCTTAACCCTACAATGTTTATTAAAAACATTTAATTTATTTCTTTATTTTATTTTGTTATCCAAAAGTTTTGGGAGATCTTTATAAAGGCACTCAATAGAACGGTTGCCTTAAAATGAGATCTAATTTTTGAAAATTCTACGCCCGTTAAAATTTTTCTAAAAAAAACTTACATTACGAAAAAAATATCTAAAAATTTAATCACGCCAAAATAATACGTCACATTACAAGGGTAGTACTGATACAATAATATTTAGTAGGTTTTATAAATAAAGCAACTATCGTTTAAGCACCACCCGCTAGAATCTTAAAAGAAACTATGTATTTTATTATAAAAATATAATTTTGAACGAGATCCAAACAATATCAAAAGAGAAATTCCAAAAGTACGTATGTACGTACGTACGTTACATCGAATTACATAGAGCTACCTACTTACAATTAAATTTTGATGATAAAAGTATAATGCTCAACTACGCTAAGATGAAAAAATACGTGAAGGCAGAAGACACAAATGCGTTTCACGGGCAGCGTATATTAAGTAGATACCAAACAAACAGTATTTTAATGTAATCAGTAAATTCATAAAATTCTAGGTTTTTTTTCTTGAAATTCTTTAAATAATCAGGCCATGAAACTTGGTCACTATTAGATAGAAATAATTTAATTTAATCACTACAAACATACAAACCTAGAACTTAATGCATTATTATCATTCCTAACTTAATATTATGCCCGTGCACAGTAACAATGAAATGCAATACATTAAGTCTAAATAAGACTTACATTAGAAAAAAATAAATGCCATTTTGAGACGCAAGTTAAAGCAGTACCTACTTGAAAACTCATTGCAACATTTATAAATTTAAAACGATAAATGTACTATCGCTAACACTATTATCTCGACCAATAAAAAAGTCAAGAGGTCACTTGGTTGGAAAAAAATACGATTATTGATTTAAAATAATTAATTAAAACTGATAATCGCTCGTTTTGAAGTTAATTAATAAATAGCGACAAGCGTAGTAGATAGCTAAGTATAAAGATATCTAACTCTGACAGATGTTTTGACAGGTCTAAAATGTTTTTTTTTTATTTTTTTGACAGGAGTGGAAAATCTTCTCGGACACCTCGACTTGATGATTGACAATATAATCAAGATGGGTGATACCTACTTACAAGTGATGTTATAAAAATATGAGACAATGGTTCAAACGAGGCTAGGTTTACTAAAATACTGTTTAGAACAAAAAAATAGTTCTAGACTGATGTAAAAGCCGATAAAGTTTATGTGAAAGTAAAAAATGCCACAACAAAACCAAACTACAACAGGTTGTAGGTAAAGTCAGAGTCTTAGTTACGCTGCTATTATATTATATTTTGCCTTTATAAAAGTAAGGTTATCATTTAGTATAATTATAACCAGTTAGCTTATAAGCTAGCCTCGTCTGAACCAGACATTACAGGTTGAGTAATTTAATCTAGACGTAGGTACAAACGTAAAATAAAAAAATGTACATTTTTTCACACTCACGGCACACAACACAAAAAGGTTTGCAGTCTTCAACCGAATATCACATAGCTATAGACTCCACACTTAGGGCTCCGTAGATATCTTACATTAAAATATATAAAAAAAAGAAAAAGCAGTAACTTGAGTAAAAAGTAAAAAATAATACGAAAAAAACAATGATCACCCGGTATTTTAGGGTTAACTTTTTGCCTAATGACGCAAATTCATGAATGAATTGAATGATTTAACTGTAAATACATACTATCAACAAAGGTTAGATATAAAATAATTAGGCAATAAAACAATTATGAAGACAAGAAATTCTTTCGTTACAAATGTAGGCACAACAGATACAATTACTTCGATAAGAATAAAAAAAGAAAGAACTCTCGCTTCTGAACTTTAACCTGTTGTAACTGCGCGCTGCGTACAGAGAAAAAAAACGGTTTTCGCAATCTCGGAGCCCAAACTAAACTAAAACGTTGCTATGAGCATCCGCAGCTTTCCACGACCATTCCGGGAATAGTCCCGTAAATAATATTATAATCGTGATCGAAATACAGCATTGTGATGCTGCTCATCCTCCGCGGGGCACAGCAAGGTCCTCCGCTCCCCTGTGGAGCAGCTAGATGAACTAAATGAGTGTGTGGATACTTCTGCAAGAAGCTGTAGGGGCATTCTCCACTACAGTAGTTAGCGTCGTAGATTTTCGGGGCGATGATCCAGTCCCAGCCAAACTCTTCGAAGTTCACTACCAGAGGGTATCGACAGCAACGCGCTTCCTTCGAGTTTTCCGTGCAGTCCATGCCGATGGTTCGCCGAGTGCGCCTGTGTGAATTGTCCCTTAGACTAACTTCTATGTATGGCATCTGTAATGAGAGAAAAACTAATTTTTGATTGTTGATTTTGGAAACATCTGTGGATCAGAAGAGGGAAGATTAGGAGCTGGGTAGCTCAAGTCAACAGCAAGAATTCTCATACTTGCGGCCTTGGTAAAAAGGCGTTGTCAATTTGTAAGACACTTTACTCCCATGTCCACTAATCTTAACGTGCTTCTCCCGTTTTTGATGCAAAAATGGGGCATAATAATATATTGTTAATTAACAGTTAACGTAGGTATACGTAAATTGCGTTGGACAGCTAGATAGGGGTCATTGCATTGTCGTATGAGAGCACACAAAGATAATACTTAACTTACCTAACTGATTAGCAAATTAATACATCAAATAAAAATTAGGTCAGAGGTAACTTCGACACAGCTAATTATTAAAATATCTTTGCAGAATCCTCAATACACACAAAATTGCATCATTCAAAATTTAATAAAACCGATTCTTGATAACTTTTCGATCCAATTAATAAGTATGTAGGTAAAAAATACAGCATTATCATTTTGACACGGTCCTTTTGGGGCCATATAGGCTATAAAAGATCAACAGTGGTCTTTCAAAATATAGATTATGATGACTAATTGACAAATGCATTCACAATTCACGAATAAATTACGTCAACAAATAATTTGGAGCAAACATGTTAAGATAGTCATCACATGCCTAACATTCTCAGCTACGTTGGGGTAGGCTTCCACAGACGGATGCAGCTGAATACCGTTAATTTACAGGCTATAATGTAAACAGGTCTGCCCCGTGGGTCACAAGCACGATTGCTGAGCATTAGGTCCTTTTTTTTTCGGTTGTGAAATCATCAAATGACTTCTCCCACTCAGGGCGGAGCGGGAGGGAGTGTCAGACTTTTCTGACTAAAACTCATCTGTGTTCCTTCCTTCCCCGTTACGTTCCGGGGCAACGGTATCTCTTTCGAATAGTCCCGCAACCCCGGCAGGCTTCGGCCCTTGCCGGCCCCTCCCTTTATCAGTGGAAGACGAACGCGCCGTCGACTCGGCCTGTCGTCATTAGACGGACGGCCGGCTAACTAGCCCATAGCTAACCGTCTACGGTGGCCGGTAGCCACCACGTGGCCCCCGACGCCCGGTGCGTCTCCCGCGGGAGCATTAGGTCCTGCGGTTTCGATTCCCGGATCAGTCAAAGTGTTATTTGGTTTCTTCCATCAGTAATTTGTGAGTAGCAGCCACGGAGTCTGGATGTATGCTCAGTTGATGGCAAGGGTTCGCCCCTAATTACATAGGACTTACCCAGATACAGGGTAACACGATACCCCTGAGTACGCGAGTAGTGCCTGTCGTACTGGAATCGTATTCGTATTTTATGCTTGTCTTTTTCATTGGCAAAAGTTGTCCCACCAGCTAACAAAGACTAACAAAGTCTTAGGTCCATGTTCACCAAATAGATGACAGTCTGATTATGTAAAACAGCTGTTTAAAACACATTTTTGTATGGTAATATGTCACAGTGACAGCTGTTTTTAGCTAATCAGGCTGTTATCTTTTCAGTGAACATGGACCTTAATCTAGGTGGATTAAGACTTTGTTAGCTACTTCACACGTAGCTACTACCTTTTTGACCTCCACAACCCAGGGCAATACAAATACCCTTTGGTAAAACTGTTTGTCAGATTTGATGACTACCACTGTTAAAGATCCACAATTGACAGCCGGGACCAACGCGCAACGGCTTAACATGTCTTCTGGAGCACGTATCGAAAAGCTCGATAAGTGATTGTTTATTACCATTAAGCCACTTTCACAATAAAATAAAAAAATGAAACATACCAAAGCATTATTTGATTCAGAGCTCGGATGCGGCACTACCAAACTCATCCTATTCTTCGAGTCTTGTACTCTCACAACTATTGCTAAATTCTCCCGCGGCAGTCTGCAAAACTCCGCTACCATAGTGGTTATATTTATCTTCAACCATTTCCCAGCTCTTAGTTCTTTCCTGGTCATCTTCACCGAGTTGTCGGTGTAAGGCACTGAAGCTTTGCTTCCCTGGTTGTTTCTCGTCACCCTGCTGACTTGAAGGTTAATGGTGAACGGCTCGTCAGGGTCTATGGTGGTGTTTTTTGTCTCCAAGTCCTGGATGTGCAGGTTGAGGACGGCTTCGTCTATCTCGTTCTGTAGGACTTTGTTTGTGAATCTGAAGTTGATAACTTTTAGACCCTTGAAGTGACTGTGCCGCCGTACGTCTGTTGGGGGAAAATTTTGAGTTATTATTTACAAGTTTTTTAAGGCGTTTTTTTTCTTGTTTCTAAAACGTTGGATTATTTTAAGTTCGAGCCCACAATTTAGATAGAAGCATATCGAAAATAAATACCTATTCGTCTCAGTTAAAGATTAACTTACATGTCTAAATAGTCTACCTATTTTCAAACCTAATTTTCCATACGTCTATAATAGACAAAAGATTTCTTAGCGTCTCACATATTCTTATATTCACATTGATAATTTACGACATTTGTCTATGTAAATAGATTATTGGCCCCAATGGCTAACCAGACTTACATCTTATAATTTAATACCGCATTTTTTTATTAGGCATAATATTCAATATGTATTAACATTCATAACCTATTTCATACTCGTACATTCATACAGATCATCCATGGAATATAATAAACTAAAGCCGCCACTTTAGAAACTATACCCACGAAATCACCAAATCATATCGCCATACACTTGTTATAAATATTAATAAAAATTAAATATTATACATAATTCCTTAAAAAAAAAAAAAACATTTTTAGTATTTTTTTTAAATTTTACTTTAGTTCTGTTCTTTTTTAAATGGTTAATTTTTAACATTGAATTTTTAAAACATTTTAAAATTTTTGTTGAGTTCTAATTTGAGTTTACGTTTATAATAATATTTATCACGTTTAAAATTTAATATCGTAATTTAGTAATTATGTGAAGATTTTTCGAATTCTGGATTCTTCCTGTGTCACCATCAGTAGTGCAGCCCACATCTGAAAAGAACAGAAATATTGAATTAATAAAGAAATTTTAAAAAATCTATCTACTTACTTACTTAAAAAATATTAAAACGCGGAATTCACCTGGATCAACTTGGGATCGTTTTTTTTAAATATAAAGAAAAGAAAAAATTTCGTGTTCATATTTTATTGATAAGTATTTAAAAAAAAAATTACAATCGCTCCGAGTTCGATGATCGAGTTTATGGCTTTCGATTCCAGAACGAACTAAAATGCATATCTATGTACCTACTTAGATAATGTGGGTTATATTTACGGACCCTTCATGGTAGACTGAAGATGTGTTCCCACACAAGAAACCTAATTAATATAAAAAAAAAGAAAAAAAAGTAAATAAAAAAAGAAAAGTAAAGTAATATCAAAAAAGTATATAATATGTAGTCAACTATATGGCGTCCACGACTCAAGCCTTGCTTAGTGTGGCACTAGATGGCGCTGTGTGTTAATGTCCAGCGGCATTTATTTATTTATTTTATTTATCAAGATCAACACAATTACAATTCGAACAAAAAAAGGTTAACACAGACATGCGTTAAATTCTAGTTGTGGACCTAAATACCTTCACCGGAATAAAACAGCACGAACATATTGGGTTAATGTAAACGATAATCTCTCTAATTATCCACGGATGTGTTTAATTGCAATAGTTTACGTACTCAGTATGAAGGGTGTAAAAAAACCTCTTAAGGAAGCCAAAGGGCACTTGTTCTCCCCGTCATTGTGATCATTTTATTATTCTGCACCATACCTGGGAACCTTCTAGTTACGAAGATATTGGGGGTCAAAGTTACAACATTTTGACAAGTTTTTTTAAATACAAGTTTTATGGTGACGCACACTTATCAGAGCCGAAAGAATCGAATTTTAGAATTACTTGTATGAAATCCTATGAAACCTTGCACACTCGAATCGGTGAGAAAAATATCTTTCGGCGCGGTCGGTTCTTTCGGCGCGAATAGGTGTGCGTCCACCTTTATTGTAAGATTTAGAAACTCCGTACTTTTCAATCCATCCAACAGCATAATGTGTTGAGTGCGTTACATTGAGGTCTACCACAAAACATGATCTTAAACCCCAAAAAAAGTCGTTTCCCAGCAATAAATTTGCGTAAAGTTACTTAGTTTGATGTACAGAATGCTTGTTTGACGGCTTCGTGATGAGGTTGTTTACACCCTGTATACCCGTAACACAACTTCTTATACTTACTTAGTGATTTAAAGAAATAACTTTTGCATTGAATAGTACATTTTGATACAATTGCGGCCAAGCCGGCACTAAAGTTTAATATCATCTGCCTATATAACCCTTTCTCAACTATGGGGGCTTCTAGTCTAACCGGAAGCAGCTGAATATCAGTATTTTACATGGAGCGACTGCCTATCTGACCTCCACAACCCAATTAGTACTGAGTAATACGATACTCCTTGGTAAGACTGGTTGTCAGAGTCGGGCCACCGACTACCTGTTAAGACTGTCAAAGATCTACAAATGACAGCCGGGACCAACCGCTTAACGTCATCCACAGACCAACCTAGGCAAGCACGGCTTAACCTAAAGATTGACTTGAGCGGCTGTTATTATTTGACCATCTGACCTTCACAACCCACTTATAATACTGAGTAATACGATATCACTTGGTAATACTGGTTCTCAGACTTTTTTGGGCCACGGACTACCTGTAACGACTGTCAAAGATGGCCGGGACCAACAGCTTAACGTGCTTTCCGAAGCACGGAGGAAACTCGGTATATTATAAGGATGGTCACCCAACCAAAGACCAACCTAGGCAAGCAAGGCTTAACTTAAAGATCGACCCGAGCGGCTGTTATTATTTGGCCACGAGCTCCTCAAATTAAATCCTTCTGATTACCGTTATATTATTTTGACCACGTGTAGAAATCGTATGGATTTTAAAGAATTGACTTCTGTTTACACCTGATTGAACTGACCTATGCGTGAACTTGGCATGGTCGATGTCTTTCACAGGTTGTAAGGTTGGCCAGGCAAAAATATTTCGCAAACCTAGTCATATGGCCTGTAATAGCACAAGTACTAGGATTGTTTAATAACACAGAATGGTTGAAAAATATTTACATACCCAAGCTTTGAGAAAAACGTAGGAATTTTATGAGAAGAACATAAAATAGAAAATGTACTAATATTTGAAGAGGCCATTTAAAAAGCTGCCAATATTAAAAAGCACTTCAAAGTAAATGAAATATTTTAAATTAAAGTAAAATATTAGAATCTGAATCAATCCGACGGTCAAACAAAGACGTGATTTGTTTTATACAGGAAAAGTTTTTAACCAGTGCGCAAATTTTGACATGATAAACTTGAATGTATTTTAATAGACACGTATTTTTTATTTTGATATGTGTTAGTAGTAAAAAATAAAGTTATCGCTTACGAGACTTATTTACCTATAAACTTATTTTATGGTCGCTTGCCAGTCGGGCGCCCGGTCGACCGACTCACGCGTCGACCGGTCGCCCAACCGGCAACCTGAGATCAGCTGAGTTTTGTAGGTGCGCTCGCTGGATGCGACGGCGCCGACGTAAACTTACCTACCTACGCGCTGACGGTTACTGACCGCCGTTTCGCGCTACTTTTTTAAGTTTAGGCTGTGATATGTTATTTGTAAACGTATTCCAATTTTTCCTTCATACTTTCATGGGCTTAGGATACATCGTACGTCAGCAGCCAGCGCGTTTTCATTCACAGTATTACAATTAAATTATGTCCATGTTATGCTTATTTTAAAATGGGACAAGATGGAAAAATTTGAAAAAAAAAAATTAAAACTAAAAATGGGAATGTGTTCTATTACTAACACTGAGCTACCAAAAAAAATTTACGCAGTGGTTAAAAACTTTTCCTGTATATCAAATCACATTTAAAAAAAAAAAGTAATATTATAAAATATTTTTTTAAAAACGACATTTAATTAAAAAAATATAATTTAATAAATAAGCGTATGAAAAGTAAAAGCTCGAAAATATCTGACAAACGTTCAAACCTACAAAGCTTACCCCGAAAAAAGTCACAACTAAAACTCTTAAGAACACACACCACTTTTGAAAGCTACTCCAGATAACCTGGCTCGTCAGAAGCCACTCTACTTCACACTAGGCACAGTTTAAAGTTCGCGAACCGAACAGCTACGAACAGGTGCTAAAAACTCATCTAAAAATAAAGAGTTCGTTCATCTAGATAAAGAAGGCCGACCCCTCCCACAGATGTTACCATCACGTTATTTTAACGATAATAATTTTAGTTTTACCAAACTATTCGACATGTTGTCTGAGAAATGTTCGCAGTTTTGACAGCTTGTGTATAAGTCTGTCGTCGGCTGTTTACAATTAAGTTTTTCGGTTTGTTGATAGAGAGCAGATGGTTTCGGTTACAGCTAATGTTAGAATGCTTGGAATTACCCAGATTTTAGGATTCCTTAGGTGGTTTGGAAACCGAATATGCCTAAACATGGCGTGGCTTCCTAAAATTACACAGCAGACCGAAACATCATCTCCAAAAAAGGGAGACCTTATTTTTAACATCTGGAAACATCATTACATACTTAGACTTTTCCTGTGACCGGAAGAAAGTATGAGCCATGGAGCGACAGTTTATTTGATCCCCACAACCCATTTTATACTGGATAAAGTGACACCTGGTGAGACTTGTCGTCAGATGCATTTGAAGACCCGTAAAGACTATCAGAGATCAACGAATGTAAGCTAGGAGCTAGGTAGGTCCCTCGTAAGCGGAAGGACTTGCCTCAGCTATAATGCTAGTCCATAAAACCCTCTTCATAGACTTGTAAGGCTATACTGTTGTCTGTTACTTTTAAAAACATTGGCAGAAAATAATAGGAAGTAGACCTGACGAAAGAATTGCCTAAATTAAGTGGCAGTGGGCAGGGCAGATTGCTCGCAGAACGAATGGCCGATGGGGCCGAAAAGTTCTGGAGTGGCGATCGCGAACCGGAAGACGTGGCGTTGGAAGACCTCCCACTAGATGGACCGATGACCTGGTGAGGGTTGCAGGAATCCGCTGGATACGAGTCGCACGAGACCGGTCAATGTGGCGACAATTGGGGGAGGCCTATGTCCAGCAGTGGACGTCTTTCCACTGAAATTATGAGACCTGACCGACAAAGGAATTAAATAACAAAAGACGAAACTAATGTTTATAACAGAAGATATTAAAAAGTAAAAAAAGAAAAGAAATCTAGAAGCTTCTTAAAATCGAAACTGCAACGCACTCTTGGCAAAATCACTATTTGCATACCAAACACTAATTACTGTAAAACATTTAAGCGCACTGAATTTCAAAGGAAATCACTCAATCTATTTCATGTACCACGCGCTTAGAAACTGCTGAAACACGTTGTTTTACCAAAGTCCAAATTATTCATCAAAATCCAGCAAGAAGATGTATTAGCTAAACAACTTGTAATTTATCTGTGAAAGCATTCTCGAATGTAGTTCAACGGTTAATTTATTTTATTTATCTACATGTCAGTAAGAAATCCATGTGCTTTACTGCTTCCACTGTGAAGTTGAGATTTAAATTAGTCATCCTTTGGTCCAAGGTATATGAGCGACGAATTTTATCCTTTACCACGTGCCCCGTGACTTTATTGACTTGTTCTAAAGTTAAGTTTTGAGAAATATTTTCTAACACCTTAAAAATAAAGAAGAAGTTACAGAAATAGTGTTCGATGATTCAGGATACAGTCTAAAGCACGAGGCCACGTAATCGATCACCAACCCGACGGACAGACTCCATCAAATCTGTCACCAAGATCCCTCTGGCAGAATGTGCTGGCCATGCGGCCAATAGAGACCGGTTTAAAAGGTTCGCGGAGGCAGTGACCACAGTTGTGGTCTTGTGGACGAGCGCCCTTGAAGATTAAACGAAGTAGAAAAGCCAAGTGTGCCTCGTTAATCTAGTGGTCGCTAGTACGACTGCTGGCAAGCCGTTCTGGGCAATAAACATGACAACAGAATCAAAAAAATGCAAATCTATTTAATTCGTCAGGTAGAGTAATGGAAAATAATGGACACGTATTTTTTTGTTTTTGTAAATCAATGAATATTGGACATATATAAAACGTATCAAAACTCGGGAGTGGGGGCTCGTGACGTCAGAACTCACTAAAAATTATACCAAGGCGTGACGTATTGAGAATTTTAAAAGCGTGGTATCATCGTCAATTTTGGTTTACGTAACGAAAGTAAAGACGGATCAAACATTTTTTGAAAATCTAAATGACGGACAATTTCGCTTTTCAGGGTTCCGTAGCCAAATGGCAAAAACGGTACCCTTATGGATTCGTCATGTCTGTCTGTCTGTCCGTCCGTATGTCACTGCCACTTTTTTTCCGAAACTGAACTATGCTGTTGAAACTTGGTAAGTAAGTAGATGTATTCTGTAAACCGCATTAAAATTTTCACACAAAAATAGAAAAAAAAAACAATACATTTTTGGGGTTTGCGCGAGAGACACTTCCAAAGTGGTAAAATGTGTCCCCCCCTGTAACTTCTAAAATAAGAGAATGATAAAACTAAAAAAACTAAATGATGAGTAAGCAGTTTTTTTTATACGTCATAAATCGTAAACCGCAAATTACCTTTCATTTAAAACGAACTACAAGAACTTTTATATTACGAGTATGTTACTTGCTGCTACGGAACCCTTCATGGGCGAGTCCGACTCGCACTTGTTCGCTTTTTTTTTTAATTCGGCAGATAGCTTCCTGCTATTGGGTGTTTCCATAAGCAATTTCTCCAAAGCCGCTCGTATTTTTAACTTTTATATTTTTTAATTTTTTACATGGGAATTTAACATACGGAGCCAAACGTGGATGTTCTTGGTACACCTCTGACCAAACTCTCGAGGGGGTATGTACAGTCAACCAACGAGTTAGGTAACTATGCAGGTTAGCAATATTATTATTACTATTCTATGTGCGAAAGTTTGTGAGGATCGATTTTTGTTGTTCGTTCACGCATAAACGACTGAACGGATTTGGATGAAATTGCAAATAGAATAAACTTAAAATGTCACTTACGGGATATCTTCCGTGATTTTTATTAATATGGAGCCCCCGATATTTCGACGCTGTTGCAAGCGCGATGATCACGGGTTGACAAAAGTGACAATTTAAGAAGTGACATTTTAAGTTTAGTTGTGAACCGTGATAGCTAAAAACAGTGTTTGCAAACAGATTGATTACAACCCTTTTTAATTAATAATAGTGGAAAGAAAGTGGCTAGCTTACATACCTAACTCTTTTGTTAACTGTACCTACCGAGTGGAAAAGCGACTTAATCATTGCGAAATTGCGCTGAAGCATTTGCAAATGCAGAAGCCAAAAATACATCATTGCAAAGTAATTACCAATTTCAAACTCAATCTTTATGGACGAATTAGTAGAGCCACATAAACTCAGCGTTGACAAAGCCTAGTGGTAAGACCGGTGACGGATTGTCTTCAGTTCGAAGTTCGAGTTCACGTGCACATTGTATATTACATCGTATATACACTTAAAACATCGTGACGGCATGTAAAGCCAAGTCAGTCTGTCAGTCAGTCCGCCTACGGGGGCATATAAACACTACCACACAATAAAGAACAAAGAAGCTACAAACAACCGAACATAATTATTGTGTAGTTTTACCAATTCTTTTCAGATAACTAAAGAACCCGACGTACGTAGTATGTACCCAATGCACTCAACACCCAACACGGCTGCGCACCAAACTTTGTAAATATCTCGTATGTTGCGAAGATACGTCATACCTAGCTAAGTGCGTTTTAGATAACAAATTACTACGCTGAAGCAAAGT
This sequence comes from Xestia ashworthii, assembly GCA_950022955.1. Taxonomy (NCBI): domain Eukaryota; kingdom Metazoa; phylum Arthropoda; class Insecta; order Lepidoptera; family Noctuidae; genus Xestia; species Xestia ashworthii. The sequence goes on from OX465573.1 coordinate 9,794,492, forward strand.
CGAAGTTCCAAACTCCATAGAAACATGGGCCTGGCGTTACTAGGCTAGAATTTTGCCATAAAATAGAGCATTTAGGAAGGTTTCACGAGCCCAATTTCACATCTCCCAGCAATGGCCAAATTGGTAACATCAGACAATGGTGTCAATTCTGTTGTGCACAAACTAAACTTAATTAAGGCTATTGCTATCTTTTACTCAAAGGCAGTGCGAGAAAAGGAAGGCTATAGCTATGAACTAAGTTAGAGATGTCAAACAAGTTTATGCCATGCGCTTCACCGTGGTTTTAGTCAACATGTTTTTACGTGTACCCTTCATTTTTGAAAATATTAGTTGCAATTAAATTTGAAAGCTCTAAATGACGTCCGTCTCTTTCTCGTTTTATTAGAGAGAAAAAGATAGCAATAGTCTAAATTAAGTTTAGTTAATCGACACCAATGTTTACATTTTAGGTTATTTTACTATTCAGTTATTGTGATATAATTTCTAGTTAGCTTTTAAAAGAGTAACTTATAGTTGGTTTTCTTATTAGAGTCATTGCAAGACTGATTTATCTTGATTTAAAAAATAATAGATTATTTTGGTATACAGGGTGTAAACCACCTCATCACAAAGCCGTTAACCAAGCATTCTGTACATCAAACTAAGTAACTTTACACAACAATTATTGCTGGGAAACAACTTTTTTTTTTGAGGTTATAAATCATGTTTTGTAGTAGAACTCAATGTAACGCGCTTAAAACATTGTGCTGATGGATGGATTGAATAGTACGGGGTTCATGGAGATGTTAAAAGTTAAAATCCTACAAAAAAAAAGCTTGTATTTAAAAAAAATAGTTGTAACTTTGCCCCCCCGTATCTCCGTAACTAGAAGGTTCCCAGGGTATGGTGTAGAACAAAAAAATGATCGCAATGATGGGGAGAACAAGTGCCTTTCGGCTTCGTGAAGAGGTGTTTTACACCCTATAAAGTAATTCGTGTCACGGCTAGGCCATAACGGGGGATCTTTTTTGCGTGCAATTGAAGAGAGCCTTATGGCTAGAAAGGAGGTGTCTGGTGAGATGACGAGTAATATAGTATGGAAGTAGAAGACATGCTGCGCGAATTTAATTGGGATAAGAGCAAAGAGAAATTAATGAGAATGATGTAGATGGAATGGCCTATGTCCAGCTGGGTGTGCTGTACTTTGGTCTATTAATTAAGATTTTGACTGACAGAAAGGCAACATATCTAGAAACAGCAAGAGAGAATGAAAAGGAGAGAGAAAGATATGGAAACATCTTCAAAGATTTTTTCTAGTAGTGAAACGATAAAAACGAGCGCTTTCACATAGAGCTTCAATATCATCACCTGCCTAGCCTTTTGCTTACTATTTTGGGATCGATTTCCAGTCTAACTAGATGCAGCTAGAAAAATACCATTATTTTACATGAAGTGACTGCCTATCTGAGCTCCATAACACAGTTAGTACAAGGTAATACGATACCCCTTGGTAAGACTGGTTGTCAGACTGACTAACGACGGCTTAACACGCTTTCTGAAGGACGGAAATGAGATGGATTCTCAGGTCAGCAAAGTGTAAAAAAGGGGCGCCTTTAGTGCGTAGTCGCTTAGTTTATATGTTTTAGCCACTGACTGGAGGCTTTCAATTCAATTCAAAATCAATCTACAGGCCTAGACCCGTTAAGTAGAAAACAGCCTCTCTGAGCTAAACTGAAAGATGCCATTCATAAACAAATATAAAAAGTGTACCACACTTTTTACAACTGATAATAATTCTTATTTTTAAGTCGACTGGGTGGTAATATCTTTATCAGTTACAGTAGGACATTAATTAGGGAACGCCCCAATTACCTACTGCCATTGGTCAATGATAAAATCTTTTACCACACCTGCTTTAAGGCCGCTCCCACTTTTCGAGTGCGTACGAAAACGGAAAAAAACTGTATTTAACATGCTTATTCCACACTTATTCCACGGCTCCGCCGCGCGCCGGCGTGGAACATGGAATCGAATCAGTTTCCACCATCAATAAATTGCAAATCTATAATATTTAGTCCGTCAGTTTCAGTATTGGAAAATAATGGACACGTATTTTTTGTTTTTGTAAATCAATGAATATTGACAAAGATAAAACTCATCAAAACTCGGGAGTTCTCGGGGCTCATGACGTCAGAACGCACTAAAAATTATACCACGGCCGCACGGCGCGGCGTGACGTATTGAGAATTTTTTACGTCGTATCTTCGTCAATTTTACGTAACAAAAAAATACGGGGTAATTTTTTTTTTTGATTATAGACTGACGCACTTATTAGATTTTTTTCAGTTGCCAAGCCTTTTCGTCGAAGTGGCAGTCAAAGAAAAACTTGGTATAAAAGTTTTTTTATGGGGTGGCATTTTGAGATGGGGTGGGGCAGTTCCTATGTAATGAGTTCCGGTCTAATGATGATGAGATGATGTTTGAGATTTACAACTGACAGCCGGGACCAACGGCTAGCCCGCGAAATTCAAATTTTCTCCTTCCATAAATTTTTACCCCGGACGCAAAAACGACGGGGTGTTATAAGTTTGACGTGTCTGTGTGTGTCGGTCTGTGGCATCGTAGCTCCCGAACGGATGAACCGATTTAGATTTTTTTTTTTTTGTTTGAAAGGTAAATTAGTCGGGAGTATTTTTAGCTATATTTGATAAAAATCAGTCCAAGATGGCCGCCGCCACAAAATGGCGGATCACATATTTATTCAACAACTCCCTCAATATGGGTATCAAATGAAGGGGCTTGACTAGTAAAATACTATACGCTATGATAAATTTCAAATCCAAGATGGCCGCCACCACAAAATGGTAAATTAATTTTTTTTCACAACTCCTTCAATAAGGGTAATTATTGGGTATCAAATGAAAGGGCTTGGCTGGTAGAATAATGTATAATTGGGTTATGACCCTATGAGTCGGGGTTTTTTGAAATTTTTAATTTAATGTAACTTATTACGTAGTACAAAACGAAGTCACTCTAACAATATGTAAACACTAGGTACATATCTAATAATATGTAAACACTTAAGAATTTTTTAAATTGTGTTTCTTCCAATGTACTGATTAAAATTTAATGTTATTACGTACATAGTATTCTGGAACTCATATTTTTATGAAAAAGATCCAATCTCCTAGTTACAATCGTTATTTCTTGCGAAAATAGCTTTATGGAAAGTGTATACATATTATTAGAGGTGACTATACGCTTAGATCCCCTACGCAACGGATTTTAATGCAGGTTTCAGAAATTTATAGAATGATTCAAGAGGAAGGTTTATATCTACATTGCTACCGCGCGAAGCCAGGTCAGGTCGATAATATCCCATAAATTAAAAAAAAAACATCCATGAATAAGTTGTGTGTTCCTGAAATAACCTAGATTTATCAGAACGGACTGTGTCAGTCGTTCTTAATGATCGTTGCGCTGTGACTAATCGTGTGACATCATAATAACTGTGCACCTCTGCAGTTTTACCAAATAATCGTTTCGTAGTAATAGTTAATTGATGTTACAGTCATTGGCGGATATGTGGGCTGGGGATGCCTTTTTTTGTAACCGAATTATTTCTAAGCTGGAGAGTCCTGAATCTTTTGCTGAATGTACCTATGGATTATTTGTATGGTCACAGTTTGCGCGGTGTTCTTCCTAACTAAGGGTGTTAGGAAGAACACCGCGCAACCACCTTCAGGCATTTTTGAAAAGATAACATTCTTGCGTACGTTTTATGTAGTTTGAATGTAGCCTGTTCATTCTTATGTACTTTTTATGTAGTTTGAATGTAGGCTACATTCAAACTACATAAAAAGTTCATTCGGGAATAATGTAGCTTTCCATTATTGAAAGAATAATCTGAATCGGATCAATAGTTCCGCAAATTAGCCTACATAGGTACAAACTTCTAACTCTTTATTATATTAGTATTGGTATACCTTTAGATATTCAGACTGTTATATTTTCGGTGAACATGGACCTAAGTATTTAAGTAAGCAAAAACATTTCTAATTTTTTTTTGGTGGTATGTCTATGTGTGCTGCTGTTCTGATGGGGTGAAAAGGGGTCAGGGGGGTGGAGGTATTTAAAGATACAACATTAAAAACGTGTACTTAAAAAAAATATTCTTCATTATCTCCTAACTACAAGGTACAGAAAAAAAATGGTTAAAATCACAAGGAAAACAAATGCCATTCGGCTACGTTAAGAGTACACCCATTAGTTAAGGCGCTTAGACGAGCTAAATTAGCAACTCTATTTGTGGTGGTTCAAACTGCGTTTGAAATGCTGTTAGAATAAAGTTCTAATCAGCTTGCACTACAAAGTGGTTGTTACGTCAGCCACTGCGGGCCAAATAGCGCGAAATGAGTGGTTTCGATCGATTTACAAAAATACTATTGATTGGATTAAAAAACTAAAACAGTATCATGCTACTGTGATATACACACATCATGATATTAGTATGTTTTTATTCTTTGAAAGATATTTTTAGAGGTAAGTTCGTGATTTCTTTTTATCGAGCCAAATGAATTGTATTATGTTTTCAAAACAGTATCATGCTAGCATATATCCTGAAGAATATCATATATTTTTCTGGTCTTATTTATACCCGTGAATCATATACTTTTAGTAATTATAAAACTCGCGTTTAGCTCGTGTAATCGGCGGAGCATGCGTATTTCAAACAAACGTAATACCAAAATTATTTGTAAATTAAACATATTCCTAAGGTAGTGTGTATTTATTTCGCTTGAATTACTGAATATCTAGGTTCCCAAACATAAATTTTGATTGGACACTGATTTTAACAAGAGTTATAAGAAAAATAAGTTTTCTTTAATTTTCTCATATCTCGTCTTTGTATCATTGTCCTCTCAAAAAATATATTTGGGAACATAGATATTCTGTAATCCAATCGAAACAAATACACACTACCTTAAGAATATGTTTTATTTACTTACAAATAATTTTGGTATTACGTTTGTATGAAATACGCATGCTCCGCCGGCCCCTTAACGCACCTTGCTAAAGCGACTTCCATGATTATATGTATTTATATTATAAAACCCATATTAGTATCTGACGTGATCTTCCACGTGGCGGGTTGATTCCACTAAATTAAATATAGATTTTCGGATTATCCATCTATCAAGTCATCCGTCAATGCTGTTAAATTACACAGATTGTCTCTAAAAATAGATTATTATATACATAATGTGCGTGTAGCGATCAATTTATCAGTGTTCCACCTTAATGTAGGAGGTTCTGAGGAGGGTTTTTCGTCCTTCATGTAGCTTTTGCCTGAACTACTTGGGAATTTTGTTTTTTTAGCATAGATTTGGGTGCATGCCATGCTTATTAAGTATGATTGCTTAGTGCTTTTTTTGCGTGCACTCAGTTGCCAGGGTAAAACAAAATATTTTGCACAACATTTAATATTTGTCTGTAAGTACATTAAATTAAGTAACCATTTAAAGATACTACTGAGAAATGCCTTTTTTGGGGTGAAAAATCACGATTAAAGGTCGTAGCACACGTACCAACTCGGAAAGGGATTTTCACCGCCTCGCCTTTCTCCTTAGCGTCAAACAGGCGTCCACTTAACGGTAACCATGTAACGTAAGCGGATCAAAAGGTCCGGCACGTCGACTCGGCTACAGCTAGGCGACACGCCGCTGCCGCGCTTACGGCTCGCCAACCGCTGGTTGACGGCTAGGCGGCACTAGTTCAATCATTTTGAATCCGAACGTTAAGTGTAGCGCATGGCATGGACGAAGAGACGTAAGCTAGGGTACGGAGAGCCGTAAGCTAGGGTACGGAGAGCCGTAAGCTAGGGTACGGAGAGCCGTAAGCTAGGGTACGGAGAGCTGTAAGCTAGGGTACGTAGAATCGTAAGTCCGTAAGCGCGGGAACTGCAAGTCGCACTGCACCGCGGTTCGTGAGCTTGTCCCGAGGCGAGGCGATTACGTTACGATTCCGATTAGTGTGCGTTGCAGTAGGGAGTTTCATACAAATAATGCTGAACGGCTCGAGTTGATGCGGTGACGATTCCTTTCCGAGCTGACGTGTGCTACGACCTTTACGATAGGACTCAATGTAACGTACTCAAAACATTGTGCTAATAGATGGATTGAATGGTGTGGGAGTCGTGGAGTTGTTTAAAATAAGTAAAGTTTTACATTAAAAACACGTATTTAAAACTTTTTTGCAAAAAATAAAACCGACTTAAAAAATAAAGTTTTTATTTTTCACTTTTTAGTGGTGGTTTTCTTGCGCTTACCCCTTCACAGTGTACTGGCGTGATGTTATGTTATGAACTGGTGTAAACAATAGACAGACATGAGATTTCAGCAATCCCAGTACATTTGTTATCATTTATTGAGGAGTTTCGTTGCCTATCTCTGAAGTTCTTCATCAGATATTCACTAAATTGAAGTCACCACTCCGAGAAAGTATTCTTTCGAAAACTACCCAAATAGCTTCACGTGTGCCTATAAAATTTGAATAGTTCTCTCTATTTCTCCAGGATCCCATCATCAGATCCTGACTTGATGATTATAGGAATAGCAATAGTAATGACATGTTAAATTATGTAATGATAATAGTATGATATTTGTAATAGTAATGACATGAGTCATTTAATGATACTAATTTATATTTTCCTTTTAATATTAACATATGTTTTTAATTAAGTTGATGATTTAAAAATAGTGTAATAATAATAATGATATTAATAATTTCAAATGTTTTCATGCCGATTGGTAAAATGTGGCTGAGCTAAATGTTAAGAACTATTATGTATTACCCACATTTGCAAAATAAAATTCTATTCTATTCTATTCAAACAAAATAAAAATAATCCAAATCGGTCTAGCCATCTTAGAGTAATCGGGGAACATACATAAAAAAAAAACCGACGAATTGAGAACCTCGTCCTTTTGGAAGTCGGTTAAAAAAAAACTTTGAAAAAGTTGTATTTTGACCCCCAATATCTCCGTCACTAGAAGGTTCCCAGGTATAGTCTAGGACAAAAAAATGATCGCAATGATGGGAAGAACAAGTGACTCGGTTTTTGTTTTCCCAGGAGTCTTTTTACACCCTTTTAAAAAAAAACTTGTATAGGTTTTTGTTTGATAGCCATTTTGTCAAAGTATTCAAATCAAAGCATTTATTTCAAGTAGAGGTACTTTTGTAGTGTCGAAACAAAGACAACAATAAAATCAAACTACAATCCACAAGGCAAAACTGTCTTCACAGATAAAACTAATAGAAAAAATGCCCTACAACTTAGTATTTGAATGCTTTCCTGGAAAATGCATAGTTTATAAGATATAAGTGAAAAACAACAACAATCCGAAAATTTCGAAGGTTTTTGCTCCCCACAAAGTTTCTACAGGGTCCGCTCGAGGTCGAAAACTCCCACACCCCACACCATCCCGGAACAAATTAACTTTAGAATTGTGTGTGTTTAAAACATCACTACATATTATAAAACAAAGTCTCCCGCCGCGTCTGTCTGTCTGTTCGCGATAATCTCAAAATCTACTGCATCGATTTTCATGCAGTTTTCACCAATGGATAGAGTGATCCTCGAGGAAGGTTTTAATATATAATATATACGCGGGCAAAGCCGCGGGTATCAGAAAGTTTAAAAATAAAAAGAAGTAAATACGGACACTTAGTGATTTGGTTTACAACGGTTTTCAATCAAAAAAATTAGCTCAAGGATGCTTTCGGAAGCTTTTGCTGACAACGACTTCAGGCTTATCCGTTCAGGTGTAAATAAATCACTAGTTTACCTTGACTGAGTTTAATGTAAGCCAGTCAAAAGTTAAAATCCGGATGCTATTGTTGCTAGTCGGGTCCATTTACATCACCAATTAAGAAAGCGTTTAGCAAAAAAAAAGTTGTTTAATGCATCATTCTGCTTTTGTAAATCTTTTCAAGATGAAAAGGCTCACCTTGCACAGAAGCTGAGGACCAACAGAGGCCAGGGCGCCCGGGTGACCGCCCCTTACATACCGAGTTTCCTCCGTGCCTCGGAATTCACGTTAAGCTGTTGGTCCCAGCTGTCATTTGAATATTTGACAGTTTTTCCAGGTAGTCAGTGGCCAGAAAGTCTGGCAACGAAGATACGGTGCCTGCTGAGTAGCTTTATAGGTACTTTGTAAAGAACCTACTCGCGTTTAGTTTAAAATTCACGAGTTTTGAAAACACATCGGGAGTTAGAAAAGATGACCAATCGAGTTGTCGTTCGTTTTTAGTTCGGGCTTCTGAGGAATCTTATGTCCGTAAGTGCATAAGATTCCTCAGAAATGCCCTTAATTTCAGCTGAAACTACGGGTGTTGTGCTAAGAGAGTAGACCCTCAGGTTAAACATAAGTCGACCCGTGATTGCGTGACAGTAACACAGTGAGTGACATAGCATTCCTCTCCGTGCCACGGAAAGCTCGTTAAACCGTTGGTAGCGACTGCCAATCGTGAATTTTTGGCAGTCATTACAGGTATAGTCAGACTTACGGTTTCGGAGCTGGTTCAAGTAGAGATCTGTTAGATAGTCGATCTATGTAAAATACTGGTATGCAGCTGCATTTGGTTTGACTGGAAGCCGACAAAATAGGCTAGGCAGTTGTCGACGTGCGACTTAAAATAGGGTACTTTTTGGACATACTTGCTCTATTGTATCTTGAGTACCACTTGTTATACACATCTATCAAATTTTACTAATTGTAGGTGTAAAGAAGTAAAATTTGTTTGTAAATTTGTATGTAGGAGGTAATTTTCGGAACTGCTGATCCGATTTCGAAAATTCTTTCGCTAATGGGAAGCAACATATCTCCGAGTTACATCGGCTACATTTAAAACGTCCTCATTGGTTAATTTTAGTAAATAATAGGCGCAAAGCCGCGAGCTTATTGCTAGTTACACAATCAGCCTATAACGTTTTCACCACACTTGTCCAGTGCGGATTGGTAGACGTCACATATCTTCGATTTGAGATTTTAGGACGTTCCGGTTACGCCACGTTTTTTTTACCAAAAAAAAACTGCACAAAGTAGTATTTAATGTCATCAAAAATAATGATTACTTAGTGGGAAATATTTTACACGCTGTGCTGTGCAAAGGACATTTTCTTCTTTTAAACTCTATTTTTGAGTTGGAATAAATGCTTCATGTAGGTGAAAATGGTGTTCGTACAGCATTACGACGACCTGTTATATTATTAACTTGTAATATTATGGCGACCCAAAGGGCCCAGCGGTAGTGTGGCTGTCTTTCGTTCTTGAGTCCCGAGTTCGTATCCCGGTAGGAGCAAATGTTTGTTTGATGAGCATGGACATTTGTTTCCGAGTCATGGATGTTTATATGTATATTATGTATGTATTTACAGACAAAAAGTATCTATGTAGTATTGATATACTACATAGATAGTATAGTAGTGTATGGAGTATAGTTGATACTATACTATCACAAGGGACCGGTCAATGTGGCGACACTTGGGGGAGGCCTATGTCCAGCAGTGGACGTCTTTCGGCTGAGATGATGATGATGATGATATCAACTATCTGGTGTCCACGACACAACCCTCGTTGCTTAATGTGGCACTGGATGGCGCTGTGTGTAATGTCCAGCGACATTTATTAATAAGTTTCAAACGGATTAGAGAGGTCTACGTAGAGCAGTGGACTGCAGTAGGCTGATGATGATGAAGGTTGATGGTGATGAGTTTAAGATCCGTCGCGGAGCTGATAACACGATCTTCAGCTTATACCGTGCTTGCCGAGGTTGGCCGTGGATGGATGACGAGTGACAATTCATTACATACCGAATTTACTCCGTGCCTCGGAAAACATTTAGCCCGTTACCGCTTGTCTCGGCTGTCATTTGTAGATCTTTGACAGTCTTAACAGGTAGTGGCCCGACTCTGACAACAAGTCTTACCAAGGGGTATCGTATTACTCAGTACTAACTGGGTTGTGGAGGTCAGATAGGCAGTCGCTCCGTGTAAAATACTGGTATTCCACTGCATCCGGTTAGACTGGAAGCCGACCACAACATAGTTGGGAAAAGGCTAGGCAGACGTATGCTAAAAATTGGTTGACAGTGGCTCAAAGCCTGGAACCACCTGTTACCCAATTATCTTTAGTAACTTAGCGGCGGACGTCACGCGGTTTCAGCGTAGTTCCGAGAGTACGGGGATAAAATATAGCCTATGTTACTCGCTGATAAAGTAGCTATCCATTGCATCCATGCTGAAAGAATTTTTCAAATCTGTCCAGTAGTTTTTAAGTGTTTTCGTTACTTACATACAAAAATACAAATCTTTTCTATATATCTTACTAACCGATGCCTGCGGCTTCGCCCGCGTAAAATTATATACTAAAACCTTCCTCTTCAATCACTCTATCTATTAAAAAAAACCCGCATCAAAATCCGTTGCGTAATTTTAAAGATCTAAGCATACATAGGGACAGACAGACGCGGCGGGAGACTTTGTTTTATAATACAGGGTGTAAACCACCTCATCACAAAGCCGTTAACCAAGCATTCTGTACATCAAACTAAGTAACTTTACGGAAAAATTATTGCTGGGAAATAACCATTTTTTTTGAGGTTATAAGTAATGTTTTGTGATAGAACTCAATGTAATGCACTTAAAACATTGTGCTGATGGATGGATTGAATAGTACGGGGGTCGTGGAGGTGTTAAAAGTCAAAATTTTACAAATAAAACTTGTGTTTAAAAAAAAAACTTATCAATGAGTTGTAACTTTGGCCCCCCATATCTCCGTAACTAGGAGGTTCCCAGGTATGGTGTAGAACAAAAAAATGATCGCAATGATGAGGAGAACAAGTGCCTTTCGGCTTCGTGAAGAGGTGTTTCACACCCTTTATGTAGTAATAGTATAGATGGCTATAGAGTCACACCGGTGACTGAAAAGTGAGGTGGTAATGGTAATCAGTTGGTTTGGTATGGGAATTTTGCGGAGGAATGAGGAAAATGTCGTAATGAAAGTTTTGAGTATAAATGTGGATGAGTATATGAGTAGAGGAAGACCAAAGGAACGATGGATGGACTATGTGTGACGTGAAGACTAGTAATAGAGAATTTAGGAAGAGGAAAACATGTTGCGCCAAAACCAAATAAATTGGAATCAGTGCAAGAGATGATCTTGGTATAGAGATAGTGTTAACATCTATCACTACATATTATAAAACAAAGTTCTCCGCCGCGTCTGTCTGTCTGTCTGTTCGCGATAAACTCAAAAACTGCTGCACCAATTTTCATGCTGTTTTCATCAATGGATAGGGTGGTTCTCGAGGAAGGTTTTTGTATATAAATAATTTAAAGTCACGGGTATCAGCTAGTGTACAATGTAATGCAATTATCTCAGGGCTTTCCATTTTATAGACAGTAGGTATTGACTGATAACAATATTGATATCCAACACTGAAACAGTCCAGACTGTTTTAATGTCCATTTAATTAGGCACGCCCCCTTTTACATAGGATACAACTATTGGGACGCTTAAGAAGGAGTGTAAGTAGACTCTGAATGAACCTGAAAGGCTCCCTGCGTCATTACTATCATTTTTTTGTTCTAGATCATACCTGGGAACCTTCTAGTGACGGAGATAATGGGGGCCAAAGTCTCAACTTTTTCACATGTGTTTTTTTTTAAATACTCGCTCACTACGAACTTTACTTTAAATACCTCTACGACTCCCACACAATTCAATCCATCCATCAGCACAATGTTTTGACTGCGTTACATTGAGTTCTACCACAAAACGTCACCCCAAAAAAAAAGGTAATTTCTCAGCAAAATTTTTGTGTCACAAAATCAGGAGTAAAGTTAAGTATGTGTGGGTGTGAGATTTTGTTAAGAAAGTAGAGAAGGAGGAAGAATCAATATTTTTCAAATGTACGCCTAGTCTTTACTAAATTCATTTTAATGCAGATTTAAGTAAAACTCTAGAATTGGTGAAAATTAAATTAAATTCTATTGTTGATCTGCATTATGTTGACACTGACACAAGCCCATAATAATAAGACAAAGGATTTGTAAGCAAATGTAACTTGCGCAGGATTCGAAGTTGAGATACAACTTTCAATTATTATTGCCCACAAGGAATTAGTTATAATTGAGTATTTTGTCTTTAGTTAGACTATGATACACGATGAGCAGACCAAAATCTTAAGACAATTAAATGTCATAAAGCTCAAAATACTGATGACTAATTGAAGAACAATTTTATTTAATGCCGGAATACACTTAAAAAAAGTAACAGTAAAGGATTTTCATCACACATTTTCACAGGAAAGTTTTTTTTTAAAAACAAACATTTCAGAAATCGAACTCACCTTTCATTGCCTGCTTTCAAGTGAAAGGAACAAACTTAAAACAACACCACACGCAATGTATCGCGAACGAAACATTTTCGAAAAAATCGAAATCCGCGGATTCCATATTTGAAAATTGGGACGCGCGCGCTTGTTAGCGGCCAGTTTGAGACTGATGCTCACAGAACACAATCCCGACCCGTAGTGAACAAAAATGCGTGGGTTCACTACGAAATTGAATCATGTACATTTCATTTCGCATCCGCAAAATCAACTCTATTTTTGGGGTTTCAAGGTTGGTTTTACATGGGCTATTGCGATAAATTTTACCTTTTTAATTTTTCAATTTGTTTAATTGTACATCATGTTGCGAACGGAATACTTTTATACAGGGTGTAAGGGAGATTGACGAACAAATGGTAACCACTTATAAATTTTACATCGGCAATTAAAAAAAGCAAGTGGTCCATACATTTTGACCATTTATGTAAAACATTGCCCTTTTGTGGGAAACAGCAGTTTTTTTTTTTAAAGAGCCGATAATTCTATATCTTACACCGACGTCATTTATGATAACCCTATAATAAAAATAGTATATTCTGTCTTTTGAGGCAGATTTAACCGAATTATGTCATTTGTCCCCGTGATTAGCAAACATTTTATCTTTCAATGTGACCCAAGTGATTAAGGATTAAGGAGCTTGTGGCTTAATAACAAAAGCCGCTCGGGTCTTTCTCATTCAGGTTAAGCAGCGCTTGCCTAGGTTTTTCTGTGGATGGGCGACCACCCATCACATACCGAGTTTCCTCCGTGCCTTGAAAAATACGTTAAGCAGTTGGTCCCGGCCGTATTTTTAGATCTGTGACAGTCGTTACTGGTAGTCAGAGACCCAATAGTCTGACAACCAGTCTTACCAAGTGGTATCGTTTGACACAGTACTAAATGAGTTGTGGAGGTCAGATAGGAAGTCACTTCATGTAAAATACTGATATTCATCGGGTCCGGTTAGACTGGAAGGTTAGGCAAATGACCAGATGTAATCATATGTAATTAAGCACTGAAAACAAAACGATCCTGATGTGAGGGCCTGTCAATGAAGTATAATTATTTATTGGGCATTAATAATGAGCAATAATTAATTTTATGAAGTCTTTTTACATCCTTTATATTGACTCATTATAAAGGATGCAAAAAAACTCTTAACGAAGCCGAAAGGCACTTTTTCTCCCTGTCATTGCAATCATGTTTTGTTCTAGACCATACTTACCTATGAACCTTCTAGTTACGGAGATATTGGGGGTCAAAGTTCCAACTTTTGCACTTTTTTTTTTTTTTAAATACATGTTTATCATGTAAGATTTTTTTTTTGAGAGCAGCCGTGGCCCAGTGGTGGCGGCCCCGACTTACGAACAGTAAGTCGTGGGTTCGAACCTAGACAGACGCGTTACTTTGCGTAATTTATTTCATCACCACTGCTCTTAAGGCGATTACACGAGCTAAACGCGAGTTTTATAATTACTAAAAGTATATGATTCACTGCTATAAACAAGACCAGAAAAATATATGATATTTTTCAGGATATATGCTAGCATGATACTGTTTTGAAAACATAATACAATTAATTTGGCTCGATAAAAAGAAATCACGAACTTACCTCTAAAAATATCTTTCAAAGAATAGAAAACATACTAATATGCATGCGATCATTCTGATTTTTTGGCAAATAATTATACAAGCAATATACAGCATGGTACTGTTTTGGTTTTTTAATCCAATCAATAGTTTTTTTGGAAATCGATCGAAACCACTCATTTCGCGCTATTTGGCCCGCAGTGGCTGACGTAACAACCACTTTGTAGTGCAAGCTGATTAGAACTTTATTCTAACAGCATTTCAAACGAAGTTTGAACCACCAAAAATAGAGTTGCTAATTTAGCTCGTCTAAGCGCCTTAAAACGGTGAAGGAAAACATCGTGAGAAAACCGGCATGTCCTAGAACCAAAAATTCGAAGACATGTGACATCTACCAACCCGCACTGGGTACGCTTGGTGGATTATAGCTCATACGCAAAATACGCGCTTTGACGTGGAGTTGCGGACACAAGCCCGTTGTACAATACAATACAAATGTAAGTAAGATTTTGACTTTACTTTCACGACCCCCGTACTATTCAATCCATCCATCAGCACAATGTTTTAGGCGCGTTACGTTGAGTCATACCGAAAAACGTGATTTTTCTCCCCAAAAAAAGTCATTTTCCGGCAAAAAAGTTCGCGTATAGTTACTATTAGTTCAATGTACCTACAGAATGCTTGGCTGACAGCTTCGTGAAAGGTTTGTTTACTACCTGTATTTATTGGCCCTCCCTGTGTAATATGAACTGCTTATAAGCTGAAGGTCCATTTCTTCCGTCTTCTGGACTCCTTAGTCTGCTGTGGTCTATAAAAACTGGTTTGTGGTTCCCTTTTAAAAACCCACCTCGTAATTCGACGACCCGAATGGCGCAGCGGTATTGAGGCTGCCTTACGTTCTTAGGGTCCCGGGTTCGAATCCCGGTAGGAGCAAATGTTTGTGTGATGAGCATGAACATTTGTTTCCGAGTCATGGATGTTTATATGTATAATAAGTATGTATTTACAAACAAAAAGTATATATGTAGTATATCAACTGTCTGGTGACCACGACACAAGCCTTGCTTAGTGTGGCACTAGACGGCGCTGTGTGTAATGTCCAGCAATATTTATTTACTTAATTAAATACTTCGAATTCTTGGACTAGGTTATTTTTTTTTTGTTATATTACTTAAATGGTCTCCAGTGTCCGTGGTCTCTTTTAAACCGACTTCAAAAAGAGAGTTTTCAATTCGCCTGCCATGATATTTTTTTCATAACATTACTGAGAATCGAACCCAGGAACTCTTGCTCAGCCGTCGCGATCCCTAGATCAACGAGGCTGTATTTTAATTATATAGAGTCTATCTTTTCACAAAATAATTTCAGGGCTCAAAATAATCTAACGGCTACAACGTAGCCACAGCAAGGAAAAAAAAACAAAGTTTTTTTGTAAGCTTTTACGAAACTTTTTGAGACATTTTGCATAAAACTTTTACTACCACGTAGTGTGACGTCGACGCAGCGACTTTAGTGTAAGGATGTTGAAAAATAAAGAGCCAGTATTTTTTATGGGTCAAGTACCTATTTATTTTTATTTTTTTGATCTCATTTTTATTTTCTTTGAAATGGCTTCGTTTGATGAATTATGAAATTAGACGAATCCCTGAAAATATTTCGTGTATTTAATAGATAAATAAATATTGCTGGACATTAACACAGCGCCACCTAGTGCCACACTAAGTAAAGCTTGTGTTGTGGACACTAGATAGTTGATATACTACATATATCCTTTTTTTGTTTGCATATACATACTTATTATACATATAAACATCCATGACTCGGAAACAAATGTCCATGCTCATCATACAAACATTTGCTCCTACCGGGATTCGAACCCAGGACCCTAAGAACATAAGGCAGCGTCACTACCACTACGCCATTCGGGTCGTCAAGATACACCTTAACATTACTAATTAGTAATTACATAGTTAAAGCACCTTTGTCTGGCGACCCTACACAACCCTACACGACACGCGTCAGCTCGTCTCGTGCACGCACCTCGCTGCGCAGGAGTGGACGCACACATACACTGCGCCTGCGACAAGTATGTGCGCGGTCGTTCACTACAACACACCGAGTGACAATGACCCTTTGTCAGATTTCTTGGACCATTATGATTGGGTAGGATACAAGGAGTTTGTTATTTTAATGTGCGGGACCACTCGGCATGATTCTGTAAATTAATTAATTATTATCATAACTGGACGATTTCACATTGAATAGTTAACACGAGTTGCCATGGCTGACCTGCACGAGGTTGGCCGAAGCAAGAAAAAACCGGTTCAGGTGGGGTGCAGTTCACAGAATACATCTACTTACCAAGTTTCAACAGCATAGTTCTTATAGTTTCGGAAAAAAGTGGCTGTGACATACGGACAGACAGACAGACAGACATGACGAATCTATAAGGGTTCCGTTTCTTCCATTTGGCTACGAAACCCTAAAAAGAAATGTATTGCGCCGACCCCAAGTAACATGAGACAAGGGCTTGAAGATACAACAAACAACAACAGACAGAGAAACAGACAGAGAGAGTAACAGAGAGAGAAAGAAAATCCGTGAAAAAAGAAATATCGTTGAGGCACTTTGTGATTCTTACTAAATACCGGTATCTGCGTGTGTTTGAGCGTTATCCGGGATTTAAAATATCCTATACAAGACCAGTGTGCCAGATTTTGTCGGAATACGTTCAGCCTGGTGATAAAAGGCAACAGATAGATAAAAAATACTAATCTGTACTTATGAATAATATAATATTGAAATAACAACAGTATGTTACTGTTGTCATTTCATCTGGATCTAAAATTAATCACCACTTTCTACCAGACAAGTTTTACGATCGGCGCGTGCGCATCAGTCATACAACTCATTCATTCTATGTTTAACCTTTATTAACAGAAGGATGCTTGTCTTCAAGTTCGTTCCTTGTAGGACAGTAAAGTCAAGGTCTTGGATAAACTTTTAGAACGAGATTTATAAACGTTACACGTACTTTCAACTGCCTTCACTGCCTTTTTTTTTCGGATAGGAATCATCAAATGACCCCTCCCGCTCTGGGCGGAAAGGGAGTGTCAGACTTTTACTGACTCAAACACATCTATGTTCCTTCTTAGCCCTTTGTGTTCCAGGGCCGCGGTATCTCTTTCGAACAGTTCCGCAGCCCCGGCAGGAGAAACAGGAGGCCAAAACCCTGATTTTTTTGAAAATGAATACTTGATAAAAATTTGTGTGAGAGATACCTCAACTAAAAACTTTTTTTGCAAAAAATAAAACCGACTTCAAAAAAAAAACAAAAAGTTAAAAATAACTTTAGCTTCTGAAGTCGGTGACCTTTGTTTGATTGATTTAATTTTTTTGTCACCGACTTCAGAAGCTAAAGTTATTTTTAACTTTTTGTTTTTTTTTTGAAGTCGGTTTTATTTTTTGCAAAAAAAGTTTTTATTTTTCAATTTTTAGTGGTTCACATGTGCTTGGTACACATGGAAAGTGCATACCGTTACAATTACAACAAGCCCAAACACGACTAGGATACATTGTCTCATTATGGAGTTCCGTGACTCTTGGCTTCATCATCCGATCTGATGGTAGAATGGTTCTTATCAAACGCAAGTGCTTCATTTGTTGCAGAAAATACCAAAATCGCTGTACTTTATCCTATAAAATTTGAAGAGTTCCCTCGATTTCGCCAAGATTCCATCATCAGATCCCGACTTGGTGGCTATGGGACCAACTTGGAAGTATACCCTTTCAAACAAAAAAAGAATTTTTCAAATCGGTTCAGGCGTCTTCGAATAATCGGTGAACATACATAAAAAAAAAAAAAAAAAAAAAAAAAATACATACAGTCGAATAGAGAACCTCCTCCTTTTTGGAAGTCGGTTAAAAAGGAAAAAAAACAGACTTCCAAAAAATAAAACACTAAAAAGTAGAAAATAACTTTACATCCGAGAGTCGGCGGCAAAGTCAATGAAACAAACGAAAGTCACCGACTTCCGGAAATAAAGGTATTTTCCATTTTTTTAAGGTTCCTTCGCAAAGGGTAAAAACGGGACCCCATTGGACGGTTTTTGTGTTTGTCTCTTTTTGTCTTTTGAACGACCTTTCATACATTCCCTAATATGCAGAACGAAGGACCAGGCAGCGCTTGCGACCCATACCGTGCTCTCTTAGAACATTGGAACCTGCTCGAAAATTTTGTACGGAAACTAGCGCCAGCTATCCTTGAGGATGAAAATTATTTAGTGGTTGGGTTGCCACTTTATAACAGTGATAAGATTTAATTGAAAATAACAATTTTGATAAATTAGATAGAGAAACCATATTTATTTAATCTACACCAATCTAAGCAAATATAAAAAAATAAAAGAATTAAATCAATCAATGATAGAGACGTATTTAATTCATGGTCTCTCTATCAACCATCTGTCACCAACTGACAACTGTCATAGCATGCAATAGAACAGCTATTTTGAGCAGACTGTCATTAGAACGTGTAGCCCGTTGAGAACTACCACTGACTTAGGAGCTGCAGGTCGTAAGATCAAACCTCGGTCACGACACACTTTTTGTTTTTATTTTGTTAGATTTTGATTTAACCACCACGGATAGAGAGCGCTGCTTGTATGGTGACGGAAATACGGTTGAGAGTACCGTCTATCTCATTATATATATTGTAGTCTTTGTTGCGACCACTGCCGCAAAGTGCGCGCGCGTGCGTGCGCTTCGTGTTCAGTAGTTTTATTTATATTTTTGTGGTTTTATTAAATATGTATGTAAGTCTGTTATAAGGTATATGTGATATGGGTCTTTTGTTACCCGAATTAAATGATATAATTTTTTTTTTTTTTTACTTCGCTAATATAGATAAATCGATGAAAGTGATAAGTCATCATTCTCTATTACTCGTCATTTCACAGTTACCATCCATTCTCCTTTCTTTGGTCTTCCTCTACTCATATATACCTTTTCACATTTATACTCAAAACTTACCTCACGACATTTTACGACTTGCTCATATCATTTTTTTATAGGTATGTGTTAAGTAGCGCGAATCAACCCGAGAGGTGGGCAAAGATCGTCACTCACTAGACGCCTGACGGAGGGAATCGCCGTCGAGGTAGACCGCGGCGAAGGTGGTGCGACGACCCTGAGGCCCTACTCCCTAACGTTTCGTTCGTATATTCAGATCTATCCGCGTCTCTCACACGCACTCATCTGCAGACGTGCGCAAGCTTAAGCTTTAGGGAGTAGGACCTCTGATCTTGTTTGCGGGGCGAACATGGCCAGATATCGCACAAGATAGAAAGGTTTAGAAGGAAAAAGGGGAGGCCTTTGCCCAGCAGTGGGACACACGATAGGCTAAGAAAAAAAATGTGCTAAGTAACGTTAATAGATCTAAGGCTCAGTACTAATGTACTAAAGAGTTTAAAGTCAAAGGTGATATCAGAAGCATTACCTGCTTAGATATTTATAGTAAAAAGTAGCAGGATCTTATCGCTTATGTATGTACTTGGAGGGAAACTAAAGAATGTTGTGTTTACAATTTTAATACAATGGTTCTTTTGAAAGACATATTTATGCGTAAAAAATATATTTACGATATTTTTATGGATTCATATAAATGTAAGTGTATATTTGTTTATCTTACATTACACGCGTGTTATTTTATCGTTGACTTTTTTGCCGTAAGGATTCCCTATTTTTATGAGTATCGGGGGTCAATGATGTGACTACATTTTTAAAGATAGAATTCGAAAATATCACTGCTAATTTTCATTAAAAAAAAAGTTATTTTAGCATAATTTAAAAAAAAAAAATCAACGAACTCAAACACCATAATTATGATCACACCTCAACTTAGAAGGCTGAAAAAAAAAACAAACCAATTTCCAAAAAAGAAAACATTAAAAAGTAGAAAATAACTTAACTTTCGGAAGTCGGCTGCTAAAAAGTCAATGAAACAAACGAAACTCACCAAATTCCGAAGTAAAGGAATTTTCCGTTTTTTAGGACAAAAACGGGGGACCCTATTACTAAAACTCCACGGTCTGTCTGTCACCAGGCAGTATCTCATGAACCGTGATATCAAGACAGTTGAAATGTTCACAGACGATGTATTTAATCTGTTGCCGCTATAACAACAAATAATAGAAATAAATTAAAAATTAAAAGAAAGAAAAAAAAAACAAAGAAAAAGCATTTATTAGCCCGCACAGGACAAAACACATTAAAATTATCAGTATTTAAAACTTACGAATAAAAATGAAACACATAAAAATAATATAAAAATTAAAAGAAATGAAACTCGTCCTGTACGAGGCCAAAAGGCTCCTATCTCAGCATGGTGCTGTAACATTAAAAAAACGTCACAGAGCGCTGGTATTCTGATAGGGGCTCCCCTACTCCCTTCACGAGTTCGACTCGCACTTGGCCCGTTTTTCTGTTTGTCTCTTGAAAGACCTTTCATACATTCCCTAACATCCAGAACGAAGGACCACAAAATCTCTCATTGAAACTACATTTACGCATTACAAACTCTTCCTGCATTTCTCCCATTCTACTTGGGGTCAGCGCAACACGTTTTCATCTTCCATTCTCCCTTGTCTGACGTCACAGCATCATTAACTTCTTTCTCTTTCATATCCCTCACACAAAGGACAGTTGGAATGTGTGGAGAATGATATAGCACGAAATGAGGTATCTGATGAGATGACCAGCAATAGAGAGGTTTAAAAGGAGGAGGAGCTCGTGGCTAGCTAATATCAGCCGCTCGGGTCGATCTTTAGGTATGCCTGCCTAAGTTGGGGGTGTGGATGGGTGACCACCCTTACATACCGAGTTTCCTCCGTGCCTAGGAAATCACGTTAAGCTGTAGGTCCCGGCTGTCATTTGTCCATCTTTGACAGTCGTTACAGGTAGTCAGTGGCCCAAAAAGTCTGACACCAGTCTTACCAAGTGGTATTGTATATCCCAGTATTAACTGTGTTGTGAAGGTCAGATAGGTCGCTCCATGTAAAATATTGGTATTCAGCTGCATCCGGTTAGACTGGAAGCCGACCCCAACATAGTTAGGAAAAGGCTAGGTATATGATGATGAGAGAGGTATAGAAAAAGAAGACATTGTGCCGACCCCAAATGAATTGGGATAAGGGACAATAAAAATAAATAATAATATGTAATACCAGCCTATTACTGTCCCACTGCTGGGCAAAGACCTCTTCTCATAGCCGAGAAGGCACGAGCATTGATCACCACGCTTGCTCAAGACGGGTTCGCGATTTCAGACTTATATTAATTTTAAGTCCTGGTTTCCTCACGATGTTTTCCTTCACCGATGTCTGTGATGTCCTTGAATGATGATGATCATTCCTCATACAACCGATCCATCTTTTCTTTACACTTTATAAACAAGAGCCCAAAATACTTAAATAGAACGTAACAGTTGTCTAAATGTAACGTCCAACCTAGACAGACAAAGGTCGACACTATCAAAAGTAGTTACGTGATCGTCCGTGGGGTTCCGTATAAATCAATTATCCTTCAGAATGTTGTGATACTTTTATTTAGATGATACAATCGTCGAGTCGTTTATTTAGACAGGCAGACAACTTACTTAAACGTCTATTGTAAATTGTTGAGCTCGTGGTTTAATAATAGGCATCAACCGCTCGGGTCGATTTTCAGTTTAAGCCGTGTCTGCCAAGGTTGGTCTGTGGGTGGGTGACCGCCCACCAGTGCCTCGGAAAGCACGTTAAGCAGTTGGTCCCGGCTTTCATTTTTAGATCTCTGACAGAAGTTACAGGTAGTCAGTGGCCCAAACAGTCTTACCAAGGGGTATCGTATTATTCAGTACTAAGATGGGTTGTAGAGGTCAGATAGGCAGTCGCTCCATGTAAAATACTGGTATTCAGCTACATTCGGTTAGACTGGAAGCCGACCCCAACATAGTTGGGAAAAGGCCAGGCAGATGATGTTGTAAATTGTTGAGTTGTTTTATGGGAATGATAGTTGACGACTGTTTTCATGACAGAACATTTTAGATGTCAATTATGAATCAGTGTA
Source organism: Xestia ashworthii (assembly GCA_950022955.1). Taxonomy (NCBI): domain Eukaryota; kingdom Metazoa; phylum Arthropoda; class Insecta; order Lepidoptera; family Noctuidae; genus Xestia; species Xestia ashworthii. The sequence continues at coordinate 9,816,599 of OX465573.1, forward strand.
TAAATTGCTGCTGGATTTGGTCAGTTAATTAGTTCGAAAGCCCTAGCTGGGGCCTATGGGGCCTTCAATTCATTTGAGATCATATCATCACTTCACTATCACTATCACTACATAATATAATAATAAAAAACTTGAGAGGTGTCAAGGGACACCCGGATGGAACGAAGTTCTTTCGATTAACGAGTGAAGGAATTGTAATAAAATAATCGTCGCGACACCACACTGTTCAATGCGAAATAGAAATGAAACAAACGCATTGCAACCTTCATTTATTTTTAAAAAGAAAAAAAGTGTCGTGACAACTTTTCGTAAGAATTTTTTCCGTCTAGCCCCCTTTCACAACGAGCGATAAGGAACTTCGTTCCAATACTACACAAAGCAATAGTTTATAATGACAAGAAACTTACCCCTTTGAACATGTATGACAAGACAACACAAAGTAATGAACAACAGACTGACCGACAGACAAAAATCGCTGAATGGACCCAAAAGTCACTGCATGGGAGACACCGACACGACCTTAATCTACCTAACGTCGACAAGTTAGCGTCAAACGAATGGTTGAGGCGTGGAGAACTGTTCCCTGAGACGGAAGGGTTTATGATAGCAATTCAGGACCGGGTCATAGAAACCCGGAATTACCAGAAACACATTATGAGAGTTCCTCACACAGTAGACATATGTAGGCGATGCAATACTTCTTCGGAAACCATTCAGCACGTCACAGGTGCGTGTAAAGCAATAGTCCAGACCGATTATAAGCACAGGCATGATCAAATTGCGAACATAATTCATCAAAAATTAGCAATAAAATATAAATTCATCTCCACACCTCCAGTACCTTATTATAAATACCAGCCTGAAACTGTTCTTGAAAACGCCACTTACAAATTATACTTCGACCGAGGTATCTTCACCGACAAAACAATACACTACAATAGACCAGACATCACTTTAATAGACAAATGTAACAAAACCGCGTTAATCATAGACATCGCCGTACCAAACACGCACAACCTACAAAACACAATAGCGGAAAAACTCGCATAATATATTGACCTTAAACTTGAAATCACCCGAATGTGGAGTCTTAATAATGTCGCCATAGTCCCAATAGTGTTATCAACAACAGGTGATATACCTAAACAGCTCCATCAATCTTTAAAATCACTTTATTTACCACCATACACGTATCAAAGCCTTCAGAAGGCTGCAATCCTTAATACTTGCAGGATTGTCAGATTTTTTTTACAAAATGAGAATGAGGCTGTTATCACCACCTCACACACTCGACCCTCAATCACCGCACAGACACAGTTTAATGGGCACTCATCATCACACAATCTGACTAGATCATCATCTCATCATATCACCACTCTCTTGGGGTAGTACTTGGCTTTGGCCCGTACTATTCTATTATTAAATAAAGCCGAGCTGCGTAAAAGTATGAAAAGAATAATAATAATTATTATTATTATTATAAAACGTAAAAAGTCTCCCGCCGCGTCTGTCTGTCCCTATGTTTGCTTAGATCTTTAAAACTACGCAACGGATTTTGATGCGGATTTTTTTAATAGATAGAGTTATTCAAGAGGAAGGATTTTGTATATAATTTTACGCGGGCGAAGCCGCGGGCATCGCCTAGTTAATTATAAAGGGTGTAAAAAACCTCTTAACTGAGCCGAAAGGAACTTGTTCACTCCGTCATTGCGATATTTTTTTTTATCTACACCATACCTGGGAACCTTCTAGTTACGGAGATATGGGGGTCAAAGTTCTGACTTTTATCACAAGTTTTTTTTTTTAAATACACGTTTACTATGGAAGATTTTTACTTTAAACATCTCCACGACCCCCGATAATGTAAAATCCATCCTACAGCACAATGTTTTGAGTGCGTTACATTGAGTTCTATCACAAAACATGATTTTTCACTCCAAAATAAAGTCGTTTTCCAGCAATACTTTTTCGTAAAGTTACTTGTCTTAGTTTGATGTACAAAATGCTTGGTTGACGGCTTCGTGATGAGTATGTTTGCCAGTTCTTCTCCATGGAATCGACCAACGCGAACCGTGCACATTTTCGACGTATTATAAGTGCCCATTTATGCCTATGTGAAATAAAATATTTTGAATTTGATTTTTTTGAGTCTAACCGGAATCCGGATGCAGCTGAATACCAGTGTTTTACATGGAGCGACTGTGCTGAGTCTGTTTACACCCTGTATATTTATTTACGTTGTGTATGTTTAGTGGAGGGGATGTGTCTGCGCACGTGGTACAGTCGCGTCCTAAAGTATTTGGCTAATGTTTTATAATATAAGTATTTTTGTTTTATTGTAGAATTATTAATTTATTATAATTTAATTGTAAAAGGATTATTAAATGTGGTATTAATGGTTTATTTATACTGTACTAAATGAAAAAATAATCGGTACTTTACTAGCCACTTAATACTTTAGAATTAAAAAAAAATACATCTCATGTTTATTTGATTGAACTTACCCAGGTATTATAGAATTTCTTACACTTTGACACTTTCAGTTCAACAATCACTGCCTTGCTAAAATGGTGCTGGCTCGTATTTTTCAAAATCTTTCACTTTGCCTGTCTTAATTAGTCAATAGCGAAATTTTAGCATTTAAAATGGTCATAGCACCTGTCAATCTTAACATAACTTTCCGGGTTGATAGATATTGTGCTATTTCCTTTAGTAGAGGAAAGCGTCGGTAACCCGCGAAATTAAAATTTTCTTACTATAGGTAATTATACTAAAAACCGATGTTTCACTAAAAAAAATACTGTAAATGTTCACTGTAGCATGGTTTACGTACTGTTTTGATTTGAATTTGATAATAAATAATATATTTTTTTTATAATTGTTGATTTTGTAATTTTTTATTTTATTTAATTGTATAATTTTCCTTTTCCAAAGTTGTTTGAAAAACTAAATATCTTTAAACCACGTGTGTATTTTATGTTTTTCTCCAACGCACAAATGAATACTGTGTAGACAGACGAAATGACCTTCTAGTGTCTTATCGTGACGCGGAAATCTTTCGCAATGCGTCAATAGCCAAAAACGAGGTCAGTATCACACAGGGATGTCTATTATATTCTCTGCAAAAATTGGTACTTTTCCTTCTTTTTTTGGTCTTACTCGTGGAAATCTTGTGGTTATTGGTGGACAATAACCACAAAGTCGGAGACATCAATTTTTTGTTCATTTAAAAAATATAGAACAACGATATCATTTATGAATATTTTTTATCCTTATTGGAAGATTTTCTGGTGTAAGTTTCTCGAAATAAACAAGAAACAAAGGCTTTATTATTCCTGAAAACTTGCAAGTGGGGAAAAGGACCAATTTTTAGACTTCCGACGATTTAAGACCAATCGAGATTCCTGCCATATACAAAGGTACATTTTTCAGGCCACTTACTCCCATCATCTCTTACGAAATCCTCGGGAAGGTATACCAACGAGGTTATTACTAAATTATTCGCAGCCGGGAATCCTCGATGTTAACACGTAATATAAACTAATACATTTGACCCGCACCTTCGGGTCATTGATATGATAAATGATCACTTTTGATTTGTTTGTAAACAATTTGATAATTCGATTGTGTGGTGATAAATAGCATATGAATGTAGTTGAAAATGTTCTGAACGCACTTTTGGTACTTTTAACTTCATAGTAGGTACTACAAATATGACGAAGAATATGGAAGAAGAAACCATACTGCGCAGACCCCAAAATAAATAAAGATGAGGGTAGAAAAATGTTGAGTAAAAATATGATCACTGTCATTACTGTTTAGTGTTTATTGTTCGTATTACGAACTTTAAATGTTCTATAATTAAAAACTTTAATATAACTCCAATGACCTTATTCAGTCCAATAAATCAATTAATCAAAAGACCTCTGGCCTCTCCAATCGAATCCAATTTCGGATCGATATGGAAACGAACGAAATTTTCAGAGTACTGAGATCTGGCACCCGCTGCCCGAAACAGCTACATTGGACAATTACGGCCAATATTGCGGACCTCACATATATGACGCTGACCACCTAAATGAATCATGTGCAAAAATGATCAGCACACAATTTTGGTCCTTAAAACCAAAAAAACAAGAGTGTTAGAATTGATTTTGTTGGTTTTCTGGCACTACATTGTGGTGTTTTCGCTGTTTAAAAGTGTATGTACCTAAGTTCAAAGTCACCGCTGCCAGATATCGTGGTGTTGAATGATTCTGTGAGAGGCACGTCACCGGTTCATCTGTAAACGGTTCGTACAAAGACCTAGTTAAGGAGATTCCTTTGCAACTGGTCCTAAGTTCCGGAGTCGAAATTTATGTGTGAAATGATGATGGACTAGCTTTTTGGTGGTTTGACCTCTTGGTGCGAAGTATCAGGAAGAACTAAAGTGATACAAGGACGTTTCTTTATAAATACTTAGGTACATATGAAATATTCACGAACGAAGAAGTGTAGTGGTAGAATATAGCCAAGATTGATAAATATTTTACAGTTTTTGGTCAGAATTATTACTAAAGTTCGTTCAGAAATTTTTTGTTTTTTTTTTAGGTATGACCACTCGTAGTTGCAACACTCTAAGGTTGCTTGACTACTTAACCGAACGATCCTGTGGGTGGCCAAAAATTACTTTAAGGCCAGGGCTTACAAACTAAAAATATTTACATTTAAATGACGATCACTAAGGGCACCCCCTGTGGGGTTCGGGCCTCGACTTAGTGCGTCATTGTCGTTAGCAAGGGACAGGCTGGGTCGGAATATTATTTGGGGAATTTAACGTTACATGCTCAGCGTCGCGGGCTGGCTCGTCGAGCAAGGGTCGGGGAGTAATGATATTACTGGGAGGTCGCGGCGTGCCTCGGCGGCGAGACCGGATTCGCGGTTTGTATTTGTGTCGTCTTGTGTGCTTTCTAAGAGTGCTGGTTTCCCTACGGCTTTCCTGCAAGAGGGTGATGGGGTCATCGGGCTGGAGGAGGGTGGACCTTGGGCGACGAATCCTAGATATCACGGAGGGAACATAACTAGCTGATGAAACGACTAACTGGTTAGGGTGTTTTTCGGCCCTATCGAAAAAACCCTTAGTGAGTCGCTTCATGCACTGCTGGATGGTGGGGATCCTGAGGTCAACATGTAGTTGCTCATTCCTAACGTACCATGGGGCTCCCGTGGCCTTACGTAAAAATACGGTTTTGTTCGTTCAGAAACCTATGGTACGGGATAATATGGTGAATGGAATCAGTGCAATTCCTGCAAGTCATTGAAAATGGTGTTATTTAATAAATGTAACTCACTTTTGGTGATCACAGAATCTTTATATCTTCTTACAATTAAACTAATAATTAAATGTCACTGCGATTGTAGCGTCAAGTCAATCAAGTCGTCATGATCATGGTTCTGTCAAACCAGTGGTATCGGAACCTTTATTAGCCGACTTAGAAAGTGTGTTTGAACCTAAGTAGGTCCTTCACTTTGTGTTATTTATTTCATTACCAGTGATCTCACAAGAGGAGCCCGTGGCTAATTAGTAAGCCGATCGATCAATCTTCAGGTTAAGCAGTGCTTGCGCTTTGGTCTGTGGATGACCAATTACATACTGAGTTTTCCCTGTGCCTCAGAAAGCACGTGAAGCCGTTGGGTCCCAGCTGTCATTTATAATTCTTTGGCAGTCCGCAGACAGGTAGTCGGTTGCCCGAAAGACTGATAACTCAGTTTTATCAAAGGATATCATATTACTTGGTACTAACTGAGTTGTGGCATCAATAGCCGAAGCTTTTAAGACCGCCGAAGACAGAAAAACGTGGAAGAGTATAGTGCACCGAGTGATCAAAACCTCATCAATATCGATACCTCAGACTAGACACGACCTTCAACAATGAAGATAACGACTAAGAAAAAGAACTGAGTTGTGGAAGTCAGATAGCAGCTAGAGGCAGTAGCTCCATGTAACAACTACAGTACTTTCTCAAGTTATTATGCCTTGTGTCTGTGACTGTAGCTTCGCTTTATTTTTCGTTTTATCGACATTCAAAAGTGCCGTAATGGTCTAGTTGAAATAAATGATTTGAGTTTGAGTTTTGAGTTTGAGTAAAATACCTACAAGTATTTAGCTGCAACCGGTTAGACTGATAGAAGAAAGGCGAGGCAGATGATGATCTCAAAACGGTGTAGGAAAACATCGCAAGGAAACCGTTTATACCTATAACAAAATGCTATAGACTGATTCGGAAAATCGGAGACCAACTGTCGTCTGTCAGCAAAGTGACCATATTTTGGCTCTCCTATTTTCAAGAAGAAAACACGTAATACATTGGGATCGTTGTTCGGTCCCCCAACTGTTATTGTTGTGTGAATTGTGTGACGTCGGTATTTGAGCCGGCTTTAAAGGCGAATGTAACGACTATTATGATCTTTTGCCAAAACATTGAGAAGTTGAGGTCGTTGGCATCTTTAATTTCGTCCATCTTGAAGTTTATTTCTAGCTACAGAATTGGATTTATGACCCGCAATACCACTTTACGTAACTATGAAATAATACTCGTATACTGAATGAATCTATTATCTATTCAAGTATTAGGTACTTAAGCACCAAATTGAGGAGGGTGGGGGTTGACTGGCTGGTGATTTCATAAACAATATTTATTTCATTCATTTTATGTAAAATTTTGTAGATTCTGAATGGAACAAATACGGCGACCCTACTAATCTGTGCTTGAACGAAAAAAAATTCAGGTATAAACTCATGAAAAGATTGAAATGAAACAGAAAACTTTAAACCGGATTTTAATGTTGTTGGCTATTTTTTGGGTACTGTTACCAGTATTCAAGGAGATTACTTAAAAACCAGGACGCAACATCCGATTACTTAATGCTTTGTTTTAACACCCACAGAAAGATTTTTTTATTAAAAGCAAGTGAGGAGTCTTAATGTGACTAAGTAAGACATCATGTTGAAATCTCAATGGAACTGGCACAGAAAGACAATAGAGTTTAATTTCGATCACTCAAAGATTTTTGTAATTAGGCCGTAAGGACCACAAAACTTGGATTTTGGATTTTGTACCACAGAATCTTATCTCCAAATCGACATCTTCCTGCCCTTGTATTTGGGGTCGTTTTTTTCCATTCTCCTCTGTCAACTGTCACGCTATCATGTAATTCTTTATCTTTTATATCACTCTTTACACAATCCATACGTCGTTTGCTTGGTCTTCCTCTACTTGTATAGCGCGCGCTACATCTAAAGCGACGTTTAATTTCATATAATATGTTTTCATCATTCCCTTGCCATATCCCAATTTATTTATTTATTTATTCAGCCTTCTGCTTCCATACTTCTCGTCATCCAAGCAGTAACATCCGTTAATAGCTTCTATCTTTCATGCAGTCCATCCATCATTTCTTTGGCCTTCCCATACTCACGACTCCATCCACATTCATGCTAAGTAGTTTGTTCGTTACATTTTTTGATAAATCATCATCTTTAATATATGTGATAACATGAGCTGGAGTACCAGAGATTCATATCTTGAACCAAAAACCTCATCAGGAACTTTACGGTGCTGGTCCTAAGTTCATCACTCTAAAAGAATGCACCTTCTATCTTAAAGGTCTTTAATCCTTCGGAATACAGGACTTGGGTAATAATATAGGTTCATTCCGTGAACCAAACGTCCTGTCGGAAAGTTCACAGAATTGGTCCTAAGTTCATCGCTCCGAGAGAGTGCTTTATTTGCATACCTTCTACCTCAGAGGTCCTTAATCCTCGCGAAGTGGAGTTCAGTTCAGAGAGGCCAGCGTGTGGGGGAAGCGGTTCCATTCCCACGGCCAGCCGGATGCTGCGGTCACTACCAGCCTGATCGCACTAGAGGGGGCTGGAGTCGATATGTCGATAAAATGTATTAGCAAATTTTTGTGGAAAGTCTGTCCAAGCTGGTATAGGATCTTTCATGAGACCTTTTTGACACAGCCATGAGGACACACCATATTATTTCTATTTTTTCTGTTTAGATTTGTTTTTTATTTTATTTTTTGTTGTGTGCACTTGTGGCATGGGCCGAATGAATATGTTGTATTTTTTTTTCTTTCTTTCCACAACAACTGGAGTGAACAGTATTTTTTCTTCTCAGTTTCTAAGATATGATAGCTGGATTAAAAAAAGTTTATGCACTAAGTATGCGCAGAGGTCTCTAAAAATTTACATTATAAAAAACGGCCATCTTGGATGGCCGCTAAAATTAATCCTAACGAAATATGAAATTTGTCAAGATTTTTTCATAAAGCAAATATTAACGCACATATAAAGAAACTTATCGCCATACCAAATAAAATCATGTAGACAACGACATAGAAACAAGCAATTGCTTCAATTAAAATTAGGCACAGTAACAAGATAGCAACCGAATCATAGCACGTTTACTGTCAAGATCCTTCATTTTGATAAAATTTCATTGTCTCTGTTTCTCTCCTTCTATCATATGTAAATGTAAGCTGTGAGAGAGAGAGAGAGGAGATGTAATGATGTCATCTGATTTACCGTTGCCAGTCGCCACAATGTCTGGTGGATTTGGGTGTCTGTAGCCTGCTGTGCCATAAGTCATCCGGTTTTGGTTTATTTTTAGATTATTTTAAGGATGCTTTAAACTTAGGCCGCTGAGTTATATGTTTCTTGCTGAACTTTTACAAGATCGTTATTGTAATTGTTCGGGCGCCTCCGACCACTCGGCAATCTTCGGCTGCTGTCGGATGACGGCGGGCGAACGGCGGGCGACGGCGGGCGGCGGCGAGAGGTGCGGCGCGCGACGTGCGGGACGCGGGTCACGAGCCCACTTCGCTACCGATCTCTGAAGACGACGCGCGCGCACTTTCCCTTACGTTTACCAACATTGTTATAACACCTATTTTGGATTATATTATTTTTAAATTACAGTCCACTGCTTTTGAATCAAGTCCTTAGCTAGGTCCCTAACAGTAATCTTTTCTCTATTGCTTGTATTAAAAGGATGCCTTTATTCAACCGTCTTAGCGATTACATCTATAAGTTTTGATAATTCTATCAAATCTTGTAGTTAATTCATGTCATCAAATTTCTTTCACTCTGCTTTTGAGAGTTTCTTGTTGTTTGAATTATTTATTCTTTGGATTATCAACATCTATTCCTTTTTTGTAGTCCCACTGCTGGGCAAAGGCCTCCCCATGTCCTTCAGTACTCTTCTCCTGCGTCACTACAAACCAGCCTTCATGATTCGCGTCTAGAACATTACGCCACCTTTTTCTAAGCCGTTTATATTTTATTTATTTAGTTATTCTCGCCATGGAACCCCACACCAAAACTGCTAAAAATGTCTTGCTTGACAACAAGACGGTTTTAGCAGCTTTCTACTGCTTTCAATTCATCTTGAACACGGTGGACATCAAGCCAAGCGTAGATCATGCATTCTTACGTCATAGTTCATTGATAGAGCTTAAACGTACTCGTATTTAATATCCATTTCACTGAGTCACTCTGTTTCAGATTATATCTTTGTTAGGACATAGACCTCACTGTCTTTCTATATGCTTCTAAACAATGTGTTACGGGACTCGAAGAATGATCAATTGATGTCTATTTTATTACTCTTTGTCTGTAGCATTTAAATACTATACTACCCACTTCGTCATCAACTTCTTAATTTTTTTGTCCTCTTAGTACCGTTTTTGGTTAATGGAGACTTCTCAAAAGCACTGACTGATTGAAATATCGTGAGGTTTGATTATATTTGATTGTATTTACTTTCTTTTAAAGAAAATATGGTAGGTAGGTTAGGTAGTATGGCCAAAGAAAAGATAGATGGATTGTGTGTGGAATGATATGAAAAAGAAAGTAGTACTTAAATGATGCCGTGACGTCTGATAGGGGAGAATGGAAGAAGAAAACGTGTTGCGCCGACCTAAAGTGGAATGGGACAATGCAGGAAGATGATGATGATGAGCTACCTACTTCCCTTAGGTATAGCTCACCTCAGTAATGCAGATGCAATAATAATAAATGTTTGTTTATTGTTCCAAATAAAGTGTTACAATAAGATGTGTCACTGGATTCCGCACTAGGATACCCTGTGTCGCAGGATCCAGTCTCTCTCGACAAATATGGTTAACTAAGAACATGTATCAAATGCAGCGAAAAAAATAAACTCATGATGTGTGTATATGATTCGAATTTGTGTAAGTTTATGTATGTGTTGGTGTGTAGACTAGTACACAATTGCAAGTAGGTTTTCTGTTGCGCTATAATTAAGTCCGAGTAACCATTCCTGGACTACTTTCTTGCACCCAAACTTGGTCATGGGGAGAACTTTTAACTTTTTATTGATTTTCTCATACAGATGTGGCCCTATGTATGAGAATGCTTTATTTCCAAACTTAAGTTTGCAGGTAACTCTGTTCCACCTAGGATTTCTACGCGTGCGCTTGTCCATAACCACTGTGGCAGCCGCGGTCTTGTGGTATTTGAGTACCACGGTCATGATATACAGTTGGCGCACCGTAAGCACTCTAGTTTCTTGATATAGCGTTTCAGTGGGGAAACGGATTCCTAATCTATTCATGAGAGACTTTTAGGATAGCTCTTTGTGCACGTTCAGCAGCAATGTATCTTTGCAAAAAGGGGATTTAGACTAGATCCAAATTGGGCTGCGGGACTGTTCGAAAGAGAAAAGTACCGTGGCCCCGGAACATAAAGGGCGAGAAAGGAACATGGATGGGTTTTGGTCAGTAAAAGTCTGACACTCCCTCCTGTTCCGCCCAGGGTAGGAAGAGTCATTTGATGATTTCCCATCCGAAAAAAAAGGACAAGAACCAACTAGTAGAACTCAAGGATTTCATCGCCGTTTGATTCTTCAATATCAAAAGTGTTCTTAATCTGTACATCGATAAAAACCCCCCGAACTACCAACACTACCAAGAAATAGGGTCATTCGCCCTCTTACAACAAATCATTTTTAATTGTGTGTGTATACTTCAATCTCTCCATCACATGACGAACCGCATATGGTCCCCACTTACGGTCTTTGACCTTATTTTTTTCGCAACTCGTAATAAACGACGAACATATCAAAAAATGGGTCAACTCAGTTTTGCCGGCCACGCCCGAATTTGGGTCGAATTCAATTGATTGATTTATATTGATAGCGACCATTCATTTGATTTATTCAAGGACTTGGCGATTTGACGCTTCCTCTTTTTTTGAATTGTGTATTCAATCGAGTTTAAAAACGAAATGTTGGACGCGTGCAATCATTTCTTTTATGTAACTTTCGTCTTCCCAAAATTCTTTAATACATACTCGTATAACTTTTCGTTCCTCATCTCCACAACTTATATCATATTTCACAAGCCCTTACTCATACCATATCCGTTTCCCACAAAATAGCAATCAACGGAACCGTAACCGATTATCAGGGGTGCCAACAAATTGAATAAGCATGTGCCTACCCTCATGGCATTAAGTACAATATAATGGCGATCATAAATATCAATTGCAGATAGTAAAACAAACGTCGTGCTCCTGTCAACCCTGAATGATGGCTGGCGCGATAAAACGGAGCCAAGGCTAGCGAAGGACAATGTTCCCGGCCGCGTGCGCGGGCGCAGGGTACGGGGGGACAGCTTGACGTTTTCTGTTTTTTTTAGGGGTTTAAACTAATTCCTTTGACGTTGTAAGTTCCCACAGCAATTTTTGTGCTGAAAGACTAATATTTCATCATGATTCGGCATCATTTCGTTTAGCTTGATTTTAAACCGTGCTGCGTTGCGAACTTGCAAGGTCGCAAAGTAAGTGAGAAAATTGAGGAAAGAGTAATATGGTTCCTAATTCACACACTTTCTTAGTTGTAGAACTCTTTGTTAAGGTACTCCGAAGCACTAACAACATAGCTAGATCTGCCACCAGTCAAGTAGAAAGTCTTCCAATTTACTGGTGTTTCATGTAAATGACATTCAACTTTCTTCGTTAGAAGCTAACATTCCTCTTTCCTGTTTGGAATTGTATCAAATCTACGATCCTCAGCCGGCGATGCAGATGTTTATAGACACAACGACCACTATCAGGGTGCTTGTTCAACATGCAATCACAAAAAAAAATCCTTGTATGGGAGTAAATTATTTAGTTCCCTACCTACTCCATAAAGTCATGTGTTTACACAAGCCACCCACATAGCAAGGGGTTTCCGTGTGGTCCTAAGTACCCCTATAGTGTTGCAACGGAACCCGTTCGATGATGCGGGCGACCCCACGCAAAGCTTCCTCTAACAATCACTTTGGATTTGGACAATTTAACGTTGATAATATAATTTTTGAGAAAGAAATCTCGTTAATGCTGGGGCTACACTATCGCGATAACGCGAAGATTTGCGTTGTCGCGACACGTCTGGCCAAAGAATTCGTCCTATCGCGATAAACTTCGCGAATACGAAAGCCCTTCGCGCCGCTGTCGGTAAATTGCCGCACATCAAAGGGTTTTGTCGCGACAAAGTTCGTGCGTTTGGCTACACTTCGCGCGCTCTAGTTGACTGCGATACTCCGAGAGGTTTAAACGTGTTTGATTGAACTTGTTAATCACGGATTGGAATAATGAGAGGATAAGGAAAGATGCAGTAAATAATTTTTACCCGAGTGCAACCGCCTCTTCCATTTTTTCCCACAAATGAATTATCGCGACGTTCTAGATTATCGCGACAGTAGCAAGGTTTTTTTCAAGTGTGGCCAAGCACTTCGTCATAGAGCGAACACGAACTTTATCGCGACAACGCGAACACGAATCTTCGCCTGCAAGTCTGGCCGTAGCATAAGAAACCATTATTTACAAACTAAAAAAAGATCTAACATAAAAAATGAAGATTGTAGATAGGGGCAGTATTATTTCAGTAGGAACAGTTATAGATGCTCATAGGCCAGTTTCTATAATAAATCTATAAGCATAAACAATACTGGGTAGATTACTTAGATTGCGGTCGAAACGCGTGGAAAAAGAATGGTCTGACTATACTTACTAGTATTAAACTGTTGAGATTTCCGATATTTGATTTAAAAAATATTAGTTTTTACTGTAGAATTATCTTATTCACTGTGGCAACACTGTCAGAATTTGAATTATAATTGTAACTGTAACTTTTTAAACTCTTACTCTTCTCAAATGCAATCTCATACTCTTCTTAAATGCAATTCTAATTAAGACAATATATTTTTACTTTGACAAACCTTTGAAGTGACATCATCGTTATTTTTAAGAGGGGTAAATGTCACTTGAAGCTCCAATGCAGAGGCAGTCTTTGTTCGATCGTCAAACAGTGCAGTTGTGCGAATAAAACGTACCCATAAGCAAGCAAAAGGTGTTTTCTTTATAAAACCATAAGTATCAAAATGAAAAAAGTATTACAGGGCGTCAAAAACATATGCATTAGTCGAGGACTTTATTGATGAGCCAGTTGCCACTATTCGTATTTCAGCCGTGTAATACAAATCGGGTTTAGGCGGTAGGATGTTTGTACAGTCCCAGTCACAAGACATAAAAAGTGTGAAAGCACTGTAGTTGCCCATTCCCTAGCGTACATCTCTATAAAAAAAAAATCGTAAATCATACTGTTGTTACAAAATCTTGGTTATATTATTCATGTTGAGATGGTACATTATGTAAGAACAATGTAGCAAGATACGACAAAAGTGTCCATGGTTACAACAAAAAAAAAATCCTCGACTCTACATAGTGTTTATACTACGAATGCTCAATAAAATGTCTTTTTAACCGACTTCTAAAAAAGGAGGAGGTTCTCAATTCGGATGTTTTTATAGGTTTAGTGACGCCGTAATACTGCTATTTGTAGACTGGTAGACTCTCCTAATGGTCTTGTAACTCACCCCTTCAAATGTGTTCCAACTCAAACCATTTAACCATTACTTCTAAAACATAATAGAACATCACGCCTATAATCCCCGAAGGATGAGGCTTATGTAACAGGCGCGACCCTAAGATTGCCATCAGCCGAGTTCTTTAAAAAAAAATTTATTCTTCTATTTTCACACACACAGTTCCTTCATAGTGGCATAAAAGCATGGCTTGCCCTAATAAGATACAAGACTTCATGATATTAGGATTTCTGGGCAGTCTGCTTGGCATATAGGCTTGCCGTATTGTTGGCCCCAAGGCACCCCACTTTATCCACATTATGCATTAAATAAACGATAATCTTTGTGATAAGTCCAAGCCTAATCCAGGTGATCTAGGCTACTTATGAAAGTCTAGCAGGAGCACAATAAAACACGTCCGTACAGTACAAAGTATATTTTGACAGCAACGAAATGGCGGTAGGGTGGTAAAACTCTTATAATAGAATATGTGCACCTACCGCCTTATACGCATACATCACACCCCCTCACTTAAATTACACTTAGGTCTAACAAATTAATAATACAAATAAACAATTTTATAAAGGCTAACATACACCTATCACACATTTAATCTATGTCTATTCCAAAACGCTTAACTGGTCTACGGACTCGCCTGGATCGGCCTTCCGGGGAGGCAGAATCGGTATTTAAACTTATAACCTTGGAGCCGTGCGCGCCCGACCCATCCACCGTCTCCGCTTGGACTACAGGCTTGTCGGACTCCGGATCAGGCCCTGGCCACTCAAACATTGCCATCGATCTACTTTTTATTTGATCTACATGTCTCTTAAAGTGTGAACCGTCTTCCCCTACTACCATGTAATTGCGAGATCCCAGCTTCTCCTCTATTTTCCCACTGCACCAATTCCTTCCCCCAGTATAATTACGCATCCATACCCTATCTCCCTTCCTAAATTCCCGTGGAATACCTCCTGCGCCTTCCACTTGTCGTTTTTGTCTGCTACGTACCCGGTCTTCCACTATCCTATCACCCTTGATCATATCCAATCTGGACCTAAGATTTCTTTTTTGTAATAACGTCGCTGGTGATACCCCCGTAGTACTATGTTCAACATTTCTGTAAGCTAACAAATACGTTTGCAGCGCCGCTTCCATATCCTGCCCATCACGAAGGGACTTTTTTACCGCCCTCTTGCAAAGCTTAACTGCCCCTTCTGCCGCTCCATTAGAAGAGGGATGGTAGATCGCCGAGTAAGATAATCTAATACCGTTATTTTGCATGAACTCTGCATACTCTTTACTAGTAAATGGGGGACCGTTGTCAGAAACCACTTCCCGGGGCAAACCAAAACGGGCAAACGTCTCTCTTAAAACTTTTATTACCGCCGATGCTGTTGTTCGAGCCATGGGAAAGGCTTCTATCCATTTTGTGGAGGAGTCTATGATAACAAAAAATGTTTTGTTATGAAAAGGTCCCAGGAAATCAACATGTAATCTACTCCAGGGTTCCGTTAGGTATGGCCAAGGCATGACGGGTGCCTTGGGTGGGGCTGTACTCTCTTCTATGCATGTGGTACATTCTTTGCAAACTCGCTCAATATCAGTATCAATACCTGGCCACCACACATAACTACGCGCCACGGCTTTCATTTTAACAATACCTAAATGGCCCAGATGTAGTTCTTTTAGTATTAATTCCCTTAATTTTGTTGGAACTACTAACCTGTACCCCCACATAACACATCCCATATCTAAGTATAGCTCCGCGCGCCTAATCCAATACGGTCGTACTTCCTCATCGCTGCATTTGGCTGCCCAACCTGACTCTAGATACAAAACTATCTGTCTCAATATGCTATCCGATCCGGTTGCTTCTTTCAATGCCAACCTAGTAATCGGTACAAAATTCTGGACAAAATTCAAATAAGTACTATCCTCTGTTTTCGTGAATTTACTTTTTTCTAATGGTAACCTAGACAATGCATCAGCCCCATTCTTATGGGTCGGTACATATTCTATCTCATAATCATATCCCGCAAGAAGCACCGCCCATCTCTGCATCCTACTCGCGGCCATCACGGGTATCCCTGTTTTTTCTCCAAAAATACAGACTAGCGGCTTATGGTCCGTTCTTAGAATAAACTTCCTTCCATACAGGTACTGGTGGAATTTTCGTACACCATAGATTATGGCTAGTGCCTCTTTCTCAATTTGAGCATAACCTCGCTCTGCTGCGTTAAGAGAGCGGGATGCATAAGCAATTGGTCTTTCCTTAGTGGTGTTGCCCGTCGTCGCGTCTCCGGGCATTAAGTGGGATATTACCGCGCCTATACCCACGGAACTTGCGTCTGTGGTCAGAACTAACGGTAAATCTGGTGAGTAGTGTGCTAACACCTCGCTGGATACTAGCAACAATTTTACTTTATTAATCGCTTCGTCACACTCGCCGTTCCACTGAAACTTAGCATTTTTTTTTAAAAGCTTGTATAATGGTTCCAGTAAAGTACTGATGTTAGGTACAAATTTTGCGTAATACATAACTAATCCTAAAAATGATCTAAGTTCCGTAACCGTTTTTGGCACTGGTGCACCTTTAATAGCTTCGATCTTATCTGGACACGTATGTACCCCCTCTTGACTGATTATGTAACCCAAATATGTAACGGACTTTGCAAAGAAAGTACATTTTTCTTTTTTGATTTTTAACCCATATTTTCGTAGACGCTCAAAAACCATATTCAAATACAAAAGATGTTGCCTGTCATCTTCTCCCGTTATTATGACGTCATCAAGAAAAACTCCCACACGAGGAATATCCGCAAATAATTGTTCTAATTTTCGTTGGAAAATACCCGGGCTAGAGGATAACCCATATATTAAACGGTTATACCTAAAAAGGCCTTTGTGAGTGTTAATTACTGTGAACTTACACGTCTCATCCAACTCAAATTGTGCATAAGCTTGCGACAGATCGATTTTTGAAAAACGCTTCCCCCCATGCAGCTTGGCAAGAAGATCTTCTACCTTGGGTAGAGGAAAACGGTCCACTTCTAGACATTTATTCAAAGTGAGTTTAAAATCGCCACATACCCGAATTGTGCCATCTTTCTTTACCACTGGCACTATAGGCGTAGCCCAATCCGAAGTCTCAACCGGCGTCATAACTCCCTCCTGCACGAGCTGGTCCAGCGCGCGCTCGACGGGCTCGCGCAGCGCGTAGGCTATGGGTCGCGCGCGCATGAACACCGGTCTCGCGTCAGCGCGCACACGCAGGCTCACCGGTCCACCAGTAAACCGTCCCAAGCCATCCGCAAACACTTCACAAAATCTGGAACTGAAATTCTCTAAGTTAAAACCATCATTTTTACTTTCTAGCGCTAAACAATCTATTAGCGGGAATGTAACACCTAATTCGTACAACCATTGTCGTCCAAATAATGTTGTTTTACCTTTATCTATCACAAACAAATCTAAACTTTTACAATTGTTCTGAAATTGTACCCATACCTTTATTTTTCCAATGGGCCTCACTAGTTCCCCGGTGTAATATCTTAACAACAGATTACACTTCACAATAGGTGAGTTTGCAAACAATTTTAAATAATTATCGTGACTAATACACGATATTGTACTTCCTGTATCCAACTCCATTTTAATGATTTTACCATTAATACGAACAGTGACATAATACGGGCTGTATTGTTTGTAATTTTCACTACTCTGAGAAAAAGAATGAATAAATACCTCCTCACTTTCGTCCGAGTTCGGATAACTATCTACCTCGTTCTCCACATAGTTTTGACGTGCATAGTTTGCAGAATCGTCTTTCCTCACTCTTGGGCACATCCTTTTCAGGTGCCCTTCTACATTGCAAATTCGACAAACATAATTTATGAATTTACACGCCTTAGCAAAATGATTGCCGCCACACCGCTCACATTTTTCCCCGCTGGGAAATACCTTCGAACTTGAATTCGTATTGTTGACGTTTACACCGCAACCACCAGCACGGGGCGCGTGCGTCGCGTCCCGTGACCAGCGCGCGCCGCTGCGGGCCTGCGTGCGCGTCCCGCCTGCCTCTGCCGGCGCCGCCTCCGCCGCCCGCCCGCTGCTCCTTTGTTTACGCTCCCATGTTCGTTTGGCTCCTACTGTGTTCTGATAAACTGATGTTGGCTGACCCGATCCTAGGCCATTTCCTTCTACCAACGCTGCATCCGTTCTAGCTGCTTCCATAGTGACAGCTATCTTGCACGCTTTTTCAAAAGAAAGGGTCGATTCTTCCTCTGCAAATAACCGCTGTCTTATGTCATCATCGTACAAGCCACACACCAGTTGATCTCTTAGATTGTTTATTAAATCCCCAAAATTACACGTTCTCGATAATCTTTTTAAGTCAGCCACGAAATCCGCTATAGTTTCATCCCTGCACTGTTTACGCTGCCGAAATTTATACCGCTCGGCTAGAACACTTGCTTGTGGTTGCAAATGATTTTGCATCACAGCCACCAGTTCATTAAAAGTCTTGCTTGCCGGCCGGGCTGGCGTACACAGGTTTACCATTAACTCGTAAGCATCACTTCCTATGACTGTAATTAACGTAGCCACTTTTATTGCTTCCTTGATATCGTTCGCTATGAAATATTGTTCCAGCCGTTCTACGTATGACTTCCAAGTGTCCTTGGTGACGTCAAACGGTCCGATCTTGCCCACTGACATTTTTAGCACTTTTTCTACGCGAAATACAGCTGCACTACGCGAAACGATGCACCACCTCGTCGCCAATGATAAGTCCAAGCCTAATCCAGGTGATCTAGGCTACTTATGAAAGTCTAGCAGGAGCACAATAAAACACGTCCGTACAGTACAAAGTATATTTTGACAGCAACGAAATGGCGGTAGGGTGGTAAAACTCTTATAATAGAATATGTGCACCTACCGCCTTATACGCATACATCACACTTTGATTTTGATTTGATTTGAGGAGCTCGTGGCCAAACAATAACAGCCGCTCGGGTCGATTTTTAGGTTAAGCCGTGCTTGCTTAGGTTGGTCTGTGGATGGGTGACCACCCAATGCATAACGAGTTTCCTCCTTGCATCGGAAAGCACGTTAAGCAGTTGGTCCCGGCTGTCATTTGTAGATCATTGACAGTCGTTACAGGTAGTCAGTGGCCCGAAAAGTCTGACAACCAGTCTTACCAAGGGGTATAATATTACCCTGTAAGTACTAAATGGGTTGTGGAGGTCAGATAGGCACTCGCTCCATGTAAAATATTGGTATTCAGCTGCATCCGTTTAGACTGGAAGCCGATCCCAACATAGCTGAGAAAAGGCTAGGCAGGTGCTGAAATTATAATCTTTGATCCATATGGGCAACTTATTTTTCCGGTTACCTAATATCCATAAGCTCATCCATAAGCTCTAATTAGCATAATATGACATCACAGTCTATGCTAATGACATGTTATCTGCGAATCTTTGATTAAATCCATACTCGATCAGACACGTATCGACTGGACACCAGTTCCTTTCGTCTTTAAAATAAACCTTTTTTTTAATTCATTCAGTTTTGCCTGTAGCGTGGGTGAGTTTACAAACATTTAAACACACATAGACAAACAGCCAGACCCGGAACAACTTCCTGCTTATACAAATTGTTCGTGCTGGGGATCGAACCCGTGATACGCAGCGCAGCAGCCAATCGCTCAGCCACTGCGCCAGCCATGCCGTCCACTACCGAGCAAAGCAAAGCATAGATAATTAGTTATACTCTGTTATACTTATGCACCGCAGCAGCGGTGGCCCTGTGGTGGCGGCCCCGACTAGCAGCAGCAGTGGCCCAGTGGTGGCGGCCCCGACTAGCAGCAGCGGTGGCCCAGTGGTGGCGGCCCCGACTAGCAGCAGCGGTGGCCCAGTGGTGGCGGCCCCGACTAGCAGCAGCGGTGGCCCTGTGGTGGCGGCCCCGACTAGCAGCAGCGGTGGCCCAGTGGTGGCGGCCCCGACTAGCAGCAGCGGTGGCCCAGTGGTGGCGGCCCCGACTAGCAGCAGCGGTGGCCCAGTGGTGGCGGCCCCGACTAGCAGCAGCGGTGGCCCTGTGGTGGCGGCCCCGACTAGCAGCAGCGGTGGCCCAGTGGTGGCGGCCCCGACTAGCAGCAGCGGTGGCCCAGTGGTGGCGGCCCCGACTAGCAGCAGCGGTGGCCCAGTGGTGGCGGCCCCGACTAGCAGCAGCGGTGGCCCTGTGGTGGCGGCCCCGACTAGCAGCAGCGGTGGCCCAGTGGTGGCGGCCCCGACTAGCAGCAGCGGTGGCCCAGTGGTGGCGGCCCCGACTAGCAGCAGCGGTGGCCCTGTGGTGGCGGCCCCGACTAGCAGCAGCGGTGGCCCAGTGGTGGCGGCCCCGACTAGCAGCAGCGGTGGCCCAGTGGTGGCGGCCCCGACTAGCAGCAGCGGTGGCCCAGTGGTGGCGGCCCCGACTAGCAGCAGCGGTGGCCCTGTGGTGGCGGCCCCGACTAGCAGCAGCGGTGGCCCAGTGGTGGCGGCCCCGACTAGCAGCAGCGGTGGCCCAGTGGTGGCGGCCCCGACTAGCAGCAGCGGTGGCCCAGTGGTGGCGGCCCCGACTAGCAGCAGCGGTGGCCCAGTGGTGGCGGCCCCGCCGACTTACAATACATAACATAGTAGTTACAGTAAGTCGTGGGTTCGAACCCAGACAGGCGCAGTACTTTGTTTTATTTATTTCATCACCATTGCTCTCAAAACGGTGAAGGAAAATATCGTGAGAAAAATGTCCTAGCATAAAAGAAATCGAAGACATGTTGACATCTACCAACCCGCACTGGGTCCGCGTGGTGGATTATAGCCCATTCGCTCTCATAGAGAGGAGGCCTGTGCCAGCAGTGGGAACATAAATAGCCTGATGATGACATATAGGTACCTAATATCCGTTTAGGTAAGCCTAATCAATCACTTCCCTTTTGACTACATATTTGTTTTTATGAATTCAACTTTTAAGCGTTTATTATCTACATTTTTGAAACTTGCTTGTAACATAACATAACATCACGGCTATACTCCCCGAAGTGTTTGGCAGAGGTGTAACATACATTAACCCATATTTCGCCAGTAATGTTCCGTGTATTCGGAGTGAGCCCATTGCCGTCAACCGGGCACAAATCCAGGGGTGTGCCATATATGGCATAATAACAGATAGTGTATTTTCACTTGAAATAATGTTCACATCATATAATTTACATATGCTATAAAAACAAATAACCTAATTTCATGTGATCTAATGTTACATGTCATTGTCATATAAAATTATTTTACTCTAATAACATTTAGTTTAACGTTCTTTTAAAATAGTTTTCAATTTGTATAATGCTCTTTTTATATAACGTTCAGTTGACCTAACTTTCATTTGACCAAATTTTCATCAACAATGGCACTCGGCGGCCGCTACCGCTGCACGCTTGTTGGGACATTTGGAACATTTCTGTTTCTGATTTCTGTGGGGGAATAATGTACCGAATACTTGGTAGGTGTTTATGTATTACACGATTACTTTGATTTTTGTCAATCTCAGTGCACACTTCCAAAGAACTATACTATCTGCAGTTCTAATCTTTGCAAATGCATGAGCTTAGTTGCCATGCCGGAGTCGTGTCGATGCAAATTCATGTCTCAAGGTCTTAACTTTTTGTGCATATTCCTGTCCAGACGGTGGGCAGACGGTCGCTGCATAAAAAGAAAGCTAAACTTTGTGTCTACGTGACCGACTTACAGATGTTCGATTGTTTTATCGATGAATTTTCGGCTTTGGGTGACCGATTTTTGTCTACCGGGTGTGATAGACTCATCATTCTGTACATCATACTATGTAACTATTGCTGGAAAAGGACTTTTTTTGGGTTGAAAAATCACGGTAAAACTCAATGTACCGCACTCAAAATATTGTGCTGGTGGATGGATTTAATAGTACGGGGGTCGTGGAGGTGTTTTATTTATTAAAAGTCAAAGAAAGGTTTTAGCCATATTCTTATGTTTTCCTTTTTAAGTAATTTTGTCAAAGTTTTCTGGATTTTTAAACACAGCGGAAAATCTGGTCAATTGTTTTGGTTTTGAAGGTTCGTATCTCTTTAATAAAATAATTTATGAAAAAATGATAGATTTTTTGGAAAAGAAAATATTGCTCTACTGGCATTATCCAGAGAGGAAACAGGGGACTACGTTTGTATGAAAAAACGGCCGTGCCATATCCTCTTTAAAAAGGGGATGCAAACAAGTTTACTTAGGTACTATAAATGATGACGAAAAGTTTTAAGAGGCCGGCGGAGCATGCGTATTTCATACAAACGCAATACCAAAATAATTTGTAAATTGAACATATTCTTATGGTAGTGTGTATTTATTTCGATTGGATTACAGAATGTCTATGTTCCCAAATATATATTTTGGAACCATAATGATTTATAAAGACCAGATATGAGGAATTGAAAGTTTCTATACAAAACTCATTTTTCTCACAACTCTTGTTTAAACCAGTATTCAATCAAAATATATATTTGGGAACCTAGATATTTTGTAATCCAATCGAAATAAATACACAGTACCTTAGGAATATGTCTGATTTACAAATTGTTTTGGTATTACGTTTGTATGAACTACGTATGCTCCGCAGGCCTCTTAAGTATTATTATCGCGCAACAGATTGCAAGTTTAAACAAAAGTCGTCAGATAATAAGTAATTTAATTAAGTACATTACTTTTATCATCACTCATAAGTACTTACCATAAAATCTATAAGTCTGTCTGACTGAAATAAAATTAGAGATGAATAATGACAGTTTAATAAAACAAAATCACACTAGCTATGATTTTCAGCCCAAAGGTGGCTGATTGTCGGCTTCTAACTCGACGAAACTGTAGCTCATTTTTCAGCTTGATTTTCTGAAACCGCCAAAAACTTCTTCTTACTTCTTCTTAGCATGTCGAGACTAGACTATGTCGGCCAGGACTGAGTCATTAGTTTGGCGCTTTCAGTAGCATCCATCAGTTCCTGTAGTGAACAAAGAACAGGACCTGCAGGACCATCGTTTGTGGAACAGCACCACATTTGTCTTTTACACTCCAGGGCAAAGTCATTAATGAATCTCTACCTGAGCAGGTTTTCGTTGCTGCGGTCAACCTGGGTCTAAGCTGTGGTTCCCAACCTGTGGTCCGTGGACTACCGGTGGTTCGCAACACCTTCGAATATGGTCAGCGATAGGTTACAATGTTATTCGTACTTTTTTACGTGTACAAAAGATGCAAGCTCTACCCAACCTTATACCTTATTTATACCTTTTACCTTAAACCTATCAGAGGAAAGGTGCTAAATTGTTTTGAGCTTGCTACTTATTCCTATTTCTGTATTAATGTTGGCTAATTTTTTTAAGTTGACTTCGATCGCTCTTGTACTTTGTAAAAGTTCTCATCACATTTTCAAATATTTCATCATCATTATCATCTCAGCCGAAAGACGTCCACTGCTGGACATAGGCCTCCCCCAAGTGTCGCCACATTGACCGGTCCCTATATATAGAAAATATTTGCATTGCGTGAATTAAAGATTCGCTCTCCGTTGAAATAAAGGGTGTAAAACACCTCTTAACGAAGCCGAAAGGCACTTAATCTCCCAGTCATTGCGATATTTTTTTTGTTTTACACTATACCTGGGAACCTTCTAATTACGGAGATATTGGGGGTCAAAGTTCCAACTTTTGGACAAGTTTTTTTTTTTAATTCCAGCTTTTACTGTAAGATTTTTACTTTAAACACCTCTACGACCCCCCTACTATAATTCAATCCATCCATCAGCACAATGTTTGAGTTCTACCACAAAA
The DNA here is from genome assembly GCA_950022955.1 of Xestia ashworthii. Taxonomy (NCBI): domain Eukaryota; kingdom Metazoa; phylum Arthropoda; class Insecta; order Lepidoptera; family Noctuidae; genus Xestia; species Xestia ashworthii. The sequence goes on from OX465573.1 coordinate 9,840,393, forward strand.
TATGATATTACCCCAAAAAAAATAAGTCATTTCCCAGGAATATTTTTTGTGTAGATTTACTTAGTTTGATTTACAGAATGCTTGGTTGACGGCTTCGTGATGAGGTGGTTTACACCCTGTATAATCCTGTCGGTATCCATGTTTGTTTAGGACCTTATGGTCTCTTCTAAAAATATAGACACCAAAGTGGTCCCTGATTTAAAAAAGATTTAAAAGACTTAACTAGCTTACCTTTTGAATTTACTGAAAATTATGTAATTCTGCTTTAAGTAAGTTAGCTAATTACGAGTAATAGGGTAGACGACAAATAAATCTAATTAGTCCGTCAGGTAGATTAATAAAAAATATTTGACCCGTATTTTTTCTTTTGTTACGTAAATCAAAATTGATGAAGATACGACGCCGACGCCTTTAAAATTATCAATACGTTACCCCTAGGTATAATTTTTAGCTAGTTCTGACGCCACGAGCCCACAGACGACTCCCGAGTTTTGATGCGTTTTCTCTTTGTCAATATTCATTGATGTACAAAAACAAAAAATACGTGTCATTATTTTTCAATAATCTAACTGACGGACTAAATAGATTTGTATTTTTTGTCGGCATGCCTATTATTTTACAAAGCAAGCCATTCTGCTAAGAAAACTTGATTAAAAAACACAATCCTCTTTCTTGTATGTGTAAACTTAGAGATAAAACGCACCGTAACATAACCTCTTTCTTTATCCAGGTCGGTAATTAAAACCGGCATCCAGCAGTCTATAAATAAAACAAAAGATATCACACCAGCCGTTATCTAAATAAGGCGTAAATGAATGTAACTATTATTACTTGAACATAAATCACTTCTGACGGGCAGATACGCGGGAAATCATAGAGTAACAGACAGCCGGACTGATAATACTAATTAATTTTATACTTGGCTTGTTATTAGGTATAGTATAATATTCAATTTATTGACAATGTTCTTGATTGGGCTGGTTTTTTTGTGTTGCGAATATTATTTTACGTCATGAGGGGGTGGGTTTGACAAATGTACAGAAAGCCACCTGCTACGATGATGATGATGATGATTGAGCACCACACCCAGCCAGGAGTAAGCCTGACCCGGACAAGCCGGATACACCAGGGGGCACGGTTTTATAAAGGAAAGACATTCTCTGGGATGGGAGAGGAAGCCCGACCAACCGCAGCCAGTCGGGCACAATCAGCCGACTATGCAGCCTAGAGCCAATATAGGAATAGTGGTAAAGACAGGTACAATCCATAGAAATGAGCATTGGTGTTTTGATCTTCGTTTGATTGGTCTCTTCTATCATTGGAAAGGCATGTTCGTTCCTGGTGACTGCGATGAAATATATTATGTATTATGTTGTGTATTATGTTATTGTGCCACGATCAAAAAAAATATCGCAAGGAGAACAATTGCCTTTCGGGTTCGGTAAGAGTCTATCCCACCAAAAACATTCTGTAAAAAACTAGCCAAGTCTCGATGGAGCTGCTTGTTTATCTCTAAAAAGTAAAGAAATCTAGACAAAGCCGTGCCAAGTCTAAAGTTCCTTACTGCAATTTCTTTATTATTATAGTTCTATTGGCATCCTTTATGTCCTACTAGGGCGTCTCCTTCCAGTGTCTTTAAAGCTGCCCTGCTGGTCCCAAAATCGATTCCCAAATCAGGTAAAATGGGTGAAAGCGTCAGGGTAGCCCGCGAAATTCAAATTTTCTTACGTTTTTTGCAATTTTCAGGCTAGTGCTAAGTTTGTACGTTGATGAAAATATCGTTCGCGACTGTGGTTACAGTTAGTTAGTTTTTAATCATCAAACAAAATCATCCATACAACCCTCCAAGTTCATAAAGATCGAGGAACAATTTTGACCTTGAAAAACAGTTAGATATTTTCTTACGTACAGAACGTGTCCAATATTTTTGGAAATCTGACGGATATATATTTTTTTGTTTTTTCCCGGACCCTGTAGTCCTACTGGGGATCGTACTACTACTACCCTAAACAAAAAACATTTTATTTCTTGCATTACAATTTTTGTATACCTAGCCTACCTATTATTACTATATTGTTGAATAAATCAAAATTGAATCCTATTCATGTGCAAGAAAGAACCCCTCCTTAGGCAAAGGTGAAGGTCTCATCTAAAGAATTCCGTTTATCTCTATCCTGGGCTATTTGCGACCAGCAGGGCCCAGCTGTTTTATTATCTATCTGTTCCATCTCGAATGTGGTCTGCCTTTGAGACGTTTGCCGTATGGACCCTTCCACTTTGTTACCCTATGCTAGTCCACCTGTCATCCTCTAGCCTCGCTACATGACCTGCACACTTCCATTTTAATTTTTAGCATAGCTTAGAGCATCTTTATCTTTGGTGATCTTTCGGATTTTTGTGTGACAATTTTTTTGTATTTTTTTAAATATTTCGATCCATTCCAAGTTGGCAGGTAATGATTTTGTTTTTGATTTTGGATGTATACTTCCAAGTTTGACACGCCTATGCGCAGGCTATAAGCTATCTGTGTGCCTGATCCAAATTGGTCTGTGCTTGAAAGAATATATTATCAAACATCCATCCATGTTCATAAACTTTCACATTTATTTATAATATTAGTAAGATTTTCATTCTTTTAATGCAGTTGCTTCAGAAATTCTGATTGTCCGTCTATCTGTTCTTTTACGTAGTTAATCTCGAACAGCAGTGTTGACCCGAAACAGATTACATTTTATAAATTCTTGTAATTTTATCAACAAAGCTATAAAAAATAATGAACTAACTGCACTTCGTTTTCATTATATATTAAATTATATACGTTTATATTTATTACTTATACACACAACATCATGAAACATGATTATTTCGCCAGTTCATCAATCAAACAGAGATTCAGAATCCGAGTTACTATTGAGAAATCATCATCCTAGTCTAGCCTAGTCTTCTTTTCCCAACTATTTTGGGGTCGGCTTCCATTCTAACCGAATGCAGCAGTATGCCAGTATTTTACATGGAGCGATTGCCTATATTCATCTTCTACAACACAGTTAGTCCTGGATAATACAGTACCTTTTAGTAAGACTGGTTGTCAGACTTTTTGGGCCACTGACTACCTGTAACGACTGTCAATGAACTACCTGTGACAACTGACGGCCGGGACCAACGGGTTATCGTGCTTTCCGAGACACGGAGGAAAAGCGGTATGTAATGGGTGGTCATGGTCACCCATTCACGGTCCAGCCTAGGCAAGCACGGCTTAACCTGAAGATCGACTCCGATCTTCGGCTGCTATTAATTAGACACGAACTCCTACATTGTGACAGCTGCTCAGAAGCAATGCTGGTCACCAACATGGTAAAAACCCATATTTTCTAGAAATCATAAAATAAGTCAATTATTTACATTTATTTTTTCTTGGATTTACGCTCAGATAAAACTGAACAGTGCACTACAATACTTGGAAATGGTTATTGTTTCAACAAAGCATTAACTGGTTCAAGTGCCAGGTTACATTCTATGAATCCACAAGGTCAGGTTAAATTTGCTAAAGAAAATCCGAAAACGGATCAAAAAACTATCCACAGTTTTATTCGGGTCCATGGCTTAGGCCCCCAGTGGTCGAGGCGCCTGTGGCCGACGCCCCCAATTAGTAGGTTTTTATTCATGTACCTACTGTGGTCGTTGATCTACAATCGTAATTCAGCGTTTGTAATTATTTAAATTCCGATATGCATGCCGAGAGCAGCGGTGGCCCAGTGGTGGCGGCCCCGACTTACGTTCAGTAAGTCGTGGGTTCGAACCCAGGCAGGCGTATTACTTTGTGTAATTTATTACATCACCGCTGCTCTCAAAACGGTGAAGGAAACCATCGTGAGGAAACCGGCATGTCCTAGAACCATAAATTCGAAGACATGTGACATCTACCAATCCGCACTGGGCCCGCGTGGTGGATTATATAGCCCATTCCCTCTCATAGAGAGGAGGCCTGTCCCAGCAGTGGGAACATTAATAGGCCGATGATGATGATGATGAAATTCCGATATTAATGTGAAAAATTAAATGTTTTAGGTAAAATAACATTCTGCCGGGGCTGCGGGACTGTTTGAAAGAGATACCGTGGCCCCGGAACATAAAGGGCGAGGAAGGAACATGGATGGGTTTTAGTCAGTAAAAGTCTCCCGCTTCGCCCAGAGTGGGAGGAGTCATTTGATGATTTCCCATCCGAAAAAATAATGAAATACAACTAACATTATTTCAATTTGCGCTAACTTACTATATATTTTTTCTATGGAATTCTCATTAGTACTTGTAACGCTAACACCAAACTTAATTTTCAGTCATATTTTTTTTTTTTTTTGTGGCATCAAATTGGCATAATAGTGCATCATCTGCCTAGCCCATTCCCTACTATTTTGGGCTCTTCTTCCAGTCTAACCGAATGCAGCCGAATACTGTTGCATGGAGCGACTGCCATCTGACCTCCATAACCCAGTTAGTACTGGGTATTACAATATCCCTTAGTAAGACTGGTTTTCAAACTTTCAGGCCACTGACTACCTGGAACAACTGTCAAAGATCTACAAATGACAGCCGGGAACAACGGCTTAACGGCACAAACAGTTAAGGACCTAAAATACAAAATTGGCATAATCATAAAACTCTAGAAATAATTCAGCAAAGCGTGTTGACTCCTGTTTTAAAGGTTTGTTACCCTTTGTGCGGTGTTATGAGTAATAAACGTCACTTTGAGCGGATTCAGGGAACACTTGCCCAGGAGTCGATGATTTGGTGTAGGCTATAAGCTGAAGCGGGTGTATTTTATCTATGGCCCTTAGTTGCCTGAATAAAATTATTGATTGATTGAAAATAGTTGAATAACAATTGTCAGGCAGTCAAAATGTTTTAAAACTTATAGTTGAATAACAATTTTCAGGCAGTCAAAATGTTTTAAACTTATAGTTGAATAACAATTTTCAGGCAGTCAAAATGTTTTAAACTTATAGTTGAATAACAATTTTCAGGCAGTCAAAATATTTTAAATTAATATTACATAACATAGCATCACGCCTGTAATCCCCATAGGGTTAGGCAGAGGTGTACTAATAGTACACCCATATTTTTAAGTACCATGTAATAGGGGACGAGCCTATTGCCATCAACCAGGCACAAATCCAGACTCCGTGGCAGCTATTGAAAAATTCGAGATCGAAAAACCCAATAACACTTTGCCTGACCTGGTAATCGAACCCAGTACCTGATGCTCAGCAGTGGCACTTGTGACTACTAGACCAACGAGGAGTCAATACTTTTGAAGTATCAATTATGTTATGGGATGCTAATGTTTCATTTCTTTAGGAGAAGAGCATTTAATATTGAGCGCCTGATCCAAAAATAAAATTAGCGAGACATACTTCGGTAGTTTTGCTCGACTAGTTTCCACCATCAGTATTAGAAAATAATGGACACGTATGTTTTGTTTTTGTAAATCAATGAATATTGACAAAGATAAAACGCAACAAAACTCGGGAGTGGGGGCTCGTGACGTCACAACTCACTAAAAATTATAGCACGGCGTGACGTATTGCGAATTTTAAAAGCGTGGTACCTTCGTCAATTTTGGTTTACGAAACAAAAGAAAAAATACGGGTCAAATATTTTTTGATAATCTAACTGACGGACTATTTAGATTTTTTCAGGACTCAAGCCTATTAGAGGTCGTGGCTACATCACAACAGCCGCTCGGGTCGATCTTTAGGTTCTGGCGTGCTTGTTTAGGTTGGTCTGTGGATGGGTGTGGATGCTCATAACATCCTACTTAGTTTCCTCCGTGCCTCGGAAAACTTAGCCTTTAGTCCCGGCTGTCAATTGTAGATCTTTGACAGTTGTTACAAATAGTCAGTGACCCGAAAGACTGACAGCCAGTCTTACCAAAAGGGTATTGTTACGCAGTACTAACTGGGTTGTGTAGGTCAGATAAGCAGTCGTTCCATGTAAAGTACTGGTGTTTAGCTGCATCCGGTTTGATTTATGCAATTTAATATTGCAATTTTATATGAATTTATTAATTTTGTTATAAAATAAAATAATGTATTGTATTATGAATTAGAACCTCTGGAAGGAATATAGAGAGGCCTTCGTCCAGCAGTGGGGCAATATAGGCTAGCTATAACAATAACAACAACAACAAACATAATAACAATACAAAACAAACAAAAACAAACAAACAATAACAACAACAATACATAACAATTATTGTCAATTGTTTTGGAATTCCCGCATTTTGGAAGCTAAAATTGCGGACATGTATTGCAACTACAAGTAGAACCCGTTCCCTTTTTTTTTTTTAATAAGTGTTCTACCGCAGACGTGGTGCTCCGCGCTCTTATTTCCATTAATTAATTGTTTGCTTGATAAAAAAAAATTAAACTACGGTCGTGCTCCATCATTGGACACGTTACATTAAACTAAGCTTATTATTAGTAACTTAAGATCTACGTGAGTCCATCCAATTTTTTTTCTTTTTTTTTTGTAATATTTCCTTAACACTAATTAAAATTAAAAAAAATCTACACCCGTCCCGGGGTTTTACTATGGGACCGAAACTAGATTCCACTTGCCCTTTAGCCCATTTGGAATAGCTAATATTACTTGTCCAGGTTTCTCTATACCAAACACAATTCGCGAAAAGTGAAAAGCAATCAAACAGCATCCATATCGAGTGAGACTTTACGAACTGCGGCTAACGGCGGGTCGTTAAACGATGTCGTTAAACTAATAACGATCGCTTCTGAAGTGGATTGCTGACCGAGTCGTTCTTCAGAGGAAATGTCTTATTTTCAGGACGCGTCACTAACATAATGTTGAGAATTAGTTTCATTACTAACTAGCTTCTGCCAGCAGCTTCGCCCGCGTGAAGTTTGAAATTGTCCCATGGGATCATTATTACCGCGATAAAAAGTATCATATGTGTTAATCCAGGTTATAAACTATCTGTGTGCTAAATTTGATCCAAATCCGTTCAGTAGTTTTTGCGTGAAAGAGTAACAAACATCCATACATCCATCGATCCATACATACTCACAAACTAGTAGGAAGTAGGAAAAAGGAGGAACACACTTACTTGCATACTACTTCCTATCATCATCATCATCAGCCTATATAATGATCCCCCACTGCTGGGACAAAGCCTCCTCTCAATGAGAGGGAATGGGCTATAATCTACCACGCGGGCCCAGTGCGGATTGGTAGATGTCACATGTCTTCGAATTTTTGGTTCTAGGACATGCCGGTTTCCTCACGATGTTTTCCTTCACCGTTTTGAGAGCAGCGGCGATGAAATAAATTACACAGAGTAATGCGCCTGTCTGGGTTCGAACCCACACGACTTACTGTTCGTAAGTCGGGGCCGCCACCACTGGGTCACCGCTGCTCTGCAACCTGCTGCTATCCTATTGTACTAATATAATACGCGAAAGTTTGTGAGTATGTATGGATGTTTGTTACTCTATCACGCAAAAACTACTGAACGGATTTGGATGAAATTTTGCACTCAGATAGTTTATAACCTGTATTAACACATAGGATTTGTATCCCGGTAAAATCATCCAATGGACACAATTTTAAAAGGACATTGTCAAAAATAGCCTATGAATCAACACACATGAAACATTTACTATAATTCATAATTCTTTTAATAATATACATTACAAATATTTCAATAGAACGGACACTTTTTAATTTCGAAAACATTTTAAAAAGTATTAACTTCCGTCATAATCCTCGAACATAAGATGTTATTATTTTTTGGTTCAATTTGGGGTTTTTAATAGGCAAAGGTATTATAGCTCATACAGCCTAGGCTTTGTACAGCACTCTTAATAAGAGTTTGACACAGACAAGCGTCAGTATTCTCAACACTTGATATACCTACGTTAATGGTTTTTAGTTACAAACAGTCCGCTATGATTTTGCGGAATAATATACGGCTTATCAAAAAACTTAGTTGAAAGCGCTGTTTGAAACGAGCAATAAGAAAGAAAAAGCATTTATTAGCCCGTGCAGGACAATACACATAAAAAGTAACATTATTTCAACTATTGTAAACAAAGCATAGATAATAAATTAAAAATAAAAAGAAACGAAAGGTCCTGACCGAGGCCAAAAGACCCCTATACCAGTTGATACATTCAGTAATAAATGCTAAGTTAATGCTACATACCGAATGTTTTTATTGACGTAAATATAACCTCAAAATCCGAAAGTGTTTTGATTTTTTCCGAATTCTCAAAAGTGTCCGTTGTTTTAATTTATGTTCATTCGAATATATACATTATCTAAAACCCAAAAAGTGAATACACCTCCCTGTTGGATCTTAGGCGAGCCATGTATGGACGACGAGCAATGTCCTTTATGAGGGCGAAGCCGCAGGCAGAAGTTATTAGTTTCTAATAATTATAATTATGGACTTCTAACTTCTAGGTCGTAGGTTGAGTGGTCAAGTTAGACTGCTGAGTATGAAGTCCTAGGTTCGATCCCCGGGGCAGGTAAAGTGTTATTGGGTTTTTCCATCAAGAACTTCTCAGTAGCAACCACCAGTCTGGATTTGCGCTCGGTTGATGGCAATTGGCACGCCCCTATTACATGGAACTTAAACGGTACTGACGGAATTCGGGTATACCTATACCCAACACACATACATTCATTCATACATTTCGGGGATTTAAAGTGTAATGTTATATGTTCGAATTTTCGGTTTTAGACCATAAACCGGTATACTTACATTATTTTAATTTACCTACCGTTTAATGACGATCACAAATCAAGATTTGGCAGCCCCGCCGTCATTCGGTCATTGCCCCCAACATGCAGCAATTAAACTAAAGATGCATAGTGAACGTGTGTGATGTGTTGTACCAGGGATGCAGAGCACGTAGGGTCTAGACAACTCGTTGTATGCTAATAGTACATTGTCATGCGATTTTCGGCAATCTATTCTTGTAAGTCGCGTTTGGTTTGATGTTAAGGGGTTGTATACAGCCTACGAGATGGAAAAAGCATTTAAAAAATGATGTCCCAAGCGATGACCCCTAGGATGATCCCTACGTCGACAGATGATCTGGTGAGGGCTGCGGGAATCCGCTGTGAACCGGTCAGTGTGGCGACACTTGGGGGAGGCCTATGTCCAGCAGTGGACGTCTTTCGGCTGAAATGATGATGATGGTGATGAAGCGATGATGAGCAGCGGTGGCCCAGTGGTGGCAGCGCCGACTTACGAACAGTAAATCATGGGTTGGAACCCCGGCAGGCGCATTACTTTGCGTAATTTATTGCATCACCATCACTGCTCTAAAAACGGTGAAGGAAAACATCGTGACGAAACCGGCATGTCCTAGAACCAGAAATTCAGACATGTGACATCTACCAATCCGCACTGGGCTCGCGTTGTGAATTATAGCCCATTCCCTCTCATTGAGAGGAGTCCTGTGTCTCAACAGTTTCTGTGGTCTCGCACCAAGTTAAACTCCTTGTTTTCTAGGGACTGGCTTAATAATAACAGCCGTGCAGGTTGATCTTGAAGGTTAAGCCGCGCTTGAACAAGGTTGATATGTGCATGAGTGACCATCATAACATACCAGGTTTCCCCCGTGCTTCGGAAAGCACGTTAAGCCGTTAGTCCCGGCTTTCATTTGTAGATCTTTGACAGTTGTTACAGGTAGCCCGAAAGTTGACAACTAGTCTTTTCAAGGGGTATCGTATTACCCAGTACTGACTGGCTTCTCAAAGACCTGTATTTGAAACGGTGGTTGGGTTTTAATAACATTATTCGGCAGGGACCGCAAATCAGACACTGGTTTCACTCAGGGTAAAATGTCTTCAGAACAATGGAAATTATGGAACACTATCAAATTTGTACCCAAAAGTTGTAGAGATGATGGTATCTACCACTATTATATTGGTACAATGGCATCCAACATCGAACAATACAACAAAGAATTACATTGTTTTATGCAGAATTAATTCAAGACATAGGTACTTAGGTATGATAAAAACCGGCCAAGAGCGTGTCGGGCCACGCTCACTGTAGGGTTCCGTAGCTTCCCAGACCATTAAAAATACCAACATTTTTCGTCAGCAAAAATAACTTTGTTTTTCATAGTATTTGTATGAAAAACAAAGTTATCATTTGCGTTTTTTTGAAAAAGTGCTATATAACTCAAAAACTATTCAACTCATCAAGTTGAAAATAATTTTCCTAGAAAGTTCATATAAAGGTCTACTTCTGTGATTTTTTTCATATTTTTTAAACTTATGGTTCAAAAGTTAGAGGGGGGGGGGACACATTGTTTTTGACTTTCGGAGCGATTATTTCCTAAAATATTAATATTATCAAAAAATGATTTTAGAAAACCCCTATTCATTTTTAAATACCTATCCAACAATATATCACACGTCAGGGTCAAAATTAAAAAAAAAATCGCTCCCCACTTTACGTCTGGGGGAGGTACCCTAATAAAAATGTTTTTTTAAATTTTTATTTTTGCACTTTGTCGGCATGATTGATATACATATTGGTACCAAATTTCAGCTTTCTGGTGCTAACGGTCACTGAGATTATCCGCGGACAGACAGACAGACAGACATGGCGAAACTATAAGGGTTCCGTTTTTTGCCATTTGGCTACGGAACCCTAAAAACTACCCAAGTGATACAAGTCACGCGGTCAATCATTCTCAGAAGTTAGCATCATGATGGCCCAGCAGGCCTTAAAACATGTAGAGGAAAAATGGAGAAATTTTGATACAAGTGGAGAAAGTTTGTTATTGTAGCTAGAGGCGGCATTCCTGAGAACTGTAGCGGAGAGCTACGGCTCTCCAATTGTAAGATTTCTTGTGCAGAGAGTAATTGGTACTAACACTAGATAATAAGTTATTTAATATTATGTTACTAACACTCTATGGATCTTTTAGTGTCCGAAATAAAATAAATAATAATAATTAACACACGAGCCGTAGGCGAGGGTGTTTTTGAGCCGAGTTATCTGTGGCAATTTTACAAAAACGTCAAAAAACGCACGTGTGTGAAATACACTGCATTTTGAACCTAATCGTAGTATGAAAATAACCAGTTTTCGAGGAAGTGTATTGAAAAATCTATTTTAGTAGGTATGGTAATCTCTAGGCATGACAACATAGATCCCAGGTTCGATTTCCAGGTCGGGCAAAATGTTATTGGGTTTTTCCATCAGGAATTTCTCAGTAGCACCCACGGAGTCTGGATTTGTACCCGATTGATGGCAATAGGCTCGCTCCCTATAACATGGGACTTAAACATAACTGGCGAAATGTGGGTGTACTATTAGATACACCTCTGCCTAACACTTCAGGGATAACAGGCGTGTTGTTATGTTTAGTAATCTGTATGTGTTAAACAGACTTAAGTCACAAATTCAAGTTTAACGATCTTCCTGATGTAAATCGGGAGCCTCTAGATTCTAAGTGTTATTATGAAACGCAATTTTGGTTATTAAATACTAGTGGACATCACACGGTTTTAGTAGAGTACGGGGATAAAATATAGCCTTTGTTACTCGCTGATAATGTAGCTATCCATTCATCATCAGCTACCTAGTCTTTTCTCAACTATGTTGGGGTCGGCTTCCAGTCTAACCGGATGCAGCTGAATGCCAATATTTTACATGGAGCGACTGCCTATCTGACCTCCACAACCCAGTTAGTACTGGGTAATACGATAACACTTGGTAAGACTGACTGTCAGACTTTTTGGGTCACTGACTACCTGTAACGACTGTCAAAAATGGACAAATGACAGCCGGGACCAACAGCTTAACGTGCCTTTCGAGGAAACCCAGTATGTAAGGGTGATCACCCATCCACAGACCAACCTAGGCAAGCACGGCTTAACCTAAAGATTGACCCGAGAGGCTGTTATTAGCCACGAGCTCCTCAATGTAGCTATCCATTGCTGAAAGATTTTTTTCAAATTGCGGAAAGGTTTTCCAGTAGTTTTTAAGTTTATTCGTTGCAAACAATAATACAAATCTTTCCTTTTTATGACATTAGTTTATATAGATGAAGAAAAGTATAGGTACCTATTTCCAGTGATCTATGTCACTATGTTGTCTTCCCCTTAACAAAGGCTAAACCCCAGACTATGCACAAAGAATGGCATGCCTAATGGTCTAGACTACCTATTGTGATGTCTAGGATGCCTTTTTAGAAGTCCGTCCTGCATCGGTGACGAAATCAGACAAACACTGAATAATTTCTGCGTCTGTACGGTGCATAATTATCTAGCTCAGTTTAAGGCAGACTGGAAACTAGGCAAAATCTATATTTATATCTATCTAGTTGCTAAATACTAACTCTTGTCTGAATAGATGGCTAAACATTCATACCTTAACACCAAGATTCCTTAGTCTCTCGGAAAACACGTTATGCATTTGATCCTGTCTTTTTTGGGACAAGCCTGCCACAATATTCCCAAATCACTGAAGCTTCGGAGAGCCAGAATCAACAGTGCAGTCCACCAAAAAAGCGCCGAGACAATGAAGCTCGAAATCCCAGATAAATAGTTTAACTGTTTTGAATACCGCTTAGAAATAATAGCGGAGGAGTAGGAAAACCCGTCTGTCATTCGTAGATCTTCAAAGGTAGTTACGGGTATTCTGGAACTTGAAGCCCTACAACCAGTCTGACGAATGGGTATCATGATACTCAATGCGGGGATCTGGAAGTCAGAAAGAGAGACGCGACTAGTAAAATACTGGTTACCAACTGTAGATGGGAATCCGATCCCCAATCTAGGGAAAATGGCTTGGCTGCAGACGATGACTCGAGTATTTTCCCACACTTATTAGCTTTTAGATCAACTGTCAATATTGGGAATCGAACTCCAAGATAACAGTCATTATTTGCAAAATGCTACTCAACATTTGAGCTCAAAGGTCTTGGGAAAACCACAAGTAAAAAATATGAGGAAAAAATAAATTAATATTGTGCAGAGCCGTGGTGGCATTACCATTTAATAGAAAAAAAAAAACACTACATCAATAAATAAACAGAACTGACTGGTAAAACAGGTTTAAAAAACACTTTACGATTTAAATCACTTGTTTTAAAATCTGGCACAAACATCCTTATCCAAGCTTTGGAAAACTAGGATTACTATCAAATTGCTCTTCATTCCAAGGGTACCTGTTCGGTGGTAGATGTGGTACCCTCGGCACTTCATAGTCAGGTCCAGGCAGACTTAAATCCCTTGCCATACGTGTTTTGGACCTTGGAGGAATCCTCCAGGCTTTTGATGGATTGGGTCGATCAATACGCACGACTGGCCTGATCACACTCCGGGCTGTTCTTCTATTAGGGTCGAATTTGACATCGTCGATAATTGAAGGCAGAATCGGATGTTCAGCAGTCGAAGGTGCCTTTGGGAAGTCCCCATCAAAGGTGTCAGGTGGTGGATCGTATATACCTCGAGGAATTCTCTGTTGGTTCAGAGAAAACGGCTGTTTCTTCGGTAAAAGAGGTGGACGGATAGTCCGTCGGTGGATAATATCACAGTTTGATGATTCAATTACAAATGCTGCTAAAACAGCTAATATTATTGTAGGTTTCCACATCTTGGATAACTTTGCTTGAACTGATGTCTTTCTTGGTTTTAATTGAGTATTTATATGCGTGCCTATAAGGAAACTAATGCCAGTTTTGCGGCGTATAACTTAACTAATACCTAAGTATTATTGCACTGTTCGAATTTGCGCTCTCGACGCTAAACGGAGCGTTGAAAATCCAAGAGCATACTTTTTATGAGGAGTTGCCTAGTGTTCGTGAAGATGGCAAAACATGTATTTTACCCATGAAGAATAGAATTGTGAGAAATAGTACATTGTTATCCTAGGGGTGAAAGTAACTTATTTAGCCCCGAGACGGGGTTGGCGCCCAAGCGTAGCGCGGGCGCTAATAGCTCGAAGGACTAAATAAGTCTTTAACCCGAGGTAAACACTGTGCTTTTCATTACGAATACAAGGAAAATGAAAACAAAAACACGAAACCACTCGAAAAAAAAATCAAAATCGGATTACCGCCTATTTTGTTTTTTTTCTGTGGTCGGCTATTCAGCCTTTAAAAATAGTAAATATAAAAAATAGTAAATATTTTGCCCAAATCTTTGTTATTTTAAAGAAATGTTTGTAACCTAATTATATCTAAGTTATTTAAAAAAATTATATTCTTTAATTAATACTGAATTTTATGTTATTTCAATTTTACATCGCGCTGTAATTTACAGGCTGTATATAAGTCGGAACATGGTTCAATAGAAATGTGAAAATAGAACTAGATTTTTTTTAATAATGTGACAGCTGTCAGTTGAAAGCGATTCTCCCTAGGGCTGAAAAGTATTACTTTCAGCCCTCTCCTCAGGCAACTTCAGACCTACTTTCCGAGTATGAGTAATGAAAAAGGGATTTACATAACGTAGAATGTTTGTTTATGATTCTACTTTCCGTCTGTGTGTCATTTATTAGATGATGAATCGTAAGAAAACCAATCCTGTATCTTTCGTACTTTGTACTTATGACTTGCTGTTGTTTTCAGGGTTCCGTACCCGAAGGGTAATCCACGGGACCCAGTTATTAATAATAATTATAAAAAATAATAAACCATTTCTTTCAGGTAACAAAGACCCATAGATAAATACCTTAACCTAAATATAGATTCCAATAAAAATTTTTGTTAGTGTAAGTAACTTAAAACTATGTTAGTCACACTTTAGTGCGTTCTTGTGTGATTTATCCACGAATGCGACGGTCCACGTCCTGCGGCCAAAAACTTTCTACCATCACCAAATGAAGCAAGCACGTTTGTGCGCGCACCACAAACGCCTTGAAATTGACGTTGCGGCGCGACTCCAGCAACTGTACTCTTGGCGTGTACTTCAACGTTTGGCGCACGCACTCCTCGATGTCCTCTGCCTCAATGGTGTAATGTAAGCGAGAGATGTACACCGGAGTGTTCGGCTTGGCGGCGCGCAGTTTTACATTGGGCTCCACAGGAGCCTTACCGGAGCGGTTCTGTCCGTCCGTCTGTCAGCGGGCTGGACCTCATGATGCGTAATTGGTAGACTGTGCATTTATGTTGTAACAACAATTAATACATGTTAATACCTCTCGCGTGTCTTAAGTTACACAGTTCGACATAAGCAATTGTCTTTCTATTGTGTCTCTAATTACGGTATTCGATGAGTTAATAACTAACTATTGTTTCTATGATCTGAGATAACTAAAGGGGTTATCCTACTAAGAGGATGTTACGGAACCTTTCATGCGCGAGTCCGACTCACACTTGGTCGGAGTTTTTACAATAATTTTCCTGGGTTTATATTATCCTCGAATGTATCATCCAAATAGTACTTAGACATCTTGCTAGCTAGCTTTGCATCAAAGTGGAAAAATCGGAAGCATGAAAAGAGCCTCTTTCTATCCCAGTATCGAGGTCTTTCTTCTTCTGTAAGGTGAAAACGTCAAGGTAGCCCGCGAAATTCAAATTTTCTTACGTTTTTTGCAATTTGCAGGCCAGGGCTAAGTTGTATGTTCTCCAAGTTCATAAAGGAACGAGGAACGAATTTTTCAAGGTTAACAAGGTTAACTTAGAGGGTTGTATTGATGACAATAGCCATCGCATTTGCAAACTTTTCCGTTCACTTCCCATTTAGTTATATTATTACATTATCACTCCATCGCGCTCGGCTGCTTGCAGCGTATTGAACGACGAAGTGCACGGATCGATGACATAATATTATGCGTCTAATGGTTGGGATCGTGCGAAACAGGTTTATGTTGCCATGCGTCCGTCACATTTATTTAAGTACTTTGGGCGGTTTGTTTTGTCTTGCACTTTTCTTAATGTTTTATTCATAAGTCTATCTGTCATTTTATTTTAGTATCTATTCACGCATACACAAATCTAATTTGAACACTCACACCACAAAACTGTTTTATGTCCGTGAAATCACCATCTCAGGTCAAGTTGAAAACCAGCGTCGGGCACTAGCTGCTCGGCAATATGCTGAACTGGGCCTTTTTGGCGCAGCCGTGAGACACACAATATTATCTCTTTTGTTTTCTGTACAGTTTTAAGTTTATTTATTTACGTTTTATTGTTTAGTTTTAAGTTTTTACTTTATTTAATTACTATTTTTGTTATGTTGTGTTCACTTGCGGCATAAGCTAAATAAATATCTTTTCTTTCTTTTCTATGATTTTGATGATTATAAATTTATAATTATGTAAGTAGGTACGTATTTATTATAGTCGCGACCGATATTTTCATCAGCACTGGCCCTCAATTTGCAAAAAAAAGGTAAGAAAATTGGAATTTCTACCCTGGAATATCAGTCTTAACGTGTGGTTGTTACCTAACAGGGTCGGCAGTCTCGACAGAGATAACGACAAAATCGTTAACTTTCGATTGCTAAGTAACAAAAAATTCGGTTGCAAAATTGACCATCATCATCTCAGCCGAAAGACGCCCACTGCTGGACATAGGCCTCCCCCAAGTGTCGCCACATTGACCGGTCCGGCCCGCAACCTTCACCAGGTCATCGGTCCACCTAGATTTTAATCTAATTCTGAATTGATGCTTGCGAATAATGAGTCTTTATATCCTAGACGCGATTCTCGTAAGCATTATTATTGCAACCGAATTTATTCGTTAGTAATCAGCGATCGAAAAATAGCGATTTGGTTGTTATCTCTGTCGAGACTGCCAGCCCTGGTGTCAGAGATTTTATGTCGCCCATGGGCGCCTGATTTGGCTTTATATGCCGTCGAGAAATATTTCTCAGAATGCTGGTTTCCTCACGATGTTTTTCGTCACCGAAGCAAGAGATAATTACACCGAGGAGATTATTTAGCATCAAGGTAAAAGATGAATTTAAATAAAAAAGCTAAATTATAATTTATTACTATTATAAGTAAAATTAAAGTAACGACTAGAGGTTTTATGCTATCGATCTAAATCTAAACTATAACTATTTTACAATAGATTCTTATCAACTGCTATATGTATAGCCTAATAATAGAAATGATTCTATAATTGTCATAACGATAACATTAAATAGCTAGTCAAATATTATGAAGACTTATTAGAGCGCAAGAATTGGTAAGGCAATTTAAAACACAAAGAAAGCCTTTAAAATAGGCTAATTACTATTTCCTACTCGATTGTAACAGGATAATTAAAACAGAGTATTGATAACATATATAGGTACAGATACGAGCATCAAGATGTAGGTAATATACAATGTATATAGCTCACCGTAAAATTGTCAAACACGTTATATTACAATATAACATGTTTCTCTCTAGCGATATTGTAAACTCTCGAAATATTGTCAACTGAACATACGGAAGTATCTCTGCCCCCATAATCGGGACTTGGGGCACCCCCCCGTTAGGTTAGTTAGGTTCCTTTAAACCCTGCACTCGGAAATAGGGGCTCCGCGTAGCGAGGCTCCGTCGACTACGCTTTTTAGGGGAATAAGTATAAAGTGTTTTAACTAGGTTAGGTTATATTAATCGGTATTTTTTAGGAATGGTCATGGTTTTCATGAGAGTTGTACCATTCGGCAAGGGGGACACCTCCTTCCCTCCATACCGCGTGAGTTGACTACCATCGCATGCAATTCACGAAAAATAATGCGTTTTATTGTAAGCAGTATGTTCATTTGACAATAATTCGAGAGTTTACAATATCGCTGGAGAGATTACAATATAACGTATTTGACAATTTTACGGTGACATATACACCCTTGCTCCTAAGCATATCTTCTTCTCTCCTCTTTGCTTATCTCCACATGTCTCTACTTTGGTGGAGTCCGGGCATTACTCATGCTCATGCTCATGCTCAAGACTGTAAGAATATTTTAGAACCCACACAGGTATAAAATTGATCATTTTAGAAAGGCAAGACAAAAAATCACTTATGAATTTTGTCAAGTGTATACGTTTTCCTGCTCGTGACTGTACAAACAAAATCGAACTAAAGATCACAAGAAAGTAGACCAATAAACAACATTAAGTATAAAGAATGAGAACGGAAAGAAGAAGCGAGAGAACCGATCGATGTATACTGCTGTCTCTCTTCCGTTGCAGAAGGTCTCGTATTGTGGGATGGAAGCTGATGTGCTGGCTCGAGGGTCCACTGTTGTTGGGAATATGTGCTGGGAAAAAGAAACAATTGTAAATAAAACCGCTTTTAATGTTCCCCATGTGGGACACAGGCGTCTTCTCTATTGTACGGTTAACGTACAACGACTTGGTTGCTGACAATGCAACCTCAATTTATATATAATAATATTCACACATCATTTACTTTAGTTGACAAATTGCAATCATCGCGATTGGCACGGATTAGCATCCAACTTATACCTATCTTGTAACTTTAAGAAATAAACTATTTCTTGTGCTAAACCGTGGTTTACCGTCAACTCACCATAACTCTACTAACTAGCTCTGAGCCATACATAAAATTGGTCCTTCGAGCCGGATATTAAGTGTGTGAGTGTCTCTATTAGTGATAGCGAATCGGTCTTGCTGGTCTCCCACAAGCGGGTCGCCCCAGTAGGATTGAGAAGGCGCACATATCTCTAGTAGAGAAAGAATACGCTTAGTATCCACAAAACGACTGCGAAAACTTCGCAAGTTCACCAAAACTAGTGCCTGCGGTGACGCAACTCTGCGGTACTATCGAACAACTGAAACTTAAACTGCAACTTAACTTCTACAACAATCAACGATGGCTCAGAACATCAGCGAGATCATCAGCCGCCAAGAAACAATCTTCAACAACTTGAAGCAAATCAGCATCAACTACAAGAAAGACGGTCCTAGCAGAAAAACTTTAGAGTACCTGGAGGAGCGACTTTCTCGGCTGAATACGAACTGGGAAAAGTTTGTGTTCAATCATCAACAACTGGAGAAATCTGGGATAACTGACATCCAATACTTCATCGACGATGTCTTCAACAACACTAAGAAGATGTACGAGGACGTTCTGCAAGACATTCTGAAACGTAAAGCTGAGTTACCTTCTGCTTCCACGAGAAAAGCGGAAGTGCCTCCTTCTACGCCTAAACAAGGTAAAACAAAAACAACCTTTAGCTTCGATGACATCAACTTTCATGTTCCTCCTCGCGAATCTGGCAAGACTAACGAGAAACAGCAGGAACTATTACGACAACAATACTGCAACTTTAGAGCTTTCGAACGTACTGTGGAAAAGATAAACTTTGACTCGTCATCCGAAAAATGGGAGCTAGAGGATAGCCTTAACATCTTGAAAGGCAAATGGGAACTCATCGAGAAAACTAACTGGGAACTTGACTATATTTCCCAAGACGAAGATTCAACTTACAAACAAAAATATGATGCTATAGAAAACATTTATGACAACATCCGAAAGAAGCTACAACATCAAATTTGGAACAACGCTCACTATGAAAAGACAACACCAAAAATTGTGATACCAGACTTCAACGGAAACTACCATCAATGGCTAACTTTTAAAGATCTGTACGTGGAGAGTGTACATAACAACCCATTATTGTCAAAAGCGCAAAAAATGCAACACCTTAAAACCAAACTCAAGGGCGAAGCCGAAAAGATCGTACAGCATCTCGGTATAAGTGCGGAAAACTATACTTCCTGCTGGGAGTTAATCACGCACCGATATGATAACAAACGTCTGTCGTTCACGTCCTACATGAACACGCTTCTAAATCAACCTCTCATATCGGAAGCAAGCGCCGCGAGTATCAGGAAATTGCATGACGTCACACTTGAGTGTCTGAACGGACTCAGTAACATTGGACTAGAAATAACTACCTGGGATCCGATAATTGTTCATCTTTTGGTTCAGAAACTGGACAAGGTGACTTACAATGAGTACATCAAAGATCTCAAAAAACCAAGAGAATTCCCCGACTTGGATGAATTCACCAAATTTTTGGAGAACAAATTCATGGCATTGGAAACCGTACAAGGAAATACTCATCAAAGGTCATCTTCATCGAATAAAAACCAGACATCAAACAAAGAGCATAACAACGCGTCATTCGCTCGACACAATAATTATAACAACCAGAGGTCATCAAACTCTAACAAACCGTATAAATCGTCCAAAGCCTTCTTCACGACAACGAGGAATTGCCCGATTTGCAAAACAGAACACATTTTAATGAAATGTTGCAAATTCTTGGCTATGAACGCAAAGGAACGAAATGACACAGTTCGCAATTTGCGTATTTGTTCCAATTGTTTGTACAGTCATGGAGAACAAAAATGCACTTCGAAAAAAACTTGTAAACAATGTAACAAGTCACACCATACGCTTTTGCATGAGGATGGAAATGAACAGAACAACCGTCCCGCAGCTATAAGTAGCAGTACGCCATCGACTTCACATGCCGTCAATAACTTAACTAACGAGGCGAAGGAAATTCTGTTGACGACTGTACTTTTAAAAGTGAAGACTATTGATGGAGATTACATCAACTTAAGAGGTTTGCTTGACCAAGGATCACAAGTGAGTCTCGTGACGGAAGACGCCGCGCAACGACTCAGATTACCCCGACGCAAAGTCAGCGCTATTGTGTCAGGTGTCGGTTCACTGTCCGGCAATTGTAAGGGGTCAATTAACTTGGAATGCAAATCTATACATTCTGATTATGAATTTAAATTGGAAACTTTGGTGATGAAGAAACTCGTAAATAACTTGCCTACAGCTTCCTTCTCCATACAAAACTGGGATTACATAGATAACTTAAAACTTGCAGACCCACATTTTAATAAGTCGGGCCCGATTGACTTACTTCTGGGCGCCGAAATCTATTCAGAACTCATACTGAATGGGGTCATAAAAAGTGACAATTTCCCCGTAGCCCAACAAACAAGAGTGGGCTGGATACTATGCGGGAATGTCAAGACTTTTAACTGCTTTGTAGTACTCAATGACCTACAAAACATGTCACGATTCTGGGAAACGGAAGAAATCGCTGACACTACGACTTCAACTAACGAAGACAAACATTGTGAGAACTTTTACAACTCAACTACTGAGAGATTGAATGACGGAAAATATGTGGTGCAGATGCCCATGAAATCAAACTACAACTCTCAAGTAGGAGCCACAAAGTCTCAGGCACAAGCTCAGTTCCTACAACTTGAGAGGAAAATGCTGAGAAACAACGGACTTAATAGGGAATACAAACGCTTTATGGAGGAGTACATTTCCCTAGGCCACATGAAGCCCGTAACAGCTGAAACTCGGAGTAAAAACCAAGTATATCTACCACATCACGGGGTATTGAGAGCTGAGTCAACAACGACGAAACTGAGAGTTGTCTTTAACGCATCTTATAAGGCAAATAATAACAACAGCCTCAATGACCTTATGTACTCTGGTCCCAACTTGCAAAAAGACATGTTTACGCTACTCATTAACTGGAGAGTTCACAAATACGTCTTTACGGCAGATATTGAGAAGATGTATCGGCATATATGGCTGAACGAGCAACAACAGCACTTACAAACAATTGTGTGGAGATCTTCTTCTAACGAGCCATTACGTGAATGGCCTCTCTCCCTCTCAACTTCTAACTTTTAAACTCTGGTGGGAGGGCCCATCTTGGCTGAAAACTTATAACGATAAAAACACCGAACAAAACGATAATAATTCAGTCTATTTACAAGACAATGAACTTTGTGACACACTAACAGCAAACAATAAATGCTGCGTCGCAACTTATAAAAACAGCGAAGTAATTACCCAGCTGTTAAATAAACATAGCAGTTTCAAACGTGTAATCCGAGTACTTGCGTGGATTAGACGATTTATAAATTGCATCAAAAAGAAAAACATAACTGACGATAATAAGGAGATTATATCGTTATCTTCGGGAGAACTAACTGAAGCAACGGAAATTTTGATCAAAAGCGTGCAGAGAATGAACTTCGGGGATGAAATCGAATGTTTGAAGAAGAACAATCCAATACCAACTAAAAGCAATCTTTTGAAGCTAACCCCATTTCTCGATAATAATGGGCTATTGCGAGTTAAGGGGCGACTTGTCAACTCTGTGTTGCCGCCCGAATCTAAACATCCAATTATTTTCCCTGCTACTGGAAGATTAACAGAGATGATCATCCAAGAGGCTCATCGTGAAACTCTCCATGGTGGGGCACGACTCACGCTAGCATACTTACGTCTCAAGTACTGGATCATTGGTGGGAACAGAACAGTGAAAAGAGAACTTAGGCAGTGCGTACGATGTCACCGTTTCAAGACTCAACGAAACATGCAAATAATGGCTGACTTGCCAAAAGAACGAGTTACACCATCGAGACCATTTACAAGCACCGGTGTGGACTTTACTGGACATGTTGACATAAAGATCAACAAGGGGAGAGGCGTAAAAATGTGCAAGGCTTATATAGCCATCTTCATTTGTATGGTTACAAAAGCCGTACATCTTGAGTTGGTGTCTGACCTGACAACTCAAACTTTTCTAGCCGCTTTTAAACGAATGTGTGCACGCCGAGGTACTCCGAAGCATATGTTCTCAGATAACGGGACTAACTTCGTCGGTGCCGCAAGACTACTCCAAGAAGACTTTGAACGAAATAAAACTTTCCAAACTTCTGAGTTTTACGACGAGATGAATAACTTGAAGATAGAGTGGCATTTTAACGCCCCGCTCTGGCCATCAGCTGGTGGACTTTGGGAGGCTGCAGTTAAGTCCATGAAGTATCACTTGAAGCGGGTTCTAGGGGAGCAAAAACTGACCTACGAACAGTTCACCACATTATTAACTCAGATCGAAGCATGCTTGAACTCACGTCCGCTTTGCCCACTATCTGAAGACATCGAAGACCTAGAATACTTGACACCTGGTCACTTTCTTGTTGGCGGTCCTTTATTGTCTATGTCCAAGGAGGAAGAAGACTTCAATCAGTACGACTTGAGAAACAGATGGAGGCTGGTTGAACAAACTAACTTACACATCTGGAAACGCTGGTCAAACGAGTACCTGCAGCAATTACAAGTACGCAGTAAATGGCAACAAACTAAAAAGAATCTAGCAGTTGGTGACTTGGTGTTAGTTAAAGACGAACATTTACCACCGGGAAGATGGGCTCTCGGAAGGGTGGTGGAACTTCATCCGGGGACTGACGGAGAGGTCCGAGTTGTCACCCTAAAAACTAAAAAGAGACAACTAAAACGACCAATCGTTAAGCTGTCGCCGTTACCGCTCCGCCAAAACTTACAAACTACGGAAGAAACTGAACACGGAATAAATCAACAACAACAGCAATCCGAACCTGAAAAACAAAAAAAGCAGAGAGGTCGCAGTATAAATAAAACTAGTCTACTGTCTCTAGTTCTATTATGCATGATGACGATGATGGGAATCACACAAGCGACGCCTGTTACTTCAAGCAACTACAAGGTGACATCAATACTAAACAATCAACCAATATACTTTGATGAAGCCGGCACACTGCAACTTATACACGACGAATGGACGCTGTTGATATATTATAACTTAACTTCATATTTTCAAGCCACGAGCAAGATAAAGTTCTACATCGATCAAATGGATATACTTTGCCGACGAATAGTCCACGAGTACCCACCCTGCGATGCCGTTGTCGACCACCTACGTTACGAATCGAATCACCTTACTGAATACAATTCCATGTTACTATCTCAACATTCAAGGAAAAAACGAGGTTACTTCGATGGGGTCGGAAAATTAGCAGGAACACTATTCGGCGTTCTCGATGTGGATTTTGCCCAAAAATATGAACAGGATATACAATACTTACAAGCAAGTGATAACTATTTACTGCAATTAATGAAGAATCAAACACTGATTATAGAAGCAGAAAATAACATGATTAAGCGAAGTTCGGAATTTATGGATAAACAATTGAGAATAGTGCAAAACTACATGAATCAGACTGGCATAGCAATAACAAGAATAGAAAACAGAGCGCATATATTATATACGATAAATGACGTTCATTCTGCCGCTGTAACTTCAACTTTAATTCTGAGTGACTTACATAGAATCCAAGAAATGCTGATGAATGCCCTGGCCAACATCTACAGAGGTCATTTAGACACACACTTATTCTCAGCATCTCAACTTATTGAGCAACTGAATATCATATCAGGAAAACTACCTCAAGGACTTTCGTTGCCGATTAAGGATATTCAAAGGGATTTTCAAGTCATCTATGAACTGATTCACGTGAAAGCTAGAATTACAAGTAACTTTTTACTATTTGAATTACACATTCCGTTATTGAGCGACGAGGACTACAAAATATATCGTGTAATTCCGATTCCATTTATGAGACAAGGAAACTTGAAAATAGTCAAACCTTCTTCGGACTTCATCGCTATCAACTTGATTAAAAATTCATATATAACTCTGGAAGAGCAAGACATGCACCATTGCACATCATACGGAGAAGATGAATACACGTGCATCTCGCGACAACCCGTATACAATCTACATGATAAAGATGCGCCGTGTGAGACTAAGGTGTTTAGTCAACAAACTTCACTATCGTGTGTCATTAATGACATAACTTGTAAAGAGAATTGGATCAAACTACATAAACCCAACGTTTGGTTGTTTACGTTGTGCGACAAACAGCTGATACGCGTAATATGCAGCGATCAGGTGACACCCGCGGTCATTGACGGAACAGGAGTCATAGCCTTGAAACCTAAGTGCTTATTACAGAAAAAAGACGCCACGATATTTACTTACAATCACTTAGGAAGTAGGGTAAACACGGGATTGGATATCGAAGTACCGAACATAAATACGACGATAAATAACATGTTTGATCTCGGTTGGAGGAACGTACAGCTGAACATCACTGAATTGAACAGTGCAGCAGAATTGTCAAAAATTGAACGTCAAATCTCTTACCAAAAACAACATGAAGTGCTACCTGCGGCTTCAAGTATTTCTACTCACGACGTGTATTTTTACTCCGTGACTTCTTTGTTGTTGGGAGGATTTGCTGTGGTTGGCGTCTACTTTATTATAAAGAAACGAAGGATAATGAAGAACCACAAGTCTGCGACAAGCGCTAAACTGGGACAACAGAAAGGAGCAGACAAAGAAGAAGTAAATATTGAGATGCGGGAGATCCGTAGCTCGACGACACAGGAACACAGAAACGGATTTAGTTTTAATGACATATCGTCAAATTAATATTTACAGTGTTTTATTTACTTGTTTTACTTTTACTTTACTTACTACATTTTGTAACTTTGTTTGTTTTACATTATTTTATACTTTATTCTTTACTATGTACTGGTTGCCCATCTCGCCTTTCGTGTACTATTCATCTCCCTTTCTTTCCTTGGGAGCATGTACGGTTAACGTACAACGACTTGGTTGCTGACAATGCAACCTCAATTTATATATAATAATATTCACACATCATTTACTTTAGTTGACAAATTGCAATCATCGCGATTGGCACGGATTAGCATCCAACTTATACCTATCTTGTAACTTTAAGAAATAAACTATTTCTTGTGCTAAACCGTGGTTTACCGTCAACTCACCATAACTCTACTAACTAGCTCTGAGCCATACATCTATGAAAGGGAGATCTATAATCGACCACGCGATTTTTTGGTTCTAGAACTTGCTGTATTACTCACTATGTTTTCATTCACTCTTTAATAACTATAATTCTTCTAAGGGTTCTTCTTTCTGGACCCCGACCGCGAGCACCTTCTACTTTTTATATTTTTTTTATGTTTTTTAAAACTAGTAGTAGTAAAATCGAAGAATAAAGAAGTGAAATCCCCCTAAAGGGAAATTATCATCGGGGTACATCGCAATTTTGATAGCTTGTCATGATGCATTTGTAGAGTTATATTCCTCTGTCCTATGCACCAAGAAATCAAGTTTTGTGAGGTCTGGCCAAACGCTTTAATTAAATCAATAATTAAGGCGTTTTAGGCACATTGACCATAGGTGCATAGCTGAGATAATACGAGCCAATTCATTCTACCACACCCTACCAACTCTGGTGACAGATTGCATGAAAAAAGAAATTAAAACATGATTAGCGCAAACTGCAAACGTGTATTAGCGATTCAATCGTATATATCCATCATCAGACCATGTTCAGCCAATTCAATTCCTATAGCAGTTGTTCGTCCCGTTATCGCGATTTTTTTTTTTCAGGATCAAACTTGGGAATCTTTTAGTTGCGGAAATATTGGAGCTCAAATACCCAATTTTTTTTAAACACCAATTTTAAATGTTAAAACTTAACTTTAAATACATCCAAGACTCATGTACTATTCAATGCAATCATCAGCACAATAATTTAAGTGCGTTACATTGAGTCCTACCAAAAAACGTAATTTAACACCCCAAAAAAAGTTGTCGTTACCCAGCAATATTTGTTGCAAAACGTTAGTTTGATGTACAGAATGCTTGGTAGACGGCTTCGTGAACAGAATAGAATAGAATACTCTTTATTATGTACACCATAAAAATTATAGATACAAAAATTTTAAACATTTTACAAGGGGTGACGCTATGGGCGGGTCTTATCGCTAAAAGCGATCTATTAAACACAAGACAAGAGTCTTTTTACACCTTGTATATATTCTACTATCCTAGCGAAAATCCACACAGCATCTAAACTAACAAAATAAACCTTGAAAGCATCCAAGTCCCTGGACAGGTCTTCATCAGAGTACCCCTTCATAGCCTTCGTGGCTACAGGACCCATATAGTTGTTGACCACCGCGAACTCGAAGAGTGAGAGGAACACGAAGACTGAACAAGAAGACATCCAAACGTCGATGGCTTTTACGTAGGAGACGGGTGGTAGACTTTGTTGAGATTGAGTGTTTTGGGTTGCTGGGGATAGAAGAATTAAAAGACGAATAAAACTAGAGTACCTACGGCTTAGAAAGTACCTGTGAAAGAGAAATGCAGTCCTTTTTTAAACTTTGCTTCACTTCACTAGGAATTTCTCCCGATCGTGGGTGCGTTTACAAACATTCAAATTCACATATGCAAACAGCCAGACCCGGAACAACTACCTTAGGTCATACAACTATTTGGTCCGTGCGGGGATCAAATCCGCGACCCGCAGCAAAGCCCTCAATCGCTCTGCCACTGCGTCAACCACGCCGTCGTTGAATAAAACTACGTCGACTTGAATAAAACTGTAACGGTTACATATTATGTCTTCACTGTATATTTCAATTATTGCATTTGTTGTATGTTATCTAGTGGGCTGCTTTTTTACTAATCTCTGGACGATAAAACTGTCTCTAGCGGGAAGATCCTGAAAAACACAGTTTGGTCTCAGTAAACTTGGAGTGTGAAAGGCTCCTTTGCACTGTGCAGGGTAGGAGACAAAATTATGATAACATTTTCCTTTTCGTCACGCGTGAGACGTTATCAATATGACAAGAGCGTATCAGAGTTTTCTAATCAGGAACTTGATCCAGTACCATCCATTCCATTCCATCTGTCGTAAATATCCACAACATAATCATACCTAAAGTGAGCAATGACGTGACTCCCAGCGTGACCCTCGCAGGAATAGCTTCAGGCTTGATCCAGAACGAGATCCAGGACATCACGACGATGAGAGCGGATGGGATGTAGGTGTGGAACAAGTGGTAGCCCAGTCGGCGACGCAGGTTGAACACCACGGCTAGACAGGTGAAGTTACCTACGCAAAAGGATTGTACATAGTGTTACAAACATAGCTGTACGTTTATACATAGTAAAAACTCACAGCGTCTTCCTACGAAGGTAGGAACGCCACCTGCTACGATATTTGCATCATCATAATTATCAGGTCGGAATCACCCACTCCTTGATATAGGCCTCTCCCCATGACTTCCAGCTGCTTCGATCAGACGCTAATGTGGACTATAAAAACTATTCCACCTAAATAATTAACCAAGGCATTAATGATGATGTTGGCTTACCAGTAGAATACTCGATAGTACAGTCCGATGTGTAATTGTTGGAGATATCGAGCTGCGGCAGTTCGATCTCCGGGTTGACCACTAGCGGATCTGTCAGGTTCCAGATGAACACCAGGTCGTGAACCGTGTGTGATACTGGAAGTAAGACATGGATGTTTAAGGTTATGGCGTTTAATTGTTGCAAACTTTTGTTGATGTCTACAAAGTTAGGCAGAAAAAAAGTCTTGCGAAACCAAACTAACAATTTTATGATTCTAAAATCAAACGATTTGGCGTTGCAGCAGATACGAAAGAGATAGTTATACATATTTGTTATGAAACTATGAAATTCGTTGATTGGGCACATTACAAATAAGTACGTACTCGTTATGCATATGAATCGTTCTGTTTTTCTAAAATTTTGTCTTGCACTCGGCTCTACTTCATGGCCTGTCCAGCAGAGGACATCTTTCGGCTGAACGAACGTTAAAAACATAAATTCAGCTACTTACAGCTTTCAATCATCATGGAACAACTCTGCGTATCATGAGGATAGGATTCAAACTTCATGGCGCAGGATAGTACTAAAGTTAATCTGGAAACAGAAAACCAAATGGTAGTTTTAATCCGACTGTAGTGGAGCACTTAGGGAGGTTTTCGTTCATATTGACAGCTGTTTTCACATTCTGATTAATAAACCGTTGCATCGCTCCTTCGCCCCCGTAAAAAGCATTATTCTTATGAAACTGTTGGGCATTTGAATTTTTGGGATTTTTTACATCCATGGGTCGGTTTTTGAGCCAGATTCCCTCAGGGGGAAATAGTGAAGCAGCTAAATGAAAAGGAGACTTTCTTATTTATTTTTACATTAGGGTCCAGTTTCCTCCCTCCCCCTGGCTGGAATAAGCCATTTTGGGGACTGCGTTTTATTGTCAAATTCTTTTTTGCGTGTTTTGAATGAGTATGACTTACTTGGACATGTAAAGCAGTGTCTTGTCATGGTACAGCCACAAGTAATGATTGGGTATGCTCATCTCGTGAAAGGTGACTTTCTTCGCGTTCTTGAAGAAGCAGTCGGGCCTCCAGATCTTGTTCAGCCAGTCTACATCGAGGATCCTGTATTCCTCGTGCATGTTCTCCGGGAGACGTAGTCGGGGGTCCCGCCAGGATTGGGCCAGAAATATGTCGGCTACGTAGGTCTGGAATTGTTAGATTAATAGAAGCTTAAGAACTAAGCTGTAGGTACTTTCCTATTGTTTGATGCGTGGTGTAACGCGAATGGATAATATAAAGAATGAGTATGAAGTCTGAAAGTGGCGCCGGTGACTGAAAAGTGTGTGTGTTAATCGGTTATCGTGTTATGAAGACGTGATACGGAGGAAAGAGGAAACTGAAGAGAGAGAGAGAGAGATAAAAAAAAAATGTTGAGTATGAATGGAGATATATAGAATAAGAGAAAGAAGACCAAAGAAACGATGAATGGACTGTGTAAGTACGTAGATATGGCTAGAAAGAAAGTGATTGTTAAGATAAATAAATAAATAAATATCGCTGGACATTACACACAGCGCCATCTTGTGCCACACTAACCAAGGCTTGTGTCGTGCTCACCAGACAGTTTATATACTACATATACATATACTTTTTGTTTGTAAATACATACTTATTATAGGTACATATAAACATCCATGACTCGGAAACAAATGTCCATGCTCATCACAAAAACAATGGCTCCTACCGGGATTCGAACCCGGGACCCTAAGAACGTAAGGCAGCTTCACTACCGCTGCGCCATTCGGATCGTCAAGATGATGAGTT
The DNA here is from genome assembly GCA_950022955.1 of Xestia ashworthii. Taxonomy (NCBI): domain Eukaryota; kingdom Metazoa; phylum Arthropoda; class Insecta; order Lepidoptera; family Noctuidae; genus Xestia; species Xestia ashworthii. Next base: position 9,870,272 of record OX465573.1, read on the forward strand.
ATAGAGAAGTGGTGTGGAAGAAGAAGACATGCTGCACGGATCCGAATTAAATTGTGATGAGGGCAAGGGAATGATGATGGCCGTAAAAACCCGTTGCTGTCAACGTGTCTGCCATTTTGAACTTATCAAAGTTTGAAGAAATAACGGGGAAATCTAATTTTAGCACGGGTACGTACCTATCATAATCCCGAATTTTAAAATACCGATGGACAAAATCCCGAAAATTGAAACACCGAATGGTTGTTTGATCGAAAGTTTAAAATCACGAAAGTTCCTTTGCCCGAAAGTTTTAAATGCCGATAGTCGTTATATCGAAACACAAAATACCGATGTTCAAATGCCCGTAAGGACGAAATCCCTAATGGACAAAATACCGAATGAACGAAATCCCGAATGGGCGAAATATCGATGGATGAAATCCTGTATTTTGAATTTCGATGTTTTGGGCGTCGGTATTTCAATCATATGCATTATGAACTTTCGGGATTATGATACGTACCCTTTATTTAGCACACTTTGGTATGCCTATTCTGCTCACTGTTACTTTAAGACCCTATAAAGTTTGCTTACCATACTCTCCTCATTAATTGAGTCAAGCGACAGCACAGTGACGTGGAAGTACACGATAGTGGGCTGCCCCTGAAGCTTGGGGGCACGGTTCTTGTCGTAGAACTTCGCCTTTTCTGGTAGAATGTCCCGTAGTGATAGACTGGATTCACCCTTCAGTTCTATCTCTTGGTAGGTGGCGTTTGTTCTGGAAACGGTTGATTAGTTTTATTTTTTTATTTACTTCTTTGTTCATTTATGTAGGCTTGTCGCATGTTTGTTGAAATAAAACTAGTTTAAACTGGTTTTACTCTATTAAAACTTCATTCTACGTAGGTATTTGTAGGGTGTGACATTATTAAAGCAAGACCGACCTCTCGTGTGGGGTCTTGGACCATGAAGCTGAACCACTTTTGTTCTACAAGTTCTTCAAAATCGGTCAAAAAAATATTTTTTCATCACGAATCGAAAATTCCTTAAAAAAGTTGTGAATTTCCAAAAGGCATAGAACCAAAAGTCAGCTCAAGTGGGAGTTGCTGCCTCCAACTCTCGACCCCTGCTTAGCTCCTGGATCTGTTTCAAAACCAAAGAATTAACTGCAACGCCTGACCACAGATGAAAAAAATCCTATCAAAGTTAATGGCGGAACAAGAAATAGCTTTCCGTAGAGTGTAAAGTCACAGCTTGCTCAAAGCAAAGCTTTACGTTATATTATGCTACCCCTTAGTTGGTCTTAAAAGTTTATTTAATCAATTGGCAAAAGTCAAAAAGTCAAAGTCAAAATAATTTATTTGCAGTAAATGTGGTACAAAAGGTGGTAAAAAAACTTATAGTGCGATGACACATTTCGCCATATAAATAGCATGCAAATATTAATAAACACAAACTACAATACCTGTTTCTAATTTTAGTTAACTAGACACAAAACAAAACAACAAAAAATAACAATTATAATTATACCTACATACCTTCTACAAAAGAACTTTTAACATATTACTAAGATATTCTAGACACACTAGACACAAAACAACAAAATAACAATTATAATTATACCTACATACTACAAAAGAACTTAATTATAACATATTAAAGTATTTAAGAAATTCAACAAATTGTTAGCATAATAAAATTTATTCTTTAAAATATATAAAAACATAACATCATAAAAATAGGTAATCTCTCTACAATTCAATTCGATAGTGATAAGACTGACAATTAGTTTTTTTAAGAAATTCTGCTATGGAATAAAAGCAATGTGAAATAAGCCATTTTTTTAAAACTTTGCAGAATTTTCTGTACGGTAGTTCTGTAATAAAGTTTGGTAGTGAGTTAAAAATTAGTGGAGCCATATACACACAATTACGTCTGAATAATTCAATTCTAGGTACAGGCATTGTTAATAGATACTGTGTAATTGTACGTTTATTAATATTGTTTTTAAATTCAAAAAGTGAAGAGTTGGTTTTGACAAATTTGGCAATTTCATATATATAAATACAAGGAACTGTAAGAAGGTTTTGTGATTTAAACACTGGTCTGCAGGAATCAGTCCAGTCCAAATTGAAAATTGTGCGGATGCATTTTTTTTGTGCTAACAGAACCCTAGTAATTTCAGTGGAGTTACCCCAGACAATGATCCCATACCTGATGATGGAACATACATAGGCGTGATATACCATTATCGCAGTTTGTCTGGAGGTTTCATCTTTAACCTTTTTTAAGGCAAAAACAAATCTATTTATTTTAATACAAATATCATTAATATGGTCCTTCCAAGTTAAGTGTTCGTCAATAGGCTTGTTAACTGAAAAAATCTAATTAGTCCGTCACTTAGATTATCAAAAAATATTTGACCCGTATTTTTTCTTTTGTCACATAAACCAAAATTGACGAAGATACGACGCTTTTAAAATTCCCAATACGTCACTGTTCGGTATCATTCTTAGTGAGTTGATACCGAACAGTGACGTCACGAGCCCCCACTCCGAGTTTTGATGCGTTTTATCTTTGTCAATATTCGTTGATTTACAAAAACAAAAAATACGTGTCCATTATTTTCCAATACTCTAATTGACGGACTAAATAGATTTGCAATTTATTGATGGTGGAAACAAGCCTATTGTAATGCCAAGAAATTTTGTATTATGAATTTGTTCTATTGCTTGATCTTTATGTGTTATTTTAAGGTGTAGATAGTTACTCTTATAAGTTTTGAAGTTTAAAATTTTTGTTTTTTCTAAGTTGATTTTTAAAGCGTTTAAATCTAACCATGCTATTATTTTATTCAAAACGTTTTTTATATTAGACTCCTGTGATTCCCCATTTTTACTATCTATAATAACTGTTGTGTCATCAGCAAACAGGACACAATCTTGGTCTATAGCTTGAGGAAGGTCATTTATATACACAAGAAATAACGGAGGCCCTAAAATGCTTCCTTGTGGAACACCAAAGTAATTGTTTCGTGGTTGGGAATCATAGTTCGTGATACTATTCACTTTGTCGTCGAATTTAGTGATTCTTGTTTTTTGAGTTCTGTTTAACAGGTATGATTTGAACCATTCTAAAGCCGGGCCTCGAATACCAATCCTACTTAGTTTGTCAATTAGGATAGAATGTTTTACGAAATCGAAAGCTTTACTTAGGTCTAAGAACAAAGCAGAAGTTGTAATTTTCGAGTTCATGTTATTTAATACGGATTTGACTAAGTTAAACGCAGCAAGTGATGTGGATTTGTTTTTCCTAAATCCGTATTGTTCTTTTGCAAGCATATTAAATTTATCCAAAAAAGAGAGGATTCTTTTGTACATAACTCTTTCAAAGACCTTTGATAGAATCGGAATCAAAGCAACAGGGCGGTAATTGTTTTTATCTGTTTTAGATCCCTTATATATGGCAAGCACGTTTATAAAAAGGGACATGTACCTGCGTATAGCCGTTTTGATAATTGCGGTGGTTATAGCTCTTCCGAGGACTTGAACTTCAAAAAGAAGCCTTAACTTCGATCAAGAAGATAGATAGTCGTATCCCTCAGTAGCATACAATCTAGTTTTTTGTTAAGAGTAAAGTTGATACTTACAGAAAACTCACAGCAGCTTGAACTCTACCCGCCTCACAAGACTTTAACATAGTCATTAGAACAGTCACCAAAATATTCACTTTCATCTTCATCTTGAGTTTTAACACTTTACTTTAGTTCGTTAAATTGAGCAAAATTTTAAAATTACACATTTTCTAAATTGTCATTTCAGTCAATTTCCTATACTTCAGCTTATCCTCATCAGCATTCGCCTGTTATCTAACAGTTCAGATTTCAGCAATAAAGTAGGGCCAATTAAATAGATCACATTTGACATCTAGGCTGTCAGTTCAAAGTAAAGGTTAACTTCTTTTGCCATTCTTACAATAAATATTTAAGGTTACGTTGTTGTATTTTGATGACGACGTGTTAAATGTGATCTATTAAAATGGCCTACTGTAGGTACATCAATGACTCAGTGAGTTAGAAGAATCCAGCATTAGGTACTACCTACACTGCGCAACCTGTAACTATACAATTTGTAACAATCACTTGTTTCTGGACAAATCAATCGTACCTAATGCTCAAAATCAAATCTTAGATTATTGCATAAGGTACTGCAGGTGAATGCTGCAGTGAGAGTCATTAAAGCGATACTGGATAACATCTTAAATCCAACAACAGTCACCTAGCCCACTATCACTTGTAATTTGTATGAATGAATGTATTTATTTATTTATTTATTGGATCTCCAATAGAAACTACACCATTACATGAAAGTATACAGATAGAACAGGGGCAAATACAATATATAATTAACATGAAAAAAATTTGGGACTTTAGGTTAATCTATATTGTCGCCTCCTTTGCATTAAGCTAGGATGTTTCATCATTAGGACATCCCTTTACTGTCATCATTAAATGAGGGCCAAAACAAGAATGAAGCTGCTCATTGTTTTTGATTTTTCATACCCAGACTTCGAACCTGCCCGGTGAGTTTCGAAAGCTGAGTAATTTCATAATGACGTCATCGTTAACGCCAGATTTTCACCTAAATACCGACGAGCTTGCGAAAAAGAAATATGCGGGAATCGATCAATCACAGTGGTTGAATACCACATCCTTTCTCTTCTCTACTGCGATTGGTCAATTCAAGCACATTTCCACACCACTTTGCTCTTCTCCTCTTTGGTGGAAATCGGAACTAAGTGGAACTACTCTCTCGGTCGGCTTCCAGTCTAATACCAGTATTTTACATGGAGCGACTGCCTATCTGACCTCTACAACACAGTTAGTACTGGGTAAAACCCCCGATACCCATCGGTAAGACAGACTTGGTAATCGAACTCGGTTGTCAGACTTTTTTGGGCCACTGACTATTTTTGACAGTCGATATAGGTATATCGACTGTCAAGAATCTACAAATGACAGCCGGAACAAACTGCCTAAAGTGCTTTAACATAGTCATTAAAGGCACGGAGGAAACTCGGTATGTAATGAGTTGTCCCGACTTGTCCCCATCCACAGACCAACCTAGGCAAGTACGGCTTAAAATAAAGATCGACCCGAGCGGCTGTTATGGCCACGAGCTCCTCACAGATAAAAACTATTATCCTAGGTACTTGTATTGTACAACGGGCTGGTGTCCTCAACTCCACGTCAAAGCGCGTATTTTGCGTATGGGCAAATCGGCGTATCCACCACGCGGACCCAGTGCGGTTTGGTAGATGTCACATGTCTTCGAATTTTCGGTTCTAGGACATGCCGATTTCCTCACGATGTTTTCCTTCACCGTTTTGAGAGCAGTGTTGAAGAAATAAATTACACAAAGTAATGCGCCTGTCTGGATTCGAACCCACGACTTACTGTTCATAAGTCGGGGCCGCCACCACTGGGCCACCGCTGCTCTCATAAGCACTTAAATACCACTGTTTTTCAGTCAAGTTTCTACACTTTATTCTACCTAACCTCGCCTGAAGGCTTACCTACATGTTATAGTGCCTCGCCCTTGATGTTATAAACTACACAACAATGTCGTGTTATTTTATTATAATTGAAGACTTACGTAGTACAAGTGTAATCCGTTTACAAAGACTGCAGGTGCCAACTACTTCATAGTGTGGCTATTTTTAAATCCTTCCATACAATAATAATATGTGTGTGCTTAGGTAGGTACATCTCGGTTCATCGATGATGTAGGAAGTGTGGTCTAGGAAGGTCCTGTAAATGGACCCCTAACGACACATCCTGTTCATCAAACCAACTAACACTGCGCCAAAATTATTGTTGGAAAACGACCTATTTTTTTGATGTGAAAAATCTCTAGAATCTCCCAACTTGAACATGGCATGTGATCACTTATGTAGCTGTTCAGTTTCTAGCCCTAAGATCATTTGTACGCTTAAATTATAATTTCTTAAAGTAACGGGTCCTCGGGTAACGGGGTTCGTCTCATAAAAGGAAGGGAATCAGTGGGAGAGTAGGCCCTATGGCCATGGCTAGTACTTAGGGTAGATCGGTATCGACTCGGTGAAGAAACAGTTTTTTGACTTTTACCAACGATTCCATGGCCGACGGCACCTACTTTTAAATTGATCATCTTCAGAGGAAAATTTACTGCGACGTATTTGTTTTTCAATAATTAATAACATGTACGTAGGCATAACATCACGCCTGTTATTCCTAAGGGGTTAGGCTGAGGTGTAGGTACCTAATAGAAGGTAAAGTACCTACACCTACATTTCGTCAGTTATGTTTAAGTCCAATGTTATCGGGGACGAGATTATTGCCATCAACCCGGCACAAATCCTAGGCTGAGAAATTCCAGATGGAAAAACCTAGTCACTCTGCCCGAGTTGGGAATCGAACCTCATACCTACTCGCAATCGCGCTTACGAACACTCTACCATCGAGGCCCTTTGGTACCTATTATTAAAGTCACACCAATTTGAAATATTACCTAACCGAAAGGAAAACAAAGGAAAGGTCCAAAGAAACGATGGACGGACTGTGAATGATGAAATGGATTGAAAGCAGGTGACAGTTCAGATGACGAGCTACCGACCCCAAATATATTGGGATAAAGGCATGATGAATTTGCAATATTGAACTTGATACAAAAACCTGAATAGTATGTTAGTAAGTGGTTTGAGAATACGATATACTAAATTAAGTATAAGTAATCCTAAGCAGAAGACTGCATCGTACTTGTGCGGATATGTGCGGCGTAGGGCTTCATTATCTAATGTCCCACAATTCAATATAGTGTGAATGTCGGCCTCAACTCGTGTGTAGCTAATGTCTATTGGCTTGGAATACTACATATGACATCATATCATCATTCTCCTGCCGTAATCCCAATTTATTTGGCGTCGGCGCAGTATCTCTTCTTGTTGTATACTTCTCTATTAGCTTTATTATCTAGCTATATAATTACTTAGAGGACTCCCATGATAAAATGATAAATTTATATGTATAAATTATAAATCTCATTCGTAATTTTTGACAAAAGTTATGGTTTCATTTTTTGAGAGGTCATATCGCACAGCGTAGCTCTTTTTACTTTTAAGTATTTTCTGTAAAACAATAGCGCCCTACGCCGTACGGTCTAACACTCTATTTGGTTTACAGTTTAACCCACAAATTACATTGTAAAATGTAAACCAAATAGCTTGTTCGACCGTACATCAAGCTACCCGAAATTGTCACAATTTCTGTCATGACTAGACAATTTTAACACAACACGATTTAATCAAATTAATCACTATTTCAACCAACTTTTCAGGTTGTTATCTTAAAGTTTCATAGTTTTAACACAAAATGATTGATTTCCATTTTCATCACTTCAAAAATTCACTGTCACAAAAATGTTTTTGGCCGAAAACTTTGAAGCCTGTTTTCATAAACGATAGGCATTTTTTTTTCACTAAGTCGAGCTAACGCGACTGCCTTCAGCAGTATCGAAGCCAATTTTGCTGAAGTGTGAAAAGTAGTTAGGCTGTGGGTTCGATAGGAGCGGGTAGCGGAAGCGAATCAGGGGCAACTTAACATGTGAGAGAAAACTAGAAGTAGAGAACTGGTTAGAAAGAGGGTGAAGCATATAACTTTACCATTTAACCTTTTGACCGCCACAGCATAAACGCTCGCGCGTGCCCTCCACGCCAAGCCACAATTTCATCTACTATTTTGTCACATATTTGTGTCGATTGGCGTACAGGGCACGCGCTTGCTTGTCACGTATATGTGACAATGGCGTCCAAAAGGTTAATAAATAGTACCAAGGCGACCGAGCTTTTTCCCAGATATGAGACCTAGCTAGATCGATTTTGGCCCCCGTACTTTGGCCTCTAACATGTATGGAGTGCAACTTCCGCACCGTATGTGTTCAAGTTAACTTACCTTACAGTAGTAACCTTATAGTTACGTATACATACCGCGTTGCACTCTTCTTTGAGAGGAGTGGACAGCAAACCACCCGGGTTGGTGGATGACAACAATGGACATGTTAATTTCCTCACGATGCATACCGTCTCCGTTTTTTGACCGGTGTGGTGGTGAATTAAGTAAGTCTAGGCCTTTATCACTGGGCCATCACTGCTTACCATTGGCTCATCCCACAAAAGGCGTTCCGAAACAGTACCTACAGGGTATAAACCACCTCATCACAAAGCCGTTAACCAAGCATTCTGTACATCAAACTAAGTAACTTTACGCAAAAATTATTGCTGGGAAACCATTTTTTTTTTGAGGTTATAAATCATGTTTTGTGGTAAAACTCAATGTAACGCACTTAAAACATTGTGCTGATGGATGGATTGAATAGTACGGGGGTCGTGGAGGTGTTAAAAGTCAAAATCTTACAAAAAAAAAGCTGTATTTAAAAAAAAATTCAAAAAGTTGTAACTTTGACCCCCCATATCTCCGTAACTAGAAGGTTCCCAGGTATGGTGTAGAACAAAAAAATGATCGCAATGACGGGGAGAACAAGTGCCTTTCGGCTTCGATAAGAGGTGTTTTACACCCTTTATATCATCATAAATTATTATCTTCCAATGTTCGCTATCCCCCGCTTGTTCGCTACCATGAGTAGCAGAAACAGAACTCGTCAATATACCAGCAGCCTACGTCCGGTTTCCATAACAGGATTATCACCACCGCGGCCGACTCAAACGGAGATGGCCTTGTCCTACTTGTTGCTATTTGACACACACTTTATTGATGCTGAATCGATTTTTTATCAACTTGAAAACTGAGGTTTTACTAATTTTTGGAGCGGCTATCAATGGGAGTTTTCGCGCATGAGTTCGCCGCTAGAGGCGCTCATGTAGAGTAGGGTTTTCGGAAATGTCAGATGTCAGTGTGCGAGCTTTTATCACATTTTTTTGTTAATATTCACGTTGTGGTCAAGATTGAGCCATTGAATCCTGATTAATTATGACTTGAAGGATTATTGTTTTATGATTTAGGATCGAATTTGTTAGTGCTTGGAGGAAGAATGACCTTTAAATGTTTCAAGCTTGCTAATTTTAGAGACAATATTGTAAATATGTATCTGAAGTGTACACCATGTTGTCATCTACCTATACTAATACAAAAACTACTGAACTGATTTGAATAATTCTTTCAGCAATGGATATAGCTACATTATCAGCGAGTAACATAGGCTATATTTTATCCCCGTACTCTCACGGGAACAGGAACCGCGTGACGACCGCCAGTAAGTAATAAAACAAAGTTTTTAGGAAGGAATTAGTACAAAATAGAATGAATGCCAAGACCTTACTCGCTAGTTGCGAAATCTGGTGGGCTCATAAAAGATAGCCCTCATAGTTACATTACCCCACGGCTTAGGGACTGCGGGACTGTTCGAAAGAGATACCGTGGCCCCGGAACATAAAGAGCGAGGAAGTTACATCGATGAGTTTTAGTCAGTAAAAGTCTGACACTCCCTCCCTCCCGCTCCGCCCAGAGCGGGAGAAGTCATTTGATGATTTCCCATCTTCTGCTAAACCCATTCGTAGCAAACTCAAATTCAACACATTTATTTCAACTAGACCATTACGGCACTTTTGAATGTCGATAAAACGAAAAAAAAGCGAAGCTACAATCACAGACACAAGGCATAATAACTTGAGAAAGTACTGTAGTTGCCCATTCCCTAGCGTAGATCTCTACCTGTATCGATCCGATCTCTACCTCTAACCTGTTGGTAACACTGGTTGCCATCGCGTAATTGGGTCGTAACACGATTTTCGGTGAAATGTGTACGATGACCAGCATCAATTGGGTACCCCAGTACTCCGGGTTCAAACGTAGGTGCTTTCAAGGGGGTTACCACATCGTGAGACGGTTCCACCTACATTGTGAGATGGTCCATTATCTTCCTAGCCTTTTCCTGTTTTAGTCTACTTACATGCCAACCAGATGCAGCAGAACACCAGTATCTTACTGGGAGCGACTACCTATCTGACCTCCACAACCCAGATCCTGGGGTACATGATACCCCATGGCTGACTAACCGGTGTAAGATTATTGCAAGGAATCATAAATGTGTAGAACTGTAGACTGTATCGGCGTTACGCGACAGCATATTAGCGACCAAAAATCAGTCAGATCATCAAAGTACTAGTAAACTAGTCGAACTTTAAAAATTAAAAACAGAAATAACTGCTTACTATTTTTATTAAAGACCAATAATATTACTTTACACTAAAATAACATTATAATAATGTTAAAACATAATTTAATAATTATATACATTCCGATTCCGATAGTTATCTGGGTGTATACTAATATTTTAAAAGATCAATATTATTATCTAGAATTCTAGAGATATCTGTAAATCGTTTTATTTTCTTCGAATTAAAAGCTGATGGAAAGGCACGTTTAGGAACGTAAGACTAAACTATGTTAAATATAAACAACTACCCACATTTCAAATATTTTGTTTTTTGACAAGAAAAAATGCCCCACCTTAAAACAATATCATGTCTGTGGTGAGAATATTGCCATCAAATTGTCACAAATCAAACTACTAATAAATACTAATAAATAAATACTAATAAATTACTGATCGAAAAACTCAATACTACTTCAGCTGACTTGGAAATCGAACCCAGGGCCCTAAATTCAAGCATTGGGAACACTTATTGCCCCTCATTAAATATTTGAAAGTGGGTACTATATTTATTGTAAATATATTGCTTCTTTTATTATTTGCCTATTTGCCGCGCCATTTCTTTTCAAACCAACATTTGACTGATTGTACTGATTTTACTCCAAATGCGTATTATTAAAAACTATTATCTATCAGGAAAATGGTATTCAAATAACTACCATTAATCAGCCAAATATGTTTAAAGCCTTACCTAAGACTAGACTAAGTAATTAACTAAAGATTCAATTACTATTCATCGGAGTACCTTTCTTGCCAGTTCCATAGATTTTCTGACAAAGATCTAAGAATCTCCATTCATTCAATTCCTCCGGTCTTTCTCTAACCATATTTCTATACTGAGTTCGAATTTCCGACATTTTCTTTGAGCAAGTAATGGCACTTTTATTTAGCATGCCGGATACTTCCATCCATAGATAGGATCTGACGAATTTGGGGTTCTTGAATTTATCTAAATTGCTTAGATACCATTCCAATAACTGTTCTGTCTCTTCATCAGACCAGGTTTCTTCAACGCCCGACTCTTCGATCACAGGTTTTGGCTGATTTTCTAATACAAGCTTTATAGCTATTTCCTTAGCAATGATTTCTTTTAAAAATTCTGCAAATGGCGTCTTTACCCCTGCGACTTCATCCGTATCCATGTTGTAAGCTTGTTTTAAATAGTTGATTTTGTTGAACACTTTAGTAATCGGTTCGCAAACGTAATTGGCAAGTTCAGTCCAAAGGTATTTCTTCTCAAATCTAGGGCTGACGAAATCTTCAATATTTTCTAAATAGTATTGCAATGCTTGGACCACTTTATCGTCAGGTAAAACTACATCTTTGTACACTTTTCCATCTTTTAGAGCCTTACTTTGCTCCGTTTTAGTGAATTTGGGTTTTAGACGCATTACTTTCTCCATTAAACCGAAATAGGGTGTTTTCTTCATATTAGGGTCTAATACATCAATTTGCTTATGATTTGCCTTGAGTTTGGCAAACATTTTTCTACAAGACAATGGTGTCTTATTGGGTAATTTTGAAGCTATTTCTGCCCACATATCTTTAGCATTTATCTCTTTACCCTTATGTGTTCTGATATAGTTTATGTAGAAGATAAGTAACTTCTTTTTAGTTCTCTTCGTCCATTTGACGAGTGGTTTGAGAGTCTCCTTTGGTGGTTCTGTGGTGACAGTTTCTTCTTGGAACGCAGGCATTGGATTTTCTTGTATTATGATTCGTGCGTTCTCGATGTCGGATATATCTTGACCCTCTGGGATAACTATGATGCATTGGTAGTCGTCTTGATCTTCTGTAAAAGATGTTACAGATGATTTTATTAAAATAACTTGACTTGGTGGAATTACCAATTGTAAATAAATAAATAACGCTGGACATTACACAAACAGCCCCCTAGTGCCACACTAAGCAACGACGCTTGTGTTGTGGACACCCGATGGTTGATATACCTACTTGGCGTTGGCGCTACAGAGAAACATACGTAAATACAAACATACATACATAGACTGCTAAAATCATAACTCATCCTTTTAGATTCGCCATAGTCGGGTAAAAAGCTTAAAAAAATATAAATGTACTAACCTTCTTGCTCCATCTTTTCATCAGATGCCGCAGGTACCTCCATATACGTTACGTCATTACCATCCATCTCCATGGTCTCCACACCATTCTCCCTCGCATTAAAAATATCTTCAAACATATTGAAATATTTCCAAGATATCTTTGTTTCGGGATTCCTGCTCCTCATAGTTTTTAATTTCCTGTAAGACTTTCTCAGTTCTATAAACTTTTCCTTACAAGAATTCTCGCCTTTGCCTATTTCGCCCGCTAAGTCCGTCCATTTAGTTTTGTCTTCAATATTACTGTTGATATCATCGAAGTTTTGTGCGAAATAGTTTATTAATTGTTTTATTTCTTTCGCTGACCAGTCTTCGCTGTCATCAGAGTCCAATTTTCCGTTCTTAAGTTTAGATTTGATTGCCCTGTAGCCAAATACTTTTTTGCATAGAGCGTAGTAAGGCCAAAGGATTGGCATTTCAGGTTTACTGATTTCTCTTTGGACGTAAGCAGTGTACACTTGCTTTAAATTCCTGAATCGGTGTGCGCATTGAGTAGCAGATATACCTATCTGTTTAGCGAGTATGTCCCATAGAGAGTGTTTGTTTCTATTAGTGGTTGTGGAGAACTTATCTTTGTTTTTCTGGTAATATTCGAGGATTTTGAAGGCTTTAGAGTCTCCTGAGCGGCGTTTTGTGCGCTTTGTGAAGCCTCGTTCGTCGTATGATTCTTCATCGTCAGTAAATTCTTCCATTTCCTCGTCTAATTTGATGTTCACCTTTTTTACTGGAAATACAAAGGAAAAATAATTTAATACAAATCAATATATTATACTAAAATTATAAAGCAGAAGAGTTTTTTGTTTGTTTGGTTGGTTGAACGCGCTAATCTCAGGAACTACCAACTCGAATTGAACAATTCTTTTTGCGTTGGATAGTCCATTTATCGAGGAAGGCTATAGGCTATATAACATCCGTTTCCGTTGAGCAGGCGAAGCGTTGCGATATCAAAACTTCACGCGAACGGAGTCGCGGGCAGAAGCTAGTTAGTAATAACATACTCGTAGCCTTGGCTTTCAAGCAGCGGTATTCTAGTGGTGTGACCTACGTATTGCTCAAGTTACAGGTCCCGAGTTCGAACCCAAGACACGCACTACTGATTTTTCAGATTCATGCGCGTTACATATAATTATCAGGAAGGAAAACATCGTGGCAGAGCAATTTTTCTTGACGGCATGTAAAGCCAATAATAGTACATTGTGATACAAGGGGCTAAAATTACCCATTATAGACGAGGTAGTTTTACTACCGAGCTTTAGCGAGGTAGTTTTACTACCGAGCTTTAGCGAGGTAGTAAATAGGAACCGAGTTATAATGGGATTTTAGCGCCGTGTTACACCGTACTTTTCACTACGAATTGCGAGAAAATAAAATAACCATATTTAATATGATAGTTTATTTTATTAAAAATGAAATGTACAATTTGTACTGTTGTTCTAATGAGATGTTTTTTCCCGGCCACATAATCTCAGTTCTCTGTGAAGACGAATAATATTGTGTCGTCTGTGAGGTAAACGTAGGAGATAAAAAGAAATTCAAATAAATAATACAGAAAAAATCTTAAATTTCGCGCCAATGCCTTTTTTTATTTCTTCTGTAGCTGGAATGCAACACATCCTGCCAAAGAGTTCGGCGTTCGGCGCGTTTGGTTCCATTTTAAAAATAAAATGTTTTTTTTTTTATGGAACAGTAAAGTCAATTCTTAATGAATTATGAGTAAAGACTTTGCGTTTTCGAACACCGACGACGAAATTTTAAAAAAAAAGCTTATTTTCCCTAGGGCTATAATGAGCAATTTTACGCCCCCTCTGGTACGCTATTATGACGGTCTTTTCGAGCAAGCGGAGTGAAATAGTTATTTGTTATACAAGAGTGCAAAGTTGTTTTTTAACCGCGTGCTCAATTTTGATGACCGAGCAAGCGAAAGATTCTAAAATTGAGTCACGAGCGAAGTGAGTGATTCAAAACTTAGAATCTTGAGTGTTAGTGAGGGAATCAAAAGAGCTCGAGGTGAAAAATCTTTGCACTCGAGTGCACACGTAACTTTTCATCCCACCTCAGCGAGGAAATGAATAAACGCAAAAAAAATTGCGCATTATTAACAAATTAAAACGGTTAAATCTGTTGGCGTCAAATAAACTTCCTCGTCGCTAGATAATGAGTGGTCATTTTAGGTTTTTCACTTGTTTTCAATTTGGATTCCTTGTTTTTAACCTAAGGTTTAACAGTATGACGTGAAAATAAAATGGCGCGCGCAAAACATTTAAAAAAAGTATACCAAGAAGGTTCCGAGTTGGAGTTCTTAACAATCTTAACAAATTAAAAAAAAAAAATATGATAAATTCGGCACCATAGAGATAGAAGTAAATAGCTTTAATGATGTTTTGAATTCACGTGCTTAGTGCACACGATGATCTAAATTCAAATTTACTTTACCCTCAAGACGATAAAAACGGCTTTTGCACTCAGACATCGAAGAGCAAAAATACTCTTTCCGAGATGGGGGGATGAAAACATAATTACACGCCTGAAATCCCCGAAAGGATGAGCAGAGGAGTATACGAGGTATAAGTAATACTGCTGCTGAGAAATTTCTATTGGAAAAACCCTATAATAATTTGTACAACCTGGATTCTCTACCAGAAACTCATGCTCTGCAGTAGCACTTACAACCAGTCTTATTACAATAATTTGAATGAAACTAACTTACCACCAATTTTAGTATCAGTTTTCTGATTCTGTCCAAATCCTTTCAAGGTTTCATACCCAGACAGCAAGCTAGTATCCATTCCATAGTCAAATATTCTATCAAACACTTCAATGTACCTCCAATCTATTTGCATGTCAGGATTTTCTTTCTTGTCATCCAATATTGTCTTGTAAAGACCTAATAGGTCTACCCATTGACTTCTGCAACATGCAAGATTTCTTTTCAGCTTTTTGGTAACCCCTGCCCAGCATACAAAGTGGCATATCATATCTTTATACATTTCTATGTTGTCATAGAAAAATTGTACAAGCTCATCTAATTCCTCTGTCTTCCATATCTCTAGAGGCTCAGGTTTTCGGCCACTTTTTATTATTTGATTCTCAATTTCTTTAGATATTATATTGTCAAACAGAATTGCAATAGGTTTTCTGTTTCTTAAGTCATAACCACCTCCAATGTATTTGTCTAAATGTGCATTCTTTAATTCTTCATATTTAGTTTTGCAAGTTTCAGCCGTCTTGTCAAGTAAACGACCAATTTCGTTCCAAAGGAAATTGTTGGGAATGGTTTTGTCTTGAAATTCATCAAAGCAATCAAAACAGTATTTGACTAATACTGTCATTTCTGTTGTGTCCCAATCTTCGACTTTAGGAGGTGGCTCTTCAACTTCAGCTATTGCCTGGTTTTCAATCAATCTGTACTCACTGGTCAAATATTTTCTATGGAAGTCCTCATCACCTTCAAAGATTTTGTCAAATAGTTCCAGGTAAGGCCAGTTGATGCCTTCCGAGCCGCTTACTCGTCTTTTGTCAATCAGTCTTAGGTAATGTTGCTTGTAGTTCAAGAACCGTTTCTGCCAGTATTCTCCATCATCTTCTCCTATCTCTAAAGCAATGGTCTCCCAAATGCCCCGTCTCCAGTACTCAGCTTGGAAGTTTTTCTTGTATTTCAAATACAAGTTTAGCATAGTTTCTACTTTTTCATCAACATTTGATTTATTCACCTTTTTTACCATCATTACATTATCATAATTCTGTTTCAGAGCTGGAACTTTGATTATCTGTGGTTCCAGTGTGTTTAATGTTTCAACCGTAATCATGGGGGTTTCTTCGTGGAATATTTGGTGGCACAGTTCAAAGTATGGCCACTTTACATAGACTCCTTTCTGTATGTGGCCACAGATTTCAATGTACATTTCTTGTAAGCTGTTGAGTTTTGATTCGCATGAGTTTGGATTTTTTCCCACAAGCATGGTCTTGCATGCAACTGTCCAAAGATGTTTCTTTTTCGTTGCTCCGGATATAAAAGCCTGTTTGTTATCATTGTAGAATACAAGTAATCTTTTGGTTTCGTCCTCAGTCCACTTTTCTTTTAGCATCGCTTGTTCAATCCTTATTTCATTTGAATCATCTCCATCATCTTGGATGATATAAGAGTTTTCTTGTTGCATTTGTATGGCTTGGTCTTCTATGCTTTCAACTGTTGTTAATACTCCTTCTTCATTACCACCGTTTTCTGTAATAGAATATTTTTGTTATTAGTTTAACTTCCAGAATTAATAAAAACCGGCCAAGTGCGAGTTGAACTCGCGAAAATTGGAACTGTCTAGCTATCATGGTTCATGTGATACAGCCTGGTGACAGACAGACTGACAGTTGAGTCTTAGTAATAGGGTTCCATTTTTACTCTTTGGGTATGGAACTCTAAAACCTAGGTTTCTAAAATCTACCTAAATTTTTAGACTTGTAGGAGCTAAAAATAAACTGATCTCAGAATTATATTATCATTCATATTAAATGTCATTAAGAAGATCCTTTGAAGATTTTTTAGAATCCACGACCGGACTCAGACATCTCCAATTACATGACAGATTGAGATTTTATAAAAAAATCATAAAAACAAACCATCAACATAGAAAAGCAGTATTTCTCCATTGGATCCCATCTCAGTTTTCACCACTATTGAACCATCCATTGTATATCCAGTGTTTTTCACACCTCCTGGAAAATAAAATCCACACACTTCTACAAGTTTTAAAAGTAAGGTATTTCCGAATGGTATCTAAACACTACTTCTTAGTCATTTTGATACTTAGGGAACTAAATACATAACATAACATCAGGAATGTAACCCCGAAAGGTTAGACAGAGGTGTACTCGTACATAATAGTATACCCACATTACACCAGTTATGTTTAAGTCACATGTAATAAAGGAAGAAAAAAAATAAAAAAAAATAAGGGAGAACCTATTGCCATCAACCAGGCACAAATCCAGACTCCGTAAGTAGTAATTCTTGATGGAAACACCCAATAACACTTTGCCCAACCCAGGAATAATCATAGATCTATTTAAAGATTCCAGAATGATTTCTATGTTCTGAATAAAAAATGTCAATTTTGAGAGAAATATTATCCACATGATGTTACTTACTTGAAGTTTGGGTAAGTAAATTATCTATTCCAATCTCTGCCTAACCATAAAAAAACACCTTTTTATTACGTTCACTTTTTTTTCTAGCTATCAAGTATTTCTATGTTAAAAATGTGTGTAAATATATTCAATGCTATTCTAGTAACATTTGTTGAAGCTATTATGATCTTTTACCTATATTCTAATGAAATACGATACATGGATCATTTGT
Source organism: Xestia ashworthii (assembly GCA_950022955.1). Classification (NCBI taxonomy): domain Eukaryota; kingdom Metazoa; phylum Arthropoda; class Insecta; order Lepidoptera; family Noctuidae; genus Xestia; species Xestia ashworthii. The sequence continues at coordinate 9,887,983 of OX465573.1, forward strand.
TTTTGATTGTACAGAGATAATTATTTTATTAGGGCAAGTCCGCTGACCATGACCATTACCGCTGGTTGTCATCTCAACTGGCATCAACTACAGTTGTATTGAAGGGATTAATAGGTAGTGGGTTGATTGTAAAACATTTGTTTACTAGTTTTGAGTAAAAACAAAGTAACCCAGAAGACAGTATAACCATTATTACGTCGTTAATAAAAGAGTTTACGGGCGAATTACTGCTATTCTGCAGCATTATATTCAGAATGTTCAGAACTGAAAACACTTTATGGGTCACGGTTAGAGGTCGATTATTATTATTATTCTCCTCGTATGAAGATCAAGAGCCAAATATTTTACTGAGGTACTTATGTATGTTCTAAGACCAGTTACCTTGGTTCGCGTAAAACACCGGTGACGATAAATTGATTATGTCCTAGTTTTGACATGTCATCGAATAACAGCGCCTGACATTGGAGGCCTAAATTTCATTCGGTTTGAGATACATTAACTCCTCCTAACTGCATTCGAAATAGTAGTTTTCGAGGTTTTGACAAGTTTTGAGTAACTTCTCAAGAAGACCGACAAAAACAAACTTCAAAAAAATTCGAGCACCGCTGCGTTGTTTCGAAAGTACGGAACGCTTAATTACAAAGACTAATTTTGAAGAATTACTTACCATCAAAATAAACCAAAACAATTTATTTTGATCCAATTTGACATTGGCGGCCAAAACACAGAATGCTGATCGGAAATCAAAACAATTTAGTCAAAAGAAGCGCAGCAATGCGGTTTATCTACGTATCAAGAAGCGTATCGGACCGCCATTTTGATTTTTGTTTTGAACCACTTCAACTCAGATAAGGGCGGTGCATACTATCCACACGCGTCATAATTATTCATTTTTTTCTGCTTCAGCCGTTATAGTGTAGTTTTTATCTACTTTTGATGTTCCAACTATTTTATAATAATTTTAATACCTACTTACCATTGTAAGAAATCATAATACAAAAAAATACTTGTCCAACTAAACAAACAAATTCATTTTCCGTGGTGCTTTAGATTTTCTTCAGTTTTTTCCATCGTTGTATACGCAGTACAGTCGGCCTCAAAAATATGTACTAACTATCTGTATGCTGAAGGCATTGTGTTCACCATTTTTTACATTATGTGTTTCATTTCTGCCAGAGTAACCCGCGAAATTCAAATTTTCTTACGTTTTTTGCAATTTGTAGTTCAGTGTCAGGCAAAAAAGTAAGAGCGATAATATGAAAGATGGTGAGGTCAACATAGGTCAAACATTAGCTAGGGTAGCTCCACAGACGTAATGGGGATTGATTTAAAAAAACATTAATTATCATCTTTTGGGATGGATGACAGCCAGTAGTGCTTCAGGTATAAGTTGAGAAAAATAGTTTTCTATTTCGTCGTAATATTTCAAATAATTGACAATTTTTAAACATTGTTTTTTTTTTGTTTAAATATCTCCTACCTCCTAATAGAGACTAGACGTAGACTCTCTGCCGAGTTTCCCTAGCTTATTTAATTCGATCCTGTACCAGGGTTCGAAAATATCTGATATTTATAAGAAATATCAAAATATCGGATATTTATGATATATACCCGATATATTTATATCAAGTTTAATATATAGGGTGTAAAACACCTCTTAACGAAGCCGAAAGGCACTTGTTCTTCCCGTCATTGCGATATTTTTTTTTGTTCTACACCATACCTGGGAACCTTCTAGTTACGGAGATATTGGGGGTCAAAGTTACAACTTTTTGCCAAGTATTTTTTTTAAATATAAGTTTTATTGCAAGATTTTTACTTTAAATACCTCCACGAACCCCGTACTATTCAATCCATCTATCAGCACAATGTTTTGAGTGCGTTACATTGAGTTATACCCCAAAACATGACCCCAAAAAAAAGTTGTTTCCCAGCAATAATTTTTGCGTAAAGTTACTTAGTTTGATGTACAGAATGCTTGGTTGACGGCTTCGTGATGAGGTGGTTTACACCCTGTATATCCATCACACACAGCACATCAAGCTACTCCAATCTGACAAAATCAGCTCTATCCCTAGAGCATTAGATTCAAGGTTGATTGGCCAAATTTGACAGTTTCGGTTTCCTTGATGTTTTGGGGTCTGTACCTACGGTAAAAATAAAATACTCTGTTGGAAAGTTTGAAAACACAACTTTATTTTCAAGAATATTCGACAAGGTAAATAAATATAAATCAGTCATTAACACATAAAATCAGTATTGTTCGTTCGAATGAAGTGTTTTGTGACTATGTATTAAAAATAAAGGAATTTCTAAGTTATTATAAATATATACTTTGGCAATCCTATTATTCATGTAGCTGCGTAAAATGTTTTGTAATACTGCTTATTTTTTAGGCTCTGGTACGCAATGGTCTAAGAAGCAAATGCAATTATTTTTTTGGTTTCTTTCCAGTCACTTAAGGGTCTACCTTACACCAACGACCTCACGCGAGTAGGAGGAGCTTAGCAATAGCGTCTACCCGTGCGTGAGAGTGGTCAGCGATACACTGCCGCCCGTCGCCCGAAGAGACCCCGCGTCAACGCGCACCAATATTTTTCGAAAAAACAACCCAGCTTGATACATATTTATTTAACATGATTGTTGCTTGTCACATTTTTTACGGCTTTTATTATGGTATAAATTTTATTGTTCAAAGTCTAATATAGGTAACTCAAATGAAATAATAATTAGACCACCATTTAGTCTTGTCTTTGCGATTAAATTGGATGCAGTGAAGTGTAAGTATGTACCTAATCGTGTATCGCACGGCCGAAATATCTAGATCAATGTGTGAAATATGTAATTTAGTCGTTGGCGTGAGGTGGCCCCTTAATAACATGCTAGTGGTGCGCGGTCAGTGACTGTCTCTATGAATATCACTTAACTGAAGCGAAATACCGCTGGGCATCAAAGTTAATGTTGTTGCGTATTGTCGGTTGCGACTATAGTCAACCACAAAGCCTTTACGGTTTGAGCTCGCTATCGGAATTGTAACATAATAAGCCATTGCACACCAGAGTTATTAAAATGAGGGATTTTCTTTTTCAACTCTTCCCTAGTCGCTGGATAGATGGCGCTGATCTCGGTATGTTACTGCAAGGTACCTACAGAACGTCACATAATTTCACTTGGACCGGTTGTATTCGGAAGCTTATGCAAACGAAAGTGTCAGTCAACGAGCGTATGTGACGTGTGTTTTTTCAAGCGTTTTGGGCACCTAGTAACGTAGTCAGTTCAATGCCATCTACCGAGTTCTTGGAAACTATTTTTTTTTTATATTCGCAAAAATAAAACCTCTCATTGTATTTACTTTCTCATTTAATACTGTTGCAACCTTTTTGGTTACTTGGAAGTTATTTCGTGTAATATTGATACTAGAAAACTAAATTATTTCACGTCTCTATGGGCATATTATAAATAGCTAAAACTATTTTGGTCTCAATCTACGAAATTCTAATGATATGGAATTGTTAGCTAAAGTACTTTTAGAAGACACGATATAGTTGAGCTTTAAGGTGAAAGCGTCAGGGTGGCCCGCGAAATTCAAATTTTCTTACGTTTTTTGCAATTTCCAGGGCAGTGCTAAGTTTTATGTTGATAAACATATCGGTTGCGACTGTAAGACGTATTAAGTTACAGAATTATAATCATCAAAATCATCAATACAACCCTCCAAGTTCTTATGAGTCGAAGAAGGACTTTGACCGTGAAAAATTCGTTCATCGTTTATCAACATACAACTTAGCACTGCCCTGCAAATTGCAAAAAAACGCAAGATTATTTCAATTTCACGGGCTACCTTGAAGCATCCCCCTTTTTTTTTAAACTTTATTTGGTATTATAATAATGTCGTATCCGATCACTTTCAATTTTTTTGCAAAGGCATAATTATCGTGTCGTCCTAAAGTACTTCATAATACGGTAGTTTATCAATATTTTGTGATTGATTTTATAGTCAAAATATTATATCAATCGTACATTATTGTTTTTACTAGCTTCGTGGTTTGAGTTTATAATTAATATAGATATGTTATTTTTTTATAAACTTAGTAGGTTTAAGTATGTGAATGGGGAATGCATGGGATTATGATTGTATGATTTCAAATATAAAATTTATTACTTTACCGTTTCTTACAAAAAAGGGACATCGAGAGACAAGAAGTTTATTGTCATCTTACATTATTTATTTTTGATGCAATTTTCAATATCATCCTTTTACCAGTTGGCTATGATTCTATATTAAATGACTATATTATATCCCATTATGGAGTTATATCAAATAGTTCAAAGCCGAATATTGTAATATTTAATTTAGATCGATTGGATTAATAGGAAAAATGTATGCCTATTAAACTTTGCTTATAAAGTCCACATTTCTAAATCGTGGATAATTCATTTAGCTAAGCAAACACAGCTCTGAATAACATCGGAAAATTCACACATATTTGTACTCCCGATCTTAAAATACACACAAACAGCTACCTACCGGTTAACATACATTTTAAAGCAAAACATAGATTAAATAAAAATTCGATTATGTAAAATAATTATACAAAAATATGTATTTTGTACATTCCGCTCGAAAACCTGTGCACGCGCACAAATTATAAGTTATAAAACAAAAATAAAACGATTGTTATGTTTGTGCTCCGTGCACATATTTTTGAAGCTGACTGTACCTAAGAAAACACTGACACGCACATTATCTTATTTATCACACAAATGTCTCTAAAAAGATAAACATAAGGCATGATTATTATGCATAAAACATCAAAAATGACCAGCATCTTTTTTTATAAAACTGTCTACAGAACTAAGACTCGCTTTCGCTAGACGACGATTAATGTGCCTCTCAAAAACACGTATAAAATACGTCTCCGCAACAATCACAGAGAAATGTTGCTAGCATTGTAGGTGTAGGTGCTGGCAACACCGACGGTCGCCTATCAAATGACACTTCAGTTGACGTTTGAAACTAATAGATAGCACTATTAAAATTACGATCCATTTTACTTAGTAAGTACATTATGTCTACACATTGCACATTTTGATACATTCAACTTAAACTAAAATTAAATCTTATGTACAGGATAAAATAATTGGTAGATTTCTAGATAAAAACCGCCAACAAAAGTACAAAAAAAAAAAGAAATTGAACTTCATTTTGTTCGCGATGGCTTTTAAAATAATTAAATGGACGAAAACTAAATTAAAAATAAGCAAACTAAATTGTTTAATCGAAATTATTTCTTTGGGCGGTCTTTAAACTCGAATGACACACACAAGCAATACATAGTAGGTATAATTTTATACTTAACTAGGTTATCAAGGAATATAGAGAATACAATGCGAGATTTAATTAGATCTTCTATCCTACAGGTATCCTAAAATCAGCAAAGATAAGGTGTATTTTTGAACACACCTTGCACATTAAAAAGTCAATATGGAAATAGGGAACTTATTATTAGTTTATTTATCGACCATATATTAATATTTACCTGGGACTGCAATTGAGTCAGAATTGTCCAAGACCTCTCAATTTTAATTGAAGTATTGATAAATTTAAAATTAACTTATCAATACTTTAAATAAAAGTATCATCGCACACAGTTTTGTAATTTATAATATATATACGTCATTCTATTTCGCAATCTGTTATCAAAGCATTCAGGCACCTACTAACAGCTATCTTCATACTAAATCCTTGTGGTTTTAGAGAGCTTTCAATAAAAGAAATCTTGCAGGGCTAGTCAGCGCAGCGGCTCGATGACCTAATCGGTCGATGGCCTAATTGGCGCTCGAAAAAGTCAGATGAACTTCATTCTGGCTTTTGTAATGCCTATGTACTCAATAAAATATAGTTTCTTCTTTAAAGTGCCGTCAAACTGTTCCAGATGGATAATAATTAATCTGACTAAATGTAAGTATTTACTGAAATTATCTTTCAAAGTCTGCAATCTGACAGTACCAATTTGACAGCACCTATAAAGATGGTATTTGAAAACAAAGACACTTATTTCTGATGCGGACTGTACCTCCATCCATGTTCCTTCCTCGCCCTTTATGTTCCGGGGCCGCGGTGTACCTTCAAGTACTTTTTCTTAATTTTGCTTTTTTTATTTGTTGATTTTTGTTAATCCGCGACCACGTGGCAACATTCCCTAAAAAAGAAAGCGCTCTAAGCAGAAACTATAGTAAATACCATGGTGGACATTTGGCACTTGGTATCACCCAGTAACTGCTGCTTATCAACTTATATTAATTATTTTGTTTGGCTATATTGTATCTATGATGTTGTAAGCCTTGTCCACAATAAGTACATTAAGGGGGATGTTCCAAGGTAGGTAAGTAGGTTCAAATGTAAGACGTATTAAGTTACAGAATTCCGTAACTTAATACGTCTTACAGTCGCGACCGATGTGTTTATCAACATAAAACTTAGCACTGCCCTGGAAATTGCAAAAAACGTAAGAAAATTTGAATTTCGCGGGCCACTTTCTAATATTTACATTTTTATCCAATGTTAACATTTTAACTTTCAAATGTTTAATTTTTTTCCAATGTAAACATTTTTTCTTCCAAAATGTACATTATTGTGTCGACTATTTTAAAGTGTGAACAAGGCTTTAACACTTAATGCTAACTAACCCCCGCACTAGTATCCAATTTGTACAAAATCATTTAGTTCTATATAATCGCGTTAGGTACTATAACTCATATACCCGTGTTACACAACAGCTAAGCTCATATATACATACAGTATAAATATCAAAATGTTTTGGGTTTGGCAACCCTAAATATTACGAAGAATTAAGAATGGATGGGCCAGTCGAAAATGGCCTTTCAGTGACCGTTCAATTGGATTGCTTTTTCAAAGTTTCGCCGAGAGAGGGCGCTAGGTATTTTTCAGTTGTCTGCCATCTTGAATGAGAATCGAAGTGCTTCATCTTTCGGTAAGAAAATCAATAGGTAATGACAGTTGAATCATCAACATCATCATTTCAACAGAAAGACGTCACGAGGTGCGTCTTTCATTCAGCGAATCCACGCAACCTTCACCATGTCATCAGTCAACTGGGATTCCTTCAAGCAACGCAACGTTTTTCGTTCTTAAGTTGAATGAAAGTAACAAACATCTAGCGCCATCTACGCGGAACTTTACGTCAGGTTTTCTTTCTTATTAAAATCCATTCTTATTACTTCGTTCTAAATAAATACTATTTAGGTAAATGAAACAGACACGCCATATTATGCTTACAGTGTAAACTTTCACCCACTACACTTCTCAAGACAAAAACTTTGACCAAAAAATCAGAACCAGATTCTAGACCCCTTTTTACTTATATTTTTTATTTACTGGAGAGGTCATAGGTCATGTACACACGGTGACACAGCCAGCTGTACATATCCAATATAACCTGACCTGACAATCAGGGATCACTTAAATTGGTTGTGCATAGCTTGATTGGTTATCGTGCGTACGTACTGAGTCTTCGGTAAGACCTGAATTCCTGCTACGCTAATGTCGATCGCGTGCGTCAAAGAGCAATACAGTAGCAACATACGCGCCGCGTCGCAGTATGGCGCTGTATAGGACACAATTTATACTCACAAGCGCGACCAACGTACGCGACTGACTTATGCGTAGCAGGAATATAGGCCTTAAAGTTTGTGTCAAGATCGTCCCTTACACTGTGATATTTCTACCTATTTAGCGCCTCTGATGGGCGCCTTTTCCTTTCAAACATGAACTATCGTATTATACTTCAATACATTTTTTCATTTAGCCCGTCCCATTTACCGTCAAAAGGTATGACCCCCTACTGAATCTCCCTTCAGACCCTCTACCAGACCTCGCATTTGTCGCCGGGGTTCATATTGGACCCGATGGGGCAATGAAACTCTTCGGAGAATTCCCTCAAGTTAGTTAAGGGGCCTATGACTCGGTACTTCGCGATCGTGTGGTCATCCTTTTCTATTTGCATCTTCGTTGATTCTTTGGTCATTGCTGAACACCATACCTGGAAAACAGTTCATCTTTATGAGAATATTCAGATAAGTCCACACTAAAAATGTTTATCAACGGAATCATGTTTGTGGCATATTTTGCGACATGACCCAGGCGTTCGACTATGTACATCATGCTACTCTTTTAAATAAACTCGAAGCCTACGGGATTAGGGGCAATGTCCTTAATTTACTCAATTCGTACTTACAAAACAGAAAACAAATAACAGAAATCAATAAAATTAATAGGTATGGTAAGTAAATGTGAAGAGATATTCCGGTCTTTGGAGCGTAAAGTATTATTTGGGGTACCGCAGGGGAGTGTTGTAGGTCCCTTTGCATTTATTTTATACATAAATGACCTACCGAAATCTATTGAACGACCTATAACACTATTTGCGGACGATAGCAAGATCACAATAGCTTGTAAAAATAGAGATACGTATGAGAGTGAAATTAATAATAATTTAAAACAGATGGTAAACTGGCTAGACGCAAACAATTTGTGTAAAACTAAAGTTATCCATTTTAGACAACAGACCGCTAGTATTAACTTAAATATACACTATAATAATGATACCATAGAAGAAGTTGAAACCACCAAATTCCTAGGTCTCGAAATAGATAAAAAACTAAATTGGAAATCACACGTTGTTACATTGAGCAAGAAAATGAGTAAGACTGCATACGCTCTACACTCATTATGGGATAGCAGAATCACAGTTACGGTGCAGGATCATATTTTGGGGAAACTCTACTGAAAGAGAGACCGCTTTCAAGGCACAAAAAAATGTGTTAGAGCGATGTTTAAACTTAAACCCACTGGCAGTTGTGAACCGTACTTTAGAAATTACAAAATATTAACATTGCCGTATTTGAAGTAGCTATGTTTGTAAAGACAAATCCAAGTCGATTTAGATGACTATCAGATGTAGCACCCCGAAATAGACGAGATAATAGTGTCCTATGTCTGGAGCCAGCCAAGACTGTACTTATGCGCAAAACAATAATTGTCTACTGCACTTATGCGCAAAAGTGTCTACTGCATGGCACCAGTCATTTTTCCAGTCACAAATTGCCAAAGACATGGAAAGAGCTTCCGCTTTCATTATTTAAAAAAGATTCCGAAGCTTTTTAGTGGCGAAAGCAAATTATAAATAATATTAAGGAGTTCCTAATTGAGAATAAGTTCTTAAGCTAGTGTACAAGGACTTTGATATTTTATTTAGTGTGTAATAATTTTAAAATTGTATTTAGTTATCAGTTGTTATTTTTAAATCTTTTGCATGCTTACGTAGTAAAATATGGCTGTACTACGTATTATATTTTTTTGTCAGCGTTTGAGGTTACCCATATTTGCAAAATAAAGTTCTCTTTATCTATATCTATCTATCTCTACTGGAAACACCAAACCATACCTAAAACCGAATGGAAAAAAAAATCGCTGGACATTACACACAGCGTCATCTAGAGCCACACTAAGCAAGTACATGTGCTCATCACACAAACAGCCTAAGAACATAAGGCAGCCTCACTACCGCTGCGCCATTCGGGTCGTCGAACTTTGCTTTTTAGCAGTTTATCAGTTTTATGAGCGTGTATCGAGTTATCGAGTCCATTAGTCGAGTTGTGTTTTTTTAATCTGTTTATTTAACTAATCTAAACTTTTTTATGTAACGCATTCAGACACAATTGTTATTATTATTGTTATAATAAATGAAATTAAATTAAATATCCAGAAAGTTGGCAACCTCGTGAATCCCTGTCAAATATTTCATTATTCTATTCCACTTTAAAAGTCTACACAGACCGGCACGGCATGGCAACGAAATTAAATTTTTACCAATGGACAAACGTATTGATATAGAAATACGACCGTGGCGCGTATTTCAATGCCGTGCAATGAAATCCCTTTCGATGCTACGGCATCATTTTAAAGCATAGCAAGTTATGACGTTTATCTATAACAATACGTATAAATGTCCATTGGTATTGAATCCCTTGCCATGCCGTCGCGGTATGAGTAGGCCTTGCAATTTCTCTAAAAGCGATTAATTTCATTTTTTAGGGTTCCGTAGCCAAATGGCAAAAAACGGAACCCTTATAGTTTCGCCATGTGTCTGTCTGTCTGTCTGTCTGTCCGCGGATAATCTCAGTGACCGTTAGCACCAGAAAGCTGAAATTTGGTACCAATATGTATATCAATCATGCCGACAAAGTGCAAAAATAAAAATTTAAAAAAACATTTTTATTAGGGTACCTCCCCCAGACGTAAAGTGGGGAGCGATTTTTTTTTTAATTTTGACCCTGACGTGTGATATATTGTTGGATAGGTATTTAAAAATGAATAGGGGTTTTCTAAAATCATTTTTTGATAATATTAATATTTTAGGAAATAATCGCTCCGAAAGTCAAAAACAATGTGTCCCCCCCCCCCTCTAACTTTTGAACCATAAGTTTAAAAAATATGAAAAAAATCACAGAAGTAGACCTTTATATGAACTTTCTAGGAAAATTATTTTCAACTTGATGAGTTGAATAGTTTTTGAGTTATATAGCACTTTTTCAAAAAAACGCAAATGATAACTTTGTTTTTCATACAAATACTATGAAAAACAAAGTTATTTTTGCTGACGAAAAATGTTGGTATTTTTAATGGTCTGGGAAGCTACGGAACCCTACAGTGAGCGTGGCCCGACACGCTCTTGGCCGGTTTTTTATTTACAGTTTTCACTGCTCTCAAAACGGTGAAGGAAAACATCGTGAGGAAACCGGTGAAATGACAAAATGTTCTAGAACCAAAAAAATCAAAGACATGTGACCTGCACTGGGCCCGCGTGGTGGATTATAGCCCATTCCCTCTTATAGAGAGGAGGCCTGTGACCCATCAGTGGGTGGGTACATTAATAGGCTAATGATGATGATTATTTTCAGTTTTTCACCAAGTTCTTCCAACAAGATGTGATGGTATTTGCTGTTTGCTGTTCCGCCACTTCTATCAAAGCTCAGGAAGTGACGAACCACGGACTTTTTAGTGGACTCCTCAAAACCTGTTCGATTGATTGAAAACGAGATCTTACCTGAGCAAAAGAAATGAAGAACAGTTGCCGATCATTGTATTTCAATCCGGGCAATGTAAAGTTCACTTTGGCAGTTTTGGCGTGGTCCAAATATGCGTGGAATGATGCCTTCAGGCCTCCGTTGTCGGCTATGTTCTCACCTGTAATAGAAACATATTAATTATTATTATATGTATGGATTATGATTGTGTGCATGTGTCCACAAGTTACATGAATAGTAATAATAATACCAGCCTATTACTGTCCCACTGCTGGGCCTCTTCTCATACAGAGAAGGCTCGAGCCACGCTTGCTCAAGACTTTTTTACAAGTCACATTAAATTAAAAAAAATTAAAAACCCCCGACACACAGGGTCATAATTTCAAGGTACATTTTTTTTGGACGAAGTGTACTTTATTTTACTAGTCAAGCCCTTTCAATTGATACCCATATTGAGGGAGTTGTGAAAAAAAAAATTCACCATTTTGTGGTATCGGCCATCTTGGATTTGAAATTTATTATAGCGTAAACTTAATATTTTACTAGTCAAGCCCTTTTATTTGATACCCATATTAAGGGAATTGTTAAATAAAAATGTAATCCACCATTTTGTGGCGGCGGCCATCTAGGACTGATTTTCATCAAACATTGCTAAGAACACTCCCGACTAATTCACCTTTTAAACAAAAACAAACAAAATCAAAATCGGTTTATTCGTTCGGCAGCCACGATGCCAGAGATAGAAACACACACACACATATACATACACACACACACAAACTTATAACACCCCGTCGTTTTTGCGTCGGGGGCTAAAAATGAGAATTATGAGAATGTTGAGGTAGATTTGTGGTGTGACAAGAATAAGTAGTAAGGAATGAGTATATTACAGGAAGTTTGAAAGTTGCGTCAATTACAGAACAATTGAAAGGGAATCAACTGTCTTGGTACGGGCATTGAGGAGAGACGAATCGCCGAAAGTCTGACAACTACTAACAGGATATTGTATTACCCAGTGAGATCTTATACAGACAGTCGTACTATGTAAAATACTGGTATTCAGCTGTTTGGGTCGGCTTCCAGTCTAACGGGTTGTAGCTATATAACAGTATTTTACATCGAGAGACTGCCTATCTGACCTCCACAACCCAGTTAGTACTGGGTACCGATACCTCTTGGTAAGACTGATTGTCAGACTTTTGGCCACTGTAACGACTGTCAAAGATCTACAAATGATAGCCGGCACCAACAGGACAGGTACAGTTTAACGGTCTTTTCTAGGCATGGAGGAAACTCGGTATGTAAAGGTGGTCACCCATCCACAGACCAACCTAGGCAAGCTAAAGATCGACCCCAGTGGAAGCCGATCCAAACATAGTTGGGAAAAGGCTAGGTAGATGATGATGATGATCATAACGAAGTCTTACCAAGTGTCTGTTTCCCGTTAAGATGCTGTCCCTCCACGGAGTAGTTGGAGTACTGTTGCTGGATACACTTGGCTCGTGTCTTGAATCTGGCTATGGTTGCGTTATTCCACCACTGGTTTAGGTTGCCGAACCTGGTAAGGGAAAATATTAGTGGCAATTTTATCGTTGGTTTTCAATATCATCCTTATGGGGGGGCAATATGCCAATAGTCGGCAGTATTTAAGCGATAGTTGGCGTTTTTATCAGTGAGTGGCGATATTTTCCTTAGCTTGCATTATTGCCTGAATGTGACCAGAGGCCTAAACTGGCCGCTATTGCAGAATCATAATAGAAGTATAAAAATATGAATTGCGTTACCAATCGTGAAATGCTTCATAATATTTATTTATTTATTGACACATCAACGACTTATTCACTAATTAATTACATTAAATATATTCTATTTCAACAGCTTTGTGGTGAATTCGTCACAGGTGTGCACACTTGCACAGCACTTGTATAATCAATAATAAAAATAAAATGGAAATATACGATAATAACAAAATAAAAAATACAGACGAATTGAGAACCTCCTCTTTTTGGAAGTCGGTTGATTAACAAAATATACATTGAATTTTAAATGTCAAGAGTATAATTCAACAATTAAAAACATCGATTAAATTGGAATAGAAAAACAATTATAAAAATTAAAACTAAGTATAAAAATAACAAATAAAAATAGATTAAAATTTTAGTTCAAAAATTAAATATTAACTGTGAAAATGACTAACAATTTTTAGAATTTTAACATGATTCGTAATATTATTCTTTTATGATTCTGCTAAAGAGGCTAGTATAGAACCCCAGATTATCAACATTACATATTGCAATAATATTATCTTAACTAAGTAATATTGGCTTCATTTAGCAATATAACCATTACATGGCAATGTTACTTTCACTTAGCAATATTTTCTACACCTGGAAATTTTATCAAAATAGTCAAATTTCTTTTACCTGTCATACTCTCTCCCCTGATCATCAAACGCATGCGTCAGCTCGTGCCCCATCACGACCCCCATGGCGCCATAGTTGACCCCTTTAGGGTTGTCTCCGTCGTAAAAGGGTAGCTGTAGTATACCGGCGGGGAACACTATCTGGTTCTTGGTGGGGGTGTAGTATGCGTTCACTGTTGATGGTGTCATGCCTGGAGGAAAGTAAAAATTTAGATTCAAAGAAGCTCTTAGAAAACAAATCGTCAAAGCTTCAGCTAATAATTCAGTTCAAATCAGTCGCTATGGTAGAACTAGGGCATGTGGAAATCGGTTTCAGTGCCATAGTAAAACCCAAGATTTCCTTTTGTGGAACACAAAAATGTTACAAACTTTTGACTTTGCCGTAGTTGCAATAGAGTTGCGAAGAAACAAGAAAACTAAATTAAAAATTTAAAAAACCCCCGAAACAATGTACTAAAAGTTAAATAACTCGTTAATTCGCCATTTTGTGGTGGCGGCCATCTTGGATTTTTAATTTATCATAGTGTATAGTATTCTACTAGTCAAGCCCTTTCATTTGATACCCATATTGAGGGAGTTGTTAAATAAATATGTAATCTACCATTTTTTGGCGGCGGCCATCTTGGACTGATTTTTATCAAAGATAGCTAAGAACACTCTCGACTAATTCACCTTTCAAACAAAAAAAAGAAATCCAAATCGGTTCATCCGTTCGGGCGCTACGATGCCACAGATAGACACACAGTGACACACACACACACACAAACACACACATACACGCACGTCAAACTTATAACACCCCGTCGTTTTTGCGACAGGGGTTAAAAAAGATTTTAGGAGATTCGTGTCCCTAATCCCTATAGCTTGGATATTATTTGAGCAATATTTTGCACAAAACTCGTGACACTAGCTATAGGACTTCAGCGCTATTTCTTTTCCACTCAAAGATTAAAACAATACTACATACTGTATGAAGTTGTAGGGACACATGTATGTACGTAAGGCAGAGTGCAAGGTTAGCAGATTGTATGCGCGCGTGATGTATGCATGGGAACGACCAGTTACTGCGCACTGGTCCGGGCGAACGGTCCTCTCTCTCTGGGATCACGCGAAATATATTCGGTTAACACAACCCGATTTTCATTGACTCCAGAACCCGTATCCAGAAGGAGCAGTACTCAAGTAGGGATTACCGTGGACACTCACCGTGTTGTACAATCCCTAAAGTGGTGACCCCGAAAAACTATACACGTCTCACAATATTATAGTGCGCGTTCATAGTACTTGCCACGTAGTACGAACTAATAAAAATGTTGCAACCAGTGTTACCACCGCAAACGATGGCATCAACGCAGCCGACCGCGCCAGTGAAATCGGAGGACGGTGATGTATCACAAATCAACACCAAGACACAGATTCCTGAATTCTGGGCAGACGAGCCACGGCTATGGTTTGGTCAGTTCGAGGTCATAGTCGCAGACCAGAAAAAAGGCGAAAGGGCGAAATTCAACTTGGTGATCGCAAAGCTGAGCAAGGAAAGTGTACGACAAGTGTCAGATCTAGTACTGGAACCACCCGCGGACAAACCTTATACAGTGCTGAAAGAACGACTGCTGAGCATATACGAAGAATCAGACACACAGAGAGTGCGGAGACTGCTAAAAGAAATAGATCTAGGAGAACAGAAACCATCGCAACTACTGCGAAACATGAAAGACCTGGCTAGGGGCAAATTTCCAGAGGACACCCTGCGCATGCTATGGATTGGACACCTACCAGCGATGACACGAACGGTGTTAGCGGTCAGCAATATAACGGACCTGAACACGCTGGCAGAGCAGGCAGACAAAATCATGGAAACAGCAGAGCCGAGAGATGCAATTTCCGAAGTCGCTGCCAACCCTTCCCCGTCAAGCACAGACTTATTGATCGCAGAGGTATCGAAACTAAGCAAGAGTATCCAGGAAATGCACAGGAGCAGTCAGAGGGAAAGAAAACCATACAAACCACGATCTCGATCACCGTCACCAGGAAGGCGTTGGAACAACTCGTCGCAACGGCGGGACAGGAGGAGATCGGCGGACTGGGTGTGTTTCTACCATTTCCGGTTCGGGAAGAAAGCTAGCAAGTGCGAACAACCGTGTAGCTGGAAGGAAGGTGCGGCACCGTCAGGAAAACAGGAGACGGGAAACTAGCCACGATGCAGTCAACGGTGGACCACTGCGTCGACTTGTCAAACCACCGGCTATGTGTTAAGGATACAATTACGGGTATGCGTTTTTTAATAGATACAGGTGCAAATGTTTCTGTCTTACCGGTTAACAAAAGACCATATAATATAAGTGAATGTACTAATTTAAAATTATATGCGGCCAATGGCACAGAAATTCAGACATATGGCACAAGAAATTTAAAATTAAATCTTAATCTCAATCAACCTTATCAATGGACCTTCATTGTAGCAAATGTTAAACAGCCAATTTTAGGAGCGGATTTTTTACGTCATTATAAATTATTAGTAGATTTAAACGCGCAAAAATTGGTGGATAAGAATTACAAATCATTAACCAGTGGTAGCATGGTCAAATGTTCGGAACCCTCAGTCAGCATCGTAGACAGTAGCCATCCATTTCACGAGCTATTATCAGAGTTCTCAGATATCACTAAACCCACGCCTTATAGGGACGACGACACTGATAGCAAAAATGACAAAGTATTGCATCACATCGAAACGACGGGACCACCCGTACATGCGCGTGCCAGACCCCTTCCCCCAAACAGGTATCACAAGGTGAAGGAAGAATTCAGGTCAATGCAGGAGATGGGAATCTGCAGACCCTCCAATAGCGCGTGGGCCAGCCCGCTACATGTAGTGGCGAAGAAGAACGGGGATATCCGGCCGTGTGGCGACTATAGACGCCTGAACGCCATCACGAAACCAGACCGATACCCAGTTCCACGGCTGCACGACTTCACCTACGTTCTGGCAGGTAAGAAAATTTTCACAAAACTGGATATTAACAAATCGTACCATTGCGTGAAAGTCGCGAAGGAAGACATCGAGAAAACGGCAATCATAACCCCCTTTGGTCTATTCGAATTCCCGCGCATGACCTTCGGTTTACGTAACGCGAGTCAGACTTTCCAACGTTTCATGAACCACACAGTACTGCAAGGGTTAGACTTTCTATTTAGCTTTGTAGATGACGTCATAATAGCTAGCGACTCAATAGAAGAGAATAAAATCCATCTCAGGCAGGTTTGTGAAAGATTTAGGCAGTTTGGAATCACCATTAATCTATCGAAGTGCGAGTTTGGAAAATCTAACATCGAATTTTTAGGATATGAGGTCTCGACGAACGGTATTAGACCACTAGACCATAAAATTAAGGCGATCTTAGATTTCCCGCGACCTCAAACCGTAGAACAATTGAGAAGGTTTTTAGGTATGATCAACTTCTACCGAGCGGGCATTCCAAACGCCGCCAGCCATCAGGCAAGCCTCAATGAATTTATGAAAGGCGCCAAAAAGAAAGATAAAACTGTTATACAATGGGATAGCAATACAATAGAAGCTTTCGAGAGGTGTAAACAAGGTTTAAAGAATGCAGTAATGTTGTCACACCCTAAAGCAAATGTACCCTTAGCAATGATGACTGACGCCTCAGACACTTGCGCGGGAGCTGTGCTGCAGCAAAAAATAGGTAGTGCATGGCAGCCATTAGGATACTTTTCTAAGAAGTTTACAAAAGCTCAACAAAAGTATTCTACGTACGACAGAGAATTGTTAGCCATTTACATGGCAATTAAGCATTTTCGGTATCTCTTTGAGGGCAATCAGCTAACCATCTTTACAGATCATAAACCCCTTATCTATGCATTCACAAAACTACATAGCAATTGCGAAACGCCAAAACGTACGAGGCAGTTATTATTCATCAGCGAATTCACAACGGACATCAGGTACATACAAGGCGAAAATAATGCCGTAGCCGACGCATTATCGCGCGTCGAAACAATACACTGCCCGACTGTACTCGACTTCGCAGAATTAGCGATAGCGCAAGACGGCGACGCTGAACTCGCACAATTATTGAACGCAGGAAATAACAACTTTTGTTTAAAGAAATATCACATTCCAAACAGTGACGTACAAATTTATTGTGAAACCTCGACCAACTCTTGTAGGCCGTATTTAACAGATGATTTTAGAAAACTGGCATTCAATACGGTACATGACATCAGCCATCCGGGCATAAGGGCAACGCGTAAATTGGTCGCACAACGTTTCTTTTGGCCAGGTATAAATCGCGACGTCGGAAGATGGGCAAAGACATGCTTACAGTGCCAAAAAGCAAAAGTTAATAGACACACGGTATCGGACCTGCAACAGTTCCCAGCATGTGACCGCTTTGAGCAAATTCATATCGATATCGTCGGCCCCCTCCCCACGTCGCGAGAAGGGCACAAGTATCTAATCACCATGATCGACCGATGTACGCGTTGGCCGGAGGCCATTCCAGTAAAAGAAATAACGGCTGGAGTCGTAGCAAAAGTATTTTATGAGTCATGGGTTAGTAGATTCGGTTGTCCCGATAAACTGACGAGCGACCAAGGGCGGCAATTCGAGAGCTCGTTATTCACGCAGTTAATGAAGTACATGGGTATAACGAAAACGCGTACCACACCATACCACCCTCAAAGCAATGGCCTTGTGGAACGCTGGCATCGCTCCTTGAAGTCAGCATTAACAGCTCGCCTCATTGACAACTCGTCCTGGCTCGATGAACTGCCTACAGTGTTGCTAGGGTTACGTACAGTAGGTAGGAGCGACAATGGCGTTAGTCCCGCAGAGTATGTGTACGGCCAAACGCTTCGTTTACCGGGAGACTTCTACAGTGCCTCCAATAAACGAAGCGGTGACGATCACGAGTTCATAAGGAACTTAAAAGATACGATACAAAATCTAAAACCGGTATCGCGGCAACTGCGAGACTCACGTACATTGTTTATTCATAGTGATCTATATAAATGCGACCATGTATTTATTCGCAACGATGCGGTACGCAAACCTTTAACACCTACCTACGAAGGCCCCTACCAAGTTTTAGAAAGAAAAGGCAAAGTATTTGTAATTCAGCTACCAAGCAGGAAAGCTAGTGTGTCCATTGATAGGCTGAAGCCAGCTTACTTATTAAATGAAGAACGTAATGACAAACAATCAGGCACTTCTACAGATAATTCTCATAAAAACACAAACTCAGAATCGAACCCAGTACCATTGTCACCGATTCCCATCGTTAATAAGCCTCAGTCAAAGACAAGTCGCAGTGGTCGCACCATTAGACCACCCGTAAGATTCAATGAGTGCTGCTACTATTAATGTTCCAACATGTCAACATTATTTTGTGTGTTTTTGTATTCGTTTTTTTTTTTTTTTTTTTGCCCTTACGTTTAAGAAAATTATTTATGTTTGGCGTTGTCGTAACGGAAGCTACCGCCGGCCTTTATGGTGTCATTATGTTATTGCAGAGTGGAAGTTACGGCAACTACCCTTAAACCTAGATGTAAGCCTCTGTATTGCCAAATAGAATACCATCAAGTCGGCTCCCGAAAAATGGATGACCGCACCCTGTAACATAGCTAGTATAGAAATAATGCCGACTCTGCTATGGAAATTTTATGTAAACAAGATTGAACATTGTTTTAAATATCGGTGTGTGCAAACTATAATTCTACTTCCTTTAGCCTTGAAGCGAATGAACTTTGATTTAGCTTACACATGTACCTATACTCATTACTTAGTAATACTTACTGCAAGAAGCACTGAATTAAATAGCATTCAATAACATTCCGAGTAGCGATACTTACGTAAAAATTGTTCACTATGGGCAAGACGTACAGCAAAGAAGAAGTTGTCATCGCCCAAAATAACGCGATAGAGTCAAAAGTGACGAAGTACGAGATCGGTTTCGCAGTCATGGCAACCGCGGTCGCGCTCATCGCAGTGCTCGTATTGTGTCGTCATTTTCGTCATCGCGTCAAGAAAATGGTACATAAAGAAATCAAGAATGCATCCGGTGTGGTGACGGTGTTGCCTGGGCACGTGGAGACACGTAGCGTCCCACAGCAACCGCCACAAGCCAGCTACGCGTAATCCGATCCGGCCATCATGCATTGTTATTATTCACAGTGACCAGTGCTTATCGCAATAAGTAGCCATTTGTAGCGTAAGGTTTACACTTTGTATGTGACTAGGCGTAATGTTTATGATAAGTGTAGTAGATGTAAGAAAATTTTTGTAAAATTTTGGGGGGAAGTAGTGTAGGGACACATGTATGTACGTAAGGCAGAGTGCAAGGTTAGCAGATTGTATGCGCGCGTGATGTATGCATGGGAACGACCAGTTACTGCGCACTGGTCCGGGCGAACGGTCCTCTCTCTCTGGGATCACGCGAAATATATTCGGTTAACACAACCCGATTTTCATTGACTCCAGAACCCGTATCCAGAAGGAGCAGTACTCAAGTAGGGATTACCGTGGACACTCACCGTGTTGTACAATCCCTAAAAAGTCATGGCACTCCACTTAGTCTACTAAGCTGTTACTGTTAGCCAGTGCTGGGCAAAGGCCTCATGACTTTCAAATTCTTCGATCAAGGGCCAATGTGGACCACTGGTCGTTGGTTTTGTCCAGCTCGTCGCGCCATCTCCTGCGATGTCTGCCACGACACCTTCTGGATGTACCAGGTCAGAGACTCAACTACTCTAACTATACGGTTCTTACCCCACTTAGTCTTATTAACAGGCTTATCCAGTTTGCCAAGGTCGTTCTTCAGACTGAACACGTTGAAGGCGATGTTGTTCTCGAAGTACTCGTTGGGCTTGACTTCCAGCTCTTCATACTGCTTATCCAGCTCATCCTTGTGAAGGATGTAGTCGGGGAAACCTGGGGAAAGAAAGATTTGAACCTTATAGTTTAGTGTCGCAAAGTTGGGAATGAGCTGTTGGATTTAGCTGTGTTTAGGCTAAAGGGCAGATGTTCACAGCTGGATTTAACCTCCCCCTAAGCGCCACCACATCAACCGAGCCTTAAGAGGGCCATCACAATTTTTCTTGTAAGTATTAGAATGTTAGATATAACAAGAAAAATTGTGGAAATTCAAATTTTCTCAAATTTTCTCCTCTTTTTTGACGAAAGACTTTTTCAAGGTCAAAGTCATTCTTAGGCCTTTATGACCTTGGAGGGTTGTATTGATGATTTTGATGATTATAATTCCTTAACTACATACGTCTTACAGTCACGAATGCTATTTTCGTCAACGTACAACCTAGCACCGGCCTGCAAATTCCAAAAAAAGAAAGAAAACATGAATTTCGCTGGTTGCCTTGGAGCATCCACTTTAACCAAGACATCGGACCTTGCAGGAGGCCTACTCTGTGCCTTCCTGTACTCGTCCAGTACTCCAGAATCTTTCAGCCCCAACGGGCATCCGATCTGTGAGCAATGAATATGAACCCTGCCCACTTGGACTTAAGGCTAGCATTAGCACTAAGCATAAACATAAAGGAAGCAACTTCTGCATGTCACGTTTCAGAATAAAAATTGTAGAATGATTCCCCAAAAACGGTCAGCCAGATATCGGAATAGGTAGAGTTTATTTGCCTTATCTGCGAGGAAGTACATGTGAATAATACCTACCTTCCTATAAAACCTAGCAATATTTTTTAAGCTCCGAAATAAAGTTGTTAAATTAGACATGTTAGTTCCTTCCTGAGTTGAGAGCAGCGGTGGCCCAGTGGTGGCGGCCCCGACTTACGAACAGTAAGTCGTGGGTTCGAACCCAGACAGGCGCATTACTTTGTGTAATTTATTACATCACCGCTGCTCTCAAAACGGTGAAGGAAAACATCGTGAGGAAACCGGCATGTCCTAGAACCAAAAAATTCGAAGACATGTGACATCTACCAATCCGCACTGGGCCCGCGTGGTAGATTATAGCCCATTCCCTCTCGTTGAGAGGAGGCCGTGTCCCAGCAGTGGGAACATTATAGGCTGATGATGATGATGAGTTCCTTCCTTGACCTAACATAACATTGCCTTGTAATCTCAGGAGGCAGATGTGCACCAAATACCTACATTTCGTCAGTTAAGGACAAGTCCCATCTAATAGGGGCAAGCCTTTTGCCATCAACAAGGCACAAATCCAAACTCCAGCTGCTGAGAATTCCCAGATGGGACTATCCCAATAACGCTTTGCCCACACCGGGAAGCGAAGCCAAGACCTTTTCGTCAGTAGCCGCGATTGCGACCACAAAACCGCTGAGGCAGTCCTTGAAGTTAAGGCAAATAAACTCTACCAATCCAAAATCCGATCAGTTATAAGGCACATTTTGCATAAGAAGCATTTTGAAGCGAAGACCCATCACCCTGGAAACCTGCAGACTTGCTTACCCCAAAACCTACCAATCATGTCGGTAATTGCATCAGCCTTGATCTCGGCAGCCTTCCTGGTCTCTGCATCCATCCAGTCCAGGTTCTTGAGGTTTCTCTTGAACGCGTTCCTGATGTTGTTGATCATGATTTCGCCTTGGGTCTTCGCTTCGCCGTGGAACACTTCGCGGACGAACATGGCTCCTACTGCAAAACCTGGGGGAAAATGAGATTGGGAGTTATAAATCGGACCAGTAATAAATAAATGGACATTACACACAGCGCTATCTAGTGCTACATAAAGCAACGTGGCTTGTGTTCATCACACAAACATTTGCTCCTACCGGGATTCGAACCCGGGATCCTAAGAACGTAATGCAGTCCCACTAGCGCTGCGCCATTCGGGTCGTCAAGTAATCACAGTTACGTCACCTAACAAACATAAAAAAAAAACAGCCGAATTGAGAACCTCCTCTTTATAGAAGTCGGTTAAAAATAGAGATTCAGTAAGATACTGTTCGGTCCCACTACTGGGCAAAGGCCTCCCCTAATTCCGTCAATGAGCTCTTTTCCCGTACCTCCTGGGACCAGCCCTCGCGGTACGGGTCCAGATCATCTCACCACCTCTTTCTCGATGTGGAGACTGATGAAGAAAAATTCTGGGCGAACCCTGCAGTTATCGTGCATGCGGTTGACGTGACCCGCCCAATCCCATTTTAGCCTAGCAGCCTTCATGCCAACGTACACTATAATTTGGAACGCAGCGTGGTGTTTCGAACACTGTCTTGTCTTTTGACACCCAGAATGCTGCGTTCCGTTGCCCTTTGGCAAACTCTAAAGCGGAACTTCTGAGACTCGATGAGGGACTAGATCTGAGCACCGTAGGTAAGGATTAATAAAGCAATCATTTTTGAGAAGCATGACTTAGGATCGGTCAAACCAAATCGGTGTCCAGAGGTGCATTTGTCCGTACTGGTTTAACCAATCCCTTTACAGCAAATTTGTTGCACAGAGTTCTCCTCAAGAACAAGCACTTGTAGTAAAGCTGACCAACCTGTTGCAGAATATTTTCGCCAATTTTCGAGCTTGTAATCTACAGGTTGGTTTCGGGGTTGAGTATTTATTTATTAGCCGTAACCTTGGGCTTTCAGGAGCTTTCAGGAAGAGCTCGTGGCTAAATAATAACAGCCGCTCGGGTCGATCTTTAGGTTAAGCCGTGCTTGCCTAGGTTGGTCTGTGGATGGGTGACCACCCTTACATACCGAGTTTCCTCCGTGCCTCGGAAAGCTCGTTAAGCTGTTGGTCCCGGCTGTCATTTGTCCATCTTTGACAGTCATTACAGGTAGTCAGTGGCCCAAAAAGTCTGACAACCAGTCTTACCAAGTGGTATCGTATTACCCAGTATTAACTGGGTTGTGGAGGTCAGATAGGCAGTCGCTCCATGTAAAATACTGGTATTCAGCTGCATCCAGTTAGACTGGAAGCCGACCTCAACATAATTGGGAAAAGGCTAGGCAAATGAAAATGTAATGAACCTTGGGCTTTCAGGGTCATAGACTATGTATTTTTACTCCGAGCAAACGGAGTTTGTTACAGAGAAAAGTAGTTTAATTTTACCATAATTTTATGAATTATTCCACCTAGGGAACCCTCTGAACATGAAAGTAGGGAACTTACCAACAGCATTATTAGTATCAGTGACACAGTATCTCCAAGATTCCTCAGTGCCCTCAGATCCGAAGAGTGCCTTCCTCAGGATCTTGGTGGCGTCACGGAACGACTTTGAGAGGTAGGTCGACAGTGAGCGGGAGACTTGCCACATCATGTAGCTAGTTAGAGTTCTGGAAAAAAAAAAGGTTATATTCATCATCATTGATTGAAGTATGTATTTACAAACCAAAACTATCAACCATCTGGTGTCCACGACACAAGCCTCGTTGCTTAGTGTGGCACTAGATGGCGCTGTGTGTAATGTCCAGCGATATTTATTATTGTCATCATTTCTGTCCAGTATCACCCACTGTTGTGTATAGGCGTCCACGTTCTTAGCCACTCCTCTCTGTTCTGTGCGTCCCAAAACCATCCGTTTCCCGCGATCTTGACGATGTCGTCAACCCAACACGTTTTTGAACGGCTAGGATCGGCTTCCAGTCTAAACAGATGCAGCTGAATTCCATGTTTTCATGGGGTGACTGCCTATCTGACCTCCAAGATCGAATTAAGGTGTAACACGAAATCTATTGGTCAGACAGATTGTCTGAGTTTAAATTTTCCTTACTGACAAATTGATACAAATGGCCACCGGGACCAAAAATGCTGAGCAGTCGTGGGATAACTCGGGATTTAAATGTAGAGTAGTCCCTATCTTTCTTCACATTTGATAAAGGAAAAACGTAGGTACCTTTGGTCTTCTTCGGTTTTACTATATTTCTTTATAACCTTTGTGAGATTCTTGAAGTATTCCGGAGCGTATACCACTATTCTTTCTGTGTCCGGTATCTGAAAATGACATTTAAACATTTATAAATATCACACAAAATTATTACGATAAGTACACTAAGCAAACCATCAAACATCCATTGTAATAATGGATAGTTTGCCCTTCCTGATACATTCTCGAAGTAACAAATTTGTGCTTTGGTACTTGTGAAACTACGTAATCTTTAACATTGAGTGATTTTTATTATATGTTTGGCGAAGGAAAACATCGCGAGGAAACCAAATATGCCTGACAGATATTTCTCAACGGCATGTAAAGCTAAGGCAGAGGCCCACGGGCGGCATAAAAACTTGGACACCAGGTTAGGCACTAACCTGGTGTTCAAAGTTACACGCTAAGTGCTCAAAAAATGCATAAAAAGAAAATTCACATTGAAAACATACTCACAGTCCGATTCACCAACTTAAAAGCATCATTGAAGAACATAGTCCAATTCACAAAAGGCACTTCTTTCTGCCACTGTCTTATCGTATAAGGGTTATATAACCCCTCTTCATCCCTTCGATCCTCCGAGGGGGTGGTTATATTAGCCAGTTCCGTTTCAAACAGGATCACTTTGTTCATTTGAGCTCTAGCATCGGTCTTGTTAGCTCCAAGGAGGACGCATATTCTTGTCATGTAATCTAGGTAGGCATCTAGGACTTTTTTGTGGGCTGTTCTGTTGAGGTAATTGTCTCTGGTTGGGAGGTTTAGGCCGCCTTGGTCCAGCTGGAAGTAATAAAAGGATGGTATTAAAGAGCATTTAAAGTACAAGTTCTAGAGTGGTTCTGGTAACCTTCACAAGTTCGTTGGCGCAAAGTATAGTGATACTAACCACAATGACATGTTTCGATGAGTTGCGGTCGTCTTCTGTTACTGCCCAGTTAAATAATCCACCCAGGTTGAATCTGAAATAAATTATAGAATCTATTTGAACCATAACAATCCTGCAATTATTTTCCTACGACGAAAATGTATTTGCTGAACCGTAAAAAATAGTGAATTTTACAAAGTTGACTTTGGATTTGGCCAAGTTGTCCTTTGCTTTGGTCAAGTTGACTTTGGCTTGGCCAAGTTGTCTTCGACCGAGACGAATCTATCTTTAGTCATGTATACTTTAGCTGGCCAAGCTACTTTTACTTTGACCAAGCTAACTTTGTCAATCGCTAAACTAACTTTGAATTTGTCTAAGCTCACTTTGACTTTGGCCCAGTTGACTTTAACTTTGCCCACTTCAACTTTGACTTACGTGTTCTGAACATCCTGCACCAACTTCTGCAGGTCCCACTTCTGCTTGGTCATGGTAGATGGGAGTATGTGCCATCCGCCCAGTTGTTTGATGACGGCCACTAAGGGTTTCTCGCCGAGTTTCTCGATGGTCTCATTGGTATCTATGCACGCGTCATAGTAGATACGAGCTTTGGCTTCTGCGTCCGCTGTGTTGGAGATGTTTACTTTTTCTGGGGAAGAGATAAGGCGTTTTTGAGAGGAGATAATAAGACTTCATACCTTCACGACCTTATTCTCTTATGAGTAGAGACAAGTAAAGTAAGTTAACGACAGTAGTTAATCCTAATTAGGATTTGTAGAATTTATTTTCCACAT
The DNA here is from genome assembly GCA_950022955.1 of Xestia ashworthii. NCBI lineage: Eukaryota > Metazoa > Arthropoda > Insecta > Lepidoptera > Noctuidae > Xestia > Xestia ashworthii. The sequence continues at coordinate 9,914,032 of OX465573.1, forward strand.
GACGTCATTGATGTTTCTTACAATACAATGTGATTTTTGTTTGTCAATATTTGCATAAATATACATACAAAAGTACATAATACTCGTACAATACCTTCCCATATAAATATGAATGTGAATACAGCTAGACAAACCATTTTCAAAGTTCACCTCACATTATACCCATATTTGTTCCCGAGAACAATGCTACAATACGTATTTCTTATTTAACTAACCATGTATTATGATTACATATGAAAAGACGTCAAAAACCCATGAAGGCACATAATAACAATATAACAAACTGTACAAATATTCACATTTCTAGTTATTACTGAAACGTTTTGGTGAAGTTTGCGTTGCTAATAGACGAAGGTAGGTATCATTGTAAAATATTTGCAGAAGTGTAACGACCAACCAGGGCTGCGGGATTGTCCGAAAGAAATACCGCGGCCCTGGAACACAAAGAGCTAAAAATGAACATGGATGGGTTTTAGATAGTACAAGTCCGACACTCCCTTTCGCTCCGCCCAGAGCGGGAGGGGTCATTTTGATGATTTTCCATCCAAAAAAAAGGGTAACCAGCTTGATTCCGCTGTTTGTAATGAAAGAAAAAAAAAAGAAAAAGCATTCATTAGCCTTAGCACAGGACAAAACACATAAAAATTAACAGTATTTACCTACAACTAATAAAAATTAAACAGATAAAAAATAAAAATGAAAAGAAACGAAACTGAGGCCCTACTCTCTAACGCTTCGTCCGTATATTCGGATCCATCCGTCTCTCTCACTCGCAGTTATCTGCAGACGTGCGCGATAGAGACGGATAGATCCGAATAAACGGACGAAGCGTTAAAATATAAAACAGTAAAATAGCCCCTATCTCAGCAACGTGCTGTAACATTAAAAAACGTCACAGCTCTGGTATTCTGATAGGGCCCAAAGTGAAAGTGATGCCACGGTCAGATACGGATAAGACTGAGTTATTCTACAATATCTCATCTATTTCAGTAAATAAGGCAGATATACAGGGAGTGAAATAAACGCAAGACCTCTCGTGTGGTATCTCAGACCATCAAAATCAACAATTGTTGTTCTACTACTTTTGGAAAATAATAAGTTTTTTTTTTTGTTTTAATCATGCATGTTGATCAGCTGATCGCAGAAGTTACTATAGAAAGTCGTATTTTTTTTTTTGCGAATTTCAAGAACTGGTAGAAAAAAAGTGGTTCCGTTTCATGGTCCGAGAACGTAGTGGCTGAGCGATGAACTGCTGCGCTCCGGGTCGCGGGTTTGATTTTCGGACTGAACAAATAATTTTATTGTACATGTAGTTGTTTTGGGTCTGACTGTGTATGTGAGATTAAATGTAACGAGAGAACATCCGAATGCGGCGAAATAACGTTTAAAAAATATATATTTTCAGAAGCCAAGGAAAACCAAGCATAAATGACCCTCAGTTGAGTAATACTTCTGCTATTTAGTTTGCTATGGCAGCACAAAGTTATAATACATGTAAAACATCTAATTTTTCATACATACGTATATAAAGCGATAAACGATAAAACTCGATTACAATTTACAATAGTTTACTAATTTCTTGTGAATATAGATGAAACAAAATGCCGAAACATGGCAGTTTGATACCGAATAAAGCAGTGTTTACATAAGTACACTCAGCGACACCTCAAACTATAAATAAATAATAATAAATATCGCTGGACGTTAACACACAGCGCCACCTAGTGCCACACTAAGCAAAGCTTGTGTCGTGGACACCAGATAGTTGATATACTACATATACCTTTTTTTTTGTTTGTAAATACATACTTATTATACATATAAACATCCATGACTCGGAAACAAATGTCCATGCTCATCACACAAACATTTGCTCCTACCGGGATTCGAACCCAGGACCCTAAGAACGTAAGGCAGCGTCACTACCACTACGCCAATCGGGTCGTCAAAAAAATAAAATAAATAAAAATAAAAAAAATAAAATAACCAGTACAATTTGACCTCGCTTTGTATAAGCGTCCCTTCCGATGAGAGATCAGCTTAATTTGTTTATGCACAGCTTGATTTGTCGCCGCGCGTACGCACTGTTTTGGTGCATATTTGTTAGAAGGATATGTTTAAAATTGTAGTTTGTGTGTTAAGTTGCATTTAATTTGTATTGTTACCGTATACGTTTAAAACGAACGATGAAATCATCATCCTTTTAGGCGGTGTCAAAGACTTTTAAGAATTGTCACCTAAGTAGCAGTCCTAAATGTATTGTAAAAGAAACACACTGGAAAAACAAAGCTGCATAGCAAAAACAACGTTCATTGCAGCTTTGTGTTACTTTTCAATACCTATACAATCCAAAAAAAGATGTCTATTATGTTATACATTTACACATTTAAACAAATAAATAAAACAGTGCATACGAAAACTTTCTTTTTAATTCTGTTTATCTGCTTGTTCCGGCGAAAACGAAAACGTCTCCAGGATGAATTTCGATAATTAGTAAAATAAATAATTATCATTCATGATATTTATTTTTGCAAACACCTTTTAAATACTAGATAGGACTTTTAGTAGCAGGGTTTAGTCCCATCTCGGCACCTTCCCATCTCGGCACCCATGAATTAATTTATCATCTTTACGAAAAATTCCCATCTCGGCACTCCGTCATTAGTCGTTGCTAAGTACACAGTCATCAAAAAATGGATACACTGTATCAGTATAGTGAGTAAATCAAATTGACTCAAAACTAGTTACGGCGAGAGACACCGTACCTACCACCAATAGCGTAGAAGGTTGGAATGGGAGATTAAATAGGCGTGTCGGCAAAAGACCTACTTTAATCAAATATTTAACTGTCGTCAGATAGCTGATATTATAAGAAGCCACTAAGGCTACTTTTATTTTAGAAATATTGATTAGGATCAGTGCAACAAAAAAACCAAAACATGATATTCAAAAAGGGAAATCATATTTTTTAAATAATTTGACGTGGAGCAGGTAGTTTGTAAAATAATGGCGTTTAGAACGTCAAAAAATGCCCATTTAATTATGTAATTCTCTTAATTTGTCTTCTACCAATTTTGTCCTTCTGTACAATCTCCAAGTAGTAAATTGGCCCCTATCTAACTACTAAATAGAGCTGAATATCTATAGTCTAAACTACAACAATAAAATAAACAAGTAAGCTTCTTAAATAAATAAGTACACTATATATAGTACATGTATAAACGGCTATGTCTACGAAACTACGTGATATTTTCACGTTCGTCTTTCACGATACGTTTACGTAAGTCTTATTTTTCTTCATTTATTCTACGGTGACGACATACAATAGGTATTTACGGTTTAGGTATTGACCTAAACCGTAAATACCTATTGTATGACAACAAAGAAAATTATCTTGATGTCATAACCCCGTCATAGTATAGTATCATAGACAACATCATTACGGTCGTGATTGTGTAACCGAGCAAAAAATAGAGGTACAAATTACAAAATCCAAACTACGTCTATCTAAACTAATAATATAAAAAAAGAGGAAAAAATTGTATTTTTGTGCATGTGTATGTTTGTAATTAATAAACGCAAAAACTACTGTGCCGATTTCAAAAATTCTTTCACCATTGGAAAGCTACATTCACTCTGAGTAACATAGGCTACATTTTATCCCCGTACTCCCACGGGAACGGGAAGTACGCGGGTGAAACCGCGTGACGTCCGCTAGTAATATTTTAAGAGGAATGATTTGTTTTTTTTTTGTTTGTTACGATTTTACTCAAGAACTATTTATGTTTTTGTACGGAACCGTCATCCTTTTTGCAACACCAAAAACATAAAACTAAGTTGCCCTCACAATATCAGTTATCTGTCAGTAAAAGGCCCATCAAAATCGGTCCCGCCGTTTCCGAGATTAGGCGGAAAAACTAGTTATGCCTGAGAATTAATATCAATGCAAAAAGGGAAATACTGTACATTTGTGGTCAAAATATCTGTAAATAAATGATGACCTCAACAAACGAACAATCTGTAGCATTAGCTAAAGGCTCCACACCACGACTTGTCGCATGATCGTCCGCTATCTTGAACAGAACTGGGCCTCGATTCTGCTATTAAATAATGTCAGAGTATTCGATCATTGATTTCATAATGATCAAGTTCTGTCAAATTTTGACAAGTTTGTTAATTCTACTATCATAATGGCGCCATTATGACTTCTCAATGAACAACCACTGACACTCCATTGAAAGAAATGACATAGAATATTAATTTCGTACATGGAATCTAGCATGAATAAATGTTCGCATTTAGTAGTAGATTTCGAAAACCATTTGTACTAAGGGTTTTATAATAATGACAATACGACAATGCCATTAAAACACAATTTTATTACGAGACCATTGACCGACCATTGTGAATTTAGCAGATTACGAACTTTAAGCAAAATGACAATGGGATGAGAATGGAATCGTGTTGGAGTGAATTTATTGAAATAGCAGAATTAGGCCCCTGGTCGGAAGGCCGTGTGAGCAAACCTTCCTCCTAGAAACCCCCCCCCTCCCTCCTTCCTCCTAATAAATGCTTTTTCTTTCTTTCTTTCTTCTTTCTTTCTAGACGGAGCTTCTCATTCTTCGATCATTTCTTACACAAAAAAAAAATGCGGGGCAGTCATCGGTGTCTGCCGAAAGAAGATGTAATCTATATCTGCTACGAGTTGGTGCTACGCCGTAGCGGATCGGCTACGAGTGCTAAGCGTTAGGTGACGGTCACGCGAGTTTCATGTTTTTTGTTTACCCAAAAAGTCCTCAACGCGCCTAAAAATGTTTTCATTTCAATAAAGTAAACTTACCAAGCGCATATCGGATGATCAACTGATTCTGCAGCTCAATCTTGCTGAAGATACCCCAGCTGGATTTCCCTTCAGGAATCGGGTTGTTCTTGATCCAGCCTCCACAGGCAAACTCGTAGAAGTCATCACAAGGATCCTGGGTCTCATCCAGTGCCCTGATTACCTCGCTCGCGGTGTATATGCAGGAACCTTTTAGGCACACCTGGTCTGAAAGAGAAGATAGAAGCGGTTAACTCCAAGCATGTAGCTCGATGCACTTCCTCTATACCGCGTATGCTTACGATCTGTGCTTACGATGGTCAAAGCGCTCGTGGAGACCAACCCTGGATTTTACTTGTTTTCTGAAGAATGGAAGACGATAAAGAACGTTTATGGTTCTGCAAGGCCCAGTGAAAGGATTATTTAATTTAGTGTTAGTGGCATATGCTGTATTAAATAATGGGTGGGTGTTTCTTAACGAAGCCGAAAGGCAACAAGTCTTTAACCCAACATAGCGATTTGTTTTTGTTCTAGACTATACTTTCTAGTCATGGAGATACTGGGATCAAGGTTCTAACTTTATCAATGTTCTAAGTTTTTTTTGAAACATTACGTGTTTTATGTAAGAACTTTACGTACCCCCACACTATTCAATCCATCAAGCACAATGTTTTGAATGCGATATATGAATTTTACCGTTAAACAAGTTTATTTCCAAAAAAAAGTTTGTCTCAGCGATAATGTTTGCGTAAAGTTTCTTAGTTTGATGTACAGAATGCTTGGTTGACGGTTTCGTGATGTATCGGTTTACACTATGGGATACATAATTCCCTGATACAGCTGTCGAAGTAAATATAAAAGCTCAAAGAAACAAAGAAAGGAGTGCCTTGATGAATTGATGGTTATTGTCTTGTTGTTATTCGCTACATATTATTTGTTTATGGCTCATAAAATTGATTATGTAACTATGTTTCTCCTTTATCTCATGCGCCAGGCAATAACGTTTATGAGTTTGATAGTCAAATATACATACATATAAAAGAGATACTATAATACGTAGCAAATATAGATCTCCAAAGCTATTGACACAAATACATAGAGGGCATTAACAAACGACTAGACAAGTGTCAATAGCTTCCAAATTTTAGAAGCGTTAACTATTTCTAAAACTATTTTCATTTTCCACAGGATTGACTGAAACTTTCGGTATCCCTACCGAATATTACGTTTCCACGTGCGTCAGCTTCTCAGCCGGGGCAACCACTACGACCAGAGCCATCAGTCTCGACAGAGATAACGATTGCAATAATTATGCTTACGAGAAACGCGTCTAGCATGTAGAGACTTTAATTAATCGTACATCATTTTTGCAACCGAATTTATTCGTTAGTAATCAGTGATTGAAAGTTAGCGATTTTATCGTTACCTCTGTCTAGACTAGACATAGATGACGACAAAATCGCTAACTTTCGATTGCTAAAATAACAATGAAACAATTCGGTTGCAATAACGATGCTTGCGGGAAACCCGAGTCTCAACATCCAAGATGCGTTTCTCGCAAGCATCGATAATACAACCGAATGTTTTCGTTAGTAATTAGCGATCGAAACTTAGCGATTTTCTCGTTATCTTTGTCGAGACTCCTACTTGAGATCGTTTGCCTTATTGTTTTATTTGATTTTATACCGTTCGGGAAACTTACAGTTTTTCTAGATTTTCCCGCGGTTTCGAGTACAGGTAGGCGAAAATAGTGGCCACGTTTAGGTGAAGTTACCTTTGCTCTCAGGCTGGTAGCACGGCGGCACGGGTAGGTAGGTGGGTCCCCTCATCGTCAGCAGCAGGGTGGTGGTCAGGAGTACAGCCACAAACAGCACTGTGGCTACCACCATCAGCACCCGCTCCAGCCGAGTGCGCTGATGCCAGCCGATGAAGGAGACGCCCTGGAAGAGAAAAGGTTTCTGTTAATTTCTTATGTTCTTGAGCAAACTATTTCAAAAATCTTAGAAGTCGTGATGGAAGTTCATAATAGTGGGGGAAACTTAAGTTTTTCCTATGGCGGTAGGCAAAACGCCACCGGCTACGATGGTAACATAATCGTTTTACTACTTTCACGTTCATGCATCGTTAAATTTTGTGGAACAGTGTTCATCGTCTTCATTTTGCACATATACTCGCAGTATCCTTCGCTCTGGGATAGGCTAAAGGGAAACCCGGATGTATGAGGACAGTCCGAGAAGTTTTTGAGTCTCAGAAGTAGAATGTAACGCACTCAAAACATTGTGCTGGTGGATGCATTAAATAATACAGAAGTCCCTTATATAAAACGTGTTTTTTTACTATTTATTATTCGACCAGTTGATTAGTCTGTTTTTCCCTTTTTGTTATCCTCCATTAAACGGCTTGTCAGTGCGCTTAGAGCACCATCAGTAAATGGTCTCGAATACCGATCTCAATCAAGTGATTCATGTCCCTAAGTGCATGTTGCTTCACTGTTATTCATTCTTACATGTGGTGCTCTTGAGAAAGTGAAGTGTGGGAAGCTGATTACTTAATCAGGATTAAGTGGGGTGGTAGTAAACTAATTAGATAATATGCAACGAGCTTCGTTTCGGTTATGCTATGTATGAAATACTAATAACGATATATTGGAATTGTTCATTGCAATGGTCATTTTGTTTTTTTTCATGGTCAGTGTCTTAGCCATGTTTGCTAGTAGCTTGGACTGTGTTTATGTGAGTCGCTGTAGTGGAATTACTCATGGGATGTCACAGCAGTGATCCACCGTTAATTGTTGTGTTGTTTATTTTGTCTGTGCTTACTAACATAGTCGTAAGTTTTACTAACAGCTTTTGAGTCAATGATACTTGAATAAAGAGAAATTCTATTCTATTATCACTATCACTATCACTTCACTTCACTAACACTATCACTATATATTATAAAACAAAGTCTCCCGCCGCGTCTGTCAGTCCCTATGTATGCTTAGATCTTTAAAACTATGCAACGGATTTTGATGCGGGTTTTTTTAATAGATAGAGTTATTCAAGAGGAAGGTTTTAGTATATAATTTTACGCAGGCGAAGTAGCGGGCATCGGCTAGTATTCTAATAAAGGATAATCTGCTAGTGTAGCAGTGGCGAAGGTTCCATCGAACCGGATTCCCATCGGGTTCCCTTTGAAAAATGGCACAGTTAGCATTCTATTGACAAAAATAACATTATCACATTAAAGATTTGTACTCCGGCTTCCCTCTTATAAAAATCAACCCTTCGCTACTGTAGTGTACTGATAGTCAGCTACACGGGTCGATCCAAAAGGAAAAGCAGAGCTGGCCTAGGTCGGACGATCGATAGGATAGGGATGGGATCCATTTCAGACTGAGATTTGTCCGTGCCTCGGCAAGCACGTTAAGCCGTTAGCCCGCTGTAATTTGCAGATCTTTGACAGTCGTTACAAGTGTGAAAGTCTGATAACCAGTCTTACCAAGACCCAGTACTAACTCTGCAGTTATTACTGGGTCTTGGTAAGACTGGTTATGCGCCATTTTATTACGAGACCATTGACCGACCGATGATCGACAATTGTGAAAATGCTTATTCGCCAATCGACCCACCCAAATAAATAGAGTTAGTTAACATTTCTCAATAACCTTAATTTTTTTTTTAATAACAATATTATTAAGAAAAAAAATAAGATTCGAGTGTTTCTTCTTAATACCAGAAACAGTAAGTATTCTCCAAGATAAGTCTTGCCCCAATGTTTCTAAGAAGCAGTATTTTGTTTTTAAAACATTGTCTTCTTATCAACTATCGGAGTATTACGGCCAAGTCCGTTTTGACGTCAATCGGGACGTCCAACGGTCTCTCCTAATGAGAAACGCCATTTTCTAAGAGATAAATACCGTACCCGTAATCTCGAAGACGTAATGAAGGACGGAGCTTTATCAAGAAAGTGTTTTAGGTTAAGCTTAGTTGAATTGAAAAAGATAGATTGCATTCTAAAAGTAAGATTCTCTACATAGTAGTTTTCCCCCCAAACTTGAGAGGTAAATATAAGTGTGTTGGGGGCTCTATATTTTAAATTCAAGTACTAAATAATTGATCTAAGAGGAATGTTATAAAACATAAAATGTACCTGCTATTACAATAGTGTCAGAATAGTCGATCATTGCTTATATAATGGTCAAGTTCTGTCAAGTTTTGACAAGTTTGGTAATCTTCTAATATAATGGCGCCATTATGACTTTCCATTGGTCAACCACTGACACTCAATTGAAAGAAATGTCATAGAATGGTAATTTCGTACATCTGGTATGAATAAATGTTCGCAATTAGTAGTAGATTTCGAAAACCATTTGTACTAAGGGTTTTATAATAATGACAATACGACAATGTCATTATAACACAATTTTATTACGAGACCATTGACCGACCAATGATCGACAATTGTGAATTTAGCAGATTACGAACTTTAAGCAAAATAACAATGGGATGGGAATGGAATCGTGTTGAAGTGACCAATTTATTAAAATAGCAGAATAAGGCCCCTGTACTTATTTTTGGGGATTTTTTAAGTAACTGTGGTAAATCTTTTTGAGTGTTGGTAACCCTGACTAAAAGAAGCCGTTTTTCTATAACTAAAGTGTAATCGGCATCATAATTGGTTTTACCACTTTTTAGTATGTTATGATGATAACTCTGTAAAACCATATTACTAATAGTCGCGAATCATATTCTAATCAACTTACTATCTGACACTGACCTGCTAATTGCAAAAGACGTAAATTAATTTCAATTTTAAATTTAAATTTTAACAGCACATCCAAATCAGTGTCATAATAAAATTGCTACAGAGTATTAATTAAATCTGACAGTTCTTGAACGCCGCTGAAACCATGAGTTTTGCTATAAGTCTCTAAAGCTTTCTCTAAGCTTTGACGAATTAATCCTATGTTTGTGGTTTAAAAACTTCAAAGGATTGAGGACCATTTCGTTTGAGTTGGTCCTTTTGTTCGAAAGGATGCTCTCGACATCCCATCCTCCGACAGCACGAGCAAATCCTTTAATCGCTCCTTATGACGCTCTTTACTCAAACAAAGCTGAGATGTAATAATCCCTTTGATTACCGACCTACTTCTTAGCCTGAGTAGGAAACAAACGTAAGTTAAGTATATAAAAACTAGCTGACCCGGCAAACATTGTTTTGCCATATAAATTATTTCTAGTTAAAAAAAATGTTAGGGGTGGATAACCCTTACATATTGCATATTTTCCAGGTCATATCGTACGGCGAACGCAGTCAGGGAAGGCATCAAACGATGTGTACATAACAAAATCTGATCCAGAGCCTAGTTTCGTAGATAGGAGAAGTCGGTGGTACTTGACCTAAAATAATTCGGTTATCGGGAAATAATCTGTGTTCCTTACTACATAGGAATGTCGACTGACTAAAAAAATATTATTCTGTTTATTACGTAAGTTAGATTATCGAAAAATTTTGGATACGTGTTTTTTGTTTTATAAAATCAATAAAAAAAAATCGGTGGTGACAGACGACATACAGACAGACGGACAAGAAAGTGATCTTATTAGGGTTCCTTTTTTTTACTTTTTGAGTTACGGAACCCTAAAATTGAAGACGATCAAATGCATCAAAGATCAATGAGTAGGGGCTTGTGAAGTCACTTTCCGGTAAAAAATGTACCGAAATTATTATATATTTTTTTTGTTTTGGAATGTGACGTCACACGAGTTTTCAACACCCTGTATCGTTTTCAATTTTTGTTTAAGTGAAAAAAAAAATATGTACTTACCCAATATTTTTTGAAAATCTATCTGAATGTTTTTTTTTTGTAGTCTATCCTATTACGAGTATAATAAGCGGATCCTTCAAGAAACCGTCGCCAAACAGTCTGTACATCAAACTAAGTAACTCTACGCAAGAATTACTGCTGAGAAACGTCTATATTTTTGAATGAAAAATCACGTTTTGCGGTAGGACTCAATAAAACGCACTCAAAAGATTGTTAACGTTTTAAAAACTTCCTACTATATATCCTACTAATCCTATATATAGTGGAGATTACGTGGAAAAATAAACTAATTTTTGCTTATATATTTTATATTGTTTTCTTGCTGAGGCCGCGAACTTTTCAATCCACCCTCTCGTATTATAAATGCGAAAGTTTGTGAGTATGGATGGATGTATGGATGTTTGTTACTCTTTCACCCAAAAACTACTAAACGGATTTACGTTTTACGTTTACTACGGACGGACAAAATTTAGCACAAAGATAGTTTATAACCTGGATTAACACATAGGATACTTTTTATCCCGGTAATAAGATCCCAAGGGACAATTTCAAACTTCACGCGGGCGAAGCCACTGGCAGAAACTAGTGTTTTAGTAAAAAATAAACTTGTGAAAACGTTGCGTTGTAACTTTGACCCCCAATATCTCCGTCACTAGACGGTTCCCAAGGTAGGGTCTAGAACAAAAAAAATATCTCAATGAAGGGGAAAATAAATGTTTTTCGGCTTCGTTTAGTGTTTTTTTCCACCCGGCACCGTATAAATTTTTTCTTATTTTCATTCTTTAAAACCTAGTTAGCTACCTAGTTTATTATTAATAGAATTATCGTTATCTAAAGTCTCGTGTACACTTGATAACCTATAAATAGGTAGGTACTCAAAATGAGATACCTAATTGTTGTTATTGTTATTATAACATAATATACCTAAACAAGACAATCAAGATAATATGTCATCAATCCGTGATCTACCTAGCTTACCCAACTATGTCGGGGTCGGCTTCCAGTCTAACTGTATGCAGCTAACTACCAGTATTTTACATGCAGCGACTGCCTATCTCAGATAGGAGGACCTCGTGGCATAATAATATCAGCCGCTCAGGTCGATCTTTAGGTTAAGCCATGCTTGCCTAGGTTGGTCTGTGGATGGGTGACCACCCTTACATACCGAGTTTCCTCCGTGCCTCGGAAAGCACGTTAAGCTGTTGGTCCCGGCTGTCATTTGTCCATCTTTGACAGTCGTTACAGGTAGTCAGTGGCCGCAAAAGTCTGACACCAGTCTTACAAAGTGGTATCGTATTTCCCAGTATTAACTGGGTTGTGGAGGTCAGATAGGCAGTGGCTCCATGTAAAATACTGGTATTCAGCTGCATCCGGTTAGACTGGAAGCCGACCCCAACATAGTTGGGAAAAGGCTAGGCAGATGATGATGATTGCGTATCTCACCCCCACAACCCAGTTAGTACTGGTTGTCAGACTTTCGGGCCACTGACTACCTGTAACGATTGTCAAACATCTACAAATGACAAAGGGATCAAAGGCTTAAGTCGCTTTCCGAGGCACCAAGGAAACTCGGTCCAACCCATCCTCTGACAAACCTAGGCAAGCTTGTGGCTTACCCGAAGATCGACCCGACCGGCTGTTTTTATTTATCTACAAGATTCTCAGTAAAGATACTACAAACATACATTGAGACATGATTGTACAAAACCATTAGTTATAACCAACAAATTAGAGGCAGCAGTAAAAGTTATAAAAGCAATCTTATTTAATTTAAATACATAGATCAATCAAATACCCAAAAAAAAAGTAATCAAGAAACATCCCAGATGTGAAACTCTTCGGAATTTTCCAGAGTTTTTCTTGGAAAACGGTTCGTATTTACGTAAAACATAAATTAAATTGTTTAACTGTAAACAGATTACACGATTCCGTTTAGGTTTTCTTCGTAAAAGAAGTAATACCTTTTATTGATATTGCTAAGGTAAAATTGACTTTATTGCTGTTAGTTATAGTTTAAAGTAACATTGATTAGTATAGAGTCCGACGTGTCCGTCTTCTATAATAATAACTTTAATTGTGTATTCTTACTATTTATATTAATATTGCAAATTACTTTCAAAATTACTTGTTTACCACGTACATTTATGACGCCCTAAGTCAGCTGAAATTCAGTTTTCTTTTATGAGTGAGATTATTTACGGGTAATTTATTACACACGCGTGTTAGGTAATAACTTCTTTGTTTTGTTATCCTACATTACCTACGTAGAAAAGTCAATGAAACTTTTGTTACAAGACACAATTGTTGGTTCATGCAGTACATATTATGTTTATCATTTCCCATCTATAGCGTATCGTATTACCCAGTACTGACTGGGTTGTGGAGGTCAGATAGGCAGTCGCTCCATGTAAAATACTGGTATTCAGCTGCATCCGGTTAGACTGGAAGCCGGCCCCAACATAGTTGGGGAAAGGCTAGGCAGATGATGATTTCCCATCTGTAGCATAGAAATATCATGATCATCATCATTTCTTCCCGGAATCATCCATAGTTGGGTATGGGCCTCCCCTTTCTTCTGCCACTGTGCGTCCCTTAGCCATCTATAGTATGAGTATACTCAGCCTGTAATGTTCCAACTGCTGGGACACGGGCATTCTCTCTATGAGAGGGAGTGGGCAGTAATCCACCACGCGGGTCCAGAGCGGCATAAATAAAATTGAAGTATCTGGTAATTTAACGGATGAAACTCACGGGCAGCAGCTACTAGTAAACAGGTAATATATTCATTGTCCGTTTAATCCTTAACACGGGCATCTACAGATTTAAATTTTCCATAATTCATTCCATTCCAACGTACTTAAACGATTAAAACCAGCTTAATCCTGATCTATCTAGGTAAGGACACAGTATAAGAACAACCTAGCAAATCAACTAGGAACTTTTTGTGAAAACAAACGTGGCTGTTACGGTTGTCAACTAAACTTTTGTTATGTTCTACTTTAAGAGTCGATGAAACTCAAATTGTGTTATTGTTTTGTGTCAGTATGTAGCCACCTGTACAGCTTTAACATTTCAACATCATCATATCAGTACCTTCGCCCAGTCCCTGATCCAGGCGTTATCGACTTAGAACGATATCGTCGCACTAATATTTGCTTCGATTAAATCCTAAAAGCTGAATGCTGGACTGTGAAGAAGATGAAAAAGGAATTGAATGTAGCGGAGATTAAAATGTTGAGGTGGATGTATGGTGGGACAAGAATGGTTAAGGTAAGGAACGAGATATAAGAGGAAGCTTAAAAGTTGCGACAGTTACAGAAAAGCTGAAAGGGAATCTACTGTCGTAGTATGGACATGTCATGAGGAGGGATGAATCGCATGTGAATAAAAGACTGATGAATATATATGTAGATGAATGGAGGGGGAGAGGAAGACCAAAGAAACGATGAATGGATTGAGTGAAGAATGATATGAAAGATAAAGGAGTAAATGATAACGTGACGGTTGACAGAGGAGAATCGAAGAAAAGAACGAAGAACGAAGTCGTTGTGCAGGATGGCCAGGACAAGAGGTCCCCCATACAACGTTACCACGTGTCTCAATGGGATAGCTTTGACTGTTACCTGTTGCCTGAAACATGATTTGAATAACTTAAAGCTAGATCGCCTACAGCTATACACTACAATTTTGTCAATGGTGTTCTGACATGTCCACTTTGTGCTCGGAGTGTTTCGGTCAAAGTTGGATAGGCTAGCCATTTGAGAGCACATGAAAGAGCAGCACACCAAAGCTCTCTAAACTAGGAAGCCATCGAAAGCAGTCGCTGTTCCCGAAATCGGCTAGAAGTCATCATCATCTTGATTCAAATCATGCTTCAGGGAACAGGCTTACATGCGAATGCCGATTCCAAACATTTGGTCCCAGCTACCGCTTGGGGTAATTTTTTGAAGCCCTCGGAATATGTCCCTACAAAACAACTTCCTTGTTGGAATACTGTATGTTGAGGTCTGTGGTAAGGGCTGTTTACTCCCCCTTCCGTAGAGGTAATGTGATTATGATAATCGCCCCCCAAGACAGCGATGCCTTTTATGAGATTATCGAAGGGGCGAACGTATGCGGTAAATATTTTCCGATTAAAGCGGCAGACTGGTTAGTGGTGTAGAAAATTAAATAAAACTTTTTATAGATGCAAAAGTGGTATCTTACGCTACAAAGTTACAGGCGATTGTATAACGAGTTTTCAACGTGTACTGAGTAGTAGTACAAATATTGGCAGATAAGCAGAAACAACTAAATTGACAGTTAATTAGTGTTCTGCAAAATGAGAGTTTATTTGTTCCCACTACTGGGACACAGGCCTTCTCTCTATGAGATGGAATGGGCTACAATCCAACACTCGGGCCCAGTACGGATTGGCTGATGTCACATGTCTTCGATTTTTTTGGACATGCCGGTTTCCTAACAATGTTTTTCTTCACCGTTTTGAAAGCAGCGGTGATGAAATAAATTAAACAAAATAATGCGCCTGCCTGGGTTCGAACCCACGACTTATTGTTCGTAGGTCGGGGCCGCCACCACTAGGCCACCGCTGCTCTCCTCTAATAATAAAACATGCGCTGAAATAATACCTTTCATAAATAAAACTATGTTAAAAATCGAATGGAACAAAAAAATCAATCACACGTTTTTTATTCAATTTGGATTTCTGCTCAAATTGCAATGCAATTATCCAAATTGGCCTAGAGTTACGTGTTAACAATGCTGAAATTAATGGCAACACTCTCTGGTCCAAATAATTTGGGTCAGATTTCGAATACTCTCAAGTCCCAACTACTCGTTTGCTGATTGAAGTTCACATTACACAGAGACACACGTAAAAAGGAATTTCAGGTCATTACAGCTTTTATAGATCGTAAAGAGAGCTACTCGTATATAAATGTTATTGTTATTTTTTGCAATGGACATCAAAGGTGGCATGCTGTAAAAAAAAAGTAATGCTTCGCAATTCCAAATATATGGAGAAATGTGAATGAGTTTTATTTCCTTGGAGATCCCAAGGCAATTTGACTTTGTATAGGCTAAAAAGTAACGTTATTTTTTTCAGCAGTACTTAGGTGATGGGCAGGACATGTTGCAATAATGAACGAAATGATGTATGAGACCAGAGCGCCAAGACGTTTACTTGATAGCAAAACAGATGGCCCAAACTCAGGTGAACTGTTAGAGTGAGAAATTAAAGAGAAAATCCCACAAATAGGTCGTAGTGGAGAATTATACTCGACCAGGGTAAGGCCCACCCGCGGCTGTAATGTCTCAGATGATGATCATTTACGTTTAGTCTCAATCTGATTTAATAATGTACATTAGGATCAAGTTTCCAACTAAAACACTAGTAAACTAATTCATTAAGCCATAATAGGTAAATTTTTTTTTATTGTAGATAGTGTTTATTATAGAATCAACTCAGAGTTACATACATTGCACACACATAATATATATAAAAATACATTGCACACACATATATAAAAACACATAGGTACATAGATTGTTTAGGTTGTAAAAAATCTTATTTTCATTCTTCATTGCACACAAAATTAAATGGTCAACACAAAAAATTATAACCGAATGCCTTATCTCCCTAAAACATTTCTCAAAACTTAAGATAAACACTTTGAACCTAAAGAGGGTCGTGTTGACAATTTTGCCGATGCGAAAAGTAATCGGGACGGGAGTCCCAAAGTCGTAACCTTTGACCCAATAGCGAGTGATGACCGACCGGCCAATGGCACGGTCGCAATCCGGATGGGCGATTATTTAGTTAACGTAGACAGTTTGCGGGTTACGACCGAATCTGTGTGACAATTTGAAAGAGTTTGTGAGTTATCTTCCTTCTTGGACTTGAGGTTAGTTTGAGAACTATTATTTCTTAAACTATTGTTTTCACGATTGCTTTCACGGTTTATAACTAAACATAAATGTTACTTACGTGGTTTTTATCATCATCTGCCTAGTTCTTACAAACTATGTTGGGTTCGGCTTCCAGTCTAACCAGATGCAGCTGAATACCAGTAATTTACATGGAGCGACTGCTTATCTGACCTCCACAACCCAGTTAGCACTGGGTAACTCGATATACCTTGGTAAGACTGGTTGTAAGACTTTTTGGGCCACTGACTACCTGTAACGACTGCCAAAGATCTACAAATGAGAGCCGGGACCAACAGCTTAACGTGCTTTTTGAGGCTTGGAGGAAATTCAGTATGTAATATGGTCACCCATCCACAGACCAATCTAAGCAAGCACGGCTTGACCTAAACGAGCGGCTGTTAATATTTAGACACGAGCTCCTTCTTTACTGTTTGTTACTTACGGGATATCTTCCGTGATTATCATGAGCTCTCGATACGCATGCGTCATGATGGCGGGATGTCTGGAGAATGCGGGTGGATGCTCACAACAATCACAGAAGATATCCCGTAAGTAGCCGTGTAAGTTTATTCCTATTTCGTAATGGTACGGTTCATGAATATCTCATCTCTGTTCAAACTGCATCGAACGGGCATTTAAGTGACACGCGTGCAGACTTTAAAAGTACTTTATCTGCGGCAATTTTAGAATAATGACAGTATCTTCATCACTTAAACGGTTTGGACGTTATTGACTGATTAAATTACTTATAACATGCCGAAGAGAGTAGAGCCAATAATCATTAATAGTAATAAACAGTTTTCCGTGCTTCAGTTAAAGTAAAACAATACGGTAACAGCAGAATTTGTATTTGAAAAGACAGTTCTCTAACTGTCTTTGTCTACATTGCTTGTGTATACAGCCTTTGTTTTCTCTGAACGATTTGTTTAAGGATGTACTTGTGTAGCATCACGCGTGTATCCTCAGAAGTATTTGACAGATGTCACCTATGGTATAAATGTTACCGGGGAATTGTCAATGTAACCACTCAAAACACTTTATATTCGCGTAGCGGCGGGGCTTCTATTCTTGTCTGCAGGGTTTAAAGGACCCTAACTAACCTAATGTCAGGGTGCTTCAAGTCCCGACTATGGGGGCAGACATTCTTCAATTGCATGTTTGAATTGAATTTTACGGTTCCACTTCGATAGATTATCATCTACCGAAAAATAATGCGTTAAATTGTAAGCAGTATAATCGGTTGACAATCTTTCGAGAGTTTACAAGTAAACCAAACCAAAACACTTAGAACCAAATAAACAGTTGTAAAAGACACCCATGGCAGACCCTTATAACGACAGGAAAATTAGATTTTGCAACTTTACACTTTACAAGAAAACAATCAAATGGGTTATAAACACCCAGCATATGCTGAGTTGGTTACCCTTTCGTTATGGGCATGCTCAGCGCAGTTGAGCTGTTTTTAATTAATGTTAAGCTGTCTGCTGTTATAATGTATCTGTATGTGCTGCTCTATTGTGTTGTGATGTCCATTCACGAATTAAGGATTATTCTATTCTATTTTATTCTATTCTAATTTTACGGTGAATTGAACACTTTGTCAATTACTGAAATAGAGGACGACTTTATTGATATCAAATTGATATCAACACCCAAACCAGACTGCCGGCTGGTACTGACTCTGAGAAATACCTGATGCCCCTGATAGATAAACTCAAATCTTAAACGACCACTAGACAACGAAGCAAACATAACTACAAAAGACAAATTTTCTTACACTGATATTTATTTTAAGCTTCTCAAAGCCAATAAATAATTCCTTGACCCATTTCAAAATCAGCCCAAAAAAAAACAAAACAACATTGTGTGAATTCCTCTTTCCCCCGAAATACTCGCTTAGTAATGCAGTGCGCATTCCAAATATTTTCTTTTTCGCAAGGGCCAATCTTTTTAGGCTAGGGTTACCATTCGTCCGAATTTGTCTTGACATGTCTCGAAAGGCTTCTCGTCAGGACTTTGTCGGGCCTCGTCAGTTGTCCAGATCTTTCAAATTCTTAGATACATGTTTTAATCATCATCATCATCACACGCTAGCCTTTTCCCAACTATGTTGGAGTCGGTTACATTTGCCAAGTATTTAACATCAGCTTCGGCCAGCGGCTTCGACCGCGTTAAGTTCGATAATTGTCCCATGGGATCTTACTATCGGGATAAAAAGTATCCTATGCTTTAATCCAGGTTATACAATATCTGTGTGCAAAATTTTATAAAAATCCGTTCAGTAGTTTTTGCGTGAAAGAGTAACAAACATCAACTCATAGCGACTGTCAAAGATCTACAAATGACAGCCGGGACCAACGGCTTAACGAGCTTTCCGTTCCGAAGCACGGAGGAGTCTTGATATGTAATGAGAGCTCAACCGGTTACCCATCCATGGGCCTACTTCAACTAGCATAGCTTAACCTTGGATCCAATCGTGCGACTGTTATGAAAATCCCTATCGATACTTAATGTTATAAATGTGAATGTAAGTTTGTTTGTTACGCTTTCACGCGAAAACTACTGAACGGATTTGGATGAAATTTTTCAAACAGATAGTTTATAACCTGGATTAAAACATAGGATATTTTTTATCCTGGTAGTAAGATCCCATGGGACAATAATCAAACTTCACGCGGGCGAAGCCGCTGGCAGAAGCTGGTAATAAATAAAGATTGGCAAAAGTAAAACGTCCAGTTTTTTTTGGTAACAAATATCTGGCTTGTTGTCAGGACTTTTCTTTCGTAATGGTATCCCTACTTTCGGCTCGAAATAGCAATCTTTCGTAACGCGGAACAAGACGAGATTCTGATTTACTGTCGGTTTTCCAGAATAAGCTGAACTGCCTTTGTGTAGACATTCCGTACTACGAGAGACCAGCATACAAGTAATATTTCCGATTGGTTGGTTATCCAAAATAACCTGACCTAGCTTTGTATAGACTTTGCATACAGCAATAGACCAGTTACAGAAGAGTATAGATTGATATGTCTTCGAATGTACGTACATATGGGCCAGCGGATATCGAATTGGATACAGCTGAACGCTCCAATGTGTCGGGTACATCTCGCGAGAAATGCAATAAAACCGTTTGTGTAGATGTGCTACAAAATATGGTAAAAACAAGATACCTAATTTTAAGCTTACCGTTTTTCCTAGAACCTATGTTTTAAGTTTTCCTTTGTTAAGGCTGATGTTCCAGAGTAGCCTTTCAGGGGTCTTTGACTTTGAAAAAGTCGTTACTCGTTCTTTATGAACTTGGAGTGTTGTATTGATGATATTGATGATTATAATTCTGTAACTACATACGTCTCACAGTCGCGAACAATATTCAATTTCATCAACATACAAACTAGCACTGGCCTGCAAAAAACGTAAGAATCAATTTCGCGGGCTACTTTGACGCTTTCACCTAAAAGACAAACTCATTTTGACGTTCGATCCCTAGACACGTTTTTGTTATTAAGGCGTTTAGACGAGCTAAATCAGCAACTCTATTTGTGGTGGTTCAAACTTCGTTTGAAATGCTGTTAGAATAAAGTTCTAATCAGCTTGCACTACAAAGTGGTTGTTACGTCAACCACTGCGGGCCAAATAGCGCGAAATGAGTGGTTTCGATCGATTTACAAAAAAACTATTGATTGGAATAAAAAACTAAAACAGTATCATGCTAGTATATTGCTTGTAGAATTATTTGCCAAAAAATCAGAATGATCGCATGCATATTAGTATGTTTTTTATTGTTTGAAAGATATTTTTAGAGGTAAGTTCGTGATTTCTTTTTATCGAGCCAAATTAATTGTATTATGTTTTCAAAACAGTATCATGCTAGCATATATCCTGAAGAATAACATATATTTTTCTGGTCTTGTTTATAGCAGTGAATCATATACTTTTAGTAATTTTTAAATTCGCGTTTAGCTCGTGTAATCGCCCATATTTATGGTTTTCAGACTTTTCTCTGGGTTTTTTTTGCCAAATTTCATGATTCTAGTTCAACCGGAAGTACCCTATAGGTTTTGATTCCCTTGTGAATCTTTTGATCGCGTTCACTACAAATTTGATTTTTTAACAGCTAAAAGAGACGATAGAACCGAGTATTTGATATCAACTTGATATTTCTACGCTTTTCTGAGGAATCCTAAAAAAACAAATAATGTTTAGCCCAAAACTCACACAGACACTGCATACACAAACAAACACACACACACATAAGATACGCATAAGTAGACGTACGTGTTAAGGGTTATCGTATTCAAGGTTGGGTGCATTGAATCTGTGACTATGTACTACATAACTTAAGATCACGCCTGTATACTCCCTAGGTTTAGACAGACACCCTCATTTCTCCCGGGTCGCGGGTGCGACTCCCGTACCGAACAAATATTTGTATGTCCTACAAGTAGTTGTCCCGGGTCTGGCTATTTATGTATCTGGGTTTAAATGTTTGTAAACGCACCACGATACAGTGAGGAGTCAGATTTAAAAAAATTACACTCAAAAAACAAGTTCATCGACAGTAATTTTGACGAAATACCCGCTATAAATCAACTCACAGCAGAAGCAATTAACTACACTCATTAACATTCACAGCAGTTACAAACAAGCGGAAAACTTTTTTAAATTAATAACAATCGACAGACACAAAAATAAACAATCCATAACACTTAAAAAAACACAAACAACAATAACAAAGTTAGAAGAAACAGTGTAGTAAGCACCATTTAAAGAATACTTAATAAATAAAACTGCTACATTGAGCATTCCCCAGTAGACACGGAAGTCCTAATGACAAAAACGCCGGAAGGTAAAGATAGAAAACAGACTCACCTTTTCCACCATCGTCCACCTCAGTCTACAGTCACAAACAAACTAAACCTGCTCCTCATCATAAACTGGACGATGACTAGTGCATTGTACCACAATAACCACCACAATAACCGACACTAAAGCTAGCAGTACCTTGGGTACCAGTCACTTGAAACGTAAATCAATTGAGACGCGACATGAATCAACTTCGGAGTTTACGTTCAGTCGCCAATTTAATGGGTTGACTGTGAGTTCAGTGTACGTTATCGTAGGACGACTTAGAGATGGTCATGACAACATACCAGGTTCTGAGGAAGTTTCATCTGCAGATAAGAAAGATTCTGACCACCAAGCGAATTTTCTACTTGCTTCCTTGTAAGACTCATCATTTTCCTGCCCCTACCCCAATTAATTTGGGCCCGGTGCCTCATGTCTTCTTAAACCATGGTGCAGATTTCGCCAAAGTTTTTGGGTCTGTGAACCTTGGCAAGAAGGGAATCTTGGCCCTGGTCCTTTTGTACATAAATCTAGTTATTAACCACGGAACTATATTGCGTGTCTAGTAGTTTCAGAGCGATACTGTATGAGACAATGGGTTCGATCTCTAGCCCGCGTAGCATGACCACCGTAGACACGACAAAGTCGACAAATCTTTTGTTCATCTGTCATTTTGTCGATTCAATGACAGATGAACAAAAGATTTGTCGAGTCTCTCTAGTTTCTCCGGTGGTCATGCTAAGCGTGCATATCAGACAAAGTGTTATTTGTTGTTTCTATCAGGATTTTTTCAGTAGCAGTCGGTAATATGTCCGGTTGATGGCAACAGGCTCGCACACTTCTGCCTAACCTTTCAGAGGTTACAGGCGTAATGTTATGTAGATATTATCATCATACAGTTCATTCACGTCTCCATCTAAACGTATATAAGGATATATCCTTTGTGACGTCACAATTTATAGATACCAATTCAAGGGCCACGTGTACAATTATGGAAGAGATTGATGATGATTGTATGTGACTTAACGTTAAGTTTATTGCTTCCCATGTGTGAATGATGTCTACGTCATAGATACGTCACGCTTTTTAACAAAATTGATAAAGATACTCTGATCTTAGTCTTTTCGAATTGAGTGTAGAATGGACGGATGGACCTCCAGTCGAACACGTGGTGTATTCCCGCTGACCCCACTGCTTTACCGTGTTGTGCCGACCCCAAGTAATTCTTATGGCACAAGAGGGGGAAGAATTAATGTCCTGCAAAAGTCTATATGCATTTCTGGAGAGCCTTTAGTCAGAACTCTGATCTATACATATAAAAGGTTCCTTTAGTACTAATGTAAATTACAGCGCAGGAAGTACAAGCCGCTCTCATCTTGTGCAGTTTTGAATGAGAGCGCAAAAAAGCACGAAAAAACATACCTACCTATACCACGAACGATCCTCCCACTTTGTTTCTAGGAACTTATCTAACCTAACCTAATACTTCACTAAGTCTGTATAGAAGATTTTGATCTAAATGAGATAATAATATAACTAATGGCAGTATTTACTGCTAAATGCTCTACGAAGCGTGCATGACGACCTTGTAGAAGTTGCTTTAACATAACAATTACATGATCTGTGTAAGAACATTTGTAATGACTGCATAATTTTAAGTAATAAGGCAGTGACAAAAAATACATAATTATTATAAGTAACGCTGTTATACGAGAACGTTGCATTAGTTACAAACATTAAAAAAAAGTACCATCCTCATCTCATTATGATCATAAGTATCAAACAAAAGGTTTAATTTACAAGTCAGTGGCAACGCTAGAAGGGAATGCCTCAGAAGGACATACGCTGATCTATTGGAGGTGGAGTTCATCAGAAAGGGGGTAGCGATATTGCGACAGAACAGAGTAAAGTTCAATAGTGTATTAAAAGAAAAACACAAAAGAGTTTTCTGATAAATTACGAGATATCAGTACAATGGAAGAAGCACAATAGGACCAGGCCAAAATTGCAATGTGGCTACAAGGTTACAACAGAATCGCTGAGATACTTTCAGGATTTTCGAATACGGGAGACCCTCTTAATACAAATTCATAGACGCAAGGTGCAAATTGGTCACTGTTGCTCCAATCTAGCCAGATGGAATATAACCATCCCAATATCAGTAAGAAGCTCCGACACAGCATATCATCTGACCTGCTAGTCGTGACAAGTTGCTACACCAGAACTTACATGGAGCAAAGGTCGCTACGCATCTACTGATGGGACAAAATATGAATCATCGACACCAGAGAAAGAATAACTGTTTAATCATCACACCATCACGCGCAGTTTGTATGCGTGTTTGTTTGTTACTCTTTAACGCAAAAACTACTGAACGGATTTGTATATTTAAATTAAGCCCACAGATAGTTTATAACCTGGATTAACACATAGGATACTACACTTTTTATCCCAGTAGCATGATCCCGTGGGACCAATATCGAACTCGACGCGGGCGAAGCTGTAGGCATAAGCTAGTTGAAGAATACTCCAAAAATGGTTA
This sequence comes from Xestia ashworthii, assembly GCA_950022955.1. Classification (NCBI taxonomy): domain Eukaryota; kingdom Metazoa; phylum Arthropoda; class Insecta; order Lepidoptera; family Noctuidae; genus Xestia; species Xestia ashworthii. The sequence continues at coordinate 9,937,978 of OX465573.1, forward strand.
GCAATTTCAGTAAAGAATGTCACATACGCAGTGATATAACTGCTGATATAGTTAATAAGATGAATAGGTTTCTACTAATTAACATACAAATAAGGACGTAAATTGTCGCGCAATGACATAACATAGGCTTGTTCGAAACATCTGGCAGGCGCCTAGTTACACGTGCTTGTATGAATACATGTTTATTAACCCTTTGTCTGTTCATTGTGCTGTCACTGAGCTATGTTTAGACGTAGATTGAAGAACTAGATTATATTCGCTCCGTTCCTTACTTGAATGGAAAAAATTTTTACTACGTAACAGACATCCTAAATTCTGATATATCGGTAAGGCCAGAAGCAGTATTTAATGGTTAGGGATCTCCCCGCTTCATTGCATCGATGTAGCTAGATTTAGTATTTTTTATGTGATGAGAGGGAATTTGATTGATATCAAAATTGACTATCAACTAATATTTCCCGATAGGAGCGTATATCAAACGTTGGATACGTCGCAAATAGCTGTCAAACATTCTTTGCACATTGGAAGAAACATCAGATTGACTTAGTGCATTAGTTTGCTCAACAATAATGTCAAACTCAATACGTAAAATTGGTCATGATTATATTCTGTACACTTATAACCTTAGAGTTTAAAAAACCAACATTCTTGTACAATCTATTTACAAATCAGGTCATAGCTGTATCTGTAAACTCTGCCACGTTAAATCTAACCTCAATGCCTCCCTTCATTCCCTTGGCTCAACTAACAAGGCCCGCCTGTCATTCCCAGTAAACATAGATAAATAAACACGTATGTGGAAGATAGTAATCAGATACAGTCGCGGTGATAAGGCATCACTCCAGTGCCCAAAGCTAAGCTACGAAGTTGGCTTCGCTTTGCATGATAGTGTATGTGAGATCGGCCTCGCTGCAAACGAAACAAATGCTAGCAAACAAATGTAATGTGGGAAATCTCTCTATGTCATTATCACCTAGCCTTTTCCCAACTAGGGTGTGGGTTCGGTTTCTAGTCTAACCCGGTGCAGCTGAATATAAGTATTTTACAAGGAGCGACTGCTTATCTGGCCTCCACAAGCCTGTTAGGACTGGATTACTAGGTAATAGGATAACCCTTGGTAAGACTGGGAAATATCTCCATGAGTGGACCACAAATGTTTCTGGGAAACAAACAGACCAGGGGGGTAACCATGACGTCTTAAAGCAAGATTGTTTTAATCTTATTCCAGAGTGGGAAAGAGACGGAGCTGTAGAGAACGTCTAGCGCCATTTCTTTCTCACTCCGGAATAAGATTAAAACAATCTTGCTTTAAGACGTCATGGTACGCCACCAAAGCCGTGAACGTGGCTTTCCGTGCGTAACCCACCCAAGTAGCAGTAGATGCCTAAGCTACACACATGTTCTTAGCTTCGCTTTAATGGAGGCGGGATCATACACTACGACCCACGGCTACGCTACGCACGGATGCGGTTAACATTTATTTCCCAACTGATTGAGCTGATGTCAAACTGCTAACAGTGATTCGCCATTGGCTTGCACCTAACTCTGAAAGTAAACATTACCTAGCTAGGCTATGTACCAATATCATATTGTTCCACCAGGTGCGTGCCATTTGATATAATAACAGAAAGTCTAACGTTCACGTGACCTAATTTCATTTAATATACTTTTTGTTTAATATGACGATGAAATGATATAATGAATTATTGATATAATTTCAGTTTATCTAATTTTATATGTCTTAATTAACATTTCCTATAATGCACTCTTAAACTAATATTAATTTAGTATAATATTTAGTTAGTATAATATTCAAAATCTATAATAACGTTAATTATAATTTTGAGCGTGCCGCGCAAGCGGCCGCCGAGCGCCAGATCGTCGCTGTTGCAGGTGAATCATTACCCTGTATTGTGGGTGAATGATGTGGGTTAGGTTAGGTTAGAACTGTAACCTTTTGGCGCGCGAAGGCGAGCGAGCGGAGCGAGCGTGCCGCGGTAGCGGCCGCCGAGCGACAGATCCTCACTGTTGTAGGTGAATCATTTGGGTTATTTGAGGTTTGACGGGGTATTATGATGTTTCCTGATATTTACTTATTCATTACAGAATTTCGGCTGAAAATTAGGAAATATGAAAATTAGGTCAAATAAAAGTTATGTCAACTAAACGTTATATTAAAACAGCATTATACAAATTGAAAATTATTTTTAATGAACGTTATACTAAATGTTATTAGAGTAAAAGAAGTTTATTTGAAATATAAGATTAGATCACATGAAATTAGGTTATTTGTTTTTATAGCATATGAAAATTATATCATGTGAACGTTATTTCAAGTGTAAATATACTTTCTGTTATTATATCATATATTACACACCCTGTTCCACCTGCACAATTTCTAGACGACATTTTAATAATAACATAAGATTAATAAACCATGTACTACATCAAAATGTGGTTTTTATTTCATGTGAACGCCTTTTCGATAAATCCATTCAATTTATGGCTTCAAGTCATTGATATTCAATTATAATATATGACTTTTGACTTGACAAGCATTTCCGCTAAATATAATATACATTAATGCATAAGGAGTTACATGTTATCAGCTCATACATACTGTTACATATCCTCTCTTTTACTAAACCTCAAATAACTCAGCTCTCAGATTTTCAAAACTTACAGAATTTTCAGCGAGTGACTGATAAGTCTGAATCTATAATTTCTTACCATTTTCATCTCGTTACATCCAGGCCCAAAAATGTATGTAACCGTTTCCGTCTCCTTTGGCATACACGTTTAGTTTGTTTCGACAGAACATACCTTCGACATAATAATCAGAGCAGTAATATGTCTAAGGTACGTTCTGTCGAAATAGGAACCCGCCGAACAAGTGCATATAGCGGAGAAGGGATCTGTCGAGTCGTGTCTTTCGAAGGTGTGTGTTGTCGAAGTATGTTCTGTCGAAGCAATGAGTAGTCGAACTATTGTTATTAGAAATTGAGAACGTGTCGAAATAATGAACTGGCTAACCTCTCCATGCATATCCTACTTAGCAGTGGACGATCAACTAAAGTCCGGCAAACACGTGACGGTGTTGCAATAGACACGCGACCCGCGTCAGTGTAGCCACAGCCTTATCTATAGACATAAAACATGTTGTACATACAATTAATTAATTAAATGATTGTTTAGTCTTCAGAAGGTTAGGTTAGGTTAGGTAGGTTAATATGGCGGCTGTTATTTTGTAGGAGATGTTTAGTTTGCAATCTATTTCCTTGTAATAATATCTTGGGATATTTTCTTAGTTCGTAACCGATGTTCGATTGCGTGAAGGAAAACCGCTGGATGAGGGACGCACAGGACCAAGAAGTACGGCAGAAGAAAGGGGAGGCCTTGTACTCAGCCCAGGGTGATTCAGGACTGGAATGATGATGATCATGATCGAATATGATGGCCAAAGAAAAGATGGATAGATTGTATGAGGAATGGTATGAAAGAGAAAGGAGAAAATGATACCGTGACGTCTGATAGGGGAGAATGGAAGAAGAAAACGGCTGCATCGACCCCAAGTAGACAAGGGCCTCATAATCTTCCAGATTATGATGATGATTATCGAATATGAATGAAATCGAAAACATATTTTCGTTGACGGCCTGATCACTACAAATTACGAAATAACTTGGATGGTCCTCGTAATCACACATTTTAGACAGGCTTAAGTTTCCTTACTGCAGTTTCTTACAAATAGCTAGGACTATAAATAAACCTATGAATGAGCGTGTATTGGAATATTACTAACGTCATTTACATGACAATTACATGCATTTTCTTTACATTGATATTCGTAAGCGATGACGGAAAGACACTTTGAATGAGATGCAGATTTCAACAGTAAGTTGTTATGTGAATTATTTACTGACTTCCTTGTTAGGTAGAATTAAACAACAGAAGCTAGAATACTAGAAGAGTTACAGGTAGATGGTTGATGAGTATTGGGATTAGACAGGTAGGTCATAATCAAAATCAAAGTATTTATTGAAGTGAAAACTTCTTTAAATATAATAAATAACAAAATTCATGGAGATCGCGTGACCGTCACCTCACGTTTCGTAGCACTCGTAGCCGATCCGCTACGGCGTAGCACCACTTAGGCGTGTGCGGGGCACACACAACCCGTAGCAAATAAAGATTACTTAGTTTTCACTTCTATCGGTCCCCAAAAACTGCAAGGTTTTTTCCAAGTACGCCAGTTGAAAATGAAAATGTAAATGAAAAATGTTTATTTGTCTCAAAACAGTTACATGGAGTACTTACATGAGACATCCCCAGTAGGTAATTGATAATACCTGTGTTGGGGGTATCTCGCTCTTTCCCTTAATATTAACAATATTGAGAGTAATGCACAAGTTATTACTAAATTGACTAAAAATTAAATTAACATAAAAATAAAAATAAACAAATAAAAAAAGTAACAGTAAATGACTTATAAACTAATTAGCAGCTCTTTGTGTAATTGTAGTTGTATGCCTATGTGAAACTGTATGTGCGCATTTGTTCTTAAACAGGGTTTGTAATGATGACTGTGTGTGTGTGTTTGTGTGTGTATGTGTGTGTGTGTGTGTGTGTGTGTTTGTGTGGGTGAAAGTGTATATCTTTGAAGTACCGATGCCAGTTAGGTACAGGCACTAGACAAAAATAAAATGCACTGCAGCTGAAGTCCCAGTCACAAGGTATAAAAACTGAGAGTATACTGTAATAGACCATTCCAAGAATAACGGGCATGAAACTTCATGGACACTCTTTTAAATCAGAACATTGGAGGTAGTAGACCAAAATTTTGGTTTACTACGACCAAAATTGCTACTATGTGGAGAACTAATACAGCTAGCAGGTGTTGCAGCAGACTTCGCAAAAGATCCAGACATTAATAGTCCTGTCACCCGTATTAAACTATTTTCTACATTAATATTATAAAGACTAAAAATTTGTATTTTTGTGTGTATGTTTGTAATGAATAAACTCAAAAACTACTATGCCGATTTCACCAATCCATTCATTCATTCATCTATTTTCGCCAATTCTTTCACCATTGGAAAGCTACATTCACACTGAGTAACATAGGCTAGATTTTATCTGCGTACTCTCACGGGAACGGGAACTACGCGGGTGAAACCGCGTGACGTCCGCTAGTATTCTATAAATTGCTGACAGTTAGGATCGCTATATCAGTCATTGTCCTTTTCCTAATATCTCTTCGACTTCGTACGAACCAAAACAACGAACCATGTATTGTTTTCATTAGCAAAATTGTTTAAGATCACGATAGATGACGATTCAAGTCTTGAACAGCCTTTTTTTGGATTTCAAATTCAAAGTTAACAATTTTAATAAATGTGGGGTCATCAAAGTTAACAATTTTAATAAATGTAGGTGAGTCAATGACCGTTGTTGCGATTATTAATTTAATCAACATTTTTTTGTTTGAAGGTAATATAAGAATTATTATTCTCTGTAACTGTTGATCATATATATGGACGAACAAGCTATTTGGTTTGCAATTTAACGCACAAATTACATTGTAAAATGTAAACCAAATAGCTTGTTCGACCGTACTCATAGAAAGCTTCACTCTGAGTTTCATTCGCTGCTCAGTTTCATGGAACAGTTGACATCATCCGCGTTTTAAAACCAGGCTAGTACATTAGTTTTAACTTCCAGGAAACATTTTTGGAACAACACGGAAATACAGATCTTCTTTAATTGGGACTTCCGAGGAACCTCTACTTTTTTCGAATGATTCATTAATTTGGGTTTTTGCGTTTTGGGGATGGCCAGATCAAACTGAAAATAAACCGCTTCGGAGAACTATCCGCTACCCATTGATAAATGATGTTTATTCAGCAAGTAGGTTTTCACAAACACTTTTACACGTAATTTTTAGAAAAACTAGATGAGGCCGGTTACATTTCGAGATACATTACATAACGCGTAACACACGTCTGGACCCGGCTTAACATGCAACAGATATATTTTACATTATAATATATATCGACACACGATTGTTGTCCATTGTTCCTGCTCTGTCGTGTGTGACATAATGAGGAAGGATGGTGTTATTTAGATGTGTTTGTTTGTTTATAGCTTTATACGTTTGTGTCGAAAATAATGGGAACGTATAATCATCATCTGAGTTGCCTTTTCTTATTATGGGATCGGCTTCCAGTCTAATCGGATGCAGGTGAATACAAGTATTTTACATGGAGCGACTACCTTTCTGACCTCCACAACCCAGTTAGTACTGGGCGATAATAACTGGAACGTATTACTTACTGAGATAAAAAAGTATTCTATGTCCTAACTCAAATCATGAGTGAGTGAGAACACGTGCATTTAAAATCCCACGTGATTGATATCGAACCATTCCCTTTCACAAAGAGGACTGTTTTCTATTAGTAGGAATGACATAGATTGAACAAGCAAATAAAACAAGAATGACTGCTTAGCATGAGATCCTGGATTCGATCTAGGTCAGGCATTTGTTGGGTTTATCCATCTGGAATTTCTCAGCAAAAGCCGCTAGTTTGTATTTGTTGGCAATAGGCTCGCCCCTTTATACATGCGACTTAAAATTAACTGGCGACATGCGGGTATACTACTTGATACACCTTTGTGTAACCCTTGGGGATTATAGGCGATGTTATGTCATGTTAAACAACGAATAAAGAGAGAAATAAAGAAAACTAAGGTAAACATGAATAAATTAAAAAACCGGCATAGAGCGTGTCGGGCCACGCTCAGTGTAGGGTTCCGTAGTTTCCCGTCCGTCACAATAAGTGTTCAATCCAATCCGATTTTATTTATATTATTTTTTTTTAAAAAAGATACGTTCAGGATAATAAAATATGTAAACGAAGTTAAAAAAAAATGCTTGCATATACGACTATACTACAAACTTAGTCCAGAAATTATTTTGTACAACTTTTTGTCTTTTTTGTACAAAAACTTGTTTCCATCCAAGTTCAAAATCATTTTCCTAGAAAGTCCTTATAAAGTTCTACTTTTCAGATTTTTTCATATTTTCTAAACTTATGGTTCAAAAATTAGAGGGGGGGACACACATTGTTTTTTAATTTTGGAGCGATTATTTCTGAAATTATTGACATTATCAAAAAATGATTTTAGTGCACCCCTATTCATTTTTGAATACCTTTCCAACAATATATCACACGTTAGGGTCGAAATTAAAAAAAAAATCACTTCCCACTTTACATATTATATAAGGGGAAAATAAAAATTTATATACCCTTATAATTTTTTTTTTCCAATTTTTATTTTACCACTTTGTTGGCGTGATTGATACACATATCGCTACCAATTTTCAGCTTTCTAGTGCTAACGGTCACAGAGATTAAGCGAGAACGGACGGACAGACAGACATGACGAAACTATGGGTTCCTAGTTGACTACGGAACCCTAAAAAACATCTAACCTTGTACCACAAATTATGCCACGTTTGTCGTCCAAAAATATCCAAATTCTGTTTACATTTCCTAACTAATGACCGCGTGTACATAAAACTGGATCACGTGCTTAGGTTTAGTCCAAAAATAGTCTTTACGAGTTCCACTAACAAAGCATTGAAGTGTTTGGCATGGTTGATAGATATAATCCGTTACAATTTAAACTATTACACGCATTTATAAAAGACCAATCGGTAGTTATTTTATTTCAGAAAAATCCATAAATCAAATGCAGAATATAGAAGTACCGACTTTTTTTTTCTAGGGTATGCCGGTTTCCTCCCGATCTTTTCCTTCATAGTTTTGAAAGAATGAAAATTTATGTAATTGTGATAAAGTGCAATATAAAACAAAATTAATAAAAGAAAAGCTTAAATCTAAACCAAATAGGCCCAGGAAAACAAAAAGCCTAAGAACCGTGACATCCTCTAAGTCACTACTTTGATATAACAAAATAATGCTAGGTATATCCCAGACAAAACCTTGAGCTTTTGGAGACTGTAACGTTATCAAGAAAGACAATGAACACGTGAGATAAGTCAAATTAATTGTTAATTTAATTGAGATATATAACAACGCACATTAGGATTCTGTGAGATTTTGTAAGAAATTTTGTAAAAAATACAGTTCTGAAAGTAACGAGCGCCACTCGTAAGTCAAGGGTTCATTACAACTTTCACAGACAGGAATAATACAAGGTGAAAAGAACACTTTTTTTATTTATTTATTTATTTTAAACATTTGCAGTCGGTGCAGTTTGTTAGTTTATTACATAAATATTTTACATCTCCAATTTAAACATTCTTTCCAATATCATCTTTCATCCCATCACCCCATGGTTCTCTAGGTCATTCTCTTCTCATGTGGCCACGCACAGAAAATCCCTTTGAACTGAAAATTAACCCATATTGTTGAGTTCATTTTCAATCGCCACATAGAACTGTGGCGATAGAGAAACCCGAAGGACCACAAGCACCCGAAGGACCATAGAAATGTGGCGATAGAAAAACCCGAAGGACCACAATCGACTGCATCATTATCAACTACATTGTGATTCAGCCTTGCAAGCATAAATCTCTAAAGTCTAAAAATATTCGCTACGAGGTAAACGAACAAGGCACTGGAGTGTTTGGCAGGCTCTGGACTTTTATAATGATGTTTAGAGTTAAGAGTCTGAATATAACATGAATTTTGTATGAAGCTGAAATTAAAAAAGTTTGTAGGTTTTGTATACGGGTCAGATTATGGTGGAAGTATTTAACTAGAAGTTAACTACTTATACAAGGTCAAAACGACAAAAAAATATTGTATAGTACCTCTGTAGGAAACGGGAGATTTTATTTAAGTTACCGATGTTGTGTTTTTTATGAGGGTTTTGGAATGATACAAATACTTGGTAATCTTGTATGCCTCTTTCACCTTGCATAATTTTCTTTTTTTTTTTGGTTTGTTATAATTGAGTTTCATTATTAATTTTGACTGCTTTTTTATTATTTCTTTCCAATTATTCATAAGAAATTTTAATTATAAAATTATTTGTAAGCAGTTGACGGCAAGACACAGCGCTCATTTTATAATATTGACATCTGTACTTTTGTTACCTACGTTCAACAAATAAAAATATTTCAATTTGAATAATATAGCTACTACCCGCAACTTTGCTCGCGTGAAAAACTCCATCCTCCATCTACGGCATGCGACAATAGTGTGACTTTTCATCAGTGAGAGTTTTCATTTCAGCTGACGAGTATCAGAGATAGCCATCCAAATAATAGTAGTCTTAGTCTTTATAATTTGAGGCATTGAAGACTCTTTTCAATACGCTCGAAGTTTATGATTCCATACCAGCCTAAAACAAATGAAATTGGCTTTCATTCATAAAGTTTCATATTCCTACATCGTGCTTCGGTAGTTTTCGCAAGCTTATATCAAAGCAATAGAAAGGCCACAAAGGTGGTAACTATTGAGATTACAAATAATAGACAAGAAAAATAAGGAAATAAAAGATGTATCAACTATCAAGTATGGTAGAAAAATATATAGTGTACCGACTCCAAACACATTGGGATTGAGCCAGAAAAATGAATGTGATGATGCTGGCAAATCTAACAAATTTGTATGTAGCAACAAACAAACAAAGAAATTTCTAGGAAACTGCTGATCCAATTCCGAAATTCCAAATTCGTTTAGTATTGCTAATATTGCTATGCTAATTTATTATCCACGAGTGTCATAGGCTATATTTAAAACGTTCCCGTGGAATACTTTTCGTTTTTCGCTTAAGGCTAGTCTAATGACATAATCAATTTGTGATATCTATCTGTATATGATATGTCTATCAGAAATAACGAAGAAGGAAAAGTCAAAACTTATTTTAATTGACATCATTTCCCGAAAAGTCAATCCTGTTGGTAGTCGTAGCAGAAATACGTAACGCTTCGTAAGCAATTGAGACATTTGAGACCCTCACCTGTTCTAAAGCCCATCCATCTCTATCTTAATCAAACCTGGTTGAAAAGGGGTCAAGTTCAACCAGACCATAAAGGCTATCAGTGTTAGGATAAAATCGCATTTGCACGCACTGGTCAGCGGTTTGTAGTATCTCTGTCTCATTCTGCCAGGTAAAAGAGTCATTTGGTGCAGTGAGTATCGGAAACACTCCATTAGACCTCTCAATTTAGTCTAAGTGATTGAATGTAGATGGCTATAAGAGTAGAGGAAGACCAAAGAAACTATGGATGGACTGTGTAGAGAATGATATGGATAGAAAGGAGGTGTCTGATGAGATGACGAGTAATAGAGAAGTGGAATAAGAAGACATCCTGTGCCAACCTCAAATAAATGGGGATAAAGGGCATGATGATAATATGGTGATTCTAAGTGACTAAAAAAGCAAGAGAATGCAGATCTGTCCTTATAAATGTGATTTCACCGTGCCGAACTTAAGAGCATTCAAATCAGCCATTTAAATCGTCCAATTTGAAACTCAGATTGTTCGCAAGTTTGATCCTAATCGGTTTAAAATTTATGGAAATTGGTCCTTCGAGACGAGATGAGGCAGACTAGGGTTTGTCGAGGCTAATTTGTATGTGAGATAAGTAGAATTAGATTTTATGTACATAGCGTTTGGTCATAAACTTGACTGATAGACAGATGATATAGCGTCACCGGCTTTAGTTACATAATGATAAAATGAGAATCATCAACGAGATCGCAATTATTTTATGCATAGTACGATGCCTATGAAACGAATGATTTTGTCATTATTATGTTGATGTCAACAACAAGTAGTTTTAAAGTTTGGTTTTCTCGCATATGCTTTCAATTGAGAATTGTGGGGATTGATCAACACCTAGCAATCTAGCCTTTTCCCAACTATGTATGTTGGTGTTAGGTTTGATTCTTACCGGATGCTAATGAATACCAGTATCTTACATGGAGCGACTCCCTATGTGATCCCCACAACCCAGGTTACGATGTATTAACTTTGTAAAGGCTGGTTATCAAACTTTCCAGCTACTAACTATCCTTGACGACTGGTATAAGGATCAACCAATCATCTCATCTGCTATACATCTCTCCGTTGGCGTTTATTTAAGGATGGAAACCCTCATCATTGTACGGTCGAACGGTCTACTTAGTTTACAGTTTAACAAACAAATTACGTTGTAAAGTGTAAACCAAATAGCCTGTTCGACCGTACATTAAAAGGCAAAGATCCGGTCACACTCCAAGAGAAGCATGTAAATCTGACTACTTTTGATACCTATTTAGAATTCGTACCTAACTTTCCCGATTCGCTCACTAAGTGAAAAAGTGTCCTTCGTAACAATTTTAATATTCATACATTGAGTTCCGTTTCGTCAACCATCAATTTCAACTGTTTTTATTACAGTACAGTCAGCTCCTAAAGTTTTAACTAAACTCCCTGTTGATGTTGGTATTTGTTGTGCGTCACAAAAAGTTTAATACGTTACGAGAGAACTCAATTTAGAATTTGAACAAAGAGTACCTGCTATAGGAGTACAAACGGTTGGAGAAGATTTTATCGCCGCCAAAATCGTCTTTTTAGTGAATTGATCTTTCTCGGGCCTTCTATCAAGCATTCTAATTCAACTGTTTTGCCCCCATTTTGAAGCAAAGTGGTGTTAATTGGCCCAAAACTTAGACGTTTCAGTCTAAATAGACGAAAAGATTGGCTACTAACGTTATAGAAGTTTAATATTTGTTTATCACATTTGGTGAAGCATGGCTAATCATTTCGTCAAACGTTTCGGTGATTACATTTTCCAGTGTGAAACTGATATTCACGTATGTTTTGATTTTATTTTTGTATGCAGATGAAAAAATGTAATATGTAATCTAGATTACTGGAAAGAGCTGTAAAGCTGTTTACTTAATAAATATGTCATGCTTTAGATTTTTATCAGTTAATCTGCGATACACCCGCTTCTATTCAATCCTGATGGTCATTTGATGTTTTAGGAAAGAATTTTCACACATATTATTATGGTTATAAGAAATTTCGCACATAAATAGTTCAAAAATTACCTTTCCATATCCACTGGCATTAACATCAGGTTTCGGTGTTCTATCAGTATCAAAAAGATTCAATCTGGAACTCTGGAATAGGTCTGGACTGGAATTCTCCCTAGAGAACAGCTCTGCAGTCGAGCTCTCTCGGTTTAGGGACGGTCTGGCTTTTACGAAGGGATTGTTCCTCCCAGCATGGGCTCTTTTTAACCAGTTGAATTTGTTTACATCTTGAGGGGCTGGTGAGGGTGTTGGCGTATCCTCAGGGGTATCACTTGGGGTCGGCGTGTCTGGAGTAGACGCCATTGCTTTTCAATTGTTTTTGTTTTGAATTCTAATCAACACTTTTGTTTTGGCAGCAAGACTCACGGAAATGGACTAATTTAGATGATGTTTGAACACTTCATAAACAAAAATATTCTAACACATAACACATCACTTTTCACGGCTATTTGCCTGAAATTTTTACGCGAATTCTTGAACCGGACATTATAGAGCGCGAAAGTAATTATTTATTTATGTACAACGTTATTTTGTATATCATCAATTTGTATAGCAGCGGATAAATTTAGAAATTATATCCATAGGCACGTCTATATTCGATAGGGCACGGCGCGCGACTGTAATAGATTGCGTGTTCGACTCTTGCGCAGCGTATCTATACAATCGTTCACGAGATCGCTTTGTTATACATACAGGATCAATTTGAAGTAGTTAGCAAAACTCGATACTCGTAATTGGTAGATATTAATATCTCATCATCTGCCGACTTTATCATAACTATGTTGGGATTTGCTTCCAGATGATGGTGACTGCCTATCTGACCTCCATAAACCAGCTACTGGGTAATACGATAACCTTTAGTAAGACTGGTTGTTAGACTTTTTGGGCCACTGACTACTTCTGTAACGACTGTCAAAGATCTACAAATGACAGCCGGTTAAAAATACTTGACGTGCTTTTCCGAGGCACGGAGGAAACTCAGTATGTAATGGGTGGTCACCCATCCACAGAGCAACCTAGGCAAGCAACTCAAGATCTAAACACGAGCTCCTCTCTCTAAATATTAATATTTAAAAAGATTAAACAAAATAAAAGAATAAAATTTATTTTTGGGGTCAGTCATCGTTTTTGTTGGTAGTGCAGGAACAGAGAAAGGAAAGCTTGTTCAGGTGGAGATCCATGGATGACTCTGCCACGGAGTGTATAAATATGGTGTTGTCCCACAAACGATGGGACAATTGACAAGTCCTGCCGGTCCTGCTGTTTGGACAATATGCTGATGAACGCTACTGAAAGTGCCAAACCCAACGCCAAATGTTGGGCTGAATCAATTTAGATTGCTATCGACTTTCGACACGGTAGATGGTGCTGAGGTGCTGAGATTACTTTATAATCATTTCTTTATTGTGTCAACGCGACACGATGAAGCGATGTAAGTGACCCCAAGAATATTATCAACATATTTGTTTGTTTCATTGTGTCACCAATCTCTTAAATTTCCCCAATTCATTTGAGGTCAGGGCAGCATGTCTTCTTCTTCCATATGTACTTCTCTATTACTCGTCATCTCATTAGACATCTCCTTTCCTCTCATATCATCCTTCACATAGTCCATCCATCGTTTCTTTGGTATTTTTATAATCTCCATTTAGGGAGAAGATCTTCCGTTGTATCGAGTTTTAAAGGTTGCGGCATCCTGTACTCCACTCCTGCCATTACATTTTCTTCTTTTATTATCTCAATATCGGTCGCGGCGTCTGAACTTGTTTTATTTGTGTTCATAACCACTTTTTGAAATTATGTTAAAATATATGTTCTTACAAGTACTTTTCCTTGTTTGATGTCTGGCCTTTTCCGGCTGCGCCATGTAATGTTTCGATGTTGTTAATAAAAACCGATTAGATATTATAATGCATTTATTAGTTTTACACGTATTAATCAGCTCGTGTCCTTAAGTCAAATTGTCTATGCCCGCACTGTCTCTGGCAGCTCCTAGCTCCTGTCATTTTTGCGGGAACTAGTGTTGCCCTACTTTATCTTTATTACAAATCTAACTTATAAACTATGAACTATCACACACGAAGTGGCGGCGGCGGCGTCGTGTTACGCTGTGCGGTGTCATGTAGCCTGCCGCGAATACGTCGGTAGACTACACCCTTAGGGCAAAACTCTTCCTTGAGAAACACATGCATACTCAACACTTTACTCACGACATTTTTCTCATTCACATGCCCATGTGATGCGGAGGGCATTCAATACCAATACAAGCGGTGACGGGCTCTAAAAAAAAATATATCAACATTTTAGTTTGTTCATCGTGTTCGATATCGATTTCATTACGTCTGCAGTCTCCTTAGCTATTTAAATCTGAATTTAGATTTCAGAACTTTATCATGTCTTGTTTTTAAGTCCTTTTTGTATACCTATTAAATCATTTTAAAGGCCACTAGAATATTTTCAGTGTATGACGTCGGCTATTTGAAATGTTTACAGTGTAGCATTGAACTTGAAGATTTTAATGGTGTTTTGAATGTGAACATGTTTCGGCTGTTGTTTTTCCCGTGGAAAGTCAGTTGGAAAATAACTATGACGAAGTTTGAGATTTAGATCTATTTTTTTATGACTGCTTTGTTGATCTAGCTTGGTGGTTGCAAGCGCTACTGCTGAGCATGGGGATCTGGGTTTAATTACCAGGTTGAGCAGTGTTTTGGGTTTCATAAGGGATTTCTTAGTAGTATCCCAAAATAATGGTTTCTGCAAGGTGTATGGTAATAGGTTCTACAGTCTACTACATGGGACTTTGGCATTGCTGGCGAAACATGGTACTTTAGTTTAGATACACCATCAATACCTGCCGATGTATTGAAATATTTTTTTTCTGTTATGTATTTTTCCAAATTGGTCAATCTTACCTGTGTATAATGTTTCTGTTGCATCCACTTTTGTATGTTTGTGGGTTTTAGGATCACATAATATATCTCGGTTGGTTTAGTCGATAAATGTCAGATTCTAGAAATGCCAGATGATTTTAAAATGCCAGATTCTATAAATGCCAGATTCTACAAATGTCAGATTCTATAAACGCCAGATTCTAATAATGCCAGATTCTATTTTTTTTTGTTTGCTTTTTGAAGCAAAAAATCTATATTACCTTACTAAATCAGTATGGCTTAACTCACGTTAAAGCTTTCTTTCCATAATAATATAGACTTCGCAATCATCCGTGATAGTAAGAATTCTGTCCTAACATTAGGGTTGCCCCTTCCGCAATTGACAAAAATTATTCAATTGCACTGCGATTTCCGTTTCTCCATGACGGTTGTCAACTTGATCCCTCTTAACTCTTGAACAATTCCGTTTAAGGACCTTAGCAGACACGACACTTTATGCAATGACAATTTGGCGACTGTATCACGCTTTATTTTGGTGTCTTTTTGGGGATGTCGGTAGTTCAAAAATAATATAAAGGGTGTAAAACACCTCTTAACGAAGCCGTAAGGCACTTGTTCTCCCCGTCATTGCGATCATTTTTTTGTTCAACACCATACCTGGGAACCTTCTAGTTAGGGAGATATTGGGGGTCAAAGTTCCAACTTTATGACAAGTTTTTTTTTCAAATACTTCTTTTTAATGTAAGATGTTTACCTACTTAAAAGACCTCTACGACCCCCGTACTATTCAATCCATCCATCAGCACAATATTTTAAATGCTTTACTTTGAGTTCTACGTTCTACCACAAAGCATGATTTTTCACCCCAAAAAAAAAATTGTTTCCCAGCATTAATTTTTGCGTAAAGTTACTTAGTCTGATGTACAGAATGCTTGGTTGACGGCTTCGTGATGAGGTGGTTTACACTATGTATATTACAAGTACTTTTTAAATAGATACTCTTTGTACATTTGGGACATATCGTTTTCGATATAATTATATTGCTTGCACACTCCGACGGCTTTTAACCCGCAACCCCCCTCAGCAATCTGCGAGCCTTTGGATTCGGAACGTTCAATTTTACACTAGAAAAAACTCCTGGATCTCTCACTTCTTTAGATCTCCAACTTTCTTTCTCTCGGCTTGCCTGGAATAATAAATTCTCTCATCTCGTTCCCTTGCCATTTTTCATTTAAACCGTGGTTTCCTTTAGGTAGGTAAGTGGGTAACCTAATGTGACTTTGCAGTTTCCTCCCAGGAAAATGTAATGTTACATTCTATCTTATCTATTATCTGCAAAATGAAGTAGTTTTAGCAATTTTTTGAAAATTAAGAAGTTTGAAATCCAACAGCAGAGTCTACACATCTGTCTAGCGAAAGAGACAGATGTGTAGAGTCTGACAAGATTTTTAGTAATCTGATTTCCGAAACAAGTTTTCAACAAGTGTAAAATATATCATTTTTCATTCGTTCGAAACCTCGAAACATTAAATATCATCGCCAAAATATTTTTCGACAAGCCTGTTTGAGTTCAATTGCAGTTAAAAAAAATAGTCGAAGCTCAGAACATCGTCTGCTATGACCATAAGTTTTTTCCCAACTATGTTGGGGTCGGCTTCCAGTCTAACCGGATGCAGCTGAACACCAGTATTTTACATGGAGCGACTGCCTATCTGACCTCCACAACCCAGTTAGTACTGGGTAACACGAAACCCCTTGGTATGAATGGTTGTCAGACTTTTTGGGCCACCTGTAGAGACTGTCAAAGATCTGACAAATTTTTGACAGAGACAAATGACAGCCGAGACGAACAGCTTAACGTGCTTTTCCGAGGCACGCAGGAAACTCGGTATGTAATGGGTGGTCACCCATCCACAGACCAACCTAGGCAAGCACGGCTTAACCTGAGCAGCTGTTATTATTTAGCCACGAGTTCCTCTGGGTCTGCAATGACCCTAAGTTATTTTCCTTTAAAAGTAATTTCCTCGGTTTTTCCTTGACTTTGTCAAGTAATCTGTCTGACTTCGCCCTTGACATTTGCTGTCACCAAGACAACTGCTTCAGATATGAAAATTAATTAATGTTTTACGAAACTTTCCTCTTTGTTCCCAGGGAGTTTCTTTTCGTAAGGCTTTTTGTAAGTACCTGCTTATTTGTGAATAGATTTATTAGCTCCTTTATTACAATGCTCTGGTTTTCGTAATAAGTAGGTATTTTCTTGAGAGGTCTCAGTGGATTATCAAGAGCGGATAATAGTGTCAGTATTATCTAGCAATTATGAACCAAAAAGCCCTGGAACGCAGTTAAGTCGGTAGGCCATAGGCCATTACTTGAATTTATTTACACGTGGTTTATTGTTATAAAATGTACGCCATTACCCAATGCCATGAAATTTGACATTGAAAACATGGCCTAAAGTAAAAAAAAAACAGACAACGTCGAGAAATAAATCCCTTTTCAACCGACTTCTAAAAAGAGGAGGTTCTCAATTCGTCTGTTTTTTTTTTTTTTTTTTTTGTGTTTGTTACCTCAGAACTTTCGACTGGGTGAACCGATTTTGATGATTCTTTTTTTATTTGAAAGCTAGTGCTTCCCGTTGGGTCCCATTTTAATTTGTTGAAGATCTGATGCTGATCTTCGGAGATATACAATGGAACTCTTCAAAAATAGACGGCAAATCTGCAGTGATTGCTGCATCCGCTTGTAGGTTCATTGTTTATACTACATCATGACGTAACATCACGCCTGTATGCTCTGAGGGGGTACGCAGATGTGTACAATATACCCAGATTTCGACAATGTTTGTTACGTCAGAACTTTCGACTGGGTGAACCGATTTTGATGATTCTTCTTTTATTTGAAAGCTGGTGCTTTCCGTGTGGTTCCATGTCAATTTGGTTAAGATCTGATGCTGATCTTCGGAGATATAAATGGAACTCTTCAAAAATACACGGCAAAGCTGCAGTAATTGCTGCAATCGCTTGGTTGTTTATTATTTATACAACATCATGACGTAACATCACACCTGTATGCTCTGAGGGAGTACGCAGAAGTATACAATACACCCAGATTTCGACAGTTAGACGTGTAAAGTTCCATTCAATGGGATCCCGGAGAAATAGAGGTAACTCCTTAACTTTAAGGCACACCAGAAGCGGTTTGGGGAGTTTAAGGCAGAGTACTTTCTCGGAGTGGTCCCATTTCGATTTGATAAAGATCTGGTGACTTCGGAAGATAGGCAACTGAACTCCTTAATAAATGATAGCAAATGTACTGGGATCGCTGAATACTCACGTCTGTCTATTGTTTACACCAGTTCATAACAAAAAATCACACCGATACGCTGTGAAAGGGTAAGCACATGTGAACCACTAAAAAGTGAAAAATAAAAACTTTTTTGCAAAAAATATAACCGACTTCACACAAAAAAGTGAAAAATAACTTTAGCTCCAGAAGTCGGTGACAAAAAAACTAAATCAATCAAACAAAGGTCACCGACTTCTGGAGCTAAAGTTATTTTTCACTTTTTTGTGTGAAGTCGGTTATATTTTTTGCAAAAAAGTTTTTGACAGTCATCATCATCAGCCTATCAATGTTTCCACTGCTGGGACACAGGCCTCCTCTCTAATTGAGAAAATGGGCTATAATCCACCATTTGGGTCCAGTGCGGATTGGTAGACTCCCATCCCATGTCACATAATAATATGTGTCTTCGAATTTTTGGTTTTTGGACATGCCGGTTTCCTCACCATGTTTTATTTCACCTTCTCGACTGTCATTTAACTTTAATCCCACTGCTGAAATATACTCTTGTAAAAGCAGCACCGTGGGTAAATAGGTATTGTTATAATTACGATGTTTAATAGTCACAAGAAAAGTTACGCCCATTAAGCTGATGAAGACAGACATTTAATACCCACTAAGTCATCTAGAACTTTTATATGTCCCTATTGTACACTCTACGTATTTAAGAAGTTAGCGTTACTTGCGGTCGCGAATAGGGTTACCATCCCTCCTGAATGGTCAGGACACATGCGACTGTGGGTTGGCTCTACCCGTTCCAGACTTTGTGTAAACCCTCCATTTGTTCGGAGTTTTCCGGACTTATTTTCAAAACCATAGATATGTTACAGACAAAACTCATAATTAGTCAAAAAACGGTTTTGTGGGGAATTGGTAATTTTTTTTTTTTAAGTTTCATTTAATAAATAAAAAAATAATAAAAGACTTTTGACTGTTGTCAATGCGTTTTCTGCATAAAAATATGTTATTTTATAACGCCTCAGTTGTTATTAATAAGTCCTAGAATTATTTACATGATGTTTTTCATAGGGTCACAGAAAAAACCTTTACCTAATATGTTTCTAAGGAAATGTTAGTTATTGTTAAAATAGTTTTGACTAGTCAAAAGTAGTTTAGACTGGTTTGGTATGGAATATGAAGACCATAGGCTTTACTGTGGACTCCATGGTCACCGAACCTCCGAATGACTTTGGCAAGCGTTGCTCGTCATTTATAGACCTTTGGACTGCCAAAGGTCAACTACTGAGTTGCAGTCATAAGAACGAAAGCCTGAAAAGATCTCTGATGAAATCAGTCTGATGGTGGAGATTAGATAGGCAGTCCCTCCGAGTAAAATACATGTATACATGTACAGCAGCGTCCGGTTGGACTGGAATAATTCGACCTCTGTAAAGGGTGTAAAATTACTCTTAACAAAGCCGAACAACACGGTCTGTTCTCTTCGTCCGTACCGTCCGACTTTACCTGGGAACTTTCTAGTTACGGAGATTTTGGCAGATGACTAAGTGGGGTTCAAAGTTCCAACTTTTTCTCAAGTTTTTTTTTATATATTTTTTTAATATAAGATTTATACACCTCCACGGCCCCCGTCCTATTCAATCTATCCATTAGCACAGTGTTTTGAGTGGGTTACATTGAGTTCCGTCGTAAAATGTGATTTTTCCCCTCAAAAAAAATGGTCTCCCAGCGATGATTTTTGCGTTAAGTTACTTAGTTTGATGTTTAGAATGCTTGGTTTACGGCTTTGTGATGACTCTGTTTACACCCTGTATAGTTGGGAAAAGGACTTTTTAAGTTTCAAAATGGTAACCCTAGTCGCGACGCGGCGACCGACGGCGCCGTCAATTAGTAGATTACATCATTTTACTGCAAATTGAACTTTAATTACTGTTGTCTCAGTTCATTCTTAACTTGGTGATAATAGACACTTCGTTGTGTCGGTAAAAACTAAGAGGTTTCATTTGACACGAATGTTTTCTGAGAATTCTAACACGTCGATGTTGTTTTACTATAAATGGTTACAACGTTAAAAATAAAGGACTATTTAACATAATATTTTGTTTGAACAAATTAGCACCTTATTTTCAGTACTTTAAAGCATAAAAAAAACACCGTCACCGTCCATTTGCATACGCCGTCACAAAGTAACTAACTTGTTCACTTGGTCTTTTGAGTCTGCTCTTTTGAATAAGAAAATGGTCTGGGCAGAATTATATTTACTATTATTGATCCTACTTTTTTAATAGGTGGTTACGCCAATTGCGGTATTATTGATAACAGAAGGGGTATCGTATTACCCAGTACTGCTTGGGTTGTGGAGGTCAGATAGGCAGTCACTTCATGTAAAATACTGGTATTCAGCTGCATCCGGTTAGAGTGGAAGCCGACCCCAATATATAGCTGGGAAAGGGGTAGCCAGATGATAAGATGATGATGATAACAGTGTACAGGTAGGTACCAGTAGCGAAGGGTATATTTTTGCAACAGGTGAGCCTGTCCGGTGCATATTTTTAATATTGTTTGAAAAAACCATACATCGAACCAGTTGTAGTTTTTGTCATGTTTCAATCACGTCCTAACTGAATTACCTACATTGTTTTACTTTTGGCAATAGTAGACTCCAGTACTGTGGTTGTTCCGAAGGGAAGCCGGTAGGTTTCCGGTTGTATGAACCCCTCGCCACTGGTAGGTACAGGGTTTTGGACCACAAAATGGATGAATGAAAGGCATTTGCATGTGGTTGATATGAGAATGCTCAGGGGGATGATGTGTGGAATTATGCGAATGGATAAAAATAAATAAACACATTAAAAAGAAGCTAGAAAGTGGCGCCGGTGGGACTGAGAAGATGTGTGGTAATCGGTTGGCTTGGTATGGGCATGTGATGCGGAGGAATAAGGAAATTATGAGAGGATAGTTTTTAAATATGAATGTGGATGAGTATAAGAGTAGATAGAGGAGAAAGTCCAAAGAAACGATGTATGGAATGTATAAAGAATGATATGGCAATAAAGGAAGGATCTGATGAGATAACGAGTAATAGCACAGTTGCCAGGGAAAAAAAAATATAAAACAAAAATAGAGAAGTCTGGAAGAAGAGTAATGCTGCGCCGACGCCAAATTCATTGGGATAAGAGCAGGAGAATGATTTACAACAGTATACAGGTTTAGGTTCTGATGTAAATGTTGTTTACAGGTGTACACCACATTCTACTTGAACGAAATAATCGACCACAGTCAGATGTAATTTGCAGTAAAATCCTCAGCCGCTTTAATGATACCGTAAAACCAAGTCCAAATTTGAGGGAGCGAGCCTAACACTTATTTATCACTCGGTTAATTGATAAAAAACAAAATTAGATTTCAATTAATTACTTTCAGGGTTGTACATGAACATTTAAACGGATTATCAGAAACCTTCACGTGAGGAAAGAAAGAGATGCCTCAAAGAGATGTCAGCATAAGAGAGGGGCCCGCAAGGGCCGAAGCCTGCCGGGGTTGCGGGACTGTTCGAAAGAGATACCGCGGCCCCGGAACGTAAAGGGCGAGGAAGGAACATGGATGGGTTTAGTCAGTAAAAGTCTGACACTCCCTCCCGCTCCGCCCAGAGTGGGAGAAGTCATTTGGTGATTTCCCATCCTAAAAAAAAAAAAAAAAAGGAAAGGCTTCGTCTCAATCGAATTAGCCGTTTATTACATTTTATAATCCATTCAAAGCGGGTTTCAAAGTTAAAGTAATTCTTTTCATCCATGAAAGATACTTTGGGGTTCTGTTTTCAGTATTTCATTTAGTAGTGACTGCCAAATAATAACAGCTACTCGCTGATTGATTGATCTTTAAGTTATCCCGCACTTAGCTGGGTTGGTCTGTGGATGGGTGACCACCCAATACATACCCAGTTTCCTCCGTGCCTCAGAAAGCACGATAAGCCGCGGGTGGGGTGGGGGGGGGTTGGTTAGGTTTCCGCACTTAGTCCTTGAGGTGGAACATTGTGCGTGAGCCAAGATGGCCGATTAGAAGCAGATTAAACTTCCTGGTCTTGGTTTTAATTTAGATCTTTGACAGGCGTTGCAGGTAAGTGGCCCGAAAGTCTGACAACCAGTCTTACCAATTAAGGAGTATCTTATAAACCAGTGCTAAGTAAGCACGTGTGGAGGTCAGATAGGCAACGCTTGTGGTCGGCTAACAGTCTAACCTGGTGCAGTTAGGAGAAGGTTAGGCAGGTGAGAATATGATTTCATCATCATCATCAGCATTTCAGCCGAAAGACGTCGACTCCTGGACATAGGCCTCCTCCAAGTCTCGCCACACTGCGACTTTCACCAGGTCATCGGTCCACCTAGTGGGAGGTCTTCCTACGCAACGTCTTCTGGTTCACGGTCGCCACTCTAAAGGGTGTAAAACACCTCTTCACGAAGCCGAAAGGCACTTGGTTTCCCCGTCATTGCGATCATTTTTTGAGGGAAATTTTTGGGAACCTTCTAGTTGCGGAGATATTGGGGGTCAAAGTTACAACTTTTTGACAAGTTTTTTTTGAAATACAAGTTTTTTTTTGTAAGATTTTGACTTTTAACACCTCCAAGACCCCCGTACTATTCAATCCATCCATCAGCACAATGTTTTAAGTGCGTTACATTGAGTTCTACCACAAAACATGATTTATAACCTCAAAAAAAAGTTGTTTCCCAGTAATAATTTTTGCGTAAAGTTACTTAGTTTGATGTACAGAATGCTTGGTTAACGGCTTTGTGATGAGGTGGTTTACACCCTGTAGAACTTGCTAGATTATGATTCATTGGAATCAAATCAGCTTCGACCAAAAATTTGCCACATCGACAGCGTTGTTACTGTAAAATAAATTCGCCTGAGCTGATACTGTTGTTCCTAAACAGTGAAAGTTCTTGGGTTGATTATAGTTATCTTTATTGTCATTCTATTCCCATCTTCCTACTCATTCATATTCTACTTAGCATGATTAGCTGCGTACACATTCCATGTCTTATCTCGTCCAGATCTTCAGATTAACTGGCGTATTACGTGTTTATGGGATATTAACTGTTCGTTTACTACGCGAGCGACGTTGGTCGTCGTAGTATTTGACGTTATTACTTTGGTTCAAAGAAATACGTTTGCGTAATAAATAATGGAGTAATAGGAAACGGAGGAACTGTACGAAATTTTCGATGTAAGGCTTTCGTCTTCTCGTGCGTTTTTATTTCTTTTTTTTCGACATTACACACAGCGCCATCTAGTGCCACACTAAGCAACGAGACTTGTGTCGTGGACACCAGATAGTTGATATACTACATAGATACATTTTTTGTTTGTAAATACTTACTAAACATATAACATCCATGACTCGGAAACAAATGTCCATGCTCATCACACAAACATTTGCTCCTACTAGGATTCGAACCCGGGACCCTAAGAACGTGAGGCAGCCTCACTACCATTGCGCCATTCGGGTCGTCAAATTGCAGTCTATCTGTGGTTCTGTGGTGTTCTAAAGTTTGCAGTTTAGAAGACCCTTAGAATAATAATAAAACCATTTATTTCAGGTAACAAAGACTCATACATAAATACCTTAACCTAAATATACACTATAATAACATGTTTGTTAGTATAGTGAATGCCACACTTCTTCTGCCCGTTGTGCACAACTAAATGCACCCTCCAGGACTTGAATGAGGCAAACGACAGAGCTGTCCAGATCGCAACGTACTGGGCGGACTAAACCTAAATTATTGATTCAAGAAGAAGAAAAATAATTATATATGTCTTTGGACAATCCACTAACAGCATCTCACTCACATTGTGTGTCGGACAGATAGGGTTATTATCCTTGATTTGGCCAAGATGTTACTTGCAAACCTTGCAGTTCTATGTTCTTATTCAAAGCTGTGCTCGTAAAATTTTCAGAAAATACAAAAACAGGGTTCGTTGGTGCTACTAGAGAAGAATTGAACAGGATATTACATCATCATCATCATGATCATCGGCCTATTAATGTTCCCACTGCTGGGACAGGCCTCCTCTCTATGAGAGGGAATGGGCTATATAATCCACCACGCGGGCCCAGTGCGGATTGGTAGATGTCACATGTCTTCGAATTTATGGTTCTAGGACATGCCGGTTTCCTCACGATGTTTTCCTTCACCGTTTTGAGAGCAGCGGTGATGTAATAAATTACACAAAGTAATGCGCCTGCCTGGGTTCGAACCCACGACTTACTGTTCGTAAGTCGGGGCCGCCACCACTGGGCCACCGCTGCTCTCGATATGCGATATTACATCACTTTAATTGAACTACATGATTCAAAACAAAATGATGACTGGCCCTGACTTCATCCAATGATTAGTCTCCTATTAAATAACAATTACCGTTTGTAAACAGAAATATATTGTCGTAGTAATCGAATACACTGTGTAACACTCAACAAGGACTGTCATAGTATTAGTTCACATTGTGATACCGTAAGACATGACGCGGCCAATGTAGAACACGGAGGTTCTGGTTCAGACCACAGAGCGTAAACAAAATGGCAGCGATGATGATGAGAAATACAAGGTGTAAATAGAAGCCGAGACACACTTATTCTCCCCGTCATTGCAATATTTTTTAAGTGAACTGGCGTGACCGTCACCTAACGCATTGTAGCACTCGTAGAGGATCCGCTACGGCGTAGCACCATTTAGTAGCACTCGTAGCCGATCCGCTACGGCGTAGCACCACTAGGCGTGCACAACCCTTAGCAGATATACAGATTACTTAGTTTTCATTTCTATCGGCAGACACCAAAGACTTGCCTCGCATGTTTTTTTTGTCCGGTTAACCTTCTAGTTACGGAGATATTGGAGGTCAAACCAACTTATTTACCTGTTTTTTTTTTAATACTAGTTTTTAAGGTCATATCTTTCCTGCATGACCCGTTTACTATTCAAGCACAGTTTTGAGTGCGTTACATAGCGTTTTACCGTAAAACGACCGTCATAAAATATTGCAGAATGCATGATTGACAAACTCAAACTCAAACTCAAATCATTTATTTCAACTAGACCATTACGGCACTTTTGAATGTCGATAAAACGAAAAATAAAGCGAAGCTACAGTCACAGACACAAGGCATAATAACTTGAGAAAGTACTGTAGTTGCCCATTCCCTAACGTAGATCTCTATGGAGAAGAACGGGCAAGAAACTC
The DNA here is from genome assembly GCA_950022955.1 of Xestia ashworthii. Classification (NCBI taxonomy): domain Eukaryota; kingdom Metazoa; phylum Arthropoda; class Insecta; order Lepidoptera; family Noctuidae; genus Xestia; species Xestia ashworthii. Next base: position 9,963,470 of record OX465573.1, read on the forward strand.
CATGGACACTCTTTTCAATCAAAAATGTTGTTACAAAATCTTGGTTACATCTTTCATGTTGAGATTATACATATATGTGAGAACGATATAGAAAGACGTGCACAATAAGAGCGTCCAGAGTAAAAATAAATAAATCAACAATTAAAAATAAAGCAATTCAAATGATCCACGGCAGCTAAGAGATGACCAGTCCCGACTGACAGCGCCCGTTCACGAACATGACGCATGAATCAGCGCCATTCAATTCAACCATATTGTAGGGAACTAAATGACCCGACCCACCCGCCACCATCAGCAAGACATTTAAGCGAGCATGACATTCTCTCAGCCACCAAGGCATATTCAAGTCAATGAAACATAACTAAATGCAAATGGTAGCTTTACGGTACATGGTACTCACACATGTGTTATGCAATTATACAATACTAAGAGATGGAATCTATACAATGCAAGAATATTTTTACAATCTTCTGCAGCTACCACAATAATTGTCCAATAAGTTTGCATCTAAGGTTGCGGAGCAGGACCAGCATTTAGCCAAGCATTTTTATCCTCAATGTAATCCCCCAGCTTATAATATGCTTGCCTACATAGTGTGCGTTTTACACAAAATTTAAATTTCGTCTCATTCAGTTGTAGAATGTGGGGAGGTATTTTATTGTAACATTTTAAACAGTACCCCATGAAAGATGAATCTACTTTAGCAAGCCTGAAACCTGGCTGAACTAGTTGGTCCCTATTTCTAGTATTATAGTGGTGTCTGTCACCTCTTTTACTGAATAAATGCAGATTTTTCCTAACGTACATGATGTTTTCATAGATGTATTGACAAGGTACTGTCATGATATTAATTTCCTTAAACAGTTCTCTTAGAGAATCGCGTCTACGTAATTCATATATGGCTCTGATGGCTCTTTTCTGCAGAATAAAAATAGACTCGATGTCTGCAGCACGTCCCCATAGTAAAATACCGTATGACATAATACTATGAAAATAACTAAAATAGACTATCCTCGCCGTATCAACATCAGTAAATTGACGGATTTTTCTAACAGCATACGCTGCTGAGCTCAGCCGGCCTGCAAGAGATGTTAAATGAGGACCCCATTGTAGCCTGTGGTCAAGCGTAATTCCCAAGAAAACCGTTTTATTGACAAATTCAAGTTTCTCTTGATTCAATACTATGTCACAATCACTACTTTTGACATTTGGTAAAGCAAATCTTATGCACTTAGTTTTTTTCCCATTTAGTACTAAATTATTAGCGGTAAACCAATTATGAACCTGCAGTAGGGCGCTATTTACGTCGTCAAGATTTGTGGCACGTCTGTTTATCCTAAATATTAAAGAAGTATCATCAGCAAACAACACCATTTGCGGATGGTTGTTAAATAAATGGGGTAGGTCATTAATGTATACTAAAAAGAGGAAGGGACCCAATATCGAACCTTGTGGTACACCCATTTTTACTTTTAAACCCATCGAATTTACACCCTTTACTTGTACATGCTGCTGTCTATCATTCAGATATGATTTTACTAAACTGAGCGCAAGTTTACCTAAACCGTAATGCTCAAGCTTCAAAATCAGGGTTTCGTGATTTACGCAATCAAATGCCTTCGAGAGGTCACAGAAGATTCCTATGGCATCTTGTGCCTCTTCCCACGCAGTAAAAATATGTTTTAATAAAGTGACACCGGCGTCAGTCGTACAACGTCCTTTGGTGAAACCATACTGCTGTTCGTGTAAGATTTTATTGGTGTTAAAATGGTTAAGCATTTGATCGAGCATTATCTTTTCAAACACCTTGCTGAAAACCGGCAACACGGATACGGGCCTATAATTGTTGGTGTCTTTACTGTCCCCGGATTTAAAAAGCGGTATTACCTTACTGAATTTCATTAGATCCGGGAAGACCCCTTGATCCACGCACAAATTAAATATTGAGGCTAAATACGGCGCTACAGTCTCAACAATTGAGGTACAAGCTTTGATAGACATACACCATAGATCTTCGGTTAATTTGATCTTGATTTGCTTAAAATAAATAATAAATAAATAAATAAATATCGCTGGACATTAACACACAGCGCCACCTAGTGCCACACTAAGCAAAGCTTGTGTCGTGGACACTAGATAGTTGATATACTACATATATACTTTTTTGTTTGTAAATACATACTTATTATACATATAAACATCCATGACTCGGAAACAAATGTCCGTGCTCATCACACAAACATTTGCTCCTACCGGGATTCGAACCCAGGACCCTAAGAACGTAAGGCAGCGTCACTGCCACTACGCCAATCGGGTCGTTAAAAGCTTTTATGATTGTCATGGGGTTTACATGCTGAAATTTAAATTCATTTGAGCAGGCTGAAACGTTCGCCTTCAATAAATCCATAGAGAGCAAGGGAGAGGAATTTAAGGTTTCAGTAGTTTTAAGTGGGATACTGGTAAAGAAATTTACAAATTCTTGAGCGACTTCATTATTAGAACTCACGAGACCATGTGAGGTCTCTAGTGTTATGTCATTACTTGGTTTTTTAGATCTATTAGTCTCACTGTTGATAATTTTCCAAACCGTCTTTATTTTGTTATCGGCTGATTTTATCTTGTTGCTAATGAAAAGAGACTTGGCTATCTTGCAAGAGTTTTTAAAAATTTTCGAGTAAGTAGCCACATATTTACTAAAAGTTTCTGTGTTGATATAAGGCTTAAGGCCGTACAACTCAAACAATCGTTCCCTACTTTTCCTAATACCCTGTGTTGCCCAGTCACTGAAAATAAACTTTGGGCCAATAGTCTTAGTTTTCTGTTTTAAAGTATTATTGAACTCGGTGTGCACTACCGAAAAGAATTCTTCATACAATTCATTTACATTGTTTCCAATATGGCCTGGTATATTTAACTTACTAATTAAATTATTATTAAACTTTTTTAAATTGCTGGGTGTTATTTGTCTAGTTTGAATCTGAATTCTTTGTAATTGTTTATTAGACGCGAAAGAAACAGTCTGTCCGCTGTGATCTGAAGGAAGGTAATTGGATTTATCTAAGTAGTCGCAGCAACAAAAAACATTATCAATACAAGTAGCAGTATTTGTAGTAATTCGGGTTGGTTCTGAAAAAACATTTGACAAATTAAATGATTTAAAGAGATTTAAAAATCTACTGCTGTTTACATTATTCTCTAAAATGTTGATATTAAAGTCACCACAGATAATTATTAGTTTACTACCAGTCACAAGTTTTGCCAAAGCATCTTCCATTACTGACTCAAAGATAGAGTAGTTCAGGTAATTAGGGGGTCTGTAAACGCACACTATTACATGCATATCTAGCTCAACACAAGACAATTCTATGCTATGTTCAACCGAAAGATCGACAATATCATTACGAGGCTTAAATTTAACACAATTTTTAACTAAGATTAATGAACCCCCACGCATCTTAAATGAACCTCCAATGAACCTCCAATGAACCTCCACGACAGTTTCGTGAAGCTTCGGGAGGGAGTTTACACCTCGTTTAAAACGTATTGGATTGACGTAAAGCTACCAAAATATTGTTTTCTTCTGCTAGCTTCACACAATTTAGCAAAAAGCTCGAATACTAAAGTTTTCAGTTAAAATATAACTCCATGATGAGGCAAATATTTCCAAGTCATCCACTTTAATGATGTCATGGACTGTATAAGTTCTGTCCAGCTGAGAATCTGTCCAGTTACGAATCTGTCCAGTTGCTAAGGAGTGAAAAGTGCTAGAACCAGTAAGACGTATTTCCTAGCAACACATCCCTCAAACTTTTTCACGACATTTCCTCATTCCACACCCCACCTCCTACGCAAGTTTTACGACCGCCATTTTGCGATTTACATAAATTAACATCACTATATTACATGAGTGATGTTGTTTTATGTTAGTTCCGAGGATAGGCCTCCCCGAGAGGGTTAGACAAAGGTGTGCCTAATGCCGGGTGCACATTCTATAACGTAACGTAACGTTGTTTATTGGTAACGTAAATGTAACACGAATTAGTCGTCCAGACTTATGAAATGTAACCCAACAACAAGGCGACTTTCTTTCAGCGTGTGTTAACGTTCATGTTTCACCAATGTGTACCCAGCATATGAGTATACTACTATTTCGCATGGTATATTTAATTAAAGTAAAAGGAAGTGAGCTTCTTGCCATCAACACGGCAAAAATCCTGACTCCATGGCTGTTAGTGAGAAATTCCTGATAGAAAACCCCAAGAATAATTTACCCAGACTGGAAATCAAATCCAGGACCTGATGCTCAGCAGGCGACCACCAGCGACGTAGTAAACCATTCTGCAACTACTCAACAGTAAACTATGAATGAATTCGTTACGGAACTGAAATGGAGTTGGAAACACGCAAGATGCAGTGATGACATGCAGGTGGACCAAGGCTGTCACTGAATAGCTCGCCGTGTCGACGGCGCGCGAGTGTTCCACGCGCGCCTCAAAGAGATGTCAGCAAAAAGAAGGGTCCGCAAGGGCCGATGCCTGCCTGGCCTGCGGGACTGTTCGAAACAGATACCGTGGCCCTGGAACACAAAGGGCGATGAAGGAACATGGATGGGTCACAGCAGTAAAAGTCTGCAAACCTTTTGGCTTAGCCCAGAGCAGGAGGAGTCATTTGTTGATTTCCCATACGAAAAAAAAGGCTGTCACCGAATGGCGTCCAAGAACGGGGTAAATGTGGGTCTTCCGGCGGCGGCGAGTTGGGCAGACGACATAGTTGTCATATCGGGAAAAACCTGGATAAGGCAGGCACAAGAACGCGGAGGGCTGTGGAGCACATGAAAATTTAAGAGAGGCTTACACCCAGCAGTGGGTGATGACGATGATGATGACGAAACTATAAATTCGCGAACGCCATATCGCTTCCTAATCATAGCTCAAACAATTTGACGGCCATTCAGCTATTGGCCGGGAAATCGCCTTTAAAGCGGAAGGACCACTGCTTCCATATTTGGATCTGTTATTAATTTCCATGTGGTATCGACAAATAGTGATAAAAGGCCTTGGTTATGATGATGCGTGACGCAGTTCCGGGTGTGATGACGTTGTGCACGATGAGCACTGGCAATTTAATAAAACAATAATTTATTAAGAGTAAAAAAGTTGGTATTTTGCTCTTCAGCTACGTCATACACGTGTACAGGTTGTTGATGTTGGACTTTGAGTAAACAAGATACACGTTTTGATGAAGACGTCATATCACCACGGAACAGAAAACTGTTTTTTTTTTCTGGCAACGTTCAGGACCAATTTAGTTTAATGTATGTTTTTTGTTTAGGATCTCGTGGCTAAATAATAACAGCCGCTCGGATCGTGCTTGCCTACGTTGGTCTGTGGATGGGTCCACTATTACATAAATAGCGAGTTTCCTCCGTGCCTCGGAAAGCACGATAAGCTGTTGGTCCCGGTTGTCATTTGTGGATCTTTGACAGTCGTTACAGGTAGTCAGTGGCCCAAAAAGCTGACAACCAGTCATACTAAGGGGTATCGTATTACCCAGTATTAACTGGGCTGTGGAGGTCAGATAGGCAGTCGATCCATGTAAAATACTGATATTCAGCTGCATCCGGTTAGACTGGGAGCCGACCCCAACAAAGTTGGGAAAAGGCTAGGCAGATACTGATGCTGTTTTTTATATTGTTTTCTGTCAAATTAATACATTTTCTTTTTCTTGCTAAAGTGTGTCTAGAGATTGCAATTGCTGGATCCAGCATACAGCAATCCAGCTGGATCCAGCGCCTTTTTAAATATGCTGGATCCAGCATACAGTGCTGGATCCAGCAATGCGGATCTGCAAACGTATCAAACCCAAGACTGATTGAGCCTAAGACTGATTGCTACTGATTAGCCGTCCTATCAATAAACATAAACGTAATAAGTAGAAACCGGATTATATGCAACATAAAAAGCTTGTTATATGCATTCAAATATCCATGAAAAATGCTTGAAATATGTACGAAAATTGGCAGAATATGCGAAATTAAATGACAGATTTTAGGAACACCCGAAATAAAAACAGAGAAAAGTAAGTTTTCATTTTTCTATTTCAAAATCAGCATACAATGAGTAAATATTTTTTGATAGGAGATAATAAGTACAGTACGAGTAATATTACATGACATTAAAATTATTTAAAATTTTTGTTAACGTAAACGATCAAGTATTTTTCCAAATTTTCAGTGGTAAGATTGTCTCTAAGTTCTTCAGCTGAAATTCAAATGAAGTTATCTTTGAGTTCATTCGTTGTTCGTTTGTTCGTTCGTTCGTATTTCTTCCATTACATGTTGATAAATTGTTGGTATATAATTCCAGTTATCCACGAAGAAGACACACTTTTTTATTTAGGAGGCATGGTACGCTTCAAATTTCACACAAAAAATAAAAAACTAAACTAAAGATCAATGAGCACGCACGTCAATTATAAACAAGTAACAATTTATATGCGTAATAGGTGGAACGACTTTGTAGTAGGCGAGCGCGATGCTTTTCTGTCTCTTTCATTTTATTATCGTAACTGTCAAAACAAAAGACGCGCGTGGCTACTGGCTTTGCGTTCCGGGTTGAACTCGCATTGTACTGCACTCGGAAAAATAATGTAAATGTACCGATAATATGCAACATAACTAGATCTTAGGTAAAATATGCTATTACCGCTGAGAATGGCTTAAATAAGCAAATGCATATGCAAATATGCAAATGCATATAATCCGGTTTCTAGTAATAAGATTTTGCTTTCTCAGAAACATTATCTTAAATGTTATATGAGGTTATATGTTATTTACTTTTAAGTTGATTCTTTTGATCTCAAATGGTTAAGACACCAAAGAAAATTAGTTAAAGATTTCATAGATTATCGTAAGAAGTCATTATACAAATTACTTAATAAAAAAGTCTTAAAAATGTCGTCTTTTTATTTTCGTTCCACATTTTGCTGGATCCGCGCTGGATCCAGCTGGATTCAGGTCAATCGAACAAGAATCCAGCTGAATTGAAAACGCCGCGATTGCAATCCCTAAGTGTGTCGTGTGGTGTGGTCTGCAGCTTTGGTACGTAGCCTCATATGACTAAAACATTGAGGTTGTTGTCTGCAACCGACTTATTAATTTCTCACATAAAGTCTTAAGTACTCTTTATCAACTAAAACCTGAGATAAAACTAGACGCCAACAATAAAACTTACAAGTGAGGACCATTTATTTAAACCATAAAATTTTAAACTATACTATGTCGCCTGCTTACATACTCGTACAGTAGGTAATCACTAATTATGTCGAGAAGAATGTTTGGAGTATAAATGTAAATGGGTATAAGAGTAGAGGAAGACCAAAGTAACGATGGATGACTGTGAGTTGTGAGCACTTATGAGGGACTAGACACTGAAGATGATAAGTGTTGGAATATTGAACCCATACGTATCGGTACACCATTCAACTTGTCTATGAGACTGAGATTACGGTCAGGGTTTATGAATAAATCCATGCCTTATATCTGTCAATGTTGTCTCGATGACACTGACAGTACTACACTCTCAAAAACGGTTCTTTGTCTATTGCAACGTCTATATTTGAATTCTTTCTGTTCTGAATAGCCCACGCATCATGTCTGCATAATTATTGTGCTTAGCTGTTTTTCTGTATCCCTTAATTTAATGGGAATCATATTGTGTAACTGTAATATTATTCGCTGGAGAATAATAAGTATTGTGTATTGTACTATGTGATGGTGTTCGTTTCATTTCGCTCGACACCTGCCACGTGCCAACCTAACCTGGCTTCAAACTGTGCATTCACTGCGCAGGACTGACATAGCCAAAGCTAGGCCTCCACACCGCCTGGCTGGCTCTCTGCTCTACAATTGAAAGAAGAAGACAAGTTGTGCTGACCCCAAATGAATTGAGATAAAGGCAGAAGAAAGATATAGATACTTTGCACAGAGAGGAATTGTGATCTGTCTTACGTAATCCATGAATAAACACAAAGAAAAATAAAGGCAACAGCTGGTCTCGGTGAGACGTAAAACTGTATTGCTGGTAAGCGAAGGAATTAAACTTAATAAACTTACGGCAACTTGGAAGTTTAGTAACCATTTTTCACAGGGCTAACCGAAATAATTATGAGAAAAGCTGAACTAGGACGGACGGTAGGTAAAAGTTAACGAAATATGATTTTCTTACGCTGGGTGATTTTTTCATCGCTGGCAATACTTTTAGGGACGTGTACTTATGTGGGGCAGTGGTGGCCCAGTGGTGGCGAACAGTAAGTCGTAGGTTCGAACCCAGACAGAGGCATTACTATGTGTAACTTATTTCATCATCACTGCTCTCAAAACATCGTGAGGAAACTGGCACGTCATAGAACCAAAAAACTCGAAGACATGTGACATCTACCAAACCGCACTCAGTCCGCGTGGTGGATTATATCCCGTTCCCTCTCATTGTGAGGAGGCCGTGTCCCAGCAGTGGGAACCTTAGAGGCTGATGATGATGATGTGTACTCATGAAAATGATCAACTTTTACTATTGAACTGATCGTCTTCCATGCTTCTCTATGTATAAATTACTCATCCACTCGGTAGTCACCCCCATTCTAGCTAGTGTTGCCCAAAATCGGTCTTGGTCTTGCAGTCTTGGTCTTGTTCTTGCGTTTTTGCAAGACCAAGACCAATACCAAGACCGACGTATTTTAGCAAGACCAAGACCAAGACTGAACCCTACAAGATTTGAGCAAGACAAGACTAAGCTTGCAAGACTCTTGCGTCTCGCAGATAAATCAAACTGAGATTTGGGCGTTATTAAGTAGGGATTTGGTTTAAAACCCGATTTTGATAGACGTTCCCCAGTATCAAAACCGTATCGTCAATTCGTAATAACGCTAAAAGGTATTGTATTGATTATTATATTTCGACTATTTATTTATTAGGTAGCGTGTTACTCACAAATTTATGTTCCCATGTGATAAAAATATACTTACCTAACATAATTTTCTGGCAAAGTTCATTTCATACCTTGTAGGTATATCTACCTGTAGTATTATATTATGCTTGTCTAATGTGCAGATCTAACGTTAGTAGGTTGGTAAACATTATGTTGGTACTTATGTTTATGTTATACTTCTATTTAGCAAAATTTAAGTAGGTAGTATTTTAGTAGTATTTCGAGTAGGTCTAGTAACAGGTTTTAGGACAGCCAATGTTATGGAACAGATGCCAGCACATCAAGCTACTACCATCTGCTAAATTTCTATAACAGATTTTCAACTTTATCGCTAAAGCATTAAGGTTCATGATTGATTGGGAAAATTTGACGTTCTGCGAATAAACCGTTGGTCGGTCGGTGTATTAAATGTACCTAATTATTTGATCATTTACCGACAAAGACGCTGCGGTGTATCAAAGACTGCAACAAGTGTATCACACAGCATTTGACATTGTTTGAGCGCCGCATCCGTCGCCACAGAGTACGGACAGAGGCACACAAAATTATTACCTACTTTGGTAGGGTTGGCACAAGAGGATAATATTAAATAACCTTGAAGATGTATGTAAATAGCAATAGGCTAATAGGTATTTACAAGTAGTCTAGTCTACATTATAAAATATATGTAAACGGGTATTTATCGCGAATTTTACCTTTAATGTAAGTCCGACGTTTCGTCCGTTTTCCGTTTAGTCTAGTCTAAATAGTAGAGTCTCGCAAGACTTGCGAGACTTGCTGCAAGACCAAGACCAAGACCAAGACTGAGAGCGCAATACCAAGACCAAGACCAAGACCAGGTGTATTGACGCAAGACCAAGACCAAGACTGGCTAAGGTCTCGTCTTGGTCTTGCATTTGGGCAACACTAATTCTAGCCATACTTATTATATTATCTTCGATTCAGTCCATCCATCGTTTCTTTGATCTTCCCTAATTTGTAACAGCCGACGCAAAAACGACGGGGTGTTATAAGTTTGACGTGTCTGTGTGTGTGTGTCTGTGGCATCATAGCTCCCGTACAGATGAACCGAATTTGATATTGTTTTTTTCTTTAAAAGGTGAAGTTGTCGGGAGTGTTAGCCACAAGATGGCGGGTTACATATTTTTCACAATTCCCTCAATATTGGTATCAAATGAAACGGCTTGACTAGAAGAATACTATACACTATGATAAATTTAAGATCCAAGATGGCCGCCTCCACAAAATGGCGGATTAGATCCCAACTAGCAAAAATGTTATATAATATTGGAACTATACAACTAACAGACATGTAAGGCCTTTATAACAGTTCTGCAGCAACTAAACAGTTATAAAGTAGTATTCAGTTCGACGCATTGGTTATATAAAAATTAAGTTATAGTATCGTGTCTGGTAAACGTCATCTCAACAATTTATATGTCGGTCATACAACGTTAAGTCGAGCAAACGTTTCAGTCAGAAAATAGTGATGAGTCGCCATCTTTGGTAAATTTAGTTCCTCATATTCAACACTTAAATAACATCCTGTCATGTAATGATTTTAAAGTTAACTATTATAAAATCGTCATATTAGGTCGTATAACCTTTAAGTAACTTTTAGGTTGAAAAGTTATTCTAATAGAACTTGTATAAGCCAATTGGTTATTTAAACATTAATTAGCATCTTTTATATAACTCAGTCGCCAAACTTAGCAACAGATCACTATGAAGTCCCAGTAAAAAATACAGAAGTATTTCCATGACTACACACAAAGGTTTTTTCTATTTTCTAACAGAACTCTAATTGCAACCGTAGACGGGTGGACGCCATAAGTAGTATGAAAAACATGTATAAGACCAATAGTTGAATACGTGTCTAAGTGCAGTCGCCCAATGACTATTTGCAATATGGCGGAAACTACTAATGAAAATTAATAGGTATATTTTATTTTTATCAAGTATATTGAAACACCAATATCCGAGCTGCTGTTACAGTTTAGCCACGAGTTTCTCATTTCTCTACATCAGATAGAAAATGGAATTCATTGATTATGATTTTGACCTCTACAGTACAAATAAAACCATGTGAAAGGGCACAAAGACCTTGATCCTTGGAAGAGCTATCCGAAAATTACTACCAATTTTCGTCTATGAATAATGTATAAGGTGGTCCCCAACCTAATAAACATACCTTTTCTAATGAAAATATCGAATTACGTGTCGAAGCTCTACTGTACTTGAGCTCTTAGGATGTATGTAGGTATGTCGCACGATAATTGGAAAAAGGCTTTGTTTCTGTGAAAATCCTAGATTATTTTCAAAGGATCGGATTTGAAACTTAGAAAGAATTTCTCGATATCACAGGATACAAAGAATAATTGGTTGTCTTAGATAAATCGAGAACGACAACTACAATTTGGAACTCTGATACGATCTTTAGACACTGAAGGATGCATTCTTTTTTTTTCGGATGGGAAATCATCAAATAACTTCTCCCTCTCTGGGCGGAGCGGGAGGGAGGGTCAGACTTTTACTGACTAAAACCCATCCATGTTCCTTCCTCGCCCTTTATGTTCCGGGGCTTATCTTATTATGCTGACATCTCTTTGAGGCGCGGCGCTCGTGGAACACTCGCGCGCCGTCGACGCGGCCTATGTATGTCATAAGACGGACGGACGGCGCACTAGCACTGAAGGATGCCTTGATTGGTAATCAGCAAGGATGTACTAATAGCCGACTAGTTGGGAGAGGCGACTATATTCCGCCATATTTTTTGTAGTCGGCCTTTTTGCGACCCACTAGCCGGCCAGTCGGCCAAAGTCGTAGTCGGCCCATCTGTAGTAAACAGGTATATTTGACTAAATAGAAATAAAATTTAAGCAATCTAGTTTCTACCAGTCATAATGAAATTGGGTCTTGTGCAAAAAAAAACTGATTTAACCTCGAAATATTTTAATTTAACAGCAAGATATTTTGAAAATCTTGCAATACTTAATTAAAAATAGTTTTCCAATTATCCTGCGACACATACAAGGCCAGACAGACTACCCCCAGGGAGTTATGAAGGCAATTTAGTTGATAACAGGGTTGAAGGTTCACTCAGTGTCAGTGTCTACTTTCTGAGTCAGATAAAAGGCAGTGTTTTACACTTTTACGTGATGACACACAAGTATAAGTTTAACGAAAGAGTATAACTTAACAATAAACAGGATAATTAATCAACGTTGGCATTTTTTTAATGTTGTAATTTTACTTTAAATGCCTCCATGACCCTGTACTATTCAGTTTATCCACCCAAGCACGTATCCAGACTTTTGGTTCGGGGGGGAATAAACATTGAAACAACCATGTGAACTGTGTAAAAATCGGTCTAATCATTGTACTATAATTTACGTACTTCGCAGTGGTTATGATCTCGTTTATTATAAGTCAGATTTCGGGGGGGGGGGGGGGGGGGTAGCTCCCAACTTACCCCCCCCCCCCTGGATACGTGCCTGCATCCATCAGCACTACGTTGAGAGTCCTACCCTAAACCGTGATTTATAAACCCAAGAAAACTCGTTTCCCAACAATAAGATTTACGTATTGTTAGTTTGATGTACAAAATGCTTGGTTGACGGCTTCGTGATGAGGTTGTTTACACCTTGTAAACCCCAGCCTAAGAATTCACTGTCAGATCCAGAGACAAAACTGATCAAGAAATCATTGCTCTCTTTCGCACGGGCGCTTTAAAACCGTGCACTGAATTGTCAACTCTGGCTGTTCGATTTTTTCCATTCAAAATCCAGCTTGGTTTAATAAGGGCAATTTTTATAAGCGCGTGCAAATGTGTCTGTAATGGACCGGATTTTGCTGCAATTGTGTATGGTGGACGACATAGCGTCGTTGAAGCTCTAACACCACGTAAGTCAAAAATAGTAACTTCACAGGAGAAAACATTGCCTAATTGTACTTAGGTAATGGTAAAATTTCATTTTATAATTTATGTTTACTTCAAACAGAGATAGGAACGTTGGTTGTTTCTGATTGGTTGAAAGATCGCGTCTTCCGATTCTTTAGCAGACGGCACCAAAAATCGAAATATCAAAACCTCCATAAAACTTACGAGGTGTTTCAACGACGATAGTACTTTCCTTAATTGGCTCATCATTGAGCTTTCACACTAATAAATGCATGCATTACAACATACAAATCAAATCAGAACAGAACAACATAAAATACTTTGATTGCAAAATTTGCAACGATTGTTTTGTTTATTTATTTATTTATTTATTAAAACTTTATGCACAAGTAAACACTGTACAAAGGCGGACTTAATGCCTTGGGCATTTTCTACCAGTCTACCTTAGGGTGATGCAGAGACAATACATAGTAGGTGCAATAACAGAAGACAAAATAGTTAAAACATAAAACTAAAATACAATAATAAATACATATATACATACATAAAGCAAAATATAAAAAAGGTTATGAGAGATTAACAAAAAAAAAAAACTACAAGTTAATACTGAGACGACTCTGCCAACTTCTTGTGAATGTGCTCTCGAGCTTTCACTTTAAAAGTTTACTACGAGGTAAATACCAGTTTACCTGGTAACGCAATTAGCATTAATATTCGTTGGTTCACGATTTTTACTGGCTAACCAGAATCAATACTAGTAGTTATCAGTTTAACACCTCTTTGGCGGTTTAGTTTATTAGCTTTTTGATTCTATTATAGATGAATCTTATCTTACTTACATAAATCTAAAGTTTAATGGGCGACGGATGTTTGTTACTCAATAACACCAGAACGGCTGATCGGATCTGGATGAAATTGGCAATAAGTACGTAGACTTGCTCATCATCATCATTCTCCGTCCTTACCCAAATTAATTTGAGTTTTTTTTCTCACACATACACATCAAAATTTCCACGTAAACGAAGTCGCGGCCAACAGCCTATTAGTGATGAATATTACAAAGTGTCATCTATGTTTAACCTTAGTTACTCAATAACTATGATGTGGAGGTCAGGGGGCCTACCATTAACTTTTAGAATATGTGCCAAGTGCAGGGCAGTTCAACACAGCATGTTAACCTGACAGGTTTTGTGTTTGTACCATGAGCATTTCCCACTGACCTGCAGCATGCCAACTTTTGACCTGCTTCATAGTCTCTGGTTTGTAAGGTGGCAGCACAGATTAAATAAGATTATAAAAAACAAACGTTCTAAAACACAAAAGCGGTTTTACGGTTTTTATACTAATGAAATATGTTCTTATGATAACAGTTTAAAATAAAAAGAGTGATGAAGGAAATGTTATCTCGTAGCAAAAAAAAGGAATTTGACATTATTTATGAGAGCAAACGCCCTTCCATCCACTTATAAAACCTGAAACAAAAAAGTTATCAACTTTGACACTTCACATTTATTCTCGAACGCACTGAGTACATGTCAATCACCAAAAAGTAAATTTACGAGCCAATTTCGAAATTTAAGTGGATTTGTTTTTGTGAAGTTTAAAGATTTTGTATTAAATGAAAATAAAATAGACATTAGTTTTGTGGCCGTGTCTGTGAGTGGTAGGCAAGCGCAATTTCTAGTGTGACTTTTGTGATGGCTTCAAGAAGAGTTTCATATGAACAATTAGAAACTTTGTGGGAATTTTTGAATGCTCATAGAGATATCGCTATGGGCTACAATAAAAGTGCTCAAGCTCGGGAAATGTCCCGAAGGATGTGGACTGAGGTGGCAGAAAATCTAAATTCTGTTGTTGGTGGTGCTAATAAAGATTGGAAAACTTGGGCAGCTGTAAGTTTTATAATTCAATTAAATAAATTTTAAACGTAATTACTAACCTGAATATAATTGTATTCATTATTATTAATCAATCATATACTATTACATAGGTCTTTAAAATTTTTTTTTGTTTTTACAGTATTGGATAGATTACAAAGGGAAATTAAAAAGGAAATGTGTCGCAATCCGAATGTCACAATCACGCACAGGTGGGGGACCAAGTGAAGCAAATAAATTAACAGATATA
The DNA here is from genome assembly GCA_950022955.1 of Xestia ashworthii. Classification (NCBI taxonomy): domain Eukaryota; kingdom Metazoa; phylum Arthropoda; class Insecta; order Lepidoptera; family Noctuidae; genus Xestia; species Xestia ashworthii. The sequence continues at coordinate 9,978,482 of OX465573.1, forward strand.
GAAAAAAAATATCTATCAATTCTTGGTGAGGATTATGGTGCAGGTCTCCCAGGAATTCAAGTGGATCCATTAGACACAGAAAGCACTCATGTAAGTAGACTTTTTGTAAATAAAAATAGGTTCATATTTCCAACTTTATTAAAGTAGCAATGGTGTAACTTACCTACTATAATTTGCTATAAAAAATGTTGTATAAAATTATTTTTTATAATTCTCACATAATCACAATATTCAATCATAAAATTACATGCTAAATTATCTACATCTACCCTATAGTATTATAAAGAGATTTGTTATTTTTTTGTAACGGATAAACTCAAAGTTTATTGGACCAATTTTAAAAATTCTTTCACCTATATGAAGCTACATTATCACTTATCAGTAAGTAATATAGGCTACTTTTTATCCTAGGAAAAATAACAGTTCCTGCGGATTAAGTCAAGTGCTAGTTTGTAATAAAAAGCTGTAAACTTTTTGTTCGCTTGATACACAATATCTATGAGAATTAATAATGATATCCTTATAACACATAGAGGTAGACACATTTACATTTAAGAATAAATTTTCAGCCTAATCAACTATTACATCACCCTTTTATTTACATCGCATCTACAGCTAGTAAAGAATACAAAAAACTTAATCATTTATCTAACACCTTTTATTCAAAGATTGACATATATACTCGTACTTAACTAAGTTTTGTAATAATTATTTTCAGGCATCAACATCAAGTGCTCAAGATGTATCCCCATCTATTTTGTTTATGCCTGAAGAAGTTGTGGTAGAAAACGTTGTTGTTGGACCGTCCGCGTCAGTGCAAGTACCTTCAATACCCGACCCAGAAGATCTTGGGGATCAACACAATACTTCGATGACACAACCCACTCAGCCAGCAGAAGCAATGACGTCTGCTCAGTCCCGGAGACGGCGGCGTCGGTCGGCACCTATGTCTCAAGAGATGACAAGAAGAGCTCTCGTCCAATCAAGCCAAGTGAGAGCAGAGGCAACACAAGCCATGAGCACTGATATAAGAAATATTTTCAATGTTCTATCCGATATAGCAGCAACATTACGCAGCATGAACAATAGGTATGTAATTAGTTGCTGATTTACATTATAATTTAAAACATAAATTTACTATAGTTCTATAGGTTCTGCAGCCTACCCCCATGGGGAAAAGGCGAGAATATTTAATAACGAATAAAGGAGATAATAATAAACATTTATTTCGGAATCAGCATCCAGATTTGTTAGTAACAATGTAAACTTATAAAACTAGTGTTGGTAAAATTTATTCTAAGCTACGTGAGGCACGCCGATCCTGAGGAATGCCTACTTGACTGCGTGCATATATCACTAACTAGGATATTAACATTCAAAACGACAAATATTTTATATAAACTTACTATAAATTTTTCATACAAATAAGATAATGATTTAAAAAAGTATATATTATGTACTTAAATTATGCTCTTACATTCTAGGTTACTTGGCGGCGCTCCCACAAATGAGCAATGAGTCGTCTTCTAGTAGAGAGGCCAAGTTGCAGTTCGAGGTTTTGGGCCCTCCTAGAAGAATGTGCCTCTGAAGTGCCGTCCGTCATAATTTGAAAAGAAGGTTGCAATTGAGTTTCTTGTAAAACTTCTTCAGGATTCAAATCCTGCACAGGAACATTGGCTCTATTGCAAATGTTGTGCAGGACAACACATGCATTTACAATAGATGCCGCTACTTGAGGTTCATAATGTAGAACTCTATGCACCAGAAGGCATCTAAAGCGTGCTTTAAGAAGTCCGATTGCTCGTTCTACCACATTACGAGTTCTCACATGCAATCCAGTGTAGTAAGCCTCGGGTGAATCTATAATAGGAGTCATCATTGTTTTCCTCAATGGATATCCAGAATCACCTAGAAAAAATAAACAAATTGTTTATTGATTTATAGATTACCAACTATATTTTATTGAAAAGACTTTTAGATGTTATCCGAAAATCTTTTTACATACGTAACTATATATTTAGATGTTTTTTTGTATTTACATACCTAAAAACCACATGTTATTTAACTCCTCCATATGAACTTTTAATGGATGGTTGGTCCATATGAATGAATCGTGAGTTGCTCCTCCATGGCTGGCATCCACGTTTATAATTTCCATGTCCGAGTTGCATATCTAGAATGGTAGTCATATATCACTAACTAGAATATTAACTAATCTTATAATAACCTATTTTTCTTGTTTAATTGCATTTCATTTGTGTACTTAATAGTCAAATACTCGTAGTACGATAGTTTTTATATTTATACATAATATGTTACAAAATTCTAAACAGAAATTCAAGACATAAATTGGAACTGGGTTTTACAAAATATGTTAAAATAAATACATTTTCTTTGTTGTGTAAATGGGCTGTACCTACTTAATAATGTTATGTTTTTTTAGATCTACTTTGTGTGAATATGTAATTTAAAATATGATTGTAATGTACCATAATGTAAATACATAATAAAAATACCTACCACATTTGAAGAATGATATTGTTTTCTACAGTAGAAACGTTCTTCATGATCTGTTGGCCGTTTAATTGCTACATGGGTTCCATCAATGCAACCTAAAACTCCAGGCTTACCAAATTTGTTAAAAAATCTGAAATAAGTGAAACAAAGTTGTACTGTAACATCAGATTAAAACACGATTAAAATAAAAGTGTTGGAGTTTAGTAAAAACAAATCTATCCTACTTAAACACTAGTCTTTCTCTTTCTAACACATAAATATAGTTAGTATAAATATAGGTAGTAGTTTTTGTTGATCCCTTATCACCACTAAATTGATATACTTATCAAAAGAATTTCACAGTAGGTACCTAGTTATTCAACTCACCCAATCACAGTTGCTCGCCGTTCGCTAGGACTAGTTGGGAATTTTATATATTTTCGCCGAAAATGTGGCAGATTTAGGCATTCTGTTACTGTTGCGATTGCAGTGGATACTGTTTGCTGTGCAACAGAATGTGCAGCGATATCACCCGTTGGTCTTTGATATGAACCAGTCGCGTAAAAAGATAATGCTAATAAAACCTGAAACACATAGCATCAAGTATATTAGTATATTAGCCAGACAAGGGAGAAGGATAAAAAAAAATAGCAGTCAACCTTGACCTCAATCGACAAATCTGTTGATTTTGTAGGGCGTGGCATGAAAGCTCGTAGCTCATTACATAGATCAAGTACAAGCTCTTTAGTGAGCCTATAGGCATGTCAAAAGGTTTTATTGTGTTTCTTAAAATGCTTCTTTGCATTTTGGCTTTTTGTTTAGCGCTGTTGGAACGATAATCTTCCTCGAGAAACTCAAAAATTTCATCTTCATCACACATCTAAAATAAACGGTAACGCAGTGCTTATATAGGATTTTCTATATTTTACAATACTTCGCCCGAATTATATTTTATAAAAAAAACACAATTAATGAATTACTTACGTTTTTGCAGTATTTTTTAATTAAAACAGTTCAATTTAAGTTCCTTTCGCAAAGCTGCAAATTATGACGGCAGGGCAGTTCAATTGTTGAATGTTTTTATGTCAAAAAAGACTTGATGGTAAGGATAAGTCGCAGGTCAGTCGGCTGAAATGCTGTGACGTAGTCACTCACCGGCTTAGGTCACGTGATCGCTGGCTCGCCTGCTACTTGGCGCGCTCATGGTACAAACTAGCACGACAGGTTATTTTTCGTCTAAAATTGACCTGCTATAAGAGTTCATGGTAAGCCCCCTGATAGGCAGACACTCCATAAAATGTATTCAGTCACATCCGGTTAGACTAGAAACCGATCCCAACATAGTTGATAAAAGCTAGGCAGATGAAGATTGTAGTCTATTTGAAAAATGATATATTTTCATCAGGACCCGCCAAGTACCAGTAGCGAAGCATAAAGGACCATGCCCATATTAGTATGGAGCTGAAAGTCAACAATGCCATGCAATGCCCAAATTGCAGCTCTATGTCATATGATAACTTTTTAACAGTATTCATATGATATCTAGATTTAATGTCACATAAAGCACCGATTCAAAAGATATTGGACATTAAACATGATAACTTCCTACTGGTTTTTTATACATTTTATCGTTTACAGACTGCATTGCTATTAGTTTTTCACTAGGAACTTCATGATCATTACATAAGCCAAGCCAGATTAGTGTTCTTTTATATACTTATCTATGTTATCAGATAAACATGTCACTTATTTGGAATTATCTAGTCTGTCTCCATTGTATAGTGTCAATATGTATGTGAAATCGAGTAAACAAAGCATAAGGTGAACAAACAAATAGTCCTATAAATGGCGTTGGTAAAAAACTAGTAGTAGTAATATAAAATGTATTTTATTTGGTTGTGTTGTAAAGCAGTATATTATGATTCGATTATTTAGTAATCACTTATGACTAATATCAATCATGTTAAGTTTTGTCTTGCCGATCGTATCAATAATAATAAAACCACAACACTATAATAATATATGTATTTGTTATCATCATTGGTAACAAAACTATCACAACGAATGAAAATATACATGGGCCAAAGGACGTGATTCCAGACCGTAATAAAAAAAGCACGATTGAAACGATGCCGATGGCCGATGCTAAATACTGCGGGGACTGCAATGTCAACAAGAATGTCTTATTTTTTTTATTTTTTAACCAGTGCTTCATATGATTTCAAATTAACAACATAATTCTAGTTTTATTTATTAGAGCAATCTTGTAATATACTTTATCTGGGCATTCCTGGGGCACAGATGGGCATGGTCCTTTTGTAACAGGTAAGCCGGTCAGGTGCATATTTTGAATAATGTTTGTAAAAACTATACATCGAACCATGTGTAGTTATAGTCATGTTTAGGCAATCAAGTCCTAACTGAATTACCTACATTGTTTTACTTTTGGCAATAGTAGACTCCAGTACAGTGGGTGTTCCGAAGGGAAACCGGTAGGTTTCAAGTTGTATGAACCCCTCGCCACTGCTAAGTATCATCAGTTTTTTCTCCTTGCTTGTAGTTCCGGACCATGGAAGTATGGTATAGTACCCAATTATGACAGAAAACCAAGGTTACCGACATATCCCGAAGAATTGCCAAACTTAAGTGACAGTGGGCAGGGCACATTGCAGAATGGATGGCCGATGGGGCCGAAAAGTTCTAGAGTGGCAACAGGGAACCGGAAGACATTGCATTGGAAGATCTCCGACTAGCTGGACCGAAGAACTCGTGAAGGTTGCGGGAATCACTTGGATGCGATCGCACGGGACCGGTCAATGTGTCGACTTGGCCTAAGTCCAGCAGTGGCCGTCATGCGGCTGAAATGATGATGGTAATGATCAGAGATAAAATAAGAGAGCTTTTAAACATGTCAAAAGATCAATAGATGGTTCTCGTTCAATTTCTAGATTTATTGACTGGCCACATATCATGTATGTCTCACAGTAACAGCCAATTTGTAATAAGATATCTTTGACCTTATATAAGGGACCTTCTTCGTGTTTAGATTGAAATCAATACAGTGCCCACATACCGATATCTATCTCGTTACAAAAATCTTATTATTGCTGTCGAAAAGATGATAGAAGAAAGTAGATGACAACATCACGCCCGTAATCTCCTTAGCTTTAGGCAGAGGTCTTATAGTACACCCACATTTCGCCTTTCGCCTATTGCCATCAATTGGGCACAAACTCCGTGGTTGCTACTGAGAAATTCCTGCTGGAAAAGCCCAATAACACTATGCCCGACCTAGGAATCGAACTCAGGACATCACGCTTAGCAGTTACGTTGCTACCACTAGACCAACGAGGCAGGCCGACCCCAAATAAGTCAGAATAAGGGTAGAAGTATGATTGGGGCTGCGGGACTGTTCGAAAGAGATACCGCGGCCCTGGAACACAAAGGGCTAAGAAGGAACATTAGTCAGTAAAAGTCTGACACTCCCTCCCGCTCTGCCCAGAGTGGGAGAAAAACAAATGTTCCCGAAGGATAACCAACGGGACGTCCGTCCGTCTGCACCGGACTGTATCTCATGACACTTGATAGGGAGACGGTTGAAATTTTTACAGAATGTGCATTTCTGTTGCCGGTATAACAACAAAAACTATAAAAACAGAATAAATTAATATTTAAGGGGGGCTCCTATAGATAAAGGTATTGATGGAACCCTTTTTTTTTTTTTTTAGGATGGGAAATCATCAAATGACTTCTCCCACTCTGGGCGGAGCGGGAGGGAGTGTCAGACTCTTACTGACTAAAACCCATCCATGTTCCTTCCTCGCCCTTTATGTTCCGGGGCCGCGGTATCTCTTTCGAATAGGCCCGCAACCCCGGCAGATTGATGGAACCATTAATCCGACTCGCACTTGGCCGGTTTTTCTTTCTTTCGTAGTAGTCATACTTGACCAGTAGTAAAACTAGTATACAATACGCAACGTTTTTTCGTTCCTATTTCCACATATCCAACTAACCCATCTAATTAACCTGAATGGAAATGTACCACAGAAACAATACGATTCGTTCACGTACTAAAACTTTAAATAAACATACTACGCTAATAAGACAGTTGCGAATCCGTCTGTCTGTTCTCCTACATTAGAACCGTCAACATTTGTATGTGAATTTATTATATTGTATGTAAATAATCTTGTTGTATGTGTTATCCCGGTAGTGTTTGGTGATGAAATAATGATGGAGTAAACCAGGAAGAGGAGCTTCTAGCTAAATGATGCTGCTCGGGTCGATCTATAGGTAAAGCCGTGCTTACCTACAATGGAGCCCCCTTAAACACCGAATTTCCTCCGCGCCTCGGAAAGCACGTTAAGCTGTTGGTCCCGGCTGTCATTTGTAGATCTTTGACAGACGTTAGAGGTAGTCAGCGGCTCAAAAAGTCTGACAACCAGTGTTACCAAGGGGTATCGTATTACCCAGTACTAAGCCAGATAGGCAATCGCTCCATGTAAAATACTGGTATTCAGCTGCATCCGGTTAGACAGGAAGCCGACCTCAACATAGTTGGGAAAAAACTTGGGGTCATTGCAGACGATGTTCTGACCTACGACTATTTTTTTAACCGCAATCAAACTCAAACAGGCTTGTCGAAAAATATCGATAAAGCATTTTGGCGTTTTGCGAGTACGGTCTGGTTTACAGTTTAACCCACAAATTACATTGTAAAATGTAAACCGAATAGCTTGTTCGACCGTACATGGGGCGACTGCCTATCTGACCCTAGTCAAAGTCAAAGTCAAAGTCAAAACATTTATTGCGAACCAAGTGTACAATGTGGTGTTATAGTATGGTAGTACTTATGACTTAGCGGCCTTTTACAAGCATTGCAATTTCTCCTTCGATTGCCCTTCTCATTTTAAATTAGCATGCATTCATGCATGCATTCAACATTTGTAATTACGTAATCAATTTATTTTATTTTATATTAGTTAATAGTAGTACAATTATTATTCACGAATTTATATTTATGTAAAGATTAAATGTCAATAATAATGAATTTAATACAATTTTAAAAAATGGTTATGTCAAATTTTATGTAAAATAATGGTGAATTTAATATCATTTAAATAATAGTTATGTCAAAATTAAATGTAAGCTAAGCTGGGTCGACTGCCTATCGCTCCATGTAAAATACTGGTATTCAGCTGCATCCGGTTAGACTGGAAGCCGAGCCCAATATAGTTGGGAAAAGGCTAAGCAAATGATGATGTACTACCGTGTTAACTGAGGGTATGCCTCTTTTCATTTTCAACCATGCTAATAACAAGGTAGAAAAGTGGTCGACCCACAATAAACTCGGTAGAACCTATCACCCTTCAAAAAAACAATTTCAAGTCTCCGACCAATAACTTCGTAACTTTATAAGGATTCCTTCAGAATTTATCCCTCTGACTTACGCAAGTCACTTGGCAACGTTAAGACCTCTTATAAAACTGAATTTCTTAAGGTGGAATGGAAACTTGTTATGAAACGGCTAAAGTTTCAAGACGCTGGTATAAATCATTGGGAAATGTCGCCGGAGGAATTTTTTGGAAAATGTTTGGTCCTTCGGTACAAGTTGAGTTTTTAATGACAGGAATGAGGATAGTTCTCAAATTGAGTAGGTACAATTATAGTCTTTCCTATCCAAGGGGTATCGTTACCCAGTGCTGACTAGGTTGTGGAGGTAATAAACAGTCGCTCCTTGCAAAATATGTACTTACGGGTATTCAGCTGTATCCGGTTAGACTGGAAGCCGACCCCAACATAGTTGAATGAAGGCTAGGTAGATGATGGTTGGATATAGGTTTCGCTCGTGCTCATGTAGTCGTCGATGTACTCGTATTATACTTGAAAACGGTCTCGAAAGATTTCTAATCAGTTCTTCAAATTTAGTCTCTAAAACAGAGTGAGATCTAGTTACAGTAACCGTGACTAAACAACGAAAACGAAACATTTGGTAAATATTAAATGCGTTATCCAAAAATATAAAATACTAGCCAACCCGACACGTTCTCCTGTCAACTATGAATATTGACCTACTACCTACCCACTACCTACCCACCGACTTCCTACTAAAAAAAGCTGATCTTGAGTTATAAATAGTGTAACTAACACGACTTTCTTTCATATGTAGAAAAAATATAGATGTAGCTAAAATTCGTAGCATCTGTTATCAGCACAGGTAATTATAATAATCGATACAACCATTGCTCTCTCGCCTAATTACAATATAACTTATTATACCCATCCCAATAAAAAAACACTCACACATTGAAAGCCCATATTATTTGCATCATCCTCACATATACAAACGCCTAGACTTAAATAAAAGACCGCTTATAACATGAAAGCGACATATTGCCTATCATCGCAGTCCAGGCGCTCATATTGTTTCCGTTGTAACCCGTAATAGGGCTGTCCCATATATCGTGCCGGTGCAAATTGAAGCTTGGCCCAATTTCCGTCATGTCAGTATCTGAATGGTGTGAATTTATTGGACTTGAATGAGATTATTTGAATAGAAAGAAGAAAGAAAGAAAAAATATTTATTCGTCCCAAAGTCATGACGTGCATACAATATTAATAAACATAGAACGCAGTAATACAAACACAAACATTTAGACTAAAACCGAAAATTAACACAACAACATTAACACAACAAATTATTTTGAAAATTGCAAGACAAAACGGACAAAAAACAGAAAATTGCACGCCGTGAGTGCGACAAATAGGTTACCACTCAGCATGATGCTGTGCTATGGGGAACCCACAGAACAGCACTGGTTTTCAGTGGTCACCTCTGAAAACGTACGGAAGCCAATACAGTTATATTTGATTGAATGAGTATGTAACTAAAATAAAACAGATAGGACTTAGATTAAAACATTATCAGCATAAAAAAAAAAACAAACACATTTCAAATAAAAAATATAAAGGTACAAAAGAATACAGACTGCAGGCTAAACAAAACAAACTTAATAACAAATTACATGACGGGTTTTTTTGTCTCGCTCTTACCCCACCTATAATACCACCTGAATAGGAATCATGGAGGTGAATCAGTCTGATGTACGCTAGTGTAAAACTAAGAGAACAAAGAAAATAAAAACAATTTGTATTTCAGTCTGAAACATTACCTATTATAGAATATGAATGTGATCAACGTGGATGGCAACAGGCATATTGAATGGAAAAAAAAATCGAACAGCAAGAGTTGAGAATTCAGTGCACGGTTTTAAAGCGCCCGTGCGAAAGTGAGCAACGACTTCTTGATCAGTTTTGTCTCTGGATCTGACAGTGAATTCTTAGGCTGGGGTTTACAAGGTGTTAACAACCTAATCACGAAGCCGTCAACCAAGCATTCTGTACATCAAACTAAGTAACTCTACGCAAAAATTATTGCCGGAAAACGACCGTTTTTTTTTTCGGGGTGAAATCATGTTTTGTGGCAGAACTCAATGTAACGCACTCAAAACATTGTGCTGATGGATGGATTGAATAATCAGGGGGTCGTGAAGGTGTTTAAATAAAAATCCAACGGTAAAAAAGTTGTAACTGGTCAGAGTTACAACTTTTTGACAAGTGTTTTTTCCTAATATCCCCCGAGTATGGTGTAGAAAAAAATGATCGCAATGACGGGGAGAACAAGCCTATATTGCCTTTCGGTTTCGTTAAGAGGTTTTATACATCCTTATGTAATTCAGATCCAGCCTGTCCCTTTGCTGCCCTCTCCTGGACGACGCCCTAAGCTGAGGGTGCCTTTAGCGCTCTGTCGCTTAGTCTAAAGTTTCTTTGCTTGCTGGAGGCCTTATGCTCGAGGCACCCACAGATAGAAGCCAGCCTCATAGGTTGTCCTGAGCATATTGTAAGAGTAGAGTAGAGAAAGATTAGCACTTCGTGTACGTACTTCATCACAGAGATTTTAATTCATGGGACGGTGGGATTGTGGGAACGTTGGACACAAATTATGTTAAAGATAGAACGTTGACCCAACCTCATATAAGCCCAAGGTTTGTGATGAACAATAAAAATTCAAACAAATATCTTGTTACACACAGAACTTTCTTCCATTAACTCTCGACTCACGATTTAAGCAATTCAAGCTTAGTCTATAAAGCTTAATGTTTCAAAAAATGGCGTCTCCATCTCACTGCACATTTACGTTCATTCGTTCACTGCTCACTCGTTCAATTCTCACGATTGTGCTAGTAGATGAAATGGAAGTTCCTGAAGGCATAACTTGAGTTTTATTACCTGAAAAGGTTTAAATCGCCAACTTAACAACTAGGTTTAACTTTCCAATCCCAGAGGATAGTGGGTCTAAAATGGCCGCTTTAGCAGAACATTAAATGAATCACGTTAAAAATTTTATATTCTAAAAGTGGACTTTACGGTTATTACAATAAAGTCCATTTTAGGTATTTAAATTTCTGGAAGGTTGTTCGTATTATGTTCTGCTAAATCGGCCATTTTAGGCCCGCAGTTATGTAATTTAGCACATCATCATCATTTCCTTGCTCTTAACTCAATTTATTTGGGGTCATTCAAAATTACCTTAGTCCAAAATTAACCTTTAAAAGAGCTCCTGTCAACACCAGAATTTCAGCTTTTGTATAGTAACAGTACCAATTCAATGGTTAATTCACATTCCATTGTGGCGAGAATTTGGTCTTTAGGAACCTACCCAAAATATTTAAAGCTTATTCGAGCGTATTTCAAATCCCTTTCTCTCAACCACAAAGTCGCATACATACCTCACAGCCTCTTTGGTCTTGTGGTTGTAAAAGCAATTATTCAGCACGAGGTCCTGAGTCAAATTCTCAGAAAAAGACAGTGATATTTATGTTTTTCCATTTTTTTTTAAGTTATGCCTGGTTGATGGCAATAGCTCCCTATTAAATAGGACTTCAGCAGAAATATTCCACTTCTCGAAGGCTTGTGACATCCATTGTCCAATGTAAACACGGTTACGAAGACGTGGTCAAAGAAGTAAACTACAGAAGGCCATTAAAAAGGGAAAACAGGGCGCACGCACACAAAGACACGTACGTGTTGCGATCTTAAGGGGCTACCTCACGCCAACGACCTTGAGCGAGTGGGAGAAGTTTAGCAATAGCGTATACCCGTGCGTGAGAGTGGTCAGCGATACACTGCCGCCCGTCGCCCCGAGGAGCCCCGCACCAAGATTATTCGAAAAAACAACCCACCTTGATTTATCAAACACAATACGGATAAAAGCCGTATACTAATATAAAGGGCATTAAATTGTCTTTGAGATGATCTAAGTTTCATGCAAATACGCCCGATAGTTTTTGCGTGATGATCGTTTTTTTGCCGCGTTAGACATTACTTCACAAATTAATTACACTAAGTTATAAAAATATGTCTTCACATTTTCACATATCAAATTATGAAAGAAATGGTCTAGTATAACATATATTTTTTTCAAAGAAATTAGACTAGAAGTTAAGACGTGATGATCAATTTAAAATCACTAAAAGTCATGTATCTGCGCCTTAAACAAATGACAGTCGCGTGCGGGCTCGCTTTTCGGTTCTCGTCTGTCTAGTCTTTTCCCATCTATGTTAGGGTCGGTTTCCAGTCAAACCAGATGCAGCTGAATACCAGTATTTTACATGGAGCAACTGTCTATGCCTAGACCTCCAGACCCAGCTGGCAGGTAATGCAAAAGCCATTGTTAAGAATGCTTGTCAGTCTTTCAGGTACCTGTAACGACTGTCAAAAATCTATTGATGAATCCCATCCATCTACGTACTGACATCTACGTACGTCTGTTATTATTTAGGAACAACAACTATGGAAAGTGTCTGTGTGCGTATTACGTTTCGCTTGTTGTTACGAACCAACTCGCACAGCGTCCGCGTGGTGGATTTTGGAGCTCTCCCTCTTACAACTAGTAGGCCCCTGTTCAAGCATTTTGGCTGATTTTGCTTATAATAACAGTTCTCCTGACCGTTCTCAATCTCAGTGGAGATTAGCCATCGGCGCGGGAGATATTATTATGCGCAAGTGTGTGCTCTCTTTTCCGTCACAAATCCGACACGACCGGAGAGAGGTCAGGCGCAGGACCGAAGGCATCATACCGCTAACTTTTAACTCCGAGATGGTACTGAGAAATTTCTAATGGAAAAAATCAATTATACTTTTTGATCGGTCTTCAGTGGTCGAGTTTTCCATCGCAAGACCAACTGCTAAGCGTAACTACCTAATGTCGGTTTTCTTAACACCTCTGCGAGTCCTTTTTGGGAATACCTACAGCCGTGATATCACGTGTACAGTAACGTTTATATGCCTCTGACAGCCCTATGGCACGCTCTAGTAATCGTTATATAGTCGCCTTTGCAAATGGTTTCATTTGTCGGCTTGAATACTATTGTATGTTAAAATAACTTGATTATTGTGCTCAATATGGGAGGGTAAACGTATTGTTGGGTATTGGAAATAGATTCGATATGTCACTTACCTCTATAAAACTTAGTTTCACTGTCTAAATGACGTGAATGAATTAAATAAGACTGAAATTATACATAATAAGTACAAAGGCGAATCGAGCCGAGGATATAAGTGTTTGGAATGATGTGCAGATCACATGGTATTACCGTTTGTCCCTTCAACCCAGTATAATACAGGGTAGAAAGCCCCTAAGAACCCTTCACGTTGCCGTCAACCAAGCATTCAACTAAGTAACTCCACGCAAAAAATATTGCTGGGAAATGACTTGTTTTGGAGTGATAAATCACATTGTACTGTAGGATTCAATTTAATGTAACACACTCAAAATATTGTGCTGATGCACTGATTGGTAGGGTACAGGGGGTCATATAGGCATTTAAAGTAAAGAAATACCATTATAAACTTGTTTAAAAATAAATGAAAAGGTTGGAAATTTGAGTCCCAAAATCTCCGTAACTAGAAGGTTCCTTAAGTATGGTCTAGAACAAAAACAATCGCAATGACGGGGAGAACAAGTGCCGAATAGCCGAGGACAAGGGTCTACCCTTAATCTCAAAGAACCATTGTTTGACCACTCAGTAAAATATAACTTGTTGTGTTTTAACTGAACGCCTGCAATATTTCAGTTAAAACTAATTACAGTTTAAAACATTCCTTGACAGACAGCACTTTGTAACTCGTCACGACTAGAATGCAATATGCAAAACTTTACTTTCCTCTTTTATTAATTAATGCTGAGAAAGGAAGCATTAGTCGCTTTTACTCTTAATAACAAGAGAAAACCGTAGGGTAATTTATTTCCCCAAAGAATAAATAACTAGTCAAGTGCGAGTCGGACTTGCGTATAAAGGGTTCCGGACCAACGTTCTTAAGACAGAGCAAAAACAAAAAAAAACACGTGGTAATTGAACGAGGCCCCCCTTTTATACTTTTATTGTTAAGTTTATGTCTATCTTATGATGCAGGCAGACAGACGGGCAGACAGCGGAGCTTTAGTAATAGGGACCCAGTCACGTCTAATAATATGTAAACACTTTAAGAATTTTTTAAATTGTGTTTCTCCTAATGTACTTACTGATTAAAATTTAATGTTATTACGTATGTACATACTCGTAGTATTCTAGAACTCAAATTTTTATGAAAAAGATCCAATCTCCTAGTTACAATCGTTATTTCTCGCAGAAATAGCTATAATATTAAGGGAAGTGTATCCATATTATTAGACGTGACTGGACACCATTTCAGTACGGAACCGTTAATACTCAGCTTTTTGTCGTACAAAATACAGCTTTAATTTCATAAAATGATTGGCATAATACGTCAACATAAAAGACATTGAGTTTCAAAGGGAATTCAACATTATAATTGAACACATTTAGTACCCGTCAAATCTGACATTGTCAGCTCTGGAACACAGTGAAAGAGACGGTGCTCTATGTCTTGTATCGCTGTATCTCTGTCTCGCATAGAAACAAAGATGGCTGCTACACGTGAGCGTAAACGTGAGCGCGACTTTTCAAACGATTTCAATTGTTTTCTCTGGCGTATTGCTAAGTTACGAATGTGAATGGTAATACGGCCATTGTAACTATGAATTAATTAAAATCTTATGTAGAATTATACGAGTAATTGAAGTTCCTTATCTCCGATTGTAACGATAGAATCCTCCGAGCAGATGCACATCTGGTGTCGTGTGTAAGGAACCTTCTCGAAGGAAAAGAATTAAACCAAGTTAAACTTTTTTGAGTTCCATGAAATCTGTAGAAACATATTTTGAAACTTCAAGGGCTTTCAAGATCTGCTGGCCAGAAAATGCACAGAACAGAGAGCTTTGGAGGGAGAAAAAGGAAGCCTTAGCCCAGCGGTGAGACACAATGTAGGCTGTCAAAAAAAGGGCTTTTAAGAGTCAATCAGCCTCTTACAAAAAGCAGCAGATTCTTTTTTTATAATAAGTTATTGAAAAGGTAAACCCCAGTTTACAAAAACTCTGTGTTCGATAACAACTGCATTAGTATAAAACTGTGTCGCAGTCATTAACGCCCACCGCGAAACAGTCGAGACATATGCAAAAAAACTAAAAGTTAAAACTAGAAACTGTTTCAAATTCGTTTCTGTTTCTATACATAAGCCTCTGGTATATAAGCTAGTGTAGACACAAAGCAACAAGATCAATGGTTGACTGAACTGTTCTAAATACAGTTTTAAAAACCTAAAAGAACCTTAGGAGTATAATCATTTATTATTACACCAGTAACACAGTACCGCACTAGGGACCATACAAAATGGCTCTTGCGTGGGCTCGGCTTTTGAAATAGCTTCATTTGTGCCAAACTGGGCCTTATTCAGGGGCGTAGCTACCGCCGTATCTGCCGTATCAATTATACGGGGCCCCCGGGCCACGGGGGCCCCCGACGTGCGTAAGCAAAAATTAATAAAAACATCCCAATTTTTTTTTTTCAGAAATTACAAAAGTCAAAAAAAGCTATTTCTTTTTTCGTTTCATTTGCCGAAAAATAGGCAAGGAGAGTGTATATATAATTTGAATTATGATGAATAAATATTTCTTTTAATTTTATGCAAACATTTTTTTCCGTTGTCAGAAATTTTTACCCATAAGGGCCCCCAAACAAATTTTTATACGGGGCCCCGCTAAGGCACGCTACGCCACTGGCCTTATTGTAATAAAACTATTGTGGTATACAATAAAGGCTTGTTAATTACTTCAATGTTGTGTTCGGTTACTACTAAATCATTTGGTATTCACAGGTTAGTAACAAGCAAGTCAGGATACTGCCTCGTTGATCTTGTATGAATTCCTGGATCGAGCAAACTGTTACCTATTGGGTTTTTCCATCAGGAGTTTTTTAGAAGCAGCCTCGGAGTCTGGATTTGTGTCCGGTTGGTGGCAATAGGCTCGCCCCCATAACTGGCCAAATGTGGGTGTATGACGTACCCACCTTTGTCTAGAAATTATTAAACTAAACTTAAATATCGGGAGCTCAAAACAATGAACAATCACGAAAGATATCCCGTTAGTGACAATATAATTTCACCTCTGTCTTACTCTTTGGAGGATTAAAGGCGTGGCATTATGTTATGTTACAAGTCAGGATGGACATCAGCCTGGTCTGATCAGATCAAGCAATGATTGATGACCAGGGAGTCGCCTTTGTGCTTCAGAAAGCATGTTAAGACAGTTGTCCCGTCGATTTTTGACAGTCCTTACGGAAGTGTAAATTACGGTTTTTTTTCCAAATCCTCCGCTATACTTTCTGATTAATTTCGTTGCGGGATCCAAGACAGTCTCTGGGACTTCGTCGAGCTTCATTGTCTCAGCGCTTTTCTGGTGGTCGCCACTTTGTTTCTGGCTTTCAGGAGTTACAATGGTTTGGGAACAGTGTGGCTGAAGCTTAAAAGCCTCACAACTCGTCTCATCTAGGGGTATAATTTCCTGTTGCTAAAACATGTTGTGTTGTGGAGGTCATATGGAGGCAGTCATCAACATCAGCCTACAGTAGTCAACTGCTGGAAGGGCTTCTCAATCGCACGCTACTCAACTCAACTCTCAACAACTCTCATCCAGTTGCTACCAGCCATCCTGCGAAGATCGTCCCTCCACCGAGCCTAAGGACGTTTCCCATTTATAATCATCATCATCATCATCATCATCTCAGCCGGAAGACGTCCACTGCTGGACATAGGCCTCCCTCAAGTGTCGCCACATTGACCGGTCCCTTGCGACCATTATAATATTCGTAAGGATTAAGTACTAACGTTCATTCAAGCAAACCTGAGAAATTACTCTAGTAAGATATCTAATGAACCGAAAAGATTTAGAAGAAATACTTCGGAAAATCTAACCTTAAGTTAGACGATCCGCGCTCTCCACTCAAGAACACGTCTACCACAACGGCCATCGATTCTAAAGCGAATATGACCGACTCATTGCCACTTGAGCTTACTTATTCTGTATGCTATGTCGACTAGTCTAGTTCTAGGAGGCAGTCGCTCCTTGTATTTACCAGTATTCGAATAGGGCTAAAAGTCAAAATAGTTGGGAAAACGCAGATGATAAGTCCGTTCTAGAATCACGAGTTATTTTCATATTCATTGTGACTGATAAAGTGGCCTGCTTGTGCAGGTAATAAAACCTTGTGCAATATAGATTACAATAAAGTACCCATGGCAAATGATTGAAAGCTTTTAGCACCATGGTCTATCGATGGCTTTTAGCGACGCAATATCAATCGAGACCACTCGAACCTCCAATACCCAGTAATTAAGTTAATTACAGCGAATATATGCGTGCTTGTGTCGCCAACAGATTGTTTTGCGCATAATAAAGCGGCATCTTCAAAATTGAGAGTATTTATGATCCACGAGTAATGATCACTTGCGTCGGTGAAGGAAAACATCGTGAGGAATCCAGCAGTCTGAGAGTTATTTCTCGACAGCATTTATACCCAAGTCAGAGGCCCAGGCACTGCCAAAAAACTCTGCCACCAGGTTACCACACGATAAACAATAACCTTCACGAGACATCACCCTTCTGCCCTTATTCCAATGTATTTAGGGGGTTCAGAACGGCATCATCTTTCATAGATACGTCTTTATTTGCCATTTATCTCCAAAGATAGAAGAAAACGTACTACTTTTCTAGAAATAATAATGATCTTTCAAACAATCCATAATTATAGTGGCCTACCAATTACATGGGACTGACGGTGAAAGAGTCAGGGTAGGTCGCGAAGTTCTTAAAGGTCGGTTGAATGCCTTTTTCTCATGGCTAAATAATATCAGCCGCTCCGGCCGATTTTCAGGTTAAGCCGTGCTTGCCTAGGTTGGTCTGTGGATGGGTGACCACCCTTACATACCGAGTTTCCTCCGTGCCTCGGAACCCGGCTGTCATTTGTCCATCTTTGACAGTCGTTACAGGTAAGTAGTCAGTGGCCCAAAAAGTCTGACACCAGTCTTGCCAAGTGGTATCGTATTTCCCAGTAATACCTGAGTTGTAGAGGTCAGATAGGCAGTCGCTCCATGTAAAATACTGGTATTCAGCTGTATCCGGTTAGACTGGAAGCCGACCCCAACATAGTTGGGAAAAGGCTACGCAGATGATGATGATGTCTTTTTCACGAAGTTTATGAACTTGGAGGGTTGTATTGATTATAATTTAGTAACTACATACATCTTTCAACCGTGAATCATATAACAATCAACATACAACGTAGCAATTGCCTGCAAATTGCAAAAGAAACCTATGAAAAATGTACCCAATTTCGCGGGCTACCTTAAACATATAAACTGGTGAAATGTGAAAGTGAGTTCCACATCTGCCTAACCCTTCGGGGAATATAGGTGTGATGTTATGTGAAGTAAAGAAGCATTTGCTCTAAAAGAGCGGGATTACGAGGCTTCATCACGACAATGAAGACAAGAATGGATCACAGACACAGGTAGATCTGAAGGCTAGGGCAGAAGAGTATCTAATAGTACACCCAAATTTCGCCAGTTATGTTTAAGTCCCATGTAATAGGGAGCGAGCCTATTGCCATCAACCAGACACAAATTCTCCGTAGCTGCTACTGAGAAATTCCTGATGGAAGAACCCAATAACATTTTACCCGACCTGGAATCAAACTCAGGACCTAATTAATGCTCAGTAGTCGCGCATGAGAGTTGCGACTAATAGGCCAACGACGCAGTCAATTCCTTTAGGGTAAGTGCAGGGGTTCATTGAGACTGTATAAGCTAGATAAAAATGACAAACATATTGCATTATTTTGATTGGACAAAAACCAAAGCTAATAATATAACACTATAACAGTGGACTCTGATAGACTAAACAAATAGAAAGATAAAATCTATAAACGTACACCTGATAAGAATGACTCTTTCAAGGGTGTTTAGTATTTTCCTTTTACTGCAAAAAGTATAGGTTTTTCACTTTGGAACATAGACAGTTGGCTCAATTACAATTGAAACGATGATAGCTACAAAAGTTTATAACTGCGTCAAAGCTATCAACGCTGATCTAAACAAGAATACAACCGTTTCAACCAACATTTGGGATAAATTTTAATAGAAAAGAGGGGACAACAAAATGCTAATTCATGCGAGTGCTAATGTGTCGAGCTTTAGAACAAAGGGTCAAGCCATGCGTGGAGACTGCAGCTAGATATTATGCATAGCCTTGCCTAGCATGCTAGCCTTTTCCCAACTAAAGGACATAAAGGTAAGTAGTGAGTGATACTTACAACAGGCTAGGCTCAATAATAATAGCCGCTCGGTTCAAATCCTCAGATTAAGACGCGCTTAGGTTATTCTGATGATGGTGAACACGAACACCTATTACACACCGAGTCACCGCCGTGCCTCGGAAAGCACGTTAAGTCATTGGTCCTGGCTGTCATTTGTAGATCTTTGACAGTCCCTATAGGTCCCGGTCAAAGGCCCGAACGTCTGACAATCAGTCTTACCAAGGGGTAGCTTATTTCCCAGTACTAACCGAGTTGTGGAAGTCGGATAGGCAATCGCTTCATGTAAAATACTGGTATTCAGCTGCAGCCGGTTGGACTGGAAGCCGCCCCAGCATGGTTGGGGAAAGGCTAGGTAGATGATGATGATCAAGTGTAAAAGAACGGGTTCTAGTCCGTCCGTCATCGGACGATCTTGTCCGGTATAATGGTTCGAGTTCATTTGAAGTTCAAACTAGTCGTAGTCCTGATTGAGTTAAGTCATTCGAACAGCTGAATATGAAAGGAATGGCCAAGTTGTCTCATTTATGCGCATTAGAAAATATTCTCACCGATCCATGCACGGAATCTTTTTATTTAGCGGGTGATTATAATATACCCGAAATTGAATGGCCTGTCACCGATAATTATATGTCTACTCGGCCGCAAAACAACGTTACCCGGGGTTTACTTGACTTGATTTCTATCACGAATGCTTCACAATACAACAATAATAAGAATAACTTGGGTCGTATCTTGGACTTATTCATTAGTAACACAGAATGTCAAACACAGGCTGACATTACACTGCTCCCGCCTGATAGTCACCATCCCCCTTTTTCTGTTTTGACGTTACTAGAAACAAATTACACACCGATGAGACGTCAGTCCACTAAAAGATATAATTATCACAAAGCTAACTATGAAGAAATTAATGTTGAGCTAGACAAGACGAATTGGGATGAGCTTTTTTTAAATCTCTCCAGTGAACAAGCAGTGGATGTTTTTTATGAGTACCTATATCGCATAATTCGCGCGCACGTCCCACTCAAAAGGCCTAAGACATCTAGCTTTCCCGCTTGGTTTAACGCTCCACTTATTAAAATTTTCAAAAATAAGGAACGAGCATGGATAAGGTGGAAAAAACAACAAACCATTTCAAATTATGAAAAGTTCTCTGTTTATCGTAAACAGTTTAAACAACTTTCGGATCAGTGTTACACTAAGTACATGAAGTTAGTCGAAGACAGCATTCCTCTTAACGTCAAACACTTTTGGTCGTACGTCTCCAACCACAGGAGAATTTCCGGTCTTCCAGCAAACATGTACTATAAAAATATATCATCTAATTGCCCTGGCGAAATAAGTTTACTGTTTTCCGCATTCTTTAACTCTGTGTACGAGCCTTCCACCTTCGACCCTAAGAGCTGGGTACCGCCCGATATCTGTGATGAGAGATCGACTTGTATTCCCCAAATTGTTCTCAAAAAGTGTGACGTACTTAAGTCATTGTTGTCCTTGGATCTAAATAAGGGGCCTGGTCCAGATGGTCTCCCACCTACATTCTTTAAGCATACGGCACAGCAAATCTGTATTCCGCTCCATATCCTGTTCAACAAATGTTTAAGTGAAGGGGTATTTCCATCCATATGGAAAAGAGCCTTTATTACGCCTATCTACAAAAGTGGAGATAAAGCCAACATTGAAAATTATCGACCTATTTCTATTTTATCCACTTTGTCTAAGCTTTTCGAGAATTTAGTGCACAGTAATTTGTTTCCACAACTTAGTCATCTCATTATTCCCGAACAGCATGGCTTTGTTCAGTCTCGATCTACCAGTACAAACTTAATGATTTTTACACAATTTTTGTTTGAAAATATGGATAAAGGCACGCAGGTTGATGCTGTGTATACTGATTTTCGGAAGGCTTTCGACAAGGTGGACCACAAACTGCTTTTGGACAAAATTGCTTTCAACGGCATTAGAGGCAATCTGCTCAGATGGTTTGTGTCGTACATATACCACAGAACACAGAAAGTGGTCATCAATGGATACGAGTCTGATTACACAGTTGTTGAGTCCGGTGTGCCCCAAGGTTCAGTCTTGGGTCCTTTATTGTTTATCTTGTTTATTAACGACATAAAGTCCTGTATAGTTAACTCTAAATTCCTCATGTACGCCGATGACATCAAAATTTTTAAATCCTGTACAAGTATGCAGGACTGCTTGCTATTACAAGATGACCTACAAAGACTTTCGCAATATTGTCTTAAGAATAAACTTTATCTCAGTTTACCAAAATGTCATTATATTTCTTTTACCAAAAATAAAACAAGTATTCAATTTCCTTACACACTAAATGACATAAACTTGAATAAAACTGATTGCACGCGTGATCTTGGCGTACTACTGGATAGTAAGTTACATTTTGATATCCATATTGACAACATTATTAACAGAGCCTTTCAGATGTATGGTTTCATAATGCGATCTTGTAAAGAATTTAAAAAGGCTTCTACTTTCCTCTTCTTGTACAAAACTTTAGTCCGTTCCCAGTTGGAATACGCGGTCCCCATTTGGAGCCCGTTTTACGAAAAATATAAGCACAGACTAGAAATGGTACAGAAAAAATTTCTTCGCACTACACATTACAAGTGTTACCATACCAAGATTTCCTATGCAGATCTGATGAAACATTACAACATATTAAGCTTGGAGCACAGGCGTACACTGCTGATGGTTATGATGCTGTACGGCATATGCAACAATAGGTTTAATTGTATGGAACTCTCAAATAAACTTTGTTATGTAGTACCTAGGACTGTTCATCGGCGAGAAGTGCGAGTAAACCGCTTATTCTACACAGAGAAGTGTAGAACAAATGCTGGGGAGAGAGCTCCACTCCGCCGATTATTAGAAACGTACAACTCACATTTTATAAATTTGGATATTTTTGCTCTTAATCAGAACAAATTTAGAAAAATTGCTTCTGAATTACTTTCTGGTCATCCTTAACGATGACTGTTTCTTGTTGATGTTATGTTGTGATCTGATTGGTGCATACGAACTAAACCTAGACGGATAGCGCTGTCTAGAGTTGGTTTGTGTGAAGTTTCAGGTTTTTTTTTTTATATTTTCTTACTGGACCTTTCTGTATACGTCCGTTTCCTTATTTCTTTTAAATCGATATGATTCCGTGGACAATAGTGTGGGTTATGCGTTTGTTTACTTTTTAGAGATAAGCTATTTGTTAATATTGTAACGTGTAACTGTTTTTTGTCCCAAATAAATAAAATAAAATAAAATAAAATAAAAATAAGTGTAATCGCGCCATAACGCAAAATTCGTTCAGACAACCTACATTGTTCAGTTGGACAGTTGCGTTCCAATCCGGACGAAACGGGTCTATCTTTCAAGCCATGTTAGACCCCTTCTGAAAGATGGAGAAGAATAAAACTGCACTTACCATATGGTACCGTATATGGGTACCCCCAGACCGGACGCCTTCGTTCAGCTGTATGGAGCTCACGCTGCCCGCGTCGTCGTCCATGAAACCCGTCTTCTTATAACGTGCCATCTGGAACAAAGCAAAGAATAACTTTGGTTAAGAAAAAAGAACCCTACACGAAGGTATGTTAGTTGGAATTCTGAAACTGATACTGCTATCATCATTTTGCCGCTTTCTTTTCAATAGTATATGGTACCTAACCTGGTATCAGAGTTTTTATGCCTCTGACTTGGCTTTTCATGCCGTCAAGAACTATCTTTCAGGCATGCTGGTTTCCTCACGATGTTTTCCTTCACCGAAGCAAGTGATAATTATAAAACACGCACATACATTCGAAAAATCAGAAATGCGTGTCTGAATGGGTCCGAACTCGCCGGTGATGCTGTTGCTGTGTCAGATACGTTGCCTGCCTAGCATGGTGTCTCCGAGATAACCAGCCTATAGCATAGTGCTATAACACAGGCAAAAACTTCAAATGTGTTCTCCATCAAGAAAGGCGTTAGGCAGGGATGTATCCTTTCACCTCTGCTCTTCAATGTGTATGGAGAGTACACTTACAAGGGGTTTGCTATTGGTGGAAAGCGGATTTCCAATCTGAGGTACGCTGACGACACTGTTCTCCTTGCTACAACATTTGGCGACATGAAAGAGGAACTGTACAGATTGGAGGTTGAAAGTGGCAAATTAGGGCTTGCAATTAATAAGCAAAAAACCAAGCTTATGGTGATAGATCGTGCGGGAAAACTATCGGGTGCCTATAACATCCAAGGCATCGATACTGTGGACAGTTTCGTTTATCTGGGCTCTAATATAAATAACGAAGGTAGCTGCGTCCCTGAAATAAGACGTCGGATAGCCATGGCTAAAGATGCTATGACACGTCTCCAGAACATCTGGAAAAATCGTGGTATAAGTTTTAAAACGAAGGCCCATTTAGTCAGAGCACTGGTTTTCCCGATTTTCCTCTATGGGGTTGAGAAGTCGACAATCCAAACAAGAGAAAGACAGAGGATAGACGCATTCGAAACGTGGTGCTGGAGGCGGATGCTCCGAATTCCATGGACAGCCAAACGCACGAATGTGTCTATCCTTTCCCAACTTGATGTCAAGACCCGATTGTCTACAGTTTGCCTACAGCGTATTTTGTCCTATTTCGGCAACATAATGCGAAGAGGAGATAGCAGCCTTGAAAAACTGGTCATTGTTGGTAATACCAACACGATGGTCCGACCAAGTAAAAGAGGCTATGTCCTCAAGCTTTCAGCAGGTGGTGATGGCAACTTTGGACCGGAGTAGATGGAGGCAGATTGTCCGCTTGAAGGGGTCCAGTGACCACGATCCTCAGTAATGAGGTCCCTCATTGACTCGACTGAAGAAGAGATGACACAGGCCCCTCCCTGTGTATCTCTCAGTGAGGGTGACACCATGCGACTCCAGTGCAGCTTGGAACTGTTGGAAATATGTACTTATACTTCAAGGAGTTTGTCTGTCGTATTATAAACTCTATGTTGCCTAGTCTTAAGTTTTCTAGACAGATGTCACTATTCGTCTGATCGTTTGCCTGTGCGGAGCACAATACATTTTGGTATCTTATAATGTGTTTTTATTGAGTAGCTCACGGAAACCAACAGGAACCAACACGGTGGTTTCGGTAGAGGTCAATATTCCAAAAAATGCATGTTGTGTTTTCAAATATGGAATGCTGTCATGTCATTTGCCGATACATATACTATAATTAGGTATAAATAGATCCTGGATAACTAATTACTTCATTCTTCAATGCAACTCGAAAGTGAACACAACTCCTGTTGCACGCGCACCCTTATCAGTGACTCATTACGTGACCGGTCATTAGTGACTGTTTTCTCAGAATTTTGTTATTCAAGTGATATTGTTTACAATGGAATTTCAAGAATCAGGTATGTTGTGTTGCTTTCTATATTTATTATGCTATTTTATTTAATAATATTGAAATAACGAGGGGTCTACGCAACCAAAAAATTTTATTTAAAAATTCTTTTGGTTATTCTTTACCTAGACTTTTAACTATGTTTTGAATAAAATTGAACGATATATTTTTTTTAATTAGGAAGTCAAATGTGTCCAAAATAACGGCCATAAGCCATTGTCTGCAGAAATTTGCAGATTGACTAGTTACAAGCTTGCTACGCCTCCGTAGACGAATGCTACGAAAATATTGAAATAATTAATTTTGTTATTTTTTTCCAGATGCTCAGTACATCGGAACCTTCTCTAGGGGTTTTATATTTGAACTGTGGCTATCCACAAGTGGTTCAGATACAGAAAGACGCTGGCAAGTGATACAACAGTTAATGGGCATGATGTCGGATGCAGATAACATGGTAGTCTTTGAGCAGTAGTTTCTTTTTAGTTCATTTTGTAACGATTAAACTGTTTTTCTGTTTTTTCTGGGGATGCAATAAGTGAGAAAGGTGTTCATGAAGCCCTAAGTTTCTTCGTTTTACAGCAAGAAAGTATCCATATCTGCTTACAACGGGACGTGTTAATTTAAAACTCCCTCAAAAATTCTGGAGACGTAGTCTTTTATGGCGAAACTTTCAAGCAAAACATCATTATATAGAAAAGTTCCGAAGTCACGTAGCACTTTAGTTAATGTTCTTGTCATTTTTGGTTCAAATACATTGTAAGGAGATAAGTAGGCTTTTACTAAGCTAGACTAATATTGTATCGACATGGTAAACAAGACCGGTTCAGTATGTTGGTTTTAGAGTCCCCTAATCCGTACCCAAAGGATGCCAACATGTCCTAATTATAAAGGTGGATGGTCCAAGGTAGCCCGCGACATTCATTTTTTCTTACCTACGTTTTTTTGCATCGTGCAGGTCAGTATCAGGTTGTATCTTGATTAAAATATTATTCGTAGTTTGAGTTCATGTAACTCGACTTATGAACTTGGAGGGTCGGATTGATGATTTTGATGATTATAATTCTGTAACTACATACGACTTACAGTCGCGAACGATATTTTCATCAACATACAATCTAGCACTGGCCTGCAAATTGCAAAAAGCGTGGGAAATCTTGAATTTCGCGGGCTACCCTGGAGCTTCCACCTTAAAACTTGTCTATTCGTCCATCCGAAAGTCACGGGGCTGTTTCTTTCGTAATAAGTAGACATTTGACATTATCACAAAGTGCGCCTATGGCCACTGTAATAAAATAAAATAAAGGTAAACATTTTAATGTCTTCTTCGTACGTACAAGAAATCCCCGGTTTTTTTCTGCGTTTTTTGCTCTACAACGAAAGAAAGAAAAGAAAAGGGTTTAAGGCCGGAGCACACCAGATGCGTGGCGTGACGTGATGCGTGCACGCACCAGTTGTAATGTATGAAACTGTAAGAAAGGTGTCAGACCAGATGCGTGCACACGTCACGCATCTGGTCTGACAGTTTCATACATTACAACTGGTGCGTGCACGCATCACGTCACGCCACGCATCTGGTGTGCTCCGGCCTTTATTCGGTACAGGATTCCGTTAGAGCAAAGAAAATACGCGTTTGTGTGTGAAAAACTTGACCCGTTTATTTTTTTCCTAAGGTAACCTTGAATTGTAGAATAATTGCTTTACGAGTAACATTAGTATGGCGATATAATTATTTTGTACGCACAACGGATGACCCTATTTAGCAAATTTTTTCAACGGAAATTCTCAATTAGATGTGGACTGTGAAGGGCTTCTGAAATATGCAGAACATGACCGGTCGGTCCAAATGTGTTGAATGATAAATCCATGTCAATCTTTTCCAATTAATTTTGAATGTTGCAAGCGACTTCGTTTGCGTGGAAATGTTGATGTGTGAGAAAAAATCAATCGCATACAATAATGAACATCCGGGTAGGGGTACGACCCATCTCGTAACTTTCCAAATTCGACAACTGAACAAAAGACGTGCAAAACAGGTGAAAAAGTGTCCTAATTCGTAACTATGTCATGTATTTCAATCTTCATAAGTTCATGCTCACCCAGATTGGGCTAATTTCAAAAGTACATTTATTTAGTTATCCGGCAAAAAAAAAATACTCCAATCTGGGTGATCTTACATTTCTTCTTCTTCTTTGTCCTCGTCTTGTCCCGTTACTCGGGGTCGGCTTTCCTGATCATTCGGCATCACCATCTATCTCCCTGGTCTGTTAGGTGATCTTGTTGATCTTATATTTGTGATAATAAAAATGTTTATGCTCCATTCAAATAATAACTTTATTATTGTTGGCCAGCAAGCGCGCGCCTCAAAGAGATGTCAGGAAGCAAGGGCCGAAGCTTGCCGGGGTTGCGGGACTGTTGGAAAGAGATACCGTAGCCCCGGAACGTAAAGGGCGAGGAATGGATGAATGGGTTTTAGTCAGTAAAAAGTAAAAGTCTGACACTCCTTCCCGCTCCGTCCAGAATGGGAGAAGTCAAATTTGATAATTTCCCATACGAAAAAAAAAAGCTCAAAAAGTTACAAGGAAACGTCTTGTTGGTGTTGCTATTATCATGTTCATTTTTTCTAACAACTCTGATCCAAATTGCTTTTGTGGGCGCGGCCTGAAAGTACCACGCAATTACAAAAAGATCATAAAGTAAAGAAGGTAACATACACACAATTTAGTATTTATCTCTCGTTCACGGCGTTTTCCTGACCTATTTGCGAGATTGGCTTTGTCTCTACAGGAAATTGCCGTGTTCACATTAGCATTCAGAACAGGCACACTAAAATGTTTTATGCTACACGTATCTTGTGCCTCATCTCTAAGTCGTATTTTGTGATTTATTTTCCTTTTATCTAGCACCATTTTAGATTACTTTTCACTTTACTAGAAAACTAGCACTTGGCCCGAGACTTTGTCCGCGAAAATTGTGATAGCTCGGGTAATTAGCATGATATCAATATAGTTTATAGCCTATGTTACTCGGTAGAGATTTATTTATTTATGTATTTATTTATTTGGTGAAAGAATTTTTAAAATCGGTTGGGTAGTTCTTGAGTTGATGAACTTGATGTCGACAAACTGTCCTGCAGTTTGGCAGAAGATTTGTAAAATACTCTTTAGTAGCTTTTTGTTGTAATAAATAAATTAAAAAAAAGTTAAATCTTGACAAACAAACAAGCAAAAAATCTAATCTTTCCTCTTTATAATATTACTAGCCGATGCACGCGGCTTTGCCCGCGTAAAATTATATACAAAAACCTTCCTCTTGAATCACTCTATCTATTAAAAAAACCCGCATCAAAATCCGTTGCGTAGTTTTAAAGATCTAAGCATACATAGGGACAGACAGACGCGGCGGGAGACTTTGTTTTATAATATGTAGTTATCACTACATATTCTATATCTACATATTTATTATATTTGTTCTGTGTGATTATTGGTATATAGATTAGTGGCACGGTATTTCATGAGCGCTTTTTACATTCAGTCCTCCAATCAATGCTGGAGGCTTTTTATAGCGAATTCTACATTCTGAGGAAATTCTCGTGGATTTCTCGTCCATTTAAGGTTAGAACTCTGCTAAGATCTCTATTGGTCACTTGTGGCATGTTACTATGGAAGTTTTTAGTTCTAATTCCTATTATTGAATATAGCCCCGCCCGTCCGCCTATGTTTCCCCGATATGCACGAGTCTTACCCAGGCTAAAATGATAATAATATATGGGGTCATATGCAGTTAACATTATGATTTGATCTTATCCCGATCTTATAAATGTCATCCAACCCAATTTTTCTTTTAATTATTATCATTTACTATCTCACTGCTGGGCAATGGCCGCCCCTAATTCCTTCCATGAGGTCTTTTTCCGTGCCTCCTCGAACTAACCCTTGAGGTAGACGTCAAATTGAGTTGCTATAGTTTATGACTGGAGAAAATCCTCGCTAACCTTGCCAAGATAAGTATTAAAAGTCAAGTTCAACTACTGCTTGTCTTTCAAAAATAAAAGACTGTTCAAACCACGTTCAAACGTCCGTAACTTTCGCAGCCATGATGTGATGTCATTTACCTCAATCTGCCGTGTTTACATCTATTTTTTGACCTTATCATAAGAATTTTACTAATTGTATGTGCTCTATAGTCAAGCAAAAATTGCGATGACGATATTATATTAAAATCTTAGTGAAACTTTTAACAACTTTTCAAATAAAAGTGTTATTCGACACTTAGACTTTGACGACTCTACCGGCGTTATCGAGGACGACGCTTTTTGAGATTGCGTTCCGTTTCACCAAACCATGCCACATAAAGGTAAGGTAAGGTTGCCTAAGGTATTGCAATATCGTAATATGATAAGTAATGCGATTTAGAAATTCTCATCAGCAACATAATTACAAAGTTCTTTCTCCATAATATATTATGGTTGCATGTCCTCGTTATCCATTCACGATTCATTTGAAATGAGATCAAACGCTCTCAAATGCTGAGTTGAACAGTAATATAAACATAAGCGCGTGATCGTGAAATGGAAACACGCTGAATAGTAAACAACGTGATCTGAATTGATTCGTTGTTTCTGATTGTAGTACTTGTAAAGCTATGGAAGCCATAAAAATTATGTTCGGTTGATACTCGTAGGTAGCATAAGAAGCGGGTTTGAAGAACCCTCTTCTCTGTAAGAATGAGACTGGGCCAAAATCCATCACGAAGATCCACTGCGATTTGGTGAACGACACATGTCAAGATAGTAGGTACTTAGGTAAATCACGGAAAAAAATTAGATGTTTGGATCAAACTCGCTCATCGCTGGACTCAAAACTTTACGTCGTGCTTCCACAGTGCCAATGATGAGCACAAACGGCGAAACGTCATCTACCAAAGATAACTTTACAGAAAAAAAGGGATTCTTATCCAAAAGTTTATTGTTTACGGTTTGATGCAAAAAGTATCTATTCCTTTTTTTGGTGGATTCATTGATTTTCTTTTTAAATTCTCATCATAATCATCACACACCGTCTTGTTCCAATCGCATCAGTATACACCACATTTTTTTAATTAGTTCAAATACTTAAAGGGCTTGTCAAAGTTGGTATTTTTATTATACATACATATATGTGAAGTCAGCAAAGATATTAGCAATTGTTTATATCCCAAAATGTCACTCAATGTATGGAAATATTGTACACTCAGTCTCACAGTCAAATCATATCTATGTAGTCAATCTTTTGACTACATAGATATGATCAGTAAAGGGTACGGATTCAGCCCCATTTTTTTGTACTACTTAAAAATTAGAGGTGTATGTATATTGTATAGGCCTCCCGCCTATATACCAATATACTCTGGTCTAAAACTTTCCCTTTCTTTATAATACCGTGAAAAGTTCTGCCAATAACCTAAACCTCCAGTTTTGTCAGAGCTGTAAAATCACAAGGAAGATGAATCTTGTCATTTGCGTTGTTTTGATGGTGCCTCAAGTAATAAAATGCGCATTAAAACGTCAGAATATCTCATGCCAGAAGCTATCAAACACAAAGTTACGGAGATAAAATAGGAACAGTTTCCTACTTACAATGAAAAACAGACATTATTTTCAAAATATTCACCATGAGAAGGAATTGTATTCTATGGTACTGAAATTAATGAAAAGCGAACATTGATTGAAGACAAGATTCATCATCATTTCAGCCCAAAGACGTCCACTGCTGGACATAGGCCTCCCCCAAGTGACACCACATTGACCGCATCCAGAGAATTCCCGCAACCTATTAGATTCAACGAAGATTCAAAAGTCAAACAAGAATTTGTGTGGTAATACAACCGTTAAAAAAAAACCGGCTTCTGAAAATCGGGATTTATTAGGTAAAAGCGACTCCTCCTATAATGTAGAAGTCGGTAAAAATGTAGCCTATGTTACCCGGGTCATAATAACGAATCTGTTGACACTTGTTCAACAAAATCGGATGAATAGTTTAGAATAGTTTAAAACCATCTTGGGAATGTAGCCTATGTTACCCGGGTCATAATAACGAATCTGTTGACACTTGTTCAACAAAATCGGATGAATAGTTTAGAATAGTTTAAAACCATCTTGTGAATGATGAGGGGCGAGGCTAAAATCATAACCCCTCATCATTCCCAAGTTGGTTTACTTATGCTGGTCACCTTTCACCATCAATAAACCATCTTGGCAATGCTTGTTTTTCACCAATTTGGTGTATCCTACTGGAGTGGAACCTAGCAACTTTTATACTACCTACCTTTGTAGGTTCAGAAGAAGTATAGCTTGAAAATACTGTATCATTGCATATTGTTGTCTATATTTTGAAACTTCCTCTTTCTTTGTTCGAGGTTCGAACTTAAACGCGTTTTATTGTTCAAAACTCTTTGGACACAAGTGCTATTGTTCACAAGCAAGGTTGGAACTTTGAGGACCAAATCTGGACCCACTCAGCTTCAGTTTGACAGTTACCTACCTCATTTTTGCTGTATTATACAAACCAAATTGTTTATTGTTTATGCCATTTTATTTTGTTTTTTAACTAAGAATTTATTATTGCCATTTTTTTTTTGTCCTGTTTTTTTAGAAACTGTCAAGAAGGTAGGTACTGTAGGTAGGTACAAAAATACAGACAGATTTTATAGTTTTCAGGCTTGCCAAACATCTTTTTCTTCGTCTAAGTAGTTTGAGTTTTTGATAGGTAATAATTTTAGACTACCTTAACTTTCTTAGCTCCCACCTAAAGCCTTAGCTACAGAATAGGTTTCATCTAACAACGCAATAACTTACTTTTTCACGTACAGCTTTACCAGTATTTCCCTTGAAGCACTAGAAAGATTGAACATCAAATATGGAAGAGAGGTTATCACGAAATTGTTCATTTGACCTGGTTCATGAGACTCGTTCACTCATTTGTAATATAACTTCTTTTCTGTTTGGGTGTAAGTAGATAAAATAAAAATAAAAACAGTTTGTTTTTTTTTTCATGTCGCCACGTATATCGTGATCAGTGGGTAACACAATAACGAGGGAAACGGATAACGGTATCAGTGGATACAACTCGCCGTGATCCGTGGCTAACGTGATCGGTGGAGACAAACCCTCAGAATTCAGATATCATGAAATTATACTAACGATTCTATGATAGTTGCTAGTTGGTATAAGATTATATCTTGGTTTGGCACGAGATCTAGAATAGACATAACATATAGAAACTACTTTACTTACTTACTGTTTCACGTGACCCTCGTCTGAGTGAAATGATTACAATAATAACTTCCTCGGATATTGTTACGAATTTCAAGGTTTTTGTTTTGCATGGAACCCTAATCCTTTTTTTTTTCAAAATAAAAATAAGTTACTCGTTACGACATCAGCTATGTGCCAGCAAAAGTTCCGTCAAAATAGGTCCAGCAGTTTTGAAAATAAGCCAGAGCACACAGTCAGCGACACTTGGGGGAGACCTACGAGTATGTCCAGCAGTGGACGTCTTGCGGCTGAAATGATGATGATGATGATGATGAGGTAAGTGTTATTGAGTTTCCAATCAAGAATTTCGTAGTAACATCTCGCATACCAGATTTATGTCTGGTTGACTCGTCCCAATTACAACTGGCTGGGACTTATACTTACGGAATTTGGATGTACTATAAGTATGTGCACATTGTACATGTACAGGTACACCCCTGTCTCATTCTTCGGGGATAACAGAGGGTGAAATGATGTAAGACATCTTGGTTTGGCACTACAATTCTCATAAAATAGAGAAGTTACATGTTACATGCTTGAGATGGGATTTCACAAACTATTAATAGTAATTACAAACTATACAATTCATGTCTGTTTAGAGATAATAACGCCGGAATTTCGGAAGTCCACAAACTGATAGCCGAGTAAATTAAATTATCAAGCGGAAGAGTAATTATGTAAGTAATATTAAATATTTGTGCGTCAATCTTCATCTCGTCCTGTAAATATAGTTACAAAAATTGGGCACTTATTTTCATTCCAGATCTTGTTTTTTGAAGTCAGTGACGGGCTTTCTTACTTCCATACCAACTCGATAAATGTCAGTCACTATCTCAACTTTTAATTCCTTTCTTTTACAGCAGCTCTATGAAAAGGACTACAGCAAATAAAGAACAAACATACATACTGAATCGCGCAGATGAACATTACATTAACATTATATAAAAACCCGATAATAACTAGCGCAATAGCTCGGCACCAGACATAACACCCTTCTGGTGGTGGGATTCAAAACTTGAAATGAAGAACTTTACACCCTGTTTTTCGTATCCCTAAACTGGTGACCCCGTCGGACGTCAGAGCAGCCTTTGAACAACGTGACGTCATCATCAGGTTCAGGTTCCTCAAGCATCAAACCCCAAGGCTTTCCATCCTTCACGCAACAGTCATTATGTGAATAAAGTCTTTTTTGAGCCTGAGGGTAGACGAAAAAAAATTCTATGTAGTCCGCCGTCAGTTAGAATATTGGAAAATAATGGACAAGTTTTTTTTTGTTTTTGTAAATCAATAAATATTGACAAAGATAAAATTCATGAAAACTCGGGAGTGGGGGACATGACGACAGAACGCACTAAAAATTATACCTATGCGTGACGTATTGTAGCATTTGAAAAGCGTCGTATCTTCGTCAATACGAGTATTTAGGTTTACGTAACAAAAGAAAAAATACGGTTTATATAAGATTTTTTTGTCGTCTACCCTCAGCCTCAAAAAAGACTTTATTCACATTCTTTTTGTTATTGTAAAGTACCATTTCTAGGGTTCCGTAGCCACATGGCAAAAACGGAACCTTTATAGATTCGTCATGTCTGTCTGTCTGTTTGTCTGTCCGTCCGTATGTCACAGCCACTTTTTTCCGTAACTATAAGAACTATGCTGTTGCAACTTGGTAAGTAGATGTATTCTGTGTACCGCATTAAGATTTTCACCCAAAAATAGAAAAAACACAATAAGTTTTGGGGGTTCCCCATACTTAGAATTGAAACTCAAAAAAAAAAAATTCATCAAACCCATACGTGTGGGGTATCTTTGGATAAGTCTTCAAAAATGATATTGATGAAGTTTCTAATATCATTTTTTTCTAAACTGAATAGTTTGCGCGAGAGACATTTCCAAAGTGGTAAAATGTGCCCCCCCCCCCCTGTAACTTCTATAAGTAATAAGAGAATGATAAAACTAAAAAAAATATATGATGTACAGTCACGTCTAATAATATGTTTACACTTTCCTTAATATTATAGCTATTTTCGCGAGAAATAACGATTGTAACTAGGAGATTGGATCTTTTTCATAAAAATATGAGTTCCAGAATACTATGTACGTAATAACATTAAATTTTAATCAGTAATTAAGAGAAATACAATTCAAAAAATTCTTAAGTGTTTATATATTATTAGACGTGACTGTACATTACCATGTAAACTTCCACCGAAAATTGGTTTGAACGAGATCTAGTAAGTAGTTTTTTTTTTAATACGTCATCTTTTACATTATGTTACTCGCTGCTACGGAACCCTTCATGTGCGAGTCCGACTCGCACTTGGCCGCTTTTTTTGTTTTGTCACAAATAAATACTTCTTCTTTCGTTCTTTCTTTTATTCACCGTGTTTTTACCAAACATTTTCCTGCCTGAAAAACATTTGCAAATAGACCCGTCAAGATAGTTTTCAGTAAAAATACGACAAAAGAAAAGTTCCGTCAATAGATAGTCTTTTATCCTGTTTCCGTCGAATCTCCGTCAGATAACAATGCTTCATCGATTTAGTTTCCGTAGAAAAACGGATATTAATGTCGACCTAGTTCTGGTGCATTTTCTGCTAAATGTCAAAGAGATTCTTGGTCAGATTCAAAGAAATTGTTTTTTTTTTAATTTTCTTAGGAATGACCTGTTTTACTTTCCGAGATTAACTAGTTTGTCGAGAAACATCGTATTCTTTCTCCTCGCGGAATTTCAAAGGGTCAAGGCAAATACCTAAAGATGAATGAAAATTTTTTGGAGAGGCTCTTTTTCCCAGCTGTGGGACAGTGCGCACGGAGTAAGAGACATCGTTTCATTATTTCAAAGCACTCAATTAATGATAGAAGTTTAAATATTAGGTTGAATGAGAGATAAGTACATAAGTAATATGCTAACTTAACTGTTATACAACCCCTCGGGTATTGTATCTTTCCAAAAAAATACCATCTACATATCCAGCTAAAAACTGCTGATTATACCTGACCTCCAATGAGTATTTCAACAAAGTTACCTAAAAAAAAACAGCAATTTTCGTCCGTTCCCCATCCACCGGTAAAACGCCCGCATCAGCAATCAGCATACATAACTTTCCTTCATACCTCCCAGGACAACAGTTAAAACTCCAAAAATTTTTTTTACTTTCAGACAATAGGTATTATACCATAAGACCTTGTTCACGACCTTGGGTGATGCGACTCGCGTTGAGTATATATGTCACCGTAAAATTATCAAACACGTTAGATTGTAAAATAATGAGAGAGATTGTAAGCTCTCGAAATATTGTCAAACGAACATACTGCTTACAATAGTTACAATAAAACGCATTACTTTTCGTGAAATGCATGCGATGGTAGTCAACTCACGCGGTGTGGAGGGAAGGAGGGGTCCCCCTTGCCCAATGGTACCACTCTCATGAAAAGATAATGTACCATTCCTGAGAAATACCGATTAACCTAACCTAACCTTAAAACACTTTATGTTCCCCTAAAAAGTGTAGTCGACGGAGCCCCGCTACGCGGGGCCCCTGTTTCCAAGTGCAGGGTTTAAAGAAACCTAACTAACCTAACGTGGGGGTGCCCCAAGTCCCGATTATGGGGGCAAAGATACTTCCGTATGTTCAGTTGACAATAGAGAGTTTACAACCTCGCTAGAGAGATTACAATCTAACGTGTTTGACAATTTTACGGTGACATATGTAAGCGTTAGCTCCAAGCGCGTAGGCGTCACGCGCGCGCCCGTTCAGCCCACGCAAATACCGGACACACCAAATGCGTAAGAAACCGCTGTAAGTACGTAAGGTAGCATCGTGCATCGTCGCTCCGCAAGTCGTGTGAGCGTGACGGTCGTGGCCAGGAAGTAACAGTAGCCGCCGACCTTCAGGGAGCCGGGAGACAATAAAATTATACAATACACTGGATACAAG
This sequence comes from Xestia ashworthii, assembly GCA_950022955.1. Lineage (NCBI taxonomy): Eukaryota > Metazoa > Arthropoda > Insecta > Lepidoptera > Noctuidae > Xestia > Xestia ashworthii. The sequence continues at coordinate 10,014,375 of OX465573.1, forward strand.
GCCTGACCTTGGACCAAAGATAAAGGGCGGGTTAGGACGATTACTGGAGAGGTACGAAACCGAGTGGAAAATCCACACTAAAATGTAAAGGCGAACGGAACTGTCTGTCTGTTTTTTTCATGCCTTAAACAGGCGTCCAACAGACGACAGTAGATCATATTTTAGGACTTTTTGCGAAAAAATATACAAAAAATCTGGCATAAATGGATAAATTGCAGAACGTGCATGGACTCGAGGACCTCGGAGAGAGAGAATTCTAAAATTTTCTTTAGGACGTAAATTTTTGGGATACCGTATATGGCTGAACGCTGTGCCCATGCAAAGTGCATGGGCACACCAATATACCATAACCAGGAAGACTAGTAAGACATAATTTATACTTTTTATCCGGGTAGTACTTTCCCATAGAAAAATTTTGGCCTTTCACGCGAGCGAAGTCTCTGGCAAAAACTATAGTACTGTTTCCGAAGCAAATATTCGGCAGGGAGATATTGAATTAGTAATAGATGGGGGAATTGAAAATGTTGCTGGGTTTTGGCTAGATATTTATTGCGTGACGACAGAGAAATTGAAAAGGATGAGCATAAAACAAAAAGGAACGCTGAATTTGAAACAGCTGGCACAGTTTTGCCGTTGTTGTTTTATGTCCAAAACGTTGCGACGATGTTTGGTTTGACTACAGGGTTAAAACACAGGCCATTTTCATTCACTTTTAATGAAAATGGCTCGGCATTTATAGATGTAAATTATGGCCGGATTTTCAGACATCACGTCACAAGCGATAAACATTTCATCAAAGCTGTTATTATGAAAAATGGTGTTGATACCAAAAGCCACAGCTCCCTCCATTACTCAATATCAGAATATTTTATTTTCCGTGGTCAATCTCTGCCAGTTTAAACAAATAGCCGCTCTATCTTCGAGAAACATCCATTACGCTTGCCTCCACACGGGCGAAGTTAAACCCCCAATGGCTGAGCAACATTATTGCTCGACGATTCCTCTTCTTGAGCTATGTAACTTTAGTTCCTCGGGGACTATCGTTTGGAATGTAGTCCTTACAAATGCTATCCTTTTTCTCCTTATTGATGTTGATTTTGGCTTCAAGGAGACGTGAAATGGACGGTCTATTTCCATCGATTCTAGTTACATCGAAACTGTTGATCTTATTGGTAACAAGTTAAGGTTGAGGTCTATAGGCAAACCATTTGCTCTAAGCCCTCAGGGCCGCATAAACGAAACGGTAATGTATGATATTGAACGAGGCATAAGGGGAACCCATATTGGTAATAGCCAAAAAAGGGACAGCTATAGTGTTTTTAGAGATCCTTGTTATTATAGGTCGGACAATAGAAAAAGCCATAGTTTTATAGATGTAGCTAGTACTGGCGTTTATTTTTATAGGCCATGATAATAAAATTCTGCTATCATAAGCATACTATTGAGATCACGAATCTTTTGTCCAAGTGCAGATTATAGGAGTAAAACCTAACAATTATGGCTAGTTTATGGTGAAGCTCATGGTCAGATTGAGTCGTCTATGGGCTGATAAAACAATGATGGTTAACTAGTAAAACAACATGACATCACGCCTGTAATGTTCGAAGGCTTAGACAGAGCCGTACCTGCAGTACCTACATCTGCATTTCGCCAGTTATGTTTAAGTCCTATGTAATAGAGAGCGAGTCTCTTGCCATTAACCAGAGACAAAACCGGGATGAGAAGAGCCTGAAAGAAAAAAAATATCAATCACTCTTCGCCCGCATTAGGAATCAAAAATAGGACCTAATTTTCAGCAGTCTCACGTATTTACTAATCATAGGTAAGGTTGTATTTATCATGGGATTCACTTCGAACAATATGGCCTGTCTATGGTACTCATGGTCAGAGTAAGCTGAAGTAACAATGATGAATTACAGGTAAAACAATACAAATTAAAACACGTGCATCATAGTAGAGCTTTATAAAAGGATGCAACTGCATTCAACACAATAATGTTTTGTTCTGATGATAGATAACATTCAGTGCAAATCGATGTCTGATTATAGTAGTGCAAGTACCAACGTAGATGCTTATCAGGACTTTATAAATAGACACAACACAATGATTGTGTTTGTATTTATAGAACGTAGTGGTGATGTGGACGGTTATTGACGATCATCATCTGCCTAGCCTTTCCCGAACTATGTATGTTGCGATCGGCTTCTAATTTAAACGGATGCACTTGAATACCAGTATTTTACATGGAGCGACTGCATATCAAGAAATAAGTGTTACTAGGTAGACCTAATGTGTAACAATTTTGATCCCTTTAACTTGGGTTCCAAACTTGGTTTCAATCGATCATGAACTATCGGAAAAGTACCAGTTTAACATCCTGAACGTTGAAGATTTCTCACAATTAGCAGTTTACGATAGAGAAGTGGAAAATGTCCAAAATTAATAAACTTTAAAAGTACTGTTTCTCCAAACAACACAGTTTGGATTCCAAGTTGTGGGTGCCAAAATTTTACAAATAACGTCTAGTCACCCATTTCAAGGAATGCACCTAATTACCTATCACGCTTTGTCCTGAACTGTACCTACCTCTACCCTGGAAAGTTTACTAAACTTCTTTTAGAAGAATCTTGTACAGACAACAATCATGTACAGACAACCAAGAGCTAAGTCTTATAAATCTTATAGTAGGTGAACACATTATGTAAATAAAGCAACCTTGAATTAAAGCACAAGCCTAGCGATACCACTATAAAATACAATCGATAAATAGTACAAAAACAGTCAACTTGGAAAAAAAACTATCGTGTGATTAGGTGTCAAAAAGTATATTTATTTATTTATTTATTTAACACTTCAAGCACATAGTACAGAGGCGGACTTAATGCCAAGGCATTCTCTACCAGTCAACCTTTGGGTGATGCAGAGACAAGCAGTTTTACCATTTAGACATTTTATTACCATTGGAAATATACCAACCATTTCCTTCACAAGGAATACCAAGCAATTTACTAGGCGTTACCAATTCATCTCTTCTACAACCTAATTCAAACGCAAAGATTTCAAACGCGAAGACTTGTGAAAACTCTTTTTTTCTTTTATTCCATCCTTCCCTTTCTTTTATTTCATCTTCTCCTTTCTTGTCTTATCTTTCCTTTCAACTACAAAATTACTTAACACATCATTTTCCATATTATTATCTCTATCACTAGTCAACTCTTTACCGTTTTCCTCAATAAAACGAGGGTAGAAATACAAAATGTCACAACGGACATTAACCGCACTGTCGATTTGCAACGTTATGCTTAGCACTGAAAGTTGAAAATCGTACAGGACGATCAATCCCTTACGACATTTCAAACAGCAGTTGAGGGTACATCGACAATTTTGCCCCACATAAAACTCGAAGCCACTGAAGTGTTAACCTCGAACTTGGCAACGAAATAACCCATAAATTAACAGTAATTGAACCCATTATAAAACATATGACATCCGGGTATTTATCGCGAATGGTTCGGGAAGCGATTGAGATCAAGAAGTACCCTAATTTCAATCGCGAAGACGGCTTCAAACTCTCTTCAGCGTGGAATCCAGTGATCACTAAGTGTACTCGTCAAGTGAAATCGCCTCAATATACGGACACTGTTAGTGTAGTGTGCTGTCCTAGTGTGAACCGGCCCTAATTAACATTTATGAAGATGAGTGAGGGTAGTTGAAAAAACGCCTTCACTTTGCTGTCGCGGTACCTCCAATACTTCAGTCTCCCCGCGACCACGGCTGGTGCAATCCGGTCGAAACGTCGGGATAAAATTAAAGGTAAATTCGCGATAAATACCCGGATGTCATATGTTTTATAATGTGTTCTGATCGTGAAAGTTTAAAAAAGTAATTGAACCGACGACAGTGCGGTTCACATAACTAACTGAAATCAACCAAGGCGTCCAAGATTCAATTACCTGATAGCCAACTGAACTGTGGACGCTTTAATTTTGAAATAGTGAGGGAAAATGACATTTTCAATTGAATTTGTCGTGGAACTAGTAACAAAATCAATTTATCCAAGCTGGTCTGCCAAAATCTATGTTTGATATGAAAATGGTGAAGTTATGACGGGAACTAATTTAATATTACATTACATCGAGTTCGATTTCCCTAAAGGGCTGAAGTTGAAGGGCAGTAGTGTAACGAAAATATAATTTTACCATTACGTCAGATATGATTAAGTTTAAAGTAAAAGCCCTCTTATAATTTAAACTTTCTCTTCCTTTCTTCTTCTTTTTTCTTTAGACTTTTTTTCTTTTTTCTCATTTACTTTAGAGCTAACCAGGCAAAAACCCAGATTTCGGGCGAAAACGAAAAACCCATTACACACTTGGTCCAACCTGAGAATAGCATCCAAGATTGGGATCTCAGCCCATACTTCCAATTAGTAGACCAGCGGCACTAGGCAGCAGTACATACATAAGCTGGTCTGCCAAAATCTATGTTTGATATGAAAATGGTGAAGTTATGACGGGAACTAATTTAATATTACATTACATCGTGTTCGATTTCCCTAAAGGGCTGAAGTTGAAGGGCAGTAGTGTAACGAAAATATAATTTTACCATTACGTCAGATATGATTAAGTTTAAAGTAAAAGCCCTCTTATAATTTAAACTTTCTCTTCCTTTCTTCTTCTTTTTTCTTTAGACTTTTTTTTCTTTTTTCTCATTTACTTTAGAGCTAACTATTCTGCGACATCAAAGCCTGAGTTAGGCTTTTTTGAAGAGGCTCCAAGGGGATGTGCAGTGAGCTATGGTGCTCTTGGGGGTAACTTTTAAATATTCTCATAAGTATGTTTGATATCTATGATATCTGACAATAATATGGCCGACCTTATCATCTATTCTTACTTACAATAACTTGAATTGTACAATGATACTTTTTTCACCCGCCCTTATATCATTTCCTCATCAGCATCATCATCATTCAACCACCAGACGTCCATTGCTGGACATAGACTTCCTCCAAGACTCACCACATCGACCGTTTCTGTCGTACTCGCATCCAGCGGATTCTAGCTTTCTTCACCAATTACCAAAAGACCTAGACAAGCGGCAACCGCTTTCGAAACGTTTCGTATTGAAAATGCAATAAATATTCAAGATGTACTTTCAACAGGTCAATCAATCCTGTGAGCTTTTCGATAGCTTGTGTCAGTTCAATAATTTTACTTCACCGTTATCGCCTGATAGAAGGTCATAATGTCACTTTGACAAGGGTAGGCCCCTTAAAGTCATCAGTACACCCTTGTCCACGCTGTCATCAACATTCACTTAACTTTAGAAATGTTATTTAACCGACTATCGCGAAGCTAAAGGAAGGGAGGTGATTTTAGCAGTCCATGTATGTATGTTTGTATTTACGTAAAGATGAAGTTCCTCCGTAGTGCCTAAACTATTCATCAGATCTTGGTACCAATTGATTCGTTATTAAAATTTAACCCACTTCAACAATAGGAGGAGTCGGTTTGACCTTGTAAAACCCGAATTTGATTCAAGCGTAATTTTTCAATAGTCGGGTTTTTAGCTGTAGTACGAGTATACCACACAAATTCTTGTTCAACGCTGTACTTTAAAACGAGTTTGTGGAGTGTGCTGGTGTGCAACAGCCATTTCTGTCGTTGTATTTGTTTTAATCTAGTTTCAGAAGCCCGAACTATAAGTTTCTTTTAGACCTGCAATGCGGATCCTAACTGAAACGCCAAACTGTAGTTATCGTGCACCTAGACAATGAGAGTTCAGTCTTGCTTCCCATAAACCTGATTGTGAAACTTATTTTGACTTATTTACTTTGTAAGTTAGTTATATTCTTTTGATGATAGCTAACCACGCAAGCTGCTAGTATCTATGATCTATGATGGGTAATCTACAATGGTAATGGTTCGTGACAATCATTTAGGGGGCTCCTAAAGGGTTAGACGACTTCTACTTTTTGCCGGTTTAGGAGCATTGCTGCGTTCCATTTTGCATGGTACTTATGGTTGATAGTGTATTTACAGCTACATGCGATACTTCAGCATGGTCTATAAAAGAAGTAGCTTAAAGACAATGAATGCCGGGTTGATTATAGATTACAGCTATTTTAGCCTTGTTTTTGTCTTCTACTATGGTCTTCTATCTGCGATGCAACTGGTATTGTAGATATTTTAGGCGATGGTGATATCATTAACAGAACCACGATCAGTCCCACTCGTTTGTTTTAAGATAAATAGAAATATACTATACCTAATGTATTTACATTAAAATAACACAGCTGTTTCATAAAATTGTTTATTTGCCACCCGACTACGTTAAAAAAACTATTACCTGCCGTCTTTCGCAATGAATTAAAATTAAATGCCATGTTGATCGAAGGTCTCAATTGTATTGAGTTCCAAAGTAAGTTTATCTTCAATATTGAATTTACTAAGTACACAGAGACGGACCAGTCGGCCAGCATTCAAGAGTGAGTTAACTCGTTCTATGTGACTGTACCTAACTGAATTTTGAATGGAAAACCCCGACTCCAACTGTACAACGTTAGATTTCTATGATGTATTTGAAGTTCCATTAGGTACAGAATAAATAACACCTCTGGAAGCAATTGTTGGAACTGTTATAGGGCGGAAACCGGTATGTCTTAATTGGAATTGAAAAATTCTAAGGAGAATTTTAGCCTCCAAATGACACTAGACTAGTATGGTGGCCCATTCGCTCTCACACAGAGGAGGCCCCTGTCTCAGCAGTAAAACATTAAAGGCTGATAACAGCACAAGAGAACCAAGACAACTGACATAGCCCGAAGAATGGCAAAACTTAAATGGCAATTGGCAGGGCATATTGCTCGCAGAACTGATGGCCAAGGGCGCCGAAAACTTCTGGAGTGGTGGCCGCGAACCGGAAGACGTTGCGGTAGAAGCTCCCAATGGATGGACCGATGACCTGGTGAAGGTTACTGGGATCCACTGGATGTGAGACGCACGAGACCAGTCCATGTGGCGACACTCGGGGGAGGCCTATGTCAAGCAGTGGACGTCTTTCGGCTGAAATGATGATGATGCTATAACTAACCAAGTATACCAAAAACAGTAAAAATACCTACCTTTTACAAAGGCATTTACAAATTCTCCTTTGCACAGACAAGACGTGATTTGTGTTCTTGTAGAGATTCTCCAATACGTGCTTATAACATACAAATATTATTGAATTTCTGTCTGCCAGGGGTAAAATGCTTTTACATGGTAATGCTAAAGCTATTTTACACAAATCTGACGAGTTAGGGTACTTTGTATCGATTTCGCGTATACACAATTGTGTGTTGCTTTTCATCGTTACACATAAATTATAACTTGACTTTAAATACATCGTAAAATCTTTTATGAATCCATAAACAGGCATGAATAATATAATTTGAAGTCTAGAAATAGGGAAGTAAATCTTTTAGGCATTAAACTTTGGCGATTAAGAGCGAAAGTTTTATTTATTTACGCTTTTAACTCCCTAACTGTATATTGTATTCAAAAGAAAGCAATGATATAACCAAAACTAAAATACAGCATCAAAAATCAAACGCTGACAACCGGCAATGTACCCAGGAGACAAGTGTTGTGTTGCAAAGCCTCTGGCCAAGGTTTTGGGCCTTGGGTCTCGGGAAGCTTAAACTAATAATTAAAAGTAGGTATTATTTTACTTGTTTTACAATTACTCCTATATATAATAGGTGACTTTGTATACTACTATAGTTGTTTAATAAACTACAAATGAACAGAGAGAGATAGAAAATAAAAATATGTCCCAAGTATCAAAATGGGAAAAGAATTAAGTACTTACAGGGAAGCTCAAAGTCGTTCCTCGGCTTATATGAACTTAGAGGGTTGTATTGATGATTTTGATGATTATATTTCTGTATCTACATACGTTTTACAGTCGCGAACAATATTTTTAACTTCATACTACCTACCACTGGCCTGCAAATTGCAACAAACGTAAGAAAATTAGCCTTTGTGTCAAAGAAATTCATCCACATCGCTGTCAATACTAAAAGTAGAAGGCTGGTAATCAGCATTGCCACAACTATTTATTTTAATCTATTACTTTATAATAATATATTCAACTTGATTCAAAGAGTTAACAACTTTTTGCGACTAGATGAGCTAAAATATCAACTCTATTGGTGGTGGTTCAAAATTCGTTTGAAATGCTGTTAGAATAAAGTTCTAATCAGCTTGCACTACAAAGTGGTTTTTACGTCAGTCACTACGGGCCAAATAGTGCGAAATGAGTGGTTTCGATCGATTTAACAAAAAAACTATTGTTTGGACTAAAAAACAAAAACACTATAATGCACTATATTGCTTATAGAACAATTTGCCAAAAAAATCAGAATGATCGCATGTATATTAGTATGTTTTTTTTTGGTTGAAAGAATTTTTTTAGAGATAAGTTTGTAATATTTTTTTATCGAGTCAAATTTATTTTATTGGAACGAAGTTCCTTATCGCGCGTTGTGAAAGACGGGGGCTAGACGGAAAAAAATCTTACGAAAAGTTGTCACGACACTTTTTATTTTTTAGAACAGCGCCATCTAATCATTGTGTATGAGTGGTACTAATAAATATGTAAGTACTACTCCGTTGTGTTACTAGATGTCGCTAGTAGTTGGGAATGCACTGAGTAACACCCTCCGGCCGTTTTCGTAATTTTTGCCATTCGCAACGCTGAAAGTTGTTTTAAAAAACCAAAACGGGGAAATAATGTTTTGCTATAGTAAGCTATTGTAAGCTGTGCGGCGTCGCATGTTTCTCTGTCTGTCTCTCTCTCTCTTATAGAAAGCAAGCCAGAACTTCGTTCCATCCGCGTGGCCCTTGACACCTCTCAAGTTTTTATGTTTTCAAAACACTATCATACTGGCATATATCCTGAAGAATATCATATATTTTTCTGGTTTTGTTAATAGCAATGAATCATATACTTTTATTCATTATAAAACTCGCGTTTAGCTCATGTAATCTCCCTAAGTCCTATCATCCTATGTTACAGGGGCGGCGTTATTGGCACCAACCGGGCACGAATCCAATCTCAGAAATTCCTATTGAATTAGATTCCTATCCCCATTCCGGAGATCCTCCAACACAGTATCACAAGCTCAATAGTTCGCTTTTGTAACCACAAATCTATCTTGTCAACATTACTGAAATCGTAAAACTTTCTAAAGAGTTAATAACTTCTTCTAACTTCCCATTGTCGTCGTCGTGTCGTTTATTTATAGGTGTCCATCGGAATATCGATTGCCATTGACTTTGATACAAGTTGACTGTCAATGTCTTATCTACCTTGAAAATTGTGCTAGCAAAATGTTTTATTGATAGAGAGCTTAACTGGTATAACTTTTACACGTTCAATTAATTTTCTTCTTGCTTATTCTGTATATTTAAGTCAGTGTAGCTTTGCAGATTGTTTGTTTGAGGTTTTCTAACGGTTAAGAAGCTTTCTTGCCTAAATATTTCGACACAAATGTATTTTTGTTATGAAATAAATAACTTGAACTTGAACTTTATTTCAGTACAGTGACGACATTTTTACAGACATAAGTACAGTAATTATGTTCCCAAACTAGATTTTCACCTGTGACTTGGGAGACAGTGTTTCTTCATTAAAAAGTCATTATGTATGTTATGAGTGCACCCTCATAACATACATAATGACTTTTTATGCTATGTATGTTATTTTTGGTCACCTATGTAACCAAAAATATAAAGAAAATTAACAAAAACAATTATAAAACTTATGCAAACGGGTATTTATCGCGAACTTCACCTTTAATTTAAGCCCGAGATTTCGACTGGATTGCATCAGCCGTGGTAAAAGCAATTAGTCTTAACTATTATTGGAAAGTCATGTCACACTGATCACTCTGATCACACATACAAAGATTTAATCCACGAACTAAAACAACATAATATACCACACAAAAGAGTAAACAAACGGACAGAACGCCAAAGCAATTGACATTGAAAGCTTTTCCACATAGAGATTAGGATGCGATAACATCGATCGATACTGAACTTACGAACAAAGTGATTCATACTACATTTACGTGTACTAACAGAATTTTATATGCTCTCCGTACAATTTAGTTAGTTTTGCGCGCGGCTTCACACGACACAATGTCCCACAGGCAAAGCCACGGATATTATAAGACAGGAACGAATTACTGAGACAAAAAGGATCCTATGTCCTAAAGTCCTAAACCAAGTGTGGAAGAGTTCAGGTGGAAGTCCATGTCATCATCTACCTAGCCTTTTCCCAACTATGTTGGGTTCGACTTCCAGTCTAACCGGATGTAGCTGAATATCCCTATTTCATATGGAGCGACTGCCAATCTGACCTCCACAACCCAGTTAATACTGGGAAATACGATACCACTTGGTATGACTGGTTGTCGGACTTTTTGGGCCACTGACTACCTGTAACGACTGTCCAAGATGGACAAATGACAGCCAGGACCAACAGCTTAACGTGGTTTCCAAGGCACGGAGGAATCTCGGTATGTAAGGGTAGGCGTCCTACTGGACATAGGCCTCTCCCAAGTGTCGCCACATTGACCGGTCCCGTGCGACTCGCATCCAGCGGATTCCCGCAACCTCCACCAGTCCACATAGTGGGAGGTCTTCAAACGCAACGTCTTCCGGTTCGCTGTCGCCACTCATTCAGTAAAAAATCTAATTTTGAAATTGCAAACAGAAACTTCAATTTGATTTATTTGTGTAGACTGTAGACATTGGCTGGAAAACCAAGTTAAAATATATAAGCGTTGAGTTGACTCCAAAATTAACCGGCATTGTAAAACCCAGTAGTTCATCAACGTCAAATTATTTTACCCAAAATTCATGGCGGTGAATGAACTATAACATTTAAACAATGAGATTCATTAAATACGCAAACATTTTGCTTGACACCTCCGCGTGAATATTTATCAGTAAATTTTAATTAAATCGTTGACGCATTGGCGTTTTAATTTTACAATGTTTCAGTTCAATACTTCGTTATAATAATATACAGTACAGTATCGATGGATACTGCGATTTTGGATTTGTCATTACACAAAAAACGTTTCAATACATGCCCTGCCTCATTCTACTGCTTTTATCTCAATCTATCCGATGGCCGGCGCAGCCTATTCTGCAATTTGTTTTCTCAGTGTTACTATCTAAAATTGGAGATACTCCTTAAAAAGCAGGCATGCATAGAAACACATAACCTTGTAGGGTAAAAAAACTCCTTCCTAGTATCCTCCTTTGCCGAAGACACACTTTAATTAAGCCTACCGCTTACACCCCTATCATTCCAATAGACTTCGATAAACATATTAGGTGCGATACATTGATTTTCATTTGACTTTCACTCAAGCTCAAGGTGAGGTTCAATGGCGCCTGCCTTCCCATCAATAATGTGTGTTGCATCGGCATGAAAGTAAACAGGCACTCCCTTGTTGTTGGGTACGGCGGTTACTTTCTGTCCGCTATAATTAGATTTGTTTTGCTGAATTAATATCTCCATGTTTGTTTTGTTGGTATGGAGCTTTATTTTCTTTTCTGATTAAGGGGCTACCTCACGCCAACGACCTTGAGCGAGTGGGAGAAGTTTAGCAATAGCGTATACCCGTGCGTGAGAGTGGTCAGCGATACACTTCCGCCCGTCGCCCCGAGGAGCCCCGCTTCAATGCGCACCAAGATTATTCGAAAAAACAACCCACCTTGATTTATCAAACACAATACGGATAAAAGCCGTATACTAATATAAAGGGCATTAAATTGCCTTTGAGATGATCTAAGTTTCATGCAAATACGCCCGATAGTTTTCGCGTGATGATCGTTTTTTTTGCCGCGTTAGACATTACTTCACAAATTAATTACACTAAGTTATAAAAATATTTCTTCACAATTTCACATATCAAATTATGAAAGAAATGGTCTAGTATAACATATATTTTTTTCAAAGAAATTAGACTAGAAGTTAAGACGTGATGATCAATTTACAATCAATAAAAGTCATGTATCTGCGCCTTAAAAACATGGCTGCGATACGACCTTTTGGGGGAAAAATGTCGAGAGTAAGTTTTGGGAATTAATGTGGAGTTATAAGAGTAGTTGATGATCAAAGTAACGATTTGAGTTGAGCGTTGAACGCAATAAGTTTGAGTGGTTTGAGTTTGTCGCAAGAACGAATACCTACCACAGTATTATATAGTAGGTACTAAAATAATTGCTGTTTCTAATAAAAGTGCTTACTCGGTCAAATGTAGCTACGGAACAGCAGCTTTATTTGCTATTGCATTTAAAAAAATCTATGAGGATGTGTTCGGAATGATATACTGAATACTTAGTATTCGTCTTCCACCCTTTATATCGCTATAAACACAAAATTATGCAGTCACCCCATTAAAAATGTATGTTTTATGTGTTTACCTTCCATTATAAATAGCACAATTTCCCAAACATCTATCTAATAGTTGCTTTAGAAACTAACCCAAGATAAGAGCAATATTTGATAAAACAAGAAACTGCGGCATCAAAATAGATTCTAGGTAATGCAAATAGCAGATAACTTTATCAGCGAGGTTCAAGATTCTTAAAACAATCAAGGTTGTTAACTTTATAGTGTTTGTTGAAGTCGCGGTGTTTATTTGGGCTATTTCTTAAGGTTGCCTGTCCATTTGGAGAGGTACATGTATAGTGCTAGGAAAGCTTAAACCATTTTTCACTACGAGTGTCCAATTCTTTGCAAACGCAGAGTCGAAATTACAGCGGACCTGAAGTTAATTTTTTAGGTGCATTTTCATCACGAAATATGAATTATGGCATAGCACCATGACTGTTGTGGTAGAAGTATTGTTGAGTGGTGACCGTGGATCGGTAAGCATTGGATGCCCTCATTTTAGGGTGGAGATACGATCTTTGCGAGGTGGTTGGTAGAATTACAGTAGTGGCCGAGACTTGGACTTGATGTAATTCAATTGTCAAGCCAGCAGTTTAATGCTATAGACTGATGATTTATGCAGAGCGATATTCACAAAATTCTCCGTTTCAGTGACACGTGGACATTGGGTACCCCGCTACATGGCTCTTTCCCATTTCAAAGTCGCCACTCGCTCCTCCTCAATGAAGTCACAGCCTTAAATCGGAACATTGCTTTAGAAACCACATTTAGATCTCCCATAAGTAAGCCGAGAGTTTACTAGACCCAATCGGGAGCGACAAAAACAAATCTTCGATCGGAATCTTGACTTCGATTCGGGATTAATTGTGATAAACGATCGAATGGATTTACAGAGGTTTTCTGCTTGGATATTCTCAATGTCATCGGGTACCTACCTTCCTAGGTTTTGCCACATCAATGTTTTTTTTTCTTAACCTATCATGTGTTCTAATGCTGAGCAAAGACGTCCCCTTTCTCCTTCCAAACCTCTCTATCTAGTGCGATAACTGACCATGTTAGAAACAAACAAGATCGGATCGTCACACCACCTTCGCCGCGGTCTACCCCTATATTTTCTTTCTTCTTCTTCTTCGTCTCGATGATTCTCATTGTTGTTATGTTACATTTATTTCGACCAGAACTCAGCCACGTCGACGGCGCTGGTGGTGGCTTCGGACAGGTCCCTTAGAGTGCAGGTGGAGTTAGACAAAGAGCATGTCAGGAGGTGCGCCATGGTTTTAGACAAGGCTCCGCAGTCGCACTCAGCTTTATCAGAATACCCCCACCGGACCAAGTTGAACCTGCAGCGACCCACTTGGCTTCTAAGTCGGTTTAGAGTCTTTCAGGTGGGCCATGGTAGTTGGTGACCCGCGAGGAGTTTTTCTGCAGGCTCAACATAGTGAGCCAGAGGGGGATATTTAAGGAGCCACAGCTTTTTGCGGGCTTCACCAACCTTAGTGTGGTCGATTGGTGGAATATTCGACCTAAGGAAGTTGTTCCGACTCTTCAGCCTGCCTCGCGAAGTCTCCGCAGTATAAAGAGAATAAGAATGGCGTTTATCTGTCTCTTGTTTATTTGTTTATGTTTTTCGATGGAGCAGGCAACCTCTCTTCGAACTTCAGGGGGAGCCACTCCTGCAAGCGGGTATAAAGCAGCTAGTGGAGTTGGATTTAGGCAGCCAGTGATAATTCTGCAGGTTTCGTTAAGTGCTACATCTACCTCTCGGGCATGAGCGGATCGATGCCACACTGGGCATGCAAATTCGCCAGCCGAGAAGCAGAGAGCCATGCCAGAAGTCCGTAGCACATGTACGGACCATTCACAAAGCCGTCTTTGGAAAGGGTATAGGTTTGGCAAAGGTCAGGGGGGGCTGAACTGCTCAAATGATCATTGTTCTTCTGTCCTAACTTTAGCTCACTCGTCTTCTTCCACCAACTAAATCACCCTTCGTCATAGTATTTACTCGTTTTTTATCCGTAACATCATTTTTTATTCGTCTGCCAGGGGTTGTTTATTTTCTATAGCGAGAAGATTTTCTTTAAACTTCTATTCAGCACAATTTCAATATGTATAAAATTAGCATACTTATTGTACGACGCTCTCAAGTTTAAAGACCTCATTCCCGAGAAAATAAAAATAAAGTGTCTGTCTGTGGTTTTTTAAATGGATACTTATTGATTCTCTTTACCCATAGCTTGTTCGATTGTGAAGCTCAAAACTGCAAAATAGTACAACCATTTTAAAGTGTACAGTTCAAGGTGCTTTTGCTTGTCAAAAAAATTCGCATCGATATCGAGTTCTGTGTTTGCTCGACTGCACAGATAAGTTGGTTGAAGTGGAACAAAAGGATTTTCACTACAGTTCTGCATGGTACTTTTGAATGACATTGTCAGGAATATGGTCTTGGCAAACATTTGTGAATGTGAACTTACCTGTGGAAATTGTACTTACTAACAAAATAAGATGGTAGTTTTCAGTGGCGCAGGCTCCTAACAACTCAATTCCCACCGGCTTACCTTCAGAAGTTCAGAACACAACCACTTTCTACCTACCGTAATTGAAAAATTGCACAATCACTACTTCTTGCAAGCATCACCAAACGCCTACTCGCATTTAATAAAAAAAAAATTACCCTTCAATAACATTTTGCTATAAAAAACCAAAACTACTAGTTTTGGTTCTGATTAAAGCCACGTGCCAATTTAACCATACATCAGGAGATCGTGGCTAAAGAGTAACAGCCGCACGTTTCGATCTCCAAGGTTTCCTAGGTCTCCAAGGTCTCCAAGGTCTCGCCTAGGTCGGTCCTTGCCAAACCACGTTAAGCCGTTGGTCCCGGCTGTCGTTTGTAGATCTTTGTCAATCATTACAAGTAGTCAGAAGGCTGAAAGTCTGACAACAAGTCTTACGGGGTATCTTATTACCCATACCCAGTTACTGGGTTGTGGAGTGGAGGTCAGAGAGGTAGTCGCTCCATGTAAAATACTAATACTCTACTGCCCGCGGTTAGAGTGGATATTTCTGGAAAAGGTAGGTGATGCCACTCACTAGTACAGTTTCAATTTTTGAAAGCAACTTGGTTATTTGTGGGCACTCGCTCGCATCATCAAAAATTATTGGTTTTACCCAAACGATTAAAATTCCCGGATGGAAAACCCCAATTTTTTCATCACTATGGGTTGTATAGCAACAGAATGCTCTATTTCTAACAATGTTCTATTAATGGCCTGTTAAGAAACTCGTTTGTTTTTATAGCTCGCTGGGACTCAAAAATACGCTTTCAGATAATATTATAATCTGATTACAGGTGGTGTTTTTAACTGCAGATTTTTCGTACAGAAGCCTTAGTCGACCAGTTTGTAGCCTGAATTACAGCTGCTTCAGTATCTAGGAAGAGAAGACCACCCAGAGAAGCGGAAATCGATTTTCGTTTTTCGTCTTTCTGCAAAGACTCTAAATAGATTTGTGGAAGCTTTTTGGCACCTTATGTCAGTCAAGGCAATACTTTTTACCCGAGTATGGCGAAACTAAAAGAAAGGGTTATGCTTAGGTTATCTATATAATTATGATAATATATGCCTGCGTGGGAACCTGTAATTGGCTCTGTGTCGCTTATTCAATTGTTACTCATTTATTTTAGCTGTTGGTTCTCCTTTTAATAAATAAATAAATAAATAAATAAATTTGTAATTACGTATGATCCTCCATTGCGCTCAAACTACTAATCCGATTTTGATGAATAAGCTGTCAATCGATTCGTTATTTTGCCCGGGTAACATAGGCTATAATATTTTAACAGACGTCAACAATAGGAGGAGTCTACTTTATCGTAAACCGTTGATTTAATTAGTGCGTGTTTTTTCAGAAGTCGGATTTTTTGCGGTACCACACAAATTCTTGTTTGACTTTTGAATCTTCGTTATTGCTGACAGAATGTCATTTTCGACGATCTTAAAGTGAAAGAAGTACATACTTAGAACGTCAATTGTTTTTTGCGAGTTGATCACTTTTCAATATCTGTTGGACGACATCAATACAGTAATGGACGTTGCTCTAAAGTTCATCCTGCTATATTTAGAGTATCTAGATCTCCGAGTATCTTCATTAAAATATCTATTAGATAAATAAAGATTCTGCATGTCTGAGCCAATAAGCTGTCCCGTATTGGTTTTGATTTACAAGAATGCAGATTATTCTTGGCGTTGCGTTTTTGCTAGGGAGTGATGCTGATGAGATTCTTCAAGCATGTCTTACTCGTGTTCATTATATTTCATATTTTAACGTGCACTCAGAATTAGTTAAATATGATTTAATGATTCCTATGAGCTTACTATGCCTGTGACAGCATGTCAACTACATATTTTACAGGGTGACAATTAAGCATTGATTTTATTGGCTGTAGAATAATTTTGGATGAAATATTGAGATGATTTATATTTCAGCCAAATAAACACTGTTATAAGCTTTCACGGTTTAAAACTAAGCTTATATTGTCACTTACGAGCCCAAAATAATCACGGAAGATATCCCGGACGATATAAGTTCAGCCAAAGAATTCTACAACTGGTTATGTAGCTATTATAGGTTTTACACCGACACCCCAGGTGGGTAGACAGAATACGAAGGCGCCAAGGCAGCAGCTACTAGCGGCAGCTATCAGTACTGATACTTTCTACACAAAAGGTCGTAAGGAAACTGGCGTTTTTGAATGGCGAACATGGCGAACTTGACAATCATTCATTTTAGTGCCATGAATTTTGTTATTGGGTACCTGTTGTGTCTTTCGGCGGAAAGTGTCGTTGATCAACTTGAAATAAATTAAAAAAGCACTTGAAACTACATAATTTTGTATTTAACATTTAATAAAATCTTGAACTTCACTAGATTTCAGAGCTATGTTTTCAGCTATGTAGGTGTAGGTCTGTACTACATAGGTAGTTTGTACACAATTATTTTACGTTCGGAATGTGCGAACTTTTTAAAAGTACCTCACCTCATAGTAACCTAGGTCTATGAGGTGAGGTCCTGCCCGTTCCCTAATTTATTTAGGGTCTGCGTAGCATGTCTTCTTTTTACATAGCTTCTCTACGTACTCGTCATCTCAACCTCCTTTCTAGCCAGGCCAGGCCTAGGTGAAGATTGTTTTCTATCCGGAAATATTTTATCGCTCCTTGGAGTTGAACGGATTCTAACGTGCGTCGTACCAACTAAATGTGAAAATATAGTGAAAAACTATGTGTATGCCTACATAGGTACCTATATACTTTTTACCTGCTCTTTTATTTATCTAGGTACATTTTTTAAGTAAAAAAAGTCGCACATTGTAGGTACTTTATTTACGCGTGGCAACAATTTAGCTAGGTAAGTAGGTAGTTGCTATGCTACCTGATGTAAGCTACCGATGTAATTTATTTATAGGTAGGTACTTAGTAAGTACATAGGTAGGTACCTACTGTTTGGCAATATTTCACGGACTGATTATATTTTATGATATAATAATTGATACGGCATGAAAACAATGATAAAAAAACAAAAAAGTCATGGCCGGCCAGCGGTAACTCCCTGAAAATTTAAAGTACCTACCTAGTACCTACCTACCTAATAACATATAGATCCAGCCTATCTGAATAGGCCTAAGTTAAGAACAAGTAGGTAGGTCCTACCTACCAACCTCTCCTTACTCGCCACAGACCCGGCTACCTACATGAAAAAGGTTTTTCACCCACAATGTGTTCAGTCCAACCTCGTAAAATAGTAAACTTGATTTTTTTAGAAACGCAGATAGGTAGGTACCTACGTCTACCTACGTAATTGCTTTCAAAATATTCTTTTACGTACTTATTTAAGTAGGTACCTAAGTACCTACTCATAAATTAAACTTCCAAGGTTCGGACTGAAATTTTCAAGGCCTATGTTATGTAAATTATGAGTAAAATATAGTACCTATTCAAATTAGAGAGAAGAGGGAAGCACTTTGAACACGAATCCGAGATTTTTTCACTTCGAGAAAACTTTTAGCCAGAAAGTAAAATTAAAACTTTACGAAGTAAACTTAAAGCTTCAATATTAAAACAATAATTGCGCGTAAGGTTTTGGAAGATTCCACGTCGATCCCCAAAATATTATATCGACCTTTGGAGTTGCGGATTTTCGAAGAGTGAAAAATAATTTACAATGTTTGAGTTTGAAAGATTATTGGTGTCTTAAATCAACGGCATGGCAACGAATAACCTCTCACGCAGTATATTTATAACTAAACTCCAATTCACGGCTATTATTACAGCAAAGCTTAAAAATATATCGTAATTTTCGGGAACGCATCATAAAAAATATTTACCGTGATTCCAGGCTTCAAGTGTAGTGAGGGCATGGGTCCAAATAATACCACTTATAAAATCACTTCACTCCACATTTACTGTTTATGATTTTTTTTTGTATTTTTTTCTAATAACCGCGAATAATTCGGGCGCGAAATACTACAGGCGCCCGACTCATGTTCGATTGAATGTTTTGGTTTGCGACGGGTTCACGTCCAATGTAATGATCGGGTTTCCACTTTTAGTAACAGCGCCATCTATTGCAGCGCTCTGAAGCTCCTTCAAAATTTGAACGGCCAGTCCGTCGGTGTTACCCATTAACTTCATTTTATTGATTTGTTTTTGTAAACTTTACATTAATGACTATTTATTTAATTGTTACATTTATAATAATGACATAGAGATTTTTTTTATATTACTTCAAAGTAGTATTTCAGCTCACAAACAAAAAGTAAAATCAATCGTATACTTTTATAAACGCCATCTTTGATTTTTTAAGAAAACTACTACGAACCTTAGTGAATGGTTTCACAAAACTCCTATCAACCAACCAAGACGAAGGGCGAATTTTACGCGTGCGCAATGGAGGGGAGTATAGTAAAACTCACTCAATGAATATAATCAGTAGGTAGGCATTTGTCGATAGTGTATATCCGTTGTATCGGTCCGTTGTATGGTCGTACGAGCTAGAGATTTGCGAAAATTTAAAATCGCGGTAACGCCTACACCCGATTTATAAATAAACTTTGTGTTTAGTGCATAGTGACTGGATTTTGTGGAAAATGTCGAACGCACCAG
Source organism: Xestia ashworthii (assembly GCA_950022955.1). Taxonomy (NCBI): domain Eukaryota; kingdom Metazoa; phylum Arthropoda; class Insecta; order Lepidoptera; family Noctuidae; genus Xestia; species Xestia ashworthii. The sequence goes on from OX465573.1 coordinate 10,033,985, forward strand.
TGAAAAAGGTCCCCATACACTTGCAGGTAAGAAATTTTAATTCGCACCTGTTGTTTTCGCTTAATTTCGCGAGTAAGAAATAATTGAAGCAGTTTTTCGTAAAGAAAACTCTCTAGCCGTGTGTTCTAGGTTCTTCAAAACATTACAAAATTGCCACAACGTTCCTACCTTTGTCAACATCTTTTCCTGGGAACAGTCTGACCTCATTTTCATTCAAAATTTAGGTGGCCGGCGTTAATTTGAAAAAAAACTCAAATAAGTACATAAAAAATAGTTTTGACAGTAGAGTTAATGCTTCGAGTGTTTGCAAAATACTAGACGTAATATTTGGTAGGTATAAACAATGAGCAAAACGATAAACTTCGTAAGGTAGGAGAAAAATCGTTTCACAAAATTTCGGTTACAAAACGAATTTATCGCGGCGATAACAAAATCGAATGTTTTGCTATTTTTATCGTTCTCTGTAGTTTTATACGTTTGGCATACCTACCTACTAACTAGTTAATTAATTAAATCACGAATTTAGTACTTACGTAATTTACATCGTAGGTACCTAGTTGTCTACCTACCAGCAGAATGGCTAAGTTTGTACAAACCTACTTCATAACTATTTACGATAGGTCTGTAACGTAGGTAATTATAGTACTTACTAATCTAAATCTATTATATTTTATTGTTTCTTCGCGATAGTTTGTCTTTGTATTTATTTTAAGAAGCAACTGTAAATGAAAACAGGCCAACCATACTTTCCGCCTACAGATAATAAAATTACAGTAATAAATTCCCATACTATCAAGACACGCAATGTCAAAAAAAAATGGCAATAAAATATTGTAATGTCCCGGTGAATGACCCCATTTATGGAGCCCTTCGGGCTTCAAGTTTCTAGGGACCTTTGCCGTTCGGTTGGCAGGACTACGTGACATGCGCAGTAGCTACGGGATTTGAGATGAAAAGGCATGGCGAATCTTGTACCTATTGCGGATTTTTTTATTGTTGCTATGAGGATTTATTGTTGCTTTTTGTAAAGGGTTTACAATAACAATACGACGAATTGTACGACGTTGATTTGTGGTGGTTGGGATCGACTGGTTTGAATGATTGATAGATTTTCGCCGTTGTAAAGCATAGATTACGTTACGCGCCCCAAGTCAACAACCCCTAAATTTAATGCGATTGCCAAAATTCTGTCATTCAATTTGGTTCCCAGTTGCTATACCTACTATAGTAATAGTTACCTACCTACTTGCAGTGACATGTATTGTAATTAATTCGCATTTTAAAAGAATATGGCTATAATCTACTGCCCTGTCAATCCCAAAAAGGTGGTTCTTGGTCAAGGAAAAGAGCAGCAAGCTATGACGCTGCGTGATATTCTGTGACAGAATACCTACAGCTTGCACACTTGACAGAATTTCCGTCACATGCTTCGATTACCCTATCAATTTGTCTTGATTCATTTTTCGTTGTAAAAACAGCCGAAGTGTGTTTCGTGTCTTGTCCTAACTGAAAAAAAAATCAAGACTGTATTGCAATCTGTCTGTCTGTGTTTGTGTTCTAATTTCAAAGTTACAAAAAAAAAATAGTTTGTAGGAATATCATCAAACCGTGTTCTAATTTCAAAATTACAATTTCATAGATGAAGGACGACAGCCAAATAAGCGGACGGCACTTGTTTCTTCAATCAGAACGGATACTGGCAATCCGGGAAAACGTAAGAAAGGAAAAAGAAGTTTATCATTGACAACGGCAAATTAGCCAAATTGGAGCATCTTGTTCAACTGCATCTTTGTCGAGATCAAAGCTACCGACAATTTTTTTGCTGAAAAATGACCAGCTCGTGCCTAAAATATTATTACAGTCGATCATCAGTAACGCTTGACAAGGTTGGTCTGTGGATGGGTGACCAACTGACCATCCATTATGTACATACATCGTTGAAGCCAGAAAGTGCGACAAACAGTTAGCCAACACGTGTAACCAGAACTGGGTTGTGGAGATCAGAAAGGCAGTTGCATGCTGCTCCTTGTAAAATGCTGTAGCTGCATCCAGTTCAGAACCCAAGAAAATTGTAGAAAAAGACCTTTTTGCAGAATTTTCGTAAGACGATTCGTTGTTCTACAGACCGAATAACTGCAGTTTTTCAACATAAGCCACACATTCACCTAATAATCCAAATTATTCATTCACACGTCTGCTTCCATTGAAGAAATACGAAAATCGTAATAGCCTAACTTCGTTACTATTTAAATTCAAGGTTAATTCCGTTAAAATCTCTAATTCTCAAGCACTCCATATTAAAGTGACCACAGAATAGAAAAAACCGGTCGACCAAGCCTAGTCATTAATTAATTAAGGTGTCAATTTATTTTCGTGTCTTCTCTCTATGATTGGAGAGAATTTTATGCTGGTCGCTAATTGTTTTTATTCTTGTTTTGAAGTAAAGATGGCCTATTATTTCCTTCGCCATTCTCCTGCCCTTATTCAATTTTCTTTTTATATCAGCCTCCTTTGTCCTACTGTTGGCAAAGGCTTTCTCCATGACTTTGAAATATTCTTTAACATTTGTCTTCTTCGATCAATTACTAACTTCCAACCGTTAAGAATTAGTCCAGATCGTCACGGCAGCATCTCCTGGGTCTGCCTCGGTCGGTTACGACGGATGTCTTCAGGCACTGTGTGACTGTCTTCGCCCATCTATCCGGCTTCATCCTAGAAACGTGACCCCTCCTAATTATGATATGATCATAGCATAATCATCCTGTAATGTTCCTACTCTTGGGACACAGGCCTCCTTTGTTTGGTGACAGGCACAAGCACGGTGAAGGAAAACATCGTGATTAAACCCGCATGTCCTAGAACCAAAAATACGGAGACAGTGACTTCAAACAAACCTCACTGGGGGTTGGAATACAGCTTATTCCTTCTTGAGGGAGGAGTCCTGGCTGATCATGCTACACAGAAACACTGGACCAGTTTGGTCCATGATGGTTGTGAATTCATTTAGTATTAAACACTGCTGCTTATATTCTTGAAAATAAAATCTAATCCCTAGCTTTAACTTTTCTAGGCTCCAACGGAGCATTCACGTTGGGTTCTTCGTGAAAATAACCTCGTAATTATCCTTGGTTATTAGCGTATTCCACGTTGGTTAAGATTTAAATGAGTTCTGAAGATTCTTTTTTTTACACAAAGTAAATTAGACCAGTTAGACAGCCAACGCGATTTTTTCCACGAGTTAATTAGACTAGGCAGCAAGTACCTAGCACCGTAGTTTGTGTTCGTCTTCAAAAACCGATTACGGTTTTTGAAGACTTTTTGTCCGTTCAGAAGACAAAGCATTAGCTTTGTCTTCTAAACGGACATAATATGATACGTTAAACACAACTTGATTCACTTGATAAACACATTTACTACACATAAGTACAATATCTAGCTGTAAATTGTTTTACTCACAAAGTGCGTTGAACCAGTAGTCTCATCCAAGTTATTAATGGTCTACTTAGACATTATTATAAGTAGGTACTATCGGAATTAACAGACCGTTTTATGGGAACAAAAAACTCTAGTTGGAGGTTCGGAGGGGAGGAGGGCTCGTGACTAAACAATAACAGCCACGAAGGTCAATCTGTGGATGGGTGCCCATTCACTCCATATTAAGATCCTTCATTGCCTCGGAAACCACCCATGAGACGTAGAGCTTTGACAGTCACGGGTAGTCAGTGGCCCGAAAATCTGACAACCAGTTTTGCCAAGGGTATTGTATTACCCAGTACTAACTGGGTTATGTGTGACACATCGTGAAGAAAGCGGCATGTCCTAGAACCAAAAAATTCGAAGACATGTGACATCTACCAACAGTACCAACCCGCACTGGGCCCGCGTGGTGGATTATTGCCATCATAGAGAGGAGGCCTGTGTCCTAGCAGTGAGAACATTAATAGGGTGATGATGATGATGATGATGACCTGGATTGTGGAGGTAAAAATGGCAGTCGCTCCACGTAAAATACTGGTATTCAGCTGCATCCAGTTGGACTGGAAGCCGACTCCAACATAGTTGGAAAAAGGCTGGGCAGATGATGATATAGATCTATGCATTTGATTGATGTGTTGCCTGTAGCATCCATGGACCGTGACTTGAGAACTTACTTATATTAATAGGTTTACTAACCCCTCATTTCCGACCACCATAATATCCCGTATTCTACGTTTTTATGCGTAACTCCGCACGCGTGTACGCCATTTTCCATGCCATCTGTACTTTGTATTTCTTTGTTATTGTCGTTTGTGTGGTCTTCTATGACATAATCATTCTCCTTCTTGACATATTATATAACGCTACTTCATTTTATCTGTAATGCCAGTTGAAGTAACTCAAGAACTACTTGACCAAATTACGTGTTTGTTTTTTAGAATTCATCACGTTCACGGACTGTGTATTACGAAAGCATCAGAACACCTAGTAGCTTTATTGCTTATCGCGTTTTAATTTCTTGATGTTATTGCTTTGGAAATTACCATAGTACCTACACACCTATTTAGCTACTTACCACAGTACCCTTGATCCTATGAAGGTGAAAAGATACAAAAAGACTAACCGACTTTAATTAAGGGATGCAACAAAAGATCAAAAGTTTCTTGGCGGCCGTGGGAAGTCATACGAATATATAAGTACTTCATTTTATTACTTACAGAAGGCGTCTAATAATAACTTCATTACTTACTCAATGTTTGCCTAGTAAGCATGACTAATTCAATCTAGTATCCACCAACACATCTGTTAAAACTTTATCCTACATAACATATTAACGCTATCTTGGCCTATTGCTTTGGTTCTATTCTAAAGAGTTTTTCTTCTTAATTTGCGATCTTTAGATTAAGCCGTGCTTGCCTAGGTTGGTCTGTGGATGGGCTACCACCCTTACACAAAGCCTCGGAAAGCACATTCAGCAGTTGGTCCCGGCTGTCATTTGTAGATCTTTGACAGTCGTTACAGGTAAACAGTGGCCCAAACAGTCTGACAACCAGTCTTACCAGGGGTATCGTATTACCCAGTAAGTACTAGGTAATTGGGTTATGGGTTATGGGACATATCAGATATGCAGTCGCTCCATGTAACATACAGCGACATCCGGTTAGACTGGAAGCCGACCCCAACCTAGCTGAGAAAAGGCTAACCGTAGCGTAGGGATAATGTCACGATAGCTTCCGGTGGTAGGTAGGTCCTCAACGAACGTTGAGTGGGTAAGGCGTAACTCAGGGGCGACGACGAGAAAACTCAGGGGCTAATGATTTGCGTGTGGAATCAGCCCTGTACCAGCATCAACAGCAGTTGGCATCTTCAGTAGCGACTAATAAGGCTATAAGGCCAATAGGACATGAGAAACCAGGTTTCGGTCCTTTAGTCATCATCATCATCATCAGCCTATTAATGTTCCCACTGCTGGGACAGGCCTCCTCTCTACGAGAGGGAATGGGCTAAATAATCCACAACGCGGGCCCAGTGCGGATTGGTGGATGTCACATGTCTTCGAATTTTTGGTTCTAGGACATGCCGGTTTCCTCACGATGTTTTCCTTCACCGTTTTGAGAGCAGTGGTGATAAAATAAATTACACAAAGTAATGTGCCTGCCTGGGTTCGAACCCACAACATACTGAACGTAAGTCGGGACCGCCACCTTTGGGCCACCGCTGCTCCTTTAGTAAAACCCGGGAAAAACCGATCAGTTCCAGTAATGTGCAGACAACAATACTGGCAGAATACCGTATTTGTTGCGCCATCATTTCTGGAAAAAAACACCTAATTTACACTTCAGGGCAGAGTTTTGTACTACTCAATCTGGCTGAAAATATGAAGCAGCAAAAGAGAATTTTTTACTTAAAAATAGGTAAAGGTCAACAGTTACCCAGGCTTTTGTAATACATTCATTCGCTGGATGCCAAGCTTAGTCACTTTGAACCTCTTGAGTCAACTTCCATGAAAAGGTAACAAAGTCGTAAATATTAGCAACTACCAGCACACTCTTCGCAGCTGGATGCTTGGCTAATAAAAGTAAAGTAAAGTAAAGTAAAGTGCCTAATACAATCCCTTTGAAGCTGTTGACAGATTGACAGCAGTCGTCTCCTGTCAATCTGTACCATACGGTGGCCAGTACGGTGTCTATTCTTAGCCGGCCACCACATGGCGTAAATACTCCCATAACTTCGAAGATTTTGTCTTAGAAGTATCGTCGTCTTCCTGCTCCCATCACAATTTATGGGGTTGGCCAAGTTCCTTCTTGTTCCTGCATCTTTATCAGTGTCTCGGTATTCGTCGCCTTTCTGGTCAAATAATTATTATTCTGACAAAACTAGTTTGTTTAGTAGTTGTTTCAAAGTTGACGAGATCGACGTAACACCAATTCCCCTTTTGTCTCCTTGAAAACTGAACCGATTCAATTCCTTTTGATTTTTGACATCAACATTTTAATAAAGAGTCATGTCTAGATTGCTATCAATTTCTTTTATGTTAAAAACTTTTTTTTCGAATTTGTCTAGTATGTTTAAAAATGGGACATTTTTGTAATTTTTGGAGGGTCATATTTTCTTTACTTGGTAATTGCTCAATAAAAGGAAATGATCTAATGACTGGTACGTGCCTACAGTAGATTTTGATTTTATAAAAGAAAATAATGATTGCTCTAGACTCATTTTCAGAAAGAAGAAGAATCGCAATCTCTGTTTCCTCTCTCGTAACTAGTCTCTTCCTCATCGGATGCATGACATGGACTTTACTGATCATCATCAGCTTATTAATGTTCCCACTGCTGGGACACAGGCCCCCTCTTTATGAGAAGGAAATGGGACTTAACTCACATAATATTTATAAAATACATTTTTTTTACTATAAATTGTAATCTTTCAAGAGATATATCACCATGTTTGTTTATCTCGCATGCTGATAAATTTTAATCAAAGCATAGGTAAATATTATTGTTTTTAAATTCTGTTGTCGAACAATAGCATGAATCGCCATTCGCCAATATGCATTCGTTATCGTTAATAGCTCTTATTGAAGTAACACTAACTTTTTGCGATAAAATGGTTGACTCAGTCTGTTAGTCAGGAATTGGTAATGTTTACCTACATAAGCTTACATCATAGGTACCGGTAGTTCAGTGATTCCCAAAGTGGTCCAGGTGGACCACTGGAGACCCGTCGGGGGCCTACGTTGCCGTGAAAAAAATGGGGGCTCACAAGTTACAATTTATCTGGTTTCAATACTAAAGAAAGCCAAGTCAGAGGCCTATGGGCGGCATAAAAACTCTGACATCAGGTTAGGCCCTAACCACACGATAGAGAGAGAGAGAAAATACTAAAGAACAATAATGTTGGCCTGGGTTATCAATGAAGGCAGCTAATAAGCTACGAGAAAAAGTAAAAAAAATACAAATGTTCCGGTGATGACAGGTATTTTGGTGAAAATGGTCGTAATGAGACTTCAAAATAGCATTTCGAAGCAAACAAAATCTGTCCTCATGTAATCCTAATAGATAGCGCTTAAAAAATAAATATTGTTAATTTCTTGCTCTTCGTTTTTGGTCCACGGGCTTGAAAGAAAATGCAGCAACCCCCGCCGCATTTTTCACCAAAATCAGAAAATTTGTTTAGTCTACCAGAAAATAAAGTTTGGGAGCCTCTGCGATAGTTCAATCATCGAATATGCCTGTGGATAAGTGAACCTCAGGTTGAATTTGCCGTCATATCGACACCCCTCTGTGCCGATGGTCCCGGCTGTCATTCGTAGATCTTTGACAGTCGTTACGGGTTGTCAAAAGGTAGAAATTCGGACAACTAGTCTTGCCTAGTATCATGTTTACTGGATCATGGAGGTCAGACAGGCAGTCACTCTATGTAAAATGCTGGTATACATTGGTGAGATTGGAAGTCCACCACAACATAGTTGAAAAGAGGCAGTGAGCGATGATGCGTGCTTGCCATCTTGCAACTAAGCAAGAGAAAATTTAAATAAAATGAATTTTTATATCAATTTTTTTTATTTAATATTATTTTTTTATTGATTATATTATATTTAACTTTTAGAACAATACATATATTTATATTTTATTTATTTTTTGAACTAAGATGCCTGTTGGCAATTCAGTGTACGCCAGGAGTATTTAGCCAAGGGGAAAAACTTGGAAGAGGCTGGCACTGGAACCTGGAGATTGGCGCCAGAAAAAAGAGGCCTATACCTAGAGGAGTGGAAGAATAGGCTTGTGTCCTAAAAAAATCTAATTAGTCCGTCAGTTAGATTATAAAAAAATATTTGACCCGTATTTTTTCTTTTGTTACATAAACCAAAATTGACGAAGATACGACGCTTTTAAAATTCGCATACGTCACGCCGTGCTATAGTTTTTAGTGCGTTGTGACGTCACGAGCCCCCACTCCCGAGTTTTGATGCGTTTTATCTTTGTCAGTACTCAGTGATTTACAAAAACAAAAAATATGTGTCCATTATTTTCCAATACTCTAACTGACGGACTAAATAGATTTGCAATTTATTGATGGTGGAAACTAGCCTATTCAGGCTGTCGATAATGATGATGATAACGTCAGTAGTAAGGATCAGCACTGGTAGCGAAATGTCGTTTCAGTGAGCCCTTTGATTTTATTTTGTTCAGTTTTTATTTCAATGTCGTCTATACGGGGTCTGTTATACACGAACCAACATTGAAACTTAAACCGATTCTCAAGCCAGAGAAATCGTGGTACATTTCGCCTTGACATTCACCGCGACGGTATCGCATCGCATTTCCGACAAGTTAACTTTATTCCCGTCCAGTCACTACACTAACCAGCAGTTAACTAATTAACATGTAAATATTCAAACCGAAAGCCAACTATTACAGTTAGCAAAATTAACGGCGTCAACGTCCGGCGTATTCATTTTCTATTGCAAGACAGTTTCCGATATCACCTTCCATAAAACTATCAACCTTACTGTTTCAACCTTAAAGTTTAAGTTCCTGGACTTTTCTATTGCAAGACAGTTTTCGATAACGTCTCCCTTAAAACTATGGACCTTACTGTCTTGATCATAAGGTTTAAGTTTGCTTTTGGGGTGATTATGGGTTCTTGAATATGCTATTCTTACCATGGAATGGGGGATCCTCCCCTTCCTATACAAAGGACCATAAACAATGATTTACGAATGCGTTAAAACAGTTAATTTTATACACGTTTTCACCCGTAGTGGTCACCTAAATGGGTGTCTAAATTAAAACAGGATTTTCAACCATCAACTCTGCTCCGAGAGTTCGAAATCCAGCGATACAAAAACATTTAGGCGCTCACTTAGGTGTCGCCTGGTGTTCGTGAAAACGTAAATCGTGCGTTTGAAACATGGCCGTGCGTTAAATCTTTCAAAGAAAACTCGTAAGATACTTCGCCGAAATTGTAAAAAGGATTATACCTAGTTTATTATGGAAAACATAGCATGCTTTAAAACGGAGAAATTCTAAGTATTTACGTGTGACCGTCTAGAATTTGAAGAATTTTCTTTCGTGCTTCTTATATTACTAGTTTTACTGCGATGACCTTGCCCTTGGTTTGATATTGTAAATAAATAACCCGTGTCAAGAGTTTCATTATTGTGAAACAGTTACAAATACAAACATGACGTAATTTTGGGGGCACACCTTGAATTCTCGATACAATCTTTGCGTTTGCGATACGGTCTTAGAAACCCCTTGTTCGTTTATTGAATACTTTTAATTGACATGCTTGATTCTTGGTTACTTAGGGTGAATTGTATGGTTTCATCGTCAACAGAGTGTGCGATACTTAACTGGAATATTCCAACTAATAAAGCATACGATGATGGGGTGGTCCAAACATTATACAGGGTGTAAACCACCTCATCACAAAGCCGTCAACCAAGCATTATGTACATCAAACTAAGTAACTTTACGTAAAAATTATTGCTGGGAAACAACTTTTTTTTAAGGTTATAAATCATGTTTTGTGGTAGAACTCAATGTAACGCACTTAAAACATTGTGCTGGTGGATGGATTGAATAGTACGGGGGTCGTGGAGGTGTTAAAAGTCAAAAGCTCACAAAAAAAACTTGTATTAAAAAAAAGACTTGTCAAAAAGTTGTAACTTTGACCCCCCATATCTCCATAACTAGAAGGTTCCCAGTTATGGTGTAGAACAAAAAAATGATCGCAATGATAGGGAGAACAAGTGCCTTTCGGCTTCGTGAAGAAGTGTTTTACACCCTTTATGTAGGTACTTACTTTACTTCGAAACTTTATTTTGTATGTATAAAAAACTCACCCTAGGTAGAAAGGCTGGATTACCCTCGCTGCAGAAGTCGTAAAATGCTCCAACTTGCATTTGTTGCCAACAGTTGGTTCGTCTTTGTACTTGTGTAGAAGAAAACTTACTCGTACATCCACTTTAGAATTCTGATAAAACACCATGAAAACATGCTCATTAGAAGTCTAATAAAACACCAATATAATATTTACAATAACTTTTAGGAATTCAAATATTCAAATATATTTATTTTGGGACAACTAGATCAAAAGGTTACTTAAACAAAAACTTAGAAACTATGTTTAGTACTAAATAAAACTAGTTTTCTACCCGACTACGGCAATGCCAAAAGGAAGGGTTATAATTTAGTACACATGAGCTAAATGCGAGTTTTATAATGACTAAAAGTATATGATTCACTGCTATAAACAAAACCAGAAAAATATATGATAATCTTCAGGACATATGCTAGTATGATAGTGTTTTGAAAACATAATACAATTAATTTGACTCGATAAAAAAAATCACGAACTTTTCTCTAAAAATATCTTTCAACCAAAAAAAAGCATACTAATATAGATGCGATCATCCTGATTTTTTGGCAATATTTCTACAAGCAATGTATTAGCATTATAGTGTTTTGGTTTTTTAATCCAATCAATAGTTTTTTTGTAAATCGATCGAAACCACTCATCTCGCGCTATTTGGCCCACAGTGACTGACGTAACAACCACTGTGTAGTGCAAGCTGATTAGAACTTTATTCTAACAGCATTTCAAATGAAGTTTGAACCACCACAAATAGAGTTGCTAATTTAGCTCGTCTAATCGCCTTAAATGAAAGAGAAAACTTTTTATGCCTACAAGCATGGCCAAGAGGATGATGATGATGATGATGATGAAACATGGATAGTAAATTTTTAACACTAAACTTCAGACATTCTTACCAAACTATAGTCACTCATTAAATGTGTAAATAACTGTGTTTCACCTTCCATTTCATCGATTCGCTGCACTACACATAACAATAGAAGTCTTATGTCATACATAAAAACAATTGTACATAATCGAATAATTTCTAGGCCTATAAGGTCGTCAAAAACACAATTAATGACTCTGGAGCATGCAAAGTAACCAAATGATCCAATCACAGTCAATTTGGCAATTCTGGATTCGATATGGTACATTAGAATCGTTAGGCCTATATTGCTCTGCTTTCGGATGGCATTGGTCAAGGATTTTTGTATAAAACCTGGTAATTGTGCTGTGCTAAATTGTGATTAAACTGCCTTTTGTTTTGGGACTGTAGTTTATTTAAATGATATCATTGTAATTCACATTATGCTTGCTCATTTACAATGGAGTCGGCGCTGACCGACATTCAGTGTTGCGTCTATTCAGCTAGTTCATATAAAAATTGAGCTATTTAAGCAGATAATAAGCAAATAAACACTTGGAAGTGTTTCATTGTTTATCACCTTTATAATACCGTCCATATTCCAATCTATTTTGGGTCGGAGCAGCATATCTTATCTTCAAAACTTCTCCATTAATCGTCATCTCTAAAGTCACCCCCCTTTTATCTTCTATCTCTTTCACATAGTTCATTTATTTATTTATAACATAAAGTAATATCACGCCTATAATCCCATAGGGAGGTCCATCTAATAGTTCACTTACATTTTGCCAGTTATGATTAAGTTCCATAAATATTAGGGGCGAGCCGGGTACAAATCCAAAATTCGTGGCGGCTACTGAGTATTTCCTGATTGAGTGCCTTCCGGAAATCGAACCCAGAAATCAGAATCAGCAGTCGCGCTTGTGCCTCTAGACACGCAGAACACTTCGGTTAGACAAGAAATATAGACCCATTGCTTCTTTGGTCTTTCCTTACTCTGACCCCTCCATATTTATACTCAAAACATTCCCCCACTAAATTTCCCTTATTCCTCCGCATCACAGGCACATTCCATGACAGCCAATTTCCTCATAACTTTTCAGCAATATTTACCCTCTCTTTTGTTTCCAAGAATGTATAAATCCTTCTGCCATAACTTTATTTTACTGCTATTCCCCTTCCTGCCACATCCTGTTTCAAATCATGACTAACGAGAACCAATCCATAACACTAAAGTTTCCAGTACTACATAAAATACAACTTAAACTGTTAATTAGTTTTCTAACAATCAGCTACAATGTCTAACAATGCTTTCGCGCATTCTCGGCGACCAGTCGTTTTCACTTTAACTTAAGCATCAGGAAATGTATGGAAAACAGTAATGTCAACTGTTTTATGAGTTGGACTGGAGACTAATGAGTTTAGTGCGGCTAAGTACCTGGCCACAAGCTACGCGTTCAAGCGATTTGCCACTGTGGAGATAACAATTTAGAGAAGAGTTTATTGTTTGTTCAGTGCATTCCTTGAGTCAGTCAACGCAGCGCGAGCGCGCGACTTAGAGTGGTTTCAGACGAGCGTATTTTGTAGCGCGTACAAGCTCGTGCCGGCATTATTCAGTCGGGTTCGCTTGATAAAATGTCAGCTGTCAGCAAAAGTGACGCAGCTACACGCGCGTCCAAAGACGAACTTGTACGCGCCGAAGTTACGCTGATCAATGATGCTACTCATGTTAAGGAAACAAACGACCCGCGTGCTTGTCGCTTTACCCAAGTTACGTCGTAAGTCGCATCTCTTGAAGCCTAATTAGTAGACCTGTAGACTAATGAGTTTAGTTTAGTTAAAGACACGGACGCGTTTTTGCACGTTGTCGGGCTGTCAAATTATGGCCGGGATTATGGTTTGCACTTAAGAGTTAACTGTGCGGGTAATACAAAGGCGAAAGCAAGAACTACAAGAATATTTTTGTAAGAAGTTCGAAAAGAACTGATCAATAAACAAACAAACTACAGTTGATCGGAAGTTTCCGCATGTTTTTCAAACAGCATGGCTGCATTGAACGAATGGCCGGTACACCAGTTGACATTTATCTATCCTGGTCCCGCCATCACTTTCGCAGTCCACCTCAAACGACCTCTGCATCTCTTTGTGCCAGGGTTTCACAATATCTTTAACTATACATATACAGTAAGTACTTATAACATTTTTATATTTAAATTTTCGTCTGTCCGTTTGTTTGTTCTGGCTATTATCCGAAACGGGTTAACCGATTTTGACAGGACTTTTACGGGCAAATAGCTGATGTTATAAGAAGGAACTTTACTAGGTACTTACTTTTATTTTTGAAAGAAAAAATAGGGTTCTGTCCAAAAAAAATTAAACCCTTAAAATTGTTAGCAAAATCGGATACAAATAGGGAAGTACCTAATATTTTATAATAATGTAACGCGAGTGAAAGTCGCGGGGCATAGCTAGTGCTATCTATACTAATATTATAAAGCAGAAGAGTTTGTTTGTTTGTTTGGTTGAACGCGCTAATCTCAGGAACTACCGGCTCGAATTGAAAAAATGTTTTTGCGTTGAATAGTCCATTTATCGAGGAAGGCTATTATATAGGCTATATAACATCACGCTATTACCAATAGGAGCGGAGCAGCAATAAGAAATGTTGCAAGCGGGAAAAAAGCTTCCGTTGAGTAGGCGATGCGTTGCGATATCAAAACTTCACGCGAACGAAGACGCAGGCAGAAGCTAGTGATTCATATATCTGGTGAAAATTAATACAATCGCTACCATATTGCTACCCTCTTCATCCCCCAGTTATAAAGTTTACTGACTCCATTCATTCATTCGTTTCCTGAGAACGAAAATAGCCAATTTCAAGAACGGATTATATCCGGATAATGTATTGCCCTGTAAATGGAGATTCACTTCCGATGACAGCGGGCCTAAAATGGCCGCTTTAGAAGTATCATAGTTTCGTAAATTGGTAAAATGGACCTTATCTTCATAGACATAAAGTCCATTTTAAGAATTTTAAATTTTAACGTGATTCAAATTATGATTCTGCTAAAGTGGCCTTTTTAGACCCCCAGACCACATGGGTAGAGTGAAAGCTGCTTCTCATGTGGTTATGATGTTTTTGTGCTTAGTTATTTTAATACGTTCACATCAAAAGATTTATGGGAGGTATTATTCATCCTTTTTACTGATGGGTTATTAGTTTACTTACAAGAGCTCGTGGCTGAATATTTGTGTTAGTAAATTGATTTCGTAATGTGCATTTTTTTTTTTTTGTGTGCTATTTTTTTTCGTGTGCATAGTGATACACATTTTTTTTTTTATACCATGTTCCATATTATCTATGTTTAACAAATAAATTACTTTGACTTTGAAGTTTTGCATTCAGTTCTTGTAAATTTGTAAGTAATAGTTAAATTTGATGAATCACATGAGTCTTCCTCTTCTTTCTTCTTCTGTAAGAAGACGCCATTATCATAGAATAATGTATCAAAGCTATTGTCTTCGTGCCAATCTACGATTTCTTGTGAGGACTTCTGCAAGGCATATGTTGTACTTTGAAAAAATAGACTAGTATAAAATACTTAAATACTTGTAATACTACACTTTCACACGGAAAATGGCACGAGACAGACAGTTTACTTTATACGCACACCTCGCGGGATTTCCCACATACCACATACATACACATATGACATACATACAGACATCCAGTCCATTTACAACATCCACAAGCTAACAGTAAGTACTTACTTCCAACAAAAATCAATACATCAACGGATGCGAGTATATCTGTGCGTCAGACTAAAACGACCACATGAGTAAATAGTGAACAGAGACCAAGAGTACCCGATCCCGTGTCTATGATGTGGTGATTGTGAACACAATCGCTGTCGTGAAAACTTGCGTGTCGTTAAAAGATTTTATGATTTACTTCCCATATTTAGGGTTGAAAATGTTCGCGGGCCTTATTACTTAAAAAACTACTCACTTCTACGTTTTTTCGCTCCTCCACTCATACAAGTGACAATCACTTACAAAACGTTTACTACTTTGACATAGCTTTTCAATGACTTATAATATGTCAGTCCCATAGATTTTTCACTATTTCATCATCTTTATCCCGGATGGAATGTAACTTTGTCTGGCCCCTCTAGTTGGGTAAGTTTGTATAGTAACACTGGAATTAATAAACGATATTGCTGAAAAACTCGCTGTTAAAAACGAATTGTTACCGTGAACGTCTGGTTGTCCTTAGATCGAATCGTTGCCTTTGACGTCCGGTCCCGACAGTCGACAATTGAGTAACTATCTGGCAAACAGAACTAGAAATGCTAGCAAGCCAAGCAGCATTGTAGATGGAGCTTCCTGAGTGCATGACGGGTTTTTCTCTGTTTTACTATCTACTCTTGTATCATCACATCCATAAACGAAGTGGGTGTTATTTTGATGGACAGCTGACGTAAACCCATCAGCGTGTCACGTTGAGTGGTATGTACCGGACTTAGACTGTGTCCGCGATCCATTTAGCATGTTAACTGATAACAGTTTTGACTAAGCGGCAAGATAACCCTAAATTAAAATAAAACGGATTGGTTCAGTTAGTTCAGTAGCTGTTTAATACAAATTTTCTTAAAATTAATATAATAAATAGAAGTCTTCTAGCAAAAAAAATAAAAAAAAATAAACAGGCTTTAAAATATACGAGTGTCTTTGTTTTCGTGTTGTTCTCTGGAAAAAGTAATTTATACCCATTTGGGGATTTTAAAAAATAAAACTTAGCTAACCATGCATTGTCATCAAAACTAAACGTGTATCCAAAATTTTAGATCAATCGTTTGGGTTAACAAATCAACTGTTTTAAAAACTGTGTTAATTCAGTTCCTAGATTTAACCCAAACCAACAAACAAACGTACACGTAAAAAAAAGGGTAGGTCAAGCCGATACGGATAAATTTTTGGATGAGAATGTCCATTGTCTCCAGTTAGTCCGCAATCCGTCGGTAATCGTTTAAAAGTACTTTTATACATTTTAGAATTCAGCTTTCAAATCAGAATGAAAATTACGAAGATTGCGTGTGCAATTCTGTTTACAGTATTAGTGAACACGGCGCTCATTAGATCACTTCATCATCATCATCATCATCGGCCTATTAATGTTCCCACTGCTGGGACAGGCCTCCTCTTTATGAGAGGGAAAGATTAGATTAGATTACTGATTAGATTATTTGGGGATTAGATCACTTATTGCCAGGTTATTGACGTTTAAGATGCGATTTAAACTAAAAATGTTGTTTAAATTACAATTAGCTGATTCCCATTCAGAGCAATGACCTGTTTCTAAATCTTCCAGCAGTTTATTTTGTTTGTGGATTTTCGCCAAAGTAAACCTGTGCAATTAGGCACGCCTTTTAGCCGCATTTCTACATGTCTTGCTGCTTTTAAGTTCTGTGTAGTGTAATATAAACACAAAGGAAATCCTCATCATCATCATCAGCATCATCTTCCCTCTGCTGGGACACAGGCCTCCTCTCCATGAAAGGAAATGGGCTATAATTCACCACGCGGGCCCAGTGCAAACTGGTAGATGTCACAAATGTCTTTGAATTTTTTGGTTCTAAGACATGCCGGTTTCCTCACGATGTTTTCGTTCACCGTTTTGAGAGCAGCGGTGGCAATGGAATACCTGAAACATCACAATTGCATTAGTAATTAGTGGTTTTCTCCTAATTTACCCCTTAAAAACTGTAGCACGCACGAACACGAATAGCTTGGAAAATCCCTCAAATTATATGTTATAGCTTCACGGGCAGAAATAATGAAGGGAAGGATAATAGGGCACGTTTATTCCTCGAAGAGTAAAATTGAACACGTGATCATTAAACTGAACAACCGACGTACGTATTTTATTTCAATACAAAACCGCACCCCAATTGCGTAATACATATTTTTTCTATCGCACACCGTAAACTTTGCAAGAAATTCGCAATACGGCTTCATCTTAACAAACGTTTTATAAAATCGTGTGCTCGACAACGTTTCAAAACGATTTTTCATTTACCCATTCTATGGAAATGCGAGTAGGTATGTTACGCAATTACCCTGTTTGCTCACGAATTCACGATATAACCACTAACTAACAGTTCAAAAATCGCTAATCTCAGGAACTACCGGCTCGAATTGACAAAATATTTTTGTGTTGGATAGTCCTTTTATCGAGGAAGGCTTTAGGTTATATACCATCACGCTAAGATTATTAGGAAGCGGAGCAGGAATGATGCAAAAACGGTTTTTTTTTTCATTCGTTTTTCTCTCTTATGTGACGCAGACGAAGTTGCGTGGGTCAGCTAGTAAGACATAAAGATCTCAATAATCTCGCTTATCATCTATCATAATTCTCTTGCCCTTATCCCAATTCATTTATGGACGGCGAAGCATGTCTTTCTCCATACTTCTCCATTACTCGTAATCTCATCCGTCTCCTTTCTTGCTATATCATCCTTTACAGAATCCATCCATCGTCTCTTTGGCTTTCCTCTACTCAAATGGGTATTCCAGTATCCACATTCAAACTCAAAACTTTCCTCACGAATTTTAATCATCCCAGCCATACTGAAATTTTCACTACAAAACTACACTCGCGCACTACAGACTGAATTCCATGGCTGCCAAAGCATAGGCCGTAATATAAAGTGGTTCGCGTGTCCCCCTTTAATACGATTGGGGCTAGACAGCTCGTTATGAGTCAGGAAAAGGGGGATATCAAATGGATGGCTGAAATGCAATGAAAGATTTTAGATCGAGTGTGGTGAGAATTAATGAGAACTGTGAGTGATTGAAAGGCTGTGAAGGTTAGCCATGAAAGAAAATGGAATACTAAAAATGAAAAATGTGGAGTATGAATGAAGATGACTATTCTTATTCTTATTCTTATTATTGATTGCACACAAAAATTATAAAGAAAAATATAGGTACACAAAATCAGAAAATATAGCTTATGTACAACGGCGAGCTTAACCCAGAAGATAAGAGTAGAGGGAGACCAAAGAAACGATTGATGGACTGTGTGAAGGATTGTATGGCTCGAAAAAAAGTGATTTCTAAAATGACAAGAAATAGAAAAGCATAGAGGAGAAAGACATGCTGAACCGACTGCAAATAAATTGGCATAAGGACAGGACAATGATAATGATGACTAACGCCGAAAGCCAAGTTTGAATAAACAATTTTATTGATCACATTGCATTTCATAATCCAACTGGTGCGAAGCCTTATTTGCTTAAAGCTAGTTACGAAGCAAATACCGTAAATATGCATTCAGACTCTAACAGAAAACTTTCATTATTTAATTAACTACTATGGTGTATAATCCAGTCAGTTTTTCATTCAGTAAACCATATAGGTTTATTAAGAAAGAAACTGTATCGGACAGCGAAGTATGAGGGCAGACAGGTAAATAGAAATTGAATAGAAACTTGATCTAGAAATTCTAGATGCCATCAATATATCAATGACACTAATCGATAGGACAAATATTTGTGTCTGTCTGAGGGTTTCTATAGAACGCAGTTTGTAGTCGGAGCCTGCATTTTAAAAAATATTGTCTTTATGAGGAGCAACGATGTTGATGAGCTCTTGAACCTCGTCTGCGATAGCATTTTCGAATCCTATTCGCTAAAGTTTATCTAGCATCTTATCCACGGCAAAAGGATCTGTGATAATGATAGTGTTTATCTACAATTGCACCAGCGGTTATACAATTGTCGATATTTTAGTTACTTTTTGTTATTGCACTTTCTCTTATGAAGTCTTTCTCAGTACTTGAGCATAAAGCTTCAAGCTGCATTCCCGGGTCGGGCAAATTGTTTTTTTTTCTGTGTTATTGGGTTTTCGCATCAGAAAATTCTCAGTAGCAGCCTTCTTTTTTTTTTTTTTTTTTTAGGATGGGAAATCATCAAATGACTTCTCCCACTCTGGGCGGAGCGGGAGGAAGTGTCAGACTCTTACTGACTAAAACCCATCCATGTTCCTTCCTCGCCCTTTACGTTCCGGGGCCGCGGTATCTCTTTCGAACAGTCCCGCAACCCCGGCAGGCTTCGGCCCTTGCGGGCCCCTCTCTTATGCTGACATCTCTTTGAGGCGCGCGTGGAACACGAACGCGCCGTCGACACGGCCTGTCGTCGTTAGACGGACGGACGGCTAGCTAGCCCATAGCCAACCGTCCACAGGCCCGCATCTACGGTGGCCGGTAGCCACCACGTGGCCCTCGACGCCCGGTGCGTCTCCCGCGGCGGCCGGGAAGTGAGGATCTCTCCCTCTCTCGTTCCGCCACCTCCTTCGCTAGCATGACTGCTTCGCAGAAGGAGGTGACGGCTTCCCATTCCATCTCGCTCCGGACCATGGATTGAACCAGGGCCGGACGCGAGAGGTCGCCGCCGCCGATCGCCGCTTCGAGGACACGGCGGTGCTCCGCCCACGCAGGGCAGACCTCCACCGTGTGCTCCACCGTGTCCTCCGGTCGATCCTCGCAGTGGAGACACCCGGGCGTTTCCTCCCGCCCGATTCGGTGCAGGTACCTCCCGAAACATCCGTGTCCGGTGAGGACCTGCGTCAGGCGGAAGGTGAGGACGCCGTGGCGCCTCTCTAGCCACTCCTCAAAGAGGGGACTTACCGCCACTATCGTGGCGTGCCCTGCACGGGGTTGCGACAGTCGCTCTCTCCATGTCGCCATGAGATCGCGCCGGAGGTCAGTCCGCTGAGCGGCAATTTGCCGCGGCAGCGGAGTTTCCCCCCGGCGTAGTACCTCCGCGCGCCATTCCGCTCTCTCTCTTATGAAGTCTTTCTCAGTACTTGAGCATAAAGCTTCAAGCTGCATTCCCGGGTCGGGCAAATTGTTTTTTTTTCTGTGTTATTGGGTTTTCGCATCAGAAAATTCTCAGTAGCAGCCTGGATTTGTACCCAGTTGAAGACAATGTTATGGCAGTTTAGCAGCAGTTTTGTTTTGTTATATGTTTTCTAATAACTTTTTCACATTATCATCATAATGGTCATCCTCATTCCGTTATTCTACTTATTTTGGGGCTAGTCGATTATGTCTTCCTAGCATAAATCTCTCTCTGCCGTCATCTTATGACGCATCTCAGCAAAAATATTCCTTTTCCTTAACACACATCACAAACTGTGTTAAAGATAGTTATCAAATAGACTCAAGTCTCAAGCAACAGGATTTCCACTACATGAAGCAATCGGATAAACAGACAAACTAACGGACGAATACTAACTAAACCAGCAAAATAACAGCTCTCAGATAAATCTTATCTTAAACCAACGTTAAGATTATCTGAATGCGATGAGAAATAGGTCAGTCGGTTAAATGACACAATGTTTGGTGTATCTTTAGACTGTCGTTGTGACGATTATGCAATTATGTCACAGAGTTGTACAAAAGGTTGATTCGTAACAACAAGCGAAAACGTACGCAAAGACACACTTTCCATAGTTTTTGTTACTAAATAATAACAGCTGTACGTAGATGTCAGTACGTAGATGGGTGAATGGTCACCCATCAATAGATTTTTGACAGTCGTTAAATACTGACGAGCAGTCTTAACAATGGCTTTTGCATTACCTGCCGGCTGGTTGTGGAGGTCAAATAGGCATAGGCAGTTGCTCCATGTAAAATACTGGTATTCAGCTGCATCCGGTTTGACTGGAAACCGACCCTAACATAGTTGGGAAAAGACTAGACAAACGATGACCTAAAAGCGATCACAAGCCCGCACGCGACTGTCATTTGTTTAAGATCGCAACACGTACGTGTCTTTGTGTGCGTGCGCCTGTTTTTACTTTTTAATGGACCCTTAGCCTTCTGTACTTTACTATTCTTTGACCACGTCTTCGTAACCGTGTTTACATTGGACAATGTTAATTGATTCTGCAGAAGTGTGCGATTAGGTGCTTGAACGGAGTTTACGTCATATGTTATGTAGTTGTCATTATTAATCTAGCGGTTGGTGATGCTGTCAAATTTTATTTAGCAGATGTACACAAGTTTTATTTGCTTATAATTATTAAGAGTGAAAAGCATAAGTTAAATGGTGTTAAGTTATTGTCCACTCATTGCTTATTGCTCATCCTCTTTCTTCGTTAACATAAATCGGTAGTACAATTTATTAATAAGTTGCTCATGATTCTCAATTCGTTTCCCATTGTCATGAACTAACGAGTCTCCAAGTACTCCAACTCTCCACCTGCCTGGCCTTTTCCCAGCTATGTTGGGGTCGGCTTCCAGTCTAACCGGATGCAGCTGAATACCAGTATTTTACATGGAGTGACTGTCTATCTGACCTCCACAACCCAGTTAATACTGGGTAATACGGTACCACTTGGTAAGACTGGTTTCAGACTTTTTGGGCCACTGACTGTAACGACTGTCAAAGATAGACAAATGACAGCCGGGACCAACGGCTTAACGTGCTTTCCGAGGCACGGAGGAAACTCGGTATGTAAGGGTGGTCACCCATCCACAGACCAACCTAGGCAAGCATGGCTTAACCTAAAGATCGACCCGAGCGGCTGTTATTATTTAGCCACGAGCTCCTCGATGGTGAATTAACGAGTCTATTTCGTGGAAATCTAAAATCAGAATTGTTTGAGTCAAAAAAGGGTTTCTTATCCGAATAATGACCATGACACCATTTTCACGATAAATGATAAATGATAAATGATATTTATTCAGCAAGTAGGTTTTCTCAAACACTTTTACACGTCATTTTTTTTAAAACTAGATGAGGCCGGTGTTTCGTACCTGACTACTCTGAGAAGAAACAGCCGAAACAAACTCAGAGGTCATAGTCTCTTTTGAAGTCCAGACAATCTTGCTTAATTCACATGAGGACTATGCAGATTAGTGTCTGAGATGGTCTTTTGAAGAAAGAACCACACAGATTTGAGTGGACCTGTCCAGTCAGTGCAAGCATTTGTCAGTTATCGTGTAGCTCGACTTATAACTCAAGGAGCTCAACGAAACGACGAACAATACCAAAGAAAGGACATTTGGGTAGGTCGCATAAAGCACTCAAGCTGCCAGACAGTCGTGGGAAAAAAAACAACAAAAAGTGACCCACAAGGTCCTCACATTCACAATAATTAAATATAATAAATAATAATTTACAATTCAAATTCAAATGTCAATAAAAATACGATATGTCAAAAACACACACATAAAATAAACGAAAATAAAGTAAAAAATAATAAAATACTGAACTAAGTATTCATGTCAAATCATTAAATGTCATGACAGTCACAAGTAAATATTCATGTCAAATACACACACAAAAAAAAAAAAAATAAAAAATAATAAAACGTAAAAAAATAATAAAATACTGAACTAAGTATTCATGTCAAATCATTCAATGTCACAGTGTATAAAATAAAGGAATCAACAATAAACAAGCGAAGTCCGAAATTTCAACATTCACAGAGCAAATTTCATTGGAGCAGTTTAATCCCAAGCCTTTTTATCTTCGAGATAGTGATTGACATGATAGAAAGCTTTCAGGCATAGCTTTCGTTTAATAAACGATTTGAATTTATTCAGGCTTAGTGCTTGAATATGGCTCGGAAGTTTATTGTAAAAACGTATACATTGGCATCTGAACGTACCCCCTATTTTTTTGAGTCTCGTTGCAGGAACAACAAATTTGTGTTTGTTCCTCGTATTTATGTTGTGGATATCACTGTATTTTTTAAACAAATTAATATTTTTGTGTGCGTACAAAAGGTTTTCATAAATAAACTGAGAGGGCACAGTAAGAATATTAATCTCTTTAAATTTTTCTCTGAGGGAGTATCTGGGACTTAGTTTATAAATTGAACGAATTGCCCTTTTTTGTAAAACAAATATTGTTTGAATATCGGCGGCATTGCCCCACAGGAGAATACCGTACGACATCACGCTATGGAAATAACTAAAGTAAACTAAACGAGCTGTGTCTAAGTCAGTTAAGTCACGGATTTTTCTAACGGCGTATGCTGCCGAGCTAAGTTTTTTCGACAATTTGTTTATATGCGGGCCCCACTGAAGCTTGGCATCCAAAGTTATGCCTAAGAACACTGTGCTATCTTCCGGTTTCAACTCTTCATCCTTAATTAGTACAGTAGTTTCCACTTGTTTTACATGGGGTATCGTAAACTTAATACATTTGGTTTTTTTTTCATTTAAGAGTAGATTATTAACATTAAACCAATTAACGACTTTTGCCAGGGCGCTATTAACATTATCCATAACTGGCTGCTGACGTTTGAGTTTAAATAAAAGAGAAGTGTCGTCTGCAAACAATACTACGTCATGATTATCCTTTATGAGGTAAGGCAAGTCATTTATGTAAATAAGAAACAAAAATGGACCAAGAATAGAGCCCTGGGGTACCCCCATTTTTACTACGGATCCGGGAGATCTTTTCCCGTTAACATCAACTCTGAATCCTATCACTCAAATATGACGTAAGAAGATCCAGAGAGGCGTTACGGATTCCGTAGTGGTGTAGTTTCCTGATTAATGTTTCATGAAGAACGCAATCGAAAGCTTTAGATAAATCGCAAAAGATTCCCAAAGCATCGCATTTGTCCTCCCAAGCATTATAAATGTGTCCTAAAAGTTCAACACCGGCATCAGTAGTTGAACGACCCCTTGTAAAACCGAACTGTTTTTTATGCAATAACTGATGTTTATTGAAAAAACTTTGTATTTGTGCCAAAATTAATTTTTCAAAAATCTTACTAAAGGTGGGTAGTACTGAAATGGGTCTATAATTAGTGGGGTCTGATGTACTGCCCGATTTAAACAATGGTATTATTTTACTATATTTCATTAGATCAGGAAACTCACCACGGTCAATACAATCGTTAAATATTACAGCTAAAGAAGGAGCTACAACGTTTATAATGGATTTAGCAACGTCCACAGAATGACCCCATAGATCGGCGGTCTTTTTAACATTTAATGTGTGAAAAGTTTTAATTATATCTTTACAAGTGACATATTGAAAATTAAATTCGGAATCACAGACTGAAACATTTTCCTTTAGTAAAGACTCGGCAGCAGCAGGTGACGAGTTAAGCAATTTAGTTGTCGATACGGGAATATCCGCAAAGAAATTCTCAAAGGCTGTGGCTACTTGAGTGTCAGAATTTAAAATATTATCGCCAATAGCAAGGCTGATGTCACTATTTCGGTTGCAAGACCTTCCCGTTTCACTATTAATAATGTTCCATGTCATTTTAATCACATTACTACTATTTTTAATTTTTGAACTCAAGTAACGTGACTTTGCTAAGAAACAAACTTTTTTAAATAATTTAGAATAATTCTTAACATACAAATTAAATTCTACAGTGTTTGTATAAGTCCGCTCTTCATACAGTTCATAAAGTCGTTTTCGACTCTTATGAATACCAATGGTGGCCCAGTCATTGAAAGAAGCGTTACTATTTACCGAAATTGTCTTAGGGACAAATGTGGTTTCAAATTGTGCGCAATACACGCTGAAAAAATCGTTATAGTGTTGGTTGGGATCATCATTGGCTGACAAAAGTGGTAGTTTTGATAAAAGTTTAGTTTTAAAAGTTTCCAGGCGATTTTTACTTTTTGGATTAACAATGATATCTTTTTTAGAGACTTTCTTGTTTACATTTGGAATTGTGATCAATTGCCCACAATGATCTGAATCTATTAAATTAATAATTACCTTTTGGGTGGGTATAATATCAGTGTAAATATTATCTAGGCAAGTGGCACTAGTAGGGGTTATTCTAGTGGGCTCGAGAAATTTATTTTCAAGATTGTATGACTGAAACAGGCTTAAAATTTTTGTACTTAACCCAGAATTTTCTAACAAATTAATATTAAAATCACCACAAGTGATTATAGACTTCTTAGAACTACAGATTTTATGCAATACTTCATCCATTACCTTTTCAAAACAATCATACAACCCTGAAGGAGGTCTATATACACTTAAAATGATAAACTGCTCCAATTCTATACAGGCTATTTCAACTGTTCGCTCAACAGATAGGCTTACAATATCCTTCCGTTCTTTAAATTTAAGATGATTATTTACTAGGATTAATGCGCCGCCATGAATAGCATTTACTCTGCAGAATGAACTACCAACCTGGTGATTACTAAAATTGAAAATTAATTGGTGACATTTAAGCCAGTGCTCCGTTATACAAAGAATGTCTATGTTGTTACAATTCAAAAAAAGTTCTACTTCTAATTCTTTGTTCAATAATCCTTGAATATTTTGATGAACCAGGTTGATACTATTAAAACTCTCAAAACATTCGCCCGATTTACTATCTGGTTTCCTTATAATATTGCAAGAGGTTGCCTCTGTTGTCTCAATTTCTAATTTAAATGATTCATTGATTGAGTTAATGTAGACAAATTATTGGCAGAGTAATTTAACTCAATATTGCATTGATTAACAGAGGCAACTTGATTAGCCAAGTTCTTGGCTGTAATAGAAAAATAATAAGATAGCGATGTAGCTACTTGTCTTTTGCAGTATTTTGTAAGATAGCACCTGTCTACAAGATATCTATCTTTTGTCAAATAAAAATTATTGCCAATATAATTGTTTATGTCAATTAAGTGAAATACATTACTGTTCAATGTCAAATTATGCAATGTATTATTAATATTATATCTATAGTTATTTTCTTCCTGTGGCAAACTTTTACTATAGGGAAGTGTAAACAACACAATTTTTCTCAAATTTAAGTTTGACAAAGTTCTATAATACTGGAGCAATTCTCCTTTGTTTACTTTTCCTCTATTACCTATTAAAATTAATAAAATGGAATCCTGGTTAAACTTACATTTAATAATTTCTTTCATAATATTATATAAAGAACATCCTGGCATACAGTTGTTTATTACTGAGTGTCCTGGATATTCATCTGTTAATAAATTACCAAGATCTTTTCCAATCTCATCACAAAAAATTACAATGTCATTATTCACACTTTGTTTATATTGTTTCTGGGAACTATTCACAGGAGTATACAAATCAACAGATGGCTGCGGTAAGGTGGTATTACATGTTGTCAACGAATGGTCCGGTGTACTTACATGTAAAGTCGATTGACAGTGCTCACAGTTGTTTGTTTGTGAGTTAACCAAATCATTCATCGCCAACACATATTCCCTCATGACATGTTCAGAGGTATTATATTTGCTAGTCATAGAACTTAGCTTCTCCTGTAGGTGGTCAAGTTTGGATTGTAGATGTTCAGTGTCAATTTTGTACCTCCTAGTGCTTTGCTCCAAATTAGATGACAATATATCTAATTGTTTTAATACATTTAGTCTTTCCCTATTCAATTTTACATTTTTAATGAAATATTTCTGTCTTTTAACCATTTTTTGTGTTTTAACAATGTATTTATTGATTTTAATGTATTTTTTATACATTAAATTTACGATTACATACTACAGTACGTATACTTATGTAAACTAACCTATTCAAGTTCAAATCTAATCCAGTTAGCTTTATTGTGGAGAATACGAGTATTATAGGCCCATGAATGCAACGCTGACGATGTTTGATTTACTTTTGTGAAAAGCCAGTGCTTCATTACATCTGTTTTATTATTCAAGGAGTACGTCAGTGTTATAGAAACCAGTAAAATTTGGTATTTTATTCTATCAAAACTCCATACTACTCTAGACCTGCTCAAGGTCAAACTCCTACCATTGCTGACAGAAAACCGGCTGTGCCTTCATCTGCCTCAAAATTGGTTAAGAATTCAACTCCATCTACCGAAGGTGGTCATCAATTGTGTTCTCCTCAAAACAAAATAATCTTTCATCTTTACAAGATATACCTACTATACATACCGAATTGAATAACAAGAAAATTGAGACATTGTTATCGCAAAAAATATCTTTATTGCTTTGTGTATTATGTATGTTCAGTCAGCTTGCGATATTGCTGTGATACGGAACACAGAAATGGTGAGTTGTGCTCATATTGTTTCTATTTTCTGTGAATATAAAATGCGCCTACGCTGGATTTGTGAGTGAAGGAAAACTTTGACGTGATTCTGTGAGTAATTGAGATCTGGCATAACTTGAGCTATCTAGGAACGTATGAAAAATCTTTGATTTGGTAACACAGTCACAAATAGATGACGTTTTAAATAAGAATCTTCAGCAAGAAACTTTATTATCATCTGCCTAGCCTTTTCCCAAATATGTTGGGGTCGGCTTCCAGTCTAACCAGATGCAGCTAAAGACCATTATTTTACATGGAGCAACTGCCTATCTGACCTCCACAACTCAGATAGTACTGGCAAGCAAGAACCTTAATGAAGCCATAAAAAGAAGTGCAACAACAATCATGTTTAATGAAACACTTAGAGATGGTAATGATTGTTTATTTGTAGCCTGACTTGTTTATTTCTGTAATGATATGCGCAACTATTTCATTAAAAGAAAACATTCTGCTAACTAACTCTTGAATTTTAAGTACTTTTCCAATACTCAATAGCAAATAGACTTTCATCACGAGTACGAGAAAAATCATATTGGTTCCTATTAAAACTGCCTCTTTCTAGCCGTTTTCTTTTTGGATTAACTTGGCTGTCAAATGCAGGGTATCCGTTTAATATCTTTGATCGTTTTACAGTGGCTGCAGGCCAATGTTAGCTATATGGCTTCCGAGATTTCTATTAGATAGATTAAGATTATCAGTAAGCACACCAACGTGATTGTTTTATGAATTCTTCGATATACTGGTGATGTTTTCTGAGTCGTCATTTCGTGGTTTATTGTCAACGTCTTCGTTAATTAAACCAACAACAAGATGCTTATCATCAAGTGTACCAGTTTCTTCATAACAAGTTTGCAGTTCATTGATAAGAGAATTCAAAGAAACTAGATTTTTACCAAGTTAATGTGTTATGCCATTCACCTTGTTGACATTTGTCTTATCATTTCTTATCTTTACAATATCTTTAGAAGTGGTTACATTGTTGACCTACAAGTTGGTACCACACAAGGTATAAGTAGCATTTTTCAAGGATTCCCCTGACTGCGCAACAAACATTTTAATCAACCAAGTGGTACAACCATCCTATTGTACCACTTGACTATAGTCCAGCACTATTCAGCCAACTTGCATTGTGGCGACACGGCCTTCCTAAGTACTATTTCGCATGGAATACAACTTTGAATTCGCTATACCGAATGAATTTATTTCCTTTACACTGAGGTTTTTAAAATTGTATGTTTTCAGTTCCGCTGAATCACTGCGATTTCCCTTGTGGCAATTTGCATTTGTAATTTCATTTTTACTTTAACCTCTGTAACCTCGATATTTATACTTTTGTGAGGTTATTGTTTGTGTATGTATTGTGTAAGCAGTCGGCGATTTTCCCATCCTAAAAAAAAAAAAAAAAAAAAGCAGTCGGCGATACTTCCGCTTGACGAAAATCAATATGAGTGAAGACATTCTGCCCTTATAATTGAAAAGTTCAGTCAAAAAGTCACTTATTGTGTTTTCAACAAGGAAAAGCGTTTTCCGAAGTTATCAATCTTTGCTACTGCTCTATGCTGATTGAAGAAGATGTTTTATTTATAGATTATGTCAGTCAAATATCAAATGTTTGTCAGAAAGTATACTTCCGTGGTTCAAGTATTCTACTCTTTGGTACACACTTCGAACGAAATGTTTACGTAAAAATTGCAACGATTCCCGCGTGACTTTCTCCGTTCTAGAAAAAATAGGTCGTAGGTCGGTCTCTGTGCCTTATGCCTTGCCAGGGAAATATTATCTACGTCATTCTCTTGCCTTTATCTCAGTTAATTTAGTGTCATGTCTTCTTTTTCCATACTTCTCTCTTTTCCATCCATGTTTGCAGAACCCAAATTGATGAAAACGTTTATGGGAAATGGTGCAAGTTCTAATGCATAATGGGGATCCCGAAAACGCCTGTTATGTATTACCCCTGTATCTGATAACATACCGAAAGCGTTTCTTGTCTGTACCATAGAAAACGAGTGCTGTAAATCTTTTCTCTTTATTCGTCATGGGTAGTAAATTACCATGTCAGTAACATACAGTAGTTAATTGATTAAGATTCATGCGTTCTTTAATCAATCAACCCGGCGAGCGCAGTTCACTTAGTGTATGCCCATTTCCCTTGGCATTTGATTTTAGCGTATCGTTTCCTATCTTGTCTACTGTTGTTTCTTCAGATGAACCAACTTTCCTCGACCTCATCAGTTCAGCCTATAGTGGTCTACAGCTGAATATAGTCTTCTCCCAAGTTGAGCCACAACACCTGGATCTTCGCCTTCTGCAAGCTGACTTATACTACTTACTACATATTTTAGGGTCGCAGGTCCTTTTAGTGCTACGCTACGTTTTCTGATTCTCTGTCAGTCCAATCAATGAATCGTCTGCTCCAACGGTCCTTTGATAGAGATGGGCGGTCTACTGCCAATTCTGCTTGCTCTCTTAGCTATGTCGGTAAGTCTAGTTATTTTCCAATGTCTTTTCCTTAAGTCTCTAAAGAAATTTTAAATAAGTAATAGCTGTGTGTTGTGACCTTTGCAAAGTATTAATAATAGCGAAAACCTATTGGTTTTCTCTTGGATTGAATTTTAATAGTACTAAATAAAACAAGTTTTAATTGATAGCGCTGCCTATTTAGACGTTGATAGACCACCTTCACTAACTACTTAATCCATTAATGGATACTCAACATTTCTTCAACCAGCCTACCAGCCTTTCCACCCAAGAGATGATTTAAAACTGATTCCTGAATTCCATAGCCTTTTTCATCCAGACTTATATGGCCAGGCATTTCATACTGCATATTTTAGACGTAAGGCTAGTCGCACATCGGTAACGATTTATCCTCGTACTCAAGCATGATCCACTGCTTACTTCATTGCTTCGTTTTGTCCGTCAAAGGTAGTCTCTTTTGTACAACCTAAGCACGAGAACGCAAAATTATCCATCAAACTAATGTCATTATTATTTTAAATGCAGCCAGACACTGACCTGAAAAATTTCGCAGGCGACCCTGACGTTCCTCCGTAACAAACCTTATTTACACGTACTTAATTAGACATGTTCCCATCTCTATCTTACACCTGTACTTTGAAAGTAGTGCGACAGTGACAGAAATAATGCTCAGTCAAAGCACATGCTCCAAAAGCACTTCGAGAATCAGCTTCGGGATTTTTCGCGCATTGTCGTGGTTACTCGTACGAAAACGCATCCAATATGCGTTCAACCTAAGTCCCTACCTGTAGAAGTTGTGGTGAAAGCGATCAATAAACTCAGTAACACGATATTCCCCGGGTTTTCCTTTTAGTTAAGCAAACATTGCGTCACGACTCGGACAGATGGGTATAGTTATAATTATACCCTCGTTGGTGTGGCAATGCACTTACGATTCTTGCTAATAACGAGTGTTAGTTTATCGAAATTTGATTTAGATGCTTCTTTGCGAATCAGATTTTTATTAACTGACTTCTAAAAAAGAAGAAGGTTATGTATTCGACGAGAATCTAAGGGATTTGTGTGAGTTACTTACCACAACTAATAAGGGTAAAATAAAAACTTGTTTGTTTCATTGACTGTTCGGCAACCGAGTTCCGAAAGTATAGTTATTTTCCACTTTTTCGTGTTTTACGGTCGGTTATTTTAAATCTTTAAGGGGCCGGCGGAGCGTGCGTCGTTCATACAAACGTAATACCAAAATTATACGTAAACCAATCATTTTCTTAAGGAAGTGTGTATTTATTTCGATAGGATCACATAATATCTAGGTTCCCAAATAAATATTTTGAAAGGACAATGCTATTTAGACGAGATATGAGGAATTTAAAATTTCTATAGAAAACTTATTTTTCTCATAACTCTTGTTTAAATCAATTTCCATTCAAAATATTTATTTGGGAACCTAGATATTATGTAATCCAATCAAAATAAATACACACTACCTTGAGAATATGTTTGATTTACAAATTATTTTGGTACTAGCTTCTGCCCGCGACTTCGTACGCGGATCCTGTTGCTTATGCCAGCGACAACGGGGTCGTCGAAGATCTGAAACGTCTGATGTCGAATTCTAAGAACCCGGGGACGGGAAAATAACGGATCTTTCCCACCTGAGCAACACATACCATTTGTTTCTTTTTGCCATTTAACAGCTTCACAAAAAGTACAATTTTTAGCCATACCTCCGATGGCGGAATATGTGGCGTATTCAATCATAGGAGACGTAAATGCACTCCGTGCCTTATCAACCCAAGGAAGGTCGCCATGCCCTTTTTTTTCGGTTGGGAAATAATCAAATAACTTCTCCAACTCTGGGCGGAGCGGGAGGGAGTGTCAGATTTTTACTGACTAAAACCCATCCATGTTCCTTCCTCGCCCTTTACGTTCCAGGGCCACGGTATCTCTTTCGAATAGTCCCGCAGCCCCGGCAGGCTTCGACCTTTGCGGGCCCCTCCCTTTATGCTGACATCTCTTTGAGGCGCACGTGGAACACGAACGCGCCGTCGACACGGCAGGTCGCCATGCCCTACGGCTATATCTTGAGACACATCCGGTTTTTCAGATGATATCGACATTCTGTTCAGAGAATGTCGACGTCGATCAGAATTCAAACGTTCGTTCAATGAACGTGCATCGCGCAATACGCATCACGTTCATCACTCGTTTCAAAAGACCTGTTAGTAGATGTGCGAATACGCTGAAAACTCAAGCCTGATTCTGTATCGGTAAACATTTCGGATTCGCTCACGATCAGCGGACAGTCGCGCATCACGTTCCGCACTTGTCTCTAAAGACCTAGAAGAAGCTATGCGTAGATACGCTGAGAACTCAAGCGCAATTCTCTATCCGTTAACGTCTCCGACTCGCGAGACAATGCGTGACGTTCACGATCAGCGGTCAGTCGCGCATCACGTTCCCTACTTGTCTCTAGAGATCTAGTAGTCGATGCGTAGATACGCTTGAAACTCAAGCGCAATTCTCTATCCGTGAACGGCTCCGACTCGCAAGACAATGCATGACGTTCACGATTAGCGGTCAGTCGCGCATCTATTCTTCA
Organism: Xestia ashworthii; assembly: GCA_950022955.1. Taxonomy (NCBI): domain Eukaryota; kingdom Metazoa; phylum Arthropoda; class Insecta; order Lepidoptera; family Noctuidae; genus Xestia; species Xestia ashworthii. The sequence continues at coordinate 10,066,350 of OX465573.1, forward strand.
CTGGTCTCTAGAGACCTGGATGTAGAAATACGCTGAGAACGCAGGCGTGCTAAGCGATCCGAAGAGGTTTCCACGGAGCAAGTTGCAGCCTGGTGTTCTCGAACAGCATCAAGTCTCTCCTGAAGCTCTTCGGTAGATTCTTGGGATCTTATGATCCTCAATCTTTTAGCTCCTTTGGAACATTGGGAAAGATTTGACCTCTTTCTAGGCATGGTTATAGTTTTGTTGTGAAGATACCTGATCAATTGAAATCTAAGTAACTGCTCCCCTGCGTTACCGGGTAGGCTACCGAGTCACGAAGATAACTGGAAAAGGAAATTAATTCTACAACAGGTGTCCGAGATCTTCGATTTTTATAAGTCAATAGAGAGTGCTCATCAGATTGAACAACTTTTGCTAAGACGTCATTCCTATATGTGTTATGGTGTAGCTGGGCTCTTGGAGTTCCACAACAGGTGTTCCAGATCTTCGATTTTTATAAACCAACAGAGAGTGCTCATAAAATTGAACAACTTTTGCTAAGACGTCATTCCTATATGTG